>CM024540.1:23235969-25822635 GCA_014182365.1 Eucalyptus tenuipes | reverse complement strand
GATCCCGCGTTTTTTTCTTTTTCCCTATTTTTCCGGGTCGTCGGAACGTCTTCTGCGGTTCGGATTTCCTCGGCGTGGTAGGCTGTAGCTACGCGGTCGGATTCCTTTGATTTTGCCACGTGCATCCGAACTTAGTACGTGTGAGCACGTAAGTCGTCGCTAACATGGATCGAGTCCATCGGAAGAAGTCCGATCCGTCGCCTCGCGTGCGGTGTTTCTGCGATTTATTCTCTGCGGTGGCCGGCCAACTCCGCCGGTCTTCCTAAGGACGGCGGAGGGCAATAAGGAAAAAAGAAAAGAGAAAGAAAAGGAATGACCGAAAAGAAAAGTGAAAATTAACAAAAAATCCAAAAGCATGTTTAAAATTTTCAAAAATATCAATGTCAATGCTAGTTATGCCACGTAAAATGATCCGCATGCATGTCGATAACTTTCAACCTTAATTAGTCGAATGAACTCAATTGATATTGATATAAAAATGTTCATGACTAAATTAGAATTAATGCAATAAATCTTTGACTTTTCTAGTATTTTTTTCCTTATTATATGGAAATGTGTGAAAAGCGCTATGGCAAGTCATATATATATGTGTTTTATTCATTTGTCATGTATAAACATGTATTTGTAAGATCCACATTGCGGTGGAATCGTTGGTTTGCGCCCTGCCCCCTCATCCGGGAGGGGAGGGGTTCGAAACTTCACGCCCCCATTGCGCGACTAAAGTGGAGTGCCGTGAGAGGTGGGCCCCCGCACTAATGCTCCCCTTGGTTTACGCCGCCGGTTGCCGACTGTACGGTGGTTCTAGGGCATAAAAAAAAAACATGTATTTGTAAGCAGTTCAATTTATTGTGTCATGGTAATTCGCAAGATGATGATGGATTCAATAATTGCATCGATTGTGTTGTGTGAACCACTTTATCAGGCATGTAATCAATGCTTCAAGGCGATTCGACGAGCTTACTAAGCACGTCATCTTCGTGTCATGACCTAAATTTCTAGAAAACTTGAACCACAAATGAATATATAAATTAACTTCATTTCATTTCTCCGATAAATAATTAACTTATCCCCAATTGTACAAGTAATTTAACTGTAGCTAATATACTTCAAAACCTTCTATGCATAAACCCATCTCCATTTTTGTTGAGCACTTTAATCCGATCCTTACTAGTGATCTTCAGAAGCATTAACCTTGTGCTCCTCAATTCCTAACCTGACAAATCTATAAAATATATTGGGGTAAGCCTAAGCTTAATAAATGAACTTCCTAGGTTTAAGGTAGAAGATCAGCTTACCATTCAACCTTGGTATCGATAAACAACATGAGCTCAAGCTATAGAAAAAAACCATGTATGATAAATGCATAAGCAAACACTCTATCTTCACTATCATGATATGCTAATGGAAACCATTAACAGCATTGCAAATTCATTCACTCAAAAGCAAGCATATGATAGTATTATTTAATGATGAACCAATATTACCTAATAGCTCACCACTACACACAAGAATATACATAGGTAAGGTCATACTTATCATGGAACTCACAAACATACACCATGCTTGTCATTGGCAAGGACCATCTCAATTCATAAGGCATCTTGACTAATGAGGCATTGTCACCACCAACTCATGAGGGACAAAATTATACATACCATTTGCCATGCCTAGCCCATTCATCATGGGTGTCCTTTACATTAACTATGATAAATACACCACTATATATCCGTATGATGATGATCAACATACTATGACTACAAGAGCCATGTCATACCTTGACTATACAAGCCAAATCATACCATGACCACAAAGGTCATATCATACCATGACTACTAAGAACCACGTTATAATAGAATTTCATATCATATCAATCTCGTAAAAAGCCATCTCATATGTTAGAACATCTGGCTGACTTTAAAGTCTCATCTACATACTTATACTAGGGAATTTGCTCTGTGGCGAATAGGCCATGGCAAACATTTCATAACAACATAGCAATTGCCATGGACATATCAATAATATGTAATTTATCATGCAATTAACCATACAATTAATTACATGCACTTCAACACATATATCCTCATTCTTTCCATGCCAAGCCATCATTATTTAATCGAAAGCCATAGATAGGTAATTGATAACTTAGGAATGGATGTTCATAATTGATCACGTGAATATTGACAACTCAAAGAATAGACCACATGAGTAACAACAACTCAAAAAAACCAAGGGCCACTTATTTGTCAGCCACAATATACGAGTATTTTATTTACACTATGGACATGCCACGTAATTTATGAAATTACCAAAACAGGCAGCTTCCAAATTAATTACACAATTAGGACCAATTTTGCATAGTTAGACACATTGTCTAGATTAAGAAATTATCTCTCAGAATAACTTAAGTGCCTACCAAAATAAGGTTTCTCATGCTGTGAACAGCCCCCAGAACTTTCAATTTTGCAAATTCGTCCGTCAACTTGGTGAAATTACAAAGTTGCCCCTAAAGATTCTAAACTCATTTTTTAACTGGTTTGATTTCCCTTCATTATTTGTACTTAATAACCCACTAATAAGCACTAAAAATCATAAAATAACCCTGTTAACAGCTCCATCTTACTTCTAGAAATTTCGAAATTATCCCTAACCTTGTCGAGAATTTACCAAAATACCCATTTTTATGCCTAGTTTTACCATTTTCACATTTTTTACATACAAGTCACAAAAAAAGCCTTTTTGTAATCTCTCAAAGATATTCTAGGCATGAGGAAAGCTTTTGAATTCAAACCCAATAATCACAATAGCTTAACATACAATTATTGAAACTTACTCACACAAAGAGTAGAATCCAAACTAAATAAACAAACAATCAAGCAACCAAGCTCAAGAGTATTAAGCAAATCAATCTAACTTAGCAAGAGTATTGAGTAGATCAATCTAACTTAACTCCTAGAATTTTCACTCACCTTGAACAAAAACTTGGACAACTCAAAATCTTAATCACCTTCAAAGCAAAATAAACAAGAACAAACGTTAACAACTCTCAATCTTTAAGAAAACAACAAAACTAGCTTGATAAGAAGAAAAATGAAGTCCATGAACTTTTACCTAGAAATACTTGAAAGATGAGATTTAAAGCTCAAATAACTCAAATTGAATGAACTTTGGAACTTAATAGAAATTTAGGGGAGCTTCACTTGTTTCAAGAGGGAAAAGAGAATTTGTACTTGAAGACAAGAAGATGAAGTTGCTTTACCAAAGAAGAGAAGAGAAAATGAATTTTTCTTCCTACTTTACTCATTTTAAAGAATAGCTTCAACTCATGTTAATTAACTAGGGTTATAAGTGTGACTAAAGTAACTAGAGTTAGAACATTATGTCATCCATGACATCATGCATGGTGTAATTTGATAAGCGAAGTTCAATGTCACTATTTTAGAGCATGTGAGTTATTACTTAAGTGACAAATGGCAAGATTTTAAATAGAAAAATGAAGATATTTGATTAGAAAGAGAGATAAAGAGCATCATCAGCCAAGTAAAAATACATAAATGAGGAAACATTATTTGAGTTGTAATAATTTCAAACATTAATAAGAGATGGAGAAGATGTTATGAGTTAAAACTTATAGATATTAATTGACTAAGATTAGAAGCCATAATGACACTGGGGTTAAAACACATGGTAGAGAATGAGAGAGAAGATGAGAGAGCCCAAATAGATGCATGAATGAGAATCATTTTTTGATTTGTAATTATTGAAGCAAAAGAGTGAGGTCATGCAAGATGTAAATCTATAGGTTAAATTTATGGTTGAAAATGAGAGAGATGTGGAGAATGAATGAGGACTCTTGGCTTGCAACCTTAAAGAGCATTAATGGGCTAGAGTTAAAAGAAGTGTTCTAAGGAATGATGTAATTTGCAAGTAAGAAATTAGGAGATAAATTAAAGGACGTGGCAATCAAATTAGTGAAAAGTGGCTAATAAATTATGGTTATTAGAAACAAAGAGAATATGTGACAATTACCGATGCCCGAATAAAGAAATATGAATCTTCTTACTATATAGCACAATATACATAATAAATACAATGGAAATTTAGGACCCCAAAATTCAAGTCAAACATATCAAAATTCAGCCATATCTTGACATAACGCGAAAAAGGCATGAATTTGCTAGCCTCGTCGATTTAATTACGACCGTTAATATGCTATATAAAATCATATTTCATGTTGGCTCGTCATCTTCAGCGAAAAATGATTTAATAAAATTTAAAAAACAACAAATAAAACATTGCACGCATTAGTGGGGCCTGAGAGGAAACCCGAAAGAAGAGAGGCAAAGCTTCATTATCTTACGTACTGCAATTTCTAAGTCCAGCCCGTCACTTTTCAGAATCTCGCTATTGGCCCACCAACAAAGCTTGCACAAAAGTGAATTCCTACCTCCTATATTAATCATTTCCTGAGACTTTATATTAGCATTATTATAATTAACCGGAACCTTAACATAGCCAATACATCGTATTAGTATAAAATATAAAATACAAATATCTGATATAATATCAAGACCGAAGGATGCAATGGCCGGTTACATAGTTTATATTATGAAATCGAGTAGGTTAACTTGCCTTCAAATCATTGATCTTGCATGTCTGCATGGACATTTGTTCGTAACATCTACAAAATTAATGAATGAACATTACATTATCTAGATCCATTAATTTGTGAACGTTACGAATTAGGAAAACGGCTATGTTATTTTGATTACCCGCAAGACGAATGTTACCATCCAAGCAAATAAATATTTCGGTGATTACCAACAATATAATAAAATCAACATTCTTAAATGCGGCCTTCCAAATTATATTCCCTCTTTGTGGGACGAATGAATTATGGACAGAGATTTGATTTTTTTCTAAACAATGAACTTCTCAGAAGGTTCAAGAAAATGCTCGCCCAAAAAAAAAAAAAAAAAGGTTCAAAAAATGAGAATTAGCTTTTTAATATTGTCTAAATATATAATATTAACATAAAAATAAGAAGTTGGAGCTCTAGTACTCCCAACCAGTCCAACTAATTTTTAGAAAAAAAAAAATATGAAAAGAAAATCCAACTTAATTCCCCAAGCATGCCACGTCATCATCTTACGGTTCATCGCCCAACTACTTTAGCACGTACATAGATACTAAATAGATCGTGTCTAAAAGACTCTTTAAGTCGTTCAATTGCCATCGAAGGTTTTCGTACTTTTTCGGTTTTTTCGGTGGGGGGATCCAATTCATGCGGCACGTGTCCGAAAAGTTGAATCTCGACCGGTTCTCCATGTCACATGAAGCACGCGGTCAATTGACCCCGGCACGGGCGAAAGCACAAGGTTTTCATTATTGCCAGGCCGCCAAATTAAATCCATGCACCGCACCGAATCGACTCAAATTGAATATGAGAAAAATTAATATCACAAATTTTTTAAATTAATACATTTATGATAAATTTACTCAAAACTAATTTATTAACAATAAAAAACCTCAAATTAGAACATCTTTGACCAATTTACCTAAAATTGATATATTTATGACAAATTTACTCTCATTGGTTTCCTTTAAATTTTTATTGTCAAATTATTAAGTTGGATGACACGAAACAGTTAATTTGTGTATTAATTTGAGATTTTACTCTTCATTTGTTAATATTATATCAATTTTATGATTTTTTGTGGTATTAATTCACTTTAATAAATGGTATAATTGTCATAAATATTAGTAGTAAAAAAATAGTTTGGAATAGATTTATCACAATTATATCTGTTTAGATTTTTTTTTTTTTTTGGGTTATATAGAGTGAATTTGTTATAATTATATTAATTTAGGATTTTTCGTTGTATTATTTATTTAAAGAAAAAAAGATTCCGATGATTTCGGCTTGGATCCTAACATCGTTTGTGTAAAAGGGCGAAAAGGCATATTCAATATCGCCCCGGAAAAGAAAAGCATATCAAAATTGTCACTGCACGAAAGCTTCCGGGATCGGACTTTCAGCGCAAGCGAAAGATGCTCGAATAATGGCGGAAGACAGAACCGAGTCAGAGGACGAAGCGTCCCTGTCGATGTCCGTGTATTTTTTAGCCAAACCTGATGTTAATAGCACGAAATCCGCATCTTGGATTGGCCCGGGCCTTGGACCACACGCACTTTACGTTTTAGTAAATTTTGAGGAAACGAGGGAGGGGGGCAAAAAGGGGAAACGTCTTGGACGGGAATGTTAGAACAACGTGGTAGACTATTTTTAGGATTTTTTTTTTTTTTTTTGGGAGACGAAACTTGGATTTGTGTACAGAAAGTGCTCTTGCAATTTGGTCTATGCACGGCGATGCATGTGACTTGGAGCCGGCATCACCGGGGCCTGGCGGGCTTTCGAAGTCGGTACGAAATCTCGAGACTCCCAACCAACGTTCAAGAAGAAGAGTCGGAAGTTTTCGGCACGGATCCTGCGCTCTGAGAAGAAAAGTATTAACGTGGATTCGAAATGCCGATGACTCTAATTGCAAAATTGAAGCGAGAGAGAAGGTGGTCGATTTGATAATTGCTAGACTAAACGAGAATGTCAAACGCTTTCTGGAAAAATTAGAAGAAGAGCAATGGCGTGTGCTATTAAATTATAAAGCGACGTGACAAAAAACACATGAGCAAGCAAATCTCTTTCTTTTTCATTTTTTTTTTTTTTTTTTGGAATTGGGGTGGTTATTATCCTAATTGAAGGTTGCGAGGCTTTCGGTCAAGTCAACCATGATACGAGACTGGAAAACGTGTGTATGGCCGCGGAGAACAAGGTTGACCAAACGAGGTCCCGCTCGTCGGGGTTCTCCCTCTAGATGCTCCATTAAATATTGAAAGCTACATATCTAAAATTGAAGACAGCTCGTTTAGGTGCCGGTCCATTTTTATGCGCTTGGGGTCATTTTAATGCTATGCACCGGCCGGTAATAATAATCACTACCGTCGTCATCTTAATAATACGAGATAAGTGCACTAAAAATCTTAGAACTTGTCCAGAAAATATAATTAAGTCTTAAAAATTTTTAAAAAGTGCAATCAAGTAATAAAATTTGTCAAATTAGTTCATTCAAGTCATTTTGTTAATTTTGTCAAACTTGGCTAACCAAAAATAAGACAAAGGGTGGGACAAATTTTATAAAAGCAAGCTAAATTTTATGTCAGTCACCCCCACAATCAAGTTATTAGATTTATAACGATGTCATGTCATCACCATATAAGATATTGAAAATAATAACAAAAAATCATGTCGAGATTTTTCGTTACCTAAATTACACGGAATTAACGAAAAGACTCAACCGAACCGATTTGACGAGTTTTATGACTTGCTTACACTTTTCGCAATTTCTATAACTCAATTCTTGTTTTCGTGTTCGAGTTTAGCTACGAACTAGTTTGAATTGTATCTGCATTAGAGCAAATAGAAATTGTTCTTTTGTTCCGAGCAATGATTGGCTCAAACAGATTGGGCAAGCGACTAAACGTTAGACCCCGACGCGATGACTTTCATGATCGAATCGCCATTTTCTTCGGGCATAGATTACGAGCGAGAGATTTCAGAACCGAACGATGTTGTCATTTATGGGATTGCATGCATAGGTACGCATGCGTTTGGAATGTAACATGTGCATATCTGAAGTGTGATGAAGACAAATGGCGAACGTGGACGGAACAGGAACCCACGACTTGCGTGTCCGATAAAATCAGTTCAGGCCGCTTAATTCGGATATTTCGTGTTATAAAAAATAAAAAATAAAAAAAAATTCCGATCGGGGAGTCCTCAAACGGACCCGCAATCGTGCCACGTCAACTTCACCTCCTTCTTCCGATCGAAAAAAAAAAAAATAAAAAACTCACGGTTTTCTACTTTTCCACCTTTGCCTGCGTTTTGCCAAGTGGTGTAGTTTATTAATCAATGTGCAAATCTCGCCTGGCCTTCCATATCTAAAGTTGAAACCTACACCGTTAGGGTCGATTCCCAAGCCAGGAACCAATCATATTAACCATGTAACTAAACCGGACCCAAAACCCGTCGAGGCTTCTTTTTCTCTTCTTCATTTTTTAGAACTTTTGTTTTTGGTCAAACATTTCTTTAAACTTCACGCATGCATATTCAAGCATTACACGAGTGCACCTTGACCTAACGGATTTTTGATTAATGAGGCGACATTAAAAAAATGAAACCAGTTTCATGCAATCTCTAGTTCTGAAGAATACAAAGAGCAAGCCAAATGGCCGCAGCTAAAATGGATCGACTTCTCGAGCTTTTAATCCAGAACCGACCAAGTTTATCAAGGATCCACAAGTCATCTCCAACTTTGACAAAAAGACACAGCGGCGCTCGGCCTCGATGAATATAATGAATTATCAAATTTCGAAAAAACCGTGGAAGAAAACGGAGGGACAAGAGAATAATTCTCGGGCGACTTACCTCGCGGCGACGATTGTTGTTTCAAGACGAAGCTGCAAATGGATCCAAAAACGAAAAGAGGAAAGTGCAAAATCCTAAGCGTTGCTTTGGCCGGAGTGGTGCGACCGGAGATTTATCGGTGAGTGCTGGAGTGAGTGGAGCCGCCGGAGCGTGGTGGAATCGTTGGTTCAAGATTCATGGATTGGGAATTGAATCAATCAAGGTCGGTTGAAAAAAATAAATAAATTGGAATTGGGATTTTTACGGAGTTGAACCAGCCAGGTAGAGCACTAGTTCTCGAGTTGAGCAAACCAAATGCATACCCCCGACTTGACTCCTTAGAATCTTATTTGGATAACATATTCCTAAAATTGATTTATTTTATCAATTACAAAAATGAATGAATGAAAATATTTCTATCATCCACGAGAATTTTTACACATAAATTATAGTTAATAATGATAATATTTTCCATTACCAAAATATTTCAAACAAAATATTAGTGATGATATTTTTTGCCATTAAATAAAATGATTTCCAAAATATCATTTATTTTCACAAAATAAACCGAGGCAGTCGAAGATTTTCATCATTACATGAATTGAACCCAAATTTCCGGTCAATAATGGGAAATTCCTTTCACATCAAGCAATTATTATCTCTCAAGCTAAAAGAGAATAAACACTCGCACATGCACGTTTAGTCGAGAGCGTACTTTACTATATCGCGATCGCTATATCCCGCTCTTTCTCCACATCTATACACACGTCGGCGCGCCCGGATCAAATATAACCGCGACGGGCCGGAGAACGAAGCGGCAGCAGCAGCTCCAGCTCCCGTCGATCATCGAAATATGAGGTCTTAAAAATCCCCTAGAGAGAGAGAGCCAGCCAGCCAGCCAGCCAGCCCCGCACTCCCGGTCCAAACTCCAATGTCTCTTTTTTTTTTTTTTTTTTTTTTTTTTTTTTTTTTCGGTTGGGGTGGTGGCAGGGGCAATAACGTCAAAGTACGCGCGAGGGGTGCGATGTTAAGGAACCACACGCCACGAGAAGAGAACTAACCCCCCTCTCCCCCCGCTAC
The DNA here is from genome assembly GCA_014182365.1 of Eucalyptus tenuipes. NCBI lineage: Eukaryota > Viridiplantae > Streptophyta > Magnoliopsida > Myrtales > Myrtaceae > Eucalyptus > Eucalyptus tenuipes. The sequence goes on along the minus strand of CM024540.1, from coordinate 25,813,094 downwards.
ATACAGAACCCGAGCGCAGTATATAAGCCTTCCTCCCTCTTCCACCATGTCTCTCTCTCTCTCTCTTTTTCTCGCATGCTCCTTCTTCCTCCTCCTCCTCCTCCTCTCTCATCCCTCTCTCTCTCTCTAACTTGACTCTTCATCTGCACTCTCGCTCCAGCCGTCGCCGCGTCGCGTCTCTCTCCGCACCACACCACACCACACCACACCACACCACAGGCTATGGCGACGGCGCCGGTCAAGTCGCAGCAGCCCCTCCACAACTTCTCCCTCCCCGGCTTCCTCAGCTGGGGCGGCGCCACCTCCTCCCCCTCCTCCTCCTCCTCCGGCCACCCCCACCACAACCGTAACCGCCGCCTCCCCCGCCCCCGGCGGCTCCCCCTCCTCCCCCTCCCCTCCTCCTCCTCCTCATCCTCATCCTTCCCCGCCGCCCCGCCCCCGCTCCATCCCGACGACTCCGACCCCGAATCGCGGCCCCGCGCCTCACGCCCCTCCCGAGCCCTACCCGCCACCCCGCGCCCCACGAGCGGCCCCCGCCTCCGGAGGGGGAGCGCCCGAGCCACGCGGCCGGCGGCGGCGGCGCGAGCGAGGACGGGAAGGCGGAGGAGGCCGAAGCGGCGCGGCGGCCGTGGAATCTGAGGCCGAGGAGGGCGGTGAACCCTCCGCCGCTGTCGTTGAGGAACGGCGAGGCGTTTCACGACGCCGCGGGGGTGCGCCCGGCGGGGACAAGGAGAATTACGCGCAGCAGCAGCAGCAGTTGCAGCCTCAGCCGAAATCCGTGCGGTTACGAGGCTTCGCGGGGGAGGGCGAGAGGAAGGAGAAGAAGAGGAAGTTCTGGATATCGCTGTCGAAGGAGGAGATCGAGGAGGACATTTTCATCATGACGGGGTCGAGGCCTGCCCGGAGGCCAAGGAGGAGGCCCAAGAACGAGCAGAAGCAGCTCGATGTATGTTCTTCTATGTGGGATATTCATTCCTCTTTCGTACGATGAATTTTCTCTTTGTTTCATTTGGTTTTCGCTTGCAGATTGTCTTTCCTGGTTTATGGTTGGTGGGGCTCACACCCGATGCTTACCGTGTGGCCGAAGCTCCGGCCAAGGTCTCTCTCTCTCTCTGTTCCAGAACTTAGGATTATGTTGCTGTCTCTGTGTGAATTTGCCATGTTCGAAAGTTAATAAGTTTCGTGGCCTATTTGGTTTCGACAATGAAGTTTGTGTTCATCACTTCTGCAGAGATAGTTTGCGATGAGGTAGAACATCTTGCCCGTTTCCTGAGCCGGAGGTCTCTCTGTCTCTCTGTCTCTCTCTCAACCAAATTGTCATGCTCTGGAAGTTCTCGGTGTCTTCACCCTGCGAAATTTGATATTGAAGGCGTACGTCGCAGAGATAGAAGGTGTTCCCGAGCCGGAAGTCGTGATGCTTGAAGGCCTATGGAGGCTCGTAAGCATCGGGCGCTTTCGCACATCAACTAGAGGTAAAATTTGGTTAGTAGGTACAGGAAAGGGAAAAGTATCGAATTGGGAAAAGGGACAAAGTTATTGTTCGATTTTTTTTGTTTGTTGATCTAAATTTACTTTCCCTGCTGGGTGTTTGCTTTGTAAAGAAGTTTGGTTTTTTAATTGTTCAGCAATTGCAAGTGGTAAATGTAAATCTGAAAATAGGGGCCGAAAATGAACCGGCAGAGCATATTTTGGGTAATTTATGCTATGCTTTGTGCATTATGATCTCCCTTTAATTGTGTTTCAAGATACCATATCGGTTGAATAGATTAAACTTCTTTACAGGCTTCTTCATATGACTACGTATGCTGACACAACAAAGCAGAGTAGTGAGGTGTAGTTCGGAAATAAAACACCGTCGCTTACTGCATTTAACTTGATTGGGCAATGCAGACCCATCACAATTAGATTGTTGTTATGTATATGTGTAGGCTGTTGTATGTATTATCTATCTTGCGTATATGAAATGGGTGATCAAGTTTGCATTTAGAAGTGCCCATCACACAATTAGAATAATCTCCCATGTGTCAATGTTCTTCATGTGATTTAAATGCTTAGGAGATTTTTTGTCTGTGGTTCTGTTGTTATCAGAAGTACTGCTCATTAGAAAATTATTACCTTTCGGGATAATTTTTTAGACGTCTATTAGGCATTCTCTTTTGCACAATTCCCTTTGATTTAATCCTGAGGTTCACTAACCTGCAGAAACTCTCCTCAACTTTTGCAAATAGTTTTGCAAACTTTTGGCATCTATCGGTAGATATGATGACCAGCTAATGATCTTAAGGCACTCTTAGCTGTTTTGACCTCTTTCAGGTCTGTCTCTACTCATTTGATATTTGAAATATTGTGTCGATGATCACAAATGAGTTTAGTCATGGGCAGGGATACGTTCATGTGCACGACACTGTATTAAAGCTTTTTCTTCTGCTGAAAAACACTTGCTTAAGAAAATATACATACAACGACACTTTTCAACTTCCATTGCTTTCCTTTAATCTGTTTCAGTTAAGAATTTTCCAATAAATCTGATTCCGCTTTATTGGAAGGCATATTCTTATATTTCCTTATGCCGGGGTTTGCTCAACATCGGTTGTTTTAGGTTGGAGCTTATTGAGCAACCAATAACCATGCTTGGAAATAGTGATGAACTTCAGGATCTTACCTTATTTGCTGGCTCTAGGGACGGCAGTTTTCATTCAATCTCATATTTCGGTGAGCTCTCGTGTCATGATGCCTTTTGAGGCCATGGATTTCTCTCGAGGAGTACAAAATGCTGCTGGAGTACAAAATCCATCACGTGTGGTGTCATGATTACGTCCATGAATAGTTGAACTGTAGCTAGCTTTGCTAGAAGTGTTCTTGAATTTTAGACTTTTTTCGAGTGCGAACCGGTTCAGCCGGCTGGACTATTTTTCAGAGCAGTTTCCTGCAGTGGGACATTTCCCTAAGAGGCAAAATTAATGCCTATTTCATTATCCATAAGATAGATGATCCTCTGTCTCATCTTCACCATGTGATACTTCCATGCTTGATCTGAATTGGTTATGGCATGCACGCCCGATTGCTGAGCTATTCATCTGGTTATTTAGCTGGAGATCTGAATCCCTGCAATGACATGTGCCATCGAGGCTTGAGTATCGGTTGCACATGTCGGTGTCTGTAACTTAATCGATTACTATGTGGAGAAATAAACTCCTTTTGTTCTTGTGCTTCCTCAAAATCTTGCTGGCGAACTAAGCACATTCCTTGTCGGCAAGATTTTGTAGTGTCTGGTTTTGGGTTTTGGCAGCCGGATGACATCTTTGCGAAGAGAAACTGAAATTCCTCTGTTTGGAATTGCTGCAGCAGCAAGCAGTAACGATGTCGGGTGGAGGGTTAGAGTTGGAAATTTTGATGCCCTACACGCGTAAGATTTTAATAGCTTTTCTGTCTGACCGTCAATGTCTCGATTCTTACGGCCTAGTCTTTAGTTGGCCAAAAATGAGAGAAGTTTTCTTATTTATTGCCAATACTATATACCAGGCGCCCGTAGCTTTTATTGACATAGAACACCAGTCTCGAATCTTGCTACTTTGAAAACTTGAGCTTGGAAATTTCGACGAAAACCCATTTGACGGTGATGTTAGAATTAAGCAGAAAAAACGATATTCTCTCGAGTCTTCTTAGAAGAAAAAGATAAACTCTATCTCGGAGCCTTGAATGGCGGAGTTAAAGTTGGAATCGTCTATCTGCGAAACTTTGATCTAGGTCAACACATAAGCATTTGAGTCTGGCTAAGATAGTAAACTATGCGTTTGTTATTTAAAGTCAACAGTGTGAGTCACTGTGCATTCGACAACTCTCGTGTAGCTAGCATACTCAGACGATGGATTATTATGGCAAGTTCCTTCGTCGAACTCTCTAAAATGAAGGAAAAATGAGGTGGAGGCGTCTCTCTTTTCATGGCAATAAAAAGAAGGGGATGGGGCGGTGGATGCGGGCATTCCACACCCTGTCGGAGCTTTGCCTTCACATAATGCGACATCCTAATTAAGTCAGGGAAAATTATCCAAAAAATTGTAAATCTATTATATTTTTTTCCAACTAGGTCACGCTTGCCGGGAACTGGCTAGAGGCAGCCTTGTTGGCCTCACGCAGGTGAGAGACGACCTCGCGTGAGGCTAGTGAGGGTGACCTCACCAAGGCTAGCAAGGCCAACCCTCACCGGTCACAACCTCTAGTCAGTCGCCGGAGGTTGGGCGACCGGCAAAGAGGAAGAAGAGAGAGAGAGAGAGAGGGAAAAAAAAAAGATGAAAAAAAATTGAAAAATTTGAAAAATAAAAAAATTTCCATGTCAGTGCCAACCGTGTCACGTAAGACAGTCGGAGTCCACGTCAGCGAATTCTGACCAAGATTGACTGGATGAATTCAATTGGAAAAAAGTGAAAAAGTTTATAATGTAATTAGCAAAATTGAAAGGTTTATGATTGAATTGGTAAATATACAATAAATTTAGGAATTTTTGAATAATTTTCCCAATAAAGCCATGACCACTCCATACATTTGCGAACCTCGCACCGTGCACACCGTCGAGGTCGAAGCTCTCACTAAAGAACTCCAAGAGGAGGAGGGCGCAATCGTCAGCATACCGATCTCTCGACCTTGGCAGATGCACGGTGAGGGTATCGGTAGTCCAACCCAGCCGGTGGGGAACGAAATTTGGAGTCGCTTTGGGGTCGATAGTTTGACGAGACGACCTTTCATTTCACCGGTAAGACCCAAGTCAGTTTATGTGGTTTACCCAGCAGGCTCTGATTCAAATTCAGAGTACAAGTTCCTGTCGTGTTGGGCCGGCCTAAGTTAATCAATCCTAAAGTTAACTTTCATAGATGTTTGGCCCGAGAGAACCAGATTTTCTTCCTTTTGTTTGAAGATTTCACAAGGGAACGTATAGATTTTTGGGCAAATCCATCTTTCCGTTTTGGCATTTTTTTGGTAAACGTCGTTCGTGTTCTTTCTTACCCCCTTTCGAGGAGGAAAGCTGTCGACATCATACAATGTAAGGAATACTTCTATATGTATCTTTTACCTGTAAAAGCCTTGTGAAGTTTTACCTCCTAAAATCTGTCCTGAACACATTCATGCTTCTAAACCAAGGTTTTCCAGATCGGTAAAATGGGATTGCTGATTGGCAAGTTCCCGAGAACCTTTTTCTTCTTAAGTTGGAAAAAGGTTTAAGTGCGATTTCGGTCCACTAATTTTCAGTTTTCATCCGACTCAGCCCTCTGAATTTTATTTTTATGAGATCAAGTTCCTTGTCATTCTTGATTTGAGCGATTCGGTCCTCTAATTTTCTTTTTTGTTCTTTCAAGTCCTGAAATGCTTTGATTTGTGCAATTAAACGCTTCATTTATTTGTTGTAGCTAATATTATCAAATTAGGGTTTTCTTTTTTCTTTTGTGATTTCAATATATTTTTTGCTCATTTGGCACACTACCTTGGCGTTGTGTGACATTTTCTGCCACAAGGACCATGCCACGTCGTTAACTAATCTAAGGGTTTAGCAAGAGCAATTGAGCGAAGAATTTAATTTTTCAAACCGATATAGTTAAGAGTACTTGACCAAACAACATAAAAGTTAGAAGACCGAAGTGCACAAAACGCTTAAATTTAGAAAATTAAAGTTGTACTTAGCCCGTTAGAGGATCAAGAACTTTGGTGTTTGCATAAAAATCTTGACAACCGGGTGGCAGGTGGACCACATTGGTGAATATATCTCTTTACAAATTAAGCAATTAGGAATCTTCAAATTAAATTCCATTCCAATTTATTATCATTCCTGGAAGGAAGATTCTCTTTTCATTGTTCGAATGATAAAGACAATTTTCCCCTTCGATCATTCCAAGATCGATCGATGACCAATGACCAATGGCAACAACTGAAAATCTCATGTAGATTATTTAGACAATAGGGAAAGGGAAAATAAATGTTAAGGTTTGGGGATTCTTGAATTGTACTTTGAGGTCGACAATTTAGTTGCGGTTGAAGCTTTGCACGGTGCAGATCATGTGCTGTGGGAAGTAGAGCTCCATGTTGCGGAAGCCCCTACCCGGATGGCCCATTATGACAAAATTTCCTTGGCCCATTGTGGAAGGGCTGCAATCAGAGTCGCAGACTGAGTAGCTAAATCCATTCATTTAAATGCTTTACCCTTTTTCGGTTTGTCCACCCTTCCCAACCCCTTGGGATTCATTGTGTTTTGATGCCCTAGGTTTGGGCGTTTTGTCTGAACTCTTGATTATCAATATCAGTATCTTTTCGATGAAAAGAAAATCGAAAATCGAAAGTTTCTTTGCAGATGCCCCCATGCCATGATTAAAAAGAGAGGAAAAATCGCTGAATCTCGTGGGGATTCCTTCCCCCATGATTTGGTGACTAATGATTGTGATTAGGCAAGCAATTAAAGCCCCCTTAATCATGATGTCCCCAAGACAAGATTATTCATTGTCCACGTGCTGCTGAACGATCATTGCAAATGATGTAAGTAAAAACATGATAATAAGCCAGGCTAAATATTCCTTTCCGTTAACTGGACTTTGGTGATGATAATTAAAGCCAATTATTGAACCACTTGGGCTTACGTGAGAACTTTAACCTTACTTAGGACATTACGGGAAAAAAAAACATTTAAAATAGATTATCAGATTCGATTTCCCATTATTGTAGTCCACGAAACGAACTTTACCCTATATTAAGTATGCGAAATTAATTAGGATAGATTTAGATCACAAGTTAACCAATATGCTCTTCAAAAGTGAGATAAATCGAGTTAGTAATCTTAAATTCTTCGGATTCTCTCTAGATTAGGACCTTACAAAAAACATTTAAAAATAGATTTTGTCACGTACTATATTTAGAGGACAATCTAAACTAGTCATTGATGTTATAGACGGAATGAGCTTAACCTCATACTCATCAAATGACGCATCGCTTCGCAAGATTCTTATTACGTATGCAAAATTAATGGTGATCGATTTAGATCGCGAGATATGATTTTCGAGAAAGGCATAAATTGATATGTAATCTTAATTTATTATGATTCTCTGGATTGTTGAATTGGATTTCGCATTTTGATGATTGTGATGTATTCTTAAAAGAGAAGATATAGCTTTCGTTTCACCCCCACGAAAAAAATATAAGAGAGATGTCCTTGCGTTCGCACGTGTAACCCTATTGTCTATCTGGTATTTTCATTTATGATTTCTATTTTAAATAGCCAACACACAAATGGAGCTCGGACTGAGAAAAATTCATACGCCACACGTGCGGTCCACGTACAATTAAGTCAGAGTAGATTAATTTAAGTGATTATTATGTAATGACGACCTAAGCATGGATTTGTTGCCGCCCACTTAATTCCACATGGCGACCAGCTCGGCCGGTCACATGGGCAGATCCGACGGCCCCACGCTAAACTCCCCACCTGACCACCCGCAATTATTCGGCCCGGAAATATTCTTAGTGCAGCTGTTAAATAGCGAATTTCAGGAAAGTTGGTTATTTAAATTCATAAATTTCTGACATGATGTGCATAATCGACAGCACTTATCTACACCGACGAGCCCTTTTAACATAGTAAATCCAACGAACGCTGATTCAATCATTAATCATGTCCAACGCGTGGAATCGAGATCTTTATTTAGAATTTTTCGATGAAATGACCCCGAAATCAAATTATGACGAGATATTAAAATTAGAAGTGCACCATTCATGCCTTCTCTTTTTGGCCCCTCGCGATCACAATCACATTTACATCAAATACTTTAGAACTTATCTACATCGACTCACACCTTTAACATAGTAAATCAAACGAATGCCAGTTTAATTATAAGCCACATTTTGCATGTCCATTTCCATTTAGATCGTGATCTCTATATTTGGAATTCCTCGATGAAATGACCCTAAAATTAAATTCTAAGGAGATAAGAAAATCAGAATTCCCCAATTTCTATCTCTCCCTTGAAATTACAATTATATTCGCATTAAGGAAATATTAGGAAGCAATATCTAAATCACTTTGGGTATCTTCGAAACAAATTCAACGGTTAACTTGGGTATCTCATTGCTGTCTCTCTCTCATTCCAACAATAATTAACTTGTCAAATTGAGAGGATATACAATTTAATTCTTTCTCAAGCCATCCAAAAGTCCTCCCCCGTCCGTGCGCGAAGGTGAGGGGAAAGGTCCCCCCGAACCATCTCATTTTTCTAAATTGCTTTTCATATTACTCGCATAAAATATAAAAAAGAATGAAGGAACAGCACACACCGAATTAAAAAAAAAAAAAAATTGGAGACAAATCGACAAAAGGCTGGGGGCTTTGACCGTTGACTGGATCCAGCAAAGATGCCAAAGAAAAGAATTAAAAAAAAAAAAAAAAGGAGGTTTGACCGAAAGCGTTCGTGGGGGGTAGAGATCGAGTGCGCACGTGTGCTCCGCTGTCCGGGTCGGGACGCATCGGGAGCGACGAGCCACGTAGGATCCAACCCACACGAACGTGCTCCCGGCCGAGGATCGATCTGGTCATAAGGAAGAACCCGCTTCGCAGCTAAAAAAAATTAATTAAATAAAAAGAGAATATTTAGAACAATTTACAAGTTACAGATTGAGAAGTTCGAAACCAAGGCTGTGCACCACCACGTGATGTCTCGTGTTTTTTCACATTTTTTTTTCAGTGAAGTTCCTATGTATTAATAAATAGATATTACTTTTGAAATTCAAGAATTCCACGTAGAATCTCGACCATCTATTTTTGAGTTTAATCTATATTTTTAACAAATCCCCCATTTTTTTCACAAATTTTCGGCTTTAATCAACGTCATTCTTCTATTTGGACATAAAAAAAAAAGAATAATTTTTCTGGAATAACATATTGCGTATATTCAACATCTATAAATGGTTACATTGATAGAATTTACATATTAAATCATGTATTCATTTAACAGTTTTAGCTTTCAGAACAATTGATAATGGTCCCACCAAAATTTCTATCAGAGCAGGAGGTTATACCAGATTAAGCACGAGGGAAAGTATTATAATATTTAAATATTAAACCACGTATTTATCTAACAACTTAAACTTTTATAATAGTTGATAGTAATCCCATCAAATTTGATTTTTCTTTTATGTTTGCCGTCTCTATCGGTTATATGACCTTCACAAATTTGTCATCATCATTCATTTTTCTTCTTTTTCAACAAGCAACAAAAAAATGCTCCTTTTTCCAGATATTCATTTTTTTATCTACCTCTTTATCATGAGTAAAGGCAAATTATTCGTAGATGAATTAGTTTTTTAGAAACGAATCATTTTTTTTGTGATCTAATTTTATTTATATATCCAATCAAAAGAAGGTTTATATGTATAAAATATGCACAATATATACAATCCTATAAAGTCATAAAAGAAAATATGTGTATATACATGTATATATATTTTTAACGAATCCCCTTTTTTCATGAATTTTCGACTTTAATCAACATCACTCTTTTATTTGGATAAAAAAAAAAGAATAATTAATCTAGAATAACATATTGTGCATATTCAACATCCACAAATGGTTACCTTGATAGAATATTTAAATATTAAGCCATGAATTCATCTAACTGCTTAAAACTTTTAGAATAATTGGCAGTGGTCCCACTAAAATCTCTATCAAAGCAGGAGGTTAGTACTAGACTATGCATGAGGGAGAGTAATGGGATATTTAAATATTAAATTATGCCTTCATCTAACAACTTAAACTTTTAGGATAGTCTTACTAAATTTGATTTTTTTTTACGTTCATTGTCTCTATTGGTTATTTGACCTTCACAAATTTGTTGTCATCATTCCTTCTTCTTCTTCTTCTTCTTCTTTTTTTCTTCTTTTTCTTTTTTTTTCAACAAGCAACTGAAAAATGCTCCTTTTTCAAGATTTTCATTTTTTAATTTACCTTCTCATTCTGAGTAAAGGCAGATTATTCATAGCTGAGTTAGTTTTTTAGAAAAGAATCATTTTTCCATGATCTAGGTTTATTTATATATCCGATCAAAAGAAGGTTTATATGTATAAAATATGCGCAATATATACAAACCTATAACGTCATAAAAAGAAAATATGTGTGTACACACACACATACATATATATATATATATATATATATATATATATTTTTGTACGTGTGTATGTATATTTTTAACGAATCCTCTCTTCTTTCGTGAATTTTCGGCTTTAGTCGATGTCATTCTTCTACTTGGACAAAAAAAAATTATCTAGAATAACATAAACATCCCCAAATGGTCACTTTGATATAATATTTTAATATTAAATCACGCATTCATTTAACGACTTAAATTTTCATTTGGTAGTGATCCTACCAAAATCTCTATCAGAGTAGGAGGTTAGTACCAGACTAAGCGTGAGGGGGTGATAGAATATTTAAATATTAAACCACGTATTCATTTAATAACTTAAACTTTTAGAACAGCTGACAATGGCTCACCAAATTTGATTTTTTTTTTTTTTTACGTTCATCGTCTCTATCGATTATTTGACTTTCAGAAATTTGTCGTCATCATTCCTTCTTCTTCTTTTTCAACAAGCAACTAAGAAATGCTCCTTTTTCAAGATTTTCGTTTTTTAATCTACCTCCTTGTTCCAAGTAAAGACAGATCATTCGTAGCGAATTAGTTTTCTAGAAAAGAATCATTAATCTGTGATCTAGGTCTATTTATATATTCAACCAAAGGAAGGTTTATATGTATAAAATATGCGCAATCCATACAAACCTATAAAGTCATAGAAGAAAATATGTGTGTGTATAACGAATCCCCTCTTCTCTCGTGAATTTTCGGCTTTAGTCAATGTCATTCTTCTACTTGGACGAAAAAAGAATAATTTATCTAAAAAAACATATTGCGCATATTCAACATCCACAAATGGTCACTTTGATATAATATTTTAATATTAAATTACGTATTCATTTAACAACTCAAATTTTTAGAACAGTTGGTAGTGGTCCTACCAAAATCTCTATTAGTACTAGACTAAGCATGATGGAGAGTGATAGAATATTTAAATATTAAATCACGCATTCATCTAGTAACTTAAACTTTTAGAACGTGATAATAGCCCACCAAATTTGATTTTTTTTAATTTTTTTTTTAACGTTCACTGTCTCTATCGATTATTTCACCTTTACAAATTTGTCATCATTATTCAGTCTTCTCCTTCTTCAACAAGCAACTAAAAAATGCTCCTTTTTCAAGATTTTCATTTTTTAATCTACCTCCTCATTCCAAGTAAAGGCAGATTATTCATAGTTGAATTAGTTTTTTAGAAAAGAATCATTTTTCTGTGATCTAGGTTTATTTATATGTCCGATCAAAAGAAGAAGATTTATATATATATATATATATATATATATATATATAATATGTGCAATATATACAAACCTATAAAGTCATAAGAGAAAACATGTGTGTGTATATATATATATTTTAACGAATCCCCTTTTTTTCGTGAATTTTCAGCTTTGATCAACGACACTCTTCTATTTGGACAAAAAAAGAATAATTCATCTAGAATAACATATTGTGCATATTCAACATCCACAAATGGTTACCTTGATAAAATATTTAAATATTAAACCATGCATTCATCTAGGAGCTTAAATTTTTAGAACAATTGACAGTGGTCCTACCAAAATCTCTATCAAAGCAAGAGATTACTATTAAACTAAGCATGAGGGGGAGTGCTAGAATATTTAGATAGTAAACCATATATTCATCTAACAGTTTAAACTTTTAGAGCAGTTTGTAGTGATCCCAATGAACTTGTTTTTTTTTTTTTTCAATGTTCACCGTCTCTATCGATTATTTGACCTTCAAAGATTTGTCATCATCATTCCTTCTTTTTTTTTTTTTTTTTCAACAAGCAACTAAAAAATGTTCCTTTTTAAAGATTTTCATTTTTTTAATCCACCCCCTTATTCCGAGTAAAGGCACATTATTCGTAGCTGAATTAATTTTTTAGAAAATAATCATTTTTCTGTGATCTAAGTTTATTTATATATCCGATCAAAAGAAGGTTTATATGTATAAAATATACGCAATGTATACAGACCTATAAAGTCATAAGAAAAAATATGTGTATATTTGTGTGTGTGTATATCGAACTGTAATTTAATATGGGAACTTAATAATGTGGTTGGTGAAAGGATTTTTATTCGAGTATTTATAAGGAATCCACAATCGAGATAGGTTGAATCAACGCTCCAGTTGTAAATTATGGCTTTGCACGTGCACGGGAGATTCACTCGATCGAAGTCAGGGGCAAGATGGTAATTTCGTCAGGCCACGAGTTGACGAGCGACCGAGGGAGCCCACCCGCCAAAACAGGCAAGTTCACGTGCTGCTCACGCGACAGAGAATGTTGCATGGGGCATAGGAATCCCCATGGTGGGGATCGAAGGATGGAATTGCAAGATTTGACCACTCATAATTGAAAGGCTTCGAATTCGACCAAAATCAATAATAAATAATAATAATTGAGGCTTCGATTGAAATTGGGCAATTTGGAGAACCCTTTTCAACGACTTAAAAATATCGAAATAAATGAAAACCGCTCAGATATCTTTTTCTAACGTGTTGGATTGTCACCTATTTTCAACTACTTACAATTAGTCAGTGTCAATGTAGAATTGAGCTATAATCACATGACGCTTGAACGGATAGGTCGGCTGTCTTTATTCTAAATAAAACTTTATAATTGAACAAGTGTTTAATTTATAGAATGAAGATGTTAATGGTATAGTTCTGTAATGAAAATGGATGGTTGTGCCGTTTTTTTTTTTTTTAATTATTCAATGCAAGTCAAATGAAAGACGTCATTGAAAGCTTGAGAAAAAAAGAAATAGTTTTGACTTAATATAATTCTTATTGACTATAAAAATATATTTTTTGAAGTAATATCGAATTATGCGAATCATTTCACGTATAAGATTTCGTGGGATCACCAACGACTAATTTAAAAATTTAAGTTTAAAATAAAGACGTCATTTAATATTTAAATATCTTATTGTTGTTAGGGATGGGATATTTTTGCTTTGCATGAAGAGATTAGTCAAATTTGCTTGCCCGTACTAAAAAAGGCAAAAAAAAAAGATAATTGGGGAAAAAAAGTTTTTTTTTTAAAAAAGATAAGAAAAGTTTTGACCACTCATGATTAAAAGGCTTCGAATTCGACCAAAAACAACAATGACAATAATAATTGAGGCTTTGATTGAAATTGGCCAATCTTTTTAACAATTTTAAAATCTAGAGATAAACGAAATTCACTCAGACCACTTTTTCCTTTCAACGGCTCATGATTAGTCAACATCAACATCGAATCGAGTTATAATCACACGACACTTGAACGGACACGGCAATTGTCTTTATTCTAAATAAAATGTTATAATTGAACAGGTGTTTAGTTTATAATGTGAAGACTTCCATGGTATCTTTCTAAAATGAAAATGGGGAGTTGTACCCCCTTTTTTTGTCCTTCTAATTATTCAGTGGAGGTCAAATGCAAGAGGTCATTGAAAGCGAGGGGGAAAATAGTTTTGACTTTAGTATATTTGGTATCGACTATAATAAAATCTTATTCTAATTAATATCGAATCATGCGAATCAATTTGTCCACGAGATTTCGTGATACCATCAATAACTAATTTAAAAATTTAAATTACTAAATAAATACGTAATTTAATATTTAAATATCTCGTAATCGTCATGGATGGGGTAGTTTTGCTTTGCATGTAGGGATCAGTCAAATTTGCTCGCCCGTACTTAAAAAGGCGAAAGAAGAAAAATATATTTGTAAATGAGGGGGGAGAAGATAGGTGGTTTTGATAATTGGGGAAATTATTGGTGTGGGGGACACGTGGGACAGCCGAGCACGCGTGCGTGGGGACACTCAATCATCGCCCGACACCATGTCCCTCTCTCTTTTTTCTTTCAACTCCCTGCTATCTATCCCCCTTAAAAATAATAATCCCACACTGTCGTAATTAGTGCATCATCATCTCCTGTCCCCCGCCCACCTTTTCTCTTCCTCTTTACCCCTTTCCAAGAAAGCGACCATTTTCGCCTCCTTATTTTTCTTTTTCTTCAGCTCAAAATAATGCGACATCAATCGCCCGATAGGATGGTAAATTGCAATTAGCTGAGTTTCTAAATGGAGGCATTACTTAATAAAGAGGGTCGTCATCTTTATCGGTCGCGTGTGGAAAAAAAGAAAATGATATTGAGAAAACAACATTCTTTCTCTATTCGGTTCTTTGACGAGTACTGCACGAAATTCTAAACGAGCAGTGCAGTTGAACATGTGAACACGAAAAATCTACTTGAAACACTTTGACGTCATGCTAACCTTTCGAGTTCATCCGCACAACTCTTATTTCAAGTTATAATAGACCTAGATAAAAAATGTTATGGGAAAATCTGACATCAGGTCAAAGATAAGTAGGGGTCCTACCGTAAAATTAGTACAGAGGGGATGAATGGTGCGAACTACCTCGTAATTGACTATTGATAATCTCGATCTGGTTGCAATTATTGAAAGAATAATTCGAGCCTACTATAAGTCAGGTTGGTAAGATAAACATGTCGTGCATTACTGCCGACGGGTTTCTAGACAGTAATATACTTTTTGTTGGAGTAGTTCCCCATTTCCAGGGAAGCGCAAGAAAATTATGCTCTTTTTACCCCCTCTCTGGCCGCAAGAAGGGAAAAGCAAAGGAGGCTGTTAATCACGCTAATAATTGAAGACCGAAGGGCTGCCTTTAATCATGGGAGGTTAAGTTAGTTTATTGACAACTGCAAATAATTATCATTAGCAGCTCCTTTTATTATAATAAGTCCCTTTCATTCCTAGGCTAGGGATAGGGGCTAGACCTAGGACGGGTATTGATAGAATCTAGGAAGACAAGGGAGGGAAATAGGGGCGGCTGCTGTTGCGTAGAAAATGTAGGAAACCGTGTAATTTTTAATTATTGCCTTGTCTCTCGATGCCACGAATTCCAACCATCTCGTGTGATTCCGATGAAGCTGGTCAGTCAATGGTGATCTGGTTTCTGTGAAATCGATTGGTTTTCGGGGCGAGAAATCCTGCTGCATGATTGATCTTCGAGGGAAGCAAATCTTTAACCTCGTGATTTTAACTAAGAAAACAAGATGATTTGGTAAAAATAAACGGCAGGAGATCTGTATTGGAAAAGGAAGAACAGATGATAAGATATCTACACTGGAGATTCGCATCATTTTTGCTAAAACACGTATTTTTACATAGTTATATAATCTAATTTTTTGGTGTTGATAATTATGAAGAAACCAGTGACGAGTTTGGATATAGGGATAAACTTAAGATTAGAATAAAGTTAAGTTTAAATAAAATAAGTTTAGGGCAAAATTGTGATTTGACCTAAAATTGAATGTTTTTCTTAAGAAAGACATACATGTAGGTATGTAAATTTTATAAAACTTATTCTCTCAACTTTGTCGGGGCACTTGATGATCATATATCTTAAAATAATACTTTGATTTCTAATATATTGATTGCATATTATACAAAAAAGGAAAGTGTCTTAGAAACAAAATCTTCTCACTAGAATGTTTGACAAATATCCCACATCAATGATGACAATTGACAAGTTTACTATTCGATTAGTAAGCTAACTCTACGACACACGGGACAACCGATCCTTCGCATTAGAAGCAATAAGATATAACCCATCATTAGCACTTATGAGACAACTGTAGCATCTTGAAAATCTCTAAACCCTAACATTCACTTACTTTACAATAAGTGTAGGATCCCATTGGATTTATTAGTCAAAAAATCACTAATTATCTTTCGCAAAAGACCATGTGACTTTGCTTTTTTTTTTCTTTTTTTAATTTCCGTGCCCATGAGGAATCGAAGACGAACAACAGGACCCCAAAATTATCTTCGCCTCATGATTGCGGATCGTAAAAGGGGCGGGGGGATCGCGAACAAGTCATGTTCGAAATGGACCGACCGGGCGCTGGCCACTGCACGAGCACCGTCATCATTGTTGTCGCGACCGGGGCCGGTTAGAAGTAAAAATTCCCCATCCGATCGGGGGTAAAATCGTAACCGAGCCCCCGGGGGCAACGTGGGACGAATTCCCACGAAAACCCGGAAGGTGAAAAGATAGCCGCTCGCGACGCGCGATCCCCGCCGCCCCCCCCCCACCGAGGCTCCCGCGCACGTGAACGCCACGCGGAGGCATCCGACGGCTGAGGACGCATCGGGCCGGGGAGCGTGCGCGGCACGCGCGGGGACGGAGAGTGCGCGGGGTGGGGGTGGGGTGGGGGTTCCGTCAAATGATTGTGACGAAGTGGGGTGTCGGGGCGCGGAGGGGACAGGGCGACAGGGGGATGGGAAATGGGGAAATGTGATCGTGGGGCCCACGTGCGGGGGTGGGGCGTGAGGGAGCACGTGTCCTCCGGCACGGCATTGCCGGTCCACGTGAGCGAGCGAGCGGGCCATCATTGGACGTGACCCGGAACACGTTCGTTCCTCTTCAACCACGCTTAACCCTCGTCTCAGGGAACATTATCCATTAATTAGTTATTTCAAGCGATACATATAATTTTTTTTTGAAAAAATATTTTTCGATAATTTATTTTTCGTAAAAAAAAACATAGCATATAAATGAAGACCGTGGAAAATATTTTATATTCAGAGCAACCTAAAATAAAAGCTCATTTTAATCATTTGAAATATGGATCTTTATTACAGTATATATTTTAATTTGGAAAGTTCCAAATTTACATCTATAGTCAATATCAATCACTAAAAAAAAAAAGAAAAAAAAATGGTAAATCAATGAAAGTAATAATAAGAAACTATATACCAATCAATATATACTGAAATCTAAGATTCTTTCCGGCTCTTTTCCTATTCAGTTTCCATAAACTAAACTCTGGCTTTGCTAAAATTTTTTTAAGAAAACTCCGGCTTTGGTTCCCATGCGGTGAGTCCCACGTGCCGGGGGTGAATCTCGAGCAGAATATTTCTCGTAACAAAAGGTTAAAGGTAAATGACAACCTTCGTCCAAGCACCCCATAATGGAAAATCGCACAGGAAAATGATCAGTAAGCAAATAAAAAGACTAAAAAAAGGGGGTGTACGGCCCCCCTTTTTCCTTCCAAAAGAAAATTAGCATTATGAAAAAAAAAATTATCAAAACGTTTCCGGTCAATTTTTACTCAATTATTATCGAATGCATAGGTAACTTCTTATTCTTTTTTTTTTTCAGACATACTACATACATCGCCGGAAATACGAGCTTTTAATTAGTTATTTATTAAAAAATAAAATTACTAATATGATGGTGAAACGTGTAAAATACGTGAAAAATGACTACATGGTCTGTAATTTCTAGCATTTGTCCTATTATAAATCCGTCCCCCTCATCGGACGGCCCTCATTTCTCACCCTAGCTCAACTGATCTGGCCTTTTGCCCCTAATAATGGGGCACGAGAACCATAAGTGGACCACCCCTCGTAATTACACAAATCCGATATCAGCCGTCCGTTTGTAATTTGGTCATTTAGCGCAACCGCTGATCATATGGGAAGTGGGCCCGCCGTATTATTTTCAGTGGGCAAAGTTTTGGAATTATGCGGATATATCAGATACGGGGTTCTTTTAATTGGGGGAGGGAGGGATGGATCTGTTTAGGTGAGAGCTCACATTCCATGTGTGGGAGCCATTAATGCCGTTGGGATTTGGTCGATTCTGTTACCATGTGCATTAGGGTTTGGTGGAGATTGCGCAAATGAATCCCATTAGAATCGTCTCATACATGGAACCGGTCCAGCTAGCTAGTCCAATCCGATTCACATGAATTTCCTTATTCGATCAAATTGATTTCCTAAAGCGACGATAAATTTATCTTAATTGGACCTGATGATTAGGGCGTATTTTTATTTATTCGCCGTTATTTCGGATTCAGTGCTGTCATGCTATGGTCGCACACTGTAATTTAGACAAACTAGAATTCGATTGTTGACTAGAAGGGGAGGAAAAAAAATCGTAGGCGAATGATTGAATCCACAGTTGCTTTGTCGGTTGAAATTGATTTTACATTTGAAATTTCACATGTAATATTTTTTTCTTTATGTAAACATTCACTTACCAAAAGAAATGTACATACATGCTTGTGTAATTTTGTAGCATCATTAGGTCCGATTGCCACTTCAACCGTGGTCAAGGTCAAACTTGGGAAAAACGAAAAGAGGGCTTACGAAAAGTCGAAACGGGACAAACCGAGTGGAGTCAGAATATTTTAATTCTACTTTTTTTCATTTTCTTTTTGAGGTTTTGAGGATGTCCCTGCTGACAAAGTAGTCATGGCTCGACTTACACACCACTCTTCTCCTCCTCTCACATCCTCTCCTCCACCTTCTTCTCCTCCTCCTATATAAAACCTGCAAATCCACCACTTTCTCTCAGCCCCATCAAAACCCATTCTCTCTCTACCCCTCTCTCTCTCTCTCTCTCTCTGAACTTTCGCACGTACCCACCAAGAAAAAGGACTAAATCTTCGATCTTTCAGCCTCAAAGGAAGCGAAATCCCCTAGGAAGGGACGGGTTCTGGTTAGTTCCGGCTGCTCTTGCGGGCGTTCTCTGTTTTGCCTGGAGAAGAGGGAAATCGAGGGAGCATGATGGTGGAGAGGGAAGATCTGGGCTTGTCTCTGAGCTTGAGCTTCTCCGACAGCAGTCGGCCTTCCCAGCTCAGCCTCTCTCCTTTCGGGTTCAACCTCCACAAGCCATCTCACCGCGACTGCGAGACCTTCGCTTCATTAGGTGGGTGGCCTTCTCTATGTCCGAACAGATCTCGCGGGGGGAAGAAAAAGGGAAAAAGGGGGAACTTTCTTCTTCGTTTCGAAGTTTTCTGACCGAACGTCTC
Source organism: Eucalyptus tenuipes (assembly GCA_014182365.1). Taxonomy (NCBI): domain Eukaryota; kingdom Viridiplantae; phylum Streptophyta; class Magnoliopsida; order Myrtales; family Myrtaceae; genus Eucalyptus; species Eucalyptus tenuipes. The sequence continues at coordinate 25,794,087 of CM024540.1, read as the reverse complement.
GCATGCAGATCGGATCTCGGAGGCGGATGCGCGGCCGTCCCTGCGGGGCATCGACGTGAACCGGCCGCCGCCGTCGACGGCGGACTGCGAGGAGCAGGAGGAGGCGGGGGTGTCGTCGCCGAACAGCACTATCTCGAGCGTCAGCGGGAAGAGGGGCGAGAGGGAGATGGTCAGCGGCGGGGAGGACAACGAGGCGGAGAGGGACTGCAGCCGCGGAGGCAGCGACGAGGAGGACGGCGAGAACTCGAGGAAGAAGCTGAGGCTGTCCAAGGATCAGTCGGCCGTCTTGGAGGAGAGCTTCCGAGAGCACAACACTCTGAATCCCGTAAGTTTTTTCGTATTTCCCCGCACGAGTTTTGGGTTTTCTTTGTGGGGGCAGTGAGAAAAGGGGCGTTGTTTGGTCGCTGAGAAAATGAGGGAAAGTGCCGAGAAAATGATAAAGGCAACTTTTCTTCTTCTGCTTGTCTGGCTTTCGGACTTCCGAGTCTTCTGCCCTTTCTCTCCTTTTCTGCTCGGTAATTGAGGCTGTGATTGACGGGTTTTTTTCGTTTTTGTTGGATCAGAAGCAAAAGCTGGCGTTGGCTAAGCAGCTAGGCCTGCGACCTAGACAAGTAGAAGTCTGGTTTCAGAACCGCAGAGCACGGTGAGCAGAAAAAAAAAAAGAAAATCCATTTCTTTGAATATTGCATATAACATAAAGACGTGATCTTGAAATAATGGGATCTTTCCTTTCTGTACGTGGTTGGTAAATATTTTAAATGCGGTCGAACTTCGTTTATCTCCTTAGTAAAACACGGATTTGCAGAACCATTAGATGGAGATGTGCAGCATTTCGATCCGCACTGAACATTTACCATGTCGCTTGGATTTGCAGGACCAAGTTGAAGCAGACGGAGATAGACTGCGAGTTCCTGAAGAGGTGCTGCGAGAACCTGACGGAGGAGAACCGGCGGCTGCAGAAGGAGGTCCAGGAGCTGCGCGCTCTCAAGCTCTCCCCTCAGTTCTACATGCACATGCCCCCTCCCACCACCCTTACCGTCTGCCCCACCTGCGAGCGCGTCGGGGCTGCCGCCCCGCCGCCCCCCTCCGCCGGCGGCGGCGGCAGGCCCGCCCACCATCGGGAGCCCGTGCCCATGATCCCATGGGCCACGCGGCCCGGCCCGGTCTCGCACGGGGCTCTCCGGCCCAGGACGTGACTTTGGGGAGGACATTTTGGTCAACTCGAGGATGTCTTCATAGCCTTTTTAGGATGCAGTACTGGTGGGGATGTACCTAAGTATGTGAAAAATGGTAAAAATATGGGGATGGGGCAAAAGCAAAGTTCAAAGATACGGTGGTTGGGATTTGGGATATGGTGGGGTCTTTTATGTGATGTTTTTGTGGTATATTTGACCCTCTCTCCCGTACCTTGTCCCCACTCTCTCTTCTGGGTTTAGATCTGAATCTTGACTTCAGTCTTCATCGAATTGTATGACGACAAATTCTCTCTGACTAAGGCCGACTCTTAAGGGAAAAATCTCTTTGCTTTGCACCATATTTACTCTGTTTCGTCTTGCGTTCCTGAGCAAAAGCGTTTGCAGAGTCTTCGTTATCTGTCCCGAGAAGTTATGCAAAGATTGGTATGCAGGAGTTCTAACCAAAATTCTTGCGTCGACGCTAGTCCTAGGATACTCGATTTCAGGAGTAGATCAATTTTCCAGGGATTATTAATGGATTGCCATCGCATAATCGGGGAAAATTTTGCTGCTGCTCATCTAAAAACGACTTTATGAATCCAAATGCCGCAATTGGAAGTTGCCGAATCGGCAGATCTCTCAAATGTTCCCTTGTGCTGCTCGGAAATGGCTTGTCTTACCAGAAAAGAAAACCTTTGGAGATGCGGAATTTCATGTTCCTTGCCTTGTCTCCGAGTCCCCCCAACAGTCTTATCAACCAGCCTTCTTCTGGCCGACATGCCCCTTTATGTCTGGCGAACTTATCGGAATTCAACGACCAGGAACAGAAGATGAGAAGAATCACCCTCTCCTTTTCAAATTAGGAATCATTGGATGGTTGAGAATTCGCTCACAAAATTTACTCCTGACATATTTGTCATTGGTCCACGGATGAATGCGTAAATATATTTTAAACGACGGCGGTGGATCTAGCAAAATAATTTATGCAGTTATGAGCGATTTGTCATTTGAAAAGGAGTCGTGTCGGGATTTTACTTGTCCATGGACGAATCTGTCGTCATCCACTACTAATGGAAAATGAAATCTTTTATGATAGAGAACATTTCCAACGATATGAATTCCAAGTGCACTCGGAGTGTGATATGACCTTTGATAATCAATTATCGGCACGGGTCGATGTTATCATCTTGAAAGAGATAAAAGAAGCTAACAATAATGCATCGCGTGTCCAGGAATACTTAAAAATCTATCTTTTCTAGGGAAAGGGAGTCTGCACTCGAGTAAAAATGCAACCCGATTGCTGCGTTTTGCGCTTTTTTTCTAATTCACGTTTGCAAATTGTGCCTCTCCAATCATGATTTCACGTGATGTTCCTAGGATTAATCATTTGATAAGTGACCACTAATTACATAAGTAAAAGCAGCATGCGAATCTTGACGAATACGAGGCCTCGACCAATCAATCTGGAAAAGCATCTCTCGCATTAAGAGCGAAACACGAGCGATCGCTTTTGGCCTAGAACATAGAAAAGTAGCCGACCGCCATTTTCTAGATAACACCGGGCACGAAGCGAAGAATATCATTCGCTGAACACAGCCCATCCATACTACGATAAAGAACGATACGAAACTGTGTAAAACGACTTAGCAGGCTGTGCATTTGCGCCGGTTGCTTCTCTCTTACTCAGAAACGTGAATGGACGTCACGTCCGTATGTTTTTAAAAAGCTGCAGACCGAAAAGCAGCATCCACAATTTTGGGAATTTGGAATCTCGCTGATCTCTGTTTCTCCGCAGCGATGTTCTGTGAAGCGGAGGTGATTACCGCCATTCATAGTCCTAACTCATAGTACGGAATTTGCGGAAATTCTCAAGCAGTAATCATCTGGTCTTAACGAGGCTTAAGGGAATAGACATGTCCTGAGCAAAAGTGGAAAGAAAGATTCACCCCACGCCTTAGCTGTGATTGTGCCGTTGCCAAACAGTTTTTGATTCGAGAAGAGTCACCGCCTCACTGTGCCGCGATGCTCTTAGCACTCCATCTTCATTTTTTCACGAGAGAGAGAGAGAGAGAGAGAGAGAGAGAGAGAGAGAGAGAGCTACTCTTGTCGTCTGCTTCACTTCATGGCAGAAGCTTGACGATGACTCAAGTCTTGTTCTGTTCTCTCCATCTGCTTTCATTTTGAATTCTGTCAGCCAGTCCTCGTGGCTCCTCAACGGCCATGTCGTTAGCTTCGCACACAGATCTCTCCCTCCTAGTGGTCTCCGACCCAATCCCGACTGTCCAGGTCATCGAAAGCATCATCCCTTCTCTGCTTTCCCACTTCTCTCAAGTGAAGCAGCGACTTCCACACCGGAACAACGACAAGGCCCAAGTCCACTGGAAAGCTGACGACTTTCATGGCGACATCAGGAGAACGAGGAGTTTGCCCGTCGAAAGCCGCAGAGACGGAAGCAGCAGCAACGGCAGAGGAGGCAACTCCAGCAAAAATAAGAAGAACTCGAAGAAAAGCAACAAAGACGGCAAGGAAGCTACTGACGATTCTCTTCAAGATGATCATCTGTGTTATAAGATTGAGAGGCTTATCAGAGACCTCAGTTATGTCAAGGACGCGTTGGACAAGAATAGGAAGATCGAGGACAGTGTCAGCAAGCTGATCAAGACCCTCTTCGAGCGAAGCAAGATTGCGGCCATCCCAGGTTCAGCGCAAACACCCGGGGCTACCCACGGCAATTGGGGGAAGATCCGAGACCAGCTCTCTGAGCTCGCCGAAATAGTTACAAAGTTGAAGCTTCATATCCCCCCTTCCCACAAGCTATTGTCCTCGACCTCCGATGCTTCCAGGGGCAAGCAAGTGGCGGATGAGTTTGGTGACAATAAAGAAATGCCTGACTTAGCGGTAGAGCGGAAGTTCCATGGAAGTTCGGTTTATGAGGACTTACGTTCCACCTATGAGCAGCTTGATGCCCGATCAAAGTTGTGTCTGCTGTGTTTTGCTGTGTTTCCTGAGCATGCTAAGATCAAGAAGAGGGTCATGTATCACTGGTGGGTTGGGGAAGGGTTAATTGACCCTTCAAATAGTAAAGACAAGTTAGTTGGTGATATTCTGAAGGAGTTGGTGGATATGGGTTTCATTCAACCGGTGTTCAAGAAGCGCAAGATGAACACTAAAAGCTATACGATGTTACCGCTTAGGCGCTCTCTGGTGGTGATTCTGGCCAAGGAAGCGGAGTTTTTCGACTTTGATTCGAGGGGTTACCCCACACCGAAATTCTCAAATTGTCTTAGGTCTTGTTTGGTGAGATCAAAAGAGGCTTCCTTGCAGACGGCGATAGAAGGGTCAAATTTGGAAAAGCTGCGTACTTTATTTAATGTGAACGAGCCTTACCTGGATTTCAAGGTGGAATGGTTCTCAGACATGAAAAATATAAGTTCTATCTCACTGGGAAGCTGGCGGGGGTCAAAGAAAGAGCATATCGAAGTCGAGAACACAGAATTCCTCCGGGCCATGAAGAATATGAAACATCTGAAGTTATTAAGCCTTCAGGGTATATCTAGAATCACTGAGCTACCCGACTCGATTGGGAAGCTTTATAATCTGAGGATTTTGGATCTTAGAGCTTGTCACAACCTTGAGTCACTTCCGGATGAAATACGTTCCCTTAAAGAGCTCATAGTCCTGGATGTTTCTGATTGCTACTTGCTTGAATACATGCCCAAAGGGCTCGGTTCACTTGTTAAGCTTGAAGTGCTTCTGGGGTTTGTGGTTAGTGATCTCAAAAGGGGAAGCTATTGTACTGTCAATGACTTGGCCAAGCTCAAGAAACTCAGGAAATTGGGCTTTCGCACAAGCAGGAAGTCTTTCCCAACAGAGAAGGAGTTGAGGACTCTTCAAGAATTTAATGAACTTCGGAAATTGACAATCGAATGGGGTGAGAATTCTATCTCAGAAAAGGATAAAGGTACAGAGTCAGCCACTGATGACCCAATCAAAAGCAATTGCATCGCTGAATTACTTCCATTCAAGAAATGCGCTACCCAGAAACCAACAGCCGATGAACCGAAACTTTTTGAAAATTTGGAGAAACTAGACCTGCTTTGTTACCCTTCGACCACACCACCTAAATGGCTAATGCCCGAGAAGCTTGACAAGCTCGAGTCTCTTTATGTCAGAGGAGGCTATCTCCATCATTTGGGTCAGGTTCAAGAAGATAATAAGTGGAGAGTCAAGACTATGCGTTTGAAGTATTTGAAGGAGTTGACAATGGATTGGAGGGAAATGCGGCAATTATTTCCAGATTTAATGCGCTTGCAGATGATTGATTGCCCGAGGCTCACCTTGTTCCCATGCGACAAAAATGGAGTGTGGCTGAAAGAGCAGTTTTCTGAAAGCAATTAAAAGAGATTGACATCGCAAGCACGAATACTAGCAGGGGCAAGGGCTTGGCAAGCAGAGAGTACGTCTGACAGCTCTTTCTTTTTAAGGTCTTTTCTTTTATGAAATTTTCAGAAGGATTGATTGCATGCTTTCTGATTTCAGGTTCCTGGTAAAGTTAATTTCACTGTATATATTCTACATATCTGCGTGCGTGTGAGATGGTGGATATAATAAAGCTAAGTTGGTGATACTGTTATTGGAAGGAAGGAAAGTGCAGAAAGCTGTAAGCATGTCACCCATGGCACGGAGTGAAATGAACATCTTAGAAGATGTGGCCCTTCTTCTTTCTGGGTAACGATCATCATCGTTCGTAAACTTCCTTTCCATTTTCATCTTATTGCATAGTTGAAGGTGTTTGTATGTACTATTCATCTCCATAAGATGACGAGCACACTTACATGTTTTGTTGACTTCTGCTCTCCTGAATAATAGTCGGTCATACATTTCTCTTTGTTCCTATCCTTTTCTTTCCATACAAAATTTCTTGTATGCCCTGCCCCTAACTAACCTTTTAAGCTCTAACTTGCGACACCAACAAGTTCGAGTACACAAACTGGATTCCATCCGCTGTTGTTCCAGTGAAGACCATGCAAATTTTTTCCCCTCATAGATTATGACATTTCGAATAGCTGGAATATGATTGGGGAAGGACTAATTGGCGGAATACAGCGCATCATCCGAGCAGAACAAGCTGGCCATGGAAAATAACCTTCAATTCTTGAATCGAATCAATTTGCATCATCTTGGTTACCCGTAAACTGTGCTTGGAATCCCAGATGGCGACCTGTTGGCGCCAAAATTGGCTTATTGGGCTTTGGAAATGAACAAGAGTAATCAGGCCCAACGTATGAGAATCCGTAGACAATAGGCCGGAAAATAGCAATCAACAAGAAAGGTGTTGAAGGGCATGACATCAGAAAACCAGCTGGGAGGAATGAGAGAAGAATAAAAGTAGTTATGAGGAATTGCCACCAGCGAGAACACATATGAGACAAAACGGTTATCACTATGGAACTGAAACTACTAGAATAATTCAAAATTGAAGTGGTAACCGTTGGAGAGCAATTACTTGTAGGATCTCACTATAAATCGCCAAAGAGGCATTTGTGTAAAAGATCTTTTGCCAAAAAATCAACAATCGAAGATATGTTCAACTACTTACCTTTTCCTTTATTGCACTTTTACATTCAATTGCATATTTACTTTTCTTGTTTTCTTGAATATCGATTGCTTGTAGTATAGAAGCTAGTCACTTCCTTTCCGGAACGACACAAAACCATTTCAAACAATAAAGCCGAAGCTTTGCCCCTTCGGTGAAAGATATTTGTCGAGGGAACCATTTCCCAATGAACATCTTTTCAGCATGCTCTATGGGACCATTGTGTTCCGTTCCTAGGAGGTGTCAATGGCAAAAATAAGGAACCATGAGAGTTGCTCCTTTACTGGTGAAGATAATACGTCCCTGCAACGCGTGGGAGGGAGGACTATCTGTTCCGAGAATTCCGGCCAAAATGCAGACTTTGTTGATGATGTCAACACAAGCGGCAATTCTGGAGACATTTCTCAAGAATTGTCCAAAGATCAGAGAAAAAATTGCCTCAAATTCATCGGTAATGGCCACCATGAGAAGGATGTTTGAGGAACAACAAAATGATTTGGCCAATCATATGGCTAATCATTTGTTTGGTGTCTTAAGTCCTCTGTTTGCCAATCTAGTCAATGAATTGACTTCCAGAATGGGATCCTTGAATCAAGCAAATGTGGCCTATGGGGGTCAAACTAGTGCTGTGCCACCACCCATACAAGTTCCAGCCTAACATACTGTCGTAGATGGGTTGAATCTCATGCCGCCAATTAGGATTCTGCAGAGGGTTAAAGGTGTAAATGACCAGACTTAAAGTAGTCAGGGCGATCGAACTGGCCCGATTGGGACAGTAGTCCCGCTTGGAACAATACCGGAGACTTCCAATGGGACAAATCTAGGGACACTGATCGGTGATATCTTGAACTTGGGAAATAAAGTGCAGATAGGTGTTTCACAACAACTGCTTCCAGAGATCACTTGGCTAGGGGCAGCAATGCATTACCACTTGCCGGTATGGTGAATATTGGATCGATCCCTATACCGATCTTAGAATACTAGCCTTATCGACCATAAGGAGGGCCTAGAGATTCTGGTGCTTGGTCCCCTTCACCACCTATGGTGCAGTTTAATCAAGGGAATCAGGCGCTGCGCTGGATCCTATGAGAGATTAGCGAATGATTGAATAAGTCACTTGCTTGGTCATGCAGCGTATGAGCCTAGATGGAGGTGTCTCGAGGCTTGTTTATTGCAAATTATACCCAAAATTGGGTTGAGAACATTCCATATCCCAGGGGTTACAAGACCCCTAAGTTTACTATCTTCACTGGCGAAGATGATCAGTTGATGGTAGAGCATATTAGTCAATTCATGGCATAGTGTGGAATGTTAATAAGGATGGGAGGATGAAGTTGTGTTTATTTTTTCTGTAGTTGTCAAAGATGGGTTTTACTTAATATACAGATCTTCCCGCAAATTCGATTTAGAATTGAGAGGAAATGGAGAATAAGTTTCATACTTAGTTTTATTGCCCAATTCTTGAAGTAACGATGTTGGATCTAGCCACCATTAAGTAGTTTAACAATGAGACAATGGATTGGTATGTCGCTCAATTTAAGAAAATGAGAAATCGATGCCTGTTCTTTCTCCCAAAAAAGGAGGTTGCCAAAATGGCCAAGAATGGTCTGAAATTTGCCTTGAAAAAGCGCTAAGCTAGACAGAAATTTACAGATTTATTTTCATGAATTGCCACAACACCCAGTATGAGAACCTTTGAAAGGAGAAATACAAGAAACCATATCGGGATCACAAGCAGAATGTGGTGATATATGATTTTGAAGAAGATTTTAAAGATGAAAATGCTTAGGACGATGCTGTCGAGATTGCGATAGTAAAGATGATCCTTGATAAGCCATATGTCTGCCAGGCCTTGAAGCTTGCTAGAGTGAAGGAGTCGGTTATGCTTAGGGTTAAGGACACATAGATGTCTTTGTTCAATGTCATCAATTTTGAGAGCAAGCTTCAATGACGTTGAAAGCGACAAAGCCAAAAGTCAGGACCCGCGTGTTTATAAAGAAAGAGACGTCATGAGCAATTCGAAAATGATGTGGGTTCAGAGCCCTAAAGGCACCAAATTACAAACAGAAGATTAGAAGCCGAAACAACCTTTCACAAAACCAAGATGATAAGGTTAGCAGGTACAATCAATCATTAAGACAATTTAAAAGAATAAAACTATCTTTTAACTCTGTCCCGGATGGAGACCTAAGTGTTATTCTACTTTTGGCTGGCAATACTTCTTCATGCATCTAGTTGGTTTTCAATTGCATAGGAGAAAGGTGAAGGGGACATAAAAGATGTTTAATTTGTTAAGACAAATTGAGTGATTTTAATCATGTATTGCAGAATAGAATTCAACCATCAATTAGAATCGCATGTGGAAGAACATGACGTAAAATAAATCCGAGCCATTGTTTAAAGTTTGTGTGCTGGAGAGATTCAACAGCAATTTGATAGCAATTATGGGCGTACTCTACTAATTCAATCTCCTCACGTATTGACGGTGTATTTTCTGTCTTACTCTTACGAAAATAGTCGATCGTCTTTTTTTAAATTGCCTTCCATTAAGGTGATTTCCAATGAGTGGTTGTCATCGAAAATGTATGAACGTCAAAAACCATATGGTGGAATAACCATTGCTCAAGAGAGAAAACGTGGGTCAATATCAAAGGATAAGTTTTTATTTTAAAAATCATATTCCTAAAAAAAGTGGGATCAAATTATACATTGAGTTTGATATATTTGACAAAAGTTAATGTCCTTTTATATGATCAATGTCAATATCAACATAAATAGTATATAAGCACGACTGTCGCCGGGACTAGTTCACTGAGTTCAGCTGTGATTTCATGTATTTGGTAGCATCATCTACTCTTCCAATTTATCAGAGAAAACATTGTACCTCGCCTTGTCATTGATGACGAGGCCTCCAACACCAACTTAACGAGAAGCGTTGCCAGGAAGCATGCATGGCCCTTCCGGTAACCAGTACATCGACATCACGTAATTTTTTTCTGTGGGGTGGTATCTGAATCCTTCCTTCAATCATACGCAAGAGGAGTAAAAATGGGTTGTCAGTGGCGATATCACTACTTTTGAACTAAATTATCTGTCAGGGCTACACATATGTAAGTCTGCAGGGGCCGTTTACGGAGTAGCTTTGTGTGAAATTTTTTCGGTTTGGTGGTGGAAATTGTGTAACTTACGTATGATTAAGGAATAGCGAAGTACCTTCCCAGCAATTGGAACAAGTTCGGACAATTGCGGCAACTTGAGCCAGATTCCCTGCTTTTCCTGCAGTTGTATGAAACAGAGTTTAAGCCCTTGCTATCAAGATAATTGTGAGAAGCAGTCATTGTGACATTCAATATGAGAATAACTTGTATATTACATTAATATGACTTTTGTCAGTCTAAATGTTGATGTCTCCTAGAAGAATTCCACCATAAACTGTCCACGGGTTCCGACAAATTAGCCAAACATTGTAAACAGGATATTACATTGCTTTTTTATTTTATTTAGGATCAATTTGCCGGGAAAGCTCATTACAGCCACCGATGAAAGCTCGAGAGGATGTTTCCGAATGAAAAGAATTGTAGGCGGGGATACTTCAACGCGAGATTATAAGGCATTGAACACTTGGATATAAAACCAAAACCAAAATCAAAGCATAGCTTGAAACTCACTGCATAAGAAGACACATCACCTTCATTTTCCAACGCGAAGGAGAGGAACGAAGCATCAAAGAGAAGGTATTTTTATTGGTTGGGTAGATGGTCCTTACCATCACATATCAATGATACAAGGCTCTAGAGGTGACTCTCATAAAATTACGTTATCGTATAACACTTAATGCTTTCCCGGTCCACATCATAATTGGCTTCACAAATCAAAACATAACTTTTCACAAATCAATTTTCTCCACAAAATCAATTGAGAATCTTTATCATAGATATGTTTCACATACTGAATTAAATCACCTTTTATAAACCATACTCAAGAAAACACAATTCTTTCTTGAAAAGATTTTGCAAACCCAAACTATATCATATTTTCCAACTCCGTTCATCAGACAAACATATATATTTCACAATGCATTTATCACACCATTATAGAATTTATTTCATAAATGAGTAACATTTTGAAACATCTCTCTCATTAAATGTTTCCCAAATCATCAAAGAACCCATTCCATATATTAACTCCCATCATAATACACACTTTTAAACTTTCACGACACCATCTATAATTTGTTTCTTAAATCATTTTCAAATGAAAAAAAAAGTAATAAATTCTTGATCCATTACTTTTTTTAATATATTTCATACTTTTCATTTTCAAAATATAAGTTTGCAAATTCAATAGGGAGATAGCACCACTTTTCTAGGAACGCTTACGATTAAACAACAAGACTTGCTCAAATCAATGATTTTGCAATTCTATAATATAAGCGAGAAATAACATCAAAACCAAGTAAAACGCTATCTCAACTACGGTTCGGCTAAACTAAGCTTAAATGCTAATAAAATAACTCTCATGCGTCAATAAATTACTTGCTTTGTTCAAATCTATACGCAACGCGGAACTTGTACACGAAATCCTAAAAGGTCGCTCCCACAAAACTGTTGTTTCAAATCAATGACCGTCAAGTCCCACGACTCTACTATGTCACAATCCACCATTCCCAAGAAATTCCATAGCTAGATAACTCAAAAATCAAATTTTGAGGCTTGTTTTTTCAAGATTTTTGAATATATGACCTAACTCCAAAAACTATTCTAATTAGACGAATGAGGGATGCAAGTATTTACTGAGCGTTGCCTTACGAAGTCGAATCGGCTTGGCAAGACAGGACATTTGTGGCAAATAGGCCCTTCTTTCTTCGTCTTTCTTTCATTCCTCTCTTTCTGTCTCTTTTCCTTCCCCTGCTCTTTGCGTGAGACCTCGGTTAAAAAGAGAGGAGCCAAACCTTCCTTCCCTTTTTTTCCTCTTCTGTGACTTTCAACACTTATTTTATTTTATTTTACTTTTTTGCTTTTTTACATTTCTCTCTTTTGACTTGGTCAAAACCCACGGATATTTTATAGACGCGGAGGCGATTACTGCCATTTCAGCCGTTCATTATCGTAATTCAGAGTTGCAGATATTCTTAAGCAGTAATCATGTGGTCCTAACGAGGCTTAAGGGAATAGATAGGTCCTGAGCAAAAGTGGAAAGAAAGATTGACCCCACGCCTTAGCTGTGATTACATCACTGCTCGGCAATTTTGGAAATATTTTAAATAAAAACTCGAAGTATCTCTTTTTTTTAAAATAAAAATCCGAAATAGATTTTATTTCAAATAAAAGCATAAAATGACTATTATCAGTCTAAAAAAAGAGCCTGAAGTGATTATAGTTATTTCAAATAAGGGCGAGTCTCATCGGCTCGTCGATCAAGCAAAAATTTTGGCCGATCAAGGGTGTTTTTGTCCAAACACAATTTAAATTTAAATTTAATTATATTAAAACTTAAAAAAAAAAGATTAAAATAAAAAGTAAGGGAACACACAAGCCAATGGGGCGATGGTGATGATTGGCAGGGTCGCTGGCGCTTGGGCGAGGGCCGACGACCCCTGTTGACCAAAGACAATGGTCCTTGCTAGGGATGGGAGAGGGCGGCAACCCTCGCCCAACGCCCTTAGACCTAGGCGGCAAGGTATGGGGGCCTTGGGTGACGACTGATGACTCGACTAGGCAAGGGTCACCAATCCTCGTCTAGATCTGGAAGAGGGTGTCGCCCTCTCTTAATCCTAGTAAGGGCCAGCAAGCCCTCGCCTTTGGTCGACGAAGGTTGCTGGCACCTTGTTGGTCGTTGCCATCGACCTACAGGCAATGGAGGGCGGCCCCCTCTAGCTTGTGATTTCCTTTTTCTTTTTCTTTTATAATTTTAGTTTTATTTTTTTTTTTTTTTTTTTAAAAATAGAAAGAACGAAGAAAAAAGGAAAAAATTAAAAGACGAAATTACCTTTCACAAATGATAATTCAAACCCTTATTTGAGATTTTGATATAATCACTTTAGGTTTTATTGAAAACAATATTTATTTCAAGTTCTTGTTTGAGAAAACGAAGGTATTTTAGATCATTATTTGAAATAATATTAACTTCGTGTCCTTATTTGAAAAAATGAGAATATTACATGTCTTTATTTGGAATTTTATAGAAATGAAGGTGATTACTGTCATTCAGCCATTCATTGTCGTAATTCATAGTTGCAGATATTCTCAAGCAGTAATCATGTGGTCCTAACGAGGCTTAAGGGAGTAGACATGTCCTGAGCAAAAGTGGAAAGAAAGATTGACCCCACGCCTTAGCTGCGATTACGTCGTTGCCCGACGACTTTTGATTCGAGAAGGGTCACTGACTCGCTGTGCCGCGATGCTCTTCGCACTCGATTTTCATTTTTCACGAGGGATGAGTTGGAGTAGAAGACTCCCCGAGAGAGAGAGCTGCTCCTGTGTCATCTGCTTCACTTCATGGCAGAATGATATAGAACAATATGCAAATATCTTTATGAAAATATTAGAGCGTCATAAGAGCAAACGATCTCACAAATTAAAGAGAATTGCGTGATTTTTCAGATTACAAATGAGTTATAATATTTGATTCACGCGTTTTCTTTAATTTGTTATTAGATTTCAGATTTTCTAGTTATGTTTAGATAACTTTTTTTTTATTAATATCTTTTTTTTTATTTTATTATTAAATTTAAGTTTTTATTTTTTATTTTCTAGATGACATTTTTTATAAAAAAACATTTAAAATATTATAATCTGCATTTCTTTATTCAAAATAAATACGATCTTATGGAATAACATTAGTTCCTCTGCGTCACAGAAGCTTGACCATAAGTCAAGTCATGTTCTGTTCTCTCCATCTGCTTTCATTTTGGGTTCTCTCTGTCGGCCAGTCCTCGTCGCTCCTCAACAGCGATGTCGTTAGCTTCACACACAGATCTCTCCCTCCTAGTGGTCTCCGACCCAATCCTGATTGTTGAGGCCATCGAAAGCATCATCCCTTCTCTGCTTTCCCACTTCTCTGAAGTGAAGCAGCGATTTCCACCCCGGAACAACGAGAAGGCCCAAGTCCACTGGAACGCCGGGGGCTTTCATAACGACATCAGCAGAACGAGGAGTGAGCCCGTCGAGAGTCGCAGAGACGGAAGCAGCAGCAACGGCAGAGGAGGCAACTCCAGCAAGAATGAGAAGAATTTGAGGAAAACCATCAGCGACGGCAAGGAAGCTGCCAACGATTCTCTTCACTATGATCAGGTGTTTTATCAGATTGAGAGGCTTATCAGGGACCTCAGTTATGTCAAGGACGCGTTGGACAAGAATAGGAAGATCGAGGACAGTGTCGGCAAGCTGATCAAGACCCTCTTCGAGCGAAGCAAGAACGCGGCCTTCCTAGGTTCAGCGCAAGCACCTACCCATGGCAATTCGGGGAAGATCCAAGATCAGCTCTCTGATCTCGCCGAAATAGTTACAAAGTTGAAGCTTCATATCCCCCCTTCCCACAAGCTATTGTCCTCGACCTCCGATGCTTCCAGGGGCAAGCAAGTGGCGGATGAGTTTGGCGACAATAGAGAAATGCCTGACTTAGCGGTAGAGCGGAAGTTCCTTGGGAGTTCGGTTTATGAGGACTTACGTGCCACCTATGAGCGGCTTGATGCCCGATCAAAGTTGTGTCTGCTGTGTTTTGCTGTGTTTCCTGAGCATGCTAAGATCAAGAAGAGGGTCATGTATCGCTGGTGGGTTGGGGAGGGGTTAATTGACTCTTCAAATAGTGAAGACAAGTCAGTTGGTGATATTCTGAAGGAGTTGGTGGATATGGGTTTTATTCAACCGGTGGTCAAGAAACGCAGGATGGTGACTACGAGTAAAAGCTATACGCTGTTACCGCTTGTACGGTCTGTGGTGGTGATTCTGGCCAAGGAAGCGGAGTTTTTCGACTTTGATTCGAGGGGTTACCCCACACCGAAATTCTCAAAGTGTCTTAGGTCTTGTTTGGTGAGATCAAAAGAGGCTTCCTTGCAGACGGCGATACAAGGGTCGAATTTGGAACAGCTGCGTACTTTATTCAATGTCAACGAGCCTTACCTGGATTTCAAGGTGGAATGGTTCTCAGGTATGAAAAATATAAGTTCTCTCTCACTGGGAAGCTGGCGGGGTTCAAAGAAAGATCATATCGAGGTTGAGAACACAGAATTCCTCCGGGGCATGAAGAATATGAAACATCTGAAGTTATTAAGCCTTCAGGGTATATCTAGAATCACCGAGCTACCCGACTCGATTGGGAAGCTTTATAATCTGCGGATTTTGGATATTAGAGCTTGTCACAACCTCGAGTCACTTCCGGATGAAATACGTTCCCTTAAGGAGCTCATAGTCCTAGATGTTTCTGACTGCTACTTGCTTGAATATATGCCCAAAGGGCTCAGTTCGCTTGTAAAGCTTGAAGTGCTTCTGGGGTTTGTGGTTAGTGATCTCAAAAGTGGAAGCTATTGTACTGTCAATGATTTGGCCAAGCTCAAGAAACTCAGGAAAATGGGCTTTCGCACAAGCAGTAAGTCTTTCCCAACAGAGAAGGAGTTGAGGACTCTTCAAGAATTTAATGAGCTTCGCAAATTGACAATTGAATGGAGTGAGAATTCTACCTCAGAAAAGGATAAAGGTACAGAGTCAGCCGGTGATGACCCAATCAAAAGCAAATGCATCGCGGGATTATTTCCATTCAAGAAAGGCGCTACCCGGAAACCGACAACTGACGAGCTGAAACTTTTCAAAAATTTGGAGAAACTAGACCTGCTTTGTTACCCTTCGACCACGCCACCCAAATGGCTAACGCCTGACAAGCTTGAGAAGCTCGAGTCTCTTTATGTCAGAGGAGGCTCTCTCCATCATTTGTGCCAGGTTCAAGAAGATAAGGAGTGGAAAGGCCAGGTTCAAGAAGTTAAGGAGTGGAAAGTCAAGACTATGCGTTTGAAGTATTTGAAGGAGTTGAAAATGGATTGGAGGGAAATGCGGCAATCATTTCCATATCTAGTCTGCTTGCAGATGGTTGATTGCCCAAGGCTGACCTTGTTCCCATGCGACAAAAATGGACTGTGGCTGAAAGAGCAGTTTTCTGAAAGCATTTACAAGTGATTTACAACGCAAGCATGAATACTAGCAGTGGCACGGTCTTGGCAAGCACAGAGTACGACTAACAGCTCTTTCTTTTAAAGGTCTTTTCTTTTGGAAAATTTTCAGAAGGATCGATTGCATTCCTTCTGATTTCAGGTTCCTGGTAAAGTTTATTTCACTGTACACATTCTACATATCTGCGTGCGTGTGAGAAGGTAGATATAATAAACTTGCTGCTCCTTGTGGAGAAAGCTAAGATGGCGATATTGTCATTGGAAGGAGGGAAAGTGCAGAAAGCTCCAAATGTGTCACCCCATGGCACAGAGTGAACGAACATCCTAGAAGATGTAACCCTTCTTTCTGGGTTACGATCACTGTTCATGAACTTCCTTTCCATTTTCATCTTGTTGCATAGTGGAAGGTGTTTGTATGTACTATTCATCTCCATGAGATGACAAGCACACTTAGATGTTTTGTTGACTTCTGCTCTCCAGAATAATAGTAGGTCTTAAATTTTTCTATTTGTTCCTATCTTTTTCTGTCCATACAGATTTCTGTATGCCCTGCCCCTAACCAACCTTCGATAAGCTCTAACTTGCGACGCCAAAAAGTTCGAGTACACTAACTGGATTCCATCCACTGTTGTTCCAGTGAAGACCTTGCAATTTTTTTCCCCTCATAGATTATTACATTTCAAATAGTTGGAAATGATTGGAGAAAGACGTAATTGCGAGAATACAGTTCATCATCCTAGCCGAACAAGCTGGCCATGTAGAATAACCTTCCTGGATCAAATCAATTTGCATCATCCTGGTTACCTGTAAACTGTACTTGAAATCCCAGATGGAGACCTAAGCGTTACTCCACTTTTGGCTGGCAATCAATACTTCCTCATGCATCTGGTCGGTTTTCTCTTGCAAACGCGAAAGCTAAAGGGGACATAAAAAGATGTTTAATTTGTCAAACAAATTGAGCGATCCTAATCATGCATTGAAGAACAGAATTCAAGCATCAATTAGAATTACAAGCGGAAAAATAGGACGCAAAATAAATCCACCCTCCGGCCATCGTTCAAGTTTGTGTGCAGCGGAGATTCGATGGCAATCATGGGCGCGCTCTACTAACCCAATCTCCTCACGTATTGATAGTATGTATTTTGTCATGCCCTTACAAAAATGATCGATCGTCTTTTTTTAAATTAACTTCCATTAATGAGGTTTCTAATGGGCTGTTGTTATTGAAAATGTCTGAAAGTCGAAAATTATATAGTGGAATAACTGTCGCTCAAGAAAGAAAATGTGAGCCATTATCAAAGGATAAATTTCTATTTTAAAAATCATATCACTAAAAAGTGAGATAGTTGACATTTATGGTCTGAGTTTGATGAATTTAACAAGGATGTTCCTGACAGTGATGAGTTTCGCCAATCAAGAAAGAGCGAAAAGGATGTGTCGTAGTGTGGTCTACTCTGATGGAAAGCAGAGTTGACGCTAATCCAATCCACTGGGCCTTCTGACAGAGAATGCCCTCTCTGATGATTGCATGGTGCATAAGCAGTAAGAGTCCAAGATCAGCAAGAATACTTCATGCAGATTCTAGAATATCACATAACAATTTAAGTTACACGTTTGTTCTCCTATTGGGTTGAAATGATCCGAGACTAAAATAAAAAGAACAGCTAGATTCTGAATCTCTGGCTGATGGTTTTGAGGATGGCTCTTCATCACAAATTTAATTTTACATACTTCAAGTCTTGAATACCAGCAATCGATTGTTGCTTCAGATTTTTGAGCTTTAGGAATCTGCTAATAATTTGTAGGCTTCAAGCTTCTGCTCCTTTTTCAGCTTCTGCAGCTCTCTAGACCGATAAATTGTGATACTTACCAGGGCAACAAGTGCGACAATAACGATTCCAATGCTTAGAACCGCTGCTTCAGTGAAAAAAAAATAAAGATTAGAACTGCAGAAAATACAACCGATTCAATTCGGTGATTATATCACTTAGATCTCTGAGCAGTTGAAAATAAAATCACCTGTACGGGAACATATGAGCTAAAAATATGCCGAAAGCATTACTGAAAGTGCATGCTTCTTACTAAAAAAGAGAGTAAACCATAGACTTGATCATAGACCAAGCGATGCATCCGGGCTGTGAAACCAGGGCACGTACATAACTTTTGATCTGTCGTGTCCAGTTGGCTGAGGTTGTGTCTAATATAAAATGCAGGCAGGGCGAGGCGATATGATCACCCTTCTATCCAATCTTCTATCTCGCTCAACTATTTTCAGAAAAATACTATTCATTATTTTCGAAATTTTTCGTTTGATTGGTTAAGATGGTTGGGCGTTTAGGCCTGATTGAAGCCCTGCCACCCAATCTGACCATTTGGCCTCCAGTGTTTGTAAGGCGAGCCTCTTCCAAGCACGTTTTGATCCCACCTGCCTATGATCTCCTCTGCTTCAACAGTCATAAGGCAATAATCATGTTGAGCCCAGACAACGACCTGCCTAAACTCTCCTTAATATATTGATACTAAGATTGTCAGTCGAGCGTAATCAAGGTTTGCTGTCACTATTCAGCTCAACCTGCTAAAAACTCGAAATATTCTGGATTCACTTGATTCTCACTAATGTGCTTACACTTTTAAGCTCAAGTCATGCATGTAATAGATATCATAGTGGCCACCATGAAAAAATGAAAAAAAAAAAAAAAAATTATGCAGAAGCTATCATCATTAATTTAAATTTGCAAAGTAGGCAGGGCGATGAAAAGTTACCTTCGCCATGTCCTCTATCGATAGATAAGATGTGGCGATGACCTTTCGAGGTGAACCTTTCACGACCAGGCATGTCCCATGTCAACCCGAGACCAAAGGTGTTATCAGATATATAAGGACTATAAGAGAATGGGATTGCAACTGTTTTAATCTTTTTGCAAGAGCCCGGCATGGGAAGAGAAGATTCAACGGTATAAACATGAAACCTTCGGCCACTCAAGCATGGAATCTCTGTGAAAGAATTCGAAAGAGGTGCCGAGCAGTTGAGGTAAGTGTAGTTTTTGACAGAATAATAGTAATGGAAAGGTGTGAGGGAGAGGTTGAGATTGAGAAAGACTTCATGGACACAACTTTTGGGGTCGATGAGATCGAGCTTCCTAGTGTTGTAGAGAATGGATTTCACCACCAAGTCCCCGTAGGACGGGAAGTGAATCGTGGTGGCGTTTTCTCTACAAATCAGCTCAAACCCAGAAGAGTTGCAGCCGTGGGGTTGCCGAAACTTCACCCAGAAAGGAGATTGAATTTCAGGACCTCCATGGCTGCACTGTGTAGTTCTGGAATCAGGCCTATAAGCTTCGGTAGCTATAAAGATGGAAGATAAGAAGATCGTAACCAAGAAAATGGACTCCATCAGCGAGATTGCTGCTAGAGAACGAGTGAATATTGAAGCAGCCAATTAAGATGGAAACGTGGGAACCAATTTTCTTCTGGGCAACTTTGGCGAGAAATTTCCCAGTTGGATTTATAAAGCCAATGCCGTGGAAGTTTTACCAAGCGCAGGTCAACTGCAAGAACACAAAAGATGGGGACCCCTTCGTGGTCTTTAATTCGAGTCCCCACTCGACACAAAGAAGCCATTGATAATACAAAAAGCAGAGTCAAAGTCGTGAAGAGTGTCTTCTGGGTTTGAACTTTCAGGTTGAAAAGTCAGGAAACTTGTAGCAGAACCCCATCCCAGCATTACAATATATTTACAGATCAATGAGGGAATATTATCTGGCACAGCATCCATGTGGCTTCTTTTCTGTCGATTCTTGATTAGAATTTATTGGCTTTCCTCCGCCTGAAACTTCCTGTCATATTAATCCGAGCCTGTAGTTTTACCATGTCGCACCACGAGATTATAGATCGGACTTCATTTGCCGTCCACAAATAAACAATTCCAGGACATCACTATTAGGAATATCAACTGACATGGTCTTCGCATCTTCTCCGAATTGTTTACTTCTGCTTTCTAGAATTTCATTGCTTTGATCACCTACCGCTTCTGCGCAAATTCCATCTCTTGTCGTCTGGTCAGTGGAATGTTTCAACGGTCTCACCTCCCCAGCTACTGAAGTTTCTTGGGTCTTTCCTTATTAACTTTCCATAAGGTCTTTATTGATTTGAATGTTCAACCCTAGAGAGACGGTTTCCACACGTCTGACTTTCAGAATATTCTTTTCAGTTTCAGGAAAATGACACCTCTTAGGGCACTTACTTTGGTGCTACGATTCCTTGAGTTATTGCTAAGTACCTTAACTTTTGGAAAACCCTTCATTTGAGTTAAATTAGTGATTTCCCTTGCCTGAAATCCCATGTGCGCGCTAATATAATATTTGGTGGCTTGTGCGGAGAGATGATGACAGCACAAACATTTTAAGACGACATTATTTAAGCCCTTTCTTGTCCCCAATTTGAGGATTTAGGAGTAGGTCGCATGTACCATAACCTCTGTTTTCAATTGCAAGCTGAAAATCAATGCTTTACTCCGAACACCACGCCGGTCGCCCTTCTCCTTCGACCCCTACTACCATCCTCATGTTTGGCAAACTTTCCGGAATATAACAACATTGGCCCAAAAAAAAAAAAAGGATTTTGCTTTATGAAATTAGAAATCATTTATAGACAACATATAGAAAAATTCAATTAGAAAATTCATTTCTAACATACATGACTCACTTAATGGTGAACGTGTAAACATATTTTTACACGCCCAATAAATCTGGTTATAATCTATGAAATTATGAGTGTTTTATCTAGGTATAATTCATTGTCATTAAGCCATGCTAATGGAAAGATGAATAATTTTATAACATAAAACATTTCCATGGAGATAATTTCAAGTGCACTTGGAATATGATATTGTAATATTGGCTTTTTTTTTTTGAATTGGTCAAAAGAGGCTGGTTTAAATAAAAAATAGCAAAGGAAAAGAAAATGTGCTCAGCTTGTTGTTACAAAGGTAAAAGTGCGCACGCTCGAACACGATAGGAAAAGGAAAAGAAGAAAAGAAAGAAAAGAAAGGGAAAAGAAGGCGTAAAAAAGGAAAAGGAAAAAAAGAGAAAAACAAGTCGTGCAAATACATCACTAGTACCTCGCCAAGCTGAATTAACACGTTTCACATGGCCAATAAGGATTTAAGCCCTTTGTTTATCTAATTGGAGTAGTTTTCATAATGAGGGCTTAAATTAAAAATTCATGTGAAATTTGAAATGAGAAGTCCAATTTAGGAGTTATTTAGTTGAGAAATTATGTAGGATTGATAGTATAGGATGTTATGGAGCTCTATGATTTTATAGAACTTGATTTGGGCTTACGGTTTGCCCGAAACGAATTTTCGAAATTGGGCGCACGTGCTGAATAGTAACGACCAGCAGCTTTCAGTGCCATTTTCGTCGGTTTTCAGCCCAACTTTGCGCCGGCAAAGTACTTCAAAAGGGTATTCTTTTGATAGTAAGTACTTTTGAATTGGAGTTCAATAGAAAGAGTTTGGGAAAATTATCAAAAAAGTCTTAAACCTATTATAATTGTGACAATTCAGTCATAAACTTATTTTTTTAACCAATTGAGTCCTAAACATTTTACAATTATTCCCGATCAGTCCATTCGGCCAAAAATGGCCGACCGGCGCTGACGTGGCAGCCGGCCGGTGCTGGCGTCATTTTTTTAATAATATTTTATTTTTTGAAAATTTTTATTAATTTTTATTTATCTTTTTTTTTTTCCCTCTCCCTCCTTCTTCCCTTGGCTCCGCCGATCGCCCGAGGAGAGGGCTGGCGGTCCACCGGACCGAGGCGGCGACAGAGCTTGCCTCGCCGGACGCGACGACGGCGAGGCCACCGGGACCGGCTAGGGCTCGCCTCGCCTCGCATCTGGCGAGCTTCCCTCTCCGAGATCTAGCGAGGGCTCCCCTTGCCCGGCGACGGCGGGGTAAGCCCTCGCCGGATCCGGTGAGGGCTCGCCTCGCTTGGCGACCGCGAGGCGAGCCCTCGCCGCCGATCCGGCGAGGGAAGCTCACCGGTTTCGACGGCAAGCCCTCCTCGGGGCTCCCGCCCCGGCGACCGCGAGGCGAGCCCTCGCTAGCCGGCTAGCCTCGCCGTCGCCGGGTTTGGCGAGGTGAGCCCCGCTAGCCGTCTCAGTCCGGCGACCGGCCAACCCTCCCCTCTGGCCGGTCGCCGGAGCCAAGGAAGAAGGAGGGAGTGGGAAAAAAAGAAAAGAAAAGAATAAAATATTTCAAAACATAAAATATTATTAAAAAAATGTCGCCGACGCTGGCCGGCTGCCACGTCAGCGCCGACCGGCCATTTTTGGCCGGATGGACTGGTCGAGAATAATTGTAAAAGATTTAGGACTCAATTGATTAAAAAAATAAGTTTGGGATTGAATTGGCACAATTGCAATAGGTTTAGACTTTTTTTGGTAATTTTCCCAAAAGAGTTTTTACACAAGAAAGTTTGTCATGCGAGTGGCCGTTTGTCATGCAAGTGGTTGGTCTTCTTGTTATGGTTTTTTTACTGTGGTCAGCTGTTCTTGAGGTCTTTTGTTAACTCGCACTTGGTCGTGATTATCATGAAGCAGAATGAAAGAACAGTTTAGAAGAAGTGCCCTTCTTCTTTCCGGGTAAGGATCATTGTTCATGAACTTCCTTTCCATTTCATCTTATTGCATTGTGAAACCAACAAACTCGAGTACACAAACTGGATTGCATCGCACTGTTGTTTCAGTTAAGACCATGTTGTAATTTGTTCCCCTCAAAGATCGCGACATTTTAAATAGTTGGAATATAATAGGCAAAAGGACGTAATTGCAAAAACACAATGCATCACCTAAGCAGAACAGGCTGGCCATGGAAAATAACCTTTAGTTCCCGAATCATACCAATTTGCATCATCTCGGTAACCCTCACACCGTGATCGAAATCCAAGATGGAGACCCAAGTGTTACTCTAGTCTTGGCTGGCAATACTTCCTTATGCATCTAGTCGGTTCTCTTGCCAAGCTGAAAGCTGAAGGGGGGATAAAAGATGTTCAGAAGTCTGAGTTTGATGTATTTGACAAGGATGTTCTTGACAGTGCATATTTCGGCAATCAAGGAAGAAAAAGATATGTTGTGGTGCGGTCTATTCTGATGGAAAGTAGAGGTACTTTAATCCAGTCAGCTGGACCTTCCGACAGAGACTGCTCTTTCTCCTGATTGCATAGGGCATAAGAGTCCAGGATTAGAAGGAATACATTATGCAGATTCTGAAACATCATAAAAAGATTTTAAGGTAAAAGATTGTCTTCCTGTTGGTTTGAAATGATCTGAGACTAAAATCAAAAGAGGCGAAGAGTGCAGTTTTCATCGCTAATACCTACAGAACAGCTGAATTCTGAATCTCTGGCTGATGGTTTTGAGCTGGCTCTTCATCACAAATTTAATTTTACATAATTCAAGTCTCAAATACGAGCAATCAATTGTTGCTTCAGATTTTTGAGCTTTAAGAGTCCGTTAATTATTTATGGGCTTCAAGCTTCTGCCACTTCCTAGATCGATAAATTGTGATACTTACCAGGGCAACAAGTGCCACAGTAACGATTCCAATACTTAGAACCGCTACTTCAGTGAAAGAAAAAAATTTGAGTAGTTGAAAAAAAAATCACCTGTACAGGAACATATAAGCTAAAAATATGCCAAAAGCATTACTGAAAGTGTATGCTTCTGACTCTAGAGAGACTTAACAATAGACTTGATCGGAGACCAAGCGATGCATTTGGGCTATCTAGCCAGGGCACATACATAACTTTTGATCTGTGGCTGAGGTTGTTTCTAATATAAAATGCAGGCAGGGCGAGGCGATATGATCGCCCTTCGATCCAATCTCTGATCTTGTTCTACTATTTTCAGAAAAGTATTATTCGTTATTTTTGAAAGCTTTTTGTTTGATTGTTTGGAATGGTTGGGGATTTTAGGCTTGATTAAAGCCCTGCCGCCCAATCTGACTATTCGGCCTACAATGTTTTTAAAGCAAGCCTCTTCTGAGCTCGTTTTGATCACACCTGCCAATGATCGTGTCTGCTTCAATAGTCGTAAGGCAATAATCGAGTTGAGCCCAGACAACAATCTGCCTAAACTTTGCTTAAAATATTGATACTAGGATTGTCAGTCGAGCGCAATCAAGGTTTGTTGTCACTATTCAGCTCAACCTGCTAAAAATCTAAAAATATTCTGGATTAACTTGATACTCATGATTGCGCTTATATTTTTAAGCCCAAGTCATGCATGTAATAGATACCTTAGTGGCCACCATGAAACAAAAAAAGACCATTTATGCAGAAGCTATCACTATTAATTCAAATTTGCAGAAGTAGACAGGGCAATGAAAAGTTACCTTTGCCATTTCCTCTGTCAATAGAAGATATGGCAATGATCTTTTTGGTGAACCCTTCACAACCAGGTAGAATAACGAAGCCAGAGCCCTGGAAGTGCTAAGAAGCTTAGTTCCACTGTAAGAACACTAAAGATGAGAACCTTTTTTGGTCTTTAATTAAAGTCCCCACTTGACACAATCAAAAAGCAGAGCAAAGTCATGAAGAGTGCTCACTGGGTTGGAACTTTCAGGTTGTAAAATCAGAAAACTTGAGGCAGAATTCCATCCCTGGCTGGGATTCCCAGCATTATAATATATCTGCAGATCAACGAGGGGATATCATCATCTGCAGTGCATAAATTTGGCTTATTTTCTGTTAGTTCTTGATTAGAAGTGATTGTCTTTCCTCCGTCTGAAACTTCCTGTCATATTAATGCGAGCCTGTTAGTTTAACCATGCCACACCCAGAGATTGTAGACTGGACTTCATTTGCCGTCCACAGATAAGCAATTCCAGGATTTCACCTATGGTAACATCAACAAATGAAAGTTTTTCCATCTTTCTCCGAATTGTTTACTTCTTCTTTTCTGGAATTTCATTGCTTCGATCGCCCTCTGTTTCTGCCAGAATTCCATCTTTTGTCGGCCAGTTAGTGGCATGTTTCAAAAGTCTCACCTCCCCAGCTTCAGGTCTTTCTTGGATCTTCCTTAACAACTTTACGTAAGGCATTGAATTTTCAACTCTAAAGAGATGGCTTCCACACGTCTAGACTTATGGAATAAGAAAAGGACACCATTAAGCATTAGTACCATAACGGTGACACGATCATAAAATCCATAACTTTTTATAGATGTTCATTTAAGTTGCATCGGCGATTTTCCTTGTTTAAAAATTTTACACGGCATTAATTTTAATATTTAATCATCTGAAGTGACTGCCAACCGCAAAAATCTATTAAAACTATGCAGTTTTAGCCCTTCCATATCCCAATCTGAGGATTTGGGACTAAATTAGGTCACAATCCAAACCCTTGCCTCTGTTTTCAATGCAGACCAAAAATCAATGCTTCACTTTGAACACCACGCGGGCAGCCCTTCTTGTTTTGGTAAGTAGGAACTCGATTTCCCTGATTTCTTGATGCGTGTCCAAGTGAGAAGAATAGGTTCCTTTATTGTAATTCCTTATCTCTCATTAAATCTGTTTGTCCATAAGTCTCATATTTTTTTTTTCATAAATCTTGTCGATTATCTCCTGAATATACTTCGTTAATGCTCTTGTTCTTCTACTTTTTTCAAAAAATATTGTCCTATTCAATATAATTTCTTTCTTGACTTCTTTATAATTCTAGTTATTTTGATGGATTATTGGATATATAAAGAAGATATTGATTCCAATTTCTAAGTCATTACATGTCCTTTGTAAACGATACAAGCTGGCTGTAGTGATTCACTTATTATCAATTACCATAAAACTAAATTTTCAACTTGTTTTCAGCATCTGACCAAAAAAGAAAAAACTTGTTTTCAGCATAAATAAATATTGGAAAGTGGTTGACTTTCTCTGAAATTGAATTTATTAGAAGTATTATATAGCGATAAGAAGTTATCAGTGGAATAAAGGCCCACATGATTATTTTCTTGTTCCATTTTACGCAAAATACCAGGGGGCCAATATCTTAATCTAACACCTGATTTCAGCCATTCTATTGATTACTAGCATCTTCTGCTCGTCTCATCATCCCCACCTCACCATCGAGATTATGCAAGCCCTGTAGAGGATCATTTACCTTTCTGTCTTGAAAGATATTACAGTTAAATAGTCAATCACTTTGAAATTTGTCGCTGGACTTGTTCAAGCACTGAAGCAACACCCATCAGCTTCCCAAGAGTCTTTATTTTAACCGGCTTACCCCCAATCCTTTTCAGGGTCTGTTTAACACCTAGTAGTTCATCCGGTAAAAAGAAACCATTTCGAATTCGTACTCAACATTCTGTTGTATATACGGAGGAACATATAGACGTGTCTAAAGTAACAGAACATGCACGACTTTCCCGATCTTACTATAGGCATGACGCATGAGAAGAACGAATTACATTCCATGGATAACTTGTTAATTACATCCCTCTGTGACTTATTATTTCCAGTAGTTTAGGACACTGGCACATCTCGAATGGCAAAGCTAGAGATGCTACATGATCGGAAAATCATGACATCGGCTGCTTCCTGGAGGTGGACCTGCTAGCCTGAGCAAGCGTCACAATCATCTTGGGAGTCAATTACATGGTAGTAGAGGGTTGATTCTTTGCCGTCGAA
This sequence comes from Eucalyptus tenuipes, assembly GCA_014182365.1. Classification (NCBI taxonomy): domain Eukaryota; kingdom Viridiplantae; phylum Streptophyta; class Magnoliopsida; order Myrtales; family Myrtaceae; genus Eucalyptus; species Eucalyptus tenuipes. Next base: position 25,767,469 of record CM024540.1, on the reverse strand, counting down.
CTTGGAGGCTGATTGATGAGCAGACAATCCACAACACTGTTTCCTCAGCCGAGCAATGTAAATATCGATTACTTTCTTGAACATTCTGTCGCCTTGGACGAGTTGGTGCTCGACAAATTCGACCAGAGGCATCCACTACATAAATAAATCAGCTGGCATTTTCAGTGAAAACTGTGATTGTGAAGTCGAAGTAGTGATTGATGTGCTTTCGTTCATCCTTGTTCGAGCATAACCGAAAATATTGCTGATTTGCCTTTAATTTTCTACGTTTAACAACAAGAATTCTCACTGAGAAAGCTTTGCTACTCTATGGAGGCATGGACTACCTTGGCTGCTTGAATTTCATCATCACCGATCATTATTTGAGTCGATAGGGGTCTTAACATGCAAATGAAGAACAAATCTGACTTGTTGAAAGCTACACTGTGGGCATGCCTGAAATTGAATTAAGTTAAAAAAGAGATGATGAATTATAACCCATGAAAGGTACAGCAAGGCAAATTATGGGAAAAAGAGTCCTTTTCAGTACCTGAACCCGATTATTTCTATAAACTCAGTATCTATCTGCAGTGTGAAAAAAGGAAGAAGCTCGTATTAGGGAAGAATTTGAAATAATTAAGAACTTATAACTGCTCTTTGATCCTGTCACAATGTGTAAGTAAGTAATCCGAAAAAAAGCAAATATATCATGAAAAAGAGATACTTACACCAGTTTCTTCCTTGACTTCTCTCACAACTCCTTCAAATATCTCCTCTGACTGCCAATTAAAAGAGTAAAATAATAACAGTGAGGAAGAAAAGGAATCTCAAGTTAACTCATCTTGAACATTTAATCAGGAACCTCGGCAATGAATCCAGTTGGTAATTTCCAGAGACCAACACATGCTGGAGAACAGTATCTCTCTTGCACTACAAGAACCTGTTGCACTAGTCAGTCATTGTGGAACTGTAGGACTAGACTTTGGCAAAAGGTTAAAAAAAAAGCAACATATAGAAAGAAACGACTAGAGTCTAAGCCAGTCACAATTTCGGCATTGGAGTGTCAGTCAATAAGATGCATTGGCATTGGTGAATGTCAACAGAGCAAGAATGAAGCATATGTCGTATGTGATTCTTTAGCCCCATCCATTTGAGGGAATTACTGTCAGTTTCTGACTGCCTGGTTTTCATTAGAGCTACAGAGCTCGTTCATATACAACTGTCTACAAGTTAATTTTATTGAATGGCACAGCCCATCAGCATGAGATGTTGCCAGATAAACCTTAACAAAAGTTAATGTTCCTTTATATGATCAGTGTCAATATCAACATAAATATTATATGAGCATGACTGTAGGACTAGTTCACTGAGTTCAGCTGTGATTCCATGAATTTGGTAGCATCATCTACTCTTCCAATTTATCAGAGAAAACATGTTGTACCTCGCCCTTGTCATTGATGACAAGGCCTCCAACACCAACTTGATGAGAAGCGTTGCCAGGAAGCATGCATGGTCCTTCCGGTAACCAGTACGTCAGCATCACGTAATTTATTTCTGCATGGTGGTATCTGAATCCTTCCTTCAATCATATGTAAGAGGAGTAAAAATGCATTGTCAGTGGTGATATCACTACTTTTGAACTAAACAAACTATCAGGGTCTACATATATATAAGAATCTGCAGGGGCCGTTCACAGAGTAGGTTTGTGTGAAATTTTTTCGGCTTTGTGGTGGAAATTGAGTAACTTACGTATGATAAAGGAATTGCAAAGTACCTTCACGGCAATTGGAACAAGTTCGGACAATTGCAGAGGCAACTTGAGCCATATTCCCTGCTTTCCCTGCAGTTATATGATTCAGAGTTTAAGCCTTTGCTATCACGATAATTGTAAGAAGTAGTCATTGTCTCATTTAATATGAGAATACTTGCATATTACATTAATTTGACTATTGTCAGTCTAAATGTTGATGTCTCCTAGAAGAATTCTATCATAAACCGGTGTCAGCGGGTTCTGACAAAATGGCCTAACATTGTAAACATGATATTAAATTGCTTTTTTTTTTTTTTTTTTTTTTTTTTTTAAATTAGGATCAATTTGCCAGGAAAGCTCATTACTGCCACTGATGTAAGCTCGAGAGGATGTTTCCTAATGAGAAGAATTGTAAGCAGGGATACTTCAACACAGGATTACAAGGCATTGAACACTCTTGGACATAAAACCAGAATTACAGCATAGCTTGAAACTCACTGCATAAGAAGACACATCACCTTCATTTTCCAATGCAAAAGAGAGGAATGAAGCATCAAAGAGAAGGTATTTTGATTGGCGGGTAGTTTGTCCGGATCAACCACAAATCCTCCATATTCATCATCGTAGCCATCAAGCACTCTCAGATCTCTTGAACAAACACTTGAGTTTATGCTGTTCGTTGTGCAAGTATGATACAAACAGGATTCTGTCACTCCTGGGCCAGATGAACTCAATGCCTCATTTGAAGTTGTATGAGCAGTGTTTGATTTACTAGACAAAGCGGCTCTAACTGAAGAACCTAAACAATGAGAAAATGACATTCTAATGGGAATTAAAGTGAATATATCAGATCAGCAAGTTTTTCCGCATTCATAATTCCAGTCCCAAGTCTGCACGTTTTCCTGATTCATCCGTAAAGCAAGGACAAACTTGAGATTGAACATTCTAAATCAACATTTTGTTTCCCAGATTCTAAATCAACAGTTAGTAACCGTAAAATCAGCATTTTGTGCTTGGCAATAAAAAAGGCATCTTGAAAGAGCGTATACCTCTGCAAGAAAAAAACGAGCGAGGGACCCTGACACTCGGAGTGTCCCTCAAATTCATGAACGGGGTCGAGTATAATCTTCCCATGTGAGCTAAAGTCGTAGACTGCGGATCAAACAGTTTCAGCTCCATAAATGACAACCCTTTTCAAGCCTCAACGACTTCAGTTGAAGTCGAACCCCAATCAATATTCCAAAGGCCTGTCTCGATCAGAAACAAGAAAACTTCTCTTTGGATTCTTCGGTATCAACTAAGAGAGAAAGAGGGACCAGAGATTTCCGCACAATGCAAAGCACAGAAGGCTCCTAAAAGAATGATTAAGGTGAGTCATTTGGCATAAGCATAAGCTTTAGAAGTGTCGACAACGCCATTAAAGAGAATGATTAAGGTGGTGAGGATTAGTGATGTCTTATCCAAAGATGCTGATGAATAATGTTCGAATGGTGGGGATATTGCTTACTGATTCGTCGTGTGAAATGCGTGCTCTTTTCTTTCTTCTTTATGCCAAGATGCTGACGAGTGACGACAGAGAAAGGAATATATCCTCTTATCGATATAAAAAGTCAAAAAGAGAGAGAGAGAGGTACGGCTACTGAGGAAAACGAGGAAGAAATTATATTTCTCGAGATTCGCCATTTAAAAAAAAAAAACATTCTTGGAGAGTGCCCAAAAAACTTACTAAGAAAGATCTGTCAGAATCACAATGATTATTTTTCTTTTCTTACATGTAATTCATACTGAAAAAAATCGAAATATTTCTTATTGATTACAAAGTTAGCTGGTTTCTCGCTATCAAGCTCAATAAGAATAATGAAGCGGACGCAACGATGTTCGATATGGGACGCATTGGCCAGTGCATTGGACTGAAAGCCTCTAAAACATCAACCTCCATCGCTATATACAATGAAACTCGGGACAAGAACGGGAGGTGGACAAAGTACTCATCTTCTTTGCATCTTCGACTGTTTCTGCTGCAGTATTTCACGCGTTTGTCTGTTCCCTCTCTCTCTCTCTCTCTTCGCAACCACGTACAGTTAAGTATACACAGACACGACGATCAGTTCGAATCAATTAGGCTTGGATGTTGACGAGCATATTTCTGGTAGACCATGAGGGGAATCCTAAGAACCAGCTGAACTTTTATGGTACCAAGTTTGGGTGGGAGCTTTTGACGTTTGGGATGAGAAAGAAGCTGGCGCTGTTGGATTGATTGGACCCTGCTTGGAGTTCATTTCTCCCCTCGCTTTCATCTTTGTCGTCTTGATTACATCTTTATTGTATCTTCCATAGCTGCCCAGATCGTATAGATACGGGAATATACGTATAGCAATCACAAACGTGATTCATAGGCGCCGTGCGAACAACGTGAAAACCTGCACTACTTGCCCATGTGGCATTGTGGGGGGCTGTCGGATTTCATCTTTGTTTTTATATATGAGAATGTTTTATAGTGACTTCTCCACCAAAATTTTTAAAAAAAAAATATTATTATAGCTTTAGAAAATTATGAAAGGATTTTGACAACTTCGGATATAAATAAAGGAAATTTGCTAATTTCAAAGCACTATTTTCTCATGTTATGTACGATCAGTGCATTGGAAATTTAAGTCTTTTATCATGAGGTATGACTAAGAAATGTCCCAAGAGTGCTGGTAAATGATACCCCTTCCAAATATTCAGGATATGCTACCAACATATAATCAAATCTTAAGTACCAAGACTTTGGTTGTTTCGTGGAAATTGAATGATTTGAAAAATATTTTCATAAAAATGATCGATTATATCTTTTAAAATAATTAGCCAATGAAATCTTTTTTCATTATCATCAAAAATTTATATCTAAACATTTTCGTAGCTGATGAAAATATATTTATTTATTTATTTTTGTAAGTGATACAAATGATCATTTTTAGGAAAAATTTTGCCAAATCATTTATTTTCCATGGAACAAATATATCCTAAAAATTAAAAGAACTTAGGAAAAAAATCATTTCATATAGACTGCCAAAGAAGACTGATTAGTAGCGTATTGAACATAAGAAACTGATTTTCGATAATCATCTGTGTAAGTGCATATAGCACATGGCATGGTTTAAGAATTTAAATCTTGTGTTCGTCATTAATTAATCCACTATGTGGTGATTAATTACCAATCAAAGTATGGCCTAATGATCTTATCGTGCATAAAAATGAACGTGAATGGCTGGGTTAAGGCTTAATTAGAGAGTTGTGTTGTACAGTGACATTTCTACAAATCCACAATTAACAACATATTCCGAAAGTTAATAATGAAAAATGGAATTTACTAACACGAAGTTACGTCTGCATTTGAAAGATTACCGTGACCTACTGAAATTACTACTTAGAGATAAAATAAAATGCGATTCCAGCTCATAAATTTGTGCAAATTTCGACTGTGCATATAATGGAGGGGAGGCGCGAAACGCTGCGAATTCCTTTTTATAGCTTGTATATCTTGTGATTAAATGGTTTGAGCAACAATTGAGGCTCTCATAAGATCTATGCTTGCATTATGGTCGTCTTCAATCTTCGTCGTCATACTAACACATAACCAATTTTATTGCTGAGTTATTCTCTCATTGGGTTTAATTTCATAGTTAGATGATTTCCCTGTAAATTCTTCTGTCTATCTATGGCCCTTTCTGAGATTTTCTTGAAGTCATGCACGGACATGAGTAGAAATGTATGACTTTTACGACTGACCTGACCCACCCAATGAAATAACTGTAAAAACAAGATACAATGAAAGGGAAAGACATTTCATGTTTGTATAAAAGACTATACATGTTGAATGATTAAATGTCACTACATATGGATCGTCAGGGCATTACAATTCCTTGTCATAGGCTCATAATTCATTCAAATGTATGGTTGAGAGTTTGGGGAGAGAAACATGTTTACTTGTGTGTAAGAAAAAATAACAGAGCAGATGGAGATCCCATCAAACTGAAGATAGGTCATGAACAATATGAGCAACTTTGAACAAAACCCAGAACACATTATCCTCCATGATAACCATCTCTCTCTCATCCAAAGGAACAAAAATGGGGTGCTGAGTACAATATTTGCACTGAGGCATCTACGTAAAATAATTATGTTCATCAAAAGAAATTAATCAATTGCCACAAGAACATAGTCTTTTAATCAATAAGGATGGAACTTGACATTACATTGTTGTGAATACAATGATGCAATTCCTGGATCATCATAGTCGTGTATGTTTTAAGCTCTTATTGGGTATAGTTCGTGTTACATGACTAAACATCATCAAGCACATAAACATGTAGAATAATTCGGAGACATACGGCAAACAATGGGGTGAAAATAAGCTTGCAAAAATGTGAGGTCGAATTGAAGGCGCGTAATCAGCATCACTGACACGGAGGCGAAACCAGAAACTCTGCAGCTTCAGATGGTGTAGTGAGGATTGACATCGATGTCTAGACCCCTCAGTTTTGCAAATGACTCCACCTTGCCCTTCAGAGTGTGAAGTTCCCTTAGTCTGTATTTTGTAAGGAAATTAATCTCGTTAAACATCATGATGGCCAGCTCAGTTTAATCACATGATCATGGAAATAACTGTAAATCAGAGGGCTTATCCAGAAATTTTTATCAATTTGATAGCAGGAGGTCGAAAATGTTTGAATGATTAGTCGCAGATAGAGATATTGTCGTATGATTGTATGCATTAGTTCTAATATGACTTGGAAAGAAGTAAAAGATGACCCTCTTTTGTATTGGCAATGCTGAGCATTTTGGTGTCAATGAGTCTAACCTTGCGATTTCCACGCGTCTCCTGGCTTCTTCGGCCATGACACCAACGTCCCTAAATGTGTGCTTCTCAAACATCACTTTAGTCTCCGTGGACGCGAGGCCATGCAGTGTACGCTGCTCCGCAGCCCAGGCAGCCTCACGCGCTTCCTTACCAAAGTCCTTCTGTGTAGTGAGTGCCGTCTGCAAAAAAATTCAATCAGATTTTCATCAATAAGGAATGTATGCAGTTGGTCAATTTCAGAGCATGACTAACCAATCAGGCCAAGAATATTAATGGAGCGAAGCTAAACTAATGCCTAATCCAGTGATTCCTAAAGAGAGTTTAATGATCATTTCACTTACCCTTTTGTTGTATACCAAACCCCATGCTCTTCCACTTAGTGCATACCGAACAGCGAATTTGATTGGATCGAGCAGCATGTAGGTTAAAATGTTGTATAGCCAGATGACACCGGCCCACTTCCATCCGATTTTACTGATTCCAGCAAAGTCCCACGTTGCGGCAGCAGAGAGAGTAGTTGCTATCTGTAAGATCAAAATATCGAACCACAAAGTTCCCAATCTAGTCATTCCTTTGTTGCTATATATACTTGTATTGGAGCTAGTGAAGGGACCACTGCTTAGACATAAGGGTAAAGCCCACATCTCTTGAAAAAAGCAATGTAATTCTTACCAGTTGAGCTATGATAAATGCAGCTACAAGAAGAAGACCGGGTCTTTCTGTGTAAGACCATCCCCTGGAGCGAGTCACAAAAATGAGAGCTTGGCTGATGGTGCTGACTTGGAGATATACAGCAGATGCTAGCTGTTGGTTAGTGAAGTACTTGACACGGAAATGTTTCTGTCAGAAAGAAGATGGAAAGCATCAGTTACTGGCTTTTAATTAGGAACACCAAAACATGAATTATTTTAGTGTAATGTATCAAATAGTATTTTAATAACCATGCGCCTCAATTAGTAGATTCAAAAAAGGTTGCTATGCAGGAAGCATACCACAAAAAAGTCAGTTTCATAGGCCATCCAGAAGAATACTACAGTCATGATGGCAAGGTAACTGCCTATGACGATTCCAGTAGCGAAGATTTCACTCAGCTTCCAGCTATCTGGAATTGGTGATGGCTTGACTCTGTCTTTGGATATGGTCATTATCGTACCTAATAGAAGATGCCATGCCATGCACATATTAGGAGATTATATTGAAGATAACTGCCCGCATTGTAGGCATTGAGCGGATGGACAGGAGAAGCTACAAGAGTGACAGTTCTCACCATCGTTGAGGATGGCAATGATGAGAACCATGAAAGGTGGGAAACTGAACCTCCATTTAACACTGAGTAACGTAAATCCTAGCTGTTAGATAAGTCCACTGGTCAGTATAAAAACATGATTGAATTTTGTGGAAGCAGCGTCTGGAAGCCAAGCAGGATAGGATAACTTACAACAATACGGATAGTGATAGACACTGCATATATCTGAAATGTGAGGAAAAACAAAAGAAACATGAAGGCACTAGAAATGATTGGATACCTTGAGCCAGAATCAAAAAGTTGTTAAATAAAATGGTGATTGAAAGAGTTGATCCAGTTCCAGTAAAAAAGATCTCAGTACCGTGTAATTCTTCATCCGCTGAAAGATTGCACGACTAGTTAAGACAGCACTAATGATGACACTGAGTCCAGGTTCTGTGAGAACTATATCAGAAGCACCGCGAGCAGCATCAGTTGAATCAGCAACAGCAATGCCTATATCTGCTATTTTCAGTGCAGGTGCATCATTGACCCCATCGCCCGTCATTCCAACAATGTGCTTCTTCGCTTGTAATCTTTTCACGATCTCAAATTTGTGTTCTGCATAGAGCAAAATATGCTAAGCTTGTGATCATCCTATTAAATTTATAACATGATGTGATGTGATGTGTTTACCGGGAAATACACCAGCAAAACCGTCAGCTTTCTCGATGAGCTCATCAACCTGAAATGAGATATCCTTATTTTCACTGAGCAAAGATGAAGAAGGATACATATTTGTACCCATGCCGAGACGTCTTCCTGTCTCCTTAGCAATTGCAAGTTGGTCACCTGAAACAAAGAAGAGAGACATTGCTCAAAATATTCATCTACTTTTACGAGTAAGAAAATCATTGATTTCTGAGAACATGTAGCAGTTGTAACTACTAACTAGGGAACTTCTGTTGAATAAAGTAGGCTTAATAAATGTAAATTGGATCAGAAACTCGGCCGGGAGGAAAAAAAAAAAAGGTCATGGTGGAGACCTGTAATCATCTTAACACTAACACCGAGATCTAGGGCTCGTCTAATAGTTTCAGCACTGTCATGGCGAGGCGGATCAAAGAGGGGAAGGAGACCGACAAATTCCCAGGGCCCCCCAGGACTATCTTTGGTACCAGCCGGTACTTCCTGTGGAACAAGATGCAAGACAACTTCAATCCGTCAATAAGGAATTGGGAAATTGGAACTCAAGTAAGCATGATGGAGTTCTTTCCAAGAATAATCACCTGACGAGCAACGGCAAGGGACCGAAGCCCACGTTCTGCAAATTTATCGATTGTTGAGTGCACCCGTTTTTCAATCTCGGCTTTGTTCCATGCCAGGTTGAGAATCTAAATTTTCACACGAAAAATAATCTGATTGTTAACAGCATATACATAGAGCTCTTTTTAATTTAGATTCAGAACAGAAACTGTCATGTACGAAGTACCTGTTCTGGGGCACCTTTGCTCACCCGGTGCATATTACCACTCTTTTCAATGTATGTAAGTGCTGTCCTCTTATCGGTTGGATTGAATGGAAGAAAGTGGACTTCTGTGATTCCGGCTCGTGCCTTATTAATAAGAAGAAAGGTATTAATAAGAAGAAAGGGCTTAATCAGATTTATGTTGATAAAGCACTCTTTTGGAGTACATGGTGCTTCCAAGAATGTAACTTTCACCATGGAGAAAGAGTGAGATGGGAGGACATGCCTACAGGAAAAATAAGAGAGTCATTGCATGAGTTATTAGGCAATAAGCCCCAAATACCTCCTTTGGATCAGCCAACATTGACACAATCGCAGCATCAATAGCATCTTGATTCTCCAGCCTTGAAGCTCTAGCAGCCATCAACACAACTGTATCCTTTTCAACATCTTTAGCAAGAACCTGCACAAATGCAATCACTTTAGTATAGGAATCGTCCAAAAGAAGCGCATTCCTTGGGTATGAAAACATAGGAAGAACAACTTACGAAAATTTAAAGTCGCAAATGTGGTACCTCTATCAGATTCTTGTCAACCGTAAGTTTGTTGAGTGTGAGAGTGCCGGTTTTGTCACTGCAAAGCACATCCATCCCAGCCATTTCCTCAATAGCTGTCATTCTCTTTGTAATGGCACCCTACAAGTAAGAGAAGCAATTTACTTAAATGCAAGAACAGTTATCGCCAAAAACATCACATACAAATATGATTGCTCCATGTTTTACAAACCTGTTGAGATAGGCGATGAGAACCGATGGCCATAGTGACGGAGAGAACAGTTGGCATAGCAATTGGGATCCCACCAATAAGTAGAACGAGGAGGTTATCGATACCATCACGGAATCCTCTATCTTGAAGGCCAAATATTACGACGATTTCAACGAACATCCCCACAGCGATCGAGCAAATGCAGAAGTTTCCGATTGCTGTTAGAACCTGAAATCACAGAAACAAATGATGTCTTATTACAAAAACATAGTGCAAGATTCTCATCGATTAACTGCGGCTTTCATTCTGCGAAGAAATGTCCCAAATGGCTCAATCAATGTGAATTTAAAGGTTTTTTTGTGCACGGTGTATAATCTTGGTCAGTTCCCTTGCAACCAATAACACATTAAGTACGATAATGAGCCAAAAGCCTCCGGCACAAACCTGCTGAAAGTGGCCAACGTGTGTTGTGGTATCAACAAGATGAGCTGCCCTGCCGAAGAAGGTATGCACTCAGTGGCTATAACAACTGCTTCAATCTCACCTTGTTTGCAGGTTGAACCTGAGTAAACTCCATCACCAGGATTTTTTGTCACTGGAAGCGACTCTCCTGTGAGAGCGGACTGAAAGAGAGATAATGCAATGAATTAACCCCACCTTAGAAACAACTGAGGAATAACTTTCGTTTTCACATTTTGAATTTCTGTCAAGACGAACGACTTCAGGCACATCCTTTCTAATGCTAGCCATTTGTTAATAATAACTCTCTTGTGGACTGAGGAGCACTCCAGGATAGCTTTGTATCTGATCAATCTTCAAAGGATCTCCTTCAAGCAATCGAGCATCAGCGGGAATGATGTCACCAAGCTTGATACTAACAATGTCCCCTGGAACCAACACCGAGGCATCTTCTTCACTTCATTTTCCATCTCTTAAAACCTGAAGGAGACAACCAGGTTTGAGTGGAGTAACAAGGAAAAAATAACGTGGAAAAATCAGTCGACTGTTTATTATTAACATTTCATGATAAAAGTGAGTATCAAAACCTTAGCTTTCGGAGCCAACCGAGCCATAAGGGCTGCGGCAGCATTTCCAGCATTATTTTCTTCAATAAAGCTGATTGTTGAGTTGATTACGAACAAAGCAATGATGCCCAGAAAATCAGGGTAATCCCAGCCCTTATTCTGCATTAAGAATGAAACTCAGAGTCAGAAAAATATATCTACCTTTGTTGATTGTGTATGCAATTTCGAAGATCCTATGAACATACCCCTCCATGTGCTATTGCTATGGCCATAATTGCGGCAGCTTCCATGACCCATGATAGAGGATTCCACATAAAGCCCAAAAACTTCAGTAACTTACTTTCCTGTAGAGGTAGTTCATAATACCAAAACTTGTTTAAAAAAAAGAACCCACTAGTAAGTGATCTTAAGTTGCCAAATTAGAGAAACACAGAGGCCAAGAAAAGGACCTCTTTCTCTTCAAGTTTGTTATATCCAAACACCTCAAGCCGCGTTTGAACCTCATCAGAGCTAAGACCTTCTTTCGTACACTTCAACTTTTCAAAGACTTCTTCCACGGGGATGTTCTCCTGCCAAATGTGGATTCGCCATTAGCTAATGGGCATCTATACCACAGATTTCTAATGAGCATTTTCGCATGGTTGTTTCTTAATAGAATATCTCATATTTCATCAAACTAGACATTATCTACTGAAGAGATATTTAAGCTTGGGAAGAGTTGAAATTTGAGTATTATAGCTCACTTCTTTCATCCTCACCCTGGGAGAAACAGCATATTATAAAACTTTTGCAGAGGGCTCTTACATGAAGTGTCGCATGATATTTGTTTTGCAAATTGATATGACTATCAAGAAACACATGGATATCAGCACAACTACCGAACCACAAACTAGTTTGCCTTAAGGCATTTTCAACAAACAAAGAAGATTTGAAATTCTGATCTATTTCAATAATGCAGATCCCAGACAATATTGACACTCACCAGATCAACGGTTTCCTTGCTGATAGCTTCGAGTGCGATTGTAATCTTATCCATTGTGCAAACCCTGATTCAACTTCAACCTGCCAATTACAGTTCATCATCTGATCATCTAAACCCGTTTGCAACCACAAGGACTAATGACCACTCAATCTTAATCTACAAACAAAAGGACGAACTGTGTGGAAAATGTAATATGAGTCCAACAATTACTGAAATTGTTCAAAATGAACAAAGCATCACCCGGCAAAGAGAATGCATAACGTAATATGAGTCCTCCAACGATTACTGAAATCGTTCAACATGAACAAAAGCATCACCCGGCAGAGAGAATGCATACCATGCAGGAAGAAAGTAGTGAAGAGATCGTGGTGGTTCATCAGTTCCACAAGTTAGCCAAATTGAAATGGATTCTCCTTGTGTCATTCCGTCAAATATATAATCAATTTATTAGTAATTGCATTATGCCAAGTCCTTTTATAGCTCGAAGAAGATAAAAATCATTGCCCTTTCCCACTTTTGATCATCGTATGGCTCACAAGCCTCGAGTGCCCTTATCATGCACATAGTTTTGGTGTCATCAGATTGAGTTTATGCTACAATCGATATACATCTCCTCATTCCTAAGCCACACAAAACATCCTAAACCCACCAAAACTGCATTATAAGAAAGTAAAACCAAGAAACACTGAAATCCCACACAAGGAAATACTACAAGAATGAAACCAGATCCTCATTATTATGCGTAGTGAACATCCATGAACATAGAGCATGCCGAAAGAAACAAGGGTAATAAGTCTTTACCTTGGAAAACTCTTGAAATGGCCCCAGAGGCCAAGTTTTTGGTGTGAGAGCAAAAGCCAAAGAGTGTGGCTTCTTCAAGATTTTGGGGGGGCGCGAGAGAGAGAGAGAGAGAGAGAGAGCGAGTGCTTGCATTTGAAAGGCATGGAACGAGTTGATATATGTACAAACTGCAAGAACAAAGCAAGTGTCAGGAAAAAAAAAAGGAAAGATTTCATATGCCAGTGAGAATAAGGAAGGTACAACAAAGTGCAAAGAGAGTAATGTCCATGAGGAACAAGACAGCGATGAAGCTTGTGCAACTCCGTCACAGGGCATAAGGGGTTGTTTCCAATGGCTCTCTGATGCTCACAATCCGGATTTTGACACAGGTTTCCATCACACTTCACAAGTACACAAGAAAATCTCAAACAAGGGACAAAATTCTTAAATTTTCTCTCGCCTCTGCTTATTCATGTCATGACGACAACGAAGCTTGTACGGCCTTGTGCCACGCCAGTCTAGTTTAGGCTTTTGTTGTTTTTGGCCTGGAGTTCGAACCTCGTTGAAGGAGGGTCCTAGATTCATCCTTTTAAAAAGGCAGGCCAAATTTGTTTTTTTTTTCCCAAAAGTAGAATTTCACGTCTAATATTTCCTTTTTAGGAGATCAACCAGTACATTTTGATCAATCTAATGCACAACTTCGAACTTTTTTAATAAGATTTGAGTGGCTAGATCATGCTAAACACGTTGTTGGCGTGTATTAAGGTCAATTAGAGATAAAAACACCGTTCCTCACCAAAGCAAGACATTTTACTGGGACTTTAGTATCCCGTTACATGATTCATATAGCATAGTTTGAGTTAGTCACATATACACATTTGCATACATGTTCCCACATAGATGGGTTCTCCGCGACATCACAATTATTTGACTAGCCTTTCAGGGCATCAATGTGGATCTAGATCGAAGTTGTCATTAGTTGTGTATCTTCTTCTCAATTAGATAATTTTCGAGTTATCTAGATATTAGTTGTTACAGAAGCACACGATTGCATAATACATTTCAAAATAGTTAGGGAATATTTGTTCTTACAATAATAATAATAATAATAATAATAATAATAATAATAATAATAATAATAATAATAATAATAATAATATCTTATGCTTTTGGCACTTTTGCTCGTGTAAAAAAAAAAAAAAAAGGCAAAATAATACGTGAGTTTCTTGTTTTTCTGTCTGGAGTTCGTAACTTTCCCTGCGACAGCACCAATGTCATTGGACAAATCAAAATCTCTTGCTTTCACCTACTTTTGGCTTATTGTGAGGAAGAAGGGAGGCGATTATGTGAGCCGATGGTTTGCAAAGCTGACCCAAGATAATACAAGAGAGAGGGTATCGGACGTATGAACAAAGTTCCATGAGAACATGGACAGAAATGGGAATCGACGAGATCTGTCTTTTGGTCTTAGCCCTTTGGAATCGCGTTCAAGAACCTGTCTGTCCCGAGCGTTTTGGCAATTCCAAGTCTGATTCGATCGTACCCAACAATGCAACAGCATTGGCTTTTCCTCTAGATAAATTAAAAGGGGGCCAGGTCGTCGCGTCTTTCATTTCAATTTACAGCTTGCGAAATAACTGAATGGCTCAGAATCCTGATCGACATGTTCATGAGATGGAACGGATTAATTTATGTTGCCGAGGGATGCGGAATCAAAGATGGGATCATTAGCATAACCAAATCGAGGTGTTGTGAGACGTTCAAATCGCATTTGGTGAACATTTTTACATTATAGTAATTATCTCCCGGCGGAACCTTTTATCAAGAGGGAAAAGAAATATAATCCGGCATAGTGTTAATTCTTATAAACAGCAAGCAAATCGGATATGAACCAACTTCATCTAAGCGACAAGAATGTTCGACTTTTGCATTGAAGGGGGAGACTATCTTCTCTTCTAATTGGCTTTATCAAGATTGATAAAAGGGTACTAGCATTTGCGTTAATTCTTTTCTCTCGGCAGAAAGTATGATCTCTCTATTAGGTTTTTTAAGTTGAATATTTCATGTTACTGCATGGAGATTAGTCCTATAAGAGCTATCGAGCCTGAGAAAACATTCAATTTCTAACAAGTCATCAGGACACGGGCCAATTATTGGTTGCCGTGTCCAAAAGGCACGAGCTGAGGAGTTGCGCACGCGGGAAGAACGTGGGCATACACCAAGCCCACATAAAAGGGCTCAATGGATAGACCAAGTCAATCCTAACGAGTCCCGTTCTGACTCCGACAAATCAAAACTCTCTAAGACATTCCGATCGGATAGAGATAACCTAAAACAGTGCCACAAATCCGTGGCCATTATTGCATAGAGCATTACTGCATGATGCGAACCTCAGAAAATTCCTAAGTAAGAATAGTTGTTAGTAAACTTGATAAATCATAAGTGGAAATAATATAGTTATTTCACATTAATATAAAGTGATGAAATTACACATCATGTACTTATTCTGTGAAGAGCATGAGGAGAATTGAGTTGTTATAAAGAAGTTGCATCAAGTCATCCCCTTTGTATTTTGGTGGTGATTGATTGTGAAACAAAGAAGCTGTAAGCGAATTGATGAAGAGAATATAATAAAAATCTATCCGCATAATTGATATTAGAAAATTAAAGCATAATTGAACTATTAAAATTGAAAATAGAAAACATCATACTAAAAGCGTAATCAAGCAAATAATACTTAGAAACTAAATTAGAAATTGTAATTTAAAAAAATGTAAAAATGAGTAAAAATAGATAATAACTATCATTTAACCAAGAAAATATTATATAGTTATACTAAAGACAATCTGGAAAATGAAACGAATTAAAACTATTCCTAATAAAAATCCGCATAAAATCATAAGAAGTGAAATATCTCACCAAATCTCGAGCATAGGTAGCTTAAATAATGACAAGTTATGAGTCTTGTCGAGATTCGATCTATAGTGAAATATGCTTTTCGATGGAGAAAGTGAAAAACTAGACAAACATTTAAGAGATGACATTGCAATTATGTGATTAAAAATGGAAAATAAGTCCAATGTTGCAAAATGATAAGAAGTGTGATTATAACACCACCTTGGGAGAATTTTTATTTTTTTGCCGATGCTCATAATAATGACTGTCGAATTATGAAGCCCGGCCCAAATAAACTGGTCTCTAGTGGGCTTTGTACTGAGGCCTCTGTCTATGAACTTGTCAACGGCCCAGTCAAAGCTGGAAGACTATTTGTCACCCCTTCTTTTGGTCATCGGAGTTTAAATCGGATGATTTTGACTAAAGATTGATGTTGAATGAATGTTTGTATTCCAATGAGCATACACGCATGAGAATTCCTTAAAGATTGAATATCGATGGATCGACAGCTCTTAACTTTCCAAGTCAGCACGTATCGACATGGCCAGCCATAGGATCATCATGTTAAATTGCTCGATTAATTAAGAGGAAATTGAAAGTCATTTTGATTGGAAATGGGTCAAACATTTTGTATGATTTTCAGCTACCGCATGGGAATATTCATTTAGTTCTCAGCTAGAACGTCTTAATCTTCACCATTTGATTTAGCGCATAAAGGAAAATTAAAAGAGGCTATAATTGACCGAAAAAGAGAGAGAGAGTGTGTGAAATTTAATCAACTCCCTCGTGATCTTTCTACTTATGCTACTAGACATCAACCCGCGTGATGCGCGTGATTTGAATAAATAATTAAGAAATAGGGAAATTAGATTGGTGCTTTCAGGTTGATTAGATGGATGATTATGTTCAAAACGCTCAATAACCTAGCCAGCCTAGAAAAACCTATCAAAATCCTTTAGTGGGGGAAAAGGTCAAAGGCCCGTCTTTACAAATTCTTCGATGGATTTTAACCCTTACATATTTAGTGAATAATTAAAACAGATTCTTTTCGAATACCTAGTCCAATATATTTAGCGAACATATGAAATTAATCCAGATCAGAATAAGCTATTTATCAATCATCTTAATTATTAGTGTTTAACAAATTCTCGTAGCGAAATTCTATACTTAAAAATAGAGGCTTGACATGAGTTAGTGAGTAAGAAGGGTGTGATAACACATATCTCGTTCGATATCGTATTTATCGTGGAAATAAATGCCGAATGATTTCTTAGTGGTAAATTAGAAATCTTTGATGATCTTCTCTCTTTTTTCATGCAGATATGCAGTCAACATTCATACTTAATTTCCATTTGAATTTTGAAAACAAAATTCTATGTAGTAATATAAATGAAAAATGATACAAATGGTTCATAAACTTTGGTCTATACTTGAACTTTAAATCATTCAATGTGGTCTCTAGACTTTGGTTTATGTTCAATTTAGTCCATAAACTAACATTGAATATTTTCATATAATTTAGGGACAACATTGCACATTTAACCAAAGTTCAAGGACCATTATCTAGCTATACCTAATATTAAAAACCTACATGGTGTCTTTAGACACTTTTTTTAATATGCTTTAGAATGGCCCAAAGAAATGCATCGTATTATGTAAGCTTATATATATCAAAATAAGTTCAACGATAAATAAAATAATTTAGTTTCACAATATTTATCTTTTAATTAGTCAGAATATTTGGATAAATAAAATATGTTTATTCAATATCGGCTACGAAATTAAAAAAATCAACACATACCTTTAATTCAAATCAGCTATGAATAAAAGCAATTAAACACGTCAAATGCGGCAATTAAATTTGGCTTACACATCAGCATTCAAATGTGGCTAACGTGATACTAATGGCGTGTTATTATTGTTAGATGCCGCAATGTCATAATTTATATACACGAGTATCATGCCACATGGCGCAACGAGAACCGTTCATAACCTCTCTTTGTTGAGAGTCCCGACAAATCATTTTCCTACAATAAGGAGAAGGCCTTTCCGGCAATTGAAAGTCCTATATCTCATCGTTAGAGACAATTTCTTAAGGAAAAATTTGTAATACCATAATGATATAGACGTTATAATACAATGTGACGACCACAACAAATTTCTCCCATGGGCGGTACTAATCAAGTGCCAATTTTTTTTTTTTCGGTCGAATTAAGTGCCATTTAACAAGGATTCAGCCACCCATTTGGCCCTTCTGCTCATGCGCTATGTCATCTTATAATGAAAGATAGAACGTACACTACCTATACAAAAGAAATTTTACACTAGCAGTTTTGTCTATACTTGTTATGAGATTTATAATTGCCGACTTTCTAAAATCGATAATGTATAAAATGCTTGTGTAATTTTTTTTACACTAAGCGTGTACATTATAATTCTCTTAATTTGCATGTTCTTATATGAACTTTAAAATTTCACAATCATGTTATTATCCATGATTAATATCGTAAAAAACTCCAAACTAATACATCTGTGATAAATTTACCCCCAATAATTTTTTTTGCCGTAAAAAACCCCAAACCGGTATACTTGTGATAAATTTATTCTAAAACTAATTTTTTGACCATAAAAAATCACAAATTAGTACAATGTGATAAATTAACCATCTGTCGATTTCTATTAAATTAGATTAATATCATGAAAAATCATAAACTAATACGATAAAGAGATGGTAAAACTCCAAACCGTACACCCATTAACTATCATGTGCCATCCATCTCAATAATTTGATATTAAAACTTAATGAAGATTAACGGAGAATAAATTCATTATAGGTGCATCAATTTGGAATTTTTTTGTGGTTAAAAAACTATTTTGGAAGTAAATTTATTTATCAATTTTCTTTTGAGCTATTTCATATTTCCAAGTTACTCAACTTGAATTTTTTTGAATAAAAAAGTAAAATAATCTTATTTTTATTTGATTTAATGCTTTTATAGATAAATTTTTCTCGATCATAAAGCCATTTATCGAATCGTTGCAATTGATGTTCAAAATTTATCCTAAATATATCAATTCCAAAATTTTTGTGATGATAATCATATTATCTCCATAGTTCTAAAGGGGACAGGCTTTATTCACTTTTTTTTTTCTTAGTTAAATTTAGCTCTTTTGGGTCAACCAGCATGTGAGGTATTTGACAATCGAAGGCGGGATATATGAAAACGATATCAATTCAATATTTATTTACCTAGACTGGATTTACGACCTTCTTTTTCTTTGCCTTTCCCCACTTTTATCAGACTTATCTCTGCCTCCTTTTTTCTGGTCTGAATCTAATGACTCTTCAGTGTTAGACCTTTTCCTTTTTGGCCAAAACTCTGGAGTTGGACCGACCTTAGTGAAGTTGCGTATTGCGAAGAATTCTAGTGTGAAAAAGTTTGAAATGGTAAATCATGCATTCATCAAATGGACTATAAATTCAAATCTCCTTGATTTGTCTCCTTTATTATATATTCACACGCTTAATCTTAGCTGAAGTCCAGTGCATGGAAATATCCTAATGAATAAGTAACATACAATAAAGCACATTGTCTTATTTAATCACGAATGCCTATTGTATTTATTTTGAGTATAGGTTGGTGAACAGGTAGGGGCAAGAACAATTTGAAGTTCACACTATTCATATGATTTGAGCCCTTCAAAGAAAAATCAATTCTAATTCTCTCGCTCACCATGATCTTGACTTATTCTATAGGCAGGGGTTGGCAATGTCAATGTATCCACTAACATTATGAACACATGTTTAAGTTTCGTTTATTTCGCAAAAAATAATGATTAATTCTAAAAATTAATTTCTTATATTGCTTGATTAATCGGTTGATAAAAAATATTTTCATTATCGACAACAATTTATATCTAAACAATAATATTATGCACAATAAAAATATTTTTGTTTGTTTATTTTTATAAGTGATACAAATAATCATTTTTAGAGAAATATTTTTTGATTTATTTAATTTACGAGAAGCATATCCATTCTTAAAATTTTAAAGATGGTGCCCTAGAGTTTAAACCCTAACCCTTGACTCAGGGATCAAACGAGAGAAGGCTCGTGTTTTTCCAAAGAAAATTTTCGGGTTTGGTTGGTGAAATTCTCCCGTCCTTGCTTTGTGAAAGTTGGTAAACGTTCATGTGATTTAACTGCCTCTTGACTCAATAGTTTTGAACTTCATCGATCCATTAAAACCCTAATATAAAATTAAGTTCCCTTCAAGGTCGCTCGTTAGATGCGTGTGATCCCTCAGTATGTTCACGTTCCTTCAAGCAATGACCTCAGTATCACCAAGAAGTCATCAAAACCCCACATCAACCGCACTCCACGGGCAGAGATCACGTGCTTTTCAATAGATTTTTTCCAGGCCTAGAAGTACAAAATATGTTAGTCCCAAGCTTATAAATTAGGTGGTGACAGACTGATGACCAATGAGTGATGACTTCCTTTAGCATCTTTCGTTAAAAAAGAGAGGATGTCATGATGACTGTGACTAAACAGCATGAGACAATATTGTTTTTCCCTTGAACTAACGACGGCGAGGGGGATCTTTTGCAAAATCAACAGATGCATTTCTTACGGAAACTTTTGATTTCAATAGATGATATAATCATTAACATACTAACTTTTTATTATCTATTTATCTTTAGTTAGTATTCAGAATTTTTCATTAATACAATATAAAATATTGCTCATTATTGGCCCGTCTCTTAACAAAATAGACCTTTTAGAAAATTAATTTGTCTAACAAATTACTTTATGCTTGCGGGTAATATAGTCCCAAGCTTATAAATTAGGTGGTGACGACGGATGACCAATGAGAGATGACTTTCTTTAGCATCTTTCGTTAAAAAAAGGGAGGATGTCATGATGATTGTGACTTAACAGTAAGAGCCACTATTATTTTTTCCTTGAACTAATGAAAGTTTAGCAAGATCTTTTGTAAAGTCAATGGATGCACTCCTTAAGGAAACCTTTGACTTATAATAGATGATATAATCATTACCATACTGACTTTTTATTATCTATTCATCTTTAGTTAGAAAATTACATTAGTGGTATGTAGAACTTTTCATTAATACAGTATAAAATATTGCTTATTATCGACCTGTATCTTAACAATATAAACTTTTTAGAAAATTAATTCGTTCTAGAGAATTATTTTTTGCTTGCGGGTAATATTTAATGAGGAGATCAACAAAATCATCCTCGAAAGTTGGGCTACCGACTCACATGGGAAAATAACCTTCTAGATGGTGATTAGAAAATATAATTGCGAAGGATCACAGCTTACTCTATCTTCGTAACAGGTGTCTGATTTGATTGATTGACGTCCTAGAGTTAGTCAAAACGTCTCCCTTGTGTTTTAATATATATGCATTGAGCTTTAGCGATGGCGATCGTGGTATCAAGTCAGCACTCTGCCACGTACAAGAAAAATCCTCTTCTCTCCAGGAAGATTTGAATCTCGCATGCGGGTGTTTCAGATTTGACTTTTTCTGTAAGAATTTGATTAGGGAGGAGGTGAGGACTACAAAATAAGGGTGTGCATGATAATATCTTTATTTATCTGTTTCTCTATTCTTAAAAATTAATTTAGAACAGAAATCCGTTTAACAATATAATTTCATTTTTTTATTTATGAAATGATTTTTATTTCAAAAATAAATTTGGAACAGAAATCAAAAACTAAAATTTTTAACTTTTTTATTTATAAAAACGAGATGAGAAATCAAAACTTTTCTTATCATTCATTCTCCGTCACCATCTGGGACACAAGCTAACGGCCCACCACCGGCCCGGCCACGACCACCGATCGTTGACCACCGGACTCCGGCCGCCGGTCGCCGACCACCGGACGTCAGATGCCCGCCGGTCATTGACCGCTCATTGCCAACCACTGGACGCCGAAGGCCCATTGTTGACCACTGGACATCCGTTGCTAACCGCCTGTCACTCACCACCGGCCACCGGATGTCGGCTGTTCACCACCCACCGCCAAACTCCGTCCGGCCGCCACTCGCCGCCGCCGGTCACCGAACTTTGGAATTTGGACCCCAAACGCCGCCACTAGTCGCCGAACGCCAAACACCGGACGCCAATCGCCGAATGCCAAACTCCAGACGTTGGACACTGAACGATGACCGTCAAACGTTGGACTCTAGCGCCGGACAACGGACTTTAACCGCCCATCGTTGAATGTCAAATGTCGGTCGGCGATCGCCGAACGTTGGACTCTAGCCATCGAATGCCGATCATCGCTGCTCTTAAAATAGAAATTTTATTATGTTATTAAATGAATTTTTATTCTAGAAATGTATATTTTGAATCGTCATTAAATGCATTTTTTACTTAAAAACTTCGTTCATAGAATATAAATTGACTTCTATTTCAGAAATTTTGTCACGCGGACCCTAAATCATCTCCCCTGTACCTTAAGGCGCAGATTTCTTTCATTTCACGGATAGGACATGACTGTCCTGGGAAAAGGAAGAAGAATTTAATGCGCTCGTCCCATCGTCTTTGAAGTCATTCTTTTTCTTTATAGACGAATTTCGTTCCATTTAGAATATGCATACCAAGTCTTCAGCATTTCTCCGTCTATAAAGCAAAAGGTTTATTAACTTCTATATGCTGGGAATTGATAGATGGAGTCTATATACAAAGATGACATGAGGGACGGGTAGTTTTTAATCAATTGTTGTGATAGTTTGAACTATTTATTCCTGAAAATTCGGTGAAATATTAACATTTTAAAATCTTGACAAGATTTTATTATATAAGTCATTCGAAAAGGATCACAACGTATCTAAAAATGAGTAGAGAGCGTTGACTAATATACTTTAAATAGGTACATATGTCATTAAGGTAAAATTTAAAATAACAAAGCCATTGATTTATTGTACTTTTATATGGTAATATTCAACAATAGGCCAATGCAACGTGGTTCGTGAATAGAGTAGAATATAATGGGGAAAGGTAGACAAACCCTAAACTTAAGTTGCCACAATGGCTTCCATCATCGTCCTCCCCTTTATCTCCTCGAAAGTGATCGTAGGGCGTCTTCGGCCGCCAATTCTTGACATCAGTATTTTTAAAGTGTTTTTCAAACCTGTCCATTCAAAAGAAAGCTGCATAAACCGACTTTTCGGTTTTTTTTTTTTTTGTTCTCGTTTCTAGAAAAGTCAATTTTAAGCAATAAACTTGGAGCTTATAAAATATTCTGGTAGATTCATGCCAGGTAAGACTTATTCCGTGTACCTTGTCCACATTAGCATATTCTTTCATTGATCACTAATATACCGTCGCCTTGGTATGATGATGTACCTATATACCATCAACAATTTTCAAAGAAAAGTGCAACGAAATTGCTGTAAGTATTTACTTAGGGTTACTTCAAGCTCACAAAATAATCTATGAGCAAGCTAACTCATGGACCAAGTATGACATACATCGTCGACTCACATATTCATTCCTCAATCACTTCATCGACACTTTGTTTGTCTAGAGGCTACATTCATTAAATCAACATTAATCTAGGTCATCAATAATTGACTAAAAATATGTAGAGAGCGTTGACTAATAAACTGACCTACACCATCCTTATGTAAGTCATTCGAAAAGGATCACAATGTATCTAAAAATAAGTAGAGAACGTTGACTAATATACTTAAAATAGGTAAGTGCACATATGTCATTAAGGTAAAATTTAAGATAACAAAGCTATTGATTTATTGTACTTTTATATGGTAATATTCAACTATAGGCCAGTGCAACGTGGTTCGTGAATAGAGTAGAATATAATGGGGAAAGGTAGACAAACCCTAAACTTAAGTTGCCACAATGGCTTCCATCATCGTCCTCCCCTTTATCTCCTCGAAAGTGGTCGTAGAGATGTCTTCGGCCGCCAATTCTTGACGTCAGTATTTTAAAATTGTTTTTCAAACCTGTCCATTCAAAAGAAAGCTGCATAAACCGACTTTTCGGTTTTTTTTTTTTCCTTCTCGTTTCTAGAAAAGTCAATTTTAAGCAATAAACTTGGAACTTATAAAATATTCTGGTAGATTCATGCCAGGTAAGACTTATTCCGTGTACCTTGTCCACATTAGCATATTCTTTCATTGATCACTAATATACCGTCGCCTAGGTATGATGATGTACCTATATACCATCAACAATTTTCAAAGAAAATTGCAACGAAATTGCCGTAAGTATTTACTTAGGATTACTTCAAGCTTACAAAATAACCCATGAGCAAGCTAACTCGTGGACCAGGTATGACCTACATCGTCGACTCACATGTTCATTCCTCAATCACTTCATCGACACTTTGTTTGTCTAGAGGCTACATTCATTAAATCAACATTAATCTAGGTCATCAATAGTTTGCAAGTAAATAAGAAGATCACCTTAATAACTACTTTAGGCTGTTATGATTTTCATTGAATGTATACGTGGAGTAAGACTTGGAAATTAGATGTGCTTAAAAGAGATATCGTCTACCACTATCATTTTGGCAGTGTTGTGGAGATAAGGTTAAAGTCTCACCTCCGTAGACAATGAACATTAGGGATAATGAGACAAGTGATTCATAAACTTTGGTCCAATGTGCAATATCATTTTTGAACTTTTAATTTATTCAATGTAATATTTGAACTTTTTAGCAAATGTTCAATCTAATCCTTAGATTATATGAAAATATCCAATGTTATCTTTGCATCAATCCAAGTTGATGGATAACATTAAATGTTTTCATATATTTCAAAGACTAAACTGAGTATGTGTCCAAAGTTCAATGATCACATAAAGCAACTTAAATGTTCAGGGACGAGATTATATATTAGGCTAAAGTTTATTAACCACTAATTTCGATGCCTCTTGCCACTGTTTCTTGCTTTCCATGTGATGAATTACGATGGGCCAATGTGAAGTCAAAGCATACATGTAAATAAATTTTGTTTTGTTATGCAAAAACTAGAGCACATGAAGTAAAATTTGTAAAGTAGGAGTATAAACAAAATTTTCAATGGGCGTAGAAAAGATGACCTAGTCATTAGGGGCAAATAGTTACTTTCCAGATTTGGTCAAATATTGTCTGCCTGTAAATGCTACGACTCTATTTTCCTTCATCCTTACTTGAGAGAAATCTCACAGTAATAGAACTCCGAGTTAGTGGGTTGCCAATACTATCATCATGTACATGTGAACTTAATTAAAATTATATGTGAGCAATGTCTATGTTCAATCGGAAACGTGTATTCTCTATAAACGGATGAAAGAAAATATGCCTTAAAAAGCTCAATGGTATATTTTCATCCAGCCAATAAATGCGTGAATGATAATCATTCTAATCCTGAAATAATTTCTAGATAGAAATAATTTTTTCCATTTCTATCCGTTAGATGAATTTATTAGCAAAGATACACATTTGAAAATGGTACAAATCTGTTCTTGGAACAAATTTTCGTTTCATAGACCTTCTTAAATCCCTCCCTAGCGGCAATCATGAGTAATGAGAAGAGTTTTCATTTCTCATTTCTTTTAGGAATAAAAAAAAAAAAAAATCTACTTCCTCATTTCTATTCCAAATCCTATAATGATCAAAAAAAGGGAAGAAAGTTTTCATGCAAGTGAGCTTTTCCCCAAGAAAATGAGCTCATACCACAATCCTTAAAGCCCCCGATATCTTTTTTTTTTTATTTTTCCTTTTTCATAATTCAGGATCACATTCATTGAGGGGTTTTTCAAAGTCTCATAAAACACCCTACAAGCCCTGTAAATTGATTTAGTTCACATCTATAGCCCATACATGTGACCTTGTCATGTTTAAGTTCTGAACTATAAGTCTTTCAATGCTCCTGCCAACTGCTCCAACCTTATTTATATCTTTCTTATATACTAGATACGAACAAGATCATATGATTACACAATATAATCTCAAGTTTAACTTGTAGCTTGGACTGCATGTGAAATACTCAACATGCATGATTTGGTCTCATCGATCGTGCCAAGATAGATAATATAGAGAACTAGGATTTATTCGTTATAATGCCGTTTGGCATCAAACAACGAGCAACTTAGTAAGTACAGTTGAGAGGGGGAGAGAGAGAGAGAGAGAGAGAGAGAGAGAGAGGATGCCTTGTTTAAAGAGAAGACTTTGACTAATTCGGATTGTAGCTAGTGATTAATTGCGAAATCTACACTAACTTCCGAGTTCGGCAGAACCCATTTAATGGGAAAAATATAAAAAATCCATTCCGCCAGATTCTAAAGATCACGCTTGTCTTTACAGTTCATATTTTCCTCAATCCCAAGATTCATGTCCCATCCCTCTTTGACTCTGTCTATGAGAAATTTAACTTTTAAGAGCCCTTGTTAACAAAATTTAAGGGTCTTGAAAATTCTTATTTCCGCTTTTAATTAACTTAACTAATGTCTAAGAGCACTTATTAACAAAATCCTTCAATTTCATCATGTTCAAGGTCAATATTGCCTCTACCTTTGATTATTAACGAATTGCTGGTGTTTGGGTTCATGATAAGCAATCCCAAATCAGTTGCTAATATGATTTGTTTAATTAAATGAGTCGTGCACAACAAAATTTAAATGAGTCATGGGGACCTCATCTATTACGACATAACCTCAACAAGTTAATTTACTTTGACTTGAAACTTTTTTTCCCCTTAATATTTATGACGATAGCACAAATGGATATAATATACTGACAAATTTATTTTAACTTAAATAACTCAAAAATTATTCTAACCTTAGATATTTTCATAAATTAAATAAAAAAAAAAACTACTAGTTTTCTTACTTTTCCCCTGAAATTAGTTTATTTTATGTAAAATGTCACTTTTAGCGCCTGAGTTTTGTGAATAAAGGCGCTGTAAAACGCAATGTTATATCAAGGAGGCTATTGAGGTCATGTTCAGGTTGGAATGGTCCACTTTGACTTATTTATAGTAATTTTATTGACTATGCAGTGAATAGAAAACGACCATGTTGTAAATTTACCAGCTATGTTTCTTTATAAGGTATAAACGTCATATGAAAGACTTTCCCTAATTTTGCCACCATCCCAATATGAATACCACGTCATTGCCTTTTTCAAATGACATAAACGAGTGCCAAAATTAAACACACTTCATTGTTACCCAAAAAAAAAAAAAAAGTTAAATTCCGATCAATGATCAATGGTTTCTATATACAATAATTATCTTTATGATTGAGATATACAACTAACAAAATGCCATCTTGTACTCACCCTTTTGTTTGTTTGTCATCGACAAAAACAGATAATCTAACGTAATGATCTCACAAGTTCCGGGAACATGCAAGTGAGCCGGTCTCTCAAGCAACGAAACACTGTCGGCGGGGTTACTTCATCACCGTCAAAAACGGCTTCTCTTCCATTGTATATAGCTTTTCTGACTCCATGCAGAAGCTTACTACTGCGAATAAACAGCTTGATATTTAAAGCCAACCTTTCCAAGCTAGTGATCAAGATGACCTTCCTTATGCTCTCAGACCAGGAGAAGGTATCTGCAGCAGACAATCAGCTTTTCCTAGTCAACCCAAGGCCAGGAAACTTTGACCAGTAGGAGGCCTCATCAGGACAAGGGGGAAAAGATGATGACAGGTGAATGGTAAACCATCCAACGACTAGACTCGCAGAGTCGGCGATGTGGATGAAGAGGACGACGACTGAACTTATGATTGTTCCAAGACTCGATCAATCAAGTATGTGTGTATCAATCACTAATATGATCAAGGTATCGCTGGCCATTGGGATGAAATGGTGAAATAGGTATTGTGAATATAAGAGAGGAATAAATTATGTACTCTAGTCATAAAATTGTTCAAATATTATTTTGGTAGTCTATGGTCACAAAAAGCCTAAATTGGAGTCAAACAACCTCTGGCCAACAACTAATCTTGGGGTTTCTCGTTCATCTCTTCGCACAATTTCCTTTTGTTATTTGGATTTTTGTGTTTAGGGTTTTAGTCTTGGCTTTCGTATGAAAAAGGACGTTAATATATGTCCAGCAAAATGCTTTTAGAATAAGTGGATTTTTGTGTTTAGGGATTTACCGTCTTGTCTTGTTCGTCTTCTCGTATGAAAAAGGACGTTAATATATGTCTAGCAAAATGCTTTTAGAATAAGTGGCTACATTAAATGATTGCAATATACTCTCTGGAGAAAGAAAGTGAAGATTGTGGAAGATGGATGAGAAGCTTTCTGTCGCTATCTTTCTAATCTTTTGTGTAAATGAAGCATACATAATGCACGGTACAATGCTCACTCAGTGCTTTATGGGGTCTTGGAGATTGAATCACACTACGTCTAAGATGATTAGGTCAAAGGCTGGTTTCTCCACCGCCAAAGAAAACGCTTTCAAATGTTCAAACAAAAACAATTGACTTTCATTATTGGATTCTCCGAGGACAGGTAAGTGAAAATGAGATTGCAGAGGAACTCCTTAGACGAAAGGCTTCATCCACAGTAGAAGTGGTCAAAAGAAAATGGTGTCTGAAATATTGTTGATGAAGAGAACGGACTTACATAAAAATATAAAAAAAAAATACAGCTTCAAAGGTGGGTAATCACATATCACAGGGGGGTGAAGTATAGAGATGTGTTCTTTAGTTACCGAATCATTAGAAGATGAATGTCACGATATTACCGCATGATCTTGTCGAAGCACGAATCGCAGGCTCAATAGTTTCCTACTATTTTTCCTATTGTATTTCTTTTGAGCATAGATCGATAGTCAGGTAGCTCCAGTATTGCCTCATAAAATTTATTCTGATTTTGAGCCCTTCAAAGAGAAATCAACTCTATTCAGTTCACTATGATGACGAAGACCAATGTTACTGGCAGGGGTAGACAAAGTCAACATATGCACTATGTAAAATAACCGGCGTTGATGTGGGCAATTTTGTCCATGGACAGAGATTATGTGGCTTTTTAATTCACTTTTTGTCAAGTTGCATGCATGAGTTGTGTTAAAAAGTCTTACATCGAAGGATTGGTGTGGTGTGGAGTGTTAGTATATCTTAGTTGGCTTATGACTCATAGGTTTAAACTTTTAAATGAATGTGGGTCTAATTAGACATATTAATGAGCTCAAACTTGAGCTTCCTCTTGGTAATCTCCCTGAGTAAAGTTATTGGAATTTAGTTTCTAACGCAGTTCCGATGGTAGTCTTCATGGTTCAGTTTGGAGAAAGAGATTAGAGACAAACAATTTCTTCACTCATCGGAGAATTTGTGTGATGTGGAAGCAATTAATATATTTAAGTTGACTTATAACTTATTGGTTTAAACTTTTGAACGAAGCTTAGTTGGATATATTAACGAATTTGGACTTAGACTTTCTCTTGGCAATCTCCTTAGGTAAAGGTATTGAACTTCTATTGTGTGCTTTCAAGAAATGGTATCAAGGCAATGATAGATTAAGGGCCTTCATGGTTCGGTCTGGAGAAAGAATTAATATGGTGTGGAGCAATTAATATATTTTAGTTAGCTTATAAATCAGTGTCTTAAGCTTTGGTTCAGTCCAGTTTGGTCCGGAGAGAGAATTGGCGTCAGACTGCTGTGTAGTCCCAGCCCTTTTTAGGATTTAGATGTGTAAAATATATTAGTGCTGGGTTTAAGAATTAGGTTGCGATGACCGGTTGACCAATGACTTCCTTCAATTTCTGTTGTAAGATAGAATAATGTCACGATGACTTTGACTTAACGGCACGCAACATTATTAATTCTTCTTGGGTTAGACGACGGTCGAGAGGATATTGTTGCAAAGTTAACAGAAACTTTTGACCACAACGGATGATATATTTTTTATCATATTTTTGCTTTTTATTTCATTCATTCTTAGTCAAAAAGATTACATTAGTATTTAATTTATTTATTAATACGGTATAAATACATTATTGACCTATTTTTTAACAAGTTAATATTTGCTAAAAAAAACTGTTTTTTTAATATGATATATGGACATATGTCACAAATCTTGACATTCTCTCTCGACTTTTCTTTTGCCTATTCTCATATTCCGGCAGTTACCCCTTAGCGTGATTTCACAACCTACCATGCGTGTGCAAGGAGTAGTTTCACACATGAGGAGGAGTGTAAAGTAATATGTTGGAATATATTATTGGTCCGATTCGTAGCACAGTAACTTTTAAGATAAACTAATCGTCCAACAAAATTATTCCATAATTTGTGAGTGGAATTTTATCAAGAGCTGTACAAATCATCATAGGAATAGATTATACTTGCACTAACAAAATCAGATGGGAAATTAACCTTCGACACTGATGGTGAATAGGGACACGATTGCCATGGATCGCGGCTACTATATCTCCCTAATTTGTCTAATTTGATTCGTAATATTTGGGTTAGTCAAATGCCTCCCTTTTGTCCAGTGTCTCCTATCATGCCGTGCCACGTACATACAAAAATTTCTCTTCTCCACCGGAATATACGAATCTTACAGATGGGGTTTTGAATTGACTTCATAAGAATTTAATTGGGGGCTGCTGAATAAACTAAGATCTTACTTACGCATGAACACGCCGAAGTTTCTCGTTGGTCAATAGGAAATGACCATTAAGTGGAATAAATTCGATCATGACTTATCAACACATAAAAGATAATTCATGCGTTACATCATAGCCATACCTTTTCTTGTAGGTGGCTCTCATTTGTATAATGTATGTATGTGTGTATATATATAAGTTTTTCAGTATCTTTTCGTTTACCCAGTAAAGGTATAGCAAAAAATATCTTGGGGGAACCTCTAGGTGGAGCCTGTGCTTTTACAACATGAGGCTTTTCATCTAGTTTAAAATTAATTGTTGAAATAATATGAAGTATTTTAATTTCTGAAAAATCGGTCCAATTTTAACACTTTGAAGGCTTGACAAGGTTTTATTATATGGGTCGCCCCAAAAAGGTCATGCCATATACAAAAATAGGCAAGGTGCACGCATGTTCTGAGAGTTGATTGATATATTTTGAATAGGAAAATGAATTATGATAAAATTATGATAACAAAGCTCTCGATCTGTCGTACTTCTACATGATAATAATCAACACTAGGCAAGTGCAACGTGGGAAAGAAAGAGACAAATCCTAAACTTAAGTTGCCACAACGACTTCCATCATCGTTCCACCTCTACATCTTCTCGAAAATGGTGGTTGACACGTCCTTCGGCCACTAACTCTTGACATTGTTTAGTCGTCCTTTCGAGAGAAAGCCGCAGTAAACCCCATCATTCAGATTTTTTTTGTTTTTCTCGTGATTAGAAAAATCAATTTAAGCAAAAAACTTGGAACTTATATAAAGTCTACTTAGCTTCTGGCCAGGTAAAACTTATTTCGTGCACCTAGTCCACATTAACACACTCTTTCATTAATCACTAAGATAGTCGCCTAGGTATGATCTACCTATAATACCAAGAATAATTTTCAAAGAAATGTATTACGAAGTTAGGGTTAATTGTCCAAAAAGTCATAAACCTATTGCACGATAATTAATTCAGTTTTAAAATTTTTCAATAGTGTCAATTTAGTCCTAAATTTTTTGCAATTCGTCAATTTAGTCATAAAGATTTCATTGTGTCAATTTAGTCTTAAATTTATTATTTAGTAATTTGGTTGGAAGGACCATATTGACAAATAGTTAAAAAGGTTTAATACTAAATTGATATAACTAAAAATTGTAGAACTGAATTGGCAAATCGTCAAAAGTTTTATGACTAAATTAACACAATTGAAAAATATGATATTATATTGGAGTCCATATAATAAGTTTAAGACTTTTTGGATAATTTTCCAATGAAATTACCATAAGTATTTACTTAGGGTTACTCTGGGCTTATAAAGTAACCCTTTAACAAGCCACCTCATGAATCGGATATGACCTATGTCGTCAAATCACATGTTCATTCCTCAATCACTAAATCAACACACTATATTTGATCTAGAGGCCGCATGAATCAAATCAACATTGATCCAGGTCATCAATGATTCTCAAAAAATAGTACAAGAAAATCACCTTAACTATTAGTCCAGGTTACTGATGATATTCACGGAACGTATACGTTGAAATATTTAAAGTTCTATTGTTGAAGTATGGTTGCGCTTGTAGGCAGAGGCTGATGCGCGAGTTTCTCATCCTTCTCCAATGGTCTTGAGTTCGAAGCGACCGGCAAGAGTAAGACACGAAACTCGATGTTCTTAAAAGGGATCTTGTTCGCAATGACATTTGATAATGTTGTCAAAATATGTTGTGCATCCCCAAGATCTAGCCTCCTCAGTTTTGAAACTCCTATCATAACAGCCATTTGGGGTGGCTAGTATTGATTGTCTCCTACCGTTGTTTCCTACGTTATATGTGATAAACTATTGTAGCCAATGTGGAGTCAAAGTGCACTTGTAAATAAACTTTCCTTTGCTATTTAACAAACAGAAGCACATGTGAGTAAAATTTGTAAATTAGCAGGAATATAAACAAGTGTTAAATATACAAAGAAAAATATCACGTAGCCATACGGGCCAAATAGTTCCTTCCAGATTTGGACTCGAATGTTGTTTGCCTGTAAAAAGTTACGCCTATATTTTTCTTCATCTTTGATTGAGAGAATTCTCCTGATAATAGGACTTTAATTTGATGGGTTACAGATATGAACATCTCAATTATAAATACATGTGAGTAATGTCTGTCCCCAATCAGAAACGTGCATCGTGCTGTGACAAAGTATGGAGGGAAATTTGCCCTAGCCATTAACTTCCTTAATCCTTCAAGAATGGAAAAAAGGGGGAGAAAGTTGTCATGCAAGCGTACTATCTCCTCGTATTCAAACTATTCTCATATAAAAATGAGCTCATACCACAATCCTTAAAGCCCTTGATATCTATGTGTTATTTTATTTTATTTTTTTATAATTTAGGAGCACGGGATTTGAAACCTTGCTACCCTTATACCCACAGAACACCTTACAAATTCCAGAAACAGACTAAGTTCAGGTCTTTAGCACATGTAGGTTACCTTGACTTACAGTGGTTTGCACGTGGTTGGTAAAATTCTTACGGATGCCTTCGGTTTCTAAATTGAAAATCCTCCGACGCCCCACTCAACTGTACTAATCCTAGTAGTTAATCTCTTTATACATTACTGATACGAACAAGAACAAACGTTGGTACAATATAGCCTCAGGATTAACTTGTGTAGTACGGATTGCATGTGACATATCCAATATGCATGATTTGGTCTCGTCGATAGATAACTAGGGTTTCTTCATTATTACGCCGTTTGAAATTAATCAACAAGCAACGAATTAATATATATATATAGAGAGAGAGAGAGAGAGAGAGAGGGTCAAATGGGGGAGGAGACTTTGCTTGTTTTAAGAGAAGACTTTGACTAATTTAGTTTGTGGCTCGTAATTGCGCAATCTGCATTAACTTCAGGGTGTGGCAAAAACCATTTACTGGGAACAAGAGAAAAACAAAATCCGTTCTCGAGATTCTAAAGATCTTGCTTGTCTTTGTGGTTCACATTCGCCCCCACATAATGCCAAGATTCGTGTCCTTTATAGCCCTCTTTGACTCTGTCCATACTAGAAATTTCTGGCGTATATTGAACTATCTAGTCTTAATACTTGGTCCCCGTTGATCGTAGCGATAGGCACCACACCATTTTGTGAATTCCACTACATGACTCTACAAGCCATTAGCTGGTTTGAATTCATTTTAGGAAGATTGTTTAAAAAAAGGTGCTCGGAAACTTGTTAAGTTTTATTTAATGTGCTTTAATAATTTAAAGATTTTGCACTTTCAAATAAGTGATTTCATTAAAATGTGTAATTATTTTCCATTTTTAATGGGTCTTGGGAAATTCTTATTTCCACTTTTTAAGTAACCTACCTAGCATCCTAAAAGCACTTATTAACAAGACTCTTCATTTTAATCATTTTGAAGATCATGTTTGTGCTATTAACTAATTGTTAGTGTTCGGGTTCCCAAATTAAATGTTCGCATGACTTGTCTAATTAAATGAGTCGTGTGGAGTCGAACAATCATGACATGGCCTATATTGATCAATTCACTTTTACTTGCAACTTTTTTTCCTTTAATAACGATGACGATAGTGCAAATGATTATAATATATTGACATAGCTTAGTTTAACTTACGTAACTCAAAAAAAATTCTAACTTTAGATATTGTATTAAATAAATAAATTTTCCTTGCTTTCTTGCTTTTTCCCTGAACTTACTTTATTTAATGTAAGTAATCACTTTTACCACAGGAATTCTGTGATTCACAGCCCTGTAAAACTAAATGTTATTCTAGAGAAGCTATTGTGGTCATGTTAAACAAGCCACCCTATATTCATACAGGTCTATAGCATTAACATCACTTAAATAGCATTAACATGACTTAAACACGGCCCATATGTGACCATCAGATTTAAATTGCCGCCTTTATCTTATCATATCGGTTGTAATTTTATTGAATATACAATATTAAATAAAAGTGACCCCCATGTAAATTGTCACCTCTCTTTCTTCGTAAGGTACTAACGTTATATAAAAGAGTTTTCCTAACTTTATCACCATACCAATATGGACACCGATTCCATGTTGCTGCGTTTTCAAATGACTTAAACAAGCGCTAACATATCAACGATTTCTATATACACATAAAATATCTTCATAATCTGCATGATAAGGATGAACAAATACCCTACAAAATGCCATCTTGGACTCACCCCTTTGTTTGCTTGTCATCGACAAAAACAGATAATCTAACCTAATTTTCTTACGAGTTCCGTGAACGTGCGAGTGAGCTGGTCTCTTGGGCAACGAAGCACCTTCCGCGGGGCTACTACATCACCATCAGAAACAACTTCTCTTCCATTGTGCATGTCTTTTCTGACTCCACGCAGAAGCTTGCTGCTGTTGATAATTCGCTTATTATTCTAAGCCAGATCTTTCCCAGCTAGTGATCGAGACGAGAGCCTCTTTATGCTCTCAGACTAGGAGAAAAGTACCGGCAATAGACGGCCAACTTTTCCTGGTCAACCGAACAGTACGAGGCCAATCATCAGGACAAGGGAAGGAAAAGAATATGATGACATGGGCATGGAAAATTATCCGACGACTGGACTCACTCGCAGAGACGGCAATGTGGAAGAAGAGGACGACGACCGAACCTCTCGCTGTTCCGAGACCCGATCGATCGAGTATACATGTCTATCAACCACTAACAATATCAAAGTGGCCCCGGCCATTGGGGTGAAATGGTGAGATATATAGATCGATCTACATATGAGCGACGGGGTCTCTAGTCACGAAAGTGTTTGATTTTTCTTTTATTTTCTTATCTTTTGGGTAATCTCTGGTCACGGAAAAGCCTAATTTGTGGTCAAGGAACCTCTGGTCAACAACTAATCTTGGGGTTTTTCGTTCAACTCTTTGCTTAACTTCCTTTTCTTTTGTAAGAAGTTGGTGAAGACCGTGGAAGATGGATGACAAGCTTTCTGTCACTACCTTTCTAATCTTTTATGTAAATAAAAGCCTGGATAGTGCATGGTATGCTGCTGCTTTATATGGCCTTGAAGATCAAATCGCACTGCCAAAGGAAAGGGTTTCAGATATGCAAACAAACAGTTTTGACTTTGATTATTGGATTCTCTGAGGATAGCTAAGTGATAAAATGAGATTGCTAAAGAAACTCCTCACATGAAAGGCTTTGTACATATATAGGTGATTTGGTCAAAAGGAAATCATGTTCTAAATTTTCTATATCATTCATTGTCTTCGACCAATTATTAGGAAGTCAAGCGTGCACGAATGGAAGACATGAAGTACTTGGAAAAATAAAAATGGGTATTGAATATCACTAAAAAAAATGAGAGATGCGCATATTGATAACGCATGGGTTAAATGTCCGATTAAAAGTTCTTTACTAATAAATGGAGGAAAAAAGCACTATATAAAAGTCCAAGCGAATGATCTTTTCACATCAAATATCTAAGTTGAAGAAATAGGAAGCATAAATCCAAAATTTAACTCATCGAATAGCTATTGAGATATAATTTTCGAGATGTATCATTAATATGAATTCAAAGTACATTGAACCGCCGTTGCACCAATTCAGACTATATAATGAGCTAATCAACAATGTCCGATATTCTTGTGGAAATTCATGTGCACCACCATGTAGATTGTTTCACTACGTGACTACAGGAATGTTTTTACCGTCCCCAAACGAGGCTGACCGCAATCCTGCCTTGTCACAATGTAATTTGCATCCGTACGTTATATGTCGCTTAGTTGACCTATTCCAAATGTCGCCACATGCTTTCTGCTGCATAAATTATACGTTGCATCCAACTGTAATTGCCATCGAGTCATTGGCAACACATAAAATACATCAAATAAATTATTTTTAATCTAACCGTAATTGCCATCAAGTCATTGTCAACACATAAAATACATCAAACAAATTATTTTTATTTCGCAATCTTTGGAACAAATCTCTTTGAATTTGCCCATTGTTTTCCTTTCGACCTATGCACAACAATATTACACTCCCTAAAACATCCAAAATAAAGCGAGGAGGGTAGAAAGAAACTAGCTTAGTTAATTTCCTCAAATAACGGTCAGCTGCGGGAACCCGAACGCCAGGCGCGGCGACAACGGCGACAGCGGAGGGACGTTGAACATGCCCTTCACATCTCCCTCCAAGAACGACGTCCAGCTCGGCGACATCAATGGCGCCTCCGTGCAGTAACCACGCTCGCCGGATTCCAGCGCCAACTTCTCCCTCTTCGCGACGGCCTCGGCCTCCTCCTCGTGGCGCCGCTTCTTGTAATCCCGGGAAGCCATCGGCTCAGACTTGCCGGCTTCCAGCGGGAAGTTGAGGATCGCCTTGGAGCCACGGAGCCTGAAGGCGGCCCTGTCGTATGCCCTGGCCGCCTCGATGGCAGTGTCGTAGGTGCCGAGCCAGACCCGCGAGCCCTTTCGCTTGGGGTCCCGAATCTCCGCCGCGAACTTCCCCCACGGCCTCTGGCGGACTCCCCGGTAGTGGCGGTGGTCCTCCTCCGGCACGGGCGCGTTGACCTCCGCCAGTGCCTGGTCACCATTGCTGAAATGGAGCCACTCCACCTTTTTAGGGAGCGTGATCTTCAGCGACGGCTTCCAGTTAGCTTGACTCGAGCCGCCTTGCAGTGAGCTGCCGGCATTCGAGACTGAAGTCTTCGATCCGAACTCAAAGAAGCAGCCCGACTCCCCGTTCCAGGAAAAGCTTGAAAACGATTCCGGTGTAGTGAGGTCGATGATCTCTGGTTTGGCCTCCAACTCAAAGAGGTCGCTCGGGTTCTGATTCGGAACCGAAGCCAGATCGAAATTGAAGATATCGGGGTCCTGGAAGCAGTCGAGCTCCGAGATGGTTATGGTCGAGTGGGAGCTCGAGTTCTGCGTGCCAAGGGAGTCCGATCGCGAGTACCCTAGCTCAGGTTGCTTACCGGCTTCATTGACCGAATGAGCCTCAGCGCAATTAAGGTAGCCGCCAGGGTAAGCGGCGCTCACAACCGGAGAGGACTCACCGAGCAGGAGCTGCTTGATGAGCTGGAGCTTGTTGGAGACTTCAGTCGATGCCGTGGACGACGAAGACGACCACGACGACGAGGATGCCATTTTCTCGATGTAAATCTGTGTGTTTGGATGCTTTTCTTCTTCGGGAGAAGCTTTGGAAATTTGCCAATGGAAGCTTTGGAAGCTCTGGAGACTCGAGACTGCGGAAAAGATCAAAAGAGAAGGAGGGTATTTATAGAGGGGGCTCGGCTTTGGCATTTGAACAGGAACTTTCCCGGTTGTTTCCTACTCCAACATGATGCTGCGAGCAAGAGTTCGAACAATATTATATTCCACCATTTTTTTTTCTTTTGTTTTGTTTCAAATCATAATGCAGTATGTGGCAAAATATTTTGTCGTGATTTTGGTACCAAGGAATATTATCTGGTATCATCGTCGTCACATCATATTGCAGTGTCCTGAAGTAGTTGCGCAAGGTCTTTTAACCCGATGTAGTTGCGACCCTTATGGTAAAAGTAAAAAAATTCTCAACGTCATTTTCATAGACCTAACTTTTGAAATAAAGTTGTACTAAATTTTGTCGAAGAGTCGCAACTTATATATCTCTAAGCTTCAATTGTTGCATTTATAAGAATTTGAAATCCGAATTTTAGTGTCGGGTCAAATACTAAGTTTTTACCGGTCTATATCTATACATCAGTGAAGATCGATCACCCTTTACACGACTTGATTCAGGAGATCGAACCATTCCCAAGCTTTGTTGCGTCCCTTATTGGTCGAACGTGTGTTGGTCTATCTTTCCATTTTTCCTATTTTCCAATTTGAACCGTTGGATTCCTCCTTACTGTTGAAAGTCAAAAGGGAACCTCGGTGGGTCTGATTTGTTGGGAGCAGATAATTTTACCTCAGGCTTGTCCCTTTCTTGCATCTCTGCATCTCTGTACCTCACCCATTTTCGTGGAAACTCCTCCCCAAGAAAGAAGGGCAAAGGTTTGTCCAATGGATTATGTTTTTTAACTTGCAGGTGAATCGATAACCATTGGCTGATGATACGTTCTATGCGGACGGCCGCAGAGGAGACGAAGTTTGAGGAGGAGGGAACGTGGGATTTGGTCGTAAAGGAGGGGTCTTTCGGTTCGCAAGGTAACCTGCCTTGGTATCAAAGCTATCCCATTCATTTCTTGTTCTATTCCATTTCTAGAACATCAAGAAAGCCAAAGAGATGATGCCATTCACGCACAGGTCAAGCCCGAGTAAAAACAAGAAATGTCGGATAATTGCGTGTCTAAGGTTGGCTTTTTTTTTTTTTTTTTTTGGTCGAAGTCAAGGTTGGTTGGATTATGGGTTTTGTCTTGTTACTGATCTTTCAATGGGGATGGACTCCATTGTAGCAGGTAACATTTCAGGGTCACTGAGGCTTCTTCGTCTTCACCCGATTGACATTTTCGCGAGTCCTACTTACTCTCTTGCCCAAGAAGAATGTGAACATAGATGGATGATTGGGAATGTGGGTTTGAATTTGTTCAATGTGAAAGGTAACGAGAGAGAGAGAAATGTTCCTTTTACATTGCAAGTTCGGGAGTCTTTGAGACTTTTCCTTTTAGCGCTTATGTAGAAGTATTCCCATGAAACATCTGTTAAACTGCAGGGTGAAGATATGGAAGTTGGAAGAAAGCTGCCCCTGCGACCAAAACAAGAAAAAAAAAACAAATATCTAATGTGGAATGTTGATCGTGCTTATCTAGTTTCCAATTTCTTTATGAAATCTTCAAAGAGATGGCAAAGCAGTGTTGTGGAGACCAAATCTTCCAACTTGGTTCTCTCCCCGATGCGGAAGATCCGAATGGACGCGCTTCTCTGTAGAATTGAAGTCCCGCTAAAAATCTAATCAAACATCAACTGTATACTCAATCTCAAAGTTGGCACCAGAGCCACGTTATGAAATCGCACTAGAAATTCCAGCCCGAAAACTTAAACCCGTCTCTGAACAGTGGGGCCGAACACATTTTTATCTTAACAAATCAAGACAAATTGTCCTTTTTTTCTTATTAGCTTAGCTACAGAACCAAGAAGAGACGATGGTTTTCTCTGTTGGAGTAAGTTTGTGGCAAAGGAATGATTCCAATCCTTTGGGTCCAGCTCGGCAAAAGCATACCCCACAAGAGAAATGGAAGATTTCACGTCTCGCCTTGGTTGTGTCCCCTCGTGAACCATAAGCAAAGCAACCGTGTTTCCTTGTTGGGCATTGCTTGTGCTCAGCGTTTGAAGAGAGTGCACACGAGAAGTGGTCAAAAGGTCCCAGCTTGCATTAAATATTCGCAGTCTTCGGTCCATTTTCGAATATCCACTTGCCCCAACCGCTCCCCCCATATTAAATGCAGACAACAGTCATTAATGGAGAGCGAAAACAACCGAAGTTCAATGATGAACCCGGTCCAAGAGCTTGGGCCAGTTCTTAGCAACTCTGTGCTGTTTAATTGATTAGTTTAGCTGGCTCCTAAATTGTTTAGTCCCTATCTAGCAGTAGACAGGCCCTGCAAATCAGTTCCCTCCCTGTCGGCAGAAGTCTGCTTCGAGTTGTTAAATTGGAATACCATGCTTTTGATTCCTCGTGATTTTTCTGAAATGTGACCCACGAGAAAATTCTCGATCTCCAATGACGTGATTTATGTAGATGCTGTTTTTTTCTTTACTGTAACCTTGGCTAGGCTAACAACTTGATAAGCAAATGCTGCCTTTAATCTGGCATTCTATTTTTCTTTTTAAAATCAGATTGGTCGAATAATCAGTGCGGATTGAGATTACGAAAGTTACTGCAGTGGAAGTAAAATCTTGTCTAGGTTTTGAGATTTGTACTGAAAGATGGTATCGGCTCAAAAAATGTCAAAACAGACGGTCCTTGGTCTCCATCATCCAGTGGTATATGTTGCTTCTTTTCTGGTTGATCAATTGCCGGTCAAACTTTCTAGTTTCATCATTTGCTCGTAGCAACTTTTGTATGCATGAGGAACCAAGGAAAGCAGTACAAGATTGAATCATTTCAGTAAAGTCGGTTGACTTGGTTCTATGCCCTCGGGTCTTCTTCACGCCACTCAGATCCAAGATGCGGAGTTAGGAGGAAATTAAGTTCTATCTATGACTATCAATCCGGTTCAGAATTGCTCGTGATTCAGTCATTCTTTTGAGAAGTGATGGCTGACATGATAAATTTCAAGTGTTTCCTATTGCTTCGTGCCTTGATTTATTCTGCAAACCGCTGTGAATGTGCATCATAGATAAACATTGATACAGTTGCACAAACCTTAGAAAGAGAGGAGTGGGAGTGTCAAACAGATTTGGATGGTGTCCATGTTGAATAAAGGATCATACTTATGGAAAAGGCGAGAACTTAACGTAGGCTGAGTTCAAAGTTAGTATTCTTACGCAAAATAGGAGTATTTTGCTCTGCTTACATTCGGGATCTCGTACGAGATTATAAAGATTGGTAGAAATATTAGATTTGAGCCCTTTGTTGCTCAGTTAGTGCTCATAACCCATAATTTATTGCATTGTTAAAATCATCTCGAACCATTTACAGGTCGTTCTCATCCCCTTACCTCCTAATGTGATTTCAATTCGAAAAAATTTGAATAGATACAAACAGATTGAGACTCTAGGAAATGAAAAGCTGTGTCATTTCTTGATACTAGCTTCTAGAACATATCCATGTTTCGGCAATCGAGACCTTGATTAGATATGTTGTAATCCTCCATTTCTTCGAAAAGCCCTTAGATCTCATTCAATATGGACTTTTTTAAGCCGATGAGATGCATAATTGGAAATACTGACGTATCAATCCAAATCAAATTACTAGCATATCCCGTTCAACGGCTTTGATTTCCAAGGCAGTTCGCTAAAGAATTAAGTTGATAAGTTACGAAACTAACTGATCATTTTCTTATATCATTTCCTTCGCGTTTGTCGTCTCGAAAATAAGTTCTTGGACAATGAGTGCGATCGGCAGCATGCCCTTACCAAAGGTTGTGATGGTAGAAGTTGGTTGCAGAGTTTGGTCATCCATCCATGTTGATCAAAGTCAAAAGATTCCCATGGATTTTCTGTACCATGAAAATTCATGGGCTTCAATGATCCACCAACAGGAAGCCCAGTATTGAAGTAATAGGATGGTGTTTATTGCTTGTTAGGACGTCACTGATTCAAGACCAGAACTACACTGTCCATTTCTCAGAGGCCCAAAAATGCTACCTCGCAAATTCCGCGGCAAGTCTCCTCGGAGCTTTATCATCTCTTTCCTAAGGCGATATACGCTCTCATCTAAACACTTCGGGCATTTGCAGGTTCTGTTATTGTTATGAGTCAACTGCTGAATCTTTCCGACAGTGATTGCTTTGATTAGCAAGGGCAAAAGAACATTCCAAGTGCTACAGACGGAGGACACATAAGTGCCAAAATTTATAAAAATACACTTAAGTGTCACCTTTTTTTTTTAAATTAGAAACTTAATTGTCAACTCCAACAAGGCTTGCTGAAAATCCGACATGACGTTTAATAAAATTGGCCTATGTGACTTGCCCGAATGTCTATTAAGAGATTTTTGTCTAAAACAACATTGTCCTCTATGTCCTCCCCAATTAAAAACTCTAAAATGACATTGTCCACTTCCCCCCGCCATTGCCGTGATGATCGCCTGCCCTCCTGCCAATGGGTGGCGGCGAAAGTGCCCACCGACGAGCCTTGCCATTTTCTTTTCTTTTTTTACATTTTTTAAAATAAATTTTAGCTTTTCTTTTTTAGTTTTTAATATGATTTTTTAAAAATTGAAAAAAAATAACTAAAATGCCAGATTAATAAAAAAAAAATTAAAGCAATGCCACATCATTTAAAATTCTCATCGAAAAAATCCATATCAGCTGTTTGTCG
This sequence comes from Eucalyptus tenuipes, assembly GCA_014182365.1. NCBI lineage: Eukaryota > Viridiplantae > Streptophyta > Magnoliopsida > Myrtales > Myrtaceae > Eucalyptus > Eucalyptus tenuipes. The sequence goes on along the minus strand of CM024540.1, from coordinate 25,725,170 downwards.
AAAGTTCTTGCCATTGACACTAAATGTTCTTTTTCTCTTCGATTTTGATACTTAAGGGTGCATTTGGTAACCATTTTGTCCCCGAAAATGATTTCCGCTAAGAAATGATTATTTTTTATTATGTTCCCTAAATGAGTTTCTAAATATTTGAAAGCGTTTGATAACTGCCCAAAATTTCTAATTCCGGAATAGAAATGCGTTTGGTAAGACTCTTAAAATTTCTAACCCAAACCATTTTTTTTACCTTTTTACTTTTTTCATTTTCCTTTTTTCATTTTCTCTTCTTCTCCTTCCTCTAGTCGCCGGCCATGGCCGACGATTGGCTAGATGAGGGCCGCCCACCTCACTGAAGCATCGTTGGCTCCTAGCAAGGTCGCGTCATAGTGACGCTCAGGTAAACGTGCCTCACCGTGGCTAGGCAAGGCTCTAACCTTGCCCAGCCACTGGCGAGGCCAAGTCTCAGGGTGGCTAAGCGAGCCTCCGGCGAGCTCACTGGACCTCACCCAAGTGATTGCTAAGGACCACCGTCAACGCCGGCAAAGGCGATGGCCGATAGCTGGTGGGCAATGGTGGCCAATGACTGGGTAGGAGGAAGAAGAAGAGAGAAGGGAAAGAGAAAAGAAAAAAAAAATGGGTTGACTTAATTTTGGAACTGTTTCCGGAATAAAGAAGTCACTTTTTTCTATTCCTTAATTTTGTTCCAAATCTACTTCTGGGAACAAAAAATTTATCAAATAAATTTCTATTCATTTTTTTTCCCGAGAACAAAATAATTGAATTGGGTACTTTTTGACCGGTTGCCAAACAAACCTAAGTGTATATTTTGGAAATTTTGGCTAAGTTGTGGCATTTGAGGTGTTTTTTGGCTGATTAGCACAAGAAGCTTATCAAAGGAACATGGAGCACATCTCACTACAATCTGTGTCAATATCAAAACAGCAAGCCATGTGCCTTAATTTGGTCAATCGAATTCACCGATTGAAGTCGATGATGCATCAAAATCAAGTCACATAAGACCATTGAATTGCATCAATATGTTATTTGGATTCCACATTTCTGACGTAGATGTATGGTGCACTACTAGTAAAAAGTATTTTTTTGTACAATTAGTCATGAAGTGGAAACCCTCATCTACTAACTGTATGAACTCATTTGTTAAAATTACTTATCATATGTGTACTCAACGCCTGAACCCACATATGTAATGTCTTTTTTTTAACATCACCAATACTCAACGCCTGAACCCCATAAGGGACTTTTTGTTTCTCTCTCTCTTCTTCTTCTTTTTGTTGCCTCTGTTTGCATCAGCGGTTTGGCGAATTGGTATTTGTCGGCGATGTTTGTAATGGAAATGAAATTCAGATTTAATTACCAAATCCCAGAATTTAATTGATTTCCTCGTAGCTATTTTTTCACAATCCAAGAAAACCAAGTAGATGATGGAAGTATTTTGAAGGTGAAATAAATCTACAAGCCTATCTATCTTCTTCTCTTCCTTGTTGATTGTGAGCGTTTCATCTTCAAAATACTCTGGAGAAGAAAATGTAGAATGATCCTTCAACTCCATTTGATCGGTATCACCACAAGTATTCACTTCATCTTTGGGGTTGTCTTCCCACTTGCCATCTTCATCGATCTTGACATCTCTACTTATATATACTTTCAAAGTGTTATGATCAAATAAACAATAGGCTTTGGATGATAAGTCATACCCAATAAAGATGAGCTTTTTGCTTGTCTTCCAACATCAATTTTTTTTGGTCCGACACATGAGCATACGCAATGCTCCCGAAAATTTTCAAGTGTGAAACATTTGGTGTTCTCCCGGTCCATGCTTTCTATGGAGTTACACCTTCAAGTCCGAATGTGGGACATCTATTTTGAAGATAGACCACACACGAATCAACTTTAGCCCAAAGCTTCCTGGGCAAATTTTTGCTCTTTAACATGCTTCGAACCATGTCGAGAATGGTTATATATTTTCGTTCAGCTATGCAATTTTGTTGAGGATACAAATATGTCAAGAAACACCGAAAACCATGATCCTCACAGAATTTGTTGAATATGGCTAAGGTGAATTCTCCACTACGATCAGTTCTCATAGCTTTGATAAAATAGCCACTCTCCTTTTCAGCCGGGTTCTTGAACTGTTTGAACATATCAAACACTTTTATTCTTTAAAAAAATAGACCCAAATTTTTTGAGTAAAATCATTAATAAAAGTAACAAAATATCGATGATTACCATAAGAGTGAGGAGTGATTGGCCCACACACATAAGAAAAAATCAACTCAAGTGACCTCTTCGCTCGATAAGTTGCTTCCTTCAAAAAACTAGTTCTGGAATGCTTACCAATAACACGCTCTTCACATAATTGTATGTGATAAGCCATAAACCATCTTCTTACAGGAAAGCAAATTGAGTCCGCCAAAATTGAGATGGCTGAACTTCAAATGCTACAACCATGAAGGATCATCCATGCATCCCTTTAGACATCGAGACATATCATTCTTTATATTAAGAGTAAACATCATGTTTTTTGACATTTTCACAGTTGTAATTAGTTTATTATCCCTGTCTCTTAGCACAAGACTAAGATTTTTCGTATGAACAGTATAGCATTTCTCTAAAAGTTGTCCCAAACTTAAAATATTGATTGACATTTTTGAGACATAATAAACATTAGTAATAAACTTACCTACACCATCCTTCAAGCGAATCAAAATTGCACATTTGCCTTCGACAAGAATTTTGGAGTTATCCTCAAAAGAGACTTTCCCTTTAATTGTCTCATTTAACTCGGTAAGTATCTCCTTTCTCCCACATATGGAGAGCCAATTGTTTATTGACGCCATGATCACAAACCTTAAGCTCTGATACCATTTTGATGAAAGTATTTTGAAAGTGAAAGGCTCACAATCATACAAGAAAGAGAGGAAGATAAATAAGGTTGTAGACTTATTTCACCTTCACCATAACTCACCTTATCTCTAAAAACAATCACTATCTCTAAAAATAATCACCACAACTAGAAATGCGAAATACGAACATACTCATTATAGATAATTACGAACAGACTCATTAAAGTTAATGCTACAATTATAATTCTTCTTTAGTGCGGGTACCGAGCAGTTATCGGCACCGATGAATTAGGTTAAATTTCTAACAGAAGAAGTCAGGGGAGGTGAGAATAAATTGGGCACATGGCCACCCTGATTTCCATGAAAACAAAAGAATTGGATGCAGCTGAGGGAGACAGCAGTGTCAAATCATCACCCATGGCTTTGTGTTGATAACTTCAATGATGCGATTAACACTGCTGAGAAGTGGGGAGGCGATGTGAAGTCTGCTACGTGCATTGATGGCTTTAAAGACATGTAGTTTGATACTGCTTTAATAGATCATGGCGTTAAGGGCAGAGATTCACCCGGTGTAAAAACAGAGATGATGATAAGAGAAAAATGGAGGCCTCGCGGATGTCGTTTGGAAGAGTCTGTTCCTCCCTAGAACTCAAGTACTGCATGATCCTTCTACAGGATCAGACCATTTCCCATTGATAGTTGACCCTGATTGTAAAGATAAGATTGATGCAAAGCCATTCAGATTTGAACACATTTGAACAACCGATGAAGGCCGTGAAGGAACGATTTAAAAGGCATGGGATGTGGAAACTGAAAGAGAAGATCTTAAACGAGTTGAAAAAGTCTTAAAAAATGGCAAACTGATCTGAGGTGGTGGAGTAAGAGGACTTCTGTTTAATAACTTGAAGAAGATTGAGCAGTTGAAAGCAGAACTGCAGAGCCTGCAAGATTGCGAAGATGGAAATTTCTTTAATCAAACCATCCTGATTAGAAGAAGCAGAAACAAGACCTTGCAAAGTTAAAACAGATGAAGGTGTTTTGGGGTTGACAATCAAATGAGATTTTGCAGTTTCCAATCTGTTTATTATAATAATCTGTTTAGATCAAATGGTTCTCTGCCTTCTCCCTTCAATGATACCGACATTGTTGTGACACAGAAAACTCCTCATCCAACCTTTCTTGAATGAGATCTCAGAAAATCAAAGTGTTTTCATCTCGACGACGCCTATTATGACTTCTCCATGAATTCCGAGACCTGAAATGGACTCCAGAACACCAATTTGAATTTATATCGAATTGGTTTTGAGCCAGACACAATCTATTCAAACTTAACGAGTTCACTCGATCCCAATCTATTTACCTTCTGCAGATGGATCCTTCCAAGCATATTGATGCATTTGTGTTATCAAAATTGTTATTATTCTATTCGGTCCATCTGACCACCTCGACAATCTCACGTTTCACTTGCTAATCAAAATCCAAAGGTCCTTCCAACTAACACTTTCCACTCAATATCTAGTTTTTTTCATTTGCAAAGTAAGGAAGCTCTTCACCAGCACAAACGTCCTGTTGTTAACACATCTACACACGAACTAGTGTCGACAGAGGATGTTCCATCTTCACACTCAAAAACACGTATAATTACACGGAGAATATCATCTTCGAGATAAAAACGGGATTTAAAGGAGGCAACTCCACGGCGATAAGTTCAACTGAGTTAAAAAGAGAGGCAGAGGAAGATGGTTCCTAGCAACTGGGGTGACCTCACTCCATCTTCTTTTTCATTTCTACTTCCTTCTGATATTTAAGGCAATACCGCCGATGAACTTTGCTAGTTTTTTCCTTTAAAGTAATGCAGATCTTCTGTGGGCTTAAACAAAAAAAGAAGAGCAGGTGGAAAGGAGGAATGGTGAATAATCAAGGTCAACATTTTGTCAGGTTGTTCAGGTTCAATTTCAAATTCTGAACAAATCATTCAATCTAAGTAATTGAACTTTCCAACTGTTGAATCCCAACAGCGTTGAAGTGGGAAATGGTTGAACCAGAGGATTAGGTAGCATGTCATCCAGACTATGGTCTATGTAATATTCTAAAAATGTAAATGAAAATGAAGTCTCGCATTTTATTTTTAGTCGACGCGACTTCTTAGGATTAAATTATGACTAATCGATTTATCACGAGTCACTTAATCTCAACTTAAACAGTCAATTCTATACCATAATTGGGGAGACAAATTTGTTCTTGTATGCAATACTTGACTTAGGTCAACGTCTAATTACAACATCAAAATGAGCTATGCGCTGGATCGCAATATTTCCATTTTGGCATCACTTTCAATCATTTCCCAATTTCACACAAGCCCTGAAGAAACCTCTTAGAAAATTAGTTTTCGAGCCACAGAGGTTCCGATAGCCTCAATTTCCAAATTCTCCCAATCCGAATTTGGTGGTGTTTAAACGCCCGTGCATCTCACGCTTTGTCATGACTCTCTCATACGCAATGGTGATTGCTTAAAGATACATCAACGAGGATAAGGGACAAGAAAGCATTGATTAACATAGTTAATGCGGATGAGTACCTTGGATGTCGACATATTATTACTACAGAGCCGTGACCAACTCGGCAGAAAAGTAAAGGACAAAAGAAGACATCGTAGAATATAATGGCGTGTTTTGATTGGCAAATCCCCCTCGATAACGCAGCTTTCAAAAAGGAATACTAAATTATTGACATTTTCGGGTGGTTGATAAAAAAAGAAATAAATAATCTTTTTTTTAACTCCATTATATGCTTGCTTGATGCCTGCTCTTTTAATTTTAGAAAGCAAAAGCCAGGAAGGTCCTGGGAACCATCCTCCTTTGAAAACGTGCTTGATAAAATTTGATCTTTTTCGTGTGCATTTTCTTCGCATCATGAGCAAAATTATTTCGTCGTCGTGGTGGGGTCCATCTCTTTTTCGTCTTGGATTTTGTGGAATAATAATGTTGGACTTGGAATAGTTTTTTTTGGCGGTGGGGGAGCGCACGTCTTAGGGCCTGGCTCGTGCGGATAGGGTCTTAGGTTGACCAACTGTTCCTCGTCAAAGTCAGAAAGAATACCTTCGAAATTGGAAAATATTACTGGAGGGAATACGACCGGACTTCCTAGACCTTTTCTTGGCTGTAAGTTGTGCGAAGGACACTCTTTGACTTTTAAAGAGTAATGCCCATCTCGTGTTTATGCGTCATTGGAGCTATTAAATAAACATTTCAATCATACTAATCAAATCATAAATATTTTTATATTTTATCAGTTGAATTCATCCAATCAATTTAATCAGAAAATCGCTTCTGTAGACATTAATCCTTCTACGTGGCACGACTAATACTAACATGAATATTTTTAAATGATATTTTAATTTTCTTTTCTTTTCTTCTCTTTTTTTTGGATTAAGTGCTGATGAGGGTCACCAGTCATCCCTTGTGCAATACCCTTGCCTAATCTGGGCATCGTCGCCTCAGCGAGGGCCATGATGCCCTTGCCCAGTATCGAGTCCCCAATAAAAAAAAAACAAAGAAAACAATACAAAAGAAATTAAAAAAATTATTTAAAAAAATAAAATATTATTAAAAATGTCCATGTCAATATAAAATAGCTTGCAGCTATATCAGCGATTTTCAATCATAAAGACCGAACAAACTCAATTAGAAAAATGTGAAAAGGGTTTAAAATTAAATTGGCACGATTAAAAAATTTACGATTAAATTGGCACAAATATAATATATTTAAGATTTTTATAATAATTGCAACAAACACGACATAATATCTTGGCTCAAAAAGAAAGTCATGAATGATATCTGGGTCAATGTTCTGTTTGACGATTCAATGATATCGGAATGATGAATTCGAAATACATTTCGGAGCATTAAGCACGAGGAGAAGAGCACGATTTGATTTTTTCCGTGACCGGGAATCTTACGTCCCCACCACTTTAGTTAATGAAGCTGCTTTTCCTCTGTAACAAGACAGATTAGGATCAGTTCGAATATCAACGGGCAACAGAAACCTGATCTATCAGGAATATTCGTAGTTTATTTTACGCTCTAATGAAACCTTTTTCCAGTTGTTTATAACAGTATAAAACTATTGTCGAGTGTGACGTCATGACAGACGTTGAAATTGCGCCTTTGTCCGCTTGCCAATGGAATAAAATAAGAGAGATCCGGGCAGCATCCGCAAATACACCGGAAGGGATTTTGTGGGCAATGGCGAGTGGAAGCCACTCCATTCAAAGCACTATAGTGACTTGAAAATAAGAAAATGCACATAAAATTAGGAAAAAATGAAAACGCGAAATTTTATTAGATAAACGAAACGGATTTCTAGAGTTCGTTCCATTTTGGGGAAAATGAATTGTTCGAAAACAATCTTTCAAAAAATAATCATTTGCAAAAATGAATCGCCAAAAAATATTTTCATTGTCGATACGAGTAATTGTTTTAATAAGAGTTAATATCATAAAAAAACCCTCAAACTAATACATATGTGATAAATTTACTTTAAACTATTATTTTGACCATTAAAAAATCAAATTGAAATATCTATGACAGATTTACCTGCGTTAGTTTCAGTTAGATTTTACTAATCAAATTGTTGAATTAGATAACACATGACAGTTGACGAGTATACCAATTTAGGGTTTTTCATGGTATTAATTCAATTCAACGGAAACTAACGGAGGATAAATTTATAACAAATGTACTAATTTTGGGGTTTTTAATGGTCAAAATTTTAGTTTAAAATAAATTTGTTCCAGGTGTATCAGTTTGGATTTTTTTTAGCAAAAAAAATAGTTTATGCTAAATTTATTGCTGGTATACTAGTTAAAGGTGCGCAAAGAAATCGAGAATTAACTGAACCGCCTGGAATCGGCGGTTCGTATAGGAACCTGGTTCGCCTTCAGCCCAATTTGCTAGAACCAGTGAGTATCAGCCGATTTCCTATTCCGGGCGTGGAATCGCCCACTCGAACTAATATATATTTATTTTAAAAATGAAATTTTAAATCAATTATTTAATTACGTTGTAGTTTTTTTCTATCAATATATATGTACATATATATTTGTAAAATTAAACATTATCGACTCATTTTGTCTCTTGGGTGCATAATAAGAATTTTTTTTTAGTGCATAATAAGATTAAACCCCCCACTTTTCATTCTAATGATCCATTTACTTGCTTTCTTAGTCAAATCAAAATAAACAAACGAAACGAATGGAGGAGACTGATTGGAGATGCTCAACCCGAATTTAAGGCCGACAAGCTTTAATGTTCTTAATTGGGGACTATTCCTGAACGAGATCGGCAGTGCAATTTTCAAGTGAATTTATGAAATCAACGGGCAAATCTTGATTCTAATTTTTCGGAACTAATCATTGATTGACGATTTCCAATTCAAAAGTGAAAATTACTCACCACTAATACTAATTTTAGATTTTTCATAGCATTGACTTTATTTTATTTAATTACCTATTTTTGGCGAAACATACGATTTAAAACGACATGGCAATCTTTCCTTTTTGGGTGATATAATCGAAAATGGGGAAAGGCCAAAGAGGCGGGTGGATCGTATCGCCTTCCTCGAAAGGGGGCTGACAGGGCGAAGGGATAAGATCGAGGCGAGATTTGAGGTGGTGGTTGGTGGGTCACCTCTTGGCATGGCAAACGTTACATAAGTGAAATTGACAGTTGACCTCTCCCCGCAGACTCGCCCTCCACATGTCCAGGATCGATGTACTTCCGGCTCCATAATTTCTACCCCCTTCGTCATGTTAGCACGTGCTCTTTCTATTGCCAGCTAAACTAACGCGACCGGAATAAGCAAAATTGCATTGACCAAAAAAAAAGAATAAGAAAAGGAAAATTGCGTGGGCTAAAACATGGCTCCACAGGTCATTTGCATCACGGGACTACGACATTCGAAAGGTGACACTCAATTACATGAATGGCCGTTGTCATGAATCATTCATCAAGATACTTCGCATTGCTCAAAGCTTACAATGCTATTGTCTTGTTGGGCCAATTCCATAAAAAAACACAAACTTTAAGTGTTGTCCCAAATTTGGCCCGAACCTTATTTTATCTAAAAAAAAAGCACCAACTTTCACTCGTGTCTCAAATCTGACAATCTTTTAACCCTCCTTCCATAGACATCCGACATGCATTTCCACTCAAAGTCTATTTGAAGATGAATGAAGTAAGTCTATTATAAATCTGCTTCACATCTCTATTTAATTACAAGATACACATGCTTTTAATATCTCGCTTTAAGGCAATGTAATCTTTTGCTTCCAACCTAGCTTCTGACATTGAAAACAGCTTGCCAATTGTTAATTGATCTAATGGTCTTAACTATGTGCCTCGTCCCCTGGAACTGAAACTACTAATTTATTTTTCCCACGAGAATCATCTGTAAAGTTCACCACATTGGAAGGCAGACTTAAATTTAACAATTAACAATTGGCAATATGTTTTCTCGTTCATTTGGGTCTCGTTCTTAAATTTAATGCCACGTTAGATGACTATGGAATGAGGGTTAACGGAGGGTCAGATTTGGGACACGAGTGAAAGCTTGTGCCTTTTTTTTTAGACAAAATAAAATTCGGACCAGATTTGGGACAACACTAAAGTTCGTGTTTTTTTTTCTGGACAAAATAAAGTTTGGGCCAAATTTGGGACAATACCTAAAGTTCGTGTTTTTTTATGGAAATGGCCCTTGTCTTGTTCGATCCATGAACTTTTTAATATTCCGCATCGCACTAGTTAGGGATTCATCACCAGGGAAGTTAAGTACCGATTCATAGTGGATCATGACCAAGTGAGAAATTTTGATATCTACAGAGGAACCATTGCCTGATCTGACAAGGTCGACCCTTGCTTGACGAAAGGTGTCAAAAAAAAAAGGAAAGGAAAATAAAAAGAAAAGTAAAAAAAAAAAAAAAAAAAAAGAGTTTAAAAAATCTACCAAAATTAACCGAAATGAATAAATTGATAAATCGTTAAAAAAAAATTATGATTAAGTTGGTACAATTGAAAAGTTCAAAATAAAATTTATCTAATTGTAATGTTTAGAATTAAATTGGCCATTACACAATAAATTCAACACTTTTGCCCTGAAGAATCACAAACTATTGCATGTGTGACAAATTTAGCCCAAACTATTTTTTTGATCATGAAAAAGCCCAAACTAATACATCTGTGATAAATTTACCCCAACTAACCAAAAAAAATCCTAAACAAGTACCCCAAACTAATTTATTTAACCGCCAAAAACTCAAAACCGATACATTTATAACAAATATACCCTCTATTAAATTGAATTAATATCACAAAAAAAAATTTGTAAACGCGACGATAGAGAAAAAATTTCAAATGGTATATCAATCAATTATCACACGTCATTCAACTTAATAATTTGACGATAAAATTTGACGAAAACTAACAAAGGATAAATTTGCCACAAATGTACTTAATTTGGGGTAAATTTGTTAAAGCGCGTCTGGTTTGGAATTTTTGATAATCAAAAAATTAGTTTGAAGTAAATTTATCATAGATATATCAGCTTAGGATTTCTGAAGGTATTAACTTTTTTAACAATTCTCCCAATCTAACAACATATTAATTTATGAGCCAGCCAGACATGTGCTTTACGGTATAAAGGCCCAAATTCTCTTTTTCTTCCTCTATATATATAAAATAAACCAAAATATTTTTCTTTTTCTCTTTCCTTTTTTTAAATCGTAAATGTGTGAAAGGGTCTTAAAAGTAATGGGAATGAACGAAATGGGACCGTCGACCAAAAATAAATAAAAAATGAGATGGGACCCTCCCCGGGGGACAACTTGCGCAAGTGGGCGATCGACGCCATAGTAGGACAACATCAAGTGACCAGCAAGACGACAAACAACGTTTGGCAAGCCCGATGACGTCACGGGCCTTCCCTTTGTAACAAGGGAAGAAAACACCACGTGTTTTTAGCTGCTCCCACGCAACTATGGCACGATGGCGAACTTTCATAGAAGCTGAGGATAAGGAACGAAATTCAATTTTAAAAAAAATGAAATGGAGAAAAGTAAAATAAAAAATAAAAATAAATAAAAAAGGACAAAATATCGTTTTGCGCAGGGTGCATGCATCTGCTTGGGCTATATAAGCTTAACCGCTCTGCGATACCCAGAAGTTCAAACGACAGGGATTCCTGCAAAAGATCGGATCTTTCCTGCTTTAGCGACGCCGGAAACCCGAGTTCAGTGCCGAAACAGTAGCCGAGCGACCGACCGGCAAGTTCCCATCATGGCCGTGGAGATGTTTCAAGAGCCGGAGTCGGCGTTCCTCGACTCCGTCCGGCGGTACCTGCTGTCGGAGGAGTCCGAGTGCCGGCCCTACGAGTTGCTGCCGGCGACCCGGCACTTCTGCGGCGCCGGAGCCCCGGTGTTCTGCGGGAGCTCCAGCTTCAGCAGCCTGTACCCGTGCCTGACCGAGAACTGGGGCGAGTTGCCGCTCAAAGAAGATGACCCGGAAGACATGGTCCTCTACGGCGTCCTCCGCGACGCCGTCACGGTCGGTTGGGCGCCGTTCCAGCCGAGCGGGCCACCCGGTCCCGGATTCGGGGCGACCCAGGGGTGAAGCGGGAGCTGGATTCCTTGCCGGCGCTGGCTTCTTCGCCAGAATCCGCCGCCGCAGCCGCAGCCGCAGCCGCTGTCCCTCAGATGAAGAAGGCGGCCGAGGCGGCGGTCCCGGTGAAGGGGAAGCATTACAGAGGAGTGAGGCAGCGGCCGTGGGGAAGTTCGCGGCGGAGATCCGCGACCCGGCTAAAAACGGGGCTCGGGTCTGGCTCGGGACCTACGAGACCGCGGAGGACGCCGCGCTGGCTTACGACCGGGCCGCTTACCGGATGCGGGGCTCGCGGGCACTGCTCAATTTCCCACTCCGGGTCAATTCGGGCGAGCCCGACCCGGTTAGGGTGACGTCGAAGCGGTCGTCGCCGGAGCCTTCATCTTCATCGCCATCGCCCTCCTCCTCCTCCTCCTCGTCGGAGAGCGAGGCCTCGAAGAGGAGGAAGAAGGCGGCCGGGCCGGCAGGTCGGGCGGCGGCAGCGGCCCAATCCGGGTCGGAGCGAGTGGGGAATGCTGACGCGGTCAACGGATCTTTGCAAGTTGGACAGCAAGTGGCAATGTGGACAAGTGGGCAGCAGCTGCTGGTCAGTGGATGTCGACAGACAGTGAAATGCGAAGCCACTTGTTGAGGGAGAGCTCCTAGGACGATTCGCCTAAGGAATATAAATTCCTTGGAATTTTGTTGGGAGTGAAAGTGGGAGGAGAAAATTTTCGACCAAAAAAGAAAATCGGGGAAGAAATTAATTCCAAATATATCTATAATGTGAATGAACGGGGAGATTTTTTTCTTTCTTTTTTTATTTCTTATCCTTGAATCTGTGGATACAAGATTTTGCTAATGCGTTATTGAGAAGTTTTGTGGAAGGCACGGTAGATGTTTGAAGTGTGGAATCTTTCCATTTTCACGTTATCAATTCAGATCTAGTAGCTATAAGAAAGAAGTGCGAAATGGATCTAAGCGCTTGGGAATTCCCTTTTACATAGAAAAAGAGGGGTCTTGATAAGTACAGGGAATAGAATGGGTATAAACCAAGTATATCGATGGCCGCCCGCTTTCCTTAATTGGCTACTGCTCGAATATCCATTTTTTTAATGGGCCAACAAGATTATAAATATTTAGATCGCCCTTTTTCGTCAGCACTTTTGGTTGTTATTATAGAGATGAACGTGTCCCTATAGAGATGAACGTGTCCCTACCTTTCCTTTCGGGGCTAGGGGGCGTAGGTTTCACCTTCTGTCGGCGCATAGTTTTTAACACAGGTGAAGAACGAAATTTTCTTTAGTTATTTCAACAATGTTCAACAGAAATCAGAATATGCACAAGAGAAACAAAGTATTCATCTCAGGAAAATTAGAAAGCTTTGAATTCTGGAGAAAAATCAAACGCTCTCTGAAGTGTGAAGTTATAACTTCCAAAGTATCCATTTAGTCATCATTCGTTCGGACAACAGTTCAACCTGTTCCCACGTGTCCCAAATGTGAACACTGAACGGCGCACCGAAAGCTCAGACAAGCGGGGAAAAACATGTGCACGTGCGCTCAAGGACTAAGAATGGTATAAGCCTATCTACAAATTGCTTATCCATTTCTTGACTTTTCAAATTTGGAGTGGACTCGTTCGATGTATGTTGACATTCAGGTTCACATTCAAAGAGGACAAGAACATTACCTAAAGCCTCATAGATCTGCTCAACAGCTTAAACGAAAAGGACAATTAGAGCTCATTCAAATCAATGTCGTACAATGTCATTTCCACTGCCAGGCAAATTCGCATTAAAGTGGCGCCACAGTTCATTTCCAATTGGGTCAACCATGATAGGTACAATTAGCTACCGGATGGTAGATCAGCAAATTGATGTATCACTTGCGGCAATTGGATAAGATACATGTTACTTACTACCGCCACAGCTTAAAATAAAACCTTACACCAACCGGGATCTAATTTATCTAAAAACCACACACATCTGCTATTGGCCAGTATACTTGGGTTTCCGCTTCTCGGCGAATGCCGCTAAACCTTCCAAGCGATCTTTTGTGTTCAATAGCTGCTCGTAACAATCCTCCTCCAATTCAAGTGCTGATACCATGTCCAACTCTAATCCTTTGTTGATCGCTCTTTTAGCCATCTTGAGGGCTAATGGACCCTGAAAATAATAGGAAATACTTCAATCGTGTGAGGAATGAAAGATGATAGATGATTTGACACAACAAATTGACCGAAAATTTCACCTGAACATTCTTACAAGATGTTATCAAAGAAACAATTTATATCTTTGAATTGATGGGGCATATACTTGGCGATCAAGAAGTGTTGACAATCTCAAGGGTAAGGTACCATGGACTACATGGTTGTTCCCGTTTAAGTTATTCAGGAACTAAAGTCATAGGGCTTGCTATGCTTAGAAGTTGGTAATTAAATATAAACTCACTATATCGCACTTTTGGTAAAGATAACAGCTCGGCTCCTTGAAGTTCTTAATGAACAATCTTAGAAGTTTCTCGTTAGAGTATCTTTGAGGCATAATACGATGATTGCCAATCCTATCGGCAATACAAGGCACCATCATGAGCCTTCCATTTATAACAAGCTTCTATGCACTCCTTAAAGGGGAAAACATTTTTGTTGAACCCCTTTTACAGTCCAACAGATGTTCTAAGTTGATGAACAGACTAACAATCCTTCCGCTGATTGATCCTTTATCAACCTTCTAGTTTGAGGGCCCCTATGAGTAGTAAGCTGAACCCGAAAAACAAGTAATAACAATATCGGTGATAAGTGGGATAACGCATCTCTCAAAAATTCATTTCCACTTGATGGATCAATTCTTTGTTCTAGACAGCCAGATAAAGTATCATGACCATATATCATGGGATGATCTGGTTGCTCCACCATTGTTTTCCATGTACACTTTCAAGATGTGAATAATAGCAAAAATGGATGTTATACCTTCTGATTGATATCCCTCGCAATCTCAAGTGCCTTTAGATGAGCTTCACCGGAGGCAACACTGTGATTCACAAGACCTGCAACATAGCCAATGTGAACCACTACAGCATGAGTAGCAACTTCCTCCTCCCTGCTCATCAAAGGGACAACACCATGAACCACATAAGCATACCCATAGATTTTGCATCTTTGCCTCCAACTCTCCGCCCTGTGTATATGAGTTCCTTTGCCAAAGACTTTCCCACTATTCTAGGAAGCCTCTGTGTACCACCTGCTCTGCAAAGAAACAAACCAAATGAGAAGTGATTTCCCTTAGATGGACGATCTAATCACTCTGACGCTTAAAGATGACAACAAAGAAATGCCACATGTTCAAGTCCTCTTGCATATTGCATATTTATTAACAGGAGACTTGACTCTTGATGAAATCAATTTACACAGAAAGAAGAATAGGCGACACTGCTTATTCCCTAATTTTTCTCTGATCTGTGAAAAACAGGATCTCCTGCAGAACCATAACAAAGTATAACCGATGATTGCATTTCATGAGTAAGGTGCCTCAAAAGAAGAGAAAAAGGCAACAATGAGATTGCGGGCAGAATAATTGCATCAGACTTTATACAATGAGCTCAACATATGAAGCACAGATATGTAAGAAGTGGAGAAAAGACTTGGTTCTTAAAGTACTGAAGAATTCAGCAATTCTTAACAGTGGAGAGCCTATTTTTAGTTAAAATAATTACCCAAGAATATCTAGATTATGCCACAAATATTGATGCAGATGATGACCTGCCTTGCCAGTCCAAGTCTGGCCTACTGATTTCTGATTCTTATTTTAATATCCTTGATTGTCATAGATTCGATCAACCACCTAGAAAATAAATCTGCCTCATACAGAAAAGCAGTGCCATTACAAAAAGATGAGTGATATAAGTTAACAAAATTGTGTAATACCCTGGAATTATGGCAAGTCCTGTTTCAGGCAAGCCCAGAACCGCATCATCTCCTGTCAATAAGTGGCAAAGCAAGGATGTATGAGGGATATCTGACTTATGAGGAACCCAGTCCTAACGTAAAATGAGGTCGACTTGGAAGGTAATGAAGAGCTAATACCACATATTCGAAGGTCACAGGATAGGGCCAATTCAAGTCCTCCCCCTAATGCTACTCCCTCAATAACAGCAATAGTAGGAATATTTAGATCCTAAATTCCACATTCAAGTAATCCATGTAAGCAATCAAACATAACTAGCATTATAGCTTTACGCACCAAAACAGAGGGATTCGCTAAGGAACATCTAAATTAATCAGAAAGGCCAACAAGAGACCAGAAGCCAATCCAAAAAGTGTCAAGTGGCTATAACATGGCGTTGAAAGTTAGAAGATAAAAAGGAGTTCGTGCAAAAGTGTACAAGAGTAGGTTAATGATATGTGATTCTGCATAACTATATCCATAGCTTATAGCATAAAAATTCATCTAAGCTCTCAGCTCATCAGTCTGATAAAGAAAAGGCACAACTCAAACTAGAATGCAGATCCACAATGCAATCCATGGATTTACAGCGGCAAGATTCATCAGTCATTTATAAGGTCTTACAGACAAACTATGCAAGTACATCACTAAGGCAAAAAATGTCTTGGGCTCGTCCATGATGGTTTGAAAATCGCACTTTTTTTTTTACTTACCCAGCCAAACTTTGATTAATTTGAATTTATCATACAGGAATAAAATAAGCAGATACAAACAGTGTGCATATGAGAACAACAAAAGAATTTGTAATACTGAAGTGGATGATTATCTAAAGGTTAATCTTGCTTCAAGCTCCAAACTAGAAAACTAGTGCACCATAGACCATATTATGTTGAGCAAAAGCCTTGTGATGTACCCTGCTGCTAAGAGCTCTAGAGGCAATAAAAAAGCAATAGCTCATAAGTGGGCATCGCTGGCAGCAAGCAAAATAATCTGGTATGAAAACAGAGAGGACAAAAACCCACCTCCAATGAGGAGAATGTCAAACGTAGTAAATTCACAAAAAGCTGAACGTCAGATGGGCTCATTGTCTTACGCTCCTGCCAACTCAAAGAAAGACGAGGGAAACAATGAAGAAATTGCATATGGAAAACATGCTTTTAAAAAGGGAAAAAGAGGGAGGAAGAAGTGTAACCAAAATGAATAACAAATGTACAAGAAGCGCTATACATTCTGAAAAACATTAGCCTGTCATTAAGAGTTATCTACCCAAAAAAACAATCGACATTCCAGTACTCCCACCAGAAAGTCATCTACTACGATTCCAAAAACAGCTGTACATAGTCAAAAACATACATCCGATGGAATAATACATTTAGCGTAAAATCTTAGTATTGTGATGCTAATACCTTTAAATCAGCACCAGCACAGAACACTCTCGGCACTGCGCTGCAGATCATCAAAACATTTGCCGAAGCATCCTCCCTCACAGCTTCAAACGCGTTCTGCAACCCTCTCAACATATCCCTCCCTATTGCATTCTTAGCTCCAGGTCTATCCAAGCAGACCTCGACTATTCCTGAAGATTGCAATGAATCCTTCTCAAGAAAAACCCTTGTTAAATCAAATCAAACCACATTCAAACATCGCTCCTCACACCCAATTACCATAAGAAATCGAACTGTTCAACAAACTGCTTTTCGGTTTTTTAAGTCGTTATCTCTACGAAGAATACCAGAACAATCTTCAGTTGTGGCCACTTCTTGTGTCACTGTGGTGTCCCTGGAAGCTTCGATCCTAACTCGCAAACTCCACTATTGAACTCAATTCAGATTATAAAGAACTAATGAGAAAAACACAACCTTTCTTCTAGTCAACCAATCATCAAGCTTTTTCTCTGCTTACCCACGAACAACCATCACGTCAAAATCTCCAAAACACGCTCTTTCTCCGAAAATCTCAAGACCCATATCTATCCCAACCACGAACCCCGTAGAGCAATTGTCCAAGCAAAAAAAAATAAACTTTTCACAAACTCAATCAGCTAGAGAGAACGCGAATTCAAGCGTGAAGTACCGGAATCGGAATCGGAGAGCCTGTTCAGTTTCACCGACTCCGACGCGGAGGTAGCCGACTCCAAGATGAGGGTCCGCCGAGTCTGGAGCTGCCAATTTCCGGGCACGGAAGTGAAACATCGTGGGGATGCTATCGCCCTGGAGCTCGACGCGTGGCGAATCGTTTCGCGCGGGTTGAAGAGCTTGGTCGGGGAATGGGGAAGTGGGTTTCGCTTCAATGATCTGGTGATGGTCTGGAGACGCGAAAGACTCGCCATTTCTTCTCTTTCGGATCAGCTTCAGAGCCGGCAGTGAGTCAGCGGGCGGAACTTGCAGAGGGAGAGTCTGTCAAACGGCTGGTGGTTTGGATTCGGGGTTCATTTTCTTGGCTATGTATTATTTTGGGAAAATTTTAAATAAGTATCTATCTTATTACATTCATTTTTCCAAAAAAAGTCCGAATGGGACATTATTTTTTAGAGAAAATTCTAAATAATAGCTTGAAATGCCATTTTTTTTTTCGGTAAAGTTGAAATACCATCATTTTTTCAAATAAAGACTTGAAGTAGCCATATCACTCTTAAATAAGGGCATCAACTCACTGTTTGATAAGGGCAATTTTGTCTTTTAAATTTTTCCTTTTTTCTATTTTTTTCCATAAAAAACAAACTAAAAAAAAATAGAGATAGGAGGGAGGGCCCCCTCTCGGCTCCCGCCTGTGGCCGCCGCCCCATTGCCGATGGGGTAGTAGTGATGGCCAACACTTGGGCTAGGGCCGGTGACCCTCACTTACTAGAGGCGAGAGAGGGTAGCAACCCTCTCCCAGATCTAGATGTTGGTTGCCCGCCCTCCCTTCGGCATCGACGACCCTCACCTAGCACCTCTGACCCTCACTTCCGATCAACAGGGGTTGTCACCCCTCACCCAGGCACCAACGACCCCGCCAACCAGTGTGATGGAGCAGCGACCACAGGTGGAAGGGGCTCCTCTAGTCTTTTTTTTTTTTAGTTTAAGGTTTTTTAATTGTTAATCTAATTTTCAAACCAAAAAAATAATTTAATAGATTAAATAGTGTTTTGACGAAAATACCCTTGATCAGTTGAAATTTTTTGTCAGTTGGTGAGTGATGAGGTTAGGCTCTTATTTAAAACAAATATAATCATTTTAGATCCTTATTTGAGATTAGTATGATCACTTCATGCCCTTATTTGAAAAGCTGAGTGCACTTGGGGCCCTTATTTAGAATTTTTCCTTATTTTAAATAAGAGCCTAAAGAGTATTTATATTCTCGAATTAGGGACTAAAGTTAACATTATTTTAAATAAGAGCCCAAAGTACATTCATTTTCTCAAAAAATGACATAAAGTGGACTTTATTTCGAATAAGATCATGAAATGGTCATAACAATCTTTAAAAAGGCTTAAACTCACTAGCTGATGAAGGAAATTTTAGTCTTTTTAATTTTTATTTTTATTTTCCTTTTTTCTCTCTTTTTTATAAAAATAAAAATTAAAAAAATTAAAACTTAAAAACACACACATACAAGCCCTTCGCCTATGGTCTTCAGTGCCGATGGGGCACGACAATAGCCGCTTGGGCAAGGGCAGCCGATACTACACAAGGGGGGGCAATCCCCACCCAAATCTGGTAGAGAGTTGGCGCCCTCTCTCATTTTCTAGCAAGGACTAGCAGGCCATCGTCGCCTCTGGTCAGTAATGGTCGTCGGCCATTGTCACCACCCCACGGGCAATGGGGCAAAGACCACAGGTGAGAGGCTTCCCAAATTCCCACTTATGTTTTTGCTTTAAAAAAAAAAAACATTTTTCTTTTTATAATTTTTAATCTAATTTAATTAAATTAAAATTAGAATTGACTTTAAACAAAACTTTCCATGATTAGTCAGAATAATTTGCGAGCCGACAAAGTTAAGCCTTTTTAGTAATAGCCATAATCACTTCAGGTTCTTATTCGAAACAAAGTTTATTTTAAGGCACTTTAAACTTTTATTTGGAATTTTCTCTATTCTTTTGTTGAGTAATGTACAAATAAGCAAATCACAAACATAAATTCTTATCTAGCAATCCAAAATTATTTTTTGAAAGTGACCATAATTAGCTTCATAAATTTCAAGATAATGATGTTATGAATATCTAAATTTTGCTCGTTATTCAATTGAGTATGTCAAATTACTTTATTCAATTAAATACCCCAACCTTTTCTGTTGAATCGATAATTTGTAAGGTCGCAACTTGCTTTTGGTGGTAAAAATTTGAATACTACGCAGGTGCTTAAATCCTGCAATTCATAGCACTTGGACCGCATTTGGCAAATTCGACTCGTACAAATCGTAATTAGCATTTCGTGTCGTTTCCGTCATGGGACATATTAGGTTTGTTTGGATATAGTTCCAGGTATTCGCCCAAGAAGAGAGAGAGGCCTTTGCCCAGCATACTATAAATCTTTCCCTGTTCATTGAACTCCTATTTTAGATATGCTTCAACTCTGCAACTAATCGAAAGCAAGCGATTCACATATTGACGACCAGCGATAGATCACAGCATCGTGCAACTTCCTATTCATCAACCTGTTCTTGCTCGACGGGTAACTAAGTGATGAGTCGTGACAATGGCTAGGCTTGGTTTTCTTTTCTAATTCCAGTGGATATGAAGATATAAAGCACTCGTAGTTGATTTTTTTATTTTTCTTTTGAGTGTGTGCGCATCTCCGAGATCAGGAATCCATAACCTGTCTTTTGTTTAATGGAATTTGAGCAACCTTTACTTCTTACACTGTTTGATTGAAAGGTCGCAAGGAAACACAATCCTAAACATCATGACTCGTAATGATAGAATTCCATCAACTGAGTGATTTAAAGAAATAGGACTCACAAAGATATAGATGCTGGGCTCCAATCAACGACCACACCAGCAGAAAACTCGCTTTCCCAAAATAATGCATATCCCGCTCAAATTTATTTACTTGTCACTTAATATCAGTTCTTTACGCCTTACATGAATTTTTATCGACAACGGTTTCATGTCTGAACGAATCTGCATTCGACAAACTTGTGCAATCGTTTCATCCTTGACGACTTGAATGTGATTCAGGAGATGCAAGAGCTGTTTCTGCGATTGATGAAATGGTTTTATGATTTATTTTACTAGATCAGATCATGATCTGTTCAAGGTCTCAGTTTGCTTTCCATTTTCATAGCATTGAATTGGAAAGTAAATATATCACCCTGCTTATGCTTTGCGACTTTTGGTTACGCAATCAGCTCTTAACTGTTAGTGTTGTAAAAAATTTGATCTTGCTGGATTGTCAGATATTGAGAAAAGGTTTTTCATTTTTGTCAGTTCGCTTATCCAAGCCATTCTTACATGGTGAAGACTGAAGGCAAAGCAAATGGATCCCCTTGTATCACCAAATACGTAGATTTTTGAACACTTGATCTGCTAAACCTGACGTAGACTTATTTTCTGGGAAAAAAACTTGCTCAATATTGAAACAACTCAGACTAGAACTGGTACCAACATGATCTCTTAGCACTTGAGACTAGATCTGAAAGAAAAGGTGCCTTTTCGGTGTTGACCCAATCCATAATCTTGCCAGGTAGCTTCTAACTTATTACAATGCCCTCAATTATAATAGAAATCCAGATATAACCATGTATTGTCTTCCAAGCATCTTTGATGAACACTGATTAAGTTATAATCAAACAACAAGGGAAGGGTATGATAATAATGGTGCTTGAACTTGCATTTAAAATTTACATATATGAGTGCAAGTACTCTCGTTCAATAGGAAGAGATGAAAAGAGTAATACAGAAACAAATCCGCCTGATTTTCATGGTAAAGACTTCTCCTTGATGCTTTATATACCACTGTCAATAATTTCATGGATTCTGAATCCAGGTACAACACCTCTGTATCAGATGCGACCTCAGAATGCCCCCAACATTTTCAGGAAAATAAGTTCTTGAAGGCTGAAACATGGCTTACCCAATGAGGAAGAGAAAAGGAGAAGATGGCGTGCTTAAGCTTAGGCAGTTCAGAAGGTGATAATCGCTCAAGCAATTTTGGTCCAGGTCAAACAAACAATAGAACTCAAAAACGCAAAGCAATGACTTGTCAAGTAAGGCATTGACCTGTGATGTGGAGAAAGTAGCTAACGTGTATTTTGTTATGAATACTCTGGCATATAATTTCATATTTCTATTCGCCACTTTATGAAAACTGTGTTCAGATCCTATTGATCCATCGTTCTAGTCTTAGCTGCTTCATTGGAGGTCCAAAAATGGGTTTTCTTTTCTGAGGACACTTCCATTTCCCAGCAGACTCCTGCACATCAAAACTGCTCTGGAAATTAGTTATTTCTGATAATGGCTTCATCTTGGCTTCATCCTCTATAGCAGCTGACGAAACATTTCCTTTAGCATGTGAGCACTGGTGCAAAGCCCTCCGTGGCCTCATCAATTCATCATTTGCACCCGTAGTTTCCTTCCTCCTTATGGAAACAAAACTAGTGCTGTCATTATCTCTTCGATTGTTTTCTTTGTCGTCACCTCCGTGAGTTGATCTTCTTGTTGAAGCTTGATCGACTGGAGATAAGCCCAAATTGCCATCAAGCAGTGTGAGAGCAACTTCCCTACTCTGGGCCTTCAGTCCCGAGCCCTCTTCATATCTACCAATCAACTCTCTACAAGCTTTTCTTTTACCATTGCTTGAGTTCTCGTTGATATTGGAGTGAAAAAGGATGGCTTCTTCAGAATGAAGTTGCTTCGGCCTCTTATTTTTACAATCCTGGTCATTGTTTAGCAAAGCTTTAAATTCCATCCTTCCATCATTAATTTCACGGCAAGGAATCTGAGGTAAAAGATGTTTGTCCTCTTCAGATGTACTGCCAAACGGTAATTTTTGAACATTTTCATGGATTTAGAAACTTAAGTATCTCACTTTTTTTTTTACTAGGAGAAACTTAAGTATATTGTTGTCCAAGAACTATTCGATCTAAACAGAGAAACACAGAATCAAAACCACCAAGAACTTGGCTGACTATACTCTCGTTTACTAATAATAATCTGTACTTCCTAAACATCCATACTGAAGGAACAAGGGAGCAAAGAAAGATTACCTCATCTGGAGTGTGCTGATATTCATGCTCAAGATCTTCATGAGAGCTGCTACAGAGGACAGAGTTCAACCGTTCATTGATCCCCATGCCATCATCTATTCTCTTACCTGACAAGTTATGCTGATTGTCTTCTTTTTCTCCAATAACATTTTTAAGAATCAAATCATCTTTCACATCACCATTGTCCTCAACAGGAGACCCTGGGAAGGTGCTCAATTCTGGAGATTCGTAGACATAGCTTGAGAACCAATTTGTTATGTCAGGAGGCTCTGACAAACATGAAATAACTCATTTTAGAACATACATATGTCTAGAGATATGTAACCCAAATAGACTCGCACACATCATGCAGTCTGATGTATCAGCCTGCTGGGAGACCTACAACTGAGTAACTACCAATTTTCGTCAGTCATTTATAGCCACTTAGAAATCTTAACAGCTTCAAAGAGGTGAAACAGTGGTGCCTTTTAATATATGAAAGAAGCTATACCAACCAGAGAGTAGCAAAGGTGGGCTCATAGAATCTGCTATCTGCACCAGAAGGGAGAAAAAAATATATCATTAAGAATGAAGACTGAGCTTTGGAGTCATATTTAGCTGTACAACAACCATTGAAGAAACACAGAGGAAAGCTGATTGCAAGAACAAAAGTCAGTAATATGGAAGAGCCACGGGGATCACAAAGCGGGTTCTTCATCAAAACGCATAAGGATTATGCCAGGGCAAACCCAATTCTAAACACCAAAGGTTGCAGAACAATACCTTGGTCGGAGTTTGATTTTCGCGATCCTGATCCACGAATGAGCCACCACCATTATAAACAAGCCCATTGGTGTGCGGTACCTCAAGGGCACCAGCAGCATCACCATCTTTCACTCTGGTAACTTCCCCTAAATTTCCATGCTCTTTCTTGCTCTCACCAGTAAAAGGCCCTTCTTTCTTGCATTCGCTTTCTCCGGAGACAAATTCTCTGCTGTGTTCGCTCAACTCAGGTGACTCATACACATAGCTTGAAAACCATTCCCCGACGTCAGGAGGTTCTGCATCAATCAAACAAGAATCAGTATGAGTACCAGATCAAAAGTAGAAATCCTTTTACCGCTTGCAGAAATGGAAAATCAATTCCCCTTCTGCATAACACCAAGAGATCGATAAATCATAATAACCTTAGCAAATTAATACCAACCTGAAATTTGCAAAGATGAGTCCAAGGAATCTGGAACCTACAAAAAGATTAATGCAAAAGGGTGAGCTAATAGCACAACATGAACCCCCCTTCCCCAAAAGAACACACACCAAAAAAAAAAAAAATGAATTTTTTGATTCCATGAAGCCATTCAGTGAGCAAGACCAAATTAACTCCCTCATTCAACAAAACTGTATCCAGCAAATCACCTCTGCTGGAGACTCTTCTACAAGTTCATTGCTCCCAAAATTACCGGCAAACTCATGAGCGCCCACTCGGTCTCTACCTCTGCCTCTGCCTCTGCCTCCGATGCAATTCGAACCTCGCGAAGTCGCTTCTCCTCCTCCTCCTCTTTTCCCATCGCCAACAACGCACCCATTGTTCTCGCGCTCGCGCTCGCTCTCGTCGAGAACAGAACCCAGAAACCCCTCGCTCGTACCCACCGAAGGCGACTCGTACACGTAGCTAGAGAACCATCTCCTAACATCGGGAGGCTCTGCGCGGCAACACATCAAGCGAAAAAGAATCAGATTCTTCCAGTCGCTAAGCAAGGCGCCGAAAAAGACGCGAATCTAAAGGAAAAAACGAGAAAAAAAAAATTCAGGGTCATAGAAAAGGTGCGAAATTGTGGCTGTCAAGCTACTCTAGTTTCGTAGGGGAAGAGGCAAGAGCGATCACCCACCGGAGAGGAGCGAGGGCGAGCAGGAAGAAGCCGAAATCTGGAGACCCGAATGCGGGGTTAGCATCTGAAGAACATGGCAATTGGCATCTGGAAGTTGCAGACTTCGACGATGAAGATGAAGAGCGAGTCCGTACCTGCGAATCGCGTACGCTGGAAGGAGCGCTGGGCTTCATTCGAGCTGGTTCTTCTCTCTGTCTGTCTCTCTCTCTCTCTCTCTCTGACCTTCGATGGGGATCGCACGTGCCGTTCGGGGTACTTGTCGGGGGAAATGATTGGCGCCAAGTGTTTGAATTTTGGTGCGCCTCGATTTCGATTTCCCCCTTCTCTTTCGTTTGTGAAAATTGGGGTTGTTTTAGTCCTCTCAATATGTCTCTATTTTTTGTGCAGTTTGATCCTTCCGTATTTGCAGAGCGGCTCTCTATGTTCTGCAATTTGAGAAATCGAGTCATTTTGTCATCTGCAAACACATAAAGCATACTTAAATATTAATATGTATCTTTATCTTATAGTGATTTCACGAAATCTCACATTATATCAGAATTTAATTTTTTAAAAATTCAAATTTGCCTCTCCAATTACATATTTTTACTCTTAGTATTGGGCAAAAAGATCAAATTAAACGCGATGACGAGTGATAGAATATTTAAAATTAACCAAGCATTCCTCTAACGTTTAACATCGAGAAAACAAAAAATAAGTGAAATGTGGATTGAGAGAATAGGGGAGAA
This sequence comes from Eucalyptus tenuipes, assembly GCA_014182365.1. Taxonomy (NCBI): domain Eukaryota; kingdom Viridiplantae; phylum Streptophyta; class Magnoliopsida; order Myrtales; family Myrtaceae; genus Eucalyptus; species Eucalyptus tenuipes. The sequence goes on along the minus strand of CM024540.1, from coordinate 25,699,955 downwards.
ACATTATGCCCCAAGTCAACGATTGTCTAGCCTTTAAGGCTTCGGACAAGGATAGGTGTAATATCTTCATTAACATAAACTAATATTATGAAAAGGCCAAACGAGAGAGCTGGGAGGAGTCCCACATAAAAAGTGGTTTATAGTTTGACAGTAATGTTCATGTCAATTATTCTAATAGTTGTTAAGGAAGTTCAAAACTAATGCATGTGATAAATATTTAGTTCTTGAAAATATCAAATCTAAAATAATGTCCTAATCTTTTGTCTTTTTTCATTCAATGAATTTCTATATGAGTCAACTTAGAAGGTATCAAACCATGTCAATTGCAAATCAAATGACCATACTATATTTGAGTTTGTTCCTCGGGTAATTTAGTAAAGGAGCCAAAGTTTGTAGGTTAAGGGAGAGTGTAATACGGAATTAGAAAAAGAAATGTACAAATATTTGATGATGACGCTGTGAGAAGTGCCCCTTAACGTTCCACAATCAATGTATGGGCATAAAGGTGAGAGATATTATATGGCAACAAATGCAAGAAGGTGTGATTGAATGCTATAGTTTGGCAATTTAGTTTAAAGACATGACCAATAATGGTCGTATTGAAGATTGATCCAGGAAATGGAGAGATTGATCGAGATAAAGCATTTCACGGAGGAAGGATTCGCATGAGTTTGATTCCAAATAAGGATATGGTTTCTAATGAAGTGAAAGTATTACTCAAGGTTGCAAAAAAGTAATTCTAGAATGTCGATAGCATGGAGAATTATGGGCTAGTCTTTCGACCCAATCATCAACACGCATGTCTGAATAAATGTGGTCCAACGCGTCGTTTTTAGTTATGAGTAAGTAAGAGAGAACTCATAACAGAATTTTTATGATGTCTAGCGTTTTAGACTGCAACTTCAAAAGTAGTATGCTTTTCGAACAAAAAATAACGTAGTATGCATATTTTGGGATGCAATTCATCTACTATAGTTAGAAAGATGGTAGATACACATATTATTTGTGAATCAAACATTTCAAAAATTTATCATGCATTTCTTGAGAGAGGGATATAATGTAGGGGTGCCAATGGGTCGGGTCAAGTCGGGTTTTGATGTTACCCGACCCAACCCGAAACACATTAGACCCGCATCGAAAATTCGGGTCGGGTCGGGTCGGGTTTTCCTCTTCTTCTTTTTTCCTTTTTTTTTTCCACCTCCCTCTTCTCTTGTTTTTTTTTTTTTGAAGTAAAAGACTATTATACTTCTAAAGAACACTACAGCCATGTATGTAGGTTCAGGACAATGGTTTCTGGTTTAATTTTTTTTTGTAGTAAAAGATCATTTAATTTTTTTTCCACCTCCCTTTTCGCATTCTTTCCCTACATCCACCACACAATTTGTCACAAAAGTAAAAGCAAACATCCTCACTTCTGATTTAGCTAACATAATCAATAAAGACAAATATTTCAAAACCTCTACAGCAGAATTAGCCTGGTCTCCATGCTCAAGCCTCAATGCTGCTCTTAAGAGCTGCAAACACAAGTTAGTTAGTTTGTGATGAACACTCAGGTTACAGAAAGAATCAGGCACCATTGTCAGAAGTTCAGCTATGGTATGTACTAAAGACTTCAAACTATCCGGAAATCTATCCAAATGAATCAAATCCATCACCAAAACTAGCTTCTCCAGCATAGCGAAGAAAAGCCTCTCATCAACCTCGCTTTCCTTGACCTCATCATTACCGATGTGGTGCAAATTCTGATATCCCGAGCCACACCTCCCACCTTTCCTCTTCGATTTCACTGGAGCTCTCGTGCCACTCCTAGCATCTTCCTTGGGAGCCGCCTGCCAAGACCTGACGGACTTCCGAATGGAGTGCAAGAGAGAGACGAACACCATCGGAGCAAAGAGGCTAAAGACGGGAGCGTTTAGGGAGAGGAGCAAGGACAGGTCAACATCCGACGCCAAGAGGGAGAGGCGAGGGTTGCCGCCCAAGTCTATGGCCAAACCGATGCACTGCACGAGGTAAGACGGAGGGAGGTTCCTCGAGGCGAGGTCCTTGAAGAACTGGTCAAGGAGGTCTGGATCGCTGGTGCAGGTCCAAGAGTGTTGATTTGGGCACCGTCGGCGACGACTGGAGGAGGGAGGAGGAGGCAGCCGAAGGAGGGCGGAGCTCGTCCAAGTCAGCAACGATTTGCAATAGGGTTTCCTTTCAAACACATGAAGCCAATAATGTGTTCGGGGCCGAACAATGTTTCGACCCTAACCCAACCCTAAACATGTTTGTTTTCATGTTTCATAACAATTACCCGAACAATTTTAAGACCCGAAACATGTACTCAACTTGTTTCGTGTTCGGGTTGGGTCAGGTTGGGTTTTTGAACACCCCTAATATAATGCGTCAACCGCATCTCTAAGGTATGCATAGTGAATAAATTCTTCTTTTGTCTTCAACTATCATTGACCAAAGTATGAAGGAAGTTTCATCACGGTTGTTGTAATATAATGCAAAAATGCCAATGGACCTTGCAATTAAATCAATGCAAAATCATTAGAGAAATAAACGAGGAACATTAAGAACACCATAAATTTACATAGTTCGACTCAAGTGTTGATACCTACACCATAGGGAAAGTTAGTAGCAAATAATTCACTAGTCAATCGAAGAATTCTAGAGTCACTCACACGCTCAAGTGTTTCTTATACCTACATTACACCGTAAGCCAGAGTGTTTTGGCTTACAGATAATCATCTCATTGCTTGAAACACTTATACTTCCACAAAGAAAACAACACAATTTGGGTGTAGAGTCCTTTGCACAAATCACTATTTGAAGCTTCCTTCATAAGCAACTCAATCATCGATTACTCAAACTGTCGAGTCACGAGTGAGCAACAACTTTTCTTATTTAAAGTCGTTTCTTTATTTAAAAATCTACCACCCAAGTAAATCCAAGATTATCATTTGAAAGGAAGGCAAGAAAAATCGAAGTCTTATTAGGACTCTTTCCCTTATGCCTCATCTAGAACAGATCGGTTTACATCCTTTAATTTGGTCACGTCTCATACACGACTTAAACTTGAGGCATTAATATAACAATTTTCACCTTGGTTCAATGTTAAAGGCAAGTCATAATGCTCATTATCTATGCCAGCTCTCCCAACGCCTCAATGGAAACTCAACCATCATAAATGTTTATGTAACCCAAGCAAGGTTGAAATTATCTAGAGGAATGAAGTTGGTCCACATGTTCGTAGGATTCTCCACCATAAGAAGTTTCTTTGCAGTCACATCCTCTTCCAACATGCTAATTCTAACATAGAAATTTCGATCATCAATGAATTCGATTCTCCAGCAATATCTCTGACTTTTACTTAGTACTATCCATGGTATGACTCAAACAACCAAAAATACTAATATGTGAAGCGAAGGACAAATGTTCCACCTCCATCCAAGTACATAGTGATAGACTAGATAATTCACGATACATAGCAAGTAGGGTATTCATAGAATTTTTCAACCGCATGTTGAAGGGCCTTGAAACTTTCCAATGTAACTCTCCCAAGTCACTCGCAATATTCCAATAGTCTCTCTGCATCTCCATTCCCGAAGCTGTCTTTACTATGCCCAAACTATTTATTTCAATATCTACATACGATTGTATTCACTACTTCATCCTATAAATCTTCATCTAATCCAACAATTAAGAGTAAAGAGTGAGACACCTCCAACATATTTATGTTGATCAGTTAGGCGACTCCATTAAACCGTGGTGCGTCAACAACAATGCAATGTTTCACTATGTCTTCCTCTGTGCAAAATCAAGCTAAGCTCCTCAAAACAAAATGCAACTCTTTATTTGTTCTAGACTTATGGTATGTGACACCCAATTTTTTTTTTTCGTCAGTTAAGTTAAGTATATTATAGATTAAGGTCACTATTTAGGTTGAAACACCTTATGTTCTTTTAGCCCAGCCACGACCCTACTTCGTGCATGGGAGGATTGTTCAAGAAGAAAAATATTTCCCACGTAGCTGCTAGGTGGAACCGCAAAAGAAAGGAGAGAGGCCACACTTTTAATGTTATTTTTTCTCTTTATTCTCTCTTTTACTTTTGTTTACCTGAAACGTTCAGCCACAACAGTCCCATCTATGGTCTGCGTCTTCTTCTTCTTCCCTCCCAGCCGAGACACCCCATCTCTTTTCTCTTCCACTTTTGTTTCTTTCCGCCAAATCCGACCCAATCTCAGCCCCTCACAGCCCCATGCCTTCTTCCAGTTGTGAGACCGTCGCCGTCTTGCCCTGTTTGGAGCCACCGCAACTGGCTGTGAAGCCTTTGAGATCGGCGAGCACCTCATTTTCTCTCCGCAGGAACAAACCCAAGCAAGTAGAGCTATTCTTGTGGTCTCGAGTTCATAAATTTGCCCCGCCTAGCTCTACATGTTGATTTAGGGTTTGGTGGTTGCGATGAGGGTGCAGGGGACGGTTGATAGAGTTCTGTCCATGGCTGGGGTCACTGGTTGGTGAAGTTGTTTGTTGTCCGTTGTGATTGTGGTGCTGCCTTGGAGTCTTTAGCACATGGGTAAGCTCTAGGTAGCCTTGTGTGTACAATCCGTGAGCTGAGGTGGTTACTGGAGCTAGGATTGAGTGCTGAAACGCTTGTCCTTGGTTAGAACAGAACTGGTTTTGGTGGCCGTTGCCAGTGGGTTATGGGTGTCGAGCTCTACCCATTCGACAACCTATGGACCCTGATTTTGTAATTGGTTTCCTTATGGCTCGTAGAAAGGCTGGTTCGGTTGTGGTTTCATCTAGCCGTGGGTAGGGAATTTGATGCCAATCCTCCATACACATGATTTTGGGTGCTTGGTTGTTTGCCATGAACTGGTTTCATTGAGTTTAATTGAAGATGAACATTGCATGTGGTTTGGAACTCTCAATTTTGATGTGTTCTTGAGTTAAGATTTGCACGTGGTTTGAGTTTTGCAATTTTTCTTGCAATTCGGTATGGATTCCTAGAACTAGACTTACTGGACCTTCTCCGGCTGTTAATTTTATAGAGTTTGTTGCGGTTCAATTTCGAGCAAACTTCTTCCATGAAAGTTGTGAAATACATCCTAATCTATGACATATATTTAATTGAGATTTTATGAGTTAAATTGATCCATGAAAGGCTTAATTTTATACCGTTTGTAAATTGTCCAGAACCTTGAATTCACGACCTTAGTGTGCTTTTGAATTTTTATAAAATTATTGAGTTTTAATATGGACTCGTTTCCTTCATAAAAGTAGTATAAGACATGTAGGTGTAGAACATATAAAAAATTTCAAAGCATTTTACTGAGTTTTGAACTTCAAAATGAATTAAACCTCACGGTTGTTGATTCCGTTCGGCGAAAGGAATTTTGAGCTGCATGTACCACATTGTTGCTCTCTTTACAAAAGGAATTGCACTTGGTTTTCTTCATGAAAAATGTTCATTAAGGTCTTACTATCACATATATAAAAAAAAAAAAATTGAGAATTTTCTGTGATGGTTTACTGTGGTTTTGGCTCTACATACTAAGATTACTCGATTTTGCTTTGTTCTATCCATGTTGGTAGTTTTTGAATTTTTTGCAGGAAAATGTTGGAATCTTACTATGTCGCCTCTAATGAGAGTTCCTATATACATTGAAGCATCTAATGATGTATGTTAGACCTTGATGTGATTGTCAGTATACTGGAATTGTTGGTGCTGCAACAAGGTGAGACTACGAATGTGTGTAGTTGGCTAAGGAGCCAATGAGAGGCCCCAGGTGTCGAGATGCCTGGAGAGGGATGAGAGGGAGTAATGACGTACTCTCCAGAGGACTGAGAAGGACTAAATAACTTCTCAAGGAACCTTGTGACGCTAGGTTGGGTGCGAGGGGTACAGGTTGGAGTGTCGTCTTCACCTAGGTGATTGTTGCAGCTAGACTCCTATAGACTTTGCAAATTGATAGTTTCTTTACTAATTTATCTTGCTAGCGGCCAACCCCAAGCTTGGACTACCCGCCTACTTGCTGAGTTTTTATTTAAAAACTCACACTTGTTTACTGTGTCTTTTCTTCAAATTAAAAGATGTTTTCTGCTCCACCCGCTGCCGCCACGACTATCCTCTATGGTGCCCCATCTAACTTTGTATGGCGACAAGAGGAGATCCATGACCGATAATTTCTAGGCGTGGTCTTCGTCAAGTGTACCTCCTGCTTGACGGTGGACACAGGGGCACCTATAGGATAGCCCTCTTTGCACGCGTGGTTGGTCGGCTGATGGAGCCTCTGCCACTGTACAATGACGGTCCGGGCCATGGTGGTAGCCCGGCGGTGTAGGCGGTGATCGATGAGCACTCGACGTTTGGGAGAATTTTGTTTTTTGTTGTTTTTGGCAGTATGTACATGATCGACAAGAGGCAGGATACCTAGTGTTAGTATTCCCTGGTGTTTTTCATATTAATCCCCCTCCATAGCCCCATCTCCCGATGTGTACAAAGTTAAAGCTTATGTAAATAGAGTCAAGTGCGGCTCAGTTTCTTATATCCCTACCCATTATTATTTCTTTTACGTTTCCAATTCTTATCTAAATTCTATCCAGAATAACTCTCTTAGTTTAGAAAGCAAGTCATGTAAGTAATTTGATGATTTAGGCTGCCACATGGTCTTTCTTCCTATCTGCCTTTAAACCAAAGTCTTTCATGACTTAAGCCAACCAAACACCTCGCTCTTGTGTTTAAGAAGACAAATCCATACTTCCTTCAAAAATTCATCAACAAAGGACAACACATACCTGGCGCTCCCTCAAACAAAACTTGAGAGGGCCCCCATAAGTCTAAGAATATGCAGCCTATGACCTCCAAGGTCTGGTGATCTTCTATGCCAAACTTCACTCTTTGCTTCCCAATTTTTTGGTCTCTTAATAGACCCCTCCAACTCAAAACAATCATCTCCCTCACATTTATGTGTCCGAGTCTTATTGCCACACTTGTGTTTTGTCCTGACTAGAAGTATTAAAGAATCTAGCAAACAAGCTAATCACCATCTTTCCCTAGAAGAAATACAATCCACAGTATATCTTTCTTTGCATCAGGAGACCTTTATAACTCCACCTTAAATATAGATTCAATATCCAAACTTGACAAGAGCACTCAACGAGATAAGATTCTTTCTCAACTCTAGTACATGCCTTGCATTTGTCAATATTCACACAACTCCATCATGCATCTAAATGTGAGCTATTCTAATCCCTACTACTTCATAAGTAGCACCGTCTTCCATAAACACATTGCTACCCTCCGTGCAATGATAAGTAGTGTCTATGAGAGGTCACATGATGACAACATCCTAAGTCAAGCACCCAATCATCACTTGATGAACTAGTGGTAATTGCTAACCCAACAACGATATCACTAGAGCTATCATGTGTTGCGGTAACAATATTATCTTCACATGCAAACTCCACCTTAACTCATTTACCCTAGTATGTTGGATAATCTCTCTAGTGCGCTACCCATCACAGTGATAACATCGGCGATTTCAAATATTAGACTTTGATTTAGAACAGCTCTTTTATGTGCTACTTCTAGACTCTCTTTGCTCATCTCTATCTCGGATAAACAAATCTTGCATTAGAGTTAATATTCGTACACTTGTAACAAATTTACTCCATATTAATTTTTTGACCATGAAAAACCCAAAACTAGTACACATGTAATAAATTTATCCCAAACTAATTTTTTAATCCCAAAAAACCCTAAACTAGTATACATGTAATAAATTTACTCAAAATTAATTTTTTTATCATAAAAAACCATAAATCGGTACACATGTAACAAATATACTCTCCGTAATTTTCTGTTAAATTTTACTATCAAATTCCCAAGTTAGATGACACGTGACGGATGATGAGTGTACCAATTTGGGGTTTTATCTTTTGTTTGTCATATGTGTATCGGTTTTATGATTTTTCGTGGTATTAATCCAATTTAGCATATGATATATTTGTCATAAATGTATCATTTTGGGATTTTTTGCCCACAAAAATTAGTTTTTGATAAATTTCTAACAGGTATAATGGTTTAGGATTTTAGCGGTCAAAAAATCAATTTGAGGTAAATTTATTATAGATGAACTGCTTTGAGATTTTTTGCAATCAAAAAATTAGTTCAGGATAAATTTGTTACATATGTACTAATTTAGAGTTTTTGGTAGTCAAAAAATTTGTTGGGCTATCTTTGTCATAAATGTATTAATTTGAGGTTTTTCATGGTATTTGCCCTTTGCGTTATCTTCTTGTAACTTCTTTTGTCACTTCTTAGATAAGAAGGCAAACTTTGCCTCTTCCAAAATAATTTGGTAGAGATGCCAACAACATCATATCTTGTTTCTCAAGTCTTTATTGATGTTTTTTTTAAGTTTATCATGAATTTGTTAAACTCATCTAAGTGGGCTCGGATAGATGTGCCCACATCATTTTATTCTTCTTTTCCCTCACAAACCTTCTATCCCACTATTCTATATATATCTATATACACTCGAGTGTGAAGGATATCGATCCTTGACCGTTCTAACCCTTGAGTCACAAGTCAGAAGGAACTTTCCTTATTTAAGTTCACTTTTTTATCTGAATAAGCCGCCCAAGTATATCCAAGATTATCATTTGTCTCATTTAACTATGACTCTTTCCCTTACCTCTCATCTAACACAGATTTGTCTACATCCTCCAATCGGGTCTCTAACACGGCTCAAACTTCAGATATTAATTCAACAATGATCGCGTATAAAATAATACATGGGACAATGACCGAGATGCTGTTCGTAACCACTCGCGAAGGTTACGGAAATAGAATAATGACTAAGAGACCCTTTGGAGAAATTAAAGATGTAAGTTGAAATCTGCATGTACTGAGAATCACTGCTTACGTAACATCCACCAGTTCTTAGGTCTTTGAAAAACAATAGGAGGTGCAATAGCTTATTGAGCTCTTGACACCAAATCCATCTAAAATAAGACGCAAAGTGGAAACCGAAGTGCTTCACTAATTCACGGGAAGATAATCTCGTTCGAATGACTCGATCCAATGCCGACTCGAGCCGATCATCCGCCGACTTCTCCGGGAGCTCAAGCATCCCTCCTCTCACTGCATTTCCACTCATTCTCTGTTTAGCTTCTTGAGGATTCAATCTGTCCCTAAAACGCAATATTCTCCACATCTCGCAATTCAAACAAAAGGAAAAAAAGAAGAAGAGAGAAATCAATCACTAAAGCTCGAGATCACGAAGCACTATTAGAGAGATGCGACACCCGAGCGAGCGGATACGCAAAACGATCCTGTCCCAAGCGATAACATGCTAAAGGGAGAAGAAAACAAGAACAGGAGAAAGAACGACAACGCGTCACGCTTCTTCACCTACGCCTGAGCAGCGTTGCCTGCTCCAACGTGATGCACATGGCGAGGCCTTCATCTCCGTCCAATGCACGCGCTATGGGACCAATCGCGAAACCAGAAACGAACTATCAAAAAATGAAAAAGAGCCAAAACGTGTCTGTGCTCGCTGCATTCTATATTCTAAAATCTGTAATATATTTTCCACGCGGGTACCTCTTAATCTTTCTTAATTCCCTCTGGTCCCACATCGCGATTCACGTTCTTTCTTTATCACCAATGTGCTGCACTCGAGGCTGGTGGAGCCAAGCACGAGCGACCTTATCTCTCACACATAATGGAGTATCTACGTGTTTTTGGCTTAGACCGATGTCGTGGGGACCGTAATACAGCCGAACGCAAGCGGAAAAAAACGAAACAACGCGAATCTCCGAGCGAAGGATACCATGCAGGGCGCATCTGAGGAGGAGGAGGACTCCACTTTAGCTCCTCATGCGACTAACCTCGATTAGTCTCGAGCTGGGGCAGAACGTTGCCGCAACGATCTCTGGTTAAAGGGCACTTTCTGAGACTTGCACAGCACCCAGACACGACCGGAAAGCTAGGGTAGACCGTTGTCTTCCCGGTCTTGCTCACTCATTTATTCGTTTTTAGGGTTTCGGTCGATAGCGTTATTTCTATGTGGTCGTCTATTTCGCCTGTTTTCGCCGTCCAATTACGACGAGGAGATGATGTCGAGGTAGACATCACCGCTTCCTTTTGCTCACCGCCAACGTCATAGTTGAAATCGAATTGGCTGACTTTTTCCTGGTTGAATTCCCGCTTCTTGGTCGACAAGTTCCTCGGAGTCTTATTCTAGGGTTTTCTCGGGAGCAAGACGAGGTTATGTGAACATAGCTGGTCAGTGGATTAGTTCAGATATCTGTGTTGGAGAACATGGGAGATGTCGGAAAAAAAGCCAATGTCGTCGTAGCAAACTGATGTTGACGAAACTCGTTCAAATTTCATGACTTTGTAACTTGATTTTTCCCCTTCCGAACTTTAGGAGAAAAAGGAACCGCTCGTGTAACTTGGTGTGTCGGTGATTAGGAATAGTAGTGCCATGGACTTTGAATGACATGCGATGTTTGACATATTGATTGTTAAAGCATATGTCAGCCAGTTTGATCCAAACACTCATCAGCGCACGGTCGTGGAACGTGTGCACCCTCAGAGGCCTTGGGCGATTGAATATTGCTTAATATTGAACCGATCAAACTTAGACCAACCTTGAAAAACAAAGACCATTGGATGAAATGTTGATCGAGATCAATCAAGTAATTCGAGCATTAATCAAGTTCTTAATTCGTTCATTAGGTGTATGTGCCAATTATTACATTTAATTCGCCGGTCTAATGAATCGAAATAACGTATCTTGTTATTTATTTTGTATCATTCTATGATCGTATGTATCAATAGGTCTAAAATAACGTTTGACTGTATTTCAATTTGTATGTCAATTCCGAAATACACACGGTCAAGGAGATTACTTGCTGAGGATTCTTGAATTTTATAGACGTGTACACATTCTACGTCAAAATCAACGTTAGATGATCGAATGAGATCGAAATCGCCAAGTCCTAACCGCGAAAGGTCCACGGAGATTAAAAAATTTGGAAATCGAAAAGAAAATAACTTTTAAGCATTTAACTTTTCACGACCTGCCCCAACTGCCAAGTAAAAAAGTCGCTGGGGCCCAAGAGGAGGAAAAGGACAGTAGTGCCACGTCACCTCCTGACATCTCCTCCGCCGGTGGGGGGGCATTTCCGTCAAACCGCCATCAAGCCGCGGCCAGCGTGCCGCGCTGACCTGTTGCCACGTCATCTCCCGTGCCCTTCGCCGGGGGCATTTCCGTCAAATCGACGCCGAGCTCTCTCGATTTTTGGTGAACGCCGGCCGGGCGGATCCTTCCTCGAAGTGGCCGACGTTCCCTTTTTGCCCCTCCTCAACCGAATCGCGGTTCGCAAACCGCGTACGCCGCCCGCCATACGAACGGGTACGAATCGTAATTACGGGCCACAAGCCAGGGTAAAGAGTTTACATTTTCGACTATATATGCGCAGCTTCATCCCTGCCAAGCCACTCGGTTTCAACTCTCTCTCTCTCTATCTCTGGAGCTCGTGCTGACATTTCAATGGCGATCGGCGCTATCAATCTTCACATGTTTCAGACTGCTTGCGGCGGAGCCAGCTTCAAGCGCCGCCTCTCATCGCTAAACCCTTCGGCATCTTCGGCGGCCACCACCGCCAGACCCATCACCTCCACCGAGTCGGCTCGGAAACAGCTCGCCAACCTCGACCGCGTCCTCCAGAAGGAATCCCCGCCGGCCCTGTCGCTCCCGCAAGGGCCGCAAAAGCCAGCTTCCGAGCCGGACTTTGGGGTCGGCACGTCGTCGTCGTCTTCATCGTCGTCGAAGAAAAGGGGAAGGGGACTGTTGCAGCGCTTGAACCTGGGTCGAATCTGGCCCGAAATCAAAGCGGCCGCGGAGGAGATGTCCCCGCGCCGCCTCGGCCGGCTCCGGCGGCTCCTGTCGAAGAACCCGGAGTATTCCCCGAGGAACAGCCTCGGGAGCCGGTGGCGGCAGTACCACGGCTGCGACGACTGGGGGCCTGCTCGATCCGCTCGACGAGAACCTCCGGCGGGAGATGATCCGGTACGGCGAGCTGGTGCAGGCGGCCTACCAGGCGTTCAACTCGAACCCCGCCATGCCGACGGAGGAGGCGCCGATGCCCCACCACGTGGCGCTGCCGGATAAGTCTTATAAGGTGACGAAGAGCCTGTACGCCACTTCGGCGGTCGGGCTCCCCAAGTGGGTGGACGACGTGGCTCCGGACCTCGGCTGGATGACGCAGCGGTCGAGCTGGGTCGGTTACGTTGCGGTGTGCGACGACAGGAGGGAGATACAGCGGATGGGCCGGAGAGACGTCGTGATCGCCCTGCGGGGGACCGCGACGTGCCTCGAGTGGGCGGAGAACTTTCGGACGAAGCTAGCGCCGATATCGAGCACCGACGATCCCAAATCCAAGGTCGGATCCGGGTTCTTGAGCTTGTTCAAGACCCCTGGAGCTCACGTGCCGAGCTTGGCGGAGTCGGTCGTCGAGGAAGTCCAGCGGCTCATGGAACTCTACAAGGGCGAGACCCTCAGCATCACGATCACCGGTCACAGCCTCGGCGCAGCGCTAGCACTACTAGTGGCCGACGAGCTAACAACGCGCGTGGCAGAGCTGCCGTCGCTCGCGGTGTTCTCTTTCGGAGGACCTCGGGTCGGGAACAGCGCTTTCGCGGACCGAATCTGTTCGAAGAATGTCAAGGTCTTGAGGATCGTGAACGACCAGGACGTGATCACCAGAGTGCCCGGGATGTTCCTGGGCGACGATTTAGAACGCAAACTGAAAGAGACGATCGACGGCATGCTCGAAAACGGGCAGATGCCGTGGGACTCCTACTCGCACGCGGGGACGGAGCTGCGCCTCGACACGAGGAAGTCGCCGTACCTGAAGCCGAACGCCGACGTCGCGTGCTGCCACGACCTGGAGGCGTACCTCCACCTCGTGGACGGGTTCATGGCCTCGAATTGCCCCTTCAGAGCGAACGCGAAGCGTAGTCTAGTGAAGTTGCTAAACGAACAAAGAACTAACGTGAAGAAGCTGTACACGAGCAAGGCCAATGCCTTAACTTTGAATGTAGAAAGGGGGCAAATTAGACCTCCCAACATGGCTAGCTGCTTGCCTAGCCCATCTTAACAAAGTTGCGTTAAGTTTCATCATTCGTGTTTTTCTAAAAAGGAAAATGTCACAAATTGTCCATAAACTTTCATCTAATGTTCAATTTCATCCCTAAGATTTTGATTTGCTCAATTTGATTCATGAACTACCACTTAATGTGCAATCTCGTCCCTAAACTTTTAATTTATTCAATTTGATCCCTTAATTATCGATAAATGTTCGATCTAGTCCCTGACTATTTGAAAATTGATCAATTTCATCATTTCGTTAGTTAAAGTTAACAAAATTGGCTTTCATGGCTTTTAGTCTTAAATATAAAATTAAAAATGAAATGGAATATTCACATGGAAATTACCTTTAAAACAGTCAAATGTGGCCACCATAAAAAAAAAAAGAAGATATAGAACCACTTTTTCTCTCTACTTTTGTGATCAGTGTTCTCATCTCTAGTTGACTCCTAATTTGTTTTCCTTTTTAAAAATATATATTAACTCATAATTATAGCAATTCAACTTAGTTCCACATCATCACTTAACGATTTGAACAAACGGAATGACTAAATGGAACATTTGTTAATAGTTCATGGACCAAATTAAGCAAATCGAAAGCTCAAGAACGAAATTGGTCAATTTTCAAATAGTCAATGACTAAATTGGACACTTATCGATAATCCAGGAACCAAATTGAACAATTAAAAGTTTAGGGACGAGATTACACATTAAGTGAAAGTTTATGAAACTATTTATGACATTTTCCCTTTTCTAAACAAAAAACAACCGTGAAACTTTAACTATGCACAGATGATTCCCTAATTGATGAGATGATTCTCTGCGCATGAACGTTCTCCTGTAGTATCGAAATCTGCCGTGAAGTTCACTTAGGAAGAATTTGAGACCTCGTCTCGCCTTACGTTTGAGTGTCGTGCTGGGTGTGCTTCTCTTAGGTCAAGTCCCTGAAACAGCTGGGCAACTGACAACCGGGTCTTGCAAACGCCGACACGCGCGCCGGCGAGCATCGCTTGGCGAACGAGCAGAAGTTCAATTTGATGCGCCGCTGACGATGTTGTGTTGACTTCAACCTTGAAAAGTCGCACGGTTATGCACCGACGGGGCAAAAGGGTAAACAGACGGTGAAGTTGGACAAGTTCTTTAAAAGGTTTTTTTGGGATTCCCAACAGTTGACAAGTTCTCGGTCGTTGAAATGGTATTTACCTCAGACCGTCGCGTGTCCCGTCGCTATTACCATCTGCCTCCGAGGCTCCAGCCAATTTTTCGGAGGGAGTTTCGTATTGTCGTCAATCTATGTTATTTACGGAACCCGACTTTTCGACTTTGATGTCCAGATGTTCAAATAAAAAATGAATAAAATATTATGCATCGACATCTTCGCACGGCTTGCCTAGCAAATCTCCAATTCATATTCATGTCCCCATTGAAAATCGTCACAGATAAAAACTGTGGAAAGCTAGACGGAGGAAGAAAAGGGTAGAAAAATGTATTACTTTCTCGTATCAAAGATGTATCTGTACAACCTTATTTACTGTACAACTGGAGTCGGGTTTGCCTCAAAACCCGGCTGACCCGAATTGGTTTGGTTCAGAAATTGCCAACCCAGTTCAGGAACCGGATTGGGCTCAGTAGCGAGATGTGGGCCTCCTCCTGGCCCACTACTTTCCACAGAAATTCCTTGGGCTGACCTCGATGGATTTGCCTGGCCCTGTGTGGGCTGAACTTGAATGGGAAAACAATGGACGTACGGGCCCGAGAAAAACTGCCCTCAATGGGCCTGAACTGGAGCAGGCCCTGGGAAAGGTTGCCCTTGTCAAGCCTGATTTGGCCGCCCGTGTTGCCTTTCCTCGATCTGGTTCTCTTCGGTCACGCTGGGTGTATCGATGCGTGGATCCGAAGGTGGGTCATTGGGGCTATGTGATGCGCTAAAATTAGAAATGATTATGGTTCAAGTGGGCGATTCTTGAATTTTAGTGTAAACATGGTCAGGTGGACGATTCTCGATTTCAAGAACTGCCCACTGATTTTATGGATCCACCCCGGAATCGATCAAATTACAGTTTAGTTCCCTGATGGATTTATGGAACTAGTTCTTAATCTTTATAAATTGAATTCATCAATTAATATCATAGTATGTCTAGTTTCTATTTATGCTCTTAAAATGAGTTGTTGGCTCTCGATTTCATGCATGACAATAGAGCATTGCAACATTTATGGAAATATACCAATTAATTCTCTTCTTCCTCTTCATTTTGTTTTTGCAGAGAAAGCAAGTAAATACGTTATTAGAACAAAAAAAAACAAGTAGGATGTTAATCCCATTACACAAGAGACAAAATTTATTAATAATATCAAATAACTACGGATATATATGTATTTAGTCGAAAAGCTACAAAATAATTGAGTAATTGAGATAGATTTTTTTAAAAAATATATATGTATATATATATATATATATATATATACACCGGTCCGGTTTGGATGGATAAGTGAGTAGTTCCATTTTTAAAATCGGGAATCAGAGTGATACTCGCTAGTTCCACCAAATTTGAACCAAGAACTGAATTGGTCGCTATGAGAACCACAGATTCTTTGCCAGTCCAGTGTGATTACAATTTCGGGCAATTCTAGTTTCGTTGCATACCCCTAACCAAAATTGACGTTATGATTTTTGGGCATTTTTCTTGCAGAGTAAAGAATGGTGCGCAAAAGCTAGTTTAAAGCGAGAGGCTCATGCCACGTCACAAATAAAAACCGACAGAAAGCTAGATGAAGGAAGAAAATGGTAGAAAGATGTGTTACTTTTTCATATCGAACATGTACGGGTACCATCCTATTTGTAGTACATAGAGCCTAAATAATCTCGGCAAGAATATATAGAAGAAAAGAAAAGAATGATTCCACGATATGCAGCGTCAATCAAGGGAATCATATCAAATCAATCATGCCAAACATATCTTTGTCATATCAACAGGAGTAACAATATCTCCGACAAAAATCGTCAGGATCCATCTCGAATCCGGCAAAGCTCGCAACGCATGTGAAGGAACCAGTTTTGATGTGAGAGTTACGCCCCCTGTCGATGGCAGGCGCTACGTCCATGTAGAGTAACATCTACTTTTGTTGCCTTTGTGTTGATTTTGCTTCAATCAATTCACGTGCATACATGTGAGAAGAACCCAAAGAGCACGCAGACTGCTTCTTAAAATTACTACTCCTGTGCATAGGGTATAAAGCGCTTGATTTGTTAGGGGCAGTTTACATTCCGTTGTGTCGGTGCAACATCCTCATCAATTGTTTAAGGAGGAAATTGTCCAATCAATCGTACATTCATTTTACGGATGTTATCTCAGTCGTGAACTTTTAAATTTTGCTAATTTAATTTTTTAAATTTACGTGAAATTTTAATATAATTATTCCGGCCATCTTATGTCGGGAATTTGCCGACGTGATTATACATCACGTAAGACGGCTGACGATGACTGAACTTTTCACCAGCGATTCGGCCAAATGGACAAAGACCAAATTATAAAAAACAGCATCATATCAAGGCTTTCGATTAAAAATTACAATGCAAACGTATCCAGATGTAGCATACTTCTTTACACAGAAGACCAAATAACGCGAAAATTACTGTAAACGAAATTGAGGTGTTCCATGCGCGTGGAAAATTGAGGAAATTGGTAATAACGTGCCCGCAAAGGTTCTTGGTCGAGCCACCCACGATGGGCCAAGAAAGCATCCGTCTGAATTTAAAGGCCTTTAGCTCTTATATCGTCAGAGTTCTCTCTCTCTCTTTTCTTTTTCCCTTAATACGGTCGAGCATCGCAGCTAGAAGTCCTCATCAAATTGTTAATAAATTATGTTTGATCTTATTAATGAAATAACAAGTGAATGCTGTTGCTTAAAAAATTACAAAGAAATCACGCGTGAACTTACATATCAAAATCTATGTATTGCGAAAGTTCTGAATATTGAGAGTTAAAATAAAGTAACGGATCTTTCACAAGATTTATTAACCAAAAAAGTAAAAAATTTGTACGGACAATATCTTAGTCACTCCAGCTGTTGCAATATGTAAACTAAATTTTTTTATTTCCTTCGATAATCAAGGTAACCATTTTTCGAAGTCATCCTGAAAGAAAAAGAAATTCCCTCGTTGATTCCTCGTCCGGCCCATCGAACCGACTTCGAGTTAACAGCGACAGGGCGTTGGAAAAGCATCCGACCAATCAGAGGAGCGCTCGCATCCTCGTTACGATGCACCCGCCCGCGGCCGCGCATTCCCCCTGCTAGGGTTTTATAAGAGCCACGCCTCGTCGCTTGTTGCCTTCTTCCTCGGCCGCCTTCCTTAGGGTTTACAGTCGTTCGCTTCCGCTCGCGAGCACAGCATTTCCGCCCCCGCCATCTCCCTCTCCCTTCCTCTCTCGAGCTTCGGCTCCGGCTCCGGCTTCGGCCCGTCCCTAAGTCAAAGCGAAGCTCCGCCATGGCTCGCGGCGGGCTCTAGGGTTTCGCGGTTGCTGTCTGGTTGTGCCGGCGGTCGAGGTGTCCCCCTTTTTCTTGACTCGAGAGAGAGGAAGGCGAGAGCTCCTTGAGGTAGAGAGAGAGAGACAGAGATGGCGACCGCGAACCCTTTCGACATCCTCGGCGACGACGACAATGAGGACCCCAGCCAGCTCCTCGCCGCCGCCGCCGCCGCCAAGCCGGCCGAGAAGCTGAAGAAGGGCCCGGCCCAAGCCGCCGCCCCGCCGTCGAAGCCGGCCGCCAAGCTGCCCTCCAAGCCGCTCCCCCCTGCTCAAGCTGGTGAGTGAGCTCTGCCGCGGCTCCGTTTCGGTTTCTGGCGTTGATTTTGTTGCTCTTAGCGGTGTGGGATCTCGATATTTATCATCCGTCTTTTCACTTGAGGAGTGGAGTGAAAATTTCAATCCCTTTGGCTGTAATTATGAGACATTGAAATGAAGAGAGCGTGTATTTAGATAGCGATTCGAGGAGATTGTTGCCTCAAATGAGAAATTTGGGGAAATTTCGGATTGATTCTGTTGTGATTTCTTGGTAAACATGGGTTGACTCTTTGAGCGAGAAAGCTGGAGCGCAAGGTCGTTTCAGGTAAATTTTTGCTGTATTGATTATTGTTTAGCTTCAATGCGCTGGCTTGTAAGTATTGCGCTTTGCGGTCATTCTAGTTATAGGGATTTTCTTGCCTTTTAAGCCGTAGTTGCAATTGGTAATTTATGCAGTGCGATTTTCGTTGACTCACCTGAAGAGTTAGATGTGTGCTGAGTACCTTCAGCTGAAATTGCTGACTGTCAGCGCTAAAGTACGAGCTTCTTGTACTAAAGCGAACCGGTTTTTGACCAGCCGTTTGATGTTGCATTTGGGTGAGATAAACGAACAAAAGTAAAGCTTAGAAAACTTTTGTTTTTTTTCCCATTTAGTTTCGTGCTTCAAATATCATTTACTTAAGTTAATATTTAATTTTCTGTCTGACTTGGCTTATAGCTGGGATGGTGATAAGTATCGGCACTTTTGCTTGATTGTTCTGGTGCTTGTAAACCTGTCTTTGCCTTTTTCTTACTTAAGTCGGTGATAGTTTTTCCCGAGAACTGTATTTGGAAATTGACGAGCTATATGATGATATTCTGTAACAGTGAAGGAAGCAAGGAGCGACACTGGTGGGCGCGGACGTGGTCGTGGAGGCGGTCGTGGTTATGGCCGTGGCCGTGGAGGCGGTCGTGGCTATGACCAAGATTCAGGGAACTACGATGGACCAGCTGGCAATAATGGTTTTTCTGGTGGTTATAGACCCTCGGAGGAAGGAGATTCTGGAAAACCATCTGAAAGGGGTGGCCGTGGCTTTTTCCGTGGAGGTCGCCCTGGTGGTTATAACAATGGAGAAGCTGGTGAGGGGGAGCGTTCAAGGAGAGTGTTTGATCGCCGCAGTGGCACTGGACGAGGGTCGGTATTGTTGACTAGAATGTTACATCTTAGCAAATTTAGTCTCTCTCTCTCTCTCTCTCTCTCTCTTACGCACGCACACTCACACACACATGCACACGCACAAGAATGTGCCTTTCCAATGCATCCAAGAAGTTAATCACACATTCAATTATGCGCCCTCCCATGTTATGCACAATACATGCAAATGGACAACCCATATACATGCCCAAAGTTGTGCTATTAATGCTGATCCAAAATAATTGCTTCAGAAATGAGAGTAAACGAGATGGAGCTGGTCGTGGAAACTGGGGAACTCCAACTGATGAAATTGCTCCGTATGCACTTTGTTTGCTAACTTTTGATATCTAACTATTATTATTATTTTTTTCCTTTTGGATGATTCGTTTGATCGATTGATATTTTTACTTTTGCGATGCTCAGAGAGACTGAAGAGCCTGTCACTGAAGTCGAGAAAACTGGGGGTTCTGAGAAGCAGTTGGCTGGTGAGGATGGTGCAGATGCTAGCAAGGAGAAACCTGTGAATGAACCAGAAGAAAAAGAGCCTGAAGATAAGGTAAATCTATCGTGTGTTCATGGATCATCTTTATCGATCAGTTGTCCTCTTCTGGGCTGCACCCTGTATTCTGTGACAGTATCATGGTCCAACCCTTTTCTTATGATCAAGTAGTTTTCATAAACCATTCCTACTTTCAAGACCATGCTCAATCTGTGGAGAGAAGCTTGATTTGGCCAAATGCATATTTTATTCATTTGGGGTGGGTTAATTTTTTGACTTTGTTGTTCGGAGTGTTTCTATCTGTATATCGAGAATACTTGAGAATGCATAGTAAGCCGAAATTAAATGGCTGAAAAGCTCAAGAGTGGCAATTATTACAGCAATAGTGGAAGGAAAAAGCTGGGCAGTAGTACCACCTGAATAAGGGAAGTACTTCTCCAGGCTTAAGTTCCCTTAGTTTCTCTCCATTTCCACCCAGTCAATCAAAGTATTGATCTTAGCTGCCGCTACTTTCTAAAGAAGCAGAATTGTTGCAAGTGCTCTGACAACCTCCCTTGCAGCTTGTAATTTTCTTTTTTTATCTGATGCTCATGAAGAAGCGAAAATGTCAGGATGATTCTGGGGATGGATGATCAGGAGCAGTTTATAGTTTTCCACTTTTCTTTTCTTCTGTCCTGAGATGAAATATATATGCTGGCATGCCAAAAGAACTCCTGGCATGCACTTAGAAGAGAAATTCTTCAAGTCTTTTGAAGATTGATTGATACTGTTGGGGTATATTGATATGTTTAGAATTGCAATACCCCATAGTGCTTTGGCTGGGGATTGAAGATACTGTTTGCTATTTCTGTAAACAAGTCTATCTACCAATCTACCTGAGGAAAATTGATAAGGTTTCTTTATAAGTTGTAGTCGTAGGGAATGTTTGCTTAGCTTGTGGGAAGGAGGATAGGAAGCTGCATTTGTTACTTTGTTGGTCAAAGTAACATTATTGGCCAGACAGACTGAAAAAGATTGTTTATTCAAGTTTTGTTGGAAAAGAGTTTTATCCCAGTCTGTCTGATCAGCCACCCTTTGGATTCGTGTTATAAGATTGTTGTTGACAGCCTTTAATGTTTTGACCCATTTGACATGTATTTTTTCAACTTATTTAGGAGATGACATTAGAAGAGTATGAGAAGGTCTTTGAAGAGAACAGGAAGGCATTGCTTGCACTGAAGACTGAGGAAAGGAAAGTAGAGCTGGATAAAGATTTGAAGTCCATGCAACAACTTTCTAACAAGAAGAAGGACAACAATGACATCTTTATCAAGCTGGTGAGAATAATTGTTAGTTGTTTTTGTTTTCATATTTTCATTAATGGTTGCTGAGAAAAATTATGCTAACCAAGCTTTTTTTTTTTCGTTTTTTGGTTGTAGGGATCTGAGAAGGACAAACGCAAAGAGGCTGCTGAGAAAGAAGAGAGAGCCAAGAAGGTTTGCTTTAGAGATCTGAGTTTACTTCATGTTCTTAGATATCTAATTGAAGATGCCTCCTTTTCATGTATTCATGTCTCCACATAAAAATTGAATGTTGTGTGGGCTTTGCTTCATAATTGGTGTCTCCTCACATCCATGCATTCTTTCGTCTGTAGTCTGTCAGCATAAATGAGTTTCTGAAGCCTGCTGAAGGGGAGAGATACTACAACCCGGGTGGTCGCGGGCGAGGACGCGGCCGTGGTGCCAGAGGTGGTTATGGTGGTGGTGGCGGCGGCGGCTATGCTAGGGATGTCTCTGCTCCTTCGATCGAGGATCCTGGCCAGTTCCCTTCCCTTGGTGGGAAATAAGGTTTTGCCACTGCATATACTTCAGGTTGAGATACTTCATGCTTGAAGTTGTTGTGACCTTCCAGGACAGTTGGTGGGTATGAACAAGAATGCTATTCTTCCTGTAATAGAAACCTTTGGATGGATGTTATTCGTCTTTTTGAGTGTAAAAATTTTAGTTACTCCGTGGATTTACTTTGGTTTTCTTTTGACTCGAATCAGTTTTGATTTTGTTAGATGAGAATGAATTTAGCCTCTTACGCGACTCTTGCTTCCTTCAAGTTGAATTTATATTATAGTCCCAATACATGTGATCTCGAAGGCAATGATTTCTGCTCCGTTGCTCCATATCCCTGCTTCATCCTGTTCGGTCACGTTAGTGATCTGTGATGGCAGGGATGTGGATGAGCACCACAACTCACAAGTCACAAAGATACCCTTTAGGGTGGATAGTTTTGATGATTTGCTTGAGCACTTCGATTTCCCTAAGGTGATCGTCTTTCCTTACTTGCCAAGATGTTATACAATCTACAGGATTTTTCACAAAGAGCGAAGGAGAGGTTGAAGCAACTAATTAAGTTGATGCTACAAGTGTTGATGAACGTGTTTGGGTCTCTCTTCTAGATCCGAGCTGTTCTACGGATGAAGGCTCTCTTTCTAAATATTGTGATCTAGCTGAGTTTTAGAAATTTGTTATCTTGTCAAGATTCGTGAAATGGACATGGCTGGTTCCGACATGTGACACCGACCTTGGCAGCTAATCCTTACCAATGCCATCAGTTATTGCGTGTCTAGACATGACCATATTGAAAATGAACGAGATTGGAGCGACGGTAATGCCCATCTCTGTATCATATCTGCAAGCAGGGGGGATTGACGTGTCGGGACCTTCCACGACCAGTGCATCGGCATGGAGGTGAAATGTATTCCTAAGCGCTTAGATTCTCGAGTTCATGGTTACGTGTAGGATACATGGGACTACAGCTGAGATGCCGTTCATAGCCTCTTGAAAAGGTTTCAGAAGCAAAGGAATGACCGGGAGACTCTTTTGGAGGCATCGAAGATGTAATTAAGCTGAAAAATTACATGAGGTGAGAATGACGGCTTACTTAATATGTACAAGGTCTCGAGGGATCGAAGATCTTTCAGACCAAGCTGGTTCCGATCTCAAGTACCGAAGGCCTGAAATCGAAGGTTGAATCTGGGTTCTAGCGGAATCGGTTGTTGAGAAAGTTCAACAGCTCTAGGAAGTAGGAACTTTACGAGGGCGAGACACCGACAATCACGGTCGCCAGGCATAGCCTTGGGCATAGCCTTGGCGCAGCACTAGCATTATTCATGGCTGGTGAGCTAAGAACATCTACCGTCGCTTGCGGCATTCTCCTCCGGAGGAGCTCGGGTGAGGAATAGCGCTTTTGCCGACCAAATTCGCTCGAAGAACGTTGAGGTCCCGACTTCAGGAAGTGGTCAGTGAAGTGCCCACAGCGTTCCTAAGCGGAAGATTTAGAACATGAACTCTATGGGCACTCTTCAAAATGGCATAGTGCCGGGAACCGCTGCTTGCATGTGGGGAATGGAACCGTGTCTAGACACAAGGACGTTGTTTGTAGGGATGATTGGTTTTCAAGAGAGTGGTTTTTGCCCTGAAATTGAGAACCGTCCATTGGTTCCATTTACCATCACCTGGGAATTAGACCGTCGATTTGATCCGGTTCTCGAGTAGGTTTATGGAACTAGTCGAAATGCCCCCATTTTGGAAGAGGCATGAGATTTGAGAGCGAGTGACGAGATTGGATGCTAGAGGTGACCAAGAGAGAGTGATCGAGGGAGCGATGGATTGACAAGACTACCGAGAGCGAGAGGGAGAGAATGAGGTGAGATGAGTGAGGCGAGAGACGGAAAACTTAGGACTTTGATCTGAAATGTTAGGACAAAAAAACACTAAAATTGAATATATTATTCTTTTTTTCTTTTGCACACTAATTGGTGTCAAATGAGCAAACGAGAGCTGTCGCCGTTGATCTTGTGGGTCCCACGCGCAGCACAAGTCATAGAAGGCTGCGATGGTGGTTTGTCCTCGGTCCATCTCATGGTTGGGCGAGCGAGTGGTGATCGACAGAAAAGTTGCGGGTCCTTTGTGCCCATCATCACCGGCCCCAAAGAAAGCACGGCTCGGATAGGACCGCCACGTCACACAGCGATCCCCCCTTCTGGAAAGCAAGAAGACGACAGTCCCCCGAACACAATGAAAGTGAGAAAAAACCAACACAGATGCTGTCGCATACGTTTGGCAGGGCACGTCAAGGGGACAAAAGCATGGACCGAACGAATCATTTTCATTCAGACATTCGGGCTATCAAGAAAAGATGCATATCATGTCTTCCACGAATCTAATCAAATCTCATCCCACATTAGTTCTTTTAGTCGTTCATGCTCTTTTGTTCCTTTTTAGATAAGATTATAATGCATAAGATGATGTTAGAGTATATAAGATACGATTGGCATGAAAGGGATCTTATCAATTTATGCAAACCCTCGATACAATTGAATATATGAAAGTTTTGCCGACAAGGAGTTGGATCGGATGGCAAGGGAACTTTCCGATCCTTGTGATCTTCAATTTGAGCCTTATCGCAAGCACTCGAGAAGTAAAATCTCGAATGCAGCAAATTGATACGAAGGGATGCGCTCTTGAATTTGTCCGGTGAGGTAGATTGATCGAGGTGTAGGGAAATTTTTGTGGACACCACCCGACCCTGAAGCCAAAATATACACATATGGTTATGGACAGTCTTCACATGTTCCAGGTCTTAGTCCTTTGAACAACTAATTCCTCGTCGCAATGTAATTATATCCTCAAGCGTTTTATTGCAATTTCTATTGAGAGTGTCGTAGCTCTTTTTTAAAAAAAAAAATAAATCGAGTTTGGGGGCATCCCGGTAATTTAGGAGCTACAGTGCAAGAGAGAAGTTAGTGACGAGGCTTCGGAAAAGTATGCAAAATCGAGCGTCTGCAGATCGCCCGCATCGCCTCGACGAAATCCAGGAGCGAGCTTACGGTGCGCCCGGCCGCAGCCGAACGCGCCCCCGGGGCCCTTTATAAAAGACGGGGGAGGCTTTTCGCCTGTGGTTATCTTCTTTTCCTGCCGCATTCGCTAGGGTTTTCAGTCACTCTCTCTCTCTACACTCTCGAAGCTCAACCATCACTCTCTCTCTCTACCGACCTCTCCTCTCCTCCTTCAGGCCGCCGGCGGCATCTTCGATCCGTCCTCGCATGGCTCGCAGCAGCAGCAGCGGCAGCAGCAGCGCGCTCTAGGGTTTCGGCGGTGGCTCCTCGATAAGCGCGGCGTCCGGGGGTGTCTCTTTTTCTTTGTCTCGAGGCGAGAAAGCGAGAGATGGCGACCATGAACCCTTTCGACATCCTCGGCGACGACGACAATGAGGACCCCACCCAGCTCCTCGCCGCCGCCAAGCCGGTCGAGAAGCCGAAGAAGGCTCCGGCTCCGGCCGCCGCGCCGCCGCCGCCCAAGCCGGCCGCCTCGCTGCCGTCCAAGCCCCTCCCTCCTGCTCAAGCTGGTGAGCTGATCTCTAGCGTCGGGTTTAGTTGTTTCGGTGCTGTGGAATCTTGAAAGTTGGTGTCTTTATGCTCCGCTCGAGGGGAAAAAGGAATTTCGTTGTTTTTGGCGGAAATATGATATCGGGAAATGCATGGAGCTTGTGTTTAGATAGCGATTCTCAGAAATGGAAGAACGCTTTTAAGGTTTTCTGGTAAACATGGTTTGTTACTCTTTGAGCGAGAAACCTGGACTGCAAGTTCATTTCAGTTAATTTGGGTGCGGCATGTATGATCGATTAGCTGCAGTGTATGGCTTGCAAGTGTTGGACTTGGTAATTTGTTTGACGATGGCGATTTTCTTGCTTCTTCTTTTTTGTTTTTTGGCATCAGTTGCAATTAATAATTTAGCAGCTGGTTTTTTCGTTGATTAACCAGAAGAATGATATGGTAGCTGAATCTGTAGGATTCGTGGTTGTAATCGAGTGTCAAAATCCCAATGACGAGTTGCGATTTTTAAGGAAACGTTTTCTTGGTTGGAATAATTATGGCTGATGGTATACCTAGTACCTTAAGCTGGACGACGTCTGTCATCGCCAAAGTAACACCGTTTTGTATTGAGATACATCAGTTTTGACCAGATGTTGGGTGTGGCACGACACTTGGAATTTTCATTAATTGCGGCCTCTTATTATCCTCTTGTTTATCCTCAACGGAGAGGTTTCTGAATTGTTCAATTCTCTTGCTTGTTGTGCGTTCATGAATTTTGCAAATGATTTATGGTTTTCTTAATTTGATTCTATCTTAGTTACAAGAAAAAGGGGGAGGAGAAAGGTAAGCAACGAAGTGTAATTTCATTCTTGCAGACGTTAGAACTTTTTTTTTTTTTTTTTTTGGTGGCAAGTATAGAGATTAGTTTCATCTTATTTCATGGTCATATTGTCAATCGATCCTACCAGGGGCAGTTTTTGTGCTTTAAATGCCATTTACTCGAGCTAATACTTAATTTACTCTTGACGCCTAGCTTTGCTCTTCCCTGGGGTACTAAAGAGTATTGGAATCTTTTGACTCAAACCTTTCGCTTCTTTTAAACCTGTCTTTCCTTTTTCTGTCTTTACATGATGAAAATTATTTTCATTGGAAATTGACGGACTATATGCTATCTTCTATACTAGTGAGGGAAACAAGGAGTGATACTGGGCGTGGCCGTGGCCGTGGAGGCGGTCGTGGTTATGGCCATGGCCGTGGAGGCGGTCGAGGATATGACCAAGAATCAGGGAACAGCGAGGGAGCAGTGGGTGGCAATGATGGCTTTTCTGGGGGTTATAGAGCCTCAGAGGAAGGAGATTCTGGGAAACCATCTGAAAGGCGTGGTGGGCCTCGGGCTCCTTTCCGTGGAGGTCGCCGTGGCGGTTTTAACAATGGAGAAGCTGGCGAGGGGGAGCGTCCAAGAAGAACATTTGAACGCCGCAGTGGCACTGGACGAGGGTTGGTATTGTACACCAAGAATGTTGCATTTTAGCTTTGAGTCTCTCTCTCTCTCTCTCTCTCTCTCTCTCTCTCTCTCTCATGCATGCGCGAGCGCGTGTTCCCAACGCTACCATGATCTTACACTCAATACTTGCCCTGCAACACGTTTGCATACATATAAAAGAGAACCACATAGCACTGCCAATGTTTTGCTATTGATGCTGATCCAAATTAATTGCTTCAGAAATGAGTTTAAACGAGATGGAGCTGGTCGTGGAAACTGGGGAACTCCTACTGATGAAATTGCTCCGTAAGATATCGTGCTATTATTGAATTTTCTGTTCACCATTGGGTGATTCTTTTTAATTCATCGAGATTTTTATTTTGCTGTGCTCAGGGAGCCTGAAGAACCTGTTGTGGAAGTTGAGAAAAATGTGGTATCTGAGAAGCAGCTGGTTGATGAGGAGGCTGCAGATGCTAGCAAAGAGAATCCTGTGAATGAACCAGAGGAAAAAGAGCCTGAAGATAAGGTAAATTCATCTTGTGGTCATGGGTATTCTTTATGATCAATAGTCCCCTTCTTGGCTGCACCTTTTATCATGTGACCCCATGAAAATCCAACCGTCCTTATGATGCCTTATCTCAGGCATTTAGGTAAAACTGTTTCTACCTTCTAGAACATACTCAAACAGTTGATCGAAGCTTGATAGTGCCAAATACACATTTCATTCTTTATGATGGATTGAGTGCCTGACTTTGTTGTGCGGGATGTTTATATCTATATTTTGAGAAAACCTGAGGATGCATAAAAAGCTGAATGTTGCATGGCTAAAAAAGCTTAAGAATCGCAATTACTGGGGCAATAGTGGAAAGACTCTTCATTATAATCACTTTTTGGAAAAAAGCTAGGGCAATGGTGCTACCTGACAAGGAAATTACTTCTCTAGTTTTAACTTCCATCAGTTCCTCCACTAACTCCTGATCAATTGAAGCATTAATCCAAGCTGCTATTTTTCTAAGTGGCTAATTTGTTGCGGGTTCTCTGGCTACCTACCATGGGGCTTGTTTTTCCCTTTTTTTTCTCTGATGCCATGGAGCTTGTATTTTCCTTCTTTCCTCTGATGCCGATGATAAGCAAAAACTTCCGCATGATTCTTGGTTATGGATGGTGCTGAACAGTTTATAGTTTTCCATCTTTTTTCCCCTTTGGTTCTTGCATGAGCATTTATGCCGGGCGTGCCAAAAAAAAACTCCTGCTGTGCACTAAGAAGGGGAGTCCAAGTCCTTTGTGATTCTCTCTGTTGGAAAATAGGTTGTTGAGATGTTTAGAACTGCAAGATTGCCCAGTGCCTTGGCGAAGGATTGAAGAATGTCTGCTGTTATTTTGAACGAGTCCATTCACCAATTTGCCTGAGGAAAATTAACAAGATTTCTTGAAAACCAATGTTTGCTTAGTTAGTGGGAAGTTGGATAGGAAGTATCTGTGTGGCGAGCGACCTTTTGGACCAGTGTCTCAAGATTGTCATTAACAGGCTTTGATAACGAGATTTCTTGAAAATTGTAGCCAATGTTTGTTTAGCTAGTGGGAAGGTGGATAGGAAGTATCTTTGTGACCAGCCACCTTTTAAACCAGTGTCTCAAGATCGTGATTAACAGGCTTTGATGACAAGATTTCTTGAATATTGTAGCCAATGTTTGGTTAGCTAGTGTAAAGGTGGATAGGAAGTATCCCTGTGACCAGCTAGGAAGAATCTGTGTGACAAGCCACCTTTTGGACCGGTGTCTCAAGATTGTCATTGACATGCTTTGATGACAAGATTTCTTGAAAATTGTAGCCAATGTTTGCTTAGCTAGTGGAAAGGTGGATAGGACGTGTCTGTGTCCAGCCACCTTTTGGACCAGTGTTTCAAGATAATCATTGACGGGCTTGATGACAAGGTTTCTTGAAAATTGTAGCCAATGTTTGGTTAGCTAGTGGGAAGGTGGGTAGGTATTTTCTGTGACCAGCCACCTTTTGGACCAGTGTTTCATGGTCATCATTGACAGGCTTTGATGTTTTGACCTGTTTGACATTTATCCTTCCAATTTATTGTAGGAGATGACATTAGAAGAGTATGAAAAGGTCCGCGAAGAGAAGAGGAAGGCATTGCTTGCATTGAAGGCTGAGGAAAGGAAAGTGGAGGTGGACAAAGAGTTGAAGTCCATGCAACAACTCTCTAGCAAGAAGGAAAACAATGACATCTTTATCAAGCTGGTGAGAATTAAAAATTGGTGGCTGATTCTGTTTTATATTTTCATTATTGCTTGCTGAGAAACGTCAATACTAAGCAAACATTTTTGTAGGGATCTGAGAAGGACAAACGCAAAGAGGCTGCTGAGAAAGAAGAGAGAGCCAAGAAGGTGCTTGTCTGTTTTCCTTTTTTCCTTAAGTTTTGGAGATTTGTGTGAACTTCGTATTCTTAGCTGTCTAATTAATACTTTCTTTTCATGGATACATGTCTCCACTTAAGAATTGAATTTTATATGTGCTTGTGCTTCATCATTGGCGTCTCCTCACATGCTTGTATTCTTTCGTCTGTAGTCTGTCAGCATAAATGAGTTTCTAAAGCCTGCTGAAGGGGAGAGATACTACAACCCAGGTGGCCGTGGCCGCGGCCGCGGCCGCGGTGCCAGAGGTGGTTATGGTGGTGGAGGTGGTGGTGGCTATGCTAGAGATGCAGCTGCTCCTTCGATTGAGGATCCTGGCCAGTTCCCCTCCCTTGGTGGGAAATGAGGTTTTACCACTGCATACTTCAAGCTGAGTTACTTCATGCTTGAAGTTGCTGTGATCTTCCAGGATAATCAGTTATTAACGGGAATGACATTTTTCCTGTAACAGAAACCTTTGATATTATTCAGTCTTTTTTGAGTGTAAATTTTAGTTTCTCCATGGATTTACTTTGCTTTTCTTTTGACTCACATCAGTTTTGATTGTGTTAGAAGAGAATGAATTAAGCCTCTTTCTAAACTTCCTGTTTCTTTCAGGTTATTTTTTTTTCTATCTTCATTTTTTTGTCATAATACATGCGATTATGAAGGAAACGATATATGCTCCATCGCTCCATATACCGTTTCACCGTTGATTGCAGATTAGCCTTGTTTTATGGTCATCTGCGGTGCCTGTCGATGAAGATTCTTTTCAAGTGTTCAATCAGTTAAATATCTTATGATATGTCTGTCGTGATTAATCAAGTGGATGCCTTTGAGATGTGTATTTTACTGTCTACTCAAGTTTAATCATGCGGAGTTGGTACTGCTTTATCAAGTATCGTCATAATCACGTCTTAATAATTTTTCGAACATAATAACTTGGTAGTAGCTCTTTAGTGATCTGGCACCAGGAAGGACGTGTGTGAACAGGATAAGTTAGAAAACTAGGGTTGATGTTTGATGCGTTGCTTGGGCATTTCCACTCCACTCTCCCGTAGTGAGATTGCTGTCTTTTCTCAATTGCCAAGCTGTTCTGTTTCGGAATCTAGGATACGGAACAGGAAGGGTGACGGAGAGGCTGATTGTTGTTAGCCGCTAATTAATTAGGTGCTGCGCGTAGGATGAACGTGTCAACAGTCGCTCTGATTTTAGGCATTCTATTGCTTTAAGACCCGTTACTTTAGTGCTGTCATCTTCTGAGCTTTCGGGCCTTGTAATATCTTGACAAGATCGATCGATGGCCGTTTCCACCGCCAGACACCAGCCTGTGTGGCTGGTGCTTGCCACCGCCATCAGAGGGCATCCGCATTGCTGCTACGCTGTTTGCGCACTCAAAAGTGTCTCAGCACCAGAGCCAATGATGTTAATCTATTGTAGCTGTCAATAGTATAACCAAGTTAGTCTTCTTCCAAAGCCAACCCCAGCTTTCAATTCAATCGAGTATCTTGAAAGGAATTTCTGCAACTCGTATAGTGGCTGCTGTCTCCTACGATAGAAGTGCAATTTTTTTTATTTTTTTTTATTTTCTCTTTTAACAAGGTTTGGTTTGTCATAACAAACACCGTGCTTTTGGTTTGCATCGCTGGACACAAGGCTAACAGGGCCCGCTTCATTAATGCGTTTTCGATTTTTAACCACATCCAAAAGTCGACTGATGCAAGCATTTATCGCTCCACGAAGAGCATGAAGTCGAAGCACCTTCAAATTAACAGACGAAGACGACTCCTCATCGCCACTCTAGAGATCGTAGTAGGCATTTCACTGATCACAATGATAATGGATTAAGAAAACTGATAAAGACAGATCAACGAGGCAAATACTGCTATTCACCAACATTCCTAATTTGTACAGACGTTTCAGAATCAAATACATGAGAAAGAATGGAAATCGCAACAAAGTACCAGAATAACCATGAAATGCATATCTTAATGAACTGTCTTCACAGCAGAGCATCACTTCAAAGATACTAGGTTTACATGCTATAGCCAAAGAGAACAGATTTTGACGTCACGAACCCGCCGAGGAAACTTCAACTTCAAGAAGAACAGCAGCCAGCCTTTTGGTTGACAGGTTGCCCTCGAATATTCACTGTTGGAGGTCTAGCATTGTTCATTGCAGGCTGGCTTGCCATCCTACAGACACGAAAAATATAAACAGTCAGAGCTGCAGCAATTCAGAAATTCTAGTTGCATTCAGATTTTCACAACAGTAAAAGAACTTTGGATATATGAGCTACTATGAAAAAATTAACTAGTTCTATTCACAAGTATGAGAACTAAGTATCCCACCTATTCTTGATTGCAGCAGCCATGGCCATAAAAGCCTGCTCGACATTGGTGGCATCTTTGGCACTTGTCTCCATGAACGGGATCCCAATCTCATCCGCAAATGCCTACACAATCACTTTCAGCTACTAAGTCGACCTAGGTCAGCATGAAGAGAATGCACAACAACTCAACACTTTTACCTTGGCTGTCTCAGTAGACACGACCTTTTGTGCCGTCAGGTCACATTTGTTTCCAACTAGAAGCTTGTTCACGTTTTCACTAGCATATCGGTCAATTTCACTTAACCACTGCTTGACATTGTTGAAGCTCTCCTGGTCTGTGACATCATATACAACCTGCGACATGTCATTTAAATATTAGTAATAAGTCGGCAAAAGGTAACTCAAGCACTCAACACTCCATATTCAATGTAAGAGGAGTTTGAGACTCACAATAATGCCATGGGCACCACGATAGTAGCTGCTGGTGATAGTTCTGAAACGTTCCTGTCCGGCTGTATCCCACTGAATCCAGAGAAAGAATGGCAACAAAAGTCATAACAATAAGAAGCAACTTAAAGAGAGTTATACCATATATAGTTTCCTGTATAAACAAACACAAACCCGCAAGTTATTCTTCACTGAAGGTTATAGAATATCTAATGGCCAATTTGGGTTTTAAAAAATTGGGATATCACGTGGACCTCATGATGTGTATAGCAAATAGCAGAAACTACCCACAGGAAAACAAGTTTTCTAGTTTCAATTCTCATTATGGAAATTCTAACTATCACCAAGGGAACCACACCAAAATCAGATTTAAGTAAAAAGAACAAGAGATCAGAAAACAACATACAATCTGTAGTTTAATTGTCTTCCCATCTTGTTCCACCGTGCGGATTTTCTGCATAATCATACAGGTGAAAGAAAAGTTAGGACTGCACACGTAAATACCAAACTAAACATAATCAATTGTTAGATATTCAATGACTTACAAAATCGACGCCAATGGTACTGATATAGCTCTCCAGATATGAGTCATCCTGGTTGAGATTAGGATGATGTTAATTTCAACCGCAATGAGGCTCAGGAATGACAAGATTAAACCACATACATGAGCAAGAAACTTTTGGTATATCCATGTGATGACATTCAAATTTCAAGCATGTCATCTAGACTTGATATGATCAACAACCATATTTAGATAATTTGGAGAAGTTCTAAAGCTTAGAGAACAGGGACGAAATTTCTTAGGGTGAAAAATAAATTATTAGAAGTTCATACAAGCTACAGATAATTTCTAGTATGCATGGCAAGATCCTCAAAACATTGTGCTCAAATGTATATATCCAGACTGCCTATATGCTAGAATCACATGGTCAATTTGATGAACCAGACAAAATGCATAAAGAACTTATCAGAAGCTTATAAGATTAATGTCATCTAGACATGATATGATCAACAATCATATTTAGATAATTTGGAAGAGTTCCAAAGCTTAAGGAATGGGGATGAAATTTTTAAGGAAAAGAAAGAATTCATCAGAAGCAATTGATAATGGCTTGTATACATGGTGAGATCCTCAAAACGTTGTGCTCAAATGAAGATATCCAGACCGCCTATATGCTAGAATCATATAGGCGGTCTGGATATCAGATCAACCAGGCAAAATGCATAAATGTGTCTCAGACAAGTATGATGAACATGAAGAAAGGCAGGAGACAAACAAACAAATAAGGCTAATGAACTTACAGCAAACCTCAGAAGGAGACACGATTTTCCAACACCAGAGTCCCCGATGAGCAAAAGCTTGAAAAGGTAGTCACTGCACATGACATCATGGAGCAGTTACAGCTTTTGCGAGTGGTAGTTTGAGTTTAGGACATTGATTGCACAAGGAAAAGATAAAACTCTCGTCAAGAGGCATGAAATCAATAAGCTGAACCCAGCACCCTCTCTTAGTTGACTTAAATAAGTCAATTTCAACAAAGCTAACCAGGCCTCTTGGCCATCTCCACCATTGATTAACGAGCAAATCACAAAATGTCATGGAAAGGAATCAAGTAATTTATTATCAGATACAATTGATGTGCCCATGACATGAAGTACTTGAGGATACCGACATTAATATTGATAAAATCGGCTTACAATCATGGAAAACAGGGTAGAAAAAATTGAATTAAATTACAAAGTTTGACATATAAAAGCAAGTATAAAATTGATCTTGATTCCAGATATTCATTTAATCAGCCATTCCATTTGCTTAGTCTCCCACTAGAACAAATTTTAAGTTTATACTAAATATCCAAGTGCTTCAATAGCTTAAAGTTTTAATCACAAGTGACGATATACATGGCCATCAAGGAACTTGTATGTGAAAAATAACACCACTTCTCCATGACATGGGTAACAGTCTCATTGGACCAGTTAAATTCCCCTCTCCAGCATTTATTTTTCCAGGGAAATTCATTAAAAGGCATCCGCATATTCTCCATCAACCAATAACAACCAATGACGACCACTCAACTTAATCCAGTTCCTAAACAAAAACTTGACAGACAATCATTAAGCGAAAATATTGCCAGAGAACGGGTAACATATGATCCTACAGCCCATAATTCACGAAAAGCGACCCCCAAAAAAAAAAAAATCAACTTTAAAGTCGACCAGAATTGGCGCACGGATCTGAACCAGGAAACTCGCCCGGATTTCAATCATAGCCCTCTCGGAACTAAAATCCCCGAAAGCACCCCGCGAAAAGCCATCCGGACAAGCTACGTCCCCAATCACAACCCTAATCACGCGCGAAACACGACCACACCGCTCGCGCGCACACGGAGCAGCGAGAATCGAACAGATCCAGCAGAAATCGACCCGCGGGCCGCGGAATCGGGGCGAGATTCGCGACCTAAGAGGACCGAATCGAGGGTTTCGAAGTGAAATCGGTGGGGAGGGCGAACGAGAGCTCACTATTCGGGATTCATGGCGGCGGCTCCGAGACGCTGAGATCAGGGGGAATCGGGCGGGCCGGCGGGGGGGGTCGAGACGGCCGGCGAGGTCGTCGTCCGGCGAGCGTTTGACCGGTATCGCCGGAGAGAGAGAGAGAAAGAGGAGAGAGAAAGAGCTGTAAACTTCTAATGGAGACGAAAGGCGTAGGGGAGAGAGAGGGAGGCGTGATTTTTAAAGGACGCGAATTCTTCGCAACGACGCTGTTCTCTTCTTTTTTTTTTTTTTTTTTTTTTCCCTCTCCTTCCTGGCTAAAATATATATTTTTTTTATGTCAGATAATTAATTTAATGCGGTTCGGGGGAAGGAGCGGGCGTATAGGGGATCGACACGTGTCTCACCGAGTTTGTTATCGGGCTGACGTGGGCTTTTTGCTGGATTTCGTGGCCTGAGTATTCTTCTGGAATCAGAGGAGTCGGGTCCGGATCCGGATCCGCTTGTTCTGAATTTACCCATCATTTATTTCGATAACGACATTAAGTGTGCTTTTCCAAAACACGTAATAACTTTATTAGAAAACAGGATATGCATTTTTTTCATACGAAATTGATGTGAGCTATAATTGAAGAAGGAACTGATCATCACAACATAGTTATGCGTAGATTATTATCATTGATTCACTTATTTAAATTATTATGATCGTGGATTTTAAACATAGCGATGAAAAGTTTTCTAGATCAGTTTGTCGAAAGTAGTCCCAATAAAAATATTGTAAAAAATTGTCTATCAAAAATGTATATCCCATTGGAGAAGTTGATTTTTTGAGCACCCGAGATTGATTCAAGCATGTTCTACGACAAATTTTTTTCTCTTGATCTGTTAATCTCATTTTGCTTTTGACAAAGAAAAACAAAAGAAACTTTCAATTTGCATTTTCTATTAACTAGATTATTCATTTTTCATTGAATACTTGATTTACATTCAACACTGCGCTATCTTTTTTATTTTATTTTTTTGGGTCGAAACCCACTCTAAATCTTAACAAACACAAAAAATGGGCTTTTAAGAATATTTCAAATCATTAGAGCCTGTGTGCATGTATACTCGAAAATTTTACAACATATAAAATGTTGGCTTGTGAATTCCGAAATAATATTCTCATTCAATAATTGGTTAATCCTGTCAGATGCGATCGATGTCAGGCAAATGATCGAGAAAAGAAGAAGGAAAGGTGTTGGAAAAGGAAAAGCCAGTTGTCGTCGTACATAGCTTCCTCGGTGCTTCGACCCCAAACGTGTCGGCCACCGCATCGGATCGCACACCCCGTCCACGAAGCACTGGCGGGTCGTCTTCTTCTTCGTCACTTCATGCGCAAGCTATTGAATAAATTACTCTTAGTCGTGAATTGATTATAATATCAATTAAATCTTAATCTTTTAATTTTGCAAATTCAAACATAAATCTTTATCAATTAACATAACCCTTCCACCAAATTCTCATTTGGAAGTCGTTAACATGGCAATTCAATCATTGTCGAGCATCTAACATGAAATATTATTATGTCTTGATTTATAACGAAAATTAGATGGAAAGACTATTTTGGAATATTGCATAAAAGTTTAGGATTATATTGACAAAATTAAAAAGGTTTAAGACCAAATTATCATCCTTATAATGAATTTATGACTAATCAGACGATTTCCCTTAATTTCTTTGATTAAATCCATGGAGAAAAACTAATGTTTTATCACAATGATTAACCCACGTATTTAATGCAAACCGCGCCATTAAGCTTGCATAGGAATGGGTTGTTGGGAATCTGGCTTGACTTATGCAACTGATTCTCGTTTCAAAGAATCGCGGGGACCTTCGCTTGCGCTTTAACCTCTTTTGCATGTCGCTTTGTTCCACGATGACGTGGTATCTTTCGTCGACTTTGGGCAACATGTCACATTGATCCGCTCAGTTACTTTTCTACGTCCTTGCCGCGGAGCAGTTGTGTTAAAACCATAATTTAACCCGAGGCTGCTCATGGAGGCGCGAAATTTCAGTTCTTTTCGCATTATAGCTCACATGATTTTGAGCTCGCTAAAATGCCCAGTGCCGACTCGACACCCCCAATGGATTGTGTAACAAGACTCTCATGAATCCATCTGCCTTAAGCCACAAGCTCTCTTCCGCAATGACAACGACGTTCTCAATGACAGCACAAGAATCAGACGGAAGTAGGAATTTTCCTTCGTACATTTGATTTGTCCATGATATGCAGGTACATCAACATGTAAAAAACATACAATGTACTTATATAAGTCGTTCCCCAATAGAATGGGAATATCCGTGATCACCTAAAAATAGGGTGCAACTCCAAGGACGACTCCTGAAAGCGGCTTCCTGGGCATAGCATGAGCGACTTTCCCCCTTCTATAGACGTTCACAAGCAAAATTTGTGTGTTCTAGCATAGGTCCAATCCTAACCAGCTTCGGTATGACCACATTGTTCCGAACAGAACAAACAACCGGGTTTTCCCACTGCAGAAGCGAGCCGACCAGGTTTGCCCTTATTGTTAAAGGGAAGATACGGGACCACCTTTCGGTCTCGTATGATTTTAGTGCGCCTTCAACCGATCCATTCCCAGAATTAACTGCATCTGCGAGTTTTTTAGCCAGAACAACTGCATCCTCTAGAGCACAACATGCGCCTTGCCCGAGATTTGGTGTCATTGGGTGCCATGCATCACCTACCAGCACGACGCTGCCAGATGAAGCAGAAGGGCTTACCACAGGCCACAGCCACCGATCAACCAGCGGAGTCCGAATGATTGTGTCATCAGGAGTGCGATCTATGATGTTCAATAGCTCAGAAGGCCAGTTTCGAACTAGTTCTCGTGACTGATTCTTCAATATGGATGGATCAGTGATCCTTGGACCTGTAATAAGACATGCTCAATCATTTCTGAATCTTCCGTTCATTTATCGGTACATAGAAAGAAGCATTCCAGGGAAGCACGCTCTATTATGCTAGCTCTTAGGGATAAGTAGGACTTGTGCCAAACTACACATGGGAATCTTAAAGAAAGCCATGGAGCGAACATTTTCATCTCAATTTTTACATGTCTAGCTGTTTAAGCACAATTAGGAGCAAGATTGACCTGGAGAAGGGCTGTTGAAGCAGACAAACCAGTAAACTTTAGTTGGAGATACTGGGACATATCCGGCACGCAACCCTTTACCGTAGACATAAGTCACCCGTGGTTCATATGGTTGACCATCAGGATAAAATCCTAGACCACGGAAAGCACAATAGCCAACATACTTAGGCTCGGAGAAGCCCATCCATTTAGCTACTGGAGATCGAACACCATCACAGCCAATCACAATCTGCTGATTGATAGGAAAGTGATTAAGAACATCATAGGCCTTTTATTGCAACCATATGAAAGCTGTAACATGTTAGCAAGAAAAATGCAATGCCCTTTATCGAGACCTAATATTTTTGTCCCAGATCCTAAAATTTGCATTCCTACGATGTTCCGTTAAGAGCTCAAATGAAAGGGTAAGCCCATTGACCTTTGCAGATAGACGAGTCCCATCCACAAGTTCCAACAGAGTTTCTCCATTTTCACTTCTGCCAATCTTTGCTAGCTTTGATGAAAATCGGATAGCCTCAGGTGGTAGCTGATCAGCAAAAGTCTCCAAAAGTATTCTCCTCTCCACTGCACGGACCTCTTGGCTGCACCAGGTCGAGTCATGGAAAAGTACCTAAAGTTAGTCGATAAAAGACCATAAATGAATTGCAGAAAAAACATGAAGTCCTTGAATTTCTCTCAGCTGCCGCACCTGTCATCCTCATCCTTGAACTGAAATGAGCGGAGCTCCCTCCCATCTTCTGATTTTACTACCATCCTGCACGGCTGGTACAATGAACAAGGTTAGAAAAGAGTAAGAATCATCAGCAGCCATTCCTTCAAGATGAATTCTGAATTTCCAATGATTAACAGCCATTATCTCAAAGTCATTCAGACTTTCAAACATCACTGTACGAAGGTCGACAGACAGACTCGAGAATAAATAGTTTCGGTCATCAACCTTACTAGTTGAACTATATGCTGGGTTTACTGACAAGACTCAATAATGCACGATCCCACTGTTGCCCTCTTGACTTAAGTATCTAGTATCTAATGTAACTTAACCCCAAGTTAATCACTTTGCTGGAAGAAAAACCATGAATGGTCGGGAATTCCCGCCCCGGTGAGCTCGGTACCACGTTCCAACGCAAGAACTGTGTACACCAAGCGTGCTGCATCAGAAGGAATACAAGGGGCAGGAATTTCAAGAAATTCCTGCCCCGGTGAACTGTGTACAGAAAAACATACCCTTGGATTTCAAGAAATTGACTCCGGAGATCGCTCCCGACCCCAATCGCATCCAGCACTCGCCACCCGTTCTTGAACAGAGTGAGCGAGGTCCCGCCAGTCCGGAGCGACTCCGCCTGCTCGAGCACCAGGGACTTGACTCCAAGCCTGCGGGAAGGAATTTTCCAAATTCAGACGTCGAAGTCCGAACTCCATCGACAATGAACTCAAAGTAACCGAGAAGGAAGGACCAGTGATTTGAAGATGACCTGTGAAGCGACACCGAGGTGGCGAGGCCCGCGATGCCGGCTCCGACGACGACGACGTCCTCCTTCAGAACGCCGGCCTCGGCCCTCACGGAGAGCGCGCGAGGTCGAGACGAGCGCCGGCGGCGGCTCCCCGGGAACGCGCCGGTCCGCGACGGACGGGAAGAAGGAGGAGGAGCGGCCGGCGCGGTGGAGCACGAGCTCCAGCGGAGAGGGCGGCACGGAGGGAGCGAAGCCATGGAGGTTCAGCCGGCGGTTGTGGGGAGCGGGTCCCGATGAAGAAGCAGCAGCGACGACCATGGAGTTTGGCGGGCGGTCGTCGAAGGGGGCGCGATCCGCGCGTGTGGACGCGGGCGAGCGAGAGCGATGGCGGCATCGGTGGCGACTCGTCCGCCATGGAAGCTAACGAGTGGTGCGGAGGGGAAGTGCTTCATCCGACGGAGCGTTTTTTCCCGCCGGGAAGATACGGCGACCGTAACGAGGCGGGGGCCTTTTGGGCCTCGACCCAAACGGGGATTGGGCCCGTGCCCGAACCCGGGGCAAGACATTTGATTCTCGATCCGGCCCGGCCCGGCCCGGTCAATCGTGGCAGAGGGGAAGATGTCAAAGGGATTTTTCGGCAACAGCCCCCGAACATCGGCAAATTAGATATCGACCCCATCGGGCTCTGGCGGCGCCGTCGAGCTATGTAAATTGAAGTTTTGCAGCATGTACTTGGGCGAAGACCAAATTCATCAGGATATTGAAGTGCATTTGGCCCTATTTGGACTATGTACAATTTAAGGATGATCGAATCCCGAGTCGGTCCGGTCCAACAACATATCATTATTTTTTTCATGTTTCCATTCGGATATATTAAGGCATTAAATATAATAATTGTATTCTATAAATTGATTTTTGACTAGAAATTGATTTTTCTATTTCTATTTCTATTTCTCGGATAAGTTTCGAGTAAAAATACATGTGTAATAATCTTACACAATTTTTGTATCCGAAATAGAAATTCTTTTGATAATGACCCAAAAATTCTCCATTCCAAGTGGTATTGGGAGGCATCCGACGTCTGTCGGCCGGTGGGCGATTGGTGGCGAGTGTCCAGCGACCGACAAGAGGCAACGAGAGGTGAGTGGGTAGCGTTGGGAGAGGTGGGCGACCAATGGGAGGGGGCGGTGGTTGGTGACTGGAGGGCGGCAACGGGCGATTGGTGGTCAACGGCTGACAACTGGTGGCAGGTAGTCGGCATCTAGCATCCCATGAGCGGCAAGTGGACGGTGACGAAAGTGAACAATGAGAAGAGTATTCATTTTTAAAAAAGGAAAAAAATTTAACTTTTGACTTTTGGAGTAAAAATTTGTTCCATAAATATAAAAATGAAGTTGTATTACCAAACAGATTTCTGTTCCAAATCTGTTTGAGAGAATAGAAAATAAGAGAAATAAAGAAACATAATGGTTATTATTCGCGTATTTATTGTCTAAAGCATGACCAAACAAATTTAGAGCTCGAGACAAATCCTATGTTTTCATCCGGATATCTTATCATTCAATTACAAGCTCATATTTCCTTGAAAACAATAAACGAAACCCGCTAATTTTTTGAAGAAATAAAAATTATAGAAAAAAGGTATACATAATCAGTATGGTCTGGTTCCTTCTTGGAATCGGAAACCAGTTCCACTTTTAGGAATTAGGAATTGCATGGATACTCTTGGGAATCACATAAACCCACTAATTCGATCCGGTTTGGTCCGGCCCAGGTAGTTTGTTTTACACATCCTTAGTCCAATTGGCCCGTCGCCTATGCAAATCAAACCAATTGGCCGACGCTAATCGGGCTGCCATGGCCAATCCAACGCCGTCGTGCCTGTCCTACCGACCCTTTCCACGACCCTTTTGGTACTTAGTTCTGAAACCCACCAATTATGTTCTACAGGTGATGATTGATGCAAATGTTCAACCAAAACTAAAGTGGGCGCAGCGGGACCGAAATAAGAAGAGGGGGTCCTCAGCAATAACATTCCTGATGCTGGATAATGTGATGTCGTGCATCCGGTGCTGGAAGTCATAAATTGGATCGTGACATTTATCTATCGATCGGGTAGCAAATTGCCCCGTCCAGCACTTCCACACCACAAGGTAAAGCTACCAACCCTGCGGTGCAATAATCAGCCGGCGAGCAGCATCCTTCTCTCCCCATTGGGAGAAAATCCTAAGGATCTCCCCAACTGCCAACCGCTTTTTCCCAAAGGAAAACGAAGTGGCAATACGACATTCATTATCTCCAGCAAATCTTTGCTCCGACCACACCCGTGACGATATCGACACCCCTCTGGCTTATGCTAGATTCTACCCACCTCCGATCCGATATGGTCTCAAAAGGGTCTCTGTTTCTCTCGCTTGATTCGGTTGGTTTGTAAGAATTCCAAAGGGCTTAGTTTCGCCTTTCTTTACAGAGCAAGCTCTGGTCGATACTTGCCTTGTGATCGCCTCACATCTTGATCGAGGGCCACGAGTTATTTGGTCCGACGGGCTTGGTTCACCTTCTGGGAATTCGATGGACTCGAAAGAATCGAACTGAGGGGCTTTGATGCTTCGATTTGATAATCATGGCTCTGCCTTGATGTGAGCAAGCCTGACCAACCATTTATCAAACACAACGCAGGCTAGGAAGGCAGCCTGATGACTACACGCTTGGTATATCCTTATTTTGTAATTATGAGGAGAACGCAATGATAGATACGTAGTTATACCGGATCCGGCAGGCTCCAAATGGGGTAGATGCTACAATTGGGAAAAATTCAGTACTGTTCCCAATCCCCATGCAAACTTGCTTGACTAAAAAGGGCCACGATCAATACTTATTTTCCCACAAAATTACTCTGCATCTCTACCAATGTCCCAGGCTAAGAAGCACCAACACTCTCCGGAAGCCTTCGTGTCGTGTTCGACACGCTCCGACACGTTCCGACACGCGGTCAACGAGTGTCGGGAAATCCGACACGTGGTCAACTCTTCCTGTCACGCCAGCTTGAAATTCCGATACACAATACCAACACGCACGGGGTCAATTTTAATAATTTTCAATATTTGAGGGGTTAAAATATAAATATATGAAAAATAATGAAAATAAGAAAAATAAAAGGGAAAGAAGAAAATTCTCACTTTCAAGTTTCTCACTTATAAGTTTTGACATTCCCGTGAGTGACAATGAACGCCCCTCTTCTCGCTGGCGTCACTCTGACTTGAAGTTGTGATTATTATATTTTTTTGCTTCTTTCCGCCTCTCACAGGCATCGACCGTAAGTTATCTTTTTTGGTCAATGTCATTGGCTTGTGAGTTATCTCTCACATTTTCCATGGCAAATTTTGTTATTTCATTTTCTTTTGGTTGTACTTCGAGAGTTTTTATCCTGGATTTTCATTTTTCTTGAACTTTGTTTTGCAGAAGAGCTCCAAGCCAGTCTATATTATGAACTCCGAACTCTGTCTAGAACTATAAGAAATCTCACTAATCTCCGACGAGTGTGCGAAAACAAGACATGTTCCTTCAAATTTACTCTTTTGTGTTTGCAATTTTTGAATTTCTATTTAATCTTTGTCAAATTAAAAAAAATGAATGTTATTAACAAATGTTGGATTAATATTTTTAGTATAAATTAATTCTATGCTCTTTTTATTATTTTTTGTATTTATATATAAAAATATATAT
This sequence comes from Eucalyptus tenuipes, assembly GCA_014182365.1. Classification (NCBI taxonomy): domain Eukaryota; kingdom Viridiplantae; phylum Streptophyta; class Magnoliopsida; order Myrtales; family Myrtaceae; genus Eucalyptus; species Eucalyptus tenuipes. Next base: position 25,657,513 of record CM024540.1, on the reverse strand, counting down.
TTAATATATAACGTGTCGGAATGTGTCGAAATTCTCTACTTTTTTAGAAATTACGTGTCGGTGTGTTGTGTCGCGTGTCGCGTGTCACGTGTCCGTTCGGTACTACATAGGTCCTAGGCTACTAAGGTTGCGCATGACAATGCTTGGCCGGGAAGAGTTTTTTTTTCAGAAATAGTTCTTTTCTATTTCTATTCCGGGGAACAATTTCGAGTAAAAGAACGCGTTTGGTAACTACACAAAATTTATACTATTGAAATAGAAAAAGAATATAGATGCGTTTGGTACGAAATAATTTCTTTTTTGTATTTATTTGTTTTTTATTCTTGCTCATGAATCGCCAATGGCTGACCGCCGGCTGCTGCCCATCGCTCGTCGCCGCCGTTGCACGACTGCCGGTCGTTGACCGTCATCGCCGGCGGTCGGCGGTGGCCGATGGGTTGTGCGGTGGTGGTTGGGGGTTACGGTTGGCGGTCGTGCAGCGGTGGCGGCGATGGGTGACGGCGGTGGCGGTCGTCGGCCGGCGGTCGGTGGTTACTCCGAGCGGTTGGAGGTGGCCGCGGCAAGAGAGGGGAATAAAAGAAAAATAAAAAAGAAAATTAGTTTATTTCTAGAAATTGATCTCGAGAATAAGAAGCAACTTTTTTTTTAGTTTCTTGCTCCAAATCTATTCCCGGGCTGACTTTCTATTCCGGGGAATAGAAAAATAACTTGGCGTTACTAAACAGATTTCTATTCTTTTTTTTGTTCCGGAAAACAAAAAAACAGAAATCCGGAGGAACAGAAACGTTCACATGCGCTACCTAAGGGTGCACATGGTACATAAATCAATTTCTATTCCCCGAACGAGTTTTTGAGCAAAGAAACGTATTTGATAAGGATTCAAAATTTTGTTTTTGGAATAGAAATTCGTTTGATAACATAATAAATTTTCTATTTCTAAGGGCGATGTTCGGCAATGGGCCTCTAGTAGCGAGCGTCTGGCAACGGGCATTCGACGGTGAGTGTTTGACGGTCGATGACGCGCATCTGGCATTTGGCGGCAGCATTCAACGGCCAACAACTAGCGATGGATGGCTGAAGTCTTGCGTTCGGCGGTGGGCGGCCGATCAGCGATGTTTGGTGTCTAATGTTCAACGTCCGGAGGCTAGTGTTCGGTGGTTAGCAGTCGGTGTATGGTGACGAGTGGCCAACGACCAGCGGTTAGCGGTTGGTGGCCGAAGTTTGGCGGCTGAAGCGGGCGACGAGCAGTGGACGTCCAGTGTCCCATGGGCAGCAAGTGAGTGATGGGCAATGACAAGAGTGAACGATGAAAATAATTTTGATTTCTTATTTTTGTTTTAGAAATTGAAAAGCTAAAAATGTTAATTTTTAATTTCTGCTTTAAATCTATTTCGGAATAAAAATTTGTTCCGAAATAGAAAAATTAAATTGCGTTATCAAACCAATTTATGTTCCAAACCTATTCAAAGGAACAGAAAAATAAAGAAACGGAAAAATAGAAATTTTATCATGCACGTCCTAAATCTATTATCAAATTTCGATATGAGATCCACTCTTGTTTTATCGTCTCTCATACCGTGTATCGTTGTTGATGACTCATGGTATGTAGGGGGTGTCAAAAATCGAACCGAAAACTGAATTGAACCCAATTGAAAATTTTGGTTTTTTCGGTTCGGTTTTATTCGGTTCGATTCTCATTAAAAACCGATTTTTTTTTTTATCGGTTAACCGAACCGAACCGAACTAACAAATCGATAAGAGCTTATTTCTTGGAAACGAAATATACAACAGAAAAAAAAACGAAAAAAAAAAAAATGCAAAAACCAAAAACTAAAAGCTAAAAACCAAAAACCGAAAAACTAAAAAATCGAACGGAACCGAACCGAAATTTCGGTTCGATTCGTATTCGGTTCGGGTCTCATTTGGTTCAGTTCAGAATTTTTCATAAGGGTTCAGTTTGGTTCGGTTTTTTGTTTAGTTCGGTTCGATTTTAAAAAAAAAAAAATCGAATCGAATCGAATCGTTGACACCCTAATGGTACGTGTCCCTTTTGTGATCCACGGAATCATGATCTAAATTGAAAATGCATTTTGAGTTTCACGTGTATTCAACATCTCATCGAGTGAAGTCAGCGGCGGAGGCTCCAACGACTTTTGACCTTTTGCTTGATTTTCTGTCCTCGGAAAGGACAGCGGGACCGATGTGACAAGGAAAGAGAAAGGATTAGCTCCAATTTGACGACCTAATCTTGTACAAAATACTGTTAATTTCCATTCCTAAAGTCTCCCTTTCAGTACTGTTAGGTGCAGCAGCATGCCAATCCCCCCTCCCCTTCTTCCAAACCACAAAGTAATTAAAACCTGCTCTTTTAAGGCCAATCCCCACACCACACATCCATCAGTGACCATGTCCGTGGACCCATGAGTAACAGAGCGCAAGCAATATCAATATCTCTTTTAATAATTTCGGAATAATTGCTTTCCAAGACACATTCAATAACGCGACTTCCGATTGTGACTATAAATGGGCCTGCAGGAACCATCAGAGAGGCACTGTCCCAAGTTACCAAAGATGACGACGGCGAACGGCGGCCACCGGACTGCCTTCCAGGGTCCAGTACGAGGCCATCCTCAGTGTCACCGCCTTCAAGGCGACCGAACCGCGCCTGATTCAGCCTGTCTCGGTCGCTGACCCCGCTGGCACCGGGATCTTCCAGAAGTGCTTCAACGTGATCCTGTACTATCGAGCGCTGGTGGAGGGTGAGACCGGCTGGGCCTTCTCAGGGTGGATCAAGGAGTCGATGGGGAGAGCTTTCACTGAGCAGCCACTCCTCTGCGGGCGGCTCCGGCGAGGCGAGGGCGGCAGCGGAGGGGAGCTAGAGATCGTGTCGAACGACAGCGGCGCCAGGCTCATCGAGGCTAGGATCGGGGTGACTCTGGATGAGTTTCTCGGCTCCGAGAGGAGGGCGGATGGTGAAGCTGAGCTAGTTCATTGGAAGGACATCGATGCACAGAATCCTGAATTCTGTCCACTCTTCTACATCCAGGTAAAATTCAATCTCCTAAACTCATCCTAGACATGGATCAGACGGTCATATGGGTCTCGTGTAAGTACCCGATTTCGCCGTCCTGGACATTCAAATCGTTGAAGGAGGACAAGAGAGTTGATTAGAACTATATTAGCAGTCTAGCAGATGAAGGTTCATGATCTTCCCCCCTCATCTTGTTTGAGGTTTTTCCAGGTGACTAACTTTCAGTGTGGTGGCTATTCAATTGGGATAAGCTGTAGCCTATTACTTGCAGACCCAATCTCTACAATAAATCTCATCAAGAGATGGGCCACCATCCATAATGACCTGAACTTAATTCCTGGAGATAATGCACCCAAGAAACCCATTTTCTCTCTCTCCAGCAACAGACGCAGCGACTCACCGCTGACCTCTCTCGCTCCGAGTCCTTGCCCGAAGACTGTCCAGACATTGGTCTTCAAAGTCGACGCCGCCCACGCGAAGGCCGGCAGTGAACTGAGCAGGGCACTCGCGCTGCTGTGCACCGAGGAGGCGGAGAAGAAACTGGAGAACAAGATGGGGTCGAGATTCGCGTTGCTGGTGAAAGAAGGATCGGGGAATGTCACGGCGGAGTGCGTTGAGAGAAGTGGAGCTGTTCAGGTCAAGACCGAGATGGCTGCAAGTGAAGTGACTCTGGAGAGGCTGGGCTTGAGCGGCGTGGCTTTCAGGAGAGGAAATGAGCCTGCTCTGATCTCGCATTGGGTCGCGTCCGGCGATGGGTTTGTGATGGTGGCACCGTGTGGGGGTGGCGATGATGGCGTGCCTGGATTTAATGTCTTTGTCACGATTCCTAGAGAGTGATCACATTCATCATAGGTTGCACCCATTTGCCATTCTAGCTTCTATATTGATTGTCTTTTCCTTCTTGAATTCGATGATTGCCTTTCTCTTTTCTTCTTAAGATCCAATGATCACTTAAATGAATCGAGGCCGTACAATTTCTGCGTCAAAAGTCGATCTCAAGTGCGAGCTCAATTCACACTTCGAATTAGACACTGGTCTGCTTCGCAAACACATCAAAGAACCGAAACTTTCGACATATTCAGCATTGGTGACATATAATCAAACGGAATGACTCATCTCGAGCTTGTCGATCATTTGTAGAGCTCGCATATTCATTGACATATTCAGCAGACACGGTCCACTCCTCCTTTATATAAACCTTGACACTTTCAAGCAGCTGTTTTCTTGCTTTTCACTCTTCCGTCAACAATTGGGTCCGCAGTTTATCCGACGAACCAACTGAGCTTGTGCGATAAGCCTCATTAGCCAGAAACGATCCAAGGCGGCCAATTTCTTCACGACACACCATGATGCAGCTCACACTTTCTGGTGAACGAACGAACGGCCAATGAGTAGGATAGCTTCTCGCGTTGCGTTTGGCCAGTACAATGACTATGACTGAGGAGGCTCGTAAGAGCGAAGCTTGCCAGGAAACAAAAACTATGGATTCCAGCTGCTCTTTATCTTATCTTGTGGACGTTGGAGTGACAACTAGCGCCAACCTTAAGTTCATATTTATCGCCATGAGATCTGCATCTTCTCTGCGTAGACTCCTGTACTTCATGATGAGCACGAAGGGGCACAAAGGGTGCTGTTGTCTGATGCAACGTGTGCACATATTTGTCAATGGGAAAATGACATGAGAAAGCCACAACTTTCATACAACCATCACTTTAAAGTGTCAAATTGGATAAAAAAGTCCGCTTAAGTGCCTTTGATGACAAATTCCGCCCAAAGATCCTACGTGGCTTTCTTAATTAGATATTATTGTCCATGTCGATTTTTTATGTCGATTTTTTATAAAGAAAAAGTCCACGTCTCTACATCTTTGGTTAATTAAGTCTATATTATTGTCCAAGGCGTCAAACAAGCCATCGTCCATGGGCGCCGTAGCTGCTGCATGACCGATGAGGTGAGTCGTCCCCCTCTGCATTTGCTATCTGTGGCCGCTGTAGCTGCTCCATGACCGTCCTCCCTCAGTCTTCACCGTGGCAGATCAGATCTGGCCGGCCGGACCTAGAGTCATAGTGACAGAGCCAACCGGATTTGGACGAGTAGCTCACACGGAGAAAACAGGCGAAGACTCGACGATTCTTCTTCGAGCAGCCTTTGGAGCAACTGTATCAAAAGTCTTCCCGCTGTGATAGCGCGACACACAGCTCTAATGCCAATTGTTGGACTCAAATGGATATTCTAACTAAAATAAACACTCAATATTGTTATTACAAGTGCACTCAACACCATTCACACGCTCAACGATATTTTATTTTGAGACTGTTTTCCACTCAACAACGGGAGCCTCACTCTCTCACGACGCTCAAACCAAGTTTTTGCTTCACTCTTGCTCACTGCAAATGGAGGAGGGCCTTGCCTATCTATACTAGAGCTAAGTCGGCGGAGGAAGCCTCCACACTCTTCTACATATCTCTTGAAGTGATCATTACATTGCAACTTGCTTTACCTGATTTTATCTTAGAGAACTCCAAAGTGGCGTAGAAGTCTTCTTGACAACTTCTTGGTTGATTTTTCTTTGGAAAAATCTGGCCATGGCTGCTTCTAGAAAAATCTAGTAAGGAGAGGAAAGCGATGCTTTCTTCAACACTCCCTCTCACCGGCTATTCTCTCTTGATGCGGATCTAGCAATCATGCGAGGTGGTTTTTGGTTGGCTACCTATCATTTTCTTCCTTTAATCCTCTGGCACTTCCCTTGGGTTTGCCCGCTTCTCGTGCTGACTGAGGAAGTGCAAGATGGGGACCTGATTTAGCACTAAATGCTCTAACTTCTGCTGCCTATGTGATTAAGACTCATGTCTAAACTTTGTGAAACTTGGATTTGGCAACACCTAATTGTTTTGGGATTTAGTCTCTTTTTCCTTTATCTCGATCTCCATACTCGAATCCCTTGTAAGAGTTCGGAGATTGTAGCTCTGTGGTCAAGCCTCTCGTTTGTGACTTTCATTCCGTGCTATCAATCAATTGATATAGCTCCATCTAAAGCACTTTAATATAGAGAGCCTGGTCCTTCTTCTCTTTGGGCTTCTTCTCCTTACTCTTTCATTTTGCTCCCGAGATGTTTGAGGCCTCTTTAATCGTTGCTTCCAGCGGTTCTTCTTAATCTCTCATTCAATTGACCCTTGCACCTTGAAGATGGCCTCTTCTTCTTGGGCTAATATTTCTTCTTCTCCTTCAACATTTTGCAACATCTTCAGCTCATACTGGATTTTCTCGTGCTCTCTTTCATTGCTCTTGAGCTCCTTGTTCTTCCATCCCAGCATTATGTCCCCCTTCTTCTGCATCTCTTCCTATTGGCTGGGTCCACCTTCATGTGGGGCCTAGCTAGCATTAAATAAAACAAAAAAAAAAGAAAAGAAAATTACAAAAAGAAGTTGAAGTGGGTCGTGCGTGTGTCGGTCGAAAAGGTAAAGAGAGGAGAGAGAAAACAAAAACTGCACAAGCAAGGGAGAAGAGAAGAAAGGAAGAGGGCCGCAAATTTATGACTCCGATTTGAAGGCCAAATATTGATGGAATCGGCTCAAATTTTAGTATGTTGTTTGTGAGACCGAGGGTTACGAGTTGATGGTTTTTGTTCATTGAGAACCGTTTTCGAATTCTCTAGTTGCGGTTAAGGTTTTCTTGCTCCAAACTTATTTATTTACTTATGTGGTAAGAAAAAGATGATTGTAATGTTGATGTTGAGCCTCTAGTGTGTGACTAGAGAAGAATACTTTGTGTATCTTACTATTCTTGATGATTAGTGGATGTTTTTGGGCGGTTCGTGATTTTTCCCGCATCGAGTTTTCCACGTTAAATCTTTGGTGTCGTTATTTGCTTTGTCTACTTATCATTTTTGCATTATATTTGCATTTTGTGAGGCTATACATTGCTGGTTGTTGCTGGGGGTTAAGAGATTTTAAGTTGATTTAGTATCGGGGGAGAAATTGATCCTGGATTGTGTTTGGCCGTGATGAATTGTTGTACCCGAGTTCTCCCCAACACTTCCATCTTCGTCTTCTCAACTCTCAGCTTCTTCATCATGTCTTGCATTTCTTGTAGTTTCTTCTCTCGATTGCTTGTTGGTGTCATAAAACCATGAGAAAACAACAAAGTCTTGTTTTGTATAGGTTTAATCCTAATACCATTTAATCTCTTTGAGTTAGTAATTCTACACATGCGTTGTTAAATACGAAGTAAGGAACATTTGTACTTCTTATGAAAAACAAAACTTGGCTAAAATTGGTTGAGCAATTGTAGGGGTGAGCATACGGTGCGTTTGGTAATGTTTCTATTTTCGAGAACAATTTCTGATCATAAATGATTTTTTTATTTTATTTTGTTCTCGGGAACAATTTTTAAGTATTTTAAGCCATTTGGTAACTGTCCAATATTTCAATTCCCAAAATAGAATTGCATTTGGTACCGTCCTCAAATTTTCTACTTCAAATCATTTTTTTTATTTTTAAAATAATTTTTTTTTTCTTCTTTTCTTTTTTTTTCCTTTCTTTCTCCCCTTCTTCTTCTTCTTCAAGGTGGCGGGTTGCCTGCCTTGGGATGATCGGCAACCTCACCGGAGCGTTGCCGGCCCTTAGCAATGCCGTGCCTCGTCGGCTGAGCCTTGGCTAGGAAAGCTCGCCCAACCGTCGACGGGGCTCGACCTTGCCGGGCCACCGCGAGGTCGGCCTCGCCTTGGCCGAATGACGCCGACCTCGGTGCCCCGGCAGGTCGAGCCCCGCCGTGGCTTGGGAGCTTGGCCTCATCAGATCTGGGCGAGTTCGAGCCTCGTTGGTGGCCGAGGGAGGCTTCGGCGAGGCCTGCTGGTGGTTGGGCGAGCCTCCGGCGAGCTTGCTGGATCGATCATTGGTGACCGGTGGCGGTGGGCGGCGGACGGCGGCAAACGGCTATAGCGGTGGTGGCGGCGTCAGTTGAAGAAGAAGAAAGAAGAGAAAAAAAGATAGGTGCTTGATCTAGAATTATTCCCAAAAACAAAGAATCAACTTTTTTTAATTTCTCGAATATGTTCCAAATCTATTGTCAAGAACAAAAAAAATAGAAATTTGTTCCGGAACAAATTTTTTACTAAACGCATTTTTGTTCCAAATTTACTTTCGGGAACAAAAGAATAAAAATTTTCACTATTGGGCAAGTTAACAAACAGGCCCATATTGGACCAACTAAATCGGGAACTATCTGGTTTGGTTTGGTTCTTGAAAATGTCAGTCTAGTTCCCGATTTCATAAAAATGGAACCTATAATTTTTTATCTAATTCTCGAGAAGAATTGGACCAACTCTTTTTTTTTTTTTTTTTTTTAATTTTATAAATATTTTTTTGATTTCTTAAAAATAGCAATAAACCATAAAATAGTAACAAATCTAGTATTTTTCAAATTTTTTATTTTTATTTTTGCTAAGTGATAAGTTCCATTGGACCTGATCGGACTAGTCTAGTCTTGCTCCCAAAAATTGAGAAATGGGCCTCTCAGTCTAGTTTTTGGTCCTTGGGAATCGAGAACCGAAAGCCGGATTGAGAACTAATAACCCTTAATGTTATGTTTGGTCGTTCGGATTTTTAATCAAGATAGTATTGGATAGGATAAGATATGAAATCCTAGGATTTGTCTATATTCTATTCACTTTTTTAGTGAATCTCGGTATTAAAATCGGATATATTCACATCATATCATGTACTTTTTTTGACATAAACGGCATATCATTGTAAATGAACCTAAAAGTTCATAAACGGAAATGATAAAAAATTTTAGTAATACTATTCCTTAATTAATTAATTTTTTTTTTCATCCTTTTTAAATTATTTTCTTTATTATTTCTTTTTTCCTATTTCATCATTTTTTAAAATAAAATTTTATCAAATAGTAAACTGTACTAACATACTTACAATACAAAAATACCAAATTATATAATAAATATAAATATGTAATTTATAGATTGAATGTTTATTACAAGACATAATTAAAGTTGAATATATAAATTTAAATAAGATTAAATTGAAAAATAATTTTTTATTTTTTATTTTTAATTTCTTAAATTAGAATTCAAATATTATTTATATAAAAATATAATTTCAATTTTGTTAATTTAATAAGTTTGTTATTCGAGAAAAATAATTTTTCTATTATAGGCATTAAAAATCCTATCCACCTTTATCCCACTTCCCCCATAAGATAATTTTATCCAGTTTATATCCCCCTTATATTTGACTTTATTCTGTCTCGAGGAAGCACTAAACATATGACTTGATAAATCATAACTTATCGCGAATTTTATCCTAACTGCCAAACGCAATCTAAGCAGTTGAGGCAATGGAAGTATGGGCTTGGGTTAGCCGCACCAAGAGGTTGGCAAAATATGGATCTTACTTGGGCTAAACTCGCTCGCCGGCCCAAACCACCGAACGGGCCCAACCATCGTCTCTGGCTGAGTAGCCGCCATGTCCGCGAGCAGACAACCTCCGTCCTCCGACTGCGAAAGTCCTCGTTTTGACGTCTGGTTAGCAACGGACATCTTAGGTGGGAGACACCCACACCCTTGTCAAGAGCAGCGGAAAGACCCATCTCCATCATCGTTTTCCAAAACCGGCTTATCCCCTCTAATTCGTTCTCTAATCACCACTCCCGCATCTTCTTTGCTGCTGCTCCGACGCGAAAAGAGGACAGCTTCGCGACCCACTTCTCCAGCTCACGGAAAGGAGCGGAAGCGGATTCGAACGGAGACGGGGAGAGAGGAAGAAAGGTATATCCATCGTTCTTTTTAGCTCCTGAAGAGACGTTAAAGTCGGGGAGCGGCTTGTTGAAGAATGGAGAGCCGCGTCGGTAACGGGGAAAGCATAAGTAGCAGTGGCAGTAGCGTGGCTCTGAGCAATCAGAAGAAGCCCTTTCAGGGGATACGGATACAGAATCCGTTTACTTTCAAAGTGGGTCAGGTATTCACCGGCTTCGGCATTGGTTGCGGTCTTGGAATCGGCGTTGGTCGCCCAATAAATCTGGGTACATTCTTTCTCTCTGTCGCTCTAAACCATTTGGATGAATTAGTGAGGCGATGGATTTCAGAAGGATTTTCAAGCCCGATGGTGCCAAGAAGCAATGTACTTTGCTGTGTTATTTAGAGTTTTATTCGTTTGTTTTGAGGTTTTGGGTTGCTAGCTGTGACGTTAGAAAGTGTTGTTTTGAATGGAATTTTTTGAGTACCTTTTATTTGTTTGTTTTGAGTTTTTGGTTTGCTAGCTGTGACGTTAGAAAGTGTTGTGTTGAATGGAATTTCGTGAGTTCCTTACTGTGATATGTTGGGGATGTCCACCAGGTGCAATACCGGTGGTAAATCAAGTTATGAGTGCCACAAGTGGAGCAACTTATGCATTATCTGGTGTCACGAGGCACGTCAATGACGGGGTGAGTCTGAATTGTAGTTATTCTTCTTCCTCGATGTAACTTGAAGTCTTTGCCAATGTTTCTTCTCTTGTTCGTCGATTTTTCAGCTGAGGAAGCTTGGAGCGAAAAATGTCGAAGCTGGTATTGGGTGCGGAGTAGGCTTTGGCCATGGATTTGGAGTTGGTATGTCATAGTTCGTGATCCTAGAGGGAAAATTAACTTTCATGTGTTCTACGAATTTATTTGTTGAAATTTGAGTTCACTTTGGTTGCATTATGAGATCCATTTGCCTTGGAAAAAGAACAAGTTTTATGTCATCTACGTCACAGTTTCTATTGCATTTGGTAATGCCTCGAGTTGTTGCAAAATGGTAGTTATTGCAACTTGAAGTCAATGGTCTGCAGATGTTTGTGTCAGTGCCATTTCATTGCAAACATCTCGGAGGAGGAATGATTGTGAAAGGCTATTGTAGAGGGATTCTGCAATCTTCAAGTGCCTCTATTGGCATACAGAAAGAAAGCCCTTCCTTTAAATTTGCACAGACGATTAAAAGCTAAAAAGCCAACTGTCTATAGGCATTAGGTAAAAGTAGTCCTTCACAGAGTATGTTGCAGTATTTGTTGCAGTATCTGAGTTGACATGAGAGAAATATCATGATGGGATTATATATCATGGATTTTGCTGATCAGCTGACTGTTTCAAAAAGCATCACTCAGGTGCTCTTATATTAAGCCAGAATATTGTTGGCAGTAATTGCCTCTAATGGAGATCATGGATGCTTTATCTTTACTTGTAACTACATGAAATTTTATCATATTCAATAAATGTGGATGAGTTGGGGCTTTTCTTAGACAGATGGCTTTTGCAATAGATTGGCAGTCTTTTGATACTCTACCGATGGATATTTTGTTTTGTCCTATGATCCAAATACCTCTATTTCTGCTATAGGTTTATCTAGAAACTGACCATCAATATTGTTTCCTCTCTCTCTCTCTCTCTCTCTCAATGTAAGTTCACAGTTTACACTGCCCTGCCCTCTGTATTTGAATACTGAACAATGCATGCTTTCTTCACAGGACTAGCACTGAAGCCTGGAGTGATAAATCAGATACAATCTAATGTAGTGGTATGTATAATCTTCTTGATGTCTTCTGAGTTTTTTGTTATGTTGACTTCAGTCAGTCATCTGAATGCCAACTTTGAATTTGGCAGCAACTCATGACGAAGGTGATGATAAAGTTTGGGATGGCTCCCAATTTATCCATTGGGCAGGGAGCCTTTCCTGCTTCTCTTCAAGGGGGCTTGAACATGATGAACATGCCCTCAAATGCAAACCAAATAGGAAATCCTATGCAGCTTGGTCCCAAGTTAGCTGAGAACATATCACCAAGACTGCCAGGACTGGGAACTATGGGCTTGGGTTCTTCACATGAAAGTATTTCATTCCCAAGCGTTCCAGAACACTCAGACCCATCCACTGCCAGTCGAACAGAGAAGGTTTTAAACGACTTCTTGCAAAATCCTGTTCTGAAGCAAGAGGACAGTGAAGTAAAAGATCTGGTAGGTAGTGGGTTTGGAATACCACAACCTTTGTCTTCCTTGTCAGAATTTGTCCAGTAATTGTGATTTGAGAGATTTTTATAGTTTTATTTTGCCTTCTTTTTATCATCCCGCATTCTTATCTCCTTTTGCTTTTTTTATTTTATTTTATTTTAGCTCAGCCATTTTCTAATTGCACAAGTTTGCTTTTCAGAACAAAGTTCCAAATTATACTGGCAGATATTTCCTGTTTCTTTTGTTGATTTAGTTGATAAGGGGCAATGGCACTCCTTGCTATTGCTAACTGTAATTGCTCCAGTATTTTCTTGGTTGCTGTTTGGCCTTTGTTTTCTTCATATGGGTGGGACTGCTGTCAAGTTCATTTCATCCTAGTAGTTGAATTCAACATGTGGTAACAATGTTTCATCTGTCTGCAATGTGCGTTTCAGAGGATAAGATTAATGGGGAACAAACAATCGTTAGAGTAGAATCTTTTTTGCTTTCTTGTTTCTTATAAATAAAACTATCAAGAGTGTAAGGATTAAATATACTGAAGAGACTCATTTTTCTATGCATATGCACTATAACATTTTGGATCTGGAACAGTAGGTGGAAGTGTGCTTGGGAGCCTCGCAACCTTGAAGGACATTATCCTGTAGTTCTTGAGCAACCAAAAACATAGATGAGGATAAGACCACAAGTATCTTCCAGTGATATGTAACTCAATTGCTGCATGCGTTCTAGTAGAGTGCTAATTATAATCTTTATTGAAATAGAAAAAAGAATCCGGTCTGAGTTCTCAATGCTGAATATTTCACTTGAACTGCAACCATAGCATCATTTCGTTCACATTATATACTGGGTTGAGGTATCTACCTTATGTCAATGAGGTTTATATGTTCCTTTTTCTTTTCCATGGATGAAGCTGACTCACTTAGTAGGCAAAACTTTGTTGCTGTTGTTGGTGCTTTTATCTTATTCGATTCAATTTTATGTTTGTAGGCAGGACGCTTGCGATTGGAGAATAATGTGCTTCAAATGGTAACGTTAAGAACATTTGCATCCTGTGTTCATTTGTGTATGTGGGTGTCTGAGTTTGCACCTGTCCCCGAGAGATCTTAAAGCTTGCTTACTGCATTCTAGAAACCTGGTCATCCTCGAAAACTTCTGGCTCTTTCGTTAAAGTGATCAGGGCTCTTGAAAATACTGTCTTAGAGATAATTAACCTCCACAGTCTGTACATATTTTCACATCGTATCTGTAGCAATTAACTGCTTATCTTTAATGGGGTGCTAGTTAACATGTCTTCTGCTTGGCTGATTGGTGGCCCATTCATTGAGTTAATGTCCTATTTATTTAGGTATTGAAGCATCAGCAAGTCATCGAGGAGCTCATGGAGGAGAACGAAAAGCTGCGCCAGATACTGGTTGAAGATTTAAAAGTATCTCCGAGCAAGATAAAAGGCACGTACTCTAGTAAAAGTAATTCTCCATGTGACGATTGTTTTGAGTGTCGAAGGAGACAAAGAAGAAAATAATATGAAATACAATCATTTCCTGTGCAATTACCAAAAGTACTACATTAAACATCATGCTTGACCTGAGAAGCTGCTGCCTCTTTTCTTATGCTGAGTTTACCCAGTTAAGTTGCCTCTGAAACTTGAAAGGAGCATGATCATTGTCGGGGATCTGTTAGAGCAAGAGGCAGCTGACTAAAGTTGAGGTTTCCTGATAATTTTGTTAGGTTGGAGGAGAAACTAACACAGATTTTTGGATGTGCAAAGGCATTCTATCTTGAGCAATAAATGGTATGTTTATTTTCTGACTTGCTTTCTAAGAAAGTAAAAGAAAGATTGATTCGAGCAGGAATGTTCTCTTGTCTTCGCCGTTTTATGTTGCTCCTTTAGTGAATACATGCTTACTATTTTCTTCTCCTGATTGGAGTGCAAGGATGAAAATTAGTATATCTAGAACTCATTAATAAGTATATATATAACCCACCGGTGGGCAGCTGAATTGGTTCGGCTTTGGGCACTTCATCGCAGAGGTCCCTGGTTGAAACTCCGCGCTGCTAACACGTCTTAAGTGGGCCATGGTGGTGGGATCGTGTGTTAGTCTCCCCGAGGTATAGGGGCCTGGCCCTTCGGTGCTGACCGAGCACGGGGGCCCGTGGTGAAGTCCTCGGTTATTAAAATATATATATAAACTGCGACTTTCCCAAAACTTGTCCAATGAGTCAGGGGGATGTTAGCTTTGAGCATTCAACATGGGGAGGTCTAGCAACTCCAACGTTGGGTTATTAACCAGGTCACATTGGCAATCGTAATCTCGCACTTCAAAAAGTGTGAAATCCCAAGAGTAGCGGCTGGGTAGTTAAGTATCTTCCTTGATATGAACGCACCACCGTAAAATTATGGACATCTGCTTGTATTTGCCACAGCCATGTGTTTTGGTTTCAATGCGTGCTCTGTAGTTTTGCAATAGTGGCCGCACTAGGTCGAAAAGCCTTCTCGGTGCCCAATTTATATGGCAACGAATGAAAGTCAATCAAGCAATTGGAGTCTGCAAACGCCACTGAATAATGGCCAAAAGGTCCCCCCGAGGAAGATGATGTCTATGCATGAAAAAGGCCTTCTTTTTTCCGGGATTTTCTGTGTTGATGTGAGTGCTTTTCTTATCTGATCTACGCAAAATAGTTCACGTCATTTGATGTTTTGTTAAACAAATTATAAGATTCGAATCATAGTGTAAAGAAAGTATTGCTTCCATGTTCTTATATTCGGATTCAATATGCTCCTCTTTCTTCGAGCGTGAGTTGCTTGGTTCATTGAAATGAGTTTAATCAAATATTTCTCCATAAAGTGCTAACATGTACATTGCCTGTGATTGCATCGGTGAAATAATGAACTAAAGAACTCTAGGTAAAGGTTATGGAAAGGCCGCTTTAGTATCATGTTCTTTAGGGAAAGAATGCAAAGTTGAAAGAAAAGGGCATGATCCTCACTTATTGTACTTTCTAGATGGAATCCAATGCTCACACTTGGCTTTTTCTGTGAAAACATTAACCCCTTTATCTTCTTCCAAGAATCTGATTTCCTTTCCTTCCAGGGCAAAAGAGATTCCCTATGACTTGGCTTAATTTTCTCAACAGCATGCGAAACTTTTTGGATCACTTCCACTCTTTTGCACCAGATTACCACCACAATCTGCAACTCACTGCACAGTGTTATCCTCTCTAACCTGCAGATCAATGGAGCAGAGTCGACGTGCTCATCGGATCTCAACCTAATAATTGGGCTGAAAAGTGAAAAAATGGACAAGAAATGGAACCTGAGAATGATTTGGTTGCAGTCGTTGCGTTGTGCTTGCTATGTGACTTAGTGACGATATAAATGAATCGGAATTGGGTCCTTTGCAATTTATAGCGTGTAAAATTTCTCTATATGTGTGACTAACTGTCGAAATCCAATAGTAGCTCTTTATTGTGTTATGAGGTTGTCATGCTCCATGTACGATAATTAAGAGCATCCCTTTCCTTGTAGTACTTACGCAAATGAGGAGAATCATCAACCGACAAGTGAACTTGCCGATGGCCGGCACCATGCGTGAAACGTGTGTACAACTTAGAAAATCTACACTAAAGGCCCAGCTTCCTCCTCTTTGAAACACACACGCAGAGACAGGTACGAAAATGTGGGGTTGACGCACCATGTGAACATCACTTTCCTACGATCATTGCTCCACTGTCTTAAAGCTACGGCTCAGCCCCACCATCGCAAATTGCCAACCATTCTTGCCCACTAGAACTCAAAAAAAAAAAAAAAAAAAAAAAAGCCCCATCCCTTCCACCATATCTCTCCTTCAGTCCCATTTCACATTCATCGCCACCACCCAAAAAAGAAAAGAAAAAAAGAACACAACAATAATACACCCTCCACATTTTTCCCATTGCCAAAAGGAACTCAAAACCTGTCTCTTCCTCGTAATTCTGGCTACAGCAGGTTGCACCACCTAACTTTTCGTTCATTCCCCACCACCATCATGTCTCTACCTATCATTCCTTCTCCATCTACCCTCCCAAAAAGCCATCTAGGTTTAGGAAAATCCAATTGGGTGTTTTCTCAAGTCGATTCTTCAAACTTGTTTTGGTTAATCAAAGAGTATCATTCGGAGTTTTTGCCCAAAAAAAGCAGAGCATGACTGAGAGTACTACAAGCTCCAAAGCATGGATCCTCCATGATCGATAGCAGAAGATAACCCAAAATATTGCAGAGAGTTTTAGCAATAATTGACATCATACATGAAGCAAGATATGACATACATCAATCCCAGTTTGCTATACCCTAGAAGGCTAATGTAGCTTTTTAAAGATGAGCAAGTTGAGCTTGGACGGCAACAGCTTTTCATAAATGACCCATTTGTCCGTTTTGTGTTGCTAGTTCAGGATAAAGAACCAAAAAAAAAAAAACAGAAGAAGCTAAAATGGGCCTTACGAGGAGCGGAACACAAACCAGACAACATCCATCTTATTAAGCTACACTGTCATAATGCTACAAAGTGCTGTAACATCTCTCGAGAATCCTCACAAATCTTCACCTATATATAATAGGTAGGTTGCCCAAGAATCAGAGAAGTTAAACAGGGGAAGGAAGAGAAACCGTGACTAAATATTAAAAAAAAAGAACAGGACAAACAAAGGACAAAAGAATTACGTGAAACGAAATCTTAATCTACACCAAATTCAAACAAATGGACCCTGTGTAATAATTTAGAGCAGTAATGCAGCTGCTGCTGATAGAACCATCAAGGCCAAGCTATTCCCGTGAGCAAAAGCAATGTTGCTCGGTGAGGAGGGTACCGGTGTTGCGGAGGGTGCCGGCATCGGACTCGTAGGACTCATTGCTGCAGGCGGGGGAGGAGAGGCCGGCATAGGTTCCATCGTGGGCGGAGAAGACATAGGTGTTGGCGGGCTGCTCATGGACGGGCTGGGGCTCATCGTTGGGCTGGAAGTCGGAGGAGACGTCGTCGGCATAGGCGACGAGGCAGGGGCCGTGGTGGGGGTGGTGCCATGGTGGACGGAGGCGGTGCCATGGTGGTGGGAGGGCCGGCGATGTGGGAGGGCGGCATTGTCATGGGGGTGGTAGACGGGGATGGTGAAGGAGATTGAGCAGTTGCTGACGGGGCTAGGAGAGAGAGGAGGACGATTGAGCAAAGCACGAGGCTGGGGAGAGCCATGCTTGTGTGGACTGAGGCAATGGGAAGTGACCCTGGCTTGGCAAGATGGGAAATAATAGGGGTGAGGTTGCTATATAGAGCCAAGGGCAAGGAATTGCTGGAGGCGCTTTGTGACTTTTTGTAGGTTAACCAAGGAGTGCATGGACATTGCCTGCACGCCCACTAACTAAGCAAAAAAGTGTGATATTTCTTGTTTAACTGAGTGCCACAAAATTGTCTGATCAATCCTAATCATATTGTACGGCTACCAGTTTTATCATAAATTTTTTAATTTGGCCATTATAGTCTTAGATCTTTTGCGTGAAATTTTGATATGGCCCTTTCGGCTAATTGCCCCCTGGAAACCGCCACCATGGTCATCCACAAGTTATCTACATAGACGTGTCATGTAGGACTGTAGGTGATAATTAGATGCCATATGGGACCACAATTGCATAAAGCTAGGGAACTTAAGGATTAATCCACAATTTTTCTGTTTTCAAAAATATTTTTTATTCAAAAATAATTTTTTCAATTTTTACTCCCTAGACGAGTTTTTGAGCATGCGTTTGGTAATTGCATAAAACTTATATTTCCAAAATAGAAGAAAGAATAAGAATGCGTTTGGTACGACCCTTAAATTTTTTTGTGGCGTTAATTTTTTTTTTCTTAAATAATTTTATGAGATTTTTATTTGAATTTTTTCTCTTTTTCCTCCATTCTTCTTCCTCCTCTACCAAGTTGTTGGACCTTGGCGATGGCCAGCAATCAACCAAAGACCAGAGCTAGCAACCTAGCCGAGGGCTAGTGAGGCTCTAGTGAGGCTTCCTCGAGGGGAATAAAAGTATCTGCAATTCAATGTGGGGATGTTCCAAAGAAGTGGTGGAGATTGGATCCATTTATCCCCGTGACCCTTTTGAATTCAATCTCTCTCAAGTCGTCTTCTTCTTCTTTATTTTTCTTTCTTTCTTTCGCTATCCTCACGAGCATTGACCAATAATGGCCATAAATTTAAAAAATGGCTCGTCCACGCCCTTTGTTCCTTTGTCCGACTAGAATGTTTATCAACATGTGAAATTGCGACTTTTTCCATGAGAATTGCACTGTAAAACACGGCAAGCTGAAGGATCAATCTTGGAAAAAAAGCCCCATATTAGTCCTTTTTACCTGTATGTACTTAGTAAATTTCTCCACAGTCTAGGTCTTCATGGTTCACTCATAAATCTAGACACTTGGTAAATGAGGACAAGAAAGTTCTAAACATATCGTATCGCATTTGTGTTAATTCATTTCTAAACTTTTCAATTTTACCAATTTGATTCCTAATTCTTGTGACGATTTGCCAATATAATATATTGATCAATTTTCGTCGGAAATCGCTGATGTGGATGTTGATTGACCTATGTGGGATAGTCAGTATTGACGCGGACGATTTTTATAATTTTTAATAGTTTCTGTGATTTTTTTTTTTTTTTTTTCCATTCTCTTTTTTTTTTTTTCCTATGGCCAAATTGAAAAGATGAGAGTTAAGAGCGAATATAATAACCATTCTATTTCGTTCCAAAATTAATTTTCTATTCCGGACTTATTTTTGGAACAAAAATTTGTGGTAACCCAATTTCATTTTCCAATTTCTAGAGCAAATTTTTAGTCCATAAATAGGCTTGGAATAGAAATGAGAAATAAAAATTTTCTATTTTTTTAATTTATTTCCATAATAGAAATGATAAATAAAAACTCTTATTATTGCTTATCCTTACTACTAGCCAGCGTTCATCGACCATTCACCGCCGTTCGGAGCCGGTTGCTACTCGCCGTTGGTTGCCACCTATCGCCATCCATCACTCGCTACCACAAGCCGCCCTCATCCTCAATGCCAGTCGCCGGCCACTATCGCGCCCTTCCCCCTACCGTCGTTGGCCGCCTTTCGCCACTATCGGAAGGGAAAAATTTTATATCGTTATCAAATGAATTTCTATTTTGGGAATAAAAGTTTTGTATTGTTATTACACGTGTATTTTTCGCCCGCTGCCACAAGCTGCCCCCTGTCGTCAATGCCAATGGCCAGCTGCTGTTCACCACCCTTCCCCTTGCCGCCCCCGGCCGCCCTCCACCACCATCGGGAGAAAGAAATTTTGTATTGTTATCAAATGAATTTCTATTTCGGGAACAAACATTTTATGTCGTTATCAACTGAATTTCTATTTCGGGAATAAAAATTTTGTGTCGTTATCAAGCGTGTATTTTTCTCGAAACTCATTTCTATTTCAAAAATCAATTTTTGACTAGAATGGTTATCATTCGCACTATAAATCAACACGAATGAGATTCTAGAGAGCCACTAAATGCTGGCTCTATCGGCTTTTTTCACTTTTCTCTCTTCTCCTTTTTTGTTGTGTGGCTCCTTCTTGCCCTTTCCATTAAAAAGACGACGAAAAAAAGGAAAGAGAAATCACACTGATGTGGAGAAATCATACATTTTTTAGCTGTTGTCCACTGTTGTCACCCGCGCGTTGCGTATGGACGAATATGAATCCTCGGTCCTCCACGACCACGGCCACGATCATGGCCACGACCACGACCACCGCCACACGAAAGGCCGAGTTCCGCGGGGCATAAATTGACAGCTATATTCTCATTAGGGAAGACGGCATGCGGAGGATGCTTGGGTTCATCGAGAAGATTGACACTTTGTTCGTTTCCAGAAGATCGAATCGGTCGCGTGGAATTTGGGAAATGACCCATATGTTCGTTTTGTGTTACTAGTTCAGGAGAAAGAGGAAAATGCCAAGATGGGTCTCCTGAGAAGTGAAACACAAACAGATAATGGGTGCTTTCGGGCCTAAAAGCCTCTTGGGAAATCTTTGGGCCATTTGGTTTAAGCTTTGAGTTTTCGAAATTTCAACTCGCTTCAAAATCTTTGAAATTATTTTTTTCCCTTCCAAAACTACCCTCACTAATTCTTCATATTTCCGATTTTGCCCCCGATTATTATTTTTAATTGAAAAAGAAGGCAGCCCTTCGCCGGACCCGGCGACCTCCCAGGCAGAGTCACGCGACCCAGCTGAGGGCTACCGAACGTCGCCCGACCTCGGGCGACCCTCAGTGAGGGTAGCTCGACCTAGGGGCCGGGAGACCTAAGCGACCGCCACCTGGGTCGAGTGAGACCTAGGCGAGGGCCGCCCAGGCCGCGAGACCCGGGTTGTGGTCGCCCGGGTCATGTAGCCCCCTGGTCGAGCGACCTCCGGTGGCCCTCGGTTGGGTTGCGCGACCCTCACCGAAGGTCACCCGACCTAGGAGGTGGTCGCTTGGGTCGCGCGGCCCTTGGGCGACCTTCGGCGGCCCTCGGCTGGGTCGTGCGACCCTCGCCAGAGGTCGCCCGAGCGCCGACGCCAGATCTGGCTCGCCGGCGGCCGTAGCCCTTCGCCGGTCCCCGAAGGGTTTAGTTCAATTTTTTTTTTTTTAAAGAAGAAGATATATATTACATATATTATACTCATCAAAGCTCATTGCGAATTTTTTTTTTTACCAAACACATATTCAACTCATAGTTCATTTGCAAAAAATTTTTACCAAACACAATTGTATTTCTCCAAGTAGCATTGGGCTTTCAACATTTGCATTGGACTCAAAGCCCATTGCAAATGCTGAACCAAACGCAACCAACATCCATCTTATTAAACTACACTGTCATAATGCTACAAAGCAAATGGAACCTATGTAATGATTTAGAGCAGTAATGCAGCCGCAGCTGATAGAACCATCAAGGCCAAACTATTCCCGTGAACAAAAGCAATGTTGCTTGGCGTGGAGGCTACCGGTGTTGTGGAGTGTGCCGGCATTGTTGCACCCCCAGGGCTCATTGTTGGAGGCGAGTGAGAAGAGGGCGGCATCGAAGGTTCCATCATAGGCAGAGAAGACACAGGTGTTGCAGGGATGCCAATTGAAGGAGACCCAGGAGACATGTCCGCCATAGGCGACGAGACACGGGTGGTGGCGGGGTGGCGCCGCCGTGGTGGTCAGAGGCGGAGCCGTGGCAGTGGGAGGGATGGCAATGGAGGAGGGCGGCATTGTCATGGGGGTGCTTGATTGGGAGGGTGAAAGAGATTGAGTAGGTGCTGATGGGGCTAGAAGAGAGAGGAGGAAAATTAAGCAAAGCATGACATTGGGGAGAGCCATGCTTGTGCTTGTGGGTGTTAAAGAGTGAGTGGTGTGCATGACTGACGCAATGGGAGGTGACCCTGGTTTTGGCAAGATGGGAAGTAATAGGGTTGAGGTTGCTATATAGAGCCAAGGGCAGGGAAGAGCTGGAAGTGCCCTATGACTTTTCGTAGGTTAACCATCTGAGTGTATGGACACTGCATGCAATCTGTTTTCCCGCTAACCAAGCAAAAAAGTGTGATATTTCTTGTTAATGAGTGTTATAAAATTGCCAAATTAATTCTAAACCTATTGTACGGTTACTAGTTTGATCGTAAATTTTTCAATTTGGCCTTCATAGTCTTAAATCTTTCCCGCAAAAATCAGCCAATTGCTCGATAAAATCACTATTGTGGTGATCCACAAATTGTCTACATTGGTGTGTCACGTAGGATAGTCGGTGATAATTAGATGCCACATAGGACCATAATCGCATGGAGCTAGGGAACTTAAAAAAAAATCCATAGTTTTTCTGTTTTAAGGAATGATTTATATTGAGAAATAGTTTTTTCATTTCCATTCTCTAGACTAGTTTTTGAGCATTAGAACGCGTCTGATGAGTACACAAAATTTCTATTTTTGGAATAGGAAAAGAATAAAAATGCATTTAGTACAGCCCTTAAATTTTTTTTGTGGCATATAGTTTTTTGTTTTTTAATAAATTTATGAGATTTTTATTTTTTTTATTTTTTTTATTTTTTTCCTCATTTCTTCCTCTTTTAGCTAGTTGTTGAGCCTCGAATGAGGTCGAGCCTCATCCAACCACAACAAGTTTGACCTCACAATGGCCGAGCGAAGCCGAGTCAAGCAAGGCCGAGCCTCATCGAGGGTTGGTGGGGCTCTCCCAAGGCCTGACGACTGGCTAGAAAAGGAAGAAGAGAAAGCGAAAATACAAAAAAGAAGAAGAAGAAGAAAATGATTTGTTTCAGGAATTATTCTCAAGAATAAAGAAGTAAGTTTTGTCTACTTCTTGTTTATATTCCGAATCTATTTCTTAGCCATTGATCTATTTTAGTTAATAGAAAAATTAGTTGACATTACCAAATATATATTTATTATTTTTCTATTTCGGAAAACTAAAGAGTAGAAAAATTGAGGGACGAAAAAGGTTATCAAACAGGGCTCAAGAGTCTTTGAGTTATTTGCTGTGATAAAGTGCGGTTCAACCAAGGGGCACGAAATTTCTATGCACCCCCTTATGCGGAGAAGCATTTAATTTTGAGGGAATAAAAGTATTTCCAATTCAATGCGGAGATGTTCCAAGGGTGTGGTGGAGATTGGCTCCATTTGTCCCCGTGACCCTTTTTATTTCAATCTCTCTCAAATCGTTTCTTCTTCTTCTTCTTTTCTTTCTTTTGCTATCCTCACATGAGCATTGACCAACAATGGTCATAAGCTCTTGGCAACCCCAAAATTGATAAATCGCTTGTCCACGCCCTTCGTTCCTTCGTCCTACTAGAATGTTTATCGACATGTGAAATTTCGACTTTTTCCATGAGAATCCCAATGTGAATTGTGACAAGCCGAAGGATCAATCTTAGAGAAAAAGCCCCATACTAGCACTTTACCTGTATGACTCAGTAAATTTTTCAGAGATCTCAATCTTTGCAGTATGCTCATAAAACAAGGCATTTGGTAAACAAGTAAAACCTCAATTTTGATCAAACTTTAAGTGTTACTTAGGGCCTGTTTGTTTGTGTTCCTTGTTTGTTTTTTTTTGACAAAAATTCTGTTTTTGTTAGGAAAAAAAAAAACGTAAATGCGTTTGTTTGCATTTTTGTTCCAAATCTATTTTTTGTTCACGGGAACAAAAAGAACAAACAAAGAAACAAAAAAAAGTTGTTTCTTTTTAACAACTTTTTTTGGGAACAAATTTTCTCTCTCCACTCTTTTCTTCTTCTTCTTCTTCTTCTTCTTCTTCTTCTTCTTCTTTTCTTCTTCTTTTTCTTTGGCCGGTCACCGCCTCGGCCATGGCCGGCGACCGGCCATCGGGGGCCGGCGACGCCCGGGGGCCGCGACCTCGCCGGAGCGTCATGCCGCCCCCAGCGAGGCTCGGCCTCGCCTTGGTCGGGCGAGCTCGGCCTCGCCGGATCTGGGCGAGCCCGAGCTCGCCGAGCCTCGAGGCGCGGGCGAGGGCCGGGCGAGCTCGGGCTCGCCCGGATCCGGCGAGGCCGAGCTCGCTCGCCCACCGGCGAGGCTCGGCCTCGCCGGGCCACCGCCAGCGGTAGGCCTCGCCGGTGGGCGGGCGAGCTCGGCCTCGCCGGATCTGGGCGAGCCCGAGCTCGCCCGGCCAAGGCGAGGCCGAGCCTCGCCCAACCACGGCGAGGCTCGGCCTCGCGGCGGCGGCGAGCCTCGCCGTGGGCCGGGCGAGGCCGCCGGCCCTCGTCGGCCGGTCGCCGGCCATGGCCGAGGCCGGCGGCACCGACCAAAAGAAGAAAAAAATAAAATAAATAAAAAATAAAAAAGAAAGAAAAAAATAAAAAATAAAATAAAAAAAATAAAAAATTAAAAGAAACAAAAAAAGAACACAAATTTACCAAACATGTTTCGTTATTTTTTTATTTCGAATAAGTTTACCAAACGCGTTCTTTTGTTCAAAAACTGTTCCCAAACGAAATAGTTTTTTCTATTTCGTTCCCCTAACAAAAAAAAAAACACAAACAAACGCACCCTTAGCGTACATTCATCATTTGTGTTGGAACATGTAGTCGACAAAATTTTAAGTCCTCAAGAAAATAGCCAAATTGGATTGTGTGATCAAATGCGGACATGATTCACAAAGACACCATTTCTGGCTCTCACTATAATAGATTTAAGACTTTCGTGACAATTTTCCTTGAGGACAACCTCAAGTTAGATCAAACTTAAGGGTTACTTAGGTAGCATATGAGAACGTTTCTATTCTTTAGAATTTATGTTCTTTTGTTTCCCGTAACAAAAAAAGAACAAAAGAAATCAGTTTAGTAGCACCAACTTTTTTTCTATTCCCTAATAGAAAGTTAGCCGAATAGATTTGGAGCGTAAATGAGAAACAAAAAAGTTCTTCTTGTTCCTAACAATTTATAGAAATAAGTTAATTTTCTTTTTTTTTTTCTTTTATTTTCTCTCTTGCCGCGGCCATTTCCAACCGCTCGGTGCCACCGCCGCCCGCCGCCGCCGGCCGGCGGTCAACGGCCGACAGTCGTGTAGCGGCGGTGGGTGGCGGCGGTCAGCGATCCATGAGCAAGAATAAAAAATGAATAAATACAAAAAAAAAAAATTATTGCATTACCAAACGCATTTATATTCTTTTTCATTCCAAAAGTAGAAATTTTGTATAGTTATCAAACGTGTTCTTTTACTCAGAAATTATTCTTCGAAATAAAAATAGAAAAGAACTATTTCTAAAAAAAACTCTTCCTCAGCGAAGAAGTATTGTCATGCGCAACCTTAGCGTCCATTCATCATTTGCGCCGGAACATGTGATCGGTGAAAACGTAAGTCTTCAATAAAATTAGGCAAATTGGGTCGCGCAGTTAAACGCGGACAAGACTCGCAAAGACGCCATTGCTGGCTCTTCGGATATCCCCATTAGCTTGGCCTTTTCTCTCTTGAAAAATCGCACTCGTGTGGAGATACCAACAATTTTTAGCTGTTGTCCACTGTTGTCACCCGCGTGTCGCGCATGGACGAATTTGGTCCTCCACGACCACGAGCACAGCCACAACCCCAAGAGGCCGAGTCTCACGGGCATAATTTGACAGCCTGGGTTCGTTGAGAAGATGATATCTTCGTCGTTTCTAAAGATCGAATCGATCGTGTGGTCCTTGAGTAATAATGATTTCTATGTTTGGTCTCTATGCAGAAGAAAAGGGCTCGGATTCGGTCGCTCATTTACCGCGCGCCGCGATGCTCTGTGTCGATATTCGACTTGAGAAGTAAACCAAAGATTTAAGCTTGCCTGCGCGATTTCTAAATGCTCGCTTGTCTTCCTGATGGGCAAAGCATTTGATTGTACTTCCAAAGTCTAAGCTGTCCAGTCAATCTGTTTTAACTTGTATGAAAGAGAGGTCATAGTATTTTCATCGAATTCATGGAAAAATTAGTAACTTATCAAGCACCTAGTCCTACACGTTGGTGATTAAACTTTAGAGAGGAGGACTTGTGGACGTGAACGGCAGGTGGGCCGCCATACGAGCCCGCCAAGGTCTAATCGCCCCGACAACAAGATGGGCATGCATGGCAAGCAATTCCCTTCTTGGACACAATCCCGCTCCCTTTGGTCCACCTAAAGCCCCATCAATTTTATGTAGAGAGAGTTTAATGATGTTCTTGTTATCATGGGCGGGCATGGACATGACATGTCATTGATCCATCCTCACCAAGGAAAGGAGCTTTCCCTCCTACGAGAGCCTCCCAACCAGTCCGTTGATATACATGGATGGCGAACTCTACGGATGCTTTCTTATTTTTAAGTGCGAGTGCTTGTACATCTAGCAACCCTAATTCCCCCTATATCTTTGTCTTCCCCGGGGAGAAGGGATACCCTCCAGAAGTTTTACATTCCAGTGATCCCGAGCTCCAAACTAGAATCGAGATGGAGCTTTTAAATTACTTGGTTCGGTCCAATTCATGGTAATATTTTCCCTTCTTTTCTTAGATCATGCACGTTTCGATTCGGACCATCGAAATGGGCGTAGAGAGCAGAGTATCTGGGTCCTCTCTGGGCCCAAACAAGTAGGCCGACCAAAGGCCCACGAACGGGGACCAGAGGCCCAATTAATCCCCGCACGTACGAGAGGAACGGGAGGCGCCCCTCCCTCTCTGTGAGAAAACAGAGAAGCAGATAAGGCGTCTTCACTCCGCTTCAACGTCTTTCTATCCTTCCTTCCATCCATGACTTCTCTGTAAATCACTCTCTCTCTCTCTCTCTCTCTCTCTCTCTCGCTCGCTCGCTCTTCTCTTCCCCGCCGATGGCCGCCAATGTTCTTCCCCAGGTACGCCGTTTCCGTGCGCAGAGAGCTACGTAATGTGTTCGCGTGCGTGCGTCTGTGCTCGTGGGTACATGCGTTTCACCTGTTTGATTGATGGGTTCGAGAGCTCGCGGCGGTTGAATTCCATGTAGAGTGGCGAATTACGCCTTCGTTTGGTATTAGTTCGTCCTCGAGTTTGATGGGTCGATTCCGTTTCGTCGGTAATTGCAGGCGTTGGTCGCGATTCCTAGAGGCGCTACTCGCCACTGCGGTCCTCGGAAGCTAGGGTTCTCCGCGCTCGTGTCCAGCTCCGGCGGACCCTCTCGGACCAACCCTAGTCGCGGGTGTTTTCTGTCTAGGGCTTCGTTCGGCTCCGGCGGATTGAGCAGTCCGGTGATCGCGGCCCTTTCGAAGCGGAGTTTTGTGGTTAGAGCTGAACCGGAGCCGGAGCCGGAAGCTGAAGTTGTTGCTGCCGCCGGCGAAAGTGGAGAGGAGAATGCTGAAGCGGCAGCTGCCAATGTCGAGGAAGCTGCTGAAGTGGCGGTAACCGAGGAGGAAGTCGCGGAAGTGAAGCCTCCAAGTAAGCCGAGGGTTAAGCTTGGCGATATTATGGGGGTAATTCGTCCAATACCGTCGGTAGCTCAATTGTGAATATTGCTGCGAACAGTGAAGTGCAATTAGTGTGGCTTTGATCTCCCGAGCCTGCCTGTTGGTCTAGCTTTCCCATTTAGTACCGGTTTCGGTGATTAGGTTGTGTTACTTTTACCTTCTTTGAAAGACCAGATGATTCCTTTTAGCGTATGCGTCACCTTTTGATAGTCTACCGCCAGTTGGCTTTTGAAGACTGTTTTCATATTTGCGAAGTAATGATGTGGTTGTAGTTTAGCGGTTATCTGCTAGATAAGAAGATCATTTGTTGCAGAGTCCATTGACGATAATGATGGAACTTTTTGGTTGCTTCTTTGTTGTTTGTCTTTCTCATGAATGAGAAAATAGGGGAGAAAATCTAAATGTTTTCAACCACTTTCATAGATATTGAACAAAAGAGCAGTTGAGGCATCTGAGAAAGAACGGCCGGTTCCAGACATCAGGACTGGAGATATAGTGGAAATTAAGCTGGTAAACCTTGATGATTGTTTATCCATTTTGTTATAATTTATTTGGTTTTACTTTTGTGAGTCTTATCTGTTTTTTTTTTTACTGATTCTTGTAAACACTTGTCTGATTCAAATTGCAGGAAGTGCCTGAAAATAGGCGCAGATTGTCTATCTATAAAGGCATAGTCATTTCAAGACAAAATGCCGGCATCCACACGACCATTAGAATTCGGAGAATTATTGCTGGCATTGGGGTCGAGATTGTATTCCCGCTGTAAGTGAATCTTTTGCTCCTTGCAGTTAAATTCTTTGCAGCTCTTAGGTGTTGTTGAACTTCTTTTGAGTTGTCTCATTAATCAGAACCTGAAAGCAGATCGCTGTGAAGTTGAATAGTTGCATAAAGTATGAAATGTTAGGCTCTTGTAGTAATTGAGTGTTCTTGATATGCTTTGAATAGAGGCCATAGATAAAAATGCATCAGGTTTGCTGGCGCCATGGCAGTTTAGTCGGTTTTACAAATTGTGATATGGTTGATGCTAATGCATTCATAGATGGGATGGAACATAGCGCTATGCATTGGAAGTCATGTGTTAACAGTCGTAAGTGATGGTAGTAGAGTTTTGCCGATACTTTATTTGATGTTTGTGCAGTGACTTCGTGTTAAGACTGGATGATGTTCTTAATTTCTTGATGACTAGTGCTACACATCAGAAGTAATGTAGCAATAGTTGTAAGTGGTGGTTGTGGAGTTTTGCCGATATTTTAGCCAATGTTTGTGCGGCGACTGAGTGTTAGAGTGGATGATGTTCTCAATGTCTCGATGACTTGTTCTGAATAATATGTAAAGGCGGCTTATTTCTCAGCTGTTCTCCTTCAAACTACACTTTGACCTTGTTATTCAAGATTTTTGCTCTTCGGAATTATTACTATTCACTCCCGACAGTGTTTACAGTTCTTCTCCTCCGACTGATTCAAGTGCTGTCTATGCTGTGTCCGTCATACCATGTACATTTTGGTTTGGCTAAGCGCAACATACTAAGTTTTGCGATTTCCATCATCCCATATTGTTACAGGTACTCGCCCAACATCAAGGAGATAAAAGTCGTTAAGCACAGGAAGGTCAGGAGGGCTAGGTTGTACTATCTCAGGGACAAGCTTCCCAGGCTCTCCACCTTTAAATGAAGAACTTACAATCCTGTCTCCACTCTTTGGTTCTTCACAATTCAAAGGAGCCTTTTTTTCTTTTTTCTTTTTTTTGGGGTACCTGCAAATGGCATTAGAACTGGCCTCCTAATTTTTTTGTTTGTTTGTTCTGATCCTGTATTTCCATTGTTTCGTATCATGCAGAGAAGGACAATATCGGTGTACTAATGATTAGGAATGTGTAATTTCTACATCTCTTCTTGTGCTGTTCGTTTTGTCGTAAGATGTTCCTGTTTTTCTCATGTGTGATCAGCTAGGTTTGTTGGGATGGGCCTCGATAGTAAATTTACCGGTCGGGGACGTGGTTCATTCCATGTCGGCGGATAGAATGGAATCAAATTTAGGACCTCTGGTTTTCTGTGATCGATCATGTGCGCTTTTAATACCCTTTGGAAGGTACAAATTGGTTTGATTGAGCGGCTGGTGTTTTAATCTTTTCAAACTATTTTATAAGTACGAAGATGATGACACCGGAGGTCCCTAAACTTTTCATGATGCTCTCTTTCGTTGTCTTTGCCCTTTTCAATCTAAGGTGCGGCCTCAGGTCGGAGGTCCCGACCATCTAATCTGAGGTTGAGGCTATGATGGGTTCAATCGCAACCGCGACCGCGATAATTATGAGCCATGGTCGCAAATGGTGTTCGAGTCCGACATGTGGACTCCACGTAGGTGCCAGCGTGTAGAGGGTGATGGCGTCATCATTCGTGTCAGCTAACACTAATTATTTAGAAAACCATTCATGTGAGAAGATTCTGAAAAGTTTAAAGACCAAATCGGAAAGAAAAGAAATCAAGGGACTATGTCGAGCATCAAACGAAATCGTAGTACTGTTCATAAAGACCAAGAACGGAAAAAGCAATAAAAAGATATCCATATCTGTTGTCAATTTAAGAAATAAATCGAAATAAAGAGATCCTAAAGACAATTATAAAGACCAAATTGGATAAATGGACATATTAGGAATTAGATTGATCATTACGACATAATTCAAGATCATATCCATAACATTTCTTATCGAGATAATAATGGAGTAAGTGCCAATTTCGTAGCGACAAGTTTTCGGTAGCTCTTTCCCGAGGGACGACCGACCCAAATTTCGTCAGCCAAGAATTTCTTTAAAGCGTCTCCTCCTCCCTGGGGGCATCTCTCCTGTCGCCGATCCGAACCTTCGGTGTCGTTCTCTCTCTCTCTTTTTCCCTCTCTCGTTACTTGGCAACTAAGCAGCGCACTGCTTCTTGCAGAGTCCCAACCAAAACCGCCCTTCTCCTCCCTCTCCTTCTCTCTCCTTTTCTCTCTCTCTCTCTCCTTGGTGTCGCTCTCTTCTTTTAGGGAGGGGATGATTCTGCATCGTTTTCAATGAAAGTAGCCGATATTTCAGGCGAGGCGTAACAACCATTTTTGGACCGAGCATCCATCCATCCCCCTCCCCCTCTTCAAGCCTTCCCCCAAATCATCCCCGCTCCCACCGCACACCTCCTCTCCCTTTCTCTCTCTACATTCTTTCTCTTCCTCCGTGAGTTCTTCGCCTTCTTCTTCTTCTTCTTTCTCTCTCTTTCTGTTGGGGATTGGTGTTTCTGTTGTTTCTGTTGTTGTTTTTGTTGTTGTTGTTGTTGTCGTCCAGTTTTGATTCGGGCGAGGTTTCGTTTTTGTCTATCCAGCGGGATTTCGCGCATTTGTTGGCTGGTGGATGGTACCGGATTCGGTTCGCGCGGGGTCGGTTCGGCGAAGGAGGCGGTAGTTTCGTGGCTGTTGCTGTGTCCTCTCTTCTCCATCATGACCGCCGGTGGTCACCCGCTGATCTCCGTTCATCCGGACGAGCTCAAATTCAATTGTGTGCTCTCTCTCTCTCGCGAACGGATGGCGATGTCTAGTGAGGATACGTGTCTGCGATGATTGAAATTTTTCCACTGTGATTTCACTGTCTCGGCTTTCTTGTGGAGATTGGAATTTTGGACCTTTTTGACATTGATTGATGCGCCTCGCAACCGGAAAAAAAAAGGAGAGAGAGAGAGAGAGAGAGAGAGAGAGAAAAAGAGGACACTGATTGATGCTGATGCTGATGCGACTGGAATCGCCACGTACGTGTCAGTCACGGCTGACCTCACGTCTTGATGTCGACTTTCGATTTTATAGGCGATAAAAATCGAAACGGAGAGATGACGCACTCTTTCGATACCGTGCGTTTTCCGCGAGTTTGCTGTGGGGGTGCGTTTTCGGTGGCGATTATTATAATCAGACACTTTTGGCTCGGATTAGTGCGTCGCTTCTCGGCGGGTCGTCGGTTTCTGATTCCCCATTCAGCTGAACCATCCTTTTGTGGATCAGAAAGGATCGGTTTCTCATTCCATATGGGGCTGAACCATCCTTTGTGGATCAGAAAGGCATGTAGACATGTTCCGGGATTATTCTGGAGTGGATCTGAGGGTTACAGGTACCAGTGGCTGTATAGCGTGAACAGTTGAAGTGTTTCTGTTAGGTTCTACGCCTCGCTAACACTGCTCAAGTAGTGAGCGTTTTTGCTTTCAAAAGCACATTTTGTAGTCAACGTTGTCATGAATGTCCATGAAATATTGCCAACCTGAGATGTCGTGGGACCACGCGGGGATCAATATGGCCATAAGCCGTTAATGTGGAGAGAATAGTGCAGTGTACCTTCTTTCATTTAGTAGAATGTTGGTACACATTTATGTATGTGAGGTCTCAACAAGTTAAACTGTTCCTTGAGACATACTATGTGATTGGGGGTAATATTGCCTTTTCCCCCTTTGTTGATACTGGTTGGAACTTGGTGCTTGTCTGACATGTGAAGTGTTTTATTTTCATCCTCTGGCTCACCACAAGCAGAAGTTTTAGAATGCTTGGCAGCACAAGTCAAATGTGAGACAAGTAAAGTTCAGCCTAATCAGATTTTCAAGCCAATTTCATACCTGGCTATCAGCAATGCTTTTGGCATTTAAGTCTTTTCAAGTTACAGAGCAAGGTCTTTGTTCCCTTGTTTCAAGAATATATTCTCAGAGATGTGACATATGTTCAAGTGCAACTGGCTGAATGAATGTCCAGTATTATCGTACTGGTTTTTGTAAAAGGAAAAGGGGAATATTGGCTGTCACTGGTCATTTCTAATGCGCTTTTGTCATTCCATATGAACCTGGTTGAATGATGCATCACCATTATTGACTTCTCTGTTTTTGCAAAGTGTTTCAAAATTAATTTAGCTCTTGGCATAAGCTGGAATTTAGGCCTTGGTGGTCTGATCAATTGATTTTTCTATTCAGTTGAGCTGGAAAAACAAAGCTACTGTGATCTTAAAGTCGTAAACAACACAGAACACCATGTCGCTTTTAAGGTACTACCTATTGTGTCAAAACATGTTCAGATTTATGCTGTCTAGACATTTGCTTGCTCACATTAGTTCTTTCCCTTTGATATGCCAGGTTAAAACAACTTCTCCTAAGAAGTATTTTGTACGACCTAACACCAATGTTATACAGCCTTGGGATGCATGTTTCATAAGAGGTAGTCTGCTTCTTCTTCTTCTTGGGATAACCTTTGATGTTGTCAGTTTTACCTTGACATGTCTAAGTGCATTGGACAACAAATGTTTAAATTATGCTTTTTACGCATCTGGTCATGAGATATGAAATACCTGTATTTCTCCACTTTGTTTGTCTAACTCTGCTTTTGCTTTCTTTTGTTCCTTGCTTGGTCTGAAGTCACTCTCCAAGCTCAACTGGAATATCCCCCTGACATGCAATGCAAAGACAAATTTCTTCTGCAGAGTACAATAGTGCCGGCAAATTCAGATGTTGATGACCTGTCTCCAGATACTGTAAGAATATTATTTACAAAGGACCATGTTCCTATTTTACTAACTGTTGCACTATAATTTCGTTCTATTTCTAGTGCAATCAGGCTTGGTTCTTATTGGTTCTTACACAAATGTGCTATGATTTGTTGTCCAGTTCAATAAGGATGGAGGAAAAACAGTAGAGGAATGCAAGCTAAGAGTTGTATATGTTTCTCCTAAAACAGGTCAAGAAAATTTAGAAGAGAATACGCTGAAGAGCTCCAGACAAAGTTTTGATGACTCCACTGTGAGTCTTTCGGATTGATATATGTAGTTTCTCCTTTTTTCTGAATTTGGTAGATTGCTTGATCTTTTTAATCCTCCCCTCAAACTTGGTGGGAATGGAAATTTTATCCATGATTCGACAGACTTGAGAAGACAGAACACTTGTTAATAGGGGACAAAGGTGAAAGGGGAGAGGAAAAATTGGTATCCCACTGGATGTAAAATTTCCTGATTTCTTCTTCATGCACCGATATTCTTTTAAGATTTCAGTCTATAAGGTAGATTTGTGGAGAATACTGTGATCATGGTGTTGGTTTGCAAAACAGAATATTATGGGTGAGATTGACCTTTGAAAATGGCGAACCGTCTGCAATGTTCACAGTTTAATTCCAAGCAAGACAACAACTAGAACTGCCGATTCAAGCCTTTTCTAATATGTCTCGTAACAGACAGATACGAGAAAACAGGACAGAAGGAGCAGGGAAAGATGGACGAGACTATTCTTTTTTCCTTGTGTTTCTTATTTGCTGTGAGATTTGTGGACTGATAGGTTTTAAAGACAAATATACCTTATGACAGAAGTAGTCGTTCCTGGCCACCATAATTGTGTTTCCACAGAAGTTACTTCAAGAAGTAGAAAATACGCATCCCTATATATTAATGTACTTTACTATGTATTATTTTATTGCAATTTTATGCTTATTCTTTGCTATGTCATTCTCCTAGAATCAGTCCGTGCAGCAACTGAAGGATGAGAGAGATGCAGCTGTTCGGCAAACACAGCTCTTGCGGCAGGAATTGGTAAATTCCTTCTCTCTTTGATCCTCTTTGATGTCGTCTGCTTGACTGATATTTTTGTAATACCATGCAACATGTTTAAACGTTTGAATAGATGATAATGATCACTTTGGCTATGTGAGAGTTGCGGACATCTAAAATTTCAAACCTTTTGTTTTACAAGATTCGCTGACCGATCCATGTTAGAAGCCATATTTGACTTACTCCTTCCATAAATGGAGGTGTAATTACATACATACTTTCAATGTCGAGGACATGAGGTACCTAAACGAAAAACAGGGGGCAATGATGGGATACAAGTCAGCATCTTGTGAAGTTCTTGATATTAGAAATTACTCCAACTTGTTTCACTTGTCCCTTTTGGTTAAAATCTAGCAAAAGTTACTTGTCAAACATCTTTTACACGAGTTAAGATAATGGTAATTTGAAGTCTCTGAACGAATTTTTCTCCTGGCTCTTGTTTTTTTAGCTCTAGATCACGGAATCTGCGGGTGCAAAGATAATGTTAGCTGCATGTGTTTCTCACCTATTCTATGGAGGCGTGTCTTTTTAGCTTTTGTTCGTAGGCCTTTCCATCGAACAATACAATATGGAACTCTATTGTCCAAAACAACTATAAAGAAGATTTGGTTCTTCATATTTGCATTGCCTTTACTATAGACTCCGCCCTCAGCAGAAAATTTGCTTTTATCTTCGTGTACTTCAGGAGATGCTGAGGAGACGAAGGCATCGAAAAAGTGACGCTGGCTTCTCCCTCAAATTCGCACTTCTGGTGGCTCTCATTGGAATCATGGTTGGATTCCTTTTAAACCTATCGCTGTCTTCACCGTCGGCAGAATAACTTCCCATGAAAGAAAGTATCAATGTCCTTGTAAAATTTTGCCGGCTCTGTTTGGATGCAAGTTTTCCCCAATGTTTTTCCCTTTGCTTTCCATTTTTGTGCATTCTAGTATTTACACACTCGTGTCTTATAGGCTCGTTTGTCAGCTATGTCCTGGAGAGTATCTGGCATTAGTTTGGGTTTGCACCCATCGAATGATCATCTTTCGAACTGGCCGAACGGTGTGAGAACGGAGCTTATGAATAATTATTTGGTTAAGTTACATTTACCTTGATTCTTCCTTTGTCAAATGTCCACTCCCGAAATTTGCAAGGTGTAATGATCAGAATGATCGTTCGCAAATCCTTTTCTTCAATGTGCATCTTTTGTGAGTCTCAGATGCAGGGACCCTTACAAACAGATTCGTCATAGGTGAAGAGGCTTACTCAGATGCAGAGAGAGGACAAGCTGACCTCTTATTTCATTTAACTTGAATATGTTACAAGTTCTAATTTATTACATTAGTTAAAAACGTCATCGGCGTTGGCATGTGCAAATTGGATTTGATCAGACAAATTATAGCTTTATAGATAGGAAAAGAAAAGCTGATCAATGTCCAAAAGACTCGACACTCCTAAATACAGCCCAAAAATATGGAATTGGAGAATTGCTCATATGACATATTTGAACATGCCTTATTAAATTTAGGGGAAATGGAATAAAAAATACCTAAACTTTAACCCAACGTGTAAAATGATCTCAAAACTTTTAATTTATTTGACGTGATCTCTAAACTTTTAGCATAATATGCAACACTATTCACTTTTAATCTGTTTAGTATAGTCCCTAAATTTTTAAAACATTTTCAATTTAGTTTATAAACTATATGGAAATGTTCAATATTCTCATTTTATTAATTCAATGTAATTTGGTACGTATGAGCAATTGATAAAAAAAAAAATGACGTTACATGTGGACTATTTCTATAAGATATTCAACTTAAATTGAGGCATAATAATCCACGTCACAAAATAACGTAGACAATATTTTACGTGGATAATCCACATATAACGTTATTTTCTTGTCCACTATTCATACGTTTTGAATTGAAAATTAAATTAACAAATTCCGTTAATTTGAATTAATTGAATGTCAAAAATGAACATTTTTACATAGTGTAAGGACTAGATTGAATATGTATAAAAAATTCAGAGATCACATTGAATAAATTAAAAATTTGGAAATAAAATTACATATTGGGCTAAAGTTTTGGAATTTTATTGCAAATTAAAGCTTAAGGATGGCATTGTTATTCCTTAAAATTCAGCGCTCTCGTCAGCTGGACCTACCCTGGCCATCAGCCGCAAAACGACAGGCCGTTCGAGCTGCGCTTTTAGGTCGAAATCATTAGGCGGGAGAACGCCGCACGTGCCAATCTCAAACCTCACACGCGCGCCTTTCCCGCTCCCTCCTCTCTCCCTCTCTCTCTCTCTCTCCCCTTCTAGCTCCTCCCGATTTCGCAGATCTCACGCTCCAAATACGCGCCCTTGTCCTCTCCTCCCAGTTCCCACCCCGAACTCGGCATGTCGACTCACTCCACCGAGTCGCGACTCGCCGCCGCGCCGCCGACCTCCTCCTCCCCAAGCGACTCCGAGAGCGCGTGGCACCTCCTGTCCCTCCTCCTCTCGCTCGGCCGCCCGTCCAGCCCCCTCGAGCTCGCCTCCCGGTGCGAGCTCTTCCCCGCGCCGCCCGATCTCATCCGCCGCCTCTGCTGCGTCCCGGGCTCGCCGATCCGCCTGGCGGACGGCCCCCTCGTCACGCTCTCGCTCGCCGCCCTAGCCTCGCTCGCTCGGTTCCTGACGAGCTCGAATCTGGTCGGCTTCTTCTGCCCGCCTCCGGTCGAGAGGTTGCGCTTCGGGAAGCGGGAGCGGAGCGAGCTAGGGCGCGCGAGTCTGCCGCCGGCGAAGAGGAGAGCGAGTTCGGACGGTCGTAATAAGGTACCGTTGGCAACTGTTCTTCATGCTGTATACTGTCAAATTTGAGCATCGTGTTATCTAGCTATATAATGTTTTTGATAATTAAGTTGTGGATCTTACTTTCATTGGTTGACGAAGTTCTGGTGTTCACTTATGCCGTTCTCATGTATAATTCTGTTGGTCCATATACTCTGCATGATTTTAGGGGCAATATAGATGTGCAGCAGTTGTTTAGGTTGATTTTCTTGCAACAGCAGAGAAAAAGTTCTCGAAGTTTTTGGACTGATAAGTAGCTTACTTGGATCTTAATAGAGGTTTGAAACTGTATAGAGGAAAGGCATAAGACTGCGCATTTGGTTGATTAAATGTGTTGTGAAACGAAGCTTGGTTGTTGATGTTCTTGATCTATAGTTATGCTTGCTTAAGGTATAATGCACACAAGTCAGTGCACCAGAAGTGTTCTTGATCTATAGATATGCTTGCTTAAGGTATAATGCACACAAGTCAGTGCACCAGAAGAATGTTGAATTAGCAAAATAAAGGCCACATGATATGCCTCTGTGTTGCTATTCTCTGAAAACAAAGTGCAAGTTTTGGAATCTTATGGACCTGCTTAAACAGTGATGCTTGGCGAAAGTATATAGAGCGCAAACCCACACGCTCTGCTAAAATGACGTGCGCTAGTAAGCCATGAATGTTTTGGCAATTCCCATTTCTCTGATTGATGATAGACATGAATCAGTGCTATTTTTATTGGATTCACTTCATATCTTATCTGAAGTAGGTAGGAACTAGACATCACATCTCATAATTAAACCCGGTGCACTGTTGATGTCTTAGGGTGTGATGTATTCACGCCATCAACTTCATATTCTCATTTGTCTCTGATCCATTGCTTCAGCCACTGCCTTGGTGTACAAACCTAATGAGAATATATTATCAATGCAGGTTCATTTATGTATTAACAAAGACAAAGTCTGGACAATAAACATAGAGCGAAGCAAAATGCCAGACATGCAAAGTAGTCTGATAATGACTCCTTGGCTGTTTGTCAATGCTACTACGAGACGGTTAGGCTGGTTTTGCAATGACACCGACCATGAAGGTCAAGATGATACATTAATGACCTTTGCAATGGAAAAGGCTCAGAAAGATGGAGTTACCATGAATTACCCAAATAGTTCCTGCAAAGCTGAAGAATTTTTGGACATATCAAAGATTCAGAGACCTGGAAATGTGGTCCCTCCTATATCTTATCTGATGCCAAATGTTTTCCATAGAGTGTTGGAAAATCCTTTCATGTGCAAAGAGACAACTACTGAAAAAATAAATTCCACTGAGAATGAACACTTCTGTCAAGCATTTTGCGAAGGGGTGAATCGAGAAAAAATGTTGCTGAATGAGGCTGAAAATGCAGATCATGCCCTTGAAGGAACAAGTACACCCACTAACAATGAGAGAAACATGGCAGATGGTCAAAAAGAAGTATCAGTGAGTCCTGTCAGACTCACAAGAGACATTAAGGAGACTAACGTGGCATTTGATGCTACTACGTTGGACAGACCATCTGAAACAGAATTTAAGAGGAGGTCTGAGGTAAATTGTCTCGACAAGAGACCTTCTATTGGGAGCAAAGCTTCCTTTCCAGAAGTTGAGCTTTCTGGTATGCAGAATCTTTTGTCAAAACCTTCTGCCAAGATGAAAGCCAATCACAGGCATGCAGGGTCTCCGAGTATGCAAGCTCTCTCGAAATCTTTAGAGCATAGAAAAGCTGTCCAAACTTTGAAGGAACAGGTGAAAAGAGGTCAGAAATCAAGTAATCTGAAGCAGCAAGCAAAGGATGGTCAGAGTGGCATGTGCTATCAGGAGAGGAAGGGAACCTCCACCTCTGTATCTCTTAAAGTGAGCTACATTTTTTTAGTCATTTGCTATATTGCTGGCTAAAAATTGCGCATTGCAATGCCGGACATGCATTAAGTCATCTGGTTGATAATCAATCATGCCGCATTTTAGGATATGCTTCCTTGATTAACATTTTCTTGCATCATCGTAGGACCAATTGGAGACAAAAGTACTGCCTGATTTTGAAGCTTATATTGTGGAAGAAGAGGAAGGTTCAGGTATTACTGTAACAGAGATGCTGTCTTTTGCTAATAATGAGAGTTATCTGCTAATGAACTGACAATGAACTGCTCAGACTTCTAACAGCTTTCTTCAAACCTTGATTGCTAGGTGGTTATGGCACTGTTTACAGAGCACGTAGAAAAGATGATGGAAGTACAGTTGCCATTAAATGTAAGTGAAACTCTGTTGCTTAACTTGATTCTGGAATCACACATGCAAGCGATGCAATATCAGACAATTACTGTTTCCTTAATCGGATCTATGTTGCGATGGGTGAATAGACTTCAATTTTGTGGAAAATCAAGTGCTAGTTTATTAGTTACTGAAGATTCCAATATCACAGCATGTGTTTATGGGTCACAGGTCCTCATGCGAACGTAAATCAACACCACATAAATAATGAGCTCAAGATGCTGGAAAAATTCGGGTAATGGTTGTTTGAAATTGTTATTCAGTTTGCTGCATTTTTTTTTTTCGAATATATTACTGACATTTGTGTGATTTTTAGGGGAAAGAACTTTGTAATAAAGTATGAAGGCAGCTTCAAGAATGGAAATTCTGATTGCTTTATTCTTGAGTATGTAGAACATGATAGACCTGAGGTAATCGGGGCTTCGGATCACATATTCTTCTTTTTTCTTGATTTTTCTTCTCTCATGATGTCTTAAACTGATTTTCAGGTGCTCAAGAAAGAAATAGATATTTTCCAGCTACGGTGGTATGGCTATTGCTTGTTTAGAGCACTTGCTGGTCTTCACAAGCAGGTTTGATTTCCCGACACAGAAGTTCTTTCCATAGAAATGTTTTCCCCAAATAGTGGATTTGAAGAGTTTTTGGAAATTTGACAGGGAATTGTTCATAGAGATGTGAAACCAGGCAACTTCCTTTACTCGTCCAAGGCTAACAAAGGTTACCTTATTGATTTTAACCTTGCCATGGTCAGTAATGCCTGGTCTTCGTAATTCTGTTGTTTTCCCTCTCCTTCATGGTTTCAATGCACAAGTTCTTATGTTTCAATTTGTTGTGCTTGTCATTTTTTTTGTAACAGGATCTTCAACAGAAGTATGGAAGCAAAAGTAAGTATCATCATTGGTTGGTCGTTCTAATGTGAAATTGGCAGGCTGTCTAATTTGATTGTATTTGGCAAACCTCAGCAGTCTCACAGCCTGCTATAAGAAGTTCTGAGTAACTATTGCAATCTGATTATTATAAATTTTAGGATTGACGGCCAAATCTCTTTCTCCATCTCTATTTATTGGTTTCTGTCAAGAAAATTGTAGTTTATTAAGTCAAACCTACAAAATAAAGCCGTCGTCCAAATTTCAAGCCACAATGAAATGCCAATTGATTTCTTTTTGTGATTGTTTGTGTTGAAGTAAACACTTGCTTTGTCATTGTCATATGATAAAAATGATGGAGACTCAGTACCCTTCTACACTGCAGACAAATTGAAGTTGGGGTATACGCACACAGAAGATTTCTACCCTCTTTCATTTCAGAATCCAAAATCTCTTACTCCAACTAAGAATGGGAAGTCCACAAGGGCTAAATCTTTGAGCGCACTCAAGTTGGAGCTGGAGGAGGTAAAGGGTTCAAAGTCAATTGTAGATCCCAGGAACTTGAAAAGAAAGGTTGTGGACCAGAAGAAGTCTTATAATAATTTAGCTAGTCACAATGCAATAAGGAGCCAAGGTCCAGATGGTTCAGGCATAACTTCTACCAGGGATTTGACTAGTGGTAGTACCCCTTCAGCAAAAAGGCTGCGGGAACCTTTGCCACGGCAAGGTCGAAAGGAGCTTATAAACCTTTTGCATGATGGGATCCACACGAATCATGAAGCATCTAGCGTTCCAGCTACTCTGAGAAAACGAGTAGCTGCTCCTCCCAGAAGATCAGAAGGAAAACTATGTATCGTCTCACCGATGCCTCTTCATTCAAGAGGTGTTGCAGTTTCTGGTGCTGGCTTGAGAAGGAGTAAGGGTATATAGTTTGCAATATAGTTCCCATTAAAATTACCTTGATCATAAGAACTTGGTGTCGTTCGTCGTTTTATGGTCTTCATTTGATTCTCAGGTGATCATGGTAAAGAAGGGCCTTGTGTAGGGACCAAGGGCTTTAGGGCTCCAGAGGTGAGAATTAAGCCATTAATATTAGTATATAGTATCCTATTATTAAACTAGTTAGGTCACCTTTGGGGGACTTGTCATATTCGAGAAACTCAAGGTATTTTGAAAGACAACCAGTACCTTGATCATCTTATTACATATCTACCACTCCCTATTCATCTTTGGGAAAATAAAATTGGCAGAGCTAAGTTCCCTGGCTATCACTTCTAATTTAGACGCAGTTATTGGACTTTTGTTACCCTTATTGGGTTAACTCTCCCCATAGATGTACTGTGAACAACTGTTGCATGTTCGTGACTTTCTTTTATGACTGCTGCACTTTCCAATAATCTCCTCTGGAAGAGTAGAGAAGCTCAGTAAATTTACAATGCAGGTCTTGTTGAAATCTCCACATCAAGGGCCAAAGCTTGATGTCTGGTCAGCTGGGGTCACCTTGCTCTATCTGGTGATTGGAACGTCGCCCTTTCTTGGCGATCCAGAGCAGTATGAACTTGTGCTTTTACTTTATTTTCTAAATCAACAAGAAGATTGTTGTCGTGTCTGAGGGCATCAAACTCCTTGCAGGAATATTAAAGAAATAGCAAAATTGAGGGGCAGTGAAGATCTATGGGAAGTTGCGAAGCTACATGACCGCGAATTCTCATTTCCTGTGGTATTTTGAAATTTCATTCTGATTTAATTATAAATCATGGAAAGCTTCTTTTTGGATAAATGACCAGGAGTTTCTGTTACAGGATCTTTACGACACACAGTCCTTGGCGTCAATGAATCTGCGTGATTGGTGCAGAAAAAACACAAAGAGGCCGAACTTCCTCGAGGTGCTCCCGGAATCACTGTTTGATCTTGTGGACAGATGCTTGACAGTGAACCCAAGAGCGAGGATCAGTGCAGAGGAAGCTCTGAGGCATGAGTTCTTCGCACCATGCCATGAGGAACTGAGAAAGCAGAAGCTATTCAGACTGGGGTTCAACCAAGACTCAGGAATGAGCCCTGGCATTCAAAGAAATGATCATCAACCGCGCAACATCGCCTCGCAAGCTAGATAAGTTGGTTAAATGACTTTCCTCTCATGGTCTAACGCTCACTGGAAGCTTTCTCTCAGAATCCAGCATCGTCTCCTAGCTTTTCTTAGAGAAGTCTACATCGTTAGATGTTGTACAAAGATGTAACATTTAAATTTTGGCATTCCTTTCCATTCTTTTGTAAATTGCGAGATGCTCGAGCCGTTGTAACTAAACATCATCCAACATCAAAATCCCAGCTGTAGGTTATAACAAACTTCATCAGGATGACTATGTTAGGCTCATCTCATATCCCATTTTCGTGTAACATTAGTCATAGTGACAGTGTTAAAAAGCACCTCTGTCTCTTTTTCTTTTTTTCCTCATTCAGGTTTCCTGGAAATGGAAGATGTGTTTTCTGGAAGCATGATAGATTTGCTGAAGTAAAATGCCAAAATTATCTGTGGTCGATCCTGAGACAATTGATATGTTTTCCTGGACTGAGAGGTATGCATATGAGCTCCCAAATTGTCCTTAATGCCCCCATTCACAATCCAGTAAGCGTGAAGGACCAATTTGCCAAGACCCTCATACCAAATACCAAGAAAGGAAACAAGAAGAAAAAAAGCAGCAGAAATGATCTAGAATCCTAATCTCGACTCAAACTCAAATCACCCCAGTCTGACTGACGACGGTCAACATTGCATCTCGTTGCTCATGACTCATGAGTGAATGGAAAGGCACAAACACC
This sequence comes from Eucalyptus tenuipes, assembly GCA_014182365.1. Taxonomy (NCBI): domain Eukaryota; kingdom Viridiplantae; phylum Streptophyta; class Magnoliopsida; order Myrtales; family Myrtaceae; genus Eucalyptus; species Eucalyptus tenuipes. Next base: position 25,615,191 of record CM024540.1, on the reverse strand, counting down.
AAAGGAAGGAAGTATGGAGATCGTTGATTGAATGATACTCTATTTCAATGAATTGAATGAAACTATCAAATAACGCACTGCATTAAAAAATAAGAAAAAAACCACAAGAAATCTCAAACTTTGTCCAAAGTAACAAATTTACTCAAATTTTTTTTGTGACATGAAAACCCCGAAATTTGCTAACCATAAGACATTTATCCTAAACTTTTTCCGTGACACAAAAAACCCTGAACTTCTATCTGTGTGACACATTTATCCTAAACTATAGGGCATTTTGATCTTTTTACTTTTTTTTTTTCTTCTCTCTTCCCTCCGCCGGCCATGGCGAAGCCGGCAGAGGGAAGCCGGCGTTTGGAGAGGGCTACCCTTTGCCGGCGTTGGGCGCTTTCTTGGGCTAGCTAGGGTCGCCCTCGCCAGCATTGGGCGAGGTAGCCCTCGGCTAGGTCGAGCGAGGGGTGCCCTCGCCAAACTCGCTTGACGTGAGGCGTCGGGGCGCGCCCTCATCGACGTTGGGCGAGGGCGCCCCTCGCCCAACGACCGCCCTCGGGTGAGGGCCTCCCTCGTTAGATTTGGTGAGGGCACCCCTCGCTTGACGCCGGCGAGGGCCGCCCTCACCCGACCTAGCCGAGGGTGGCCCTAGCCGACGCCGAGGAGAGTGGCCCTAGCCGGCCTAGGTGAGGGCGACTCTCGCTTGACGCCGGCTCGCCATGGTCGGTGGATGGAATAGAGAAGAAAAAAAGAAAAAGAAAAAGGAAAAAAAAAAAAGATGAAAATGCCCTTGATGGGGGTAAATGTGTCACCGTTTGCAAAATTGAGAGTTTTTCATGTCACAAAAAAAAAGTTTAAGGTAAATTCGTCATTTAGATAAAGTTTGAGATTTTTGATGGTCCTTTTCTCGAAATATAAATTTTCTTTTGATATCATTAGGGCATGCAGCTATTTGGCATTGAGTAATCCCACTGAGTGTGGAAGTCCTCTTCGATCGTACTGACTGAATAGAGAAAAACACGCAAATCCATGACACTCGAGAGCGGCCCCTAGGAAATGGCACGGTGGAGGTCAAACTTGGGACAATTCAAATTCATGAGGCGAAAGCCAAGCTCATACGGATTCGAATTTGAGGCCTGTCGCTTCCCGAGACTAAAGTCCCACCCAATTTCTTACAAGAAATATACAATGGTTAGCAATGGTCAGGTCATCGTCTTACGTGATGTTTGTGAACTTAAGTGACTCCATTGAGAGGTGGACATGTGGCCTTTGACTTGGCTGGAAATAGAAGAGTCTAAAATTAGAGGCATTCATTTTCTCTCTCCTCTAGCTGCCGACTGAAAAAAGACCGACTAGAAGCAATAATGCTAAAAATCTCTTTACTCTTTTCAATTTTCAAGCGTTTTTTGTCTTCTTCTTGATCAGAAAATAAAAAGAAAGGCGCGTTTGATAACGTTTATTCTCGATAATAATTTCTTATCGAAATGATTTCTTTTGATTATGTTTTCAAGAACAATTTCTAAGTATTTTAAGCCATTTGGTAGAATCGTCCAAAATTTCATTTCTTGAATAGAATTGCATTTGATACCATTTTAAAATTTTTTAATCCAAATCATTTTTATAATTTTCAAATAATTTTATTACCTTTTTTTTTTTTTTTTTTCTTTTCTTTCTGTTCTTCTCCTTTATATCCGTCAATCGCCGGCCTTGGGATGAGTGGCGATCGGCTAGATGAGGGCCGGTGACCTTGTCGGTGCTCGGCGAGGCCACCCCTCATCGGCCGAGCCTCGCGGCACTGGCGAGGCCGAGCTCGCCCGGCCGCCCGCCACGGAGCTCGATCTCGCCAAATCTGGGCCAGGTCAAGCCTCCGGCGAGCTCACGGGAGCTCGCCCTAGCCTGGCGAGCCTCCGATGAGCTCGCCAGACCTCGCCCAATCTGTTGTCGGCGACCGGCAATGGCGGGGAACGGCAATGGCGGCGGTACCAATAGTTGAAGAACAAGAAAGAGAGAAGAAGAAAGAAAAAAAGAGAGAAAATAGGTTGGTTGATTCTAGAATAGGTCCCGGAACAAAGAATCAACTTTTTTTTTCTACTTCTTAATTTTGTTCCAAATCTATTTCTGGGAACAAAAAAACAAAAATTGGTTCTTGGAAATAAAAATTTTACCAAACGAATTTCTATTCCAAATCTATTGTCGAGAACAAAAGAATATAAATTACTACTATTTGGCAAGTTGCCAAACAGACCCGAAGACACGTTCTCTCTCATTCTCCAGTGCGCTCCACCACCACCGCCACCGCCTCCCCCTAAGCCCTCGCCGGTTGCAAGTGTTGTTCAGACCTACTTCTGGCACATTGCCTCCCCGAGAGCCCCGCTCGGTCGCAACTGCTAGGTCCCGAGCCCCCTCATCGACGACTATGATTCATTGGCTAACTCCTCTCTCTCTCTTTCTCTCTCTCTCCCACACACGCTCACTCCAGTCTCTTGGGAACCCTAGCGATGTCTATTATGGCCATCTCTCTCAGCTTTGGCAACTTCTGGGCGTCCCTCCGACGAGCTCTTGCACTTGCTCTCGCTCTAATTCTCATTGTGGTTGTGAATTCTGAGAGTTGCTTCAAGAAGCAGAGTGGCTATTTTAGCCGGTACGTGGAGAAAAATGGCATTTTTGTCGGTCGAGTCCAGGGATCGAAGAGGGGGATTTGTTGGGTCAGGAAGGAGGCAAAAAAGCGTGGGTTCTTGCAGAGGTTGTGGCCAAAGCTCGAGTTTTACGATATGGGTCTTCGTTTCTTGGGGTTCTTGAGCAGACAATTCTTATGCTTGCCCAAGACGTGGCTCTTGGGATGGAAGGGCTCTTGGTCTTCTCGGAGCAATTTCATGTAGGTGCTTCTCGGCCATCATCTTTGTCGTTGAATCAGAGAGACTCTACGAGAAATGACAAATGCAGAGACGCACAAAGAGTTTTGCAAGAAAGGAAGAATTAATGTGAAGAATGAGATGAGGAGATTGCTGGAAAGCTGTGGTGGAGGTGTATAATTAATGTGAAGGAGATGAGAGGAGATTGCTGGAAAATTGTGGTGGAGGTGTATAATTTTTAGCACCAAAAGGTGTTGACCGTGTACGCGTTGGAGCCGCCAATGAAGTGGCTTGGATCCGAACGAGCCTTGTGTCCAGAAAGTTGCTCCGGCCAAGACAGTCTCTTTGTGCGCTTCCAGGTCATTATGCCCACCCCTGACGGAGTTGCCAAAGGGCCACCCGTCGCGCAATGTGGTGGAGATCATCTTCCACACGAGCTGGAGCGAGAAGTCAGCGTTTCCCAGTCGGGTCGAAAAGATCTTCAAGGTCCAGACTGGCCCAAGACGACGACCCGGTTTGAGGAGTATCAAGAGGCAGTCAAGTGCCAGGTCCGAGTCTAGGTTTGGGTAGGGTGCAGTCGATGGGTGCTCTGAGGACAGTATTACCAGGTGCGTCGAGGATGGCAATGAGGTGTCGACCGTGCAGCAGAACCTCATTGCCATCCGGAAAAGACACGCTAACCTGCAAAAAGGCGTTAGCATTCCGGTGTAGGAATCAGTACCTTGAAGATTTTCAAAACCAGTCGAAGGAAGAAAAAGAAGTTTTTTTCTTACCATCATGGCCGACGATCAAATACCTACCTCAGGAGCACAAGATTCTGTGCAGAACACGATCAGTCGAGCAAAAGAGCCCACTGTAGGGCCCTTTTTTCCTTGGCAACCCAATATGGGGCAGCCCACTTCAGGACCTCCATATCAGTGGGTGCCGTTTCCTATGTTTTATGGACCAAGCCCAAATATTTCTTTTTCAGGAGGCCAAGTTCGAAGAGACGATGTTCAGACCCATGACGGCCCACCGGCCATAAGCGGGGGCGGGCCTTTAAGAAACAACCGGATCTTCTCATGTGGGCGAAAACCCTAATGGGTTAGGCGATTCGAATGTAGGAGTTCCGGCGGATTCAATTCGGGTCAAGCTGCAAATCCCTACCCGGGATTCCCACTCGGGTTTTTGCCGTTTCCCTTTGCGGCCGCCATGGGTCGCCTAGAACCCGGCGACGCGCTCTACGTTTCCGCCGCCGATGGGCTGAAGTTGCGGCTCATAAGCCACCCTCTCACAGGACTAGAAAATTATTAGAGTTGGGCGTGGGAGTTTCGGCAAGCCCTCGTCACGAAAGACAAAGAAGGATTTATCAACAGGACTATTCCGATCCCGACCGACGAAAAAATGGGGCGACAGTTGAAAAAATGCAATCAATTGGTTAGAACACGGATAGGGAACTGCATCGGCCCAGAAATCGCCGCCGGTTTGCCTCCCACAGAAGACTAAAAAATTATTTGGGACAAAATAAGAGAAATGTATGGGAAATTGGATCGGGCGAAATTTTTTTGGTACATCAAGCTCTCAGCGAACTAAAGCAGGGAAACATGTCCGTGACGGTATGCTTCAATAAGCTTTCAGCCCTTTGGAATGAACTGGAAGCTTCTGAAGAAAAACTTGAAGGGCCTGAAACAACCCTCCAGTAGTACAAAGCAATGAAGGACAAAGAGAAGGCTACTCGTTTTTTGCTTATTCTTAACGAATCTCACCCCACCTTTAGGTCGCAAATCCTGGCTATGGAGCAGCACCCACTCTTGGCCGGATCTTCCAACTTGCGGTGCAAGAGGAGAACCGGCGACTTACCTTGTCGGACAGCAAGGCCACCGAAGCCCTGGCGCTTGCGGCAAGGATCGAGAGAGGGCAGAAAACCCTAGAAAAAAAGAAGGTCATCGATCCATCACTAGGGTTTGCGGACCAGCGAAGCTTTAAAGGGTCTGCGAGGGATGGCCAGGATCGAGCACAGCGATCTAACAACTCTAAAGGTGTGCGGTTTCCGACTGATCTGCACAGCGGAGATGGATCTGGATCCAAGGGATCCAATGGTGCCCATTTTTCCAAAACCTATGGGCAGAATTTTAAAAATAAGGGGAAATTATTTTGTGATTTTTGCAAGCAGCCCCACCACACAATTGAAAATTGCTGGAAATTACATGGCAGACCTAGAGAAAAGGAAAGAAAGGGAAAGGAAATATCAGCAGCAACCTATCAACCTACAGGATCGGCAAACCAACCTATCACACATGGGCAATATCAACAATTAATGCACGCTTTACATAAATTAGACGTTCCAAAAAAAGGAAGCAGCTTTACATGTATTTCTTGTTGTTTGATAAATACTATATTAAGAAATGCCTGGATTATTGATTCGGGAGCGAATGACCATATAGCATGTGATAAAGGATTATTTTCTATTATTCATAAAGAATTAGATGATTCTATTATTGTGCAATTGCCAAATGGGAACATTACTCATGTTACTACAATAGGGACAGTCACTCTTAACTTCCAGATTGTTCTCATCAATGTCCTTTATATTCCGGACTTCCAATTTAATCTTATTTCTGTGTCTAGAGCCCGTAAGGAAAATTCATGTCAAGTATTTTTCGATGCTGATACCTGTTTATTTCAGGCCCTTTCGACTAGGAAACTGATGTCTAGGGTAGTCTCTCTGAATGATTATTTTTCTGGAAAAGCTTACCCAAAAATCTTGATCATTTTCCTTGTAATAAACAATCATTGTGTAATTTGACTACCAATGATAGAAAGTTCCTTTTACATTCCAAATTGGGCCATAGTTCTTCTTTTCCCTATCTTTAGTGTCACATTTGTCTTCTTGCAAAATAGTCGTGTAGTCATTTTCCTTTGAGCAAAAGTCGTTCAAACAATATTTTTTCCTTGCTACATATTGATGTCTAGGGACCATATCATACACCAAACCATGATGGGTCTCGGTTCTTTCTTACCATTGTGGATGATCATTCTAGAGCCACATTGATTTTTCTCATGCAGTCTAAGGGTCAAGTTATGTCCAATTTAAGGACATTGCTTTCTATGTCAAAAACCCAGTTTGGGAAAACTATCCAAAGAATAAGGACAGATAATGGTAGAGAGTTTCTCAATCATGAATGTGCTGCCCTCCTTTCATCATAAGGGATATTACATGAGAGCTCATGTACTTATACACCACAACAAAATGGAGTGGTAGAACGGAAGCATCATCATAAGGGATATTACATGAGAGCTCATGCAACTTCCAACAAATGACGATTGCAAGGGCTTTGAAATTTCAAGCCTCTATTCCAGACAATTTTTGGGGGGATTGTGTATTGACTGCCGCTTATTTGATAAATCGTATACCGACAGAGATACTTGATGGATGAACTCTTTTCGAAGTGCTTTTTGGGAAGAAACCAGACCTGGATCACCTGAAAACTTCGGTTGTCTATGCTATGCCACAATCATAGGACCTAGGGATAAGATGAGTCCCCGTGCTCGCCATTGCATATTTATGGGATATCCCATTTTACAGAAGGGATACCGGGTATTTGATCCATCTACAGGGGAATTTTCCGTCAGCAGAGATGTTTTATTCCAAGAAAATGTTTTTCCGTTTGCTACTCAGGAATCAGGCAGCGATAACAATGGACATTCTCCTACTTCTCATATTGAGGAAACCATTGAAGATCCCGGATACGTATTACTTCCTTCATTAGCCGATACAAGGGAGTCTTCTACATCAACTACCGACCTGACACCTTTAATGGAAGTTACAGATCAAGGCCAGGATGATGTGGTTCCTCCAGACTTGCCTCCTGTGGAAGCTTCAGATAATCATTTATCTCCAGATAATGATCCTCCCAAATGTTCCGGATGTGCCACGCGCCCACCAACTTGGACTAAAGACTACATATGTGGGGTCAGGAATTCACCAGGTATTCTTTTCCCCATTTCTTCTTATGTTTCCTTCGATCAACTATCTCCAGAACATAGATGTTGCATCACTCGCATCTCTGAAGAGCGAGAGCCGTCCAATGTTGATGAGGCAAGCATTGATTCACGATGGTAGAAAGCTATGGAGGCAGAATTGAAGGCATTAATAGATAATCACACATGGGATCTTGTCACCCTATCCTCACATCGCAAGGCAATCGGATGCAAATGGGTATACAAGATCAAATATCGGGCAGACGGATCGATTGAAAGATACAAAGCCCCATTAGTGGTTAAGGGTTTCACACAGCGGGAAGGTTTTGACTATCATGAAACTTTTTCCCCGGTAGCCAAAGACGTCACACTCCGCTCATTTCTTTTAGTAGCGGCCTTTCAGGATTGGTCATTACATCAGATGAATGTTCACAATGCTTTCCTCCATGAAGATTTAGACGAGGAGACCTATATGGAAGTACCACAAGGATTACGGAGATAGGGGGAGAATAAAGTATGTCATTTCCGCAAATCCTTGTGCTGACTCAAGCAAGCTTCCAGACAGTGGTATGCAAAATTTGCTGAGTCATTGATAGCTGTCGGTTTTCAACAGTCCAGATTTGATTATGCTGTCTTTACATGGACTAAAGGCACATCATCTATCTACTTGATGATATATGTAGATGTTATACTTATCATGGGCAATGATGAAATAACTATCAAGGGTCTCAAGGAATATTTGCATTCTACCTTCCATATTAAAGATCAAGGCTCGCCAAAGTATTTCCTTGGAATCGAAATTGCACGATCAGGCCAAGGAATCTCTCTCAGCTAGAGGAAATTTGCATTGGAAATTATTTCAGAAGCGGGATTGTCGGGATGTAAGCCAGTTGTAATACTAATTGAGCCATGGCCAAAACCACATGTGAAATAGTTTGGGTACGAGGATTACTTCGGGATCTTGAGGTATAAGTTAAATGACCGACAAAGTTATTCTGCGACAATGATGCAGCCCTCAAACTTGTGTCAAACCCTATCGTGCATGAAAGAACAAAGCAAATAGAAGTGGACTGTCATTTCACTCGAGAGAAAATCCAGCAAGGAATGATTGAGACACAAGGGATTGGAATAGAAGAACAACGAACGGATGTCTTCACCAAACCTTTATGTTAAAGACAACATGCGTATCTTTTGAGCAAGCTAGGCGTCTTGATATCTACAAGCCACTAGCTTGAGGGGGAGTGTTGGAAGATACGTAGAAATATTGGAAAATATTGGAAGATATGCAAGGATCAAATCATAAGGATATTATTAAATCAATCAAGATCATTCAATATTGGATCTGATCTGTAGATTATTTTATTGCATTTTTCTTTACATATACTTTGTACTATAATGTCGGTTACGCACATTGAGTAAAACACATAGAGAAATACGAGAAAATTTCCCTCTTTCTTCCTCTCGTTTTCCTCTCCTTCGACTTCTTTCAAAGTTGATTCTTTGTTGTTGGGAACAATTTCAGAATCAAGTCAACCCATTTTCTTTTCTTTTCTTATTCTTCCTTCTCTCTTCTTCTTCCATCGTTGTTGTCGCCGCCGCCGGTCGCCGATGACTAGTTGGCCGAGACCCAGCGATCTCGCCAAAGGCTCACCAAGCTAGGACGAGGTCTGGCGAGCTTGCCAGAAGCTCACCCAACCACTGGCAAGCCTCACTTGGTTGGGCGGTGGCCAGGCTAGACATGGCTGGGCGAGGAGCCTTGTCCAGATTTGGCGAGGCTAAGCTCGCCCAGCCGCCGGTTAAGCTCAACCTTGCCGAGTCACCGTGAGATCGGCGTCGCTCGGCCAAGGCGGGGTCGAGCCTCGTCGACGGCTGGCGAGCTTGGCCTCGCCAAAAATAGGTGAGGCCACTCGCCCAGTTGCCGACGAAGCACAGCCAACGAGGTGTGGCAACGCTCTAGCGAGGTCATCTGCCAGGGCTTGAAGAAGAAGAAGGGAAAGAAAAGATAAAAAGAAAAGAAGAATAAAAGAAAAAAAAGAAGAAAAAGTGATAAAATTATTAAAAAATTAAAAGAAAATGATTTGGAGAAGAAAATTTGAGAACGGTAGCAAATGCAATTCTATTTTGGGAATAGAAATTTTAGACAGTTACCAAACGCCTTAAAATGCTTAGAAATTATTCTCGGGAGCAAAATAAAAAAGAATCATTTTTGATCAAAAATTGTTCTCTAAAACAGAATGGTTACCAAACGCGCCCTTAGTGATTGCTAACCATTGAATATTTTTGAGCTCTTACAGGAGAGTTCAAAGATTTCTCTTTTTTTGAGGCAGAAAGCTCGAGTCTTTGTTTGGTAATCATTATGTTTAAAATTTGGGACCTCTTGCTTTTTTGAGACGGAATGGTTAAACTTAGGACCTCTCACTTTTTGAGACAGAAGTCCCAAATCTTTGTTGAGGTTAAAATTTGGGACCTCTCGCTTCTTAAGGCGGAAGGCCCATGTCCTATAAGGTCGTCTATATCAATATGAAGATGAATTTTAGGACTCTCGCTTCCTGAAGGTGGAAGGCTCAAATTTTGCTTAGGGTATATCAATATAAAAAGCCATAGGCCTTCTATCTCCACACTTTTCTATAAAAAGTTTCGGGTTAATATTACAAAAATCTTAAATTGATATACCTATGACAAATTTTATCTTAAACTTATATATATTATTTTTTTTTTTTGGTACCCGGGAACCCCGTACAGCCGGTAGCTGGTGGGTAAACCCTGGGGTGATGCTAGCGGAGGACCCACCACCCCGACGTCACACTTAAGAGCCGGACCGCACACGCTGGGATTCGAACTTCGCACCCCTTGGTCGGAGAGGGGAGAGAGCTCGAGCCAACGTAGCCACCACATGCGGTGGTTTAAACTTATATTTTTATATCATAAAAAAACCCCATATACTTGTGAAAAATTTACTCTTCTTTAATTTCCGTTAAATTTTACCGTTAAATTTTTAAGTTGGATAATTAACGGATGTATCAATTTAAGGTTTCACTTTGTTTATTGCAAATATACTAGTTTGTGAGAATCCAATTTAACGGAAATTAATAAAGGGTAAATTTATCAAAAATATATCAGTTTTAGGTTTTTTGTGGTTAAAAATTAATTTAAGGATGAACTTGTCACAGATTTACCAGTTTTGGACATTTTGATAAATTTATCACATATGTACCGACTTGGCATTTTTCGTGGTATTAATCATAACCTTCTCAACAATATGCCTATTTTATTTCATCCTTCTGAATTACATTCAATTTAACTATAAAGTATTTCATAAAAGAAAATATATTTAGCAGAGAATAGAAGTTTAAACTATTTAAGATTATACTCAAAATAAAATTTTTTAATTTATAACACAAATATGAGAGAAATTCTTGAGTTTTGGCCAAATTTGTTTCAGCAATTTAACCGAGGGAATAGATAAACTTTCAAAAATGAGGAAACCCCACTTCATTTAAAAAAAAAGAATAGTTAATGATGAAAAAGTAAAAACATACATCATATTAATGAGTAAATTATTTATAGTTTGGTGGCCTTATTTCTTAGTTATTTTTAAATATAACAATAATGGCATATTGTGAATTTGAAACCAGGGCATGCTATCTAGTCCTGGGGTCTAAACTCCTGCGATAACCTACCCTAGATTTATGGCCTCACTACTTAATTTGAAACCTGGGTAACATATATCAGGTAAAGAAGAAATTGAAAAAACATGTACCTCGAATCAAATTCAAGAATCGGCAGATTATTGAAAAGGAGGAGCTTCGGATTGTGATTCTAGATTTTGCACAAATGCATAAGAAGAAGGGGACAGTTTGAGATCACATCCTTCATTATGGATTGCAAACTAGATATATCTATTGATTTTGTACTTTAATAGTTGTGAAGAAATTTAGAAGAATTACTCTAAGTTTTATTCTCCAGAGAATATATAATTACTTGAGGCATCTAGCCTTTTATAGCTGTTGTTCAACTAATTATTTGCGCTACCTACCGAAGCAAAAAAACTCGATATACTAGCCATAAATCTGGTTAGTATCTGCTGGTTCTAACAAAAAAAAAAAAAAAAAACACCTTAAAACGTAGGAAACAAATTGCTAAAAGCTAACAAACAAAAACTGAAAAAATTGGAAACAAAAAGGGCGCGTTTGGTAACGTTTCGTTCAAAACCTGCTCTGGAACGAAATAGAAAAAAGTGTTTCTGTTCCGGGAACAATTTTTAACCAAAAAGATGCGTTTGGTAAACTTGTTCCGAGAATAAAAAATGAATAGAAACACGTTTGGTAAATTTATGTTCTTTTTTGTTTCTTTTAATTTTTTAATATTTTATTTTATTTTTCATTTTTTCCTTTCTTTTTATTTTTCTTCTTTCGGCCGGTCGCCTCGCCCAGCCACGGCGAGGCTCGCCGCCCCCGAGGCCGAGCCTCGCCGTGGTTGGGCGAGGCTTGGCCTCGCCTTGGCTGGGCGAGCTCGGGCTCGCCCGATCCGGCGAGGCCGAGCGTCGCCGCCCGGCGAGGCTCGGCCTCGCCGGATCCGGGCGAGCCCGAGCTCGCCCAGCCAAGGCGAGGCTCGGCGTCGCCGCGCGGGCGAGGCTCGCCGTGGTTGGGCGAGGCTTGGCCTCGCCTTGGTGGGCGGGCGGGCGACGCTCCGGCGAGGTCGCCGACCCTCGACGGCGTCGCCGGCCCTCGACGGCCGGTCGCTGGCCATGGCCGAGGCCGGCGACCGGCCAAAGAGAAAAGAAGAAGAAAAGAAGAAGAAAGGAGAAGAGAGAGAAGAAGAAACAAGAAACAAAAAATCGTTTCTTCAAAATCGTTTCTGAACAAGAAACAAATTTTTTTGTTTCTCATTTCTGTTCTTTTATGTTCGGAACAAAAAAACAAAAGGAACAAACGCAAAACGTTTGCTCCTTTTTTGTTCCCATGAACAAAAAAAAAAAAAAAAGTGTTCAAAAACAGAAAAAAGAAATGAAAACATGCACGCCCAAAATAACCACACTTCTACTGCTAACTAGAAAATCCGATTCTAATTTTTAAACACTCCCTCTCAAGCTGGGTTATGAATGTCTATCATATCCAGCTTGCATCTTAAGGCTTGCGCATGACAATGCTTCTTGGCTGGGGAAGAGTTTTCTTTTTTTAGAAATAGTTCTTTTCTATTTCTATTCCAGTGAATAATTTCTGACTAAAAGAATGCATTTGGTAACTATACAAAATTTCTACTCTTAGAATAGAAAAAGAATAAAAATGCGTTTGGTAACGCAATAATTTCTTTTTTGTATTTAGTCGTTTTTTATTCTTATTCATGGATTACTGACCGCCAACCGCCGCCCGCCGGCGGTCGTGCGGCGGCGGTGATCGACGGCGGCGGCGGCGGCGGCCGGCGGTGGCTCTGGGCGGTTGGAGGTGGCCGCAGCAAGAGAAAGGAATAAAAGAAAAAAAAAATTGCCTTATTTCTAGAAATTGTGCCCGGAACAAAAATAACTTTTTTTTTGTTTCTCGTTTCTACTCTAAATCTATTCCGGGGCTAACTTTCTATTCCGGAGAATAGAAAAACAACTTGGCGGTACCAAATGGATTTATGTTCTTTTTTTTTTTGTTCCGGCAAACAAAAGAACATAAATTCTGATGAACAGAAGCGTTGTCATGCAGCCCCTTAGAGTCTCAAAACTATTTCTGGATAAAACCTTGGTTAGTATGTCCGCTGTTTGATGATTGGTTGGAACATACGAGAGCTTCAAGATTTCTTCCTCAACTTTTTCTTTGATGAAATGTCGATCGATCTCCACATGCTTTGTTCTATCATGATGAACCGGGTTCTTGGCAATCTCAATAGCAGCTTTGTTGTCACATAATAATGACATAGGATTAGGATTTGTATTAGTGAATCTTAGTTCATTTAAGATTCTTCTCAGCCATATACTTTCATGTATTCCTTGACATATTGCTCTAAACTCCACTTCAATGCTGCTCCTAGTAACAACGGGTTGCTTCTTGCTTCTCCAAATAACCATGTTGCCCCACACGAAGGTACAATATCCTGTTGTTGACCTTCGGTCCATGAGAGATCCAGCCCAATCTGCATCCATGAATATCTCTACGTTTCTCTCCTCCATTTTCTTAAAGTAGAGCCTTCTTCCAGGATTTCTCTTCAAGTATTATAAGATTCGAAAAACTGCATGCATGTGCTTCTCTGATGGTCGGTTCATGTATCTACTAACCATACTTATTGTGAAACCAATATCTGGCCGAGTATGCTTGAGATAGATTAGTTTGCCAACTAATCTTTGATACCTCCCTTTGTCCGTTAATGGTCCTTCTTCTTCCATCTCGGTTTTATTTGTAGAATCCATAGGTGTGTCAGCTGGTTTGCACCCAAGCATACCAGTTTCCTTAAAAAGATCAAGAGTATATTTGCGTTGAAAAATTTCAATTCCTTTCTGTGACCGAGCTTACCTCCATACCTAGGAAGTATTTGAGTTGACCTAGGTCTTTAATCTCGAATTCTTCTGTCAAGATATTCTTCAGTTTTCCAATCTCCTCCAGATTGTCACCAGTTAGGATTATATCATCAACGTATACAATCATTATTGCTCTTCTACCTTCAGCTGACTTCTTGACAAACATTGTATGATCTATTTGACATTAAGTGAAATTCAGCTTCTTGACGACCCTTGTTAACCTCTCGAACCAAGCATGAGGTGATTGCTTTAGGTTGTATAGGGATTTATTGAGTTTGCACACTTTGTTGAAGCTTTCTTTAGTGTTAAATTCCCGGTGGAACCTCCATAAAGACTTCTTCCTCCAATTCCCCATTCAATAAGGTATTCTTTATGTCTAATTGATGTAGGGACCAATCCAAGTTAGCTGCAAGGGAGAGCAACACTCAAATGGAGTTTAGTTTGGCCACCGGAGCGAAGGTTTCTTCGTACTCTATACTATATGATTGCATGAATCCCTTAGCAACCAGCCTTGCCTTGAAATGATCAACACTACCATCAGCATTGTGCTTAACTGTAAAGACCCATTACATCTCACCAATTTCTTCCCAGCTGGTAATTCTGTATATTCCTAAGTATTATTCTTCTCAAGTGCATGAATTTCCTCAAGAACCTCTTTTTTCCACTCGGATTAAGCAAGTGCCTTCTAGATATTCTTGAGAATTTGAATGTCGCTCAACGTTGAAACAAATGCCTTGTATCTAAGAGACAACTTTTCATAAGACACAAAATTGTTAATGGGATGTTGAGTGCACTGTCTCTTCCCTTTCCTAAGAGCAATGGGCTGATCAAGATCATCAAGTACAACAAAATTTTAAGCTTATAGGAGCATTACTTTCATCTATTTTGGGTCTTGAACTCGAGTCTGTCTCTTGAGCCGGCTTTGATGTAGTACGGTTCTCCAACTCCTTTTGAGTTTTCCGCCTAGAATAGACAATTACCTTTTTATTTTTGTCTTGTGTAGCATCTTGAATGGGTAGACATGAAAGACTTTCGGATGTTGGATGACTCTCGGATGTTGGAATGGGTAGACACGGAAGACAAATAGAATTGGTATTTGTTTGTTGTGACCCGAGTGAATGAAAAGTGTTCCAAAAATAATTTTCCTCACAACTCTCCCCCTGAATGGTATTTTTGGAGTGAAATGGCTAGTGCTCAAAGAAGGTAACATCCATGGTGGTATAAAAACACTTTGTTTGTGGGCAATAACACTTATATCCACTTTGATTTGGAGCGTATCCTAGAAACACACATTTGAGGGCTTAGTATCTAGCTTGCTACGATGTTGCTGATTTATATGAACAAATGTTGTGCAACCGAATACTTTGAGTGGGATATGTGAGGCAAAACGAATATGTGGGTAGGTACGAAGTAGACTCTGAAATGGTGTTTGGAAATCTAGGACACGGGAAGGCATATGATTGATGAGATATGTGGTTGTCAACATTGTTTCTCCCCAAAAATGTTTAGGAACATGGGTGGCAAACATAAGAGAACGAGCGACTTCCAAAAGATGCCTATTTTTCCTCTTTGCTACTCCATTTTGTTGTGGAGTGTCTACACAAGAGCTAACATGTATGATACCATGGCTATTTACATATGACCCGAGCTATGAGTGGAAGTATCTCTCCCATTATCCATTTTGAAAACTTGGATTTTTGTGCTGAATTGGGTTTGGATCATTAGGTTGAAGGTTTAAAAAATTTGGCCAATATCTGATTTTTCTTTCATTAGAAAAAGCCAAGTGAGTCTTGTATGATCATCAATGAAAGTAACAAACCACCTAGAACCAGAAATATTATTGACACGAGGAAGTCCCCAAATATCGCTATGAATCATGTGAAATGGATAAGAAGACTTATAAGGTTGCAAAGGGTATGAACTGCGAGTATGTTTGGATAATTGACACACCTCATATTGAAGTTTTATTGAATCTTTATTGAACAAAGAAGGTACCAACCATTTTAAGTAAGAGAAATTTAGATGACCTAACCTATAGTGCCACAATCTTACGTCACTCTCTTCTTTAGCATGAGATGTTACACATGACATCTTCTTGTTTTTCCATTCTGAGGCATTAACTCGCAGAAGGTAGAGGCCCGCATCCATCTCAGCACTACCAATCGTTATCCCCGAGTTCAAAACCTGAAATTCACATGAGTGTGGAAAAATTTAGTAACGTAGCCTAAATCTTTGGTTAACTTGCTAATGGAGAGAAGATTATAGCTAAGGTTGGGAATAAATATTAATGAATTCAGTGTTACATCTTTTGAAATAACCACTGATCCAACACCAGCCACCTTTGAGCAAGAACCATTAGCAAGTCGAACACTAGTGCCATTTTGACATGGATTGTACACGTTGAACACCGTGATATCTCCGGTCATGTGGTCGGATGCTCCTGAGTCTACAACCCAAGAGGTGATTTTCTCTTGTTTAGCACAAGAGGCATTTAGAGAATTACCTCGTTGAGCTATCATTGCTGTACTAATCCCTTCTAGATGGGTTGCCTTCTGAACTGATTCTTGTAGCAACTTTTTTAGCATCTCCAACTGCTCTTTGTTGAAGGGACTCAAATCTATGGAAGTGATTGTTTCGGTTTGGACTACATTGCTTCTACTCTCTCGATTTTGAGTAGAATGTGAGGCTGATGGCTTCCAATCATCTGGCCGACCATGAATTTTCCAGCATGTGTCTTTTGTGTAACCTGTCCGTTTGCAATGATCACACCATGGACGACCACCCCTTCGCTAGTTGTTGTTGTTTGATTGAGTGTCTCAACTATAGGATGGTTGAGATCCTCGAGCTATTAGAGCAGAATTTGCTGGATTGGTCTGGTTGTTTGAAGAACCAAGCATCACCTTTCGCCGAGTCTCTTCTCTCCCGACCTCAACAAAAAAGTTCTCGTACACTAGGTAGGGGCTTTATGCTCAGAATTCGTCCATGTACCTCATCAAGCTCTTGATTCAAGCCTAACAAAAATTTGTAGATGTGTTCTCGATCTTGAATCCGCTTGTACCGCTTGCTATTTTCAGGACAACTCCACATCATATCTTCTAGCATGTCAAGTTGCTGCCAATGACGCATGAGTTGGTTAAAATAATCGGTGACAGAAGATTCCCCTTGCCTTAGGTCATGGAGAATGCCCTTTATCTTAAAGATGACCGAGGTGCTATCTTTGTTTGAATAAGTTTCATGAACAGCATCCCAAATCTCCTTTGCTGTCTTGTAGTACATGAAATTCTCCCTTGTTTCATTCGTCATTAAATTCAGCAGCCAGCACATCACCATGTTATTTTCCATGTCATTAAATTCAGCAACCAGCACATCGTCTCCTCAGGTTGTATGGCAGCTCCAGTTAGGTAATCTTCTTTACCTTTTCCGCAAACGAAAATCATGACAAAATGGAACCATTGATTGAAGTTGTGACCAATAAGTTTATGACCGGTGATGAGAAGAGTTCCACCTTCAGATACATTGATAAGTTGGGTAACGTGAGAAGAGTTCTGAGCTCTAGGGTATAAGGTTTCACTCTCAACCTCGCTTGCCATGGTAGTTCTAGGGTATTTTGTCATGGTGGAAACACTCATAAATATGGTCGAAAAGAATGGTCCAGATCGAGCTCTGATACCATGAAGAAATTTAGGAGAAAATTACTCTTGAATTTTATTCTCCGGAAAATATATAATTACATGAGGCATCTAGCCCTTTATAGCTACTGTTCAGCTAATTATTTGCGCTACCTACCAAAGCAAAAAAACTCGATATACTAGCCATAAATCTAGTTAGTATCTGCTAGTTGTAACAAAAAAAAAGCATTTAGGAAACAAAAACTGAAAACAAAATAATCACACTTCTTCTGCTAACTAGAAAATCTGATTCTAATTTTCAACAATTGCCAAATTATAAACTACATGTGGCAAGAGGCTTTGACTGAATAAATGAAGTTGGAAAAGGGCATGCCTTCTGGTAGGTTGAAAACTCAGAATCTTGGTCAAATAGCCCCACATGGACGGTGGCAATGAAGGGTTCCCCAATCTCATGGGAAAATAAATATATCCTCCACGCTTGAAACCATTATTCATCAGCATCACCATGCATGGTCAATTCATAATTCGACAGTTTGTGAGAAAAGACTGCTTACAGAATCTACCAAATTGTTCAAATGAAAAGAAATATAGAAAGATAAAAGGGGTCTCTCGAGTCAGAGGCATATATGCCCCCAAATTTTAATCTTGCCCATTCATCATTTTCACATGTCCAAAGCCCATGAATTAACCGCATCCTGCCAAGGTTTGACAAACCTTTACGACTGTCAGGCTCTGAAAATGTTGTGCACCTGAACAGAACAATCATATGCATTTCTCACGAGGCCACGCTTCCCATGTATCATTTCCACCTTTGCCAATGCCATGAGCATCATCGTCTTTGGTCAATAGATCTTTCTTTTCCTGCTCACTGGAACAATTCCAAGGGGTTGCTGGATGAGTCTGGACAAAATTATCACGATGAGAATTACCTGACTTGGTTTGACCACCTGAAGATGTGTGATGCGTTTCCTGTTGATGGCAAGTTGACTTAGGCTTGAGATCTTCTGGCCCATGAGAAAAATATTTATCTCTGCTGTGCTTCTTGGGCGGAGATCTGGACCTATATCTGCTCCTAGTCCTGGTCCTGTTTCTGCTCCTACCTCTGTTGTACTTCTTGGGTGGTGATCTAGACAAATATCTGCTCCTAGTCCTGCTCCTGCTCCTGCTTCTGCTTCTGCTTCTGACCCTGCTCTTGCTTCTATGACGGTGCAGCCGATGACTCCTGTAATCAGACGAGCAATTTCTCCTATCTCTAGATCCATGGGTTTCTTGGTAAGTATCTTTATGGTCCAAATGATCGTCTTTGTGATGACTTTCACTGGTACAGCCTTCAGCAGGCCAGGTTTCTGCTTCCTTCAGGTCATCCTTACGCCCCATAGGAGAGCCAGACATCAATTTCGATGCCAAAGAATGCCAAGATGGGGCCTTTTCGCTCGACTTGAGTTCTTCAATAACCCTACAGATTAACAGGAGATTTCCCCCCAGCTACAGCTTAACAATAATCTTTGGCCAGTAAATCCATAATAAACACAAATTAAGAGTGCAAAGTAACATTTTAAAGTAAGTGATCCCAATTTGTTATATTATATCCCAGGACTCACAAAATTACAAGAAATAATTAACCTAGAGAATTCAGAAAGCACAAATTACCTTAGTGCCTAGGCAGGGTCCAGCGGCACAATAATCTCTACAAAAATCACACAGAGTTGGTCTAAAATCCACATTTTCTACTATGTGCGCATCTGATTCAAAAGCTGTCCTGTTTCTATAGGGCCAAATGTGGAGAAGTAACAGCTACTTACCATCTGATACAGCCTAAACGGATAGAAACTTCCTTTGCTTGTTCGCTATATCTGATTATATCAGTTGAAAACAGTATGCATTACGAACAATTTACAAGTCATTCCAACATAAGGCACACTTTTGGTCATTCATTCTGCAGACACAAGAATATGTAATCCGTGGATGGATAGTGTAGACAGCGGATGTATCATGTTTCTCGGTGATCTTAGTTCCCTGAAAAGTTCTCAAGGATAAATATATGCTGCACAAGGCGGTAGATAATTTAGAGAAGTAAAAACTATCCTCCACGAGCTTTCCTTTTTTCTTTTAAACATGAGTGACCATAAGGAAAAATCTTTCAATGTGTGGAGAAGCGGCAGTTGTTTGTTAAAAAAAAAGAAAAAAAGAAATGAATCTGATTCTTTTTTAGAATATATGACAGCATGATGGAGATGACATTATATTACCTAGCAGACTGGATTTCCTTAACTGCCTCCTCCTTGGAAATATCGTTTCCCCCTTTCAAGACATGGCTTATCCCATTGGCCTGTACTGCAGCTTGTAAAGCAACTGCTTTGATGCTCACTTCCATGGAAGCAGCTTGCTGCTGAGACCACAGCTGCCGACTCAATAGCGATTGTTCAAATTCATATTGCTGCCGAGCTATGGCATGCATGGACTGCAGCACAGGATCTGAAATAGCTTGTGTCGCTGCACTTGTTGTCTCAGAAGTCTCAATCACTGATTTATTATCCATGTTTATTGGACAAATTGGTACTTGGAGCCTTTCCCAGAATCAAGTTCCTCAGTCAACCTGCAGTCCCCAAATAGAAATGTACTTAAGAAGCAGACCACATAAAACATCCTAGAACAACAAAGAATTTCCCCGTAGCTAGAAAACTTCATATACTTTTCAGGTCAGAAATCTTCAACAGTTAAATATTAAAAAAGGCAACTTATTCAGAAGAAATATATTTTGATTTCTCATTAGCATGCTTATTTGCACCGGCACTCTTCCTCCTTAACTCTATTGGCTGAGCATGAACGGCTTTACAAAATCTATTTCTAGACTATGAGGCACAGTTATCTCAAGCATCACATGGTGTCTACTGGGGCAATTAATGCAAATTTTGTGTTTTACCAACTTTAACGTATATTGTAAATTTTTTTTTTCCCATAATCTGTAAATCAGCGTAAAAGAATTGCTCTGTTGAATACTAGATTGGATGCCATGTTGCAGTAATTTGCTATTGATGCCAATTAATTGGTGATACTAGATTTTTATGTAAAAAATAGTAGGATTGGCAAATCCTAAGAACATGAAGGTTTGGATCAAGCAAAAGTGTAAAGCCCCACTACAAATCAGTAACAGTATAAAGCAATCGACTTTTCCATGATCTTATATATTTACATGCCAATATCTTGTAATGGATGATACACCAATGCAAACAGCACACTGTTAAAGGGTAGACTTCTTTCGAGCTGCAGGACATGCCACAGCAACAGCAAGGGGGATCATAGGATGAGCTCTCGAAAGAACAAGAACAAACATCATTCTTCCGCCGCTCCCACCAAAAGAGAAAAATATATGATGGCAGAGGGAAGATTACTTTAGTATAATAAGGCAAATGATTTCCATTTCTCATCCCTATCTATTCACAAAGAGAAGATAACAGCTACAGCAGTATATAAGTAGGCATATGAAGCGTGGAAAATCAGTCAAATTCATGTAGACTAGCAAAGACTGGATCCTGAATCGCTCCCAGCCCTTTCTTATTGACACTCAAAATGAGATGCTGCGAATTCTCGGACAAGCATCGAAACAAACCCTTCCTTCCCATCTAAACTGTCATTGTTCATACACGTTCTCTTCGACATTGGAGCAACACCCACAAGCAAGATCATGTTGCGACCTTCATAATGATCTGAACACGGGCATTGATTTGGTGCATTGTGGCGTGAAAAAAACAAAAAAAGAAAAAAAAAGAGATATATTTCCACTTGCAGAGTCAAGATAGTGACACATACAATCTCTAATTTTGTAAACCACGTCCGTCCCATGCATTCATTCAAGACTGCATATCAAAAGCCATATCAAAACATGATTTTGGCTCCGACCCTTATCCCAAGCGCCGAAATACCTAAAGAAAAGTTTCTGAAACCTACCCTTAGCATTCTCAACGTAACCCAAAACCGAATTATACATCACAGCAAACTCCTCGCCAAAGAGTTCGACGACGCCAAAGTTCCCTCTTTTCCACATTCCACTTCACGATCGGACGAAGAAGAAGAGGAAAAACAAACAAAACCCAGAAAAGCCCACGTTTCAAGCCACCACGACGCGGGCTAATGCACGAGTATGCAACCAAAGAGTTCAGCGACGCCTCGCTAAAGAGTTCAGCGACACCAAAGCTCCCTCCTTTCCACATTCTACTTCACGATCGGACGAAGAAGAAGAGAAAAACCCAAACATAAACCCAGAAAAGCCCACGTTCAATCCGCCACGACGCGGGCTAATCCACAGGCATGCAACCAAACCGAGAAAACTCGTGAGTTTTTCTCGAATCGATCAGGCTTTATATAAGAGATCGCCGCGGCTAAACAAAAGAGCGGGAAGGCGCTTCCTTTCCTGCTATTTGCTTCGCCATTCATGGCTTTTTTTTTTCCCTTCAAACTTCTTCATCGAAAGCAGCGAATGGCGCGGGCGATCAAAGGTCTAAGCGAGTCTCGAATAATGCAGAACCTGAGATATAGCTTGGACGCCGTGAGGCAGCCATCGCCGCAGTTTCATCGTCGCGTCCTCTCTCTCTCTCGATCGAGTCTTCTTTCGTCGAGGAAGGAGGTGCAAGAGGAGCAAAAATGGCGATGGAGCGTCGATCCTCTACGATGGCATTCACTCGAAGTACGGTACATCTCACAGCGCAGGGGAAGATGACGGAATTTGTCCACGTTGTTTAGATTAATATATGACGTGGTCCTTAAACTTTAGAGTTAATACATGAAAAAATTCAAACCGGTACATTTATGATAAATTTACCAAAAATTAGTTTTTTGACCACTAAAAATCCCAAACTGATATACATTTGACAAATTTAACCCAAACCGGTACACTCGTGACAAATTTACCCTCTATTAGTTTTCATTAAATTTTATTGTCAAATTATTAAGTTAAATGACACATGACAGTTGACTCGTATATTGATTTGAGATTTTACGTTCCGTTTGTTATAGTTTATAATTTTTGTGATTTTTTTGTAGTATTAATCCAATTTAGTGAAGGGTATATTTATCACAAATTTACTAGTTTGGGAATTTTTGCGGTCGAATAAATTAGTTTAGGGTAAATTTGTCATAAATGTACAAGTTTATGATTTTTTATGATCAGTTGGGGTAAATTTGTCACGAGTGTACCAGTTTGAGGTTTTTCATGGTAAAAAAAATAATTTTTGGTAAATTTGTCACAAGTGTATCAGTTTGGGGTTTTTCAGGATCTTAACCCTAAAATTTAAATTAATTTAGAGAAAATATCAAGGACCTAAAGTACCTTATTTTTTTCAAAAGAAGATTTGAAATGGAGTTTATCTCAAATAAGGACTTAAAATAATTATTTATTTTCAAAGAAGGATCTCACTCGCTGGTCGATAAATAGATGCATTCCGATGCATATTCTGGTGGCTTGATCAAGGTATTTTTGTCTAAAAAAAATTCTTTTCATTTTCGATTGTCCTACTCTTTTTTTTTTGGGTCAATGATTGTGTTGTTCATTATCTTCTTCGTCCCCTGTTAATCTTCTTCTCGCCTAGATCATAAACACCAGACTTTGGGAAAGGCCTGTGAGCGCCGACTGCCGATAAGGGTCACCAAGGGTTCAACGCTCATCACCGATAACGGGTGAGAGCCGTTGAGGCCTCGTTGGCTCAGGTGAGGGCTTGTAGGCTGACCCTCCCCACTTATGGCGAGGGTGGCGTCAACCGTGGCCAGCGAGGGCCGTCCAAATCGAGGCCCTACAAAGAGGTGCTTGAGGGCAAAAAGGTAGCTAGAGAAGTTGTCAATCTAGGAGTGGTGGTGGGAGGAAGAGACGAAGAAGGCAGCATGGGCGTCCCAGTTGTAGTCTTGGTAGAAAACGAGGTTGTTGGTGGAGTGGCGGGCGGAGGTGGGGGAGGTTCGCCCTTGTGGCCATTAGTGAGGTCACCTCTCGCCGGCCACTAATAAGGGCCGGCAATGGCCTATAAGACTTCACCTGGAGCTAGCGAGGGCTTGACAGCCCTCGTCGACTATGGTCGAAGCCACCCTCGCCCGATCTGGCGAGGGTTGACCTACAAGCCCTTGCCTCGTAGCTAGCGAGGGCTGACGGTCCTCATCCGCTGCTGGCGATGGGCGTCGAGTACTCGCTAGCCCCAGGCAAGGCCAACCCTCACCGGCTCTTCCCAAGTCCGGTGTTCTTAATTTGGGCAAGAAGAAGATGAACGAGGGATGAAGAAGATTATGAATAACACACCATTGACCAAAAAAAACAAAGAACGAGACAATCGAAATGAAAAAAAGAACTTTTTTAGATAAAAATACTCCTGATCAAGCCACTGGAATATACATTGGAGATGCATCCATTTACTGGCCAACGAGTGAGGTCCTTTTTTTAGACTAAATGACCACTATGGGTCCTTATTTGCAACAGATTCCACTTCATATCATCTTTTGAAAAAAGGAGTACACTGTGGGTCTTTATTTGAGATTTTCCGCTTCCCCTTAATTTAAAATATCATTTCTTAATTTTTAATTTAATTTAATATTGTCTCTAAAATTTTTATATATATTTAAGTTAGTTATTGAATTATATTGACATTGCACATTAAATTAAATTTTATAGATTTTATTGAATAAATTAAAAATTTATGAATCGCATTATAAATTTGAACGAAAGTTCAGGAATTAATTGTGTCGTTATCTTAATAGCAAAATGCCATCTTGGATAGGGCTTTTGCTCGTAATTGAATCCAACCCCGAATAGGAATTCGAGTTTGGCCTCCGCCATCTGGGGCTACGGTTGATATCTTCTTTAAGTGGGCCTATTATTGCGACTATGAAACGATCAACATGACATTCGAGAAACAAATAGGACATACAATTAATCCACTGATAGCTATAAAAGCGAGACAATTCCAAAAATATTTAAGAGCATTACATCTTAATTATAAAAGAAAAAAGAAACTTATGAATCAACGTTGGATGTCTTAGAAATACCTATCGAATATAATCACGCGAGGAACTTCCGGAGCAAAGCCCGCGTAGATTTTTCAAATCAATGAATCAATGGGGGCGTCATAAAATGAGCTGTGATTTTAATATGAGTCAAAATAGAATCTAGAAGAAGGCGAAAAATAAGATGACAGTCGAAGACGTAGCATATTGATTGCATTTACTCTCCTAAATCATGCACTCAATAGCACTTTTAATGTCCATAAAAGAGCCGCACCGCACGGCACCTTCTCCCCTGTTCACCTTTCGTTTTCGCCGCGGAAACTCCAAATTGGGCTGTTCGCGCTGTAACTTCCGCTACCGCCGTTCATCGTCACCGGCGTCACCAACCAGAACTTCCTCGTGCGAGGTCAGCCGTTAACCGTGACCGGAGCTCTTCCTTGACAGGGCAATGGTTGAAACCCCTTGCTTTGCTCTGTTCTGGAGTAAGGCGCTGGGGACTTTTTCTACGATTCGTGCTTGTGTAGGGTTTGAATGAGTGGTCTAAGTTGATTGCGTGCATTCTGGAGCGGTTCTTTCGAATCTGAATGCAAGTTTTGAGTCCTGAAATGGCCAATATTCGCTCCTCATGTCACTGCACAGTGCACACCACGTGTTCGATAAAATGCTTCAAAGGCGTGACTGATAAACGACAAGCTATATTTTGACATCTAAAAGTTGGTTGGTTGACACATATCGCTTGTTTCCAGTTATTTTGTTAAGCAGTTAGGGATGATTCCAGTTAGTAACAAATCTGTCAGGGCACATTTAAGCCGTAACATTTAGCAACAAAAAAATCCTTAACCCAAGAAGTGCTCTCCGAACCAAACTAGATAGTCTCTACCGCTAGGCTCACCAACCAACCTGGACTTTGATTCTTATTATTCCTACCGTATATCAAAACCAAAAGAATTGTTTTTTTTTTTTTTTTCTTTTTTTTTTGACAGAGGGATCGCCGGAGATCATTTTTCGGGGATCACACGACCCTCCGATGCTCGGTAACACCAGTAGGGCCTCGCCGCAAGCCGTTATTTAGACGTAAACCCTCGGGGGCTGGCTCAGTAAACGACCCTCGCTTAAGTCGCGAGCATCTAGAGATTCGAATATGTTCCCTTTGCAATGAGATAGTGAAGCCCAACTATCACGGCTACCTACGGGTGGGTAAAACCATAAAAATTGTTTCTAGCCATAAGTTTGCATATGACATAAGCGTGCCCCTTGACTAGTAAGGGAAAATCCCTTTACTAATCAAATAATTAGGGCTTTTTTAGCTTGTTCGTCAAGCTTTTGAGTAGCTCTTTTAACCACCGCCTAATTTCCCAACATGCTCAACAACTAAGAGCTGTCTAGGGGCTGACGGTTGGAGGGAGCTTGCTTATAGAAAGAAGATAGGCCGGTCAAACAAAAGCAACGTGCAATGCTAATTAGATTAGATGATTATCCTCGTTCTAAAATTTTCTAATTTTGCAGAAAGTGAGATATCCCCTTGTATCTATCTTAATTTTTAGCCAGTTCCAATAGGTTAGTGACACGACTCCAAGTTAGTTCAGACTTAATAGATTGATCTATTGCAATTGTAGTTTCCCAACGTCGCGAGATAAGGACCTGGAAGGGGCTGAACCATTTAGGGGCCTGTCAGTCCACATTTGACATTACCTCTAAACCCATCTTTTCCCCAACATGCTTACCGAAAAGGTCACGACAAGCCCAATGTGTCAGGCTCCTCAACAACCCTTAAGGAAGTATATGTAATAATATATTTGTATAAATTTCTGATTTATCCTATAATTAATCGCGACTTTTGCCAAGCTTGCAATTACTCATTGGAAAAAGGCAAATTGAATCTATTCTAAATTTTTGTTGTGTTAATGCTCCTCGCCATTGTCTCCTGGAAATCTGAGAAGCCCTCCAAGCAGCAGTGAGCTTGAATACCTATGACCGTGCATAAACTTACAGGTCGAGCATTCCCGATTCGAATTCTGTCACGATGTTTGTTGGAGCGATGTTCGTGAACTGAGGTGGCGCGGCCGAGGTGGACGTGCAGGAGAGGCAAAACGAAGAAGATGAACAGAAAAAATGGGGAAGAGAAAAGGAAAAAAAAAAAAAAAGAAAAAAACAAGTGCCCTTAGTCATGATGAGGAAAATGGCACCTAAAATGACGTCGGTGAGATGAAAATGTGTTTTGAAATTAAATTGTCCGCTTTAACTACCTAGGGTCGCCACGCTGGTCTTCAATTCATCTCAAAATGGAGAAAATTATCTCAAAAGTCCTAAAATTATTATATTTTTACCAATTCAGTAATAAATTTCTTAATTTTATCAATTGAGTCCTAATTTTTTTTTTACTTTTTTTCAATTGAGTATATTCGGCCAATTTTGGCCAGAATTTGTTGACATTGATACCGATGCTAACAAGAACAATTTTATTAATTTTTTAATATTTTTCGAATTTTAAATTATTTTTTTTTTTAAATTATTATCTTTTTTTTCTCTATCTTTAATTTCTTTCCCTTTTTTTTTTTTTTTTTCCTTTGGTCAACCACCTAGCTTTCGGTAACCGATTAGGACCGATGAGGTCACCCTCACTAGATCTTGGCGAGGGCAACCTCGCTTGAGGCTCGTGAGGTTGACCCTCGCCGGTTGTGGCCTCTAATCAGCCATCAAAGGTTGGGTGACCAACTAGAGGAAAAAAAATGAAAAAAAAAAATAGAAGAAAAAAAAGAAATTAAAAATATAAAAACTAATTAAAATTTTTAAAAACGTTAAAAATAATAAATTTTGTCCATATTAGCGCCGATCAAGCTTTGTAGAATGGTCGGCGTTCATGTCGAATAATTACGGCCAAAATTGACCAGATGAACTCAATTGGCAAAATGTTGAAAGGTTTATGGTTGAATTGGCAAAATACAATAAATTTATGATTTTTTGGATAATTTTCCTCTTAAAATGAGGAAATAGGGATTATGAGGGTTTATTAGTTAGGCTTCCTATGGTGGGACCCTTCTGGATCATCCAGCCATCTCCTCATTGAGGAAAAAAAATATACATACACACACACACACATATATATATATATATATATATATATATACACTATTACTCTATACTTAAAATTTACTCTCTTAACATTCGGTCAACACGTGTTGGATCTAACGTGTAGATTAATAAATTCGATTGGGTAGATGCGTCAACACTCGGGGATCTTTTCGCGCCGGTCTTGTCATTATTCATGCAGCAGTTTGTCACATATGTTGTCTGTATTTGGATTAAGGGTACAACTTTGGTTGTGAGGCAAAAATTAGTTTGGATAAACATGTGTCGTATCGGTTTGAGCTTCTTTGTGAGATGGAAATTAATTTAATATAAATGTATGTAAATGGTATTAACCCGACTAACTTACATATATATATATATATATATATTTTTACTTACCTTTGCACGACAAATTTTATGACTTTATCACCGGACTTTTTCCCTTTTTCTTAAATCCACCAGAAAAACTGAGCGCCCTCGAGTCGAGCTCGCTCAACTCAGCCACTGATTCGGACCGAGTTCAGTCCATCCAGATCACCTCTCTCTCCCCCTCGCCGTCTCCGATACTGCAGAAAGTCGGCACCGGAGAAGCGAACGCTTGGAAGCGAACCGGAAGATGGTCTCTCTGTAGGAGCAAAAGGCGTCTTCCGTCGCTAAACCTAGGTTCGTTTCTTAGTCATCTTCACCTCTCTGTGCTCATATTTCTTCAATTGATTGAGCTAGGGCTTCGAATCACATCCTCTGCTGTAATTTCGTTCTGTGACGATTCGATCGCCGTGATGGTTGTTCGATTCTGTCCTGTGGGCGCTTAATCCGATGACTATAATCGATCGTCCCACAGTAATTTTTTATTTTACCGGATCTATTTGCGAAGCGGTTGTCGCGGATTGATGAAATTTTGATCTCCGGGCGGAGTTCAGTTCTAATGTCGAGTGTTGAGGATCGACCAAATTTTGGGTCGCCCTCAAAGTGCTTTTTTGCTCGTGTGGGAGCTCGTCACACGTTGAGCTGACTTTGAAAATGCAAGCAAATCGAGGGCGCTTTGATTGTTCGAGGCGTTTCAGTTGCTTCTGCAGCTAAATTTTTCTCTTTCTCCTGCGTGTAGTCTGAGGGGTGTAAATATACTCTCTTTCTCAGAAAGCTGAGATCCCAAAGTCTGTTCAGTCATTTTGATTTTGTGCTGTAACCCATTCAAGGGATGTTGGGAGATTTGGGAGATATTTCTCTTAAGTATTTTGTATGCATCTATGTGTGCGCCTGTCTGTATGAATAGAAGGGCTAAGTTTAGCTGCTGCTCATTGGCGTTGCCCTAGTGGTGTTGGCTGTGGCAGATGACGTTGAACCCGTGGCGGACAAGGAGGAGTTGAGGTTGTCCACTGTGGATGAAAGGATTTATTTTTTTTTTTTTTGGGGGGAGAGGGTTGAAGGGGATGCTATCTTACAATGATAACGGGTCACAGGTACTCGGTACTCGTGATGGTTCAACAATAGTGGCAAGCGAGCCATGATGTGGCTTCTGGTGGCGGCGGCTGACTCGGGAGGTGGCACCCGATGGAGTGAGAGGAGAGAGAAATTGAGGTTTTAGGCTTAAAGTTGGGTTTTTTTCTTTGTTGTGAAAAATTATATCATGTGATGGGGTGCACATGTCCTCATTCAGGAAAGCACCAATTAATGGATGTCACCAAGCAGGCAGCTGCTAATTTGAGCCCTAAATAGAAATTATTTGCAATGGATGTGAGCTTTGACACACAGCATGTGTTATATACCAATGGTTAGTTGATTGTATCGATGTAGGTTTCTTTGCATGTTAATAGTGAGTTGGTATGGATAAGCTATTGGAGTTTGGAAGGAAGGCTCTATTTTATGTGAGGGTCCTCTCTGGATATGAAGAACGGAGGATAAGATCTTTCAGACTGCAGGTGGAGAAGCGCCTTCAACAGGTTGTTCGCCTCTTGTTTACTATTCATTATCTGCATTATTTATCTCTTATAGGGTTTTTTACTTGTATTGGAGAAAGACATCGGCTGTTCCAATCATTGATGAAGACCAATTCTTGCATATAATAGCAATGGATATTTCATTCATTTGTAGAATGGAACTATCCTTCACTATTGAAAAGATTTTGTATTCTAGTTTCTGTATCGTTACGACTCAAGAACCATGGTTGTGAATCGAATTTTTCTCCTCTTCAGTCTCTCTAAAAGCTTATCCTTTCAGTTTCAGCTTTTGTCTGTGCTCAGTACTGGAGTGTATTCCAACAAATTCTTCTTGGTGACATCTATCATCATCATCATAGTCAAACTTGGTATTTATTTGGGGAGTGCAAGCTACTTCCTTTCTTTTGACTCTGTAGTTTGCTCTTGCGTGTATTCACAGGACAAACGCGGTGGTTAGAATTCACCCCTTGCGCTTTAATACTTAGTTTTTAAGTATCCAGAGTAGAATGTGGTTGATCAATCACCTGACTCAAGGCTCAAGAGCTTATAAACCTTTATTTGTGGTAGCACGTGTAGATGTCGCATTTCTTCTTCCATTTAGTTCTGTTAGCTTTCTGTCTCTTTAGGAATTGTTTTTCCACCCTCATAAAGTCACTGAGGGTAACTCCCCAAAATGGAGGAGTTATGTTTTGGAGCTGTGCCTCCCAAAACAAGAGCTGAGAAAGTATTTCATATTTCTTTCTTTGCCAGTGGTCTGATTTTCTCTTCATTCTCTGAATATATCTAGGCCCCACAATGCTGGATTTTGGGAAACCCTTGGACTGCACTGGAATACATCAGTCTATGATAAACAACCTTAAAAACTGAAAATTTTATTTTTAAAATGATTAAAGGTAGATTTTCGGGAAGCAAATGACATTATCAATTTTATTTGCATCCAAAAAAATCGACTAATTTTCTCCTTATGGACTGCTGAATTTCTCCATAGACCTTTTTCGGTTCTTCTTTTCTTTTCTTTTCGAGCTCTCTCGGGGGTGAGGGGATGGTGCTGTCTCATACCATGCTGCCTGTAACTTGCATATTTTGTCTTGGTGGAGAGGATTGTCTTTAGTATGACAAAAATGATAGTTTACCTTATGATGAGAAAATTACATCCGAAATGTATAGCCTTTATACCACATTCTTTAACATTTCTTCACAATTGAAATTCTGTTAGGATCCTGTCAGGGAATTTCGGTGCCAATGCATCCATTTGTCATTATACTAGTCTGAATTTTGTTGGATGTTATCCTCTGCAGGCTCAAGAAAGGAAGGCAACCTTAAGAAAGGTCCCTGAGCAAGTTATTTTGTCTGAGGTTCGTCGAATGGTTGAAGAGATGCATGCTTTAAATAAAAGGCTGGAAGAAACCGTAAGTTTTATCTTCTTTTTTCTGGAAGAGTATACTTGATTATTCAGAACTTGACTACACAGTTTTTATTTTTTAATCATATACAGGCAGTTTCACGTTTTTCTGGGTCATTAATATATGCCACATTGAAGCTCTCAGGATTGTCGGAATTGAGTTGGTTACTTAAAAGTGAATATTAGTCTTTCCCCATTCAATTTCCTCAGGGGTATAACTTTCCCACTTCGTGGGACAAAGGGTCCTTGTGATGTATAATGTAAGGATCAAGTTCACTAACAGATATTGCTGGAAGGTTTGGCTTCTGCCATGCTGTGGACATGAATTTTACTTCTGCATGTCCTCTTTTGGCATCATATCAAATCGGTGTCCTTGGTACTAGCTTGTGCGTTTAAATTTCTTTATCTTGTTGGGTTGTCTATGAAATGAAGTAAATCTTTGTGTCCTAGTTAAATGTCTCGATATTCAATCAATTGTTAGTGGATCTCAAGTTTACATAATGACCTATGCAGGAGTCTGCCATTGAAGAGTACTTCAAGCCAATTGACAAGCAGGCTGAGGCAATCATGAAAATGCAGCTTGAGGGTGAGGAGAGGACAATGAAGGAGATGGTAAAAACCATGCAGAGACAAGCCTTGCTTGAGAGAGAGGACTTAGACAAATTGGCAAACGCGAAATGTGCTGATGTAGATCAACATAAGCAGATTCCAAGAAAAGAGGAGGAAACGAGAACGTGAACAGGTAATGGCATGTAGCAATTATTGGCGGAGTAATCACGATTCAAAGATTGAGGAAATTTTGTGGAGCTCAAGCAATTATTTCTAGGCTTCTAGTTGGTTATTATATAAAAAAATTCGTGCTTCTGGCCAACACTTTGTATAACTATTAAACACCTTTTGTTGTAATAATTGTACGAAGGGTACATCCTAAGTCCAAATTCCGGCAGCAGATGCTGAATTCAGGGTGTCGTTTCTTCTCATGGTATAGTTACTTGATTTCCAAGGATTCTTTTTAGTTGATACTTTTCCATTACATCATTATTCATCCCTTGCTACTCAGGATGTGCCGCACACGAGGCAAACGAGCATGATGCATCTGTGCACCCGAGTATGCCAAGTTCAAGAAGATGCGTTAATGGACTCCAGAGAAGGTCGATACTTTCTAATCGTCACATGCTTGTCTTTTGAATGCACGCTTTAAAATGACTCCAAAGGGACCGTCTTCACCTTCCAGCATCGAGATTCTTTCCTACTAGTCATGTCTTTCGTTATTTAAGAATGATGCTAAGCACTTTATGTGGGCACTTTACACGAATCATTTGCCGAAAGGAGAGTCGAATCATATTAAGTGTTTCTGCAATTTTCTCTTCTTCTGTTTGGCAATCTGCAATCTCTCAATAAAAATAAAATGTAGTTGACAAAAAGGATCCCATGAATCATCCGTGTAACCCGTTCTTGGGCTAGCTCCATCCTCATATCACATGAACATGCGCCGGAAACCTAACCTGGACCACCCGTTCTGAACTTGGCGATCCAATCTTATCGTGCTAACCGCATATCAGAGAAAAAAAAAGATAAAAGAGGATCTTTCACGTCTATCTTCACCTTTAACTAAAAACCACCGTTCCCGAAAGAAATTTCTCATTCTTTTCCACCATAAATTCCTCAAGGGGGCAATGCCGCTTTTCTTTGTCCAGCAAAGTACATTCATCTAAGGAACAGTCCAAAAACCCCACGTCCCCTGTTGCTAGTTTAAGCATATAAAGTAGGAAATCCTCTTTGAGAAAAATGGTAACCCCTAACTTGTTCTTTTCGGCCTCATAGGACAGGTCTCTCCGCAAATTGCTATCCCGATCAGAGCCCACCACTTCTCTCTTTTAGTTCTATCCTGAAGATCTTGAATCTTTCCATCCCATATACGCACGCACCAGATACGTTTGGTCTCTATTGTTTATCTGACTCGGTAACACTCATTAGGTTTAATGGGTGGTTAGACCCTGTATTGTCTCTTTAAGCTTCTTTGCTCTACCTGAAAGTGTGCAGAAAAAGATGTGCTTTTTGACCTAAAGATGGGACGTGAATGGTTTGTGAAACTCACGGATCAGTATTTGCACTTTGTGGGAAACGTAGTGAACTTCAAATCGTGTGGAAAAAGACTTGCAGAAGTCATGTGTAGCGTGCTGGTTCTAGATTTTCTCCATTTCAATCAAAATCGAAGATGGAAGTCCTATATGACACGGACGGAGTGGTACGATCTACACATCGATCGGACTCTGTTGAACTGTCGAATTAGGCGAGACTTTGTCAGCCTATCGATTTTCTTTTCTTTGCCCATTTTCCTGTAACCCGAATTGAGGGAACAGAAAAGGAAGGACTTGATTTAGAATCGGACACACTATGGTCAGCAATATAAATCAATGTGGAGGAGAAACAGCAATTTCCAGCATCAGTTCGCTGAACTTAACATTTTCTTCCTAATGTGTTCAGTGGGTAGAAAGCACTTTTCTTAAAAGTCATAAGTACTCGAATTGAGCAAAAACCCTGTGTTACCGACGGGTAATTTTTGCCTAGACTAAATTGCAAGATCACAAATAACGCGATGCTCATACGACTCCTTACAAAAGAACGCAAATCTTACGCAATTTTTACATTGTGATGAAAATTAATCCGCCACACCATTAAAAGATTGAAATTTTTGGCTGGAGTTTTCCACCGGCCACGCTTGAGACTAAAACACAGAGAAAAGACATATATCTTCCAAAGTCTAAGATCAACTTTGGAGACTATTAGATAAGGATTTTATTTTTATTTTAGGTTAAAATAGAAGATATTAAAATATCATGCATTGGTCCCACCCTAGGGACAGTGATAAGATATACAAATGGTTAACATCTAAGCAGCTCTACTTAATTAGAGTAATTGGGATGAGTGATCATTTTCTAGCCAAATTGAGAATTTGTCAGATTGGTCCAGAGAAGGGAAAACAATTAATTATGGGAGGATTTGTAATTATGCATGAAATACACATTAATTATTTTTGCAATTCAACAAGAAGTAGCATAATGGATGGGTTGGGGGGCTAGCTGTTGCTATTGCCCATTATTTTATAGCTGAGAGTAAAAATAAATGTAGGTGGAAAAGAGACGTCAAAAAGTTGAATTTTCAACTATTTTTGTTCCCTTTGGAGATGTCACGTTCGGTGCTGCCAATAAAATGTTCCGCCTAATGACTATGACCTTTTCTCTCAGTTACCATTGTACTTAAAATCAAAAATTTATTCGGGCCATTAAACCTATTATGTCCTTTCGATTCTAACTCTCGATTTGGATCACTAGATTTGCATTCCGTCTTCACGCCCTCTTAGATACATTAGACTATATGCACGCCCGTACCGCGTACAGTAAATACTAATCGAGTGCTACTCTATTATCGCAAACACTTTTCTTTTTCATTTTCTATGTCTTTCTCTTCATCTTTAGCATTGGGAGAGGCCCTCATGTTGTGCTGCACTACAAGGAATTATCGCTTTAATTAAGTGAAATCCCTGCCAAATGTCGAAAGAGCATTAGGAGCTTTTGATTAGTTTACGATTGGTACAACACCAATTCCTGTTTCTCTTGTCATCCACAGCTGACAAAACCCACGGCCTCATGTCTCCCAAAGTCGGTTGTTTAATTTAATCTCCACTAGTCTAGATTAACACCAATCAATGAGTGTTTCCTCGTCCTAGCGATGAGAGAGAGAGAGAGAGAGAGAGAGAGAGAGAGGTGTTTCTGCGTCAATCGTTACACGCTCGATGGGTAGGTCTGGCCAGGCATGAACCGTGATGCAAACGAGAGTGCTTTTTCTCTCCAATGGGTCTCTTCTGTTGGTGGCTTCTAGACTTCTAGTGGGTCAGCATCTCTGTCTAAACCCCTCCACTCGTCTTTTTCTTTCTGGTTTTGCATCATATTCTCTATCTCTCGGATCGTTTGGGAATTTTTAAGCACACGATTTATTTGAAAAAACTGTCCAAAAAATTCTAAACTTATTGTATGGCGACCAATTTGATCATGATCATTTTAATTTGACCAATTTAATTGTAGAACTTTTGAAGATTTGTCGATTTAATCATTTTGGCTAATTTTGGCCAGAAATCGATGACATGGATGTTGGCTATCTTATATGGCATGACCAACGTTAATGTGAATAATTTTTATAATTTTCTTTTTTTATAGCTCTTTCTTTCTCAAAGGGCCAAGAGGGGAGTGAAAATTGTCCACGCGGTTGGCAACATCAAACTTTCGACTAATTTTTGCCAAAATAACTAAACAAATCATCAAAAAGTTTAAGATTATTTTGACCAAATTGAAAAATTTATGATTAAATTGACAGTCATATGATATGTTTAAAACGTTTTGACAATTATCCCTAGCTAATTTAGCTACGTGTCATTGTATCTTGTACGGTGTGCATCAAGTAACTACTGGGACACGAGTAATAGGGGTGATTAGTTCCCGATTCCCAAAAACTTGGAACAGAGGATCGGTTCGATTCGGTTCTGGTCTAATGGAACCGGTCACTTATTTTTTGTCACTACTTTTTTTTCCATTATCTTTTTTCCCAGTACTTGAAATTGGATCGAGATAGTATTTAGTTCATATTTTACTAATTTTTTAAGAACTAATAAAATAAAATAAAAAGTATATTTAGTCGGTTCGGTCCGATCCGGATCCAATTTCTCCTTGGAACCGAGAATTGGACCACTTGCACATCTATTCCACTTTTAGGAATCAAGAATTGGACCGACACTCCCGAAAACCGAACCAAACCGGTCTGGTTTGATCCGATTCGGATGGTTCCAAGTTTGGGTGGTCCATTTTTTTATGATCCTAACGAGTAAGGTGATTCGAGCTCAAACATCAAATTTTAGAATGTGAACATAATTATGGCTCAACCTTGGACTTCTTCTCTCAAATGTAGACGTTCACATTCATCAAAATCAATTGTTGCATGAAAAGTGTTTACATATATAATACTGAACTTGAGACAATCAACCTGTGTACATGGGAAGTTCGTACTCTTGAAGCACCAAATAGATCCAAGAAATTGTACATTTACCGGACTTAATTTTATATACCTAGAGAAAAGATGTTGGAGACAACCCACGTTGAGAAATAGGACCACTCGGATTGCCGGATGCATCTAGCCACCTAATCTTCTGGACCTTGTAGTTTGATTAACTTAAATCAAAGCATTATAAAGATCTCACCAACTGATCCCTACCGTTGATTTTGTGATGTTGCCTTTTATCATATGTGACTTGGGAACCACTAGGGCAGTTGTTTATTTTTCAACTTTTGCGAATTTTGATTTTTTTTTTTATGATATATAAAGTATGGAGAAAAACTTTCACTTGAAAAAGATGGTTATTCCTAAAATGTTCAATTCAGTTAAAATAGAAAAAAACGTGATGAATCACAAATTTAAATAGAAAAAAACATCACGCTCTCTGTATTTAAATAAAGTATGAAATCGATGCTTCAACAAATTATTGTAATGGCCATTCGTATTCGAAATTTGTTAAGTGTGGAATCATCCTAGATTCTGCAATTTGTACAGCATTTGTGAATTCCTGAGTAGAATTGCATCTCCATCTAAAAAAGAAATGAAATGATAAACATATTTTATCAATAGGAATGAGCGGACTTACTATTCATCATGAATGTGCAAACCCAATTTTAGTAGATTAAATGGACTAGCTCTCAATCAAGTTTAAAACTTAATGCTTACCTCTCAATTACATATTTTCCCTTGATCCAAGATCTTTCCAAATAAGCTTTCATTGTTGAGAGTAAATGGACAAAGTCCAACTTGGCTGGTGACCTGATTAGGTCTAACTTCATTGTCCCGTTTTCCAAGAACAATATACAAAAATGGTATATATGTATACCAAACAATCGTAATCAAGTAATTACTAGATTGGGGAAACGGGTGTTAGAAATATTCATTTTTTTGTCACAATACTCAAACAAGAAGAGAATAGTATCTCTCTCCATGCGACATGATGAAGAACATTGTGCCTATCCATTGCATTAAAATAAGGTGAAATTCGTGGGTGGTCATGGCTGGCATCGCAGATTAGGTTCTTGTTCCTTCTCAAGACATGTTCTCATTTGTCTCTACTCATTAATATATTTTATATGAAGCTTCATACAATTTAACCCAAGGAATCAATCATACTTTCTCTCTCTCTCCCCCTCTCTCTCACCTAAGTGGTGCACGTGTCACCTAATTTGTGCAGAAATTTGGTGGTGCAGGCCAGTGAAATTAATGGTGAAATATGAACATTCATGGAAAAAAAATAATACAACCATCTTATTGTCATTGCAAAATACAGAGAGAACTTGTAGAAAGCATATGCAAAGCTCAAAAGAAGATGGCAAATCACCAAAATTGTCACTTTCGATTGTTACCAAGACTTTACCGTGGTATGTTATCTATTTCATCCATCTATCGATTTACTTATCATCCTCATTACCATCAAAGAAACTAGAGATGGATGTCTACCATGCGATATTCCTTTTCAGATCATCACTATCTCCTCCCTTGCTTATAGGCAATGACAACATTTATTATTGACGTTTCAAATTGAAAAGCTAAAAAACAAATAAAAAGTCGACAATGACAAAACACCAGATTATCCAAACACCAATGCTTCACATTGCATCACACTATCAAAATGTATAGAGCTTTAATTCTCTCTTCTTCTTCTTTTTCTTGCGACGTATCTTTGAGTAATAAGTTTAAATTGACAAAAAGTAATTAACAAATAAATTAAGGAAAGAGTTGAAATTAAGCCATAAGCATTAGAAAATATTCGAGAAGACACATAAGCTCTTGTCTTAAAACTCATTTTGTGTGAGATACACTCGCTTTCTTTTTACTTTTTCTCTCCAATCGGAGGTATATGAAAATCATCCAACAGGCCACATGAATCTTTTATTAGTCCCACACAGTTACCGAACATTATAAGCGATATAAATATAAATCTCCGCATATCTAAACTATACACAATAATATATAATCAAAAACTGAAAAGTACACTGTCTTTTCTAGTTAAAGTCCATATTAATTATTTTGATTAAATATTCTATTGCTGTAAAGCAATTAAAAGAATTATGCAATTAAAAGAATTATGCAATTAAAAAGTGGATCACATGAACGCATGTAACTTACTTGAATCGTTCTAAACTTGAAAAAAAAATTGATACACTTAATTGATCAATTTTCCCTCTAAAATATTTTTTAAAAAATTTCATTAGTGCCTGAGGATCCAATTATTAAAATATACATATACTCATTATATCGCATTATATGTGATTAGGAATGTTTATATAAGTCGGCATATTAATCCTATGGTGGATTTTTTCAATGATTGTGAGCATCAATGAGAGCTAAAAAATAAAACTCCATTTTAAAGTTTCCGAAATAAAGTGCACCTATTCTTCATTAGTTAGATCTAACGCAATATTCTTTGTGAGAGAGTTTCTTTTCTATCATGCGAGACAATGTTGATTAGAGAAAATCACTTGACATGTTAAAATTAGATGTTACATATTTTTATATTCATCATATTTGGCTAAATTAAATCAATTCTAAGATGTCAAAAACATACTTAGTGCATTATGACTCGAGATTCAAGAGTGCCAACCACTCATCATTTACAAGTTTATTTAAACAGCAAATCATTACTTCCAACATTTGGTGTTTTGGGTGCCGTGAAATTCACTATTCAAGCAATTGTCTTGAATGGTCAATCAAACTTTTGACTTTAGCTTTGAAATAGAAATAAAAACGAACAATAGTTAAATTTTATTTTTCGCGATTGATCCGGGTGTTTGAATGAAATATAAAATCACCAACCATCTCTAATACCACAAAGAAAAGATTAACAATAATAAAAATAATTCACCTATCAAATCTATTCTAAAATGAGAACATAAGAAACAAAAAGTTAAAAAAAAAATTATATAAATAAAATTATAATTTTCATATTTATAAAATATAGATAAAACATACGAAGGATAAATAATCAAGAAGTCTATTACTTTAGGTACAGTCAATATTAGTTATTCTCACTCCATATCATATCATTCTAAAGTGATTAAAAATTGGACCAAAAGAAAGCTATTAAAGATGGACTTGTTTGGGGTCACATTAACAAATCTAACTTACTTATATCATTTCACGTTTGAAAGAATTAGATTTACTAAATTGATGGAATTTTCCTTGTAAGATCCATAAGTAATTTAGGGCTGTTTGAGGATCCAACAAATATATACCAATAATATATCATACTCATATATGAGTCAAGTTATCAAAAAGATAGTCCAAATATCTCATTAAATAAGATTGGAAATGTCTACAAATTTTGGCACTTAAATTTTTATAGTGAATGCTTTCATTGATTATGAGCTTCATTAAAAATATTGTATTTTGAAAGGTTGAAAATAAAGTTCAGTAATCAATCAATCACTAATTAGACTGACCACGAGTTTCTTTTCTATTGAGCAAGTAAATGATTTATCAACCGCTTTATTTTATTTCAGACTTGCTAGCAGAAAATTCAACTTTCTCACCTGAAAAATTCTTCTAAATGACAAATAGTTTATCTATTCATAATTAGATGTTACATGTACATGTTACGTTTACTTAAGTTAAATTGATGATAAGATGATACGCATACTTCACCGGACTCGGAGTTGAAAGCCAAATGAGAATCATTCTCAAGTTTATTTGCAAAGGCAAATCTGTACTTTCAACTCTTGATTTTGGAGAATTTTAGTTGAAATCATCAAATGCAGAATTAAACTTTCAATAGAGAAATTTAATTTTGTAATGTCGATAATGATATTTGAAAAGAAAAAAGTTTTAAACACAGCTTCGCTGATGATAACCATTTTGTTTACCAGTTTTTCTACTTTTTTATTTATTTATTTCTAAGAGCACGTTTGGAATAAAAAATTCATTTGGTAATGCAATTTTATTTTTGGATTTTGTTAGCATAATAGTCTTTTGGATACTATGAGAATAACAGTTTGTTATGAGTCATAAATTCGTGAAAAAATGAGTTCCACGACAATTTATAATTATCTATAATTTTTTTTTTGTAATTTAGAATAGACTTAGATTAAAAACTATCATGCAATCATTTTTCTATTTCCAAAATAATTTTTTAGTTTGAAAATAGATTTGGAATAGAAATGAGAAGAGAAATTTTATACTTTTCTATTTTTGGAATAGATTAAGAAATAAAAATTCCTTTTATCGCTCGCATTTGCGTCGGGCCGGCGACTTACCCGCCGCCGCCACCCATCGCCAAGCCAGCTAGCCACCTATTAGGGAGATTTGAAAGAATTTTTATTAAATGAATTTTTGTTCCAAGAACAAAAATTTGATGTTATTATTAAACACGTATTTTTGCTCTTGTTTAGAGAATAGAAATAGAAAAATCTATTTTTAGCTAGAAATAGGGCCCGGGTGAAATGGTTATTATTTGCGCCCAGTTAACCACAATACAAAGATGGCAAGAAGAAAATCTAATACACAAAAAAGAAAAAAAAAAAAAAGGAAAAATGAGTGAGCGTTATAATTTTGACCAAGTAAAAAACGTGTTCAAATAAAATATTAGCACTCTTGGCCGCCCCTAAGTTACCAACTCCCATATTCATAATTAAAATAAAATGAAATTTGTGAAAATTCCTCAAAGTGACCACCTCATCCAAATTTTATAAAATAATAAATGCTCTGTTCGATTGCATGACGTTCAGAGCAATTTACTCGGAAAAATATGTAATTTCTCATTGCTATTAATCCAATAAATCGAGGAAAATACAATAAATTAAGGAACTTTATTTTTGTTAACTTAGGTATATGATTAAAGGTTACGTCGATGACATATTTAATCATGAAATGTTGTGGGCTCTATGCCCTAATCTTCACTTACTCACGGAGCTGATTTTTACGAAGAAGTGTCCCAGCATATATACCTTCCCAAGTTAAAAAAAAAGACACAAAATAAAAAAGAGAAAAGGAACGCAGCAAGGACCAGCGATTACGAATACGAATGGGCCCCAACCGTTCTTCAATTATATTCTATAATTGAGGGTAATGTATAATATGCTACTTACTAAAAATGTCAAAGAAAAATCTTCAAAAATCTTTTCTTGCAAAGGCAAATAGATGCGACTGGACCAATATGAACCGTTCTAAAATATTTATTATTCGAATGATCTTTGCCCCTTTTGAATTCGAAATTGACACAAATTGCACAAGAAAAAAAGTCAACAGACATAAATTGGATTAGACAGTAGGCAATTAATCAATCAACATAAGGGATCCAAAACCACTCCATTTTGTACGTCTCTATTATATTTTTTTTTGCGTTAATGGGTATATTAGTATTTCGGATGATCTTTGCCCCCTTCGAATCCGAAACTTACACAAATTGCATGAAGGAGAAGTCAACGGACAGTAATTGAATTAGATAATAGGCGTTCAATCAATCAACAGAAGAGATCCAAAACCACTCCATTTCGTACGTTTCCCTCTTTTATTGTTTTTTGCGAGTGTGTATAGAAGTGATTTGGTATTGGGTTTTGTTTAATAAACTAAAGCGCCCCCCCATGTTCCTTAGCATGACTTTTGGGATTAAACGAAAGAGAGAGATCAATCCTCCCTTTTGGCGACGGTTCCGTAGCCGTCCAAACTCTCTTTAACGTGCTTTCATCAACATCTGAGCTGGGTATTCTCAATTGAGTTTTCTCCTTTCTCTTTTCCCTTCTTTTTTTGGGGGTGTGTAGGGAGGAGGGTCAATGATCATCTGGTGAAACGAGGAAAGGAAAACCCTAATGTTGAAATCGAAAGAAATGGGTCGGGAATCGAAACGTTACCCCCCCGGTGTTGACCTCCCCCCAGTGTAATAAGGAAAAGTTCCAAGGCTCGGACCAATCGCGGAATTCCACCGCCCCAAAAGAGGAGGTGGGCAGCATCGAGAGGTGACACGTGTCCCCGGATAAGAGTCAAAGTCAAGGGGGTGCCTGCCCGCCCGCCCACTACTTGGTTTCGTGACGACATCCGATTTCATCGCATTGGAAAATCCGAGAGAAAAGATGGGAAAATTCCCATCTAGGCAGAGGGAGCTACGATGAAAATTTCCCCTAGATCACACCCCCCCCTCGACCAAGACCACTCTCCGTTCGTCCTAAATCCCATGCTTGACTTTCTCGAAATTTTGTTCGGTCGATTCTTGAAATCACGGCCGGTGAGGGACCCGTCCTGGAACGGGCCGTGCGACTGGAGAGGGGGGGCGGGCGGACGTGGGATCGTGGATGGCGACATTGGGCTCGGCTCTTTCGAGGCCAGCCATGGCGAATTCATAGGGCGGACATCGTGTCATCACATTCGCCATCGCATAGGAAACTGTAAGGGAGCTTAGTTGGACAAAGGAATTTGGAATTCTCATTAAGAAAAGAAGGGGAAAAAGGAAAGAAAATTTGGGTGGGGGAAATTATAAGGAAGAATCCAAACGGGGTTGTCTTTGTTTCTTGCTCCTTTTCTTTGGTCGTTTTCTCTGCACCCGTTGCTTTCCTCGCTCCTCCTATCTCTCCCTAATAAGTGGTTTTTTTTTTTTTTTTTTCCCTTCTTCAAGAAATCCAAGAACAGGGAGAAAATAAAAAAAATTAAAATAAAAAAGGGGATAAAAATCAAATCCATCCCTCTTATTTGTGAAATAAGAAAAATCTATAGTCAACAATGGTATGTGCAGTTACATAGTTCTTTCTCCGACCCCCATTGCGGGTTCGATTAAATACTAAAAAATATTTAAATTTATTACGTTTTTTTTTTTAAATTTTTCCGTAGAATAAAAGAAGCTAAAATTCTATTCAGTGACATCAAAAAAGGGAGAAGAAAAGATTAAATTAAAAAGCAGAGGGAAGCTGCACACTTCCTCCTTTTTTTTTTTTTTTTTTTTTTTTTGCTTCTCTTCTCTCTTTTGCTTCATATGCAACGCCACAACAAAGAGGTCACATTCATATGCACAGGAGAAACACTTCCTCTTCCTCTCCTCCTCCTTCCTTCATTTCAACCTTTCCCTTTTTTTCTTTTTTTCTTTTTTTTTTCTCAAGGCCCATTTATTAGATACCCCTTAATGGTGTTCTCTCTCTTCCATTGGATTGTACAGATTCACAGCTGAATTACCCATCTCAATCTCTCTCCAGTTCTTGTTCTTGATTTTCTCCTCTTTTTATTTTCTCTTGGCTAATCTTCTGATTTTG
Source organism: Eucalyptus tenuipes (assembly GCA_014182365.1). Taxonomy (NCBI): domain Eukaryota; kingdom Viridiplantae; phylum Streptophyta; class Magnoliopsida; order Myrtales; family Myrtaceae; genus Eucalyptus; species Eucalyptus tenuipes. The sequence goes on along the minus strand of CM024540.1, from coordinate 25,572,554 downwards.
ATTGGACTAAAAGACATAAAAACTCTTCTGGGCTCGTGAGTTCTGCTCCTTTCCGCAGAAGTTATTTTCTGGGTTTTTTTTTTCTCTTCTTGCAGCGACGCTTGCTGTGCCGAGTTGCATCTCAGCCACCAAAGGCTTGAACAAAATCACTTGTAAATATGTTTTTTGCACAAATTTGGAACTTTTTGGACCTTTTCTGAATAAATTTTGCGTTCCCACCTTGGTTTCCTCTCTCTCAATTTGGGTTGAACCGGTTTTTTTTTTTTGGCACTTGTGGGAAAAGAAAAAAAAGAACATGGGCAAGCAAGGGCCTTGCTACCATTGTGGAGTTACCAGTGAGTTTTTGTTTCTCCAATAATTCTTTGAGTTTTGTGCTTATAATTCCAGAAATGATTGAGTGGGTTCTTGTTCCTTTTCCTTTTGCTTCCTTCAATATATACTGAAACTTTTGCTGACCATGGATTAGATTTATAATTATAACATAATTCCATCCAAGAGAGGAAGAGATAGATTACATGAAAATTGCAAAAACGAACTGCTATGGTATGTATTATGGGGTCTGTATCTGGCTTGAGAATCCGAGGTGGATTTTCGATTCTGAACTGGGTTGAGTTGGAAATTCCCAATGAATTGAATGACCTTCTTTGGTCTTCTCATTCATTCCTTGAATCTTGCAGTTCGTTTTGTGCTGTGACTGACTGGAGCGTGCCTTTTGACTCTGGCATGTTGCTAATGTCATCACTGCAAATTGAGTCTGGAGTCTTGTTGAGGGATTGGCTGTTGCATCGTTCTTGTTGATTTGTAGCTTCCCCAATCCTGTGAATTTGTGCTGAATCCGTGCAGTTGACAATGTCAACTGACCTCAACGATTCAATTGGGAAAAAATGTGCTAAAGGGGCAGCTTCGTTTCACAGCTTCCACTTTGTGTTTGGTAACACTTTGCAAAACTTCTGCATAATGGGCCACATTCTCCAATTAATGGTCACCGAGTCATACCGTTCCAAAACTAGACTGCAAACGTCCTGCAACCAAATTACCCTTGGTGATTTCAAATTGCTTCAGATGCTGCACTGATGGGGCAGGATTTTGGCTCTCTCAATCTGCAGTTTGATTGAGTGAAATGCTCTGACCATCGAGAACCAGTTCATGCTACCTCCTTAACACTCATTCAAACCTTACTATTTCATCTGTATTCAGGCACTTGAATACTTCCTTTGCATATTGAACTGATCACTAAAGTTAGAAATCACCTGGTCTGCAATCCATTTTTCTGCTCTCAGTAGCAATGGCAAGCATGCAAAGACCTGTGTCTATCTCAATCCTATGTATCTCTTGTAGGCACTCCGAAGTTTTGACCATGATGAGATTTCAGGAGTTGCTTTCCACTGTTGAACCTTCAAACTTAGCCTTTTATCTGGAGTCCTCAAGAGCTATGTCATTCATTTTTTGTCTGTTGCACACTCTGCTTTGACACAAAAGTCATTTGATACATGATGATAATTATGCCATAAGAAATTAGTTTGTTTGACATGAAACCACATGTTTCATCTGGATTATCAATGCAGTGTGTGGTTTCTCTTGTACTTGTCATGCTGTCTTGCATGCTGATATTATCAGCTATAGTTACTTGACTACTGGTGCTAAACAAGACACATGAATGAAGAATTTGATGCTAATTGAGACAATGCCATGTGAAATTTAATTCTTTCTTTTCGACAGTAAGCTTGAAATTAGCATTTTGTCTCTTCGGAGCTTTCACTGACCCAACATCGAGCACATGAAAATACTGCTGGGCTTATGACAACTGAAGTTACCACTCGAAGCTCCTTTTTTTTTTCTCTGTTCTCTGCTACGATTGATTTAGCTGTAACTTGCATGTGTATATCTTTTGCTTGTGTTTGCTAATTCTTGAACATTGCATCAGGCACCCCTCTTTGGCGCAATGGCCCTCCTGAGAAGCCAGTGCTGTGTAATGCATGCGGGTCTCGATGGAGGACAAAGGGTACACTGGCTAACTATACCCCTTTGCATGCACGGGCAGAACCTGGCAATTATGAGGATCATAGATTTGGCAGAGGGAAAAACATATCCATAAACATAAACAAGAACAAGGAAGTAAAAGTTCCCAAGAGAAAGCAGAACACAGACGATTTGGTTTTTGGAGGGATTGTATCTGATTATAATCAAGGCTTCCAAAAGTTTATAGATGATGATACAAGTAATAGATCCAGTTCTGGCTCAGCTATATCCAACTCTGATGCACAGTTTGGCAGTGCAGATGCTAGTGATTTGACAGGTTGGACATCGATTTCCTATTTATGGAAGTACGTTTTTCTAGTACTTCAAAACAAGAGAACTTGTTCTTCATTCTTCTGAAGAATCAAGCAGACATGGACAAGATAACACTTATAGTTATTACGTGTGGTCCAAATGAGTCATTGGCAGGGGAGTCTCGTAGTCCTCTACTCAGGAGGAAGAGTAAAGAAATGTTGCCCAATACTATAAGTGAGAAATATCAAATGCTACTCTTTCACATTGGAAAGATTCAAGATAGATAATGAAGAGGGAAAATGAAAACAGATAGACTTGTGTACCTAAATCTATTCGTACATTTGATTTTCGATAATTTAAAAAATTTCTTGATTGCTTACACAAATCAGAATCGTTTTTCTTTGCAAGAAGGGTGGGTTTATTCTCTACTACAATATCACAGACTACATGGTTTGTCATGAGTGCAATTTCTTTTTATCAGTGACAGTTCTTATGGAAGAACTGCCTTCATTTTGGTAGAGAATATGTGGGTAGCTCCCTGCTGCTAATTTTATATGGTAATGTTGCTCCTTTGTTGCTGATTCTCTCCTCTCCCTTTGCTGCTCTGACAGGTCCGGCTCAATCGGTTGTGTGGGATTCGATGGTGCCTTCCCGGAAGAGGACGTGTGTGAATCGTCCGAAACCTTCTCCAGTTGAGAAACTTACTAGAGACTTGCACACTATATTACATGAACAGCAATCTTCATGCTTATCTGGTTCCTCAGAAGAGGATTTACTTTTGGAGAGTGAAATGCCAATGGGTTCTGTTGAGATAGGCCATGGAACTGTTCTCATCAGACATCCAAGTGCAATAGCTCGAGATGAGGAATCTGAAGCAAGCTCTCTCTCAGTTGATCGCAAGCATTATAAGAGAAGCGAGGCCTATTCTCGTCCTACATCTATCCCTCTATATAACAATGCAAGGATGGTGAATTCTCCAAATGCAAAACCTGGAATGGAGAGGAGTAAAAACTCTAGTGGACAAGGAATGAGAGTCGAACATCTTAGAAGGTAACTCTTCTTATTACTAGTGAAATTGCACCAAATATTGTAAAATAACAACTGCGTGATATCTCAATTAAAGATCTGAATATTGAGGCTATAGACATCCCCAGTTAGAGAGTGGCCTAAGGATAGTTCAACGGCATGTTCAAATGGAACCATTTTGTGATCAGTGCTTCTTTTCTGCAAAGAATGTACATTTTATTAAAAGATGGCTTGTATCTATTGGTGGAAAAAAAAAGCTGCTGCTGTTTGCAGTAGAACTTTGCTCTCCTAGTGCAAGACAGATGGTCAATATGGCCCTTCTCTAATATCTCACTTATTGGTAATTACAGGGACATATCGCAGCACGAGAAATTGCAGGGTCTAGGAAATCATAATTCGCCACTATGTTACATAGATTTGAAAGTAAGTTGACTTATTTCTTTTACTCTTTTCATAGAAGTGAAGCTTGAGCAAATTGATATTGCTTAAGTACCTGTTGTGATTATGGCAATGAGTATCCTAAGTTTAAGATTTTCTTCATGTTGATTGATGATTGTTCATTCACATTTTTCATATGCATTCCAAATTCGTGCATTTACTCATTTACTGTATTTTTGCAAATAGAGCAACTTACAAGATGTAAATTTGATATGACTGGGGAACTTCACGGATACAACCGAGTTTCTTTTTCTACCTCTAAATGATTTTTGATTCAATGAGTCATGTCAACTATATACACGAACTACAAGATTTAGTCTTAGCTCAAGTTGTTCCTGATTCCCAGACACTTGTTTTTCCCCCATCCAGCATTGGTCTGCTCAATATGGTGATAGCCCCTCATTTTTTATTTCTCACAATTTGTGTAGGAAGTGCTAAACTTTGAGGAGTTCGCAAGACTCTTGAATGATGATGAGCGACGACAACTTCTAAAGTACCTACCTCCTGTGGATACCAGCCAACTTCCTGACAGGTTATTCTCCTTGTCACCCATATCTTCATGTGGTTTGATGGCAGGCTTGGGAAAACATATTTCTCATGAGATGCTGGTAAAAATGTATTAGATTAGTTGCGCTGTCTGAGGCAGGCAGTCACTATGGTGTATGACATCTGCTTGCTTGTATGCTTCCCTGTGCAAATGCCTGGATAAATTGTTTCCATTAGGTTTGATACTCTTAATGCCTTGACATAGAAATTTCTTTGGTGCAGCCTCGAGTACTTGTTTGATAGTCCTATCTTCAAGGAGAACTTATCTTCCTTCCAGAAGCTTCTCTCTGAAGGAGTCTTTGATCGCTCCTTTTTGGGGGTGAAAGCCGAAGATTATAAGACTCTGAGAAGGCTTGCACTTTCTAGTTCGATGAAATGCAAATGGGTGGAGTGCCTCCAGCAGCTCCAGGTACGTGAAAAGATTAGCATGTATCTTTTACCTATAAGTATTGACAATCCACTGCTTCTTTGCTTAGAATCTAATCATTGGATGCAGGACAGTAAAAATACCTCTGAAGAGTCCACTGTTGGCAGACCTCATGCCAATCTCGCTAGAAACTTAATAAACGGCAAGAGAGTACGTGACATCCAAAGTCAAAACTTCCCAGGTGAATCCTCATGTGTTTTTTCATGGATTGTGGAAAGAAATTGATCTCCTATTAACTTTCACTGTGGGTCAGAGCACACTAAATGCTGAATCATTCAATGTCTAAGGATTTTAGGATGTAAACAAGACAAACCAGATAAGAGCTTTTAAAAGTCAAAGAAGTATCCTAATTATCATAACATGCGATCTTACTTTTGCTGTCCTAACACATGATACCAAAAGTTTTTGATGGCATAAATTGTTAATTGCTCATCCTAGCTAAATCTTGCTTTCAGGTTTTCCTCCTCTCTTTCATTGAAAGGTAGTAGGAGGGATTATTTCTGATAATTGGACTACTTTTAAACATATTCATGGTTGGAAAAAAAAAAAATCCTGTTATGGCGAGATTGAACTTTGTCTATGCTCTAAGAATGTCAAACAAACATGTTGTATGGAACCTTGTGACAATCTTATGGTCTTGAAATTAATAATCTCATGCTTTGTATCTTTCAGAAGCAAAGATGATGATGAAAAGTCCAAAAGGGGGGGCTTGGAAGGGTAGCTGTGAAAACAAGGACCTCTTGGACAATGATGGCTCTTGCTTCAGTCCAAGAAGCCTCTTTGCCTTGCCTCCTGATAATAGCACTCTAATGCTGGATTCTTTCCCAGTCATAGATGAAAGTAATGATCAGGATCTTCTGGTCGATGTGCCATCTAATGGCTCCTTTGCTCAAGCAGAGCTCCTTCACCCAGCACTGAGTTTTGGCTCCCAACAGGCAAGTACTAGTAGTAGTTCAGGATACCCGAATGCTCTTCATCCCTGATAATCATTTTGTCAGGTGTTAGGCTTTAGTCTCTAGGGTTTATTTGGGCGTGCCATTGTGCCAAAGTGACGACAGGTCACTTGCATGGCTAACTAAGGAAAGTTTGTGAATGGGGTTTATGGATGCTCTTCTTAGCTTCAGCTTTTGAACTTGGAATCTTCTTGACATGAGTATAGGTGGGTTGTCTTTTTCTTTTTCTTTTTCAATTTGTATAGGATGACGCACAGGATGTAATATAGCTCTCGATGCAGAAGAGATGGTCACTCACAGGGTTCTGTTGCGACTATTTTGTTTTTTTTGTCACCCTTGGCGCATCAATTCTGCTTTTCAGTGTAGCAAATTATGCCAATTGATGAAAAGAAGAGGAAGGCAATGAAGATGATGCTAGTGAGTTAACTTGAAATGAAAGTCTGTTTTTTTAGTGGTATAAACACATGTTCCTCACTCAAATAACCTGTTTTAAGATCTCGTCGAGACAAGATATCGACATGATGAAACGTAACAAGGATAAGTAGAAAGTAGTGCCTGATGCCTATGGATGTGCGTTGAGCCTAAAGATGATCCTGATGATTTTCTTGTGAGCCAATTCTGCTTCCTAGACTCTTTCCTGTCCACTGCCAAGGGCCAAGATTTGTAAATCACAGCAAAACTGATATAAGCGCTTGACTGCGCACTTCAAGGTCCAAGAAATGCGTAAAGGCTCGCTTGTCTCCAGGATGATACATTCACTTCTTGCGTTTGGTTAAGAACGGGCACATTACTTCCGTGACTGTTAAACACCTAGTACATAATCATTGGAATCTACGTGACTTCATGACTAGTTAACCATTCAGAAATGTATAGGTTACATACGCAGCATATAAGAATGTATTCTGAATCGGAGAATGTCCTGGTCGTAGATATACCGCTATAGCTAACGCCAAATACACATAGTCCTATAGTCACACCTGCCCTTACTTTGTCTTCACTTCTTTGGCCTTCACCATGTAATAACCGGCATAGAGCAGATCCCCTTTAGAGGTTAGTCCTCCCTGGTGAAATAGATGAAGAACCCCATTACGCTGAAACTCTCATATAAAACCATTTGGAATTGATCCCATCAACGCCTCCCCAACATGGGTATAAAGGTTAATCCTCAGCAGCTCCTCTAGTATCTGCACAGGCACAAGGACTCAAGCGTCAACACCTTAGCATTACCAGTGATTTGTACAGCTTGCAAATTTTTGACACGAGGGAAGTCGTAAATCAGAGGCATTATAAGAAATGGATGCACTCCGCTTCAAAATCTTAAGAATAAGCCAACGGCTGGAGTCTTAAATTTTCAAGAATTAAAAATTCATTGTAGGATGAGAAGCCTGGTGGCCAAATGCAAGATGGTGTGGCCTTCATCATCCCTTCCGATTAAAAGTTCCTCCTCGATTTGCTTGATACTATTTTTCACAAGGGAAAGCTCCGCATTTTATCACTTATGAGAAACCATTGGAAGCAATCGTGCGAATCAATATCTCCCTATCATGCAACTTTGCAGTATCAAGAATGTTGATCATCATGAGAAGCCTTTCCTTTTTTCGAGGGTCGAAGGGCAATATAATTAGCTTCCACAGTATTAAAAGGCAATATAATCAAGCAACAATTTGAAGGCCTCAACCTTGTTATGCTTAAGCGTCAAGTTGAACGCAGTATCCTTTAAGGCCGTGGTTTTTGCCATAGATTGCAGACAGTGCTCGAGCAATTTGTTAACATTGGTATCCCAGAATGGCAGTGCAATGGAGTGGCATTCTCTTTGCTCGGCCCTTTAGAAGGTTGAGCTTCGCATTGATTATTAATAGGGGTGAGCATGGTCTGGGGTAGGCCAGTCCACTCCCTAACCCAAAGACCAACTTGCATAGTATTGGTTCGCAATTTTTGGGACCGATAATCGACCCTATTGAGCCTTGGGACCGAGGACTAGACCCCTAATGGATTTGGTCTGATTCTAAGGTCAACTTGAGACCAACCGATAATTTTTTTATTTCATTTTTTATACTCCCTAAAAAGGCAAATATACAATTTCAAATTATATCCATCGACAATGTATTATTATGTAATCAAACTATAAATACCAATACATATTCAACAAATTTCAAAAAGGGCAATCATAGAAATTTCACACTTGCTAAAAGCAAGAAACCATAAAAGCGACTAAGATCGCTTATAGAGATATGGGAAAAGATGGAAAGTTTCTGTAATCATCTATCAATAATACTTATAACACCATATGCAAAAGCGTTATAAATATATAAAATATATTTGAGATATATTATATATAATATATACAATCATGATTGATTCAGGTTGGATTGACCTTAAACTCTTAGGCTACATTTGGTTGTTCGGATTTCTAACCACGATAGGACTGGATAGGATAGGATATGAAATCCTGGGATTTTTCTATATCTTATCCATTGTTTGATGAATCGTAGCATTAAAGTCTCGATATATTCATACAATATAATGTACATTTTTTTTTTAAATATAAATAACATATCATTGTAAATAAACCTAAAAATTATAAACGGAGATAGTGAAAATCTCTCGTGACACTATTCCTTAATTTCTTTTTATTTTCCTTTTCTTTTTATTTTCCTCTTTTTTAAATTATTTTCTTTATTATTTCTTTTTTTCTCCTTTCATCATTCTTTAATAAAATTGTATAAAATAGTAAATTGTACCAACATACCTAAAATACAAAAATACCTAAAATATATATAATAAATATAAATATATAATTTATAGATTGAATGTTTATTATAAGATAGAATTAACGTTGAATATATAAATTAAAATAATATTAAATTAAAAATAATAATTTTTAATTTTTATAATTCAAATATTATTTAAATTGAAATATAATTTTAATTTTGTTAATTTAATAAGTTTGTTATTCGAGAAAAATAACTTTCCTATTATGGAATTAGAAATCTACCTTTATCCCACCTCCCCTATGGGATAATTTTATCTAGTCTATATTCCCTTATATTCGACTTTATCTTATCCCGAGCAAGTACCAAACATAGGATATGGTGAATTATATCATAGTCCGAATTTTATCCTGACTACCAAACGCAACCTTAGAATCAAGGACTGACCCGCACAGTGTTGATTCAGGATTCTCAGCATCAAGGATTGACCCAGTCCCCTTAGAATTCGGACTAGGGCCGGCAAGTTGGGCCTATTCAGGGTCGGTCTAGGGTTGACCTTAGACTGATGCTTACCCCTAATTGCTAATAAGTCCTTCATCATCTCTGTTTGACCATTTGTAGGAGGCTGGTGGATATGACCGCCATTCTTGATTAAGTAAATGTAAAGAAAGATGGCTGCAAAGTCGCCGCTTCCCCTGCGAACGAACCAACTTGGCCTGCTGATATGACGACATGTAAAGGAGTTTGGAGAAGAGATCTGCTTGATTTTCTGCAGCGAACTGTTTGGTGCAGCAGAGGCTAGAACAAATATGTTGGACTTGGATGCCTGGACTTCAGAGAGTGAACGAGTTGCATCTATCAATAAGAAGAGACACACCGCAAATTACCGATTCTTGGTTACAGTTTTTCTAGGTGAGACGAGTGTAATTTTAGGTTGAGAAATCGTGTATAGAATCATTGAACCTCTAGGATCGTGACCACTTCAAAACATCTCGTTCAAGTATTTGGTTTGGTAATACTTAGCATCTAGTAAAAAATTAGCCATCTGCGTGATGCTTACGGAAGGTACATAAGTTCATTTGGATAGTTAAAGTTAAAAAAATATAATAATAATAATAATAATAATAATAATAATAATAATAATAATAATAATAATAATAATAATAATAATAATAATAATAATAATAATTGTCCAAAAAGTTCTAAATTTATTACATTTTTACCAATTTAGTCATAAATATTTTAATTTTACCAATTGAGTCATCAACCTTTTCACATTTTTCCAATTGAGTTCATTCGGTCAATTTTGGGTAGAAATTAGACATGGATGCCAATTGTCTTACATGTTACGGCCGATATTGATGTAGATAATTTTTAATGATACATAAATATTTTTTTTTTTTTTTATTGAATTTTTATTCAAGGGCACAAAGCCCTCGCCGGGCTTTGGGCAAGGCCATCACAATCACCATGGCCACGAACCCGAGCTCAAGCTTGAGCTCTAGGTTCGTGGCCAAGGGCGAGGTAGCCTTACTTGTGGCAGCGAGGTAGGGTGAGGGCATTGCGACCGTCACCGGCCACAAGTAAACAAAAAAGAAAAGAAAAGAAGAAGGCAGCTGCAAACTTGAGATTTGGCGGCCACAGCTCAACTGCTTAAGCTTTCATGACCATGGCCACGAAACTTGAGCTTATGGCAACTACAAACTCGAGCTTAAACAAAGAAAGAAAGAAAAAAAGAGGAAGGCAACTGCAAACTTGATATTTGGCGGCCCTAGCTCAACTGCTTGAGATTTCATGACCATGGCCACGAAACTAGAGCTCGTGGCAACTACAAACTCGAGCTTTGGTTTCGTGGCCATGGCTGCTCAAACTCAAGCTCTAGGTGCGTGGCCATGGTGGCTGTGATGGCCTTGTATAGACGTGGGCGAGACTAGAGAGAGAGAGAGTTAGTAAATTTTTTTAAATATTACTAAAAATTGTCCATGACAAAATTGAAAAAAAATAAAATCAAATTGGTAAAAGTGTAATAAATTTAAGATTTTCGGCTTAATTTTCTCCTTATGACTTGAGAGTTTGGTCCTCTCTCTCACTCTTTGAGAGCATATTCTTGCCTTGGGCCAGATAAAGCGAAAAAACAAAGCGAGTCCAGCAGGTGGAATGTTCAGAAAAGAAAAAAGTAAAAAGTACAAGTTCTATATTTCCAATGAGCTGAGGTTCGAACCATTGTTTCATTCGAGTGCCCCATTTTCGTTACATTTCGCACCTCAAGCGTAAAGTAAAGATGCTAAACTTTCCATTTACGCGCAAACTTGCTCACTTAAGTTGCGAATCTATATGGTTGTTCATCCTTGTCCATCAATTAGAGATTAAAACACAAATGGACAAGAAGTTTCAGGAGGCAATATTGAACGATGACGTTGATGCGCTGCATACCTTACTCGTCCAAAATCCGATACTTTTGGACCGCGCAACCAAGGAGCCGTTCCCTAATACTCCTTTGCATGTAGCTGCGGCCGCTGGCAAGACCCAAGTCGCTGTGGAGCTGGCCACTTTAAGGCCCTCATTTGCTAGAAGGCTGAACCCAGAGGGGTTCAGTCCGATGCACCTGGCTTTGCAGCATGAGCATTTTCAGACCGCGAGAGCTCTAGTGACCATTGACCCTGAGTTGATCCGCGTGAGAGGGAGAGAGAGGATCACTCCTTTGCATTACATTGCCGGAAGGGAAGGAGACGCTGAGCTGGAGCTCCTGGCAGACTTCCTTTGTGCTTGCAAGCGGTCCATCGAGGACATAACGAGCCGGTGCCAGACCGCGGTTCACATTGCTGTGAAGAGCTGCAATATCAAAGCATTCAAAGTTCTCCTTGGATGGATGAAGCGAGTGTATCTGACAGAGGTCCTGGACTGGAAGGATGAGGATGGCAACACGGTCTTGCATATTGCAGTGTCCACAAATCAGCTTCAGGTTTGCTTTCATAGTTTTTGGTAAAACCACTTAGGTATCGGATTGAAACAAATCAGCAAAATATCCAGAAACCGACCCATCAAGAGTCTAGGCTATTACGTTTTTCTTTATATTTGACAACAACAGATGGATTTCTTCTTCACATGTTACAGTTTTTCAGTATGTTCTCTTCATACGCCTTGTAGGTCGTCACGTTGCTTACCGAGGACCGTCCATTCCTTCTTAAAAACCGTCCCTTCTTGGGTTGCATGTACAAGGACCGCCTTGTGAAGGTGAATGCCAAGAACTTCCATGGCAAGACAGCCCTGGACATCTCGCGGGAGGGCCACTGCGACAAAGAAATCCAGGACATATTAGGAACTGCTGGGACTTCGCTCACCCTATCGCAGTTTTTGAGCAGGAAATTAACTCTCTTTGAGAAATGCAGTAGGTACTTTGGAATCCGGGACGAACAGACTCGCAACATGATCCTTGTGGTGGCCACTTTAATTGCAACAGGCACTTACCAGGCTGCGCTTAGTCCTCCTGGAGGTTATTGGCAAGACGACTCTGATCCTGTCACCAATTCCACAAAAATTGCCCAGAAACCACATATGGCTGGAAACATGATCTTGGGTGGCTCTAAGGTCTACTTCTTCACAGTTCTCAACAGTTTAGCCTTTTACACCTCCATCAGCACTATCTGGGCCACGGCGATTGGGTTACTGCCTGACACCTTCATTGTTTACTTGTCCGTGCTCATTCTCGGCTTGACTTTCTTCGTCTCCATCATAGTTGAATTCCCGAAGGCCAACAGGTTTGCAGGGACACTGATTTGGGCATTTTACGAGATCTTGTTGCTTGCGGTGCTGTTGCTCCCGATCCTGGTTTGGTTCAGCCACAAGGCAATTCAGAACAGGATGGATGCGACAAAGAGACGGGTGGGCAACTTCCTGGAATCGGAGCCTCGAAGACGCTGAGCATATATACAATAGAATTTACCCATCTGTCCATTGTTGAAAAATCACTGTTATACTTCTCTTGCTGGTCCACATGAATTTGTCTATACTTCTATTCTCTTGTTAAGCATGTCGGGAATTGCTTCTGAAGGCGATGCTTTAGCATGTAATGATCTTCAGCCTGACAAACTTAACATAAAATCAACTTGCTTGAACTAGACTTGAGGTTTCCCCGGAAGAACCGTTTGTAACGATTGGGCCAAAACAATAAAAAGGAAAAAGCTCAAGCCCAAATTTCCCACTTAAGCCCATCTAATTGCATAGAAATGTCACAAGATTAGCTCCTCATTTGTTACGTGTTTTTCCTCCGATACGTAATTATATCCAACATCAAATCCAGCTTGATCAGTATGAAGAGATGCATCTCAAATGGCAAAATCTTAGGAAAATCTGTCAGAGAGAAGCAATGCTCCTGTGATTTAGTTTCAGTCCATCTTACATTGAAATGCTTGGTCAAGATGTTATCTTGGAGGAAATACATGCATAGATGTGCTTCCCTCACTGCAACTTATGCATTGGTGATTCTCTTCATAGTTTAGCACCCATATGTACGGAAGGACAAGAGTAAGAGCAAATCAAACCTGCGAAGTTCTAGGGTCCCATCCGCTAACAATCTGGAATAATTCCGTATTGACAAAATTTCATATTTGCTGGTAACTTCCCTATTTTGTTGCTGGGAAGAGATGACCGGTAACTTGAGTGTCAGGTAAATCGGTAAATTCAGATAATACCGGTAATACTACCACAAATTGACCAGTACTAATTCAGGTGACCATGCAGGTTATATGTCGCTACAAGACATAATATCAAAATATATTGTCTTCTACTTAGACTAATAATCCAAGAGAAATTGCTATATCCTTTATTCAAAGGGGAGAAATGAGTTTAGATATTTTGATTATTCAGAAGGATTTAACTCTTACAGAATTAATGAAAAAGGGTATATCAATTATCGAACCAATTCGTTTGTCTATAAAAAATGACAATTGATTATGTATCAAAGTCTAAATAGATTATGTATCAAAGTCTAAATATTTCATTGTTTCATAAGAGTAAGCCCAAAATTAATCAAATATACTGAGAAAAAAACTATGTTGGTAAGATTAATTTGGATAAATCCATTGCAAGATATCAAAAAATGGTTGAAAATAGATACAAAAATGATTATGATTTGTTGTTTGTTCCCAAAAAAGTTTTATCCACTAAAGTACATAGAGAATTAAGAATTATAATTTGTTTCAATTCGAGGAAGAGAAATGGTATTCATAAAAATTCAGTATTTTGCAACAACATAAAAAACTAGGGTGAATTTTTGGATAAAAGAAAACATTTTGATAAAAAGAAACTAATTAAATTAAAGTTCTCCCACTCGTTAATACATATAAATCAATAAGCATATCTTGGGTTGGTATGGAAATGGGATCCCCAATAGCTGGAGACAAGAGATTCATATGAGAAAACATAAGTAAACAAGCCTCCACTTGAGCCTCCAAAGATAAAGGTACATGAAAAGCCATTTGATCCCCATCAAAGTCTGCATTAAATCCCTTACGAACTAATGGATGTAAACAAATAGCATGTCCTTCTACTAAAATGGGTTGAAATGCCTATATGCCTAATCTATGCAGAGTAGGCGCTCTATTCAGTAATATGGGATGCCCCTGCGTAACTTCTATTTTTGATTGGTACCTTAAAAAATGAGGGAGAATTACCAAAAAAAGTCCTAAACCTATTGCAATTGTGTCAATTCAGTCATAAACTTTTTTTTTGTCAATTTAGTCCTAAATCTTTTATAATTGTGTAGTTTAGTTCATCCAGCCAAAATTGGCCTGTCATGACGTGGACGTTGGCCGTCTCGGCGAAAACTGACATGGCAATTTTTTAATATATATATTTTTAAATTTTTAAATATTTTTTGAATTTTTGAATTCTTTTTTTTTTCCTACCTTCTCCTTCCTCTGGTCGACCTCGCCGGCTAGTGGTGAGACTCGTCCCCGCCAGCCACTGGTGAAGGCGAGCCTCGCCTAGCGACCATGACAAGGCCGTCGTCACCAAATCCGGCGAGGCTTGGCATCGCCCGGCCATGGCGAGGTCGAGCCTTGCCGACCTCGGACAAGGCCTTGCTAGACGAGGGAGAGGCTCGCCGCACCCGGCAAGGCTTGGCCTTGCCAATGGCCATGGCGAGGCCATTGTCAGCCTCATCGTCCCTAGGCCTCGCCCGGGTGAGGTCAAGCCTCGCCGTCCCTCTGCGAGGAGCCTCGTTGGCCAAGGCGAGGGTTTGGGCGAGGTTGACCCTCGCCTTGGATCTAGCGAGGGTCGAACTCACCAATGCCGACAAGCTTGGCCCTTACCATGGCAAGGCGCCTCGACCTCACCGACGGCGATCTCGGCCGCTAGATCCTCGGGCCTCGCCCGGAGGAAGGAGGCCTCACCCGGTAGGAAAAAGCAAGAAATAAAAAATTTTAAAAATTTTAAAAATTTTAAAAATTTTAAAAAGGTTAAAAAAAGAAAAATTTTAAAAGAATTTAAAAATTAAAAAAATTATTAAAAAATTGCCATGTCATCTTTCATCGGACGGCCGGCGTCCATGATAGCGCCGATTGGCCAATTTTGGTCGAATGAACTAAACTTGCACAATTATTAAAAGATTGAATTGATACAATTGCAATATGTTTATGATTTTTTTGGTAATTCTCCCTAAAAATGATGTAGCAAAAGATAATGAGGAAAACTTATGTGATAGAATGTCATTGATTGTGGTTTGAGTCATGCAATCTCCTAACGCAAAGATGAAGATTCAACGGTGCAAATTAACGTGTGGTTCTTGAATATCAATTGATAATTACTAGCTTTACTCATCTGCATGTTATATAGGATTTGATTAGAGGTGAATAGGCGACTTAAGATTCTTGTTGAGCGTTAGTAATACAACAATCTGATAGTTTAAACACATTAAAGTACATAAAGTGCAATATAATTCCATGCAAAATTGGAATATAGAGAATGTACATTCTTCACATTTTCTTATCACGTAAAATTAGCTCGATTGGCACCTCAAAGAATTGCCGTCAACATTTCACTGTTGGCTGGTATCCATCCCAATGGTTACATAGTCCTCTCAGACCACAATTCGATATGTTCAAGCTCATCATTTATGATATATGTGATCTTAGGCAACACATTAGGCCCATCCCAGCTCAGCTCAAAACCCGCCCAATGATCACCTCTAATAACCACGTCTATAATTTGTAGAGATGCCACAGGCACGGCTATTTGTCGAAGGTCATTAACTTAGTGATTCCGTATGCTGATAAAAGTAAGGAAGACATCAAAACCATCGAACCATATACAATCGAAATACTTTGATTAGGTTCAGGGTTGTTCCATCAAGTTTGATTCGTAACTTTCAATCGGGAGGTTAATTGCATATAATCAAGACTTCGAAATTTTTTTTCCTGAGGCTTTGGAATTGTATGGCGATTACTATGGCATTGCAATGATACCCTGTGTTACTTCGTAGCTGCAACTTTTCCTGAATACAATATGTCATTCGATCTACAATCGACTTCAGATGGTGATGCAACTCGATAAGTTTTGCTTCTGCATGTGGTCATTGTAGTTTTATTCAATCTTCTGTCGATAAAAAGTTCATTGTATAAACTCTCTTTGAGGGTTCGGATACAAATGGATGAATAGGAGACGCGAAAAAGCAAACTTTTTGAACTCTTTCGTCTTTGGAGATGGGGGCTTAGGACAATCATCAAGCTCAGGAATCTGTTCTATTCAGAGCTTTACTGCAATCTCACCTTCACACCAAAGCTTGTTTGAACTCCTAGTAAGATTGAAAATCTGTCAACAGAAGCAATGCTACCGGTGAATTAGTTTTGATCCATGTCACGTTGCAATGCCTGGCTTCTTGCAACTTACGGACTGATGATTCTCTTCATAGTTTAGCACCATATTCAGAAGGACAAAACTACAAGCAGATCAAATGCTAGCGGCGGATGAATTTGGTCAATTTTACATATGGTTTCCTGAAAATATGCTGGAGTACATCAAGTGCTGGTTGGTGTATAAATTCTAAACGAAACTGTCCACACTCTAATTGGTCCAGTACAGGTGAAGAGTCAAATTGTTGGGAAAATTATCCAAAAGTCCTAAACCTATTAAACTTCTGCCAATTCAGTCATAAACCTTTTAATTTTGCCAATTCAGTCCTAAACATTTTCACTTCTTGCCGATTCAATCCATTTGGCCAATTTTGGCCGGAAAATGCTGACGTGGACGCCGATGGTGGCACGTAGGACCGCCGACGCTGACGTGGATAATTTTTAATAATATTTTAATGTTTTTTTGAATTTTTATTATTTTTTTCTGTTTTTTCCCTTTTTCTTTTTTTTCTTTCTTTTCTTTATGGCTTTTCTTCCCTTTTCTAGTGGCCAGCCACCTGAAAAGGAAATAAAAAAAGCCAAAAAAAAAAAAGGGAATAAACAGAAAAAATTCAAAAATATTAAAATATTATTAAAAATTGTCAACGCCACTGCCGCGGTCCTACGTGGCACTACCGGCATCCACATCAGCATTTTCCGGCCAAAATTGGCCGGATGGACTAAATCGGCAAGAAGTAAAAATGTTTAGGACTGAATTGACAGAAGTACAATAGGTAGCACTTTTTAGACAATTTTCCCTAAATTGTTGGGGACAGTTGGATTCCTAAGTGTATATATGAGGACTTTTATCATATTGCCGGAAAGAAAGAGAATCCAATGGATTTGGAACCTTTTGCTAACCTTCTCAACATGTAAATGAATTAATGCTTTTATGATCCCAAGAATGATATCCTTTTTACAGGGGTATATTATATGTCAAAGCATTGTCAGATTTGCACATTTGGAGGCTCCTGGTTTAACATGCATTGGGATTGGTTTCGATCAAATCGAAGATAGTGATGTTCTCTATCAGCCTTCTCATTTTGTCGATCTTGAAATTTTGTATATCTGTATCCTCTTCTGGTGCATCAAATCCACCTAAATTACTGAATTGCATCAATACTTTCTATGAGAAACATATAAACCCATTTATGTTCTTGCACATATTGAGATCATCTCATTGCATCTAATCGATGCTCCTTTCCTGAGAACGCCCACCAAAATGGTGAATACTAATCTCCTCTCTCTCTCTCTCTCTCTCTCTCTGAATTTTTCTATGACACGAACTGTTCTATTTTTTTTTTTTTTCAACTTTTGTTTGCAATTTCAGGCATCATGCTGCAAAGAGAAAGCAGTACTGATCTCGGTGTATGTGGAGCAGCCACAAAGGAGGAAGCTCAGTTCACCAAATCCGAGTCACCGCCCTCATCATCACCGCCATCACTACCGCCGCAGCTGCCGCCACCACCTCCACCTTCATCACCCCAATGGAGAAAGGCAAATTCAGAGCCAAGGTACTTTTTCTGGCAAAGGATACAATAGAAGGGCCGAACTTCTTCATTACTCCCAGCACCTCCGGGAATCTGCTCAACCAGCCGCTGAATCCACATCCCTACTCCCAGCACCTATCTCTACAAACAACCACCGAATTTCAGACAAAGTAAGGAATCCTGTCATTATCTTGATTCAAAAGTCGTTCCTGTTATTAGGAAAATTTTTATGGAAGATGCGTGATAACATTACGTATATGCTGAGTCCAGTTTGTGATCATGAAATTTGATTAAATCACGAGTTTGAGAAACCCTTACCACGCACAAAAGAGGAAAACAATTGTAGACACTTTTAGTATCGACCTATCGATTGTTAGCTTTGCCATTATGCGAATGCACCTGAAGATGTGCATATCAGCAACAGCTGTGTACAGTATACTTGTCATTGTTTCCTGATCAGCTACTTTCTTAGACAGTCGCTGTCCAGAGAAAAAGGAAAGTGGAGATGGCTCCGTCTTGTCTTGGAAACTACAAAACCTCGATCAAAAGGTTCTTACAACCTTTGACAAGTTTCCAAGCGAAGAAAGACTGCAAGAAAAGAAAAAAGAACAGTAGGGGATCAACGGGCAATAAAGGGCAATCAGTTACGAAAAGCCTGGAGGTAAAGTCAGCATGCTTTCTTGTGTCTTCTGTTAGAGGATATCACAAGGGGGTAAGAGAAAAGGTTCTAATGCTCTGATTCTCTCAGGAGCCAAAAAAATGGGCTTTTTGGGCAAATATGTTATCTGCGCTTCGGAAGCAGAGGTGAATCTCCATGGTGATGAGGCTTTAATTGTGGAAACAAGAGTACTGAATTGAAAGAACAGTAAAATTCATCTCGGACATGAAGTTATGAGAGCATGTAATTTCAGATATTCGACATGGAACAGAAATTCTTTCTTGTGATTACTATTTTGTATGCCTGGTTCTTTGAGAAATGCTGGTTTCTACTGTCTATCCAAAGTTTCAACGAGAATTTTTAGCTTACCGTCGGTAGTTGTGAAGAAAGCTCTTCACCATGCAAACCTGATTGATGCAAACATTTGTCTGCGAAAATACATAGTGTGTTTCTTATGCTGTGCTCTTGATAGCTTTCAGTTTCATCATCACTGATTTTGTATTAGCATTAATTGAGAAGCCAGAGATTCCTTGATCCGCTTAGCTTGAAAAAGAAAAACTTCTTGCCAATTCAACACATTTTTTCACAGCTCTCAATGCAATCTAATGGTCTAGATGTGCTCATCATCATAGACAGTAACTTGACCACATTGATGACATTCATAAGACAACAAAGAAAATGGAAGGAATGCAGCTCTGGTTCAAACCACAGTCTGGACTGTTGCTCAGATTGCATATGCAAGTTTTGGGTCAAACAAGATGCGACAAGGAACAAGTTAAATGCGTTTTTATCTTTCACCCGGTAAAACTTATAGGATAAATGCCTCTTTGGAATGCGAAAGGAACACCATTTTTGTTAGTCTCTTCTCTATCTAGTTTCTCTCATTCATGCTACTATCTTGAAAAAGAGCCCGAGCGCATGCAGGTGATGAAAGGTGAAGAAGTTGTAAACACGTGCAGCATTCTGAATTATACCACATTGGGAAATTCATTCCAACAATTAGCAAGGTTAGAAAGATTTTGGAACGCGAGAGTTTTATGGGATTATATGACAATTATTTTGAAAATCTCAAATTATGGTATATATTGTCATATCGGGACTTGAGATATTATAATATCCGATTTCATAGAATTTCTGATAGAATGTCCTTATTTTCCGCCTTCTCTTTATAGCACTTCACATCTATTTGTTAGCCCAATAAATCTTCATGGAAAGAGCAAAGGGAAAAGCAAAAAAAAAAAAAAAAAAAACAAAAATAGAGCCTTCATGCTCTGATGAATCGATTGCCATTTGGGAAACTTACTCCTGGGAATTCCTCACGTGGATCCTGGTCCACTGAACAGGGTTGGCCTGCACTGATGATTTTCCGGGTCCCACCAGGCCCCACAAGTGGGATCCACCAAATCAACCACTGGCACGTATCCAGTGGAGTAGCCGTGGGTTCAGACAAGTGACGCCTCGTGCTCCTGAGCAATTCATGTTCACCGGTCTAAACTATATTTTCTCATAGCGAGAAAATATTGGGTGGTCCAGGACCGCCATGTCAGCGTGGTCCCCGACCACTCACGCGACGTCACGTGGAAGTGTGGGCCATTCGCTGTCTTCTGCATTTTTCTCCCTCTCCTCTCCCTAGCCTTCTTCCTACCCTCTCCTAGCTTGCACATTCTCTCTCATTGCATTTATTACGAAGGAAAGAGAAGCAAAGCTTTACGTTGCTCTCCAGGAAAGGGAATTGCCATTTCCCATTTCTTTCGACCGACGGAGGTTTCGAAATTTTGAATCTCAAAATCTCTCTACGCTCGTCGCGCCCCTCGCTTCTCTCTCCGGCCTCTCCCTCCTTCGATCTTCCCCCGCCCAAAGACGCCCCTCCGTGGATCACGCTCACAGCTGTGCCGCCGTTCGAGAACTCGAACCCCGGTTGGTGTTCCGAAAGGACGGCCTCCCCAATCGGCGACGCGGTCGAGGGAGCTGAGAAGGAGGCCGTGGTGGAGTAGTCGAGGGACTTGATGTCGACGCGGCGAAGCCTGAACTCGGGGCTCTTGACGCAGACGGTGAGGGCGAACCCGAGGAAGGCAGCGCGGAGGATGACGATCGGGGTGAGGGTGTAGACGAAGCACTTGCAACTGCTGCGCCTCTGGTTGCGGCGAGGCGGTGGCTTGGCGAAGTGGGCGAGCTAGTGAATGCGAGAGAGCACGGGTCACTCACTGAGAGAGGCTGTTCTTGATGGTGGTGCTTTCGCTTTTCTTTTTGGGTTTGCGGGATGATTGTCATCGTGTTCATACGATTCAGGGAATCATGAATAGAGAGCTTTCTAAGGCATATAATACTATATCTGGTCTATCTTCCTCTCCAAATCTTTTTCTTGCTGCTTCTCGTTCTTTTTCAATCTATATTTGGGAGAGCAGATTGGATCATTTGTCTCCAGAAATCATTTATGGTCAATTTCGCTCAAGGGTCAATCTTTATAACCAGAGGAGCTGTCCAGATTGATGCAGATAAATGGGCAATGATCTGAGAATCTTTGATCTTTCACTATAATCAAAGCAAATAACCATACCGAAGCTAAAATTTTCGATCCCAGATTTCCAGCAAATAAACAGTCAAGAATGCAATAAAATCAGAACAAGTGCTAACTAGGCCGGCCTTAAACCGCAGGACTCGCTGGCGAGGGGTTTGCATTCCGACGAGGTTTTGCTTTTCCGGTGAACCCAGCATTTGATGCATATGCCATAAAAATCGCAAGGAAATAGAGAGAAGAATGATATCAAACGTAGATTCACAATATAAGAACAAACGCATTAAACTAGGCTTCTAACGATCGATCCGACTATGTGGGATTCGGCCATTCACTCAAGCATTTTGTTGAACATCTAATATGCACCGCTGAAACGATAGATTTTAGACTCGATCAAGACTCGAACACAGGTCTGGGTCCCTAACAGAGGGCGCCATAACGCCTTACAACACCGATGAAGGACTGGAAGAACCGAAGTTCCCATGAAAACGAAGCAAACATGCTTCGGGAAACCCACCCGGTTGAACGGGAAAAGGGCTGCGGCGGACGGCGGCTCTTGGGCGGACGACTGGCGACGGCGAGGCGTTCCTTCAAGCTCCCTCTCTCTCTCCCTTCGTTATTCGATTGCTTTGGTTATAGTAGTCGCCGAAGTTAGGTGTTGTTGGGAGATAAAAGATTCTTTGCGTTATTCGATTGCTTTGGTTATAGTGGTCGCCGAAGTTAGGTGTTGTTGGGAGATCAAAGATTCTCAGATCATTTCCTACTAAAGTTGCGCATGAAACCCAAAACAAGCCAGCTGATCTTTCCTCATTGCACACCCCAACATATTCATACAAGCACACAGACATGCACCCCTATTCACACACGCGCAGGAGATTATGAACTCAGAGAGAGAGGGAGATTACATAATACAATCAATCGCTATTTACATTTGCAAGATTTTAGGAGTTAGTGTGGATGACCAGATCCGAGATCCAAATAGAAAGTCTTAGTCCTCTCTGTTTCCCAAAACCAAATGAATCTCATCCTCAAGCTTCAATCTCTTTCCTATGTGGTGAGATGATCCTAAAAACATGCTCTTGGCCGATGCAAATTGTCCACCATAACTACCCATCTGCTCTTCTTCCTCCACCCTCCGCCGCCGTCGATCTTGCCTCGGGCTTTAGCACCTTCCTACGCCGCCTCGAACGCCCGCGCGGTCATCACCGGCGGAGGTTCAAAGATGACAAATGACGAGAAAGACAAAGATGCACCTACTCGCACCCGGCTTTCACACGGTCTCGCACGTCCGACCGGCAAAAACCTCGGACGACGGCACAGAACACATCAACCCCCTCGGTGAGTGACCCGTGCTCTCTCGCATTCACTAGCTCGCCCACTTTGCCAAGCCGCCGCCTCGTCGCAACTAGAGGCGCAAAGCAACGCAAGTGCTTCGTCTACACCCTCGCCCGATCGTCATCCTCCGCGCCGCTTCCTCGAGTTCGCCCTCACCGCCCGCTTCAAGAGCCCCGAGCTTAGGCTTCGCCGCGTCGACATCTAAGTCCCTCGACTACTCCACCGCGGCCTCCTTCTCGCCTCCCTTGACCGTGTCGCCGGATGGGGAGGCCGTCCTTCGAAACACCAACTTCGGGGGTTCGAGTTCTCAAACGTCACGGCTGTGAGCGTGATCCACGGAGGGGCAGCGCTGGGCGGGGGGAAGATCGAAGGAGGGAGAGGCGGGAGAGAGAAGCGAGGGGCGCGACGAGCGTAGAGAGATTTTGAGATTCAAAATTTCGAAACCTCCGTCGGTCGAAAGAAATGGGAAATGGTAATTCCCTTTCCTGGAGAGCAACGTAAAGCTTTGCTTCTCTTTCCTTCGTAATAAATGCAACGAGAGAGAATGTGCAGGCTAGGAGAGGGTAGGAAGAAGGCTAGGGAGAGGAGAGGGGGAAAAATGCAGAAGACAGCGAATGACCCACACTTTCACGTGGCGTCGCGTGAGTGGTCGGGGACCATGCTGACATGGCGGTCCCGGACCACCCAATATTTTCTCATAGCTTCCAACGTGGAAGCCATTTGTCTTCAGAACCAGACAACGTACGCAGAAGGCACTGAAAAAGGCGAGAGGAAACACCGTGAATTGCCAAGGAACTGGAAAAGTCCGAAACTTTGCAACTCCCACTCGCAAGTTCGACCTCAATCTCGCGCTCGTGCTCAGGATGAAGCGTCCCTTTGCTTGTTCAGGATCGCCACGGCCTCTGAAAATCCTCTTCGTCACACTCAGTGAGTGCCCTCTCCAGAGGCTGTCTCTCTATTCGACTTCCCCTGCTTTCTGTCTGTTTGTTTGTGGAGGAATCGTGGGGAAATTACCAAGAGCTGTGCGAGTGCATCTGCTTGACGGAGCTTGATTCTGTGTTCAAGTTTTGATTTTTCTTACTGGGCAGAGGGATTTATTTTGTGGGTCGAAATCGTTCAGGTCTGTTCAGAGTTGCCGCGAGTGGAGATGGGTTTTGCGCTGCGCCTTCAATAATCAAAGAAACTCCGGGCTCGGAGTCGAGGCCCTTGTACTGGAAAGCCACGAATCCTACGCTGTCCCCTTCTCACCTTCAAGGTTCGGAAGCTATTTACAATTAGTAGATTTTGTCAATCTTGGAAATGGCAGATTCTGATTAATCTTGCTCCTTGCGACTGCAAAAGGCTTACTCATAATGCTTCCAAATCAATTTGTCTTTCAAGTTAAGCTTTTCTATTCTTTTTCTGTTAATCCATTTCGGAAGTTGAGATGATTTCTTCATTGGGTGAAGCGGTATATTTTTTAGTTTCTTTTAAATTTTACTTTGACTTAAATCTCCAGTGTATACTTTTTGATCACATTTATTAAGATCAAACTCATGGTCTTTTTTATTTGGATGAACAGAGGGGATTCATGGAGGCTGGTTGTGTTGTTTTAGGACCATGACATGATTCGTGGAAACGAGAAACATTTGAATCAGCATGTGTTTTCTCTTGATAGACTCACGAAATGGTTGAGTTTAGATTGTGAAATTTTTTCTCTCTCTCAGCGAAGTTAATGATTTAGATTGGATAATGAATCCTAGTCTACCTTTACTGCTCAAGGTGGATATCTATCAGACTCAATGTCCGCAAAATTTTCAGCTGCAAAACAATTTGTAAAGATTCTCAAGCTATGGTTTGGTTGTTTGAGTTCCCCTAACTGCCACAGTTTGGTTGTTTGGGGCCTTAAATTGGTCCTAGACAATGTGAAGAGATTTTCTGAGGAAAACCTCAACTTTTTTGTTTTTGGCTATCTTTGTTGATGATAAAATCGAAAGTTTACCAAGGCAAATGGTGTGTTCTTTCTCTTTTTCTGTTTCCACTGATAGATCTTCCCCCCCTTCTCAGATTTGCCGGGTTTCACCAGAAGTGTTTACAGAACAGACCATGCTCTAATAACGCCAGAAAGTCAAGTATTCAGCCCTCTACCCAATTGGTAATTGTTAGATCTTATGCTTATGTGTGCAGGAATTGTCTTGTTGCTGAAGCTCTTTTAAATACCTTTCTCAGGACTAACACATTGGCAGCATATTTAATAACGCCAGCAATGGGTTCACATTTTGTCATGTATCTAGCGAAAATGCAAGGTTTGCCTGCTTCTTTGGTATCAGCAGCTGCATGAAGCTCATGGTGTATGCATGGAATGTTATTGCTACCATTCACTGCACCTCCTATGCATTTTATACTAATCCGTCGAGTACACCCCAAGAAAAGGAAGAGAAAACCCTTAAGATCGAAGCAATCAAGAATCAATCAAAGCGAGGGGGTCCTGATATTCAACTAGCTACCATCTAAATCAAAAGACTACTGAAAGCTTCATGGATAGTGGAGACCATAAAAGACACTCAAAACAATGGTGATCAAGAATCAGCTCCTATGTCTCTCTTATCTGAGACAAATTCCAAAGCTGCATCTCTTTGTGGTTGTTTACTACATCATGTCTCTGCTATCTGGGCAGCTGGTCTGGTTGATACCATTGTTTGATGTCTTTTATTTCTCTATCTTAAGCTGTTCTATAAGGATTTTGCATCAGATTGAATTAGTGGTCTCTAAGTTAAGCATAAAATGGTGTATGTAGCTGCCACTTAAATGAACAATACACAGCCCTTTTGGGAAGTTACTTCCTAACTTGGCATTAATGCCACGGGGGTATGTCTTGGTTATGAATGTTAGTTGAAACGATTCTCGTTAATTATATAGCTCTAAGAATTGCTCAAATTTCACTCAAGTTGTGTCCCATTCACGATCATATGGTATCACTTACGTGTTATGACTATGCTTTGTGCAGAAAATTCAAGATCAGGACTTCCTCCTAGTGACATAGAAAGGTCCATATCTTTTTCTTATTGTTTTCATTATTATTCTCAGTTTAACTGCCCCAAGAAATATCTTTTCTGCTAGAGATTTACAAAATTGAAATCTATTTTTATTTAAAAAAATTAGTCAGTGAGAACTCAAGAGCTCAATTTTTGTTTAGGTTCCTATTCGTGGTGCAGGGTACGGTCTCTCTCACTATGTCCAGCAACAGCCAACGGCTGATGGTATGATAATCTGAGCTTATATCTGTCAATTCATAACATGTAATTTGTCGGACTAAGACTATGTCATTGTGTCTTTGGAACTGAATTAATTGATCATAGCTATTGGCAATTCTTTCCTAAGCTGCACATGCGGTGGTGTTGGAGTATGGAAATTCTCACTCATTTATTTTATGCTTGAGTTCGTGCAGGTGAAGCTAAAAGAAAGTTTTAAATCTTTGATATTAACATACCAACTGACACACCTAATGGGAAGCCACCAGGAAGTGTCAGTGTAAACTATTATTGTAGATTTGCTGCATGATAATGTTGTCGTATGAGTTATGAATGACCATCAAGTTATCAAGATACTTCAGTGCCATTCCTTTGAAGACCTTTGTGTTGTGGCCTGGATAGCAATCTTTTTTTAATAAAAAAATTAAGCAAATAGAGGAAGAAGATAGCAATTGATTGTTGAATCCAAAAACTCTTGAGTCTAGGTAAGGGTTTACCACTTCTTACCTTCCTACCGACAATGTCAAACATTGACTAAGTTAATTATGAATGTTAAGATATCTACTTTTTATGGTGTCTAATTACATTAACGATTTTGCATGCATGAGAAGCACTATTTTATTGAAGCTGGGAGGAGTAGCTAAAGCTGCATTTTTTGTGAGTAGTAATAATGTATATAATATGGTCCTCAGTTCCAATGTTGATAACTATTCTCTTTTCTATCTGTTGATGTTGGTCTTTCAAGAGTCTTATCATGTGTTCTATCTTTAGGTTGATTCATATGCTTATCTCCCTCCAAATGTTGAACATTCTCTCAGTTCTGGTGCCCCTGCTACTCTGGTGGTCTTTGAACGAAGGTTTGTTCCAGCCTCCACTAGATCTAGTAATCAACTATGAGCTTTTTCTTTAGAGAGAGATGATTCCCTCACATATGTAGTGCACCTTCAGTCATATATGAGGTCTGGTTCAGTTATTGATGTTTCATATGGTTAAATGGCAAACAACAAATGCAGTTGTCTTATATCTTGCCGATAGTCAGGACTGTCTTTTTGTTCCTAAAAAGTACTAACAGAAATTGTTTTTCCTATTAGATATGCCTCTCTGTACAGTCATGTTGCTGAGGTGATTGTTGGCTCGACAGACAAGCAGCCACTTCTGGAAACTCCAGGAGAGGTTGGTCGGGAACAATATTCAGATATCATCTCTTCACAGCCCCTTATATTTTCCCTGAATTTTTGGAAGGAATGGTTTTGACTAACTTTGACTGCCAGATGTTAGCAATTTCTTGTACAATTTGCTTGTACTCATGTTGGATATTATTGTTTTCAACAAAGCTGCATCTCTTCCTTTCTTCTGGTGCCTCCAGGTTTTTGAACTTAGGAAGCTTCTTCCTACCTCTGTTGCTTATGACTTCAACATTCACGTAAGCCATGATAGTCTTTCTAAACTACTTTGTTGGCATTGCAGTCCTATCATTCTGTCAGTACTTACTCTTAGTAATGCATCTAATAGCCAGCTGAAAAAATGTGATTTGACAAGGCAATTTCCAAGTGGTGGGGATGCATTTTATCGAATTTTGTTTTGAGATATAGAGCGTAGCATACTTATCCCACGTTTCTCCCTTGGCCTAGAGCCTTGCTGGGGTGGCTTAGACCTGTTATTTCCCCCTTAAAGTGTATCTTTTGGATTTTTGCTTGAGCTGTTGTTCTTATTCATTCAAATATAATTAGGTGAACAATTGCCATCATCTACCTTTTCTTGTTGCTACTCAAAAGAACTCAAAACAAAATTTGTTATCACTTTACATTTCAAAATTTTTCTTAGGTAATCCTGATGTTGTCGCATTTATTTTATTAAGAAGCTAAAAAGCACAAGCCAAAAGCTGGGGGAGCAGCTGCTGCCTCTGGCTTCTTTTTCTAGCTTTTGCATATTGGCTTTAAACTGGCTTTTGCTTGCAAACACATTAACAAAAATTGGAGGTCAGTGCTGAAGGCTGCCCTCCACCTTGGCCACCCAAAATTTAGAGGTCATAAGCATTTGACATTTTCACATAAGTTAAATATTTTAGAGATGATCTAACACTCATTTGCTCTGACCCGATGATTTATTCTTGAATACAGATCATGGATTTTCAACCTGGCGAATTCCTTAATGTCAAGGTATTTTTCCTTTTGGAAATTAAATTTGGTTGAGTACTAGAACATGATCCGTGCAATGCACAGGATGTAAAATCTGCTTGAAAATTTTTGTCCTTCGAAACAAAATATCATCACATTAAAGTTCGGCAGTGTGATAATTTGTTCTAGAAGATTAAACGATGAAAAGATGAAATTGTTTACATTTGCTAGTCAAAAAAATTCTCTTGATGTGAAGTTTATTTTGATGATGAAGGCTTTAAGTGTGCGAACTACTACCTGTGAGTAAAAGAATAGTCGATTGCTCATGGAATAATTCATAGATGGATGAAGAGCAGTGAGAGGAATCAAACTCGAAATCCAACTCTGATACCAACTTAATTGACTGTGGAGATAATTTGTTCTAAAAGTTCGAACTGTCAGAGAACCATGTGTTTCTATTTTATTTATTAGCTTCATTCTTTACGTTATCACATCTTATTAAGTTAAGCCAACTATCGGATTAGAGTAAATTGCAATTTCGAAAAGTTAGACAATCTTTCTAAAAAGTGCATGACCAATTTCACATCATAATTGTCCAAATTTAGATTAGGATGATATCAAAATGTTGTAAAACACGTGATTACCTGTGCAAACAAATGGTTTGTAATAGACATATGTGGATAATACTCATGCTTAAAAGAGAAGCTCACATTTAATGTAACAATTTTCCAATTTTAATTTGAAGTCATACCTTAAGCTAAGGAAAAGGCTCGACTTTCCACAAAAAAATCAATAAGGAAGTTAGGTCGATTATGTGATTCAAGTTTCAAAATTCAGAAAAAACTATTGGGAAAAAAAAAAACCAAAGAGAGGGATTGAATTTCCAAAAGTATAATGCTGAAAACATTTGTAGTTTGTGAATTGTAAGAGTGAGAAAAAGTGAATTATCCTATCTTAAAATACATTAAGGACACAAGGATGTCTCAACCCTGTAATGATGGGCAACTTCCATGATCAACAGTAGGAAAAGAAAAACAATGAAGGAAAAGTAGTATTAAGTATCCTCTACCAACTCTATAGCCTAGAGAGTTTTTTGTCTTTTTTTTTTTTTTGGGGGAGGGGGGGAATATAAGAAAACCATGTAAAACCTTCAGCTTGGCCATGTCGAAGTTCCTGTAGATAGTTAGCTTGTCTTAATAAATATAGAATAATTGACTATAAATCGCACAAGCAGGAAAATCATCACTACGGACAATTAGTTATGGAATTTGTGTGAAATAATGCTATCAGTACACCTTTTCAAGTCAGTCATTGTTGACATACCCTGTTGGTTGACTTTAACTCTGTTGAATGGCAAGCTTTCTGCACGGGATTCGCCGAACAGCCTCTTAGATTAATTGGATGTTCTAGCTATTCTGGTGCGCAGCTTACTAAGAACTGTAAGATTTCTTATTGCAGGAGGTCCACTACAATCAACATGGTTTGCTGCTTTTGGAGGGACAGGGCATTTATCGTTTAGGCGATAGCTGGTAAGACATTCACCCTGAAATTACTGCTGCGTGGTTGGAGATTTCTACTGAAGTCTTTTGAATAACCTAAGGGTCCTTTCGTTTCACGGAAAATAGGCTATTTCCGAAAAATATTTTCCTAAAAGTTTGGTGTTCGGTTAAAATCTGAAAATGTTTTAAAAAATATTTTTCGATGTAAGGAAGATATTTTCTAAGACTTCACCGCTTAGGCATGCATTACTTACCAACCTATAAATCCATCAAATATGAACTTGCCTTTAAATCCGAACAAACTTGCTTCATATCTTTGTTCCCTTATTGTCACCAAACGCTCATCTACTCTAAAAAATGTTTGTATGGATTTTAAAAAGAAGTAAAAGAGAAAAGAAGCAAAACATGTATAGCTCTAATGAGAATTTTCCAGTTAAGTGACATGTTCTCCCCCTGTGTCTTTTGTGTTCTAATAATAATAATAATAAAGAGCAAAGTATGTAGAGCTTTTTGCTTGAGTAATTGTACAACTGTAGGGTAGAGTAAATAAATAAAAGGATAAGCAAGAGTGTAGAGCATGAGCTTGAGATCGACGAGCTTGAGGTTCGCTTAGCAACGGTTGACGACTAGCCAAGAAAGAAGAAGATGGGAAACAAAGGAAAAAAAAAAAGAAATAGAAAAAGAAATAGAAAAAAAAAAAAAGGAAATTAAAAATAATTTGAATTAAAAAAAAAAAGAAAATTAAAAAATTATTCGAATAAAGAAAGAAAAGAAGAAGAAGAAAGGAGATGAGAAAGTGAGGATTTGTAGAGGTATAAGATAAGAGAGATCAAGTAGGAAAATTGTTTTTCACTTTTGAACCCTAATTTAGAAGACTTTTTTCCTTTCATGGAAAACATTTTCCCCAAGGAATTCATTTTCCGTTTAACGAACGCCGGAAAATCCGGAAAACGTTTTCCCGAAAATTATTTTCCGCGAAACGAACGTAGCCTAATAGTAGGATCTTTTTTCCTTGCTATTGTTCTCCTTACTCGTGAAACATAGTACTAATCTTAACCTGATTGATTCCTGATAGGTATTCAGTTCAAGCAGGCGATGTCATTTGGATGGCACCATTTGTGCCTCAATGGTACGAATAGAAGGAGCAATTAATACCGTTCTTCTACCATCCGTGGATTAGTTAGTTGACTCTTATTGTACTTTGTGTGAGATTTGTTTCTCAGAGGAATTAACTCCTTTGGTTTTCATATGACAGGTATGCTGCGCTTGGTAAAACCAGGAGTCGGTATCTTCTGTTCAAAGATGTCAACAGAAATCCTCTCTAGGTGCATCATTATCGTGGCATTGAATTCTTGCGTGTGCGAGACTAGAGATGTGCTATTTATGAAGCAATGGATTAGTCCATCAGTATGCAATTCTTGTGGTGGTACAGCACTAATCAATTGTATGTTGCGCATCTTTGTGTGCAAATCAAGTTCTGTTGGCATTGTCCTAGCACAGTAGCAGTCAGCATATCAGAACTCTTATGGATCCAATGGAAGTGGGTAATGTTATGTTGAATTAATTGTCAGATTATCAATGACTCTGAAGAATGGTCTTCTCAAGTGTAATTCAAGGCTAGTCAGACCGAGCAAGGCTACTGCCGAGTTTCACTACTGATGACATATCTCAACTGTGAAATGATCCCATAAGGGAAAACATACTCCCGTTGCTGGCTGACTAATGTAAACACAGGGCGTAGACATAGACATTAAGGCACATCTGCCTGTGCTGACAATATTACCATGCTCAATCTTTCTTCAAGCAACTTACCAGGCTGCTAATGATTGTCTGGAAATATCCTAGCGGATCATAATATTTTAAATACTGCGCTTTCCACAAAATTCTGTTCTTACTGAATTACAAAAGCTAAAAACTTACCAAGAGTTTTTTACCAAGCATTCCCTGAATAGTGCTTCAGCCAAAATATGCATTGCTGAATGCATTCGGAAGTACTCAGACACTGTGTGAAACTAAGAGCATGCGATCGAGTGTGATCTGCTACTTTTCGGGCGTGAACTTTCGGCTTGCGGGGGTGGTCCTCACCTGATTTTAAGGGAAAGATTCTTGCACAACTGAGGGTTCAGTGGTTTCATGAATCTTCTAATGAAGCAGCTGGGGGAATTTCTGAGTATCTTTTCAGTGAAAGTTGATTATCTCCATGACAACCAATGCTCAGCTTTTCCATTGCCAAAACCCTAGCATCCCACCGTCATTTTGTGGATTATCATAACTTATGGTTTAAAAACCTCCACGTGAAGCTTGAAACCCACCTTTAAAATTGAATCAAATGGAGACCCCACGATGAGAGAGAGAGAGAGAGAGAGAGAGAGAGAGAGAGAGAGAAAGAGCATCACTTCCCACCACTACCACCACTGACTCTTTTCCTATCACCACTCTTTTTCCCGCAATTTCCCCCCCTCATTCTCTGGTCAGATGATGCCTCATGCCCCTCCATATCACACACAACCTTGCCTAAATGGGAATATTATGAATCATAAACATTTTTCTTAGGTCTGCTTTTCTCTTGCAAAGTTTGCTTTCTTTTCATTCCTGAAGACACTAACTTTTTCTAAAGTGATCATTAGTGGCACATTGAAGATTTCCCTGGAAAAAATTTCTCTCCTCTGGAGGCTTTCTTCTTTAGTCATGACAAATTCCTTTCTTATTGGGGTTCCTCTTGATTAGCTCTACGACTAATGTTGAAACACATTAATGCTTGGGAAGCAATATTCTTGCAAACTTATTATTGTTTTTGCGTTAAAGACAAGCACCTGGTACTCTAATTGACCATATCTCATTCTGTACGGCTCTCACTTTTCCTAGAAAGAGTGTTTCTTCATTGGAAGTATTTCCTTTTGATTAGGTCATCCGTTTTTCCTAGAGAGAGTGTTTCTTCATTCTCCTGTTGTTATTGCTCCCAGAATTAGTACTATCTTTGTCCTAAGATTTTGCCTCAAAGTTATAATGTTCTCATTTCAAAGGAGTTTAATTACTATTTTTGACATGATATATAGGGAAAAAAAATCCTAAATATAGATCAAACCTTTAGTTTTAGACATGAGAGTTGCACGTACATGCTTTGCTAGCTGGCTAACTTCTGTAATAACACAGCTTACTGATTAATTAGGTCTGACTTTTTCTGCAGTGGATGGATTTGCATATTTTTAAACAAAGTGGTGTCGCATTCGCAAGCTCAGAAAGTTAGTGTAAAGGGCGCAAGATCTAATCGCCTTGTTTTTTGCCCTGCTCATTAGCAAGGTCTTTTTGGTTAAAAAGCTTCTGAAGCTAGCAGATGGTTGGTTCATCCGGAGTATGCAAAGCACAAACCAATGCTTTTTACGCTAGATGTAGCTTTCTTTGTCCTAACAGTGTCCTAATAACGCATGGATTTCGTGGGTGCTACTATAAATGCAAGGTGTGAATCAATAGATCTCGCGATCCATAGTGTCGCATGGCAAATCCAACCATAAGTCAATGTCTATCTTATTTTGTTGGTGAGAAAGCCCATCTTTTCCTTGATGGCAGACCATCTTAGATAATATATATTTGTTCCATGGAAACTTCACCGCGTGATTTTGGAAAAGCGCCTCGGTGGATGAGAGAGCATTTTTCGAAGTTCTCTTTTTGTCTCAAGTGATTTCATGCCTTGAATTTGTCATGGAACTACCTATGCTTATCACTTGTCTTCATATGGTCGAATTATATTAATGGTTTTCCTACTGTGACTACCCTTCATTTTTTTCATTCAACATTCATTAGTTTATGATCTTTTCTTTGTTTTAGTGGGTGCATTTGATCTTAATGAAGGAGTGGCGGATTGATTTGCAGAGAAAAAAAAAAAGCTAAGATTATATATAGCACTCTAATTTTCTTCTGTTTTTGATGCCAAATTTTATTAGCATTCTGAGAGTTCAGGAATTCAAAATGCATAAAGATTGGCATCTAAAATAGCTAAAGAGGAATTTCTTTTTAAGTGCTTGAATAAGCGGCTCGTCAATTTAAAGAAAACAATCATGTAGCCCCTTCAAAGATGGAGAATTCTGAATGCAGTCACTATAAGATCCAAAAGAAAAGGAAAATCCAATTTGAATGCATCATCTTCTTAGTAATTTAAGCCGAATTCATAAATGTCATGTGCACATGCATCGTGACTATTCATGTTTTTACATCTAGTTTAATGTTTTGTAAATTCTTAAGAATCTATCTCCTTAGAATACCGGACATATTTATGAGACATTTAACAGTAAGAGTCATGTAACAAGCTTATATAAAGGCACGTCTTGTGGTCATTTATGATAAAGGGAAATGAAAAGAAAGCCTATTTATCTTATTCTCTTCCCTGAGTTGTAAGCATTTTCACCTCAAATTATCCTATCACATATGTACATTTATATAGAAATACAATTTATTAATGATTAATTTCGAGCCCATCATATTCATGGTGATTGCTATCACCACAAAAAACAAAGCCAAAAAGCCTGTTACATAGCATTTGCAATGTGATCATGGAGCACTTAACAATCTAACTTTCTGCTCCTTTCGCACCATAAAATTAGGCTTTTGCTTATAATAACGGCATGAGCAATGAGGCTGGGATCTATGCTCCATAAGTGCTGCCATTCTCGTAATCACACAATGATCAAAAAATTGAGGCACATGTGATGAGTCACCCACATGATTAATCAGCAAATGCATAATCTGTTTGGTTTGATGCCTGTATAGCCCCTGAAACATGAGTCACTTTCCCTTGAAAGCCTAGTCTAACGGCTAAAAAGGGACCTGTTTAGGGCTAATGAATAGAAAATTCATGATTTTGGAAATCGATAAAGTAGTAAGAACAAGATTGGCTATCGCAGTTCAAGATATGCATCCTTTCTTGCAGGCTTTGAAGAAAACTTCTAAGATTGATCATTGATTTTTTTTTTTTTTTTTTTTTTGGTAAAGGTAAGATTGATCATTGTTGGATCTTGCACTTAACATAAAAAGGTTTGGATGCTGCCAAATAATAAATTGTGTAAGTTCTTATGTGTTGATACACTGTTGAATGCATTTTGAAAGCCTATTCTTGATGATTATCATGGATCAACTGAAGGGTTTTTGCTAATTTAACTCCATGCTCCATTTCTATCACACTAGCGAATCTTTACATCGAGCATAAACTATATTTCTATGTAATCATAATGATATAAGGAGAAAGGAAAAACCATGATTTGGCTTAATATAATTAATTTAAGGCTTTTGTCCAAATATAGACTATGACCCACTTAATCCAAGGAATCTGTGTAATGCGGAATAAGTTTGTAAATAAAGGTTACCTGGCGTGAATTCCACCCTCGCTTCTCTCTCCACCCAACAAAGAAAAGGAAAAGGGGCACTTTGTTCCATCAGAGATGACTTTGCTTCTATTCTTTATTTCACCATTTTAATCAGCAAAATTGTCTCTTCTGATAACAAAACAAAACACTTTTTAGTATGACCTCTAATGCAAAACAGATATTGTGGCAACAACTAGCAAGAGGGAGAGGTGAGGGATGAGGTCAATGAAAAGTTCAAATGACCCACTAGAAAGAAAAGGGGAAAAAAAATTGGCTCCCACTGCTTACTTCCAACTACACCTGTGAGTGCAAACTTAACCACCAATTGAATAGAAAAGCAAGGAAAGAAATTCCACTCTTGTTTTTATGTTCATGTGTATGCGATCTCGCTAAGGCGGGAGATATGATTAAAAACTCCAATCCAAATGGGGACAAACACACATAGCCCCATTGTCAATCAGATATTGAGTTGTCTTTGTTGGTTACCCTAGAAAAGCAATGCTGTATTTAACTCAAGTCCAATGGGTTAATTAGTGTTTTTGGACTTTTCGAAGATCAGGATACGCATGGACCAACCGACATTTTTATTTGACCAATGGCAAGGCAAGAGGGAAGAAAAATAGCCAAAAATCAAGGCAAGTTGAAGAAGCACTTAAGTGTCGCTAAGTCGGCCAGTCCTTTCATTTTATGTGCTTTGTTTGGATAGGGATAAGAAAAGACATCCGACAAGGAGATGTTAATTTCCACGGTTTTATATTATTTTGAGGTCCTAATTCTTACACCTATTTATGCTCTCTCGAACCAGGTTTTTCCTGGGAATGATGTCACATATCACCAAAAAATCCACTTAAATTATGTAAATGGATCGCGTGTATTGCTGAATCTTACTTTACCTCCATCCAGAAATATGAATGAATGTGGAGAAAAGCTATTTGTAGAGAATACAATGAACCTTGTTAACAAATTATCTTTTAAATTTCCCCTTTACATTTTCTTTCCAAAATTGCTCCAGAAAGACAACTGGAAGCTGTCATTAGAGATCAAAGCACATAATTATAGGCATAAAAAAAGTATGAGATTTGATTGGTTCTAAATTCCGTGCTCCGATTTTTATCTTGAATAATTAATATTCATTAGATGCCACGATTTCACTTGGAACCATCATGACATTCATTTGTTACACTCAATCAAGCATGACCGTCAAAAAAAGAAAGCTCCTCGAGTGGTTATCATTGACAGCACACCCTCAGGCCTCCACCGTATGTCAAAAATAGAAACTAACAAAGTAAGGATTATTTATGCATGAATTGATGCGAAAAATATTATCATCAAACAACCCAATGCATATGAAATTCTTGATGAACAATAGGAGAAAGTGATTATTTTCCCACTTGTGTGCGTATATCATCCCAAAATCATGGTATTTATCCTGAAACAGTTTGTGGATGAATTAAGCTGAAAGATGTTAAGAAAAGGAAAGAATAAGAGAATCCAAGAGATGTTGACAAATAATGTTCCCCAAACATTACAAATTATTTGAGGGTCCAATCATGTGATACGAAAGATATAAAGAAAGAATCATGGACCACTCAATCCCAACCCAATATACTCGAATGATGGATTCTCTATTACAAGTCATATGGATGAGAAAAGGAGATTTTGGGAACCTATAATTAAGGGCTGACAAAGGAGGGTGGATGATGGTGTAATCATGATTCAAGGTTGATTGGAGAATTAATTAAGCATGCAAGGAACTATTAAGAAGCTTCCCTATAAGCTATAAGCTATAAGCTAGCTACCTAGTTGCTGCCCTTTTTGCCAATCACTTAGGGTTTGAGATTTGGTTTGGTTTGATCTCAAGAAAAGAGTGGAGTTTGACTTTGTTTAGACACTTGGGGTTGAGGAAAAAGAGGGTTTCATCGGACGAAGTTCTATTGGTTGAGATGATGGTGTTCATTGCCCACTTGCTCCACTTGTCTAAATTTGTTATTTAATGGTTCATCTTCTATTCACTCAAGCTGAGATATCCACTTTTACAATATGATAGAGCAATTGAAGCCCTCGTCCTTAGGATATGATTATTTCAATGTCTTCGTTCTCAGCCAGTTAAAAAGAAAAGAAATGTATGAATTAGATTCGTCCATATCAAGGAGTGGTGACACTTTAGACTTGTAACCCGATCATTGCACACAAGTTGCGATCAACTTGAAATATTTCGTGCTAATGAGAATACTTGTTTATAGCCAACTAGGAGTATTGAATCAAGTTAGATCACGTGTGATAATTATATAACTGATAACATGTGGCGAGATATCGGACGCAATATATGATTCATTTTATCGCCGTTAATAGTGAAAACAAATCGGATGTATACTAGAATTTTTAATTTTATATGATGTGTATAACATGTTGTGCAAACATGTCTAATTAATGGTGTTTCTCTCAAAAGCTTCAGTCAATATAAACAATACTAAATCCAGCTTCACTGGTTACTCATGCTACTTGAAGTCGAGACTTAGTGGAATAGTAAAATAACGGAGGACCTTGACTGAAAGCAAACCCTAAGGGTGTTAGCTGGGTTCACTCCTATATGGAGGAAGCCCAATGAGTTGTAAGTCCAAAAAGGGCTTGAGCCCATATAATAAGTTATATGGAGAAATAGGGTTTCTCACTATCTTCAAAGTGGTAGCCGCAAAAAGACGTAGTAACAAGAGAAAAAGAGAAAGCAGAAAACCCGAGAGTTGGAGCAATATCTGATTTACATCAAGCTGGCATCGGAGGTTGATTCGTGGTCCGATTGAGCTGAAATTTTGTCAGCATGTTCATGGTGCAATCTTCTGGAATCTGAACGATTTGATTTTCATTTGAAGCTCCCTACATCAAGTTTTTCATGGATTGATCAAAACCTGCGTTTTTTGTCAGATTTATCCTTAATCTCTTGTGAAGTTCATGTGTATTGCCAAGAATTATGTTCTTGAGGTCTTTGCTACTATGTATCTCTAATATTTGCTAGAGAAGAAAATTGTTCACCCAATTTTGTTGATAGTGAAGATTTTCAGGTGGACTTCGGTCCCATGGTTTTTGATCTCCTCACATCGAGGAGATTTTCCACGTAAAAAATCGTCTCGTGTTCGCGTGTTTGGTATTTATTTTACTTTACTATATTGATTCCTATTAGGTTTACACAAAATGGGAGATTATTTTATTCCGCTGCATTAATTCGATATTGTTCGAATTGTTATCGTTCTCCCATCAGAGTGATATCAAAGCTTGTGGTTATTGCTTGATTTTTTCTGCCTTGTGTTAAACAATGAAAACGAACACGAGTAGAATGGTTACATTGAATGGTTCGAAGGAAGATGGAAGACCTTTTATATGTGAAAGATTTTTATTTGCCTATTTGCCGAGGAGAAACCAGAGAATAAAACTGATGCTGAATGGTCTATATTTCATCATCAAGTGTGTGGTTATATTAGGCAGTGGGTGGATGATAATGTTTTGAACCATATTATTGAGGAAACACATGCACGCAGTTTATGGGATAAGCTCGAACAATTATATGCTCAAAAGACTGGGAATAATAAATTTTTGATAAAACAGATGATGGCTCTGAGATATTAAGATGGTACTCGTTTGACTAATCATTTAAATACTTTTCAAGGAATTATAAATTAGTTGGCTGCGATGGGAATCAAGTTTGATGATGAGATACAAGCACTATGGTTGCTTAGTATTTTGTCGGACTCATGGGAGACGTTCCGAACATCTTTGTCTAATTCTGCCCCAGATGGTACAATTACCATGGATTTGGCCAAGAGTAGTATTTTGAATGAAGAGATGAGAAGGAAGACACAAGGATCGTCCTCTTCACCTTATGATGCCTTGGTTGTTGAGAAAAGGGGAAGAAGTGAGTCTCGAGGTCCTAGAAATAGAGATAAAAGTCGAGATAAAAGCAGAGGTAAGTATAATAAATTTGCTAATGTTAAGTGCCATTATTGTCATCGAAGGGACATATTCAGAGGTTTTGTCGCCGGTTAAAAGGGAGAAACAAAAGGAGAAAGGTAAAGAGAAGAAAAGTGATAATGACAGTGATAACAATCGTGTTGTTGCACTTAAAGAAGACTTTCTCATTATTTTTTATGGTGATGCGGTGAATTTTGTATCTCATGAGACCAGTTGGGTAATTGATAGTGGTGCATCTGTTCATGCTTAGTCTCGTAGGGATTTCTTTACATCATACAGGTCAAATGACTTCGGATATGTGAAGATGGGAAACAATGGGCTAGTTCAAGTTGTAGGCATCGGTGATGTGTGCCTAGAAACCAGCAATGGCACAAGGTTAGTATTGAATAATGTTAAACATATACTTGATATCCACTTAAATTTGATTTCTACAGGCAAGTTGGATGATGAGGGGTATTGCACCACCTTCAGTAATGGTCAATGGAAGCTCACCAAAGGTTCTCTTATTGTGGCTAGAGGTGAAAAATATTCTTCGTTGTACATTATGCAGGCAAAGTTATCCACAGACAAAATTAATGTAGTAGACAGCAAAGATGCAGCTGAGTTATGGCATAAGAGGCTCAGTCATATCAGTGAGAAGGTTTTGTCAATATTGACCAAGAAGAAGCTCCTTTCAGGATTGAAAAGTTCGGCGCTAGAGAAGTGTGCTCACTGTTTAGCAGGAAAACAGAACAGAGTTGCATTTAAAAGCTCTCCTCCTTCAAGAAAGTCGTATATCTTGGATTTAGTGCATTCGATGTTTGTGGTCCTATGAAAACAAAATCACTTGGTGGCTCTCTTTATTTTGTTACCTTCATAGATGATTTTTCAAGGAAAATTTGGATTCATACCTTGAAAACTACAGATCAAGTATTAGATGCTTTTAAGCAATTTCAGGCTTCAGTTGAGAGACAGACCGGAAAGAAATTGAAATGCATCAGAACTGATAACAGGGGAGAGTATATTAGACCTTTTGATGAATATTGCAGACAACAAGGTATTCGACATCAAAAGACACCTCCCAAGATGCCTCAGTTAAATGGCTTAGCTGAGAGAATGAACAAAACACTTGTTATGAACAGAACACTTGTTGAAAGGGTAAGATGCTTACTTTCACAATCAAAGCTACCTGGATCCTTTTGGGGTGAGGCTTTAAGTACAGTTATGCATGTATTAAATATTACTCCATGCGTTCCTTTAGAGTTTGATGTTCCCAATAGAGTTTGGATAGGCAAAGATGTTTCTTATGATTATTTGCGTGTCTTTGGTGCAAAGCATTTGTGCATATTCCCAAAGATGAGAGGTCTAAACTTGATGTGAAAACACGGCGGTGCATATTTATTGGTTATGGACAGGATATGCTTGGCTACAAATTTTATGATCCGGTTGAAAATAAAATTGTAAGAAGCGGAGACGTTGTGTTTATGGAAGATCAAACAATAAAGGATATTGAGAAAGCAGAGATGATTATAGCACCACAGGTTAGTGATAATTTGGTTAATTTGGATTCAGTTCCTCTTGCAAATATTCTTACACAGGTTGATGAAGAGCGGCAGGAAGTCAATGTTCCAAATAACGCACATGTTCCTGAACATGTTGAAATAGATAATATTATTTCTGAACCAGAGGCTCAATTAGATGTTCCATTGGATGTTCCACTCCGGAGATCCATTAGAGACCGACAACCTTCCACCAAGTATTCTGAAGATAAGTATGTATTATTGATTGATGCAGGTGAACTAGAGTGCTATGTAGAAGCAATAGAAGATGAGTACAAAAGTAATTGGTTTGATGCTATGCGAGATGAGATGCAGTCACTTTATAATAATCATACTTTTGAGTTGGTGAAGTTACTTAAAGGTAAAAGAGCTTTGAAGAACAAATGGGTATATAGATTGAAGCAAGATGAACATACTTCACAACCACAGTACAAAGCTAGATTGGTTGTTAAGGGGTTCGGTCAGAGAAATGGCATTGATTTTGAAGATATATTTTCTCCAGTAGTGAAAATGTCTTCTATTCATGTGGTACTAAGCTTGGCAGCTACCCTAGATTTGGAAATTGAGCAAATGGATGTTAAAATAGCCTTCCTACATGGTGACTTGGAGGAAGAGATATACATGGAACAACATGAGGGTTTTAAAGTGAAAGGGAAAGATGATTATGTATGCAAATTGAAGAAAAGTCTATATGGCCTAAAACAAGCACCAAGGCATTGGTATAAAAAATTTGCGTCAGTTATGACAGAATAGGGCTATAAGAAGACTTCCTTGGATAACTGTGTGTTTGTCCAAAAATTTTCTGATGATGACTTTATTATTCTCTTGCTTTATGTTGATGATATGCTCATTGTTGGCAGGAATGCTTCAAGAATTGAGTTATTAAAGAAACAGTTGAGCAAGTCTTTTGCCATGAAAGACTTGGGCTCGGCGAAGCAGATTCTTGGCATTAGAATTACCCGAGACAGAGATGTTAAGAAGTTGTTTTTGTCGCAAGAGAAATATATCGAGAAGATCCTTTAGAAATTTTACATGGACAAGACTAAAGTGGTTAGTACTCCTCCTGCTGCCCACTTTAAGTTAAATATGAAGCAAAGTCCTACGACTGATAAAGAGAAGAGAGATATGGAAAGTGTTCCATATGCCTCAGCTGGAGGAAGCTTAATGTATGCGATGGTATGTACACGCCCAGACTTAGCGCACGCAATTGATGTTGTTAGTCATTATTTGTCAAATCCAGGCAGAGAGCACTGGAATGCAGTGAAGTGGATTATGAGGTATCTTCGGGGAACTTCAAATTTGAAACTCAACTTCGGGACCGAGAAAGTTGAGTTAGTTGGATACACAGATTCCGACTTGGCAGGAGATATTGATACTCGTAAATCTACTTCTGGTTATTTGATTTCTTTTGCGGGTGGAGTTGTGTCATGGAAATCAAGATTGTAGAAGTGTGTTGCACTTTCTACAACCGAAGCTAAATTTATTGCAGCGACTGAAGCTAGTAAAGAGATGCTATGGATGAAGAAGTTCTTAGAAGAACTTGGGTTCAAGCAAAAGAGGTATGTGCTATTTTGTGATAATCAAAGCGCAATTCATCTTGGTAAAAATTCATCTTTTCATTCTAGATTGAAACATATTGATGTTAGATATCATTGGATAATGGATGTTCTAGATAAAAAGTTGTTGGAACTTGAGAAAATTCATACGAATCATAATGGCTTTGATATGATGACGAAGACTCTACCAAGAGAGAAGCTTGAACATTGCCAATTGATAGCAGGGATGGTGAATCCCTCCACATTGTTGTGAGGGGGAGATTTGTTAGATGGGTTCACTCCTATGTGGAGAAAACCCAATGAGTTGCAAGTCCAAAAAGGGCTTGAGCCCATATAATAAGTTATATGGAGAAATAGGGTTTCTCACTATCTTCAGAGTGGTAGCCGCAAAAAGACGTAATAACAAGAGAAAAAGAGAA
The DNA here is from genome assembly GCA_014182365.1 of Eucalyptus tenuipes. Lineage (NCBI taxonomy): Eukaryota > Viridiplantae > Streptophyta > Magnoliopsida > Myrtales > Myrtaceae > Eucalyptus > Eucalyptus tenuipes. The sequence goes on along the minus strand of CM024540.1, from coordinate 25,530,616 downwards.
AGCAGAAAATCTGGGGATTGGGGCAATATCTGATTTACATCAAGCTGGCATTGGAGGTCGATTTGTGGTCCGATTGAGCTGAAATTTTGTCAACATGTTCATGGCGGAATCTTCTCGAATCTGAACGGTTTGATTTTCGTTTGAAGCTCCCTACATCAGGTTTTTCGTGGATTGATCAAAACCTGCGTTTTTGGTTAGATTTATCCTTGATCTCTTGTGAAGTTTATGAGTATTGCCAAAAATTATGTTCTTGAGATCTTTGCTGCTATGTACCTATAGTATTTGCTAGAGAAGAACATTGTTCAGCCAATTTTGTTGATAGTGAAGATTTTCCAGTGGACTTCGGTCCCGTGGTTTTTGATCTCCTCATATCGATGAGGTTTTCCACGTAAAAAATCGTCTTGTGTTTGCGTGTTTGGTATTTATTTTAATCTACTATATCTATTCCTATTAGGTTTACACAAGATGGGAGATTATTTTATTCCGCTGCGTTAATTCGATATTGTTCGAATTGTTATCGTTCTCCCATCAAAGGGGATAGGAGAGTGAATTTTGCTTTATGCTTGCACATCCACAAATAAGGGGAAACTACTAGAGTATATACCCTAAGGAGCTATGAGTTTCGCTAGATAGAAAAAGGGTACATTCTAGTAGGAGAATGCAAGACAAATCTTTATGACTTTGACACCTAGGAAGACGATCCATATTTAATTACATTTGAATTCTGAAAGCCGAAGAAATAATTACTCAAAAGCATCGCGCCAGCTTTCGATATGATTCTGGATAGAATTTTCTATGGACACACATTCCACTTTACCAATCTAGGAAACTAAAATAACAAGAGAATCGCAAACTTTTCATACCAGAGGTGAACCTTAGTAACCCATTGCCTTGAACTGTCCTAGGTTCAATGCATAGAAAACACAAGCTATAGTTCTATTATTATTATTATTATTATTATTATTATTATTATTATTATTATTATTATTATTATTGTTTTTTGTTTTTGTCATATGGTCAACAATTCCTCTTAATTAGGTTGGGCCATCTCACGCGATATAAAGATGCGCATGCTTTATTCATAATAGATTAATGAATCTTTTACAATCCATTGAGCTCTACCATTCTTTAGTACGTGTCCACCTTCTATAAATTACGAATCAAGAACCCTCCAAGCATGGTTAAAGACCAGCAAAATTGCAAGCTCTCATCAATGGATGCCACAAGCAATGACCGTCGTACAGAAAATATTCCATTTATTTACAGAATAAAAGAAAGAATAACATATCTATATATATTATAATTAGCAAAATTGCTTGATCAGATCATGAGTAACCCCGGCCTCCTAGGGCAAAAGAATCTATTAATGTATTAAAGAAAAGATCACCACCGGCCTTACAGAATTGACATTATTCTTAGCATTACCATTTCTTAACTAGTACTTTATACCACTAGAGTTTAGCAAAAAGCCTCAAGCTAGGTTTCTAGGAATAAAGGACACAAAAAAAAAAAAAAAAAGAGTAGACCTTTTTAATAGGATATAGTTTTGAGATTTACTAGGAGCAATCTAAGGAGATCCCTAAATTATTGTGATTTCTTGAATACGTGTCTATACAAGATAGTACCCCCGCGGTCTCATATGAATAGTACAAGCTTGACCTATCATTTGAAAGCAAAACGATGTATAGGAAAAAAAAGAAAAAAAGGGTATGAAGAACTTACTTTATCTTCTATTAAATTCATTCGATGTCTTGAGATTAGTGTGTGATCCTCGGACTCATTATCCAACCGAGTTGAGGAGATCCTTGGAGATCACACTAGAAATTCATTGTCCAAATCATTACTTCTGCTATCGACTCGGGAATCTTTCATGCTTTGTCTAACCTTTGTGAATGTAGCTAGTAGCTCTAACACTTTCATTTTGTATGGTTCCGTCGTCTAGCCAAAAGGAAGTTCTTCAACCTTCTAACCAGCAAATAGAGTTTTTTCCTTTTCCCTGTTTTATGTTCATTTTGAGTTCTAAAGATAGCCAAATTACACATGTTCTAGTCATTTATCATTGTGCAAAAAGTTTCCAATGTTGTTGTATTAATCTTTTCTTGATCAGTATGTCCATCTAATATATGTATTTAAATTAATTTTAGGAACACCAATATGGAATAATTAAGCTTTTTATATAATTGATATAACAACTAATGGTTTCTAAGTAATGTGAAGGGAAGTGGAAGGAAATGGAATTTTGTGAGGATGCGGCTCAACTGCAAGATTCCATTCGACCCTTGGAAATGGAGCTAAGACTTTTTTCTCCTCATTTGTTTCCATAGAACTACAAATCATATGCTCCTCTCAAATGATATTTCGATATGATGGAAACTGTCTGTTTTGTGATGAAATGAATATTTATGTACTATCATAAAGAATCGAGTCCAACTATTCTCATGACCCAAGTTGCTTTAACAAAAGGTGTTAGATGCTTGCCACATCTTTTTAAACTTTCATATTAGGAAATTCCAAAGAGTAGATCAAAGTCCTCCCCTCTTCCTTGTTTTGTGATTTCTCTTACAGGTTTTTATTTCAAAATGGTTTCACCTTTTCCAACCTTTTATTGCATGCTTCCACAGGAGAGATTTCTTTTGGGAGTCTCGGGGCTCTCAAAAGCCGAGGGTTGAGGAAAGATAGAGCCAGGGGCATTTTGAACATCTCACTCATCCGTGGACTACTTACAATTTCGTTCTTCCATTAATTAAGCCAAGTGGGAAAAAAATATATACTATCCAAAGTTTCTTTGCTTAGATAAGTCATTATACAAAATCGCTACATATGAGTCTCGTACATATAAACTATCAACAATAAAATAATAGAGAAAAGGGTTGGAGAGACTATCATCCTTTCAATATCTTATTGGGACAAGATACAATTTATTGTATGCTTTATAATATATGAAATTCTATGTAAATTTTCGCTCTTTTAACATAAGGAATATGAAATTTTTTTCACGTTGCTCATTAATTTATATTTTTGCATCCACCGTCACTCGCATAGATATAAAATGACGAGAGAATTATACTTTCTATTTGAGTTTACCACGTCGTCATGGTGTGTAAATGAAACTATAAGCCCTAAGAACATGACTTTTTATATCAATGAGTGGTGAGAATATGTGTCAAATTATATGATATCCTCACTCCTATTGTCTTCCCAAAATGCATATTTAAGGACCTTCACCTCAAACCCTCACGACAGCCAAAGAGCCAGTCTCAATCAAAACACTCCCCCAACACCTCCCCCCAAAAAAAAAATGACCACCACCCAAACTTTACCCACCAAAAACACCTCGTCCTCCTTCGCTCACTACCTTCACTCTCTCTCACAAACACCTCACAGGCTAAGGAAGAGAATGCTAGCAACATGGACACCAGACCAGGAGCTCAACCATGTGCGGCTGCGTTCCGGTGCCGACATGAAGAGGAAGCTCCAATGGTATGACTTAATAGCTCTTGGAGTTGGAGGAATGCTTGGTGTCGGTGTGTTTGTCACTACCGGTCCGGTGGCTCACTCCATGGCCGGGCCTTCAGTTTTCATATCGTATATTATAGCTGGGGTATCAGCACTCCTTTCTTCCTTGTGCTACACTGAGTTCTCAGTCCAGATTCCGGTTGCTGGAGGCGCCTTCAGCTATCTGAGAGTGACCTTCGGTACATTATTTCCTATATGTCAAGATTTTTCATTGAATCTTTACGCTAATGAAAAGTTTAGTTTTCATAAACTGTGCACAGACGAAAATCGTGTTACAGTGTTTCGGAAATCAAGATTCTTCATTAGCAAAGCGTATGAAAACCTATAATGCTTATGAATACAATAGAAAATCCCGCATCTTTTCTCACTTCTATTTATCTTTTGGGATTTAAATCTTCCTAGGTGAGTTTGTGGGTTATTTTGCGGGGGCGAATATATTAATGGAGTATGTGTTGTCGAATGCTGCGGTTGCGAGAAACTTCACGGACTATCTGTGTCGCGCTTTGGGAGAAAATGACGCGACCTGTTGGAGGATCGAAGTGGAAGGACTAATGAAGGGATACAACATGCTTGATTTTCCAGCGGTTGCTCTTGTGCTTCTTCTCACCCTTTGTCTTTGCCGTAGGTTGGATCTCCCTCTCTCTCTCTCTCTCTCTCTCTCTCTCTCTCTCTCTCCCCCCTCCTCTTCTTTCAATTTCAAGGATCTTCGTTTTTTTCTATTAAAATCCATGCTAAGTACAGAAGATTATTATTAACTAGAGATCTTCTTGATCTTCCGGCAACATTGACCAGTGTGAAATTGCGCTTTTCCCTGTTTCTAAAGACATTGGTGTGCGAGAACGCATTAAACTAATGCGCCAATTCATGGTTTTTCTTGTGGGAGTGGAGAGTGGCCACTTTCGTGGGATCTATGTGTGATAGATGGAACATATTTTGAAGTTGTCACCAAGTGTAAACATCTGATAGCGTTTATTCTTTTTTTTATTATTGTCATATGGACAAAGCAGCTCCATTGCTCATTATGGGATGTATTTTTTTATTAACTATAATTGGACCCATTTAGCCATAGTGATTGATACACGTCTCTTTTGTTTGTACACAATTTAATTTGCAGCACCAAGGAGAGCTCAATATTGAACCTTATAATGACAGTCTTCCATGTAGTCTTCTTTGGGTTCATCATAATTGCGGGGTTCTACAATGGGAATGGCAAGAACTTGGTGAGGCCAGGAGGATTAGCACCATTTGGGGTCAAAGGTGTGCTCAATGGAGCAGCCAGAGTGTATTTCAGCTATATTGGGTATGACTCAGTCTCAACCTTGGCTGAGGAGATCCAAAACCCTTCCAAGAGCCTCCCTATCGGGATTGTTGGTTCCATGGTCATTGTGTCTTTGCTCTATTGCCTCATGGCATTGTCCTTGTGCATCATGGTTCCATACAATGAGGTCAGTCTTCTATAGAGAGATCAATCAATCTAAAAGTTGGATGGTCTTTCGATTTTGCATATAGCTCTAGTGAAGGAAGGGATAAAGCTGTCTGGACACTTCTTGAAATTGGGCATTCTTTGCAAAGTAGCCCCTCTAGTCTATGTTATGTTCACATCTTACGTAGCCCATCTGTCCGAATTCGACTAGGGTTTTTGGAGAAACCATTTTATGTGAAAATTTCAAGGATATAAAATCACTCAAATCACTTTGTCATTATTCTACGTTAGTTGGGTAGAGAAAACTTAAAGATGCAGGAACTAATAATACAAAAACGATGATAAGTGCAAAAAATCATCATATAAAACTTTTACTCAGAGAAATTAGTTTTCATAATATGAGGTTATATATACAAGCCTTAAATATGCAATTTGTGAAACGCGGCATATTGATCCTTAAATCTACATGCATATGCATACCATGTCATTGGAACTTTCACTTAGACAACGGTAGCATGACTTGCCGACACAACCAGTTAGAACCAACATTTACACTAACGAAAGTCTCGATTGGAAAACAACTAGGAAAAGCATGGCAAAACCAATGAGCCCTAGTTTGGAGAACCCCCTTTTCATATAGTTAACCATCATATTGAACATTCAATGTCGGTTGGCGATGATTGATTGACATTGATATGTGCAGATATCAAAGGATGCATCGTTTTCAGTTGCCTTTGAGAAGATAGGGTGGGGATGGGCGAGCAATCTAGTGGGGGCAGGCGCAAGCTTGGGGATTGTGGCGTCACTGGTGGTGGCTATGCTTGGTCAAGCTCGCTATCTTTGTGTCATCGGGAGGTCACATCTGGTTCCTTCATGGCTGGCCAAGGTTCATCCTTCCACTGGCACACCATTGAACGCCACACTTTTCTTGGGTGAGTGAGCCTTTCCTTTCTGTTGCCTTTTACTTCAACAAAAGATGTCCCCTTCTTTATAAGTAGAGATAATCGTCTGGAAGTCTAATACATGTTTGAGTATATATCCAAAGAATATATACGAAGTCCTCATGAATTAGATGAAATCTCGACGAATCCATGATTTACTTTTTCTTGAACAGCTGATTGTTTCATTCACGGGTTTTTTTTTCCTCCTTTGGGTTGCTTTTGAATGGCTGGGCATGGGAGGCTCTTCATACGATTACCAAGAAAAAATCTTCTTGTCCTTCATTGATAACAAATTGACTGGTTATTTCTGATATGCAAAAGAATGATTTCAGATACTGCTAAACAATGCATGTGATGCATAAAGCTTCACGTCCTCTTCTATGTAATTGAGCACGCATTTCACTGTCTTTCTTTTGTAATGATCGGCTTCCGTCCATTACTATGCATATGGTAGGGAACATCTGCTGATCATTTTAGGAGCTTTCTTTTGAGTTTGTCTTGGCATTTTGCTAACCCTCTGTCCATGATGTCTTTCTCTCTGTCTACTTTGTCATTTTCTCACCATAAAGGAAACCCTACGTGAAAAGGCATGAATGGGGAACCATCTGACAATGAGCAAATTGTGGTTTGGATTTTTTTTTCTTGGCTAAAATAAAATTTATATGGTTTTCAGTTATCGGAATATCACAAAATAGTAATATGATTTTTATTGCATAAAGAACTTTGCGCGTTCATTTGCTAAAAAGTTGCCAATTTAATTACTCTCTAAGCTATTTATTAGTCTAATGACGAGGTATTCGAGTAGCTTATCTCTTTCCTATTTGTTCTCGTTAATACTGAAAATGAATTCCATATGAATCTCCTCTCTTTCATTCTTATGTAGGGATTTGCACAGCATTAATAGCACTATTCACCGATCTAGAGATAGTCTTCGAAATGATCTCCCTAGGAACTCTCATGGTGTTCTACCTGGTGGCCAACGCCCTCATCTACCGCCGCCACGTCATCAGCAGCCGCCGCCCACCGCTCCACACCATCCTCTTCCTCTTCCTCCTCTCCTTTGCCTCCCTCGGCTTCTCCGTCTCCTGGAAGCTTGAAAAGTGGTGGGGCTCGGCCCTGTTCAGCAGCCTTGCGGCCATCGCCACTGCGTCATTCCACCGCATGGTCCCCTTCCGTGGCGGTGGGGACTTGCAGTGGTCGGTACCACTCATGCCGTGGCCGGCTTCAGCCTCGATCTTTCTGAACATTTTCCTAATGACGAGGCTGAAAGCAATCTCGTTCCGAAGGTTCGGGATATGGGCGTGTGTGATCAGCTTGTTCTATGTGTTGTATGGAGTCCACTCAACTTATGAAGCTGAAGAGACGGAGAAGGAGGCGGGATCGGATGGGATCGTCAACACAATAAGCTCGTCGTCTATACAACAAGTCGTTTTTGCTAAAAATAAGCTAGATGTTCAAGTGCCTTAACCCTAAATTGGGTTGGTCTTCTGTTCGACCGTGGTCCTTCTTGAGACCAACGGCTTACAGTTTTTGGGTTTTGTTGGTATTGTTCGTGGATCCTATGGAGTTCCCATTAAGGAAAGACGAATTCCCACTAAGCAAAATAGCCAAATATCGACAACAACATACGACAATTTGTCATTTGTCAAGGGGACGGGAAAGAAATTAGGGATTTGAGGTGGAAAGAGGCATGAGAGAGTTATTTCAAACCAAAGAATCTTTGAAAAAAGTGGACCTTGTAAAATGCCAACGTGATCGGTGGAGGGAAATGGATCAAACCACAATGGCCATAAGAAGTTCATGCACTTTTGTCAAGCTCAGATTTTTTTAGATATTACCAACTTGAATGAGCATAACTCATCAATCATCACCAACTTTAGCTGGGTAAGTCACACAAATAAAAATCGTCAAATTCATACGATAGTCGATAAGTTTAAGGTGCTTTAAGCAAGTTAAATAAAAGTTGGTCAATAGAAAATCTAAGTTAATTAATTAAAGAAACAAAAATAGTATTGGTAAATAATTCAAATGAGAGTTCGTAACCTAAAATTAATTGGTATTTTAATTATAAAAAGTTGGCAAGTCATTTAAATAAAAATCATTGAGTACATATAAAAGTCGATAAATTTAATGTGTTGCTAAGAAAGGCAAATAAAAATTGGCAAAACATAAGAACGTGAGATGAAAATTTATAAAAACTCTATAAAAATACCATCAAGTTCTTGACAATTTATCGAGCGGGTGACTGATTTTTTTTTTTTTTTTTACCAATAGTTTTGCAGTTACTAACTTTTTCTAGAAATTTACCAGCAGGAAGTTTATTTTATTTTATTATTTTAAAAAGAATAGTAGAATCATTCCTATAGTTGCAATAGCAAAAGCATATTTAACCTCCTTTTTGAAGAGAACCTAGCTAGCATTGCTTTCTTGATATATTACTCATAGTAGATCACATCATGAAAGCGTTCCACAATTGATAGTTTGTTTCGTTCAACTTCATTACGAACATCACAATTTCGAAGCACGTATAATCAAACACTCGGACACTCCACCAATCTTGCACCACAGCCATGAAGTGATTCCAATTCGCCCTTCAAAAGGGAAACCAACTTAGCAAGACTATGCTGAAGTTTACGCCATATGAGACCGAGATTTCTATGAAATCAGTACTCGATGCAACTTCATTTCGACATCGTCACAAGAAAGTAATTCTTTCAAAAGTCCTTAGTCCTTAGCTAGAGCATCCAGGAGTCAAAAATCTGCTGTACAGCTTTGGGGTTGAAAGTCTTACTGTGACTTTAAGCAGACCAAAGAGGACAGTGGAGGTTAGTCCTGTTCTTCTTTCAGCCAGATATCCACTTGGAGGCTGGTCCTGTTCAAACAGTGATTAGCCTCAGATTCGATCCCCTCGGTTACAAGAAAGTGACGGGAAGGGGGTGTAACTAAGATGAACTTTCTAATGATTATTGCAAACTTAGTGGTGGACTGGTGGGTCAGGCCTGCCCTACAATGCCGATCGAGCACCGATGGTTGACCCCCACTCAAATGCCCTTTCCACTAAAGAAGAAGAAGAAAAAGAAAAAGGCAACCTCCTCCGCCCTTCAAGCCAAGTGCTCTTGTGTACTGTCAGTCGAGGCTGATGCTTCAGTCAGCAGAAATTGTACTCATCGCCCCGTGGACTACACGAAAGGGTGAGGATGGTCGGAGTGTGGAGATGCTTCAATTTCTAGTGTGCTCCCGGATTTCAATTTGATTTGCTTACCACATTTGGTAAAATAATAAAAAGTTAGATTTCCCCGAGTCATCTCCCCACTTTGGTGGGACGGTGGCTGCGGGGAGCCAGTAGATTTCGAAGAGAAGGTGCCATTAGTCAAGCCTACCGTTCGAGTACTGCAGTCGGTCGGTCGGTCGGCACAGGGGAAAGCAAAAGTTCCTCATTCTGACCAAATTGCACTTGTTACCATCAATGAGCTCTAACATTGTAAGGAGAAGATTATCATCAATTTATTCTATACGCATTGCACGATGCGTACCGCAAGTAAAAGTCCGAGAGCAGGAAACGGGAAATGATGAAAAGAAGACCTACCTTGTGGCTCTTTGAAGGAGTCTAGGCAGATCAAAATGGAGATGAATGCATGCTTCCGCGCCGTTTCTCAACCACCCCGAGAGGGCAGGTTCCTTAAGGTGGAGAGAGATCAAGGCGGAATTTTGAGAAACTGGGTATCTGTCGTCGTGAAGGATTTGAGAAGAAAAATTGAAGAAAAAAAAAAAGAAGAGAGAGAGAAGGAAGAGAAGCAGAAAAATATTAAAAAGAAATGATCCACTGGGGGTAGCAGGATTTTCAGGGGTTTTGAACCCGACGTGAATCGAACACGCAACCTTCTGATCTGGAGTCAGACGCGCTACCATTGCGCCACGGATCCCACGGTGTCATTGCGGCCATGTGACATATATTTATTAGAAGATAATTCCTAAACGAAAGTTCTTCGATCTTGCTCGAAGAAATTCTTCCATTTCCGGCCGAAAGCCATACGGCTGATGATCTGGAACCCTCGGAAGGAGACGATGACCGATTTCGAGTGTCTTTTTGGTAAGGTTTTTGTGATCGACCAGCACGATTGAATTTCAACTTTTTCCAAACGACCTCGAACCCTCTTATCCTTGGTCTCGCTTATTTCTGTTTAATCATTCGATGGCTCGAAGATCGCCAGAACAAAAGGTTGCTCTGTGGCGATAAAGACAAAGATGGAAATATTATTATATTAAAATGTGCAAGAATTGCCAACGCAGTGGTTCTATGGTGTAGTGGTTAGCACTCTGGACTTTGAATCCAGCGACCTGGGTTCGACTCCCGGTAGGACCTTTTTCTTCATTTACACTTTCGTTTTTTCCTTTTTTGGGCTGCTTATCCCACTTTCCAGTTCTAATAGTGCTCCTTCTTGGGAAAAACTCACCATTTGATTTAAGAAAATAGCACATCCTGAAAAAATAAATTAAACAGTTTGCTTTTCGATAAAAGTCAATATATCTCGAAAGTCGAAATACTCTAATGTATAATCTTGAAACATGAAACACATTTATTTTTTCCATTATTCATTCTAATAGTGCTCCTTTGACAAATACTCACCATTTGATTTATTTAATAGCACGTCCTAAAAAGTAAATTAAACATCATCTCTTAATCGAATAAGTGCATACATTTTAATCCGAGAGTCAGAGTACTCTAGTGCACAATCCTGAACTCAAACGGGAATTCTCTATTACTTGGAGAATCTTGGATCTTGGCTTGTCCCTCCTGCAAGGCTTGTCTGATCATGCTTTCATGGAAAATATAGACCTGAAATGGAGATATCAAACGCATCATGTTACCATCATTTTCAGGAGAATAGGAAAAGTGAATGGTATCCAGAACTTCTTTCTAGCCGAATCTATTCCGGAGAGCAAGAAACGCGAGGAAGAAAGGAAGGGAACTCACTTCAGCATTTGAAATGGTGGGGGACCCTCCGCCCGCAGCTCTGGAAGAGCTTGATGGCCTTGTTCACGGTGATGAGATTGGCCACGCGGGGGGTGAATATCGGGCACACGCACTGGTAGTGGCTCAGCCTCACGCGCTCGCAGCACCCCGGCGACGGGGGCTGCCCAAACACTATCGGTTTGCACGTGTTGACGGCAAGCCGCCTCTCCTCCTTGCACTGGGTCGGGCTCAGCCGGGCGGCCCCGTGCACCGCCCTAACCTCGCTCAGTGCCACAAGGGCTAGACCCAGAACCATCACCAATGTCCATACACCCTCACTTCTTAGGCCTTTCATGTTCCTCACTTCTCTATTATGGGTAATTTAGTGTATGCTGCAAAGTCCCTTGCGCAGTGCAGAATTTATAGGAACGTGAACTGATGCAATTGCCACTACAAGTCAACTGATGCGGGGCTGACTGATATATTCTCTTTCTCATCCATCAGCTTGCTTGCTTTGACATTGCGCACCCGGCACATGCGAATGAATGATGAACGCGCTTTGTGTTATCTTGGGGAGTTCACGTCCCAAGTCGTCTGCTCTTGTCCTTGTACTCTTGACTGGGTAGACTTTGAAATTCGCCTAGCAAACTGTACTACCTCTGTCAACTATTGCTGCTCGAGGGCCTTTTTTTAATTGCCTATGGCTCAATTTTGGGCGACTCTTTCTTGGTTTTGGTTAGTTCTCCTTAATCATTTAAAATGGGTACGGAAAAGCTGTAGATCTTTGTGGGCGTAGTGAGATAGTTGCCTACAGATTTCCAGAATGCACATGTAAAGATTTGAACCAGCAAGTCAAGCCAATGACAACACCACTTCATTTTTCAGCGCGAGTGCACTGATTAAAGTATGTATCAAGCGATGGAACATGATTTGTAACATAGCCAGCATTATGAGTATACAATCTGTACCAAACAATAGGCCTTCAAAGACCTTGGAGAAATTAATCCCAGTAGAACTGTTTTTTTTGGTAGATCACTGTTATTATATTGCCGCTACAAAGTCGCCGCTATTATCGACTTCAGAATCCAAGTCAGCATCTTCATCGGGGTCCGAAGGACCAGCCACACCTTGACCAACTTTAGATCCCTCCCCAGGAGTCATGGCCTCTTGAATAATCCGCATCACTTCTTCGACGCTCTGAAGAGGCTGGTCCCGTTCAGTCTCGTAGTTGGTTTTCTCGCCTTCAATGAGTTCTTTTGGCAAGTTCTTCAGAAACCACGGGTGCTTCTTTATATCTGGGATAGTGATCCTCTTTTGAACGAAAACGCAAAAACATAAAAATGATGGCTTTACTTTCATAACAGCATAGAAGGTTGTTGATACTCCACATAGATATTTCGTTTCAGTCAAGTTTCATTTGTTCATGGACACTATATGAAAAGGTACTGTGTACTACCATCATGATTCAGAAATTTCTTGACTTCATTCACGTTGCCATAAGTATGAATATCACTTCAGCATTTTATAGAGAGAGAAATCCCAGTTTATAAGGGCGAGACTATAATTCAAATGGCAGGTGATATGCTATGAAGATTATAGTGCCAAATCATAGAGAAAATGGTAATAGAGAGGCACGGGGTTACCTTAGCAGGATCTGCGACAAATATACGAGAAAGAAGATGCCTGCAATTTGCAGACACGCGAATGTAGTCTGGTATTGAGTATTGAACACTCATAATCCTCTGTCACAAACAAGAACCCAAGTTCTCATCCCATAGACCATATGATGCACAAAAGGAAGATTCTATGCATGCGGAAAGGGGGATGGAACAAAAAAAAAACAAAAAAAAAATTCTCACTTTCACTTCCCCGGCTTTTTTTTTTTTTTTTAATCTCGTTACACAGTCAAACTTACCCCAATGGTCTTGCGGAAATCTCTAGGATCGTGAGGGTCCTCAAACGGGTATCCTCCAACTAACATCACATACAGTGTTACACCGCATGACCACACATCTGCAATCTGCAAGCCAAGAATGAAGATTACTCATTGCAAATTCGTCCAACAAGAAAGTGCAATGTGAAGGAAATCTACTTCCATGAGTAAGCTAGGACCAGTGGCTGAGTAAGAGCAGAACTTCCAGCATTAGCTTTTGAGATACAAGGAAGAGTCAACGATTGTGTTGGGAGCATTGTAAATGAGCTATTGTAGAGACATGAATACCTTTCCATCATACTCCTTCCGAGACAGCACCTCTGGAGCAATATAGGCTGGTGTTCCAACTGTTGACTTTGGTTGTGAATGCAACAAAGCTGACTAAAATTACAAAATCAAGCTGAATGAACATTTGAAGCTCAACTTGACAACAGATGCTAATACGATGAGAACTATAATCGACTGATGAATTCTCAAGCCTAAACCTCGGGCCCACTGGAATATCACTGACCTTGGAGTAACCAAAGTCGCATATTTTAAGACGTGGAGTTGGACTTCCATCCAAAAGAGTATTTTCCAGCTTCAGATCTCTGTGACAAATTTGCTGAAACAAGAAAGAAGGATGATTTGATGAGGTAATCCGTTGCCAATTAAGATGTGAAACTTATCAATTCAAAACCTCACCATGGAGTGGCAGTAGCTGACTCCTGATATAAGCTGCTGAAAGAAAAACCTAGCCTGTTGCATAGGGATGCCGATTTAGGAAATGAAATACAAATAACCCAAAAGTCTAGCCCATTCCAACGACGATGTGATGCAAGGAGATGAATGTCGAATTAATTCTGTAGAAAGCACAAAACACGAACCTCGTCTTCACTAAACCGACCAGCACTGCATATTTTCTCAAAAAGCTCACCTCCAGCTGCATATTCCATGACTATTGCAAGGTGTGTCGGGGTCAACAGAACCTGCAGTGCGGCCACAAGAGTGAGGAGGTGTACCTGCTTTAGACAGCTCAACAGGGGCAGCACAAAATTCACTACGTCACATTGAATTTCTTATCCTATGGAAGGTGGTAATGTTTCCCTGACCACACAATGCGATGAGTTTTGCAATTCCAAAGACCTCATAACACCTTAGGTTGGGATTCTATGGGACTAACGTTTTACAATGCACAATGCAGTTTGCATCTACTGTGCTATTCACATTCCACTAAAACTATAGCGTAGGTTTATGCTTAAAGTTGAGTTGATTGCTCAGTATGCCAGACATGAAGACAACTAGTAATTAGAGACTTCAATAAAGCTAATCCATGACCACATAACAGGCATGATATACGACTATCTAAATTTCTTTCATTCAACTATTTGAAACAGATAACTGAAATAGATTTACAAACTATAGATTTAGTGGAGACTAGCATGACATGCTTTTACATTTCAAGTTCCTCAAAATCTTCATCTAATCTGTCCATCATATGGTGAAAGACATGGAACTAGTCCCATTACCTCCTTGAACCTAACAATATTCGGGTGCCTCAGTGATCTGTGGTTAATAATTTCCCTCTGAACATTCTCGTCAATCTGAAACAAGATTGCACAGCATCAGAATGGGGCAAAACACATGCACAATGACGAAAATGACAAAAGTAACTATCCCAACCCAAGGCTAAAACTATATCAAAGCACAAAGCTATATGACACTGAAAGGAAACTTGAGGATTCCAAATGCAGTTCATTCTATGTGGAAAAAGTGGCCAAAAATCCCTGAAAAAATACCAAAACAATTTAAAGATACACATTCACAGCTCAGAAGCTAGCTTTCCCGCCTTTCATCCAATAGATAGAACGTTATATCCTTCCTATGTAAAATTCTAAAGCATCAAATCCTTCAAGAGACATTACCAGCTAAAGATATTAAAAGAGCTAACCACAATGACACCACTAGGATGTGTAAAAACAACAGATACAGTGACTTGCAATATTGAAGCAATTCGGAGGCTACACAGCACATAAACAAATAAAGCTTCTGTTGTGGTTTTAATCATAGCGACCGAAAGTTCTGTTAATGTTTGGCCATCTTCTCCAAAAATCAGCATAGGGATGGACAACCATGGTCTGAGAAAAACGAGGCGCTTCTAAAATTCACACATTCACACTTTAAGCTGATATCCTGACCTTCTACCACTGCACAGATCAGTCAAACATATTGATACTGCTGTTCTCAGTGCATCTTAAGTCCTGAGCAAACTGAGATGAAAGAAAAACTGACCCAAAAAAACAAAGGCAAACAATTACCTTTTTTCCTCTTCCGATGTATTTGACTGCAACAAGCTCCTTAGTCTTCTTATCTCTCACCAACCTGGCCACCCCGAAATTCCCAGAACCCAACTCCTTCAATGGCTCGTACCTCTCCTCCATTATCAAAAACCAAACCAAAACACCAAACGAAGCCTCAAAGCGCAAACCAAGAAGCACAAACTCCCTCAGGAACACCCAAATTCTCACGCCTCCAGCAGGAGAAAACAGAGAACCCGCGATACTTCAAACGGAGATCAAAATGCGCTGCCAACCGTCTCGACAGGGGTGGGTTTTTAACACATCACAGTCGCATTCAGTTCGAGGGAGAATTGAGATAGGACCGGATACACGTACGCGAACTAAAGGGTCGGTCCAAAAACGGAGGCCTTTCTGTAAAAGAGACTGACGCCGACCAGACAGGAATCTTAGCCCGGATTTCCTTTCCACTTTCTGACACGCGTGAGCCTTCTGTGGACGTTTCAGCAGACGGGTCCGCGGTATTGTTTGAATTGGGCAAAGTTAAGCAAAGCTTCCGATGGAAAACCGCGGACCAGGGGGGGAGTGCGCGCCGCGGGTCCTGGGGCCAGAATGACCAGTAGCTTTAGTTGGTTAAAGACAGCTACCGTTGTTAATTGCGCGATGGGGGAATGTCAGCGAATGGTTTGGTGCCATGGATACCTTCTTTCCCTCCCCTACGTTTAATCACAGCAGTCGCCATGACTTTGGTTTTCCTCATCTCCGTGTAGGGATGAGCAAGAATCCAATATAGCATCGGAACCTGAGAACCAAATCGGTGACAACTGATTCTAAATTATGGGATATATAGAGAAAGTTTCAAGTGAAATCGAGAATTGAAACTTGAAACAAATTTTCGTGTTTTTCTTATCTTATGTTTTTAAACGATTACGTATAATCTGAAATCGCTAATGGTTAAGACTTTTCTTTATTAACATTTCATAATTTTAATATATTTAAATATGAGTTGAGATCAATGATACCGATAATTTATTGCGTTCAATTAAAAGTACAAATGAAAGCTCAATAGACTTTGAGACCGACTTTTGAAATATATAATAAGATGGATTTCAAATTTCAAAAATGATAATATTTGTTCCACCGGGTAAGTCGTAGGTGGAATCGTGTATCTAGAGAGCTATCTAATCACAAAACGTACCTCCATCCAGATTCCGAGACTTTTTTTCCAATAGAGACGTGTGCCATATCCCAAACGAATGGCCTTATTACGATGGTACGATTTTCCCTAACTTGTCGCCGTTCGTGTGCTGCGTACCCATTTTTTGACCGGTCACACAAAGGCACGTCCCTTTACTGGTTCTTGGCCAAATACGGCCTGACGACGTGGACTCCGCATTAAGCAAAGCAAAATTGCCTGGGCAACAAGCTCTATCTTGATCCCGACGACTCTTGACCGATTGAAAAAGTAATTAGATCAGCTGTAACGACCACTGGGTCCTACATGCACTTGATTTTTAATCCAGGAATCGCCGAAAGGGAATGAACAGGCCACGAGAGCGAACGCTGGGAAGATTTGTTAATTCAATGAGAAAATTTTTCTAAGGAGACAAGTAATTATTCAATTTTTTAGGTCGGTTGATGCGGAGGATGAAGGTGGTTCGAGTTTTGTCGTTTCTTTTATTAGGTTTAAATTGGAGTTCGATCGAGCATCGTTGTCATGATCTGACGAAATAGCAAAGGTTTGGGGATAGGCTTGGAGTCTTGATGCAGCACGCAAGAGAGAAATGATGCTGATGATGAGAGGCTTAATTCACCCGAGACATGCACGAATTGAACTCGAAAATATCGTATATATCATATATGCACGGCACGAATACGACCGTATTTTGGCCAAACATACCCTCGCAAAGCATGGGCCACGTAACTATTTATAAGTTATGGCCTTGTCACCGAAATGGTAAGTTCTGTCCCGGGTCAATTTTATCAATTTGGCAATGCTCTCGTAGAAGGAGTTTTGGAAATTTCGAATTTGTTGAGACCCCCTTTTCAAAGTGAGAAAATTGCGGCAAGGAAACGGAAGAAACGACAAATAAAAAAGAAAAAGAAAAGACGGATAATCAAGTTGGAAATGGTGGGTAAAGATGTTAATTTAAGAAAAAAATCTGATTAGTGGAGACAATCGATGGTCGGTGGACGCCGCGGAAGATGAAAAGTCATTTGTTATTTAAATTTCATTTTGGTCGAGCAATGTCATATTGATGTGATCGATAGTTTGGATGCGATAGAGTTCGATTCATGTGGTATCCAATTGCCCTGCTAGGGACCAAAAATATGAAACAAGGCAACATGAACTTCCACACATTTTCTTTATTTTTTTTAATTTTTTTGCAAATGTTAAGGAAATTTTTTTTTTTATATTCAATTAGCATAAAAAGGGATAAAGTATATAAAAAATCTTAAACATATTATACCAATATCAATTCAGTCCTAAACTTTTCAATTAAATCAATTTAGTTCTAAATCTTTTCACATTTTGATCAATTGAATCAATCCGGTCAATTTATGTTGGAAATTATTAACATGGACGCCGGTCATCCTACATAAGGATTAACGCTAACATTAACATTTTTATATTATATTATATTAGTTTTTCAATTTTTTTGAATTTTTTTTATTTTTTTTCTTTTCCTTTTACATTTTCTTATTTTCTTTCTTCTTTTCTTCTTCTCCTTTTTTAATTTTTTTTTTTCTTTCTTATTTTCCTTCCTACTTCCATGATGGTTGATAAAGGTCATTGGCAACCAACGGGGTAAAGGTTCGGACACTATCACTGGCCATCGGCGAGACCGGCCCTCTTCGGCCTGGATGAAGCCTCTCGGGTGAGGAGACATTGCGACAAGGTTAGACTCGCCTCAATGGCAAGGGGCCTCATCTAGGGAGGTCGCCCCTTCACCAGCATCTAGTGTTGGCGTGATGGGGGAATGTTGTTAATGACATCTACAATTGTTAGTGGCACGATAAATCATTTGCTTCCATGAATACTGTCTTTCCCTCTCCTAAGTTTGATTACGATAGTCGCGATGACTCTAATTTTCCTCACCACTATGGAGGGATAAGCATGGTTCTAGCATAGTACTGTAACTCGAGAACCAAACCAATGAAAACTGGTCCAACTTCAGATTTTAAAATATACATGGTAGGTTTTAGATTCCAAAACCAACGAATTCCAAATTCCACGTGAAATCAAGAATTGGAACCTAAAATAAGTATGTGTTTTTCTTGTTCAATATTTTCAAGTAATCATGCCACATTTTATATTATCCAATGACGAGTGTGTAATCTGAAATAATTAGTTTGATTTTCCATTTCTACCTATATTCATGAATTATACTTTTATTTTGTGTGTAAATATGAGTTATGATTAATGAATTGTAGCAAATGGTAACCATTAAAGGTGATGATAGTTCATTGCAATCGTTCAATTAATAGTACAAATGGAAGTTGGGTAAAACTTGGGACCAACCTTGGGGTAAATTTCAAGTTCCAAAAATTGGAAAATCTGTTCTAACTAGTAAATTCCACCTAAGTTCCACTTGAAACCACTCACCACTATCTTTTTGTACAAGAAAATATGTTTAGTTGATATTTGTAAACATATTTAGAGAGCTATCTAATCCAAAAACATCCCTTCATCTGGATTCCTAAATTTTCTAGAGAGGCACGTGCTAGATTTTGAACGAATGGCCTTATTACAAAGGCAAGATCTTCCCTAAATTGTCGCCCTTCATGGGCGACATACCCCTTTTTTTTACCCGTCACGTAAAAGTACGTCCCTTTACTGGGTCTTGGCTAAAAAAAGCCCGACGACGTGGACTCCGCATTAAGCAACCAAAATTGCCCAGGCAACAAGCTCTTTATCTTGATTCGAACGGCTCTTGACCGATTGAGAAAGTGATTAGATCAGCTTTTTAACGACCACTCGGTCCTACGCACTTGATTTTCAATCCAAGAATCGCCGAAAGGGAATGAATGGGAACATGAGAACGAACGCTGGGAAGATTTGTTTATTCAACGAGAAATGTTTCTAAGGAGACAAATTAATTATTCTATCTCTTAGGTCGGTGGATGCTGGGGATGAATGTGGTTCGAGTTTTGTCGTTTCTTTTATTAAATTTAAATTGGAGTTCCATCAAGTATCGTCGTCATGATCTGATGAAATAGCAAAGATTTGGGGATAGGGTTGGAGTCTTGATGCAGCACGCAAGAGAGGAATGATGCTGAATGACAGGCTTAATTCCCCCGATACATGCATAAGTTGAACGCGAAAATATCATACGTAGGCACGGCATGGATACTACCGTATTTTGGCCAAAGATGCCCTCGCAAAGCATGGGCCACGTAACTATTTATAAGTTATGGCTTTGTCGACGAAATAATTAGCTTTGTTCCGACTTGATTTATCAATTTGACAATACTTTTCGAAAGAGTTTCATAAAATTTCAATCTTGTCGAGACCCCCTTTCTAAAGTGAGAAAATTGTGGCAAGGAAATGAAAGGAACGTCAAATAAAAAGATAAAACAGATGAGTAATCAAGTTGGAAATGGTAGGTAGAGATGTTAATTTAAGAAAAAATCCAATTAGTGGAGACAAATGATGGTCGGTGGACGCAGCGGAAGATTATAAGTCATTTTGATATTAAACCTTATTTTGGTCGAGCAATGTCGTATTGATGTCATCAATAGGTTGGATGCGATGGTGTTCGATTCATATGGTACCAAAACATGAAACAAGGCAACATGAACTTCCACACATTTTCTTTATTTTATTTTTAGGCGAATGTTAAGGAAATTATTATTATTTTTATATTCAATCGGCGCAAAATAAAAACACGAGTAACAAGCGTAGCGTAATTGAAACGGCGCTATGTTATATATGAGAATCGCTTCATGCAGGAATGAAAGCCAATACAGGAAATTACATGTAGATAAGTTAGGCTTTCCATACTCTTATTAATTCATGTTAAGGATTAGGGCAGCTAGATAGTGATATGACCACCATACAATTTGGGAAAGCTTTAACAAAGAGAATGTCTGAATCAATTATCTTTATCTCCAACGGAACAAGTTCACAACAGGACCACAAGGTGGAGAAAACCTACACGTATCCTTTTGTGTCGCGAGTGGATGTAGAGAAAAAGTATCAAAAAAATTCTAAATATCTTGTGCTGGTTCCAAGTCAGCTCTAAAGATTTTTCAAAATCAATACCAATTGAATCAATCCGATCAATGCAAAACGAAAATTATTAACGTGACTCTAACCATCATACGTGGCACAATCAGTGCTAATTTAAGCACGGTCCATGCCACATAAGATAGCCGGCGCTCACCTAAGTATTTTCGGCATAAATTGGCTAAATTGGCTCAATTAGTAGCACATGTGAAAAGGCTTAAATTTGAATTTGCATTAATGCGATTGGTTTAAGACATTTTTGGAACTTTTCTCTGGCTTTGGGCAATAAGTTAAGACTTAATCTCAACTATTGAATGAGCACGATGAAAGTTTGCGAAGTGTGCTTTCAATGAGTCGTGAAATTATATTACATGAATGGCACGTTGTTTATGGACTAAGACATGCAGGTCATATTAATCAACTATGGTAAATATCTTTCAACGAAAAAAACTATAGTAAATATCATTTATTCGAAATTTGGTATATATGATTTGTCTGATAAATCCACACTTTCAAATCAACAATGTCTCTTAATCTAAGGACTAGTGACGAATTTTGAATAATAAGAAACTTTAGCATATTGTGGAATGATTTTTCAAAGTCAAGACCGTCTTATGTATTTGGAATTTTGTTATGAGGAACCTCGCTACGGTGGATTTGACAGCCATGCCCATAATTGTCGCACCAACTTTAAATTTAAGTTCAAATTTATTTATTTTTTTCAATTTTTTTCTCAGATACGTGAGTGCTTCTTTTGCAGCGTATACATAAAAAAATGATGAATTAAAAATACCATCGCTACATCTGTGCATTATACCGCTCTGCAGCCTACACTTTTAAAAATTAATTAAAAACAATATTCACTAATTTGCATTTTGAATTTAATTATTCCAATTCCAGTTAGACATGACATCAATCAATTAATAAAATTTTATTTGTCAAATTGTTAGTTAAAAAAATCATTTAAGTTGCGTACGAAGAGAGAGCCCCAAGCCCAACATATTTAATGGGATCCTTCTGCACTTAAAAGTTTTAATTAATGAATAAATTATTAGCCAATTATCATATATTAATTACTCTTTAATGTAGGGCTTTTCTATCATAATTCATATATACATCCAAATAATCTCTCCCTCACGTCATGTTCATGTGTTAGATCTACTTTCCTTAATTATATACCATTTTGTATCAACATGTCTTAATTTGAATTTCACTTTGTTGTCTTTTGAGAATCGCAATAACACAACAATGTGCACTTTCATCCCTCTTTTTTTCTTTAGAGTGAATCATGAAGATTGCCATCCAGACCACATCACTATACCACAACCCATGTGACAATTTAAATTAATTCATTTGATGTTATTCACTTTTTTCCGTCCTTTAGTGATCTCAAGTTTTGCAATTTTTCCGAAAGGCCATCCTTTTTTACTTTCATCTGAGTGTGCTTAACATTGGAACTCTAGTGTTAAATGTTTATTGCGTCTCCAGTTTCTCACACACATATATTCCTAAAACACTCTATTTACATTTGGTGTATAATTTTGCTCATTCATGCTCCCTTCATCATTCTAAAAACATGTCTGCATTCGCTTCTTATTCAATCCTCTTATCCTTGCGATCACTGGCAGCCCTCGTCCGATCGTTATAGCGCACAGTCACCCTACCAATTTTCGGTGCAAGTGAAGTAGTTTTGTCTTTTATGGTATGTACATAGCAATTCATTGTAAAAGATAAGCCCATTGTAATACTCAAAACCGTTGCCAGATAAAATGCATGCAGGTCTTCGTGTCTCCTGAAAAAAGGTGCATGCTCGCCATTCGTCTATGAAATCTGGTGACAGTCACACCATGCACGATTACATTAGATTAACGTTGCATGTCGAGTTACACATAGAAACCACGCATATTGACTTATTATTCGTGAAATGAAAAAAGAGTTTTGCAGCCAAGACATGGATAAAAAAGAGTACCCAGGTTTTCGCTTTTCATTCCTAAATGATAGAACGCATGCTCGCCATTCGTCCGTCGAATTCTTCCACGTTTGCATCATGCAGAGGTGCTACAATGCCTGCCCGGATATCAGATTGAAACAAGCTTTTATCATTTTGCTCTACGCGCGATGTCTGTTGTGGCTGAGATCATCTAAAGAGACTCACGTTATAAGAAATAAAGGACAAAATTCATCGAAATCCTAAACCATACCTACTATGACACATTTATCCTAGATCATTTTTTTGTGACACCAAAAAATTTAAATTTGTTACTACGTGACATATTTACCCTTCATCAAAGTTCTATCAATGAGGACTATTATAGCCTACATTGATATCAGAAAGCAAACAGTATGAACATAGCACTGACTTAATTCATGTGAAATTGACGTTATTTTGGTTGAAAAATTGTCTAATAAAACATTGGCGAAGGGTAAATATATCGCAAAGGTACAAATTTGAGGTTTTTATGTCACTATAAAAAGTTTAAGGTACTTGTGTCACGATGGCGGAATTTTGGGTTTTGGATGTTATTAAAAAAAAGGCGTATCACGATGGTATAGTTTGTGACTTTTTCCATTTGACAAAGGCATACCCATACAATTTTTAAATGCCGAATCTTAAATATTGTGACATACCCTATTTGTAGGTCCAATTCAATCGACACAACTTACTTTTGGAAAGGAAATATACAGTCTTAATCATAGAGATAAAGCTCCCTTACATGGTTAAAACCCACGAGGCAAGGGGATTAGCGGAGTTCCGCTAATCAGGATTGTTCGTTGGATACTATTATCGAGCAATGTCGGGTATACTCATACGGATATGTAGAGTATACAAATTAAATGATGTGACAGGCTATAAGTGGTCAATTAAATCATTGGACCATATTTGACGGTCAACAACAGTCCGATCACATCATTTCGTTTATAAAAAAGATGTCCATCGAACTTTCCTCAATTTATAAATAGAAGTGGCCTTGTCCATACGGGGGCACCGAATGTGAAGACTATCACCATGCCACTGAAAATGAGACTTCTGCAACTGTTATTCATAGTTTGCAGTACTTTATTTTGTGAGATATCAAATGTTGTAGGAGATGATGATGATCCAGAGCTGGAAAGACTAGTCAGAGTCATGAACAAGAGACCGAACCGGACATTTGTGGTAACAAGGATATTCAAATCCTTCCACAATCTTCTCATTTTTTTGAACTTTCAAGGGATTTTGTTATTGTTGCAACTTAATTATGAAATTTCAAATAGACTTATCTTTGACAAGCAATTGTTATCTGATGTGTATCTACACAGACTAAAGAAGGAGATACCATTGATTGTGTTGATATCGACAAGCGGCCGTCATTGGATCATCCTCTATTGAAAAATCACAAAGTTCAAGTAAATATTTGCATGATTTTGCCTCAATTATCTTTTGTATCCTTCAATCGATTCTTATGCTTTACAGGAGAATCCAAATTTATGTTCCACTAGAATTCATACGAATACTTCTTCATATGTGAAATATGTACAATTTGGTTTGAGGAAACCTTGCCCAATTGGAACAGTACCCATTATTTGAGTAACAAAAGAAGATTTGCGAAGGGCGAGATCTATGCCCAAGATTTCATCTGTACAAGCTGAGAGGCCATACAACGGTCCTACAAGTCAACATGTACTCTCCCAGTCACTCTCTCGTAGTAAGATTATGAAAAAGAAGCATAAAAAATTACAAAAATCATCTATGTCAATCTCAGCCTGACTAGATATCCACCTAAGTTTAGAATTAAATTGACCACCCTATGTTTGATTTAGAAATTTTTAATAATTATTTCCAGGCTTATAATTAAGCCTAATTTGGCAAAGCAAGCTCGCCCTCTATAGTAGAAAATATAATATATATATTTATATATATATATATATGTGTGTGTGTGTGTGTGTGTGTGTGTTGGGGGGCGGGTGCCAGAGGTGTGCGACTTTGCTTATCCAAGGCATATATTATTATTTTTTATGGTAAAGAAAGTCCATCTATAGACAAACATTATATCAATAAATTATTTCACTAATCTCATAGGCCTAGAAGACATGGACGGCAGACCTAAGCTCAGGTCTGCGGACCTAACCCATGTGTGTGCATAATTCAAGTACAAATAAAGACACTTATTCAAACCGAATTGTCTTTTCGAGACTCACAAGCAATCTAGCCAATTATCAATGTATCACCTATATTTATAGGCTGCTATGTAAGATTTTCAAGCTTCACTAGTGTCAACATCAAAAACCAAAAATAATCTCAAGTGAACATTGGATTGACCATAACCTTCTGCCCCTCTAATAATAAAAAAAAAATCTCTCTTTATTGCAGCTCGTTTTGTTATTTGATGATAATGAAGCAAATATTAAATATGGAGGTGTCGGGAGATCGTCCGTCTTCAATCTTACCGTTGCCGGTGACCAGTGCAATACGTGATGCTGATTGAAACCGGCCCACCGGACCATGTTAGCGCCATTGCAACCGGGTGGACGGTAAGTGAAATTGCGTTTATAAATAGATTCTGTTTTCTTCTTTTTCCTTATATGAAATTGTACAAACAATTTAACATGCCAGACTTTTATTGCTAGGTTTGTCCCCTATTATACGGCGACGCCGTCATGAGATTATTCACATACTGGACGGTCAGTTTTTGAAATAATTAATTAGTTCTTCACTTCACGCTTAGAATTCTAAGTTGGGCTATTGTTGACTAGAGGATCGCTTCTTGTAGGGCAATGGTCGTGATGGATGCTACAACCAATTATGTTGGGGCTTTATCCAGGTAGATAGATAGACAAGTAACTACTAATTATCCAATGTCCCGGACTTCCGTTTACGGCGGATCGATATACGAGCTGCCAATCCAAATTCAATAGGTAATTTCAATTCGCAGCTTTCGGTTTTGAGAAGATATTTATTTAAATAATAATTTCAATGTGAAAAATGATAAAATTTATTTCACATCTAACCGACAATTCCAAAATGCATGCATATCGATAAACTGCAAAGGTCAATTGACTTTTTCGTAACAAGCTTTGCTTCTGACCAGGACCAAGTTCGAGGGAACTGGTGGTTTAGTGTGTCCGGTCCGCCAATGATCAATGTGGGCTACTGGCCCAAGGAATTGTTCTTGAATTTACGAAACGGCTCGCCACATTGTAGGGCATAAAAGAGCAAGTATGCTAATGATGTAAACAGCTTATCTCCACGTAGCAAAGAGCGCATTTGAGGGTTAATTGGGCTCTACTATGTTAATCCTATATTGGGTTATTGCAATTCCTAAAACCTTTCCGATTTCATAATAGATGGAATTAATGATATATATATATATATATATATACTAAGCGTAGATATACAACGGAATATGGA
This sequence comes from Eucalyptus tenuipes, assembly GCA_014182365.1. Lineage (NCBI taxonomy): Eukaryota > Viridiplantae > Streptophyta > Magnoliopsida > Myrtales > Myrtaceae > Eucalyptus > Eucalyptus tenuipes. The sequence goes on along the minus strand of CM024540.1, from coordinate 25,504,954 downwards.
AACGATGAGATCAACATTGCCATCAAATGTTCATACCACTCTCTAATATAATCAAGGTAAGCAAAAATAATAATATCAACCTCAAATTTTAGCAAGAAAATTTCGTGAATATCCATAATTATACTGAAATACTAGTAGATGATAATTTATTTCTATGTGAAGGACAAAATCAAGATTTAAGATTGGGAAGGTAATTGATAAGGGCTCGCTTTATTTCGCAGAAAACTGATGATTTTAAAAATATTGTTTTGGAAATGATCGCTTGTTTCATTTGTAATAATTAGTTGATAAAAATTATTTTCATAACAATTTATATCTAAATATTTTCATAAATGAGTCGATAATTTTTCATCTATACATTTTTGTAAGTGATACGGGTGATTAATTTTTTTTTAAAAGTTCTCCGAATCATTATTTTCAAAGAAATAAATGTACCATTAATATGTAACTCTCACATTTCGAATTTGCATTGAAACTTGATGGACTTTTTGGAAGAACGGAGGGTGCACTTGTATTTCACGACAGTCATAACAAAACTCTAACTTTTTATTATGTAGAGTAATGGATTTTGTTTTAGGTTTTATGTAAAGGGAACTTATATGAATAAAAAAGGTTGTATATGGTACTTTCTCAATTTTAAATGAAAAAAAAATTCTACATATATAGAATATAGGCCATTGATTGGGTGCCCATAGTTATTTTTTCTTTCAAAATGAGCTTATCTGAATCGATATGTAGATTTCACACATAATTTTTTGCAATATATTTAGAAACGAATAGTATTTGAATTTTGACAAAAAGAAAACAATGGTAATCTGTCAAATATGTTAGTAATTTTATAGGAATAAATCCGATTATTTATTGATAACCCTATATATGTTAATAAGTCCTGAGTCATTCATATGTGTGACATAAAATAAATAAAAGACTTAGACAACCACCCATACGATGCCCGTCATGCAGTCGACACATAAGAAAGTCCAATGACCATAATTTTGTAAAAAAAAATTGAATGATTAATCTAAAGATTGGCAAATTCATCTCATGCCTTTTACATTTATTTTCACCAAAAGAAATTGTAATCAATCAAACATAAGAAAGTCCCAATGATCTTAATTTTGTATAAATGTCAACCAAGTAATATTTATCATAAAATGAGTTATGATCGTAAAAAATGAACAAATCGTAAAGTTCATGACAAAGCATCATAAGTATAAAAGCCTTGGTAAGTCGAGATGTCAAAATAATATGAGATGGGTATAACATGTATTTCTTATTGTACTGAATCAAGAGCAATATGCACAGTAAAGGTAAGGGTACAAGCACATCAATCGAAATGTGCAATATGAGAAGGTAATCGAAACTTTATCAAATCCTTGATCGAGAAGTAAGATAACCCTTAGTATTATTCAAATTCATCTAATATATAAATTTTCTCAAAATGCCATATCACTTATTCACTATTTAAATCCACTCTAGATAATAACGTTTTTAATAATTCCCAAAAAAAAAGTTAATTGAGTTCGGTGAAAAATAGTAGAGCGTGGAATTTAAATAATAAGAAAAAATCATTTCAAATTTCTCAAAAAGCCACATCACCAATTTAGTATTCGCGCCCCAATTAAGGAAAATGTTGCCCTCCGTCGCAATTAAGGAAAATGTTTTTACCCTCCACGCCATTATCTCCGTCGCAACTCCGGTTTCTCCCCCTCTTCTCTCTCCAAATGAGAACATCCGACCCCGGATCAACACCACGCCACCAGAAGATCCATCGCGAGCGCTCACTTCCTCGACCTCCTCCGCCATCCAAAAGAAAACGCCACTCCTTCTGTGTCATTCCAGGAAGACCCTGTCCCCACCACGCCGACTCCACCACCACCTACATCGCGTCAAAACAACCGGAATCACCTAGACCCTCGCCCGTCCTCCACCGTCCATCGATCGTCGTTCACGGCCTCCCCGCGGGCCGCCGTCGCGCGTGAGCTCAACATCCCCTGCTACTACTTCTTCACTTCATAGATGTCCCCGGCACACCGCCAATACCGCCCTCCGATGTTGCAGATCCGATGCAGGATCGCTACGATGAGGCCTACAAGGGCTTCTTAAAATCGTCCTTGAAGATGTAGACTTCAGCCGAGATCCCGCCGCTTTACTGCATCAGGCCACTGATCTCGAGCAGAGGAGACGACGATGGTGGATCTCCAGATTGTCTGACATGGCTGGACTCGCAGCCAAGAGGGAGCGTCGTGTTCTTGTGTTTCGCCGGTCGCCAATCAATAAAAACAGAGGCGCCCGGAGAAGTGCAAGCTTTGCAGCGACATTTGTATGGTGATACATTTGACTTACTCTACAAATCTCTCCCCACACTTCTTGCCATAAAAGAAACGCCACGTGTCATTCCAGGAAGACACACCACGCGTCAAAAACCGAATCACCTCTCCGTCTCTTACCCTCCCCGCGGCCCGTCGATGCTGTCCTCCCCCCCCAAAATCGTCTTGCGGTTTCGGTCGAGACCAGGCAATATCCGGCCGACCATCTTGTCGGTACGTGCGGTTTCGGTTTTCTGCGTTGCCATTGACGATGCTCTGTTCTAAGGATTCGGTTTCCGGGTTCACGTGCAATGTTCTTGTCCTCTCTTTCGTGAGATTGTTTTCTTAGATGACGCGTCCGTCTTTTCGTGTTCTGCATGTTCGAGTTAAAACGTGTAGTCCGTTTTGATCGACGGCGAGAGGATGAGCCAAGTTTGAGGAACCCGAACCCGGCGTTTGAGTTTTTTGTTTCGTTGGTGCTTGGATGGATGACGCGAGGGAGAGTTTTTGAAGCTAAATCGTGACAATGTTTCCGAGCCCTGAATTGATCATAAGGCTGTCTGGTAAAAGAAATGGTTTTTAATGATCTGTTGATTAAAACTTCATAATCATTTGATAAATATCAGCAGCAGCAGCAGCAGATAGTTTCGTCCTTTTTCTCAAGAATGTGGTCTTAAGAGGCTCAGGCAAGATTCCAAATGAAAATTATAGCTCGGCGAATCTGAAAGTTCGAATTTTTCACTTGTGATAATTTTTTTATTCTGCATTGTTTTTCTAGTTGTAAGAAGAACTTGGTTATTATTGTTTCACGTGATGATCTTTCAATTTGGTTTGCGCTTTTCAAGGTTAAGATGGTTTTGATAATATGTTGTAGAAGCTCATCAAGTGGCTAGTAGTTCACTGCTTCCTCTCTCTTCTTCGGTAAATGGGCTGTTTACCGTCGTCACAGAGAAAACAATGTCCTGGTTACCAGGACCCCGTGGCCCTCGCTTCGCAAACAGCTTGTAAGTCCTCGCATCAGCGGCAAATCTTTTATGTTACAAAGCAATAACCTTTACCATTTGCATGCTAGTAGTTAGCAGTTCAAGGCAATACAGCTTTGTCTGGATAGGTTCTGCTTGAGATTCTGGTTTAGTTACCTGTGGGATAACTTTCTAGGCTATGATAAGAATAGTTTTTGCATGACAAGAAGGCCGCCCGAAGATTTTCTTCTTTATTTTTTAAGCTTAAGATGTGGCTAGGGTGAAAACCTTGAAGCTATTGCAGTAATGTCCAATACCAGCTCCCTTATATCATTAAATCAATGGGTCTTCATAAGCTGTTGTTCAATTTGAAATTCGATAATTGGTAATTGATTTAGGTTGGCCCTGCTTAACTACTGAAGATGATAAATCAGGTGAAGGGAAGAAGTGCATAGTTTACAGCAATGGGACACTTCCTAACACTGTATATAGTTTTTATTAACTATGTCGAAAGTCCACATTATAGAAAAGTCGAATTCCTCAAGTTACCGCATATGGACGATATGCAACTCTGATATGCTAATAATGTTGATTAGAAAATTGGAAAATAAAATTCTGTCTTACAGTTCATGTCGAGTCCTGGTGCTACTTAGTGCAACATCTCTCTCTTTCTCGTGCACTAATCTCCACAGTTGATTTAATCCACTCATGTCATGCTGTGGTTTGGCCAGTTAGTGTCAGCGAAGTTGAGGCACTGTTTGAGCTGTACAAGAGTATCAGCGGATCTGTGGTTGATGATGGGCTAATAAATAAGGTAATGCGCACATATTCTTCTGACAACCTGCTGTTATTCATAATTCATTTTACGTAGGGTTTCAGTTTCATAACTCTGGTCCAATCCATATTCTTTTCTATACTTGCATGTGATCTTGGAAGATTCTTCATTTCCTTGAAGATGTATTTCAACAAAGAAAAGATCCTTGCTTACCTAATTCATTTAGTATTGCGGTGTCCTTGAAATAAACTGGGGAATTGCGGCAATGTCTCCCATGCTTTCTCAGCAGCATGATTTTCTTCTATAACCAGCATCATTTTGTTTTTCCTTTATAAGCAGCCTCTTTTGCAGCAGTAACACTTCCTACAAGTTTATCTTTACCCAAAAGATGGCCCTTAATCAACACAAAAGATTGTATATGTAGATAGAAGCCTTACCCAACAGAAATATCTAGGAGAGCTTTCTTTAATAGTGTCCATGTGAGAAGATTCTCTCTTGCAATATTCTTGTTAACTTGCGTGTTGTGGAGAATTGATCTTGTTTATTATAGTTGTTAAATTATATTCTTCATACTTTTCTTAGATTTTCCTTGTTGTGTATGTGGGCTTAAAGTAGATGCTGTATGCTTGATATGTTCACTTTCTCATTTTTGACTTTTGATATTATAGAGAACTTGAATTCTTCTGTTGTTTTTGCAGGAAGAGTTTCAATTGGCTTTATTCAAGAACAGAAAGAAGGAGAATCTCTTTGCTAACCGGGTAACCAATGTTTGCCCATGTCAGTTTCATGTAGTTATGGCACCCTTTTATTTTCAAACCAAGAGATCTTTTGACGATATTTGCATGCGATGTGCTGCCACAATAACTTTTCTTAGAAGCTCCCTTCGCTGAGGCTCATAGCTTCTATGTAGTTAGTGCATTTTGCACTTCTGTCTCAATTGATTTTGCTGCCCACTTCATGTTATGAATTTCTATATAAATAAGAGGTATTCTTAATTGAAGTTTTCTGAATCGCAGATTTTTTATCTTTTTGACGTTACACACAAGGGCTTCATTGACTTCGGTGACTTTGTTAGAGCTCTCAATATTTTCCATCCTAATGTCCCTCAAGAAGACAAGATTAACTGTAAGTTATTGGCTGCAAGAAGGACCTTCAAAATTTACAGTTGCAAACACCTGCTAAGCATTCATGATTTTGTAATTCGTTCTTCTGTATGATTATATGGGTCTGAATCATTGCAGTTTCGTTTAAGCTTTATGATTTGGATGGCACAGGATTCATTGAGCGGCATGAGGTAAGCTGATTAATTGATTAATCATCAACTTTTCTTTTCTTTTTTTGCTTAAGTGAGAATAATGTGATACTAACTTTCTATCCTTTGCATTCTTCCTTGGCTTGCTTTTCTTTCGTTGGTATCTTAGTTCATCAAACTAGGCATGTAACTTGGCTTCCTAGGAACTCACATAAGTCGACGTTTGCAACACATGTAGCAATAGACTTCTATTATAAAAATTTGTCTTCCAAGTCTCCCCGCAATTTTTTTTCTCTAGCAGTTGGTTTTGGAGGGGAGAACTTGGGTACAGATATGCTTGTTAGTTTCTCCATATTTGTCATTTTTGAGAGAGTTGTAGTAAAAGTCCTGGGTTTATGAGCTTTCTTGGTTGATGGTGGAGATGAGACTCGGGCAAATATACGCTTCACTTTTTTCCTTGTCCCTCCCCCTCATCTAGCCACAAGGGGAAAAACTCAAACGAGATGCACATGATAGCATCTGTCCGGAGTTCTTGAAGCACAATAGAATTGCAGCGTTACAGACATTTATCAAAAGTTCTTTCTTGTCTGGATTTGTGGATTGGAACTTGATGGTATATACTGGCAAGCGTCTGTGTACTCTAAGTTTACTCATGAAGGCATCCATCTGATGTTGGCAGGTCAAGCAAATGTTGATAGCTCTTCTATGTGAATCAGAAATGAAATTAGCTGATGAAACAATTGAGATAATTCTTGACAAGGTGAGCTGTTGTTGCAGAGGTTCTGGTAGGATTAAGTTGACATAACTGTTTTCTCGTGCTGATTCACTTATGGTACTTCTGTTGTGGCAGACTTTTCTCCAAGCTGATGTAAACGAGGATGGGAAGATAGATAAGAGCGAATGGCAGAATTTTGTTTCAAGAAATCCGTCCTTGCTCAAGATTATGACCCTCCCCTATTTGAGGTCAGCCAAATTGTGGTTACATCCAGGTTGTAACTATAATGTAGCCAAACTTGAAATTCATTCTTTGGAGTACATTTTTTTCTTGCAGGGATATAACAACGACGTTTCCTAGTTTTGTGTTCAATTCTGCAGTCGAGGAGATTGTTACCTAAGGAGGTTGTATATGAGAACTGCGATAATTAAGAATGATGCTTGCTTTCTTGAGAGAATGTGAGATACTTCATTAGAGGCCAAAGTATCTGCATTACTTCGAGAATGGAATATTGCCTACTGTAGAGATGATTGTGCAATAGGGTGAAGTTTTGTGAATCTTTTTAAGCATTTGATAGTGCTCCATCCTGGTTGATGATCACTACTTCTGCAATCCTTACTGAGTAAAGTTGCTTGTGACATTCATGGTTTGGGTTAGGTTTAGTTTAGAGTTGGAGATTAATCAAATCTATTGAATTGGGGAAAAATCCAACTAGATCTTGATTCATACGATAGGACAACATTTTCCCCCTATCTAAGATCTTAGCTGAAATTTCTTTTGTTCGGTGGTTTTGGTTCTTGAAAATCTTGTAACAATAGTCAAATTTCTATTGCTAAAAGTAGGCCTCTTGGCCCGCCCTCTCTCCTTTAAGGTTAAGTGGGCCTCTTTGCTCACTGAAGTGATTTAATGAAAAATTTTGAAATTAAATTTGGCATCATATAAAAGTTTTGGATTAAAGTAATCGTTTATGTAATGCTCTCGATTAAGCTCGTCTACTCTCCATTTGGGCTACGTAGGCCTCCTAGTCTTGATGACTTAACAATGTAATTTGGTATTTGGGCTAAGTAGGCCTCCTAGTCTTGATGACTTAACAATGTAATTTGGTCAAAATCAAGTTGACCCATCTTAATATTGTGGCTTGTCTAGACTGCTGAATTTAATCATGCAAAGCTTGATGTTCCACTCAGGACGCAGTCAACCTTCTCGACTCAATTCGATGGTAAATGATAGTTCAAGTGAGAGAAAGGATACCCATAAGTGCCTAAGAATTTAGATTGAGTTGACCCGTTTTAACATTTTAGCTCGACTCAACTCGACCCGACTCAATTTGATTATGCAAAGCTCAGTGTTCAGCTCGGTAAGCAGCCAACCAGCTCGGCTCAATTCGACCGTGAATGTTGGTTTAAGCTAGAGGAAGAATGCCTTCAATGAAATTAGACCGTTTGATAATGCGTGGAGCTGTATTCGTATCTTGTTGCGGACGGTGGAAGCATTTGATCGAGTGAATACGTCCAACGCGTGGACAACTTGGCTCCTTTTCCGAGGCCGCCCGCCATTCCCATGGAAACCCCATGTCCAACAGGCACGCTTCCGAATCACCCTCATCGTTCTTTATTTTGTCTTTATCCATCTACTCCTTTTCGGCCTTCAATTCGTGTAAATCGAATGAGATCATCCAAAAGGGTGCTGGGAAGAGTACGGTTGAGGGTGAGGTTGGCATTTTCCGAACACGCACATGCGCTGTTCGACGTAATGCCCAAGTCGTGTTGCAACTTCATGGTGATCAACTACCCGCTTCTCATGTATGCTTCGAACATCTCGACGTTCCCGAGACCATACTGTATAGCAATCGAGATGTGTTCAACTAGAAACTTTAAATGCCGCTGGACTGTTATTATTTATTCGTTAGCACGAGTTTACTTTCCACGTTCTTGCTCGATTTAATGCATGGAAGAAGATAAGATTTTTAGAAGATAATTAATGGTGATATATAGGAATATGGTGCTCAGTTTACTGTTATTTGTTCCTTTTCTTTGGCAATATCCTATTGTTAGTAATTGCATTTCAAAGCTTTCTTTAATGAGTACTTGCGTTATTAAAGCTTGTCTTTTCCCTTGTAATATACAGGTTTTTATAGGGTCAAGTTGTTTAATTGCTGGGATCAAAAGATGCTTCTTGGTGAGCTTGAAGCTTTTTGGTCTGCATAGATTGGCTTTGAAATGCAAAGGCAGGTCTTTTACTCAAAGGACTTGATGCTTGATTGATTTCCCAAATTGGTGAAACAGGGTGTCGGCTCATCGAAAGCCTGACCATTAGCCCAGTAACCCTGGTTGTCAAGCAGGGTTGATGAAGGGGGTATCACGGGTTGATGAAGGGGGTATCTCATTTGAGGTTAGTAATACAGTCATCTGTGATAGCCAATAATGCGAGATGAAGATTTTGTGCCAAAACTATATGTGAGCTTGTGCAAGTGTTCGGTTATACTGACTTGTACATGAATGGCTTTAACAAAGCGAGGAGAAATTATCGTGCATCATTGCACTGGAAAGAGCCATCTCTTGAAATTATTTTTCCTCACTTCAGTCAGAAGAGAGCTTTATCATGGAGGCAAAATAGAGAGCTCGTATTCTGCAAAAACACCAAAATAGCACCAAATTCAAGTCAAGCACTTTTGCTGGAGAAAGTTGGAGTTGCACTTAAAGATCACAAAATAGAAGAAGCCTGGTATATATTTAAGGATTATAGAAAGTCATATGATATTCCAGATTGTTCTCTCATCAATAGATTGCTCACTGGACTTTCGTACTCGCCTGACCCACAATGGCTACGCAGAGCTTGTGATTTAGTTTTCAAGCACTGGAAGAGAAAATCGCACCTTTTTCATGTCGAAGTTCTAGCTAAGTTGGCTCTCTCAGTAGCAAGAGCTAAAATGCCTGTTCCTGCCTCAATGATCCTCAGATTGCTGCTGGAGAAGAAGTACCTACCACCCTTTGACATATTGAATTTAGTATTACTGCATATGGTTAAGACAGAGATTGGGACATATCTTGCATCCAATCTACTGTTTCAGATGTCTGATTGTTACCAGCATATAACCATACGCGGAAGCAATCTTCGAAACAAGATGAAGTCTGACACGATAATCTTTAATTTAGTGCTTGATGCTTGTGTGAGGTTTGGATCAGCATTAAAAGGCCAAGACATAATCGAGTTTATGGCATGGTCAGGTGTAGTTGCGGATGTACACTCGATTAATATCATTGCGCAGATCCATGAGATGAATGGCCAGAGGGATGAGATTAAGAACTATAAGGGTCATGTTGATCTCATTCCAGTTGCACTTGTTCCTCATTATCGGTCTTTCTATAATAGTTTGTTGACCTTGCACTTCAAGTTTACTGATATCAGTGCTGCTGCTGAACTTGTCTTGGATTTGGATAGACATCGTGAGGCTCTTCCTCTGAACGTCGAACAGAGGCCTCATCTTGTCTCAGTTGGATCTCCCAATCTCAAAAGTGGACTGAAGATGATAATCCTGCCTGAGCAATTGGATATTGATCGCACCTTTGAAGCAGAAAGGAAAGAAGATCTTGTTGCAGTTAGGAATGGAAAGTTAAACATCACCAGCAAAGCTCTTGCCAAGTTCATATATGGATACAGAAGAATTGGGAGTATCAGTGAGCTTTCGAGGCTGTTGTTAAGTATCCAGGAGCAGAAGGCGTCATCAGGCAGAAATAATCTGTTTCTTTGCGTGATAAATGCATGCATAAGTGTAGGTTGGCTGGAAACTGCTCATGATCTCTTGGATGACTTTGAATTTGCTGGGGCTGCTATTGACTCTTCTGCGCATATCACACTTCTGGAAGCTTATTATGAACGAGGCATGCTTAAGGAAGCAAATGGACTGGTAAAACAGATGAAGAAGAGTGGTGTGCTCAGTAGTTGTTTTGATGAGACGACCATCTTCACTAATGTTCTGGAGAAAGCAGCCACAAGTGAACCCAGTTCTAATATGCCATCTGCTGTTGAATATTCTGATCTGACCAAAATGCTGGTTCAAATTATCAAAGAGGAGGAAAAGCCCACTCCGTGTGTGCTTTACGAGCTGAATACCTCAATTTACTTTTTCTGCAAGGCCGAAATGATGGAGGATGCTTTGAAAACTTATAGAAGAATGCAAGAAATGGAAATCCAGCCCAATGAGCAAACCTTTGCAATTTTGGTGCGTGGGTATTCATCTTTGCAAATGTACCGCGATATAACCTTCTTGTGGGGGGACATGAAAAGGAGTATGACACGGGATAATTTAGTGATAAGCAGGGATCTTTGTGAATCCCTGGTGCTGAGCTTTATTCGAGGTGGTTACTTTGAGAGAGTAATGGAGGTAATTAGCTTTATGATGGATCATAAACTGTTTGCTGATAAGTGGATGTATAGAAACGAGTTCCTAAAGCTCCATAAGAATCTTTACCGGAATTTAAGTGCATCGGAGGCGAGAACAGAAGCTCAAAGAAAGAGGCTTGAGCATGTTCGGGAGTTCAGAAAATGGGCTAGGATTGACTAGTTTCCACTTTCCGACGGACAAAAGATGGGCTTCATACTCAGCGATGCACTAGTTTTGGGAAGTCAAAGCCAAATGTCAAACTTGCATACCCTATAGTTTTCTGTTGGAGTCATTGATTTCTTCACGCCCAATAACCAGAGTAATCTTCTGTCTGGTTTTTCTGTCATCTATAAGTTAATGGAAATTACTCATCCTTTCTAACATCATGCATATCAATTGAACTGTAAATTATCTACTTTGTAAAGCTCTTTTTTCTCATTTAGTGAGGTACATATGCCATAATTCATGTTTAGAAATTGGCTGTGGCCAAACACTGGGATCAGAAATGGTCGGTACTTATCTTTAATGCTTGAACCATCACATTCTTCCTATCCTCTCGCCTTGTCATTTTTCTTGACGTCTAATTTTCACCACCAGTTGAAGTATGAGCTTGAAAGCAAGGCAAGATGACGGAACAACAAGTCTAACTAGACATTTAAAGTCGAGTCACAGCTCGGTAACCCTTCTGTCGTACTTGGCTGTTTTGTGAGTTCATTCATCCCTCTCCTATGATGCAGTAAGCGTTTGTATCCGGTGTTTGGAGGGACGCAAAATTCAAATATATATAGATATGACATGGATAAAAATATCTCACCTAATCTGGGTAAAACTTTCCCACCTAAGGATAGAGTGCACCCGAAAATCTGTATTGCACCATGGACACCCCCTCGCCCTCACAGCCACGGATGCCGTCTTCTTCCGCACCGCCCATATTGCCTATGCTCTCCCTTTTTCACCCGCATGCTCGTGAGAAGAAACGTCGCCAGGATCGCCGACCTAGTTGGGCGGATCGCGACGTACTCAGAGAGGCGCAAGGGCCTTGTCAAGAAGCCATTCGAGCTCTTCCACTTCCGTAGCGCTCTTGCCGTCTTCGGTGTCTTCTAGAGGTGAGCATCGGTCTAGGCTCAATCCTATACCAATCTTAAATCGGTCCAATCCTATCGGTCCTAGGTTTCCAAAGGGACCGAGTCGGTCCTTAATCCTGGGATCCCTGAATCAGTACTGTGCAAGTTTGTCCTCGGTACTGGGAGTTTAAGGTCGTTTCAACCAGAACCAACCATAACCGTATATATTATGTATTATATATCTAATATATTATTTATAATTTTTTTATATAGAGAAAATCTTAAATCAAATGGCGTCAACTGCATTAAACTGTTCCTTAGTGAGGAGTCAAAGTAATTTTATAGTGTTCTTTAATAGCTGAGACTTTTAATATCTTTTACGGCGTCAATAGCCATCATTTACAAAGAAGGAAAATGTCTCTATGAGGAATCCTCATGACGTTCAAAATGGCGTAAACAGCTCCTCACGGCGTCCATCTTCAATACTCGTTCTCTTTTGTCTTTTTTGTCCTCTTACTCTTCAATTTGCCAAAATCGAAAGAACCAACTTTCCTGCTCATCGCTCAACACTCGCTTTGCTCACCTCTAGTCTCTCGCGCCACTTGCCTCTCTTCGCTAACTTCGCTCATCACCGAATCCATTGAGTCAATCCGGTCCTTAGTGGCCTTTTCGTGAAGTACAAAAAATGAAACAAAAAAAATATTGGTTGATCTTAAATTGACCTAGAACCAGATTGAACCCATTGAGTAAGTTTGGTCTTCGATCCCAGACTCAATAGGCTCGGTTCTTAGTCCCAAAAATTGAGGATTAATACTATGCGGATTCGTCCTAGGGTTGGGGGGAGGGTCATCCCAACTTGGACCATACTTATCCTAATGTCTTCTCCCTCGCCAACCAGCCCTGGATCTGGGCTAGCAAATGGATTGGGTCGAGACAAAGTAGGATTCTTGCATGACGGAGGTGGACGTCGAGCCCTAGATGATTAAGTACGAGACTATTCGTGATTGTATGCACAAGAAAATTGAATGACTTGGAGACAAGGTAGGTGCTAGTCGTCATTCTGGAGTTAAGGTCAGGTCGAGATATTGAAATTCTAAGTGATGAGGAGATTGATTTGATATTTTGAAAGTTTTAAAGCTCACTGTCACGCACTTTTGGCGCTTCTTTAGTTTTGCGTTTGTTATGGTTGTATGCCCCGGTAGAATGTCAATTTGATTTGGGCTATCAATATCCATGTCAGATTTGGATATTTACCAAATAATACGTAAGACATTACAAATCCCATTGTGGCTTTATTATATTCGGCCTTTCCTATCCAGTAAAAACATTTAAGACGATAAAGTGCAACATTTAATTTTGACTTCACGGTATGTTTGTAATTAATCAGAATTTAGTAGAAGTTACATTTTCTTATTCTGCTGGAAAAAGTTGCAACCTTAAGACTGATACATCGAGACTGTGTGCTTTTTTTTTGGGCATTGGACGTTGATGACCCATGAAAATAAGCTTTCGGAACGAAAGCATCAACCTAACCGGTCCGGTCCGGAGAAATCCGAACCGGGAACCGTCTCCGCCGAACCGGTTCATCCGAGTTGCGGACCGAGTCGCCTCAGTCATTCGACTCACTCTCCAAGCCGCGTTTCAGAGAATGCGTATATAACCATCTCTGCTCGCCATCGTCACTAAAACCTCGCCCCAATGGATTTCTCCGAGCAGGACGTCGACGTCTTCGGCGAAGACTACGGCGACGGCGGCGCCGCCGACGCCGGCGGCGGCGGGCGCCGGAACGCGAGCCGCCAATCGTCCTCCGGATCGTCGTCGCCGTCGTCCTCGTCGTCCTCCTCCTCCTCATCCGCGGCGTCGTCCTCCTCGTCGTCCGGATCTTCGTCCGACGGGGGACAGCAGCAGCGACGGCGGGAGCCCTCGCAGTGGCGGGAGGGAGGAGGACGAGAACGGGGAGGATTTGGAGAACGTCAGCGGCGTGACGAGCAGTCACCGCAGTGAGTTCGAAGAGAAGGAGACCGATCTGTTCGGGTCCGATAACGAGGAGTACTGCAAAACTCCGGCTACTAGTCGATTTCCGATTCCCGGTGCGATACCCTTGTTCGCGATTCTTCAGCTTTCGTCTACTTGTTGCCGGATTTTTTCTGGTTTTTGATTGCGTATGATTGGAGCTCTGAGTGCACGCGTTTTCCTGTTTGTCGGTTGATTCGAGGGAAAGTTACAGTTCAGTTTCGCCGGAGTTTGGAGTAGTATTCACTAGGATCACCGAACATAGGCTTCGCACGCTGGCGAAACTAGGCAATTTTCATTTTTTATGAACAAGCAGCCATTGTACTTGAACAAATGGGGCCTTTCCGACTGTAACTTCGCAGAATCTCTAAGAAGTAATGTTGGTACTTTGTGTCTGTGTCATCATTGTGCATCCTTGTGCTGATCAGTGTATCTCTTTTGGCAGTACTGCCCCCTATTCGTACCAATAACAGTCAGGGCAGAGGGACTTTTGGTCGAGGTCGGTGGCAGGGTGGGCATCCAAATGGTAGGGGAGCAGGTATCCTTCCCCGCCCTGGACCTTATCCGCCGAGGCAAAACTATGGTTTTGGACCAAAGTTTTCCAACGGTCATCGCGATGAGCGTTTTGTTTCCGAACTTAAGCTTTCCAAGAGCGAAGAAACATTATCAAGGAGATGCATTGCATTTCAGGAGGTATTTGACAGCTTTTGATTAGATTTTCGCTGCATCGGTTTTAGTCATGTGATTGTCACTTCATACGTCACGTACATAACTCAGAGCATGCACCACAAGGCGATGACCATTTCTATTGGTATTTTTATTATTTAGACGTTATTTGCACAGATTTCATGACTGAGAACACTGTTTTTTATATGGCAATGTGGAATGACCGGTATAACAAATATTGGAACAGAATCATTGTGGTTGTTTTCCTGCTGATATCCAGTTTTATTATTTTTGGAGAAGACATTAGTAGTGGTCTTTTCGGAATGTACACTAACTTCTATTAGCCATTGATTCCTTCTTAAATGAGATGCTGGGGGTAAATTATATTATCGGATTAGGAAGACCTAAAATGGTGTGCATTATGATTATGTGCGCTGATTTGTTTAACAGCCATGTGAACTTGCTTGCTATAGCCGTGCAGAAGGTGGAGATGTCTACTTCGATGATCGCGCCTTGGTGAGCTCTGGGTGCTACTTTCTCTGGTTCATTTCCTGCTTTAAGTCGGCAAGTTTTTCCAATTCAGGCTGTACCTCACCTGAGGCTTTATTTTCTGATTGTAGAGGCTCTTTAAACGTTTCATAACAGAAGACGTGGGAGCTGATCTCAATGAAGGTTTTGACACTTTTATTGAGAAAAAAGGTGTGCTTGCTGTTTTCATGAAATATGAATTGTTGGAAAGACTAATCCTTGACGAGAGTGACATTAGAAATTTTAAAAATGGGCATAGGATGCTCACATGTGCCTCTCTCTCTCTCTCTCTCTCTCTCTCTCTCTCTCTCTCTGTGACAGACTTGGGTTCCGAGGGTTTTGGCGACCTTCTCGGTTGCATAAGGGACAAAAATATCCCGCTGCAGAACATCCATTTTGTGGTATGGGACATGCTGCATTTGACTTGCATCTACTTGAATTTTGCTTAAGTTCTAGGTTTAATTTCTTTCCCTTTGGGTTTCTGTGACTGCAGACATTCCGGAACAACCTCAATAAGGTAATATATTTTCCTCTTTATGAATTTTAGGTATGGAAATTTTTTATCAATTCACAAGAAACATTGTGGTGCCAGCCCATTTACGAAATTGAATACTGGAAAGGCATAATAAGATTTCTACTCGTCTTTGAGTGTCAAGCCATTTCTTTGTCTTGTCATGTAATTATTGCCTTTCCTTCATCAAGTACTATTATTAAATGCTCTTATATATAATGCATGTCAATCCTATTTTGAGGAACTGAAAGTACATGTGACGTTCAATCTGAAGCCTTCACATCGGTGTCTTATGCTACGTGTGCTATTTTTGTTTTGCAGATATTGGCTACAGCTTATATTAGGAATGAGCCTTGGGAGATGGGGGTGCATAAAAGGAATGGGGTTGTCTACCTTGATGTTCACAAACTTCCAGAAAGGCCTCAAAGTGACTTAGACCGCAGAAGGTACCATTACACGTGAACTCGAGGTTGTACATGATTATTGCTTGAGCTATTTACTCAGATATGGACATGAAAACTCTCTTTTGTATTCTCATGATTTCCTTCTCTTTCAGTAAACTAGGTTCCTCACGTTGAAATGTAGGCTAGATTAGCTTATGAGTGGCTTTGATCTTATTGGTAGTTTTCTCTGTGTGAGAACAAGGACATGAATTTAGAGCGAGTTTCTGCTGGAAGCTGCATGTCAGATGGATAAAACCAATCTTAATAGTTGAAACTTGTGATATGTCTTTGGAAATTCCCTTTTTCTTGCTTCTTTTTTGGGGAAGAGAAAATAAGGGGTGGGGGTGTTCATGTTTAGTGACTACCCAGGGGATGACATTTGAAGCAAATGGATCATTTTCAGTCTTCGCTTAAATGAATATATGTTCAATACTCAACAATGTTACATGTTTTATAGTCATTTCATGTTAAATAGGCAAACCAACATAGGTGTGGAATTAGATTGCAATCTCTATGAAGCCTTCTCAAGTAGGTGTTTTGTGGGAGCGTCGCTCCTCGATTTTGTACTTGTAGTACTTCTTGTGGGCATTTAACTTATGGGGAACCATTTTGGCAGGTACTAGTCTTTCTTTACTATTATGGTTTTTAACATGACACTTAAATCAAGGATAGGCGCTTTTCTTTTGAAGGACTATTCTTTGTTAGTTGATGTCAAGAGCATCTTATTAGAATTTGAAATTGGATCTCATTGTACTCGTTTGCTTATGTATTTAGATCTTACTGGGGATATTGCTTTGAGAACCTTGCAACTGAAGACCCCCAGAGAGCTGTGGGAGAAGGGATACATCATGTTGATGCCAATGTTGAATACTGTTCTGTGATAAAAACTAAATTGGGGGCTCATCGAATATTGATGGGGGCTGAAATGGATTGTTGTGATGCAGCTGATGATGGAAGGAGATTTTATATTGAGCTGAAGACCAGCCGTGAGGTCAGTGAGATTGTTTGTTGCTTGTGTCCTTTCTGCTACAGTTTATCTTCTTTTTTTAGCGTCAAACAATTAGTGGCCTTCTCTTTATTTTCTCCCCTTGACATATTTACCTACTCTGCAGTTAGAATATCACACTGAAGAAAGATTTGAGCAAGAGAAGCTCCTTAAGTTCTGGGTAAGCTTAGCTTCCCATTTTCAATGTCATGGTTAAATTTATGTTCTTTCTTCCTTCATCCATTTTTTCTGTAGCTGTTGATATGTACTGGTGAAAATTCCTTTAGATAGTCCTCTATATGTAATTTGATGATTGTATAGACATAATTTAAGTGGACATTTTACCTTCCTAATTTCGGATTGATAGTCTCTCTGTGTGGATTACCTTACTATTTCATGTATCTTGTGCATATCCCACTTAATTACTGCCAGATCACTGACAAAGCACTTATCTTTTGTCGCAGATTCAAACCTTCCTGGCCGGTGTTCCTTGTATAGTTATTGGATTCAGGTAGATCTCATGTCTTGTCTTCTTATGACATTTCTATCACCGCATCTGTACTCAAACTCTGAGTATTACATGGTGGTTAGTTCGGAATAGTTCGGAAGACCCTATTTTCCTTCTTAGCTCTCCTAAAGGACATCCAATGCAGAGAACTTCTTCACTCCTCTGTTGCGTTGCCTTATTGTATTATAGTTTCTGCATTATATGTAGGTCTATCTTGCTACATTGAACATTTTAGCCCTGAAAACAATTGATGGGTGATGCTGTCACTGTAGGGATGATGCTGGCCGGCTTGTCCGGACAGAGAGATTAAGGACCAAAGACATAACTCAGAGAGTAAAAATGAAGAACTATTGGCAGGTGAGTCATGCTTGTGGCAATTCTTTGTCGGATGGCACTGACAGTTTCGCTTGCTCTTTTCCAACCAATGCACATTTGAGCCACCTTGAGATTGAACCAATTACATCCTTTCATGGCATGAACTATCTGATCCATGTCAACCATGCTCTGTATGATTATCATGGTTCCTTTTCTCTAAGACTAAGTTGGTGTTATGTATTGCTGCTGGATTAAGACTGAGGTTATTAAATCCGCAATGCAAGAACTTGAGCAAGAGAAGCAGTTCAATTTCGTTTTCTTATTCAGTGAGAATTGGTTTTACCTTTTGATTTCCATGAGCGCAAGCATCCTCATGGGGTATGAAGAATACAAGTTGCACTTCAGCTGTCCAAAGTGAATTTTTTGGGAGGCATCCTTTTTTGCTTCCCTTTGCGTGAATTGAAAATGAAGTTGGTTGGCAGGGAGGAGTGTGCCTGGCATTTGCTGATGAAGTCCTCTGCTGGCTGTATGGAACAGTCAAAGAAAGTGAGATTCACATGTCTATATCTTATTACCTTTGTAAGATGATTGCGTAGTTTTGTGGTGGCTCCTCATTTGTGAGATTGTCATTGTAACACTTACGATCTATAGTGATGTGACGACCTCTTGATTTGGTTGTGCATTTTCAGATGAAGACTACATACTGCAGTTTGCTCCACCATTTAATCGTTTGGAGCTTCTGCAAGCTAACTCTTGCCCCGATGCGATTACTAACCATGTCGCGCAATTGTGACATTTTCGGAGGTTTTCCCTGAAGATCAACATACGCAAAAGGGTATGTTTCTATGATCAACACTTTTTCCCCCATTCTCTGTTCTGCCTCGAGTGCCATATGAAATGAAGCCAACTCTCTATCCCTAATACTGAATTTGGCAGCGCCCAATTTTCATCTCCCCAGAAGCTTCAGACCTTGTAAATTGGGCGAAGTGGTAACTGAAGATATCAGGTTGCTAACTCAGGCATCGTCAGAGCTCAGGCCATCTTAAATGCAGGCATAAGCGGGGATCACCATTCATGGATGTGTAATAGAAGTTTGCTTAGAACTTATAGCACGAGAGACGTTTTCGGTTTCCCAGCTTTGTCTGTGCATCTGATTAAATCATTTTTCCGAATCTGCTGCTATAATTATCTGTGCCCTTGGCACTAGAAATCCGGTGGCCATTTGCGACGACGTCATCCTCAAGATGATGGCATATGCTCGCGGTTAGCAGTTGTCTAGGGAATGTTTGACGGTTCTCATAAAGCTGGGGTTTGATACTACCGTCGGAGGGTATTTCGTATTACAGGCCTGTTGTCAAGTAGGGGCTAAGCTTAGTGACAGACGATTTAGACGAATCAGAATCCATCATGTTATGTAGTCATCTCGGCATGCTATTCTTAGCATCGTGCCCCATGAAAATGGTTTTGCGTTGACAATTCCCGAGTTCCTTTTAAGGTCCGATTCATTCTGGTGGCGAGGTGGGCATATTCCGCCCACGTCCTCTGGTCTACCCCGGATGTTCCTTTTCTTTCTGATCGTCTCTCGAAAAATGGAGTTGATTCTCCGATTTTTTTAAAAAAAATTTCCGTACTCGTGGAAAAGCAAGCACTCGATTTTGATGGGTTGGGGTGGGCATTTCAAACGGGGTTCTTTGACGCCATTGAGAACTCGGACGCGGGGGGGCCTTCTTTCGGTCAAGTCTTGGGTGGAGAATCCTGAGCGAGAATCTAAGTCGACCAAGCTCACTGATCTAGAGAAAACCGAAAGCGATCGAAATTCCTTTGAAATAAAAGGCAAAAGAGAAACTGCTTATTTGGCTGCTTGTGAGGTGCGGTATTTGCTGCGCTGTGCATTGAGCGAGACTCGAGATAGGGACAAGAGAGGGAGAGGGAGGGATTTAGGTCGAGTGGCGAGAGGCACGGGATCGTTGTCCCGTGACGTGGCGGGCCGATGTCGACACGCATTCCCACAGCTCTTCCGTGGGGCTCTCCACACCGTCTCTGGGGTCTTTTTTTTTTTTTTTTTTTATATCATCGTTCTTTCTTTCGAATTTCGAATTACCCTTCTTCTCTTTCTTTTTCTTTTTTTACACCCTATATTGTCCTTTGTTTTTCTTTAGTTCTTCGGGATTTGCTGAAAAGAGGGCTTACAATACAGTTGTCCGGAGAACGACCCGAAAATATCCCCCACATCCACACCTCCCTCTCGCCACCCCGTGTTTCGTATGCCTACCTTCCCCCGTTCACGAATAGACGTGATGTCGACGCGCGGCCAAGCATGTGATCGTGGTCCCCCTTCGGACAGGTTTTATTTTGTTTTAGGATCAACTCCAAATTTATATATATATATATGATAAATTTATTTCAAATTATTTTTCGATCATAAAAACTTCAAATTAGTATATCTATGATAAATTTATTCCGACTATTTATAAAAAATCATAAACCTAGAATATATTTATGATAAATTTACCTTAAACTAATTTATTCGACTGTAAAAAACCCATAAACTGATAAATTTGTGACAAATATACCATCCACTAAATTATATTAATACAAAAAAATCACAAAAATTGTAAATTGTGACAGATGGAGCGTAAAATCCCAAATTAGTATATCAGTCAACTGTCACGTGTCATTTAACTTAATAATTTGACTGTAAAATTTAACAAAAACTAACATAAGGTAAATTTGTCACAAGTGTACCAGTTTGGGATAAATTTATCAAATGTATACTAGTTTGAGGATTTTAGTGGTCAAAAAAATAATTTGGAGTAAATTTGTCACAGGTGTACCAGTTTAGAATTTTCAGAGTAGTAACACTTTGTTTTATCATCGGAAGAAGCCTATGAAAAAATGAAAAAATAAAAAATCTCAATGGTCGGTTGCCACCTTGCCAAATTCATTTCCATGCTGGGTCAATCTGACGAGACCCAACTCCTCCAATAAATCACCTGTTTGATAGGCAAGACAAATCTACAGGAGCCTAGATATTAATCATCGCGGAAAATTCCATGTGCCGATCACCGATCACATCTGTATCGTCACGTGTAGTGTAGTGATTTGTTGTTCAACGCAATCTTAATTTTGGATAGATCTAGTATCTTTTTGTGTGAAATAAGTATTGATTAGATTGTTAGTTCCCTATGTTTATGTAGTTGCCAAAACTAGTGATTTGGAAATAATAGGAGGGATTAGCGATTTAATGACCTATTCTGTAGAAGGTCAAGCAAAGAAACTTTGTGGGAAGTCTCACATAGAGTAAGTCGTCATCATTACGTTCCAGTAGAAAAAACCGCGACAGGCAAAAACAATAAATGCATTTAAGTAATGGTACTAAGGCCTACGAGACGTGACTTAAAATTGCATGGAATCACCGCTCATATTCCTTTCATAAAAATATGCCTCGATTAAGAAACACATCGATTTCATCCATATAGTCACGAACACGCTATTTAAACAAAATTAAAACATGCATGAACTGTAATAATAAAAGCCTACGACGCATCACATAAAACTCAAAAAGGACGCGTGACGTCATCATTAACGCGTCTCTTTCACATATTCATGTATTACTAATTTTATATACGATGATCGAACGAGATAAATTTCAGCCGGCTGCCCGACCATAGCGCATGCAGGGGAAAATTAGTTTAGAGCTACATCGATCGACAACCAATTACAGCACTCCCATCACAAATAGTTCCTGCCCCCACAAATCAAACATAGAAATAAAAAGGAAAAAAACCAGGCAGCAAAACGAAAAAACACTAATAATAATAATAATAATAATAAATAATGATAATATATAAATAACAATAATGGTGTTTTATTCCCATGATGCAACGCCCAAAGATTCCTCATTGGCCAAAGCTAAAATGCTCAAAGCTGTACCCCGCCGATTTATCGGCACCTACACCATTCACGCCTTCCTCCTCCTCTCTCTCTCTCTCTCCTCACTGATTCCTCCGAAGCCATCGAAAATCTCCTCCCCTCATTTCCTCCCCACTCTCGAAACCTTCACGAAGATCGTCGACTCCCCCTGCAGAAATGAGCTCCCCTTCCACCGCCGCCGGAACCCTAGCCGATCTCCGGCGAACCTAGGGTTTATCCCTCTCCCGTATGCCGGCCTCCTGGTAGGGGGGGAATCTCGGCGGAGGAAAGTTGGGGTTTTTTTTTTGGAGGAGGAGGAGCAGGAGAGGAGGAGAGGGGAATATGTATAAGGAGAGAGGAGGCGGAGGAGGAGGCGGCGTGTCGTCCAAGTCGGAGGTGGTGGTCGGCGTCGGCGGCGGCGCGGATCGGAAGCAGAGGATCAACATCAACGAGGTGCTGGACAAGCACCTGCTCGAGCGGTCCTCCCCGTCCACGTCCCGCGTCGTCAACGGCAAGGACAAGTCCTCCCCCCACGCGGTCATCCTCGGCAAGGCCCCCTCCGATCACCGCGATTCCGCTCGCTTCAAGGCCAACTCCGATGGTCCGTCCGTCCCCCCCCCCCCTCTCTCTCTCTCTCTCGTGATGTGTCGTGTGGGTTCCTTCTCGTGCGGGTCATTTCGGATTCAGTCTAGTTCTCGAAAGGAAAGAAAAAGGGATTCGGCTTGTTCTCCTGCGTGTCTGTGCTTGTTTAGAAGTGTTGGTTGTTTTAGCACGGCGCATACCCATCGTTATGTTTATCTGTCCGTATGAGTTTGGATTTGCTCGGGTATTTCAACGATTCAAGCTCTTCAGCTCTTGATATATTAAGCACGTTCATAAATTGCGGTGTAGGTTTTTTTATCATTAGTTTATGGGAAGAGTTTTATAGTGTCCCCTGTCGAATCTTGGTATTACGGCGGAGGTTTTGATACTTGAGTTGCCAAAATGGAGTGTGATTTTCAGATATTGACTATTCATTATGGCATTTATTATAGCGTTAGCACGGGAGAGCATGTAGTGGATTCTTATGTGTGTATTTAATTGCTTCCCCATCTTAAGATGATCTCTCTGTCTCTCGCTTTCGCTTTGAAGCAATTATATGTAAGAGCTTGGACCTTTTCTATGTCATTGGCAAGTCAATGCTTTGCGGAATTTGCAGTTCTTGAGGATTCTGTAGAAGCTATTGGAAATGAGGAGTACATTCTCTCGTCCCTCTTAAGTTTGAGAGCATCTTCGATTTCCCCTGGAAAATAAGTTTTGCAAAAATAAATGAGCCTTGATGATAAGCCGACCTAAATAGGTTAGAGTGTTCCTTCCACCCTCGGGCAAATTCTTGCACGTCTTTAAAAATTGTAGACTTCAAATATGTGCTTCGAAAGAAATGATCAGTATTTTAGGAGATACGACTAGTCGTAATCAAGTTTTCTTTGGAATGCATATTCATAAATTACTTTTGTGAATGAGGTCTGGCTGTATTTGTAGGAAAGAACAGTTGGTTGCCAGTCAACTCCTAGAAATCCGATTGCACATTCGAATTTTTTATTAACCCTGCTAATTTGTCCCAGGCTATTCCCCCCGATCGTCATTGACTAGTTTTTGATGTAGTAATTGAAGCGTGTTATTGGCAGCATGGACTTACATGGTGGAAGAGTACTTATGTAGATTGGATTGGTTATACTGGTTAAATCAAGTCGTCGCTTCTTGACTGCAATTCTTGTTTGCTTAGGATGTTGTGAATTGTTCTAGTAATAAGACATTTCAATCTATATGTCTGATTATAGTTGTGCATGGGTGTTCATTTTGAAACTTAGCTTCTTTCTAATCACATATTTAGGATGGTGATTATTTTATCGGCACATTGATTTGAGGAGGTATGCTTGTCTGGTTTTACAACTTGAATGACCGTACTCTGTACAAGTTGCTTCTTGGTTAAGTGAGGGCATTGCCTCAAGTCCATGCTAGAGGATGGTCAGCAGAAAATGTCCATACTTAATTTAGAGTCAAAACTAGGTCTTTTTTTTTTTTTTTTTTTTTTAGCACAAGAGGTCACTCGTTTCTTGCAGTATCCAACATAACAAATACATGAGCTGAGACAATGCAACGCAGTGTACCCTCTTCCCACAAGATTTGCAACACCACCAACCAGAAGCCTTTGGGCAGAGAGTTTCACTGTATCTCCCTTCTGCATAAGTGGACATGCATCGCACAGAAGTCAGTGTAGGTGGCATGGAGTCATCAGCCCTCCTTAGGTCTCTCTGCTCTGACTTACGAGCACGCTGGGTTAGAGTTGGAGGTGCCATTGGAGCAGCAGCAGCAGCTGGAGATATTTAATGACTAGCCAAAAATCCAAATTCATGCTAGCAAACAGTTGTTGAAGAAAGAGAATAACAGGAGAATTGCAATGGAGTCTGTTTTTGCATAAACTTTTTTTTTGGCTCCACCACCACCACCACCACCACCACCACCACCATCATCATCATCTCTCTCTCTCTCTCTCTCTCTCTCTCTCTCTTCATTTTTTTTACTCTCTTTTCATGTATACACATAGAAACTAAATCACCCCCATCTTAAGATCAATGAATTTAGAAAACCTATGCCATCCTTCAAAATGCTGGAAAACCCTGTATCAGAATCAATACAGCACTGCTTGTTAAGTACACACTGGTTTTTGTAAAATAAATGCCAATTGTGATATTCCAATTCTATTCGCCACTGCCCAGCTCATCTTCATCTTGATCTGGCTCAGACAAGATTTCCTATGGAACTCTTAAGGCCAACTTAAGTTGACATCCTCAATAGGATAACTTGCTGCATATGGTCGGAACCCTATCTTTCCATCGATATCTGGCCCAGGCGAGAGCTTGCCTTCCTCTGTGGATTCTTGTTAGGATCTGTGTTTACCTTCAAAGGTGAACTCGAGCTCTTAATATTAATTTCATTATCGGAGTTGTGATCAACAACCTTTTTCAGGCTTGGGCTGCTATTGGTATTATCATTATTCCACTGTGAAGGGTCATCTTGCGTTATTTAACTACGGACGCTAGGTTCTATGTTTCAGCGACATGCATGAACCCTCAGCTTCTATCTTTGAATATTTTTTTTTATGCCACAAATATTAGGGTGTGCGAGTGGGGCTGTAGCATCAGACTGACAGTACACGTTTATAATCAGACCGACATTACATGTAGAATGTGAATCTGATGTAAAGGAACCTTTCCAGAAGCTCAAGTCATTAGTGGGGGAATGGTTGACATGTATGAGACCCAGATAAACTCATAATCAAGTGATAAGATATAACTTTAACAGTGTTGTCTCTATCTGGAGGCAGTTTATTATAGGTCCATAGGTCAGACTTGAAGGAAACCTCTGCTCATGGAATGAATCCTCTTTTAAGTTGAAGTTCTGCCAGTTGGCTCTGTGCTTCGTTTTGTGAGACATCATTTCATATGAAATCTCTGACCTTTAAACCAAAACTGACACCCCTTCTACGAAAAATGTGTATAACCGTATTCCAGTTCAGTCTGGTATGGAAAGAACATAAAAGCATGAAATCATCACAGGAATCTTTTGATAATGCAGTACCTTTTCTGGCACATGCTGGAGAGTCAGTTATAGGATTGTAGTTTACTAAATGCTTTGTATTCTGGCGGAAACAAATTTTATCTGTGTATGTTGCGGTTTGTTGGAGTGTCCAGTCATTCCTCGGTTACGTCACGGCCCCTAATGTAGTTTCATTTTCTAGAACTTGCTGTCATATCTGATTGCCTCCAGCTTTTGCGTGATGTAGATCTTATAGAACTGGAGTATCACTTTGTTTAGGGCAACATGTGGATTTTTCCTTGTAAATTAAATATAGCCTTCTACTACCTAATGCAGCTAACTGTTACTTTGGAGCTTTCTAATTTGTCCTCATGGATGTTCATTGTAGAGGAATCTGAAACAGATAGTGAAGAATCAGACGTGAGTGGTTCTGATGCAGATGATTCATCTTGGATCTCATGGTTTTGCAATCTTCGAGGAAATGAATTCTTTTGTGAAGTTGATGATGATTACATACAAGATGATTTCAACCTGTGTGGTTTAAGCAGTCAAGTTCCTTACTATGATTATGCACTTGATCTGATTTTGGATGTCGAGTCTTCTCATGGTAAGCAAGAGCACCACTATCATAATGCTGGAACAGTGATGAGAGCTGTACCGCATATTGCACGTGTTTTGTAAACCTGGGTTCCATACATGCTTTTCCATTCATGGTCGGTTTTGTTTCAATTGTTTAATGTGCATGGGTTATAAAGATTCTCCTATAGTAAGCTTGGAACTAGAAATCGTGATGTGGCATGTGTAAGGATTGGCTGCTCTTGTATTTCATCTGGAGTTTTAACATGTTAGTGCTTGTGATGCATTTTGTTGGTATGGGTAGGTGACATGTTCACTGAGGAGCAGAATGAATTAGTTGAATCAGCTGCAGAGATGCTTTATGGCCTAATTCACTCCCGCTATATACTGACTAGCAAAGGAATGGCAGCTATGGTGAGATTGCGCTCATGAGCACCTGTTTAGTAACTAATCAGAACTTTACTTAAATAGGTGACAGATGTGTTATCTTGTTTAATATCAGCTGGAGAAGTACAAGAACATTGACTTTGGTAGATGCCCAAGGGTTTATTGTTGCGGACAGCCATGCCTCCCTGTCGGGCAATCAGATGTTCCTCGTTCAAGCACCGTAAAAATATACTGCCCAAGATGTGAGGATATATATTATCCTCGATCCAAGTACCAAGGCAGTATCCTTAATTATACCATATTTCTTTTCTGATTATATTACAGCTAATATTCAGCTAGTATGCATTGCATCTTAGAATGTGATAAGAAATGGTTGGTAAGTTAGGTTATCCTTTGTAGATCTGTGATATTTTAATTTCTTAGAAGCAGCATGTGTCGATTTTTTTATATACTGAGACAAACATGTGCCTTTCCAGCATTTAGACTTTTCTTCCTGCAAACATGTGTTATTATAGGCTGGGGAAAAAAACGACCCCACCTAGACACATAACTTGTTTTTTAGCTTGTTTAACTTAGATATGAAAATAGAAGGTATGACTAATACCAAATGAGGTCCATGTGATCGGGATGATCATCTTGTTGTAAAATTGGTGCATGCTTTTCTTCAGTTTCTGGTTTGAGAATCATCAGTGCAATAGGTCCAACCATTGTTTTTTTCTTTGATAGATCCAGCAACTGATTTATGATGTGGAAGTGTGTGCATTGCCCTCGAGTTTGAAAGCATCCTTAACTCTACCTAGACATTGATGGTGCATACTTTGGAACTACATTTCCTCACCTATTTCTGATGACATATGGCCATCTGAAGCCACAGAGTACATCGCAGAGTTACGTTCCTAGAGTTTTTGGGTTCAAGATCCACAAGACATGATGAGTTGCTCATACAGGGGATCATGAGTATGGATTCTGCTTGGAACAAATGCATTCTCATGGTCCGTGTAAAGTGGACATTCAACGAGACATCATGTCAGGGTTCGTCAATGTCTTATCAACGAACTATTCGCATGCATAAGGAGGAAGTAACTGTCATCGGCCTGGGCTGGCAACGTAACTGCATTTCGCTGCATCAAAGGAAGGATCACTTCAATCTCCTTGAGATGCCTTCCTCTCTGCTTTTTTTCACTTTTAGCTGCTATCTAGTTGCAGTCTTCTGGTACTCTTGTGTGTATCATTCCGTAATTCTTTAATTACCGACGAATGAAGCTGAAATTTTTCAGGACATAAGTTGTTGAGATCGAAATTATATGATTCTATGGCCATGCGCACTCTTAGTCATGTAAAGGCGTTGCTAGTTTTCATAAGGTAACCTTAGAAAAAGGAGCCTGAGAACTTTATGTTGAGTTGAAGGCTGGATGGATATGTTTTTTCACGGTCAATCCTTCTTGAGTCTCACTTGCACATCCTGCATCCGCCCTCAGGATGATTCTGCTTTCTTTTCTCCCCTTGGGTTTGGGCCAAGAAGTGAAAAACCTGGTGGTTGATTATTTTGCTCGTTGAAAGACATCCTTTTACATGCGCCATGCTCTCTGTCCCTCTCAAGAAAGAACGAAATTTCCGCACTCTTTAATGGCTTCCCGTTACTTCTCAATATGACTTTCGATGATATTTTAGTACCTAAGTTGAGTGGACTGGCGTAAGTTTTACGTTTTCATAATCGACGAGGGCTGAGGGAAAGGTCGACATTCGCCTGAATTGCGGCGATGTACAATCATGATGTCCCCATCATAGAAAAATAGTGATTGGACATCAGAGACATTATTGCACAAATTGACTCCCCACAGCATCTAGAAATATAGATAAATGGACGGCTTGGACTTGATGAATATGGACGTTCCGGTCATGCTTTCATATGTATAAAACCCCAACTCTTCCTCAAAGGGAGTGTTCATCTAACGTGGCATGTCCATTTTTTTCTCCAAATGATAATAACATAAAACATATAATCTCAGACACGTGTTTAATCATCAGATGAATTCATATGGGACATATCAGTTTTTCTTGTTTTCGTTTTATATTACATAACGTGGTA
This sequence comes from Eucalyptus tenuipes, assembly GCA_014182365.1. Lineage (NCBI taxonomy): Eukaryota > Viridiplantae > Streptophyta > Magnoliopsida > Myrtales > Myrtaceae > Eucalyptus > Eucalyptus tenuipes. Next base: position 25,476,981 of record CM024540.1, on the reverse strand, counting down.
TTTTGGACACGCTTATGATAAATGAGAGGATGAAACGGGTAGTCTATGTCTTGATGTGCTATCAAACATCAACACGACTGAGGTGCTTTGTTGCGTTGTTGGAGAATTTATTCTGGTGTTCTTATTTTTCGAGATCTAATTTCAATGCCTCTATCTTTTTGCTTTGTCCTTTCATCTTCCCGTCCCTAGTCAAGGTTCACAGCATATGCACGATATGCAAAACTCAAAGCTAGCATTAGCAACACTTAGCGGAGGACCTGTCCATTTCATGTATCCTTTCCCAATCTCTTGATGGATACGATCAAGTAAATAGAACACGAAAAATTTGTGAAAGATATGGCTACACTGTCCTACCAAGCGATTCAGGGAACATGGGCGAGATGAGGACAAAGGGTTGTGGCTAACGCAAGGATGGATAAGAACAGACCGGAAGCCACCCACTCCAATCTCTTTGAGTCACAGATGTGGAGGATTCAGCCCTTTCCCCAATAATATCATAGGATATATATTTAAATATATGATGATTAAAAAGATTTTCGGTTGCTTCAGACAAGCACTGACCACCACATAGATTTGACTCAGCTTTTATTGTTATCCAAAATGGTATGTCGCTCATTCAGATGCACCCTTTTGAAGCTTATTGCGGAAAATCCGTTGATATTCAATAATAATGATAATAAGATAAACAATTCTTATCTTCTGACATTCTTGTTCAAAGCTGTCCAGCACAGGTCAAAGCTGTCCAGCACAGGGACAAGGCAAGTTGACCCACTAAGGTTGGATTTAAAGTTAAATGTGCCACAGGTTGTTTATCTAGAGATGGCCATAATTGCATATTACTATCTTTCACGTAGAATTCGCATTTTAGCAATCCTAATCCAAGGCCAGCTAATGAATTTGCTGATCTAATGCAGTGTACCATGAAATTGGGAAGGAATTGGCTAGTATTACAATTATGCAAGAAGCTAATTGAGAGTCATACTAGGTCATATTATTAAATGCTCCATCATATTTAACGAATAGACATCATCTGTTTCGTAAAAAAATGAGTGATTCTAACTTTTTTAAAATTATCGCTTATATAACCTGAAATAATAACAATATATATACACATTTTTATGGAAGATGAAAATATTTTGGTTCATTCATTTTTAGAAGAAATACAAATGATCAATTTTAAAAATATTTTAAAAATAATTTATTTTCCGCCAAATAAACGTGTCCTCACAGACAGAAAAAAAAAGAACAATCTATTCGAAGTTACCATTTTCTTTTTCCATATTTAGTTGCCGAACGGGCGACTTCAAGATCGGGCGATGCTATTTTTGCCATTCAAATGGCTGCATGCACAACCATTTTTAATAAGAAACTTTCTAGGATTTAAATGCCCTTATTTTAAAGCAAGCTGACGCAATCTGTATTATCCAATTTGGTTCCCTGAAAAGAAAATTTTAGATGTAGATGTTGCAATTTAAACAACTTATCTCGTCCATTTCTTCTTTTGCTTTTTCAGTCAGAAATTAAAAATAAGAACAAATCCACAAGAGAATAGTGGATATTCTCGGGGCCTAATTCGCACTACCAACTTGAAAAGAAAAGGAACTTCTAATAAAATCACTTTGATAACTACATTCATTACCCATCATCTCGTATAGACTAATCTATTTGATAATCACTCCTCTTGCGAGCTGAGAATTGAACTTAAAATCTTTAACTCGAAAAAGGAGCAAATTATTCAAATTTTTATTTGCAAGTTCAGACATAAGGTTCGGGTTTGTTTAACTTTTTTGTGCACATTCAAATTTTCTTAGTATCTTAGACGTGGGTGTCTCTCTAAATAAAAGAGGAGATGTGAGAAGAGAGAGAGAGAGAGAATTTCAAGGCCCTTCATTCATCGATTTAATTAGACTTGCCTTGTCGTAGAGGATATTAGTCAATTATCATAATAGACCGAATTCCCCAAAAAAAAAAAAATCCAACTTCAAATCCATTTGAAATTTTATCCAAGTTTTTTGGTCTAAACTCTAGGTTTAGTTATGAATTTGCCTCAAACTCTCTTTTTTGTCTAAAACAAAGTCACAAACTTCAACTTCACTCCAAAATTTACCCTGTTAACCTTCCGTCAAAAAAACATTATTAGTTGTCCCTAATTTTCTTAATTTTCTATACTAAAGAGCACTGTCGTTTTGAAACTAATTTCTCACGTCATCTTGCTAATGTAGATTTATTATTGATGTGGGAATACCATGTCAAACAATTAATGGCAATTTTTTTTAGACGGAGGGTTAATGGGAGCAAATTTGATACAAGATTAAAAGTTTATAATTTTTTTAGAGGCAAAATTTTCCCTAATTTTCATACCAAAGAACAAAAGATCATTTTCCACATTACCTTGTTGATATCGATCTAATACCATTGTGGAAATGCCACACCAAATATCTAATAACAATTTTTTGATAGAGGGTTGACAAGCCAGATTAGAGACTCGATTAAAAATGTACGATTTTTTTTTTAAGATAAAAAATTTTTGGGGCAAATCTCAAATTAGATATAAAGTTTGAAATTTTATCAAGTCGAGTATAATAATATCTCACTTAGCTGCGCATGCAGCCATCTGAGGTATGTAAATCAACCCGTCCTAATATTACTCTTTTTAGCAAAATTCTATATATTAAATCCATAGCATCCCCTTGGAGAACGAAAGATGGCCAAGAACCCATTTCCCTGAAATCCAAGAGCCGAAACTGAACCAATCGAAGTCTCTGAGCACTCACGTTGACTATTTGCTCATGAACTTCACACTGTTGGACAGGAACCCACCACCAAATTGAGTCTATGAAAAGAAAGCTCTTGGTCAACCTATCCCGTCACCAAAACCCACCCACAAAAATAATACTTCCCCCTAATTTTTAAATTCTCGAGGGCATGCCTCTGCTGCAAATAATTATAAGATAAAATCAATAATCAATCTTGTCATTACCACATTATCAAGTGTCCTATCTGCTAATCCCACATGATGCCTGTCAAATCTAGTTTTATCGTCCGAATTTTTCTCTTTTTTGACTTTTAGGGAAAAATCGCGAACTGACCCAAAATTATGCAGATCCATTGAAACCAGTGGCACGTACGTAATTTGCGAGCCAAAAGGGGGCGCTTTTGAATTACTTTTTTGCTTTTTTATCTTGAAAAGGGAAGGTAGGTGGGGGAAGGGGGGAGTAGGGACCTGCCGGCAAAAAGGGCGAGAAGAAAAGCGCTGGAGTAGCCGCAAATTGGTCAACTGGCGGACCGCCACGTGGACAGAAGCGATAGGGTCGACCGGCGACCGGAGCTTCCGGTCACCCGGGGGGCCCTCCCGTCGTTTCTGATTTCCTTCGTCCCCCACGTGCGAGAGAGATGGTTTCATGAGATGAGGCGAAGCGACCGCTTGGTGGCAGCTAATTCCCGGGATCCACCTTGTGAATTGGCGCTTTTGCCCTTCAAGTGACCAGGGATTTTGCAGTTGTGCCACCTTTCTCGTTGTTGGCAACACTCTTTCTTCATTAGTGAATCGACGGTTACAAAAGCCGAAGTTCTTTTTAAATTTGAGCATACGTATATAAATGTATATATATTTATGATATTTTATATGGTTTATTGGTATAAACTCAAAGATGGATGAAATTTAACTTGTACGTTTCTTGTTTGAAAGAGCGAAAGTGAATAACGAGGTATTACAATATTTTGCAAAGTGTAAAGCCTAGTCGACTATCATGTTTTAAGGAATCATCTAACTGCAGTTCAAAAGGTAAAAATAAGTTGCGCAAATAATAGTCAAAAGTCTATTTATCATTAAGAAATCCATCCTTTTATTCTTCTTTCTTGTGCTTTTTTCATTTCATTCATCTCCAACCCCTAAACCTTTTATATTGTCAATCTATAGATACGAAACCTATATAGTTTCCAGATAGAATAGTGAAGCAATGTTGGGAGAGGGGTTAATGAACACGACGCTATAGAGAAATTATGCCATTAAGTGATTGACAAATGAATATTAAGGCAACTCGATCATCTTTGACTTAAAGGCCTATTGTAAACAACTGTGTAAAAAATCAACACTTCAACTCTCAATGAGAATAAGTTGGTTTGATACCTTTAAATAGAATCAACTCAAATGATTCAATCAATTCACTTAATTTGATAAGTGAAAGATGAGTTACCTAGTTAATTCAATAAAAAAATAATTGCTGGTAATCTCAATAAAACACACCAATAAGAATGATCTTCTAGGTTTGATGGGAATTAATACTATCTCACTATCAATTTCCAATTATCATCATGCAATTTTTTGTTTCTTTCGGAGGCTCTTAATAGCATCACTACTTAAATTTAAGCACTCAAAGTCTCCGGCACTTAATTTTCAACTTACCAAACAATTCAATTAGGGCTTGAAAATTTGCGGCAAACCTTAACTGAGTCATTTTTGCAAAGGTGGACTTCTCCATTTAAGTTTTATGCGCATGGGAGAGAGAAATGAATAATAAAAAAAAATTCACATTAGTATATTCCGCCGGTCATATTGGACATAAATTGAGGAAAAATTTGATTGCATCAGCTTAATAAGTCATACGATTTGGCATCTTTTTATAAGTTTCATGGCTCGATCGACAACAAATTTTAGGACTCCCGGCACGATTATCCTCTGTAGGAAAGTGAGAGTGCCCATGTCTGTATATTCACGCGAGGCGAAGGGGCGTTCGCGTCAAAGCATGTCCGGATGACTCGTCACCCAATCCCAAACGAGATCCCCCCACCCACCTGCTCCTGTTCTACAAAGAAGCACGCCCCTCATTCAACACCCAAAACCAGAACCAAAACCACAACCTTAAGAACATCAAAACCGCCCCCACCCACACACAAAACTCGATTCACACATGTTCACTCGCCTTGTCCGAAACACCACCCCTCCCCCCAGATATAAAAACACCAAAGATCGATCCTTCAAAAGCAATAGAACAGAGCACGGAGTCGATTGCAGAGCGAGCGAGATAGAGAGCGAGAGAGAGAATTGTCGACATACGCGCGCTGACCACCTTCGGTTGATTAATGCATCACAAGGAATCCGAGCTCCTGATCGGGAAAGACAGCGCCGGCCTCTCTTCCGATTCCGGCACCGCCCACCAGCAGAGCTCGGTCCCCACCAGCAAGAAATCGCCGGCCTCGCTCCGGACCACCACCACCATCATCATCATCATCATCATCTCATCCAGATCCCGCCCGCATCCGAAACCCACCTCGACGATGAAGGCGCGCGCGGCAACAGCCCCTCCACGAGCCAAAAGACCAACCTTTCGACCCCCCACAAGCGACCCATCATGACCCAGTCGCCCCTCGCGTTCTATCGCTCCAGCTCGCACTCGCCCGTCGCCGGCCGCCACCCGCACCAGGGTCTTTTCGGGTCGGGTTCCGGGTCGACCCGGTTTTCCTGCTTCGGGTCGCTCGCGGTCCCGTTCGGCACCAGGAAGTTCGCGTCTTGCAAGTTCTGCCACCAGCTGTGCCGCGTGCGTTTGCTCGGCGTGCATCTGCGGTTCCTTGTTCTCATACTGGTGCCGGTGCTCTACTTCTTCGCGTCCAGTCCCAACCGTTCTGTCTTGCTCGAGCTCATCTCCGTGGTTTCCTTCTCCGGCGCTGTTGATATCGCTCAATTTAGCCATCCCGAGATTTCCCTCGATTCGGTTGCTGTTTTCGCGGTCGTTTCCTTCGAAGATCGCTCCGTTTTCGGCTTCGAAACCGGCTCGGCCTGTTGTTTGGTCGATCGGGCCGAAACCGAAGGCCGAGAAGAGGGCGACTTCGGGTTCGTGGGTTCAAGTTTATAGCAATAAGGATGTTTACGAGGGCGAATTCCACGGAGGGAAGTGTTCAGGTGGCGGGGTTTATTACTATTACAGGAGTGGGAGGTACGAGGGGGACTGGGTTGACGGGAAGTATGATGGTTATGGCGTCGAGACGTGGGCCAAAGGGAGCCGGTATAGAGGACAGTACAGGCAAGGTTTGAGGCATGGAGTTGGGGTGTACAGGTTTTACACAGGGGATGTTTATGCTGGGGAGTGGTGTAATGGGCAGTGTCATGGTTGTGGAGAGCATACTTGTGAGGATGGGAGCAAGTATGCTGGAGAGTTCAAATGGGGTGTCAAGCACGGGCTCGGTCGGTACCATTTCAGGTAAAATATCATAAGAATGTAATTGATTTGTAAGTGCACTGAGTTGGCATTCCTATAATTGATGCTGATGGTGCGTGTCTTTTTCATGGATATTCCTCACTTATAGTTCACAAGGAGAAGGCACTTCATTTGCTTATTTGTCCTTCTGTGAGAATTTTGAAAATGCATTTGTTCTTGCCACTGTCAAGTTTGCTGTGATAGAACTTGTTGCATACTGGGTCTGCAATTAATTTATTGCCTGAGTCCTTGGTATTTTCTAGAGGATGCAGTGGCTTTTGGACAACATACACAAGCTGTTGTCGATAAGACCAGCAATTGTTTCTTCGCTATAGTCAATGATATGTGACAAGCGAAAGAAGAACTGAAGCCTACTGATTACTCTGTTTCAATGCCAATCATTGATAACTTTCTGAGTTTCTATTAGTCATCACGTTAAATGCGGACTTCCTTCATGATAGTGACAACTTTCTCGTCTAATGGAAAGGGCAGAGAGTGCAAAGTTCATGCATGACCTGAGTCTTGGTTCTTTAAGTTTCATTGTCAAATTTGTCGCATAAAACAAGGAGCATGGCACCTTATGTGCAAGACAGAGTGTAATGGTCATGTCTGCCTGAGTGCTTTGTCCTAAAGTTCCATTATTAAATGCCAGGACCTGTTTGTTGGAGTACTACTCTAAAGCATTCTTACTTTTCTTGGAAAGCTGTTATTACCATGCAGTTGCTGCTAGGCCATAAGTACGTCAAATTTGATCCTCACAAAATTATCAAGTCATGGTAACTTAAAACTCATCAAGGAATTTTCTTTATAAACTGCAGAAACGGGGATACATACTCGGGGGAATATTTTGCAGACAAGATGCATGGCTTTGGAGTGTATCTGTTTGGAAACGGTCATCGTTATGAGGGAGCTTGGCATGAAGGAAGAAGGCAGGGTTTTGGCATGTATAGTTTCCGAAGTGGGGAGACTCAATGCGGTCACTGGCACAAGGGGGTTCTTGATCCCCCTGGCTCACCAAGCTTTGCTGGGGGACCAAACTCATCATCCAACATGCACTCGAAAGTCCTCAATGCGGTACAGGTAATAATTTCCTCTGTAGATGTGTTACCATTTGCAACTCTGGCTTAATTTACCACCATACATGGGGGACTATTTTCATCTTACATGCATGGTTGGGAATGAGGGCGAGTCATCACTGGCACTCTGCCTTTACTATCTATTGCAGAATAGAAAAGTGATGGGCACTCTTTAATTTTCTGTTGCTGTGCCTGTTTCTAAGGATTTTCAGTTGCAAAGGCATTTGCTATGCTTGTTTCTAGGAATTAACTCGTTCATTGTGGGAGTGATTGTGTCATGGCAATATCTTTAGGAGACCAACTTCATTCCAATAACCAACAAACAGGAAATGGGTTTCTCAGTGATTGCCTTTGCCCTCAGGAAGCACGACGAGCAGCTGAGAGAGCACATGAAGTCGGGAAGGTGGACGAGCGGGTGAATAGAGCTATAGCATTTGCTAATAAGTCGGCCAATGCAGCGAGGGTAGCTGCAGTGAAAGCAGTTCAAAACCAGGTGTATCAGGACCATGCCCCTGGTGATCGGGCATTGCCAATTCTCGTATCTTAAGCAACTAATCCAATTGCATTGGACAGATGCCAGCAGGATAAGTAGTAGTCGGAGACACTTTCTTCTCCTTTTGTTTTTCCGATTTCCACTCAGTTTTGGCAACTTGCGTTATTGCATGCTCATCAGTCGCATGTAATCCCTTTAAAAGCGGTGTTCATTTCTGCGGTGCCCTCCTGGAACCACATACAGCCATCAAAAAGCTAAAATGGCTGATTGAGGAGCAGGATGAGGTCTCTATATGTACTGTAATAAACTTCTTGGCTTTCATGTGAATAGACGTGTTGTAGCTTTTCGCGAGAGAACTGTATATGAGGGCAAGTCAATGCCTTGGCCCGTTTAAAACAGCTCTTTTGTTTATTAAGTCTACACTGCCGGCTGAGCTGAGAGCTTCAGCAGTTGAAAAACAGAGCTCGAACGTCAGCAATTTTACTGAGCCTGCATTTGTCAATGTCATCTTCAAACCCGGCGTTTTGGAGTGCAGTGGGATGGGAAAACAGCCAAAGGATATCTCTCTACAATGTCCTTAAAAGGCATGTCGAGTAGCTCGAAGCAAATATCTCTCGCTGTCTCTGAGAGGTCAAGAATCCCTCTTGCCCTAAATACGATCCATGACACAGACGCGTACCTTCGTAGCAAAAGGGACTCTTGCAGGTTCCATAGCCGTTCTGATCACAAGATCAGTCTAGTGGACTTGAAAGGACACCAAGGCTTCATGAAGTTCACTAGTCAGTTCATAGAAATAGACTTAGAAGAGTTAAACATCCTCAACCGGATTGCTACCCAGGAGCCAAAACAATTCCAATTGGCATTGGCATCGATCCAGACCAGTATGGTATCACTCAAGACACAAAAGTACCAGCATATTAGGGTGTGTTGAGTAATTTTTCTGTTCTTGAAAACAAGTTCTATTTAAAAATAGTTATTTTCATTTCTGTCCTCAAGAATTAAAAAATAGATTTTTTTTACTTTTTATTTTTGTCACTTCTCTACTTTAGGAAATAGAAAAAGTAACCGATGTCAGTAAACAGATTTCAAATTTTTTTTTCTTTATTCCGGAGAATAAAAGAATAGAAAAAAAAAAACATGATGATTATCCAACGGACCCTTTTTCTTCGAAATGGCCGTACTCAATTGGGCCGTATGGGCTCGGCCCGGCTCCCCAAGGCCCATTCCCCAATCCACCGCCAGTCGACTCCAGGCCCGCAACGCCGAGGTGCCCCCGCGTTTCGAAGAGGCGCGTGAGCGGGAGGGGAAGGGAAGGAAGCCGTTTGGTCTCGTGGAGGAGTAGCGGTGGGCCCCGCCCCGAAACCGCTCGAGAACTCCGCAATATGCGCGGCTTAAACGCCTCACGATGTTGGCTTCCCTGTAATATAACCTCCCCTCTGACACTATTTTCCCTTTTCAAAAAATCAATATTTATTAAACAAAATTTCTTTCCAAAAAATTCCGAAATTAAATTGGCTGTAATTTACGAGAGATCCCTCCACCACCACCACCACCACCTGGGACCTCCATGGTTTTATACCACCGCATCGCTCTCGATCCGATCGCAGCACCATCCCTTCGATCCTTCGACGACGACGACGACGATGACGATCGCCGCCGTCCGGCGATCCTCCTCCGCCTCCGCCTCCTCCGACTCTCCCCGGCGCCGCATTCCCCGGCTCTGAGGCGCGCGCGATTCGTCCGCCGGGCGATGGTCTGTCCGCGACGCGGGAGCCGCCGCATTTCCCGAGCTCGCCGTGTCCGCCGGTGGCCGCGCTGCTAATTTGGCGTCTCTTCTTTCTCCCCGCGGGATACCGTTTCTCGAGGTCCTCTGACGAGTGTTCGCTAGAGTTTTCTCCGAGCGGGAGGGAGCTCTTCGTCGCGAGATTCGGCGTCGGGATTTTGGAATATCTTCAGCGGCTCGCCTTCGGGGTTTCCTCTCGGCGTCCTCGAGAATGGACGACTTATCGGCGATCAGCGAGGAGCTCGCGGAGCTCGACGGGCAGATCTCCGACATCCTCCGAGCTCTAGCGTAAGATTCGGCTTTTTTTTTTTGCTGTCTCCGCGGTTTTGATGCGTCGCGGCTGCGTGTTTTGGAGTCGATCCTGTCCCCATGGATCGGCATTGTGTTCGCCGTGGCTGATCTTTTCGTCGCATGCTTGGTGAAACCAGATTCGTAGCGAGACTGCTGTGTGAACGCGATCCGGAGTAGCCTGTACGCATTTCGGACCGCGTTTGTCGTTTTAGCTCTCGTTAAGCTCATTGTTTTCCTGGTATCCCTTCATTATATCTCATGGATCAAGGCAGTTGACTTGAAATTGGAGAACTGATCACGGGCATTGTTGTTCAAGCTCTAGCACGATATGCTTTTTGATCTGTGTAAACTGCTTCATGGCGTGTGTTCGAAGTCAATTTACCCTCCAGGCTCTGTCATTGTGATGGTCTGATTCTTTCAAATGCTTTGATTGCGGATTTACAGTGACGCCATACAGTTGTAATTCCGAGTCGCATTCTCCAGCTAGCTCTAGCTTAAGCTCAGCTTTAGTTTACTGTTCTCTGTCTGTTAGATTTCATAGACCGCAGCATTTGTGGTTGCTCTTGTGCACAAATGGATTGAGAAAATTATTGCGGGTAAATGTGCTTCCTGGTGTCATTTCTTTTATAAGCTATGACATATAATTTAATGATCGATGCTATCTCATTGCTGTCCTTGGTAGTTAATATAAACACTTTGCTCACATTTAATAGTTTTATTCCAGTTTAATCTCTGTGCTGAGCTTTCTGGTGTCTGTTCATTACATTTCACAGGCTAAAAGTAGTTTCTTTTTTCTTTTCTCAGAAATGGATTCCAGAAACTGGATAAGATCAAGGATGCCAACCGGCAGAGTAGACAATTGGAAGAGCTTACCGATAAAATGCGCGAGTGTAAGAGGTGAGTGCATGACCGATTATGTTCTCTCTCATTAATGCTCGTGCGAAGAGTTTTTACTGAAGATATGAATCTCAAGTAGATCTTGCTTGTTTACCTAACTAGTGATTGCTGCGACGCTGGCAGCCTTAGTATGGTTGTCTGAATCTTCTAGTCCATGTTGATGAAGAGGTGCCACCCGATTGGTTTTGAGTTTCTAGATGGATTAACTGCAGAACAATAGTTTGCAATGTGAATCCCTAATTTCAGTTAGCATTGAATTATAAAGATTGCTCCGGCGTTAATTTGGACATGGACAGAAGGACCCAGGCCAGATGCTTAAAGTTTAAGTCTCTGCTTTATCATCAGACAATTCACTTAATTCTAAACCCACCGGCCAGAATGAAACATGGTCTGTCATGTCTGCTAAAGACATGCTTGGACGTCCCCCTTTTAGTTAACTTGGAACTGTAATGTGGTGATTGGACATGTCCTATATATGATTTTGCTGCATTGATTCTCCTTCTCCTAGTACTCTATATAATGTTGCTTAATGATATCATTTCAGGCTCATCAAGGAGTTTGACAGAGAAATAAAGGATCTTGAGGGTAGAAATGATGCAGAAACCAGCAGAATGCTGAATGAGAAAAAGCAGTCAATGGTTGGCTTTTTATTAGAACATTTCATTGATGATGTTGCTGAGCTTCATGTTTTGCAATGAACAGAATTAACCGTGCTGTTCAATGGGTATTTTTGCAGATAAAAGAACTTAATTCATTCGTAGCCCAAAAAAAGAGGTACGCTTATGCGTCTTAATTCTGCTTCTGCAAGTGACTTCAGGAATAATCTTTCTTAGCTGAACCTACCATAAAGATCACTCATTCTCTTTTTATTCATTGCATACCTGCTTAGCAATTACCTTCACTACATGTACATGTCAACTTTAATTGATTTTATCTGTGTTGTCCAAATGATTGAACTTCATACTACTACGTAAAACTGGTGGATGCTTTGAAACCTTTTATTGAACTTGTTCACTTATATTTTAATGCTGTTGCAGATACACAACAAATCTAGAAAACAAACGAGTTGATCTCTTTGATGGGCCCAGTGAAGGAATTGGTGAAGATAATGGTTTGCTCGCTTCATGTAAGTGTATCAAAATTATTATAAAGCGGTCAGCCATCATACTTAACACAATTGGAATAAGGTTTCATTTCCCTAGTTCCTATATTATTGTAGACCTCAAAATTACCCTTTAGGGGCTATAATATAAAGGTTTTGCAGTAAGTTAACGACAAATGATGCTCTTTCCACAACTTTGGCAATTGGAATAAGGTTTCATTTCCCTAGTTCCGTTTTATTGTTTACTAGGAAATGCTTGTTCAATGCATGGATAGCGAATAGCAACCTTATTGCTCTGAATCCAAAATCTGTACGTCTCGAAAGTGGGCAATCAAGCGAGAATTGAATTTGTTAAATGTAACTTTAAACTTCTTCAGAACGCGTTGAGCACAGAGAAGAAATTCATGATAGTAATTTTCTTGTGGCGGTAAAACAAATCGAATTTTGAGTGTGATGACTTAAACTCTCTTATTTACTCCACTACATACATTGTGAATATTGTAAACGTAGGTCCATATGATAGGCTTGTATAAGGCCAACCGTGGGTGGTGTCAGCTTTTATTGTCTTGGTTCTTGGTGTTCCAAAAAATAATTTTTCTCACAAAAGCATCGCTTAATTCTCATACGAGCTATTTTATGGTATATTGTTCTGGAGGGATATTGAATATGTTGCTAATGCATCTTCTCATGGCCCTGCAAGTACACTCTTTACGTACCCATTTCTTACCAACTAATTCTACGATTGCGTGCAAACAGCCTAAAAATTTTGAAGAGCTTGTTGAGATTCCCCTTTTGACTAATAAAAACTGAAGTTACTAGTAAATACGGATGGTTCTCCAATAATTTTTTGATGTTAGAGAAGTTCAATCGATCCTCTTTTTAACTGGTAACTCATTTTGGTGTATTTTTATATTTCATTGGCAAGAAGTTTACTGGGTTTTATGCTGCATATCTTATTTTCTGTATTATTCAATGATAAGAGGTTTCTTGAGTTTTATCCTCATCTTGTCTCAGCCATGACAAATCAACAGCTAATGGACCATGGAAACCAGATGATGGATGAGACAGATCAAGCCATTGAGAGGTCCAAGAAGGTTTGTTACTGCACTGTGACTTGAAACTTTTTAAGTTGTGATGTCAATCTCATCAGTATCTCATCCCTTTTCTTTTTTTTGGGCCATTACTATTTAGATGAGGACTTCTGTCACCTGTTTAGGCTTCTTCCAAATGTTAGACTGAGTTTCATCTTCTTGATATGTCTAACCTTCCTAGATCTCCCCAACAATTCTCCCTCTTTTATTTTTTATATTATTTAATTTTTTTTCCTTTTTTCGTTTTGTTTCGTTTTGTAACCCCTTTTCCTTCTATTACATATAAAGATATATGGCACAAATTGGATTGGGAAACTAGCAAAGTCATACATGCTGTTAGTATTTTGATTGATAAATTTCATCTGTGATGAAGAAGAGCATTAATTTTTTCTCTTCATTCCGATAGACTGTCCAAGATACCGTCAATGTTGGAACAGACACTGCAGCAGCTCTCAAGGCTCAGGTTTGTTACAGGAAATTGACATTTCAGCAAAGTTGTTTTGGTACAGAAATTAGTTTTTCTTTGATCGAACAAACTGTTCCTGTTTCCAGACTGAGCAAATGAGCAGGATTGTAAATGAACTGGATTCGATTCATTTTTCAATCAAGAAAGCATCTCAGCTGGTCAAGGAAATTGGTAGGCAGGTCAAATTTCTCCACACATCTTTCTTTCATTTACCAAAAATTGCTATTATTCCACTTAGCTGTGAGAGCTCGATTTTCCTCTGATCTTTTCTTTTTGGGCTTTAGGTTGCAACTGACAAGTGTATTATGGCGTTCCTTGTCCTCATAGTCATTGGCGTTATAGCCATCATAATTGTGAAAGTAAGTGCTCTGCTCTTTCCATGATAGCAAAGATGAACATATTATACTATTCTTTTTACGTGAGGTTGCCTTTGCATGAGGTGAGGGCAGTGTAGATCCTTCTATTGATGTAATCCACGCAAGTGACTTAGGTCCACCTTCTAAACTTCATTCATGTTCAAAATATGATTGCGTCACCAGTAAATCAACTGTTGTGCACTGTTTCACTCCTCAGGCATTGCATCTGTGGATTGAACCCTATTTCTTCCTAGACAAGCTTGCGCACTTTTCCGATTTCTGTTCTTTTACTTTCAACTTGTACATGTGGAAATTAATTGCCATCGGTTGTATGGTGGCTTCCTGTTCTTTTTGCAGATTGTACACCCAAATAACAAGGACATCCGTGATATTCCGGGGTTGGCACCTCCTGCTCCTACTCGGAAACTCCTTTGGGACCTAAACAAAGATAGATGGTGACCGTCATGTGGTAGATCTCGTCATCCACCCAGTTGTTTGATGGCTGCGGCGCTGCAGGCTTCCCTTCCCCGTCCCGCCCGCTGAATTCACGAGCAATTTCTCTCGAGTTTTTCACTTGGATTCTCTCGGCTTTTCAGGCTATATTCTTTTCATTAGTTTTGCTCCCCAAAAAGAATTGAGAGATCCACTCAGGTGATGGATATCTGTGCTCGTAGTTTTTCAGACCCTCCTCACCTCAGGATAGGAGTCGCTGGGTTGCATTCATCTTTCTTTGTAATGTGTATTTGAACGACATGGTCTAGAGAGTTTGCTGCTTGCTTTCCTGTCTTTCTTCCCCGTATATTAATTATCATGATGTAACTATGCGTTCGTGTTTCCGAAACGGCCAATTTACAATTATATCACATTATTTCCCCGATGTACTTTGGGACTGCTCCATTGATGAATTTCATCAAAAGAATAACAAAAACTCCTCAAGCATCACTTTCGTTGGGCATATCGTTCTGCTGGCGCAGACAATTGGCGAATGAATGCAATTTTTACAGCTCCCATGTTTAAATCTCCGAGAGATTTTATAGTGCATTTGTTTGGAGGCATAATAAAAGAAGTTTTTTAGAGTTTTCAGAAATCGATAACTTTCATTTGTTTGATGATATAAGACTGCAAATATTTTTTGGTATTTGGATTTCATTTGGAAATTTCAATTTTATAACTCTTTATCTTGAGAAAAAAATAATGAAATTTTTACATAATTTTTAATTTTATTCTTTCCTTTTCTTTCTTTTTCCTTTCTATTTTGTTTATTTATTTTCCTCTTTTTCTTCTCCCTCTCACCCGCCTCTCCACCTCACCCACCGCTCCTTTCTCCTATCCACCATTGCCGCTGCTGCCATCTCGGACGACCTCGCCTCCCTTTCCCACGACTCCATCCACCGAAGCTTGCTTAATCTGGAAGCACAGTCAATCTCGAAGCTTGAAGCTCGTCCAGTCTTTGAGCCAAAAGCTCGGCCAAGCTCTAAGTGCAAGCACAGGCAGACGAGGCTTGACCTCGAGCGAGAGCGACGGGCTTGAGCTTGACCTTGCCAGCCTCAATTGAGTTCGACCTTGCCACCCCGTGCTTGTGTCCAATCACCGAGTTCCAACGACCGGCCAAGGGAGAAATAAAAATATAAAAAAAGGAAGAAAAATTAAAAAGTTCCAGAGAAGCAATTTCGGAAAATTCCCACCATTTTAGATTTAAAAATTCACTATTATAAATTTATACACGAATATTTTCGTTGATAAAAAAATGTTCTTAGCTGATTAGTTATCCTCTTTCCAGGGTCAGAAAGGCAACACTAGAATTTTCCTTTAATAGGAAGCAATCTTGGCCTGAGGACCATCTGAATTGAAACTGAAAAAAAAATACCTCCTTGGGGAGTTTCACTGTGTCAAAACTGCATGTACGCGTCGACAAATGTACACGGTTATGGTACAGCTGTTATGGTACAGGTAAGATGGAAAGTCAGAAGAAAAGGAGGCACCCTGCTCATAAAATTAGGGCAGCCATTTCTGTTTGTTATAATGAAGTAATGCTCCTACCTATTATCTGAATTGACCAAGAAAGTGTCACCGGACGAACCAATATGTGCTCTCCTAGTCAACCAATTTTCTCGACGACTAATGGCCTTCCAGTAAATATAGAGCTCGTCATGAATGCAATTGAACCGCTGGTTCGTCGCGAACCCGCACAGGCTTCCAGTCAGAATCCTCCTTGCTTTGTCTCAATGCCACGAAGTGGAGAGCGTCACTTTTGATTTGATAAATGTGACATGCCCACGGATATGACTCTGGCTCAGTCCATATCTTTTGCTCTTCGAATTCCGTCTGCTCAGCAAGCGATTCTGCCACACAATAGACTAAGTCTGGTTGCGGTTCTGTGAAATTGGGTATGGCAACACATCCAAGAGAAACAAATCCCTCTGGTGCTCGAGGATGCCAAATTGAGATGGGGGTCGTGTAGTCATCTAAGCAGTTTCTCCACACCTGGACAGTCGATCACAGTGGTATCATAATATTTTGTCAGACCCAAGAATAGAAGCAATATAAAGAATAGGGCACCCACAAACATGAGCAACGCATTGAACTGCATCCGATTAAGTGGGCATGTGGTTTCCACTTTCATCAACCTAAACGCAAGGAAGTCCAGGAGCGGAGCACATTGTTCCAGATGTTTAACATACTTTTGCCCATGTGCGTCTCTCTCCACATGGATGTACAATATTTTTCATAACCAACACCCTTTCCTTGTTAACACTTGACTCGTAATGATTTAGATGACCCAACTTGCAAGAGTCTGAGACAGCTGTGACTCGACCAGAAAGGCAGGATACTCCATAAGGTACAGAAATTAGCCTCTTAGATATTTTTTTAAGGTCATGTAGCCTCTTTAGATTTGAAAACACCCTAATTTTCTCTCAAATTCATGTTGTGATTGGTTACTGGGTGCCAAGAAAAAGTTCCATTTCATGTATGCTCAAATGAGTGCCAGTTTAGGTCTCCTTACCAGGTCATAACCTATTGGAAGGGCAAAAAGTCTGTCGCTGTTACTATAAACAGCAGCACAATTTGGTGGATGTTCACCAACTCGAGCTATATCTCCAACAGAAACATACCTACAAGAGAAAAGCAACAGGTCCAAAATCTATTAAGATATCAGAAGCCAACAATCATCACCTGAAACGGAAACATGTTAATAACTGCAGCTACAATATTGTACATCATCTGGCCAAAAGAAAAGGAGAGCTATATCATAAGGCCTAGAATGACCTCACTCACTCCCCCTCTCCCCCGCTCCCCATATGGACTGGAAAGCATGAATTCTCTAAGTACTCTCTGAACTGCTAGCAATCTCTATCCATTCCTGAACTAAACCACTCTGTCTCTGTCTCTGTCTCTCCCCGTCCCTTCCCCCCATCCCACTTGGGGGAAAGAAAAGGACAGCATGATCTGCCTAATGGCTTCCAGGACCTCCTTAGCAGCAACTAACTACAGTTTATGCACTCTAAACCAATATGAAGATCCCAATAGTACATAAACAGAAATTCAACTCTATTGAAATAAAATTCATCAAGAGCGTCAACAACTTTATAGATCCACAGTGAAAACCATAATAACATGAGCTGCATGAAACCTTTGTGACCTCTCTAGTCCATAAACCTCTCTCCCAATGACTATCACAATCTCAAATCGCCATACCATCTTTTTATCTAACAAACCATCAATAGGTACCCAACTCGCCTATCAGAAGTGCCCATTTGGATGTGAAAAGAGATACAAATAAAATAGTCGAATTTCATTCCCAACAGGTATTGGATTTCTCTTATTTTTCTTTTTTTTGTTTTTTCGTTTCGCATTTCTCATCAAAGAAATAGAAGAATTTCCATTCCATCAATCAGTATTGATTAATGGGAGAGATGATCAGCCATTCAGTCACTTTTCATGGTCAACGCCCAGCAATGTTTTCTAATTCATGAATCATCTCTAGTGAATCTAACACATCATTATTGCAGCTGTCTAGTTCTAGATGCTAAGGGTTGGTTTGATAGAATGGGAAACTAAATGCTGAGAATTTCAGTACCAGATTTTAATTGCTGGCAATCTTGAGTACTGTAAATAAAAGTAAAAAATTGCTTGATGATAGCCCAGCAATGTTTTCTAATTCATGAATCATCTCTAGTGAATCTAACACATCATTATTGAAAGATGCTAAGGGTTGGTTTGATAGAATGGGAAACTAAATGCTGAGAATTTCAGTACCAGATTTTAATTGCTGGCAATCTTGAGTACTGTAAATAAAAGTAAAAAATTGCTTGATGATAACTGAAAATTGATTACCAAATGCTATGAGTTTCTCACCAAAAAACGAATAATAATCATCATTGGTAAAATTGGTAAGATCCTAATTCACTGTCATTGCCTTTTCAATTGAATGAACTGATTAACCACTTAATCAACATATTAAGCAGACCTTTTTACAAAATTGAACCTGTCAAATCAATGATAATTAGGATTATCAACGTGCTTTGCTAAATTGCCGAGTTTTCAATTTTCATCACTTAATTGGGCTATCAAACTGGCCCCAAGTGAACAATGGTTCCCCTTCTAAACCCCAAACTTGTTAGAGCACAAGCACAAGGAACTCTGCACCCACCAAAATATTTCTTAAATCACCATAACTGCAACATACCACAAGGACCGTGTATGCTGGCTATGTGATAAAAAGACTAGGTGAAAGGAATTTCCTTCATGACTGCCAAAAAATCAAGCAGCATATCTGATATCGCGTCAAACTTGAAACTTACCCATTTGGACAAATGGGTCTCCAAATGCTACAGATTCCAGAATGGTCTAAACTCTGATAAAAGAAAAAATTGAAATTTCAGTAACGATCAAACTCAACAAATTCTCAAGAGATACCCCAGTAAAAGAGAATCCAGTAGATAGAACACTGCAGACTGAGATAATTGAAGAAGCACCTGCTTTCTGCACAGATTGCAACGACCCTTTGTTTCTCGTTCGCTGCTCCAAATCTTTGTGAAGTTGATGCTATGTTTAACAAATTTCCTATCATCTGGCACATAGTTGGAAGAGGAGTACTCTCTCGATCTTACAATGGCCTTGTTCAGGTTAAGTGTCTCCCTCCCATCAGCCTCACTCCAAGCAAAATATACATGTCTCTGGCTTGAAGGAACCTATAAGCAGTAAACTCACTCAGAATCACAAGAATAAGCAGTCATTAAAACAATCTTATCCCACAAACAAACCTTCAGAACAAGGCATTTCATGTCAGACTGATATGCTTTCCACATTTTCCGCACAACTGAACAGACTGTGACTGCTTGAGGTACTGTTCCCTCAGTTTCCACCTCAGTAATGCATTTAATAACTCTCACAAAATTTTCAGATCTTTTAAAACTTTTAAGATGAAGGATTAAGTGGGAGGGCTGGTTACATCCTGCTTTTGCCAACTCCAGCGCCATCAACTCTTGCCAAGACACATCCCACATGATCTTGCAAGGTCTCTTATCCATGTTATTGAGATCCAGGCACTACAAATGCACACACAATTAATAGTATCACAATTTTTGCATTTTTATATTTAATTGGTGAAGGTATACATATTTTAAGATTTTTTTTATTAACCTGAAGCAGCATGACCCTCTTGCTGGTCACCAAAACAATCCTTTGGTAGGGCACAACAAAATGTTCTTCATAATAATCTGACCAGGCAAATTTAGACGGTTCCTTAAAAATTTCAGTGCATCCAAATCGCCTGCTAGCTTCTGCAAGGTAGAGTATCATCTGGAAACATAATGTGAACAAATAGGTTAATCATTTTTCATCACTCCATAAAGAAGATAATCATCATGCTTTCTTCTAAGACAGTAACACATACTTAATTGTGTTAAAAAAGATAAAAGGAGAATGTATGCAGAGATAACTACTAAATTTTAAGCAGGCACTGAAGTTTTAGACAGGTGGAATGTCTACATAGCAAAGCCCCAGACAATGGGGAGAACACTTTCTGGCCTATTGATGCATGTACACCATCGACATTTCACAACTAGCACACAATATGCAATGTTCAATCTAATGAGATCTTTGAGACTATTCATTAGAAAATGCCTCCCAATAATTTTTACTCATCGCAAGAATGGGTCAAGTGTTTCATTTCATTTCAACTAGATCATAACTTGTTTGAGAAGTCTGTTTTTCAGGACTACACTTGTGAAAAACTACTTTTGTGTATGTATATTATTATGAAGGGATGTATAAAATAGTAGGATCTAAAACCACTTGCTAAGCCAAAAAAAGTGCTTTGAAAAAGGATAGCAACTAGAGCATGTGCAACTTCATTCACTGGTGTTAATATACTGCGACCAAAGCTGGCTTTAATAGTGACAGAGTTACACATGAGATGTGACATAAGCAATATGTCTACGCCGAAATATTATAAATTATCCTCAGCTCATAATTGTTTCAATCCATTTTGACAACAAAAATGATGAAAATCTTATATTCTGGGGATGTTCTTGCCAAAAAGATGAATTGTATTCTTCTATGAGAAACAAAGACAAATGAACTAGAATTAAGAATGAACTTATTGGCTTTATTGTTCCGGTTCTGGCATATTCGATCAGGGTCACAAAGCTAAAACCTCTCGTTGATGTTGAAAAGTTTTCTGACAAACTGTCTAACATACACTAAACAATATCACAGAAATATTCTAGCATCTTTCTCAACACTTCACCAATAGTATAAGCAAGACCTTATATGTAAAAGATGACATGCGGACAGAAGTGCATCACAACAGCAGATTTGACCACAAGAACAGTAAATGAGAGAAAATGACAATATGGGGAAACATTGGAATTTGAACCTTTGACCATGCTTTGATATTAGACAGCCATTTGCCTAAAAAGGTTATAAGTGTAGGTATAGCCTATTCTTCGCCATTTCCAATCAAGACAGATGACATGGATAAAAGAAGGCATTAATTTTTTACCTGACCAAGTGCCTCTCTCTCACAATAATCTCTCAGAATGCCATCAGTGCGGATAGCTCGAGGATTTCGGATTCTGTGGAAGCTAGTCTTGCTATTTAAAACTTCCAAGCATTTGGCACAGCTCGCCCCTATTCCATCAACAGTCATTGAGAAAAAGTCCAATGCTCCACTGAGTGGTTGAACGACAATCCCAAGGAAAGCACGTCCGACCCCATGAGCAAGTCCTAGAGGACCACTCTGCTTCGCACTCTCCACAGGCTTTGTCACCACACCAGACACCCCAAAAGCAAAACCTTGTGCTAGGGCTTCTGTCCCCTGAAGAATTCCATCACCCACCCCAGTGATTCTCCTTGATCGTACCTAATCCAACATACAGCGATGAGCTCAGTTTAGGAAAGTAACTGATATAAATCATCAGTGAGAAGTAATTACCTGCTTTGAACGTAATTGCAGAAACTGACCATCACTTGAAAGCTCAGCAAACCCTCTACTAAGAGAGGCCAATGTTGAACTCGCCATCCCAAGTACATCTACTGAAAACAACAGATGTAAAGGATTATGTATCAAGTCCCTCATAATACGATTTCCAATAGCAGGAAGGATAGAGCTTTTGCGCATGAATCTGTCTTTGCGCATAACTCTCCTCAGATGCAGCTGGAAAAAAAAAAAAGAATGAGATTAGGATTGGTTCAGTGTCACGACAAGAATGGAGCTTTAAAACTGATCAATCTCATAATCTTAGTCCCATGGACACTCCACCATGACCAACAATCGTTGGTACTTCATCGACATTTAACTGTCTAAGAACCGACATGTGGAAGTATTGACATGACGTGCAAAAAGCTGGATATTTCATAGGCCAAAGTGTTACTAAAAAGACCAATGATCTAGCATCACCTCATGAGAAAGCACAGGAAATACAATAATAAGGATAAATTATTATTGGGAATCAAGCTCACCTGTATTTTAAATGCATTTCCAATAGCAGACAGGACGGGGCTCCAGACCCCCAGAACACCATGAGGTCTCTGAGCAGGTGCTGTCTCTAGTGATACCTTCAGTCTGACCTCCGAAATATCTATTGAACTGGTAGAAGAGAAAGACTACGATTACGTATCTCTTCTGAATAGTCTTCATTATAAGTAAAAGTAATATTTGAATAATCGGATCCTCTTTCTCAAGGGAAAATTATGCATCTCACTTAGTTGAATGTTAGTAAAAGAAAATGCCTAGCATGTAGAGAAGGGAGGTCTGCTGGAATAGTAAGCAAATTGGAGAAGTTCTGAGCTTCATTATGAGGTTGCAACAGGCCCAATAGTTGGGTATTATGCTAGAAATCTTCAGATCAACCAATAAAGGATTTGTCTTGGGGTAGGGGATATGCAACTCTGCATGAGAAAATGAAGATGCCACCATAAAAGATACTATTCTTCATGACTAATGCTACTGTAGCTAAAATAATGGAATCAGTTTTTAAAATATACTATAACATTGACCAATTGGTATTCAGCAGAAAGGTTTGGCTCTACCAATAAGAATTTTCATGGGACAGGAAATCAGACTCTGCCTGAAATTACAGAGATGTACAGTGAAAAGTCCTTGCATCTCAATGATACAGGGATGGACCATATTGATAACAACAGGAAGTCAGTGATCTGTCCACATCCCAATTCGTATGATGCATGGACTGATCGTGGCCTTTAACTGATGATAAGATTTTTTACTATGAAAATGTCATCCTATGATCCATGGGGATGGAAAGAAGCAAGCAGAAATTTAAGGGCTGCCGTTTTGAAGGAAACTCAATGACTCGTGGCTCCAGAGGGCTTTCTTAGCTAATACCATTGGTGATTTGACAACCTGAGTGATGATATTTGATTCCTGAAGATATTCTTTTTGCATACTACAAAGGACAGAGAAACCAGTATACACTTAAGAGTCCTTATTATCATAGTTTCAGATCACTAAAATCTGCCTTCGTGTCTCAAATGAGACAGCCAGGAGGCTTTGCTAATTCCTTTTAATAATGATTGCCAATGGGTAAGTAAGCACAGTAGTAGTTGTAAATCCCTGACAGATTCACGACACTTCAGGTGCATAGCTATAAGTATTCTCTACCAAAGACAAAATTAGATTCTTGCTTGCCCTTCTATTTCCAATATTGCATTCATCACAGTCAGCCTTCCAAGTTTGATATGGAACTGAAGAATCCATATCAACATAGCAACCTAGTTCGATCAAGGCAGTGTCCTAACCAGGATGTCAACGTTAACCAAATTCGGTATGCTATTCCCACAAAAGGACCCAGCAAGTATCACCTCTTCATCAATGAGAAACACAAGCAAAAATGGAGAACATGTATTTTGATGTCATGTATGATTATGCAATGTTGTAGGAGACGATTCCAAATCAGATTTAGAAAAATTAGGTGGCATTCAACTGTGCATCTAGAGTTATCCTTTTCCTAACTGTATGAGACATCCATATTACTAGCTACACAAGAGAATCATACTTGACTTGTATCTCTGGATCAACTTGTGCGACACTAGAAGTTTGGGGCAAACGGTCCATCTGGATGTTACTGTACAGATCCACCAAAGCCCAAATAATAGGTTCATGGATATCGAGCCTCCACCACTTATCCGTCACCTGTCATGTCAATTTAGACTGGCATCAGATTGACAATATCTGCTTCAATGTTGTCTTACCATAGGCATTCAACATTACCCGTATGTGTACACGTGGATAGACCACAATGCTATCAGGGTTCTCATTGCAAACTGTAACAGTTATTTTGAATACTGGATGATGCAAGTCAGTGGCCTGCTCCGGAGCTAACAACACAGGCATAAGAGTTAGAGGGAGCTGGTTGTCAATCTGCAAGTACCCCAGAATGAGCTTGAATCTGGAAAAGAAACCCCAAATAAGGACCTTCTTCGCCCAAAGATAAGATTTTGGCAATAGTTCAAAGCAGAATAATATATAACAATTGAGATTCACTCATATTATCCTCCTCACGAATAAAATATGCTAATTAAGTTTTCCGAAGTCGAAGGTATACTTAAATATTCAGAAAGGCTGTTGGAAGCAAGCATCAGATGAATATGTCCTTTAACTCTTTCTTTTCTTCTGCTAAAAGAAAAATCAGCATCATCCATCTTCAATAGATTGCATTTACAATACCATACTAAAAAATGTTTCTTCCTTGAAATTCACTACTTCCAGACAGTGGTTGCAACATGCATTATGGTCATCCACAAATTCATATTCACTTGCATGTATCAACGTGCTTAATTTCACTACCCCCCAACCCCCAACCCCCAACCCCCCAAAAAAAAAAAAAAAGAAAAGAAAAGAAAAAAAAAAGAATAAATAACAGTTTGAAATATGCCATTAGGCATTGCTCTTTAAATTTGCAACTATATAACAGACAAGACCTTGCCAAAAAGCTGCTGACCATAAGTTACACTTTTATCTTGAAAGTTTGATAAGACGTTATCTGCAATTAGTAACAAAAGAAATGGCATATCACTGCACAAAGAATTAAAGATTTCTCATTTACTTATCATTAGGTAGTGTAATCTTCAAGCTGAAGCACCAGTTTCGAAAAGGGGCATGACATGCCTAAATCCTACAACTATGAAACAACCAATATACGGCTATTTTAGATACAAATATTCTCTAACCTGGTTGCTGTCCCCCCATCATAGCTGGTTGAATAAGATATGAAGACCCTCTCCAAGTACATGTATGACAACTCTTTTGGCCTATGGTCTATAAGAGAAACTCCTAGAGCTCCCAATTCCACTATAAGCTCCAGAGGAGTCACTTCATTCTGCTTTTTTGCTGGCAATTGAGTACTTCCTAAATTTCCTGTAGATGTGACAAGCATATTTTCATCTAGATTTGATGTTTTGTCATCTATAAACCTCCCAACCTTGACATCAACCATCTCAAAAACATGAAATTTCATCTTCAGCTCCCCCTGCTCTACCAAGTGAAGTCCAGACTCCTCCAAATCAAATTTCCAAATTCCACTGCTACCTTCATCCACTTTAGCTTCAATAAATTTCTGGCCATATGGATCTTCCCAAGAGAAATTTGTTGTGGAGAAAGGTTCCATCTGAATCCAATAATTCTCATCAAATCCAGCTTGGCGGATGCTGATTGTTTTATCTCCTGTCCTGTTCTCCATCCTATTCAAGCCAAGAATAGCTTTCATAGGTCAACTACAACACAGTGCAACCAAAAGAGACTGACAGCATTTCCCAAGAGCTACATGGTTAGAAAGCCAAAACATATAGAATGTCTTCATATATAAGTTAGTTCACTAAATTAGTTCAATAGTGAAAAGCTACCTGATTGGACCGAATGCTGACCCGAGACGGAACACAACAATAAACCGCGATCCCTCCTCATAGCCGCGTATCTCTGTTTTCACAAACTTCCGAATGCCAGCTTGTGTCCTCAGAACCAATGAAATGGTATCTTCTTTTGTGATTTGAATTGGATATGACCAGTCGGTATCTCCTAATCGAACCTAGAAATATAGTAATACTAAATTGATCAATTTCTCAAGGAATTATATGTTTCACGCACAAAGGGATACTATGAATCAGTAAAAGAAAAAAAATTTCATACATGGGCACATGGACTCTTCTTAAAAGATTGAACTCTAGGCCCTTTCATCATCACTATATCTAAAATACCATCAGTTTTTCCATTTTATTTCACCAAGTTACCAAAAAAAAAAAAAAAAAAAAAAAAAGCTTCATTTATCATGACAGGTTGATGGTTTTCAATGCTCTCCATCTGCAGCAAATTCCTCCTAGACTGCAATAAGTAGACTTTGCATGCAGGCAGGTAGAGCTGAACATGCATCAAAATGCTTTCATCAGGCAAAAACTGATAAGCGGTACTATTGCTCACTCTTTTGAATTCACTTTACTAGCAACTCCAGAAGAAAGACAAGCCACATCATAATATGAAGCTAAATCAAAGGGGAGGGGGAAATGCAATCAGTACTTTGTGTCACTGTGGCGAGAAAGCTGCACTGTAAGGGAATGTCAAAGGTCAGCACCCTCTTCAGGACAAAATCTACCAGAGCTACACAGTAATAAGGGCTGGAATCGGATACTAACCTGGAGTTTATTAGGTCCATTGTCATCGTGATAAGGGAAGGAGACTCGAAAATCACATGCACGAAGAACCTTTGCGTCATCTCTGCAACTTAACTTAAGCAGGATATCCTGACCCAGTCTGTTTGTGAAAGTAATAAATGGTCGGATGCAGATGACCTGCAAAAAAAAAACGAAGAAAGAATGCAGATATAGTAAAAGATCTCATTCAACATTATGTTTCTCACTCCTTTCACTTGCAAAATGGGTAAAAAAGGAAAACAACATATGAAATACACCAAAGAATTAAGGAAAAGATGCCTGCCTTTGTTGGAATGGACTGGTAGGGGCATGGTTTTGTAGATACAAAAAGCTTCACACTCTTCCCATCAGCATCATAGGCGTCAATATCCAGTGATCCATCCTGAGGACCAAGAGAAAAAGTAAGTGAGAACACGATCTTCAAAAAGCACAAAAAGGGTTTCTATGCACGTCAGATATACCATGTCCCCAAGCAAAGAAAGATCTTTCACTGGTCCAAAGTGCCCTTCACCAGAAGAAGACACTGATAGGCCTAACATGTTGAAATTCAAAGCAGAGGCAATAGTGTGACCATCATATATTTCGCCTTCTGCTATTTCCTCGAAAACTTTTCCATTGCTCTTTTTAGAATGAAAAGGAAGAGCAAATTTCCTGGTAGATTTCTTCCCTCCCATATCTATAAATTGCAATGTCAAAGGCGGACATCTGGCGATTTCAAACCAGTAAGGAGCATACACTCTAATCACTTTTGACAGCATGGGTTGTTCTCTTTCATAATTTTGCTCGAGAATAATTTGCACTATCCTGCAGAAAACAGTATCATAATGCATGAGGCTACCTAGAAAAAGGTGGTTCCATCAAAAAAGCATTACATAACAAAAAGGTTGAAATTTGCTGTCTCTGACCTGCCACTAGTAGCACTTTTTAAGCTCATTGTTTTTGCTGGCACTCCACGTGGATGAGAAAGAAGAATTGCTTCCTGTAAAGGCAGTGTCAGAAGTGGATGGAGTAAGAGGTCATCATATCCTAAGAAAATCATGGATACATATTCTCAGAGAAATATAGAATAAAGATATTACATATATGTGTAGAGGCTAAGGTGATGTCTTACATGCACTGGTAACCATCCTCTTTGCGGCAGCAATGAAAGGAACAATTGGTTTCTTATGTCTGCATTGTACACATTTACAGGTGCAGTAGGACAAAGCATCCCTCTTGCACAGGCAGCCAACTGATCACCTGCTTGCATTTCAAGAACAGTGAACTCCACAGCAAGAGGAAGAAAATTAGTTAGAGACAATGGAGCTTTGATCACAATGTTCCAATCCTGAATTGGATCCAAATGAATGTCTTTGGCAAGCTCTGTTGCTTGTATGCTTACACAGAACCATAGTTTTTGGGATCCATTTGAAGAAGTTCCGTTTAGTGGGGTGCAGTACAACAGTTCATCAGATTCAGCCAGTGCTGAAACACGTATTTCGGAAAGTCCTTTTGGTTCACCAGAATCCTCTATTTTATTCCCCACAGAACTCCAGGAATATTCATTGGAATCATGTATTCTGGAAGGCCTTAATTGCAGCACATAGTATTCTGACTGAATTAATCCTGAGAGAGGGAGAGGGACAGCGTCTCCAGGACTCAATTGTCCAAGAGAGATCTCCAGTTTCTGATGACCTGATACTTTCTTTCTGTTTCTGACCCATTTTCTTTGCCTAGCATAATTGACAGATTTAAGAGAATCACATGACTCTGGCCACTTCAGACTTTCAACATCAGGGGCATAAACCCAACCATCAGCAGTAGTTACTGACGTCTTACCCAAATGCCAGTCGTCGATCCAATTCCAACCTGGTGGTGTCTCGGACATTAAATTCTCCTGCATTAATTTGTAGACGATCATCAATTGGGACAAGATGACAAAAAGACCAAGGATGAAATTGTAAAACATAATCAGAAGTAGAAGTAAATTGTGTGAACAGCTGGAACATGCGAAAAGTGATCGTTGCAATGTACGTTGATTTTATGGCCAAAAAGATATACCGAGGTTTTGTGTTCAACAATAGAATTAATTCTTTTTTTTGGGCATAATCTATGCCCTTAAAGTTTATGCTACAGAATTTAACATGAACATTATCAGATTATCAGATACTAGCAGAATTATGGAGTGATACACTGTTGATAATACTTCTGTTTAAAATTGTGATTTGGAATACACACAAAACTATCAAAAATAAATAAATATTGTATTTTTATGATTTTGATTAAAATGAAGAAATATTTTTCAATTAGATAATGGGATTAAGAATAAAGTAAAAGTAAAACTTTTCAATGGGCCGATTTACTTTTCTTAATAATTTATATCAAAGTACACCCAAATTAATAATCTATATAAATTAATGCAGAGGTACATGCTACGTAATTAAGCCCTTTCTTTGTTTTTTTTGGTCTAGTTAATTTAAAATTTTAGTGCGAATGGAGCACTGTGGTGATGTGGCTCCCTTCTGAGATTCTTTTTAAACTGCCACAATAACAATTCGACTGGTTCAACCCACATTACGGTCAGCTATTAAAAAAAAAGACAGAGTGCTGTCATTACATTCTCCTGCCTATTTCAGTGACTCACTATTGAAGTTCCCGTTGTAGAATACAGAAGATCAAATTAAGCCAAAATTTATAAGAGACTGGATTTATTAGAGACAGATGTTACTTGACATTGAATTGGATGGACATGTAATAATGACTATACCTGTGGAAATGAGGAGCTAACCCAGCCAGAACTTGGTTTGTACTCCTCTGTTTCAAAGAACTCGTGCTTTTCAGTTTTATCATCCTCAAATTGCTGCACTTCAATCCTACTAGCATCATCAAGTGTTCTATCATCTAAAGCTTTGGACGTAAGGCATAAATCAAGTGTGATATCTGTATTGTTCCGCACAGTGACAAGTGACCTTATATCTACATATCTGTCACCATCCTTAACAGTTACTTCACTTGCAATTACATCATTGCCTAATCGCCAACAAGCAGCAGGCGCTGCATAATTTAGCCTGACGGTAGTCCATGGACCTTCCCTTGAAGGACTGATTTGGATATATCCAGATTTTTTGCCAGACATACAGGAATTCTCCCGAGTCTCCACCTCATATCCTGGAGACAATAGTATGCCACACCTTATTCTCCCACACAATTTCTGACCTTTTGTTTCTTCAACTGAGTTCTGCATTAAGAATTGAGAATAACGAAATTTAGAAGCTCCTTCCCAACACTACCTGTGTCACTGTCCACTTACATATTACATACACGTAAAAACCTTACTGGGTAGAGACCTGGAACAAATCCTATCAAAGCATGTGAGTAGAAAATTACCACTGATTGTGCAGAGAACAAATCCATCCAGGATAATTTATTCAAATAAGCTGATGGGCTTAAGCTGTCAGGGATATTTTTTGCCACCTGCTTTAAAGGAGATGAAGAGAACCCAACAGGATTACCTGTGACATGAAGAAACAAGTTACAAGCGACTCTCTCACACATGCTAAACCTTCAAGGGCCCACAAGGTTACAATAATTAGTCCAGACTACAATACAAACTTACTGAAATTCAGTAATCTTTTTTATCAGCTACTAAAAATCATGCTAGTTTAAATAGTTATATATGTAAGTACTTTCTATTTGATAGAATGTTTTGTACAGCTAAAATTTTAATGTTACAAGGTCGGTAGAAATATGTAAGTACTTTCTATTTGATACAAAACAGAATGTTTTGTACAGCTAAAATTTTGATGTTATAAGGTCGGTAGAAACACGATAAGCTGTTACACGGAGACAGTACATATGAGTTGATAAACACAACAAGCAACTTACAAACACTACAGTTCTATCTCACTTCTCTATTATTTGAAAGTTTATATGAATCAGAGTAGTACCGTTTCCGGTGTCAATGACAGTTAGTTCCACCTTGTAGATGTCCTGCACCAAAATGAAAGTATGAGTTGCCATCAAAAGAACCATGTAGTCTTGAAGCAAACATATCAAGAAAAGGACTGACATCCCTCAAGTCTATAGTAGAATTTCGCAAGCCATTCTAATGGTCTGATGATGTCAAAAAGTCAGGAAAGGTGGAGATATAGGTTCAATCCTAACACTCCCATTTGACAAATAATAATCAACATATGTTTTGATAGCAAAAGCACTTGACTGTAAAGGCAAGCCATGGAGAGGGAGTATTATCTATGTCTGCTTCATTTCTCCAGTTCTGTTTAACACTTCTTACTAGACCATCTCCAGGTCAATATTAACAAACCTGAACACCTGTACTAATATTCCCTAGGTCTTATCCTCCACCAGGTTTCCTTATACTCAAACCTCCACTTTAGTCATCCAAAACCAAAAATGTGCCTCCTTTTGGAGCCAAGCCATCTGCTTCATTTATCCAAGTAGGCTACACTTTATTTGCCCACATCCTGTTATCAGGCTACCCAGCATTCAATTTCAATAAGAATAACCAGACTCAGCTTTAGTGTCGTTCTCCAATGACACAATTCCAATGCGTCTCACATTCTGGAAGATATTGACACAAATCTGAAATCCTTCGTGCCAAATGCACTCACATTACCAAAGTCGTCCTTTTATGTTTCGTCTTAATCTCAAACAGATTCTTCATTTGCGGACCTCAGCATAAATAACAATAAATTCTCACTTGACCTAATCAAAATGACAATTCAAGATCCTACAACTTTGCGTGCACATTTGGAATTCACATCTGCTTCTACCTATTCTGTTCACAACAATGACATCATCTGCAACGCAGAAGTCATATATCAGCCTTTCTACTACTAGTGCAGATGGAGAGGTCTCAAAGCTACAATCAGGCAGACTATTGCTAAGAAGTTCTCAATCTTTGCAGAGAAGGAGAATTTGCCCAGCGTAGCTAGAGATATAAGATCAAGCCTCTGTCCAAGAAAACCTCGACCTCAATCCACACACTAGTTCCAAGAATCTCTTCAGAGAAGGTAATCATCTTTACTGTTGCCCACTCCAGTTCCCATGTGAAATTCCCACAACCAGCTTGGCCAATCACAGCTGAAATTTATAGTACCATATCTCTAGATGAGGAGTCAACATTTCACAAAATCTCCATAATCTCTGCATCAAATCCTCAAATTACTTGTAGCATCATTTGATCTACATGCATAACATCAAACTCCTAAAAATTGATCTTTTAAAGCTCAACTTATAGTAATTATACAAGGGACCCTTTCAAGTCCTTCACATCAGATCCCTTAAAGAGGACTGCACTAAGTGCACATCATATGAATCTTTTAAGGGGAGATACAAATTTCTAAAGTAGTATCACAGTAATACATATTCTCTAGATAAGACACTGCTCATAACTATAGTAAAGTACTAGATTCTAAATCTAGATGCTGATTCACTAAGCCAAGGTGGAAGCAGACTAATAAAGTTAACTCAAGAAGGGAACTAAGATAAACAGCACAAGTGATCAGTGTGATGCAACTGACAACTTTATAGAGAAGATCAGGCCAGTATCCAGTGTTCAGGCAAATAAGAGAGACGCTTCCAAGTTTTCTACTGATTTAACCATATATGTCCACTGCTTTAGCAAACACATGTATAATGTGAGAAATTTCTAGCCATGCAACTATGAGATTGACTTTCTTGAGAAGCTCATTCTACTATAAGCTTTTTCTTTTTTCTTTCTTTTTTTTTTTAAAAAAAAAAAGAAGAAAAAAGAAGAGGAATTATGGACATCAACCTAGCTAAAGCTTTACAAAAAGAGATGTTATACATACAGGGGAATCAACTTTGAAAAAGAACATTTCACCCCAATTGACCAGCTCCTGATCAGAAGATGACGAGTGTTCTGAGCCAATTCCACGTGTGCGCGCACTTTGCTGCTTGAGCAACAATTCACTAGAGATGCTTTGGTCTTGTATAAGGCGAATTGTCACTGCATACTGTTTGGAAGTTGATCCTTCTACTCTTAAGATCTGCAGAATAGCAACAGAATCAGCATACACATATGGAATAACCGTCAAAACCTTGAAACAAAAGAAATAAATGAGAAGGTATAAACACTCCTCGTGTTAAAGCCATGGAGAATGGACAACATGTTTCTAGACAGATAAATTCAATGAAGGTAAACCGAGGATTACACTCATGGACTAGCTAAAAAGCCCATGCATTCACAGGAATCTGCACATCAGACAAAACCTTTTTTTTAAAACTACAAAACAAGTTTTATTAAAAAAACAGAGCCTTTGTAAATAGAATAAATCTAGAATACAATCAGTAAACATCAGCTACACACCACAAGATTGCACAACAAAAGCAGCCAATTTGGCTTCTCTGAATTAATTACAGATTGGAGAAACTTAGTCCCCAATAATTGCAAGTTAGGCTCAATTGAGATTATTTAAGCATTCCAAGTACATCTAGTCGTTAAAAGAAGTTTTTAATCGAATCACCCCCCCCAAAAAAAAAAGTCTTCTTAGATGTGAGATTGGACTTTTTTTTGACATAACACCTTTATCTTATTTGCAGATCATATTTTGTAAAGATCAAGATTTAACAATAGATTTAACATGACTTTCTTGTACATGCAAGGATAAAACAAGAACTGTTGGTCCATTAACAAAAAATCATCTAATCAGCAACCTTAGTAAATATGTGCACGGAAATATTCGTTTTAGTTAGGTATCCTGGTTCTTCTTATATCAGAATACCACATGGTAAAACATATATCTCTTAAGTACAGAGAATTTCTCAAAGAATTTCAGTCATTTTGAGAAGATTAATTAAGAATCTAATATCTACTCACGGTGCACCTCAATATTGTGCTTTATAGATACTGTAGGCACTGCTCATGTTTTCTAGACATTTAGACTCAACTGTAATCAGATCGAATTATCAGGTAGGTCATTTCACAAACATGGGTGTCTCAACAAGGAGCAAGCACCCAGGACTTATGTTACGAATAAATGCTGCTGACAATTACAACACAGAATGAAAGAGCGCATCTAGAGTAAAAACATGTTACAAGCAATGAAAATAAAGAATATTCGAAAAATTAAGCTTGTCTCCAGAAGCAAAAAGGCAACACAGAAAAGCATCAGTGGTACGATTGAGGCACTCTATTCGTGTTTTCCATGTCTCAAGGTAATCACTGCGCAAGTACCAAGGTTTCACAGATCACACAAGTGAACATCTGCTCATATGGAAGGAACACTTTTCCTTGACCGCTGTGTGATCAGTAACAACTATATATTCATGTCATAAATTCCTAATGGTGCAAGTTCCCCCCGTAGATTGATAGACATCATATCTGGTCCAGCAGCCAACTCTTTTTTCTCATTGATGGGAAATACTTATTTTAAACTCGAGGTTAAATCAGCCAATGCCATACAGACGGTAGAAGACATTAACCTGCGCATCTGCTATAAGTACAGTCACCATGGCTCTGACGTTCCCTCCAAGTTTTCCCTTCATATGAGAATCTAACATATTCTTCAATACAGGAACTTTTAGTGGCTTCATATCCCCAGATGGCATCCTAATAATATTTGGAAGTCCCCTGATTTCCGTAGCGCGGATAAAAATATCTTGGCCAAGTTTATTCCGCGGGATGATGAAGTAATCTCTCTTGTGATGAACACCTATAATAGATCCTCCCCCATAAGTTGAAGAACCTGCTTCTTCTTTCTCCTGCTTCTTTTACGAAAAAGAAAACAGAGAATCTGGTCAGGAGGTTCATCAGTGAAGCAAACATTAACTATGTAAAAAAGAATAAAGAAGATAAGTTAATGAAGAGGAATACTATTTCTTTATCGGATTTATGAGCATGGCTTAGATTGCTCCAGCTTGCGTAGGCTTGAATGATCATATTGGCATTGGATACAGAGACATTTAGATTTAAATCTCTTCTAGAAGCAATACGCAATTGAGAAGCTGCACCAGGGGCATTCAGGTCGTATTGGTATCTACAGCAGACCATAAAGCAGCATTAGTTTGAAGGAAAATACTGAAGATCATATTGCTAATGTGTGACAGCATTCCAATAACAACACTCGGCAAAGAGAACCGAGAACTGTCAAACCAAAACTGAACCAGTTCCCCCCCCAAAAGGGGAAAAAACCAATTTAGATTAAGATGTTCTTCGGGGGCCAGGACACAAATGAAGAATTAAGTCCTATAAGATGTTCAATGATTCAGAAGAGGACCAACTTAGATTAAGTCCTCATCCCTTTCCTCCAGTTATGACTGGTTCTGATCTCAAAAGGAATAAGGTTATGAACCTAACCGAAGGCCAGGCCAGTCTTGGTCGAACAGGTTGAACCGGCTGGTCCAAACTGGCATTATAAACAGTGACTGACATGTGATTACATGCGGTACAAGATGGCTAACCTTAGCAACCCGTCAACAGGCTCAACCAGTGGCTCCCAGGCTTCATATTTATCATTATATGATCTAACATTCAAGGAGAATCTGGCAGTGGAATTTATACACTCTCCTCTTCCATGTAAAGTGAATCCTAATCCACTTAGAGATACGTTAAACAGGGGAACCATCTGCAAAAGTTCAGCAATATGAGCAAACTAGGACTAGACGAAAAAGATAGTTTAATCCATACAAGAGAAACAAATTCACATTTTTAATTGATGAGAAAGGGCAGCCAAACTGAAACCAAATACAAATAGCAGCAACAATATTTCATGCAGCAATGTCATTGTGGAGGCACACACCGACAAAGCAGGAGGGTTTTTCAGACGGGGAGAGAAGGGGGGGGAAGGGGAAGGAGGGAGGGAGGGAGATGGAGAGCCCAGGGGGAAAAGAAGGCCTTTAATTGTGTGCAAGAATTGATGTCAGTTTCTCTTCCCTCCCATCTTTAGAAGCTTTAATGGGCTGTCAAAATCACCTAAAGAACAAGTCTCGAAATAAGGCTAGTAGGCTTCCCTTTAAACTTTTTGAAATCATTGGTATGCATGTCTTCCAAATTTTCATTAGGTATATCTAACAATCTAACTAATTTAGAAATTGAGGCTCATTGAACTTCAAGCCAAGGAGCTCCTGGTGATTGACGCTTTGCAAGAGCCCCAACTCTGTAAATATCGACCCTTGGTATATAAAAAATCCCCTATCAGGACTCACATGCCAGTGCTTCCATTGCAATTAGGTTAAGTAAGCAGTATTAAAGATAGTTGGGATAAGAAATCTGACCAGACCACCATAATCATCAAAAATTGCTGCAGAAAAAGTACTGATTTCCACATCAATGACAGTATCATCTAAACCGTTTGTCGAATCTGCCAGCTTTAGGGCAAATCTTCGCGGAGGCTTCTTGAAGCCACTACGTACAATAAAGGTTCCCGAGTCATTTCCAACTGCCCAAATGCTGAATGGTTCCGTATTAGTTTTGGTACCGGAAGTATCCCACAAACTTTCTTCCGAAAATTGATCTCCACTGACCATATCACTGCGAATGCATCTCAGAGCACTGAAATCATATTGCTTCGGCATGCTCTTGCAGGCGACACAACCTAAGGAAACATAGCCTGGAGGAGCTTGAGGCATCCAGAAGGAGATACTCTCCACACCTCTTTGTTTCTTAATCTGACCAACCGCTAGAAAATCTAAAGGGGTTCTGAAAAGCTCTTCGCCTTCAGTATCATAGAGAACAGTGCAGGTGCTTGGAGGCTCATATCTGTTGCAAATTATGAATAGCACTATAATCATTGAAAGAACATTGATATCTTAAAAATTCAGGATGAGGTATGCCGTACCCTTGCACAGCAATGTCTCCAAAGTAGACCATTCCCTGTGGAACAATTGGACGCCATATCGATAGTCTCCTTCCTGAATTTGAGCCCCGATTCAACCATACCAACTCAAAAGCACTAATTACCTCAAATCGGCGGCAAGAGCCTGCACCTATTGATCTTTGTGGTTGTGGGGTGTCAATATGGCCAGAAGAAGCTTGGGTATTAGGGCTTTTATAGGCCATGGGCGAATCAATAATGGGAAACATTAAATGACGCAATTCATATGCTACATTCAAGAGGCCAGTAGTAGGATCTGCCGGCAAGAAGGTACCAGCCGAGTTGCGAACACGCCAGAATGCTAAAGTAGATGAGCATCTGCAATCAATATATGAAGCAGACTTCAAATCAAGGTCAATGATTGATTCTCCAGTCAGATCAAATCAAATTGTTAGAAATTCCAACCCAAAAGCTTAAGCTAATAGATGGAGAGAGATCACATGAATATAGAGAGCATTTAAGACTTGTTGTCAAGCAATTTAGGACAATACTTCCAACACACCCTCTCACGTGCAAGCCAGATAGCGAGTGGCACGTGAAGTTTTGACTACACACGGGAATTTTGACCATGCACATTCACAAGAGGAATAGCGAAGGCTCTAATACCATGTTAGAAATTCCAACCCAAAAGCTTAAGCTAATAGTGGAGGGAGACCACATGGATATAAAGGCATTTAGGACCCGTCGTCAAGCGATGTGGGACAACACTTCCATAAATATGACTTGTAAACATTCTAGGATCTTAAGAGAGAGGGACAGAGAAAATACCCAAAGGCTATATCTATTACTTAATTGAAAGAGTACATGCAAGAAACTATTTGTAGAGCAAGAGACACCCAAAACTTACTTAAGACTCGCTTACTTACTAATTCCTAATAACACTAAATATATTTCAACATGATTAAACAGTGAATCCTTAAAACAGGACGGTGCAGTATCGAATAAGCAAACTGACTTCTAATTCTTAGCAGCAGGAATTGACTTTAGCAAAAAGAGTAATAGTAAATCTATATGCTTGTGGTGACGAGCTGAATGAATATATCCACTTACAGATTGTCAGATCTTATAGTAATGCAATCCCTCAATGGACAAGGAGTGACTAAAGAAGTCAGGATGCAAGAGACAGAAGATAGTGGAGGCTCTTTCCTTCCTTGTGAAACCACACAACCAAGGGCAACATAACCTTTAGGGGCTTCAGGAAACCAGACACAACAGCTTGTGTCTCTCTCATCAACAATACTTCTCAGTGATCCCTCATTACCGTTTGACCATTGTTCAGAACTGATTCCAGCACTCAAAGTTGGCCAAACAAGTCTGAAAGAAAGAGGATTTTTTACTCGTGCAAAGTTGGTATTGACAGCTATAACTCCTTTGGTAGGTGGCTTTTCCCTGTCAAGTGAGGTGTAATAAGCCCCATATTCAAGAAAGAGGAAATGCTTCTCAGAAGACAGAGAAGTGTTCTCACTTACGTTGGCGTCAGATAATCCCCAAGAACAGCAAAACCAGGTGGTGCACGTGGCCTCCAGAACATGTACACTTGGCCATTCTGAGGATCTGCAAGGCAAAGCAAATTAGACTAGAATTACTGGCTGTAAGCCAAAAATTGCTTGGAAGCACATATTGAGATGCAAGAATAACATTTATTTCCCTATCAACCAAAGAACAGAGACTAGAAGATAGGGGTTGAGATTCGTTCTATCTCCTTTACTATCTTTTACTGCCAATATAAGAAGTCATCCACAATACACCAAGGGAGCCAATTGCTCAATTAACTGCATCTTAAGGACAAATTACATTAAGTCCCTTTACACAAAGCTGCCTTCCAATATAGTGACTGTACTTTTAATGGTAACAAAATAAGGCCTCGGAATTATCTTGGAGATGTAATGACATCTGGCAAATTTCCATGGAAATTACACATTTTACATTGACTTTCCGGCTTTAGGTGAGAAGCCAGAATTCAGCTATCTATTCTAGCCAACCGCTTATACTACAAGCACAGTGGACTATGTTGTCATAACATCAAGCTGGCAGAAACTTTACATGACGTAGTTGAAGGAAGAACAAAATTGAAAAACCAAGAGAAGAGTTTGTCACCGAGGTTCCATGGCTTCCATTGAGCTGTTTTCTCTGAGAACCAGTAAAAACTCTTAACTTGATGGCCGGTATATGTTGAAATTTTAATCTAGCCATTACCTAAAGCCTGTCAAACCAGCTATTGCTAGATTGATAGGAAGGCGGAGATATTCGGTTGGAGCTATGCAATAGAGTTTCAGGATAAAGAGAAAGATCAACCAAAGTGTTAATGTGCAAGAAGCTAAGTATAGGCATCTGAAGATACTTTAAACGTCCTTCCATCAAAATTATTAGGGGAAATTACACAGAACTCTCCTGAACATCAGAGGTACCCTGAACTTTCAACAGTTACACATTTTTCCCCTAACTTTCACTTTTCATCTCGTTGTTTAATAAGAATCTGTCTTTTAGCTTCAATTTCTGTTAAAAAAACAAAAAATAAAAAAATAGAGAAAAATAAAGTAACTAGAATATTATATCACAAAAATAAACATCACTAACCATATTAAACAATAAGAAATTTTACAAAATTATGAAATGTTAATGGAACTAATAAAATATTTTGAAAAAAAAAAAACTAAAGGAAAATTGCCTCAATAATAAAATCGTCAAATAACATAATTTTGATACTCATCATGTAACTTTAACAATTTATACTTTTTAATGCTATCACTGATATTTACTTTTTCTGATATTAAATTTTTTATTAATATGTTCATCTCCATTTCCTTTATTTCTTTTATTTGTTACAGAATTCAAGGGTTCATAAAAAAAGATGAGATGAAATTACACACTTCTTAAAAGTGCATTACCCATGCCAATGGATAATATAACAGAGCTGTCGCAAATTGAAAGTTTAGGAAGGTAATGTGTAGTGGTTGAAAGTTTAGGGGCACACGTATACTATCCACAAAGTTCTGGGGGTTTTAAATAATTTCCCCAAAATGTTGTGCAGAAATTTTGCAAAGCAGCATTTAGTATTAAGATATAAAAGAATGACAGTTTCAAATATAAATGACATACTTCTTATAGTTCCGACTTTGTCAAACTGAGAGCAGACAACAGTTATTTTCCTCGACGTCATTCTTAGAAAGGCCAATATGTCCTCTTCAACAGCTAAGAAGAGCTTCAAGATACTGAAGGAAAAATTCATAAATATATCAGAAACAGATAACTGAATGTTAGTCTTCCCAGAAGCATTTGAATAATTTAAAGTGGTATCGAATGGCTCCAATATTCTGATCCCATTGCTCTCCATAGTTAAACCTAGTGCATTTGCACTCATTTCAATGGTCTCATTCTTCATAACAAGCCTGCATCATATATCACATTAATTGCACGTGAAATTAGTGTAATCAGCACAATCAAGAATTGTGAAGAAAGCGCACATGATGAATTCGCCAATAGTAAGAACAATCTGAAACAATGCAAGATGATGAAAAGTCTGCACAAGAGAACAAACCTGCAAAGTACATCCAATTGGGCATGCAGAAGCTTAGACAATATCAGTGATCGTGACTCGGCCACTTCCTTTGAAGCACTGTAGAAGGTAAGCTCTGGACCAATAGCCTGCAACAAGTACAACTGTCAACCTAACAGAGCTTGTGGAAAAAGGTAGACGGAGATGACCAAGGAACTACAACTGTCAATCTAACAGAGTTTGTGGAAAAAGGTAGACGGAGATGACCCAAGGAACTGGATCATCTTACACATCAGAATACAGGTGAGCTAGAATTGCGGGGAATGAATGAGTTTACTGTACTTTGTGAGCCCGTTGTTTGAACTGGCTGGCATATCGCTACTTGTCTTTCAGACATTATCAATGCACAGTTGATTCTCTCCTAAGTAAACTGCAGACCAGTTTAATCTTTCGGACCTAAAAATACTTCTGCCCATTTCTAAAGGCAAAATCTGACGTGCCATTTTGGCCTCCTTGTTAATTTAGATGGCCTTCTATTGAGCCACAAGGTTCAATCAATTCATCCATAATGAATCAGCATAAATGGAATGCGTGACAGGATAAAAAACGCGCCAACAAAATGCCCAGCTAGAATAACTTGTATCGCTCCAGATGCCACTGATGTAGGACGATGAATCCCACAACAAAGAACAAATCTGTAGACTTCATAGCCATTTTATGAAAAATAATGCTTTTTAATAAAAATCCTTCTTATTCTTCATCACGCTTCATTTTATTAAACATAATGTTTTAACAATAAGTAACCATTTATGAGCTCTTTACATGTCACATTGGTGTGAACTGATCAGGGCCATTTGTACAAAAGACTAGAACAAATGGAATTTGGACACGTGGCACAACCATTGATACTATTTTATTCAGCTCTCTAACAATATATGGATAAGCCTGTCTAGTTAAGCATCTCCCTTCTCTTAGGAAAACACTTGATGCGGCCCACAAGATTGATACCTGCTCAAATATTGCCATTGGTATGAAACCTTAGTGAAGATGGACCTATGCATCAATTCACAACCCAACGAAGAGTCTCGAAAGGATTCTTATCCTACTTGAAATAGTAGCCATATCAATTAGGATATGAATCCTAATAGCATTTCTTAATCTGCTTTTCCTTATTCTAAGAAGGATATCATATTTCCTTTCTTACAGATTAGAATTTT
The DNA here is from genome assembly GCA_014182365.1 of Eucalyptus tenuipes. NCBI lineage: Eukaryota > Viridiplantae > Streptophyta > Magnoliopsida > Myrtales > Myrtaceae > Eucalyptus > Eucalyptus tenuipes. The sequence continues at coordinate 25,436,518 of CM024540.1, read as the reverse complement.
GATTATTTCTTTTGTTTTGAGACATTACAACATTAAATATCAAAATAAACCACTTTACCATATATATGTGTATATATATATATATCAAAATAAACCATCACCTAACCGCCTAAGTTTTTAAGACAATTGCAGTGGTCTCGCAAAAGCTCTCATGTATTAGAGCAAAGGGTCCTGTATTCAATCTTTCTAGGCCCCTTATTTGCCTACCCAATTATATATTTTCAGGCTTCAGTCTTAGACAGAAGCTAGCCTATTAAAACATTTAAATATTAGACTGCACCATTGTCTAACAACTTAGGCTTTTAGAACAATTGGTAATGGTCGTACAAAATTCTACAAAAGATTTTTTATTTATACTAGGAGTAGGAATATTTCAAAGAGGATATATATATGATAAAAAGATTATTTTTAATACGTCAACTTGTGAGATGCAATTCTTTTATTAAGTATAGTCATTGAGAAAACCCAAGTGTAATGCTTAGGAAGCTTCACATACGATGCCATTTGAGCTATTTTTTTTTTAAATTCTATTCATGCTCTCTACTAAGTTGAGGTCACTGCTTTGGGACATATTCTCCTACATCAATCCTTCTAGACAACTGCCCCTGGTATATTAACGAACATTTTCACGGTTCTCTAGAATTCCACGTCTCTTCACTAGGATTTTTAGTCAAATAACAAGGACAAAATCTTAAAATAAAATAAAAGATAAAGGTCAGTAAAGCTTAAACTGAATAAATACTTAACCTGCAACTCAATGGTGAACTCCGTGGATCTTACAACAGCATTATTTGGAGGGAGTTCTTGATTAAGATCGCCCTTTAAATATGGTCCACAAGAAGCCTCATTAATTTCTTCTAAGCAAACGTGATCATCCTTTAAAGCTGTGTAACTACTGTTGGTACCTAGCAAAACACAAGAATCCAAGTACCTTCCGTCCTGTGGAAACATATGATACTTACTATTCTTGATAGACAGTTACAAATTGCAAAGACCGAGATTAATTAAGAAAGATGGCGAAAATTACCTTGATAATGACATTTTTGAATTTAAGTTTTTTCCCATTTGCCACATATATCATTGTCTCCTTGCTAGGAGCAGAGAGATTTTTACCCCATCTATCTTTGAGATATAATGTTCCACCTTGACCATCATAAATGAAATGATTGTATCTCTCATCATCAACAATTAAAGGCCTTTGAGGGGAGAGTGCCATTTCAGCAGAGGGTTGCCTGTACACCGACTGATCCAGAGTAACTGCATCCACTATATTTAAAGCTAGTGATTTTTCACCATCTTCATGAGACAAAACATCGCCAATGGATGGAATGAAGAATTCAACCACAGCAAGCAAAAAATCAAGGGCAACAAGCAGTTGTGGTCTCTGAACACAAAGGGACATAAACGATGATGACTGACTAAATTTTGCATCAAGAATGAGCATTGTAGGAACTATTTTGACATCATCGTCATTCGTGGCATCAACGTAATTTCTGCTCCAGTTCTTGTAATTGATTGCTGCATTTATTGCACTATTTCTAATGTCCTCCGGCTTTCCAATCGCCAATCTTAACCCCTCCTCAGTACCAACACGATCATCCATCACAGTGAAACCATCAAGCGATGCTGACAGGAAGCCATCTCCTGCTTTGTTAGATTTGTATAAAAGCCACATACCATTGACCTGGAAAACATGATGTTAATGTATGAAGTTTCAGCTGGAAATATTCAAGAATAGATATCCAACAACAATGACATGGTTTAGTAGCATCTAACAACACAGAGTAGTAGCCCGTGCATATTGAAGAGGTTCATGTTGCATGCCAAATAGAAAGCTCTCGTTCTGAGCAAGCCGGATGGAATGACATTCTTCATATGATGAGCAATTTCAAGGAACTTATAGTTAAGGAACATTATCAGGATAAAAACTTACTCCGACAGTAGCCAGGGATGTATCTCCCCCAATCCCAGTTCGTAGGCACAATACGACCAAATCAATAGCCACAGAAACTTTAGTCATTATCCAGGATTCACCATCCTGGGTGGCATATTCAACATCAGAGACTTGAGGTACAAGAGCATCTGCCTCAGTTGAAGATATCCTAGAATCAATCAAAGAAGGCGCAAGATTAGGTGTTTCAGAAAAATTAGCCTGTGCACATTCAGTGATTATCTGGTACTCCCTATTTGATAAAGCAGCTTTGATTTCCTCAATCTGCAGAGAATTAAGACAAGAAACAATTAGTGAATGAGGAACAAACGATATGTTCTCTTTGATTGAGAACCCAGCCCCAACATGAATATGCATTACCTTGATGGCCACTTCAGAACCAGGAACTTGATGCTTTAGGTCTCGCAGTGACCTCCTGATGACAACAGAAACCCCCTTAACGTCTTGAATTATGGATTCCCCCAACTCAGTACCAACGCCAACATTCAAGTTGATGTCCTCAATCTACATTACGTGAAAAAAAAAAAAAAAAAAAAAAAAAAAAAAAAAAGTTACAAAAAGAAAAAGAAACGATGCAAAAGCATACCAGCAACCGGAGAAAATAAATGCTCTTGAAAGACAAAAGAAAGCAGCCCTTGATTTAGAAGCGTATAATTTTGTTATTTGCATCTCGGATGCAACCATCCAATAACCTACAGAGTCGTGATTTTTATTTTTGGAAAACAACTTGCTCGATGATCAGAAGAACATAGATCTATTACCGAAATTGTCAATATGTCCAGATGGACAGCACTTATCTCCCTTTCACTGCCAAAAAGCCATTGAAAACTGTTCTGGACAGTAATATGGACGATGTCCAGCTTCAAATAACTGTAAAAAATATTTGAAATCATCAACTCTTGCTCAGCTATAGAGTAAAAGGCCATGAGAAACATAACAACTGACAAAAAGAATGCAAACAAATGTATCAAGTTTGAAAAAGAAACAACTCACTCAATGCTATCTGTTCGCCGAGGCATCCATATTATAGGTTTTCTAAGTGAAAGATCCAACTTCACAGCAGGTGACCCCTCCAACTTCACAGCAGGTGACCCCTCAATTTCACTTGTTGTAAACCACTTCTCAGAGTCTGTTACCTGATCCTTTACCTTAACATTCTTTGAATTGCCCGGAGCAAGACCCGTAAAATAACTAACAACCTGCATAATAACTCTAATGGCTTATAAAAGAACTTAATTTGCAGACATATATTCAAGTATTTTTTAACACAAGTTACCTCTTGGATGAAGCGATTAAGATACACTACACGAACTTCTGAGAGCTCACCCTCAAGGGAAAAATCATAACCTTCATAGTCATCATCATTGGCACTGAACGAACTAAAAAGCAACTGCCAAATCACAGAATATGAAGATTTCCAGTTAGCATTAAGGGAAGAAATCACAATAAAAAATAAAACAAAGGATATGAAGGAAAATACATACATCCACAAGGGAGTATATGAATGAAGAGAACTTTCTCCTACTCTAAGGAAATGAAGAAAACTACATACATCGACAAATGAACTGCCTCCAGGATTTCTCATATCACAAATCCAGAAATACATATGGTTGCTGGGGAGGCTGTTGTCACTGATCCGTAAGTTCCCCAGAGCTGCCTTTATGCGGAAGGAGGAAGGGAACACCTTTAACATAAAATTAAGAATTTGATCAGCCAAGAAAGTAAGACTAAACCCCAAGGCCAAACAGAACTAGAAGTAACAAAGGACACATAGCTGTCCTGACAAGATAAAAGAACCGACCTACCTTAATGTCCGCAAGTAAATTATCTTGCAATAAAGTAGCAAACTTAGCTTCATTTTCATTCATCAAAAAAATCTGAGCACGAGACATCTTCAATGTCAAACTAAAAATGATCCGTGACTTCCCCTTTCCTAATAGGCCTCTGACAACAGACCCCTCAACTGCCTCTGAGTGCTGATCATTTCCCACGTCCTCTCCATGGGTATCATGCTTGATTATAGCTACTGAAGAACTCTCGCTTAAAGATTCACATTTCTCATCCTCAGTGTTAATTGCATCAACAAATTCCATGATAGCAAGAATGGTTGGCCTCCGGCAGAAAAAAGACAGGGTCGCAAGAGTCACTATGACCTGAAATAAAAGATCAGGAGAAGATTTAATATGTTAAATAGAGAAAGTGAATGTGCTTTTGGACCCAAGAAATTTCTCACCTGCTTATCAATGTTATGATACAAAGCAGAGTTGTGATCAAGGACTATGATTTGGGCTTTGACAAAACTATTAAGTGTATCCTTTAATTCAGAATCTACCCCCTTAGTCTGATGGGTGTCAAAAGGGAGGAGACCAGGAGTGCGAATGAAACTCGGGGGTTTCAAGGACGAAGTTTGAGAAATCGATGCGAGATCTGCTTTCTGGTTATCAGATACATTCGTAGATGACTGCATAGGCAACTCAACAGAATCAGCCAAACTCTCAGGTGCCTCATAAAACTTATCGTCTCCTTCACTTGCTAATCCGTCATCGCCATTAAAGCTCTGACTTCTAACACCATCAAAGGGACAAAATACATCAGCACTTCCAATGAAAGACCTTGCTAGATAACGATGCTTGGAGATGCCGTTACTAGAGACTAAGTCCTCAATTTCCAATGATCTCAAGACAGTACCAATTAGCATTTCACTCGCTCTAACTGAAAGCTCGACCTGTTCAGAAAATTCACATCCCTTCAGAGGAGAAGTCAATTGAACAGTAATCAGGCAAATCGTTCATAACATAAGCTTACCTGCCCACCAATAGCTCGAACTTCAAATGAACGATTTTCCTCCGCAATTAGCACTCTCATAAAGCCCTGTGCACGCTACAGAGAACAGCAAGTCTGCCTGATATCCAAGTGTTCGCTAACAATTTGCCTCAATGAAAAATGGAAGTGTAGGCTTACCTGGTTCTTATAATAGAAGCAGATTTTTAGTTCATCGAGAATACCAGTAATGAACACTTTCTCCACAACCGTATCTTGGCTGGTGTAATCTTCCTTCTCAGAGTCCTCAAGCTCTGACGAACTTTCAGATAGACCTACAATTGGTGCAGACCCCTGCAAGGTTTGTGTGAGAAAGCTGTAATGCTAAGGCCCAAAAGGCAAGTTAGTTTTGATGATGCATTGCAAAGACCTAGAATAATATCTATTTCAACTCAAACTGTCGCCAACCCCGAAGACTGGGTTATAATTGGGGTCTATGCTTTCATGATGCAGGTACCTATAAAGGCAAGAAACAGAGATTTAAGAACTGTCAAAACGATTAGTCTGAAGAGTTATCACTATCTGCCAGTAGTCCAATTCTTTGGTAATCATCTCCCTTTTCCCTCCTCTTTGCTTTAGCTGTTGCGCAAGTTCTTTAATATAACAACATTAAATCTCTTCGTGGCAAGCATGATCCAATATATTTACCAGGAAAGGAAATAGCATCACATAAAAATGCCTAGGTCCGGTATCTACATTAAAGGATGAGAAAGAAATCACTCTAAACTCAATAATAAGTTCAATAACATCAAATGCGGCCCAAATTACCGAAGCACGATAAATAGCTCCTTGCAATCTTCTTTGCCAGACTTTCGTCAACTCATCAGTATCGCATCTCATAATTAAGGCATTTGCATCTTCCACAACCTATACAATGAGATAAAACATATTAGACATCCCAGACCTAAATCAAGCTAAGATCCAGAAATTAGTCTTGTTCTCTAGTACGATTTTTCTTGATTATCCAGCAAAACCTTGCTACTAGATCGTGCAGCTTCAGAAACAGCCAGCACATTGTCCACATCACCAATAATTTCTGAAGGAACTTGGAATACTTGTTTTCCTCGCAAGCTGTCACATATGATAAAAGAGTGACTCAAAATTCACAAAACCACATGCAGAAATTAGCATGAGTCAACATGTCTCTTTGAGACATCTGAAATCGGCAATATATTTTCTATACTATCTGGAGAACAGTGACCAGTCAATGACAAATGAAAAACTCCTGAAGTGCAAGATACTTGAGATAATTCACACAATTACTCAGGATCTGACTAGCTGCCTAAGAAAATTTTTCAGATTTATACAATCAATAAGCAGCTCCACTAGCTTTACAATGGATCACTCCATACATAAACAAAAATGGACACACTGTGGATATTTAGCCCGTGCACTCATCACATTGAATGAGTATGCTGCACTTCGGGAGCCAAAGAAAGTTATCGGACATGAAGAATAGTCTGGTGGGAAGGCAACAACTAATGAACAAGCAGCAAGCTCTTCAAAATGAAGTTATTGGCCAAGGTGTTTTAGTCTGGTGAGAAGGCAACTAATAAACAAGCAGCAAGCTCTTCAAATGAAGTCAGCCAATTTCACCAATCCAGAGCTATGACGAACTTTTTTGGTTAGAGGAAAAATAATCACATTCCTCTCACTTTCATCTGCTCAGCTTTGTTTTCCTTGATAGTTTATCGCGTCTAAAAAATGACAGGGATGTCATATTTCAAGTGTCAACGATATTTAAATATGGAGCCACACCTTCATCAAGCAGCAAGCTTATCCATTAGATAAGTTAGCCGTGTTCCAAACTTTTCTACATTATGTCAAAGCAGGTCTGAATCTCCCCAAACCAAGCATTTATGAATCAACTTTCACGCTTGCGCGTTAGGCCAAATCCCAACATGGAGAGTGTCAGACTACTTACCATTTAAACGTGCATTTGTTAATTAGATAAGCATTAACTTAGTCCATTATAAAGTATAAATACTAACAAATACTATACAGAGCAGAAGGACAACTAAGCTAATGAAACACTGATCCCCGACAGTGGAAAACCAAATAGCACCCCATGTTTTATACAACAAGGAATTGGCATCTGACCTGATGTATTGCTTGTAAGATCTAGACGCAGGCCTGTCAAGGACATAAAGAAAAGGCCCAACCAAGCAAAGGAATCTTCTTTGCCAAACAGCTTCTCTATTTCCCATACCCTGAAGAAGAAGTTATCAAATCCAAGGGTAGTAAAATGTCAAAGACATGTAAGTTCCTTGAAGTGAGATTCTTGACAAACCTTCCGCACAAGGAGAGACGACCATCCTTCCAAATCAGCTTGGCTCCAGGGGCGTATGGAATCTGAACCATCACTATCTTCACCCTGAAAGATCTTTAAAACCTGCATCAATCGGTGATATCGAGCTGGAGAAAAATGGAACCCCAATGATGGCAACCGCACAGCAATTCTTGTTGAAGGGTAGGATGGATCCTCTAAACAATTCTGACATGTCAGGAAAAATTGCCTTCATCAGTGAATTCGCAATAATAACTGGACAGAAAGATGTAGTTAACTCATGACTGCCGTACAAGCAAGAAACTTTCTCTAGAGAAATAACAATTGCTACCTGTTCCAGCACCAACATTACGCCACATCTATCGATGATTGGCAAGAAAGTGTTACCACCTAAGTAAGAAGGTCCTGCCGATCTACATGTGGTTTGGCTCCAAAAGTAGTCGCCATCAACAAGAAAAGCTGATACATCACTTAGTACCACTTTAAACTGCAAATACATAAGTGTCTCTTCGGTTGACTCCTGGGCATTATCATCCTGCATTTGTATGAATCCCCAAGTAAGATTTGGCTCTGAAGCGTGCATCTTCAAAGTAAATGATCACTTTTCTTAGACCAACCCCTGTACGTATAATTAAGTTCCCAAGATCAAGAAGAAGCTTTGTTGGATGAATGTCATCTGGCCTAAATTCGGTAGGGATTGTGATCTTAGGAGCAGCAATATCCAAGTCCAGCAAGAACCTGCCATGATATTAAGATGTCAGTCCCACAACATATCTACAATCACAATGATTGTCACCTGAGACCTTTAATCTCATGAACCCAAATTTAGCTTAAGCCTTATTTTTTAGCAACAATTTTTTTCCAAAAGTTTGACCTGCCAGAAAACATGCCTGCAATGAACATCAAGTACATGCCTTAAAATTTTTCCGTATATTCCAACAAAATTGCCAATTGGAATAACGGAAAGCAGCTCATAAATTCCATCAGAAGGCATAAATAATATGTTTTTAGAAGAAGTATGCCTGTAAACTGTCCCGGCATTTTTAATAATTCGTTAAAATTTACAAACCTTGAATGATCCTTGAGTGCTCTGTTCATTTGCTGCTGGGCAGTTCGCTTCACTTCATCAATTGTCATCTGAGAATATAGAGAAGCAATATAAAACCGATATTTGAAAGCAAAATCCTGGTCAGACCACATATATATAATACAATATGGAATTCATAACAAGGAGTCAACACTTTCTTAGAGGATGCAAAATTCATATGTTAATTTGCAATCTCTATCAACTAAGCAAAAATGCAAATAAAGCTGCTTGGGCAAACCAAAGAACACTCAAGGCAGGCAACTGAACAAATGAGATTACTAAACGGAATGACACCTATAAAAAACTTCAATTATATACGCTAGAGGTACGAAAGGGTTAAGTGGTCTTTAGGGCTTTAGGCCATATTCTATCAATGATTATATATAGACTCTTATTGAATAATACAATACAATTTTCCCTTTACATAGTATCAAAGCCAATAGAAAAACTCTACTTGCCAAAGCAGCTGCTCGCCTCCGTCGACTAGTCGCCTAACAGTCACCAGCCACCACCGAAGTAAACAGATTTCATCGGAATCCCCTCGTCATGCTTGATTTATCTTTGCGAATCTAGATGCGACACCAGTGAGTGTTGTCCAACCGAGATCTGGTGTCGGTCCAGCGTTGACCATGCAAGATCTGTCATCGATCGAGCTCCTCGGTCCTCTAGGAAAACTTGGGACAGCAAAGGATGTTGTCCCGTACTCTTCTTTTCCTATGTCCGGACTATGAGTTCAATTGGTTGCTAGTACTATGACAAGCTTGTTAGGCTATTAGTATGAAGGTTTAATTCATGTAATATTTTCAATTGTTTGATTATTAAATTGTTGAGGTTGAGTTGCTTGAAGGAAAATATTTTGGTAGTTTTCTTATTATTATTGGAGAATGGATGATCATGAGCAAAGTAATACTGTGATAACTGAAGTGATTTCCTCTTCTTCTAATTGCATTAAAGATAAGAAGCTTGAGGGTAGTGCTTTTCAACAATGGAAGAAAATTGTGAAGCTAACTTTGACAAGCAAAACTCAGCGCACACTTAACAAGCCTAAACCAAAGGATGATGCGACTTGGGATGTTGTTGACGCATGTATTCTCGGTCAGATGCTGAACTCCATGGAGAGTAATATAATTGATCTAGTAACTCACATTGACATAGTCAAAGAACTATTGAGAGTATCTAGTTGTATTGTATTCCAGCCAAAATAACCTTTCAAGGATTTATGAGCTGTCGCAAGAGTTTTACCAAGGGAACAATACTTTGCAGATTTGAAGATGTATGAGAAGTTGAATGCTCTTCTTCCTATTTTAGACAATGTCTAGCAAATGCAACTGCAGAGAGAACTGACTGTAATGGGATTCCTAGAGGGTCTTGGTCCAAACTATGAAACTAGAGGAGAGACTATTGCACGACTCACAGATACATTTGCTCGAGTTCTTCGGGTATCTCATGAATCTTCTCAAGGCACCACATCCATGGTAGATGAGCTCCAGTGTACCACTCTCAAAGTGGTGGTGGTGGTAGCAGTGATGGAGAAAACTGAGGAGGAAATAATGGCCGTGGTGGCCGTGGTGGTAATTGAGGCACAAGAACAGGGAGAGGCCAAGGACATCAGCAGCTTTATGGAGTCCCACAATTTTACTGATAGCTCGGGGGCTTTTTATACTGGTCAATACTGCTGCAAAACTTGCTCATATTGAAAAATTTTGCTACAAGTTACACAGGAGATCATAGCAGCAACAACAGTTTGCAAATGCTGCATCTGGTATTGACTGTTCTTCTCTGCCATAGTCTTTTAAAGGTAAGGTAGTGATTATGTCCAATGAGGAATTTGCCCGGTACAACTAGTTTCAAATTTCATGGCCTACTTCTTCCAATGCAACCTTGATACAAATAGCTAATGCTACTACATGCCTTTCAATTGCTTTTTGCTTCTCCAATCATATGCCAAGTCTTTCAGGTATATTTTCCTCTCTTACTCTATCATCATCCATTGTTACCCTAGCCAATGGTTCATCTACACAAGTTAAAGAAGTTGGTACAGTTCATCCAACTCCTCCATTGCCACAGTCCTCAATGCTTTATCTCCTAAATTTATACTTAACCTCGTATCTATTAGTAAATTAATAAAAAATTCCAATGTTGAGGGACATTCTACCCTGATTCTTGTATTTTCCAAGATCTGGCTATGAAGAGAACATTGGTAGAGGACGTGGAGCAGGAAGCTGTGTGTGCCTGAACATGTTCCATTGCATGCTTTGGTGTTGCTTCCCTACATCATATCCATTGTCATCTTGGTCATCCTTCGCTCAACAGTCTTTAGAATTTGATTCTAGTTTTTAGTCTCTTTCTAGTTCAGAGTGAATCATGTCAACTTGGAAAATTGCATCGTGTCAATTACCCACCTTGAGTCATTAAACGAGCAGTGTATCCTTTTTCGTTAGTTCATTCAAATATTCGGGGTCCCTGTCGTGTGGTCTCCAATTTGGGTTTTAGATACTTTGTTACTCTTGTCGATTAATATTCCATAGTCACTTGGCTTTATCTAATGAAAAGTCATTCAGAATTGTTTCCTGTATTTTGTGCTTTTATTTCTAAAATTCATACTCAGTTTGGTGCACATCTTAAAGTTCTGCAATCTGATAACGCTATGATCCATGAATCTTTCTGATAGACCCCGCAACAAAATGGTGTAGCTGAAAGGAAGAAGAGGCATTTATTGGAATTCATGAAGTCCATGTTTGGGATGAAGGTCCCCAAAACATTTTGGCCTAATGCTGTCCTGAATGCATTAATTGTATGCCTTCTTCCATTTTGCGAGGTGATATTCCATTTTTTACTTTATTTCCCAATCAATCATAGTTTGTCTTATCACCCCATAATTTAGTTGTCTATTTTGTTCAAGCTCATCGACCCAGAGTATCAAAACTTGATCCCAATGCCATCAAGTGTATGTTTCTGGGTTATTCTCATACTCAAAAGGGATACCACTATTATTCAGCATAATTGATGAAGTATTTTTATAACTACTAATGTTTCATTCTTTGCATCTACTCCTTATCATGATATTCCAATCACCGTTTCTAAGATTGATGACTTACATGTAATCACCATTTGGTCAACTCCTCCAGCTGTTTCACCGGTACTTACATAGGAACCCCCTCCTCTCTCAAGGTCTATACTCAACGTGCTCGAGTAGCCACTACGCCCCCTCCGAGTGCCCCCTCCCCACCCCAATCGCTCCTACCACTTCTAACCTTATCTTCCACTCCAGATCCACCATTAGCTAACCCTCTTCTTGTGTCTGATTTTGATCTTCCTATTGCTCATTGCAAAAGTAGATGTGCTTGCACTCAACATTCCATTGCAAACTTTATTTTATACTCTTTCGTGTCTCCTTCCTTTTTCCTTTTTGTCCACTATTAACCAATATCGTCCCTCAAGTCTATAGCCAAGGCATTACAAAGCCCTGGCTTGAGGACGGCTATGGAAGAAGAATTGAAGGCCTTATAGGTTAATCAAACTTGGGAATTGATACTTCTTCCCCCGGGCAAAACTACTATTGGTTGTCACTAGGTATACGATGTGAAAGTCAATCTCAATGGTTCTCTTGCTCACTTAAAAGCAAGACTTGTTGTAAAAAGGGTATGCTCAAGTGTATGGGATTGGGTATTTGGACACTTTTTCTCCTGTTGCCAAGCTTACTTCTGTTTGTATTTTGATCTTTCTGCCACATATAACGGGCCCTTGCTTGAACTTAATGTCAAGAATGCTTTATTGCATAGTACTCTTCACGAGAATGTGTTTATGGAGTAACCTTTGGGATTTGTTGCTCAAGGGGAGTCTAGGAGTCTGGTTTGCAAGTTAAAAGGGTCTTTTTATGGTCTGAAGTAGTCCCCATGGACGTGGTTTGGAAAAATTTTCTGAGGTTGTGCCCTCTTTTGGACTGTTTAGATGTGGAAATGATCACTAGTCAGGGGAAGGCAAGCTGTTCTTGATTGTGTACGTTGATGATATTATCATCTGACTTGATCGGTATAACTAAACTAAGGCTCTATCTTTGGCAATAGTTTTAGACTAAAGACTTAGGGAAGTTTAAGTATTTCTTATGAATTGGGTGGAACATTCACAAAAAGGTACTGTTGTGTCAAAGCGAAAGTATGTCCTGGACTTGCTCATTGAGACAAGCATGTTGGGATCAGAGCCTCTTGATTCACCTATAGAATAATGAGTTAAAACGGTTGCTAAGGGAGGAAAGATTCTTGATAATCTCGAGAGATGTACCGGTGAGTAAACCGAATTATCTCACAATTACTCGACTAGACAATGCCATACCAGAAAGCGTGGTAAGCTAGTTTCTCATTGGGACGCAATTATTCGGATTTTGATGTACTAGAAGAAGGCTCCAGAGAAAGGAATTGTTTACTAAAACCATGGTCATAGCAGAGTTGGAGGATTCTCTACTGCTGATTGGGCAAGGTCTCCAGATGATAGGTAATCAACCACAGGCTACTGTGGAAATCTAGTGTCATGGAAGAGTAAGAATCAAAGAATTGTTGCCCACTCTAGTGCTGAGTCAGAATATAGAGCCATGGCACATGTGACATGTGAATTCAACGGCTATTGACTTACACTTAAAGCTTTAGTTCTTATGTCTTTATGGTGTGATAATAAGACAGCAGTACATATAGCTTCCAACCTGTGCTTCATGAGAGGACAAAACACGTTGAAGTTGACTGTCATTTTATTTGAGAGAAGCTGCTTAGTGAAGTGATCCTTCCCAGTCATATTAGGTCCGATGAACAATTTGCAGACATCTTTACTCAACCTTTGGGTAATGGGAGGAAAGAATATATTTGAAACAAGCTGGGCATGATTAATATACTTAAGCTTGAGAAGGAGTGTTAGAGGTATCAAAGGGTAAAGTGGTCTGTTACAAGTATAAAAGGGAAAAGTGATATTTAAGGCCTTAGGGCTTATTTTAGTGGTGATTACTTAATGTATATTTAGACTTTTATTGAATAATACAATACAGTTATTCCTTTTATAGTATATAAGCAATCATGCCATCATTTTCTCGATCTATCAATGTCAACGCATAGGGCGCTCACAAGAAGCATCTTTAGAAAGTTATTCCACTAATCTCAAAGCTTCCTAGGAGATCCAATAGTCCCAGTATCAACTTTGGTATTGTTTACGAAGGCTTCTCAAAAAGGGAGTACAGCCATCTATCAAAAACAGATGATCGACCCCTCAGGAATGCATACTTGACTACTACTAAGGAGCACACAACCATATTCCAAGACTAACAAACCTGCACAGCAGCTGCAGTTTCCAGAGCTATCTTCTGACTGACACCAGAATTGCTTTCAAAAAATTTGATGACTTGGTCGATAGAATCCTTTAGGTACTGGCGAAAAACACTGAATGATCAGAAAAGAGTATATAGAGAAAATTTAACAAAACTGGATGTCCATAACTAAACGTACAGTTACATAACATGGAGAAGCTTTGGCAACCATGCTCCAGTCCACTTTAGCATCAAAGGGCTTATAACAGAAGTTACCAACTAAAGAGTCGCTAGAAGTTGCACTCTGCATGAAAGAAGAGAGGATGAAGAATGCTTACATTTGAAGAACTAATTAAAGGATTCTCAAATTTATCTTGAGATTGATTCATCATAAAGCAGAAGAATCTTACTTCAGCCAATAGACCTTTTGGTGATGATAATTGGTATGAGCCCAGTTTTATATCAAATATTTTAGTCTCTGGATAAAGTTTGATTGAGCAATTAAGGTTTTCACAAGACAATGCAGCAAACTCCAAATGTTCATCAATAAGCTTCGATGCGTTATGCTTCATATGAATTTCCACAAGAGTGTGAAGGGAATCTTTCTTTTCATCAACGATCACAGACTGGCCAGCATCTTCTTCCTTATACCCTATGATCCTATTCAATTGATCCCAGTCTTCCTCGCTGAAATGAACGGATTCACTTTCATCCTTGAGAGATGACCTGCTCCTACATAAGCAAATATTAAACTAAATGAATCATCATCATCATCATCTATGCAAATTTTCAAAGAAGAAAAAGACATCATTATTCTAGTAACAGATATTTACCTTCCAAATGACCACCACGACTTCTTTTCCTTCTGCTTCCTCGAGTAAAGATCCGTTTCAGCTGACTGCTCTACAAATTTATGAGCTAACATCCTACAGAAGTAGCCAGAATCATTTAGAAGTTTCGAAACATCAGACACCACAAGGTATAAGATTCTGGGGATACTCAGAAAGTTGGTCATATTAACTAAACATAAGTGGCTTATGCATTAGCTAGCAATACCACTATATTTACTACTATCATCATCGCAGTTGTCTTTCATGATTCACATCCAAAGGTGAGTCATTCGTGCACATTACTGTGCCACGTGGCATGACCGTATGAGACCATTACTCCTCGGGTTCTTTTTCATTAGTCACCCTTCCACTAAACCATTAAGTTCTCTATCCAGTTAGAGTAATGATTATAATATTCTCTACCAACACAAATTAAGTTTCTGTATACAAAAAATACATAAATTAATCGATTATTACACAGATATTAAGAAAAGGGTAAGGTTATTTTTTTCTCAATTTATGCTCTAGTAAATGTGATTCGAAAAGCAAGGATGCCTGCAACTTTTGATATGTGGTGACGAACAAACAATAACCACGGTCCTTAACTACCACAATTAGACTTTACCCTCCATTTTTTCAACAAAATTAGAATCCATGCCCAACCTCAGATAAAAAATAAGACCGATTGTGCATAATAATGGTGAAAACATCTTTCTAAGCCCGTTTCATGCAGAGGTCAGTTAGCATTGCCTACCCCTCAGAAAGCTAAGCTTCATTTTAGAGATAAAGGAAAAAGATTATAAGGGTGGTAATTTTAATGGTGATAAGCAATGGAGTCAAGAAAGCCAAAGTAATTCCTTCCATAATGCTTCACTTGAATGAGAGGCAAATGTTGCTTACACAATAGATGTACATGAAAACTCTCTTTTTCTTTCTCTTTCTTTATTAGACAAACGTACCGAATGATACTAGTCATACAATTAAATTGCAGTACACTACAGTAATGGTTAATGTATGTTAATTTTGGCAAACACATAGCAATGCATGTCATGAAAGTAAAATCAGACAAACTGCACAACTACAGAAACCAAAAGGTTAATAAATTAGAAGATGCAACATTAAAGGGAGAATTCCAGACACTAGTACTCCGGTAGGAGAAGAATCAAACCAGATCTCAACCTGTTAGGGAACAGCTGCTTCTAATTAATGCATTTCATATATGACAAGAGGACAAGAAGAAAGTTGAGGAGAGCCCTTGTACCTCCATTGAAGAATCACTTCGAGGTCAAGTTCACGATCTAACTCTTCAATTTCCTTATTGTCATCAGCTATTGCTCGACTTGGATCAGATTTTAGTAATTGCGCATAAAGAGAGATATACTTTTTTCTTAATTTTGCATACTTCAGAACCTGCTCCCATGACATTCTGCCACTGCAACAAAGATCAATGCTTTCTCAGTAGTTACAATAGGAATTTAATTGGCAAAGCTTACGAAATTTCCAAATAAACAGACTACACTAAGCTCCATTAACATTTGAAGAAGAGGAATACCCAAACACAAAAAAGCAACCAGAAGGTCCACAACATCAAGAGCATCTTTTGAAGGTATCTAACAGCACTGATAGATACTGCGTAAGCTGAACCAAACTGCCCAAGAATATCCCCAGGGGGCTCTCCAAACAACACACGAGAAGGATGGCCAACTTTTGGAAAACAAATCTCACGGGGTCAGAATGCTTCCCCTCCATTTCAGAAAATTCCAGTAGTTTATTTTCCACCTCAATGGAAAATAAGCTTCTGTTTCGAGGATTGACACTATTAAGCTGAACCAAACTCCCCAAGAATATCCACAGGGATCCAGACTCCGTAACACAAAAAAGAGAAGGAATTCCAACTTTTGGAAGACAAATCTTAGGGAGCCAAAACGCTTCCGGTCCATCTCAGTAAAATCCAATATATCATTGCCATACCCAACGGCAGCTACAATCTTGTCTTTGAAGATTAAACACTGTTGGCAGGCTACATAAAGACAACTAACCTGTCCAGCATACAGCCTAGGCATCACATTCCTAACTACCATCCACGTGTTGTGCCCTCAGGCATGACTTCCCTAAGAGTTACGCAGCTTAATAATTTATTTCGAAGCAATTCATGGAATCCGGCACTTGGAGGACTCTTCTCACCAATAAAAAATACCAAATTGTCGTCATCTTCACATTATTCCATGTAAGAAAACGCATAAAAGAAACAAGGAAATTTATTGGTTGCACAGGTCACGACATTGCTGAAAACATTATAAATGGTCCACAACAGTTATACTATCAAAAAACAAACATACAAAGACGATAAAATAAAACCGCGAAGGTTAGTTAAAGGCTTCCAGATCTCAAAAAAATTCTCAATAAAAAATTTGACAGCACAGATTTTTATATAAGAGGTATTTATAGGCCGGTGGCTGGTATCTGCAAAAACTCAAATCAATTTTCTGGACATTTGAGAATGCAAATACAATAGTCCAAATTCAGAGTTGAACTAGATTTACGTGGTTATACAAAGAGCCCCAACACTTAAAAGTCTGCAATATAAGACTCTTTAAATTGACCTTTTAGGGTTAACATGATACTTGAATCATGAGTTGAACCGCAGCAATCATGGCAGAACGTTTACCAGAGAGAATCGGATCAAAATTCCCATCATTCTCTCATGTCCTCTCAATGTTGTTACACCTTGAGTACGGAAGCTCTATAACCGCCACATGCCATTACCCTATTATTTTCCCAGCACTATGATAATATATAAAATATCAATCTTGAGTCTCCAAGCGAGGTTCCAAAGTAGGACTGATACATGTGCACTTCTCAGTCCGATAGACAGTAAACCCACCAAAAATGAAACTTTGCAGACAGCCAAATTCAGTCATGCACAAGAATATAAAGAGGATATTGCAGATGAATTTAAAAAAACTGTAGATGTGAAGAGGCTTGACAGGAAAGGCTATTGTTAAAGCAATCTAGCCTTTTGAGGAAGCTCAATCAAAACATATTTGATCAATGTGACTCCTGTTATATTTTTGATAGAATGGTCATCCTTGATGTTATTTTTAGTCTCAGTGAACGGAATTGAAGATGGGATGTAGCAATGAAAAAAATTCTGTGTTGGGATTCAAATGACAAGACATTCCTCCAATGAATTGCAACATTCAACTAAGTGAACCATAATATTTTGCTATTCTTGGTGGTCTCTAGTTTCTACCCTACAAGCCACGATCTCCATTCTTCCAGCATGTATTTATAGGTGCTTATAAACAGTCTCTGAAAGCATTACATAAACAAACATTTCAGAATTTTGGATACCTGGCCTTTTTCAACTGGTCAGAAACTGCTCTGTAAGCGTACTTCCACCAAGAACTTGGACTAGACATTACAGAAGCAAGTGGACGAAAATGTGCGTATTTCAGCCGTTGGTTGAAGAAAGCAAAATTATCGGCTAATTTTAGCATATCCCTGTATCCATCCTGCAAAAGTGATGATGAGTGAAACAGATAGTCTTACCAATTTATAAAGTCATCAGTAAGAACAAAACATGATCAAGAAGAACCTTTGAAAGACACAAAGTAACATCGTCCAAGTTCACTGCTGCTTTCTGCAAAGGCTGCTGGCTATTGTGTTCATTTGGCCGCGATTTTACATATTTTGCATTTCCAGTAACAGGTTGTAGGATATACGTGTGCTTCTTTGTGAGCCTGTTGGCTAGCTTCCCCTTGTCAGTGCCAAATCTGAAAACCTACACCTCGAAGAGAACCATAAAAAAATCAGTTGTCCCATTAGTTTTGATGAGCATTCAGACGATAAGCTGAAGTAACTGTCTACCTGGACCCACTCTGCAGGAAGCAAATTCTCCCATGGCTTGTCCAACTGCCAGGGAGAAATACCAGAATCCAGATAAAGCGCTATTTGCTCAAGCTCAACCGACTGAAATGTATAAAAGGAGGAAATCAGAAACACCAACAAATTTTAGTCAAAGAACCAAGAAAATGCATTATGGCTCTGCTCCCTCAACAGATAAAACAAGCCACCCCCCATTTGCATTTTCTACAAAAATTCTAGGACTTGAAAATCTCTGAGTCATTCGGCAACAGATTAGCTCTGTAGGCAATCGACATCTAGCAATTCAAATTATCCACAACAAAAGCTTGTGATATTCTGAGTCCATCGAAACGAAATTATATCAACAATAGAACATTACAAGTGCAGCAACAAAAGAAGATGGTGACCTTTCGAATCCGATCCAGTGAACCCCCAGTAATAAATGTCTCCTTTCCATTATCATCAGTAGTCACGGCTACCAATTTCTCCAAGGTTAAGCCCATTGCAAATGGGTGGCCAGGATTGCTGGAAACGGAAGAGTTGGACACCAGTTAGGAATATTTTCTAACCAATGACTGACAATTATCAAATGAAGAAAAAAGTTCTTACCTTTCCAGATCTTCATATCTGATGTGTATATTAGATATAGAAAGCTTCAAGTTCCCAATTATCGTGCTTATCAACGAGCCCAGCCAGGATGTGTTCTTGAAAAGAGCAAAAAAAAGAAGCTCGACAACATTGAACGTAAACAATAAGACACATCATGACTTTGCCAAAATAAAGATACATATAGCACTGTCATTTTTTTACTGGAGTCATGTCCCAGAAGAGATCATTAAAAAAAAAAAAAAAAATTACTTGGCAATGGACGCCTAGCAATGGCTAAAACTACAAAGGCTGACATAATGTAGCTAAGACAGCTAGAGACTAAAGCCACAGAACCTAAGGCTCTGAGCTATATACCATGACCAATCTCTGTCAGATCATATTTATATCAGCTATGAGGGAACTCATTGCATGAGCAAGGATGGTTCTCTTAGTTATCATCTCATAGAGGATGAGAATTGACAGCAGAGGGCAATCATTTCAAATCAGAGAACATCTGATTCGGGAGAACCACTCCTACAATTCCTTCCGCCTCATCACGCTGAAACTAGACATTGAAGTTCCAGTCTAGGTTCAGGAGAATGCTAGACCTCTCTCTAGGAGGTTTTTACAAGATTTGACTGAGTGCATTACTCATCCATGAGATTCTCTTGATAGAAAGAAGGATAAACAAAAGTTTTTCCTGGGACTTACGGCCACTATCCACTGCCCACTGAGGAAGTCCTCTAGGTACGGAGAAAACTCAATTGTCTTGTGCACAATCATCAACAACAGTCTTGATTAGTTGCACTGTAGTTTATCATCCATCAATCAGACATGCTTTTTCAACTTGTCACAGTTTCTCTTCCTAATTAACTTCAAATCCAAGAAAAATAAATCCAATACATGGGGCCTCCTGTAATCCATTAAACAATGTGATTCATATGTCTACAAATAACAGCTTTAAGGTGCCAACTTTGCCAATTGAGTATGTACTGAAATTCAATCGAATATGAGCAATGAGAATTTTCCATTACTGTTGATTACTATAATATCTCGTGAAGTCCAGGACTAGGCATGTGATGCCATGACGCATCAGAAGAGCTGGGCTGCCTTCCTTTTATCTACTCTTTCTGCTTCCTTTCTTCAGGAGTGTAGTAATAAAGAACTTTACACAGTTTTTACTGTCAATCACTTCATGAAATGGTTTGCACATGTCTTACCACTTCTGATTTCAGTTGTTGAGCCCTTTCCAACAGCTTCATCTCCATTTCCTGGAACAGTGAGAAAAGGAATTAACTTGTCTTTACTTCCGACAAGTAACTCATCTTCATTGTGCATAAAAACCAAAGAGATGGGAGGATTAATTCCAATACAAGCCTACATACATCTTAAGAACAGCAAGAGCACTCAAGCACTCAGTTTGGCACTACAAACTCCTATTAGCAGCAGACAAACTAGTTCATCTTAGTTCTAATCCAAAAGAGAACATTTCTAGTGAACCTTTCCTCCTGAGGTGTCTCCTGAGGAGTAATGACATTATGAAAAGCTTCATTTCTTTCCACATGAGGAGTTAACTTATCAACTATAACAATTTCACTTAACAGAGACATCAAATAAATTACGGCTCACTGTGTCTTACCCGCACTATGCTTTTCTTAGCTTCTTGTACCGAATCCTCACTAGAACCTTCAACTCGTGTTGAAGGTTCAGCTAATAAAAAAATGCGATCCAGGTAAACCAATACTGGCTCTTGGCCAAGCCTGCTCCAAGGAACCTATAATGTGGAAAACATCAACCAGGTCTTGCATAGATATTTAGCTCCAGAAATTAGCAAGAGTAAAGCACAAATAACACCTGAAGAAAAAAAGGAAGCAATGCACAAGACACCGGAAACATAAGTTTGAGGCATATATACAAGTTGAAATCAGCCTAGGAGAACGTGCTAAAAGAGAATCACTGCAAAATCCATGTTCATTACATACTACTCCAGCCTGGATGACAATGTTGAAGAAATGGGCAATAATAAAGGCCAACACTGTCAAAGGCATCCAAAATCATGGTCTACAGAGCATAAACAGAGCCATCTAACCTAAGCAAGAAGTTAGGTAGCATTATCCTAAAGAGAGATTCACCTACCTTCTTCTTTCACTGGGGTTGCGTGCTGGTCATCACTTATCCTTTTGTTTTACATTTCATTAATTTTCTACACATCATTACATGACATCCTAAACCAGTTAAAGTAGAAGCAGATAGTCAAAACAGATTCTGCTGCTTGTTTATACCAAAAGACGCTACTTTCAAGGCACTTTGCCTCTGCAAGTCATTAGTTGTTATCATAACCCCAAGCAGTTTCTTCGTGAGAAAAAATGGCACCTTTTCTCGGTGCCCCTCTACCTCTGTGCTGATATAGAAGAAAAATCATGTAGTACTCCTTTGACACAATGTAGAGTAGACAATCCAAGGATTTTACTGTGAACTAGCCACAAAACCCTGTGCCATGATGCACAGGAAATATTTTCTACTATAATGTTGCAAAACTTCTCATGCAATGCAATAGATGAGGATAAAGATAATATTATTGAAAGAAAATTAGAAGCAACAGTGGACCAACTATAAATCAAAAAAATTAGGATAATATTGATCTGCTGACTTTTCTTATATAATTTCATTCAAAGAAATTGTTCGAGTACATCAGGAAAGTACAAAGAAAGAACAAAAAGATAATATTGATTTACTGTTACGATTTTGTCTGCCCAATAACCAACTTGCCCAAGGTAAGAATAAGATGAAACTATTGACTTTACCCAGATCAGCTATCATTTGGCTTAAAGATTTTGAATGTGCTGGACTCTGTATAGACTACAAGCTCAATCACATGAGCAATTAAAGTTTAAATCTTTCTTTTGTTGAAGTGAAGTTGATGGCTCCTACAAGCTACTACATTATTTCTAACCTTTTCTTCTTCAGTAGGATTTCTCAAAGATGCAAGATGCAGAAAGATTGAGGATGCATTGGTAATAATACCAAAGTTTACATACAAAAGAATGAGGTACAAAGTGTGTCTCCATATCAGAGACGATACATCAGATACTGTATCATTATCTGTTGACTATGATTCTACAGCCAAAATTAGCCACAAACCTTAAGTTTTACGGAACCAAGAAATCCTGCCTTCACCTTTACAGGCAACTTTAAGGCATTGAGTGCCTCTGGCTTCAGCTGCATGTTTGTTAGCTCCACATTACCTATTCAGTCACAAGTTTGTCGGTTAAATGTCCAAACGTGTAAAGAAAATTATTTACAACTGAATATAATAAAATTATCTCAACTATATGCATACCATCACCGCCTCAAACAATTTTTAAGTTCACAAGTTCTACCCCAAACATGTAACTCGCCAAAAAGCTTTAAGAGGAAGTGTGTAATACCCTTGGACAGTCAAAATGCCAAGAACTTGCTCACTTGCAAAGTATATTCTGCGGGAAGATATGCTACTAGACAAAAGTGAATAAGGTAATAGCTTCGCTGGCCAAAGCATTCATCAGCAAATGCTTAACTGTTTTATCTGTTGTTGGAATAATCACCTACTATGCAGCCAAGAATAAGATGGATTTGTCATCAAGGATCTGTGGAATTACCAAGCATTTCAAACTTGTTCTCTCATTTCGAGAGATTTGAAGTCTCTAAATGCTCTCTAACAACCTAAGGGATAAGTTTTGTTGAAAGAAGCCATCCATAGACATATATATTTGCGATCTAGCTTATCTATTAATTAGAAAGCTGCAACAGTTTTTTCTCTCAGTATAGAAGTAAGTAACGTTCATGCATCACCTCTCAAAAAGCACTTCCAAACAACAGCCTGCATAAGCCATGAATAAATGAAGAATCATGCATCAGCAAAGCATCATTAAGCTCAAAAGTCCACCCCCATATAAGAACAGACAGTAATTCCATCCTGGAGACCGGAAAAGACCGGACTAAACCAGGCCAACCAGGCTAGTCATTGAGCCGGTCCATTTTTGGGCCTGAGATGCTCAGGCTTGAATTTGCCCAGACCAGCCTAAAATATTTAATGTATCTTTATAACTAGAAGAATTAAATTTGAAAATTTAAAGTTGAATAATTTGTTATTAATAAAGCTTAATAAAGCCATTAAAAATTATAAAATAGTCATCAAACATCAAATGGGCCACAAACAGTTATTACCCGGTATAGCTGAGATACATAGATTGTTTAATTTAACAAAATTTATGAATTGTAAGTAATTGACGTCATTTACTTGATAATTGTATGTTAAGAGTTTTGAAATTTGATAATGTATGATGTTCTTCAAAAGAATTAGAAAAGGGAGAGAAAAATTTGTGCTAAAGCCCAAAACAACCCGGCTTATCTGACTAATCTCTGACCGGGCCTTTATTCCTTCTTAGGGCCAGCCCCATAGACTGAGCCCAGAAAACTTAGGGCCAATCAGTTCAGGCCAGGCCAATTATCCGTTTAGACCCAGCAAATTTGCACCCCTTCCAAGAAAATTCCTATAAAACAATTCATGAGTGTTCGAAAGTCTACTTTACAAGCTTAAACCATTATGCGGAAGCGAACCAGATGTATACAAGGCCCATGTAAACCATCAACAAATGAGAGGATATCTCAACACCCCCTTTCAGGTGCAATGCAGACTAAAACAGCAGTGGAATCGATGAGCAGGGACCCAAACACTCGAAACAATAATTGGGACAAAACCTGACCCAGTACCAAGCTAGAAAGTCCAACCTAAAAAGGTTAAGGACCTACCTGAATTGACTTGTACTTTTTATTCTTTGATTGATCTGATTATCGTATCTCATGCACTTGGACCTTTGTTAAATCCAAAATTCTTGAAACTTTCACAACACTCAATGTTGATACGTACATCCACATATAACCTTCCCATAATTTTCTGAAAACAAAAAACCATCTAAAATTTGTTGGAAAAGTGAAAAGGTACCTTCTGCTTATTGAGAAATATACTAGACCCTAAGCCATCAGGCAGAAGTAGAGCTACAAAAGGTCCATACAAATCTTGTAGACAAAATTGTGGGATACTTTAACAATAGGTAAGATCCACACCCAAAAGCTCACCGCCTTGTGTGGAAACATGGAGTAATTGTAGGCCAAGAGAGCTCAAAGTGCCACTCCCGGAAGACTTTCAGGAGGTGCCAAAGGCAGAAATGGATTGAATCACACATTGAATAGGGAGAGTATCGTTACGCAATACGAGCCAACACTAAAGAGGACACAATTTCTTAAGTGGGAGAGTCTGAAGAATCGCAAGATTCTTACATCTGAAAGAGAGGCTATGTTAAGTGATTCATAAGATCCCCCTTGAATGGTCACCACCTTTTGTGGTTTTTGCTCCTTTGGACTTGGCCCATGTGGATGAAGTCGAATCGTTACACAAGTACAACACAAAGTACTAAAAAAAATGTCAAGAAAATGCTCAATATATATTGAGCACCCATTTTCAAGTAATAAATGGTTACATGCTATTGAAACCAAAAGGTCCAAAGTTTGACTCTCTATACTCTCCTTAAACCAATTACTTAGGTCATACAATAAAGCCCGAGAATTCTTTCATCCACATATATCAAGTTCACACATTTAAGGCGTTCATCATTCCATTGGCCTTTGTGGAAGGGTAGTGTTAAATTACAAAATATAAGCCATGTTTTTCTCTAACAGCTTAATCTATCGGCAAAAAGTTCCCAATGTATATCCACATTTATTTTGGCTTTAGGGGGAAATGCTAATTCATATGGAATCAGAGTAATACCTTGACACTCCCTCTTACTAGAATTTTGTTAATTTCATGCTATTGTGTTCTATCTCCAGTCATCCAACCAATGCGGTGTTTATGTAGAGTTCGACTCACACACAACGGGAGAGTATTAAAACAATATGCCACATACATCACAGGGTTGTTTCATGACATTTAAAACCTTTAGGCATGACACATGTGCTTTACGAGCAGAGAAACCTCAAAATACGTCAGGCGAAAGTGAAGCTGAGTGAGCAAAATAAATTGAAAATGTCCCAATGCAGCTGCAAAGTTCCCCCACTTTAAAAATGTGCTAAGCCAGCACTACTCTAGCCAAAGGGAACCTTACGAGGGTTACAGCAAGCGGTGGACTCAATGCTATCATTCTAAACCACGCCAAAGAATCAACTCCAGAAGCCATCTCCAGAAATCAAACGTCTATCAAATCCAATAATTGGATAAGCCACAGTACAGCAACCCGAGACACAAACCGACAGTACGTGAGCAAAACCATCACGACTCAAAACCTGGACGGATAAGCACCACCCGTTTTGACTTCGATACTGGAAAAATCTCACGCCCCAAACACGCTTCGCAAATCAGACGACCGAGAATCGACGATTCCAGGGCATCGATACTGGAAAACTCGTCCAACAAGCACAGCACCCGCCATTCCCAATCTCACGCCCCAAACACGCTTCGCAAAGTCAGACGATCCCAGGGCATCGAAGAATCCGCCATCTCCCCCGCGCGCGCGCGCACCGCCCAGCCGACACCGATCACGACCGCACTCGAAATACAGAAACAGCAAGCGGAGCACGCGGAGAGACGTGAAGAGAGGATCGTCACCTTTCCAGACGCTGATCTTGAGAGCCTCCTTGTTGAGCCCTCTCACGTAGTTCCCCAGGTACCTCTGCAGGAGGTTCGCCACCTGATCCTCCAACATCTTCCCGTCCTCCTCCTACCTCCCCTCTCCTCTCTCCAAGCTCAATCCAGCCCGCGTCTCGCCGAGCCGCGACGGTCGCCGATGGAATCGAGAGCTAAATCGCGAGGAACGCGGGGAGCGGACATGGATGAGAGGCGCGCAGATTCGCCGGCGGCAGCGGAGGTCTCGGAGGCGGTGGAGCTTCTGGAGAAACGGAGAAGTTGAGAGAGCGCGAGAGCGCGAGAGCGAGATATATTCGTTTCTTGATGGCCACGTCTGCACTGGGCCTCGCTACCTCGCTAGGTGGACTGGAAGGTGAGAGCCGGAGGAGCGATCGGCTGCGACGCGCCCCCTCGGGAGCTCGCCACGTGGGCGTCAGGCGAGGAGCGGCGTGGAGCCGGGGGGATAGCATTGGGCGGCCGACGTCGGTTGTCGATGCGATCGGCTCACCGTGTCTGCCGACGTGGAATGGCGCCGACGTCATCTTATCCCCCTGGTAAATGAACGCGATCCGGAGGCGGTGGGTGGGGTGGGAATCGTGGCGCCAACTTAGGAGAGAAGGAAAATATTCTCGATATTTTATTTATTCTTTTTAATACCCTAAAAAACCCCAAACCTGGCACACTCCGCGACAAATTTACCCCAAACTATTTTTTTTCGACCACCAAAACCCCAAACCCAAGTACATATGCGACATCTACCCTCCGTTAGCTTCCATTCGATTTTTCCGTTAATTTTGCTTGATTGGTTGCCGACGTGGCAAGCCATCCGGAAATTCATAAGTTTAATACCATTAAAAACCCCAAACTGGTATATTTATGACAAATTTACCCCAAACCGGTATATTTTTATGACAAATTTACCCCAAACCGTATATTTACGACAAATTTACCCTAAATTAATTTTTTCGATCATAAAAACCTAAATTGGTACACGTGCGGCACATTTACCCTCTTTCAATTTTCCCAAATTTGATCGAGTTGTGATGTCCAATCAATTTTATTTTATGGATTACTCTAACATTGCCTCCATATCATTAATACTTGATTTTTTTTTTCTTTTTATTGGAATCATTATTAGAAAACTATTCAAAGGCTACCAAATGTGCACTTCATTCTTGTGCGGAGAAGATGCCCATTAACTAAAAGATGGACAGATCGCTTGCACACATATACAAAAGAATCACACTCAAAGCACACCTGAAATTAGCAACAAACATAAGTGATTTTGGTTCCGGCATTTCAACGAGCATGTGATGTACGAGTCACTCATACCATTCACATGCAAGTTCCATGTTAAAATTTTGACACACTTACGATTCAAGGTAGG
Organism: Eucalyptus tenuipes; assembly: GCA_014182365.1. NCBI lineage: Eukaryota > Viridiplantae > Streptophyta > Magnoliopsida > Myrtales > Myrtaceae > Eucalyptus > Eucalyptus tenuipes. The sequence continues at coordinate 25,409,753 of CM024540.1, read as the reverse complement.
AAAGACCACGTAACGCTAATAAGAACATGGACTAACACGAATGACCAGCAAAGCAAGAGTAATATGTAAGCGTACAAACAGATTGCGGACAAGCAGTAAACCATGTGGGCTTGAGACATATAAACATAAAGCCAAGTTTGTCACAAACCAAAAACGAGTGAAGCAACCACAATATCTGCACTTCTTTTGTATATGTGCGCAAGCGATCTGTCCATCTTTTAGTTAATAGGCATCCTCTCGGCACAAGAATGAAGTGCACATTTGGTAGTCTTTGAATATTTTCCAATAATGATTCCAATAAAAAGAAAAAAAAAATCAAGTATTAATGATATGGAGGCAATGTTAGAGTAATCCGGAAAATAAAATTGATTGGACATCACAACTCAGTCAAATTTGGGAAAATTGAAAGATGGTGCCGCATGTGTACCAATTTAGGTTTTTTATGATCGAAAAAATTAATTTAGAGTAAATTTGTCGTAAATATATTAGCTTGGAGTAAATTTGTCATAAATATACCAGTTTGGGGTTTTTAATGGTATTAAACTTATGAATTTTCACATGGCTTGCCACGTCAGCAACCACGTCAGCAAAATTAACGGAAAAATCGAACGGAAGCTAACGGAGGGTAGATCTGTCACATATGTACCCGCTTGGGGTTTTTGGTGGTTAAAAAAATAGTTTGGGGTAAATTTGCCACAGTGTGTACCACTTTGGGGTTTTTTTAGATATTAACCCTTATTCTTTTTGGGTAAGAAATATTCTCAGTATAAAGGCTTCTTCTCCTGTTGAGATTTTAGTAAACGGCTTTCCATATGCATCTTTGCACCCCCCCCCCACCCCCGCCCCCGAAAAAAATGTTGAGTTTTGTTCATTTCTTGAAAAATATCATATTTTTAAAAATTATTATATTTTTCTTTTTTTCAAGGCAATGATTCTTTTTTCTATTCAATAAATCTAATTTATTTTTAAAAAATTTTAAGAAAAATTTATCGAATTTTATGTTTTTAATCGACCAAAAATTTTGTAACTTTAATTTTATATATTTTTAAAAGATTGAATTTTAATTTTTTTTTTTTTAAATCGAACTTTTATTATATTAAATTTCCCTTTTTCTTTCATTTTCTTTTTGCTTTTTTCTTTCTTTTTCTTTTTTTCCTGTTTTATTTTCCTTCATCCTTCCTGCTCTTTCTTCACTTCTTCCTCCTTCTTCCTCCACCGCCACATGCCTTAGCAATGGCTGACTACCCACTACCCAATGAACATCTAAGATGTGAATTGATGAGCTCAAGATTTCGCCGATCCAAGCAAGCCCAAGCTTCATTGAACAAGGCGAGCTCAAGCTTCACCAAGGCCGGCAAGCTCAAGGCTTACGATCTCTTTGTCGACCTAGTGGCAAGGCTCGAGTTGGCCTATGGCCAGTCACCAACCGCCACTTGTAGCTAGCAATGATCAAAAAGTAAAAGGAAATGGGAGAAAAAGAAAAAGAATTAAATTTTTTAAATAAAGTAAATATAAGGCTTCATTTGTTTCATGAAAAGTAATTTCCGAGAAAATATTTTCCAGATTTGCTGGTGTTCATTTCACAAAAATAAACTATTAAGAAAAACGTTTTACGCTATTAGCAAAACATCTTCGAAAATAAAAAAATGTTATCCATTTTTTAGAAATATAAAACAATTTTCATAATTTCTTCCACCTCACCTTCTTTCACCAAACACATTTTCCATTTATATTCACATCCACCCAAAATTTTTTCTTTTATCTCATTTTTTTTTTCCAAAATTTTCCAAATTACCCTCCGTTTCTTTCCTCCTCCCTTTCTTTATTTCTTCCTATCATTAGATTTTCCTGAATCATCCTTGCTTTTTGCTATCTTTGACTGACTATTATACGTTAGTGCTTCATTTTTTTCTTATGCATTAGTTACCTTATCATGCGCATGAGAGCGTGCTGCGTGCCTTGAACCTAAATTATATATTTCAAGCCAAAAGAGACATTTGTTTGAATTTTATTTTCCAAAGCCTTGAACCTCCAATAATAAATGACGCTCACTTATCAAGTCTTTTTATCGTAATTCATTTTTATGTTGCACAAAAAATGAGAAAAAAATTACTCTGGCGCACAGAACTAAAGATAAGCAAAAGGAACTGATTAGTTTTGGGCGATTCTTGAAGGCACCAATCTGATTTCTGATTCCAAAAATAGTGGAATTGATGATTTTCGGTTCCACACGAAACCACCCGTCCGGATCGGATGATAATCTATATTTTTGGGATCTAAGTATCGTATTCTCTCTCTCTCTCTGCGCGAGGCCTCACGCATTTTGTCACTTGACAGGCGAGTCGCAACTGTTCTCCCGCCGTTCATGTCCGGTCACCGTTCTCTCTCTCTCTCATGGACTCCGAATCCGTCGCCACGTCCCTCTCTCATTTCAAAACCGGACCTATCTTTTAACCAAGTGGCGTGCAGAAGGAACTCTCTCTCTCTCTCTCTGTCGGTGGAGTGGAGCCATCTTTTGCAAGGATCAAAGCTGAAGACTTGTGGCTGGAAGTTGAGCTTAAAATGTAAGCGGACGTGGCTGTCGTTGGCTAAAAGTCAAGGGGCTGCTCTAGCAAGTTTTGGCAAAGGGGAAAAGACTTAAGTCTTTGCTGGAAAAATTGCAGGGAGCAGAGGGGTAAAAAGTGAAGATGCGGAGGAAAGTGAAAGGGGGAATGGAGTGAGATATCAGGCAAAAGGAGAGACCTTGAAGGGTCTTCCTGAGGTGGGGCAGGGGAGGACCCAAAAGGATCGGGAGCTTGCTGAGGGAGAGGGAGCTCGACTGTGAACACGAAGTGAGGTGAGGCCATTTTGTGAGAAGTTTCTCGAATCGAACCGAACCAAAAAAGTTCGATTTTTTTGCCATAAAAGAAAATGACATGGCCCTTTTTTTGCCTAAATGAAGACAAAAATCAACGTAAACCTACTATCATGATATAAATACATCCATATATCTAACAAAACATGAAGTTGGTTTCGAGGTCAAAATTTCTAAAATCCATCATAGATAATGAGTACATCTTCAAACTCAAATAATCCAACAACTATCGTCAGTATTGTCCTACTAGCCGCTAGCTAAAAGACTTGAAAAAATTGGGTTGAAAGGAGTGAGTAATCACAGCGCAATGAATAGTCCATATCTCTTACAAGCATATTGAGCACTCACTTTGCATATTTACAATATTGGGATGAAAGGGGTGAGCAATCACATATTATTATCTCTCCTAAGTAGATTGAACACTCACAATGTATATTTACAAAATCGTATTGAAGCTAATTTAATTCAAATCCATAGTATAGCATATGTACGAGATAAAAAAAAATAAAAGTTTATCTTTTCAACAAAATTTTAAACATATAAAAATGCTCATTTCATTGGTAATAACAAAGCAAATATCAATAGTTCGGTCAATTGATCAATCTCATCAATTCACATATCAATGGTCTATTCCATTGATCTATCTCACACCACACACCAATAGTCTATTTTATTGATCCATTTGATATCAAATCAAGTATTAATGGTCCATTCCATCAATCAATCTATTATTCAATATCAAACCATGATGTGACAAAATGACCTATGTGGAAACTTATAGTATGGTGTAAAAAGGAAAAATGGCCTGTAGAAATAAGGCTTGTAAATGAACTATTGTAATATAAATTAATGTGTTATGTGTGATGTATGTCTCAGTCTTCCAACTGTTATTTCTTTGAGGAGTTATATGTTTACATTTCCACATGTGCATGATAACAAGATAAAAAGAATCGGGTCGACGACAAATCTAATACGTCGTGAAAATAACCTTTGTCGCCCGTGACCCTAGAGATAGAGTTGGGGTCGTGACACTTAAAACCTTAAAGTAATATCCATTTTGGATTTTTATTTGAAAAAATTATAAAAATTTCAAATAAAAGCCCGAAGTGAACATTATTTCAAATAATGGTTTGAAATGGCCAAACCGTTTTAAATAAGAGCCTAAAATGACAAAATTATATCAAATAAAGAATTTTGGTCAGTCGGTGATTATTTCAACTATCAAAGATGGTTATTTTAGTAAAAAAAATTATAAATATATTTTGTTGATTTTTCTTTTCTATTTTATTTTTCTCTTCCTCCCTTGACCATTGATGGCGTCACCTAGGCATTAAGTGACCCCTCACCTAGGTTGTGCAGGCGAGGGTGACCCTCCCCCAATGCCAGCGAAGGCAGCCCTTGCTTGAGTCTAGCGACATCCATCATGGCTAGCAAAGGGAAGAGGGAAAAAGAAAAAAGAAAAAAGAAAAAAAAAGGGAAAAAGGGAAAAAAAAGGCAAAGTTTTTTAAAAATTGAAAGATGAATATGCCCTTAGACGAGCAAGATCATGACTTTTTTCTAGACTGAATGACTACTTAAGGTCTTTATTTAAGAAAATAATGACATTTTAGGCTTCTTTTTGAAACAAACTCCATTGCAAGTCATTGTTTGAAAAAAAAAATGAGAGTAATTTATAACCTCATTTGAAATTTTCTCGAAAAAACGACCCAACGTCAAGTGATTGTTTGAATTTTTCCCTTTTTCCCATAATGCAAGCTAAAAATTTCTTGAGACGACCTAAATGATCGAAGGGCGTGGCGGTTTCCTCACTCTCCAGGGAACAGAAATCACAACCGACTAACCCAAATCGCGATTTCGATTTCTCTTCTTCGCTTTTAGTGTACTTTAAGAGCACCATTGCAGGCGACATGCTACTGAGGAAACGAGGTGAACCTCGATTACCCACCCATCATGATCTTGTCACGTCGCACTATATTATTGACATATCATTCGATTGTACTTATTTTTCCTTCCGATTCGTTCTCCTTTACGAATAGTTTCTGATGCTGCAGGAACAGTTACGTGCTTGAGCTCTCAATGCGGTAAAGTTTATAATGCTTCCAAGAAGTTCTTGTCGTTGAATCAGCCTCCTCCATGGCACAGTGCAAATGCCGGTATTTCCTCTTTCATTGAAGCTACGCATGAAGATTCAAGAAAACTTAACGATGTGGGAAAATCAGTCGACGGCATCTGCAGTATCTTGAAAAAGGGTCCTTGGGGACCTTCCGTAGAGAGTGCCCTTTCGATGCTCGACGAAATGCTGAAACCAGAATTGGTTGTCGGGGTCTTGAGGAGAATGGAGGACTTCGATCTAGCTCTACATTTTTTTCGCTGGGTCGAGATGAAAACCGACCGAGCTCATTGCCCAGAGGCGTACAACATGCTCCTCATGGTAATTGCGAGGACAAGAAAGTTTGATAGAATGGAAGAGATATTAGAAGAAATGAGTCTTGCTGGATTCAGTCCATCTAACGATGCGTGTGTTGAGTTAATCTCGATTTGTGTGAAGTCACGGAAGCCCAGAGAAGCTTTTCAGCTGATTCAGATGATGAGGAAGTTCAACTTTCGGCCTGCATTTTCAGCGTATACCACCTTGATCGGTGCTCTTTCTGCTGTTCAGGAGTCTGATCTCATGCTTACTCTCCTTCACGAGTTGCAAGAGCTGGGTTATGAAGTGAGCTTACATTTGTTTACAACCATTATCCGTGCATTTGCAAGGGAGGGCCGAGTTGATGCTGCCCTTTCTCTGTTGGGTGAAATGAAGAGCAACTCTTTTCAAGCTGACATAGTTCTGTACAATGTCTGCATTGACTGCTTTGGTAAGGTTGGTAAGGTGGATATGGCATGGAAATTCTTTCATGAAATGAAAGTTCATGGTATAATGCCTGATGACGTGACATATACCAGTATGATAGCGGTCCTCTGCAAAGTGAATAGATTGGATGAAGCTGTGGAGTTATTTGAAAAGATGGATCGCATCCGGGATGTCCCCTGTGTTTATGCCTATAATACATTGATCATGGGTTATGGATCAGCTGGGAAGTTTGAGGAAGCATACAGTTTAATCGAGAGACAGAAGGCAAAAGGGTGCATTCCAGGCGTGATAGCATATAATGGCATTCTTACTTGCCTAGGGAGGAAGGGTAGAGTGGAAGAGGCATTGAGGATTTTTCATGAGATGAAAAGAGATGCGGCTCCTAATCTTATAACATATAATGTCCTGATAGACATGCTTTGCAAGGCAGGGAAACTTGAAGCTGCATCTGAAGTTAGGGATGCCATGAAGGAAGCTGGGTTGTTTCCTAATGTAATAACAGTTAACATAATGGTTGATCGCCTCTGTAAGGCTGAAAAGCTTGATGAGGCTTGTTCTATATTTGATGAAATGGATCGTATGGTCTGTACCCCTAATGCGTTTACATTTTGTTCGCTAATTGATGGCTTAGGAAGACATGGCAGAGTTGATGATGCCTATAGGCTTTACGAGAAGATGCTCGATTCAGGTCATGTTCCAGATGCAGTCGTTTTTACCTCCCTCATTAAGAACTTCTTCAAGTCTGGCAGGAAGGAGGATGGACACAAGATATACAAGGAAATGGTCCGGAGGGGCTGTTCTCCTGATCTGACACTTTTTAATACCTACATGGATTGTGTGTTTAAAGCTGGTGAGACAGAGAAAGGAAGGTCTTTATTTGAGGAAATAAAAGCTCAGGGATTTACTCCAGATGCAACGAGTTATTCTGTTTTGATACATGGCCTTGTGAAAGCGGGTTTTGCCAATGAAACCTATCAATTGTTCTATGCAATGAAGGAGCAAGGTTGTGTTCTTGATACCCGTGCTTACAACACTGTGATTGATGGATTCTGCAAGTCAGGTAAGGTTAACAAAGCTTATCAGCTACTGGAGGAAATGAAGTCCAAGGGTCACCAGCCCACGGTTGTTACCTATGGCTCTGTCATTGATGGGCTTGCCAAGATTGATAGGCTTGATGAGGCATACATGCTTTTTGAAGAGGCTAAAGCGCAAGGAGTGGAGTTAAATGTTATAATTTATAGCAGTCTTATTGACGGCTTTGGTAAAGTGGGTAGAATCGATGAAGCATACTTAATCATGGAAGAGCTGTTGCAAAATGGTTTGACTCCCAATGTTTACACTTGGAATTGTTTACTTGATGCGTTGGTGAAAGCTGAGGAAATAGATGAAGCCCTAGTTTGCTTTCAATCCATGAAAGACCAAAACTGCGATCTCAACCATTTCACTTACAGCATTATCATAAATGGTCTCTGCAAAGTTAGAAAATTCAACAAAGCCTTTGTGCTTTGGCAGGAGATGCAGAAGAAAGGTCTGAAGCCAAATACGTTGACCTACACGACGATGATATCAGGACTTGCAAAAGCTGGGAACGTTGTGGATGCTAATGGGCTATTTGAGAGATTTAAGGCTAGCAGCGGCATACCTGATTCTGCCACTTGTAATGCCATAATAGAAGGGTTAAGCAGTGCAAATAGGGCAATGGATGCATACTCACTATTTGAGGAAACTAGGTTAAAAGGTCATAAGATTCATACAAAAACATGTGTGGTTCTTTTAGATGCATTACATAAGGCTGAATGTCTTGAGCAGGCAGCAATCGTCGGTGCTGTTTTGAGAGAAATAGCAAAGTCTCAACATGCTTCTAAACACTGGTAACATGTTATGAGTTCATCCCATTGCAGAGGGAGGAGGTTCTGTGGTTTGCTAGAAATAGCTCCTTGAGCCTCAAGGTGACATCTCATCGTGTTGGAGTGATCATTAGGCCATTCACTTACAGAGTCTCTTTTGCCTCCATTGAGGGAATGCTATACCTCTAGATTCATTTCAGCATCATTGGTTTATAGGTGCACCCTTGAAGAATCATATCAGTGACACACTTGTTATTGTTACAATAGGGTGAATCAAAATAGGCATGCACAATGAGTTGGAAGTGCAATATATTTTTCTAATAAATTGCCCAATCCAGCAGGCCAAATATGAGACTTACAACCTCATAGACTTCCTCTCTTATAGCATTAACTTTCTTGTAATGTTGGCCTATCTGGTCATGATCATATTTGGTGGGTAAGCCATAGATGTGCGCAAGCCACTTTTCACATGACTTGAATAAGATTTCACCCATAGAAAAGTAGTTATGGCCGCCTAATATTATTGAGTGAGAGACACTGTGATTCGAACATGTGTCACAATTTCTTCTAGAAATGTCCATGTTATTTCTCTAACCCTCCATTGTATTTTCTTTGTTGGATAAAAGAAAAATGGCAATACATGGTTTTCATAAGATTACCTCTACGCATCAACTACGTTTGAGCAAACAAGTTTGTATCCTATCTTAAACAAAATTGTTCATCTATTTCAAAATTTGTCATTTTCATTCTAAGGAATTACCCCTACCATTTCCTCATCACACCCACCAACACACAATCCTAACTCACATAATCCTAGTCTTAGGGTGCATTTGGTTCAGCATTCTCAATGGACTTGCAGCCTTCAAAGCCCCTTGGGGGAATGCTGGACTGTTTGGCAATCATTTTGAAGTAGTTTTTAAGTGAAAGTCAGCATTGTGAATGCTGAAAACCCAATACTAGTAGGGACTAGCTTTGAACTTTCAGTATTTGGCCAAATGCTGAAACTTTTTTTTTCCAAAACTATCCTCACTCATTCTTCAAATTTCTGATTTTTCCCTCGTTATTATTTTTTAAATACCAAAATAATGCGAAAAAAATCAAATATATATAAATGCTAAAAAATTAAATATATTTTGGTCTTTTTAAAAAAATTATTTATATATTTGATTTTTAGCATACATATTTGATTTTTTTAGCATTATTGTCAAAATTTATATTTAATAAGTTGCATGCATTATTTTTTTAATTTTAAACAAATAAAAATTAAAAAATTTTGATAAAGGGTTTGGTCTTTTTAAAAAAAAATTATATATATGTATTTGATTTCTTACCATTATTATCAAATTTATATCTAAAAAGTCGCATATATTATTTTTTCAAATTTTAAAAAATAAAAATTAAAAAATTTCGATGAAGGATTTGGTCTTTTTTTAAAATATATATGTATTTTATTTTTTTAGTATTATTGTCAAAATTTATATTTAAAAAGTTGCATACATTATTTTTTTCAATTTTAAACAATTAAAAATTAAAAAATTCTGATGAAGGGTTTGGTATTTTTTTAAATATATATATGTATTTGATTTTTTAGCATTATTTTCAAATTTATATTTAAAAAGTTGCATACATTATTTTTTCAATTTTAAAGAAATAAAAATTTAAAAATTTCCATGAAGGATTTGGTATTTTTTTTAAATATATATGTATTTGAATTTTTAGCATTATTTTGAATATTAATATTTAAAAAGTTGCATACATCTTTTTTTTTTTTTTTTTCAATTTTAAACGAATAAAAAATAAAAAATTTCGATGAAGGGTTTGGTCCTTTTAAAAAAATTATATTATGTATTTGATTTTTTTAGTATTATTGTCAAAATTTATATTTAAAAAGTTGCATACATTATTTTTTTCAACTTTAAACAAATAAAATTAAAAAAACTAATATTAATCACCCAAAAAGGGCATTTTTCTCAAAGTTGCTTCTAAAAGATAGTTTACTCAAACGGCCTTTGCATTTCCGCTAAAGTCTTTAAGCTAAACTGTTTTTTGCATTTTCTCAATGAGCTTTTCAAATGTTGAACCAAATGCACCGTTTAGCATCTAGCTCAAGACCCCGCCGCACCGCTGCCGGTACAAAAGGACCTTGAAGAACCCACCACATAAGCTCTCTCTCTCTCTCTCTTCTCTCTCTCTCTCTCTTGGGGGCATTCCCAAAGGCAGCCAGAGGCGGCCAAGGGGGTGGCTTAATGGCAAAGGATGTTTGGCAATGCAATAGACTTGGTTAATGAGGGTAAGTGTGAATGGGTGGTTCGAGACGGCAGTTGTTTCTCAAGGAAAGGTATTCCGATCATTTTACTTTCGTAGAATAGGTTTGAAGACGCAAACTTATATTTGCAAATATAGTGAAAACTAAGAAAAGAATACTAGAGGTGTCTTAACTTGTGTACGACACTCACTTTAGTGTGATAACTTTTTACCGGCTCACTTAAATATCACTTTAAAAAAAAAAAAAACAATCACTTAAGTGTCAACTCTCATTTGAATCACCGAAAATCTAATGTGACAATATTTTATTAATTTCTAAATCCTATGTGACTTGCTGACGTACCCAATTAGTATATAATCTCTAAACGACGTCGTGTCACAAGTTAAAAAGTGATCACTTCAGTACCAGTCGTTGTAAAAAATAAAAATATGATCACTCCAGTGCAATTGTTGTTAAAAAGTAATCACTTTAAAGCCAAAAAACCCCTAAATAACATTGTATAGTAAGTTAAAAAGTGATCATTTCAATGCTAATCATTGTAAAAAAAAAATCATTTCAGTGTCAATCATTGTTAAATAGTGATCACATGAAATAGTGATCACTTCAGTGCCAAAAAATGTCACACACAGATAAATTTTTTTTATTATAAAGTGATTGCCATACACAAATTAAGGCACTTTTAGTGTTTTTCTCCATTTTCTTGCTATTTTATCTTGAATAAATGGTAATTTGCTCCTCGAGACTAGTTTAAGATGTTAACGAGATACATACAAAAGTGGGATAATATAATGGGAAGTGCGGAGAAAATATTTAGTGGTATGTGCGCGCCACGTCATCTACTCAGATGCGGACACCTTTCCCAAGCGGGACCCCCTCGAAATTGAGAAAAGGGCTGGTTTTCGCTCGGCTCGGCTCGGCTTACTGCAGAAGAAAGGACGGTCAGCATATTCCTCCCACTCAAAATTATTCTCTCTCCTCGCTTGAATGGGCGGGTTCTCTCTCTCCTCGTAAAAGAACCAAGAACGCTCAGAGCCTTCCTCTGTTTCCTTCTCCGCGCATCCCACCTCCTCCGCCTCCGCCTCCGCCTCTGCCTGCCCAAAAGCCTCGCTGGTCATTTGCCTCTGGCATCTTGGTCTCGTTCCCGAGCGGCACTAGGCTCCCCGCCGCTGACTGGGCACTGTCCCTGACGCTGGCCCGCTCGGTTGTGAGGGAGATTTCGGCGGACTTGGGCGGGGTCGACGGTGCGACGAAGAAGGAGAGGTCTGCTGCATTTTCTCTCTCTTTTTTTCAATGGAGCGCGCGCTATTTCTTCCCGCTTCTGCCTCTCTCTTCCTCAAGCACTCCTCTCCTCTCTATCCCGAGTCCTCTCACTCAACCCAAGCGCCCCCCTCCTCTCTGTCTTGAGCCCTCTCACTCACCCTAAGCGCTTCCCTCCTCGCCTCTGTCCTCGTGGCCGTCATCGACTTTCCAGCTGCGGCTCCAGAAATCGCCGACTGCCGACTGGCCTCTCGAGCTTCTTTGTCTTCTACTCCTTATTTGGTCCCGATTTTAGGACCCAAAGCTTTTGAAGTACAATGGCAAGGTTTGCTTACCTTGGCATGAGTAACAGTGACATTGATCCTATGCCAATCACCAAGTAGTGAGGAATTGCAATGATTCCCCTCTTTGTTAGACCTCACAAAGGAAACCACTATGCAATCTTTATCTCGTCCCTGGACAACAGTAACAGAATTCTCAGTGTGAAAATTATACGCTTCCCAAGAAAAATACAAAAAAAAAAAAAGAGCAAGAAAAGAAAAAAAGATAAGCATTGAGGTGAGAAGAACACACATGAACACACATTTCACATGCTAGACTTGCATAACAAAATGAATATTGTTAACGAATGCCCATTCAGCAGTGGTCAAGGTTCAAGAACATATATAAAATCGTTATCCTATTTGATGTAGGAAGTTTTCTCGTTATCCTATTTTGTAAATTCGAACGTGTGGCAGTCTTTTTTCCCTCCACTGCTGGCGTTGGGAATTGTGATTTATCGTTTATTGTTTCTAGTTTTAACATGATCTTTGTTAATCAGTTAAAGCATGGACATCTGTAGGATAGCTGGTTTAAGCATTAAAATTGTATGTTTTAAGTTGAGAAGCAGGTGTCTCTTTGTTCTCAAGTTCTGAAAGTCTAAAACTGTGCCTGTGGCTTTGTGAAATAATTTTCCCAGTCATGATGATTATAAGTTCTATAGTAGTGTGATTACTAGGGTGTCTGTATGCTAATCATTGTCACGTTAATGCAGATGCTTGGCTTCTTTCACCATTTCAAATTTGCTCTTCATTTCCAATCTCTGCACTTTTTGTTGGTAAGCAGTTCTTTTATTGATCATTTGATGTCGGGGTCAGATCTAGAATTCTTTGTATTTAATTGAAGTGTACTTGACAGTTCTTTGCAATTATAGGCACTGATGAGAGATTTAATGTCAAAGGCTAAGGTGCCTCCAAATGTTGGTGGAGAAACCCCAGCCACTGGTAGTCTAGATTCTACCTCTGGACAGGTTTATAAGGAGAAGAAAAGGCCCTTGGATTATGTAAATGATGATACATGCAATGCCATTCTAGAGACATCTTTCCTAAGGCTGGTCAAGAAAGAAAAAATGGCGTCATCTTCTTCATTTGAGAGGACTTTGGCAAGGCAGCTCAGATTGGTTGGCAATGGCCTCCTCAATGCCCCTTCTTCTATTGACAAGCTTCTCGTTCTTCTCAATGAATGGTGCCCAATATGCCCATTCATGCATTTGCAAATGATGATCTGGTGTGCTGTGTTTCTTTGCCTTACTTACGGTATGCTGTGCTCCTTGGGATAAAAAAAAAAGCGTGATGGTGTTTGATAGTTGTTTGGTGCTGTGCAGTATTTGTGCTGAATTACTCATCAGCATTCTTTGCCTTTGGAACTGATTTTCATTTCTGTCTTGAATTTTTTTCCATCATACCTCTTTATCAGATGTACCGTTTCTTCGTATGGTTTTGTAGATTGTCCTTTTCCTCCAAGATTTCTGCTTTAAGCTCATTTAATCACATTTCAGGCTACATAATCTGATTATGTTAATTGGTACAGTTTTCTTTCTAGTTTTCCATTCCAGTAGACTCTCTCTATCTGTTAGTCCCTCTCTTTGTTTTCTTTTCCCCTTGGCTGGACAAAACCTATTAAATAGCTGAACAGAACCATTATTCTCACCTTCAAAAGCTTTTCCCACAGGTGGCTTATGGGGTCGTTTGTTCCCCTGGAGAAGTTGTTCCTGATCTGGATAGTGCTCCTAGATCGAACACCAGTGATGCTGTTGTCCTTCTTTTCCCCAATGATATTGTTCCTGTTGCTAAAACAAGTACAAAAAAGGCTCATTCTGCAGATTTTAAGGGTTCAGTGAAGCTGGGAGTTGACTTAGAGGCACTTCCAAAGAAAAGGGAACAAAAACCTAACAAGTTGATGAACCCTGGTGAAGGCTATGACCTCTCTTGGCTATATGCAAAGGGGCAAAAATATGGTCGTAGAAGGGTCCTTGGGAATGGACACGATCTTTCAGCTGCCTCTAAAGTTCCCTCAAAAATGAGAAGAATGCAGCAAATGTTAAATATTGAGCCAGGTGCAGGTGAGAGCACTGTCGCTTGGGATGAGGAAGCTCCAGTCCTTGGTGATCTTGCCAGGAAAAAATCAAAGCTCCTGGTAGTGGGGGGAAAGATGAGCAATTATAACAATGCTGTATTAGAGGTATAATCGTAATTTTTGCAATATAATCTGATTATGTTAATTAGTACAGTGCTATATTTTTATTATCTTTTCTTAATTAGAAAGCCTTTTTTTCCCCTTCAATTTAAATACTGAAGTATATCAGAAATTTTCTATTGAACATTTCTATACAATAGTCAAACAAGATCTTTGAACTGCTGCTGTTATTATTATTATTATTGTTGTTGTTGTTGTTGTTGTATTATTATTATTATTATTGTTGTTGTTGTTGTTGTTGTTGTTGTTGGTAGTAGTAGTATACTTAAGACGCGTTTGGCAACTTGCTAAATAGTAATTGTTTTTATTTTTCTATTCCCGGGAATAGATTTGGAACGAAAATCCATTTGGTAAATTTTTTTGTTTCGGAAATAGATTTGGAATAGAATCAATGAGTAAAAAAAATTGTTTCTTTCTCTTTGGAATAATTCTAGAATCAAGCCAACGCAAACTTCTTTTTTTCCTCTTTCCTCTTCTTCTTCTCTTCTTGTTTTTCTTCCTTCTCTTTTCTTCTTCCACCGCCGCAATCGTCGGCAATCGCCTCCGCCGACCATTTGCAATCGGTTGGGCGAGGTCCAGCAAAACTCGCCTGCTTGGGGGAGCTTGACCTTGCCAGATTTGAGGCTTCTCGCCCAACTAAGGCTCAGCCAAGCCTCGCTTAGCTGCCTGCAACGCTCTGATGAGGTCACTGGCCCTTGTCTGGCCAATCACCGGTCATCCCGAGGCCAACAAGCAGCCAAAGCTTTGGCTTGAAAAAGAAGAGAAAGAAAAGAAATAAAGAAAAGATGAAAAAAGTAATAAAATTATGAAAAAAATCAAAAGAAAATGACTTGAATTAAAAATTTTGAGGATGATGCCAAACACAATTCTATTCGCTCCAACCTTTAAAATGATTGCGTTTTTGCCATTATTTTTGTAGTTGTCCCTAATTGACCTCTTTACATATTACTGTTGATCATAAGCATTCATTCCAACTCTTGCCTCTATTCTGCTGTATCATAAAACTGAGGCATCTCAGAGTATTCTGCTCATTTTACTAATGTTTTCCTGTGTTTTCCATTGCCATTGCTTTAAGATGCTTGCATATATTCTTACTTGTTGTGCTAGCATGTTATCGAGGTCCTTACTTATACAGCCATTCTGATATTGTTATTGCAGGTGATAGAAATACACAATTTTATGCCAAACACAGTTCTACACCCCTGGCTGTAGCTTTTGGCCAACATTCCATGTCCAATTTTACCGATAGAGCTGCACTACAAATTTGAGAATTTGGACAAGCAAAACAACGACCATAACGGCCCACCAGATAAAAGCCACGACAGCAGCTTTTACGTGGTAAAAGTCCATCTTTCCATCTCGTTTCTCTCCTCTCTTATTCATCAATATCATCAGTAGTAAGAAAGTAACAATTAAGAGTGTCAATGCAATCCACATCAAGATCATCACCAAGTTGGTCCATACGCGACTCTTTGACACTATACCAATTATTGAAAGTACGATTACGGAAAAAGACAAAACATAACACCCTATGTTTCAACCATTAAAAGAGTCAAATATTGATTCGTGCCTATCAAAAAGTATAGATTTTCCCGCCATCTTAGATGCCTCTGAAAAAGTACCTCCTGGTGGGTTTACTAAAATCTGAGAAGCCGTCGTCACGAATAATATCGCGACGACTATAATGACCTGTCGCATCCTGTCATCCCAAAATCTTTTCTCCTCTTCCCCGTTGACTGGCTGAAAAGCGCGAGGTGGACGCTGGTCCCTATCAACACCTACCCTGGCCATGATAATGAGTAATGAAATAGAGCCTGCATGTGACAGAATGTTTCTGCATAAACAAAATGAAATTATATATGGCTCGAGACTTGTAAATGGTAATGATAGCCAAATGTTGGGAAATCCGCATCATAAAGTAAACAATATGCACCAGTCGCCATACCAGTTATTGAAAGTACGATTACGGAAAAAGACAAAACATAACACCCTATGTTACAACCATTAAAAGAGTCAAATATTGATTCGTGCCTATCAGAAAGTATAGATTTTCCCGCCATCTTAGATGCCTTTGAAAAAGTACCTCCTGGCGAGTTTACTGAAATCTGAGAAGCCGTCGTCACGAGTAATATCGCGACGACTATAATGACCTGTCGCATCCTGTCATCCCAAAGTCTTTTCTCCTCTTCCCCGTTGACTGGCTGAAAAGCACGAGGTGGACGTTGGTCCCTCTCAACACCTACCCCGGCCATGATAATGAGTAATGAAATAGAGCCCGTATGTGACGAGAATGTTTCGCATAAACAAAATGAAATTATATATGGCCCGAGACTTGTAAATGGTAATGATAGCCAAATGTTGGGAAATCCGCATCATAAAGTAAACAATATGCACCTGTCGCCATACCAGTTATTGAAAGTACGATTACGGAAAATGACAAAACATAACACCCTATGTTACAACCATTAAAAGAGTCAAATACTGATTCGTGCCTATCAGAAAGTATAGATTTTCCCGCCATCTTAGATGCCTCTCGAAAAGTACCTCTGGCGGGTTTACTTGAAATCGAGAAGCCGTCGTCACAAGTAATATCGCGACGACTATAATGACCTGTCGCATCCTGTCATCCCAAAGTCTTTTCTCCTCTTCCCCGTTGACTGGCTGAAAAGCGCGAGGTGGATGCTGGTCCCTATCAACACCTACCTTGGCCATGATAATGAGTAATGAAATAGAGCCTGTATGTGACAGAATGTTTCTGCATAAACAAAATGAAATTATATATGGCCCGAGACTTGTAAATGGTAATGATAGCCAAATGTTGGGAAATCCGCATCATAAAGTAAACAATATGCACCTGCCTTGACTGATTATGATACTCATCTTAGCACCGTGAAGGGAAATAAAGAAATAGAATGTCAAGATCAAATTTGATGTAACAGGTGCTATTCTGGCGTCAAAGAGTCGCATATGGACCAACTTGGTGATGATCTTGATGTGGATTGCATTAACACTCTTAGTTGTTACTTTCTTACTGCCGATGATATTGATGAATAAGAGAGGAGAGAAACCAGATGGAAAGATTGACTTTTACCATGTAAAAGCTGCTATCGCGGCTTTTATCTGGTGGGCCGTTATGGTCGTTGTTTTGCTTGTCCAAATTCTCAAATTTATAGTGCAGCTCTGTCGGTAAAATTGGACATGGAATGTTGGCCAAAAGCTATAGCCAGGAGTGTAGAATTGGGCGAAGTACACCCCAAGTGCCAAAATTTGGCACGGAGGGACACTTAAGTGCCAAAAATTTGGAAATGTACACTTAAGTGCCAAAAAATTGGAGCAAAATTGATAACTTAAGTGCCACTCGGCAAAAATCCGGCCAAATTGCTTATGTGGCAATTTTCTGGCGAGGTGAGTGCAAAACGACGTTATTTTGCATGCTGACGTGGCGAGAAAATGCAAAAACGATGTCATTTTGTCTCTGATGTGGTAAAGAGTTAATATTAAAATTAATTAAATTAAATTTAAAACTAAATTTATTTAAAATATTCTAAAAAATTAAAAACTTAAAATTTTAAAAATTTTAAAAATTTTAAAAAAAGGGGGCCGAAGGGAGGCGGTTGAGGGCTGAGCCCTCGCTGCCGTCACCTCCCTGCCACCACCAGGAAGGGTTGATGACGGAGGGGGAGGTCGGCCAAGGTCGGCCGGCCCTCGGCCGATCGGCAACGAGGGCTCGCGAGCCTCGCCCAAATTACCGACCCTTGGGCGACTGCGGCGAGGGCCCGCGAGCCCTCGCAGGATTTGGGGCGAGGGTCGGCGGCCCTCGCCGAGTCGCCCAAAGCACCGGTGGCCCTTGGCCCGACCGAGCAAGGGCCGCCGACCCTCGCCCCGGATCCGGTGAGGGGGCCGCGACCCTCGCCCCGATCCGGACGAGGGCTCGCGGGTCATCGCCGCCGGTCGGCTAGCCCGAGGTCGGCGACGAAGGGGGAGGGTCGACCGGGGTCGCCGGCCCTTGGTCGATCGGCAACAAGGGCTCACGAGCCTTGCTCAGATTACCGGCCCCTGGCTGACCTACGGCGAGGGCCCGCGAGCCCTCGCTAGATCTAGGGCGAGGTCGGCGGCCCTCGCTCGCCGGGCCAAGGGCCGCCGCCCGCGAGGGGCGACTTGAGCGAGGGCCGCGAGCCCTCGCCCGGATCTGGGGGCGAGGGTCGCGGCCCTTGCCGCCGCCGATCGGCCAAGGGTCGGCGACCCCGGCCGACCGTCCCCCTCCGTCGATGGCCCTTCCGGCGACGGCGGGGAGGCGGCGGCAAAGTGAGGGTTCGCCCTCGGCCGCCTCCCTTCGGCCCCCTTTTTTTAATTTTTTTTTAAATTTTAAGCTTTTTATTTTTTAGAATATTTAGTTTTAAATTTAATTTAATTAATTTTTATATTGATTATTTACCACATCGAGACAAAATGACGTCGTTTTTGCATTTTCTCGCCACGTCGAGTGCAAAACGACGCCGTTTTGCACTCACCTCGCCGTAAAAATGCTACGTTAGCAATTTGGCTAGATTTTTGTCGAAGTGGCACTTAAGTTATCTATTTTGCTCCGATTTTAGCATTTAAATGTCACTCCGTGTCCAAGTTGTGGCACTCAAAGTGTCCTTTCCTTTGTAGAATTGTGTTTGGCATAAAATTGTGTATGTCTGTCACCTGCAATAACAATATCAGAATTGTTGTATAAGTAAGGACCTCGATAACATGCTAGCACAACAAGTAAGAATATATGCAAGCATCTTAAAGCAATGGCAATGGAAAACACAGAAAGACATTAGTAAAATTAGTAAAATGAGCAGAATACTCTGAGATGCCTCAGTTTTATGATATAACAGAATAGAGGCAAGAGTTGGAATGAATGCTTATAATCAACGGTAATATGTAAAGAGGTCAGTTAGGGAAAACAACAAAAATAATGGCAAAAGATGGAACCGCTTTACACTTCCATGTAAAAGGATATAAATATCCATGCACCAAGTTATATATTGATCACACATTTATATACAATTCTAAATGGGTAGCAACTACCAATGTGATGAATAAACATATGCACAATGAAGTATTAACTACAAACACAATCCATGTCCAAGTACGACCTCCACCGGAAAAATCGTCAGAAATGAGGATTGCAGGAGACATGCACGGGATCCGAGACTACAAGAGGAAGCTTCTCTACATGCATAACCAGTCTCTTCATGTTCTCTCTGGCGATGGAATTCAGGTCGATGATCTCGACGCCAGTCATATATATCCGCAGGTCACCAGAGTCGACTCTGTTGAGACTGTCTCGGCAGAATGGGTAAGACTGAGACCTGGCACGCCTGAAGCACCCAAGCAGATGAAACATACATCAACGGAATTAGATATTCAGTTTAAATCAAGCAAATAACATGACCCATCAAGCACTACCAGCATGACTCAACATTTTTATGTCCAACTTATAATAACAGTCTTCAAGATTATGGAGTAATCAGACCTAGATTTAAAAATTGATCTTACACATTGACACGGCAAAGAAAACCTTGCATGACTGTTCTAGTGTTGGAGAGAACTGGTGCTGAATAGATGTGGCTAAATGTCTTTCTAATTTCGGTGAGTGGTTGTTCTCTAATACAGGGGACGTGCACATTTGAGCGTACATTTTCTGAGCAGGTCTAAATCGCAGACTCCAAACTGTCGTTAGTGTCCATGCAACAGGATGTAGCAGCGCACAGATAATTCTCTTTAACATGAAATGACTTACCAATTACGATAACACTACATGCACATATAATGATTGCAATGCGGCAGTACGATCTTGCTGCTCATCTCCATGCAAATACTACATTCCTCTTCTCTCTCAATATCAATTTCAAATAGCTTTCCCTTGTCAAGTTCATCTTTTCTTTTGTACTTGGCGGCACGCACTTCTTTTTGTTTCCTCTCTTCCACGTCATTATTCCTCCGTGAAGTTGCATAAGCGAGGGAAATATCACACCCACTCATGAAAAGCGAAGGTTGATGTAGGATTAAGGCGAAATCTTCTTTGAGATAGAATTTTATGAAATTCCGATAGGACTTAGAAGTGGTATCAAGAGTGAAGGCAGGAGCCAGAACTTCGTTCCACTAACCATAGAACTCTTTAATGCTAGCTTTTCTTTCATGAATAGACACGGTCGTCTTGCCATCTACATAAGCCTGCGATAATTCCCATCACGTCAGCACATGAATAGAAGAAATGCTTGCTTTAAGTCCATTCCACAAGATAGCCACTATTTCATTAAAGAACAAAAAAACCAAGAAACTGCAGTCTACCTTGTAAATGAGAATCCTAAGCAATCCTAAGGTACCGTCGAGGTGGCAATCAGTCCACTGAACAGGAAATAGCAAAGGGCCAGCAGATGGGCTGTAGGATAATCTCATTTGAAGAGAAGCACTATCGTATTCCCGAGGGTAATCTGAAGCTTTGAGGTTCAAACAAAAAGTATACAGAACCTTGTGGTGGGAAGATGATTTCACACATCAAATAACATTTACTAGCTTGCCAATGTTCTAATGCTATGAAACCATCTAACCTACTTCATTTCCAAAATTCTCTGGGAGGCTGTGCTAGTAGATTAATCCAATCAAGCAAGCACACTACTTCTGTCTCAAAAGAATATATGGTTCATGCGCTACTAACCCTGATGGTCTTATGATAGCAACTGGATGGAACGAGACTCAGGAGACGTTCGGCCTCCTCACGGCTCACCCGGTCACCCCGTTGTCATCCCTCCACCACATCGACTACACCAACCCAATCTTCCCCAACGTGACCCGACCCAACGCCTTACGACACCTATAAAACAAGGACCGAGACCACCAGACAACATCAGAAGCAAGAAGTCTGAGCATACAATCACTTCCTAAGTAGCCCCAACTTTGTCAGAGGTACCGATTGGCATGCTTCATGAGCATGGGCAAATATATATAGCAAATGTCCACTTTCCAATTTTTAATCAGTAAAGAAGCATTTTCATCCTATTTTCCAATTTTCGAAGGCGATATAGCAACCTCCTTCCTTACATGTTCAAGCATCATTCACTCTCGCTAATCTCGTGAAAGCCAAATTTGACTTCACCAATGATGTGATAGTATATATAGGAATAGTCTTATGTGTAAACTGTGTAGTTTGTGAACCTACTGAACCAAAAAAAAAAAAAAAAATTAAGACTCGCCGCTAGAATGGAAGGCTCCGGCCAATCAAATTTTGTCAACTTCCCTTTGCTTTAACTCTATATTTGTCATCTATTCCTCAGGGTTTACCTAGGGTCAATCAAACTTTGGTGACGAAGATTGCAAGTTGAGATAATGGAGAGAATTCCTCACAGTAAATGTTCGATTCGATTGTTCAAAAACTGAAAAGAAGAGCCCAACACCAGAGGACACCGACCATGCCCATGGAAAACCTTCATCTTATTGGACATAGTGACAAAGACAAGGGAAGCAAAAAAAAGCCCCAAACGCACCTCGAATGGAGTTCAGCCAGTCGATGACCTCCCCTCGGGACTTAAGTCTCGAGAGCAGCGCGTAATCACCGAGCCCAATCACCGACCGGCTCCGCAGCGTGCAATGGTAGGACGTGCCTCAAGCTCCGCTCTCGCCCCACCATAGCTAGATCTCTACCCCCATCTCTCCACCTCAAGAAGAAATGGCCCTCCCTCCTCCTCCGGTCGGTCGACAAAGCACATTTATTAGGGCCTTAATGTGCTTCGTCGGCGACGGTAGGGGAACGACCACTTGACGAACGCCGGAGTAGCAACAAGCGTGGAGAGAGAAGCGAGCAAGCGAGCGCTGGAGCAAGGGTGGCCATAATGTAGTTCGTCGGCGACGGCAGGGGTACGGCTGCTTGACCCACGCCTGAGTAGCAACGAGCACGGAGAGAAATTTTGGGATTCAAAATTTCGAAATGTTGGTGTGAGAGAAAGAAATGGAGAGGAACCAACGTTTGCTTCTCTTTCTTAAGAAGGAAAGAGAAAAAGTTTCCCATAACAAATACATTGTAGAGCAGAGAGAGGGTACAGGCTAGGAGGAGAGAGAGGGCGTGCGGGAGAGAGAGCGCTTCGCGCTTCTCTTTTTCGAATTTGACCGAGTGAATGGTGGGTCAGGAGAGAGAAACGAATATATCAATTTTCCGAAGTCGGCTCTAATTCCAGCGTGGCATCGAGCAACACATGTTGCCCGGTGAGTGGCCTCTAACTAGTACATGCTAGAATTAGAGCTGCACCTAATATTTTCTTGGGCGGCGGAGATTGGTTGTTGATGCGATCGGCTCACCGTGTCTGCCGGCGTGGAATGGCGCTAACATCATATTAATCCCCCAAAAAAAAAAAAAACAAACAAAAACCCCCCAAAACCTCTTTTTCCCGGGAAATGAACGCGATTCGGAGGCGGTGGGGACGGGGTGCGAATATTCTCAGTTTTTCTTTTTTTGCTTTTTCTGGGTAAAAAATATTCTCTGAGTGTAGAGGCTTCTTTTCTATATGTGCATCTTCTCGCGCCTTCCGAGTCTTATATTTATATTCGCATCTTCCCAAAATCAAAATACATCTTTTTATCTCATTTTCTTCCGAGATTTTCCAAATTACCCTTCATTTCTTTTTTCCAGGCCTGCCCATTTCTTGAATAACCACCCACTTTATTTCTTTCTTCCTATTATTAGATTTTCCCAAATCATCCTTACTTTTCGCTATGTTAAACCCAACTATCGTACATTAATGCTTCATTTTCTTTCTATGCATCAGTTACCTGATCATGCGGACGGGAGCGTACCACGGGTCTTAACCGTAGATCATACATTTCACGGCAAAAGAGTCGTTTGTTGGAATTTTATTTTCCAAATTTACCATCCAATAATATATGATGCTCACTCATCAACTGGACAAAGAACAGTGCAAGTGCCAAAATTTGGCACAGTGGACACTTAAGTGCCAAAAGTTTGGAAAGTGACGACAAGTCTTAAAAATCGGAAAGAAAATGCATCACTTAAGTGTCAATCCAACCAAATTGCTGACGTGGCGATTTTTCGCGAGGTGAGTGCAAAACGGCGTCGTTATGCACGTTGACGGGACTAAAAATGCAAAAACGACATAATTAATATAAAAATTAATTAAATTAAATTAAAAACTAAATTTATTTAAAATATTTAAAAAAAAAAAACTTAAAATTAAAAAAAAAGGGCGGGGAGCCGAAGGGAGGTGGCCGAGGGCTGAGCCCTCGCTACCGCCGCCTCCGCCTCCCCGCCGCCGTCGGGAAGGGCCGGCGACGGAGGGGGAAGGGTCGGCCGGGGTCACCGGCCCCTGGCCGACCGGCGGCAAGGGCTCGTGAGCCCTCACCTAGATCGCCGCCCCTAGACAACTTGCGGCGAGGGCCCGCGAGCCCTCGCCGGATTTGGGGCGAGGGCGGCCGACCCTCGACGGATCCGGGTGAGGGCCGTGACCCTCGCCCCAAATCCGGGCAAGGGCTTGCGGCCCTCGCCATCGGTCGGCCGGGGGCTAGCGACCTCGGTCGACCCTCCCCCTCCATTGCCGACCCTTCCCGATGGCGGCGAGGAGGTGGCAGCGGCGAGAGCTCGGCCCTCGGTCGCCTCCCTTCGACTCCCCCTTTTTTAAATTTTAAGTTTTTTTTAAATATTTTAAATAAATTTAATTTTATTAATTTTTATATTAATTATTTACCACATCGAGACAAAACGACGTGGTTTTTGCATTTTTAGCCACGTCGGCGTGCAAAACGACATCATTTTGCACTTACCTCGTCGGAAAATCGCCACGTCAGCAATTTGGCCATATTAACACTTAAGGGGAAAAGTGCCAAAAAAGTCTTAAACCTTTTGTTCTTGTGTTGATTTAGTCCTAAACTTTTTTTTTTGTGCCGATTTAGTCCTAAATCTTTTTAAGTTGTGCCAATTCAGTCCTTTCCGGCCAATTTTGGCCGGATTTTGCTAATTGGACGCCAGCCGACTAACGTGGCTTGATCGGCGCTAACGTGGACAACTTTTAATAATATTTTAATATTTTTTTTTTTTTATTTTATTTTTATTTTTTATTCTCTTCTCCTTCCTCCAACCGGTCGCCGGACCTCGGCGACCGGCCGAGGCAACGGCCGGCGAGGTTGATCTCGACCTCGCCGGCCACCTCAACAAGTGGCCGCGAGGGCCGCCTCGCGCGAGCGGCGAGGCTCGCCCTCGCCGAATCCGGCGAGGGTCGAGGCCGCGAGGCTTGACCTCGCCGGATCTTGTGAGGGTCGAGCCTCGCCCATGGCCGGCGAGGGCGAGCCCCGCCAGCTCGGCATGAGGAGGCGGCCTCAAGTCGACGAGGTGGTTGTCTTTGCGTCGCGAGCATGCCTTGCTACATGTGGGTCCCGTCGGAAAGCACCATTCGGAACCTCTGCCGCTCCCTCTCCACGGCGTTGGCGCCGCCCGGGTTCTGGTTCTGGTTGTCGGGGGTCTTCACCATCTTCATGTCCACCACCCGCACGATCGGCTTCACCTCGTTCTCCCCAACGAGCTCGCACTCGCAAATCTTCCGTATCACGCCCTCCGTCGCTTCACCGCCGCCAACATCTCTCCGAACCGGCGAGAGGGGGACGCGCCGTTGCTAGGGTTATGGTAGAGATGGGTGAGAGGAAATCGATCACGACGGATTGAAAATCGATAGCTCGAGTGAAGCCGCCTCCTCGCGTAGATTCGGCGGGGCTCGCCTCGCCACCCAGGCCTCGAGGGCGGCCTCGCGCCGAGCGAGCAAGCCTCGCCGCCCGCGCGAGGCTGCCCGTGGCCAACGGCGAGGTGGCCGGCGAGGTTGACCTCGACCTCGCCGGCCGTCGCCTCGGCGGTCGCCCGAGGTTCGGCGACCGAGGCTGGAGGAAGAAGAAGAGAATAAAAAATTAAAATTAAAATATTAAATATTAAAATATTAAAATATTATTAAAAGTTATCTACGTCGGGCGATCGGGCCACGTCACCCGGCCGGCGTCCAAAAAAAAATCCGGCCAAAATTGGCAAAAAAGGATTGAATTGGCACAACTTAAAAAGGTTTAGGATTAAATTGGCACCAAAAAAAGGTTTAGGACTAAATCGGCACAAAGACAAAAGGTTTATGACTTTTTTGGCACTTTTCTCGACACTTAAGTGATCCATTTTGCTCTGATTTTGGCACTTAAGTGTCACTTTCCAAACTTTTGACACTTAAGTGTTCCTCCATGCCAAGTTTTGACACTCCAAGTGTCCGTACCTTCTCATAAACTCACCTCTCATTTTGTTTCTTTGTATAATTTTTATCGTAATCCATTACGATGTTGAAGAAAAATGAAAAAAAAAATTGCTCTAGCACGTAGAACTAAGGATAAGCAAAAGGAGCTGTCCGGATCGGATTGAACCGACCAGTTCTGGGTAATTCACAAAGGCACCGATCTGGTTCCTAATTTCAAAAAGGTGAAATTAGTGATTTTCATATGGTAAAATAAAAGAAGATAGAATTCCTGATTATTCAGAACTTAATCGAATCATATCTATCGAATCATATCTATTGTTCATCAGTTTAGTTCCACATCAAATCATCCATTAGGATCACTCGGACCAGACCATTGAATTTTTTTAATTTTCTTTTTTTTTTTGGGGTCCGGAGGAGCTTCCCTTGGAGGAGTTGGAGCCAGGCCCAAAAGTATCGTATTCTCTCTCTCTCTCTCTCTCTCTCTCTGCGCGAAGCGTCTCGCGTTTTGTCACTTGACATGCAAATCACAACAGTTCGCTCACCGTTCTCTCTCTCTCTCACGAACTCCTAATCCGTCGCCACGTCCCCCCCTCTCTCTCTCTCTCATTTAAAAACCGGACCTATCTCTTTCTCGATCAAGCAAACCCGAAAGCAAAAGGGACGGAACAAAAGAGAGACCAAATCAAGTGTCGTGCAGCAGCAATTCTCTCTCTTTCTCTCTCTCGGTGGAGTGCAGCCATCTTTTGTAAGGGTCAAAGCTGGAGAGTTGTGGCTGAAAGTTGAGCTTAAATTGTAAGCGGACGTGGCCGTCGTCGGCTAAAAGTAAGGGGATGCCGTAGCAAGTTTTAGCAAAGAGGAAAAGACTAAAGTCTTTGCTGAAACAATGGCAGGGAGCAGAGGGTAAAAAGTGAAAGGGGGAATGGAGTGAGATATCAGGCAAAAGGGAGAGACCTTGAAGGCTCTTCTTGAGGTGGGGTTGGGGAGGACCCCAGAAAATCGTGAGCTTGTCGAGGGAGAGGGAGCTCGACTGTGAACACGAAGTTTTGTGTGAAGTTTCTGGAGCTCTTCTAGCCGTTTCCTTCGGCAGTTCCTTTCTCTTGGATGAGAAAGCACAGAAAGTAAACGTGAGAGCGAGAGCTGAGCCGAGAACGTCGGGATGCAAGGTCCAGTCCAGTTCCTAGTTCCATGGAACAGAGAGTCATCTGTCGGTTCTCGGTTCTAGTCACTTTTATGTACAACTTGCATGGGAATTGCCATATATAATTAATCAAAACACTCGATCAATTCACTTTTTATTCCTTTCAAAATCACGTTTTCTAAAAACATAAAATAATATTGGTAAGTGAATTCTATCCACGATCTAAGCACTTAACTTGTCACTTAATGAATCGGTTATCCGCGTTCATTTCATCTCCTCAGAAAGTAACCACTATTTTCGTTTTGGACCACTTTAAATGTCTTATTTTCTCGTTTTACATGTTAATTCGACTGTACACATCACATGCTGCATGCTCAATCCTAGTTTTTTTTTTTTTTTTTTGACCATGACATAAAAAGCGTGTGTTTTCAGGCTAAAAACATATCGTATCTTATCAAGCCGTGCACGCATCTTTAAAATTCATCTACCTCTCCAGTTATATGATAATCATGAATACTTACATGAATTAGGAACTTTTACGGTCCCTCAAGGGAACAATTCGCTCTCCTAAAAAGCCGCGCCCCATTAGTATTCTCCTACACAAAATGTCATTCCTCACAAGGAATTGTGAACAACCGAGATTCGATTCTCTTTCAAATCCTATGATCATTAATCGCCAAGGATCAGATCTTCCGGATTTGTAGAAGTCAGGGATTTGCTTGTCATAATCTTTTTTTACTAACACAACGTCGAGAAGATACTAATCATTAATAGGTCAAAACTTACCTCTTTTTTTTAATAAAAATCACCGATTACATGACAAGATTACTAGCAAAGTTAGTAGAAAGTTCAATGATAATCGTCATAGGCTTTGAGGATGTGTTTATTTCGTAAATATTTAATTTTGAAAATATTTCCTTGAAAGAAATAGTTAGCGCTCTTTTGAAAAATTAGTCGACGAAAAATATTTTTGTCATCAACACCAATCTACGTCCAAACATTTCCATTGACAAGGAAAATACCTTCTCGTTTGGGAGAATTTATACATACTTTCGGATGAACTCCAAGAAAATCACACCACAATTCAAAAGTCAAAAAGAGTTGGCCCACTTTGACTGCTTTACTCTATTTTGCTCACGTGGTTTCGTGATGAAACAAAAGGCCAAGCTGAACATGGGCCTCGTGCGGCATCGGCCTGCTATGTCCCCACTCAATCTCTGCTCATTAGCTGTTCGGGAGCCCAAACACGAAACAACCAAATTAAAAGGAAAATTGAAAATTACAGAAAAATATACATATAATTTTCTAAACATTTATTTGCTTTCACGCATATTTATTATACAAAATATCAAACATTTAGCACTTAAATAAAATCAAAATATTAAAAATTGCAAATTAATAAACCCGCTCCCACAGAGGAGCGACTGCCAGCCAAAAGGCTGAGATCATCCCTTCTTCGAATCGTCATTCTATAGCCGAGGTCCACCTAATGAGGTGCTTATGACCGATTTCCATTAACGCTGTTCATACACCATTTTGTCTTTTCTACTCCTCTCTCTTCCCCTCTCTCCCCATGCCATGGAAGTCGAGAAACAGAAGCTTCGATACCGAAAAGAGGGGACCAAAAACGATGAATTGCGATCGACAGAGCAGGGACCCGCTATTGGCAGGAAGTCAAGAACTCCCCACCACCGGTGTTTGATTCAATAACTCAAATCTTTGACTCCCAGTGAACTGAACTGAAAGCCTAAAGCTGGAGCCTCTTCATTTCTCTTGTAAAGTAGGGGCCAAATTACAACAAGAACCGGAAAAGAAAAAAAAAAAGAAATCGAAAAAAGCCAAAACCAGAGCCATCTCATTGAGCAACTTCCCAGAACACAACCACAACCACAACCTCAACCTCAACCTCTCTGTATATCACATCCATCCCCTTAGAATTATACAGCAGCAATCGAGAAAACAAAAACATCAAAATGGGTCCTTTTTTTCTCTTCTCGTCTCTCTCCGATTTCCTTTGGGCTGCTTTGTCGGGTCGTCGTCCATCTCCTCCGCCTGCTAATACTCTCCTTGGCCCTTCTGCTCCGTCAGCCCCGTCCCAGAACCAAAGATCTTCGTCTTTGTTCCGTTTGGGTTGGTTCATGTGAAATAGTTGTGTTCATATATATATAATTATGTGATAATTACGCGAGCCAAAAAAGTGGCTCCTCGATTTCTAAGCGGCTGCGACGGTGCCTGCATGGAACGAGTAGTCCTGAGCTTTGGTGGGAGAGGTCGATTTCCTCTGCTCCTTCTTCTTCCTCAGAGCTTTCATGGAGGAAGATAGGTTCCAGTTCTTCTCCTTGGCCTCGTCCATCTCTATTTGCTCTTGCCTGCAGTCTACACTGCAAAATGGCGTGTCCCCTCTGCAATAAACACCACGGAACACACTCATATCAGACACACCTTCTCATCCAACATCAAATATGACTTTCAACGTGAAGAATCTGGGACGCGTAGTAAATTTTGGTGTTTTTTTTTTTTTTCGGGGAATAAATCTCTGCTCTTACACAGGAACAAAGTCTTTGTTTTTCCCGTCTGGTTAACAAAATTTAAGAAATAAATCAGCCCGTAACAAGACGACGGACGCCAAGGAAATAGATCCAGTCTTTGCTAGTGAAGTCGAAAATTAAGTGACGCAAAAAAAAAAAAAAAAAACAATCGCCAGAATTCTCTGGGACTTTCTCCTCCGGCACTAACAGTACTGGCAGGAAACTTTTCACGGTCAAATCACCAATCACTTCACCTCGACAAACCGGGAGACATAGAACAGACCCACAACAAGAAAGAGCGAATAAAAAGGTGGCCAGAAAAATCCAACCGACCTGTACATGAAGATGTCCCTGTTGCTCCCGAGCGGTTTCTTGCAGAGAAAACAGGAATCCAAGAAATGGGGCTGGTGGTCCTCGGATCTGGCGTCGTAAAACCTCGAGGACGACCTGGGGGACGACACGTTCCGGCGCCCGCCCCAGGCGGAGCAGATGGGCCGCCGGGACACGAACGCGTGGCACTGCTTCCCGGACACCCCGGCCTCCATGTCGGCCAGGGAGGCCAGCCCGTCGTCCTCCTCGATGAAACAGGGTCGCCTGGCGGCCGCGGAGTCCATGGTTGGTCGTCTTAGTAGAGCCAGTTCGTTCGAGCAAAAATTGCAGTTGCAGTAGCAGCCTATAGAGGTACAGAGAGAGAGAGAGAGATGGAGGAGAGCTGGCGAGGGAGGAGATGGTTATAAAGAGTAGGTGCGGGGAGGGGCTCGGAAAGGGTGGGAAAACAACGGCAGGTTTCGAGAGACGGGAGCAGGGTGAATCAATTGGCTGAAATGTCCCTGCATCTCGACGTCGGGCTGCAAAATAATTCAGCCCCCGCCTGCAATGACGGGGACCGCCTCTCGACTTGGCCCGAATTGCGAGAATGCCACTCGAGAGGGACGGCACGAACGTCGACCGAGAATTTTCGTGCAAGCCAAAAAAGCGTATTTAAAGAAAGATTGTCCCGGTGGTTGAGCATTTGACTTGAATGCGACACAAATTTGATGAAAGTATTTTTTAAGAATCTAAGCCTATCAGTTTTTGAACGGAGTCTCATGCAGTGCTTTTAGACGGGATGACATTTATAGATGGGTGAGGCGAAAAGAGTTTAAAATGCATGTCTTGAAAAGATGAACAAAATCGATAGTTAATTACACTTTGAAATGAGGATATTTCTAGATTTTATATTTCTGAATGAATTGAGATGTTTAACAAGACTTATATAGCTACTTAAGAATTGAGAAGGAAAATGATTGTATTGCATTACATGCATTGCAATTCATAATGTCAAAAGGGAAAGAATTGTTATTATAACATCAACCGTCCGTCTGTTAAGTTTTCAATATAGATGAAGATATTATAATAATTTATGTGGCACGCTCAAGAATTAGAATAGAGACTATAGAAATAAGGAGACCATATACATCATTTTGATAATGGAATTATGACTATATATTATAGTATGTATTATTAGCATTCTCACCACTACAACAATGCTAGTCGCCATTTTCACCGTCCATACCATCTCCCTTTTAGAAGTACGTAGGCAAAATTTTCAGCTTTTTCCTAGTTAGAACAAGGAAAAACCAAAAGTCTATGAAAGATGATTTGTTTCATACCATCATTAATTCACAAGCTTAAAAGTAATGTACTATATATATATATATATATATATATATATATATATATATATAAAATAAAAGCAATACACAAATCATGTAAAATAACACATTCCTTTCACCATGAATCAATCAAAGCACCAACGTCCAACAAAGAGATTCTCACATAAATACTACAAATTAAGGAAATAGAGCGTACATAATTATTAATAAAATAAATGCCATACAAATGATCTCATTACGTCTTCGATTGAGAATTATAAATACGTCTCTTTCGAATCAAACACGTACAAGGCCGTCTATGAACGGTGATCGAAGATTGCAACATTAATTTTTGTATAAATACAAGAACAACATTTTTTCTCAACATAACGTGATCGGGATATTATCTCAGTACAACAATGGCCATCTCATCATAACATTTTCTCAATATATGCGGTAATTACTCATTGATTAGTGAACCCTTGTTGATTTTCCATCGATAGCTCTCTCTCCTTTCCCTTTCCCTTTCCCTGTCGACATTTTTCTCGTCTGAACCCAAGAACGGTTCGTCCACGACACTCCGCTGCGGGGGAAATATCGGGAGCAGCGGGCAATTCCGTAGTTTGACGGTCGAGCCGGGGGGCAAAACGGAGAAGAACCGGATGCTCTTGCTTCGCCCTCGCAAACGGACGTCCCAGATCTGTCCATCAGCGAGGAAGGTCCCCCCACCCTCGCCCTCGAAACCTACCCCACCACCCCCTCGCGGGTCCCACCACTCCGAGTCTCCGCTGCTACTCCGGTCCAACTCAAATGACTCGAGCTGGTCCCACGCTCGTACAATGCGCGTCGCCGTCACGATCGCACACCTCACCCCCGCTTCCCCCGCTCCCTCGGCTGTGCTATTTTTGCTCTGGCGTCCAAAAATGGCGGTATCGTCACCGGGGTCCCGGCCGACGCTTGTTAATTATGTTTTTTTTTTATATGAAATTTCTATATTGAATGAAAAAATAATTTTAAGAATGTCGATCGCATGTAATATGATGAAATTACGCGTGAAAAATTATGAATGAATTTTAAATCGCGCGTGACACATGTTCAGAGAACTTTTTTAGCGAGGTCCTTACACATGTGAAAAGAAAACTCATAAAGTGCCGAGTCAACTGGTCCCACAGCCTCCCGACCAAAATAAATGTGGTCCTAAAGTCACTAAATTTAATTACCCCTTTTTCTTCTCTCTCTTCTTTTTTTCCCTCAATTTGGACGTCTTCATGTTATTGTTGCTTGAGGCTTTCGCCCAGATTTCTCCCGATTTTCATTAACGTGTGATCTTGAAACATTCATTTACCAAACTTAATATATTTCCATTTTCGATAGATTATTTATGTACGACACGTGAAAGACGATACATCAAGAACCACGAACTTCCTTGTTTAGTCGTTTAATAAATGCCTACAGCGTAATCGACAAAAAAAAAAGGGCCCATTATTTGATTAATTTTTTGGGTGGGTTCAGATGACCTTATTTAAATTTAATAAGCTTTAAAGTCAAAGAACCCATTCCACGTGAAGGGAGGATGGGATGCCGAGTGTTTCTTTTGGTCATCGAGAGTTTTAACTTTTCACCGGCTGTGCTTTTGCCTGTTTGGCTTTGGAACTCTCTAGCACCTCCACCTCTTTTCCCACGATAAATTCTCATTTAAACAGCTCAAAAAAAAGGAAAAAAAAATTTACTAAATCATACTAAATATTCAAATTTAAACTAGATTGGACTCGATTGGACTAAATTACATCTCGATTTTTACATAATAATTAAAAATAGATTTTGTTAGCATAATAGTTACTGACTTATTATTAAAATAATAGCATATTATCAGCCTTGAAGAAATGGACCCTATAAAAAATTTTAATTAACTTTTTTATGACTCAAAATAAATTATTATTCTCACACAAATAATTTCATAGACATTTCTTTTGAAAATCGTAAAGGGAGCTCACTATTTAAATATCATAAATCAGAGGCGATATTTCCAGGGAGGTGAGGCGCACGCGCGCTCCGCCTCGCCCACGACGCCAGCGCCCGGCTTTCGTACGTCGACCAACGATGATGTCCACAATTTCCCAAAACCCACGGTTTTGGCAATCTCACCCTCGCTCCAAGACAAAATAGAAAAAAGGGCCATAAAAAGAATAATTAAAAATCATGAAAACAAGAAAACAAACTCCCCCTTCACGTCACCCCCCCACCCCACCTTCACTTTCACTCCCGGATTCCTTTGTCGTTTTCCTCCCCCTTTTCTCTCTCCTCAACTTGTCGCCGGGCCCCACTGGCAATCAAACCCATCGATCCCGGGCCCCACTGGAAATAAACCCCTCGACGTACAGGGCCCCACCGGGAGGGGGAGGGCGGGGGCCCACACCCGGTTGATGATGGTGGCGTGGGCTGCCATCATTGGCCTTTCCCTTTCTAGGGTCCTCTTGGCGAAGAGCTCTCTCTCTCTCTCTCTTCTTTTCACGCTCTCATGCCATTGCCAAAAATCGTTTTAACTATTTCTGAAGAAAATTCCAAGTTTCCTCTGAGCGATCGACCGGCCACGGTCCGCGACGAGCTCCGCACGAAATCACGAAAACGGTCGATCAGTCCTCGAAGGGTGTGAATTCTTCGTTATAGCCTCTCTGGCGATTGGGAATCTTTTCGCGTCGTGATGGTAGATGTTCAAAATAGAAATCGGCTATAAATAAAATAATTAATATCACGAAAATTTTTAAATTAATATACATAATAAATTTATCTCAAATTAATTCGATATATCTGTAATAAATTTATTCTTAATTAATTCTCATTAAATTATTAAATTTGTCTGACACGTGACATTGTTTGAGGTTTTATCTTTGCAATTAATACCTATTTATAATTTTTTTATAACCTTTATCTAATTTAATGGAAACTAAACACAATGTAATAATTTCAGATTTTTTAGTGTCAAAATATTAATTTATTATAAATTTATCACATTTGTATAGCTTTGGAAGTTTTTGTTATCAAAATTAATTTATGACAAATTTGTCATATACATCTTAATTTGAGATTTTTTTTTATTAAAAATCACTTTAAAATAAACTTGTCGCATTTATGATTTTTCGTCACAGTAGCAGTAAATACGTACGGATTCTTCTCCCCGTTTACATTGATGGCCCAATTTTATAATTCGGGGGGAACCGGACAAAAAGCCGAGTGCCATGCACAGGACGCAAAGTGGAGCCTCTCGAACCGTACTGTTGTGTTCCTCCCCCCTGCAGCACTTTAGCTCCGCGCGCAGGAGACGACCTCGAAGTGCGGGCAGCGTGGCAGCAGGCGGGGGCAGGCAGTGGCAGAGCAGGAAGCTGCTGACCCCCTGACCCCCGCTGCCCGTACACGCGCGGGCGGGATGGCGTCCACGTGTGGCCTGGGAACTCGCGCCTCCCCCGTCCCACCTCGGGCTCGTCGTTTCGCGCCACGTCTCCTGTAATCGGGACAGGCGTCGCTGCCTCCTTGAGGAGAAATCTTGCGATGACGCGACGCTCGAGGACGCCCTGTTCCCCTGCTTCGCGGTCACGGTGGGATCGCTTTCCTTCCCCCCCACGGATCGACCCCTCGTTTTTGGACCTCGCAAAATTACCTTTGTTTGAAGCAATAATGACGCGAGTGAGATGGGGCGTGAACTTTCGATTTGTTTAATTAATCTATTCATTTAGCTTTAGTTTAATATTTAATATAATTCATTAACTTATAATTTATTCGATCTAGTTTTTAAATTAAATAAAAATATTCAAAGTAAATTTCTAATAATCATCGCAAATAATGTTAAATATTTTCATATAATTTATGAATTATAATGAATATATACTAAAATTCTCTGACTATATTATAAATCGAGCTAAAGTTCAAGTATTACATTGAACAAATAAAAGGTATAGACATTATACTGCACATAAAGCGAAAATTCAAAGATGTGTATCATTTTCTCTTTATTTAAATTATGAAAAAAAACAACATTTGCAATTTTTTTGGAAACTCAAAAAATTAATAAATAACCCCACGTGTCAATATATGTGTAGTTTCCATAAAGGCTATATCGGACGTTTTATAATGGAACGCGAGGTAGGCGTCCGACAGGAATGCGCCGGCAACCCGTTCGGTCTACCCCTAGTTTAGTGAGGAAACCACGGCTTAACCGGGGTTAACGTCAAAGGCCGTTGGTCCTTTTAATACACGAGGTTAAATTGTGACAACGAGAGAAATAAAAAAACAACAACGTCACAACGATTGCGACACGAAGGGCCCTAATTAGGTCTACTATTATATTACATATTATTCGAAACAATGTGGAGGCCTCAGTTGTCTCCACGGAACGCGAATCATTTGTAAAATATATTCGTCAAAAATAATTATTTATATTGCTTAAAATAATTAATTGATGATAATTTATGTATTAATATTTTTGTAGACAATGAAAAAAGATCGTTGATTTATTTTTACAAACGATATAAGCGTTGCGAAACAAACAAAACCTTAATGTGATTTGATGTTAAGAAATATTCCTATTATTCAATTGACATGACAATCCACTTATTTAGCTTGAGATTAATCGTTTTGAAAGTAGCATGAGTGAAGTATTCTCGTGTCATCTTGAATGAATATCTATATAGATCATAAGAACGTTTAGCAATTTAGAACACGCTTGTTTCACGAAAACTTGACGATTCGAAAAATATTTTATTAAAAATGATAGTTTAGATCGCCTCGTGTATATAGTTAATGAAAATGTCTTCGTTCTCGACAATAATATATATTTAAATATTTTTGTAGATTATGGATTTTTTAAATTTATTTTTCGTCAAATGCATGTACCGTAAATTTCTTTATGAATCTATTTATGCGAATTCATGTGGTGAGTGCATAGGCCATGCACAAAAATCAACTCGGGACATCACCCGCACCACAACAATGTCGTACAACCGATAATTAGTACAATTCGTTCATTTCACCCCATCTAACGTACGAATCCAACAATAATTGTTTGGACTGATCACGCATGTTCACAAAAATGGTAAGCAATCAGCATAAACCAACTTTGGCTTTTCCATCTAAACATGGACGATCCAATGTACCAATGCACGTGGTTTTGGAAGGAAAACTAGGGTTTCCGCCATGATTGATTCTCCCACGGCATCTTCCATGTCTTTTCATCATATGGGGTGGTTAGGTGGAATTTTAGAGCAAATTAAGCTGACTTTCTTGCTAATTGCGAGGGAACCAAAATTAAAATATACACAACATATGTTTTTAATATATCTTAAACTCGGTCTAGACATCCCTTTCTGCTTTTGAGGCGGAGCCGGAACGACCACAAGTTTTAGTTTCAATTTATTGTTTTTTTTTTGGTAAAAAAGTTTCAATTTATTGTTGATGCGTGCAGTTTCCAATAAGTTACGAGAAACTTGTATTATTCTTTTGTCGCGGTACATTGTGAGTATTGCTCACTAATAATGATTTTCCAAAGAACCACTATTGAAAATATTAAATATTAGAGGAATTAGTATGTCACGAGTTTGAGTTGGTGACCTTTGCGCCGAGGTTTCCTAATTAGAATAGGTCGAGTGACCGGAAGACGAGAAGCTTCGTGATTAATGTTGTATTTCTTGACTTAACGATGCTGATTTCCCGCTAATGACACCGTGCAAATCTCGGGATTGGTAATTTTCTGTCTTTCTGGCCTTTTAAAAAAGGGAGCGAGTCAGTCCAAACCACTCGATTATCTAACGGGAAATTGCGGGGTCAAACATGGGGAGTAATAATATCAAAGAATGAGGAAAAAAGTAAGAACAAAAAGAAAAAGAACTAGCCAGCTAGAGCCTCCTTTTTGGGGGAATTGGGTACAAACTTGAAGTATAGGGTTTGGAATTGAAAGTCTTCAAAATGGAAAACGCTAGAATTGTTTCAAAAGAGATGCGAAAGATCTTGTAAATATTTTCCAAAAATTTTTAAGATTGAAACATCATTGTTCTCGTTTTAAAAATCTTGGATAAAAGCGATAAAATACGTTCTTAATTATACCCAACTATACAACATACTTAGATCTTATCCCTCATTGTAGGGTTTCCCCATCTTGAAAGGGTATTTAACTTTATAATCAAAGGGCAGTGTTTATATCAAAATAGTGTTTTAATAGCTTCACCTTCCGAGTTCTTCTCCCATTTGCGTAACTTATTTTCTCCTTTGAGATTTTTATTTTTGAAAAAAAAAAAAAGAGAGACTAATATATCACCTCAATACCTTTTGCTTCCTAGTCATGACTCATGAGCTATAGAAACAAACATGCCCCGGCTTTGGAAACCCCTTTCGAAGCAAATGATAATATCGGAAGTGAAAATGCCGAAAACAACAGTTTAAAATCTCTTACAAACTACGAAACGATAGAGAAATATTATATGCTTGCACGTGTCCAATCTTTCATATAGTAGCGTAAGCAATGAACTCATTAATCACTAGAATTAAGTTGTCCAATCGAGATTTTGAACAATGAATCACGAGAAAATACATAGAACGTTCCATAGTGGGAATCAATTATCAAAAGCACAAGCTATATAAACTCAATGGTCTGTCCATAAACTAATCTCCACTTTGAAAAAAAAAAGTTGATACCCATTAGAATGTATGACCTCATGTTAAAGTTACATTGTTTGAACTTTGAATAAATCGCATGGACTGAAATTGAAATGATGAATTGCAAGATACTTGCGAATGTGAATCAATTAAATATTTAAGACCACACAAAGGCACTGGGGCATCATAGCAACGTGTACAAACCATAATGGTTTAGAACCAAGCCAAGGACCACATTGTTATGCCAAAGTACAATAATATCATTCGATACCTAGGCTAATCCTACCTGCGCACATGCTAATGTTTAATTATCTCTGTCTTCATATTATTATTATTTTAATTTTTCTTTCGAGGGTGTTTTAATATTCTTTTTTTAAAAAATTTATTTGTTGCCATCGAGAGAGAAGCACCCGAAGTGGCTCCACATGTATGTCTCTCGCCGCCCGGCATGCCCTTGATTTCCGAAACCCTTTTTTCGGGGGTCGTCGTGGTTGATTCCCCTTCTTTTCCTTTTCTTCTCTTTAAATTTGTTCCTTTTTTTACTTTAATTCGGTTACCTTTTTTTTTTCCTCCACTTTTTAGTATTTTACTCAAATTCCTTTCTTCACTTTGCAGGCTTGTAGCTGGTCGAGGTGGCAAGGTGGCACCTTCTCAGGCGCCTCGCTTTTGTCTCCATCCTATTTTGATGGTTCAATAATTTAAGTAGGAAGTGAATCTTTTATTTTTTTGCCCTTTTGACAAACAAGGCTCCGCAGAAAATTAATAATTTAAGGGATATTTTATTTTGAATATTAGTGGTTCATATGACTTGAAAATAAATTAAAATTTATTTTCTTATCAATAATAATTTATATTTAAATATTTTTATGGATGATAAAAGTAGTTTTCATTTATTTATTATATAAGCGAGACAAGTGATAATTTTTAGTAAAATAATTTTTATTATTCATCTCTTGCGAAGTAAATGGCTCCAAAATATGGGAAAGGAAATTGATTTTGTGTTTTGCGCCTCTCATTTGTTTAACAAAGCAAAGAATTAACTATTAGATTTGGCCGCCGGGGTTCAGAAGATCCGCACCGCCGGCATCAGATTCCGCGGGAGGGCCACGTGTGGAGCGGAGGCCGTACACGTGTGGGGAGCATGGCCGGGGGTGACGTCGTGGAGGAACCTAATGAATCATAATACTGAACAAAATCTTTTAGGTAAATATTCTTTTCACATATTTTTCCCCCGAAATATTCTCCCCTTCTCTCTCTCTGTTTAATTTGATTAGAATACGAATATAAAGTACGAAAAAGAAGACAAGGTCATGCGCATTGCGCAGGCTCTATTCCTTCGAGAAGCAGCAAAAATGTAATTCTTTTTCGAAAGTTCAGAGCATGATCGAGAAGAGCATATGGGGCGATGCCTTGAAGACCAAATCTCGTGGTAAATATGCACCCTCTTTAGCTTATTTAATTAACTTGATTTTTCGTGGCTTGCTTTACTAGCGATTTCTTGATGTGCCCACCACCACAAGAATTTGATAGGAATTTCCTATGGAAAAGTTCACATAGGTTGTGCCATGCTGCCATAGGGCTTGATGGAAGCATGCCCACTTGATCGCCTAATGTGACCATGTCCTGTTTGTTTTATTGATCTAGATCATAATGATTCGAATTCGACTTCATATCGCATGAAGGGTGAATTAGACTCTGTATTGCGTCTAGGACACCATTTCACATAAAAATATAACTTTTCGGGCATATATGATTGAAAGTGTACACTGGGTCCGGTTCAAGGCCAGTTGTTGACAGAATCGATTTAGTTTCAGTTTTCACTATTCTAGAATCGGCTTAAGACAGATGTGGTTCCAATTTCTAGGCTAGAAACTGTCGGTTTCCGGTTGAATAAGTTCGATCTGATTTCGAAACCTTTTTAGAACTAAAAATACTTTTGCACCATTTGAGAATCAAAATTTGGTCTTCATGGTGAAGAAATGATTAAAATATGTTTTTGTCGTGAAATGGTGTGTATTTATATTTTATTATAAGAATCGTTTTTTTTTTTATACAAAACAAAATGTGGATTGTTTCTCAAATACGATCGAGAACTAGATCAAAACTACCAGTTCAATTCTTGGTTAAAAAAATTTGGAACCGGAAAGTCATGAAATCAATTCACGGCTGTGGGGTTTAGATTGAAACCTAAAACCGACCAACCTAAATATCCACCAACCTATGTATGATTGATTTCCCCCACCGCAACCGGAGAGGAAAAATATGTTATTTCGTGAGAGTTCATCAAAGCCAATGACTTAGGCTGAATATTGAGAAATTTTGAGAAGTAGTTTTGAATTTCTAGGTCAACTGGCTGAAAGTTTTAATGTTGGGCAAAAATTGTCCCAAAACTCTTGAGGGTGTCTTTTTCATAATCCAAATTTCAAAGCAACCATCTGCTTGCTTTATCTCAAAGAATATGGAGAATCCAAAATTTATTTTTCAAAGCTTTTATTGTGTTTCGCCAGAATTAAATCAACGACGAAATACCTTCCATCAAAATTGATTATTCAGTTTTTATTAAGAGGAGAGGATTTTGTAGCAATTTTGAACACGAGTTGTATCAATGTAGCATGAGGAACAAGGATACTTTAATGGAATTTAATCGTTGATGAAATCCAATGATATAAAAAGTTTTGTCAAAATTTAATTGATGACAGAGTGCGATGAGAAAGATAAAATGCCAAATTTAATCGACGAAGAAAATCTAAAAACTACAACTAGAAATACATGTTGAAATTTAATCGACGGTGTGATATTTGAAATCAAGACCAAAGTACGGGAATTGGAAGATTATTGAAAGGTCCATTAATTGAAAGATAACAGATTTGTTGTTAATTGACGAGGGGCTTACAAAGAGTGTGGCATGATCATGGGCTAGTTACGGATTGCTCATGGATCGACTCGGTGACATTGTCGCTCGGCCATGCGTCGGTTAGCCCTCGTCATGCGTTAGGCCATGAGCTTGGCCTTGTGCCAGCCATGAGCCGGCCTTATGCCCGATTAGCTCAGCCTTGCGCCTGGCCAGTCCTGGCCATTGCTTTTTAAGATAGGTCATCGACCTAGCCACATTGGTCAGGCTTGGTTATGTTTAGCTTCATCCGATCGTGAATTGGTCATGAATCTTAGCCCAAATGGTGTAGTCAACCGTGGATGAACATCAAAAACTCTCACCCAATAATGTTGGCACTTCCATCGGTTTTCTTCTCATGTTTGGAAGATGCTCTTTGGAAGTTAGTCAATAAATAAAGAGAATGACTCATAAACTTAGGTAGCAAGGAACTTAAGTGGCAAGGAGGAGGATTTGGTCACGATTACATCTGACAACTTAAGTAGCAAGCTATTTGAGTAACAAGAAACATGTGACCAAATCTAACAGCCACGATGACCAAATCTTAGGCATTTAATGAGGGCATGATTCAACAACTTAGGTGGCAAGGAGGTGAGTAGTAATGATCACTAGAAGATTTGGCTTGGAGAACAAGATAGGCAAAGTCATGATTAAGGGGTGACTTGTGAGCTTAAGTGGACCAATAAAAGGGCGAAAAGGTCATAATTCCTCTAGGGATTTAGGGTGTCACTTCATCAAGCTAGTCGTGCCACCAAAAGAGAATTTATTGGGTCACTTGTTAAGGCCATTAAATGAAGAAGAGCCTACAAATAGAGTACCACCCTTCCATTCTCACCACCCTTGGCTCATCTCTCCCTTCCTTTCCTCTTGTGTTCCTTCTTTTCTCTCGACCTTAGTCGTCACTCACCCTCACCACTTCGCCACTCTTGGCTAACTGCCATTACTTCACCGATTGTAAGTAGAATCCTTAACTCTTAGTTAGGACCTTGGATGTGTGCTCACTCGTGCTTAGTTATGTACATGATGACAAGTTTTTTGTATGGTTTGCTCATATTTTTGCATGCATGAGTTACAATCACACTTTGGGTCATGAATGGGTCTCTCGTGGCATCGGCATTGAAGCACGTCGGTTTAAGCCGTGAGTGGCTTGGTCGTGTTCTCATTCGGGCATAGTTGTGTAAATATTGATGATTGTTTGTCTGATTTGTTCATGTATTTGCATGTGTAAGTATGATCACGCCCCAAGTCATGGACAAATCTTGCTCAGTTTTAGATTTGCATTAAGGCGTGACGGTTTGGGCCTCGTTTGGTCTTGAATCAACATTAAAGCGTGTCGATTGAGTCTCACTTGATTTCGGGTTAGTGTCTAGGCGTGTCAATTCAAGCCAGGAGTTTGGTGCCGCGCTCGGCATATTGATATAGTTATGATGTTATAAGTCATTACATACACAAACTTGCGTGAGCATGCCCTTAGGCCTTGTTTGCATTGGCTAAGATAAAAGATAATGAACTGACTTATGTGATGCATGACGTGTGGTCACATAAATGAAAGATGAAAGTAGTCGATGCGTCCTGGTAGTAGTTTCCAACATGCTAAGGACAAATCATTGAGGGGGATGGTCCAGGAGCACGTCTTGAAGAGGACAATATTGGTGTGGGACGAGGGATGGTCCAAGAGCCCGCGTCTACCCAAATGACGCATGATGTTGCCTCATTCATGAGAACGAAATACCTTGGTTGAGTAAGGAAGCCCCTGAAATTATGAGATGCGTAACTTGATGGCCGAATGCCTTAGTTGATGCCAGGAAACCCTTGAAGCATGGGATGTCTAGCTTCATGGCTAGATGCAGGTTGGAAGCCCCTGAAAATAAAGGAAAGACCGTTTGATAATGATTAATGAACTTTTTATGCATGTTGATATGTGTTTTTTGATAAGCTTGTTGTAAGTTAAGGTAGATTGTTGTTTGATAGATGTATGTTGTTTGGTATGCTTATTGATAAGTTGAAAAAAGATCATGCATTGATGGTAAGTCAAAATGATTTGCATGCATTTAGTTGAGTCATTGCAATAGTATTGCTATTTATCTGCCATCAATGAGTGATGTTCGCATGCTAGGTTTAATGACAAGACGTCCTCCTATTTGAAAATTAGTGATTTTACTTATTGAATTTTTGACTTACCCCATTATTTTTCTTTAGACTTGTAGTTATGGAAGTATCAATCCATTGGAGCCGAGGCCATACTAGAGGAGATAGGAATCCCTTGGCTTACAGCTGATAGAAGATTAATGTAAATAAGAAAGTACCGATAGAAAAAGGTTTGTAAATATACTGATATTGAATAGAAGTAATGTGTTTCGTGCTGTATTTTCCTGGCTGCTTGATTGTTGTGTTGTTTGGGAGATAACTTTGGTACATGCTTCCGCATTCTCAAAAGAACCAAGATAAAATCAAAAAAACATGAGTCAGCAATACGCCTGGGACGCCACAACAATAACCCTTATAATGTCATTATAGAAATTAAGCACAAGCGTCATGCAAACCTCAGTTGATTTGCGCAAGCCTTGATGACCCTTGATTCATTGAGCTGCGACTATCGTTCCTTGGCGACCTTGTTAAGGGACAGGCGATGAGCAAAGGAGAGAGATGAACAATGCCAATTTCGGGGATAAAAGAGAAATACAACATTTTTATTTTGCGTCGCTAGGGATACAACAAGTTGATAAGGGCAAAATTGGAATAAAAATATTATTAATCATG
Organism: Eucalyptus tenuipes; assembly: GCA_014182365.1. NCBI lineage: Eukaryota > Viridiplantae > Streptophyta > Magnoliopsida > Myrtales > Myrtaceae > Eucalyptus > Eucalyptus tenuipes. The sequence goes on along the minus strand of CM024540.1, from coordinate 25,367,308 downwards.
AGTTGCAACATTCCAAAAAATCCCCAATACCCAATGCTGGTGAGTAGTGGACTTGAGTCAAAGGCCTTCGGAGGACTTTAAAAAGGCGATTACTCCAATGGCCTCTCAAAATTATTTACCGAACAGCTTGGCATTAACCAAAATCTCTTTAGAGGATCAAATGATTTCGGGAATGCGTCCCATCAGTTTCAGTGCGGGTCGTAGGGTCCTACTCCACCAGCCCATCTTCTAAAAAGGTAATCGAAAATCATGCAAAAAGTTCACATCAAGCGTAAAAAAATAAAATAAAATATCCATATCTATCTATATCACCTGGTGTAAGTGGCGAAATAATTGAATTAAAGTCACACCCGTATAAAGAAAGCTACGAGCGCATGCAAAGTGTCCTACCACGACACGATCGTGCATCATCGAAACAGACGCCCCACCCCCGAAATGGCTGACAGTTCATTAGATAGCGACGGTCTGGGATCGCCATTACGATGTGTCCCAATAATATTTTCTTAATCGAAGCAGAAAAGAAAAGATCCACATCTTTCTGTCGATCGACTGTGGATGTCGTCATCGGCGCGAGCACGGGGACAACACGCCTGAGTTGATGGGGAAGCGTTCGATGCGATTTGGCCCGAGAGACACGTCGCGTTGTTGGGGGAGGAAAACAATCACCTGCCATTTTTACTTTCGTTGAGGAGCCTCTCTGACAGGGGCGTCAAGATGGCCATGATGGGGTCTTAGGCCTTGCCTGTACCGGATGAATATCGCGCTCGACTTCGTACTTTTCTTTTCAAGGGGCTCTATTTGGCGAAGGGGAATTGCAATGATTCGCGATCGCTTCTGACGAGTTTAAGACGTCCGTCCCGTGATGAGAGGAGTGGGAAATTTTGGAGTGAGGTGTTTTGAGGGATGGAACGAGGTGTGGAGAGAGATGAACGTTGTAAAGTCCACGACGGGTCGTCGTCACCGGGGACTGGAGAAGAACGTGATATTTCCTTGGGATATTTGAGGGAAAAAAAGGATAGTTACGAAGAACGTTCTTCTTGCACCCAATATCAAATGCCGTCTCCACTCCTACGATTTAGATTGTGAGTTTTACGTTTTTAATACTGATTTTACATCATCACAATTCTACTTATTTATAGAATTTAGATTTGGGGGGCCTCGGAGGAGACGTCGGGCAACAGCGGTGGCGTCGACATGGGCTGGAGAGAGAGAGAGACTGCCTTGTGTGTGTGTGTGTATGTCAGAGAGAATGAATTGACGGGGCCCCCGGGGGGGAAGAGAGAAAGCGGAAAGAGCAGGGATACGGTCCGGGGGTAGATGTGTTTGCTCAATTTGGAGGAGATGCAAATATATGGTTTTTAAAAAGGAATACGTGGACTTCATGAAAACTTGTCATGAATATACAATTGAGTCTTACAATTTATAAAAAGTGTAATTAAATTTAAAAACTTGTTAAATTGATATAATCAAGTCTTCTATTAATTCTGTCCATTTAAAACTAACGGAAAATACTAACGTGACTCTTTTTGATATTTTCTCTCTTATACATAGTGATGATGTGACTAAAACATGAAACACTAGATTAAAACGACATCGTTTTGGATTTAATTATTATTTTTTAACCATAAGCTTAATTAAATAAAATTAAAAAGTATTATTTTAAAAACAAAAAAGTAGCCACCGGAAATGGTCAGTGGGGGTCATAGGAGCCTCGGCCAGGGTCAACGACCCTTGCCGACTGCAGGCGAGGGCCTGACAGGCCTCCATCCACATCTGGGCAAGGGTCGCCATCCCTTGCCGAGCTATGGCGATCCTCGCCAAGGGTTGTCAGCTCTTTTAACCCAAAAGCAAGTCTAACTTTGAATAATTGCTGAGTTACATATCTTTTTTTTAGTATTCATATACGGAATGCATTGTTGAAAATAGAATTACAACTATATTCTTTACGTTGTTTAGTAATTAGTATTGAAGAAAGCATATGATGTAATGGATATATCACGTGATAATGATGATGCAATATAGCCGATCAAACGCTTGTATTGCTTGGCACCCTGTACGTCGTGCTCTTGCTTCCGATCAGCTTATCACATCACGTGTCACTGTATTGGTAACTTTATTTAAGTGTTGGGTGTGCAATTCCAACGTTTTCCGTTTAGCGCATTTTTTCGGTTGGGGAAAGGATAGGAAGAGAAGGAATGCGAGGACCAGCCCATGGCTTGATCCATTCCCTCTATACAGTGGAACAAAACGTGCGACGGCCCAAAACTTATGTACCACGATGGGCCATTACTAGGTTTCCTAATTATTAAATATGATGGGCTTTCTATTAGCATTGGGCTTCGGCCCGTATCTCTTGCCGCTGAGCACAGAGCGGTCACTTTAAAGCCCAGAATCTAGCTAGACGCTCCATAAAATCCTTTTCCCCCTCACTTTTTTATGCTGTAAAGGAAGTGCATTGCTATTGAAAAGACTTCAAATTAGACCCGTCAAAATGGTCGTTAACCTATTCTTTGAACCCATATGGATGTTAAATGAGTTAAGATAAGTTAGATATAGTGAGTAAATAGGTCATAAGTGAGTTCAACCACAACATTATTGTTTTTTTTAATAGCACAATATGATTGTTAAATGGGTCATAAATGGATTTATAACTTAATTAGATCCAATTCATTTCCATGACTTTTTCTTTAGTTTCTTTCTCCATCATTCGATCTTGGACTCATTCACTCCACAGTCTCACCTTAGTTTGACTATAAATTTTTGTAGATTGAGTTAAATATGAAAGTACTTTAGTAATATAGATTAAGTTGTGAATGTATTGGATGCGAGTTGAGTTAGATATGAGTTAATAGATTTATATTGCATGGAAATGAGTTAAAATGGGTTAAATGGTTTTATTTGGATCAAATCATTTATGACTTCACCTGACCCACTAGTGTGATGGATCTACTTCAAATATAGACAAAGTTCAAAACAAGAGATAAAATCCAATCGACACAAGATTTGAAGGAATTGGTGATTCTTGCATTCTCATTCTTCATTTTGGCATTTAAATATGGTGGCCGCGCATGTTTTATAAGTTTTAAGTCAACATCACCTAACAATTGATGGTCTACAGCAAAAATCCACTAATTAGGTGATGATTAACAACGCATGGGGGGGGGGGGTAAAAATGGATTGATTCACCAGAAGTACTCAATGATTTTTGGAAGCAAGTGAATAAGACCGAGTCGATGGTTGGTCATAGACTTATGCTCGGAGATCATTCATTTGAAACCCACATAGCTTCCCACAATCTCATCAGTCGCAAGTCCAACAACCCCAACCAAGAGGAAAAAACTGAAAAATTATAAGAGGGGGAAAATCGGTCCCTTTTTTTTTAAAATTATATTTGGGTGAAAGAAGATTTCGAAATTCAAGATAGGATCTTTTTCTTCTTCATTTTCACATACATTCTTCTGGAAAATGATAAATTCAAGTTAGCATCTTGCTTATTGTTGGGCAATCTTGTTAGCTTTTTTCCAAGATGGTTTATTTGGGTAGTCAGCTCGCTATTTTAGCACATGCACTGGTGAAAGGTCTCCATCCAGCGGAAGAGCCAGAAAGCAGCCAGTCGGGGAAGGACGTCTTTCTCTCAGCTTCATTATTTGTTGCATTGTCGATGATAAAAACAAAATCTCATTTAATCTAGTACTGCTAGAAAAGAAAGAAAGAAAGAAAGAAAAATGAATAAGAAAAAATGGGGACGACCCGAGGCAAATCAAACAAACCATGTCGAATCGAGAGTTATTATATCGTCCGACTTTCGGTCGAGTCAAAATTCCACCGCCAATGAAATAAGTTTGGCAGTTCAAGCTAATTGATTAAGTTGCCATCTAGACATGTTTTATGGTGATCAATGTTCATCAACGTGCATAGTATTTTCCTTCAGTACAACCACTTTGATAAGACATTTTTTTTTTCATTTCTTTTTGTAGGACTAGCGATTTTCTAATGCATTTTTCTGTACTGACCATTTTTTGGAGAAAAATCTCTCTTAATATTGTAGCAAAAATATCCCATTTACCATTTGCTCTGGAAAAAAAGTTTAGTATTTTTTCCTAATCGTATTTATACATATGCTTTTTACAGAGACCATGCATGTATAATATATTTTTAGTCCACCATCTTACTTACACGAATAATTAATAAAGATCCACATACATCCTTTAGAGAAGAATTGCTCTTTCATATAAACCGGTTTGTGTCAAACATTCCAAGATTTATGGATGCTTTTAGAGAACACCCCCCCTTCTCTCTATGATAACAAATTAGAAGCTTTTTAATCTCAAAGACACTCGATCAAACAATTACAGTCGAATTCATAAATTTCAGTGCTTTTGTATTCGTTTTTTCCTACAGATTTTTTTATTCTTAATGTAAGTTGTAATAATATAGTCCTTTGGCCTATAATTTGTAAATTTGCATGCACATTGATACCCCAACTCTCTGAAATTATGGGAAAGAAAAACCTTTGGCAATTCGAAGGTTTTCTTATAAGGTGTTAAAGATTATTGTTACATTGGGAAAAAAGGAAATAACATCTAGATATTTAAATAGGAGTCTCATTACTGTTGCTATATGTAGCATTTTAAGCAACACCCATGTGGCGAATCAATTACTCAATTTTGTTTTAGCCAAAAAGACTAAAAACATTCGAATTCATTTAGAGAAATAGAAAAATGGGTATTGCACAAGTAAAGATAAAGATGAAAAAAAGAGAGTTCTTTTAAAAGGAAACGAAATACTCAAATTTATTCTATCGATGGTGGAATCTGGACTGCATCTTTAGCACGCGATATAACAACTCATTCTAATTTCCCAGAATCGAAACTCTATCAACGGAAAAGAATCGAATCCCGAACGCACCAATTTCTTCCTTTGCCACCACCATATTTTCCAAAACATCGCAAGAGATCGATCCTCAGATGTCCCTCAGGCTCAGCTTTCTAGTCTTGCCTCTTCGTGCCAAGACTCGGGACCTGGCGAGGACATTGCTTGGCTAGAAAGAAAGCTGAGAGAACCTGAAGAAGAGCCCCTTGCAACATTGCAAAATTCATCACTGTTGACGACAGTATCCAACTTTGCTAGGCAGAGAGGGTCCTTTTATCTGCAAAATCCCAGACTATTTCCAAAAGGGTGTATAAAAAATTAAATAATCTTTTCTTTAGAAGAAGGGAAAAATTTGCTCACGTGGGAAATCTGACCACAAAAATATATTTCACCACCGCACCTAATTGAGGTGGGGGAAAAAAAACATCTTTGGCAGGCCCGAACCCAGTGCTTGAATTCATCATGGTGTCAGTCCAGGGTGGTGGCCAGCCTCTCTCTGACTCGAGCCTCTCCCTGTTCATGAATCTGCTGCACATTGTACCCCAGTTGGAGGAGGTGGAACCCAAGACTTTCTTCTTATTCATCAAGATATTATACATATATATTAATGTATTATATATTTTTTATAATTTGAAATCGAATCGAAATGACTCGACTTGGGTTTTTCCTTGATGGTGTTCCAACTTTTTGGATGATCACCCTCCTCCTAATTCGTTAAGAAGCACCGGAAAAAGAAAAAGGAAAAGTGAACTCTCTCTCTTTATCTCTCGTCCTTTTGGGGATGTATTCTGGATCCCCAAGGCAAGAAATTCCTCTGATTGCGAAATGCCATATGCCCACAAAGATGATGGCGTCTCAAGATCAAATGACAGGTCCATGGCTCTGCGTGGTTGTCACAGTACTTTGTCAGCTAATAAAGTCAAAAAACATAAAAGAAACTATCGGGAAATAAAAAAAAAAATCGCAAAAGAGAAGAAAACGAGAGAGAGAAAGCCAAAGCATTGCGCTAAAGATCTTGCCTTTATCGCGCGTCAGACTTGACCCCTCATTTCTCCATTGTACCATCAGGACCAGCTCCCTCCAGTGCACTGTCAAAAGAATCCTTCATTTTCCCATAGATGCTGTTGTCAATGGCAATCTTCAGGACGCTCGGGCTGGAGTCCATGTTTGATGTTTGGATTCTAATGAGATCTTCCTCATGTATGCCATACAACACACTGCGTTTTCATGCAACTGAATGCGAAACAAACCAAAAGCAAAGCGATGTAAAATCAGAAAAGTTATGCGATATGAGCACAAACCATGCCAAACACTTTCGATATGTTGGGATGGAATCCTAGCAAGCGAGCGAAAGTATTTCGCCGGGCGGCCTCAGGCTAGGGAGTGGAAAGATTGTCATTAGAGATGCAGATAAGAACGCAATGGGTAGATAATGCTGTTGCCCTCCACCCAAACCCTAACCTCATTTCAGCTCAGCCTAACCCATCACTCCAACCAACTTTTATCACCCATATTTTTGTCATCTTCACTCCAATAACATACCAAAACCGACACCGACCCATTAAGCCAAATCATTGTCATAAACAGTATAGAAGAAACGAAAAAATAAAAATTCCCCTACTACTTGCTTTTGCACACATTAACTTTTCAGTCGAGTGGTTTCATGTACTTCTCACGAAAGGCAGGTGGACCGAGGTGACACTGTTTTGTGCAATTATAAGAAGCGGACACGGCAACATGTGTCCATCGACATGTGCCCATGATATCCATTCACCAGTGTCTGCTCCACCGATGATTCGTCTGAGAAGAAAGAAACCCTAGAAAAACACCGCAAGAAAAGGAGAGGGGGAGAGAGAGAGAGAGAGAGAGCAGCAAAAATTTACAAGTGCTCTTCTTGCTTTTTCGACAGGTGAAATCGTGATCATCGGTCAGGCGATCACTGTGGGGCTCATAAGTCCTTGTCCATTTGCCAGAACTTCCCAAAGTTAGATGGCGATTCTGTTCGATCGAGTCACTTAGTCATCGATCACTACTGACCCTTTAGCTTTCGGTCCCATGATCAAGAATCTTGTGACATATTCTATATGGGGCTATTTACATGCCACCTTAGTCTACAGATATCTAGTGCATTATAAATGTCATTCGGTGGTTCACTATGCAAAAGTCCAACCGAACCTATTCCCCCCACCTGCCTTTTTTCTTCGTTGAGAATTGAGCATTATTGTTGATTATAGGACTACTTTTTTAGTAAGGTAAATGCCATCACTACCATCTTTGAAATAATTCAAGAAGGTCGTATTATTTTTAAATATATAGATAAAAGTGCCCCTAGCTTTATGAAGGCCCCAGAAATTTGACTTTGGAGCAAAAGACCTTTCAGCCGATCTTCTAGTCTATTTACCCAGTCTAATCTCACCCCTTTTCAACACACGATCAAAGGGGGCAGGCATTTGATCCTAGATGTTCATATATGAAATTGTCGTATGGGGTGCGTGGTAGGGTTTCGTGATAGTTATAGGCGAGTAGTTCAATTATCACGCTTAATTAGTTGAGCAAAAGAAAAAGTAAGAACCGTGGATACTTGTTACATCGTTGGTGACGATAAGGATCATTCACTTATAGTAGTATCGGTCGGCTGTTGCTTTATTTGTTGTCTCGTTTAAGCTTAGTCTTATCAACTCGAAATTCTCATCCTATGCAAATGAAGTTACTTATCACTTGGTGTTCTTTATATTTTCTGAAAATGGCAGAGCGAGGGCTACCTCTGATAAAAGCTAATTTGCAACATCAAATGGAGTTGACATAGAAATCGAGCCACGATTAAAGATCACCAACCAATAGCAAAGAGAGAACCCATGATGATGAAGATGGTGTACCTTTTCACATAATAACTTTATTTCAGTCTTCCGTATCAAAGTGTTCTCGTGGGCATGTCTGAATATATATTTATTTTTATCTTTTACTTAATTTAAAAGTTTATCACGAATAATTTGTTAACTTCGGGTCCTTGTTGTTTTGTGAACTATAAACGATTTAAAAAATTTTACAAATAATCACTTATATTTTTTGAAATAATTAGTTAATAAAAATATTTTTATTATTGACGATAATTTAAATCTAAGCATTTCGTAGATAATGGAAATGTTTTTCATCCATTTGTGATTGTAAACGATACAAAGGATTATTCTTAAGAAAATATTTTTAAATTATTCATTTTTTACAAAGCAATCTGTCTTTATAAACGTTGACATGTAAATTCATATTAACATATTTCATAATTTCTTGATACTTGAAATTTTTTAATGTTTGGCGGAAAAGTAAAAAAAATTGCATTTTCACTTCTTAAGAAACGCAAACAAACGGTACCAATATTTTAGACTAACTTGTTTTGAATATTTGGGACATGCAGAATTTTTTTTTCTTTCTTTTCAATAGAGTTTTGAGATGAGATGTGGTGGTTGATGGGGAGGTTCACTGGCGGTTGCTGCGCTAATGTCAGATGGAGAAATCGACTGATTCAGCAAGGCGATGTCGGGAGTCGAGGGCCGGTGAGGGCTAATGCTATCGATAAGCGGCGGTGATGGTTGGTTTGGTTGTAGGAAAAGTCCTTTTCCTTTTCTTTTTCCTAGTCACGTTTGCTAAGTTGGAATTGGTAAGCTATGCAAGCACACTACCGAAAAGAGAACTAAAAACAGACCCTTTTTTTTTTCCAAAAGAGGTGGTGGCAGCGGTCCATGATCGTTGCTTCCTTCTAATTCCAATAAACGCCAGAAAAATGCGGGAAATTTGATTTTGAAAAGCCATTTTGCCATAGGAACAAGACCAGTAAGAACTGAAATTATTGGGATAATGTAATTTTTTGTGGGAGGACAAAGCATGGTCTAAGTAATCATAAATTTCGTGGCACGAGATCGAAATACCTGGCATGATATAAATGACATTTTTGAGTGTCATAAGTCACCACTAGTTCCACTCATCAAGATCATCCCCTTGAATCGTACGATTCCTAATTTTATATAAAAAAAAAATCCCTTAAATATTCACAAACTTCGAGAACTTCTAGGAACCGAAAAAAAGATTTTTAAAAAAAATACCCTCTCCTAAGACTTTCTTGAAAGGGAAAATAATATAAATGAAATTTGAATTTTAACCTTATATCCAATTTAATCCCTAAACCTTTAATTTACTCAACGTGGTCTTTGAATTTTAATCCAATGGGTAATATCTTTTCTAAGCTTTCAATTTGTTCAATGTGGCATTTGGATTTTTAGTGCATGTTCAAAGGAATCCTTGTATTATATGAAATTATTAAATGTTGTCATTGAACTTGAATTAATGAAAAGATGATATTAAACATTTTCATATAATTCAATAACTCTATTGAATATGTACTAAAGTTCCACGGGCTATATTGAACAAAAATTCATAGACCACATTGTACAGTAAATTAAAATTTGAATATCACATTGTACAATTGGTTATTGAGTATTTATGTCATTATCCCTAAAAACATAATAAATGTCCCTAAGTAGATTCAATAGAAAAAGGAAACACACTCAATCCTGTGTACAACTAAGAAGACATGATATGACCACGCATTGGAACTGCACGAATTAGCAGATAGAGATCAATACAAGGATGCAACATGCAATGTGACCCTCAACATCGACCATCATGTCCATGTCCCCACGCACGACACGTGCCATTGCAAATTGCACTCAAGCTATGATGACAAAAGGAACTGTTCATAGAATAAAAGAATTTATGTAATTTCAATTTTTTTCCCAAAAAAGGAAGAGGGGGGCAAAAGAAGAAGAAAAATAAGAAAATGCCACGCAACTCCGTGGCCCCCATGTACAGAAAAAAGGCTCGGGAACACATATTTCGCTCCAAATGGGAGTCCCCTCCAAATTAAAAATAAAAAAAATAAAAAAGGAGGGAGAATTTATATTTTCGAACGGGAGGCCGAGGTGGATAGTCTGGAATTTTTATTATTTGCCATAATAATATTTCTCTTTCTTTCATTTTCTTTTTCCGCTCTATTCTGGGGGCGCTCTGACCTTGTCTCGATGGGCCTGGGCCTCCCGCATTGGGCTCGGGCCTCAGGAAAGGTAAACCTCCGCGCTCGAATTCCTCGCCGAGAAGCACACCGGGCAAGCCTGGACCACGGTGTCGCACTCCGTGCACACGCACAAGTGCCGGCACGGCAGCAGCACCACCGACGCCGCCCGGCTCCTGCACGCCTTGCAGCTCGGCCCCGACGCCACGACCCGGTCCGGGTCGACGTAAGCCGACTCCGCGTCCTCCGCCACCTGGCCCTCCGCGGCGGAGCCCGGCCCGCCCCGTCGTCGGCCGCCCCCGCCGCCGCCGCCCCGGCCCTCCGGTCCTGCCCGCTCATTACGAGCTGCTGCAGCTGGGCCTGCATCGATGCCGCGGCGGCCTCCTGGGCCCGGGCCTTGGCCTGCCAGACCTGGGCCTCCACGCTGAGCTGGGCCGCGCGTGCCTCGAGCTCGGCGTACCGGCGCGTGGCCTTCTCCATCTCGGCGTCCTTCTCGCGCAGCTTCCGCGCCACCGACTCCTCCGCAATGCCCAGCAGCGCAAGGTAGTGCCTCTGCCTCTTCTCCGCTAATGTGCGCCGCAACTGCTCCCCCTGCCAAAACGACGAATATGGCACCCTAAGCAAAGAGCTCGCTATGAAAAATCGATGGAGGGAAAAAAAAACACCGAAACGCTAATTTCCTATTCCTCACATTCGAAAAAAAAAATGGTGAGCAAAAAAGGAAGGAAAAAAAAAAGAAAAAGAAAATGGTCACCTGGGCATGGAGGAATTGGTCTATGTCATCCCTCTGTTGCTTGAATTGAGCGGCAAAATCTTCAGACAACAGGGACAAGCTGGCGGATGAATTCGAAACGAGATGATTTTGGTGTTGTTGCTGCTGTTGCTGCTGCTGTTGATGATGATGATGATGGTGTTCGCCGAACGATAAATGGAGACCGGTGGAGACGAGGTTGGATTGGTGGTGGGGGTGGTGGTGGTTGTTGTTGTTGCCATGGTTGTGGAGCTGAGTGAGGTCGATGAGTTGCGTAGGCTGAGGCTGCAACGAATACAGATGGCTGTTGGCGTTCATGGGAGCGAAATTACTGGACGCCACTTCCGATCTTCCCCTCTTCCTCTGGTTAGCGCTCGTCGCTGCAACAACGTTTCGCCCACAAAAATTACGATGAGAATCTCCGTAAATCAAGAACCGATATTTGTTCAGGACGACCCGGAAAGTCACCTCCTTTCTGGGATGAGCTTTGCGGGGAACTCACCTCCGGCGGCGAATACCATGTGGGATTGGTCTAGGAATCCTCCGCCTGGCTGAGGCTGCAAGGAGCAATCGTTCACCTCCGGCGTGTTCCTGTTCATCATCACCAAAAAAACAGAGGAGAGGAACTGTGGATGGTCAGAACAATAGATGAAGAAGATGAGACGAGATTCCACAGAGAGAGAGAGAGAGAGAGAGAGAGAGGCGGAGGGGATTGGTGAGGAAGAAGTAATAGCCGGATGGGGTGGATGACAAACCTGTTGAGGAGGAGGATATTAGAAGGGAATTGAGCTTGAACGGCCATGGCAGAGTCTCTCAGGGGGAAATAGATGGGTCTTTGGGGGAGGGGGGACGGAGAGATTGGGGAGTGGGCTTGATTTGATTTGGTGGGTGGCGTTTGTAATTTGTATGAGAGGCAGAGAGAGAGAGAGAGAGAGAGAGGGCCAATAAGGGGAGGCAAAAGATGAGGGGGGTGCGGCAAACAATGTGAAGCAATAAAGGCTAAGGCATAAGAAGCATGAATAGGAGGAGGAGGACGAGGAGGAAGAGGAGGAAGGATGCAGATGGGAGGAGCAAGAAAAGATGCCCCCCTAATGCTATGCGTGCCGGGAGGCGGACTCTTCAATGAAATATTTTTTTAGCTCCGAGGGAGACGAAAAGATGAACATAAATCACCTCCCAATTCACGCTCTCACGTATGCCCGTACAGAAAGCTCGAGAGAGAGAGAGAGAGAGAGTAGATTGTTCTCCCTTCTGGTTTTATGCTTCGATGTCAAAAGGAAAACACCCCCTCAATAACTGTGATTTCACCTACTTTCATTTCTTTTCCTTTTCTTTTTTCCACCACCTCCTTGCCTTCTTTGCTATGATTTGTTGTCTGTCGCCAAGAGAGAGAGAGAGAGAGAGAGAGAGAGGGGCAGGCGCCCTATATGTGTTCTGACCTTTCGATGTACACCTATCTGTTCTTGGGCTGCTGACCTGTGCCCGAGCCTCTTATTGAGGAGGGGAGTCTCGCCAATTTACAGCAATCGAATCTTTTGTGTTGATTCGCCAAATTCTCGGGTTTCACTTTCACCCTCTCCCCTGCTTCGTTTCCCTCCTCTGTCTCTCTCTCTCCCTTCCTTCTTTCTCTCTCTTGGAATGGAGGAAAGAAAGGGCAGGTAAAGCAGTCTGAACAGTTAAAAAAACAAAAAAAAATGACAATGTGGAATGGGAAATATCGAGTTTTCAATGAGAACGAATGGGATATATAATGAGATAGTAGAAAAAAGGTGGGGAGGTGCTGTTGAGGTTTGCACAGTGAGGGGGCGGGGGTGGTGGGGTTTTTGCTTTTGCCGCTCCCGCTGCCGCTGCTTTTTTTTTTTTTTTTTTTGCCTTTTTTCCTTGTTTTGGAACATTTGACATTCTTGCTTTCCACTTGTCTTTTTATATTTTCTCCTTCCTAATCCCGCGTCATCCTAAAACCTTTTTTTTTTTTTGTTTAATTTTCTCTTGGCGACTATGTAAATTCATAATTCTCGACTTGTAGATTACTCCCGCATGGGTCGATAAATTGGCGCCGTGATTTGGGGGCAGGTACCCGCTATCGTGCTTGAGTTGAACATCCCGTGTCGAATGATTATAGATTGGAGGGAGTTAGCATAGGAAATTTTGAAAAATCTTAGGCCTAAAGTACTGCGAATTTTGTGATTTTTGAAACTATACTAGAGTTATAGAAGATTGTAGGGGTTTTGGAACTCTTTTTAAATAGGAGCGTGCGAGCAAAATGCTTATATGAAATCGAGAGGGATAGAAAAATAACCATTGAGAGGGAAAATGTGATGAATAATGATACTCGGTAGATCATTATATATGCAAACTACCATTCCTACACGTAGTTCTTAGAAATAATACATATATGTAAGAATCTCATTTTTTTCTATATGTTTTTATGTTGGTATGACTTTTTGCTTAATTTGTGAAAGATGGAAAATTAAGGACATTTTTTTTTTTTTTTACGAATTTGGCTAATTAGGGTTAATGCAAACCATTGGCACATTGCTAAAAAGATATAGGAAATGAGTTGGAGCGCTATTAGGTTTCGGCTAGGGATTTATATCAGGAATTCAATTGGGCGATAGATTATTATAACCTAATTGGTCAACTAGTATTTCACATACCGAACTACTTTCTCAGGACTATATGCCCTACCTTATAAGGTTATCAAGCTAATATTGTAGCTTTGTCTTGGAGCGTTTAGACAAAAGAAATTCCTCAGAGATGTAGTCATGAATGATGGAAACTTGTGGTAATTTCGGAATTTTTCCGAGATTTTTACAATTATTTAAGGAAAAAAAAAAAAGAATCCATGTTAGCTGGCTGGTTTCTGCTTTTCCTTTTTCCTTCTCCCTATTTTGATCATGCTTTGGTGTGTTTGGATTTTACTTGGTTTTGAAGATTCAAACTTCTCTCCCCCAACAGCTATGCTTCCTCTCAATTCCTTCCTTATCTTAGAAAATGGAGAAGGTGTGTGCGTGCGTGTCTGTGTTGTATCAATCCTTCTGACCTAATTTCATGGGTCGTTAGTTGAGTCCTCTCTTTTCCATCTCCCCAAAGTTAAATGTCTGATCAAGATTTCTCCTATGACCTTGTCAGATGACTGGAACCTAACTATAACGTTAGCCCCCTTCAAAAGCCCCTAATTTAGGGTTTCAGACTTTTGAACAAAGCAAAGCACGAGAAAAAGCAAACGGTGCATTCCCTAATTTCTCATTTATTATCCGCAAACCAAACCGATCTTGACTAGGTGGGATTGGGAGTTCTTTAATCCCCAGCCATTGGTAATATAAGTGGGTGGCAATCAAGGTTTTTGCCAGGTAATAACTGATGAGAGAAGTTGTGGGGGGCTCCTCCTTTTTGTTGCTTTTATTGAGGTGGACCTCCATTGAAGCAAAATACAGGGGGGGATTGACATTATCAATAAGGTTATCCACCCTAGAAAATTGCAGAACAATATTTGGTCTAGCGTTCTGTATTTTGCATTTGTGCACAGCGAGAAGGCACCTGTCTCTACCCCGAAGTTGCGTATATTGACATTTTTCTGGAAAAAGGCTGTGAATAGCATCAGGGAATATTATTTTGTTTTTTTGTCACTTGATTCCGTTAGAAGGAAATATATTCTCAACAATGGAAATGCTTGCTGGAGCCCCTTGATTTAGGGTAACGTGAAAAAGAGTAATACAAAAAATATCGATGAACATCTACATTCGAGAAATATTAGTTGTCTACTTAGACCTAGATATCATTATTTGAAAAGTCAAATTGGCCATCAATGATAGAATGAAGAAAACTTCGAGAGGTGAAAATACGTATGGAATATCAGGAATTTGAGAAAGGTGGCTGCTGAGTTCGTTGAGATGTTGCCCATTTTAGGATGAGCATTCCATCACAAGATACATATTTTTTTCCTTTTCTTATCTTCCCAATAACCGGAAAGTAAACCATTCGATAGAAGTTATATATCATAACACAACATATGCTAACTAGAGAGTATTGCTTATTTTTCTGTGAAGGACGATTTCTAAGTATATTAGAAGGGTTTCCCTAATGAGAATTTGACAGTACTTGTTAAGCATTGGAAATTGTAATAGTTTATGCTTTCTATAGATTCAAGAATAAATAACGTATATTGATTTTACATATCGAAAGACATTGAAATATGAAAAGGTTTCTTTTATGCAATATTCTTCAAAGGACCTTAACTAATAAGAAAATTCGCGAGATACTCGTCCGTCAATACATAAAATTTATCTGTCTTTCCCCTCCTCTAATTTTACAAAAAGAAGAAGAATGACCCGTGATTTTAAACGATAAATCAGTCGAAAAAAAGAAAGAAGATAATCTAGAGACATCTTGCGTAAATGGGTGCATTTTGGTCACCAAAAGAATCACCACGAAGTTGCCTAGAAAACTCTGAAAAAGAGCGTAGCCCGAACCCGAAGGGTGTTGCAAACAAAATTTAAAGGAAAGAGAGTGAGTCTCACAAGAAAAGTTAAGTTGGTATTGGTGATTGATTTCCCCGAAACCAAGAAGCGACTTTTCTTTTTATTTTCTTTTAATTTCCCTTTTAAACTTTGGTATAAGTGAACGTGACAGAGAAAGGAGAAGCACCCAAAATAGGGCAAGAAAAGAAGAAAAATGTGAAAGAGAGTGCTTGGAATGGCATCATGCAATTTGTCTTTTTTTAAGGACCCACCAATACCAAAAAAAAAAAAGAAAGAAAGAAAAAAGAAAGAGGGGGTCGGCTTGCTCTTCTCCCCAAAAAAATCAAACTATCTCTTAACCTGTATCCTTCAACATTCTTTGATGTAAGAGATAAATAAAAGTCCTGCACGGCTTTTCGTTTCTCCAACTCACAAGCCCTTGTTTTCTTCTCCTAGTCAGGACACATGCTTTCCTTTTCCCTTTCCCTCTTTCTTCCTAATTTCCTCTCATCAATAATTTTCTCCAGTTCTAGGCAATTGCTTTCACACCATGCCCGTGCCCATATGATGCTTTTCAAGCGGCAATCACCTCGTTTTGCTTTGTTTGTACTTGGTTTGTTTAATTGCATGCGCGAGATAGATGCCTAGAACGCCCACATAATTGAAAACTTCATTTTCACATGTCATTCATTCAATGAGCATTCAAGAGAAAGAGAGAAAGAGAAAGAGAGAGGGGGAGGGAGAAGCATTCAAGATGAGGGTTTTCGAGGTCCAAAGGCCGACCTCTGAAGGAGTTGAACGTTGATTAATGCGATGGAGCTTTGCCAATGGATCTCTCTCTTAAGATCTGTATTATCTCCTTTAATTTTTTATCAAAGTGATAAAGTAGAACACGTTGGTTGACCTTGCACTATTGCGTCTTTGGCTAATATTATGAGAATAAATCACTACCGGGATTTCGAGGGCGCAATTATTGTTGAGAGTGCAAAAAGGGTTTGATTAAACAAAGCAAGGCACATATAAACTTAACCTCAAAGGGATTGGCCGAATCAGTAAAACTGCTAAAAGCGTGTGTTCCATCAAGAAGCGTGAAGTCTTTGGTTTAACTAATGCAATCTCCCAATATAAAAGTGTCTACAATCCAGCAATTTTCAGTGAGTCCTTCAATCTCGGTGGGTGTAGCACGTTCTTGATTACATAAAGGGTCGAGATAGGATGACTTCATTGGTGGTGTTACTTGAGCTAACACGCAAAGAAAGACATAAAATGAATTCCACGTGCTTATGTATGTGCATAGGGTGAGTTTGAAACAAGATTGACTCTCTATCTTCTAATCACTTATTTACGCGATGATTTTCTACATACCATTTGACTGGACTTTTTTTTTCTTTTTGTGACTTTAAACACTTTAATTACCGCACGATATAGAAATCCTTCCCCAGAATTAATTTTTGACCTAGCAGAACATTATTTCCCGTTCATGATTTCTCGTTGTGCTACAAAAATATTCTAAATTTCCATTTCCCCGTAGAAAAAGAACATGGATTTTCACATCCTGATGAAGCGGACACGAAGAAATATCACATCTCAAAACGATAATGAAATTGTCTGTAATTGCATGTGTATCGATTCAACAGGTTCAAGCAACGTCTTCTGGAATTCATGCATAATAGTCAAGTCAAAACCAGCGTTACTGACGCGTTTGAAATTAATCTTCAGTTAACAAAAAAAAATCATAATATAATAATTTGCAATATGATTCTTTTAACCCATATACAAGTTCCTCTGAATAATCTAGCTGTCCCATCGGGGGGCTTAGGGCACAAAACATAATCACGAATTTTCTGAATGTTTTAGAACATTTATATATGTGTTTGGAGATCGTAAATTTCAGAAATTATTTGTCTGCCCACATGGTATGTTTTCTTCGATAAAGATGCCTTTTGCAAATTTAATTAACGAATTTCTCGATGTAATTAATCTTTTTTTTTAATACTATAGATTGGGTCAAAGCATCACTGGAGTGGCAGCAATTCTGAGCTTTCCCGATTATAATAACCCTATTTCGATTTTGGGAAATGTTGACCGGAGTGTTTCCCTTGATGACCTCGTTGTAGTAATTTGCACGAGTTGAGAAAAATCGCTTTGCTCTTATCAAGGGCTCTTTTTTGTCTAAATCATACTTATCACGGCATTCTTTGAATCATCGTCAAGCCAGTTAACTACCACCACCTTATTTCCAATCTTTGTCCATTAAGAATATCTCGCTTTGCTTAATTCCGGGCGGACTTGTAAATGCGACTATGTGCATGTATGAAATTGACATTTAAAGTAACAAGAAAAAAGCACCTTAATAGAAATATTTAGTGGGAAAAATAGTGTTGATATAAATGTCCGATACAAAGGAATCATGTAAATATATGTGAAAAGAGAAAGATAATCTCGGAATTGAATACTTTTTAAAAGATTATCGAAGG
This sequence comes from Eucalyptus tenuipes, assembly GCA_014182365.1. NCBI lineage: Eukaryota > Viridiplantae > Streptophyta > Magnoliopsida > Myrtales > Myrtaceae > Eucalyptus > Eucalyptus tenuipes. Next base: position 25,349,689 of record CM024540.1, on the reverse strand, counting down.
ACAAAAAAAGATTTAAATTTTGTTAATTAATATTGAAATGGGTAAGAGATATTAAAAGGAGTTATTAGCATTTTCCATGGATAAACCATCTGTATAATAAATAATCCGGAAAAACGAAAAAGAAAAAGAAAAAGATCCCTTAGAAGTAGGAGATCCTCTCTATTTTGTGTAACTATATATTCACACCATTCTCAACTTCTCATGAAATCGATATTTTTGTGTGTGGCATGATTAACCTTATTCTAAGACTTTGATTACAAAATCGACGCACTAAAGGATATCACTAAATACAGGTTTCGAATAGACTTTATACGCATATCTCTCGACAGAGATTGTAAGTTTAGGCAACCGGTTGACCACTCCCAATAACTCATGGGTATCAATCATGCCATCTTTTACTACGATTAGATTGCCATATTTATGCTGGCTTAGTATTCTAATCGAATATGCAGTTCGGATTCCATTCCCACGACACCATCTGAGCACACAATTAAACATAAATTACTAAGGCCAGCCAGCATAGTCAACTACAAGCAACGGTGTCGGATGTCATCCCTCCCCAAGTCACTTTCGAAGATCGATTTGTTTGATGGAAAGCCTCTTGATTTTAAAAAGAAATAAGAAAAAGGTTAATCAAACAACCCAAGTTAAGTCATTGCAAACGAGGACATCATCCAAAGTACGGTCTCAAACCCTTTGGACACCGGATGAATCTGGGACCAAGGAAGATGCCATGACATGAGATGTAGCTAGAGATTTCTGCACGCCACTCCAAAAAAAAAATGCTAATTTCCCCCTTAATCTTTGCTTAACCCCTTGCTTAATTACTAATTAAGGGCACCTGTCACCTTTAGGTGATCTAAGATTTGATGTGTGCAGTCATCATGGAGTGCAATTGCATTATGAGCTGTGTGAAACTTGGGGCCAAAAAAGGGAAAAGATAATCTCATGAGTCCCAAATCGAGGAATTCAACATACGAATCATGTTGAGAACCCTCTTTTTTCCTCCAAGAAAGTTCTCAAATATGGCACAATTCGGAGGGATATGAAATGGATGTAACTTGTGCGGTTCCAATTTACTCACGCAAGCATCCTATGTAGGAATACAAACGAGCAATCTCGATTTATTTGCTACATAGGATATAATTTGTGTGGACCATTGAGGGGAAGGGATAACGATCGGTGTGAAGTGGTACAATTACGATAATGAAATTCATAAGTTTCGGGGGATTAATACTCGATGTATATCGCGAGTTCATGATTTTGATCAGCAACGACCTATTAAAAACATTTGGATTTCGGATCCGCATATTCCATGTTGCATCATTTGGTCTGAAGATTAATGAATTTTATGCCTACGGAGTTAGCCGAGTGGATACGACAACCGGGAATTTCTATATATTAAGAAACGTGAGATTTTAAATGCAATTCATATGAGGTGCACGTTTTTTGAAATTAAAACGCAAGGCAGCGATCTTGTGGAAATCCTTGGCTATGGCATTGATTGCTCACTAACATTAGAGTAGACTACAAAGTAAATCTTATACGGTGACTGTTCTTTATATTGTAATGCAATAACACATAAAGATGCCTCGTGGGAATATTGCCATTTTAAAAGCAATAGATCTAATACAAGAGATGTATAAGATAATTAGCCGAAGTGTCATTTCTGAACATTAGAATTTTTTTTTTTGGCACAATTGGAGACTGCAATATTCCTTTTCTTTTTTGATAGTCTTATATGAACACTAGAAGTCACGACCTTTGCGAATAAGACTTGTAATAGAAGGTGGGCTGTCTAAACATCCGATTCAAATCGAAGAATATATAATGTGAGCTGCCAACTACTTAGATGCAATGTTCATACATCAAGTCATTCAAGCATTTGCTTTTAATGTGATTAACCTTTGACTTGTAGATGGGAGTCATCATTTTCAAGAACCATCATGAAATCAGGCGCATTTCCTAGGGTTGAAGGCACGAATTAGCTTCTTCTTCTTCTTTTTCTTCTCTCTCTTATATATATATTGATAAGGAATTGATATTCCTTTAGTCCTAATCAAACCATTTCCCACAACCACTTCACATTTTCCTACATATAATTTCCCTCTTTATTAATTAATGTTTCCCTTTTCTCATCCCACAAACTCTGTCCAACACCTTTTGATTTTTTTTCCTTTCTTGGACTTCGTTTCTATTTACGATGCCACCACCCTCAATTCCACAGCTTCCCCACCTCCCCAACAGTCTCTCCACTATCTATGCCTTTTGTTCCACACACATTAAGCAATTGTAACCAAATCCCAATACCTCATACCCCAAAAAATAAAGTATATATAAATAAAAAATTAAATAGTTCAGTGAATAAAGGTGATGTTTAGGCGCCCCAAAAATATTTAGGAGAGATTCCCTTCGTTAGATTCTTTAATAAGACAGCTTAGGAGACAAGATCCTTTATTGGCTAGCACCAAAAGATGATGGGAGTTGAGGGATCTGCAAGACAGTGTTTGAATAATTGTGCAAGATGGACAGCATTAGGCACAGGCTTTTGTTTAAATGTCTCATATACCTTTTGGTAGAGAGAATGGGTGAGATGATCAATGTTATGTCCTTTGGAAAAGGGCAAATACGAAAAAAGAAAAAAAAAAAAAAAAAGAACAAAGTCTTAAGTATTGACCGAAAGTAAATGAAGAAACTAGAAGGACTAGAATATATTCAAATATCTTCCATTCTGAATCTTTCTTGTGCAAAAGAGCCTTCTTATAACTTGTGTGCTTTCGAGGATATATAGCGTGTATGACACACGAATTTGATTAATAGCTCATATGGTGCACAAGTTATTCCATTTAAGTAAAGGCGCAGCCATAATTATGTGGTGGGGGTAGATATATCTAATGGATACAATTAATGGTGGAGGTTTCTTTTATTTTCCCAAACAGATCCTACACATATTGGGGACTTGTTGAAATAGCAATATGCGCCTTAAATAATTTTTTTTTTCGATATAGCAATCTCTGATCCTAGATACATCAGTGAATAATAGAAATATATTATTCACGCTCTTAAGGTTAATTTTGATGAAATATGTAAATGTGGCAATTCAAATTAGAATTTAAGCGAGACAGGTTAATAATTTGATCGAGGTACAGTGGATTCTAGCTATGGAAAACCAATTTTGGTGTTGGTTCCAATGCTTGTAGAGTGTGCCGGTATTATGATGGGTTTCTTTTAGGCTAAAGAGTACATTTCCATGGATGGATCTTGACCAAATATAGTGGTTGAGTTGATGGGAACAAAACCTAGAAAGACTAAGCTAAGACATAGGGCAGCGAGCTCCAGTGCTGTCCTAAATCTGATTACTAAATTTCACTTTTAAAGTATACATATTAGTTCTCCAACAGGAAAAAAAAGGGTAATTGCGTGGACGTTAATTTCATCCTTTTGCTGTCTAAATAAGTCAAATGCCACAATAGGAATAAAAAGTTACAAATAGTTTCTCTTTCCATTTGATAACCAAATAACTATTCTCAGAATTCAGCCTTTGTTAGCAACCTCATGCGAATACACATTGCAAACAAAAATCAACAATTTGGATTTCAAAAGGAAGAAAGAAAGAGAAGTAAAAAATCAAGAAGCTATCACGAGAGAGAGAGAGAGAGAGAGAGAGAGAGAGAGAGAGAGACATGCATGAGAGAGGACATGCATCTAGAGATTGCTTGAATACTTATTGAGATGTCAGAAGAAGAAGATGGGTTGGTGGTGGTGTTGATAATTTATGAGAGCATTGTGACTTGTGAGTGAGTTGAGTGAGGAGTACTTTGGCATCTGTGTAGTATGTGCCTGTCTCCGTGTCTGTGTCTGTGTGTGGGTCACAATAATGCCAGTCACAAGAAGGAGCAGAAAGGGCAAGAAACTTAATTTAATACAGAGAAAGAGAAGAAGGTACAGTTCATAAGGTGCTAAGGAAGCAACATCAGAGTGTGTGTATCGTCTGTGGGTCTCCAATGTATAATTTCTGGTGCCAAAGAATCAAAGCTACCACTGCAGGAACTCACCTCCTTATTCATTGTGGGCACGCCTTTGGAGCCTTTCTTGGGTCCATTCCAAGTCCTCGCTTCGCTCTTCGGGTTGATTCTTCTTGTTCTTTTCTCTCTCTCTCTCTACTTTTTTTTCTTGTTGAAATCTTTTAAAAGTTTAATGCCAATGACAAGAAATCATTTAGTTTATTCTATTGCAGTGTTAATAGGGCATAAATACAAGAGATTAGTTGAGTCACTAAAGTAATTGGAGTTGTATGCTTTTTAGAAACATGGGATCAGAAGCACCAGGGCAGAGACCAAGAGTAATTAAGGGAGCATTGGACTTGGATGGTCTCTGTCTTTCATTTGGTTTAACTTTAGGCAGTAATCGAAATTGGACATACCTCCGGACCTTGATACATGAAAAGGGTGTTAATCAAGCATCATTAATTAGATTGGCATCTATCTCTAGATTATTTCTTTTTCCACAAGGTCTATATCTATATCCATGTGTTGATATAGTTGCTAAAATTGAGCTCATCATGGACCTTTGCCATTTGAACTTATAGCATCTAGTTTGATGTCTTTTAACAAGTGAAGCTATTTTCTCGATTGCCATATGAATTATCTGTACGGGGTGTAACTATCCACCTAACTTTGCTGGAGGCATGTTCCGAAACTCCAATCATGATCTTGTAATTCGAAAATAGGATACTTAAACCTAAAGAGACTAGCCACATCTTAATTTTGTGCTTGAAAAGATTTTATCATTTTACTGTGATTTGCATAGCATATAATAAGCCTAACATGAACATAAGTTACTTGTGATGTGAAATCAATTTTTGCAAGCTCCATCTATCTTACGCATATATTTAGGGGGAAGTTACATAAAACTCTCATGAATGGGGTTAGTATGCATTTGCCCACAAGCTTTCAACTGATACACATTACCTTCCATGAACATTCATTTTGCTATAATCGTTAATCTCCCGTTGTATTTTTCATTATTATGTGCAATACACATGACTTGTATGGGGTAAATGTGTATTTCATCTTGTTCTTTTATAGAAATGAAAAAATGGAGAAAAATAAATTCACTTAAATATTCATAACAAATAAATGTCAATAATTACATTAAAAATAAATATTGCTTAAATATTGACGCAAATAGTAATAGACTTATTGATATTTATTTTTTTAGCAAAATGGTCAAATGACAAATTTTTATTGATAGTTATTTCTTTAGTTAATTTATTTTTCTCTATTTTCTCTATGATTTCATTTTAAACAGAAATCATAAGTAAAATATAGATTTCCATAAAAAAAAAAGGAGGTGAAAAATGTACATTTACCCATTGAAGTCAATTACATTGCACATGTTAATAAAAAATATAATGGAGACTTAACTGCTCTCACTGGGTAGTGGATATCAGTTGAAGGTTGGAAATTTGAGCTGCCTCCATAGTCCGGGAGGATTTTGTGTAAATTTCCCCATGTTTAGTTAATCTAGAGAGTGCTACACAGGGCTTCAACCAATCAATTATTTTTGTTTAATTTGAAGCAACCGCCCTATTATTCATCATATATCTACTTGTAGTTACGACCGAAATCAGATTTGCAAAGTAGAACTCATTAGAGAACACCTAGGGGAAGTTAGATACATTCTTTCCTCCTCCCAATAAAAAAGAATCCAATTCAGCATGTTATGGTCCACATCATCGGGCATAACCCTAGCCGGCGATCTCCCAAAACCCATCACCTCTCTCCTTTTTGCTAACTCGGAGAGAGAAAAGAAAAGGACAAGAAACTATTCCTCTGCAGAATATGGGTTAGCATAGCATCTGAGCTCAAGAACAAAATGCAATAAATACACCCATAAGTGGTCCCCTAATCACAAGTGATTTACAACGCAAAGCGATCCGAATAATGACTGTTGGGTGCTGTGTGCGCCTCTCGACATCAGCATAACTGTATTTTCAAACTGTACACGCCATAAATTTCCACATGCACAAAAAGCTAACAAAATACTAGCATTTTCTTCCTTCTTTTTTTCCCCCTTTTTTATCTTTTTTTTTTTTTGGGGGGAATCTGACAAAGAACCCTAATCAAGGGGTTCGATTTGGGGCCATCCATGAGGAATAATGACTCCTCCTGTCACGCAAAATGATTTTCATTTGGCCCATTCAAGCCACGATTCGAGGGATCTTTTGTCTCCTTATGGAAAAATATATAGTACAAGGGCACGGCAGACCACATTTTATTGCCCGATTAGGTCTACGGTCTCATCTTTTGTTTTCCATTTTGTTTGGCTGAGATTAAGGGTTAAAGGTTGGCTCTTGAGTCTTGAGTATCTGTTCTGATGCAAAGTAATGGAAGTCAGTATCAACCCAGGACATGTAGAGGATAGACGTTTGGTTCGCCTTAACTTTAAGGCGAAACAGAGTCATTTTGACTTTGCTAATAAAAACCACGGAAAAAGATAAAAAAAAAAAAGAAGAGAGTAGTTAAACACGAATTTTTGTATATGATTACAAGAACTTAATACGTTTCTGGGTATTTAAGGTGTTGAATATTAAATGAAAGTCTTATTTCAATCCTTAAAATTCGAAAGCAAAACAACACCATACAACAACGACCATAATTTCAAAAAGAGTATCCAAAAACACGGAGCCCTCTTGCTGGACATAATGAAATTTCCTTCCCATAGGACTAACACTCAAACCCTAAATTTGGTGTAAGGTAGGTGTGCAAAGTAGATAATTCAAGCATAAATTTGGAAACAAATACATAATATAGTTTGCAAAAGATAACACGGTTCATTTTCCATCTTACTTTTTTAAGGTGCCAGTAATGAAGCCCATGAAATACTTCACATCATCCTATTGATGCAGTTCCTATGGTTTAAGTGAAGGCACATAAACCCTAGAAATTGCATGAATTGAAATGACGGCGTGGAATTGATCACAAAATTGCATTTATGCCTCACAATCATTCACACAAATTCTTGGAGATGTGTAAGCTACTAATCAATCGATATTATTAATTTTTATTTTTCAAATTGTGGTCTTAACTAGATATTCTTTTCCGATGCCCAAGCACCCCGATGTGGGTCATGTACAGATATACATACGCATCTTGTACACGTAGAGAGAAAGCGATCTCTCGGAATATAATCCCTGAAAGATAATGAGAGCTAGCGATTTGCGATGGCGATGCAAAGCCAACCATCCGAGCTCACGATGGTTGAAACCGCCTTCTGAATTTCTGACCACTATACATTCCACGAGGCACGACCTATTCAATTATCCCTTTCGACACGTAAAAAGGAACCGATATTCCATTAATACAGGACTCTCTCTCTCTCTCTCTCTCTCTCTCTATATAATTTGTCAAGACACAGGGGGACCGACAGTAGCAGGAGGGGCGAACCTTTTGTGTACTCGGATGGTGGAAATGATGAATGAGAATATTAGTTTTGTGAATAGACATTAACCATCTTTTGTCTTATTCACATTTGAAAAGAAAGCAAGAGTAATTCTGCCAAAAAAAATAAATAATAACAGAGAGAGATCGCCACGTTTCCTCCAATTTTTCTCTCAACTTTTGAAAGGAAATTATAAGTGAACCTAACTCCGCTTATTTCATAAGAAATAAATAATTTATATATTTTTTTTAAAATAAATAATTTATAATTTTTTTAAAATAAATAATTTATAATTTTTTAAAAAAAGTGATCGCTTATGTTACTTAAAATAATTACTTAATAGAAAATATTTTTATTATTGATAATAATTTATATCTAGATATTAAAATTATTCATTCATCTAGTTTTATAGGTGATATAAGAGATCATTTTTAGGAAAATATTTTTCAAATTATTCATTTTATGCGAAATAAATGCACCACAAGTTCCTTTCCTCTTATTTAAGATCATTTCCATTATCTAATCCATATATGCCTATATGTGTGAGACTCCCCTTTACACTTCAAGAAATATTACTTCTCTCAATGAGAGAGAAATGCCCAACTTCATTTAGTCGAATAAAGATGAATAGTCTTCTTTTTCATACTTGAGACGGCAAAAAAGATTATTGCCATAACTTATAAGTAGCGTTTGAACACTAACATGTGTATATTTTCATTTTTAGTAAACCCAAGTCATTTCATGTGAAAGAATATTTAAATGTTATATCACATATCTATCTAACAGCTTTAACTTTTCGAATAGCTCAAAGATATTCTATAAAAATCTCACAAGGTATTAGAGTAAGAGGTATTGAGTTCAAATCTTTTCAGGTTCATATATATCTCCTCAAGACATTCATCTAACAGTTTAAAATTTTAAAATAATTGACAATGGTCTCATAAAAATTTCAAACCATCAATAATTGAATATTTTCTTCACAAGACTACATGTAACCAAAAAATATTTACCATAATTATTTTGATAAATTATTATTGATTAATTTTTGCTATCAGGTTTAAAATGCTTCCATTTCCAATACTATCAAACTATGAGAACATATGTACATATATGTATGTATGTACAGATATATGAATGTATGAGTGCACGCAATTTGTTGGTGTGTGGATCCTAGTTTCTTTATTTAATTAGTTTTCGGGCTAAAGCATCCTAATGCACTTACTAATAATTTGGATCAACAAAGAGCATGAAACTTCCAAGTTTTCAGTTTCCCTCCATGCACTCATTCAAGGCAAACTACCTTTTTCATTTTGTTTATTTATCTATTTAATTTTTTTTTATATTCATGCACGATTTGAAGGAAATGTATGCATCGGTTTGAGAGAAAGACTGTGAAAAGCAGAACAAGGAGAAAGGGTCAATGGAAAAGCATCTGAACATTGAATAATCAATAATTATTTCTCAATAATTCAGATTTCTTAAAAAAATTTCTGCATCCACCTTTTTCTTGAAAAAGGAAAACTGGCGGAAAAGAATTAGAAAGAAGGTACGTTCATCCCCTGATTCAAATGTTCTTGACACCGTCATATTGTAGAATATATATTGAGATGGACGGTCCTAATTCATTAGGAGGTTTGGTCTGATAGTGATTTATATGTGGTCGGCCTTGTCTTTGTGACTTGTGAGTTCTAGATTCTACTAAAATTTACCTCCGGGTATTTTTGCTTATTTTCCTAAAAATTAAACTGTTAAAAAAAAAGCTAACTTTATACATACATTTATACATCCCCAATAGATCTAATATGTGTTTGAATTTAATATATGGTGTTGAAAAGTTACAAGTCAATGCCAAATGAACTAGAAGTCAAATATAAAATGGTACTGCTAATTGTATAAAAAAGAACAGAAGTATGTCAAGCACTCCCTAATATGCGGTCACTACTCACTAGCGAATTGAGGCGCAACGTCGTATCCTAAAAATGAGAGCTCTTGGTCCCACAGCATGAAGGTTAATTAAAAATATTCCTCAAACTTAAAATTGTATAGGTGATTAGGCTAGTGCAATTATCTCAATTTGTTTTTTTAATTATGTGGTCGAGTAAGAAGAGAGAGATATCACCTCCTATGGTCATGATGCTTGAACATATAGATGACAATTTAATTAATATGAAAGCCGAATACAAACAAATTGAAGAAAATATCTTTGAATGATCGGCTCATGGATATTCCATCTAATATGTTATCTCTATGCTAATTTATAGAAGATCATGTATCGTAACCATGCTGAATTTTTGCTAATTAATTTCTTAGTTTAATAGGAAGATCTCCACAGCTCGTTTATGTGCTATTTGATGGAGCAAATGGAATGCAAATTCCAATCATAAACTCATTTAGCTCTAGATTTGAAAATCAACGGGTTTATAAAGAACCAATTTGTCCAAAATTTGATTTTTCCATGAGTTTTTGAGTAGCCGACCCTTTCCACTCGTGCTACTGAATCGGCTAAGTAATTTGATTAATTTACAATCGAGTTTGTCCGGATAACTCTCTCTCTTTCTACTTTGGACGTTCCCGAATAGTCCCATTGAATTGTGTAGTCTTGTCATTCCATCGCATTGCAACCGAGTAATATGCCAACAGGAGACCCCTGAAAAAATAAAAGAAAGTTCACCTTCACTACGGCTCCGTTTGTTTCGCGGAAAATGTTTTCCGGGAAAACATTTTCCGGATTTTCTGGCGTTCGTTTCACGGAAAATGAATTCCCGAAAGAAAATGTTTTTCCATGGAAGGGGAAAAGTCTTCTAAATTGGGGGAAAATATTTTCCACTTTTGAAAAGTGAAAAACATTTTCCTCACTTAATCTCTCTTATCTCACACCTCTACAAATCATTATTTCCTCCTCCCATTTCTTCTTATTCTTTTCTTTTTTATTCGAATTATTTTTAAATTGTATTTTTCTTTTTTTATTCAAATTTTTTTAATTTCCTTTTCTTTTTCTTTTTCTTTTTTTTTTTCTTTTCTTTGTTTTTCATCTTCTTCTTTCTTTGCTAGTTGTTGGTCATCATCGGGTGAACCTCAAGCTCGTCAATCTCAAGCTCGCGCTTGTCGATCTGGCGAGCCTCGAGCTTGATGCTCGCGCTCGCCAATCTAGGGAGCGGAAATATTTTCCATACCGAATATCGGAAAATATTTTCCGAAACATTTTCAAGTTTTAACCGAACACCAGAAAATATTGTCATTTTCCTGGAAAATGATTTATGAAAAATATTTTCTAAACGACCCATTTTTCGCGAAATGAACGGATCTTAGAAGTTAAGTCCACGACCATACTTCCTCAGGCGCATCGTCCTGTTGATACTTGACACGATGTCCTCTCTCTCTCCGATCGCCACAACGGGCAGTTTCTAACCTATGGTCTAGGGCAGGAGAAAAGAAGAAGTCATGTACATCGACACTAGGAAATCGAGAGAGGCATTCATAGGTAAAAGTTCACGCGTCGGACAAGAACACATGCAAGAAAACAAAAAGAACACAAATTAAAAAGCAGGCTACACTCAGTCTTTCTCACGAGTCGTTCTTTTCCTGCGTAAGAATCCATCAAACCTCGCACAACACATCAACCGAAACGATTCAATGTCTTTTCCCATAGCTACATCAAAATCTCTGCATCTCCTTTTTCATTTTTCTTCATATTTCCCCGCTTTTTTTCACCCTATCAGTTGTCCATTTTTGGGAACTTTGCATGTGAAAAAGTGAAAAACGAAAAACGAAATAAAATATCTCTGCTTTCGCATATCTTGAGGCATCTCTCTCCATTCATGTCATGTGGGGGTCTCCCATCTTGTCCGAAAACCTGACCATAGTTTTTCGTCAACATTGTCTTGTGAAAAACGAAAGAATTGTCAGACCCAACTTCCATGTCTTTGGAGAAGAAAGTCTGCAAAGCTTTACAATTCGCATCTCTCTTTCATCTCTCGCTCTGTTGGCATGAGTTGACGATGACGGTTGAAACCCCCTCAAGTGGGCATCGTTCAGTTAAACTTGGGCTATAACTATTTCTTTGTTTTATACATTAGAGAATAAAAAGAGCCAAGAAGGCTTGCTATGCTTGCAATGCATGTAAAGTTACCATCTCGTTCTTGGCAAACCATCTTGTTTTGAAAATGCTTTATTTCTGTTTAACTAAAATTGTTTGCTCTTTTCTTTTTTCTTTTATTTTTATTTTCATAATCGAGGGGTACCGGAGCAAAGACTCGGCCGCCTGAAAATACACGAATTATAGTGCGAGTCACATAAACCGCTATAGAAGAAGTCCAGACTTTTTGGACTGCAAAAGTTGATGATGGCCTTGTTACAGAAAAGTTTGCACATAGTTGGTTCAATTTAAACATGTATATTTTGGTTGCTAAGCTGAAAACCACTGACGCCTCTACCAACTACATTAATGTGTATAACACGACCAATGCTTTGTTTGTTTTGCTTTAAAAAATATTTTCGTAAAAATTATTGCTTCTATCGTTAGAAATAATTAATCAATGAAAAATATTTTTATTATGAATAATAGTTTATGTCTAAACATTTTGATGAACGATGAAAATATTTTTCTATTCATTTTGTAAGTGATACAAGTGATCTTTTTTAGAAAATATTTTCCAAATCACTCACTTTTCGCAAAACAAACACACCTTAAGTGAAAAAAGAATTTTATTAATACAAAACGATGTTAGTCCCTTTTTTTATCATCCTTTTTATTACTTTCTATATTTTCTCTAAAATTTGAAAATGAAAGTTAGAAAACATAAATTTTGGAAAATAAAAGCCCAAACAACTCTAATTATCAATATTTGAATCTTTTGACAAATTTTAAATGTTATAATTTATACAAAATATCACACTTCAGTCGTTATAAGGGCGAAAAAAAAAAATTAAAAAAACCTAATTTGTTGACTTATCCGTAGAACTCTTTTTTTTCCTATGATCATAAACGATCTTTAAATGTCTTATATGTTGATTTTTAAATATGCACAGTGTTCACTATTTTATTGAGTAAAAACCAAATCTTGAATACTTGAAAAAAAGAGAGGAAAATGTCAATTCAAACACGTCATGTTAACTTGTTACCTCTGATATTTCCCTAGTCAAAGCCTGTGGAAAATAGCACAAGAAGAAGAAGAAGGGTAGAGTAGTCATGGCGAGGATTTGGTCAATCAAAAATCACCCTCTTCTTCCACACGTACCAAATTCATCCCCACCTCAACCCCATTATAAATTGTGCCATCAAAGTCATCTCTTTTTCTTTGTTTTTTTTTTTTTTTTTTTTTTTTTTTTGCTTTTTCTTAGTTTTTGTGGGCTTGGATTGCTATTATATATATAAATCAAAGTCACTCTCTGTGGAACTTCCTACCCCACGCAACACTACCATCTTCAGATTCAAACCAAAATGGTGTCAGAATCTTCCTTTGCTTTGTCTCCACGTTGTGTCATACATACAATGCCTATTCCTTGCCCTCTTTCTTGGTGTTGACATTTATCTTCTTTCCTTCCTCATCTCCCTCTCTCCTTAATTAATTTGGCACATATCCCTATCTCCTTCTTCCTACCCACCTAACTAAGTAAAATAATTGATGTATGTGGGTGAAAAAGAAGGAAGATGGGGGAAATTGCCCTATCTTATCCCACCTAGCCCTTTTTATGTCCTTAGCAATCTTCTTCTTTTCATGAGAATTTATTAATTGGGTTCTTTTTGCTTTTTTGGGTTACCAATCACATGCATCCCCCTTTAATCAAACATACATGATTAGTGCTAAGAGAGTGATACTACGTATGGGCAAAAGGTTCCCTCAAGCGATGAACGGGCTAGAGCCTCTAAATAGCTTTGAAAGATGGTTAAATGAATCGAATTGCACATCGAATAAAAGGAGTATGACCGTGCGATTGATGGGAATCGATGCTCACAAGGGACCTTAGTCTCTATCGATAACTCATATGTTTTCTTACAACAAAATATCTGCTAAATTAAATTGTAGAACAACAACGAGGAATTGATAGCTTCTAAGTTGTTACTTTGTACTTAGGGTTCAACCCATGATATACACTTAAAAGGGCGAGGAAGTTTAGTAAAGAGCATCAAATAATTCAGTAATGAAGTTTTAGTATTAAAGTTGCTTCATGTGTGTTCCATAGCTCATGTGCGGGGAAAAAAGGTACTACATATGTGTTTTCAGTTAATACTTATCGTAAGTCGATCAATTGATACTATTTCACCAATTAGTATAATTTCGCGTATGCTCTAATGCTCATGTCTACTATACCGCAGAAAAAAATTAGGGTACGGCATGAATATATAATGGAATACATCTCATGCAGCTTGCTTAGCTCCTACCAATTTGCTATTCTCTCAATCATGCTCTTGTTGAAAATGAAAACGTTGCTTTGGCGTCTTCACTTATCGTCTCGCGTGCATCTTGATCTCTTCAAAATGTTCATGTCGTTGTCCAGCAACCAAAAACCCTTTTCCCCTACAGTTGTTGTTTTGAAGTGGAAATTGCCCCTACATAAGAAATTTTTTATCGTTACAGTGCATGTCATTATATATAGCAAATCTAATAAGATCCTGTCCAAGGCTGGTCTCCTCATTAATCGTGGACCCCAAGCTAAAAAAAAGGTCCATATGATACTATTACCACAACAAAGGACTAAAATCGAAATGTCCTGTTCCTGTCTTTCCCAACCGTCTCTTGTGCCCTTTGATATTGATACATGCTTTGTGAGCTAGATGCCACTACCAGGCTTACAATCTAAAATTCAAAGGTTATGTGATGTTATGTGAACCCGAAACTAATCTTATTTCCATATATAATAATGTCAATTTTTTGAAACTTTTCAAAGTAATTTCCAAAGGCCCACATTCAAAAAAAAAAATCCTAATAAAATTCCCGCGTTCAAGTAATCCTATATCTCTATCTCTTTTTCCCCTTTTATTTATAGAATTTATCACGATCTCGTGCAATGAAGATGTTATTATCCCCATGTAGAGAGAAATCGGATTGACTTTGCATTTAGCTTCTTCAATTTGGAATTATGATAAAAGTCTGACAATCAAAGGATAGAAGAAGAAGAAGATGTGATTCAGATGAGATTACCTTGCATGTAGGTAACCCTTTCTTAGAGTCATGATTCTTCATGGAGAGCATATGTGAAAGTAGCTAAAAGAAGACTGGAAAGGCAAAATTGACCTTTCACAAAAATTGAAAAAAAATGAAAAAAAGAAGTAAGGCGTGGTTGGGCCCACCCCAATTGCATCTGGGCGGAAGCTTATATTGTACTATGGCAGGTACATCAGTACCCGACCCAATTTGACACGCCAAAATTAATAAATTGGCCATCTAATTTGTCTCCATTGCATTTGAGAAGAGGGCCCCTATTTCCTCATCTAGCTTCTATCTCTATTATGAATTGAGAGATTTTTCATTTTTATTTTTCCTTACACAAACTTTGATTTGGTACCCTCTTCATCACCACTTAATTTGTTTTTGTTGCAACATATATTGCCGATTTTATTTTATTCTTTTTGACTATGGGGAAATATGGAAAAGATTGAAACCTAAGCACACAATTAGACAAGAGGTGATATGCAAGATGAGGCCTACCAGGTTTTATTTTTACCCATGTGATTATTTCGAGGTGAAAGCATGCCATGCTTTTGTGCACGTGAGACATGAAGTATCTTATGGCGGCATGTCTTGCACCGCATCTTGTGCTCTTCCTCTGAATTTTCTTACTTTAATTTCTCTGTCCATTAATGTAAGATTCAAGATATGAGGATTTTTCATTATCCTTTTGGCATCTCTTTTGCAGCTTCGGACTCAAGGCATTGAAAAGAACAAGAGAATAATAAGATTAGCACAAAATGGAGATGATACGAGACAATGATAATTATGATTAATGTTGTGGCGTGCTACATGTGATCAATCTTGTTGATAAGGTTGGGTGTTTTCTTTTCTTATTTTAATTTGGTCTTAAACCAGAAGAGTAGCTTCTGTGAAATCAGTGGGGGCAGATGGCCAGATAGGCTCTGCCAAACGCCAAGTGCTTGTAACATTGGCCGTGTAATAAAAAATTTGTATTGCCTCGACCTAATTAGGAAGAAGCCAAGGAGATTAAGGGGTGGCTTATCTCATGGCTAAACAACAAATGATGCGTCTTCAAAAGCGTGGCTGACATTGCCGCGCCTGTGCTAGCAAAGTTTACCTGCATGAACTTTGGTCGGTTGATCATGCTTTCTTTTTCTAATCTCGTTGCTTCTTTTTTCTGTCCTTAATGGTGTCTCGTCATGAATGTGATTGAATGGCCAAGAGAAAAGAAGAAGAGAAAAGCACAGATCACTCCAACAGCTCAATCTTTTGAATTGTGGGCTTGTAGGGGCGTTTTTCTTTTCTTTATACAATTTATACTTTTGGCGAGAGTTTATAGGTGCCTTGTTTGAATCATAGCATTATTGTGTTGGCCAGATTAGAAAAAAAAAAAAAAAACAGAATCATAGCATCATTGCATATTTAGATAGATATGTTACTGACATCTGCTATTGACTTCATCCCTTGTTTTTTTCTATGTTATTTCTTTCTTTGTGTGCATATTATAAAGTTTTTCTTGTCTATACCCTCTTCTCAATTCTTTTCAGACGTGTTCGGACTAACTTGCCACCTATTAATGCCAAATTTATTAAATTTTGACTTAAATGTTTGTCAAGCGTAATTCACATGGATAATTTTTCTTCATAATCTAGGAGCATAGACGTGGAGATCCGACTATCTGAAACCCATGAAACACGTTGCAAACCCCATGAATTGATTAAGCCCCAACTTTAGATGGCTCTAGCTTATAGTAATTTGTATACGGTTAGTAGGATTCAAATCAACAAATTCCAATTCTTGAGCTGGAAATACACCAATTCAACTGCACTAAACTGGAGTTTGCATATGCAATAGGGATTTTCCTTCGGACGAACAATCTCTTCGAGGTGTGTCTTCTTTTTGCCTTCCGTGTTGCTTCCCTCCTTTCCTCTTATCATCCACAGTTGTGATCAGATTTTGATGACCACCCACTTCCTGTTGTTGGGTCAAAATGATCATCCTTTGCATCACCAACTTCAGGTAAAATAAATAGGGTTGTTTGTTTTTCTCACTTGGTCATGAGCTCTTCAAGTGATTCATGAAATATAACGTTTCTCAGATGCTGTCCAATATAATAAAGAACCCTTTTGGACAATTGCTTAGCCACAGCAGCAAAGATTGGACAATTTTATCTTTACATATTTCTTGTGTTTGGTCAAAGTTTGTAATCTAAGGAATAGCCCTCTATTGCCATCTTTATCTGATGCCCTCTATACATACACCGATTTTACAATCCAGAACCCAATAGCTCTACACTAATTAAAAGTTAAAAACTATACATGAATTGACAAAAAAGAAAAGGAATCGGTAAACAAGCCTGAAGAGTACCTCCATGACATGAGCTTGACGTGACCGATAGGATTATTATCATACTAGTCTCCGCTATTTTCGTTTTGGTCCCAATTATCTTATCGTTATTTGGAAGCTTATCTTATGTCGATCTATTATATATATTTAACCACAAATTAGATTAGTGCTTTTAACATTACTATATGCTGATCTAATGTGTGAATCGAATGACTAGTCACATGAATTTGGATGTAACCTCTGAGAGAAAACCTAAGGGATGTTTGGAAGCTCTTGTTTGCTTGTCTTCTCAGAACCATCAAAGGAACAAATCACTAGCGTCCCGCCTGCTTATATTGACCCCATCTCAGAAAATTCAATTATCAATGAAGCACTCAAACTTAAGTAACCCTTCTTGATTCAACCGCTTTCATCATCACAAACGTTATTTTATTTATTTATTTATTTATTTTTTGTATCGGTGAGATGGAAGGACAAATTGCAGCTGTTGAAGGCCTTAAGCCTCAAGTATGGGACCATGTGAGGCAATATTTAATAACAAAAATAAATTATCTGCTTACATATGGAATAGCATCCAAAGTTGCCCAACTAATCTGAAAGAGTCATGTTTTTCCTGTCGCTATCCTCCATGACAGTAGACCATTATATTATATGCCGGTGCTCGTGACTTGACATCTTTAGAAAAGTTTCGGGCTGAAATGGTTTAACTTCATTAACTACTAAGCTGGAAAAAGATCTATCTGAATGGCCATGTCGATGATGATCAAATGGCAGATGGTAGACATTGAAACACCCTTAATTTGTTTTTTCCTCAGAAGTGAATTGAACATATCCACACTTTTTTTTTCAATGAAAACAAGGAGATGATTCAGACCATCCATCTTGAAGTGCCTTAAAACTTGGGGAGATTGATTTGGTCAACTTATGGGAAAAAGAAGATTGCTTTGGCTTTCGTTTTCATTGATTGATCAGCATTTGTGCAAGGAAGGCAGGCTAAACTTTTTGTCTAATTCCCACTGATCTTATTGACATTTGACAATAAGGATGGATGGGAGGTCACGAGATGCACCTAAACTTGTCCCACCAAAATGTGGAAAGCTCTTGGAAACTTACACGACTTCACTGAAAAGAGCAACAGAGTTAAATACATAAATTGATTAAAAAAAAGGTACTCAATAATACTCATAACTATTGTCCCAAAAAATAAAATAAAATAATACTCATAACTGGTGCAGTGAACATGAATCTTTTTGGGGTTAAACGATAAAGATGTCAAATAACTCGATCTGATCTCTCTAGGGTTGGTGACAAATCACAAAGGAAAAAAGGGGGAGGTGGGATGCAACTTTGAGAAGCAAATCTCTATCCACAATTCAAAGGTCTTTGAATTTTTTATGTGATGATATGTGACATGATTCTAGAGAGGTGAACATAGAGAGAGACAAAAATAGAGTTCCTAATCTTGCCAAGGTGAATATGTACAATGAAGGGTGAATATGTACAATGAAGTTAATTCTTAATCAGACGATCAAGATGATAAAAAATGACTCTTATCATTTAAATATCTTGAAAAGAAAGGAAGCCAAATGTTATGGTTGGTCTCATCTCATCTTGTACCAAATTGGATGATAGATATAAAAGATATTTATATTGGAGTTGACAGACCATGATAGATATCTTGCAAATAACTTCAATGACATATGAATACAATCTATCCAATAGTCACTAACAAAGAAGACATTGGAATCACGGAAGCATGATACATCCTTTGCCCAATTTCAGCTCTCTTGATAGCCATCAGCTTCTATTATTTTCATTTTTAATTTTTTTTAAAAACAAACTCTTTCTATTTTTTATATCCAAGCACATTATTAGAGGAGCCCGGAAATCACCAAGGGCCATGTGATGTTCTCTTTGGCGTTGCTTTTTACCCATAGTTATTGCCATCACCTGCAACGCTTTTGGTCAGACTTCAACTTTGTGTAACATCTGATGGACTCATTGAATAGGGGGTGTGATGAGAACCGAGGACCAAGGAGGGTGTACATCATTATTCATCTAATAATAATAATGGTACGGTCTCACATGGTTGAATTGCTACGTTGGAATAGTCTCCTGCGCTATTTTTTTTTTTTTTGGGGGGGCGGAGCAATACCTGCATTGTGACCCATCTATTCTTTTCCCGGGTGTCTCCAAACAAAGTTCCATCATGCGTTTGAGAGGTCTCTCTCTCTCTCTCTCTTTGTTACGCTTGTTAAGCGAAATAAAGTGGTAGCAAAAGCAAAATATGTATCTACATCTCGAGGTCTAAAGTGGGGGGCTTGAGTGTTGCTTTAGACATCGACTTGGAATTGCCACCAAGATAGATGTGGAATCTTTTCCTATGATCTCATTGAGATCTTGCGTAACTTTAGTGGATTCAATTCTCTGTGGCTAACAGTGCAGAGCATGAGGAACCAAAATTCCCTTCATAACTAGTCTGAAATCTGAGGTTGAAATGAGCAGCTGAGTAATGGGGTTTGATGTAAAGGTTTAGAAAAAAGCTGTTTGAGGGAGAAAGAAAAGGTCAAGTGGAGAACTTGAGATGGGCAGGGCCATTGAAACTGAAAGCATTTGACAGCCTCGTTTTGAGGGGTTTGGGTGATAGAAACAGAGAAAAGAGAAATCCACCAAGAAAGGTGGTGTTGGATTGAGTAGCATATATAAGAGAATAAAGCAAAGAAAAGCACCATCCCCATTAAAAACCTCCAATGCTAAAATGGTTGAAAGTAGCTTTGAGAGAGCGGGAGAGAGAGAATTACCAACAATGGAATTTTTCTTCGTCATTATGTTATTTTGCCTTTAGAACCCATTTTGGAATCTTTCCAACAAAGCACGAGGAATTCAAGCTTGAGTTGATTTCACTTTGAACTGAAGACGTCTGGTACAAAGGACTGGGCTCGGCCATCCCATGATTAGGCTTTCCATCTTTTTTTTCTTATTCTATCTTTATTTTTTCTCCCTTCCTCTGGTGGCAGTTGAAATGCCTATTGTGGTGCGTCTACCTGAGCTCCAGATTTCAATAAAAGGCTATTGAAAATTGAGCAGGCATACAATGATCACACTACCGATTTTCTTCCTCCAATTTCATTTTCCGTTTGGTAGGACATAATGCTCCCTAGGAAATGTACGTGATAGGCATTAGGCAACCACGTGTTCATATAATTGAGGAAGACTTTTCATTTTCGGACTTTGGAAGAGAATTAAAAAAAAAAAAACTATTTGGTACTAATTCAACCCACTTACACCAAGTTCGGCAACCCAACCCACACAAGATTCTATGTTACCTGCACATCACCCATTGAGAAGGCTAATTGAAGTTTCTTGAGCCCATTAGACAAGCCCGGACCAGCTCATTCGTATCAATTTTCACTTCATGGACAGTCCACCATAGATTCAAAGCACACAGCACAAAGTAATAGGAATGGCAAGTTTGGTGTAGAATGAACAATCGGTGGCCTGCCGCAAAGTGTGAGCAATTCCCCACATATGCATCCAAACCTATCATATGCAAGCTAAATAGACCTAATGTATGCAGAAAGAGTTTGCAACACTAAATTACATCGGTGCCAATAACCCTCAAAAAATAGTTAGCTGCAACATAAAGAACAGGGAGGAGAATCTAAAAGGGTACTTGGACATGAAACTACCTAACAGAACCGATTACCAGTACAACAAATAACAATGCCATGTTACTCCATCCTCAAATTCAGCCTTTGGCCAGTGTCCTACCTCTGAATCATGTTACAGTTTTTCTATCTGCTCAAGAGAAGAAAAGTGAGCACCGATGATGTGGAGAGTTTGTTGATCAATCTCAGCAGTACTTACAGATTTCGGTAAAGAAAAAGCAGATCCAGACCCCGCTTTCTTATCATCTCCAGCAGAATGTGCAGGCAGGGATGGCTTGGTGTTTTCTGCTACTGTTTCCCCCAACCCCACGTGCTGACTAATTAACTGGGCTTGCATATCCAAGCAAGATTTTAAATCCTCCTCATTCCGTGCTTTGTTCAGCTTCTCATTTAGATCACGGATAATCAAAGCTCTTTCAACCTGGAAACCTTTTATTTTGGGTCTATTATTCAGTTCGCCTTGGGCAACTGAGTCATTTGCCCGACTATTCAACTCGAGTTTCTGAAGTTTCCTCAACCCTTGATCAATGACACCGTGAATCCTCTTTCTCAAATTTTCCTTCCTAACTGGGTTCGCTTTTAGCTTCAGTTTCATCTCTGAGAACACAATGCTCTTCTTCTCCCCACAAGTGGGGCTAGATATTGATGTGGAGGACTCATCTTGGCCAAAACCTTTGGCCAATGACTCCAAAGCAAATACCTCTTCTAGTAGGCCAACATTCTGCATATATCGGTCAAAAGATTCGTTCTCTACCTCGATATGCCGATCCTTGAACTCCTTTAACTTGGCAAATCTCCATTCATTTATAGCCGCAGCATCCTGAAAAAGCTCTCGCAATGAAGAACATGTATTGTGGAACCATTGAAACACATCTAACAAAGATTCAACACTTAAGAGAGCTTCAATCATGCATACCTTTCTGGTTAATGGCTTCTTAGAACGCAATGGCATTTGCACATTATTGAATTGGGCAAAATTGTTGGATAGTTGCCGAAGAGATGCAACTCTCAGTGAACTCCTGAAAGAAAGTCACAAAGAAGTAAATTCTAATCACGTTTCATTTATCCTCAGACGACATACTTATGCTATAAGCAAGTCAGTGAATTGAAAAGTTATGCAAAATAGGTTAATCAAGCAGCTATAAAAGGTACAAAACATTTCAAGTTTTTACAACTATAGTGACAATGGAAAAACTTTGGACAAGCAAAGAAAGAATGCGTGAGAACTAAGTGAATACTCCCAACAGTTTAGTCCACATAAGAAGTTACATTTCAGTTTTAACTTCTTAAATATAGTCAAATAACACAGCCAAGATCCTCTGATTCTAACAACCATGTCATTTGGTGAAAAAATGAGACAACTTACTACTTAAAACTTTGCTGCTTTCATTTAAGGCAGTGAATAGATTGCTTTAGGATGTTGACAAGTAACAAGCTTGAAAGATAGCATGCCCAGTAAGCTGATGGACCCTATCCTTGTCCATGCCTGTTTATTTGAGCAACAGTAAAAGCAAATTGTACTACTTTGTTTTCCCGCCAAAATTGAAAATATTGCACAAATTTCAAAGAATTATGGAAAGATTATAAGCCATTCTACGTGTCTACATTTGCATTTTGTGAAGTTTCGAATGTTTTGAGTTTTAAAAAAATCATATTGTGCGTGCCAGGAAATTTTGATTAAGCAAAAAATTGAAAATAAAAGTGAATCCAAGAAGGCACGTCTAAACCTTGACCAAGAAGACCTAAGTCATCATACATAATGATGGGCATCAAATCTCACATTCTACTATTTCTTTATCTGCAGTAAACATGCCCTGACATACTAAAGTCTGACATGGAGATTGAAAATTCCAGTTTTTTACTACAAAAGTGACAAGCTTATGTGCCTTGTTTGATGGATCATTTTCAAGACCACAATTTTTCCTTGGACATTAACTGTGTATAACTGCCAATCCTACAGAATTATATTACGTCATAACCAACCCCATCCAATATAAATTTCACGTTTCAATAATAAAAAAAAAAAGGCATTTCTAAGAACATGATTGAAACGAAATCACACCCTGAGTAAAGCCACATTGTCATGATAATGTCAAACCACTGAGTGAAGCAGCATCTCCTTTAAATCTGAATATAAATTCGCACTTAGATGTTCATCTATAGTGCATCCACCAAGAAATTTACTTTATGATCAACTAAACATGGGAAAATGGGCAGATTTTTTAATCACATTGAACTAAAAAGGGCCGAACTAAATATCTAACCAATGTAAGTATCTCTATTGGATGAATATGAAAAATAAGAACTACAGCAAACAAGTCACTTATACTATGAGCAATTAGAGCTGAAACTTCAACAAAGCAGGTGATGTGCATCCATTGGTGATAAACACTGACAACTTACCCTGAAGAAGATGGTTCAGTTGCCTGCTGACTAAATATAGGAGAGCTTGAAGGTGGGGTCTTCTCTGGAAAAGTTGCATTGGCTTTCAAAACTGCATGAGTGGCAAGTAAGTACTAAAGACAATGCAATAGATCATGAGAAACAGAGAATCTCTAACGTCTAATTAGGGAGAATGGCAACATCAGGAATAAATGGCCATGACAAAAGAAAATACCATCGTAAGCTTTTGCAAACAAATTCACAAATCTCAAATTTCACTTCTGCATAGCAAGTTCACACAGCTTTGGCATTTACTCGGCCAAAGTGTCATACATGGTGAAGCATATGTCTACTGAAGCAAACATGCGAACCATTTCTTCTACCTACTTCTTCTTTCCCATAAACAAATATCATCAAATAAGATCACAGCTGAATTGACAATTTTGATAGTGCCAAATCCCTGCTCATGATAAACATCAGAGGATATACAGATTTATGATTGATAAACTGCATCTTTCACAATTAAAAGTTTTCTTCAGTCCACTTTTGACATTTGCTTCTAATAGATTGATGCAGAATGCACCACATCAATTACTGCGACAATGACTAATCACTTACGGCAGTTATAATACCAGCAGTCTAAACAACATAAAGTGGGATATGAAGTACGAACTTCTCAGTTTTCATCATGTCAAACTCAGTAGGCTCTGTCATATCTATTTAAAATCTCAAATAGAAGATTGTCATTGCTACATAGAAACATGTATTTAATTCCCAAAATTAGAGACATGGAGTAGCGTGACCATGGAAAGAGAGAAAAAAAAAAAAACTCTGTAGGACATGCTAGATTTATTTTTGTTATGATTTATAGACAGTCCAATAATTCTCTACTTTACAAATTACAACATAAAGGGCATCTCCATATTGTAAATATTCTGACATGAAAATACATAGAAAAAGCATTATCTTTGCATCGTAGAGTCAAATGCCAATGTACACCTTCCTAATCATAAATGTTATCTTCTGTCCCATCGAAAAATGTTGCGATATCCAGCATACCATTTTAATATTTAGAACCCAACTGCCCATGCAAACATTGTTACATTTAAAACTCAGAAGCGCAGAGAAGGATGTATTGTTTCAGGATACTATCAAGCAACATCATCCAAGCAGCATTAGCATCCTAAATCCTTAAAAACATCACTACACTTGAATGGCAACAATATCTTAAATAGAATCTAAATATTTGAAAAGTAGCATACCATGAATATGACAGGGATTTTGAGCTTTGGAGCAGCAACTTTTGCATGACTGGTAAGGACACCTGCACAATAACCCCAACAGATCAAAATGGAGATTAAGGGGAGATAGATGTTGTCTCAAAATCTCGAAAGAATCGCCACATTCTCAAAATCAAAGCACAATAATTCCCTTTGTGTCACTGTTGACAGAATGGTGCGCAGATTTCCTTGCCAACACTACGCGCTAGCTATATCAAGACATGATCAGACAACTCATTGGTGTGATATACGTTTGAACTACATCGGTATTTTACGGTTCGGTCAGTCAACATGATAGCACTTCCAGACATTTAATACGCTCTCAAAATAGGCAAACATCACAACCTCAGATATTACAATGAATACCCACTCCTCTTTTCCAAAATATATTAAATGCGGTATCAAGTGCGTTTGTGATCTCTCTCGATGAGGACTCCAGCCACTCATACATATTTTCGTTATTATTATCTCAACATAGAAAGTGGAATAATGTCAATATAAAGCAATTTGCAAATGTTCAAGCTCAAGTTTGAGAAATAAGATTTAGGCTTGGCGTAATTTAATGTCCCCAAAACTTCACAATCCATGCTGTGGCGTATGGCAATGAGATTTGCCATATTTAATTTAACGGCATAAGGAGACACAATTATTTCACTTTAAATGATTGTATTGCCCATATGAAGGGTATATTATGCAAATTACATATTGTATAATCTTGACATGAAACACACATGATTGGTAATAATTAAATGATTTTGCTTTGGATATCATCAGTCCTCCCAACAAGGATAACTTTAAGGATCTATGTAGAACTTGTTTATACTTGAGTCTTGAAAGCAAAAGGAAAGTACAATATGAGAAAGTTACAAACTACCGAGGGGTTACCTCTGTTATACAAATGTTACAAACAGCTAGAACCTACAATGTCTAACAAACTATACAACTCTCGAGAGCAATGTACACCTTATCGTATAGAAATCGAATCACTAAAGGCATGATCATATCAATCCTATAACTCAATCAATTAGAATTACATCACATAAAGGTTAAAAAACCTAGATCAAATGCATATAATTCCTTGGGTATCAGATTGATGAATTGTTATCACATAAGATTTTGAGCAAGACTTAAACAGTAAATCTACACTTTGGTCCTCCACGTAAAATCATTTGTGTGATTTGATTTAATTTCTTTTTTCTTTTCAATTGAATCTTTTAACTTCCTCAATACGGAATTAAGTCCTCCCTTTGTTTACCATTACCAAAACCGTCAAATTGCAGTGTCTTGCATAACCCATCTCGCTAGCGATATGTCCATGCTCACAAATGATCAATTAATATCGGGCAAATGATCAATTAATATTGGGCAAGTGTACGAGATTATACACATCAATAAATAAAAGCTCATGAAAGAGCTCTCTGCTTAAAACGCCTGCTCCTACATTGTCCTTGACGCAGAATCGTGATAAATGCCAACTGGAAGAGCCCTAACTTCTTACCAAGCGAAAATAAGTAAGCCGGATAGGATATCTACGAACTACGTAAATCAAAATTTGAATTTTAGTCAATTCTGCTCTCCACTTCCAGACGTGAACGTGGCCCTTCTGACCAAATTACAAGCAAGAACCTCGGTCGGAGGGAATCCTAAGGTAAGCTTATCAAATCACGATCCATTTCGCAAGCTCGATACCTCCTATTTCTCTACCCTAATTACTAACATGAGCAAGCATCTAACAGCCATACACGCAAGAGAGCTGCTGCAGATTCAGCTCAATCCCAAGGGACCCGCCAATTTCGGCCGACTTCGGGCATCATCAGCGACTAATCTGTCCACCAAATCGAACTCGCATCCTCCTATACACACGGCCTGGAACGATACATCCGCTCATGAGAGGGGGCGGTCACCCCTGGCCATCAGAATCCGGAGCCTCCTTCAACCTAAAGCACTCGCGGGCAAAGCCGTCGCCGCGCCTCCAAACAAACTCACTCAAGACAAAAGAAGAACAAAAACGAAACCGCAGCAACACGAGCGCTGGAGCAACACAGAAAAACGGCGCGACGAGAGGAAAAGGCGACGCCTTTCGAGACTAGCGACCGGGGGAATCGAGGCAGGGGGGGGGGAGGGATCCGATTGGTTACCGGGAGCGGGCGACGTTGCCGCACTGAATGCACTTGGGCTTGTTGAGGCCGCGGAGGGTCTTCGGCGGCGGCGTCTCAGTGCGGTGCCCCCGCGGCTGCGGCGGCGGCCGGCGGTGCAGGCGGCGCGGCGGCGCTCTGGGCCGCCGAGGAGGCTGCCATGGTGGGGAGGAGGATGGCTTCGCCACGTCGCAATGTTCGGTTGGCGCGATACCTGATCGACGGGAGTCCTTTTAATTTCGGGGGCGATCGGCGGAGGAGGCGGAGGAGGAGGAGGCCGTTTTTAACGAACCGGCGGGTCAAGAAGCGACCGATTCGGGTCGGGTAGGAGGGAATCGGGTCAATGGGTCGGTCGGCCTCGGGTTCACGGGCCTGGCCCGGTACTTGTTAGATGCAGAATATGGTATCGTTGTTTAATTACTGTAACGAGATTAACTAATCAATTCACCACATCACTCGACATATCGACCGTTATAAGCCATTCTTATAATTCCGGACACTATGCCCACGTAATCTTTTCCCTTTATTACACATCAATTAAATATCAATATACTTGCGAAAATTTTGAACCTTCCGATTTTAATTAGATTGATCTTCACATTGCCAAGTAATTCAATTGCCGATGTTACATCTAACAAGATATGCAAATTGCCGTGAGGGAGAGGCGTGGGATAGCGATGCAGTTCCATCGTTGCATCGGTCGCCAGTCATTTTTGTGGCTCGCTTTTTTAATTAAATTAAAGAATGAAACCCTCGAAAAAGGAGGAGAAAAGGGGCTGCTGCGAAGAAGATGCAAGGAAACCGAGATTGAGAGAGAGGAAACGACAGAGAGATTTGTTAGAACTCTAGGGTTCAAATAAATATGATAAATCAAAAATTAAAAAAGCATCTGGCAAAAAATAAAGAAAAATGAGAGGAAAAGAAGGAAAAAAATTTGATTGGAGGAATGGACAGGACGAGGATTATTAACAAATATGATTAGCAATTTTTAGCTGGTTTCTTTGATTTTAAATTGTTCTAGTGATTTCTTTTTTTTTAAAACTGAGACTTTTGACTCGGGGAGCTGTGATAATTAAAAAAAAAAACTTCGCTGCCTATGTCATTGAGATACTATTATGTGTATTTTAAATTGGATTTGGACTTTTGAAGATAAAGAGTTCATATAAGACGTATCGGATTTGACGATTTGGATTAAATTTACGGTGTCTTTGTCTTTGTCTCTTTCTTTTTTTTTTTTTTTTTGGGCCAAAGTGTCGCTGTTTCAATTAAAGAGTATTCCTTGACTAAAATAAAACTAAAAATTAAAGAGTATTCGGAGAATTAATCCTCTAAATTTTCCTATGGTTCAATCAAAATGATCAGTTAATGAAAAATCATTTACAGTAAGAAAATATCTATGCTTAAAATAAAGAAAATGAATCTTCTCCAGAACAGCTTAAAATCTCAATATATATCTACCTCATCAAACGAAGCATGGGAAAAAACTGCTGGGGAAGGGAGATTACAAACAAGTGCATTCAAGTTGGATAGTATGTGGATATACTTGGAGTTGGTTTTTGATAAATTTTCGAGACTAGGCCTACTTAGATAAAGCTGACCAAGCCTCGTCATGTGATCACACGTTAATTTTTTTTCCTTTGCAATTCTGTTTTAGTTTGTTTAAGGCCTTTTCCTTCGGTGGGAGATGGGGGACAAAGATGTGAAAACCGATTCTAACTTAGAATTTAATAGAATATATGCTATGTCTCATGAAATTCCTTGTACAAAGAGTCCGGTGTACATATATTTTCCATTTCTGTACACCATATGAATGATCAAGATTTCTTAATTACCAATATGTTGATGGAGAAAAATATAACCAAATTATGTTGCATTTGTTAGGGCACTGCTGGAGAAGTGAGCAAGTGAGGCTAACATTTACAACATTTAATGAGAAGCATGCTTAAACTTTGTTGATAGTTAAATTTTGCCAAACCATCTAGAGATAAGTGCACAGAAAAATCAGAGATCGAGGAATAGTTTTTTTTTTTTTTTTTTTTGCATATAGTCATTGGAAGTATATTTCATTCAAATGCATATCTATCGGACTATTGGCGGATGGACTTAGGTAGAAGGTTCCGAACTTAATTAATAAATTGGATTGAGCCCATTAGAGAATGTAATTTTGGTAAAGTCCATAGAGTATCTGTGCAGCGGAAATTTGCATTGAATTATTAATTTATTAGATAAGATACTTTGAAGATAATTCATATTATTCTATGAATATTCAACTAGAGGAAACAATCAGAAAATTGCCTAAGTTGAATATCATAATTTGGAAGTAAAACATTTTGCTCTTGAAAGAAAAGCCCTAGAATGGAGCCAATAAAAAGCAAGCCTTGCGTTCCCGTCGCTGCGCCCTGAGTCCAGCAGATTTTTCTGCCTTTTGCAGATTCCACCGTGCCCATGTCGTTGCAGGCCAATCCTCATCGCGTAAGGGGACGCCGCAGCAGCACGATCGTGTCCGAACCATCCACGGCGTCCCCGAATCCCTCGCCTGCAAATCGTTGCTGCTGTTTGTTTGCGTCCAGGTCATTCTTCGTCCGCTCCGCAGCTTTCCGGTGTCTCATCCGGCGCCTGAGCCGTGGAGCCCCGGCGACGACCTGCGGACCCATGGCCGAGAGGTCCCTGCACCACGAGTCCCTGCATCAACGACGAAGTAAGTAGCGCCGCCTTGCACGAAGCCGCTGCGCTACTGCAATAACCCTCGTAGCGATAACTCCAGCAACAACAAGTCTTTCGTTAGACGTTCATTGAATTTTGTCGCAGGTTATTCGAGAAGGGACGGGTGGAACATTTGAGTGCGCGGTTTAGAAGTTCGAAAATTAGAGGGATTGTCACAACACCAGTGGATTTGTCTTTGAAGACGTTGCAGCCCCCGTGTCACCGATTCCCACTAGTCCAGCAGCTCAACCTCGACGTCCCATCTTTTGACCAACAAGTTCCACAACAACGATTATTGTTGCCGCTGTTTTTGACTCGGTTCGTCGCCCACCAAGCGACACACCTTGGCCGAGCATCACCTTGATTTGACCGAGAGCCAAGCTCCACGAGCCACCATCCTCGCACCGTGAGTTGGCGCCGGTCGCCGCTGCTGCCCCCGCCTGCCGTGCCGAGCTGCTGCACCGAGGCATCCCATTCCAGCCTGGCGAGCCTGCTGTCCCTGAGACGCGTCCTGCTGTCTTAACCTGTGAGGCGCCCACCGCCGATAAGCCATGTCTGTTGGGACCCGTGATCCCACACCCTAGCCCATAGGTTGATCTTCGAATTAGGTAATTTTCTTATCTTAAATTGATTTGAATATTTACCTAGCTATTTTGATTGATTGTTATTTTTGTTAAATATTCAAGCAAATATGCGTATCCACAAGATCCAAAATATCACCCAAGTTTCCTAACTTGAACAATTTGATCACTAATTATGAGATACGATATCCAGTGGCATTGAAAATCTTTCATTATACCTATAACTACTTGAATACGATTGTTGATTTACCATTTTTTTAAAATTTAAATTGAAAATCGATATCCTTAATTACTTAGATATGATCGCCGGTTTATTCTCTTTCCAAATTTAAACAGATAAGATAAATGGATTGCATTATTTTGTTGAATAGTTATCATGTTGTTTGATTATTTCCATAAAAATTTCAAGAAAAGATTAGATAGATTTTAATTTGATCTTTGTTAATAACATTACCTGTTTTAGATTATATTGCATGTTTAAATTAGGTAATTTATTTATTCCGAATTTTTGAAAAAAAATGCAATGGAGTTTCTTTTTCTTAATTTAAATGGCATGTTTATATATTGGGTATTTTAATTACTAATTTTAATTAAAAATACAAAAAAAATCGTACACATGTCACGTAAAATTGGTTCATCTATTGCACGTATTTAGTAATTCCATCCTTACATATTAGGATAGTTACACTATTTATTACCTGTCATTAAAGTTAGGTCATTTAATTAAAGTTGTGTGACATATAGTTTGCATGTTAGGTCGCATGACACGTGTCATTATAGTATATACATATCTTTGTACGTAATTACATTTAGGGAAAATTTCAAAAAAGGACCCGAAGTGGGCCAATTTTCTCAAATAAGAACTCAAAATGAATTTTGAGTTAGATAAAGATCTAAAGTGGATCCATTATAACCCATAGTGGTTGAATCAATCCCAAATAAGGACTTGAGCTTGCTAGTCAGCCAAATATTCGCTCGCTATCAAGCATGTGACATTTCTGACGACCAGAGTTTGGGCAATTTTGTCCCAAAAAAATTTAGGTAAAATTAACAAATCCTAAAAAAAAAAAAAATAGGTTTTCTACGATCTCCCGTTTCTTGTACCCATCCTCTGCAAAGTCAAAGACCAAAGTTCTCCCCATTCCTTGTACCCATCCTCCGCAAAGTCGAAGACTCAAATTCTCCGCCGGTTGAGGTAGGAATACAAAAACAAGAAAAAACCATATGCTTCTTTCTTTGTTGGTGGAGACCCAAATTTTCCGTCGGTCAAGCAAGGCGAAGAGCGACGAGAATTGAGTCGTGACAATGACCGGGCAGTGATTTGGTTGAGGAGCAGCGGGGGAGAAGAAAGAAGAAAACGTAAACATCTAAATGAATAACCTAAACTTAATTAATTTAGAATTTTTCCTTTTTTTTTTTCCAATCACAAATTTCTAACAAAATTGTCCCTATTTTAATCGCTGGAAAATGTCTGCCGGCAAGCTAAGGTCCTTAATAGAGATTAACTTGATCACTTCAGGTCCTTATTTGACATAAAATTCACTTCAGGTTCTTATTTGAAACAATAGATTTACTTCGGGTCATTATTTGATACAAAGTTCACTTTGGGTCCTAATTTCAGAAAATAGATTCACTTCGAATCCTTATTTGGAATTTTCTCTTACATTTATAACAGTTGCATTGCATTGCACATTGTTTAGATTTCATTTAAATAAGTGAAAATCCAAAAAAATATCGAGTGCATTCCATGTTAATTAAAAATAATATTTAGGGCGCTAATGTGATTTGTAACCTAACGTAACCGTGGATGCTTTCATTATTCTTAGTTAAGTTCCGCAATTTATTTATTGCTTTATTAGGTGTTACGATGGCCGGTGGCGTCTTCTTGTGGTAGGGTTAGGATCTAATGACCAGTGTCTCTAATTTAAGACACATCCACCTCGAGCTTTTTCTGTTAGTTGATAACTAATATCAACATCTGTTACATAGGATATGAAGTCTCATATACTTGACATTCAGCATCGGAGGAAGCATTTTACTTCTGATTTCTTCAAGAAGAACCAATGCCTATGTATATAAAAAGAAGAATAGTAGGATTTCAATGCTCAATTCACATTAGCATACAAATACTCCATACAAGATTGTCCACCTAGCATTGATATATTCAGCTAACATAGCCCCCCTCTCATTTCAATCCCTCTCTTGTTCACTTCAGCTCCTTTATTTACTCCCTTCGCTTCAGCTCCCTCTCTTTTTCAATTCACTCCAGCTCTCTCTCACTCTTGCACCCTCACTGAACGGATGGAACGGTGAGTTTTTCTAATCACAAGATAAATTGCTTTACTAGTTTCTCCTTACATAGTCATGCATTGCCTGTCATATGTAAACAAAAAGAAAGGGAAGCTTAATTAAAAAAAAAAAAAGGAAAATAATGAAAAAGTCGGTAGTGATCCTACAAAATCTTACAAAATGATCTTGTAGACAAAGCTAGACGAGCTTTCTTTGTTGAGAACGCATCTCTCGTAGTAGTAGCTGCGCCGCCGTTTCTGAGCCCACATTTTTCCTAGTTGCTAGTAAGTACTTGTCTATGTGGGGTTCGGAATTCATGGCCGGTGGCATCTTCTTATGGTAGGGTTAGGATCTAACGACCAGAGTCTCTAAATTAGGACACATCCACCTCAAGTTTTCTTTTAGTTGAGAACTGGTATTAACATCTCCTAGAGCGTTGCACAAGATCTGAAGTCTCAGATGCTTGACATTCCACATTGGATGAAGTATTTCACTTTTGATTTCTTCTAGAAAAACCAATGCCTATGTATATAAAAAGAAGAATAGTAAGATTCCAATATTCAGTTCACATTAGCATACAAATACTCAATACAAGATAGTCCCCCTAGCATTGATATATTCAGCAAACATAGCCTCCTCTTGCTTTTATCCCTCTCTTGTTCACTCCAACTCCTTTATTTATTCCCTTTGCTTCAGCTCCCTCTCTCCCTCAATTCACTCTAGCACCCTCTCTCTCACTCTTACACCCTCATCGAATGGACGGAACGGTGAGTTTTTCTAATCACAAGATAAATTGTTTTACCGGTTTCTCCTTGCTTAGTCATGCATTGCCTGCCATATGCAAACAAAAAGAAAGGGAAGCTTAACATTAAAAAAATAGTAAAATAATGAAAAAGTTGGTAGTGATCCTACAATATCCTACAAGATGATCCTGTAGACGAAGCTAGACAAGCTTTCTTTGTCGAGAACACATCTCTCGTAGCAACAGCCGCCGCCGCCGCCGTTTCTAAGCCACCTTTTTCCTAATCGCTCGTGAGTACTTGTCTATGTGGGGTTCCAAATTGATGGCCGGTGGTGTCTTCTTATGGTGGGGTTACAATCTAACGACCAGCATCTCTAAATTAGGACATATCCACCTCAAGTTTTTTGTTAGTTGAGAACTGATATCAACATCTCCCGGAGTGTTGTACAGGATCTGAATTCTCAAATGCTTGACATTTCGCATTGGGTGAAGCATTTCACTTTTGATTTGTTCTAGAAGAACCAATGCCTATGTATATCAAAAGAAGAATAACAAGATTCCAATACTCAGTTCACATTAGCATACAAATACTAGATACAAGATAGTCCCCCTAGCATTGATATATTCAGCAAACATAGCCTCCATCTCGCTTCAATCCCTCTCTCATTTACTCCAACTTCTTCTTTATTTATTTCCTTTGCTTCAGCTCCCTCTCTCCCTTAATTCACTCCAGCTCGCTCTCTCTTACTCTTGCACCCTCACCGAACGGACGGAACGGTGTGTTTTTCTAATCACAAGATAAATTGATTTACTAGTTTCTCCTTACTTAGTCATGCATTACTTGCCATATGCAAATAAAAAGAAATGGAAGCTTAACATTGAAAAAATAGGAAAATAATGAAAAAGTCGGTAGTGATCCTACAAAATCTTACAAGATGATCCTATAGACGAAGCTAGATGGGATTTCTTCGTTGAGAACGCATCTCTCATAGGAGCAGCTGTCGCTGCCGTTTCTGAGCCCACCTTTTTTCGAGTTGCTCGTGAGTACTTGTCTCGTGAGGTTGGGAATCGATGGCTGGTGGCGTTTTCTTGTGGTAGGGTTAGGATCTAACAACCAGCGTCTCTAAAGTAGGATACATCCACCTCAAGCTTTCTATCGATTGAGAACTGGTATCAACATCTCCCGGAGTGTTGTCCATGATCTGAAGTCTCAAATGCTTGACATTCCGCATTGGATGAAGCATTTCACTTCCGATTTCTTCAAGAAGAACCAATGCCTATGTATATAAAAAGAAGAATAGTAAGATTTCAATGATCAATTCACATTAGTATACAAATACTCGATACAAGATAGTTCCCCTAGCATTGATATATTCATCAAACATAATCCCCCTCTCACTTTAATCCCTCTCTTGTTCACATCAACTCCTTCTTTATTTACTCCCTTCGCTTAAGCTCCCTCTCTTCTTCAATTCACTCCAGCTCCCTCTCTCTCACTCTTGCACCCCCACTGAACGGACGAAACGATGAGTTTTTCTAATCACAAGATAAATTACTTTACTAGTTTCTTCTTACTTAGTCATGCATGCCATATGTAAACAAAAAGAAAGGGAAGCTTAACTTAAAAAAAAAGGAAAATAATGAAAAATTCAATAGTAATCCTATAAAATCTTACTAAATGATCTCGTAGATGAAGTTAGACGAGCTTTCTTTGTCGAGAACGCATTTCTCGTAGCAGTAGCTACCGCCGCCGTTTTTGAGCTCACATTTTTACTAGTCGCTTGTGAGTACTTGTCTATGTGGGGTTCGGAATCGATAGCCGGCGGCGTCTTCTTGTGGTAGGGTTAGGATCTAACGACCAACCTTTTAAATTAGATCACATCCACCTCAAGTTTTTCGTCAGTTAAGAAATGATATCAACATCTCCCAGAGTGTTACACAGGATCTAAAGTCTCAGATGCTTGACATTCCACATTGGAGGAAGCATTTCTCTTTTGATTTCTTCTAGAAGAACCAATGCCTATGTATATATAAAAAAGAATAGCAAGATTCCAATGCTCAATTCACATTAGCATACAAATACTCGATACAAGATAGTCCTCCTAGCATTGATATATTCATCAAACATAGCTACTCTCTTGCTTCAATCCCTCTCTTATTCACTCCAACTCCTTTTTTATTTACTCCCTTTGCTTCAGCTCCCTTTCTCTCTCTTGCACTCTCACCGAATAGACAGAACGATGAGTTTTTCTAATCACAAGATAAATTGCTTTATCGGTTTATTCTTGCTTAGTCATGCATTGCCTGCCATATGCAAACAAAAAGAAAGGGAAGCTTAACATTAAAAAAAAAAAAGTAAAATAATGAAAAAGTCGGTAGTGATCCTACAAAATCTTACAAGATAATCCTGTAGACGAAGCTAGATGAGCTTTCTTCGTCGAGAATGCATCTTTTGTAGCAATAGCTACCGCCGCCGTTTCTGAGCCCACTATTTTCCTAATCGCTCGCGAGTACTTGTTTTTGTGGGGTTCAGAATCGATGACCGATGGCGTTTTCTTGCGGTAGGGTTAGAATCTAATAACCAACCTCTCTAAATTAGGACACATCCATCTCAAGTTTTCTTTCAGTTGAGAACTAGTATCAACATCTCCCGAAGTGTTGCACAGGATCTGAATTCTCAAATGCTTGACATTCCGCATTGGATAAAGAATTTCACTTTTGATTTCTTCTAGAAAAACCAATGCCTGTGTATATAAAAAGAAAAATAGCAAGATTCCAATGCTCAGATCACATTAGCATATAAATACTCGATACAAGATAATCCTCTTAGCATTGATATATTCGACAAACATAGCCCCCCTCTCGCTTCAATCCCTCTTTCGTTTACTCCAACTCCTTTATTTACTCCATTTGCTTTAGCTCCCTCTCTTCCTCAATTCACTCCAGCTTTCTCTCTCACTCTTGCACCCTCATCGAACGTACAAAATGGTGAGTTTTTCTAATCACA
This sequence comes from Eucalyptus tenuipes, assembly GCA_014182365.1. Lineage (NCBI taxonomy): Eukaryota > Viridiplantae > Streptophyta > Magnoliopsida > Myrtales > Myrtaceae > Eucalyptus > Eucalyptus tenuipes. Next base: position 25,313,980 of record CM024540.1, on the reverse strand, counting down.
AGATAAATTGCTTTACTAGTTTCTCCTTACTTAGTCATGCATTGTCTGCCATATACAAACAAAAAGAAAGGGAAACTTAACATTAAAAAAAATAGAAAAATAATGAAAAAATCGGTAATGATCCTACAAAATCTTACAAGATGATCCTGTAGACGAAGTTAGACAAGCTTTCTTCGTCAAGAATGCATTTCTCGTAGCAGCAGCGACTATCGCCATTCTGAGCTCGCCTTTTTCCTAATCACTCGTGAGTACTTGTCTCTGTGCCATTTAAAATCGATGGCTGATGGCGTCTTCTTGTGGTAGGGTTAGAATCTAACGACTAGCGTCTCTAAATTAGGACACATCCATCTCAAGTTTTCTGTCAGTTGAGAACTGGTATCAACATCTCCCGAAGTGTTGCACAAGATTTGAATTCTCAAATGCTTGACATTCTGCATTGGATGAAGCATTTCACTTCTGATTTCTTCTAAAAGAACCAATGCCTATGTATATAAAAAGAAGAATAGCAAAATTCCAATACTTAGTTTGCATTAGCATACAAATACTCGATACAAGATAGTCCCTATAGCATTGATATATTCAGCAAACTTAGCCCACCTTTTGCTTCAATCCCTCTCTCGTTCACTCTAACTCCTTCATTTACTCCTTTTGCTTTAGCTCCCTCTCCCCCTTAATTCACTCCAGCTCCCTCTCTCTCACTCTTACACCCACACCGAACGGATGGAATGGTGAGTTTTTCTAATCACAAGATAAATTGCTTTATCGGTTTCTCCTTGCTTAGTCATGCATTGCTTGCCATATGCAAACAAAAAGAAAGAGAAGCTTAACATTAAAAATTAGGAAAAGAATGAAAAAGTCGGTAGTGATCCTACAAAATCTTACAAGATGATCTCGTAGACGAAGCTATTCTTCGTCGAGAACGCACCTCTCATAGCAATAGCGGCCACCGCCGTTTCTGAGCCCACATTTTTCCTAATCGCTCATGAGAACTTGTCTTTGTGGGGTTCGGATGGCTGGCGACGTCTTCTCGTGGTAGTGTTAGGATCAAATGACCAGCATCTTTAAATTAAAACACATCCACCTCAAGCATTTTGTCAGTTGATAATTGGTATCAACATCTTCCAGAGTGTTGCACAAGATTTGAAGTCTCAAATGCTTGACATTTCGCATTGAAGGAAGCATTTCACTTCCGATTTCTTCAAAAGAACAAATACCTATGTATATAAAAAGAAAAATAGCAAGATTTCAATGCTCAGTTCACATTAGCATACAAATACTCAATACAAAATAGTGCCTCTAGCATTGATATATTCAGCAAACATAACCCCCCTCTCACTTCAATCCCTCTCTTGTTCACTTCAACTCCTTCTTTATTTACTTCCTTCGCTTCAGCTCCCTTTCTCTCTCAATTCACTTCAGCTCCCTCTCTCTCACTCTTCCACCCACACCGAATGGACGAAATGGTGATTTTTTTAATCACAAGATATATTGCTTTATCTATTAATCCTTACTTAGTCATGCATTGCCTGAAATATGCAAACAAAAAGAAAGGGAAGCTTAAGATTAAAAAAATAGGAAAATAATGAAATAATCGGTAGTAATCTTACAAAATCTTACAAGATGATCTTGTAGACGAAGTTAGATGAAGCTATTTCTCGTCAAGAACGCATCTCTCGTAGCAATAGCGGCCGCCACCATTTCTGATCCCACCTTTTTCCTAGTCGCTCATGAGTACTTGTCTTTGTGGAGTTTGGAATCAATGGCTGGCGACGTCTTCTTGTGGTAGGGTTAGGATCAAATGACCAGCATCTCTAAATTAGGACACATCCACCTCAAGCGTTCTGTTAGTTAAGAATTGGTATCAACATCTTCCGGAGTGTTGCACGGGATTTGAAGTCTCAAATGATTGACATTCCGCATTGGAGGAAGCATTTACTTTCAATTTCTTTAAGAAGAACCAATGCTTATGTATATAAGAAGAAGAATAGCAAGATTTCAATACTTAGTGCACATTAGCATACAAATACTCGATATAAAATAGTACCCCTAGCATTGATATATTCAGCAAACATAGCCACCCTCTCACTTCAATCCCTCTCTCATTCACTCCAACTCCTTTTTATTTACTCCCTTCACTTCAGCTCCCTCTCTCTCTCAATTCACTCCAGCTCCCTCTCTCTCACTCTTGCACCCACACCGAATGGACGGAACGATGAGTTTTTCTAATCACAAGATAAATTGCTTTATTGATTTCTCCTTACTTAGTCATGTATTATCTGTAATATGCAAACAAAAAGAAAATGGAAGCTTAACATTAAAAAAATAGGAAAATAATGAAAAATTCAATAGTGATCCTACAAAATCTTACAAGATGGTCATGTAGACGAAGCTAGAAGAAGCTATTCTTCGTCGAGAACGCATCTCTCATAGCAGTAGCGGCCGCCACCTTTTCTAAAACCACCTTTTTCCTAGTTGCTCGTGAGTACTTGTCTTTATGGGGTTTAGAATTAATGGCCGGTGACGTCTCTTGTGGTAGGGTTAGGATCAAATGACCAAAATCTCTAAATTATGACACATCCACCTCAAGCGTTCTGTCAGTTGAGAACTGGTATCAACATCTTCCGGAGTGTTGCACAGGATTTGAAGTCTTAAATGCTTGACATTTCGCATTAGAGGAAGCATTTCATTTTTGATTTCTTCAAGAAGAACCAATGCCTATGTATATAAATAGAAGAATAGCAAGATTTCAATGCTCGGTTCACATTAGCATACAAATACTCGATACAAGATAGTCCCCCTAGCATTGATATATTTAGCAAACTCAACCCCTCTCTTACTTCATTCCTCTCTCATTCAATCCAACTCCTTCTTTATTTACTCATTTCACTTCAACTCCCTCTCTCCCTCAATTCACTACAACTCCCTCTCTCTCACTCTTGCACCCTCATTGAATGCACGGAATGGTGAGTTTTTCTAATCACAAGATAAATTGTTTTACTAGTTTTTCCTTGCTTAGTCATGCATTGCCTGCCATATGCAAACAAAAAGAAATAGAAGCTTAGCATTAATTAAAAAGGAAAATAATGAAAAAGTCGGTAATGATCTATAAAATCTTACAAGATGATCCTTAGACGAAGTTAGACGAGCTTTCTTCGTCGAGAACGCATCTCTCATAGCAGCAATCGCCGCTGCCATTTCTAAGCCCACATTTTTCCTAGTCGCTCGTGAGTACTTGTCTTTATGGGGTTCGAAATCGATGGCTGGGGAGGTCTTCTTGTAGTAGGGTTAGGATCTAACGACCAACGTCTCTAAATTAGGACACATCCATCTCAAGCTTTCTATCAGTTGAGAACTAGTATCAACATCTTCCGGAGGTGGCACAAGATCTGAAGTCTTAGATGCTTGATATTTTGTACTGGAGGAAGCATTTCACTTCCGATTTCTTCTAGAAGAACCAATGCCTATGTATATAAAAAGAAGAATAGCAAGATTTTTAATGCTCAGTTCACATTAGCATACAAATACTCGATACAAAATACTCCCCCTAGCATTGATTTATTTTGCAAACATAGTCTCCTCTCGCTCCAATCCCTTTCTCGTTCACTTCAACTCCTTCTTTATCTACTCCCTTCGCTTCAGCTCCCTCTCTCCCTCAATTCACTCCAACTTCCTCTTTCTCACTCTTGTACCCTCACTGAACGGATGGAACGGTGAGTTTTTCTAATCACAAGATAAATTACTTTACCGGTTTCTCCTTACTTAGTCATGCATTGCCTGTCATATGCAAACAAAAAGAAAGAGAAGCTTAACATTAAAAAAAAATTGAAAATAATGAAAAAGTCAGTAATGATCTATAAAATCTTACAAGATGATCTTGTAGACGAAGTTAGACAAGCTTTCTTCATCAAGAACGCATTTTTCGTAGCGGCAGTTGTCGCTGTCATTTCTGAGCTCACATTTTTCCTACTCGCTCGTGAGTACTTGTCTTTGTGGGGTTTGAAATCGATGGCCGATGGCGTCTTCGTGTGGAGGGTTAAGATCTAATGACCGGCGTCTCTAAATTAGGACACATCCACCTCAAGCTTTTTGTCAGTTGAGAATTGGTATCAATATCTCCTACAGTGTTGCACAGGATCTAAAGTCTCAAATGTTTGACTTTCTACATTGGAGGAAGCATTTCACTTCCGATTTCTTCTAGAAGATTTGAATGCTTAGTTTACATTAGCATATAAATCCTCGATACAAAATACTGATTCGGAAAACAATTGCTTACCTTGACTTCGTTACAGACTAGTGTCAATGAGTTGCAACCGTAAACGCTAGTACGAGCACCTAGAGGGTGAATAGGTGCGAAAACAATTTTTGCCAAGTAAACCAGAAATTACAATTTCAAATCTATTTAGCAATAGACTTTAAAATGGAAATTAGACTCGAACAATTAAATAGAGTTACGATCAAGGTAAAAGGGTTCAAGGAAGAGAATAAGAACACAAGGTTTATAGTGGTTCGGCTTAATCCAAGCCTACGTCCACTCTCCCGCACCGACAGCCCCACCGGGCTGGATTCCACTATGAATCAAAAGAGTCGATACGATATCACTTCCTTGATTCCACAAAGTGTAGAGACTCTACTACACTTCCTCAAGGCTTCACGAATTATAAACTCTCTTTTGAGTACAAGTTTACGCTCAACAATTGACAAAGAACAAGAAACTTCAGACTTTGGAATTTATCTATCTCGCACACACTCAAATAACCAGAGCGTCTTCCTTATATACTCCTCCATGCCTTCATAACCGTTGGCACCTTCCAAATGAGTTCTTCCAATCTACTCGTTGGACAGAATCAATTAGGGAGATCTCGAGTTACTTAAGGAATGTGAAGATAGCCCACCAATCCCGCTCGCCCATACAATCGGGATCTAGGTTTCCATAAGTAGAACCTTCCAAGTATACTTCGCCAATCAACGAATCCAATTTATTCAAATTTGAATCAAACCGAATAATCAATCTTTGAAGTGCTATCTCCAGCCGTGAGATCTTCTATAACCGCTCGAATCAAATCCCTAAAGAAATACTGGAATCTGGATAAATCTTCTTCGTCGGTCTAGAAATTGTCAATGAGGGCAGACTTTACATCTTGAGTCCGGTGGATCGGGCGATCTTCGGACTTTGACAGTCTTCGGACTTTGACGGTCTTCGACTTTGACGGTCTTCGACTTTGACGGAAGAGTCTCGAGTCTTCGCACTAGACTGAAAAATGTTTTGTCGACATCAAAACAAGTAAGGAAGTTTTCTCCAACAATCTCCCCCTTTTTGATGGTGACAAAACTTTTCTCTGCAGATTTGGATATTTTTAACCCGCAAGACAATACTTAAGCAAACATGGATATCTCATAAAGATAGTATTGAATCTCGCATCCACAGAAAAAGTGTTAGTCCAAAGATAAACAACCATCTTTGCCAACACTTAAAGTACTGCAAGCAAGCATTAAGCAATTTTAAACAAATAATCCAAATCCAAACATTAATCTAAATTCAAATCGGTCACAACTGGACAAAGGTAAAGTTTAAAAACAAATTTGCTGCACTCAGCTTCTCCCCCTTTTTGTCATCATTAAAAAGGAAGAAATGAAAAGAGAATGAAATTAGGATTGTCTTGGAATGCGAACAAGTTGGAAATCTCCAATCGACTGGATAGTGTCTTCCAACTTTTTCAAATCCTCCTTCACTTTTCTATTTCATGACTCTTGGCATTGGCTTGAACTTGAAGAGTAAGAGTCTGGATTTGATCATTCAACGAAACGAAGAGGCTTGACCGGCATTCCGCAGATTCGAACTTCATATCCCGGGCGTAGATCCGATCTCGCATCTCCATAAGAATATCAAGCACTCGTCGAAGGTCCGCTGAGTTATCGGTCCGAGTGCTTACCTCAGCATGGTCAGATTGAGGAGTATTTGCAAAAGATGGCATCTGAGCATGAGTATCCAGATTTGGAGAAGAAGCCTCATGACCTTCCTTTGGAAATTGAGAGGCATAGACATCCTCTGGATCTGCAGGTGAGCGGCTCACATCTTCACTAGCAAAAGCAATTGAAGAAGTACCTCTTTTGTCAAGAACTCCCCCTCGTTTCGGTGCCTTCGGGTGGAGAGAAGTACTCTTCATGCTCGTCTCCTCGTCGGTGTCATGATGCTGCGGTTCTCGTTGCTCCTCATCTTCTCGAAGTTCTTTCTTCCTCTCGCCTCTTTCCTTATCAATCTCCTCTCTTTCTTCCCTCTCGTTCTTCTTCTTCTCTCGTCTTGATCCTCTTTCTCCTCCGTCGTGGAATAGAATGCTGAAGATTGCTTAAAGCAAGAGCCGATAAGGCTACATCTTCCTCATCCTCTTCATCCTCCAAGATGAGTACTCTTCTTTTCTTGGATGGAGCTGTCATGGGCTCCTTTCCCTTTCTTTTTGCAGCAGAAGAGACTTGATGAGTCTTGGTAGGAGTCTTCTCCTTGAATCGCTCCAAAGCTTTGTTTAGCTCTTTCAGACGCATCTTGGAGACCATCTTCAGTCCTACCACCATCTGATCACACGATCGAACACAAAGAGTATTGGGAGGCTGAATGTGAAGGTGTCTCGAACAAACTTGAAACAAGTGCCGAGTACGGAAGTTGGCCTTTGTCCTTCACCACCGATCTGTACATTTGAAACATTATAGTGTGTGGTAGGGAGAACTTCTTTCCAAAGCATTGATGGCATACATCGCATTGCTTCCGAATTTGAAACATCGATCTTTGAAGTCGATTTTGGTCTCGGGCGCTGATCACTATCTTGTGAAGAAGAATATTTGAGGCATTCAACCTCACGTACGAGATTCGTCCTTCGGCCATCCCATCTCGAACGAGTTCCACTCAAGTTGCCCGGCCAATAGACACACCGATCGATTGAAATTCCCCTCTTTCAACCCCAATCACATCGGCCGTGTGTCCATGTCAACCACATAATCTCGATCTCTAACGCTGAATGAAAATCTATTCGCATCCAAAAAGCTTAGATTTGAATAGAAGTAAGCAGTAAGTTCTGGATGTGCTACTGTTGTCTCAGAGCAGAATTTATCAAGTTGAAGTAAGGCGAATTTCTCCCGCAAGTTCACCTTCGTAGAGTCTAGAAAATCAAAGTCTACACTCCTTGGGTTCATCACCCCTCTCTTCAAGAACTTAGTATAATGTCGTTTGTGTTCCTCGAACGAAACAAATCTGTTCCGTTGCTTTCTAACATTTGCAGCAATACCCATTATAGACTTAAAATTTGTGAATATTTTCTCATCATCATTTTCTTCAAAGTTGATTATGTCCACTTACACGTGATCACTTGGAATATTCGCAAAGGCTTTATCTCGCGAGCCCACAGAGCAATACCCAAGCGCTCCATTGTGCGCAAAAATGGGTTTCATTCCTATACCCCTTTTCTACCAAAAACTCGTCAATGAAACTCAAAGCGGAGCCTCCTTCTTTTAAAGCAAGCAGGTACGTTTGTAGGTAAAAGCGGGCTTTTGAGACCTTACAGATGCGGCATCCTCGACGGTTTCTTCCTGCGCTGGCTGTTGTGATCTAGCCTGAGAAGAGCGGCGCGGTTGAGAATGTTGTGGGCTCTGCTGTTGTCTCGGAGAATCTTCTTCCTCGGTGAGGTCAAAATGCGTAGGACCCTCACGCAAAGGCGGTGGTCCCCGCTTGCGATTCTTGAGGATTTTCTTTGAGAGGCCATTATCACGCTTTAGGAGATTCCAAACTCGATTCGCGAGAAAGGTGAAGACTTTAAGATTTAACTAGAGAGAAAAGGTGAAAAAGTGAAGTTCTCGTGTTTCTAGGGTTTGTGAAGAAGACGATTGGTATATATAGCAAACAAAACAAAGTTATACGAATCGTCGCAAAAGGAAATTAGGAAATACCTTTTCAAAAATAACTGCCTTTTGAAAATGTATAACTGTCAAAAAGATAACTTCTTTTTCGAAAAGGAATGATTGCTATAATTCCGAAAATTTAGAAAGATAACATCAATCAATTACGATTAATAGATGAACGTACCTTTTTGAGATTTTGCCCAAAAGATAAATTTCCAAAATAGAAATAACTTACGTAGTAGATCTTGATCTCTTGAGTCTCGAGCCTTCTTAGACTTTAGTCCCTAAGTCCGAACTTCTTCGTACTTTAAGATATTAAGTCTGGAGCGAATAGACTCAAATTGGCTTTTCTCCAAATGGCTTAGTAAAGATGTCCGCCACCGATTCTTTGAGTCGATGAAATGAATCAATACTTCTCCGTTTTGAACATGGTCTCTAATAAAATGATGCCGAATTTCTATATGCTTTGCTCTTGAATGAAGAATTGGATTCTTGGTGAGATTAATTGCGCTGGTATTATCACATTTGATCTCAGTGCATGAGTCTTCGATTCCAAAGTCTCTTAGCTGTTGTTTTATCCATAAGATTTGAGAACAACAACTTCCAAGAGCCACGTATTCTCGCTTCGCCGTTGAAAGAGCTACGCACTTTGTTTCCTAGAAAACCAAGATACTTGTTCTCGTTCCCAAGCAATTGACAGTGCCTCGAAGTGCTCTTCCTATCAACTCTCGCATCCCGCTAGGTCTCGCGTGGCGAGTAACCAAGGAGAGTAAGATCTCCTTCTTTAGGATACCGTAGACCAAACTTTGAGGTTGTTGCAACGTATTTGATGATGCGTTTTTGCAGCACTTAGATGAGATTCTTTTGGATCGATTGGAATCCGCACAAATACATACACTAAACAAAATGTCGTCTAGATGCAAGATAAAGAAGTGAACCAATGATACTCCCGTATAGCTTCGGTCAATCTTCTTTCCTCCTTCATCTTTGTCCAGCTTCGAAGAACTAGACATTGGTATATCGCCTTTTTGCAATTCTCCAAACCGAACTTTTTAACAAGATCTTTAGCATATTTTTCTTGGTGAATGAAAGTCCCTTCCTTCAATTGTTTTACTTGTAGTCCAAGGAAGAAAGAAAGTTCACCCATCATGCTCATCTCAAATTCATCCTGCATAGACTTAGAAAATTTCTTGCACAGATTTTCGTTAGGTGATCCAAAGATAATATCATCAATATAGATTTGTAGAAGTAAAAATTTTTTATTTTCTCTTTTAATAAACAAGGTGGTGTCTACCTTACCTTTAACAAAACCATTTTAGATTAAAAACTTACTTAACTGGCCGTACCAAGCTCGAGGTGCTTGCTTTAATCCATATAGCGCCTTTTCAATCCGAATACGTAGTCCGGCTTTCTTGGGTCTTCAAATCCGGGAGGTTGTTCCACATAGACTTCCTCTTGGATAAATCCATTTAAGAATGCGCTTTTGACGTCCATTTGGAATAGCCTGAAATTCTTATAACAAGCAAATGCAAGTAATAATCTAATTGCCTCTAACCTTGCTACTGGTGCGTAAGTCTCATCATAGTCTATCCCTTCTTCTTGTGTATATCCTTTGGCCACGAGTCTTGCTTTGTTCCTTATAACTTTTCCTTTTTCATCCATCTTGTTTCGAAAACCCATTTAGCTCCAACAATAGATTTACCTTTTGGTTTATGAGTCAATTCACGTACATCGTTAATGCCGAATTGCTCGAGTTCCTCTTGCATAGCTTCAATCCAACTTTCATCGCTTAAGGCTTCTTCTATGCTCTTGGGTTCTATTTCGAAATAAGTGCCACCGCACTAGACTCTTCATGCCTTTTGGATCTCGTACGGATTCCTTCATCAATGTTGCCAATTATGAGTTCTTTGGGGTGACTAGACTTGTGCTTCCAGATTCTGGTTGGTTTGACAGACCGATCTTTCTCTTCATCTGGTTCTTCAATGTTTGTTCTTTGTTGATCTTCCGAAGTCCGAGCCGCTTAGGGGGTTTAGACTTTGTAGAGTCTCGGAGCAGGTTCAGATTCTTCAGGTTGAGTCTGGATCGATTGAATTTGTGTGAAGTCTTGGAATTTAACATTCATTGATTCCTCCACTGTTTGAGTCTTTTTGTTGTAAACTCTGTAAGCTTTGCTGGTGGTTGAATATCCAAGGAAAATACCTTCATCTGATTTTTCTTCAAACTTACCAATTCGATCATTTGCATTTTTCAATATAAAACATTTGCAACCAAACACATGAAAATAGGAAACAATTGGTTTCTTACCTTTGAACAATTCATAGGGAGTTTTCTCCAAAATAAGTCTTAAGAAAACTCTATTAATAATATAACAAGCCGTAGAAACCGCCCAGCCCAAAAGCGAGAAGAAATGTTGCTTTCAATTAAAAGAGTTCTAGCCATTTCTTGCAGTGATCTATTTTTCCTTTCCACAGCTCCCATTCCGTTCCTGGTGTACGGAGAGGAGAACACATGCCGAAAACCGATTCATCACGAATTTAGCAAAGTCTTGATTTTCAAACTCACCTCCATGATCTGTTCGTATACAAGAAATAACATACCCTTTCTCATTCTGTATTTTCAACTTTATAAAATAAGAAAAAGTTTCAGACTTACTTGCCAAGAAATATACCCAAGTAAATCGTGAGTAATCATCTACTATTACTAGGCAATATTTCTTACCACCAATACTGGGTTCCTCGGTTGGTCCAAAGAGATCCATATGCAAGAGTTGCAGCACACGATTAGTGGAAACTTGATTTATTGGTTTGAAAGAACTTCGACTCGTTTTCCCGCACGCATGGGGTGCATAGATCGGATCTTTCATATGTCGATTTGGTAGTCCACGAACAAGCTTCTTTGCAGAGATCTTGGCTATTTGCCTCATGTTGATGTGGCCAAGTTTCCTATGCCATAGATTAGCTTCCTCTTGTATTGAGATTAGACATTGGGATTTTTCCTGGTTTGATGTCCGAAGATAGATATTCCCATGTCTTCGCCCCGTGAAAGTCCGAGAGGAATCTCCGATGGTTCCCGAACATATTCCTTCTTGAAAGTTAATTTTGAAACCGGTATCGCACGGTTGCTATCGATACTTAACAAGTTGTAGTTAAGTTATTCTACTAAAGAAACGTTGCTGATTGTGAGACTTCCAATCTTTCTTGTTCCGCGTCCGACAATTCTGCCTTTACTATTTCCTCCAAATGAAACTTTTCCACCATTAACTTGCATAAGTTTTATGAAACAACTTGAGTCTCCTGTCATATGTCTTGAGCATCCACTATCCAAGTACCATTTGACCTTTTTCTTGATAGTGACCTGCATTTAAAATGAAAACTCAAGCCTTTTTTGGTACCCATATTTTCTTGGGTCCAATGGTGTTAGTACAATATACGGTCTTTGCCCAAACCTTCTTAACAGTGTTTCCAAACCATAGGACATTCTTTCTTAAAATGTTCTGAACTATTACACTTAGAACATTTAAGAGCATTGCGGCCTACGTGTTTTACAAAGGCTTTTTGAAAGTGAGTTTTATAAAAGTCTTTTGTATGTCTTTGTTTGATTCTTTCCTTCACTTTTGGAAAATCAATTAGAGGAATGGTTTCAGCAATCATTCCTAAGCCTGATTTGTTAAAGTAAGGTCTTTGTGCTAAAAGAATCTTTTCCAATTTCTTAGATCCTATAGAAAACCTTTTTGAGATGCTTGAAATATCATTTTTCAAAACTTCATTTTCTTTAGAAAGAGAGTCTGCATTTTCTTTCAAGGTAATGACACTTTTATCTAAATTTTCGACCTTTCCTTTCCAAACAGTCTCCTGTTGCTTCAATGCAGAATTTTCCTTTTTCGCCGAAAATCCTCTTGAGAGAGGTTTTGAGACTAAGACACACGGCTCATCAATATATTTAGAAACTTTAGTAGGAATCTTAAAATTACTTACCTTGATTTCACCGTTGAGTCCGAGTCTCGAGTCTCGAGTCCTGCCCGTAGTCTGAGTCCGATTGTGCCATTAGACAAATATTGGCATAGTCATCATCACTCTCTTCGCATTCGGTATCACTCCAAGTTTCGCTTTGAGAGCCTTTCGTATTTCTCGCTTTTCCTTTCTTTTTCTTTAGTAAGGGACAGTTGGGTCCGATGTGCCCCTTTTTTTTCTTGCATTCAAAACAAATCACATCTTTATTGGATTCATCATCTTCTGCTGATTTGTTTTGAAACTTTTGAGAGCTTTGTTTCTTCCAATTGAATCTTCTTCCCTTTTTGTTCAGTTTTCTGAACTTTCTTATCATGAGAGCAAGCTCTTCATCGTTCATATCATCTTCGAATCTGTAACATCGAGTCATCGTTAGATTTTAAAGCAATAGATTTTTTACCTTTGGGATCTTCATCTTCGTTGTTTTGCTCCACTTCATAAGACATCAAGAGTGCCAACCAATTCGGCTGAAATACCTCAGGAACTTGACCGCCTAGAGATAGCTTCTCTTCTTGTTGCGGACTCCAAAATCCACCTCCAATCTTGCATTGGTCGATCTTGTCGAATCTCTAGGATCGATGACCAGGATGTTGGGGTCGTCGTATTGGAATGACACCCTATTAGGAGTTTGGGTCTTTACTCTTATTAATCCACTCAAGGTGAGGTGCTTGAGATTCTTGTGAGTTATCTTGATGTGCTTGGTGGACTGGCTCCCCTTGAGCCTCAAGGTCTCTAGGAGACGAAGCCGAGAGACGGCTTCTCTAATCGTCTTGATTTCGACCACACACAGATCCAAGGCAAGCTCCCTCAGGTTTCAAGCGCCATGTACTTTGAGAGCCGATAACTGCTTATCCAGGGAGGCCATTGTGAACATCGATGTGTAGCTGAAGGATATGAGGTTCGGGGCTAAAATTGAAATTGAAAAGCTTTCGTTGTGAATCATGGCCAAAGCCTCAAAAGTCTCGAGCTTCGATTTGCAGATGAGGAGGTCCCTGGAGTAGAAGCATTCAATTAGCTCCACGCGTCGGGGTACGGGGTAACTCAACATCAGCTCATTCAAGACGTCGTTGCTCTTTTTAACATTATGTAGGACTACTTGTTCCAAACGAGGCAACCTCGTCTTGATGCCCTGCATTGAGAGATGGCTCACGTGGAGGACAGAGATGGTGTCGAAGACCAAGTCGGGGCATTTTTACTTGTATGATCTTCTGTCGAGATAGTCAACGATACGGTCAAGCGTAAAGTCTTGGAGATTGAGTCTCGAGGCGATGTCTATCCACTTGGGCACCACATAATTCAACTTGTCGCCTCTCCAGAAGACGAGCAAGCTCATCGAGTCTAAACTCCCAACGCTCACTCAGCCGAAACTCTCTAGCTGGACCTTTTCCTCATGCCAACGAAAACCCCCGAAAATCTACGCTGAAAACGAGCGAAGAAAAAGACCCCTCCCTACTTGCGATCTCTCTCTAGCTAGCAAAAGGAGGTCTGGTTTCTATGGAAAAACTCTCCAGCCTGCTTTTTAATGGCCGAGCCTTCTGCCTTAATCCCCAAAAACCAGCCCCACTAGTCTCACCCTTCCTCGCCCCTCTCGACGAACATCGAGCATCCTCCCACCTTCTCTCTCTAACTCGAAGCTTTTCTATTATCTGTCCTTATCACTAACGCCAGCTCAGCCTTCTAGAAGGTTTGGATCGGCTTGTTTCACAGCTTGTCAGTTTTACTCACTCACGGGCACTCACGGATGCTCGGAGGATCCTCTTTTATTCCTCTCACTCGTACGTTACTCTTCCCTTTCTCTTCATGGGCACTGGTTCTCGCAAACAAAGGGGAAGAAGTGGCCTTGGGCTGGGCCACTTTTTAGGCTTTAATTGGCTCGAAACAAAAGAAATAAAGATGGGCTTAAAAGAAAAGAAATGTGCTTAAAACAAAATAAATGAAGATGGGCCTAGAAAGAAAGGAACAAAGATAGGATGGGGGAATCAAGCTCAGCAAGTTGGAAGTTGCCAACTGGGTCGGACACACTGGCCCGCACGACTTCATCATTCACATTTTTTGTTTTTGTGTTATTTTTTTATATATATTTTTTGTATACATATATATATACACTTTTTTCTTTCTACCCCCCTCTTTTAGATTTTATATTTTTGCAAAATAAGGATATTTAAATACATACATACATATAATAATATATATATATACACTTTTTCTTTTTACCCCCCTCTTTTAGATTTTATATTTTTGCAAAATAAAGATATTTAAAATGTCGACAAAAATTTTAGGTATCAACAACTATTCCTCCTTGAAATAGAGCTCAAAGAGATTTCTTTCAAAGATTATGTAGCACCCCGAATTTTTGTTGACGAGTAATGAAAATGCGAAGTACCTCATTCACTTATTTAATTTAATTTTTTTTTTGTATTCGTACCGTGTAAAAACATGTTTCGACTAGGAACGAGGTCTCACCATAAAAAGACAATTTCAATAAAAAATGAGAGTCTCATCATGTAAAAATGGGTTTCGACTAGAACTGAGGTCTCACCATGTAAAAATAAGTTTTGACTAGAAAGCATGGTTGAATGAAAACTCATGAGCTTTTGAAATTGCGTGGTTTAAGGTTGACCCATGAACCTTTTAGAAATGCATGGTTTAAAGATGATCAAAAACCTCTTGGAAATGCATGGTTTTAGGATGACTAAGAGCCTCTTGAAATTGCATAGTTTAAGGTTGACCCATGAACCTTTTAAAAATGTATGGTTTAAGGATGACCTAGAACCTTTTAAAAATGAATGGTTTTGGGACCTCTTGAAATTGCATGGCTTAAGGTTGACCCATGAACTTTTTGAAATTGCATGGTTTAAGGTTAACCACAAACCCTTTGAAATTGTGTGATTTCACTGGGGAGACCCGTCATTCAAGAATATTATGAAAAGCGCATTACACATTCAACAAAATGTATTATAACAAAAGCTTTGGTAGTGAAGGTGTAATAGGCAAGATTAGTGCCGTTTAACATATGTCACAAAGGACAATATCAATAAAGTGCCAACAGTGAGAAAGCATTGATTGCATGCACAAATGGAGTTGATTTCAAGTATTTGGTAACATATCGTATTATTCAATATCTCAAAGTTGTCATCAAACTAAGAAGATATCTTCAATCATCTAATTCCCTTAAGAGAAATTTTTTTGTTCAAATGATCTTTACTCATGAAAAAGTCTTATTAAACATGCCAAGCAAGAGCTCTTAGTCAAAAAGGGCTTCTTATATACTCTCAAGAAAATGCTATATGATCCTATCCATTTATGTGGGAAGTAATTTGATGATACACCTGACACTTCCAGCGTTGAAGGATTTGAAAATCATTCACAACAAGTTCACATTGACCAATCTAAAAGGTCTTTTAGAAGGACTATAATGCAGACTTGGTTATAGTTTCAATAAAGGGTAGGCATCATTGGCTATGAAACGAAATAATTATGGACCAACATTTTCGCTAGATTTACAAGTTAAAAAACCTTAAGAAAAGATAAGACAATCTTGCTCTCACTTCTTTGAGAAGTAGCTTCTTTGGGGAAGTCCTAATCTCCACACAAATCATGCCAATTTGAGGAGACTTCGAGAATGAGTTGTAATGTTGGTTCGGTAAAAGGCTTAAAAGGATTAGAAATTTTTCGAAGAGGGATTTGAGGGTGTGTTTGGTTTAGTGTTTTGAGAGTCCATTAAGAAAATACAAAGCAATTTAGCTTAAAGGATTTTGAGTAAATGCAAAGGCCATTTGATAAACTAAGCTTTGAGAAGCAATTTAAGAAAAATATCATTTGGTAGAAAGCACATTTGAAAAGCCCTTTCCATGAGTAATATTAGTTTTTTATTTTTTATTTGTTTAAAATTGAAAAAAATAATATATGCAACTTTTTAAATATAAATTTTGTCAAATGGTCCAGCATTTCTTTAAGGGGCTTTGGAGGTCGAAAGCCCATTGGGAATGCTAAACTAAACATACCCTAAGAGTTTGTGATTGTCATGACCTCACTACCATATCATCCAATTTTTTAAAGCATTCAACTTGTGAAGTCTAATTTGTCTTGAAAGTCCTTTGGCTAATCATTTCAATATGAGAACTTTTGCCTTTTCTCTAATGACTTTTGCATTTATAATGATGCTCTTTTCAATGCAAGCATTTTGATTTTGACAATTTTTCTTTCACATGAGAGTTTTAAACTTGATGCAACACCCTTTTCTTAATGATGGACATTGACTTTGCTTTTACTAGATTTATTACTTTTTCATGCCTCATAATTTTCATTGGACATTTGCTATTCGGAACTTTTTGAGCTCTTGGGATTTTCAAGATGCTTTTCACATTTTCATGTAAACGTCAATTGCTTTGGCAAGTCATGTGCCTTACCCTAGTGTGGGGAAATAATCACCGTTCGCGCTTTAGAAATGAATTTTTAGGCTCAACTTAGCTAAGCAAATGACATTAGTGTATGGGTAGACTAAGAAGCACTAACACTTTTTGGGAGCCTATATATTGTGGTCGACACTTTGACACGTGTCTGACATGTTCATGCTTTATGCGGTCAATAAGTGTCGAAAAATCTGACACATGGTCAACTCTCCCCTATATGCTCCGACACGCGAGTCCGAAATTTCGACATGCGATAGGACACGCACAGAGTCATTCGAGGAATTTCAATGGCTTCTACCACGTGCCACCGTAGAGGTGGTAGGGATTGGTGTTTTCAAGGGAGGTGGAGGACTGAAGGACTTGCGTGGCGTCACGCCCAGCAGTGAGTCCCCCTCCCCACCCCCCCAACGCCTCCACTGTTGTAGATATGATTTGGCCAGCTATGTCTACAACAGCCATGGCAATGACGGGGGAAGTTGGAGGCCAATCACAGCCATATCTCGATCTCGCCTATTTGGGCCATGGAGAAGCTGGTCGTGGCTAGGAGCCTCCAGATTTGGAAGTCTGCCATAATAATCTCAACCTCACCCATCGCAGCCATGGCAAGCTTCCACAAATGGCATCCCATGCTTTCACCTAGGGCTGCCATCTCGTTTCTTAACGGTTAAAGTCCACGACTATTGGTTCAAGGCAAGCTCCTTGCTTTGGAAGACGAAGCCGCCGGCAATGAAGAGAGGCAAAGAACCCCAAGAAAAGGGCGAGGGAGGTGGTGGTCTAAGTAGATTTTTAATTTTTTTAATTTTTTATTAAATATTAGATCAATATATTATTAGAAAATCTTATTATCATAATCAAAGAACGATTAAAGAACGTTTTGTTAATCATCAAAACTAATAAGGGAATTTTCCTTAGCACCCTTAAGTTCATGTCTTCCTTAAGGCCCATCAAACTCATCAGTTGGTCCACTTCTCATATTCTAGGCCTATACCGGTCCGTTCATAGTTCTAGGATAAAAAATCTAGTGTGTCACAGTCTATATACACAGACAATACATGGAAAATAAAAAAGTTCCAACTTAAAAAGCAGAATAAGTAGATGAACAAAGGCAAACCTACAAGAATTACATGGAAAAGTAAAACTTGAACTTCTCATGTAAATTAGCAAACATTTGAGAAAGCACGGGCAACTTCTTACTAATCAATTAATTATATCTATGAAGATATGTTCCAATCTTTGGTGCCACAACATAGAGGAATTTCCATTCACAACACATTATTTTATACCAACTTTATCATGAATACGTATCGCATTATAAAAGGCATTGTGTTATAATTTTTTTTGAAAAAGACTATCAGAAAAAATATCACTGCCAACAATTTAGATTATAATGATAAATAGAAGTTTGAATCCGAAAAGTTAAAGGAAGAACCCAATTATATAAGTCTTGAAACCGAAACCAAATTCCTAGAAAGACTAGGAAAATAAAGAGTCTTTTCCAAATTCAAAATAGAATCACTATTGAGAACTAATCTCCATGTCACAATAGCTTCCGCATGCAAACGCATTTTGTTTCCTGAATAGATATTTTGTTCATTTCACATTGGTTTATTGTGGGTTTGAAAACCCTACAAGAAATTCAAAATGTGGATTGTAAATTCAAAATTAATCCACTAAGTGTTATGACTCGCATCAACTATATATTATATTCATGCCAAACACAAGAGATTGAATTACATATCTTCTTGAGTCAGGCCTTAAATCTGACATAATCCTTCTTCACATACATTTTTCTTTTACAAGTGAAACATTTGGATTCTTTCTTAATGTCACTATAGCGATCTATTTTACCTTTCCCTTCTACTTGCCTCACTCTTTATATTATTCTTGTATTGTCAAATGAGCACTTTGTCCAAATTCCATAAGCAGTATTTCTTCCTTTTGAACACATATGGTTATGAGTTTGTTAATTGATCATTTATTCTTATGTGTATTATAAGAGATATTGAAAGGTGCAAATTGTTATGGGAGAATGTTTTGAATGTAGTATACAAGAAAAAAATCAAATATCTAAGGTTTCTCTACTTAGCTGCATTATGCCTCATTTTCATGATATGCTCACGCACACCTCCAACACTAGTGAGTTTCAATGATGAAAATTTTATATTTAGGGTCATGGCATGCGCAGTGTGCCTTTTCTAAAGTGTTAGACTGGGCATCAATGGTCTCCAATAAATCCTTAGTATTGCCATGTTGAGCAATCCAATCATGAATATCAAGAGAAATTTGGTACTTATGAACATCACACTAAGGTAGTTGGACCACTCTTAATGTTCATAAAAGGTTATCTGAACTGCAGTGCTCGTATTATCAGGAGCATGTGATTTGTCTTTCCTTATAGCAGAATCAATGTCCATACACCCCAATTGAAGAAGTATTAACTCCTTCCAAGCTTCATAGTTTTCACAATTTAGCATGAGAACATCATTCTTAAATTCAGAGAAATTCGTAGTTTTTTTTTAAACTGCATATCAAACAAACATATTTATGTCACAAAAATTTCAGGCAAAATTTACATAAATCATATTTTATCAATGTAAAACATGTCACATGATATGAATCACATAACATTAAAAACTATCTCGTGAGCTAAGTTTATAATCTAAATAGATTCATAATTACTTTATGAAAAAACTATCATATTATATTCCTTTTTTTTAATGCACATGGGTAAATTAAGAAAAATAATTTAATATTTCATACTAATTAATCACAAAAATATAATAAAAATGATATGATTAATTAAAATTAATGTCATTTCCTATATGTGATCCAAAAGCTCTTAATATATATAATTTAAGATCATTAAAGATGTTGTGGTTAATCTCTAATTTAAATAAAAAAAAAATCGTATATAGATCACTAGACATTTGATTGCATGGATAAAATATTCACAAAATGCATGAAAGGGCAAAACAATAAATTAATGTCACCAAGGGCAAAACGGTAAATAAATTCGACCAAATGCGCAATAGTAAATCCAATGGCCAAGGGGTAAAATCGTAAATATATCAGAAGAGTCCCCACAACTATGCGCCTGAGGACTTGCGCAGGCGCGTGTCGTGCATGGGTGTGTGCAGTGCACGCTCCTAAGGATCCTTCACGGGCGTATGTGCTTCACATTCCCGAGTTTCTTCATCGAGCGAACAAAGTTCCTTGTCGCTACGCCGTGCCTTTCACTGCCTAATTCTCCTATGGCTGACCACTTTAAATCAAAATAAGTGATGGGTTTTGAAGACCATCCCGGCACAACCACATAGGTCCAAAAATCAGTGGAAAAAGGCCAAGAAATTGGCTGAAATCAAACAAAATTCGGCCAAAACAAAAACCCTAACATGCAACTTTTGCCACGCAATTAGCCTCCAATAATTACCCAAATGCCAAATTAACTTATGGCTTTCATTGCCCATGGCGATGAGACCGTACTGGTCTGAAGTCGGGCCGTGGGTCATTGAAATCGGCAATTTCTCTCTCGGCCTCAAATTGCCCGATTTTCAAATCAACCAACCCCCCCCAACACACGCAGACATACACCCAAAACTCAATAAACACAAGGCAGAGATTCTAATCTTGCTCTGGTATTGAATGTTAAACATATTGACTGATTTTAATCATGCATTGATGCACGGGCTTAAAATAGATATGACCTCCAGCCATTACTTGAGTTTACGTGCAATGGAAATCCACGGAGATTCGATAGCAATTATGGGTGCACTCTACTAACCCAATCTCCTCACTTACTTATGATGTATTTTTTAAATGGAGGGTTTAGTTTAGACCTTATCACGTCATTTCGAAATATGATTGATCGTCTCTAACTAGTGGGCGGTTGTCATTAAAAAGATACAATGATGGAATAACCGCTTAGGAAAGAAAATATCAACGTCAAAATGTTGGTTTTTATTTTAAAAAATCACATCCCTAAACATGTGGATCACATTATAGATAACCGTTTATGATCTAGCTGACAGCAACTCTACCAATAGGCACCTAGAGGCAAAATCAAACCTACTCCAAAAAAACGTGTATTGGAGACTGATAATTATATAATTGGAAAGGAAAAAAAGCAAATATATTCACTCAAACAGCCACACAGCATCATCATCCTAAGTCAATTCTTTTCAAAAGACAGAAGTGTTAAAATCTATATATATAGACATTACATGGAAAATAAAAAGTCCAACTTAAAAGCAAAATAAGTAGATAAATAAACAAAGGCAAACCGATAAGAATTACATGGGAACAAAGAGCTTCTCATGTAAATTAGTGAACATTTGAGAAAGCACCAACTTCTTATAAAAATCATTCGAAATTTCAAAAAAATAAATAAAAATAAATAGTCTCTTCCAGCCTCAAGTCAACCAAGACGGAATGCCGTTCTTACAGTTTATCATAATTGCATGCCTTGACATCACCACTTACCCCATTTTTTCCGGACAAAGTATAACCCAAGTGCCAAAACTTGGCACGGAAGAACACTTAAATGCCAAAAATTAGAAAAATAACACGTAAGTGCCATCTTCGGCGAACCCATCGGAAATCTTTATTATTTTTTTTATCTACGTGGCTCATCGGAATGCTGACTCCACAAAGGCAAAAACGATGTCGTTTTTAAGCGGATTCAAATGTTGATATAAAAATTAATTTAATTAAATTATAAAAATAAATAATTATCATTATGTTAATAAAATAAAAAAAATTAAAAAAAAATGGGGGAGGAGAGGAGGTGGCGACGGAGGGCTGAGCCCTCGCCGCCGTCGCCGGGAATGGCCGGCGACGGTGGGGGAGCGTCGACGGGGTTGTCGGCCCTCGGCCGATTGGCGGCGAGGCCTCACGACTCTCGTCGCCAGGAAGGGCCGGCGACAAAGAGGGGAGGGTCGGCCGGGGTTGCCGGCTCTCGGGACCGGGCGGCGAGGGCCCGCAAGCCCTTGCCGGATCTAGGCGATGGAGGGGGAGGGTCGCCCGAGGTTGCCGACCGGCGGCGAGGGCCCGACCGGCGCCGGAAGGGCCGGCGACGAAGGGGGAGGGTCGCTTAGTCGCCGGCCCCCGACCGACTAGCGGCCGCGACGAAGGCTCACCCGTCTCCCTCCCCTCCTTTTTTAAAAAATATTTGAATTTGTATCTTTAAATGTTTTAAATAAATTTATTTTTAAATTTACTTTAATTAATTTTTATATTAAATTTTTACCACGTCATAAACAAAACGTCTTTTTTTTTTTGTAGCCACATTTTAGCGTGCAAAACGACATCGTTTTAAGTGTCACTTTCCTAACTTTCGATACTTAAGTGCACTAACCATTTTCACCGCCGAAAATCGCCACATGTTTTCAAGATTTTTTTTGCTAGAACAGCAGTATATTCTCGGTTCATCATGAGTCTGTCTTTTTTTCTTTTTTTAAAGAAGAAACTATTAAAAAAAAAAAATACTACCGCCTATTCCTGGAACGATTCATTTCTAAGTCACTTAAAAATTAAGACTTATAAGAGAATCTCGTGCACCGACTTATTTTCAGGAGCAAAAGGAACAGGATAATAAGTTTTTCACAACACCTAACGTGTGTAAATTCTTTGCTATAAGTCGTACATCATACTATATTATCATCGACGTATCATGCGTTCCTTATCATAAGAGACCATTAGAAGTAGAAAGAAAGGGGAGAACAATGAAATCCGACTTTCTGCGAGACAGTAATAATGTGAAAGGGACAAATCATACTACAGGAAATTTTTATTAATACACGAGAGTGGAAGAACCGATCGAATTTGTGAATATAGCATCTTTCTGATTCCACCTAACTTTCAATACTAATCTGTGAGCAGAATAATACGAGACATCACTCAGAATCAGAACGGATTCTGGCGACAATACGCGATCCCGAAGTCAAGTCATCATCAACTTGCAATTTCACACCAGCGAGTCTGAACGGCTAATGGCAGTTGATGGGCAGGTCCTCCTACCTTCCTAGTCATCAAAGAATTTTTCAATCATCCTTCTTCTCGAGCGCCTCTAAAGCGGCCCACAGCTTTGGATCGTCATAGCTCTTGATGAGGAATGTTGGCTTTGCTTCCATCAGTTGATGTTCCGGGTTCCTCGTTGTTATGCCGATAGTGGCCACTCCAGCTGCTACCCCTGCTTTTATGCCCGAAACTGAGTCCTGGAAACCCAAAAAAAAACAAGCTGCAATTCAGGACAGCGAACTTTCCCATTGGATTTCATGAAAAATAAAGGTCAGATGCGGACCTCAAAAATTATAGTATGCTCCTTCGACGCCTTCAGCAGATCAAGGGCCTTCAGGTAAGGTTCCGGGTGTGGTTTGGCATGCTCACACTCACCTCCTATAACAACCGCTTGAAAGAAATCTGAGAGTCCGAGACTTGAGATCATGAGTTCAGCATTTGGCCTAGGAGCATTTGTAACTGCAGCACGTTTTAGACCGCAATCTTCGATCCATTTCTTCAATTTGTAGAGGCCGCTCACTGCCGTTAGTTGTTCTGAGGCCAATCTGTGTCATCCATGGAGCTCGATGTCAAAACTTTGGAAGGGTAAAGAGTTCATAAGGAAACAAGTATGATATGATGGAAGACTTACTTGCGGAACATGGCTTCCTTGTCCTCCATGAATTTTCGGCCTCGAGGAATATCATCTGGGAAGAGGAGCTCAGCCATGTCTTCATTGTGCTTTCCAGCAATATTCTCAACAAAGAAATCCTCTGTAATTGGAACTCCACCATTGAAACCTATCTGTTTTGGAAAGAGCGAATCAAACAATCAAATAACAAATACCAAAAGCATGTAGTCATGCATCTGCAATCAAGAGATACTCATGATTCATGGTCACTAGACTCAATGAAAAGAAAAATGAACTCCAGCGTAAAGGATGAAATAATTCCTTGAACAAGGCACAACAAAATGTTTGTAAACAAAGACGAAACCTCCACCTCTTGAAGCAGCTCTCTGAAGGCTTGGTAGTGGAGAGGATCCGAGTCACACAGAGTTCCATCGACATCAAATAGAATGGTCTCAAGTGGTGCAAGCGCAACAAGAGAAGCAGTGCTGTCAAAATAAAACCAACT
The DNA here is from genome assembly GCA_014182365.1 of Eucalyptus tenuipes. Taxonomy (NCBI): domain Eukaryota; kingdom Viridiplantae; phylum Streptophyta; class Magnoliopsida; order Myrtales; family Myrtaceae; genus Eucalyptus; species Eucalyptus tenuipes. The sequence goes on along the minus strand of CM024540.1, from coordinate 25,290,547 downwards.
TACAAAGACATAGTGGGAATTTAAAGATCTAATATTTGGTATGAAGACACAATATCCAGTAACTCTGGAGCATCAATCTCTCTCTAACTCTGCCATCAACTCTTTTGATTGTAGCTAAATAACCAAGTTTCATAGCATTAATTATCCACACTACCCCCATAGCTCCTTCGATTCATCATAGAAAGGAATGCAAGAAGATTGCCAACCAGAAATTTACATGACTAATTCAGGAAGATTTATCAAAGATGTGCTGAGCGACGCAACGAAAAATCACGAATTGCTTCTGTAATCACAAATTGAACGCATCCCCTGATTATCCTTCAAATCTGGACTGCAACTATAAACTAATTTCGCATTCCATCCGATAACAAGGCTACTTTCTACTATCTATTGAAGACTTTGATATGCGAATGACCGAAGGCAGATCAATGAGTAGGCAAACAGCCAAAAAAAAGGGGGAAAAAGGGAAACGGAAGACTAGTCCGTCAATTACATGCCAGGGAATACACGCAATGTAAACAGAAGAGACTGCGAATCACGCATCCAAGTGGAGAGACTCGAACCGTGAACACTATCGATTCCAAAAGCAAGCGACACGAGCGATCCGTCGATTTCATCGCGTCCAAGATTAAAACCACACGAAACACTGCGACGACGTTAAATCAACGACGCGGCGGAACCTCCAGGAAAACAGGCGGACCGAGTTCGAAACATTTCAAATCCAACACACGATTCCAGAACGCCCCAGTCTGGACTCCAACATTCGGGGAGGAGCGACACGAACGCGCCACGATCAGACCCCACAAGCTAGGATCACAACGGAAACGCGCTCGACTTTTTCACCGCACACGGTCCGAACTGGCCCCCGGACGAGCCGAACGAACCGTCCGCCGACGACATCCGTTTCCACCTCCAACGGCGGCGGCGGCGGCACGAGGAGAGAATGGAAGAGCGAGAATCGGGGAGCGAGCTTACCTCTCCGACGGAACCGTCATCCTGGTGCTCCCGCGCGGCCGCCGAGGGTGGATCGAGGAAGCTCTCCCGCGACGACAGAGCTTGGAGCGATGGATGGAGAGGGAGGGCGATGGTGGTGGTTGTATATAAACGTGCGCGAGAGAGAGAGAGGGAGGAGGACGAGCACGGAATCTACCATGGAATCGAATAAAAGCGAACGCGAGAGGCGCCTTTTCTTATTCCAATTTCCATTATATAATAAAAATAATGAGAAATGATGGCGTCATTATCTCTCTCTCGAGAGAGAGAGAGAGAGAGAGAGTGTGCATGCTGCCAACTGTCGAGAGCGTCCCTGAACTTGTCGTACTTTTACTGTTCTCCCGCGGGCTTTCCCGAATTTGCGAATTTGACCATGAAGATTAAGTGTTATTCAATTGAAGGACGAGATTGCACAACTTCTTGAAATTTGGAGTTGAACAAGTTATCCGACCGAAGGTAGTCGTGACCGATTTCTCGTCCGAGATCGAGTTTATCTATTCGGTCCAATTAAAAGCTAAGTCGTTGATGTATCTAGAGGTTTTAGTAGGAGAATTGGGATTACTGGCAGGTTTGTTTTCTATTTGACAACCCAGATAAAAGGTGAAGTACAATCATATATATTCCTAACTGATGTTTGATGACGCATGTTGATCGGAATGAACCCAGATACATCAAAACAAGAAGGGCGGATGACTTATCCTAACCCCAACAGTGGGATAAAATTTATTCTACGCGGATCAGATGCAATAATAATATTTGGAAAAAAAAAAAAAAAAAACACAAAGAATACGAATGATTGGTTTGTCCGATTTTCTCCCCCCACTCAGCGACGACTGCCATGGCGTCGCCTTCAACCACTACGATGATCAAATCCGATCAGAACTGGCCATCGTGGACCACCGTGCCAATAGCGATAGCTAGCGACCGCCGGCAATGGTCGTGTCCCTTCAACTCGCTTGCATGTAGGGGTGTCAGGAACAAATTCATAGTAGTGGAGAGATTCTTACAAATACATGAGTGGAGGAACCGATAGAAGTTGTGAAAATAGCATCGTTTCCGTTTCCACTTTTAACTTTCAGTAATATAATCTGTAAGCAGAATAATATGAAACATCTCTCAAAATCAGAACAGATTCCGGCGACGATATGCGACCCCGAAGTTGAATCATCGTCGACTTGCAGTTTCACAGCGTCCAACCCTGCCAAGAATTTTTCAAGCATCCGTTTTCTCGAGCGCTTCTAAAGCGGCCCACAGCTTCGGATCGTCGTAACTCTTGATGAGCAATGTCGGCTTTTCTTCCATCAGTTGATGCTCCGGGTTCCTAGTCATTATGCCGATGGTGGCCACTCCGGCTGCCACCCCTGCTTTGATCCCCGAAACCGAGTCCTGGAGATCCAAAAACAACAATCCGCAATTCAGGACGGCGAACCATCCCACTGGATGATTTCGCGAAAAAATAAAGGACAGATGCAGACCTCGAAAATTAGAGTATGCTCCTTCGACGTCTTCAGCAGATCAAGGGCCTTCAGGTAAGGTTCCGGGTGCGGTTTGGCATGCTCGCACTCGTCTCCTATAACAACCTCTTGAAAGAAATCCGAGAGCCCGAGACTCGAGATCATGAGTTCGGCATTCGGCCTAGGAGAGTTCGTGACCGCCGCACGTTTTAGGCCGCGATCTTCGATCCACTTCTTCATTTTGTACAGGCCGCTCACGGCTGTCAGTTGTTCCGAGGCCAACCTGTGTCGTCCGTGGAGTTTGATGTCAAAAACTTCCAGAAGAGTAAAGAGCTCGTGACGTGATGGAAGACTTACTTGCGGAAAATGGCTTCCTTGTCCTCCATGAATTGTCGGCCTCGAGGAACATCATCTGGGAAGAGGAACACAGCTATGTCTTCATTATGCTTTCCAGATATATTTTCAGCAAAGAATTCCTCCGTGATCGGAACTCCGCCATTGAAACCTATCTGTTTTGGAAAGAACGCAGGAAACAATTCATCACGCATCTGGAATCGAGAGATGCCCACAATTCGCGGTCACCAGATTCGACGAAAAGAAAAAAAATGAAAACTCCTACAATTCCCTGAATAAGGCGCAACGAAAGGATTGTAAATGAGGATGGAAACCACCACCTCTTGGAGCTTCTCCCTGAAGGCATGGTAGTGGAGAGGATCCGAGTCGCATAGAGTTCCGTCGATATCGAACAGGACGGCCTCGAGCGGTGCGAGCTCAGCAAGAGAAGCGATGCTGTCAAAACAGAACCAACACTTAACAAAGACATACTGGCAAATGTGGAAGATCCATCACATTGTATGAAGACAAAACATCTAGTAACGCCGCAGCATCAATGTCTCTCCAACCCTGCCATCAACTCCCCTCAATTTAGCAAGATAACCGAGTTTCAGCTAGCGTTAGTTCTCAACACTACCCGCATAGCTCCTTCAATTCGACACGGAAAGGAACGCGAAAAGATCGCCGACCAGATAATTTACATGACTAATTCAGGAAGATTATCGAAGATGTCCTGATTGACGCAATGAAAAACAATGAGTTGCTTCTGTAATCATAAATCGGATGCTTCCCCGAATTATCCTTCGAATCCCGGCCTGCAACTATCGACTAATTTCTCAGTCCTTCAAATTACAAAGCTACGTTGTAACTGACTAGTGGAGAGTTTCATCTGTGAATGATGAAAGTAAAATTGATGAGTAGTCTATCAATTACATGCCAACGAATTTGTGCAATTATTCAGAAGAGACTGCGAATCACGCATCTAGGCGGAGACTCGAAACATGAACATCATCGCTTCCACAAGCAAGCGACATGAGCGATCCGCCGGTTTCATTACGTTCAAGATGAATACGCGAAACATCCAAGCTCCGACTTTGAGAGAAAATCGAACGATGGATGACAGTGCGACGGCGTTGAATCAACATGCGATAATGGAAAGACTAACGGAATCTCCACGAAAATAGACGAACGAGCTCGATCATTTCGAGCTAATGACGAGGAAGAACCGCGTTTCGACCTGAATCCAACCGCATGACTGGACTCCGGCGTTCGAGGAGAATCACGAACGTGCGTGAACAGGCAGGATTACCACAGAGAACACGGACGCACGCTCCACTCTTCGCCGAAACACGATCCGGACTTGCCGGAACGAATCGAAACGAGACATCCGCCGAGACATTCATCATCGCGGCAACGATGACGACTACAACGAGCAATTCGAGGAAATGAAAGAGCGGGAGAGGTGGCGGTGGCTCAGCTTACCTCTCCAACGAATCTCCTCCGGCGGATGAAACCGTCATCCTGGTGTTCTGCGCGGAAAGATATCGTGGTCGAGGTAGCTCTCTCGCTCTCGCGATCGCAGCGGGCGAATTTGTCTCGGTTGCAGAGATGGCGAGGGAGGGAGGAAGGGTGGTGATGTTGATATATATGGGCGCGAAGAGAAGAAAACGAGCACGGAATCTCTGCCGTCATAATCGAACAAGACTTTGTCGTTTTAAACAACTTATTATGAGCCACAAATTCTTAAAAATGTTGACCGTATAATAATTAATAATAATTTGTTATTTAATTTTTTGTGATTCAAAATAACTGTTACTCTCGTAGATTCAAAACCATCGCTCATTCACTCAAATAAAATAGGGGAGTGCATTTATAAATTCTCATTTTTATAATAAAAAATAATATTTTTTCTCTCTCCTTCGTCTGTTACTCTTTTTAGCTGTGCATGTTGCCAGCTGTCGAGAGTTCCCCTGAGCTTTGTCGCATTTTCACTGTCCTCCCATAGGATTTTGGAAATTCGTGAAATTGGCCATGGAAACCAAATGTTATTCAATTGAAGGACGTCAGATTGCGAGAAACTTAGTGAAAATTGGAGTTGAATGGTGATAGTCATTATCCAATCTGATATTTGGTGGCATGCCTCGATCGGAATAAACCTGGACGCATCAACATGAAATGGATAAGTTATCCTAACCCTAAGAGTGGATAAAGTTTATCTTACCTAGATTGAACACAATAAGAGAAAAGCAAAACGGGAAGGATTGGCTCATTTAAATAGGTTTGCTCACTCAGCTAGCGCCGCTTTTGACCGCCACGTGACGCCCAAATTTGAAGTGATCTAACCACTGTCAAGGACCATCATGCGGTGGTTGCCTTGCTTCGGTAACCACCCAATGATGGTCGTGCCTCAAGGCAATAGCGATCGCCAGTGTTGATTGTGTTCCTTTGACTCACTTGCGTGTTATCTCTTTCCACATTTCCTTTTATTGTATCATGTCTCGATTCTTCTCTTGCCAACTAAATGCGACCTTAGGTGATCTGTCAATCTCCCCAAACTATGGGCATGTTTGTGCGTTGTTCTAAGTAATCTAACCATCTTTGACCTTCTTCTTTTTTAATTCAAAAATTCGAAATTTTTACAAAATACAAATGTTGACAAACAGACATTTGATCTTTTTTTATAATTCAGGGACACAAGTATAGAGATCCGACTACCTAAAAATCCACGAAATACCCACAATTTAGTCTTCCTTACCTCACATCCTTAGTGGCCATGTTCATATCTGTTAGCGGCCATGTCTTTTTTCCCCAATTGACATGAAATTGAATGAGGGGAGGGGGAGGTTCAAATTTGGAGGGGCTTCAAAATAAATAAATAAAGTTGTGGGTGCAAATGGATGTGACGAAGAATAGGTTCTTTGCTATCTTTTCTTCTTTCTTCGTATGCTTATCATGACTTGCCAAAGCTACTTTCTCTCTTTTCCGCGAAGAGCCAATTTGACTTGGCTTTCTTCCCCTAGTTCTTGGTCTTCCCGGACTTTCGGGGCAGACCGGCCGCCACAATTTTGTCCTCTCTCCACTAGAACATGTCAATCTTATGTCGATCTCTCACTTTCATTTCCGGTTTATGATTCATTTATGATAGTCATGTTTGTTGCATTTCTATCTAAATTTATCTAGTATCAGAGCATCATAGACTTTACTAAATAGACCAACCGATTGATTAAAGATTACAAAAGGGTGGTCGTGCGTTTGGATATTCGGGCTCGGCGTGTCGTGTAGTCTTGTATTCAAGTTCCTCTTTCGTGTTTTACCTCCTATCGTGTAAAATGGTCGGGTCTAATCTGCCGGACCTATTTACATTTTCGAGGACAATATAATTCTCAATACACGAAACGCGCCTTTTTACCTACAGACATGCTCCATCATCGTAGAAAAAGAAAGCATGCGAAGCACGCCTCGGCGATCCTGAAACGACAAGCAGCCTTGGGTGGTTGTATTACTTTTGTTTTTCTTTCTTCCCAGTGAAGTCGGCTCGCATGATTATATTCTCTAGAGAGTTGTTAGAAATGCCGAGGATATTCTCTTTGCTTTTGGGGATAAAAAATGTCGATGATTTATCCAAGTTGACTAGAGATTTGAGGTCGACAATTTGGCAGACATATTTTGTTGTGGTTATGATTGAGAACATACTCAGAAGTATCATTATTGAGCAATGTATTTGTCTGTTTCATCGGAATTTGCTCCACAATAAAATACGTTTTACCAAAAGTATTTCATTGATTTTATTAAAGGAGACGGGTTTGGGACGATTTCAGATGGGAAATATTACGAATACACAAAGATATCAATAATTTCAATTTGAAATGGAACTAAAAGTATATAAAGTTTGTCAGAATTTAATCGACATAATGGCCTAAGAACATAAAGATGCAATACTGGAAATGAATCGGCAACGCGACATTTAGAAACCATAGCAAAGATACACGTTTGGATTTAAAGAAAATATCTTGGAATTGTAGTCATAATTCTAATAGAGAAATTGAAAGATAACTGAAAGATAACAAGTTTTGTGTGTTGCGCGCAAGGCTCTTCAACAAGCGAACAATAGTATTTACAGCGTTCATGACATAACTGCCTATGAGTAGTTCTTCTGTAATTTAACCATGCTTCCGCATGTCCGAGAATCTTTGTTTCATACTCTCACATTGTCATGATCTAGTTGATCAACTCTATCATGGTAATCAGCAACCAACCCCTATTCTTGTCGACCGACTTTGTCATGGTAATTGGCAACCGGACGTAATTATGTATCGAAGCTAGTCCATGGTCATTGATATATATCAATATCGAGTCATCAACAACAGCTCTTATGATCATCGATAATATTTCGCGTGAGCATCGGTAGCTATTCATCTAAAATAACGTGTCTACTCACGGCTAAAAGCTGATTAATTTTTGGTGCGAGCATAGCCTAATCGGATTGCTCTCTAAACATGAAATTGCAGAACCTGCTATACTAAAGCACGTTTAAACTCCAAGCCATTCCACGTAAAGCTTAGTTAAACATGGTTTGACGCTACCCTAGGAACTGCTCCACAAGCTTTGCTACAGACTGAGCTAAACTATCTGCTCCTTCCTGAGTTGAGGCCCCCGCATAAACTCGGATGACATCCTCGGTCCCTGACGGGCGTATGAAAGATCGGCCACGAGGGTATTTAACTGCATCAAAGCACAAGGGAAAAAGAGACTCGTCATTAGCCCAATAAAACAGTGATCGAAGAATCCCAGAGAAGGAGAAAGGACAAGCAAAAGAGTCGGTTCCAGAATTCAAGGTTCAGATGCAGAATTCAGACAGCATATTTCTTAAAATATCAAACGAGCACAACAAGTGCAGATGCAAAAATATTTGTAACGGTCGCATTCCCCAGGTCAGACAGATAAGCAAACACTTTCTCCCTTCCTTGTCCATCTTTTTGGCACTCGTAACATGGGTGCATTCGCAAGTGCGAGTGTTGATTCATTCTTTTTAAAAACCATACCTGTCAAATGTAAAGCCCAATATACGTGTGAAAACCATTCACCGGAACCAATACCACTAGCATGCCAAGGAAAAAGAAAAACCGCTTTACTGTACCAGTTTCAGCATTGATGGCTTCTTGAATGCCGGGGGGCTTCACGGCAACTGTTTCTGCGTTTGCTGTGACAATCGCAGCTCTATCCATAATTTTGACCTGATGCACACACATAGGAGAGGATCATGATGGGAAAACGATAACAATTCAAACAATATCGAATTAACGCAGTGGAATAAAATTATCTCCCCTCTTGTGTAAATCTAATAGGAATCGATATAGTAGAGTAAAATAAATACCAAGCACACGAACGCAAGACGATTTTTTACGTGGAAAACCTCCTCAATGTGAGGAGATCAAAAACCACGGGACCGAAGTCCACCCAAAAAATCTTCACTAGCAACAAAATTGGGTGAAGAATGTTATTCTCTAGCAAATACTAGAGGTATATAGCAACAAAGACCTCAAGAACATAATTCTTGGCAATACACATGAATTTCACAAGAGATCAAAGATAAATCTGACCAAAAATGCAGGTTTTGATCAATCCACGAAAAACCTGATGTAGACAGCTTCAAACGAAAATCAAACCGTTCATATTCGAGAAAATTGTGCCACGAACATGCTGACAAAATTTCAGCTCAATCAGACCACGAATCGACCTGCGATGCCAGTTTGATGTAAATCAGATATTGCCTCAACCCCCAGATTTTTTGCTTTCTCTTTTTCTCTTGTTACTGCGTCTTTTTGCGGCTACCACTCTTTGATAGATGAGAAACCCTATTTCTCCATATAACTTATTATATGGGCTCAAGCCCTTTTTGGGCTTGCAACTCATTGGGCTTCCTCCACATAGGAGTAAACCCAAACCTAACAAATCTCCCCTCACGACAATGTGGAGGGATTCACCATCCCCGCTATCAATTGGCAATGTTCAAGCTTCTCTCTTGGTAGAGTCTTCGTCATCATATCGAGCCATTATGATCCGTATGAATTTTCTCAAGTTCCAATAACTTTTCATCTAGAACATCCCTTATCCAATGATATCTAACATCAATATGTTTCGATCTAGAATGAAAAGATGAATTCTTACCAAGATGAATTACGCTTTGATTGTCACAAAATAGCACATACCTCTTTTGCTTGAACCCAAGTTCTTCTAAGAACTTCTTCATCCATAGCATCTCTTTACAAGCTTCAGTCGTTGCAATAAATTCAGCTTCGGTTGTAGAAAGTGCAACACACTTCTGCAATCTTGACTTCCATGACACAGCTCCACCTGCAAAAGAAATCAAATAACCAGAAGTAGATTTACGAATATCAATATCTCCTGCCAAGTCGGAATCTGTGTATCCAACTAACTCAAGTTTCCCGGTCTTGAAACTGAGTTTCAAATTTGAAGTTCCCCGAAGATACCTCATAATCCACTTCACTGTATTCCAGTGCTCTCTGCCTGGATTTGACAAATAGCGACTAACAACGCTAATCGCATGCGCCAAATCGGGCGTGTACATACCATCGCATACATTAAGCTTCCTACACTGAGGCATATGGAACACTTTCCATATCTTTCTTCTCTTTATCAGTCATAGGACTTTGCTTCATATTTAACTTAAAGTGGACAGCAAGAGGAGTACTAACCACTTTAGCCTTGTCCATATAAAATTTCTGAAGGATCTTCTCGATATATTTCTCTTGCGACAAAAATAACTTCTTAGCATCTCTGTCTCGAGTAATTCTAATGCTAAGAATCTGCTTCGCTGAGCCCAAGTCTTTCATGGCAAAAGACTTGCTCAATTGTTTCTTCAATAACTCAATTCTTGAAGCATTCCCGCCAATAATCGCATATCATCAACATAAAGCAAGAGAATAATAAAGTCATCATCGAAAATTTTTTGACAAACACACGCTTATCCGAGGAAGTCTTCTTATAGCCATGTTCTGTCATAACTGACGCAAATTTTTTGTACCACTGCCTTGGTGCTTGTTTTAGGCCATAGAGACTTTTCTTTAATTTGCACACATAATCCTATTTCCCTTTCACTTTAAAACCCTCAGGTTGTTCCATGTATATCTCTTCCTCCAAGTCACCATGTAGGAAGGCCGTTTTAACATCCATTTGCTCAATTTCCAAATCTAGGGTAGCTGCCAAGCCTAGTACCACACGGATAGAAGACATTTTCACTACCAGAGAAAATATATCATCAAAATCAATACCCTTTCTCTGACCGAATCCCTTAATAACCAATTTAGCTTTGTACCGTGGTTGTGAAGTATGTTCATCTTGCTTCAACCTATATACCCACTTGTTCTTCAAAGGTCTTTTATCTTTAGGTAACTTCACCAACTCAAAAGTATGATTATCATAAAGTGACTGCATCTCATCTCGCATAGCATCAAACCAATTGCTTTTGTTCTCATCTTCAATTGCTTCTGCATAGCACTCTGGTTCACTTGCATCAGTCAATAATACATACTCATCTTCAAAATACTTGGTGGAAGGTCGTCGGTCTCTAACGGATCTCCGGACTGGAACATCCAGCGGAACATCTAATTGAGCCTCTGGTTCGGGAATAATGTGACATCCAGATTTTCGGGTTCTAATTTTGACTGGATAAATGGGGCCGTTTTCGTTCAGTTGAAGCCGGGGATTGTGAAATTGAGGAGTATGAGGGATTCTTGGATAAAGAAAATAATCAATTTGATAAGTGAGACATCAATTGATTTTATGAGAGTCATTTGAGAGAAATTCAAGAGGGATATTGGATGCAAAAATGCAAGAGGGGAATCAAGAACTCTAATATGAAATTCTTTTAGGAATTTATGAGCTTATTCAAAAGAAATTGAAATAAGAATTTTCTATTTGAGGAAATTCTTTTCTTTTGAATTTATTCTCATTTCCCCTTCCCTATTTGGCCAAACACCTTTCCTCCTTTCTCTCTCTCTTTCTTTCTTTCTCCTTTTTCTTTTTCTCTCTCTCTCTCCTTTTCTCTTTTCCCCCTCGTGCGCAGCCCCCTCCACCGAATGCTTGGCTGTCTTCCTCTTTACTTTTTCTTTCTTTTGACTTTTCAACCCTCTCTCACTCTTATCTCTATCTCTCTCTCTCCTCGGTAGCCTCTCTCTCTCTCTCGACACTCTCTCCTCTTTCCTCTCTTGTTCGTGCGAAGCAGAAGCTGAAGCAAAGACAGCAAAATAGAAGCAGCAGCCATTGTCGTTTGAAGATCGGAGCAGCCGCCGTTGACGCCCGCGCGTCCGCCGCTCGCTGCCATTCGCCGCTCGCTGGCGCCTACCGTCCCTGCCGTGCGACCCAGCCTCCTGCCGCCTCTGCCCAGCCCCTGTTCCGCCCTGTCCGGCCACCTCCGGTCGTCGTTCGACCCCGTCGGACCACCACCGGCCCTCCCCCGCGCCTTGCCGCTCTTGTTGAAGTGGTTTGCTGCCATTTCGTGCTTTCTTTCAGCCATTTCAGCCACCTCGCCGAGTGGGTATCCAGCTGGTTCGGGCCCGCTTTTGGGCCGTTTCCGGGCCCCGAACCCGAGACTTGCTTTGGGAAGAATCGATCCTCGCGCCGACCTCGTCGTTTTGAGTGAGTTTTGCTCACTAATGCCTTCTTAGTTTGCTAATTATAATTAAAGGTTGATTAGTGTTAGTTAAGTGCAATTAGGTGGTTAGATTAGAATGGATTAGGGATTATTAGTTAATTGCATTGCATATTAGTGAAATAGCTAGTGTACCGAGATAGGGAATTGCCCATAGTATTTATTGAATGCTTCTTGGGATTTTTCCCGACCCTTATTGGGTGTTAATTAGGCAATTCGGGCCTAAGTGGAATTTTTAGGAATTAAATATTAATTTTCGAAATTAATTATTTAATTATTTATTTTCCGGAAATTCAACTGGGATGGCCAAATGACCGGGATTTTATGCGATGATCGTGGCGCAGTCCGTTTATTTAATTGAGTTTTATATTGTGCTAAATTGAAATTATTGTATTTATTTATTTAATTTTCGAAATTAATTATTTAATTATTTATTTTCCGGAAATTCAACCGGGATGGCCGGTGACCGGAATTTCATGCTGATTGTCGTGGTGCAGTCCGTTTATTTATTTGAGCTCCATGTTGTGCTTAATTAAATTGATTGTGCAATTTAAGGAATTATTCCTTAATTGACTGAAATTGAGTGAAATTGAATGACTGATTGGTAGGTGGCCGAGTATGGCTATTTAGCATTTATAATACCTTGATGAACTGTAAAGTGGAGAGAGTCGTGAGAGTGAACGAGAACTCTATTGGCTGAGACCAATCAGGTATGATGTAAGTGGACAAACGTGGTTCGGTGATTAAGGATATCACTGGTGAAAACGGCGCCTTAAAGAACGCACGTTGCTGCCCATTACATATGTCACGTTGGCGAAAACGGCGCCAGAGAGAAAGAATATACGTGACTTATAGACATACGTGGTTCGGTGATTAAGTATATCACTGGCGAAAACGGCGCCTTAAAGAACGCACGAGTGCCGTCTATCCCTTGCTTCATTATGGACATACGTGGTTCGGTGATGGAGGGTATCACCGGCGAAAACGGCGCCTTAAAGAACGCACGAGTGCTGTCCATTGCATACATCACCTTGGCGAGAACGGCGCCCTAGGAATGATACGTGATTCGGTGATTGGGACATCACACGGCGAAAACGGCGCCTTAAAGAATGCACGTGATCGGTGATGGTATGGCGGTTGGCGAAAAGACGCCCGAGAGAGTACATGTGATTGATGTTTGGGAACAACCTAGAGTTGGTCTGTTTGATAAGTAATCGACTAGATCGATTGACCACTACTTTGATCTGATGATGTGAATTGATTGATTGAATGGAAATGACCGTGAGTGGTATTGTTGGTGTGTAATCGACTAGGTCGATGATCGTGATGTGATTACTTGGGTGCCTATTTGATCTGTGCTAATATGCGGGTGGAATGCGAGGCCAAGGTAAGCCCTCTCGACTCATGTTGTGCATAGGCAACCCTAAGGTGTATTAGTTTACTAATCGGGTCTTAGGGGTAGAACTTGCCGAGACATAGTCTCATCCCTTTGGGGACAACATTTCGGGACCCGATGAAGAACCCGAGGAGAAAGAATTCGAAGAGGAGTATCGGAGGAGAACTACGAGGATGCTCCAGTAGTAGGACCCGATGAGAATTGAGTCGCCAATCCTATCTGATGATTTTGGCTGTAGAATCTATTTAAGTAGAAACCAACCTTTTTAGCATGACTTGTATTTGTAAATAAGGGTGTTGGTTTTAAGGTTAAATTTTCTAATCCTACTTGTATATCCCATTGCTTTATTGTCTGGGGATTTTTATAATCGCTTCCCGCATGTGCTATCAAAAATGAAAGGGTCGGCGATATATAGTCCTGGGATATCGCATTTTAAAATCGACCAAAGTTGAAGGATGGTCACGAGACCGAGGGTCGGGGCGTGACAAATAATATTATCTGTTTCAACATGTTCAGGAACATGTGCGTTATTTGGAACATTGACTTCCTGCTGCTCTTCATCAACCTGTGTAGGAATATTTGTAAGAGGAATTGGATCCAAATCAACCAAATTATCACTAATCTGTGGTGCTAAAATCATCTCTGTTTTCTCAATATCCTTTATTGTTTGATCTTCCATAAACACAACGTCTCTGCTTCTTACAATTTTCTTTTCAACCAGATCATAAAATTTGTAGCCAAGCATATCCTATCCATAACCAATAAATATGCACTATCGTGTTTTCACATCAAGTTTAGACCTCTCATTTTTGGGAATATGCACAAATGCTTTGCACCCAAAGACACGCAAATAATCATAAAAAATATCTTTGCATGTCCAAACTCTATTAGGAACATCAAACTCTAAAGGAACGCATTGAGTAAGATTTAGTACATGCATAACTGTACTTAAAGCCTCACCCCCAACAGGATCCAGGTAGCTTTGACTGTGAAAGCAAGCATCTTACCCTTTCAACCAATGTTCTGTTCGTTCTCTCAGCTAAGCCATTTAACTGAGGCGTCTTGGGAGGTGTCTTTTGATGTCGAACACTTTGTTGTATGCAATATTCATCAAAAGGTCCAATATACTCTCCCCCGTTATCAGTTGTAATGCATTTCAATTTCTTTCCAGTCTGTCTCTCAACTGAAGCTTGAAATTGCTTAAAAGCATCTAATACTTGATCTTTAGTTTTCAAGGTATGAATCCAAATTTTCCTTGAAAAATCATCTATGAAGGTAACAAAATAAAGAGAGCCACCAAGAGATTTTATTTTCATAGGACCGCAAACATCAAAATGCACTAAATCTAGTATACCTGACTTTCTTGAAGGAGGGGAGCTTTTAAATGCAACTCTGTTCTGTTTTCTTGCCAAACAGTGAGCACACTTCTTTAGCGCCGAACTTTTCAATCCTGAAAGGAGCTTCTTCTTGGCCAATATTGACAAACCCTTCTCACTGATGTGACCGAGCCTTTTATGCCATAACTCAGCCGCATCTTCACTGTCTACTGCATTAATTTTGTCTGTGGACAACTTTACATGCATAATGTACAACAAAGAATATTTTTCACCTTTAGCCACAACAAGAGAACCTTTAGTGAGCTTCCATTGACCATTATTGAAGGTACTACAATACCCCTCATCATCCAACTTGCCTGTAGAAATCAAATTCAAGCGCATATTAGGTATATGTTTAACATTATTCAATACTAACCTTGTGCCATTGCTAATTTCTAGGCACACATCACCGATGCCTACAGCTTGAGCTAGCCCATTGTTTCCCATCTTCACAGATCCGAAGTCACTTGACCTGTATGATGTAAAGAAATCCCTATGAGACGTGGCATGAACAGATGCACCACTATCAATTACCCAACTGGTCTCATGAGATACAAAATTCACCACATCACCATCAGGAATAATAAAAAAGTCTAAGTGCAGCAACACGATTGTCATCACTGTCATTATCACTTTTCTTCTCTTTACATTTCTCCTTTTGTTTCTCCCTTTTTAACTGGTGACAAAACCTCTGAATATGTCCCTTCTGATGACAATAATGGCACTCAACATTACCAAATTTATTATACTTACCTCTGCTTTTATCTCGACTTTTATCTCTATTTCTCGGACCTCGAGACTCACTTCTTCCCATTTTCTCAACAATTAAGGCATCAGAATGTGAAGAGGACGATCCCTGTGTCTTCCTTCTCATCTCTTCATTCACTACTCTTGGCCAAATCCATGGTAATCGTACCATCCGAGGCAGAATTAGACAGAGATGTTCGGAACGTCTCCCATGAGTCCGGCAAAGTACCAAGCAACCATAGTGCTTGTATCTCATCATCAAACTTGATTCCTATCGCAACCAACTGATTTATAATTCCTTGAAAATAATTTAAATGATCAGTCAAACGAGCATCATCTTGATATCTCAGAGCCATCATCTGTTTTATAAAAAATAACTTATTATTCCTAGTCTTTTGAGCATATAACTGTTCGAGCTTATCCCATAAGCTGCGTGCATGTGTTTCCTCAATAATATGGTTCAAAACATTATCATCTACCCACTGCCTGATATAACCACACACTTGACGATGAAATATAGAACATTCAACATCAGTTTTATTCTCTGGTTTCTCCTCGACAAATACGGGCAAATAAAAATCTTTCACATATAAAAGGTCTTCCATCTTCCCTTTCCAAATATGATAATTCGAACCATTCAATGTAACCATTCTACTCGTATTCGTTTCCATTGTTTAACACAAGGCAGAAAAATCAAGCAATAACCAGAAGCTCTGATACCACTCTGATGGGAGAACGATAATAATTCGAACAATATCGAATTAACACAATGGAATAAAATAATCTCCCATCTTGTGTAAACCTAATAAGAATCGATATAGTAGAGTAAAATAAATACCAAGCACACGAACACAAGACGATTTTTTACGTGGAAAACCTCCTCAATGTGAGGAGATCAAAAACCACGGGACCGGAGTTCACCCAAAAAATCTTCACTATCAACAAAATTGGGTGAACAATGTTCTTCTCTAGCAAATACTAGAGGTACATAGCAGCAAAGACCCCAAGAACATAATTCTTGGCAATACACATGAATTTCACAAGAGATCAATGATAAATCTGACCAAAAACGCTGGTTTTGATCAATCCACGAAAAACTTAATGTAGGCAGCTTCAAACGAAAATCAAACCATTCAGATTCGAGAAAATTGCGCCATGAACATGCTAACAAAATTTCAGCTCAATCGGACCACGAATTGACCTTCGATGCCAGCTTGATGTAAATCAGATATTGCCTCAACCCCCAGATTTTCTACTTTTTCTTTTTCTCTTGTTACTGCGTCTTTTTGTGGCTACCACTCTTTGATAGATGAGAAACCATATTTCTCCATATAACTTATTATATGGGCTCAAGCCCTTTTTGGGCCAGAACTCATCGCTTCCTCCACATGTGAAAGAAAACCCAAATTAACAGATCGAGAACCGCATACAAAGTTTACATGAGATGAATATCAAATTATGTTATGGTATCAAGATGAGAATAGATTTTAAACAAAAATATACAATCAATTCTTCCAACTGATAAGTACATTCAATAAAAGTATAGACTTCAAACTGAGATTTGTATATCATTTTTACCTCCAAAGGAAAAAGGAGAAGAAAACATTTGTACAAGTGTCTCTCTCAATTCCCATAAGACAAATGGAAAAGCACTTCTTAAGTTACCACAAAGGCACGAACTGCAACAAAATAGTACAGTCCCTCTAACAAGAATACGGTGCTAAAAAAAGGAAATAAGGAAAGAACATTCACCCATTCGAGTTTATCTCAAGAGCAAGAGTGCCATGACATCGATTATCTGATGAGTTGTGAAACGAAGCGAGAGAGGAAAACAAAAAGGTGCCAACTGCCAAACATTACACAAAATTTGATCGGAGAAACCAACCTTGAGCTGTCTGCTAGGTAGATCCTGATAGGGTTCGCTCCATTGGTTGATTGACCAACTGAGATTCTGCAAGATGGCTTCGGCTAGCGGCAACCCAATGAAAGCACCTCCTACTGCTTGATTGACAAGCTTACTGACAGCAAGCAGCCTCACATCAGCTTTTTGCTGCTCTGAACCTGAAAAATACAGCTTCAAATGAGTTTCAACGACAATTCGGTATTATTGCTGCCAAAAAATGGATGCCACATAATAAATACCTTCAGACAGCTCATTGTGTCTCTTCTCCAGCAAACAGAGAAAGCTATCTGAGAACAAAATGGTTCCATGTCCATTTGCTTCAAAATAGATACCAATATCATATTCCGCAGCTTTCTCATGCAAAAACTTAATGCCTGTCGGGGTTAACACAACCTCTAGACCCAACCCCTTCAGATAGTCCGTCGATGTGCCATTGGCATAAGCTGTCTGTACAACTCCAAGACGAGCTTGATAAGCATTGTTTTCATCCACCCCCTTGTAGAGTATACCTAGCTGCCCTTTGATAAATAATGCAAACAAGGATAATATTTTATCCCCATCCATGAGCACGATGTTGTGGCTGCTCACAGATGGCACTACGAAATATACGAGCCGATCAGCGTCCCCATCCAAACTAGCACACCTGAAAGACTAGACACATTTAAGCAGTCAGTGCCAATTCAATCGATAGGTCAAGCTACTTATCTAAATATTTAAAAAAAGTCAAACTAAACCATCAGAATGGATGTTCAACATATTCATGATTTTCACTTAGCATTGAGCTTACTTCGTGAGGGGAAAAGAGTAACCCCGTTAGGATAGCAGCAATCTGGCATTATAAGGAGAGCACGAATTCGTGATTACTGAAAAGAGCATCGACTTATTTTTAGGAGCAGAACGACACCTTAAGTGTGTAAGTTCTTTTGCAATGTGTCATACATCATATTGTATTACCATCGAGGTTGCAGGCATTCCTAATCACGAGAGACTGTTTGTTTGTTTGTTTGTTTGTAAAAACAAATAAAATAGTTATTTTCCTAATCTCACATAGGATAGTTGGAAGGAAATGGACGACCATGGGTGTCTTCTAGGTTGTTCAAATGACGACAATGAGTTGTGGGCCAGACCCAACAATACTCGCGTGCGGATGCATGACTATTAGGCACTCGTGGATAATAATTATCACTAATCCTTGTTTATTATTTTTTTATATTTTGCACGGTTATCTTGCTAGCCTTTATTAGTCAAAAGGTTGCACTTGTCCAATCGGTATTTCAGAAGTTATAAAATCCGGAATTTAAAAATATAAGTTTGGATTATTATTTTTTATTATTATTTTATTCATAATTTAATGTGTCTTTGACAATGAGTTGTGGGCTAGACCCAACTATACTCGCGTGCGGATGCACGACTATTAGGCACTCGTGGGTAATAATTAGCACTCATCCTTGTTTACTATTTTTTTTTTTTATTTCGCACGGTTATCTTGCTAGTCTTTATTAGTCAAAAGGTTGCATTTGTCCAATCGGTATTTCAGAGGTTATAAATTCGGAATTTAAAAATATATTTTTTATTATTTTTTATTATTATTCATGATTTAATGTGTTCTTTCAAGGTAACCTTTGAAAACATCCCTACTCATTTTATAACCATTTCCGAAGAGTTGCCTTTATTCAAAAAGTATTGACATAAGCACATTGGTTTTTCATCAATCGTTATCAAGTCTTTTCAAGTTTTCTTTCCAAAAATACAACCATCATTTCAATTGTTTTCGTTAAAAGACTCAAAAGAAATTTTCAAACAAGTTTTTTTTTGCATCCAAAAGGATTTTTGGCTATATCAATTAGCAATATTGTGGGGCAAATAATTCTTTAAAGAGAGTATTATCACGTCTCAATGTATGACTTGATTGTTCTTCCTAATCGTTCGTCATTTTTTCCCTAACAGAGACAATTGAAAGTAGAAAAAAAGGGGAGATCAATGTAAACCAACTTTCTGGATGACAGTGACCATGTGAAAGGCACAAATTCATATTATTGGGGATTCTTACTAATACATGAGTGGAGGAACCAATGGAAGTTGTGAAAATGGCATCGTTTCCGTTTCCACTCTAACTTTCAGTAATATAATCGGTAAGCAGAATAACATAAAGCATCATGCGATCCTAAAGTCGAAGCATCGTCAACTTGTAGTTTTGCACCGTCGAATCTGAATGGCTAATGGCGGTTGGTCCTCTGCCAAGAATTTTTCAAGCATCCATCTTCTCGAGCCCCTCTAAAGCGGCCCACAGCTTCGGATCGTCGTAATTCTTGATGAGGAATATCGGCTTTTCTCCCATCAGTTGATGTTCCGGGTTCCTAGTCATTACGCCAATGGTGGCCACTCCAGCTGCCACCCCTGCTTTTATGCCCGAAACAGAATCCTGGAGATCCAAAGACAACAAGCCGCAATTCAGGACGGCGAACTATCCCATTAGAAGATAATGTGAAAAATGAAAGTCAGATGCGGACCTCGAAAATTATAGTATGCTCCTTTGACGCCTTCAGCAGATCAAGGGCCTTCAGGTAAGGTTCTGGGTGTGGTTTGGCATGCTCACACTCACTCCCTACAACAAGTGCTTGAAAGAAATCCGAGAGTCCGAGAATTGAGATAATGAGTTCAGCATTTGCCCTAGGAGCATTTGTAACTGCAGCACGTTTTAGACCGCGATCTTCGACCCACTTCTTCAATTTGTACAGGCCGCTCACTGGCGTTAGTTGTTCTGAGGCCAATCTGTGTCATCCATGGAGCTTGATGTCAAAACTTTGGAAGAGTAAAGAGTTCATAAGGAAACAAGTATGATATGACGGAAGACTTACTTGCGGAACACGGCTTCCTTGTCCTCGGCGACTTGTCGGCCTCGAGGAACATCATCTGGGAAGAGCAACACAGCTACGTCTTCATTGTGCAATCCAGATATATTATCAGCAAAGAATTCCTCCGTGATCGGAACTCCGCCATTGAAACCTATCTGTATTGGAAAGAACGCAGGAAACAATGTCGTCACACATCTGGAATCGAGAGATGTCCATGATTCGTGGTCGCCGGATTTGACGAAAGGAAGAAAAAAATGAAAACTCCGGCTCGAAGAATTAAACAATTCCTTGAATAAAGCACAACAAAATGATTGTAAATAAGGATGGAAACCACCACCTCTTGGAGCATCTCTCTGTAGGCATGGTAGTGGAGAATATCCGAGTCGCATAGAGTTCCGTCGATATCGAACAGGATGGTCTCAAGCGGAGCGAGCGCAGCAAGAGAAGCGATGCTGTCAAAAGGAACCAACACTTACAAAGACATATTGGGAAATGTCGAAGATCCATCGTAGAGTGTGAAGACACAACCTCTAGTGACTGTAGCATCAATGTCTTTGTAATTCTGCAATCAACTCAGTCAAATCGAACGAAGAATGACAGTGCGACAACGTTAAATCAACACGCGATAATAGAAAGACTAACGGAATCTCCATGAAAATAGGCGAACGAGCTCGATTGTTTCGAGCTAATGACGAGGAAGAACCGCGTTTCAACCTGAGTCAAACCTTATGACTGACTGCGGCGTTCGGGGAGAATCGCGGACGTGCATGAACCAGCAGGATTACTACAGAACGCGGACGTACGCTCGACTCTTCACCGAAACACGATCCGAACTTCTTGGAACAAAGCGAAACGAGACATCCGCCGAGGCATTCATCATCGTGGCAACAGTGAAAACTATGACAAGCGATTCGAGGAAATGAAAGAGCGAGTGAGGTGGCAGCTCAGCTTACCTCTCCGACAAATCTCCTCGGGCAGATGAAACCGTCATCCTTGTGTTCCGCACGGACCGAGATAGGGATCGAGATAGCTCTCTCGCTCTCCGCGATCGCAGTGGACGAATCTGTCTCGGTTGCAGAGATGGTGAGGGAGGGAGGAAGGGTGGTGATGTTGATATATATGGGCGCGAAGAGAAGAAAACAAGCACGGAATCTCGGCCGGTATAATTAAATAGGGTTTTGGCCTTCAAATAACTTATCATGAATCACAAATTTTTGAAGAAATAGATCGTAAAATAATTAATAATTATTTATTATTTAATTTTTTATAATTCAAAATAATTATTATTCTCATTATAGTTTCAAAACTACCGTTCATTCAATTGAATAAAGTAAGGGGAGGTGCATTTATAAATTTCACTTTAATAAAAAATAATAATTTTTTTTCTCTCTCCCTTGTCTGTTTCCCCTTTTAGTTGTGAATGTTGCCAGCTGTCGAGAGTTCCCCTGGGCTTTGTTGTATTTTCACTGTCCTCCCATGGGATTTTGGAAATTTGTGAAATTGGCTATGGAAACAAAATGTTATTCAATTGAAGGACGATAGATTGCAAGAAACTAAGTGAAAATTGGAGTTGAACGGGTTATATTGTGATAGTCGTTGGTATCCTATCTGATATTTCGTGGCATGCTCGATTGGAATAAACCCAGACACATCAAGATGAAATGGATAAGTTATCATAACCCTAAGAGTGGATAAAGTTTATCTTACCCAAATTGAACACAATTAGAGAAAAGGAAAACGAGAAAAATTGGCTCATTTGAATCAATTCACTCACTCCGCTAGCGCCACTTTTGACTGCCATGTGATGCCTAAATTTGAAGTGATCTAACCACTGTCAAGGACCATCATGCAATGGTTGCCTTGCTTCGGTAACCACCAAGCGATGGTCGTGCCCCGAGACAATAGCAATCGCCAATGTTGATCATGTTCCTTTGACTCACTTCTGTATTATCTCTTTCCACATCTCTTCTCATTCTATCGTGTCTTGATTCTTCTTTTGCCAACTAAACGCTACCTTGGGTGATCTCTTGATTTTCCCAGACTATATTCTTTTTTATAATTTAGAGGCACGAGTATAGAGATCCGACTACCTAAAAACCCACAAAATACCCATAATTTAATCTTCGTTGCCTCATATCCATTAGTGGCCATGTTCATATCTATTAGTGGCCACGTCTTTTTGCCCCAGTTCATGTGAAATTGGATGAGGGGGACGGGGGAGGTTGAAAATTGTAGGGGCTTCAAAATAAATAAATAAATAAATTTGTGGATGCAAATAGTTGCCGCGAGGAATAGGTTCTTTGCTTTCTTTTCTTCTTTCTTTATATGCTTGATGTTTGGACCCAAGTATGTCCTAAAACTTTTTTGTTTGAACTCTGGAACGTAAAATTCAAGGGTATTCTCAGATGCGACAAAAAAAAACTTTCTCTCCATTTGAAAGGGACAAGGCATGCGGATACTGACACATCAAAATTAAAAACACATCGAGACTAGGTGCCGGCATGTTAAAATAAAGAACGCTGGCACGTTAAAATAAGGAACGTCAGCATGTTAAAACAAGGAACACATCACTAGCACGAAGAATAGGTTTTTTGCTTTCTTTTCTTCTTTGTTTATTTGAGAAATATTGGGTACTTCTCATGTGCCAGTGTAGCAAGGTGACATGTGTCACATGCCAGGCCCAGACCATTCAAAGATCCTCTCCTCTTTCTCCCTCTCTTCTTTCCGCACGCTTTTCTCTCTCTTTTGCCTCCCCTTCACGCTCTCTCTCCTCTCTCTTCTCTCTCCTCTCACGCTCTGTCTCACCCGACTCTCTCACTCGACTCTCTCTCTCTCTTTGCCACCTCCTCTCAATCCTACCGAGCCCTCGTGCGACCGGCGAACCACCTTGTCCAACCAATGAACTTCGCGGCAGCAGAAGCGGAGGCTGCACGGTAGTTCATTGAACGAGGGCTCAATCATGACTTAGGGTCCGTTTGTTTCATAGAAAATATCACGTTTTCAAAAATATTTTTAGGAAGTCATTTTTCAAGAAAATGACTATTTTTTTAGTGTTCGGCTGAAATATTAAATTTGAGTGGAAAATGATTTCAATTGTTCATTATCTAATTTGATTTTTTTAGAAAAAAAAATTACCAAAAAAATAACTTTTAATATTTTAAATTGACCAAAAAAATTAATTTTAATTAATATACATTTTAAAAAAATTTTAAAATAGGATTTTTATTTTTTAAAATTTATTTATTTCTTTTTCTTTTTCTTTTTCTTTTTTCCTTTTCCTCCTCCTCCTTCCTCCTTCCTCCGCCGTCGCGTGCCTCGACGTGGTCGGCTGCTCAACGACCAACCAAGACGCAATCGTCGGATTCGGTGAGCTCGAGGCTCGGCTAATCCCGGATAAGCGGCAAGCTCGCCAACCAAAGGACACAACTCACCTAGATCGATTGAGCCTCCAGGCTCACCAGCCTTGGCATCTCACCGCCTTGGTGAAGCTCGGGCTTTGCCAAGGCCGGCGAGCTCGCAGCTTGCCAAATTCGGTGAGCTCAAGCCTTGCCCTCACCAGATCTAACCTTGGGCGAGGCTGGAGTTGGCCTATCGGTGACCAACCAAGGAAGAAGAAAAATAAAAGGGAAGAAAGAGAAAAATAATTAAAAAAATCAATTTAAAAAAGAAAAAAGGAAAAAGAAAACATAAAAATTAAGAAGAAGAAGGAAAACAAAGAAAATAAAAAATAATTCAAAAAAAAAAAAAAAGAGGAGGAGGAGGAAATGAGAGCTTGTGAGATAAAAGAGAGGAAAATGTTTTTCACTTTTCAAAAATGGAAAACATTTTCCCCTAATTTAGAAGACTTTTTTCCCTTTATAAAAAATATTTTTCCAAAGCAATTCATATTCCGTGGAATGAATGTCGGAAAATTCAAAAAACTTTTTTTCCGAAATTATTTTCTGTGAAACAAATGGAGTCTTAGAGGGAGAGAAAGAGAGCAGCTGAGAGAGGGCAGCGACTCAATGACGACGGAGCCAAAAGGGTGGTGCTATGGTTCATTGATCGGACGAGGACGTGGTAACTCATCCAATGAACAACCGCGTGGCTCTGCCTTGAAGTTGCCTCCGTCGTCGCAAATTCGTTGATCGGGCGCGGTGGCTCATTCAATGAACCACCGTGCGGCTCCACCTCCGCCTTGAAAGGTTGCCTCCACCCTCGCCGCAGAGTTCGTCAATTGGATGAGGGCACAATGGCTTGTCCAACAAACTACCGCGCGGCCTCCGCTCTACTTTGAAATGGGTGAAACGGAGAACATGCACTGCAGGGGAAGAAGAGAGAGAAGAGCTTTCAATGGCCTGGGCTCCATACATGACACGTGTCACTCTCTTAAGGGTAGTGTTATTTGCCACATTGGCACATAAAAGGCACCCAATATTTTCTCTAACATAAGTTGCCAAAGCTACTTTCCCTCTTTTCCTTGAAAGGCCAACTTGACTTGGCTTTCTCTCCCCCAGTTCTTATTCTTCCTGGACTTTCGGTGCAGACCGGCGGCCACAATTTTGTCCTCTCTCCACCAAAACAAGTTAATCTTATGTTGATCTCTCACTTTCATATCCGGCTTATGATTCATGTATCATAGTCATGTCTTTGCATTTCTATCAAATTTTCTAGTATCAAAGCATCATGGACTTTATTAAACAGACCAAATGATTGATTTAAGATTACAAAAGGGAGAATTACCAAAAAAGTCCTAAACCTATTGCAATTGTGCCAATTGAGTCATAAACTTTTTTTTTTTGGCTAATTTAGTCCTAAACCTTTTACAATTGTGCCAATTCAGTCCATCCGGCCAAAATTGGCCGGCCGGCGCTGACGTGGACGCCGACCGGGGACAACGGGTCGGTGAACAATTTTTTAATATTTTTTTCGAATTTTTTTTTTGAATTTTTTTTCTTCTTTTTTTCCACCTTCTTCTTCCTCTAGCCGACGTTGGCCGATCGTCCAGAGGCGAGGGCCGGCGAGATCAACCTCACCGGCCACTGGCAAGGCTCGCCCCTGCTGGCCACTAGCGAAGGCGAGCCTCGCCCAGCGATGGCGAGACCGTTGTCGCCAGATCTGGCGAGGCTCGACCTCGCCCATGAGGCCGCCGTCGCTGGGCGAGGCTCACCTTCGCCAGTGGCCGGCGGGGGCGAGCCTCGCCGACCCTCGCCTCGGGTCTCATTGGCCAGACCAACTTACATTTTCAAGGCCATTATACTTCTCAATACACGAAAGGCACCTTTTTATCTACCGACATGCTCCGTCATCGTAATAAAAGAAAGTATGTGGAGCACGCCTTATCGATTCTGAAACGACAAGCAGTTTTAGGTGGTTGTCTTTTTTTTTTGTTCTTCTTTCTTCCCAATAAAGTCCGCTCACCGACTAAAAAAAAAAAAAAAAGTCCGCTCGCATGCTTATATTGTTAGAAATGCCGAGGATATTCTCTTTGCTTTTGGGGCTAAAAATGTCCATAATTTATACAAGTTGACTAGAAATGTGAGGTCGACAATTTGACAGCCATATTTTGTTGTGGGTTTGACTGAGAAGATACTCGAGGTATCATTACTGAGCAATGTAATGGCAATGTAATGGCCTGTTTTGTCGGGATCTGCTCCACAACGAAATAAGTTTCGCCAAAAGTTTAGTTTAGTTTTTTTTTTTTTTTTTTAAGTTTCGCCAAAAGTTATTCATCGATTTTATTAAGGGAGATGAGGTCAGTGACGATTTCGAACGGGATATATTATAAGTACACAAAAATATCAATAATTTCACTTCAAAGAAAAATAAAAGTATATAAAGTTTGTTGGAATTAAATTAACGACATAGCCTAAAAATATAAAGATGCAATGCTGGAAATTAATCAATGGCGCGACATTCAGAATCTACAACAAAGATACATGTTTAAATTTAATGGACAACGAAATATCTAGGAATCGCCGTAATAACTATAGTAGAGAAATTGAAAGATAATAAGTTTTATGTGTTGCTGCAAACATCAATATTTATAGCATTCATCACACAACTACCTATGAGTAGCTCTTCTATAATTTAACCATGCTTCCACATCTCTGAGAATCTTCATTTCATATTCTCACATTGTCATGATCTAGCCGACCAACTCTATCATGGTAATCGGCAACCAACCACTATTCTTGTCGATTGACTTTGCCATGGTAATTGGCAACCAGACACAATCGTGCATCGAAGCTAGTCCATGGTCAACGATATATATCTATACGCTCTTACAGTCATCACGTGAGCATTGGTAGCCATTCATCTTAAATAACGTGTCTACTCACGCCAAAAACCTGATTAATTTTTGGTGCAAACATAGCCTAATTGGATTGCTCTCTAAATATGGAATTGCAGAACCTGCTATACCAAAACACGTTTAGACTCTATGCCACTCCTCCTAAAGCTTAGTTAATCATTGTTTGATCGACGGACAACCCAACTCAGAACACGTTCTTCTCGCACATATCTGCACATAGAAAAATGCTTCTAAAAAAAATCCCCTTTTGTTATAAAGAAAGGCAAAAGCGTTCGTTAAATCAAAGCGTGGGGTGCAAGAAAGCTTCGCAATGACAAAGTCCCCCATGAATAGTCGTACAGCCATGAACTAGCGACTCAATTCTCGGTCAATACAATGAACCAATCATTATGATGTCAGAAAGAGACTCGTCATTGAGGGGTGGAAAATTTGTTACGAATATGCTATCCGAGGAACTGCTCCACAAGCTTTGCTACAGACATAGCTAAAGTATCTGCTCCTTCCTGAGTAGAGGCCTCCGCATAAACTCGGATGACATCCTCAGTCCCTGATGGGCGTATGAAAGATCGGCCACGAGGGTATTTAACTGCATCAAAGCACAGCGGAAAAAGAGACTCGTCATTAGCCCAATAAAAAGTGATCGAAGAATCCCAGAGAAGGGAAAAGGGCAAGCAAAAGAGTCGGTTCCAGAATTCAAGGCTCAAAATGCCGAATTCAGATAGCATATTTCTTGAAAATATCAAACAAACACAAGTGCAGACGCACAACTATTTGTAACGGTCACATTCCCCAGGTCAGACAACACTTTTTGGCTTCTTTGTCCATCTTTTTGGCATACGTAGCATGGGTGCATTTGCAAGTGCGAGTGTGTGTTTCATTTTTTTTTAAAACCATACCTGTCAAATATAAAGCACAAAATATACGTAAAAACCATTCACTGGAACCGATACCGCTAGCATGCCAAGCAAACACAAAAACTGCTTTACTGTACCAGTTTCAGCATTGATGGCTTCTTGAATGCCAGGGGGCTTCACGGCTACTGTTTCTGCATTTGCTGTGACAACGGCAGTTCTATCCAAAACTTTGACCTGATGCACACACATACGGGGGGAGAGAGAGGAGAGGATTAGTAACCTAATACAGAGTTTACATGAGATGAACATCAAATAATGCTCTCTATGGTATCAAAATGAGGATAGATTTCAAACAAAAATATACATTCAATTCTTCTAACATATAAGTACATTCAACAAAAGAATAGACTTCAAACTGAGATTTGTATACCATTTTTACCTCCAAAGGAAAAAGGAGAAGCGAACATTTGCACAAGAGTTTCTCTCTACTCCCATAAGACAAAAGGAAAAGAATTTCTTAAGTTACAACGAAGGCATGAACTGCAACGAAATAGTATGATCCCTGTAACAGGAATAAGGTGCTAAAAAAGGAAATAAGCAAAGAACATTCACCCATTAACAGCGACAGTGCCATGACATTGATTATCTGATGAGTTGTGAAAAGAAGCTAGAGAGGCAAACAAAAAGGTGCCAACTGCCAAACATCGCACAAAATTTGATCGGAGAAACCAACCTTGAGCTGTCTGCTAGGAAGATCCCGATAGAGTTCACTCCAGTGGTTGATTGACCAGTTGAGATTTTGTAAGATGGCTTCAACTAGCAGCAACCCACTGAAGGCATCT
This sequence comes from Eucalyptus tenuipes, assembly GCA_014182365.1. Lineage (NCBI taxonomy): Eukaryota > Viridiplantae > Streptophyta > Magnoliopsida > Myrtales > Myrtaceae > Eucalyptus > Eucalyptus tenuipes. The sequence goes on along the minus strand of CM024540.1, from coordinate 25,262,831 downwards.
CCTACTGCTTGATTGATGAGCTTACTGACCGCAAGCAGCCTAACAGCAGCTTTTTGCTGCTCTGAACCTGAAAAATACAAATTCAAATGAGCTTGAATGTCAATTCGGCGCCATTACTGCCAAAAAATGGATGCTTTGAATACCTTCAGACAGCTCATTGTGTCTCTTCTCCAACCAACAGAGAAAGCTATCTGAGAACAAAATGGTGCCATGTCCATTTGCTTCAAAATAGATGCCAATATCATATTCTGCAGCTTTCTCATGCAAAAACTTAACGCCTGTCGGGGTTAATACAACCTCTAGACCCAACCCCTTCAGATAGTCCGTTGATGCACCATTGGCATAAGCTGTCTGTACAACTCCAAGACGAGCTTGATAAGCATTGTTTTCATGCATTCCTTTGTAAAGTATACCTAGCTGCTCTTTGATAAATAATGCAAACAAGGATAATATTTTGTCCCCATCTACAAGCACGATGTTGTCGCTGCTCACAGATGGCACTATGAAATACACGAGCCGATCAGCATCTCCATCCAAACTAGCACACCTGAAAGACTAGACATATTTAAGCAGTCAGTGCCAATTCAATCAATAGGCCAAGCTACTCATCAAAATATTTTAAAAAAGTCAAACTAAACCATCAGAATGGATGTTCAATATATTCGTAATTTTCACGCAGGATTGAGCTTACTTCATGAGGAGGGAAAAAGTAACACTGTTAGGATAGCGGTGGTCTGGCATTACGTGCACATGCCGCCGTCAATTATATACTATCCACCAGTAACATAGACAGACAGTTTCACTATGTAAAAGATTAACTCCAGGTCAGAAAATCCAGCTTCAACATTAACCAACCCATAAAGCTATTGCCATGGCTAAAACAAAGAAAGATAAAACTGTTGCAAAAGGTCTGTTGTATTGGAGAGAGAAGACATCCAAAAAATTAAACTTCTACTAGCAATTTTGCCAATGTGAAGATTATGCAAAGATCTCCTCAATAGGGCTTTCTTCAAAATGCTCCAAGCAAAACCAAATAAAAGCTACTTCTGAAATAAAGTTCCATCTTCAGCAAGTCAACGAGTGAATTGTTAAATACTCATGTCTGGCCTGCTGAAACAGAGTCGCACTATCCAATCAAAATTACCAATCCTAAATAATATGATAAAGCACCCATATTCCCCTATAGGACCAGGGCCTTGTAGTCTCTAAGTTTTCCTTCACCGTCCCACCGGGACAAATTCAATTTAAATTCTTAAATGACTTTTCAAACTTAAAATGAATGGACTGAATATGACAGAACTTCCAAGCAATTTTCATTCCCTAAAACAATACCACCCAAATTTCAATTATTGAGACAAAAGTTAATTTTAGTGATTATGACAAACGATTCACAGTTCAAAATGACTGAGTAGAGACCAATTATTTATACAGATCTTGAGTGTTATTGTCACCACATGATGCAGTCTAACTGCTTCGCTTTTTATCTTGTGAGCTGTAGAAAAGTTACTGTATTTGCAATCATTTAAAAGGATATCAATCATTGGCGTGTAATTATGAAGGACAGAGCCTTTTGGTAAAGTCATAGACAATTACAAGGCAGCAAGCATCGATGGCTTACCTCATTCCAACATCATTTGATCCAAATTCTTGGGGTACAACCTTCTCCTTCTGCACATAATCCGCACCAACTCCTTCATTTAAAATACCTCCCCCTTTTCCATTGTTACGAACTTCGATAACTAAGCCATCCAACATATTCATTAAACATTCAAGTTTTTCTCCCCCCACCCCATTTGCACCGTCCACAACCAGTTTATCGTCTGTCCCTTTAACCTTGCATTCACCAGGGACCAAATTCATCAAGCACCTGTGCCACCGCAATAATCATGAGAAAGGCCAACTAGTGCTGCATTACTACAATTTCACAATATAGGAAGCTCATATACAAACATACCTGAAAGAACTCGAGAGTTGCTCAAAATAATCACGTTCAGATGCTTTCATGCCCTTATTCCTAGCACGAACCATCCAATGCAATTGTGGTGTTGTCAGGATACCCATGTCAATGGCAGCTGATCCGACAATGGAATTAATTCCCTGGAAGTGATTGAAAAATAAAACTTAAAGTCGAGTCTACAATTTCAGGCCAAGAAAAGAAAGAGTATTTGGGGATCCACATAACATTTATGCAGAGTTAATGAAAAAAATATTATCTTTGATAGCAGTGCTTCACCTGTTTAGCAGCTTCAAGGAGAGATTCTCCACTCGGCCTCGTATCTCTCCCCAACAAAACCTCAGCTCGGCAATTTCCATCAAATACGATGCTCTCCTTCTTTGCAAATTCGATTATCAGCTGTTTTACAAACAGAAAACGCGGCGGCAAATAGTCAAGAACTTCTCTAGATGCAAAACGACCTAAAGAGCTATCTCTTCAATCAATCACTCAATCTTCTCTTCTCGATCGCAGCAAATGAAGCCAAAGATTTTCCTCTCTCTTCATCCACTCAAATTCGCAGGGATCATGAAATGCACACATATTATAAGCGCGCGCGAGAGCGAGAGAGACCTGGAGGAGACAATCGGAGTCGGCGGCGTTGGCGAGGGCGTCGGCGAACGGCTCCCACGCCTGGGTGAGCATGCCGCCGCTGGGATCGGCGATCTTGACGCCGTTGTCGGAGATCTTGTTGTGGGAGGCGGTGATCATGAGGCCGGTGACGGACCGGGTCTTGAGGGACCGCAGGGCGGCCAGGATGCCGGCCCGGTAGACCGTCGACTCGAGGACCAGCGCATCGGCCCTGAACCCGGCCGTGCCGTACGAGAACTTCGCTCCTGCGAAGAATGGCGAAGTTAGAGAGAGAGAGAGAGAGAGAGAGAAATCAGAGTCCGTCCGGAAGGGGAGGAGCGGGGAGAGAGATGACCGACCTGGAGGGATCGGGAAGCGAGAGGAGGCCCTGCGGAGGATGGATTTCTGGTCTTCGTCCATGGCGTCGGAATCTGCACCGGAGAGCGCGAGAGGGGTTGCGTTCTGTCTCCTTCTTCTTCAACTGTCTTTGAGGTGACGGTCAATATTGTGAAGAATGTGCTCGTTGTTGTAGCCTTGGAGATGCATAATGCGAAGCGTAGGCTTGAAAGTGAGGACAGAAAAAAATCGAATATCGATAGCTGGAAAATAATTGACGGCACTTCAATTACTCTTACCGCGAGTTAACACTTTATTTCGCGAAAAATGCGTCATTTCTAATATATTATATTTAGTTATAAAGTTGCACACAAATATGTAAGAATTGGATACGGTCACTAGAGTCTTAGGTTTGGCCGTGGTAAGCCCTAATCTGGGCGTAGCCGCGAAGCACCAGGGTCTCGAGGCCAACCTCGATGGACCTAGGCAGCCTTTATGAATCTAGGGCTGAATTTTAAGGATCCTAACTTGGATATTGAGATCATTTGCTTGACCTTTGTGGACCCAAGCCTGAGTGGTAGGGCATCAAGCATGGTCTCTAGGCTTCGGGTCTGACCTCGATGGACCCACGCATAGGTGCCGGGATCCGAGCATGGGCACCAGGTCCCTGGCCCACCTTGATGTACTTGGGTTCAAGTGCTAGAGACCTGGTTCAAGGCCAAGGACCAAAAAACCAGCTTTTTAGAGTTTTTGTGCCAAAACATAGAGTTTCGAATCTAAACATCAATTCCTAATCATATGTTTGGAAAGTGATTTCCAATTTAGTATGAGTTTTCAATTGACTCATTTTTATAAGGGAACCAAATATTGAAAAATAAGCAAAATGTTTTTCTGAAAAATACTTTTCACAAATTAGACAAAGCCCGATAGATGAAAAATTCATGTACTTCCGAATTTTTGACTTTACATACATAGTAACATCATATGCACCTATTATACTGAAAAAATAATATTTTTTGTACATCCATTTTGTACAATTTCTTTAATCAAGTCTAACAAAAAATTTATATATTCACGAGTTTTTTGATATAATCTCTCTAACACTAAATCGAACCAAATTTGATCAACATAGTTGTTGGCTGATGCCAATGGATATGTCCATGTGGATGTGAGGAATAATTCAATCAATAAAGATATTATTGAAGTATGACACGAATAAAGTTTAGGGAATACCCTGAAAAATTCCAAACTAATACACTTGTGATAAATTTATCTCAAACTAATTTTTTTACCACCAAAAATTCCAAACTGATACACCTTCGATAAATTTACCCAAAACTAGTATATTTGTGATAAATTTACCCATGGAAAATTTTACTACCAAATTATTAAGTTGAATGACACGTGACAGTTGACTGATGTACCAATTTGGAATTTTATTCTCCGTATGTTACAATTATACAATTTTTGTGATTTTTTGTGATATTATTTTATTTTAATGGATGGTACCAGTTTAGGATTTTTTACGGTTGAATAAATTAATTTAGAATAAATTTATCACGAATGTACCGGTTAAGATTTTTTATGATTAGTCGAGGAAAGTTTGTCATAGGTATATTAGTTTGGGGTTTTTCATAATGAAAAAATTAGTTTGGGGTAAATTTATTATAAGTGTATCAGTTTGAGATTTTTCAAGGGTATTAACCCTAAAGTTTAAGTCATATGGAACTTGAGTGTATAAGGATCAAAGTGGTAGAACTGACCGTACAACATTGAATCCATAAAAACGAAGGATGCGTCTCTGTAAGTTCTTTTGAATTGAATGGGAGAGATTAATGAAATCGAAAACGAAATTTGTCATTGTCACATTGCAATCAGCGGCTCATTCTCTTGGATAATTCCCGGAGCGTACATCGTCACTCAACTTGGGGATTTCAAACGGGTCGGGCCGCCTTGGCCTATATCTTAGTGAGCCGTGACAGGCCGGATCAGCCCATTTTCTTAATGGGCCCCTGGTCCATTTTGTACAGCCCTACTTTATAAAAGTTTCTTGGGCACAATCTGGACTCATGAATGGTAGCCCAACGGCGATTGGATTAGTAGTCATTGGGCTACTTATAAATGTAGTTGGCCAACTGAAGAAAAAGTTGGGAGGACCCGGCCCGCGTGACAAATGGGTCGGGTTTCACAAAAAGGCAAAGATTCGGTCCCTTTCATCTATGGACGAATAAATGAACAATTACAAATAAAAGTCATAAATATATTATACTTTGTGTCGAATTCAATCATGAACTTTTTATTTGGATAATTTAGCCATAAACCTTTTGACGTTTTATTAATTTTGATTAGAAATTGCGACGTAGACTATTTTTTTGAATTATTTATTTATTTATTTATTTTTCTTCTCTTTTCCTTCTTTTTCCTTTCTTCTCTCTTATTTTCACTATGAGCAGCGAGCCTTGACGGTCACCGGGCAAGGCCATCGTGGCTGCATGCGAAGGCGGCCTCGCTTGTAGCTATGATGGTTTGCGAAGGAAAATAAAAGAAAGAAAATAAAAGAAAAAAAAAAAAAAAAATTAATAATATTGTTTATATCACTATCGACAGTGTCGCGTAAAACGTTTAATGTCCATGTTAGTAATTTTCAGTAAAAATTAATCAGATGAATTACAATGACAAATTATTATAATAATTAAAATTAAATCGATCAAATTCAAAAATTTAGGTTTGAATTGACATAAATATATTACGTTTACTAATGTTTTTATTTTTTTTAATGATTATGCCCACGAAAAAGGTCACAGAGCTGCACATGGAAATGGGGCCCCATTCTACACTACACCACGCTACCCTGCCGTCACGCGCACCTCCGTGGACGGTGGAAGCGTACTCTTCAAATCTCAAATCCCTCTTTCCCTCTCAAACACGGTAACTCACGTAACAGAGCAACCGTCCCATCCCAAGAGAAAGATATCAAGAAATTCACCGTGGCGCTCAGAGACCACCGTCCGAACCATCAAACTCGCGCATTCTCCAGCGATTACTCTTGAGAAAGAAACGCGCACACCGACCACCGCGCTCGACGGACACGAACCCGTTTGTCATTTTGATGCCGGATATGCCGATGACGGGATGAAAAACGCCGAGTGTCGGCAAGTGAAGAATGAGGCTGGGAAGTTTCGTTGGGAAAAAGGTGGCATGAGGGCGACGGAGGGAGGAGCACACGAGAGTGTCGGCAGGTGATGCGACGGCGATTGCCCCCCAATTTCGCTATCGCCAGCGTCATCATCGTGGAGGGCGACTAGAGTGGGGAGAGGAACTTAAATGAATCTAGATGGGGGCGTAAATGGCGGGGTCCCTTGCTCTTTCCCAATGCGTCTTGCCTTGCTATGAAAAGGCTCTAGGGATGGGCGCAAATGCCAATTGCCGATCTTAGTTTGTTTGGCACATTTAAGTTGTCGCGAACTGTGAAAACCGAGGCTAGTTTTCGCGAATTCGAAGTCCTGCCGTCATAATTTTACCCATCGACTTGAGGTCTTGCTTACTAATCCTAATGTGTAAAGATTAGGTTGATTCAAAATTTAAAATAATTAACTTTTAGATATGTTCATTGTCTAGTGTGAAAATTTTATATTCGATCATAAGACTCATAATCTTTAGTTTAGAAAAGAAAAAGATAAGTGCATTAGCAGTCCTAACTTACCACGAGAGTGTAATTGAGTTATAAGATTTTTTTTAAAAAAAAGGGTAATCGAATGACAAAAGTGCAATTGCGTTTTTAAATTTTCAAAAAGTATAATTGAATCATAAAACTTGTTAAATTAATGAAATCGGAGTCCCAAAATTTGTTAAGTTGGTACAATCCACATCCTAAAACTTCTTAGCATTTTTCATTTATTAACTTGGATGGAGTTAATGGAAATATTTGATTACATTTTTTGAAAATTTTAGGAAGTAATTGTATTTTCGTGAAAAATTTGGAGATTTCTATACTCATTCAAAAAAAGGAAAAAGAAAGTAAATTGACTAAACTATCCCCAAGTGCCTCCAATGCGCTGGATTTTGTCCCCCCTCTCTCTCTCTCTCTCACACACACACCCACGCATTTACATATATAAAGAAATACATCACTCTCTTGTTTATCATTTTCAAAAGTGGATAGCTCATAAAAGGAGCCTTGGATCGGGTCTCAAATCTCGTCATTTGCCTTCGTATAAATCCCAGGTCCTCAAAAACTAGCTTTCAAATCTACCCACCAAATCCACTTTCACCTCCATTCGTAAAAACTCCACCTTTTCCTATAAAAAAAAAAACAAATGCTACAGAGCTAGCTCGCCACCGTCGTTCGTGGCCCTTAATGATTCTTCCACCTTTTCGCACTGTCTCTGTCGCTCTCCAGCTCACTCCCCCCTCGTCGCTAGTCGCTCAGCACTCTCGAGTTCTCATGGAGATCTAGAGCTCCCCAGCAAGGAAGGAACGCTCGCTTCGCTTGCTGATGCCTGAACCGGATGGTCACAAGGTGCGCACTTCCTGCTTCTTTTTTTCTTCGCAGAAACGTCTTGTGTTGTCGGGTGTAGAGATTGGCTGGCTGATCCCTGTTTTCTTCGTGGTGGATAATCTTTCCCTGCATCTTTTGTGGGTTTTGCCTGCTCTTCCGGTCGGGTGGAGTGATGGGTTTTTCTTGTCCCCTCAATATGACCCGCGTATGTTCTTGAAAGTTGGCTCCTTTTCGATGGTTTCTGTTCTTGCTTATATGTTACGATCCTCTTCTGGGTTGTGTGCTCTGTGTGGGGTTGCATAAAGAAGTGGTCGTTTTTATGCGTTGCGATTCCAGTAGAGTGAAGTTCTGGGTGCTGGAGTAAGGGATTTCCATACTTCTTCCGAGAGAATGCTTGTTGCAATTCAATCATTTCGTACCCGCTATTGGTTTGGCGGTCGTGGCGTACTTGGTTTATATATATGTATGTTTCCGATGGGCAGATCTTGAAAGTATCTCCATTTATGTGAAATTTATGATTCGGACGGTCCGACCATAGATCATGTACATATATTTGCGAAGCAAAGCGACTCCGTGTATGTTTTTGAGGTGTTGGTTCAGTCAATGCCAGTGCTTGGATTTACAAATTGCCAAAACCCATGCATCAGTGTCTAATCGAAATCTACGAGGAATCATTGTTTCTTCTCAAGACTTGGGATCTAAGATTTAAATAAACTTGTTTCAGAACGATAGGTGCTCAGGAAATTTCCACCAGTTGGTACAGTTTATAAGCATAGTGCTTGTTGAATGGTATATCCTGTTTTACCGGCTTGGGTATTTGGACAATTTGTCTGATGCACTGAATATGTACTGAATATGTTGATAGAGCGATTTGCGGTCCTGCTAGTTTAAAGGTTAGGCATGGCAACATACAGTAAGCAAAAAAGATCTGTTTTTGATGACTCCAATTCTCTTGCAAGTTTTGTATTTAGTACCCATAGGTTTAATCCTTATTCACCTACCCCCAGCTACCAATTTCCCAGAGCTTCATTTGAGTGCTACAACCTTGACTATTTAATCATCTCCAGTAGATCTTTTCTTCTTTAATAGAAATGACTAAAAATACGAAGGGTATTGGTTGTTTGCAGTATCCATGCCAGCCCCCATAATGCTTGGCATCTGTATCTTTTTGGCAATGATTGTCATATTATGTCTCGAGCATCAGAAGCATGGCTAATTTTCTGCTTCGCATGCAAGCTCAAGCAAGTTGAATTATTTTGATTGTGCCTATACTGTGGATGCAGGTTTAATTATGCACGCCTTTGATCTTATTTCCTTTTTGTTATGTGCTTAGTAATAACTTCTTTAACCCTGCTTTTACTGTACAGTGAACTTGGGACTACTGCTTGAACAGAATGGCGATCAAGAATAATAATCTCTCAAGCAACAGAACACGAAAACCAGTGTCTGTCTTTGTTGCCATCGGTTTGTGTTGTTTCTTCTACTTGTTTGGAACATGGAAAAAGAGCGGCTTTGGTAAAGGAGATAGCATAGCTCTCGAAATAACTAAGCATACTGATTGCAATGTCTTCACAAACCTGGACTTTGAGTCGCATCACAATTATGTTGAGATCACTCAACCTCCCAAGCAAAAGATCGAAGCATTTAAGCCTTGTGATGTTAAATATACTGATTATACTCCTTGTCAAGAACAGGACAGGGCTATGACGTTCCCTAGAGAGAATATGATATACAGGGAAAGACATTGTCCTCCAGATGATGAAAAATTGCGATGTCTTGTCCCCGCTCCTAAAGGTTATAAGACTCCCTTTCCCTGGCCAAAAAGCCGTGACTATGCCCACTATGCTAATGTGCCTTACAAACACTTGACGGTTGAAAAGGCTGTCCAGCACTGGGTGGAGTTCAAGGGTGATGTGTTCAAGTTTCCGGGTGGTGGTACCATGTTTCCTCAGGGAGCAGATGCTTATATTGACGAACTTGCTTCAGTGATACCAATAGCTGACGGTTCTGTGAGGACAGCTCTTGACACTGGTTGTGGAGTAAGTTTCTTGACTTTGGTCGTTTAGCTTTGGTTGTGAGGGCTCGTCTGGTGTGTCTCACGCAAGCTTAATTTGTCGAAGACAATTTAATGCATCTCTTTTTTCTTCTGCACTGTCTTTGTTCTATCTGCCTTCATCTGTGTGAGTTCTGCTACCCTAGCTTCATTGCTTCATCATTGGGAGGGAATTTAATGCAGGTAGCTAGCTGGGGTGCATACCTGCTGAAAAGAAATGTATTGGCCATGTCTTTTGCACCGAGAGACAACCACGAAGCGCAGGTGCAGTTTGCATTGGAGAGAGGAGTGCCTGCAGTTATTGGTGTCCTTGGAACTATACGTCTTCCATACCCATCACGAGCCTTCGACATGGCTCAGTGCTCTCGTTGCTTAATTCCATGGACTGCTAATGGTAAGTGTGAATATCACTCTGTGGCAAAGCACAGTCATATTGGGTCCTCTGATCTGCTGAACAGTAGAAGCACTATAGCTTGTCACTGTCCACTTATGTTTTGCTCACATGTTTTTCCAAATGATTGGCGTGTTAAAAACATGATATACGTTCTGTTTGTGTTGCAATAGTACCAGGCTGCATTGCTCGAGTTTTATTGTTTCTTTGTACTTAAGAATCAACCGCCAGTCAAATTTTGCCTCAAAGAAGTTTGAGTCAGACATGGGCTTTTCTCACAATTCTTTTTGATGAGTTACCAATTTTATGACATTTTCTACATGATAGAGGGCGCATATCTGAAGGAAGTCGATAGAGTCCTCAGGCCTGGAGGATACTGGATCTTGTCTGGCCCTCCTATCAATTGGAAGACGTATTACCAGACATGGAAGCGCTCCAAGAAGGAGGTTCAGGCAGAGCAAAGAAAAATAGAAGAGCTGGCTGAACAACTGTGCTGGGAGAAGAAGTACGAGAAAGGAGACCTTGCCATCTGGAGGAAAAAAGTAAATGACCGATCTTGCCAAAGAAACTCTGCCGCCATATGCCAATCTAAAGATGCCGATGATGTCTGGTTAGTCTTCAATACACATCCTGTAAAATCTTATAATCAGTCCACCTAAGGGTGCGCAAGCACACATGAGAGAGAGAGAGAGAGAGAGAGCAGATTGTTATGGTGGTGGGGTTGGTTTAGAAGAATAGATGGACTTTGATTTCAGTATGTCCGAACTTCTAGCCATTCTGTATAATCTTATCGCATTATTTTGGTGCACGTCAGGTATGAGAAAATGGAGTCATGCATCACTCCTTTCCCTAAGGTAGCAAGTTCTAAAGAAGTGGCAGGAGGGGAGTTGAAGAAGTTCCCAGCCAGGCTAAATGCTGTCCCGCCTCGAATAGCTAAAGGGTCTGTTCCAGGAGTCACGGCTGACCTATACGATGAGGACAATAAGATCTGGAGAAAGCATGTTAGCAGATATAAGCAGCTCAATACGCTGATTGGCTCCACGAGATATCGCAATGTGATGGACATGAATGCAGGCCTCGGTGGATTTGCGGCAGCACTTGAATCGCGAAAATTATGGGTTATGAATGTCGTGCCAAACATTGCTAAAAACACACTAGGTGTCATCTACGAGAGGGGTTTGATAGGCATTTACCATGATTGGTGAGTATTTGATTAGTGCAAGGACCTGTCAGATCTTAGTCTGATCAAATCCCATGGACAAACTTGTTTGGTTTCTTTATGCAAAAGTCCTTTCATTTCTTATTAAGATAAATTGAAACATAAACCTTGTAAGTAAAACTGCTATGCCCTCAAGTACCTTTTCGTCGGATTCAGATGAACTTTTATGTGGTTTCAGGTGTGAAGGATTCTCTACTTACCCGAGGACCTATGATCTAATTCATGCCAGTGGACTCTTTAGCTTGTACAAGGGCAAGTAAGTCTTCTGCTTCTGCTTCCCATTATTTATCCTTTGGTCAGTGTTTAGGAACTTCCGTTGGTAAAAAAGGATTCTGGTTGGTTTATGTTATTTGTAGCTATGGACACTGACTTGCATGGCGTAAAAAGTTTTTACCTGCTAGCGTTGGACTAGGACAGGGACCTTGTTCTTCAAGCTTAGCATCGAAACTTTTACAGTGCAATAAAACCATAAATAACAGAACACAGAACCTTGTGGGCCTTTTTTGAGATTCAGTTTGCATACTGGCAATCACATAGTTGACATATTCCAGATAGCATATGACTAAATGTGCCATCAAATTCGAGTCATTTCTCTCTCTTTCTTCTGTGGACGTGGCATCTGCACCATTTAACCTCAAGTCAATTAGTTTATCCGCTGCAAATGTTTTTATACCACCGTCCCCTGATATCAAACTCAAATGTCGCCAGGTGCAAGTTTGAGGACATTCTTCTGGAGATGGACCGCATATTGCGGCCTGAAGGCGCAATCATCCTGCGGGACGAAGTTGATACAATGAACGAGGTCAGGAAGATCACCGGAAGAATGAGGTGGGATGTCAAATTGGTGGATCATGAGGACGGTCCCCTCGTGCCCGAGAAGATATTGGTTGGGGTCAAACAGTACTGGGTTGGCGGCAGCAGCGGCAACAGCACGTCTGGTGACATGTAAAGATCTCACATTCTTTTCCCGGGTTTCGGTGCAAGTCAAAGCTCCCCATTTGGATTCAAGCAGGGCCAGTTAGCAGAAATGCAAGTTTCAATCATACCGTGATGCAGGAAGGGTTCTGTCATAGTTCATTCTCTGTTTAGCACTGTTTGTTTGGGTTTCTTAGGAGGATTTGCAAGGGGAGAACACAAAAATAGCTTTCACACTGCCAAAATAATCAGGCTCTCTGTCAACCTGGATTACGTGGAACCCGTGTATTAATCGACCATAAGGAAAATTCCTTGATCAATCGTCGTGCCGATGCTTGTATCGAACTTGCTACTCGTCTTGCTCTAAGGTTTTGAGCTTCATTCGAGGCCTTCCCCGACTCGTTAGAAGCCGATGATTCGTGTCGTTCTCTCCCACAAGTCATAAAAATTTCAAACCGAACTTCGGTCCTTAATCCAGACATCGGACCGGGCACGATCCGGGCTTCTTTCTAGCATCACCTTCTTGAAAATGTCCAATGTCGAATATGGTCTGTGCGATACAGGTAGACTGGCCAGACATGTTTTTTCAGTTTTTTAGTTGTCACTTTACAGTTGGAGCGCTTTTGATTATGCAAATTCGCTTGACGTCTAGTTGGTGTCCTGTCCTGAGCTCTCCTGGGGTCACATTCCCCGCCGTGGCCTTCCCAACTTTAATAATCTCCATTTTTTCTCTCTCTCCTTTTTTGGCCATACAAAAAAAAAGTAAAATTAAGATAAATACCACCAAAAAAACAAACTACGACCTACTCCAATTTCTTTTATTTTATATATCAACAAAAATCCTAAATTTATCCATTACAAATAAATATCCAAACTTTTTTTTTTTGTGTAACGAAATAACTTAAACTTGCAATATCAATATATATATATATATATAAATTATTTATTATTTCGGTTCCATTTAGAGTATATTTGTCAAATTGATATAAATTTGAGTTTTTATGACATAATTTTTTTTTGGTGTTTGTGTTACAAATGACATGTTTAGAATTTTTAACAATAAAAAGAAGTTTGAAATATTTTTATCAAGATGGACATGACATAGAATTTTTAATTGTGTTAACCTTTAAAATTAAAACATCGTGTCGGAATTTTAATTGTGTTAACCCTTAAGATTAAAACATCGTATCGTTATCCAACGTTGATGTAATTGCCCGACCGCGCTTGGAGAATTTTAATAATCAGTATGAAAGCACTAATCTGGATTAGGCCCTCATATAAAAAAGTCGCATGTTTGACTTTTTTTCTTTTTTAAAATTATCGAAGATCGGGATTAGAGAGAGATATATTTTGTTATTATCTAGGGACCGACCAATCGTATTTTTAAATAATTTATTTGGTATCGGACATCAATCTATGCCCTCACCAAACCTTTAAAAAAAAAGAAAAAGAAATGGAAAAAAAAAATAAAATAGAAAATGATCTCGCGGACGTTTTTGCACCACCACGTGGCGTGTTACACGCGTTGGTTGCAAAACAAAGTGAAGAAGAAGAACTTCCAAAATGGCAAATTAAATTTTCAATATTTATTTTATTTTCCTTTTCCCTTTTCTGCTCGCCTTGTAAAGTTTTCGACTTTTCATCAGTTCTCGTTCTTCCTCTCTCTCTCTCTCTCTCTCTGAGATTGCAGAAGAATCCGAGGGAAACCCGGAAGCGGCTCGCGATCAGGTAACGCTGCAGTCATTTTCTGGCCGTGAAATTGTTTGATTTTCATGCCTAGTGTGTTCTCTGCGGTGGGTGTTGCTCCTTTTGTCCCAGTTAGTTCTGTTGTTCCATGTCGACGATTCGGTGCTTGAAATTCGCATGCACGGCGTGTTCGAGTTGAGCCCGGGAAAGGGAAGAAGGCGTGATTTTGCGTTGTTGGGTTCATTCGGGATGAGAAAGTGTGTAGGAAAGGAGAAGGTGGTTTTTGAGTCTTGAGCTTTTCGGCCACATGCATGCTGGTTGCTAGCTTAGGGGAGTTGATTTCTTGTTTTTCTCGTTCTTTGGGTGAGTATTGATTCGTTTCCTGCAGGAGGTAGCTGGGTTGGTTGATGAAATAGTGTTCGGTGGTGGCGTTTAAGTGATAGGAGGGGCGTTGTTGGAAATGGCGTGCCGAGGGTGCTTGGAATGCGTGCTGAAGCTCTTGAACTTTTTATTGACGCTTGTTGGTCTGGCGATGGTGGGCTATGGGATCTACTTGTTTGTCGAGTACAAAAGATCGTCCAGCGGCACTGTCGGTTACTCGCCCATCGGTGCTGATGAGGGGTTGGTACAGCTTGGCCGTCCCTTGCTCGTGACGGTCTCTCTGTCGGCCAGTATTTTCGATAATCTGCCCAAAGCTTGGTAAGCGTGTTGATTTCTGCACAAATTAGATGCTGTTCAGTTTTGGCTTCGACAGATTAGATATCTTTTACTGCACATTGAAGTCATATACTGCTTGGCCTGTGAGGATGCAGAGGAATGAAATCTTGAGTTTTACATTTTTTATATCGGTTTGGTTGGCATTGAATATTTTGTTCCTGCCCTGCAGTAGTCAGATTCTTAGCCTTTGCTATGTATTATCTTTTGGTGTGAGATTTCTGTTTTTTGCCCATTTATAAGGGCGAAGAGCTGCTAGTAAATTTGTTTTTCTTTTGATCAGTAGAAAAACTGATTATCACTCATGATCAAATAGGACGACCAGTCATCGATGCTACATTTAGCAACCTTTTTCCAGTTTAAGGTCTTAAAGTTCCTGACACGGCATGCTTTGCTGTTTCTTTTCCTACCACTTCTCCTTCTGTTGCAGTTACTGAGAAAGGAGATTACCGTAAAAAAAATTGGAGAACTCTACAATTCCAAACTCTACCAATGTAAAAATATTGCTCTTTATCAATTAGATAATGATGCTGCAGTGGTCCATTGAGATATAAAAAAAGAATAAGAATGATGGCCTTATAAGTGAAAGACTCCTAGTGGAACTGTTGTAGTGCTGCATCATGGGTGGAGAAAATATTATACGAGATTTGGCTGAAGAAAGTTGGGATGACTGTTTTGGTTTTAAGTCATCTCATATGCAGCAAAACAACATCCTGCCAATGAATATAACCAGATCTGCATCAAAATGCAGCAATTTATACTCTTTCCTTTTGGAGGTTGGGGACCTCATATGCATAGCCCAACTACTCAATGTGAAATTTTGTCTAGGGGAACTCTGGAGGCGATCTTCATTTGCTGAATGGAACATTTGTTTGTGCAGGCAACTGCTAAGCCTTATAATAATATGTTTTGGTGCAATCTTAACATCCAGGTTCATAGGAGATATAGACACTTATGAGAGAACTAGTGAGGTAAATTGATTGTAAGAGTGATAATACAAATGGCTGGCCATTTAAAACCTGAACTGGCATCTGCAATCTGCCTTTCATAGCTCTTTTCTCATTGCCTTAATACTGTTATGGGTAGCTAAGATTGGGGTAGTTGGTGGTTTATTGTGACAGAACATGAAACATGGTGAGTTGAATTTGGTAGTTGAAATGGACATTGCAATCAACTCTCTTTGGCTATATCTGTGACAGATAGGGTGTGAGGTTATTATTTATACCTAATGTAGAACTAGTTCATTGTCTAATGTAACTTCTGAGCCTTCGCCTTTTAGAACTTCTAGTGGAATAGAATGATGCGGACTGCAGCTCTGATTCTTAATGATGTTTCTGCAAATGGGTGTAAGCATTCATTGGTTGGAAGCTCAAGTCCACCGGGAATAGTACCTGAACATATCATCTTGGCTAATGCCATGTTATGCCTATCTTGTACTTGTCGTGGTACCTAAGTTAGCTAAACTGATAAGTTGAGCCTAACTGAGGTTCTTTTCTATTTCTTTTTCCTTTCGGAGACCATAACTTGCAAAATTTATCATGCTTAAGCCTAGCTCAAATTTATGCTGAGTTGGCAGCTTCTAGTTTTTTTTTTGTCTGTTTCTTTTTTTCTGCTATTGTGTATATCTGCATGGAACCTTTATTTACTCTCCAGGCAAGTCCGCTTGAGCCCTGCTCAGAAGACTCAACTGGTGGATATTTTGGTTGGTTTCTGCAACTTGTTTTCTCCTCCTATGATGCAGTCTATCTTTATGTAGTTGAAGAAAATATTGATGGTGGGAGTTGTTCCTGTTCATTGTTCATATGCTACTCTTCACTGAGTTCTCTTGATTAAGATGAGCTGCGCATATCACCTTGTGGAGCACCTTAATGATTCCTTCCTCTCATCATTTTCTTTTTCTGTTTTTTAACCCGTTGATGCAGGTTCATATTCTTGTTTATCGGTGTTGGAGTGGTCCTCTTCATCATATCTTGCTTTGGATGTATCGGAAGTGTAACTAGGAATGGTTGCTGTTTGACTTGTGTATCCTCATTCTCATTGAGTCTTCTTGATTCAAAATGTCTCTTAGCATAGGTGATGAGTTTATGAATTCATGGCAGGGAGAAAGCTACAGTTCTATAGTACGTGATGATGGTAGTCCACAGCATGATTTACAATTTCATCATGCCCCTATTGTTAGGGCTAGGCATTTGCCATGTTTTTCCTAGTTGGCTTTTATTTTTGACCAGTCAGTTGCTTCCTTAAGTGATGCAGTATTCAGTCTTGGTAATTTTGTTGATCTTAGTGGAGCTGGGGTGTGCTGCATTTATATACTTCGACAAAAGCTGGGAAGATGTAGGGTTTATATCGTTTGTGATTTCTTTAGTTCATTGATGGATAATGTTAGCTTCCTCTTTTAATCATTGGATTACATATTTATAGGATTTACCTACTGATGCTACTGGAGACTTTGACATGATATATGATTTTCTGAAAGAGCACTGGACTATAGTCAGGTGGGTGGCCCTTGGAGTGGTGGTATTGGAGGTATGTGTAGGGAACACACTGCATAGAAAACTTTTCAAGAACACTTTTCAGCGTAATGCACATTCAGCTCCTAAGACAATGACTTTATGCAACTGCAGGCATTGGTCTTCTTGTTGGCTTTGTTGGTTAGGGCCGCAAACCGACCTGCTGAGTTTGACAGTGATGATGAGTTGATTGCCCCACAACAACAGATCCGGCGGCCATTGCTGAGTCGGCCACCACCACCACCACAGCCAGCTGCTGGCGTTCCAGCTGCCGGTCCCCTGGATCAGCGGCCAAGCAGAAATGATGCTTGGAGTACTCGAATGAGGGAAAAGGTGGGTTCTCTTATATTGTATGAGGTTACAAATACTGTTGGCCCAAATTTCTTTCGAATAGTGCAGAAATGATGCTTGGAGTACTTGAATGACAGAAAAGGTGGGTTCTCTTATACTCTATGAGATTACACATACTATTGGCCCAAATTTGTTTCGTATAGTACACAAAAGAAGGAAGATCATATGCATGAATGAATCATTGACCTATAGAAGATCGGGAATGTAATAGCATTCTATCCTGAGTACCAGTGTCCAGCGATGTGCATCTACTGGACTTTAAATACTATTTCGGTGGCCCTTCTCTCTTTGTATTTATGTTGGTATTTTCGCCAATTCTGATGTATGTTTCTTTTCTTAAATCGGACCAGTATGGGCTGGATACTGCTGAGTTCTCATACAATCCAAACGAGTCGAACAGATTCCAACAAGGGCCAACGCAACCAACAGAAGAAAGGAGCCGTTGCTCTATTATGTGACTGGTACATTGATTTGGGTTTCTCTTGGGAGCTGAACCCTAGACAACCGCGCGTCAAGTTCATATCTCAGAGGAGCAGTTTTCTCTTTTGTTGAGGATGTGTAGCAGCCTTTTCTCTTTGTTCTGTTTATCCCCCCTCTTCCCATTTGGTCATGCATAACCATGTGTTGCTTGCAGGGTATGTACTCCAATAATAGTTTCCTTCGGTGGACTTGGCTACTTTCATGAGCTCAATCAATTTTTTTATACTTGATCTCATTTTTGCAATCTTGACTCTGGTTTGAATTTTATTTTATTATTTTATTATTATTATTATTTTTAAATTGAAGACTACCGTGCAAGACGATATGGTTACAAATTTAAACGCCCCAGTGAAGGGGAAAATAGAAATGTCATGTGGAAGATAGCAGCAGTTTGTCATATTATTACACCTTTGGTCATTGGAGCATGTCTTTTACAGTGTTCTTATTTTGGATATCTGAAATCTCAACCGACCTCAAGGACCAAACTGCATTGGCGAAACTACAAATGGAACAAGTGTGTTTCACGTCACAAAAGTGAGATTTTTATATACACCTCGATGTGGTGAAGTTAGCTACAGGAGTCGGATATTAAATGGGAGTTTGCAATTGCTGGCCAGCAACCTTACAGGCTAATGGCCCATTACTTTATTAGCATATATGGAATAATCGCTAACTTTTAGGTGTGACCTGATGATGGAAAACCTGTTTTTGGGCGAAGATACAATGGATCAATGCGTAATCTTAGACCTCAGCAAGAACTCTTTCTAGTTTAGACCAGCGTCTCAGGGAGTAAAATTAGTTAAAAAGGAAGGAAGACTAATTTAATTAATTCCATGACCCCAAAAAGACAAATTTAGGTGGATTCAGTTGCATCAAACTTTGATTAGGGTCTCCAAGGGAACTGCTTTAAGATGCGTTGGTTTGAACCCGCATGAAAATATCATTGTCAGTGTTGTAAGAGCTCTGTCCTGCCCATAGCTATCGGATGCCTCTGTCGCATTCCCTTGCTATAGGATACCTCTGTTACAATCCCTTTCTGTCACAAAATCTCTCAGGTGTGAAATAAGTTTGACTTAGACCTTGAGAGGTCGTGCTCGTTCGTTTTTCATCCGCCGATATCAGTTGTCATGGGGGTATTATTGAGCGTGTTGCTACTTTTGAGTTTGTATGGAGTGGGCACAGAAGGGGCTCTTGTTCTTGGGTACTACCAAGAGAAGTGCCCTCTGTTGGAAGAAATCGTGCGGCATAGTGTCGAGCGTGCAGTGTATAGAGATCCTCGGATGGCAGCCTCTCTGCTACGTGTCCATTTTCACGACTGTTTCGTCATGGTTAGAGGAACATCTCTCTCTCAATCTCTCTTGCGCGCCCTCTCTTGGGTGACAGTGTAAATGATTTACAATATCCTATTGATTTGTGAAGTTGCAGTACTTGAATGTACACAGCAACTAGAAAATGTCTCATAAATTGACATTAGAGATTTCCATCAGTTTATCTGCCTAAATAAACCAGAGCATGAGACGGTCCTTTTTAACTTTTCGCGGGAAAAGTTATTAGTAGTTTCATTTTCCATCCGCATCTTCTCTATGGGCTAACATCTTGTGTCATTCTTTTGAGGATTAGGGTTGCGATGCATCAGTTCTTCTAGACAGCTTTGATGGCATGGTGAGCGAGAAGCAGGCATTGCCTAACCTTAACTCCTTGCGCGGTTTTGAGGTGATTGACGAGATAAAGTATAATCTGGAAGAGGCGTGTCCATACACGGTCTCCTGTGCTGATATTTTGGCCATTGTTGCTCGAGATGCAGTCGAGCTGGTAAGTAACTCAGGAAGCCATTTCTGATTAGAAAAATTTAAGTAGCCAGATACATTGTATGTTCACATCATGTGTCGGTCAATCAAGATTTCCATTTCTGATGGACTCATTCTTACTCTAAACCTTTCTCTAGTATCTCCACACTCAGCATCATATACACTGAAAAATTTCTGACCTCTGTGAAAAAGAGAGGAGGGCCCAGGTGGGAAGTGTGGCTAGGCAGGAGAGACTCACTCAAGGCAAGCTTTGATGGAGCCAACAAATTCATACCTCCTCCAAATTCCTCCCTTGAAAGCCTAATTGCTAATTTCAGGCAACAGGGCCTGGACGAAGGAGACTTGGTTGCCTTATCAGGTGAAGTGTTTAGACTTCATTGAGTTCAAAAGTGAAATTTCTCGCGTTACAGAAAAATGGGTAATCCTTTGTTTGTAACTATTCTTGCCAAATCAACAGATTCATATCAGTTACTTATATAAAGAAGTTGGCTATGTCATCACATAAAGTGTCTCAAAAGTTAAAAAACAGCTTGAAACGAATCGCTAATGGTTTCAAGAGCTCAAAATAGTTCTCCTAATGTGCTTCAGTACGATGAATTTCACTTAAGCATACCATCATTTTCTTCTTCCTCCTTTCGTTTTTTCTCAGTTAACACCGTTTTGTATGTCGAAAACTACGGAAGCAGGTAGTCACACGATGGGAAAAGCACGATGCCTGAGCTTCAGGCAAGGGATTTACGAGGAAAGCCCTGAACGACAGTACGATCCCTTCCAGAGATACACCACCTTCTACGATATCCTACAGACCATATGCCCCGAGACCGGAAGTGATAATAGATTAGCATCGCTCGATCACGTGACGCCTTTCGAGTTCGACAACCACTACTTCCTCAACCTCCTCCAAGGCACGGGTCTCCTACCATCTGATAATGCCCTCATCAATGAAGACCATGAAGGTGTTATTTCGAGGCTTGTCTGGACTTATGCCTCGGATAGAGAGGCTTTCTTCCGCGACTTTGCGAACTCGGTTGTGAAGATGGGGAACATCAACGTGCTCACCGAAAGTGGAGGAGAGATCAGGAGAACATGTCGATTCATCAACACTTAATTTCTTAGAAATGTGCAGGTGAATCATATGTCCAAGCGAAAATTAGATTTAGCCATTGATTGGCTATCGTATGCATCAGGGGCTTTTACAAAGTTTTGTCCTAGAAGACTATGAGCGAATCAAATGCAATCAGTCAAGATTTTTTGGGGCTTATCATAGTTGTTTCATATCTTTCGCTTCGCTCAGTGTAATCACGAACCTCAAGTGCCTAGTAGTCATTTCCGGGCCACCAAACTTATCACTAGGTCACGCAATTCGCGCCACCGCCACCGTGTCTTGCCTCCATGTCGCCCTGCCTTACCGCGCCACTACAAAGACTTACCATTTCAGCTCATCTCCATCACCACCTCGACACCTGACGGCCACCGCCTTACGCTGCCGTGTCCCTCACCGTTCCCTCCATCTGGCGAACTTCATGGACTGCCAAGACTTGGCAAGTGTGGCACAAATTCGTGCCTCAACTCATGCAAACCGTGGGGTGAAGCCAGCCACACCCACGTATTCTCTTCCCCTAGCTGGCGCCTCCTTAAACTGCCAACTTGTGACTAATTGTGTCACTTAATGAGCTAATCAAGCTCATGCAAAAGGTGGAAAATGGGAGTATAAGAAGGGCAGCCGCTCACTCCTTTCTCTTCATTTTTCATGGCCTCACCTTCTTCTTTAAACCTTCTCTCCCTTTTTTCACAAGAACCTCACCTCATCGTTTAGTCCCTTGACCGCAACACCAAAACTCGCCGCCACCTTAGCCGGTGACGCGCCTTCTCCCACCAGTCGCTCATGCCACTCTGCTGTCCTCAAGTCACTCCATCAACTCGTTGCGGATTGATGAATGACTAGCTGCAACCGGGCTTCCGAGATCTCACTAGAACTGTGTCGACACTGGCTTTGGACTAGAGGCAAGTAAATTGCCTTTTGTTTATGCTACATAGGTTGATGTCTGTACATCGAGATCGATTTTCTCAAGTTTTAATCCTCTCGGTTGATTTCGTACCTAGATGTGTTAGTTGATGGTTTCGAAGAAGGCGCATTGCAAGTATTCTCGAAATCATAGTTTACTGAGTCTATGGATGTGTTGTTGGAATGCTGCATGTTGAGATTTGCGCTGGTTTGAGCTTAAATGGCACGAGTCGTGGACAAATCCGAGGTTATGGCTATTTTTGGTTTGGTTTTTTTGTAGATAGTGATTTTGCCAATTCCAGTACGAATTTGGTGTGATTTTCTTCGCGAAAGTTGCTCATTATATCTTATTTTATAGTATACTTTAATTTTAGATTTTTCAGACTTCATACGTTCAAAATATATTTGAAAAACCATACAGGTTCAAATCTGTTTTCAAAGACAATTTTCGGACCTTTACAAGGTTTCCATTTTCTACAGAATTTTCAGCAAAAAAATTTGGCCTAGTGTCCTCCATGAAAGTTTAAGATCACATTCTAAGTTATAACGTGATAGTTTTCCATGATTTTTGGAACTCAATTAGGCGTTCCAAATGCTCATTTTTGGATCTGTTTTATTATGGAAATCTACCTTGTTTTGACCTGATTTATATAAAATTATTGGGACCCGCACAAGTTGACTGGGCCTTGAATTCTCTATGATAAACATTTCCTGGAGTCTTGTCCACATCGTATTAAAGTTTCGTAATTTTTGAAATTGATTTACTTGGTGACTTCTAGTGATTTTTATAGATGAGCGAATTGTCCTTTTTCTGTCTCTTTCGGATTTGAGTAAACTCTATTTTTTGTAACCAATCTTTTGAACTGGTACGGGTTAATTCCAAAAAAAAGCACCAACTTTAGGTCAATGGACAAATCTGGCTCAAACTTTTTTTATCACGTAAAAAAGCACCAACTTTAGGTCAAGTGACAATTGGCCCAATTTTTTTTTTTTTTTGAAAAAAAATCAACTTTCACTTAAATTTTAAATCTAGCCCCTCTTAACTTAGATTCATTGATTGTCCCGCACTTGCTGGCTAAAACCATCCATTGTCTTATTGTTTGAGCCACTGCTCGAAGAATATCGGTGAAAATGTGTCATCTCCTATACTTCACTAGCAAGTAAAAAAAATCTCAAGATTGAATTTCTCTGGCTAGACTTTATCGTTTTGTCGTAATATGAAGCTGTAGATCATCGCCCATCAATAGAAACCATGGATGAGATCCACCAACCTCACGGCTAGAACCTTTTCTCCTAAAATAAGTTTAACTTCAAATAGAAAGTTAATGGCAGGGGTTAGATTTTGGATAGGAGTGAAAGTTTGTGATTTTTTACGTGACAAAAAAAAGTTTGGGCCAGATTTGTCACTCGATCTAAAGTTGGTGCTTTTTTACGAGACAAAAAAAAGTTTAGGCCAGATTTGTCACTCGACCTAAAGTTGGTGCTTTTTTATGAGACAAAAAAAAGTTTGGGCCAGATTTGTCCATCGACCTAAAGTTGGTGCTTTTTTATGGAATTAGCCCGAACTGGTACTGCTGGCTAATTGTCTTATCACTTCTAAAGGATAGTTGAGGGTGGACACTTAACCATTCCTATACATCAACTCATCGATGATATTTTGAATTGAATTATTGAATTGTTGTACCATGATATGAGTGTGTGACTCGGAAATGTCGTCAGTCCTTGGGACGACGATGCCCCAGATTGTGGTAGGGATGCCTAGAGGGTAACTGGGTTCTTTTGGATGCCTGACGGGTGTAACATAGTTCCCCCAGTTGTTCTTACGATACCGGATGGGTACAAGATGCATGAGGGGTAATAGAATTTCTTAGAAGATGGTGGCGGCTAATTCACAACAAAAAAATAACCATTGGCATTTTCAAATTTCATTTGAACTTTACTAGTTTACTGGTTTTAGAGGAAATGATTTTCATATGCTATTTTGATTTTGAAAAAGGTTATCAGACAAGTTGATTTTAAAGTGACATTCTACATTTTATATCTAAACTTCCTCGCATATGCCCTTATTGACATATGCGGTGTAGATTGGTTGTTAGTTACTTATTGAGATTTATACTCGCTTGTGGTCGATTATCATTTTTCAAATCAGTAGTTATGTCGTTGCTACTTGTGTCCTATGACACTCTACGGTGCCTTGATAGACTTCACATGGCACCGGACTGAGCTGAACGACCTCGACCTCCCCAATGTCACCTTCGCTCAAGTCATTGCAATATTGACAATCGACGCTGGCTTACCATTGGGCTCCATACTGATCGGTTTGTTGCCATCTATGATCAAGTCAACGAGCATCTGGTGGGACCACTCCCACTCTTGGACAGTGATGATGATGGGAGTAATGGGTTTGAGTAGGATGAGGGCAGGAGAGCGAGGATAGCATTTTTGGAAGATCAAGTAGTGGGATTTGGACATATTAGGTGACCTTGTAGATGGATGCTATCATGGTCAGAGTGGTACAGCTAATGGAATTTTGAGTATAGTTCGGAGTAGTAGCATTTTAGGTTGATCCCCAGTGTACCCGACCTAGGTCACCAAAAGTATATAAATAAGAAAGAAATGAATTTGCCTGGTTTTGTATTTCCAACATGTGTTTCTTAAGTTTCATTGTCTTGGGTGGTTTTCTATCCATATACGCTTCCACGAGCTTAAAAAGTGAAAATATTTTAGTAATCCCATTAGCCGTGATGTGGTGGGACTGTCACCACTCTATAGTATATCTTTTTACTTTTTTTAAGCACGCGGAAGTATATATGGATACAAAACGACCCAAGACAAATAAAGCCCAAGGAAGGAAATACGAAACCAGACAATTTCATTTCTTTCTTATTTATATACTTTTGGCGACCTAGGTTGGGTACACTAGGGATCAACCAAGAATGCCACTACTCCGAATTGTACTCAAAATTTCATTAATTATACCACTTTGACTATGATACCATCTATCTACAAGGTTGCCTAATATGTTCAAATCCCACTGCCTAGTCTTCCAAAAATGCTATCCTTGCCCTCTTGCCCTCATCCTACTCGACCCCGCTGCTCCCATTATAATCACTATCCGGGAGTGCAAGTGATCCCACCAAATGCTCACCGACCTAGGCGTAGACGGCGATGAACTCGATCAATATCGGGTTAATGGTAAACCAGCGTCGACTGCCAATATCACAATGACCCGAACAAAGGTGACATCGGGGAAGTCGAGGTCGTTCAACTTAGTCTGGTGCCACATGAAGTTTATCGGGGCACCATAGAGCGTCATGGGGATGAAGGTAGTAGCGGCATAACTATTATCTAAAAAATGACAGTCGACCATGGGTTAGTATAAAACTCATTAAGTATCAACCAATCTACAGTACATATGTCAATAATGGCACATGTGAGGAAGTTTAGATATAAAATATAGAAGATCACTTTAAAATCAGCTTGCTTGAGAATCTTTTCCAAAATCAATATAGCAGGTGAAATACATTTCCTCTTAAACCAGTAAACCAATAAAGTTCAAATGAAATTTGAAAATGCCAATGGTCATATTTGTTGTGAATTAGTTACGACCCTCTTCTGGGGAACCCCATTATCCCCCGAGTATATCACACCCATTTGATATCGCGAGGATATTTGGAAGAACCATGTTAAACCCGCTAGGCATTGGAGGAATTTAGTTACCTCACTAGGCATCCCTATTACAACCCAGGCTATCATCATCCCAAGGATCGATAGCATTCCCAAGTCACACACTCATACCAAGATGTAACAATTCAATAATTCAATTTAAAGTGTCATCATTTGAGTTAATGTACAAGAATGTTCCGATGTCCACCCTCAACTATCCTTTGTAAGCCAAGAGAAGTGATACCAGTTCAAAAGACTGGTTATTAAAAAAAAGGAGTTTACGCAGACCAGAAAGTGACAGAAAAAGGGTAGTTCGCTCATCTGTAGAAATTACCAGAAATCACCAAGTAAATTAATTTAAAAAATTACGGAACTTTAACACAATGTGGACAAGACTCTGGGAAATGTTTTTCATGAGAACTCAAGACCTAAATAAGCTTGTACGGGTCTCAATAATTTATATAGATTGGGTCAAAATAAGGTAGAATTTCATAATAAAATAGATCCGAAAATGAGCATTTTGGACGCATAATTGAGTTCCAAAAATCATGGAAAAAATTTCATGTTATAGTTTGAGATGTGTTCTTAAACTTTCATGGAGGACACAATCCAAATATTTGATCGAAAATTCTATAGGAAATGGAAACCGAGTAAAGGTCTGAAAATTGTCTATGAAAACATGTTTGAACCCGTATAGTTTTTCAAATATATTTTGAATGTATGAAGTCCGAAAAATCCGAAATTAAATCATGTCGTAAAACAAGGTATAATGAACAACTTTAGTAAAGAAAGTCTAACCAAATTCGTACCACAAGAACCAACATAAAATTGACAAAATCACTGTCTACAGTAAACCGAACAAAAAATAGTCATAACCTTTCATTCGTCCACGACTTGTGCCATTTAAGCTCAAACTAGCACAGATCTCAACATGCAGCGTTCCAACAGCGCATCCATAGCTCAATGAACTACAATTTTGACAATAGTCGCAATGCGCCTTCTTCAAAACCGTTGACTAACACGTCTAGGTACGAAATCAACTAACACGATTAAAACTCGAGGAAATTGACCTCGATGTACAGACATCAACCTATGTGGCATAAAAGGGAAGGCAATTTATTTGCCTCTAGTCCAAAACAAGTGTTGATGCGGTTCCCAGTTGCAGCTGGTCGTTCATTGATCCATGATGAGTCAATGGGGCGGCTTGAGGATGGCGGGGTGGTCGAGTGGCTGGCGGGAGGAGGGTATGTCTCCGGCAAAGGTGGCAGCCAGTCTTGGTGTTGCAGCCAAGGGAGTGAATGATGAGGTGAGGTTGTTGCGAAAAAAGGAAGAGGAGGTTTAATGAAGAAGGTGAGGCCGTGAAAAATGAAGAGGAAGGAGTTAGCGGCTGCCCTTCTTATACTCCCATTTTTCCACCGTTTGCATGAGCTTGATTAGCTTATTAAATGACACAATTAGTCACAAGTTGGCAGCTTAAGGAGGCGCCAGCTAGGGGAAGAGAATACGTGCGTGTGGCTGGCTTCACACCACCGTTTGCATGAGTTGAGGCACAAATTTGTGCCCCACTTGCCTAGCCTTGGCAGTCCATGAAGGACACCAGATGGAGGAACGGTGAGGGACACGGCAGTGTAAGGCGGTGGCCGTGAGGCGTCACGGTGGTGACGAAGATGAGCTGAGATGGCAAGTCTTTGCGGTGGTGCAGTGAGGCACGGTGACACGGAGGCAAGACATGGTGGCAGCGGTGTGAATGGCGTGACTTGGTGATGAGCTTGGTGGCCCAGTGATGACTACTAGACACTTGAGGTTCACAATTCCATTAAGTTAAAACCCGGATGTCACAAATCTCCCCCTCTTAAGGAATTTCATCCTCGAAATTGTTCCCTACATTCCATTGAAAAGATGAGGGTATCGTTGACTCATTTACTCCTCGCTTTCCCACGTGGCTTCTTCGATATTATGGTGTCACCATAAGACCTTGATGAGGGGTATCATTTTTATCTAAAGGCTATGTTCTCTTTGATCCAATATCTGCACTTCCACGTACATTAACTTATTGGATGGGATTGGTGTTGACGCCTAAATTTTGATTAAGGTTTTTAAATTAGATCTTAGTTTCTATATTTATGTATTTTTCCTTTTTTTTTTTCAGATAATGAATAATAAATAACAAAAACAACAAAAAAAAAAATAAAAACAAAAAGAAAACAGAAGCAGCAACCCATTGGGACTGGGCCTTGCGCCTAGCCCACTTTTCCCTTCCGCACAGGCCCTCGGGCCCATTCTCTTTCTTTTCCTTGGCCCGGCCCTCCTTGCTTGTCTTCTTCCTCTGTTGTCTTCTTCCCCGATCAGATAAGCAGCACGCGCCGGAGGCGAGGACGCGCGCGACGCCGAAATGGAGAAGGAGACGGTAGCGTGCGATAGAGTGGACGTGTCTTCAATGCGAGGCGGCCTAGCTAGAGCCACCTCGATGGATGGGACGTCGGTTTGGCCGGCGGAGGCCGTTCGGCTTGCGAGGACCGGCGGTCGAAGCTCCGCCGACCAGCCGCCCCCTCGCCTATAAATAGACCTCTCCCGACGACGGCAAAGGGCAGACCGTGAAGGATGGAGGCCTGCAAGCTTCGAACCTCCCACTGAGAGACTTCAGGGGAGGCCGAGGACGAGCAGGTCGAGATCCGATAGAAGCCGAAGGAGAAGGTTGGGCTGAGAAGCGGGAGAGAGATCGAAAGCTGGCGAGCGTCGCAAGCTTCCCCTGAGAGACTTCAGGGGAGGCCCGAGCGCTCGCAAGCTCAGATCTGAGGGAGAGGACGGACGGACGACACCGAGGAGGGTCGAAGGCACGCAAGCTCCGAAAGCTTCCCACCGAGAGACTTCGGGGGAGGTTCGGAGCGAGCGAGCCCAGATCTGAACGGAGGTCGGCCGGAGAGGAAGAGGTTCGGGTCTGAGTGAGCAGGCCGGAGAAGGAGGTCGTCCCGGTGCGAGATCCGAGAACGGCCGAGATCGGAGGAAGGCCGGAGGAGCTCGTGGGCGGAGCCAAGGGCGAGCGAGAGAGAAATCGGAGGGTGGAGGGTCAAATCTGATCAGAGACGGCGCTGCTTCGCCGTCGCCTACCGAGCCACCGCTGCCTGTTGAGAACCCAGCAGCTGTTTGTCGCCACCGTCCGCCGCGTCGCAGCCGTCGAATCGCTGCCCGGTGACGCCCCAGCCCAGCTTTGCTCCGGCGCCGCAAATCGTCGAACTCTAGGGCTCCGAGCAGCCCGCCTTGCGAAGGAGATGCCGGGTTGAAGGCGGGTCGGGCGTGGGTTTGAACCGGGTAGGGTTTCCGCCTGGGTTGGTTTTTGTTCGCGTGGGCCGAGTAGTTTTTGGGCTGAAATTATTGTGGGCCAAATCTGGTTTGGGTTGTTTTAAAAAGAAAAAATTTCGGGTCGGGCCCGCGTTGCGGGCCCGTCCGGGTCTCGGGCTCGCGGCCCGGGTCGGACCCAACCCTGGGATCCGACCCGGGTCGCATTTTAATATTATAATATTTTAATTAAAAAATAAAAAATAATTTATTTTCAAAAAATCAAAAAAGCTAAAAATATCCCATATTTTCCTAAAAAAGCCAAAAATGTCAGAACAAGCCAAAAAATGATTTATATTTTCAAAAAAAAGACCAAAAAATCAAAAAATGCTTTTTATGTCCAAAAAATGAGAAAATGTCCAAAAAATGTTTTTCCTTCACAAAATACATGGAAAAATCCCTCGAAAATCCAAAAAACCTTAGGGTTTAAATAAGATTAGGTACCGAAAGGGCATTAGTGATTAACTAGTGTAATCAAGTCCCCGATCCTAATTTCTCTGTTGCGCGGGAGCGAGTATTTCTCCCGATACTTGCTTGGGTTTCTAATCGACCCACTCAAAACGATTAGTGGCGACTCCTTTTAAAATTAACTTACGGGTTAAAAACTTGGACCATTAAGTCGTGAATTGGTGGACTTGGGAGAGTTTGGGCTATGCCTAATAGACTTAGCCGAACCATTAGCCTCCACAAGGCGCTTGCCCCGATCGGGCGCCAAAAGAAAAAAAAGAGATCGCGACAATTGGAAATTAAATTATTGAATTGTTGCACCATGGTATGAGTGTGTGACTTGGGAATGTCATCTGTCCTTGAGACGATGATGTCCCCAATTGTAGTAGGGATGCCTGGAGGAATTATTGGGTTCCTTTGGATGCTTGAGGGGTGTAACACAGTTCTCCCAGATATTCTTGCATTGTCAGATGAGTGCGAGATGCTCGGAGGGCAATAGTGTTTCCTGGAAGATGGTGGCAACTAATTCACAACAAATAAAACCACTAGCATTTTTAGATCTCATTTGAACTTCATTGGTTTACTGGTTTTAGAGGAAATGTTTTTCACTTGCTATTGTGATTTTGAAAAAGGTTCTCAAGTAAGTTGATTTTAAAATGATCTTTTATATTTTATATCTAAACTTCCTCGCATGTGCCATTATTGACATATGTGGTGTAGATTGGTTGGTAGTTACTTGCTAAGATTTATACTCATGATTGATTGTCATTTTTTCATATCAATAGTTATGCCTTTACTATCTGTATCCCTCATGACCCTCTACGGTGCCTTGATAGACTTCACATGGCACCAGACTGAGTTGAATGACCTCGACTTCCCTGACGTCACCTTCATTCGGGTCATCTCAATGTTGACTGTTGATGTTAGCTTACCATCTAGCTCGGTCCTAATTGTGTTTGTCACCGTCTACGCCCAAGTTGTTGGGCATTTGGTGGGACCACTCCCACTCTCGAACGATGATGATGATGGGATCAGCGGGGTCAAATAGGACAAGGCTAGGAGGGCGAGGATAGCATTTTTGGAAGACTAGGCAGTGAGATTTGGACGTATTATGTGACCTTGTAAATAGATGGTATCACAGTCGGAATGGTACAACTAATGGAATTTTGAGTAGTTGAAGTGGCACAACTAATGGAATTTTGAGTACAGTTCAATGCAGTGGCATTTTTGGCTGATCCCCATTATACTCGACCTCGGTTGCCAAAAATACATAAATAAGAAACAAATGAAATTGCCTGGTTTGGTATTTGCGTGTGTTCCTTGGATTTTATTTGTCTTGGGTCTTTTTAAATCCATATATGCTTTTGTCACAGCCCGAAAGAAGGCCGATCCAAGAGGTTCCTGAGGGACGGCCGCGACTCATCTGTGGAGGACCTCCTGTATTCACATGGCCTCCCAACAAGTCTTCTTCCGGAAGTTTCCAAGGGCGGGCAATACGGTAATTGAGCCACCAAGTTCTAGAAGTCTCTATCTATTTATGTCGGTAGCTAGTAGTTGTTATTAATGTCGGTAGATGAGGCGATGCGATCTCATCCGCCGGATGAGTTCTAGATCAACGGATATAATCAAAGGGCCTCAAGTATGAGAAGTAGGGGTGTGCAAAATACCCGGAACCGCCCGGACCGCCCGGAACCGGATCGGAACCACCCGGAACCGGACCGGAACCGCCCGGAACCGGCGGTTCTTGAGGGAACCGGTCCGGTTCTCGGTTCCAATTTTTCAACCGGTGGGTCCGGTCCGGTTCCATGGGCGGATCCGCCCACCCGGACCGGACCGGAACCTTTTTAATATTAAAAAAATAATTACTAAAAGAAACCCTAGATTAGATCTCATCTTCTCACTCCTTTCGACTTCGGTTCTCTCTCTCTTTGTCTCTTCCTCGGTTCCTCCTAATCCTATCGCCATTTCGATTCCTCCCGAGTGTCGACGCCGTCGCCGCTGCTCCTCCGCCGCTACTATTTGCCCTCTCGCGTCGGCCGCCACCCGCCACAGCCGCGGAAAATTGTTTCGTGACTCGTTCTATGTTGAAAACCCGACCATAGACCTCCTCCCCTCCTTCCCAACTCATAGACCCGACCGTTCTATGTTGAAAACCAAAATTTTTTCGCATCAAGATCCATGGATCCACACAGGTCCGGACCGCCACGTCCGGTCCGGTTCCCGGGTGGATCCATGCAACAAACGGGTGGATCCCGGTTCCAATTTTGGAACCGGTCCTTAGCGGCGGTTCCCTATTCTAGGTCGGGAACCGCTCGCCCGGACCATGCACACCCCTAATAAGAAGGGATGTCCTCCCCCTCATTTGTATCCATTCAACTATTTCAGTTAAATCAAAACTCCTTTCTTTCCAGAGCTCCTTTCTCTAGAAGCTTTCTCTCTCTATGATCCGGGCGTGCGAGCGAGTGAGCGTTCGATCGAGCAAGGCTTGGCTTGGGTGAATCAAAATAGCCTGAGTCGTCGCGTGGTCACGATCCCAATCGATCGGCTCATGACAAGTGGTATCAGAGCAAAGGAGAGATCCGTTTTCAGAGATTGAGGAGCGCCAACTGTTCGAGAGAATGTCGAGCCAAGAAGCTGCCATGGATGGAGAGGCCGTGCAAGTCAAGGAGACCCGCGGCAGAACAAAGAAAAGAGATGCCTCGATGGATGCCGTAGCTGCGTTCGATGAGAAGATCGGGAAGGTCCGGAGTGTCGTGCTCGAGCTCATGGAAGGTCTTGATGATGTGAGAGACCGGATCATGGAGGTTGAGACCTCGCTCCGTGAATACTTCACGACCGGCCTCAACGAAGTTACAGCCCCGCTGCACAACAAGGACGAAGCTCTTGAAGCATCGATCGATGGGTTGAAGGAGCCCGCGTGATCGAAGTGATCGAGGTGATCGAGTAAGCCCTTGTAGGGACGAGGTCGAAGCCATGAAGGTGGAGATCCAAGAGCTCAAGACCAAGCTCGCCCTATGTAAGCTAAGCAATGCCAATGGGGCGATGCCCACACAAGCGGTGCCCAAACTTGAGGTGCCGAAGCCAAAAGAATTCAAAGGCGACTGATCCGCCAAGGAGGTGGACAACTTCGTCTGGAGCATGGAGCAATACTTTGGCGCCGTCAATATTCAAGACGAGTCGATCAAGGTACGAACCGCTTCGATGTTCCTTACTGATACCGCAATGCTTTGGTGGCGCAATAGGTGCGATGAGACGAAGCGTGGCGCCGATCCCGTAAACACATGGGATGACTTCATGAGAGAGTTCCACGACTATTTCTTCCCCGAGTTTGCTCAACAAGAAGCCCGTAGCAAGCTCCATCGCCTTGAACAAAGAGGTGCGATCCGAGAGTACGTGAAGGAGTTCACGGAGCTCAAACTCCAAATCCACAACCTAAGCGAGGACGAAGCTCTCGGAGCGTTCATGGATAGGCTGAAGCCGTGGGCACTACTCGAGCTCAAACGACGGGATGTGACGAGTCTCGCGAGAGCGCTTAGCGTGGCCGAGTCACTTGTTGATCTCACCAAAGCTGAACCAAGGAGTCGAACAAGAGATTGGAGGTCGGATTGATCCGAGGATGAAGCTGGAAGAAGTACTCCCCGAGGCGCGCATGATCAAGGCGGCCGAGTCAAAACATGGGGTGAAGGCACTTCCAAGCCGTCCTTCCAAAAGGGTCGACCATTGGACTGCACGATGAGTAAGTTCAATCAACCCCCGCCTTCTCCTTGTTTCATTTGCAAAGGCCCACATTGGACCCAAAAGTGCCTGAAGAAGGGTAGAATCAATGCCCTCCTAGCCATCGAAGAAGAGGAAGAGGAGCCCAAAGAAGAAAAGCGGTAGATTCGGCTTGGATGCATGAAGGTTATCAACTCCGTCCAAGCTCGATCGCCGTCCAAAGAAGAGGAAGCTACTTCGAACTTTGACATGTTCTTCGTCGAAGTTGAAGTGTGCAGCCGAACGCTTTACGTTTTGGTTGACACGGGTGCGTCGAACATGTTCATGTCGACCAAGGTGGCGAAAGCCTTGGGACTTCACATGGAGCCGACCGGAAATTCATTTAAAGCCATCAACTCGGATGGGCTCAAAGGCATAGGTTCGACTCCTGATGTGGACGTCCAAATCGGCGGATGGAAGGGCAAGATGGCATTCGAGGTAATCCCTCTTGATGATTATGATCTCATTCTTGGTATGCAATTCTTCCACAGTGTGAGATCCATGATCGACATGAGGACCAAGTGTATCATGATCCTCTATCCAAAATGCCCTACCATGATCCCCATGATCAAAGGGGGTGGTCGACACCAAGACAATCGCCACGATCCGACGCCTTGACAAGAGCTTAAAGGCCAAGAAGCGCATGGACAAGCCGCCATCCATAGAGAAGGCGAAGGTAGACTCCAACTCACGCCATGCCGATTCAAGCACTCTTCCCCAAGGTTGAGTACTCGCCACATGCCACGCCCAAGCCGAAGACGGAGCCATGTGCCAAGTCCGAGCTGAAGATGGAAGGGTGTGGTCCTTCGTTCATGAGCGTCTGAGCAAAGCAAAACCAAAAGAAGAGAGCCCGTGCTCGTGCGAGGAAGGCTGCCCGTCGAGTTGTGAGCGACGAGGGCGTCGCTCGATTAAGTGGGGGAGAATGTCACGGCCCAAAAAAGGACGATCCAAGAGGTTCCGAGGGACGGCCGCGACTCATCCGTGGAGGACCTCCTGTGTTCGTTTGGCTTCCCAACAAGTCTTCTTCCGGAAGTTTACAAGGGCGAGCAATACGGTAATTGAGCCGCCAAATTCTAGAAGTCTCTATCTATTTATGTCGGTAGCTAGTAGTTGTTATTAATATCGGTAGATGAGGCGATGCGATCTTATCCGCCGAATGAATTCTAGATCAATAGATGTAATCAGAGGGCCTCGAGTATAAGAAGGGGTGCCTTCCCCCTCATTTGTATCCATCCAACTATTTCAGTTAAATCAAAGCTCCTTTCTTTCCAGAGCTCCTCTCTCTAAAAGCTTTCTCTCTCTACGATCCGGGTGTGCGAGCAAGTGAGCGTTCGATCGAGCAAGACTTGGCTTGGGTGAATCAAAATAACCTGAGTCGCCGCGTGGTCACGATCCGAATCGATCGGCCCGTGACACTTTCATGTATTTAAAAGGTAAAAAGATTTTAATAATTGCATTAATTGTGACCTGGTGGGTGCGTCACAGCTCTATACTAACAGCCGGCTGGTTGAAGTTGTGCTCGGCGTGAAAATCAATGGAGATTGCATGGCGCGTGAATGCAAATAAGTGTTGACTCTCTTTGGATATTCTTTCTCTACTTTCTCGTAAAGCTCGTACCGTTTTGCTTTTGTTCCTTTTTTTTTTTTTGACCTTTCCAATAACGGGCGCAATCCCATGTAGGGAATCGAAATCAACGGCCTTGCACGCGTACTTCTTGTAACGAGTCGAAAGGAACGTGGATAGGGAGACTGGGGGTTTATTTTATGGGAAATAAATGGAGGAGCCGAATATACTAAGAAACGAAGAGAACGGGGGAAAAAGGGGATGTGGATGCTATGGTCAATTTTGCAGGACTGCATCAGAAAGCACGATATATTTGTTTTTCTGCACAAACATCACGCGAGCTCATCTCATCTTATATTATCATCAAGAATACAAATTAAAAAAAAAAAAAACCTTCAAAGCTTCAGTAATCACATTACCCGTGACGTGCTGGGGCATCACAGCTTTGTTGGCTGAACCGCTCTTCACTGATCCTGATAAGACAAACTTCACCTCACCGAGAGTAAAAAGGTTACCAAACATGGATGACTTAGAAACGAGTACAAGACAAAGTACTGAACAAGAGGTTGAGGTCGTGCCAACAGATTAAACAAGTGACTGATCTTGCAAATTCTCCATAGATGGTGGCATTTCATCGCCGAACCACGGTGATTGTCCGAGGTAAACTGACTTCAGCTTCATCTTTCACCAACCACCCGTTTTTCTTGTCAAGCTCTTGGTCTTAAATGGTTGGAATCTTGCCAGGTGCTTGATTCCAATCATCCCCTATTGAACAGGTCTCATGGGTATTAGTCTTGCTAAATACTGTGAAATCCAACAGGACTGCAGTGAACACCGATAGCAAACTATATATAAATGAAAAAGAATGCCGTCCTAAAGAAGCAGACGCTTTACCAAAAGCATTCCTCCTCAAGCATCCGCTGGCAAACAGACTATTCCCTATGATGTAACAGGCATCCCTATGGATATTTAAGTCTATAAGATAAGGAGATATGACAAAAAGATGGGACTAAAGAAAGAACGTTGAAGAATTCTATTCTAGAGGAGGAGATATCTAGGATAAGCAATGAATGGGTCCTCTTGAAAGTAAGAGTAGGCTTTGGTCTCAGAGACCCTTTGTGGTTAACCTGGAGTAATGGAGACCGAGGTGCTTCACAGGAGTGACCTCGGTGGTTCCCTCCCTGTTGAAAATGTCCAAGCTCTCGTGTCCAAGGGCCTGAAGGAGGTTCCACATCGCTATCTCAGGGCCACATTGGAACTCGGTGAAGTCTGGGAGACCGAGTCACTTGAGATTCCAATCATAGACATGAACAAGCTTGCTGAGGATCACCCTGACCACAGTGACGAAATCAAGAAGTTCCATTTGACTTGCAAGGAATGGGGCTTCTTCCAGGTGCACCATCTTGAATGAATTTATTCAAACCTTATTCATTTCATATCATGTCCTCGACATCCTTACACGAAGTTTCAACTTCCCAGTACTGACATGAAAATGATTTTCATGATGACGCAGTTGATAAACCACGGCATACCAGAAGAGTTCATTCATCAACTGAAGACAGAAACAGAGGAGTTTTTCAAGCTGCCATTAGAAGAGAAGAAGAATTACGATCAGCTACCTAACTCCATTGAAGGCTATGGCCAAGCTTTTGTTGTGTCGGAAGACCAGAAACTTGACTGGGGTGACATGCTCTTCCTTTCAGCACAACCTGCTTCCCAGAGAAACCTCAGGTTTTGGCCAAAGAAACCTGCCTCTTTCAGGTCAGTTAAAACAGATCAATCACACAGTAAACATTCCTACAATAGATGTGCACGCACAAAGAAACAACAGATGTGCTAGTACCCAGAACAAACTAATGTACATCCATTGTCCAAGAGTCAGAAATACACATACAAATTCACCAGATGAGTCTTCCCAGTTTATTTTTCTTCTCTCTCTTTTTTGGGGATGAGCAAAGAGAGAACTTTAATTTTGGTTCAACATCTCAGAGCAACCCTGGACAGTTACTCTTCAGAGTTAGTGCGCATTTTACCTTTCCTCCTGAGAGCTATGGCCAAGAACTTAGGACTTTCTCTGGATGTGCTTGCAAGCATGTTTGAAGAGGGAACACAAGGGATAAGACTAAACTACTATCCACCATGCAAGCAAGCAAATGAGGTCATGGGTCTGACGCCACACTCTGATGTCACCGGAGTAACCCTGCTAACTCAATTGAACGATGTAGACGGATTGCAAATTAAGAAAAGTGGTAAATGGCTACCTATTAAACCTCTTCCCAGGGCATTCATCGTCAACGTAGGCGATGTCATTGAGGTAGTACAAGAATTTCACCAACACGTCCCATGTGTTTACAGTGATCCCATGATGGTCTTCATGTTTGATGCAGATAATGAGCAATGGACAGTACAAGAGCATAGAGCATAGAGCAGTGGTGAATCCAGAAAAGGAACGCCTCTCAATAGCTGCATTTCACAGTCCAAACATGCAAGCCAAGATCGGCCCATTGCCAGATCTTGCTGGAAAGAATGGTGCACAGTACAAAACATCAACTCATGAGGATTATGTCAGGACAGTTGTTGCGAGCAAACTTGACGGTAAAAGCTTGTTGGACCAATTCAGACTTAGTGATGCATGAATCGATGTTTTATTGAAAGTCATTAAAAACTTGTTTGTGTGTGTACTGAGTAATCAAGAAAGGGGACTGCAGGTCTCAAAGATGAGGAAAGAAACTACAGATTCTGCAATGACCACCTTTTGCTTACAAGTAGTGTAAAGATTTCATTAAGCATTCAATAGAAACACAAGGTCCTTCATGCAGAGGACCAGGACATCAATAGAGATAATTTCTTATCCTATCAAAACATGTCTATGGTTAGATCCTCTTAAAGCATATGATATTCCATTGAAATTGAAGAATCAAATAATGTGCCCCCTTCATCAGGTGGTGCTTGTGTGAGCGATGCGCCTTTCGCCTTCTTAGCCTTGTGGACAAGAAAGTGAACTGGTAAAATACCGCTTCCTAATTCCAACAAACAGTAATGTTAGGCCATCCTTTAGAAGCAAATTCCCAAGACCAAAAGCATGTACATCCGAAGATGCATGTTCGACAACCATTTTAGCATTCTAGATGATTGAGCATTTGCTGAACCAAACCTAGATCCCACATCGCCCCTTTAGATGCCTTTACCACCATGCTACAATGATTAGTAAGGTATGGTAATAGTTTTACCTAATACATTGTCAGCATGTGATAAAAGCATCCAAAGAGGTGCATGACATCTAGGCTTGACCATGGTAATGAAGAAGAAACGTAGTAAAGCCAAAATATTGAATGCCCACACTAAATGAATTCTAACTGTTATAGTAAATGATGCAAGGAACAGTTACGATTGCTTGCTATACCGGAAGAGTGATCAGTAAGCATCCTACTCATTGATAACTTGACGAGAAACAACTCACTTTGCTTTTACACTGATTGGCTACATGTGCAACCCAAAGATCGGATTTTCTCTTATCCTGATCTCATTACAGTAGGGAGACAATGAAAATTCGAGCTTCAGACTGTTGATATAGCCAAAAGTTTGTAAGCTTAAGTGAGCGTTGGCAGCCAAGTTGTCGACCGACACATACCAATCTGGACATGACAATCAAATATAGAACGTCCAACCAAGCAAACACTGCATGACACATGGCTAATTTTTTGACATTGAATTATTGGGTTCTTCAGGCCAAGACTCACTTCGCAGAAGAACACAATAATAACAGCAGGTAGACTGGCCCCATTACGGGTGCAGTATAGACACAAATTGCGCATTACAGAACTAAAAATTATCACCTGTCAAGCAGAAGAAAGCTAAGAAGACTGCAATAAAATCAGGAGTCACATTCAATGTCGGCACACATATCAATCAGTGTAGCGACGCCTCAATGCTACACTAGTGGATTGACAGAACGGTGAATTCCTGTCAAGACCTCCCCCAAAAACTTACTTTGACTCCCGGTCCGAAACACCCAATTCGAGACTCTCCCTTAGAGAGAGACATAACACCAATCTTGTTCCTCAGCATGATCTACTCGACATCAGTCAAAAGCAACGACGAAGAAGACAGCAGTAAAGAGGGCACAATAACGGATAAATGGGAACATCAGCTGTGCACAATTGTAGGAAATTTCCACTTTCTTTTCTCTCTCACGTATCCAAGAGTGATGAATTTGAGCTTGTCCTCCATGGAGAGAACCAAAAAAAGAAGAAGAGAAAAGCGACTGACATCAGTACCCTCTAAAGACACTGAAGCAAAAAGCGTAAGCAAAGAAAATCTGTGCTTTGGCGGTCACGCCCGAGTCCCCAAAAGAGAATTCATCTCCGCCATACCAAACACGATGGTCAGCGCCGAGAAACGGTTCCCGAATCTCCCGACTTGAGAGAACCCAAGAATGGATGATCAAGAAGCCAACCCTCGTGCAGATTCAAACACCCAGAAGAAGAATCAAAGGCTCGATCCGGCGTTTCTCTCTTTAGCTCAGTTTGGCTGGACCTACTGCAAGCGGAAATTTTTTCACTGACTCTCATAAAAAATGACAAAATCCATCAGCAAGTTACCGTCATCTCTCCGACGATCACCGACCACCTACGAAATTGGAAAAGAATACACAAATAATTCTTGAGCTTTGATATAGTATAAATCCATTAAAATTTTTAATTTATTCAATATGATTTCTAAATTTTAATTGAGTATTTAATGTGGTCCTAAATTTTTAAACATTTCCATATGATCTAATAGAACTATCCAATGGATCGATTGAGTAAAAATGTTGACCCAAAAAAATTCCGTTTGATCCATTTCGGTCCATTTCCATTTAATATACCCAACCTGACCCATAAAAGAGCCGTCCTATTCATCACAATCGATCTTGATTGTCAGTATTCCCTTTGTACAAATCTTCCGGATGAAGAAGAAGACGATAGGTTATCTAGAAAAAAGAAGCGATCAAAAGATAAATTGTACTAGAGCTACCTTGATGGATGGAGACTCCACTGTTGGATCTTTTGGTGAAGATGAAGGAAAATATCAATTCATGGTCTTGTATAGACCATCTTGATCACACCCTCCTCCAAAAATCCCTTAACCATGTGAACCTCCTCCACCTCCTTAGTCACCACCTAGTAAGAAACCTTCACCCTAAAGCTAATTATCTCACCTTTCTATAAACCCATCCATAAACGGGTTAAGAAGAACTCTTTTCCTCTAGAAATACCCAAGGTACTTCAACCCTCATGATTCCCAATAACAGAACCACCACCTATCCTTCCATCTATCTATATGTTCCAGTCACGATCTCGAAGTGGGTGGAACCACCTAGGGTTTGACTAAAGTATTATTAAGTCTAAATTTAGCTTGAACTCTCCCAAGTCGATCTTAGGTTCAAGTTTTTAGCATTCAAATTAGTTTTTCTAGGAATTGCAACTAATCAATTTTTAGTAGATCGATTAGACAACTAAGTAAAACAATGGAAGAATTATTTTACTCCTACATATAAGAGAATTTGGATATGGGGGCTTGCTTATATTAGATTTCTTTAATGCCCTTTCGATGCCATTCTTTTCAAGAAAAAAAATATTTATCAAACAGCTTGAATTCATTTTATTACTCTATAACATATGAGATGACTATGTGGGTACGCAATCCACAAATTTAACATCCAATAAAATAATAAATAAATTGAATGATTTATCTTATAGTAACAAAAACATCAGCAATGTTAGCTCAAAAATTACATAAGCAATTCTAAATATAATTTCTAATTAACAAATTGTCGCTTAATTTTTTTGGGTTTTCACTTATTTAAATGAAACCTAGAAACTAGGTATGGTGTACAAAAATGTTTAACTAGAATGACATGCAACATACAACCTAACATGAGAACTATATGTCACGCGACATTTATTAAATGACTTTATCTAATGACGGGAAAAGATAATGCAACTATTTTAACATGTCATGCATTACCCTAGACATACAATTTATTAAATGATGTGTAATGAATGAACTAATGTTACGTGACACAAGCATGTTTTATTCTAGAAAGATATTTTTGGTATTTTACTAAATTCGGAATTATAAAATAACCAAAATAAGCATGCAATCTATTCTTAAAAAAAACGACTTTAATTGTGTCTAATCTTTTTGGTTTTTTTAGAAATAAAATAAATTAAAATAAAAAATAGAAAGAAATAAAATTCACAACGAACACATCATCAAATCACATGACAAATTATTGATATCCATCTAATTTATAAAGTAAATTGATGTATCTTTTTTTTTTTTTGTTGGTAAGGTAAGAAATTTGACGTATCTTACATTGTGCATAAGATCGAATTAGTCAATTTTTATAAAATCACGAATCATATCTTAGACATGAGATCGAATTGATGATTTTCCGTGCAATCGTGAGTCGTATTTTGGACATGAAATTGGATTGTTGACCATATGCACATTAAGAAATTA
Organism: Eucalyptus tenuipes; assembly: GCA_014182365.1. NCBI lineage: Eukaryota > Viridiplantae > Streptophyta > Magnoliopsida > Myrtales > Myrtaceae > Eucalyptus > Eucalyptus tenuipes. The sequence goes on along the minus strand of CM024540.1, from coordinate 25,222,030 downwards.
GGGATAAATCCCTGATTTAAAAGGATACTTGATATTTTTGTGGATACAATAGCATCATTTAAAGACTCGTATGAGATAGCAATTTCACAAATTAGGCAATAAAAATATATGATGATCCATTGATGAAAATTATTACCTAAATTGTGATATCGCTCGGATACCGTTTCCAAACTTGGACGGACGACAAATCGCGGGAATCACGGTGCGATCGGTTCACAGCAGCAGCGGCTCATGTTGGTGTGGACTTTTCAGCTCGAGCTAGTCGGTGGCCGGCAAAACTCATGACGCGGCCGTCAAGAGTGACGCTGGCAAGGACAAGCGACAGCGGGCAAACTTGGGCAACAACGAAAGCAGAAGGCCTTTGGGATAATTGGGGCTCCATGGTGCATGGACAATCACTAGAAAACCTGCACAAAGAAGAGCATAACGAACTCTCTGAATTGAAGTGCGCTGAGAAACAAAGTAAATATAATTTGCTGGTTTTTGCTGAGGAGCTTGCGGGCTTGTTCACTCAATCTGCAGGTACTGGCGTCGAGGCTTCGCAGTATGCTTTTCTATATTTTTTCCTTTTTGCTTGCATTAAGCGAGGCCACAAAAACCACAACTTTTGCTGCCTTCTTTCATCTAAGTCTGGACGAAGACCAAAAGACAACAACATTCACCGTCTTCTTCCCCCTTTTGCAAGGTCACGTGTGTTGCGCCCACTATTCTTTTCACTCGCAATCTGGTATCTTTCTGTTTGGCTGAGTCTCAAGCTCCACTCTATCTCTTGAAGACCTCATCATATCCTCCCTTGGGCGTCCAAGACGTGCGTTGCCCGCGATATCTCAATCGCAGGCTTGTGAATAGCCGGGGAGGCGTGGACTGCGATTGTGAGAGTTACGTAACCTGCAAAGGAACAAAGAAACAAAACTTGCCAAAGCTAAATTGTGAGTCGACTGGCGGAACATGTTGAGGTGCAGCAAGCTGCCGTTGCCGATCGTCGGGCGAGGACTGGACACCGCGAAGTTGATGGATTTTTACGTCAATCTCTCTGTACGGTGAAGACTCCTTTTGGCATCTTCTGCAAAGTGGTGAACCTCCAAGGGGGCGTGAAAGCTCGCTCTTCAATGCTCTCAATTGTGGCTGCCGTGAATTCTATGAAGCTCTCTCTCCTTCCCTCCCATGTATTTTCAATATGTGTGGCCTCCTTGTCAGCAATAGGTCCTTTTATAGGTGAGGACTGCTAGGGCTTTTAAGGAAAGAAACAAAATCCTCTTTGCTCCTTCGTCAATTTTCGAATATCACAATGTAGTCTTCAAAATATTATAATAATCCTCCTAGATATCAATTCTTTGAACTTTCTTACCCATATCATTTGGCTTGATTTCATCCATTACTAAGTCAGGATTATTTCCAATGACATCATTAGGAGTGTCGGATACTTGAAATGTCAAAACTTGACATGAGAGATATTTATGTATTAAAAGTTACGAAAGTGACACTTAAGTGTTAATTATTTTGAAAAATGGGACACTTTAATGTCAAGTCCGGTGAAGATGGCTGTAAATCATACGTGGTAATTTTTTAATAATATAACTCGTTTACATGGCATGCCGAGAGTTGAATTAGCGACGAAGAACCAAAATGATGTCGTTTTTTTTTTTTTTTTAATTCCATATAAATATTAATTAAATTAAAATATTTATATTTACAATTTTTCTTTTTAAAAAAAAAGGGAGGAAGAGGCAGAAGGCGAGGGCTAAGCCCTAGCCGCTGCCTCCCCACCATCACCGAAAGGGTTAGCAACAATGGGGCGAAGGGCCGTGACCACGATTGACCCTCCCCCATTGTCGTCGGCCCTTCCGGTGAATGGTGGGGAGGCGGCAACGAGGGCTCAACCCTTAGCTGCTTGCAATCTTAGTCTTCCTCTATTTTTTTTTTTTAAATTATAAATATATACAAATTTAGTTTTAAATTAAATTAAATTAATAATTATATTAATTATTTAGTCACGTCAGAAAAATGACGTCGTCATTGCACTTGTCTAGCCACGTTAGCGTTTGAAACGATGTCGTTTTGCACTTGTTTCGTCGGAAAATCACTACTTCAACATTTTGGTCGGATTTTCTCAACATTTGTACTTAACTGATCCATTTTGCTTCGATTTTGATACTTAAGTGTCACTTTTGCGCCTAAGTATTCCCCTATGCCAAGTTTTGGCACTCTAAGTGTTCTTTTCCCATATTTTAGAGAAGGTCCTTGCCTATTATAAAGATCATGACATCGATCCTCTACATAATTGAGATTTTCAAGAATAATATGAAGAATAGAGGGCTTGGGCCAAATTTCCATTCTCTCAAGTGTGTCCACTATTGGTCTAATGCAAGTGTAACTATTAATGCAAATGCTTCTGATATCCATATGCAAGTTGATTAATATTTTTGATAGGAATCGAAATGGACCATAATTTTTTATGTAATAAATAAATGATCGGGTCAGCAAAATTTAGGTGTTAATAGTTCCAACCCTTAGGCTTTTCACCTTTAGAAAGATCTAATTCTAGTGCCCCATTTTCGACATTAGAAGAATTTATAGATGCTCACAATCAGTTGCATCATATCCTTAAGTTCCCGAATCCTATAGATATTGACGAACATGGAAGACAAGAAAGCAACGACTGCTGAAGCTATCTTGAATTGGTAGTCAAAAAATGCTTTGGCTCAAAATAATGTTCTCAAGACAATTGACACTAAGCTTTTAAATATTCGAGCTCATCTTGATCATGTTGACAAAAAAATTGATCAAACGGCTTTGGTCACAAATAAATTGCTTGAGACATTCCTGGAAAACTCCAGCAGATGGAATCTGGAATATACATCATTATTTGGAAGACCGAACGGCTAAAATATAAAAATTGAGGAGATAAATCAAGCTCTCACACGATGGAAAATTTTTTCCTCCCCCATATCCATTTTCCCAGCCTTGGCAAACGATTCCAATGGAGGTGGGCCCCTCTAGGGCTACATCAATTGCCACAATCATTGACGAAGCTCCAAAGCAAGATCAAATAGATATTGTTACTCTTTGAAATCGTATCAGGGATATGGAAAAGAAAAAGAAAATTAGTGAAGAAAAGAAGCTAGCTCCTGAACCTTTTCTAGAACCTCCCTCTGCTCATGTGATCTCAAATCCACTTGAGGCTTTCCCGCGAGATCAAAGCAGACAAAGAATACCAACTATTACTATATTTGACTCGCCAAGCAAAATACCTCTGAATTAGACTCAGAATCAGATTCCCTTTCCTCCACAAATACTTAAACTCTTGAGCCACAAACACTAGTATCCCATGTGCTTGCTATATTTATGGTCGATCCCCCCTGAAGCAAAAGTGGAATCAAATCTATTTGAGCCAAAAGTAGTACACCCTCATGACTTAAACCATGAACATAAGTCTTTGACCTCAAATACTACTTCACACTCGATAATATCCCATAGTCCTAATGGCTAGATAGATTATAAGAATTTCAATTTAGCTCAACATCAAAACACTTTCTGTTGAAATTCAATATGAAATACTAACTGAGTTTGTGAGCAAATTTACTAGAAGCCTAAAGGACTGGTGGAGAACTATTTTTGACTAGAATCAAATGACATTTTTATTCTAAATAGATTTCCATCAAACGATCTGTGTGATCCACCACTTTTTTATTGGTAAACTAGAAAATCTTCTTGAGCTTAGAAGAAGAGAATTTTTTATTTTGAAAAAGTGCTTCTTTTTATGAAGAAAGCATCTCAATAGGTATTTCCAAGAAATGGTTAAACTTTTGTATGATCTTGGAGTTGATCCCAGCTTAAAGCAGGTATTTTTGACCTTCATTCCAAAAGAAATTGGACAAATGGTGGAGAGATTCATACAAAATAAGCAGAAGATTGTTGCTAATGTTCCTCTTGGAGAACTCTAGCAAAATGCATCTTGCTCTTGATGACTTTTGTATCCGAAGGAAGGCTTTCAGAAATTATCTTAAGAGCAACAAAGAACTTGACCGGGCTTGTTAAAAGCCTAAGTTAAGAATCGAGTGTTCAAAGAAAAACTCCTGTGATGATCCTTCTTATACGGATAAATGAAAAAAAAACAGACACTTCGAAAGATTCTCCTTAGGATATACAAACAAAATGCACAAATGGCGATTTTTGTGGAAAAGACACTCTAAACAGAGTTATTCCATTTTTCACAGCTAGGATTTCTTTAAAAGTGGAATGATAATGCATTTTTGCTTGGGAGAATTTTCCACTTTTGTAGGCACAGAGATGTCTCTTACCATCAATTTCTTCAAGAAGGATGGCCGCCCAGTATTCATCACTAGCGTCAGTTTGGAGGATCCTGGCTGTGAAAAATGAAATAAAGAAGTTTGAATATTGCTCAAACAGAAATTGAATTTCTTAGTATGCACCTCAACAAAGGTACATACTATCCAGGACCACATATTGCTCAAGAACTATTGAAGTTTCCCGAAAGAACTTCACCACCAAACAAGTTCAGCAATTTCTTGGGATAATCAACTATCTCGGGGATTTTGTCCCAAACATTGCAAACCGCTGATTCCAATCCAGTCAATGTTAAAGAAGAATCCCCCACCTTGGGGAAAATTCAGACTAAAGCGATCGATGAACTTAAGGAGATTATGCAGAATCTCCCACCATTGAAGATCCCGTCAACAGGCAAGAGAATCCTCCAAACTGATGCCATTGATGAATACTAAGCGGCCATCCTTCTTGAAGAAATTGATGGTAAGAGACATCTCTATGCCTACAAAAGTGGAAAGTTCTCCCAAGCAGAAATGCATTATCATTCCACTTTTAAAGAAATCCTGGCTGTGAAAAATAGAATAAAGAAGTTTGAATTCCACCTTATCGACCATCACTTCCTGGTAGAACTAGACATGGCATCTTTCCCTCAGATGACCAAATTCAATTTCTGTTTGAGCAATATTCATCTTCCTCTGAGAAAGCATAATGCCATGCTTTCTTATAATTTCTGCAAACTGCTCAAGGAGTTGGCAGTGTGATTGCTCATCAGGACTGTAGAGCAGGATATCATCAATGTATACTGTTGCACTTGACAGGATGGGTTGGAAAATTCGACATATGGTCTTTTGGAAAAGAGACGGTGCTACTTTTAGATTAAAAGGGAGAACTTCCCACTGGAAGTGTTGGTTTGGAATACAAAATCCTGTCTTGGATCTGTCTTCAGGATGGATGCCCAATTGCCAAAATCCGGCTTTGAGATCGAATTTGGAGTAGATGTGGGCTTTGGTTAAACCAGTAAAGAGGGAATCTCTGGATGATAAAGGGAACTTATCATCTTGTAGGAAAAGGTTAAGAAGTTGGTAATTGATTACCAATCTCATTTTTTCTCTATTTTGCTCGGCACGCTTATTGACATAAAAGGCTTCACAAGCCCATTGAGAATTAGAGACTTCAATAAGGCCTTGTTGCAATAGTTTTGAACATTCCCTTTGAGCCAAAACCAGGTGTTCTGGCTTCATTCCCATATGACTCGCCTTTGTTGGATTTATATCTTCATTTTTCTTGAAAGGGAGACGAACAAAGAATTCTGGATTTTCCCATAAAGGATGAGAACATTTCTGGGCGAATTCAGAGTGGGATTCTGAACAGGATTCCAATAGCTTTTGCATAATCGGATCTAACAGACTCATTTGAATGGAAAAAAGTCTCTGGATATTGACAAATTCAGAGAATTGGTCTTTATATTTAAGACATTTTCCAGGAATGATACGAAGTTGTGAAATTTGAGTCATGATGTCCCAACCAATGATCAAATCTTTGTTGGGGAGACTGGATCCGAAGATCTTTGTGGTTATAGAACACTAAGGGAAAAATTGAACGATTCTGAGTAGTTCGACATTTGTAGAGAAGGTATCTCCCGAGGTGGAGTTGAAATATCGACATAAGAAGTCCAATATTCCTCGGGGAGAACTTTAGTATCCGAGGATTGAACAACTCGATCCAGTGTCTATGAGTGCAATAACAGTGATAGGTTTGGCAAACTTTAAAGTAAAGATTTTTACAGGGAAATGAGGACAATGAGTTTGACTTGAAAATATATCATTGCTTTGTTTTGAAGAAATGGGAGATATATGAAAAATCTCTTCAGACTCTGAATCCGAATCAGTTTTACTAGGAGTTTGGTAACAAGGGATGACATAAAGGGTTTGTTCGGATGGTTCTTCATCAGCAGAGAATAAAGATTCGATATCATCATTGTCAAGAGAAATACCTGTTTCATTCTCTATATGATGTATCAGACGGTTCTGGCCTTTCTTTTCTTGGGGACAATTTTTAGCAAAGTGTCCCTTTTGGTTGCGATGAAGCAACGATTTGATTTCTTGTGGCCTCGTGCGATCTTTCCTTTTGCGTAGGTATAACCATTTCTTCTTTCTTCGGAAGTTCTTGGGGCCATGTTTAGAGTGCTTCTTTATCGAGAACTTCTTGAAGTGCTTCTTTTTTCGGGAAGCTTTTCCACGAGTACCATCGCAATCGCGCTTGGAGCATTTGATCTTCAACTTTTGGTGAGAACAGGCTGTTTCAAGTTCTTTGTCATCTGTGATGTAAGTTTAGACCATTCGGCGCTTTAAACACAATTCTTCAAGGCACAAATGGATTTTTTGTTGGATTTCTCCCAATGGAATTTCTTGTATTCTTCTTTGTTTTCCAAGAAAAGATCTCTCAACCATTTGAGATAATTCTTTTGGGATGGAAGTCAGGTAGACATGCTTTAGATTTGGATCAGCTCCAATCTGATAAAAAAGTTTAAGCATTTCTCAATAATGCTTATCAAGGTATCTTTTTTGGAGGGAACAACACTTTCTTTCAAAGAATTCCCTCCTTTTTATCTCAATGAGATCAGTAGGTTTTCCAATGAAGAAGTGGTATAAAAGGGTGATGGCATGACTGTAATCTGGTGAACAAAGAAAATGAATTTGGTCTTGTTCGCCTACTAATTTCCACCAAAGTTTGAGACTACCTGTGAACCTTGTGACGAAGTTGAAAAGAACATAATTTGAATCATGATTGGTAATAGCTTGGGTATTCAACCGGGTATGAAATTTCTCGGTCTTTCGGCCATTTGTGATAAGGAATATCATCAATGGTGAAGAAGCTGCTTTGATGTCGAGGACACATTTTGTCCTGGGAGTCTTTGGTCCGAACAAGTCCTGGTTCAGAATAGTTTGATTCCATATCCTGGTCTAGAGGATCAGCCATGAATATGGATGACGTTATAGGTGCAATGGGAGAGGAATCAATAGCAGGGATTGAGAATGATGAAGAGGATGAGAGGGATACAGAATCTGATTTAGTATCAAAGATATTTGGGAAAGTTTGTTCTGTTGGGAACAGAATCTGGTTATTTGGGATAATAGGATCAGTCTGTTGGATAACAGGTGCAGGTTGTTCTTGATTGCTTAAATCCTTTAAAAAGGATTCTAATGGGTTGGATAGCATCATATGTTCTGGTCTTTTTGTAACAATCGAGGATTCTGGAAGAACTTTTTCTTTCCTTCTTTCCTTCCTTTCTTTTTCCAATGTTTTAAGACGATCTCGCATTTCTGTCACCCTTGTGTCCTTCTTGTAAGGATCTTGTGCGATGTTAGCAAAGATAGACGTCTGGGGTGGTGGAAGCGAATACTCTGTTCGTACCGGATTGGAAATAGATTGAAAGGATCGAATCTTCCTTCTTCAAGTATCTGAATTTGCCTTTTGAGCTTTTCTATTTCTGGCTTTGGGTTCTCAAGATGATGATACCCTAGATGTTGTCCTGATTCCAGAGCATGAAGCCTCTTTTGGAACTCGGAAAGCATCTTCTTGGTGGTTTCATCATACTTTCGAAGATCTTGTTGCACATTCCCAATTTTGGAATCAATGGCTTTGAACGCATTATTTTGTGCTAAAAGAGTCTCCGATTGCCGCTTTAGGACCGCTTCGCGCGGAGTCCTTTTACGTCTTCATTGTTCGTCCACATCGGTGGGGCGGTATCTTTGGAACATGCCTGTATCTCGCCTTGTGGATCGATGAATTCCTCTAGAGTAGGAAACGAGAGTTTGGAGTTTTCCGTACAAGAGGAGGAAAATCTGTTTCTTGGAACATGGCAATAGAAGAAGTAAGTGGTACTTCTTTAGGAGCCTCAAGTGGGTAGGAGTGTTTCTTCGCCCACTTTAGGATTGGCTTGTAGAATGGCGAAAGAGCCGGTTTTTTCTGAAGGGGAGATGGAGGAGGTGATGGTGGTGGAGTTGGTGAGACTGAGGGTGGAGTAACGAACTCTGGTGGTGGGGGTGGAGCATAAGAAACCATAAACTGGAACTTATCACACTCACCAAGAGTATCAACGGAGGAATCTCCGTTTAAGTACCTTTGGTACATAGGGTCTTTTGGTTTTCTCTTCCTTCTTCGAGGCCTATCATTTGGATTTACCTCGTCAGGAGAATTCGTGCAATAAGAGCATTGACAAAAAGGATCCCAAAAACAATGACCATACCGGTCCTTGTAGTAATGGACAGGATGTCCATCACTGTTGAAATGCCTAACAAGCTTCTTTGGATTTGGCTCGGAAATTGATTCTGGAACACATGGTTCGATCATAAAAAGAGTCTGGAAGATAGATGGACTTTCTTCATTTTCCTTGCCAAATTTGATGGAAACAGTTCCATCTTTCTTTCTAACAAACTCGGAATTTGACGACTATAAGGGCTTGTTGTTCTAATATAACTTTTCATAGTTGGTAATCCAAGTCTCTGGGAAGAGCTCGGATAGCTTTTCTTTTGGGATATGTCTAGGAACATGGATGCAAGACGCTTGATCATTTTGCATGGAGATGAATAAATCATCTTCATTTCCATTGTGGAAATTTAGATCAAGGACATGGTTCTGCACACGATAAACCATTTGGTAGTGTAGTGTTGCAGCTACAGAGTCAGCAGTTTGAGGAGCTCCAGCGAGCTGGATCTAGACTTTCAAGAAAGAAAGTAGCTGGGGATTTGAAAGAGCGATGTTAAAGTTTGGATACAAGGTTACAAAAACGGTTTCAGCATTTAGAGTAGTTTGGACAGTGCCAATGCAAACATGCTGGTATTCTAGAAATTGAGTATCTAACAACGCTATTCTTGCCACAAACGGCAAGCCTTTGCGACCATGAAAAGTGAGAATAAGACGAACAGCCCCATAGTGGACATGAGAATATCCTTGTTGGATCCATTGTCTAAGAAACTCTGGGGGGATCTGAAGAGTAACAAAGTACTCCTTTTCAGTAGCAGGAATGGGATGCTGGTTGAACTTGGAGGACTGAACGTACTCCTTTACTTCCATCAGAGTTTGTCGAATGAGCTGTCGAATGGAGCGGACAGGTGAAAATGATGAAGTAGGCTTGGCGAAAGCGGAGTAAGGGTTCATGAGGGGGAGTTGGGTTTCAGAAATCTTGGTTTCATCACTAAGAGAGACTTCACAGAGATAGTCTATCACTAAGAGAGACTTCATAGAGTTGGATCCGAAGTTCTCCCTGAGGAATATTGGACTTCTTATGTCAAATATTTCAACTCCGCCTCAGGAGATATCTTCTCCACAAATGTCAGAACTACTCCTATAACTGTTTAGTTTTTCCCTCAGTGTTCTATAACCACAAAGATCTTCGGATCCAGTCTCTTCAACAAAGATTTGATCATTGGTTGGGACATCATGACTCAAATTTCACAACTTCGTATCATTTCTGGAAAAGGTCTTAAATATAAAGACCAATTCTCTGAATTTGTCAATATCCAAAGACTTTTTTCCATTCAAATGAGTCTGTTAGATCCGATTATGCAAAAGCTGTTGGAATCTCGTTCGAAATCCCACTCGACGCCCCTTAACCTGTTCTCATCCTTTATGGGAAAATCCAGAATTCTTTGTTCGTCTCCCTTTCAAGAAAAATGAAGATATAAATCCAATAAAGCCGAGTCATATGGGAATGAAGCCAGAACACCTGGTTTTGGCTCAAAGGGAATGTTCAAAACTATTGCAACAAGTCCTTATTGAAGTCTCTAATTCTCAATGGGCTTGTGAAGCCTTTTATGTCAATAAGCGTGCCGAGGAAAATAGAGAAAAAATGAGATTGGTAATCAATTACCAACTTCTTAACCTTTTCCTACAAGATGATAAGTTCCCTTTACCATCCAGAGATTCCCTCTTTACTAGTTTGACCAAAGCCCACATCTACTCCAAATTCAATCTCAAAGCCGGATTTTGGCAATTGGGCATCCATCCTGAAGACAGATCTAAGACAGGATTTTGTATTCCAAACCAACACTTCCAGTGGAAAGTTCTCCCTTTTGATCTAAAAGTAGCACCGTCTCTTTTCCAAAAGACCATGTGTCGAATTTTCCAACCCATCCTATCAAGTGGAGCAGTATACATTGATGATATCCTGCTCTACAGTCCTGATGAGCAATCACACTGCTAACTCCTTGAACAATTTGCAGAAATTATAAAGAAGCATGGTATTATGCTTTCTCAGAGGAAGATGAATATTGTTCAAACATAAATTGAATTTCTTGGTATGCACCTCAACAAAGGTACATACTATCCAGGACCACATATTGCTCAAGAACTATTGAAGTTTCCTGAAAAGAACTTCACCACCAAACAAGTTCAGCAATTTCTTGGGATAATCAACTATCTCAGGGATTTTGTCCCAAACATTGCAAAACTGCTGATTCCAATCCAGTCAATGTTAAAGAAGAATCCCCCACCTTGGGGAAAAATTCAGACTAAAGCAGTCGATGAACTTAAGGAGATTATGCAAAATCTCCCACCATTGAAGATCCCGTCAACAGGCAAGAGAATCCTCCAAACCGACGCCAGTGATGAATACTGGGCAGCCATCCTTCTTGAAGAAATTGATGGTAAGAGACATCTCTGTGCCTACAAAAGTGGAAAGTTCTTCCAAGCAGAAATGCATTATCATTCCACTTTTAAGGAAATCCTAGCTATGAAAAATGGAATAAAGAAGTTTGAATTCCATCTCATCGGACATCACTTCTTGGTAGAACTAGACATGGCATCTTTCCCTCAGATGGCCAAATTCAAGCAGAAGCAAATCCCAAACTCCCAACCGCTTCAACGAGCTGAATGGTTTTCAAAATACTCTTTTGAAACCAAGTATATTCTGGAAAGAAGAATGTGCTTGCTGAGTTCTTGTCAAGGCCAAAACCGCCAGCATAAATCAACATGTACATCAAGAGACTTGCTTTCCATATACTCAATCATGGAGTCAAATACAAGATTGAGAAGATCAAAGATTTGTCAAGCTGGAAATATCCCCAAGAGATTATTGAGCAAATCCAAAATGACAATCTTACTAAGAACCTTAGGAACCTCATGTGGCAATGCCACACAGATCTATTCAGACTCAATGGAGGTTCAATTCTTTATCCTTTTGGATTAAATGCAGATTATCCATTCATACATCCTTTAATCTAGAAGGAAGATGATTTCCCTGATCAACTCAGATGGTTGTTATGGTACTTAACCAATAAGTACTTCATAGCTATTGAAATCCCAACCAAAAGATTCATTGCAAACCTCACAAGGATATTTTTACTCGGTAAAAATGTCGAAAGAGAATGTGATAAGAATCTCTTAGAGTTTCTCAATTGGTTCTATCCTCCTACTTATTGGAAACACCTCTTGGAGAAAGAACTAAGAACCATGACACCAAATCCTGAAGTCCATACCATATTGTTCTTCCGACGTCCATGGCATTTTTTTCAGAAATAATGGCAACAAAATCCAGGCCCCAGAAATTATAGGAACCACATCCTACAAACCTCACTTAGATAGCAAAGAAGCTCAGATTCACAAATCTTATCCAGGACCTGTTGGATGTTGTGAACACCAATACCGAGAACTCCAGAGGATTTTGTGCCAAGAAAACAATACTATTCCTCCAGATGTATGGAATTATAATGTACCCATTGCATGGGATCATTACAGCCTAGCACCAGAGGCCAAGGAAGCACTAGAAGATTTCAAACAAGCTACATCATCACAAGAGCATGAAATGACAGATTACCTAGCTCAATGTTCCCAAGACCCCTATGCACAATGGGGAGGCCCTCTTTCCCAGGATCCCTACGATCAAGGACCTTTGTCCTTATCCTCAGGCATGGACACATCCTACTATGCACAATCATCCAATTGGCCTCAGCCATGCATTCCTACCGACACTTCAGATATGGACAATACAAACTGGGCACAAGAGGAAGCATCCGCATCTACATCAACCCGGTTGAACCAGATCCTTTCACCAGGAGATCTTGAAGCTCTTGAACAAAAGTATGAAGAACATTTTCTAGCAACAGCACACAGCTTAGATGACTCGGACTATGACTACAATGCTCGTGATGGACGAGACTGCTGAAAAGCCGCTATCCGTACGGGCCGGGCCCGGGTTTTTTTTTTTTTACTGTTCATTTTTACTGTAGCAGTAGGCTAGGGAAATCACTGTTCATTGTCACTGTTCATAGCCGTGCGAATAATTCCCTACCGGTGCCTTTATTTGTATCTGGACCTGTGAGCTTGGTCCTTGTTTGTGTGTAACCTCTTATTGTCTATTTAAGGCAAGGATGATGTATTGTGCTGGGTAGAGTCCCTTGAGTAAAGTGAGTGTTTTGTTAAAAACTCGCTATGGCTTTCTAAACTTCTTTTCTTCTCCAGTCTGGTAGGATCCTCTGAGAAATGCAGCTCGGATGGGTTAGAAACGTTATCATCCTGGCATCTCTGGGTATCTCTAAGCTTTGAACTAAATGACAGAGTGGTTTTACTGGTAAAAGGCTATCCCTGAAGGGCTTGAACAAGGTGTTCGCCCACTGTCGGAAGGCATACTTGCAGAAAACTGACTCTTCCTTCCCTGGTTCTAGGTTTAGGTCCATTCATGGTATTAGAGTCGTGGTTTCGTTCTTAATATTATCCGTTCCATGCGCTTGGAAGGTGAATCCAGTGCTGAGAAGATTTCGTTTCATCATGCCTACACAACCCGAAATTCTCGAAGCACCTGTCTCTCTTGCTCCATCATTCTCAACCCTTTCAGATTTCCGTGTTTCTAATTCTTCAAAGATAGACTATCTCTATGAAGTCTCTCTTAGTGATGAAACCAAGATTTCTGAAACCCAACTCCCCCTCATGAACCCTTACTTCGCTTTCGCCAAGCCTACTTCATCATTTTCACCTATCCGCTCCATTCGATAGCTCATTCGACAAACTCTGATGGAAGTAAAGGAGTACGTTCAGTCCTCCAAGTTCGACCAGCATCCCATTCCTGCTACTGAAAAGGAGCACTTTGTTACTCTTCAGATCCCCCCAGAGTTTCTTAGACAATGAATCCAACAAGGATATTCTCATGTCCACTATGGGGCTGTTCGTCTTATTCTCACTTTTCATGGTCGCAAAGGCTTGCCAGTTGTGGCAAGAATAGCGTTGTTAGATACTCGATTTCTAGAATACCATCATGTTTGCATTGGCACTGTCCAAACTACTCCAAATGCTAGAACCGTTTTTGTAACCTTGTATCCAAACTTTAACATCGCTCTTTTAGATCCCCGCTACTTTCTTTCTTGAAAGTCTAGATCCAGGCTTCATTTGGAGCTCCTCAAACTGCCGACTCGTAGCCGCAACACTACACTACCAAATGGTTTATCGTGTGCGTAAACCATGCCCTTGATCTAAATTTCCACAATGGAAATGAAGATGCTTTATTCATCTCCATGAAAAATGATCAAGCGTCTTGCATCCATGTTCCTAGATAGATCCCAAAAGAAAAGCTATCCGAGCTCCTCCCAGAGACTTGGATTACCAACTATGAAAAGTTATATCAGAACAACAAGCCCTTACAGTAGTCATATTCCGAGTTTGTTAGAAAGAAAGATGGAACTGTTTCCATCAAATTTGGCAAGGAAAATGAAGAAAGTCCATCTATCTTCCGGACTCTTTTTATGATCGAACCATATGTTCCGAATCAATTTCCGAGCGATCCAAAGAAGCTTGTTAGGCATTTCAACGGTGATGGACATCCTGTCCATTACTACAAGGACCGGTATGGTCATTGTTTTTGGGATCCTTTTTGTCAATGCTCTTATTGCACGAATTCTCCTGACGAGGTAAATCCAAATGATAGGCCTCGAAGAAGGAAGAGAAAACCAAAAGACCCTATGTACCAAAGGTACTTAAACGGAGATTCCTCCATTGATACTCTTGGTGAGTGTGATAAGTTCCGCTTTATGGTTTCTTATGCTCCACCCCCACCACCGAGTTCGTTACTCCACCCTCGCCTCACCAACTCCACCACCATCACCTCCTCCATCTCCCCTTCAAAAAAACCGGCTCTTTCGCCATTCTACAAGCCAATCCTAAAGTGGGCGAAGAAACACTCCTACCCACTTGAGGCTCCTAAAGAAGTACCACTTACTTCTTCTATTGCCATGTTCCAAGAAACAGATTTTCCTCCTCTTGTACGGGAAAACTCCAAACTCTCGTTTCCTACTCTAGAGGAATTCATCGATCCACAAGGCAGATACATGCATGTTCCAAAGATACCTGCCCCCACTAATGTGGACGAACATGGAAGGCAGAAAAGGACTCCTGCTGCTGAAGCGGTCCTAAACTGGCAATCGGAGACTCTTTTAGCACAAAATAATGCGTTCAAAGCCATTGATTCTAAAATTGGGAATGTGCAACAAGATCTTCGAAAGTATGATTAAACCACCAAGAAGATGCTTTCCGAGTTCCAAAAGAGGCTTCATGCTCTGGAATCAGGACAACATCTAGGGTATCATCATCTTGAGAGCTCAAAGCCAGAAATAGAAAAGCTCAAAAGGCAAATTCAAATCCTTGAAGAAGGAAGGTTCGATCCTTTCAATCTATTTTTAATCCCAGTACGAACAGAGTATCCGCTTCCACCACCCCAGATGTCTATCGTTGCTAACATCATACAAGATCCTTACGGAAGGAGACAAGTGTGATAGAAATGCGAGATCATCTTAAAACATTGGAAAAAGAAAGGAAGGAAAGAGGGAAAGAAAAAGTTCTTCCGTAATCCTCGATTGTTACAAAAAGACCAGAATAGATGATGTTGTCCAACCCATTAGAATCCTTTTTAAAGGATTTGCTTCATCAACAGAGAATAAAGATTCGATATCATCATTGTCAAGAGAAATACCTATTTCATTCTCTATATGATGTATCAGACGGTTCTGCCTTTCTTTTCTTGGGGACAAGTTTTAGCAAAGTGTCCCTTTTGGTTGCGAGATGAAGCAACGATTTGATTTCTTGTGGCCTCGTGCGATCTTTCCTTTTGCGTAGGTATCGCCATTTCTTCTTTCTTCGGAAGTTCTTGGGGCCATGTTTAGAGTGCTTCTTTATCAAGAACTTCTTGAAGTGCTTCTTTTTTCGGGAAGCTTTTCCATAAGTACCATCACAATCGCGCTTGGAGCATTTGATCTTCAACTTCCGGCAAGAACAGGCTGTTTCAAGTTCTCTGTCATCTGTGATGTAAGTTTGGACCATTCAATGCTTTAAACACAATTCTTCAAGGCACAAATGGATTTCTTGTTGGATTTCTCCCAATGGAATTTCTTGTATTCTTCTTTGTTTTCCAAGAAAAGATCTCTCAACCATTTGAGATAATTCTTTTGGGATGGAAGTCGTAGACATGCTTTAGATTTGGATCGGCTCAATCTGGTAAAAAGTTTAAGCATTTCTCGATAATGCTTATCAAGGTATCTTTTCTGGACGGAACAACACTTTCTTTCAAAGAATTCTCTCCTTTTTATCTCAATGAGATCAGTAGGTTTTCCAACGAAGAAGTGGTATAAAAGGGTGATGGCATGACTGTAATCTGGTGAACAAAGAAAATGGATTTGGTCTTGTTCGCCTACTGATTTCCACCAAAGTTTGAGACTACCTGTGAACCTTGTGACGAAATTGAAAAGAACATCATTTGAATCATGATTGGTAATGGCTTGGGTATTCAACCAGGTATGAAATTCCTCAAGTCTTTCTGGCCATTTGTGATAAGGAATATCATCAATGGTGAATAACTGCTTTGATGTCGAGGACACATTTTGTCCGGGAGTGCTAGTATGAACAAGTTCTAGTTCAAAATAGTTTGATTCCATATCCTAGTCTGGAGGATCAGCCATCCCGATAGGTGTTACATTTGCAACAAGAGGGGCCATTTTGTCAAGAATTG
The DNA here is from genome assembly GCA_014182365.1 of Eucalyptus tenuipes. Classification (NCBI taxonomy): domain Eukaryota; kingdom Viridiplantae; phylum Streptophyta; class Magnoliopsida; order Myrtales; family Myrtaceae; genus Eucalyptus; species Eucalyptus tenuipes. Next base: position 25,205,754 of record CM024540.1, on the reverse strand, counting down.
TTCAAAGGCCAAAGGAAGAAATTCTCATTTAATTCATAAGATAGAGAAGCAAACTGGAGTATCACTCCAGGATGATGATGTTGAATCAGTCTTCTCCTTAGAAGATGAATCAACCAAACACACTTGTGTGTGCGATTCGAACGTGGTCACAAACTAGTGACACCGAAAGTTTATCGGAAGAACCTGAAGAAGAGGTATTCTTCTTCACCGAATCTCCCACAATCCATGATCTTTGTGCATACAATCCTTCCATCCTCCCATATTTCCTGTATATATATATATATATATATATATATATATATCCAAATATGATAAGCTTATTTCTATTATTGCCCTCATCGACACTGGAGCTAGTGTTTTTATTCTTGATACAAAGATACTTCCAAAAAAATACCGAACGTCATATATTTGGTATTTTAACTCTACTTCTAGAGATACCTTTGCTATGAAGTTCAAAGTAAACCCATCATCATACAATTTTTTCTCCAGTGTTCAGTCACTACCAAAATCCTTGTCTCTAGCTCACCAAATAAAGATATTATTATTGATTGGGATATCCTTACACAAATTCCTAAATTCATAATTGTGCCTAATAGATTACAGTTCAAAGGGCAGCTCCAGAAATTTGTAAACATCCATATACTTTTCACTATTTAGATGAGCATTTTGGATCCAATTCTACAAACCCTTCTTGAGGCATGTGCAGACTCTTACTCAGATTTTGTCCAAAAATGCTCCAACCCTTTGTAGAAAATCTCGATTTCTTCATTAATCTTCCTTTCAAGAAAAACGAGGATGTCAATGCCACTGAGGGCAGTCACTCTGGAATGAATCCAAAATATATGCTTTTAGCACAAAAGGAATGTTTGGATTTGCTTCATCAAAGATTAATTGAGCCATCAAATTCTCAATGGGATTGTGAAGGATTCCATGTCAATAAGCAAGCGGAGCAGAACAAAGAAAATATGTGACTGGTTATCAATTATTAGCCTCTTAATCAATTTTTATACGATGATAAGTTTCTTTTGCCACATCGGAATTTTTTATTCTCCAATCTCACCCAAGCCAAAGTGTATTCCAAGTTTGACCTTAAAACTGGATTTTGGTAGTTGGAAATTCACCCTAAAGACATGTACAAAATTGGATTTTGTACCTCGAATCAACATTTCCAGTGGTGGTGCTCCCTTTTAGCCTCAAAACAATTCCTTCGCTATTTTGAAAGGCTATGTGTAGAATTTTCCAACCCGTTTTGACCAATGCTCAAATTTATTGGTGATATCCTCATTTACAGTCTAGATGAGGATTCTCGTTATAAATTATTAGCTTAATTTGCAGACCTAATGCAAAAGCATGGAATCATGTTATCCCAAAAGAAGATCATTACCTAGAAAGAAATTGAACTTCTTGGAATGCATCTCAAAGATGGAACTTGTTATCTCGATTCTTATATAGTTGAGGAATTGCAAAAGTTTGTTGACACCTAAATTTTGCCCTTTAACTTAGGACTTAATCACGTAGAAAATTCAGAATTAGTCTCTAAAAATAGGAAAAAAAGAAGTAAAATGTAAAGTAAATAATTTTCCTTAAAACTTATTATGTTTTCATTAAATTGCATTGCATATAGACATTAGAACGTTTGCATTACTAGTATTAAAAAAATTCATTAATTAAAAAATTCGAAAAAATAATTAGAATAGTTTTAAAAGAAATACTAAAAAGTAGCAGGGTCGAGCTATAGATAGCCAAGCCTGGCCCCTTCTTCTTCTCCCTTTCCTTCTCCCCACCTGGGCCAACTAAGCCCATTCCTTTTCTTTGTAAGCCCAGCCACTCCCTCCTCCTCCTTTCTTTTCTCTTGGACGCTAGCTAAGGGGGCATTTGGTAACCATTTTGCTCGGAGGAACAATTTTTTTATTATAAATGATTTTTTCTGATTCTGCTCCCGGAAACAATTTCTGAGCAAAAAAAAAGCGCTTGGTAACTATCCAAAATTTCTATTCTCGGGATAGAAATGTGTTCAGAAAATTCTTAAATTTTTTGTTTCTTTTAATTTTTAAAACTTTGATTATATTTTTCTTCTTCTTTTTTTTTTCTCTTTTTTTCTTTTTCTTTTTCTTTTTCTTTTTCTCTTCTTCCTCCTTCTTTGAGTCGATTGCTGGCCACGGCAGTGGTCGGCGACTTGCTGGGTGAGGTCCGACGAGCTTGTCGGAGGCTCGCCTGGCCAAGGCGAGGCTCGACCTCGCCTAGGCAGCCCGAGTTCGGCCTCGCCCTAGCCTAGCGAGGCCGAGCCTTGCCGTGGCTAAGCGTCGCCGGCCAAAGGGAAGAAGAAGAAAGGGGAAGAGAAAAAGAGGAAAAAAAAGAAAATAGAAGAAAAAAATAAATAAGAACCGATTCTAAGAATTGTTCCCGAGAATAAGAAGTTACTTTTTTTACTTCTTAATTTTGTTCCAAATCTATTCCCGAGAACAAAAAATAGATTTTTGTTCCCAGGAACAAAAATTTAACCAAACAGATTTATGTTATTTTTTTGTTCCCAGAACAAAAGAATGTAGCGAACACTATTTGGAGTAAAAACAAATAGGCTCTAAGTAACGGCATGAAGAAGAAAGGATAATGAACAGGTTGAAAGACGGGGACAACAAGGAGAGCAATCATGCGAGATGCTCGGTCGAGGGGCAGGTTGGCTAGAGGCAACTGCCATGCCATATCCCATGCATGCCGGTATATAGAAGGAAGATACTAGAGAAGAAAGGGGTTTTTTTTTTTTTTTTTGGAGAGGCCGGGTTTTAGCCGAGGGAGAGCGACAGAGGCAGAGAGTGGGGGAACTCGGGAGAGTTTTAAGTGAGTGAGAGGGAGAGAACTAGAGAGCGAGGGAGCTCGAGAAGGTGGTCGACTGACGTTGGAGCTTGTTGATCAGCCGCCGTCCATCACAGCGCTCACCCCGAACCACGTAGGTCGTTCTCGAGTACGTCTACCTTGGTTTTTTGCGAGGTGTCGGGCCGGAGCTCGTGATCAACTAGTTCGCATGAGCTTCGGTCCAGGTCCTTGTCCGGAATTCCATCGTGCTCTTGTTCGTTCCTCATATAGCGTATGTGACGTGCTTGTTGTAATGCTTTCTACAAATGTTTGTTTGTGTTCGGTGTTATGGCCGAGACTTGTTATTTTTGTTCATACTCAAGTTAAATGCCGATAAACTTGTCCCTAAGCTGATATGGAATAGTGCTTGTGTATCGCGTGTTGAACTTGGCCCGAACTTGAGCCCCGAACGAGTCTATGTTTACCCCTCTAGTTAGTGCGTCTTATGTGTTTGAAGAAATGCCTTAAAGAAAACCGAAGAGTGGTTCATGTTTTAACGCCAGACCAACTTGTTTTTGCCCCCATGCTTGTCGAATCCTACTTGCTTTGCTTGTATTCATGGTGTTTTCGTACTGCTTGCAGGAAATATTCATGTGTATTCGAGTCGATGAGGTTTTTCGTCGCATCGGAAAATGGGTTAGTGGTCGTTGGAATAGGTGGCCGACGGTGGTCATCGACGGTCAGAACGATTGACCGGTGCTAGACAGTAGTTTGGCGACCCTTTAAACGCCGGTGAGGGTTTGCTGTGGTGTTGATTTTGATTTGGTGAAGATGGTGCAGAACGAGGAAGAAGCGTCGGGAAGAAGAAGACGCACAAAGAAGGCACGTGAAGAAGAAGGCCAAGGGGTAAATGAAAAAAAAATGAAAAGAAAAAAAAAAAGAAATAAGAAAGGAAATGAAAAGAAGGACCAATTCCATAAAAAAAATACGAACTTTAGGTGTTGTCCCAAATCTGGCTTGAACTTTATTTTGTCTAAAAAAAAGCACAAACTTTTACTTGTGTCCCAAATCTGGTTCTCTGTTAACCCTCATTCCACAGTCATCCGACGTGGCATTTTCACGTCAGCAATAATATCCAACACAGCAAACTGACATGGATATAAAGGCAAAATTGTTCCTAGGCTTTCTCTTCTTCTCTAACGCAAAATTGTTCCTATGCAAAACAATACTGCATTCGAGTGTTTGGAGGAAGTGTTAAATTTAAGTCTGCCCTCCAATGAGGTGAACTTTACAGATGATTCTCATCAGAAAAATAATTCAGCAGTTTTAGTTCCAAGGGACGAGGCACATAGCTAGGGCCATTAGATCAATTAACAATTGGCAAGTCAGTTCTCAATGTCGAAGCCGAGTTAGAAGCGAAAGATTACATTGCCTTAAAGCGAGATATTAAAAGCATGTGCATCTTGCCTATTTGCAATAGTTACTTCATTCATCATCAAATAGACTTTGAGTGGAAATGCCACGTCGGATGTCTATGGAAGGAGGGTTAACGGAGGGTCAGATTTGGGACATGAGTGAAAGTTGGTGTTTTTTTTTAGACAAAATAAAGTTTGGGTCAAATTTGGGACACAAGTGAAAGTTGGTGCTTTTTTAGACAAAATAAAGTTTAGACCAGATTTGGGACAACACCTAAAATTTGTGTTTTTTTTTATGGAATTGGCCCCGAAAAGAAATGAAAAAGGCAAAAGGAAAGAATGGACGGTGGATGGAGACGTTCGGTGAAGAAGGCATGAATAAGGAGCGCAGGGGAATAAGACAAAATAGGAAAAATACAAGAAGAGAAAAAGAAAGAAAAATATAGATTTTTTTTTAAAGTATAGAATAGTTTCTTTTTTGATCCAATTGGGTCAGACTCGGGTTTGGGTCAGGTTGGCGAGTCAGATCGAGTTTACGGTCCGAACCTGCTGTCCTGAATATTAATAGTAAAAATATATTAAAAAATTTCGAAATTTCAAAAATTTCAAAAAATAATTAAAAAATTTCTTAAAATAATAAAAATTCAAAAGCTTTCAGAGAATATTAAAAAAATAAAAAATTTCAGAAAATATCAAAAAATTAAAAAATTTTCAAAAATATTAAAAATCAAGAGAAATTAAAAAATTTCAGAAAATTCCAAAATTCAGAAAAATGTTTAAAAATTTCAGTAGTGATTAAAAAAATAAAAAAAATAAAAAAATCAAGATTTTTTTTTGGAAAATTTGAAAATTCATTTTTCCGAAAAATCCAAAAAAATTCAAAAAAATCTTCAAAAAGGTTAAAATTAATCTTTTTGGTTATTTTCTCTTGAAAAATTGGAAGTTTTTCAATTTAGAATCCTGCTCAAGATTGACTAAACCATTATGGCTCTACTTTAAGGTCTCAGTTATCCTTAAAGACGAATAACCTTGATTGCGCAATATTGGTACGTTGATTTTGGCTCCCCTTTAATCTAGTTGGGATCGTCATTTATTTTTTCCTTAGAGTTAAATCTTTGCTATCTCGTGAAATGTATTTAATACTTTCCTTAATTGCTAATTGTTTCGTTAATGATTGTGTACCCGTATGATCACCTCACATGTTAATAGATAGGTATAAAATCAATCTAGGCTACCTATCTAACAAAAACATCCTTTTAAAAAAAAAGAACAAGATTAGGTATTGAATTAGTGTAATCAAGTTCCCGAACCTAGTTTCTCTAGTTACATAAGAAGTGAGGTACACTCTCATGCCTCACTTGATTTTTTGCCAACCCCAATAGGTTAGTGGTGACTCTTTATTACAAAATTCTTATAAACCTTCCAATGTCACATGAGGTATAAGCTTGGGAGAACTCGTGCTTGATCATGGTTCATAAGCCCGTCTTTTAGGCAATACTCCTAAATATATTCCCTTCCTTAAGGGGTAGGTCATGACAAAGTTTCCTGATGAAAATCTAACCCTCAAGTAGGTGTAACAATTCCTTAGGATTGTAACTTATCTCCAAGATTTTGTCCAAAAAATCACAGAGTTTGTAATTCCACTATAACAAATGTTCAAGAAAGATGCTCCTCCGTGGGGACCACAATAAACTAAGTCTATACGTAGACTTAAGGAAATCCTATAGCATCTCCCTCATTTGCAAATCCCTTACATAGAAAAAAGAGTATTGCAAACAAATGCCAGTGATGACTGTTAGGCTATTGTTCTTTATGAAGAAATTAATGGAAAGCGACAAGTTTGTGGACACAAAAGTGGGAGATTCAAGCAAGTGCAAATGCATTACCACTCTACCTTCAAAGAAATCATGGCCGTAAAATATGGCATCATGAAGTTTGAATTCCATCTTATAGAAAATCGTTTTCTTGTGGAAATGGACATGTCTTCATTCTCTTAAATGCTGAAGTTCAAGCACAAGCAAATTCCCCATCCATAGCTTCTTAGATAGGTAGAATGGTTTTCAAATTTTTCCTTTGAAACCAGACATATTGCTTGAAAAAAGAATAAACTTACTGATTTTTTGTTCAGCCCAAAAGAATTTGTAGTTACCATAACCATAAACATGGGGAGGACCACTGTCCAAGACCCTTTTAACCATAGTAAATTGTAGCTTGCACTCAGTCTAGGTCTCTATAGAGAAAGTTCATCACTCTAGCTTGGGTATCTACCCAACTTGGCATTCCAGCAAGTTCCACTAATGTTCCATCAAGTTCTCATTAGTTATCCAAAAGACAAAGGCCATCTGAATTAAATACAGAAGTCGCTCCAGCAATTGAAGAAGTAGAGAAGCTCTTTGAAGCACTTAGGCAATAGTATCTAGAAAAAAACTCCCAATTCTCTTGACACTCCGTCCAGTTCTAATAGCCTTGGGAGAATACAAGAATTAGACATCTCGAAACTAGAGATCAAAAAAATCATCCAAAAATACCGAGGGCGGGAAAATGGAGAAAACTTAGATGATTTAGATAATAGTTGGCCGGAGCCTATTCATAGACATAATAAGTAGAAGAGTTAAAGGTTCTGCCAAGAACTTGTTCAAGACAAACCAAAAGAGTCAAAAGGTTCACGTGAAGAAGTTGAAAAGTTTAGCTCAAAGAACTATTCATAGTACTAGAGTGTATTGTTCATGTACTGTTTGGTACTATAGCGTATTGTTCATGTACTATTTGATACTGTATCATAAGCGAAAAAGGTGAGATAATGAATGGAAAAGTCACTCTTGTCAGCAGGAAACTCGACAAATTCAAATAATCGGCCTTTGTTGACTAAACGGGATTTGTAAAATTCTAGTGTGTTGTTTTATGCCTATGTAAGGCAGAGTCCGTAAACGTAACTAGGCAAAACTCACCCTTCTTAGAAAAAAAATATTGTGTGGTTTGCTATGACTCCCTAAACAACTCTCTCCTCTACCTTTCAATTTGGTATGATTCTTTAAAACTAGAAATATTATGATCAATCCTAGTAGTATTTTTTGCATTAGCTATACATGTGGAACCTGTGCATCAGAATTCTGCCACTCTAAGATTTTCTATGACGTGAGTCAAATAATGAAAAAGAATTTGGTGGCTAATAGGTAGTCCCTATTCTAAGACCAAGGAAGGGCTGTGGGATAACATACTTGCCACAAATTCTGTTTTCGTTTTCCCTGGCTCATATCATGGGCAAATCTTCTAGCTCTTTAACTTCTTTAGGAGTATGTTTAATAAGCTGTTTAATAGAACGGATAAGTGAAAAAGAGGATGGTTTAGCTAGAGCAAAATACAAATTTATAAATGGAAGGTGAATCTTGGAAATTTTGTTATCTCCATTGAGACAGGAGACCTCATAACGATAGTCAATTTTAGGGGCATTAGAGGTATGAAGTTCTAATGGAGGGCTATGGGAAAGGGGAGCATTTATAGTAGTTGGTATGGAAAATTCAGAAGATTTTGTCACAATATGAAAAATCTCCCTTGCTGCAGTGGATATTCAACTTCAAACTAAAAATGTACTGAAGAATGATGTCTGAATTAAATACAGAAGTTGCTCTAGCAATTGAAGAAGTAGAGAAGCTCCCGAAGCACTCATACAATAGTATCCACAAAAAAGCAACCTCAATCCGCTTCAAATTTCGTCCAGTTCATACCAACCTCTAGACGATATAAGAACTGAACATTTCGAAACTCTAAAGATTGAAAGAATCATCTAGGAATACTGAAGGCAAAAAGATGGAGAAGACTCGGATGATTTAGATAATAACTTTGAGGAGTCTATTCATAGGCATAATAAGTGAAAGAGCTGAAGGTTTTGCCAAGAACTTGTTCAAAACAAACCAAAAGAGTCAAAAGATTCACGTGAAAAAGCTAAAAAGTTTAGCTCAAAGTACTGTTTATAGTACTGTGGTGTACTGTTCATGTACTATTTGGTACTGTAGCAGAAACAGAAAAAACGAGAAAATGAGTGGAAAAGTCAATCTGTCAGCAACAAACTCAACAGATGCAAATAATTGGCCTTTGTTAGCCAAATGGGGTTTGTAAAATTCTAGTGCGCTTTTTTATTCCTATATAAGGCAGGGTATGTAAACGTTACGGGGCTGAGCTCACTCTCCCTAGAAATAAAATTGTGTGGTTTGCTATGACTCCCTAAACCACTCTCCTCTCTTCCTTTTTGCTTGATAAAATTCTTTAAAACTAAAAATGTCTTAATAAATCATGATAGTTTGCTTTGCACTTGTCATAAATGTGGAACCTGTGCATCAGAAACTACTCTAAAATTTTCTATGACATGAGTCAAAGAATGAAAATGAATTTGGTGGCTAACAGGTAGCCCTTATTTTAAGATCGAGGAAGGGCCGTGTGTGTGGGATAACATTCTAGATACAAATTCTTTTTTTGTTTTTTCTAACTTGTATCATGTGCAAATTTTATGGTATCATTTTAAACCCAATCTACAAAAAAGTCATCCCTAAATTGAAATGAGAGTGTGGGGTGAACAAGCAGGAAATCAAGTGAATGGTGATAAAGAATGAATAAAGGGTTATAGAGATGTGTTGGGTCTAAATAAGTTATAAACTCATTTATGACTCATCTAACACTTATATTACGTGTAAGTTTTTATGTGACCCATTTTGTTAATATAATGAACCAATTTATGATCTATTTAACACTCACATGGGTTAAAAAATAGGTCAATGACCCAATTTGATTGGTTTATAATTTAGGGACCGCATCGTATATTTACTAATAGTTTAGAAGACCACATTGAACAAATTAAAATTCTAAAGATGACAGTATATATTGGATCAAAATTTAGAAATCATTGTGTTATTAAAGCACGTGAAATTGTCCTTAGTGTTGCGCAATTTGGTCAAATGGCAGGTTCCAATCCGAATGAGAGTTCAATCCACTGTATTTATTCTTTTGATCTCGACACTCGCTTGTAACTTGTGAAGGGTCAAGGTCACCCAAACCTCCTCCGATTGGAAATGCCCCGAGGCATTCATTTCCAAGTCATTCACGAATTGGAGTACTTTTCACAGCAAGCAGGCTCTGTCTTCTAATGGTTAATAAAGCACATGAACCATTTAGAATCACCAAGCAAGAAAAGCCAAGCATATTCTCTCCAAGTTGTTGCGAAGAAAGCCCAACGTACGTAAGAACTCAAAATAAACAACGTCTGCCAAGCAATAAACACATGGATAGGATAGGGAAGGCATATATGCGGTGTGATGGGAAAGGAAACTGGTTTTCCTCCCGCTACAAAAGGCCTGATCTCCAGACTTTGGCTGCATCTTTTGCCTTCCCCCTCTATTTCGACCGACAAGGACCGAGAGAGAAGAATGGAGGTTTCACATTTCAGCCACGAGCATCCGCTGACCCTCTGCACGGCAGAGGACGCTGGCGAGCCATGCAACGTATGCTCGAGACCCATCTTCGATCTCGGTTACGTTTGCTACGACTGCGGCTTCCTCCTCCACAAGAAGTGCGCCAAATTGCCTCGTAAAGCCCACCACCGCCTTCATCCCAAACACCCTCTGGCCCTCCTCTTCAATTCATCGGAAACATTCCAGTGCAACGTCTGCAAGAAAACTGGCTCTGGGTTTGCCTTCCGATGCTGCGAGTGCCAGTACGTCCTGGACGTGACCTGTTTCTTAAGGCATCAGCCTTATCTTGATCCCTCTCCTCTAGAAGGGAAAACAAGGAAGCTACAGCATTTCAGCCACAATCACACCCTGACGCTTTGCTACCTCACACAGCAGAGTAAAATGAACTGCAAAGGATGTGGACAGCAAATTTCGGGTCCAGCTTATTGCTGCAAGGAATGCGATCAGCTCACACTCCACAAATCCTGCGCTCAATGGCCACGGCAGAAGGAACATCCTTTCCACCCGTCGCACTCCCTCACACTCTTTACAGAATCGCCTTATCCTTCTGGGCGAGCATTGTGTAATGCCTGTAGGAAGGGCATCAGTGGTTTTGTGTACCACTGCAACAAATGTTCATTCGACCTCGACTTGGTATGCGCTTCTCTTACACCTTCGCTGAAACATGAGAAGCATGATCACCTCCTTACTTTCTTTGAAGAATTGAACAGTCAAGTTCCGTGTAATTCCTGCTCCAAACCGTGCAGCAACAATCTTTACCGATGCGTTACCTGCAACTTTAATGTGCACTCCACTTGTCTTCCTTTTCCAAGCACCGTTAAGCGCATACACCATCGCCATTCTCTTATACTCAAAGACTCCACTCTCGAGGAGGATCCGAGTGGGATTCTCTGCGCAGAATGCAAGAAGAAGATAAGCCCAAAGGCCCGGGCTTATTACTGTGCAGAATGCAGCTATGGAGTTCATCTTGAATGTGTAGGCTCCGAGGTAAATTCAGCTCCCCCTACTTCTCAGATTTATATATAATAGACGTAAGGCGCCGAGAACCTAATGAGCGTGCAATCTTTTCAATATACATCCGTTAGTGTCTATGCTACCAAAAAATGATTTAACTTATTTTGCACATGTATACTAATAAAAATCTCAATAAGAGAACGTAATTATAAATCATATCAAATTAAATAAAGTAATTTGATTCGTACAACTTGGCAATTAATTCGTTTTTTGATATATTAATCTTATAGTTGGCTGAAAATAGTTGGTTGTTTCGCGAAATTAATGTAAAAGGTAGTGGAAGGTGGTGGGGGCCTGCGGCCTTCCACAAAGGTTCATTCTCCTCTCGTTACCTGCAATGCTGCTCTTCTCTAGATATTGCTTCCATCCACACGTTATTCTTGATTTCCATAATTTCTTCCTTTCCTAATACGGCATCTTCCATCCTAGGCAAAAGCAACTAATCAGATGAAGCGACTTAATATAGCTAACTCGACCTTTTTTCTATGGACAGGAGCAGTCGGATCGAGGGAAACTCCTACAAGACATTGCAAGGGTTCGAGAAGAGCTAGACGCAATTGCCGCTCAGCTGAAACGGGACAAAAAATCAGGATCGACGAAGATACAGGCATGAGCAGGAAATCAATCCAACATAACACAACAGCAACCTGAGCTAAGAAAAAATTGAAATGCCCACCAATAGGGGAAAGTGAGATCCTATAATCTTCGCTCTGTCGAAACCATCATGCCTGAAACCTAGTGCCACTTGCTGGAGTCAGGTTAGATATTTAGGACTTAGTACTATTTAGGACTTAGTACTTGTGTCATGCATCTAGATGTATTACTATAATATAAAAGGCCTATCCACATGTACAAAGGAAAGATTGACATGCTCCTAAATTATCAATAAATGATGCTACTCATAGATAGAATGCTCCCGTTACTTTGCTTCATACGGTGGTGGACTGTGACCAAAAAAAAAAAAAAAAAAAAAAAAACTGCAAAAAGTACGAATTTACAAAAGGATCATTGAAATACCCATACTATCGTAAAATCAATCATCACTGGGAGATTCTCGAAGAAATCAGCAGCCGGAGGAAAAAGCATAACAGCTTGCATGCAAAAAGAGACCGATAAGCATTGTAAACAATTTCAAAGAGTTTGCTTCGAGGAAATTTTCTGCGTACCCAGAATCGATAGGCGATCTGTCATCTGTGTAGGTTACAAGAACTAAGATTTATCACCTGCCCAGCAAGAGAATGCTGCGAAGACCGCAATAAAAATCACAAATCACATTCAATGTCGGCATACATATCCATCGGTCTAAATTTCTATCTAGACCTCCCCAAAAAATTTACTTTGACTCCCAATCTAAAACACCCAATTCGAGACTCTCCATTAGAAAGAGTCATAACACCGGTTTTGTTCCTCAGCAACGACAAAGAAGACAGCAGTACAGAGGGCACAATTACAGATAAAAAGGAACATCAAATGTGCACTGCAGGAAATTTTCAATTTTCCTTTTTCACATATCCAAGTGTGAAGAATTTGAGCTTTTCCTACATGAAGAGAACCCGGAAAAGAAGAGACAAGCGACTACTTCGATACCATCCGAAGACATTGAAGCAAAGAGCGTAAGCTACGAACATCTGTTCTTTGGCAATCATGCCCAAGCCCCCAAAAGAGAATTCATCTTCGCTATACCAAATGCGATCTTCGGCGTGAGAATCGGTTCACGAAGCTCCCGACTTGAGAGATCCCAAGAATGGTTAATCAGGAAGCCGACCATTGTACAGAACCCGAACCCCAAGAAGAACGGAGGCTCGTTTTGATGCTTCTCTTTGGTTGGACTTGTTTCAAGCGGAAATCTATGTATTGACTCTCATAAGATGATGGCATTTCATGTCATACCCTAAATCCTATGGAGATGAGAGAGTGACACGGCCATCCTTTCCCCAAAGGACATAGCCTCAACTATACCCAAAATATCCAATTTCTATAAGTTTCCACGATAATGATCTCGCTCTTGCGACCACTAACTAAAGGACCCAAAAAACATGGTAAGAAAAAGGAATGAGGTATTATGGCCTAGTTAATAATACATTTCTTCTAAACAGATTGAACAAGTATTATGCATATTTAAAATACAAACATAACTTATTTTCGCCAAATCCAAAATTTAACAAACCTTCAAGGCCAAAAATGGAATATTTCTTTCTTTAGCATAATATATCCATAGCCAAATACTTAAGATAATAACAAACAACCACCAATGGCTCAGTCCATTGGCAATACATGTCAATGGTTTATTTCATTGACTAATCTCATGCCATACATCAATGATCTATCTCATTAATATATCTCATAGGAAACCACATGTCGATGGTCTATCAATCAACCAATCTTTTGCTCAATATTAAACTATGGTCACAACACAATGCCTGGTGATAAGACGACCAAGATTTTTCCATTGACAAGGTCTCCACCTATTATTAGCCGATGGCTCGGCCCACAAGAATATCCTAGACTAATATGTGCATACCCAAAAGCTTCTCATTGGGCTCGAGTGATATTGGGCATAAATCGTTAACTCAATCTCCAGTTTTCCACAACCAAATCAAAAATCATTTCAATATCACAATGAGTTTTCCAAACCAATTTAGAATCCATTTCATAAACCAGTTCATAACGTAGGCATTTGATATATGGATATCAGAGTACCTTTCAAAACTACATTAATAAATCATAAACTTTTCAAGATTCTTTCATAAAAGGCTTTACAAACCATTTATAAGCAATCGTTCAAGTTGAAAACAAAAGATGACTTCTCCTTTCAAACAACAAAACAGCAGCCTCAATCATTTTTTAAAGATGCTATTTATTAACTCATAACATACTTAATTCATAATTTTTTTCAAAACATGAGTTTAAAACACAAAAAAGAAATAGTCTCACTCACTTGGGAAAAACTGAAAAGCAACCTATGATTGTTACTTAAGCCCCCGTACTTGAATTCCTAACAAATAACCCAAAAATGACATTGAAAGACTGAATAAAATGATATTTTGATGAATGACTTGGCCACGCTATGCCTAATCGTCAATAAAATGATGTCTATGTGCCAACGAAAAGCTTGACCATAGCAGAAATCTAATGATGTCCACTATGGGTAACTCGCGCGGTAATCTTCTTCGCATCATAACTTCCTCCACATAAGTCCATTTCAAATAAGTATACAATCCATAAAATGCCCTTTTGATATAATACAAAAACATTAACTTGGCTGTCCCAAAACATTGTCGAAAACGGCTGAAATTCAGCTCAAATGTTACTGTTTGGAACCTGACCAGCATGCGTGATAAACTTCAAAAATTCATTCTGGGCAAATCCTATGCTCACATTCAAATTCGTAAAATGTTATAGCTTGACAACATTCTCAACTAACATTTCTATATAAACTTACCACCCAAAAACTCCCCTATCAAAAACAAGTCAAAATCAACCTAAATCCGAATTTCAAGCCCTAATTGCAACGATTCTTTCAAATAGATAATTAGAGGCTTCGATTACTTATTGGCGTTGCAAAATAGAGTTGGGTCAGCTTGGCTAGTCGTACGGATCGAGAGCGTGGCAAAATTTTCCCGTTTCTCCCTTTTTTCCTTTCTCCTCGGTCGCTGCTCTTCTTCTTCTCGTTCACTTTGCTGGCTTGAGCGAACAAATATGTAGGGGAAGATTGAGGATGGGCCGGGCTTGGCTTGTTAGGCCATATTATTACATCCCAGGTGTCCATTATCGAAAAATCAGCAAGAACTTGGTGATTCAGTGCCCATCGAAAAATGTCGCATGACGACTTGGAACTCAGCGGGAAACAAACGTTGTTCGACCTTGTTCTGGGTTTGGTAATCTAATGTAATTTGAGGAACGACATATTACACAATGCCCACCACATGAAAGTTCAGCATTGGCTCTAGGCTTTGCGATCCTCGGAACGTTCATTTCACAGTACCGTCTCGTGGATTTTGAAGGCAAAGTGAGATCACCAAGAAAGGGAGGCACTAAACAGGCACATGTCAGGGCGATTATCGAACTGTCCTCCAGAATCCCACTAAGCTTTCTAATAGCATGCACCATCGCTCGATTATATGATGCCTTTCGAGCTCGACAACCAGTATTTCCACAACATCCTCCAAGGCAGGAGTCTCCAACCATCTGATAAATGCCTTCGTCAATGACGATCATGAAGGTGCAATTTCAAGGTGTCTTGGAGAAGCTTTCTTCCACGCTTTTTATTACTCCATTGTGCAAGATGGGGAATATCAATGTGCTCACCGTGAAATGGAGATGTTGAGATAGACGTGTTAGTGTTATGTTGAGAAACATATATGAATTGAGAAACATATATGAATTGTGTTAAATAAATTCTCACATCGAATAATTAGTGTGGTGTAGTACAGTTAGTATATCACGGTTGGCTCATAACTCATTGATTTATATTTTTGAATGAAAGTGGATTTGACTTAATACGTTGATTGGTGAATATTTTAAGGAAGAAATCTAGTGGCGAATGATTGCACATGGGGCTTAATAATATTTGTGTGAAAAAAAATAGATTTTGCTACCATATATACATGAGGGGCTTTAACAAAGTTTGCTTCTCTATGAAATCTAGTGACAAATGATTGCACATGGGGCTTAATAATATTTGTTTGAAAAAAATTAGACTTTGCTACCTTAAATACATTAGGGGCTTTAACAAAGTTTGCTTCTCCATGATACATTGACGAAACCTTAATGTAAGGTAAATATATCATACAAGTTTGATTTTTTTTTTAATGAAAAAGGGCTAAAGTCGAAAACAAAAATTTAACGTCGTAAATCTACTATCGACATTTAATCACCTAATAAAATATGAAGCAACTCCGTAGGAGGTAATTGAGAGAAACTAGTATCCAAGCACTTGTCAATTCCAATATTAGCAAGTTAGTCAGCTAGAGCGATTTTCCTCCGAAAAGTTATATTGCACTTTTAAACTCAAAGTAAGAGTGCAACAATCTTCTGATATCTTTAATCAAAGCAGGGCCAGGATAATCAATCCTAAGCTCCGAACTAAGAAAATTAGTGATGGCTTTAGAGTCAATCTCAACAATAACCTTATGAGATCCAAGTTTGAAATTTTTGGCGTCACATAAAAAAGTTTAGAGTATATGTGTCACAATCAGCATAATTGAGAATATTTTTATGGCTTTTTCCCTTTTTTTTTCACTCTTCACTGCCAAACCAGTCTTCGTTGATCCTGATAAAAGACAAACTTAACCAAACTGATAATATAAAACTCACCCAACATAAATTAATAAAAAAGTTATAAAGTGCTGTTCATTGCTGTATTACATTGTGTCAAAAGCTCTGGAGAGGGCCATGAATCGCCTAATTTCAACGTAATTCTCCACGAAGTACCTGAACAAGAGGTCAAGATCGTGCCACCAGAATAAACAAGTGACCGATCTTGCAAGTTCACCACAGATGGTGGCACTTCGGCCGAGGTTAACTTACTTCCACTTCATCTTTCACCAACCGCCCCTTTTTTTTCTGGTCATACTCTTCAATGTTTGGAATCTTGCTAGGCCTCATGGCCGGTTAATCTTGTTAAATATTGTGAAATCCAATGAGAGTACAGTAAACAGTGATAGCAACTATCTAAGAATGCAAAGGACTGCCGTCCAGAAGAAGCAGAAACTTTACCAAAAGGATTCCTACTCTAGCATCCTCAAGCAAACAGACGATCCCCTATTAACGTGACAAGCACGGGATTAAAGATAAGAGTGAAGAGATGTGACAAAAAATGGGACTAAATAAAGACTGTTAAAGAATATAATTCTTGTCAAAGCTCACAAGTTTCTTACAAGCTCCAAAACCTGGCAAGGCCACGGAACTGCTAGCGGTTCACGTGACAAACGTGGGTGACATTTTCAAGAGACTTCCACATGCACGCACCTCTATTACTTCTCAATTTTTAACTTGAAAATTTCTAGCAGAAAGGGAACAAGACAAAATAATAGTGGTTTAAAGTATAATTATAGATTGTGAAATAATACTTATTGTTGAATGAGCAGTGAATGGCTCGTCTTGCTGGTATGTACATAAATAAAGGAGACTTTGGACTTAGCACGATGACTTGGAATTTAATCACCCTACCCATGGCACATACAGATGGATCGTAAAGATTTAGCATGATGACTTGGAATTCAAAGGGAAACAGACTTTAATCGACCTCGGTCTACGTTCTAATAATCCAACGTTGTTTAAGGAACGATGTGTCACGTAATGACCACTACACGAAAAATCGACATTGCCTTCTGGCAAATGTTGATGGTAATCACCGACTGAGTATGAAATTTTGTGGCGGAAGGCATGTAATCCTTAGTTTTGGGCAATCTGATCAGTCATTCAGTCATGGCAACGATATTTTCATTTTGCTCTTGGAGCATCAAATGGCAGTGTTTCAATCCGCACGAGAGAGATCAACCCATCTGCGTAATCTTTCGATCTGGACACTCCGCGTGTAATTTGTGAAGGATCAAGGTCACCCAAACGTCCTCAGATTGGAGATGCCCGAGGCTTTCATCTCCAAGTCATTCGCGAATTGAGTTTATAACACAGGAAGCAGGTTCTATCTTCTAGTGGTTAATAAAGCACATAAAACCATTCGAATTCTCCATGCAAGACAAGGCAAGAATATTCGCGCCAAGGTATGCGGAGAAAGCCAACGTCGGATAAGAACTCGAAGTAAACAAAGCGAAAAGATAGGCAAGGTATATATGCTGTGTGATGGGAAAGGAAACTGGATTTCCTGCCGCCATATAAGGCCTGACCTCCAACCCCCTTCCCCCATTCTGATTGAAAAGGGGAGAGAGAGAGAGAGAGAGAGAGAGAGAGAGAGAGAGAGAAGGATGCAGATTTGCCATTTCAGCCACGAGCATCCCCTGACCCTCTGTACGATAGAGGAAACCGGTGAGCATTGCAACGGATGCTCAAAACCCGTCATCGATCTTGGCTACGTTTGCCACGACTGCGGCTTCCTCCTCCACAAGAAGTGCGCCAAGTTGCCCCGGAAAGTCCTCCATCGTAATCATCCGAAACACGCTCTCACCCTCAACTTCATTTTATCGGAAACCTTCAAATGCGCCGTGTGCAAGAAAACTGGCTCAGGGCTCGCCTTCCAATGCGCCGACTGCAAATACAGCATGGACGTGACCTGTTTCTTAACGAGTCAGCCATATCCTGATGCCCCTCCTCAAGATGGTAAAACAAGGAAGCCACCGCATTCTACCGCGACAGTTTGTCTCCTCGCACAGCAGAGTAAAAGGAACTGTGCAGGATATGAACAGCAAATTCCAGGTCCAGCTTGTCGCTGCAAGGAATGCGATCTGCTCACACTCCGCAAATCCTGTGCTCAATTGCCACGGCAGAGAGAACATCCTTGCCACCCTTCGCACTCCTTCACACCCCTTAAAGAAGCACGTGCAATCTGTGATGCCGGTCGGAAGAGCACTGGTGGTTTTGTCAACCACTGCAACAGATGTTCATTTGACCTCGACTCGGTATGCACTTGTCTCACACCTTCACCGAAACAGAAGCAGCACAATGATCTCCCTACTTGCTCCCAAGAATCGCATGGTCAAGTTTCACGTAACTCCTGCAGCACACCGTGTAGCGACAATCTTTACCGATGCGTTAGCTGCAACTTTAATGTGCATTGCACTTGTCTTCCTCTTCCAAGCACCGTTAAGCACAAACACCATCCTCATTCTCTTACACTCAGAGAGCCCTCTCCCGAGGATGATTCAAGTTGGATTTGCTGCACAACATGCGAGAAGAAGATATGCCCAAAGTCCCGGGCTTATTACTGTGCAGAATGCTGCTATGGAGTTCATCTTGAATGTGTGGTCCCCGAGGTAAACTCAGCCTTCCCTATATAAAACAGAGATGTAAGGTGCCTAACCATACAACCTAACTAAGACACAGTCTTTTCAATATACATCCGTTAGTCTCTATGCTACCATAAGATGATTTTAACAGCTTCTTTTTGCTCATGTATACAAAATAAAAATTTCAATAAGAGGACTTAACTTCACTATAAATCATAACAAATTAAAATAAAGTAATTTGATTCGTTCCCATTAGCAATCAACTTGTTTTTTTTAAGACTAATCTTATAGTTGGCAGAAAATAGTTGGTTTGTTTCGCAAAATTAATGTAAAAGGTAGTGGAAGGTGGTGGGGGGCGTGCGGCTTACCGCAAAGGTTCATTCTGTCCACTTTGCTAATTCCATGATATACTGTCTCATCACCAGCATTGCTGCTACTCTCGAGATATTGTTTCCATCTACACGTTATTCTTGATTTCCTCAATTTCATCCCTTCCTAATACAACAGCTTCCATCCTTGGCAAAGGCAACTAATCAGATGAAGTGACTTAATATGGCTAACTTGACCTTTTTCCATGAACAGGAGCAGTCGGACCGAGGGAAACTCATACAAGACGTTGCGAGGGTCCGAGAAGAGCTAGAAGCAATTACCGCTCAGCTGAAACAGGACAAATAGGATTGATGAAGATACAAGCATGAATAGGAAAAGGAAAACATTCCAACATAACACGACAAGAACCTGAGCTAAGAAAAAAAGTGAAATGCCCACCAATAAGTGAAAGTGAGACCCTATAATCTTCGTTCTGTTGAAACCATCGTGCCTGAAACTCAGTAACACTTACTGTAGTCAGGTCAGATGTTTAGGACTTAGTACTTGTGTCATGCATCTAAATGTATTACTGTAACGTACAAGCCAATCCACATGTGCAAAGGAAAGATCGTCAAGCTCTTAAATTATCAATAAATGATGGCACTCATAGATGGAATGCTCACGTTACTTTGTTTCCAATGATGGTGAACTGTGACCATCAAAAAAAAAAAAAAAGAACCGCAAAAAGTGTGAATTTACAAAAGGATTATTGAAATACCAATACTGAAGTAAATTGGCCATCATCTGGAGATTCTCGAAGAGAACAATCAGCAGCCGGAGGAAAAAGCAGAATAACTTGAATGAGAAAAGTGACTGATAAGCATTGTAAACAATTCAAAAAAGTTTGCTTCGAGGGAATTTTCTGCGTACTCTGAATCGACAGGTGAACTGGATTTGTGCAGATTGCAAGAACTAAGATTTATCTCTTGTCCAACAGAACACTAAGAAGACTGCAATAAAAATCAGAAATCACATTCAATGTCGGCACACGCATACGTTGGTGTAGTAACACCACGATGCTCCTCTAGTGGACTGACAGACGGATGAATTCGTATTTAGACCTCCTCAAGAAATTTACTTTGACTCCCAGTTTGAAAAACCCAATGGGAGACTCTCCATTGGAGAGAGTCATAACACCGGTTTAGTTCCTCAGCATGATCACCTCGACATCAGTCAAAAGCAACGAAACAGAATTCATCAGTAAAGAGAGTACAACAACGGATAAATAGGAACATCATCTGTGCACAATTGCAGAATATTTTCATTTATTTTTCTCACATGCCCAAGAGTGAAGAATTTAAGCTTTTCTTACATAAAGAGAACCCAAAAAAGAAGAGAAAAGCGATGACATCAAAACCATCCGAATACACTGAAGCAAAGAGCGTAAGCTAAGGACGTCTGTGCTTTGGCGTTCATGCCCGAGCCCCCGAAAGAGAATTCATCCTCACTATACCAAATGCGATCTTCAGCACAGAGAATCGGTTCACGAAGCTCCCCACTTGAGAGAACCCGAGAATGGTTACTCAAGAAGCCGACCCTTGTGCAGATCAAAACCCGAGAGGAAGAGAGGCTCGATTTGATGCTTCTCTTTGGTTGGACTTCTTTCAAACAGAAATCTATGTATTGACTCTCCATCAAATGACGGGATTTCAGGTGTCCATTATCGAAAAATGGGTTTGAACTTGGTGATTCAGTGCCCATTGGAAAATGTTGCATGACCACTTGGAATTCGGCGGGAAACAAACACTGTTTGAGCTCCTTGTGACTTTGGTAATCTAATGTCATTTGAGGAACGATGTGTTACACAAGGCCCACCACATGAAAGATCAGCATTGGCTCTAGGCTTTGCGATCCTTGGGAACATTCATTCCACTGTACGGTCTCGTGGATTTTGAAGGCAAAGTGAGAGAGAATGAAAATCAAACTTAGGTATATTGAAAAGACTACGTGTTAATTAGATACACATTCGCGTACGCTTTCAATCTCTACACTCCGCATGTAATTTGTGAAGGATCAAGGTCACCCAAACTTGGCCTCAGATTGTGGATGCCCAAGGCTTTTTCTCCAAGTCATTCATAATTTGAGTTTACTTATAAAAGACAGATTCTATCTTCTAGTGGTTAATAAAGCACATAAAACCATTTGAATTCTTCATGCAAGACAAGGCAAGCATATTCCCATCAAGGTTTGGGAGAAGGCCAACGTCGGATAAGAACTCGAAAAAGACAGCGAAGGTATGAATGCTGTGTGATGGGAAAGGAAACTGGATTTTTTTCCCGCCAAACTCACTCCAGGTTAAATACTAATGAAAGCCCATTAAAATCAAAGTGATTTGTACAATGTCGAAGCTAATTCGACAACAAAGGATATTAGCAAAAGCACCTAGAAAGCATTGCTTTCAATTGAGTTTGGGAACACAACATCGAAACCTAATTGACCATGCTGGACAGTGGAAATAAAGCCTGATAGACACTACTCTTTGGCACCCTTTTAAGCATCAACCATTCCTACCCAAATCTTGTTGTCAATTCCATCTAAACGCTTTGTCTTCAACAACATCTCTTGACTTGGACACGTGGTAATCAACTACTTTATTATCAAATTATGTATCTCTACTTGTAGATCCACTAGAATCTAGCCCAAGGGCTCTCGAAATCCTTGGCCATCCTTCATTTCCATGATTACCATGGGTTAGGTTGATATAAATCACAGCCCGCACGTGACAGTGAGAATGATTTCAAAGGCTTTTATCCCTTGTGATTAGCACATGATAGCAAAGGTATGTTTTGGTATCAACAGCTATGTTTGCCACAATGCAACTTCCTCCTCCATAAGAAGTGTGCCAAGTTGCCTTCAAAAGAAAACTACAAAAAGTATGAATTTATGAAAGGATTAGTGATATATCAATATTGTTGTGAAAAGCAAGCGATCGAACAATAAAATAGATAAAACAAGAAAATAGATTGGACACTAAATTTACGTGGTTCAATTGTAGCTACTTACGTCCATGGGATATTGACGAGCGATAACAAATTTCACTATAGATCAAACAATATATGAAATTACAATCACACTTGAGTCATTTAAGTACTTTCAGTATTTCTCAAGTCTCAATAATGCTCAATAACTCACGCAGTGTTTGCTTAAGAAATACTCGTGAGATAATGTTTCAATTCCATGAAAGAATTATACATAAATTTTTACCACAAGAATTTAATCAACTTTAACACATAAAAGCTTTTGATGTAATTACATGAACGAAACCAATGAGATAACCCACTGCCAAGCACTCTTGGTAAAAGGCGCTTCAATATCTCTCTCCTTGATCAATTTGCACTGAACATGATGTGGACATTGAGCCATATCGAGGAGGAGGTGCTAGATACCCATTGTCTATTCCGACTGGTTCGATCACTCGAGCGAGGGCCAAGCAATTTAGGCAAGCTGTTGGCGTCATGGTTCGTGATCTTTGGCGTGGAGATAATCTTGGATCAAATCTTGAAGAATCTTGGAAATCTTGGCGCATTTAATTATCTGCTCACCAAATATTTGACCAAGTCAAAAAAAAAATTATCTTGTTATTTAAATATTTTCTAGAATATGACGCATTAGGTTTCTAGGGTTGGTTTTAGGGTTTGTGTGGCGGCTAGAAAGCCTATATTAAGGATTTGCCGAATTTCTTTGGGAGACAGAGATATTTTATTTTTGAGGAAAAGAAATGAGAGGTTCTCTTTTACTGTTCTTTTGAGGACTTGACCTTATCAAGATTCTCTTGTGGCGGTCGATTCGACTTATCGAGCGAGATAGCGAATTCTTTCGCTCATGGCGTCTATAATGTTGGTTAGTTGACACGCGTTCGTCAACAGGTCACGTTCATACTGAGGTTGCCAATCACAGGTTTGATTGGAGGTCGAGGTTCACAATTCGCACCATCCGGGCATTCGTAGAACGATCTTTCCACAACGATTTACATCATTTGGTATCAGAGCTTGCTTCTACAAGGTTTATTTATCTTTAATTTTCTGTTTATATTCGGCAATTCAAGATTTATTGAGCTAGGGTTTCGGTTCTAGCCAATTTAAAGATCTGATTGCTTTTGTGCTTCCATACGTAGTTGTTTGCTGTTAGTTTTAATTTTTTTTCCTAACATCTTAAATTGTATCTGAGTTCGTCAAAAAAAAAAAGAAAAAGAAAGTTCGTCAAAAAAAAGAAGAGAAAGAAAACGCACAAAAAAAAGTGCACAAGAGAAAAAAAAACAGATTCGGCAGAAAAAAATAGCCGAACAAAAAAAAAATCAAGAAGGCGACTCGTTTGTTAGTGTACTGAATTGAAACAAAATCAATAGTGATTTGCGTTTTAATTGGAATTTCGAAAATTGTACTTGTTGGTTTGAAATTGTTACTTGCTGAATTGATTATCGTAAGGGGGTTGAGAGACAGGTTTTGAGTCCAATAAAGAGCTTGTGAAAAGAGAATACAAGAGGAAAAAGGCAAGAGTGTGTAAGCTTAATTGAGGGTGGAAAAAGCCTAGACTTGAGTTAAACACGAGGGGAGTGACAAACACCTAGAGAGAAACACGTAAGGGAGCGATTGGTGAGGATTTTTGTGACTAATGTTTACTTGCGGGTCTAAAATATGTCGCGCGAAGAAAGTGTGAATCAAAGGGAGGTTGACTCCATACGAAGGGATGAAGCGCTCGTGGAAAGCATCCAGCAATTAAGGGCTGAGTGGAGGAGCTTAGTGGCCGAATGATGGGAAATGGCATGAGGGTTGATGGTGACCGAGAGCTACCCTGGGGAAGGCCGCAACATCAGCGAGACGCCTCTAGAACACGACATAGAAGGCAGCGACATTATGATGATAATGAGGCCGACATGGAGGATGATCGAGATGCTTGATTTGGAAGGTGGAATGGAGCCCGAGGGTTTAGACACCGAGAAGATAATGAACTTGGCAATATCAAGATGAAGATTCCTTCTTTCCAAGGGAAGAATGATCCCGATGCGTATCTAGAGTGGGAGAAACGCATGGAGATGGTATTTTATTGCCAACAATACTCTGAGCTCAAAAAGGTGAAAATTGCAACTGTTGAATTTACTGATTATGCTATAATTTGGTGGGATCAACTTGTGACTAGTAAGAGGCGCAATGGTGAAAGACCAATAGAGACGTGGGATGAGATGAAAGCGGTGATGAGGAGGCGTTTTGTACCAAGTCATTACCATCGAGATTTGTTTCAAAAATTACAAAATCTCACACAAGGCAATAAGAGCGTGGAAGAGTATCACAAGGAGATGGAGATTGACATGATCCGAGCTAATGTGGTGGAGGATCGTGAGGCCACAATGTCAAGATATTTGAGTGGTTTGAGCCAAGACATAGCAAGGGTGGTGGAGCTGCAACACTATGTTGAATTGGAGGAATTGGTGGACAAAGCCATCAAAGTTGAGTGGCAATTGAAGTTGGACTGAAATCACAAGAGTGGAGGAGGTTCAAATCAGAATTGGAGATCCAATTGGAAGGGAGATGAGGAGCCAAATTGGAGAGGAAACAACACCAAAACCGAAACCTCAAAGGAGAAGGAGAGGGACGGTAAAGTTGGAACGAATCCGATTTCAGGTAAAACCGAAAACCCTAACACTAAAACTCGTGAAATTAAATGTTTTAAGTGTTTGGGCAGGAGTCATATGGCGAATCAATGCCCTAATAGGAGGGTGTGATCATGATTGGACATGGCGTTATTGAGTCCGAAAGTGAAAGGGAAGAAGAGGATGATGAGATGCCACCGTTGGAGGATTGTAGTGATGGAGAAATAGCTATAAAAGGAGACTTATTTGTGGTTAGGCGTTCTCTTAGTGTGCAAGTAAAGGAGGAGGAGCATCACCAACAAAGAGATAACTTGTTTCATACAAGATGTGTGGTGAATGGTAAGATCTGTAGTTTGATAATTGATGGAGGTAGTTGTGCAAATGTGGCAAGTTGTATTATGGTGGATAAGTTGGGTTTGAAGACGACAAAGTACCCTAGTCCTTATAGACTTCAATGGTTAAATGATAGTGGTGAGGTGAAAGTGTCGAAGCAAGTTTGAATCCCATTTGAGATAGGGAGGTACAAGGACGAGGTAGAGTGTGATGTTGTACCTATGCAAGCGGGTCATATCTTGCTTGGAAGACCATGGCAATATGATCGAAAGGTACATCATGATGGGTCTACTAATCGTTATTCATTGGTGATGAATCAAAAGACTTATACCTTGGTACCAATGACACCTAGTGAGGTGTATCAGAATCAGTTAAAGTTACAACGAGAAGCCGGGTGTATCAAAATCAGTTAAAGTTACAACGAGAAGTCGAGAGAGAGAGAGAGAGAGAGAGAGAGAGAGAGAGAGAGAGAGAGAAGTGAGAAATCCGAGGGCTTGCATGGTGTGTTTGAGACGCAAGAAAAAGGAGAAGCCGAGAGGAGAATCGTGGTAAAAACCGAGGGAAAAGAAGAGAGGAAAGAAAATAGGCAAAAGAATTTTTATGCAAAATTGAGTGATGTGAGGAGAGCTTTAGTTCTAGATCGACCGATGCTTGTACTTTTGTACAATGAGGTTTTGTTTTCTACTAACGATCTTGACCCAAGTTTGCCTAGTCCTATTGTGTCTTTATTACAAGAATTT
This sequence comes from Eucalyptus tenuipes, assembly GCA_014182365.1. NCBI lineage: Eukaryota > Viridiplantae > Streptophyta > Magnoliopsida > Myrtales > Myrtaceae > Eucalyptus > Eucalyptus tenuipes. The sequence goes on along the minus strand of CM024540.1, from coordinate 25,180,137 downwards.
GAAGATGTTTTTCTGATGAACTTCCTGGAGAGATACCACCGATTCGAGGCATAGAACATCAAATCGACTTGATTCCTGGTGTGTCATTACCTAATCGACCTGCATATCGAAGCAATCCCGAGGAGACAAAGGAACTTCAGCGACAAGTTAGCGAATTATTGGAACGAGGGTATGTGAGAGAGAGTCTTAGCCCGTGCGTCATTCCTGTTTTATTGGTGCCAAAGAAGGATGGAACTTAGCGAATGTGTGTCGATTGCCGAGCAATTAATAATATTACGGTAAAGTATCGACATCCTATTCCTAGGTTAGATGACATGTTGGATGAGTTGCATGGTTCTTGCATTTTCACTAAGATCGATTTGAAAAGTGGCTATTATCAAATTAGGATGAAAGAATGTGATGAATGGAAAACTGCATTTAAGACTAAGTATGGATTATATGAGTGGTTAGTCATGCCATTTGGATTAACTAATGCACCAAGCACGTTTATGCGACTTATGAATCATGTTTTGTGTCCTTTTATTGGTCGATTTATGGTTGTCTATTTCGATAACATCTTGATATATAGCCGAAGCCTTGATGACCATATTGAGCATGTGCGAGCTGTCTTGCAAGTTTTAAGGGCTGAGCAATTATACACTAATATAAAGAAGTGCTCTTTTGTTACTAACAATTTAGTATTTCTAGGATTTGTTGTTAGTGCTGATGGTATACAGGTTGATGAAGAAAAGGTCAAAGCAATCCGTGAATGGCCAACGCCTAAGACCGTAGGAGAGGTGCGTAGCTTTCATGGATTGTCGAGTTTTTATCGGCGATTTGTGAGAAATTTCAGCACCATTGCCGCACCTTTGACTGAGGTTATCAAAAAGCACATGGGTTTCACGTGGGGAGAAGAGCAAAAGAAAGCATTTAATTTGCTAAAAGATAAGTTGACTAATGTTCCTTTATTATCTTTGCCGAATTTCAGTGCTACTTTTGAGATAGAGTGTGATGCTTCTGGTACAGGAATTGGAGCCGTGTTGATGCAAGGAAGGCGTCCCATAGCTTATTTCAGCGAGAAATTGAGTGGAGCAACATTGAATTATCCTACCTACGATAAGGAGATGTATGCTTTAGTGCGAGCTTTGGAGACTTGACAACATTATTTATGGCCAAAGGAGTTTGTGATCCACACCGATCACGAGACCTTGAAGTACTTGAAAGGCCAACAGAAGTTGAATAAAAAATATACCAAATGGATGGAGTTCATCGAGACTTTTCCATATGTGATCAAGTACAAGAAAGGTACGGAGAATGTGGTAGCCGATGCACTTTCTCGAAGGTATGCGATTCTAACTATTTTAGAAGCAAAGTGTTTAGGTTTTGAGCATATCAAGGACTTATATACTGATGATGATGACTTTGGGAGAGTATTTGAAGCATGTGAACATACTGCATTTGATAAATTCTATAGGCATGAAGGTTATATTTTCCGTGAAAACAAGCTACGTTTGCCTAAGTGTTCTTTGTGTGAATTGTTGGTGTGAGAAGCGCATAGTGGTGGTTTAATGGGGCATTTTGGCATTAATAAAACTTATGAAGTGCTACATGAACATTTTTATTGGCCACATATGAAGAGAGATGTCACACGTGTTTGTGAGAGATGCATTGCTTGTAAGCAATCGAAGTCTACAACTAAACCTCATGGCTTGTATACACCATTACTTATTCCAACACATCCTTGGACTGATTTTTTATGGATTTTGTGTTAGGATTGCCTAGGTCTAAGAATGGTAGAGATTCTATTTATGTGGTTGTTGATCTGTTTTCAAAGATGGCTTATTTTATACCTTGTCATAAAACTGATGATGCATCTCATGTTGCTGATTTGTTCTTCAGGGAGGTTGTACGCTTGCATGGCATGCCTAAATCGATTGTTTTAGATCGAGATTCTAAATTTCTTAGCTACTTTTGGAAAACATTGTGGAAAAAATAGGAACACGGTTGTTATTTTCTACTACTTGTCATCCACAGACCGATGGTCAAACCGAGGTAGTTGATAGAACTTTAGGGGTATTGTTGCGTGCAATTATTAAAAAGAATATAAAATCTTGGGAAGATTGTCTACCACATGTTGAGTTTGCATATAATAGGAGCATGCATTCTGCCACTAAATTTACAGGTTGTCTATGGTTTTAATCCGTTAACTACGTTAGATTTAACCCATTTACCTGTTGATGAGCGTGTGGATTTAGATAGAGCAAAGAAAGCAAAATTTGTCAAGGTGTTGCATGAGAAGACGTGCGCAAGTATTGAGCGCAAGACTAAGCAATATGCAAGGCAAGCCAACAAAGGGCGCAAGGAAGTGGTGTTTGAACCCGGCGATTGGGTTTGGGTTCATATATGCAAGGAGCGATTTCCTGAGCAGCGACATTCTAACTTATTATCGCAAGGGGATGGACCATTCATGGTGTTGGAAAGAGTTAACAATAATGCATATAAGCTTGATCTTCCAGGTAAGTATGACGTTAGTGCTACATTTAATATTTCTGACTTGACTCTTTTCAATGCAAGTGATGATTTGAGGGCAAATCCTTTGCACGGGAGAGGGAATAATGTGGACATCGAGCCATATCGAGGAGGAGGTGCTAGGGACCCATTGTCTATTCTGACTGGTTCGATCACTCGAGCGCGGGCCAAGCAATTTAGGCAAGCTGTTGGTTTCATGGTTCGTGATCTTTGGCGTGGAGATAACCTTGGATCAAATCTTGGAAATCTTGGCACAATTTAATTATCTATTCACCAAATATTTGACCAAGTAAAAAAAAAAATTATCTTCTTATTTAAATATTTTCTAGAATATGACGCATTAGGTTTCTAGGGTTGGTTTTAGGGTTTGTGTGGTGGCTAGAAAGCCTATATTAAGGATTTGCCAAATTTCTTTGGGAGACAGAGATATTTTATTTTTGAGGAAAAAAATTGAGAAGTTCTCTTTTACTGTTCTTTTGAGGACTTGACCTTATCAAGATTCTCTTGTCGCGGTCGATTCGAATTATAGAGTGAGATAGCGAATTCTTTCGCTCGTGGCGTCTATAACATTGGTTGGTTGACACGCGTTCGTCAACAGATCACGTTCATACCGAGGTTACCAATCACAAGTTTAATTGGAGGTCGAGGTTCACAATTCGCACCATCCGGGCCTTCGTAGAACGATCTTTCTGCAACGATTCACATCAGAACATATATATTTGAAACTCAGCTGGCCGAATATTGGTTTCCAAAGTCCATGTTTTGGACTTTCCAATTTTTTCCTTTCTTTAATGCCGACTTCAACGAGGAAACGATATTCCGTGTGGTTCGGTCAATAAATCCAAGTTCGGACTTTTCCTCTTTCTTTCCTTCTTGACCGACTTGAATATCGCTGGGCATAATTTCCGTAGATTTCAAAACTAGATTATATCCAATACAAAAGTTCAAGCTCATATTACTTTCCATTCTTGACAGCATCTTCAGCATGGAAATAATATCCCTAATCTTTAAAATGCCATTGAACTTTCATGTGTCGAGCACATGATTCAATTTGAATAAAATCGTTTAATAAGCTTAAACTCGAAACATATTTTAATAGATAATGTCGTAAAATTAACCATCATCGAGAGGTCCTTGAAGAGAACAATCAATGGATGGAGGAAAAAGCAGAACAACTTGACTGCAAAAGAGACTGATAAGCATTGTAAGCAATTTCAAAAAGTTTGCTTCGAGGAAATTTTCTATGTTCTTTGCATCAATAGGCTGTCTATTTCTAATATTGATCACCTGTTCAGCGGAGAACGCTAAGAAGACTGCAATAAAAATCAGAAATCACACTCAATGTCGGCACAAATATCCATCGGTGTAGTATCACCACAATGCTACACTAGTGGACTGACAGACGGATGAATTCCTAGCAAGGCCTCCCTAAGAAAATTACTTTAGACTCCCAGTCTGAAACACCCAATTTGAGAATCCCTTTAGAGGGAGTCATAACACCAATCTCGTTCCGCAGTATGATCTACTCGACATCACTCACAAGCGATGACACAAAAGACAACAGTAAAGGGTGCACAATAACGGATAATCGGAACATCAGTTAGGCACAGCTGTAGGAAATTTTCCTCTCTTTTTTTCCCCACATATCCAAGAGTGAAGAATCTGATCTTGTCCTCCATGAAGAGAACCCAAAAAGAAGAGAAAAGTGACGGCATCAATACCATCCGACGACGCTGAAGCTAAGAGCGTAAGCTAAGAACATCTGTTCTTCCTCGAGCCCTAAAAAGAAAATTCATCTTTGCTGTACCAAATACAATCTTCAGTGCGGCGAATCAGTTCACGAAGCTCACGACTTGAAGAACCCAAGAATGGTCCAAACCCTGAGAAGAACAGAGTCTCGATTTGATGCTCTCTTTGGCTGGACTCGTTTTAGGTCGAAATCTATGTATTGACTCTCCATCAAATGACGGAATTTCAGGTCTCCATAATCGAAGAATCAGCTCGAACTTGGTGATTCAGTGCCCACCGGGAGATGTTGCATGATGACTTGGAATTCAGCGGGAAACAAACGCTTCTTCGAGCTCGTTCTGATCTTGGTAATCTAATGTCATTTGAGGAACGACATATTACACGAAAGTTCAGCGTTGGCTCTAGGCTTTGCGATCCTCGGGAACATTCATTCCACAGTACGGTCTCGTCGATTTTGAAGACGAAGTGAGATCACCAAGAATGGGAGGTACTTAGCAGGCACATGTTAGGTCGATTTTTGAGCTGTGGATGAGTCACGACTGTCCTTCAGAATCCCACTAAGCTTTCTAAATAGGGTGCGCCATCGCTAGATTACCTGACACCTTTCGGGTTCCGACCACCACTTCCTCAACATTCTCCAAGGCAGAGGTCTCCAACCATTTGATGAATGCCCTTGTCGATGACAATCTTGAAGGCGTAATTTCAAGACGTGTCTGGACTTAACGCCTCGAATGGAGAAACTTTCTTCTGCGCTTTTTGAAATTCAGTTGTGCAAGATAGAGAACATCAATGCGCTCATTGAGTGAATTGAATTAGGAAAATTCCACATCAAACAATTAGTGTGATATGGAACAATTAATATATCATAATTAATTCATAATTCATTGATTTAAACTTTTAAATAAATGTAAATCCAACTAGATATGTGTCTTCCAGCACCCATGTAGTTAAATTATCAACCGTGTTCATTGACAAAACATGAAGTAACTCTATAGGAATCTGTTGTTATCTTTAAACAAAGCAGGGCAAGCATTATCAATCATAAGCTCTAAGCTAAGAAGATTAATGATGAATTTAGAGGCGATCTCTATGATGATCTTATGAAATCCAAATTTGAGATTTATTATATTACAGAGAAAAATTTAAGATAAATGTACCACTGTCGGCCAGTTTGGATTTTTTGGAGATTTTTTCGCTTCTTTTATTACTCTTCGCTGCCGAACCAGTCTTTGTTGATTTCGATAAAGACAAACTTAACCTAATTGATAATATAAAAAGACTGACAAACAAACTTAACCTAACTGATAATAAAAAAACTTACCCAACATAAATTAATAAAAAACGTGTGCACTGCAGTTCATTGCTGCACTACAATGATTGGACCTAAAAAGCTCTGGACAGGGCCATGAATCACCAAATTTCAAAGTAATTCTCCTCAAAGTACTGAACAGGAGGTCGAGATCATGCCACCAAAATTAAAAAGCGACCAATCTTGCAAATTCTCCGTAGATGGTGGCACTTCATCCCCGGACTGTGGTGATCATTCGATGTCGCTCATCCGAGGTTAACTGACTTCCACTTCATCTTTCACCAATCTCCCCTTTTTTTCTTATCATACTCTTAAATGTTTGGAATTTTGCTAGGTGTCATGGCGTGTTAATCTTGTTAAATATCGTGAAATCCAATGAGAGTACAGTAAACAGCGATAGCAACCATCTAAGAATACAAAAGACTGCCGTCCAGAATAAGCAAAAACTTTACCAAAAGGATTCCTACTCTAGCATCCTCAAGCAAACAAACGATCCCCTATAACGTAACAAGCACAGGATTAAAGATAAGAGCGAAGAGATGTGACAAAAAATGGGGACTAAACAAAGACTTGAAGAATATATAATTCTTGTCAAAGTCTTCTGATGGCACCCACAAGTTTCTTACAAGAACCAAAGCCTGGCGAGCCTGTGGAACTGCTAGCAGTTAACGTCACAAACGTGGTTGACAATTTCAAGAGACTGCCACATTCACGCACCTCTAGTATTTCTCAAATTTTAACTCGAAAATATCTAGCAGAAAGGGAACAGGACAAAATAAGAGTGGTTTGCAGTTATATATTGTGATGAGAATACTTATTGTTGAATGAGCAGTGAACAGGTCATCTTGCTAGCATGTACATACATAAGAGGAGACTTTGGGCTTGGAGACCCACTGTGGTTAACCTGGACTCATGGAGACTGAGGTGCTTTACAGGAGTGACCTCGGCGGTTCCCTTCCGGTAAAAAACGTCCAAGCTCTCGCGTCTGAGGGCCTGAAGGAGGTTCCATCTCGCTATCTACGGCCTGCATCTGAACTTGGAGAAGTGTGTGAGACCTGGTCTCTTGAGATTCCTGTCATAGACATGATCAAGCTCGGTGAAGATCACCCTGATCACAGAGACGAAATCAAGAAGTTCCATTTGGCTTGTAAGGAATGGGGCTTCCTCCAGGTGCACCATCTTGAATCTTTCAAATCAAACCAAATTTATTTCATATCATGTTAATGGCATACTTTCAAAAAGTTTCAACTTCACAGTACTAATATGAAATTGATTCTCATGATGACACAGTTGATAAACCACGGCATATCAGAAGAGTTCATTCATCAAGTGAAGACAAATACAGAGAATTTCTTTAAGCTGCCATTTGAAGAGAAGAAGATTTACAAGCAGTTACCTAACTCCATCGAAGGCTACGGCCAAGCTTTTGTTATGTCGGAAGACCAGAAACTTGACTGGAATGACATGCTCCTCCTTTTGTACAACCTGCTTCTCAGAGAAACCTCAGGTTTTGGCCAAAGAACCCTGCCCTTTCAGGTGAGTTGAAACAGATCGATCACGTAGTAAAAGTTCCTAGGACAGCTATGCACATACAGAGAAACGAAGTAGCAAGAACATAATAATATATCTCCATCATCCAGGAGTCTGAGAAGTACACGCACAGTCGCCAAATGAGTCTAGCCAGTTCTTTTTCTTCTTCCTCTCTTTCTTGGGGATGAACAAAAGATAACATCAATTTCGGTTCCACATCTCAGAGCAACCCTTGACAGTTACTCTTCAGAATTGGTACGGATTTCGCTTTTCCTCCTTAGGGCTATGGCCAAGAACTTAGAAATTTCTCCGGATGTGCTTGCAAGCATGTTTGAAGAGGGGATACAAGGGATAAGACTAAACTACTATCCACCGTGCAAGCAAGCAAAGCAGGTCCTGGGTCACACCTCACACTCTGATGCCACCGGAATAACCCTGCTAACACAAGTGAATGATGTAGATGGATTGCAAATCAAGAAAAATGGTAAATGGCTACCTATTAAACCTGTTCCTGGGGCATTCATCGTCAATGTAGGCGATGTCATTGAGGTAGTACCATAATTTCAGTACCCCTTCCCCCATGCGTAAAAGTGATCCCATGATTGATCTTCACATCTGATGCAGATAATGAGCAATGGACAGTACAAGAGCATAGAGCATAGAGCAGTGGTGAATCCAGAAAAGGAACGCCTCTCAATTGCTGCGTTTCACAGTCCAAATATAGAAGCTTCGATCGGTCCATTTCCAGATCTTGCTAGAAAGAGCGCTGCACTGTACAAAACAACGAATCACGAGGATTACATGAGGCTGGTTGTCGCGAGCAGAGTCGATGGTAAAAGCCTGTTGGACAAATTCCGACTTAGTGATGTATGAATAGCTTGTATGATGAAGATCATTTAAAACTTGTCAGTGCTTGTACTATGTTAATCAAGAAAATGGACTGCAGTCTCATAGATGTGGAAAGAAACTACAGGTTCTGCAATGACCACGTTTTGCTTTAAAATGATGTGAAGATTTCCTCAAGCATTCAGACAGAATACAAGGTATTTTATGCAGAGCACCATAACATCTATATAAATTATTCCGTCTCCAACCAAAGCATGTCAATGGTTAGATTCTCCAAAAGCATGTGAACGGACTGGTAAGATACTGCTTCTTAGTTCCCATGAACGGTAATGTTAGACCATCCTTTAGAGCAAATCACCAAGAACAAAAAACATATACTTCTGAAGAAGCTTGCTTGGTGACCATTTTAGCATTCTAGACAATTAGGTGGTTACCGAAGCAAACCTAGATCATATGTCGCCCCTTTGGATGTCTTTACCACCATGCTACAATGATCCAGAACATCGTGAGCATATGATAAAGACATCCAAAGAAGCATGTGACATCCAGGCTTGATCATGGTAAGAACTGAGGAAATATTGTGCAGCCAAACTATTTGAATGCTTACACTCAACAAATTCTGACAGTATAGCATAGGATGCAAAGAACAGTCAAATTGTTAGTTTTACTGGCAGAGCGACCGGCAAGCATTCTACTTGGGGCAACTCAACAAGAGAAACAAATTGCTTTGCTTTTACACTGATTGGCTACATGCACCACCCAAAGATCGAATTTTCATTTATCCCGACCTCATGGGAGTAGAGAGAGAATGAAAATCGAACTTAGGACTGTGCAAATAACCAAAAGTTCGTACACCTAAGTGAGCACTTGTAGCCAAATTACCGATGTACAGATACCAACGTAGAAATTTCTGTGAAACATGGAATGCCTAACTAAGCAAGACCTGCATGATCCACGATCAGATTGACATCAAATTTATTGATTTCTTCAGGCCAAGGCTCTTGTCATAGAAGAGCACAATATCAACAATAACTACAGTAGCCTCATTAATGGTGGAGTTCAGACTCCCATTGTGCATTCCAGGATTAAGGTTTATTACCTGTCCAGCAGAAAAACGCCAAGCAGACTGCAATAAAATCAGAAGTCACATTTGATGTCGGCACTCATATCAATCAGTTTCGTAACACCACAGTGCTACAACACGGATGAAATCCTCACAAGACCTCCCCAAAAATTTCACTTTTGACTCCCATTCTGAAACACCCAATTCCGGACTCTCTTCGAGAAAGTCATCACACCAATTCCGTTCCTCAGCATGATCTAATAACACCAGTCAAAAGCAATGGCAAAGAAAACAGAAGTCAACATTATACAGAGAACAACAGCAAAGAACGCACAATAACGGATAAATAGGAAGATCAGCTGCTCATAATTACGGGAAATTTTCAAACATTTTTCCCTCACGTATGCAAAAGCGAAGAATGTTAGCTTGTCCAGCATGAAGAGAACCCAGAAAAGAAGAGAAAAGAGAAAAGCGACGACACAGCGCATGTAAGTCATAAACATCTGTGCCATGGCAATCATGCCCGATCGCCCGAAGGAGAAATCATCTTCGCCATACCAAGTTTCGTCATCAGAATAAAGAACCGATTCACGAAGCTCCGGACTTGAGAGAGACCAAGAATGGATAATCAAGAAGCCAGCCGACCCCTGTGCACATCCATCCAGACACCCAGAAGAAGAACCAAGGCTCGATCCGATTCTTCTCTTATGCATACACATTTTTGGGTTTTGCGCTGTCTGTTGGTCATCGACAATTTGATATCCGATATTTCGCTTTTTCTCCCTTTTCTTTTCTCGTAATTATACGCCAGTAATCATTAAAGATTTTGCACGATGACTTGGAATTCAACGGGAAACAAACGTCGTTCGACCTCGGTCTAATATTTTGATAATCCAACGTTGTTTAACGAAGGATTTGCTACGCAATGCCCACCACACGAAAAATTGGCATTGCCTTCCAGCAAATGTTGATGGTAATCACCGATCGAGTATGAAATTTTGTGGCGGAAGACATGTAATCCTTAGTTTCGGCAATCTGATCGGTCATTCAACCATGGCAACAATATCTTCAGTTTGCTCTTAGAGCGTCAAATGGTAGTGTTTAATCCGCACGAGAGAGTTCAACCCATTCACATAGTCTTTCAATCTCGACACTCCGCATGTAATTTGCGAATGGTCAAGGACACCCAAACCTCCTTAGATTGGAGATGCTTAAGGTATTCATCTCCAAGTCATTCGCAGATCAAATCTATTTCACAACAAGCAAGTTATATCTTCTAGTGATTAGTAAAGCACATGAAACCATTCGAATTCACCAAGCAAGGCAAGGCAAGCATATTCCCACCAAGTTTTGCCAAGAAAGATAAGAATTCAAAATGAAGAGAAATGACATGAATAGTCTATTAACTTTAATCTAATGTACAATGTAATATGAACTTTTAATTTATTCATTGTGATCCTTGAACTTTAACTCAATGTGTAATGTGGTTCTTGAACTTTCAATTTGTTTGATAATATCCTTGGACTTTTTGTACTTGGAATGCCTTACTCCCATTTCGGCTCTTGCTCAACTTAGTCCCTGAACCATAATAATACATTATCCCTGAACTTTAACTCAATATGCAATGTAGTCCATAAACTTTAGCTTAATATTGAATGTGATCCTTGAACTTTCAATTTGTTTGATGATGTCTTTGGACTTTTGGTACATGGAATGCCCTACTCTCATTTAAGCTGTTGTTCAATTTAGTCATTGAACTATATAAAAATACTCAATATAGTCATTTCAATTCAAGTTTAGAGAAAACGTTGAATATTTTTATATAGTTCAGGGACTAAGTTGAATATATACCAAAAGTCCAAGGATCATATCAAATAAATTAAAAATTCAATGAGCATATTATGTATTGAGCTAACATTCAAAAATCATATTAAAAAAATTAAAAGTTCAAGATTCATATTACATATTTGACTAAGGTTCAAAGATAATTTATGTCATTATCCCTGAATGAACATCTTTGGCAAGTAATACACAAATTGAAAAGATAGGGAAGGTATAAATGCTCTGTGATGGGAAAGGAAATTGGATTTCCTTCCCACCATAAAAGGCCTGACCTCAGGGCTCCAATTCGCCCCCCTCCATTCTGATTGAAAAGGGGAGAGAGAGAGAGAGAGAGAGAGAAGGATGCAGATTTGGCATTTCAGCCACGAGCATCCCCTGGCCCTCTGTATGATGGAGGACACCGGCGAGCCTTGCAACGGATGCTCGAGACCCATCTTGGATCTCGGCTACGTTTGCCACGGCTGCGGCTTCCTCCTCCACAAGAAGTGCGCCAAGTTGCCTCGAAAAGTCCACCTCCGTGTTCATCCCAAACACCCTCTCACCCTCCGATTTTCATCGGAAACCTTCAAGTGCGGCGTCTGCAAGAAAACTGGTTCGGGGCTCACCTTCCACTGCGGCGAGTGCAAATACAACGTGGACGTGACCTGTTTCTCAACAAATTTGCTATGTACTGATGTCCCTCCTCAAGAATGTAAAACAAGGAAGCCACCGCGTTCCACCGCGACACTTTGTCTCCTCGCACAGCAGAGTAAAAGGAAATGTACAGGATGTGAACAGAAAATTTCGGGTCCAGCTTGTTGCTGCAAGGAATGCGATCTGCTCACACTCCCCAAATACTGTGCTCAATTGCCACGGCAGAGAGAAAATCCTTGCCGCCCTTGGCACTCCCGCGCACTTCTTAAAGAAGCATGTGCAATCTGTGATGCCTGTCGGAAGATCAACGGTAGCTTTGAGTACCATTCCGACAAATGTTCGTTCGACCTCGACTTGGTTTGGACTTGTCTCGCACCTTCACTAAAACAGGAGAAGTATTATGACTTCCCTACTTGCTTCGAAGAATCGCATGGTCAAGTTTCATGTAATTCCTGCAGCACTCCGTGCAGCAACAATCTTTACCGATGCGTTAGCTGCAACTTTAATGTGCACTGCACTTGTCTTCCTCTTCCAAGTACCGTTAAGCACAAACTCCATGCCCATTCTCTTACGCTCAAAGAACCGTCTCCCAAGGATGATTCGAGTAGGATTTGCTGCGCAGCATGCGAGAAGAAGATATGCCCAATGGACCGGGCTTATTACTGTGCAGAATGCTGCTTTGGAGTTCATCTTGAATGTGTGGTCCCCGAGGTAAACTCAGCCTTCCCTATCCCTCAGATTTATATAAAACAGAGATGGAAGGTGCCTAACCATACAACCTAACACGCAGACTTTTCAATATACATCCGTTAGTCTTTATGCTACCAGAAAATGATTTAGGCCATGTTTGGTAAGGAAAAGAAAGGAAAAGAAAAGAAAAAAAAAGTAATAAAATTATTTAAAAATTAAAAGAAACTAATTTGGAGTAAAAATTTTGAGCGCCGTACCAAACGCAATTCTATTTCAGAATCAGAAATTTTGTCAAATTACCAAACGCGTTCTTTTGCTTAGAAATTATTCCCGGAAACAGAATAAAAGAAATCATTTCTGATTAGAAATTATTTCCGGGAACAGAAATTTTACCAAACGCACCCTTAGCAACTTCTTTTTGCTCATGTATGTTAATAAAAATTTAAATACAAGGACTTTACTATAAATCATATCAAACTAAAATAAAGTAATTTGATTCGTACCCATTAGCAATCAACTCGTTTTTTTTTTATATACTGATCTTATGATTGGCAGAAAATAGTTGGTTTGTCACGCAAAATTAATGTAGAAGGTAGTGGAAGGTGGTTACTTTGCTAATTCAATGATATATCCTCTCATCACCTGCCTTGCTGCTACTCTCCAGATATTGTTTCTACAGGTTATACTTGATTTCCTCAATTTCTTCCCATCCTAACACGACATCTTCCATCTTTGGCAAAGGCAACTAATCAGATGAAGTGACTTAATTTGACCTTTTTCCATGAATAGGAGCAACCGGACCGAGAAAAACTCCTGGAAGACATTGCAAGGGTCCGAGAAGAGCTAAATGTAATTGCCGCTCAGCTGTAACGGAATAAAGAATCGGGATTGACAGAGATACAAGCGTGAGTAGGAAATTATTCAAACATAACACAACAGCAACCTGAGCTAAGTAAAATGCCCACCAATAAGTGAAAGTGAGATCCTATGATCTTCGCTTTGTCGATACCATTGTGCCTGAAACTTAGTGATACTTACTGGGGTCTGGTCAGATATTTAGGACTTGTGTCATGCATCTAAATGTATTACTATAATGTAAAAGCCTCTCCACATGTGCAAAAGAAAAATCATCATGCCCCTACATTATCAGTAAATGATGCTGCTCATAGATAGAATGCTCACGTTACTTTGTTTCATATGGTGGTGGACTATGACCATAAAAAAGAAACTGCAAAAAGTACCAATTTACAAAAGGATCAGTGAAGTACCCATACTGCAGTAAAATTAACCACCATCTGGAGATCCTCAAAGAGAACAATCGGTAGATGGACGAAAAAGCAAAACAACTCAAATGCGAAAAGCGACTTATAAGCGTTGTAAAAATTTCAAAAAGTTTGCTTCGAGGAAATTTTCTATGCACTTTCAATTGATAAGCGATCTGTGATCTGTGCATATCACAAAAACTAATAATTATCACCTTCCAGCAGAGAACGTTAAGAAGATTGCAATAAAAAATCAAAAATCATATTCAATGTCGACACGCATACCTATCGAAGTATTAACACCGCAATGCTACACTAGTGGATTAGCGGATGGATGAATTCCTATCAAGGCCTTCCTAAGAAAATTACTTTTGACTCCCTATCTAGAACACCCAATTGAGATTCTCCATTAGTGAGAGTCATAACACCAATCTTACTTCTTAGCATTATCTACTCGACATCAGTCAAAAGCAACAAAACAAAAGACAATAATAAAGAGAGCACAATAACGGATAAATAGGAATATCAGTTGTGCACATTTGCAGGAAATTTTCATTTTTTTTCTTCACATATCTAAGAGTGAAGAATTTGAGCCTGTCCTCTATGAAGAGGACCCAAAAAGGAAGAGAAAAGTGAAGGCATACCATCCAAAGACGCAAAAGCAAAGAGTGTAAGCTGAGAATATGTCCTTTCCCGAGCCCCGAAAAGAAAATTCATCTTCGCTACACCAAATAAGATCTTCAGTGCAGAGAATCAGTTCACAAAGCTCCCGCCTTGATAGAACCCAAGAATGGTTAATCAAGAAGCCGACCCTTGTGCAGATCCAAACCTCGAGAAGAACAAGAGGATCGATTTTATGCTTCTCTTTGGTTGGACTTTTTTCAGGTGGAAATCTACGTATTGACTCTCCATCAAATGATGGAATTTCAGATGTCCATTATCAAAAAATCAGCTCGAACTTGGTGATTCAATGCCCATCAAAAAATGTTGCATGTTGACTTGGAATTCAGCGGGAAACAAACGTTGTTCGACCTTGTTCTGGGTTTGGTAATCTAATGTCATTTGAGGAACGACACATTACACAATGACCACCACATGAAAGTTCAGCATTGGCTTTAGGCTTTGCGATCCTCGGGAACATTCATTCCACAGGACGGTCTCGTGGATTTTGAAGGCAAAGTGAGATTACCAAGAACTGGAAGTACTTAGCAGGCACATGTTAGGTCGATTTTTGAACTGTAGATGAGTTGTGGATATCCTCCAGAATCCCACTAATCTTTATTAATAGTGCGCATGATCGCTTGTTTACATGACGCCTTTCGAGTTCGACAACCACTACCTCCTCAACGTCCTCCAAGGCAGGGGGTCTCCTTGTTAGACTATACATATAATACTTCGATGCGGAAATTCAATAGAAAACAGTGATCTTTTGATCTTCATGATTTTCACATATAGATGAAGACATACCTTTATCCATAGCGTTACCCTTGATGATGATCGTTGTAGAAACACCAAAAGAAGAAATCCGATTTCTCTCCCTTAACCCACTATTCTTTAATGTATTCTATCGATGGAGGAGAAAATACCCAACTCCTTTCTGTTATTGTTGTTCATATGGGTGGAAAGAGGACCGGACTCTATTTGTACGTTCTGTCAAAAGGTGCCTTCCATCAAAGCGATATACCCTTTCGTTCAAGCGACATACCCTTTCGTTTTATTAAAGTCGCAACTTCTCATAACCAATATTTATTTATTTTATAGCATTTCAATATTTATTAAACCATATAATAAATCATATCATGTGGGCCACAATAATTCTTACATTCTCCCACTTGGCCCATATGATTTTACTTTCATGGTTTAATAAAGACCGTAATGTGCACAATAATATTATGCTATAAAATTTTCATTAAATTGGCAATTACATAATAATCACAATTAAGTAAAGAAAACTAATGCGAGTCATAGCGGTTGTATGTCATTAATCGACATAATCCCTTCTATGCACTACAACCATAGCACTTTACTTAACATGATCCATAAATGAGAAGTACAGTAATAATCCAACTATAATGTTTCTTTAGAAACTATCCTGTTTAACATTAATCTATTTTCATAATGTATACTAAATAGAAAACAGGAAATATCAGAAACACGTAAATGAACTCAAAGTGTCAAATACATAAACTTAATACAATCATAATACAAATATTAATGTCATCCAATAATGCCCATCTTTTCAACATGCTCATTAAATGTTTTGAGCGGCAGTCCTTTTGTTAAGGGATCTGCTATCATAAGATTGGTGTTAATGTGCTCAATTGACACTCTTCATTTCTGAACTTCTTCTTTAACAGACAAGTATTTGATCTCCATATACTTAGCACCCTTAGAATACTTGTCGTTCTTAGAGAAGAAAACTGCTGCAGAATTATCACAATAAATTTTCGGCAGCTTGGCAATACTGTCGACAATCACAAGTCCTGAAATAAAATTCCGCAGCCATAATCCATGAATAGTGGTCTCAAAGCATGCCACAAATTCAGCTTCCATAGTGGATGCAACAATAACTGACTGCTTCGCACTCTTCCATGAAATTGCCTCTCCAGCCAGAAGAAACAAGTAACCAAACGTTGATTTTCTTGTATCGACACATCCGACTAAGTCTAAATCTGAATATCCAATCACCTCGAGATGATCGGATCTTTTATAAGTGAGCATATGATTCTTCGTTCCTTACAAGTATCTAAGAACTTTCTTTGTAACTTTCCAATGATCCATTCCAGGATTACTTTGATACACGCCCAAATTCCGACAAAGAAAACGATGTCCAGTCTAGTGCAAGTTTGTGCATACATTAAACTCCCCACAACAGATGCATAAGGAATATTTTTCATTTGTTCTCGTTCCAATTCACTTTTCGGACATTGCATAAGGCTAAATTTGTCACCTTTCTGAATTGGAACTATTCCTGCTGAACGTTTACTCATATTAAATCTCTCTAAATTTTTCTCAATGTAGGCTTTCTGAGACAATCCTAATAATTCTTGTGATCTATCACGGAATATTTCTATTCCTATCACATACATTGCCTCTCCCATATCCTTCATTTCAAAATTCTTAGAGATAAACTTCTTGATTTCATGTAACAAACCAAGATCATTAGCAGCAAGCAAAATATCATCAACATACAGAACTAGAAAAATAAACTTGCTCCCACTAATCTTCATATATATACACCGATCAACGATGTTTTCCTTAAATCCAAATAAAATTATGGTATCGTTAAACTTAAGATACCATTATCGGGAAGCTTGTTTAAGTCCATATATTGATTTCTTTAATTTACATACCATGTGTTCCTTTCCTTTAACTGAAAAGCCTTCGGGTTGATCTATATAAACCTCTTCTTCTAAATTTTCATTAAGAAAGGCGGTTTTAACATCCATTTGGTGTAACTCCAAGTCATAATGAGCCATCAAAGCCATAATGATTCTAAGTGAGTCTTTCTTAGAGACTGGTGAAAATGTCTCTTTATAGTCAATGACTTCTTTTTGCGTAAAACCTTTTGCAACAAATCTGGCTTTATGTCGTTCAATATTGCCTTTTGAGTCGCGCTTGGTCTTAAAGACTCATTTACACTCGATCTTTTTACATCCTTTAGGCAATTCAATAATATCCCAAACTTGATTTTGATGCATGGATTTTAACTCTTCTTCCATGGCATTAAACCACTCATTAGAATTTTCACATTTCATGGCTTGGAAAAATGAATATGGATCATTTCCAATTCCTAAGTCAATTTCTGACTCTTGTAGATAAACTATATAGTCATCAGAAATAGCCGACCTCTTTTCTCTTTGAGATCTTCTTAATGCTATTTCTTGTGACTCAGCTATTGGAGGTTCAATATTGACATCTCCATTATGGAGTGTTTGTTCATTAATTTGTTGTTCTCGATTATTGTTATGTTGTACTGTAATATCAGGAACAACAACTTTAGAAGTTTTAGGTATAGGAACTTCTACCCTTACTTCTTGAATGCAAGCATCACGCATTCTTTCACTCCCATTGATGTCACCATTCTCAATGAACCTAGCATTTCCAGATTCAACAATTCTTGTACTATGATTAGGACAATAAAATTTATACCCTTTAGATTTCTCTACATAACCAATGAAATAACTACTGGTCGTTCTTGAATCCAATTTCCTTTCATGTGGATTGTAAATTCTTACTTCTGCTTGACAACCCCAAACATGCAGGTGTCGTAAACTAGGTTTCCTTCCCATCCACAGTTCAAAGAGAGTCTTTGGAACTGCCTTATTAGGAACCCTGTTTAATAAATACATAGAAGTCTTTAAAGCATACATCCACAAAGATAAGGGTAAAGATGAATGACTCATCATACTCCTAACCATTTCCATTAAAGTACGATTACGCCTTTCTGCTACACCATTTTGTTGTGATATACCTGGCATTGTGTATTGAGCACAAATGCCATGTCTTTCAAGGAATTTAGCAAAAGGACCTGGACATTGTCCCGATTCATCATACTTTCCATAATATTCACCGCCTCTATCTGATCTTACTTTTTTCACCTTTCTATCTAATTGCCTCTCAACCTCTTTAATATACACTTCAAGTGCATTCACTGATTAAGACTTATCATACAATAGATAAATGTAACCATAACGTGAAAAATCATCAATAAAGGTGATGAAATAACTTTCCTTACCAGAAGATGGAACATCAAATGGACCACATATGTCAGTATGTATAATTTCAAGAAGTTTTGTGCTTCTTATGGCACCTTTCTTAGTGTGCTTTATTTGTTTACCTTTAATACAATCAATACACACTCCAAGGTCAGTAAAATCCAAATTTGGAAGAATTTTATTCTTCACTAATCTTTGCATTCTCTCTTTAGATATATGACCCAAACGTTTATGTCACAAGTAAGCAGAATTTTCATTCACCAAACTTCGTTTAGTGCCAACATTATGATGCAAGGTCATTAATGTCTCAACAAAAGTATTATCAAGTCTAAATTTGTAGAGATCATCACATAAGGTTCCAATAAGAGTATCACTCTTAAATAGATTGAAAGATTCAGAACCAAACTTATAATAAAATCCCGCTACATCAAGTTTTGGCAAAGAAACTAAATTGCGAGAAAATGTAGGTACATAAAGAGTTCGAAACAAATCCAAATAATGCCCAGTGTCTAAGATTAAATGGTAAATGTCAATGCCTTCAACTGGAGCTTTGTTTCTATTCCCCGTAATCACATAACTTTCATTTGGCTTTATAGTTTGGATCGTAAGAAATCCCTGCATCGTATTTGACACATGAGTGGTGGCACCGAATCAATCCACCAAGTATTATAAGGAACTTCAGAAAGTTTGATTCAAAACATACTAAAGCACAAGGCTTACCTTTCTTTTTGAACCAAGCCTTACATTTCAGACAATCTTTCTTCAAGTGTCCAATTTTGTTGCAAAAATTACACTTAATAAGATTGTGTTCCTTCTTGTGGATTTGAGAAGTTTTCGAAGAGTCATTCAGGACATATAATTCTTTCTTCTTGCTCCCTCCACCTTTCCTCTTGAAATTCTTTTGAACTTCTTGATGACTTGAGAGATGAACAGAATGAGCCTTTTGATTCTTTATCCTTGTTTTCTCTTGAGCTAGCATACTGGTCAATTCATTCACATTCCACTTATCCTTTATAGTGTTGTAATTCATTTGAAATGGCCCATATTCCTCATGAGGCAAGGAATTAAGTATAAATTGTACTAAAAAGTACTCATCCACGTTCATTCCTAAAGTCCTTAACTTTGCTACTAAATTTGTCATCTCAAGTATATGTTCATGCATGGTACGCGAACCATTATATTTCATGGTGGTCAGTGTGTTCATTAATGTACCAGCAAGTGACTTATCAGCAGTTTGAGAACGCTCTTCCACAAATTTCATAAATTCCTTAGCATTGTCAGTTTTGGGAAGAGAAGTCTTTAAGTTGTTTGCAACTGTCATTTGCATGAACATTAAGCTCAGTCTATTCGATCTTTCCCAAGCTTTATAGAAAGACTTTTCATCATCACTACTTTAATCAGTAATAGCAGTTGGTTTCTCAGCTTGAAGCGCTAAATCAAGATCCAGGACACCTAAGTGAAACTGGACTTGTTCACTCCAATTAGGAAAATTTATCCCATTGAATAAAGGAATAGACGAAGCATGCAAATGGAGTGAAACAGGTACATATACTGCAAATGTGCAAGAAAATACTCATACATTAATGCCTTGAGAATATCACCTAATTAGATTCAAACTAAACTACACATGTACATCATAGTTCTCCTTTGGGCGATCCTATGATATACAAATATATATAAATATATATATATATATATATATAGCATAATGATGCTAATAACTTTTATTTGGTACTTGTAAATATATCTTATTAAAATTTATTTGCTATCTTTGGATATACAAACAAATTTAATAAGTCATATTAATTACCAACTATCATGTTCATGAATTATAAGAAAATAATTAATCTTTGGATTAATCCCTAAGTTCTTATAATAAATGAACTTCAATATACCCATAACACCAATAATGATATAAAACATATCAATTTCATATATAGCATCAATTAATCATGGGTAATCGAATAAAACAATTTACAATATCAAAAAATCAAAAGACTTCACGGTTTGGCTACTTTGGTGACTAACAAACCATTCATAATATGAATTTTTAATATTGTAAAATACAAATATTTATCAAATTGCACACAAGGACAAAAATGAATCAAAGCATAAGGGCAAAATCGTAAAATCATAATTCCATAAGGGCAGAACCATAAATTTATAATCCAGGGGCAAAATGGTAAATAATCAGTAAGGGCAGAACCGTAAAATCATAATTCCATAAGGGGCAAAACCATAAATTTATAATCCATGGGCAAAATGGTAAATAATCAGTAAGGGCAGAACCGTAAAATTGTGAGAATGACAAAATGGGAATTTTAAAATTGGCACAGGGGCAAAAACGTAAAACAAACACGCAAGGACGTTAGGCACATGACTCGCACGTGCTTCCATCCGCCACGGGCGCATGTGTCGCATGCGTGCATCCAACGCGCAGGCGCATGCAACGCACGAGCCTGGCAAAGCCGCGCGGGCAGTTCCGCACGCGTGGACTCCACGCACCAACGGTTGGCGCGTGCGTGGATCCCACGCACGCAACGGTTCCACGCGGGTGAAGGCGCGTGGCGCATGGTTCCACACACCTGCAATGGCAGCGCGCACGTGGAGACCACGCGCCTTCTTCCTCGAGCGCAAAACACCCTTCTTCGCCAATTTTTTGCCGTTTCCTTCCCTGTTTCCCCCGAATTCTTCCATTTTCGTCATTTTCTCCATCAAAACATTCATCATTCGGATTTTCTTTAACATAACCATCCAAAAAAATTTCAACAACAACAAATAGTACGAACATGATCGTTCAATGAATCATCATCACATAAATCATAATATTTCTATAAATGGAAAAATCATGAGATCATAAACCAATGTTCTGATACCAACTGTTAGACTATATATATAATACTTTGATGTGGAAATTCAATAGAAAACAGTGATCTTTTGATCGTCATGATTTTCACATATAGATGAAGACGTACCTTTATCCATAGCATTATCCTTGATGATGATCGTTGTAGAAAACCGAAGAACTCGAACCAAAAGAAGAAATCCGATTTCTCTCCCTTAACCCACTATTCTTTAATGTATTCTACCGATGGAGGAGAAAATACCCAATTCATTTCTGTTATTGTCGTTCATATGGATGGAGAGAGGACCGGACTCTATTTGTACGTTCTGTCAAAAAGTGCCTTCCATCAAAGCGATATACCCTTTCGTTCAAGCGACATACCCTTTCGTTTTATTAGAGTCGCAACTTCTCATAACCAATATTTATTTATTTTATAGCATTTCAATATTTATTAAACCATCTAATAAATCATATCATGTGGGCCACAATAATTCTTACACTCCTACCATCTGATAAATGCCTTCATCAATGACTATCATGAAGGTGTAATTTTAAGGCATGTCTGGACTTACACCTTGCATGGAGAAGCTTCTTCCGCAATTTTTGAAACTTTGTTGTGTAAGATGGGGAACATCAATGTGCTCACCGAAATGGAAATGTTGGGATACACTTGTGAGTGTTACGCTGAGAAATACGCATGAATTGTCTTCAGAAGGACCTACATCAAACAATTAGTATGGTGTGGATCTGTTAATATATCATAATTAGCCCATAACTCAATAACTTTTTTTTTTGGGTGAAGTGGGTCCAATTGGATATGTTAATAGGGTCGGACTTAGATTAGAATATTTCTAGGAAAAAATGATTATCCATGAAGCTTAATCATGTTGGTGTGAGAAAAATCAGATTTTGCCAATGGTTTGCTACCAAAGATACATCAAGGGCTTTAACAAGGATGTCCCTCCTCTAGAATGTAAAACAAGGAAGCTACCGCATTCCACCATGAGAATTTGTCAACTCACACGGCAGAGTAAAAGGAGTTGTGCCAAATGTGAACAGCAATTCCAGGTCTAGCTTGTTGCTGCCAGGAATGCGATCCGCTCTGATGGGTTATTTAATTGAGATGATGGGCCTAGGTAGGCCCATCCGCTCATGTTGGGCCTAAAAGCCCGGCCCGCAAGATAAGGGCCCATGGAGGAACGGCTGCGATGTGAAAGGTTGCGTTGTTTAGATACAAGGGGTTGTGTCTTTTGGGGGAACGTTACACGTTGAAGAGTTACGTCTGTTGGAGAAGAGTAAGAGAGAGAAAAGGAAAAAATGGGATGTACCCCTTCAACGTACGTACGTGAAGACCCCCTTTTTCCTAAGACGTTTCTCTCTCTCTCTCTTACCCTCTAAGAAGAAAACAGAAAAGAACAGTACGTTCTGTTTTTTCTCCCCCTAATAGCAACAGCACACTCCTCGATAGAACGGGATCAGAATTCTTCCTCAAACTTCAACGTTCGTGTTTAATCTGTGGATAATAAGGTACGCTCGATTCTGTGGTGTGTCTTTGATCGGTGATACATGTTATTCTTGGGCTCGTCTTCCGCATTCGTTTTAGGGGTTTGATTTAGTGTCGAATCCATTTTAGGAATTAGTAATTCCCGACATTGGTATCAAAGCCATCATTCATGTTTCCCGATCCCTTTTCATGTTTATGAATTGCTTTTTGATTGTTTTTTCGTGAAACACCGTTGTCAGCCGATCGGGGACGGAAAATCCCGACACCCGCATACTGTTCACCCCTGTTTGTGTTTTTCTGTAAGTCGAAGTTTGTTTCTGGTAGCGTAGGGTTGAAGATCTCGTCAATATGAGAAAAACGAGTGGCGGATCGCCACCGAGGGCCGCCAGACGCGCCGCCACACGCGGCCAGCGAACAGGTGTCATCGGCACATGCCCCGGGCTCGTGCGATGCACGCGCCGATTCACTGCCAGGCGCATGCGACGCACGCTCGCGGTCGTTGCCATGGGCGTGGCACACGCCACCGACGTCACCGTGACGTCAGCCGCGCACGCGTGGGCACGCGCGATGACGTCATCGTGACGTCAGCCAAGCACGCGCATGGCACGTGCCGGTCGGTTCGTCCAACCCGACCCGACCCAACTGCCCGTTGACTCGACCCGACTGACCGTTGACCCGTTGACTTTGACCTTTGACCGTTGACCTGCGTTGACCGGCGTTGACAAAAAAAAACAAAAGAAAAAGAAAGGAATGTATTTCTTTTTTTTCTCAATTAAGTCAATGTGGATTATATGTAATCCCTTATTTGTTCTGCATTTATTGCAGGAACAATGCCTACCCTTAGGTTGCGCACACCTATTTGCGCAATTACCGATGAACAAAAGGAAATGATTTCTAAGTTGATAGCTAAGCTGACTGATTATCGATAGAAGAGTGGTGACTTAATTGATCATGTTCTTGAAGTCAACGGGAAAATACAAAAGGTCATATGGAATGGTCGTCCCATGCCACAATCTGAGATGGTGTGATTTTTCATGAACACTCTTCCACCAGAATGGCAAGGAGTGTTGAATCGCTTATGGGAAGACAACAGAGCTACTTCGTATAGGAGACTTGTGATGGCTTTTATAGATGAATATTACCGGATTGTTACAAAAGAAAAGATCAAGAAATTGAACAAAAAGGGATCTTTCCCAGTTCATATATTGACTTGGTGTTAGATGTTTTCGACCGGTCTTTATTTAGTATGCTTTATGGACATATTATGTAAATGTTTTCTACCTAGTTGTTGTTGGTGTAACAACTAATATGTTAGTTGTATTATGTGAAAGCATTATTATTATATCATTGTTTGATATCAAATATTATTTGATTTTGTTATTATTAATCTGTTGTGGGTAGTTCTTAGAAATTTTTTTTGTAATTTCAAAGAATTTATTTTGCATACAATATTATATTAATAATAATTCCAAGTTAGGATTTTTGGATAATGATTGGAAACATAGTGACCTTTTGATTCTGAAACCTTACTTGAAATTATTCATTAATATGATGGATTTATGCAAAATGAATGCATAAATGATAGGCATTAATAATTGTGCATATGTGTCGATATGTTCAGATCAATGGCTTCAGCAACTAAGATCATAATTGCTGATTTGAATAAAGAACAAATTGAACAGAGAGAATTGTGAAATATTGAATAAGAAAATTCAATATGTGCTTGAAAAGCAAGAAGCACTAAAAGCTCTTAACCATGTTATGGAAGAACTTGAGG
The DNA here is from genome assembly GCA_014182365.1 of Eucalyptus tenuipes. Classification (NCBI taxonomy): domain Eukaryota; kingdom Viridiplantae; phylum Streptophyta; class Magnoliopsida; order Myrtales; family Myrtaceae; genus Eucalyptus; species Eucalyptus tenuipes. The sequence continues at coordinate 25,155,861 of CM024540.1, read as the reverse complement.
ATGCTATGCACCACCTTGAGCTAGCAGAGGACCGCCTCAAGGCATTTGAGCGGGAAACAAATATTTGTTGTGTTGCTCCTAGCTTAGAAGAGGCTTCGAGCTCTAAGCGCAAGCGTATTGATTCGTTCAATATGTGGAAATGCAAGGGATTAAGTCCTTCTTGCAAGAAACCAAAAGCTGACCAACATAGAAGAGGAGAACGTCCTCGTGTGAAGAGTATTTCAAGGGTGAACTGTTACAACTGTGACCAAAAGGGTCACTATGCTCGCGACTGTCGTGAGCCAAAGAAGGTAGTCACCCTTTGTACTCTTAAGAACTTTGCTTATGTGTCAAGTTCTATATTCTTCATTGAATCTAATCCTTTGTGGACTGTAGATTCGGGAGCGACAGACCATGTAGCGAAGGATAGAGAATCCTTCGTGAAATTCCGACGAGTACCATCTGGAACTAAGTGGATCTATATAGGAAACAACTCCAGAGCAGAAGTAAAAGGAATTGATATCTGTCAATTGAACATGCGTGGTGGACGCACTTTGTTCCTACATGATGTGTTGTATGCTCCGAAAATTCGTCGGAATTTAGTGTCTGTTTTAGTGTTGGTTAAGCTTGGTTTTAATATGAACTTCCATAATAGTGATGTGGATTTGTATTTGGATACAAATTACTATGGTTGTGGTTATTTTCTAGATGGTTTCATTGTATTGAATGTTGACTATGGTCATGCCAATATTTGTTATTCCCTTTTCACATCGCTTAATTCATATGATAATGATGTGAATGTGTGGCATGCTAAACTTGGTCATATTGGCCAACAATGTATGAATAGGCTAGCCAAAGAGGGCTTATTGGGCAATATTGAAAAGGTCGATTTGCCTATATGTGAGCATTGTCTAGTAGGGAAAACGACAATGAAACCATTTGGAAAAGGTAAAAGAGCTGAATTTCCTTTGCAATTAATCCATTCTGACGTCTGTGGTCCGATGAATGTGAGAAGAAGGCATGGGGCTGTTTATTTCATCACATTTATAGATGATCATACTCGATTCGGATATGTCTATTTGATTTCTCATAAATCTGAAGCATTGAGTTGTTTCAAAAGGTTTATGAACTTGGTAGAAAATCAATTAGACAAGAAAAAAAAAGTATTGAGATCCGATGGAGGTCGAGAATATTTATCTAATGAGTTTAGAAAATTATGTGATGAAAAAGGAATAGAAAGACAGTTATCTATTCCATATACTTCTCAACAAAATGGTGTCGCAGAGAGAAGGAACAAAACCCTATTGGAAATGGTTTAGGCCATGATGGAGCATGCTAACTTACCTATCACCTTTTGGAGTGATGCGTTATTAATTGCTGCCTATATACTTAACCGAGTGCCTTCCAAATCAGTTACTTCCACTCCATGAGTTATGGACAGGTAGAAAACCAAACTTAAGTTTTCTTAAGCCATGGGGTTGTGCTGCCTATATTCATGAGCCCTCTCACAAGTTTGAGAAATTGGGTCCCAGAGGAAAGAAGAGTACTTTCATAAGATACTCTGAACACTCGAAAGGGTACGTGTTTATAGGTGAGCAGGAAAGTGGAAGTATAACTGAATTCGAATCACGAGATGTCACATTCTTGGAGAATGAATTTCCTAAGAAGTGCGAAATAAGTGAGAATTACCCATTTTGCACCCATATTTTTCACAAATGGATCGAATGTGGGTTATGAAATTGTAATGGGCCATAACCCACATTCGACCCATTTTAAGTTCAGTTTTATATGGGTCGAAAATGGGTCACACGTTCTGACCCATTTTCGACCCATTTTTAAAACCTAAAAAACATGGACAACCTTTCGACCTTCACCTTCGCCGCTCGCCTCCGAGCCGCCTCCGCCACTCGCCACCACGGCTCGCCTCCGAGTCGCCTCCGCCGCCCACCTCTGAGGCTCGCCTCCGCCGCTCCCTCAAAGGTCGCCAATGACCGAGCCTCGCCGGATCTCTCGGCCTCGCCAACGACCGGCGAGGCTCGAGCTCGCCGGCGTCGGGTGGGGCCTCGCCCGCCGATCTCGGCGAGATCAAGCCTCGCCCAACACCGGCGAGCTCGAGTCTCGCTAGATCCGGCGAGGCTCACCTCGCCGACGACTCAAGGCTCGAGACTCGCCAGATCCGGCGAGGCTCAAGCTCGCCAACGTCGGGCGGGGCCTTGGCCTAGCCGGATCGGCGAGATCGAGCCCCGCCCGACGCCGGCAGCTCGATCTCACCTGGGCCGGTTGCTGGCGATCGTCGTGGCCGGCGGTCGGCCGAAGAAGAAAAAAAAAAAAAAAAGAGAAAATAATTATTAAAATTAAAAATGATATTTTAAAAAATAAAAATTATAAAAATTATATTTTAAAAAATAAAATAATTAAAAATTTTGTGGCATCCTAAAATTTCATAACGATCCCTAGATACACTGCGACCCATGAAAAGGTATCGGAAGCACCATCGGACTATATTATAGTCATTAGATCAACGGATTTCAATTAAACAAGGCCGAGCATTAAATGGATTATTATCTTATGGGAAATATATTATATGCTCATGTGTGATCTAGGTTGTGCTAAAAAAAAAATTGATAAGAAATTCTCTATTATTAGCCGTGTACTTTATAAGTTGGATTTTCATTGATTTATGTTGCAATATTATATGGCCATGTGAATATTTGTAATTATGTATTTATATAAGTAGGGATTAAGGTGGATTATTAGGAGCAAATGTGGACTGGATATTTAAGGCCTAGAACGGCCCAAAGTGGCCCACAACCCCCACCATTTGGCCGACCAAGGCCCGGCCCAAGAAGCCCACAAGGCCGTCGACCGAAGGAGGGAGAGGAACCGGATGGAGCAGCCCCACGCCACCTCTCCATTTGTCCTCTTGATGAAGCCACATGTCTATTCTTTAGAGCCAAGTGTTCCTTGCATGCAAAATCAAATGATTACTAGCTAACCAAGAGCTTAAAGGAAAAAGGGAGAAGCGAATTGACCGAGAGAGAGAGAGAGAGAGAGAGAGAGAGAGAGAGAGAGAGAGAGAGAGAGTGAAGCCGAGAGAGAGAGAGAGAGAGTGAGGTCGAGAGAGAGAGTGAAACCGAGAGAGATTCGTGAGGGTGCATTGGCGAGGGGAGGAAGAAGACCGGCCCCGCCGTGCATGCGCCTATTGCCGCCGTCGACGCCACCTAGCTCCGCCGTCGATCAAGCCCGCCGAAGCCTCAAGTCACCGTTTTGCTTGCTTGATTTCGTTGAACTTAAGGCAAGTGAAGTCCGTTAACCTACACTATGCTTGCTGTGGTTGTGTGAAGTGTAGATAGATCTGAGGATGTATAAATTTTGATGCTGGATGTTGGAGTTTCGAACACGTACGAGTAGTTCTTTAGGATTGGTAAACTGTTTTATGGAAACACAGCTTGACCTTTGCCGATTCTGTGAATTTTGTGCAATTATCCAGTCAGAATTTGATCTCGTGTCCTTGATAAAATTTGTAGATGACATCTTGAGGAGTAACATACTAAAATTTGAAAATAAACGGACAAGTATTGATCGGGGAAACGATTTTTCTTTGAAAGGGATAAATCTGGAGACTGTACCGAGAGTTAGGGAGAGTTATAATAATTATAGCTTTTAATCCAGAATGAATTCGACTTCGATTTCTTCATGGGACTTTTACCTCTAGGTCTTAACTATAACATATTAAAATCTCAGAATTTTCTGAGTTCATTTAAGGACTTAATCGAAATTATTGCTGAAACTGTGCGAAAGTGGTGTTGGAATATCTTTTGCTGTGATGCATGGACCTATGCGATTTATATGAAACTTTCTTGACAAGGTGTTCTTCATAAAACCTTTTTTTCTAGGTCTTGTTTTACAACATGTTAAATTTTTAGAATTTATTAAGACCATTTACTAATTTTTCCAGAATTTTAATTAAAGAAGTGTAATCTGTTTTATCCGAAATTCATTTTAATTTTTAAGAACAAATAAATTATTCTATGAGATGTGGTATCTTGAGTTGCTATCTATATAGCATGTGTGGTGACATTTATGCATTTCGTATGACATCAAAATTGATGAAATTTTATAAAGTTAATGAGACTTTTGCATTATTGCATCAAATGGCATTTTCCAAAGTGAGATATATCCATGTGTAATGATAATGATGATACCGTCGAACTGCTAAGTCGACAATGCCTCGGGAGTTTCGAGATGCCCGGAGGTGTGTGCTAGATGCCTCGGGAGTTTCCAGATGCCCGGAGGTGTGTGTTGAATGCCCGGAGGTGTGTGCCGGAGGTTCCTCGTGATGCCAGTTGGGGTACGAGATGCTCGGAGGTGTGTGCCGGAGGTTTCTCACGATGCCAGTTGGGGTACGAGATGCCCGGAGGTGTGTGCTCGATGCCCGGAGGTGTGTGCCGGAAGTCTCGCAATGCCAGATTGGGTGCGAGAGTTAGGAGGGATGCAAAGATTGGTCCCCGAGATCCTTTTGAATATCAAAATGGGAAATGAATCATGCGCATGTGTGTGCATATGGCATGGTGCATGAATTGTCTATGAATTTGAGTTGGTACTATTTGGCGTTGAAGATGTGATCATTAAAGCATTGAATGGATCTCATGGAGATATATGCATGACTGCATGGATGATATGTGCATTACTCATGATACCTTGGTTGTCTTGCTTGTTGCATTATGTAGTTTGATGGATCTTTACTACTGAGTGGTTGTACTCACCCCCTTTTTGGGGACTAACATTTCAGACTAGGAGTCATGTCTCTGTCGCCAGTCGCCCCCGGTACTTTCTATGGCATACCGACCGACGTCGGGGTCGAGTGTTCGGAGCATCATCACCCCGAGATACGGGGGTTAGTTTTCGTTCGTGTGCGGGTTTTGGTTATGTACGACGTTGGATTGCCCGATGGCCCTATCACTCAGGAGTTTCTGTCCGTTCATGTCCGCCGCGACGGGATCATGTTGGGGATGCTGCCGCCGCCAGCTGACGGGCCGGGTTGGGTGTGACTGAGAGCGATGGAGAGGGGATGAAGCTTCTTTTTGGACGGCCGACATTAGATGATGATGGATCGATGATCATGACTGTTGTAGAGTCGGGTACTTTTGGTTATAGCCAAGTTTAGTGAAGCCTTGGCCTTTTGATATACCGACTCGTGATATCCATCAAAGTTATGTAAATAAAAGTGGTTCGGCTCTATCTTATATATATAAAGTGTGTAATTAGTGTGCATTGCATTATTTAGTTTGAGTATGGGTTAGGGAGATATCGAATATGCTTCCGTTATATGAACTGTGCTAGGACCGATTTAAGTGATATAAACCCCCAGGACTTATGGGCCCACTATAAATTAAATGGTATCAGAGTGACATGTTATTAGGATAAGTGAAAGGGCAAGTGACCTATGGCGACCCTAACGGTTCGGGGGCCGTCGAGGGGTGCCACAGGCCGGTTTTGGTATCAGAGCGAAGGTTTATATGTGGAGTGATAAGGAGCCTCATCTGGAAGTTGAGGAATATGATGACAATGCACACCATAGGATACTAACTAGGATAGCTTACTAACTTTGAACAACAGGTGATGGGTATTCACTCGTAGATCCTTAGTAATTTTTTTTATGAGTTGCCAGTAACATGTTTATGTTACTTATATATATAGTTGTAGTTGCTTTTAAATGGAGGCGTTGAGCCACGGATCATTCCTGAGGCAAATGCTTGAAAACTGCCGGAAAGTCATGGTACGAGCTGGGAGTTCTCATCCATCGAGGGCTGAAGCCTCTGCTGCAAGGGCTGAACCCCGAATGGAAGACATCTTGTAAGCATTAGCCAATATAGGAAATCTGATGGAAAGACAAGCGCAGCAACAACCCGAAGTGGAACGTCGCCCTCAAGGACTAGTAGAACAATTTCTAAAGCTGAAGCCACCTAAGTTTAGTGGAACAGGAAGTCCTGAGGAGGCGGAACAATGGATAGATAGAATGGAACAAATTTTCCGGTTGTTGAACTGCAATGATGCTGAGAAAATAACTTTGGCAGAGTACCAGCTGGAGGGAAATGCAAAGTTTTGGTGGGGAGCTTCAAGGGACACGATCTTTCCACCAAGTACTGATATGAATTGGGACGAATTTGTTAGAGCTTTCAATAGAAAGCATTTTTTTGACTGTGCCAGGGATAAGAAGATTACTGAATTTGTTCAGTTGGAACAAAGGGAGCTGACAGTAGACCAGTATGAAGCAAAATTTTCTGAATTGTCCAGATATGCTCCCAGACTGATTGAGGATCGAGAGGAAAAGGCTAAGAGATTTCTGAAAGGGTTGAGGACTGATATCAGGAAACAACTGGTGCATTTGAATATAAGGGATTATAATGAGATTTATGAAAGGGCACAGTTGGCGGAGCAGGAATTGATGAGAGAGCAATCAGAGTCTAAGGGGCAGTCGAACTTTAGTGATATCAAACGGGGTAAGAGACCCTATCCTGGTCAAGGTCAGACCTGGAAATCTAATAAAAAGAGTAATTTTGGAAACTTTGGAAAAGCCAGGGATGGCCTGAATTTAGGAAAAACACCCTATTAAAGTAATGCTTGTCGAAGATGCGATGGGCAACATGGCCCAGGACCTTGCAATGGACGGCTGAAATATTATGGTTGTGGACAGGTAGGTCACCTAAAGAGAGACTGTCCACAGGAAAGGTCGCAGCTGAGTGTCGGCTCGGTGTGACAGGTACAACAAAGTGCTACTAGACCGAATCTACCAAGGAATCAACAGAGGCCACCAGCACAAGGGAGGGTGTATGCGGTCACCCAAGAGGAAGCGGAAGCTTCCAAAAATGTTATCTTAGGTACGATTTCTATAAATGATAAAAAGGCATATGCATTTTTTGATACAGGTCCTACCCATTCATTTGTATCTGAAAGATATAGACAGTTAAATAAGTTAGAAACTACACCTCTTGAGATGCCTCTTTGTGTTTCTACACCTTTAAAGAATATGGTGTTGTCTACATTGGTGTGTGGAAAATGTAAGATAACAATAGGAGGAAGGGATATGGAAATAGACCTAGTCGTAATGGCTATGTATGACTTTGATGTTATCATAGGAATGGACTGACTCCATAAGTATCGAGCTAAGGTGGACTGCTATAAGAAAGTAATCCAGTTCATGTTACCTGACCAGTCTAGTTTTGAATTTTTTGGAGGCTAGACAAGCCCCTCTATAGCCATTATTTCAATGGTAGAAGCTCATGAACTACTTGACGAAGGATGACAAGGATATCTAGCAATAGTAAGAGATCTTACTAAGAAAGAGGCTAAAATCGATGAGATTCAAATGGTCAGGGAATTTCAAGATGTGTTTCCTGAGGAATTGCTTGGATTACCGCCGGAACGAGAGATTGAGTTTGAAATTGAACTAATGCCTAGAACTGGACCAATATCGAAAGCCCCATATAGAATGACCTTAATGGAACTGAAGGAATTGAAGGTGCAACTACAATAATTGCTTGATAAGGGATTTATTAGGCCAAGTGTTTCTCCTTGGGGTGCACCGGTCCTATTCGTGAAAAAAAAAAGGACGGGTCAATGTGTTTATGTATTGACTATAGACAACTAAATCAGGTAACCATAAAGAATAAGTATCCCTTGCTTAGAATTGATGATTTATTTGATCAATTGCAAGGAAGTTCAGTCTTTTCTAAAATTGACTTAAGATCAGGATACCATCAGTTAAGGATAAAGAAAGAAGACATTCCTAAGACTGCATTTAGGACTCGCTATGGACACTACGAGTTCCTAGTTATGCATTTTGGATTAACGAATGCACCAGCGGCATTCATGGATCTAATGAATAGGATATTCAAACCTTATTTGGATCAGTTTGTGATTGTATTCATTGATGATATCCTTATATATTCTAGAGAACCTGAAGAGCATGAGCAACACCTAAGGATAGTATTGCAAACTTTGAGAGATCATAAGTTGTATGCCAAATTCAGCAAGTGTGAATTTTAGCTGGACTGAATAATATTTTTGGGACACGTGGTGTCAAGAGGAGGAATTGCAGTGGACCCAGCGAAAGTTGAGATGGTAATAAATTGGCTGAGACCGACGACACCCACCGAAATACGAAGTTTCTTGGGACTGGCCGGTTATTATAGGAGGTTTATTGAAGGATTCTCACAATTGGCAGGCCCTTTAACAAAATTGACTAGGAAGAATGTAAAGTTTGAATGGAGTGGAGAATGTGAAAGAAGCTTTCAGGAACTTAAAAGGAAATTAACTACGGCTCCAATCCTGACTATACCATCTGGATCTAATGGATTCACGGTGTATAGTGATGCTTCTCATAAAGGATTGGGATGCGTTCTGATGCAACATGGCAAGGTCGTAGCCTACACATCAAGACAGTTGAAAACTCATGAATTAAACTACCCAACCCACGATTTGGAATTGGCAGCTATAGTATTTGCATTAAAAATATGGGGGCATTATCTGTATGGAGAGAAGTTTGAAATCTATACAGATCATAAGAGCTTGAAGTATTTGTTTTCACAAAAAGAGTTAAACATGAGACAGAGAAGGTGGATGGAATTATTAAAAGATTATGACTGTGAAATACGGTATCACCCAGGAAAGGCAAATAAGGTGGCAAATGCCCTTAGTCGAAAGTCGGCTATGGACATGGCTAGTCTAAGGATAACGGAATGGAATATGTTAAAGTCAGTAGTAGATTTAGAATTCAAGTTAGAAATAGACCACCTTACCAGTATGCTCACTGCATTAAGGATTGAGCCCGAGATTATTCAGAAAGTTAAGATTCTACACGAATCTGATCCGGAGATTGTGAAAATACGAAACGCTGTGTCTTTAGGGAAAAAATCAGAGTTTCAAGTCTCTGAAGATGGGATAGTAAGGTGTCGGGGACAACTCTGTGTTCCCGATAATGAAGAAGTGAAAAAGGAAATTTTGTCGAAAGCACATAGGAGCAATTATAGTATTCATCCGGGTAGTACAAAGATGTATAGAAATTTACGCCAGCAGTTTTGGTGGAATAGCATGAAGACGGATATAGTTAAACACATTTCACAGTGTTTAACATGCCAGCAAGTGAAAACGGAACATCGCAAACCCGCAGGACTATTGAGACCATTGGAAGTACCAGAGTGGAAATGGGAGCACGTGACGATGGACTTCGTGCAAGGACTACCAAAGACCTCAAGTGGTCATGACTCGATCTGGGTAATAGTAGACCGCTTGACTAAGTCTGCCCATTTCCTAGCGGTCCACGTAGACTATTCGATGGATAAACTTGCCGAGATTTATGTAAGCCAAGTAATATGTTTACATGGTATTCCTGTAACGATCACATCTGATCGAGACTCTAGGTTTACTTCAAATTTTTGGCGAAGTCTCCAAAGCGCCTTAGGGACAAAGCTTCAATCTAGTACTGCCTTTCATCCTCAAACTGATGGACAAACGGAAAGAGTGATCCAGACTCTGGAAGATATGCTTAGGGCTTGTGTTATTGGTTTTAAATGAAGTTGGGATGAAACATTACACTTGATAAAGTTCGCCTATAATAATAGTTTTCAGAAAAGTATAGGCATGGCTCCATATGAAGCATTATATGGAAGACGGTGCAGGACCCCTGTCTGTTGGAATGAAGTAGGTGAAATGAGATTGACAGACTCCGAATCGGTACAAGTTACTACTGAAGCTGTTGAAATTATCAGGAAAAGACTTAAAACAGCCCAGAGTAGGCAGAAAGACTACGCAGATAAGCATAAAAGGCCTTTGGAATTTAATGTAGGAGATCATGTATTCCTTAACCTATGAAAGGAATATCTCGATTTGGAATGAAGGGTAAGTTGAGCCCTAGATTCGTTGGACCTTTTGAGATACTTGAAAGGATAGGGGATGTAGCCTATCGACTAGCTTTACCTCCTAAGCTAGAAAACCTGCATGATGTGTTCCATGTATCGATGCTGAGGAAGTACCAGCCGGATCCTGGACACATACTCGATCATGAAGTAATCAAAGTGGATGAGAAAGTGAGGTACATAGAAGAGCCAATACGGGTATTAGATCGAAAAGAACAAGTCCTACGGACGAAGAAAATACCATTGGTTAAGATATTATGGCGACATCATGATGTGGAGGAAGCCACATGGGAAAGTGAAAATAAAATGAGGAAAAGATACCCTCACTTGTTTAAAGAGACATAAGTAATGTCTAATTTCGAGAACGAAATTCTCTAAAGAGGGGAGAATTGTGGCATCCTAAAATTTCATAACGATCCCTAGATACACTGCGACCCATGAAAAGGTATCGGAAGCACCATCGGACTATATTATAGTCATTAGATCAACGGATTTCAATTAAACAAGGCCGAGCATTAAATGGATTATTATCTTATGGGAAATATATTATGTGCTCATGTGTGATCTAGGTTGTGCTTAAAAAAAAAATTGATAAGAAATTCTCTATTATTAGTCGTGTACTTTATAAGTTGGATTTTCATTGATTTATGTTGCAATATTATATGGCCATGTGAATATTTGTAATTATGTATTTATATAAGTGGGGATTAAGGTGGATTATTAGGAGCAAATGTGGGCTGGATATTTAAGGCCTAGAACGGTCCAAAGTGGCCCACAACCCCCACCATTCGGCCGACCAAGGCCCGGCCCAAGAAGCCCACAAGGCCGTCGACCGAAGGAGGGAGAGGAACCGGATGGAGCAGCCCCCACGCCACCTCTCCATTTGTCCTCTTGATGAAGCCACATGTCTATTCTTTAGAGCCAAGTGTTCCTTGCATGCAAAATCAAATTATTACTAGCTAACCAAGAGCTTAAAGGAAAAAGGGAGAAGCGGATTGACCGAGAGAGAGAGAGAGAGAGTGAAGCGGAGAGAGAGAGAGAGTGAGGTTGAGAGAGAGAGTGAAACCGAGAGAGATTCGTGAGGGTGCATTGGCGAGGGGAGGAAGAAGACCGGCCCCGCCGTGCATGCACCTGTTGCTGCCGTCGACACCACCTAGCTCCGCCGTCGATCAAGCCCGCCAAAGCCTCAAGTCACCATTTTGCTTGCTTGATTTCGTTGAACTTAAGGCAAGTGAAGTCCGTTAACCTACACTATGCTTGCTGTGGTTGTGTGAAGTGTAGATAGATCTGAGGATGTATAAATTTTGATTCTGGATGTTGGAGTTTCGAACACATAGGAGTAGTTCTTTAGGATTGGTAAACTGTTTTATGGAAACACAGCTTGACCTTTGCCGATTCTGTGAATTTTGTGCAATTATCCAGTCAGAATTTGATCTCGTGTCCTTGATAAAAGTTGTAGATGACATCTTGAGGAGTAACATACTAAAATTTGAAAATAAACGGACAAGTATTGATCGGGGAAACGATTTTTATTTGAAAGGGATAAATCTGGACATTGAACCAAGAGTTAGGGAGAGTTATACTAATTATAGTTTTTAATCCAGAATGAATTAGACTTCGATTTCTTCATGCGACTTTTACCTCTAGGTCTTAGCTATAACATATTAAAATCTCAGAATTTTCTGAGTTCATTTAAGGACTTAATCGAAATTATTGCTGAAACTGTGCGAAAGTGGTGTTGGAATATCTTTTGCTGTGATGCATGGACCTATGCGATTTATATGAAACTTTCTTGACATGGTGTTCTTTATAAAACCTTTTTCTCTAGGTCTTGTTTACAACATGTTAAATTTTTAGAATTTATTAAGACCATTTACTAATTTTTTCAGAATTTTAATTAAAGAAGTGTAATCTGTTTTATCCGAAATTAATTTTAATTTTTAAGAACAAATAAATTATTCTATGAGATGTGGTATCTTGAGTTGCTATCTATATAGCATGTGTGGTGACTACTCCTACGTGTTCGAAACTCCAACATCCAGCATCAAAATTTATACATCCTCAGATCTATCTACACTTCACACAACCACAGCAAACATAGTGTAGGTTAACGGACTTCACTTGCCTTAAGTTCAACGAAATCAAACAAGCAAAACGGTGACTTGAGGCTTCGGTGGGCTTGATCGACGGTGGAGCTAGGCGGCGTCGACAGCGGCAACAGGCGCATGCACGGCGGGGCCGGTCTTCTTCCTCCCCTCGCCAATGCACCCTCACGAATCTCTCTCGGTTTCACTCTCTCTCGACCTCACTCTCTCTCTCTCTCCGCTTCACTCTCTCTCTCTCTCTCGGTCAATCCGCTTCTCCCTTTTTCCTTTAAGCTCTTGGTTAGCTAGTAATCATTTGATTTTGCATGCAAGGAACACTTGGCTCTAAAGAATAGACATGTGGCTTCATCAAGAGGACAAATGGAGAGGTGGCGTGGGGGCTGCTCCATCCGGTTCCTCTCCCTCCTTCAGTCGACGGCCTTGTGGGCTTCTTGGGCCAGGCCTTGGTCGACCGAATGGTGGGAGAGGAACGGATGGAGCAGCCCCACGCCACCTCTCCATTTGTCCTCTTGATGAAGCCACATGTCTATTCTTTAGAGCCAAGTGTTCCTTGCATGCAAAATCAAATGATTACTAGCTAACCAAGAGCTTAAAGGAAAAAGGGAGAAGCGAATTGACCAAGAGAGAGAGAGAGAGTGAAGCCGAGAGAGAGAGAGTGAGGTCGAGAGAGAGAGTGAAACCGAGAGAGATTCGTGAGGGTGCATCGGCGAGGGGAGGAAGAAGACCGGCCCCGCCATGCATGCGCCCGTTGCCGCCATCGACGCCGCCTAGCTCCGCCGTCGATCAAGCCCGCCAAAGCCTCAAGTCACCGTTTTGCTTGCTTGATTTCGTTGAACTTAAGGCAAGTGAAGTCCGTTAACCTACACTATGCTTGCTGTGGTTGTGTGGAGTGTAGATAGATCTGAGGATGTATAAATTTTGATGTTGGATGTTGGAGTTTCGAACGCGTAGGAGTAGTTCTTTAGGATTGGTAAACTGTTTTATGGAAACACAAGCCGGTTTTGGTTAAAAAATGAAAATAATTAAATATATATTTAAAAAAATTAAAAAATCGATTTTTTAAAAATATTTTAAAAAGAATTATAAAAATTTTCCATTAAATTTGTATTGCATAAAAATTGTTAAAAAATTTGTATTGTATAAAAATGTTTTAATAATAAGTAGGTTTTAGCAATACGGATCGGGTCGGATCGGGTATGGGTCGGGTACAGGTAGGGTCAGGTATGGGTCACTAGATTTACACTACAAGAATATGGGTCAAAACGGGTTAAATGGGTCAAATATGGGTCAACCCATTTTCGACCCGACCAACCCACCCATTTGCCACCCCTATCTCCAAGGCATTCATGAATTGAGTCTATTTCACAGCAAACAGGTTCTATCTTCTAGTGGTTGGTAAAGCACATTAAACCATTCGAACTCACCAAACAAGACAAGGCAAGCATATTCCCACCAAGTTTTGCTGCCAAGAAAGCCCGATGTTGGATAAGAACTCAAAATGACTACGCCTGTGAAGCGATAAACAAATCGAAAGTATAGGGAAGGTATATATGCTGTGCGATGGGAAAGGAAACTGGATTTCCTTACCGCTATAAAAGGCCTGACCTCCAGACTTAGGCAGCGATTCGCACCCCTCCATTTAGCTCCATATTATTGAAAAGGACAGAGAGAGAATAATGGAGATTTGCCATTTCAGCCACAAGCATTCGCTGACCCTCTCTGCGATGGACGACGCCGGCAAGACTTGCAGGGCATGCTCGAGACTCATCTTTGATTTCGGCTACGTTTGCCACGACTGCAACTTCCACCTCCACAAGAAGTGCGCCAAGTTGCCTGAGAGCATCCACCACTGTCTTCATCCCAAACACCCTCTCACCCTCCACTTCAATCAATCAGAGACCTTCGAGTGCAGCGTCTGCAGGGAAACTGACTCCGGGTTCACCTTCCGATGCTGCGAGTGCGACTTCAACATGGACGTGACCTGTTTCTTAAGGAATCAGCCTTGTCTTAATCTCCCTCCTCGAGAAGAAAAAACGAGGAAGCTACAGCATTTCAGCCACAACCACCCCCTGACACTTTGTTTCCTCACAAAGAAGGATTATAGGAAATGTTCCGGATGTCAACGGCAAATTTGTGGTTCAGCTTATTGCTGCAAGGTATGCCAACATCCGTTCACACTCCACAAATGCTGTGCTCAATTGCCATGCCGGATAGAACATCCTTTCCACCCTTTGCACTCCTTCATACTCTGTAAAAAATCGCCTTATTGTAATCAAGGAGCGATCTGTGATGCCTGTAAGAAGACCATCTGTGGTTTTGTGTACCACTGTGACAAATGTCAGTTTGACCTCGACGTTGTATGCGCTTCTCGTACACCTTCACTGAAACATGAGAAGCATGACGGCTGCCTTACTTTCTTCGAAGAAATAAATGGTCGAGTTCCGTGTAATCTTTGCGGCAAATCCTGCAGCAACGATCTTTACCGATGCGTTAGCTGCAACTTTAACGTGCACTCCGATTGTCTTCCATTTGCAAGCACCGTTAAGCACCAACACCATCCCCATTCTCTTACACTCAGAAACTCTACTCCTCCCAAGAGTGATCCAAGTGGCATTCGCTGCGCAACATGCGAGAAGAAGATAAGCCCAAACGCCCGGGCTTATTACTGTGCAGAATGCAGCTATGGAGTTCATCTTCATTGTGTGGTCTCCGAGGTAAACTCAGCCTCCCCTATTCCTCAGATTTATATAAAACAGAGATGTAAAGTGCCTAACCATACAACCTAAATAACACGCAATCTTTTCAATATACATCGATTAGTCTTCATAATACCTGAAAATGATTAACAAATTCTTTTTGCATATATATATAATAAAAATTTCTATATATATATACTTTATTAATAAAAATAAATTTACTATAAATCAAATTAAATAAAGTAACTAGGTTCATATACATTAGCAATCGATAGAATTTTTGATATACTGATCTTATAGTTGGCAGAAATAGCTTGTTTGTTTTGCGAAATTAATGTAAAAGGTAGTGGAAGGTGGTAAGGGCATGCGGCTTACCACAAAGGTTCATTCTATCCACTTTGCTAATTCAACGATATATTGTCTCATTACCTGCATTGCTTTTACTCTCTAGATGCTGCTTCCATCTACTCGTTATTCTTTCCTTCATTGTACTCACAACATCTTCCAGCCTAGGCAAAGGCAACTGATCGGATGGAGTGACTTAACATAGTTAAATTGCCTTTTTTCCGTGACCAGGACCAGGCTGACCTAGGGAGACTTCTTGTAGATGTGACAAGGGTCCAAGACGACATAGATGCAATTGCCACTAGCTTGAAACCATGTTCGAGACGACCTAGATGCAATTGCCACTCAGTTGAACCGCGACTGAGAATTTGTATCGATGAAGATACGGGAATGAGTAGGAACGTATTCCAACATTGCCACAGCACCTGAGCTCCAGGATGGGATGAAGAAAGAAAGTTGATTAGATTAATTCGAAAACTTCATAGCCCAAAACTAAGAAAAACGAGCGAGATTTCCACCAATATGTGAAAGTGAGATCTACATATTTTACTCCATTGAAACTTAGCTAAACTTACTGGAGTAAGGTCAGATATTTAGTCTGAGTACCTGTGCCATGCATCTAGATATATGCTTATAATGTAAAAGCCTATCCTCACCTGCAAAGTAAATATCATCATGCTCCTATATTTTCAGTAAATGATGCTACCAGTAGATACAATGCTCACGTTACTCTGTTTCATATGGCACTGGACTGTGGCCATAAAAAACACTGCAAATAGTACTAATTTACAAAAGAATCATTGAAATACTGATATTGCCATTAAATTAACCATAATCCAGAGATTCTTGAAGAAAACTATCAGCAGCTGGAGGAAAACCAGAACAACTTGAATGCAAAAGGAGACTGATAAGCATTCTAAACAATTTCTAAAATTTTGCATCGGGGAAATGATGTTGTTTTCTAAGTAGTCTTCATCAATAGTCAATCTGGATCGGTGCACCTCTTTAACACACCTGGCCACCAATTCCAACAAAAATTTAACTGTACACTCAAAGGAAAGATGCTCAGAAGAACCACTGGAGGTGTATGATCCAAAACCTTCTTAAACCTTTTCTTCATTCAGACCCAGAAGTGAAATATCCTCACTAAACCATCTGCTCAATCACCTGTATGAGAAGATGGATCGACACATCTTCTCACGTTCCTCACAGCACAGAAAAGAACACACCTAAATGGTGTAATGTGCATTCGTTAAGAGCTTCATTGATGAGAAATGGGCTAGTTCATATCTGTTTGAGTTCATTGCACAGCTAAGACAATAAATATTCCCATTGCTATATGTGAGGGATATCAGAAATCAACTCCTACCATATATACATACATGAAGCAAAAGGAAGTACGAGGTCCACAATTCTAAGTTGTCTAGACTCATGAGGATGCAGACTTGATAGCTCTTTGGAGTTCACTCTCCAAACTGCTCAACCGATTCGAAGACTGATTTGGTTCTTTGCCATTTCCTTCCCTCCCACTCTTCTTACTCTTCCACATTTCAAAATCACCCCTTCTCGCTCCCGAATCCATCGAATCTCTATTGCCAATTCCTATCTTTTCGCCAGGACCCTCCCTTGTCCCCATTCCTAATCTCATAGCCTCCAAAGATAGCTTCATCTCACTATTCTCCCTCTGCATCTCTTCCAAATCCTTCCTCATCCATAAAAACATTCCCTTCAACAACTCGGGATCACCAAAATTACTCTCTCCCTTCCTCTCATTCGCTCCCTTCGCTTTCTCGATGGTCTCGAACCCAATTTTACTCACCGTCAAGAACGGCATTCTGGTCCCAGAATCAGCCGCCGGCAGATTCACCCCCCAATGGATATTCACCCTCACACGCTTCGTGATGGGCAACATCGTCCTCGCCCTCACTCCAGTTCCAGAGAACAATTTCAGATTGCCACTCTTCCCATCGCTTGTAGAACTCAGTGGAATAACATTACCATACTCCGCACTATCAGAGCTTGTAAACAGCTCTTTCCCACGACAAGGCTCCAACTTCACCTCCTCCCAAGTCGACGAACCCCCCATCGAAAACCCACCCCCAGTTCCCAACTCAGAACCTAAACCATCACTGACACCAGCAAGCGCGACCTCGTCTTTCCCCTGATGAGGCTCGACAAATCCCTCCACGTCCGAATTCCGGCCCAAACTGGGGTTTGAAGAGGTGGACTTGCGGAGAGAGAAGTGGCCGAGCTGCGGCCGGAAGTGGAGAGAGAAGACGGGCGAATTAGGGACGGGGCTCGAGAGCGAGAGAGGGAAGTGAGCCGAGAAGACGAGAGGCGAGTCGTTGGGCGAGCCGAAGAGGCCGATGCCGGATTTGAGGGTGAGAGCAAGGGGGAGCCGGCGGACGACGCGGCGGCGGGAGCGTAGGAGAGCTTGAGGGAAGGGAAGGAAGGGAAGCTGGTGGAGAGGGAGAAGGCGAAGTACGTCGAAGGTGCGGCGGCGGCGGCGGCGGCGGCGGCGGCGTTGGTGGCGACGGCGGCGGCGGCGATGGTGGAGGTGAATGGGTGGTTCAGGATGGTGAGAGGCAGCTTGGCTTTAAGGATTGGGTGGTGGTGGTTGGAGGTTGGGTCGCCGCCTTGGTGGCGGCGGCGGCGGCGGTCGTCGTCGGGGAGTTTGAGGGAGAACTTCATGGTTTCGCCTCGATCTCCGACGGGTGGCTTGGAAGGGAAGACGACGCCGACGGTGGCTATCTGAGTGGCTGCTGTGGCTCTGTCGGACAACACGTTTTCATGGATATACGATAAACAACGTTTGAAATTTCTAATATAAATGGAAAGAAAATTTCCATTTCTTCATAAGTTTCTTTTCATCTTATGTTTTAATTAATTTTCGTTTCTTTTTCCTTTTTTTTGTCATTTTGTGTATGTTTTCACCATTCTCTTTTACGCCCCTTTTAAACTTGAAATAAAAATTAACGAAGGAAAAAAAAAATTGATCGATTCGAACGCAATTTTACTAAGATATCAATTAAGAGCGCCTACACCGGCGCTACACTTTCAAGCAAGTTTTGTTCGATTGAATGAGAAAAAGTTTGAAGTGAAGAAGTTCAATACGACAAAGCCCATTAATGTCCCCTTCATTCCATAGGTACATAATGGAGCTTAGCGCCATTTTTTACTTAATTTTGTCTCTTGTCTTTGGTATAATTTCGGGTACAACAAAATGTGTATGTGTAAATTTATGTATGTATATGATGAGATGATTCATTACTTGTTTTTCAAAAGATAGCATCCATTGAAGACCCCAATAAGATAGAAAGAATTGTAACTAACGATTTACGCAAAAAAGTCTAGAGCGATCGAGCCTTTCATAGCTATGTGCCACGAACAAGCTCCACAGCTCTCCTCCATGCCGCTTGCCGACTCCCCCTGCAAGGTCGCGGGGTTCGGATTCCTCTTATAAGCCTTCTTGATCGGATCAAGAAACACAAGTTCTGGTAATGCACCCACCTTTTCCAAATCCTTGTCAACTCTCCGAAATTCACGTTCCAATCTTTCTCTAATAATGCCGCGACTTAATGTGGTTCATGCTATCTTTACTTGGCCATAGAACGATGTCCATGCATGGGGCGCAAAAGATAATGTGCTAAAAAGTAAACTCGGTACAAAGGGGACGAAAAATATTCATGTCCTCATTGTTGAGGTCTGATGTGGGATTCCATGAACTAAGTTAAAAAGCAAAGCCTAATTTTATCTGAAGAGGACTATCCATTCCAAAACATTATTTCTCAAATGAAAAAAAAAAAAATTAAGCTTGGCTTAACATCGCTCGCATCATATGAGACTAATAGCATGCACGTTAGTAATTTCCGACTAAAATTGATCGGCTAAATGAATCAATCTTCATTTAACAAATTTAAAAACTTCAACTACTTTCAACATATGCCCAAAATTGCTCAAATGTGATATCACAAATCTCAATCACAGATTGAAGTTTCATCCACTCAAAACTCAGTCTTCTTCTTCCTTTTGCGCTGGAGCTCCCCCTCATCGCTATTCATCAATTCTTTAAATACTCACTTCATCGGTGTTCACACATCGCCACCCAGACCTCCGACTTTGCGCGACAACCTCTGACAACCCCTCTGCGGATGATTGACAATCAAATCATGTCCGACGAGCTTGGTCGATACCCCTATTTTGGGTTTCAATTTTTTCAAGCTTTCAAGAAGTCACCACCTGGGCTGACTATTAACTGTATGCCCCCAAAATAACCATATAATAATTACATGTTATGAATTATTCAATGACAAATAAATTTTTCATTCATCATCCAGTTTATATGAATGAAGTCCATAAAATCAGTTATGATTGAATATATTCTTAAGATGTTAAGAATATGTGTGATAAGTTACAGTTATACTGAATCTTTAAACAGTTCTCGATTGATGGATCATTAAAAGGATATTGATGATCTTATTGAGACCGGTGTGTTTTCAAGTTTCACCATTCAGCATTGAATACTTGATGGGATGATGAGTTACAAGTCATTGGGTATTATAATATCCGAGCTAGAACACGGGTGTTTGTCTTGGACAAGTTCACTGAACGTGATATACATAGAATGATTGGCGACATGGAAGCTTTTAGCGGGGTCAATGTCTGATCGTTCGTGCTTTGGTCAGATGTAAGATCCTTAGACCAAAGGCACGATGCTGACTTGTATGTTGAATGGTTGTGGTTCACAAGTGCACATATTGACGCTTCGTCAAACCGTCTCTGTACTTGATGATCCTAGTTTGTTCACATATGAAGGCACATGCGTGCGCAATATGGAATCTGTTATCTTGTTATATATGGATAAACGAGATTGATGTCCTATGCGATCTAATCGTGACATTGTATTGAAATCATCGACCGGGTTGTAATCGAGAATAAATGGTTCATATCTCGAAGAAATACATGTCAATTAGATTTGTGCATATGATCGAATTGGTGGCTTGACCAATAATTTCATGGCCTTTGTTCGATCGGAACATGGTGAGACAAAATGATCGAATTACACGATCGCCAAATTTGACAGGTTCATTATGTTTTGAAAACATTTTCACATTGTCTGGGTAGCCATAATATATTACTAGATGTCACTTATGATTTGCAAGAACAAGAGATTGATTTGAACAATTAGTTCTCTTGGTTGTGCTAATATGTTAGTACAAGTCCTACTGCTAGCTCAGTGAAAAACCTAGGGATGTCACGCACCATAACTAATTAGAATGGCATTTGAATGAGAGAGAGAATATTGCAAATGTTTTTGCAATTGAGCCAGTTAGATTGAGTCGGGCTAGAAATAAAGGTTCTGATGAAGGGGCTTCAGAGTTTACAAAGTCTGAAGTGGGCTTCAGACTCTACGACTAAATCAAAGATCTGAAGCATGTTCAAATTTAGTAACCAAATTAATAATCTAAAGTGAGTTCAGAATTAATAGTTGTGTTAATAATCTGAAGTGAGTTTAAAATTAATCGCATCATTAATGATCTAAAGTGAGTTCAGAATCAATAGCCAAATTAATTATTCGAAATAGTTTCAAACTTAGTGGTCAAATTAAAGATCTGAAACGGTTTCAGATTTAAGGTCACATTAATTTCTGAAACGGTTTCAAAACTTAATGGTCGCATTAACGATCTGAAACGGTTTCAGAATAAATGGGCAGCTTAATGATCTGAAATGATTTCAGATTTAAATGACCAATTAATGCTTTGAAACAGTTTCAAAAGTAATGGTCAAATTAAATGACAGTTATAAAGTTAATACCCAGAATAAAGACTTGTAATAGTTACAAATAAATGTCTAAAATGATGCTTTGTAACAATTATAAAGTTAATGCTTGAATTAATATCTTAAACGGTATCAAAACTTATGTCCGTCAGAAGTTACGGCCGAATTAATTCTAAAACAGTTTAGAGTTAATGCACTGATTTAAATGTGATGTGCACTGGCTATAAAAGGTAATACATAGAGCAGATCATCGGATAATCGATGATCGACGATCAACAATCGACAATAGATAATTGAGAGCGCTAATGCTGATCAACAAAATCACTCACACAAGACCAATTGCTAGCACAACTGTAGTTATGAGATTTTTTTAAGTTCTCTCTTCTGTTCAACATGAGAATTGGTGGTGTGTCTAAACTAGAGGCCTGACACTTGTGCGGCTGGATCTGAAGAATGTTAGAGCCTGCAAAGAGAATAGACATTCTGTATCTAAAGAATGTCAGAATCGGTATTATCGAAAGGCATCAAGCATTCGTGGTCAAGATCTAAGAACATTAGAACTGGAGTTACCAGTAGGAATCATATATTTGAGGTCAGAGTCTGAAGAATGTCAAAACTATTGTTGTGAGGACATCAGACGTTCGTACTCAAAACCCAAAAAAACTTCTGAACCAAATTTGGAGCACGGTACAAGGTTAATATGATTAGTCCATTTAACTATTCTATGCATTTTTGTTAAAATGCACGAAAATACTTTGGAAACACGTGTATAAGCATTTTTACTTCCGCTGTGATCAGACTTTTGATCTTAATTTACTTATGCGTGTATGCTTGTTTATCGAAACAAACACCAACACTAACATCCCTGAAGCTTTGTATTTCATGCTCGATAGACGATAAAAAGTACATGAAACACCTAAGACAACCGTCACCGCCTCCTTGCCCTAATCTAGGCAAGGCTACCTAGCTCGCAATTGTGATGGCCTTGCCCACTAGGTCAAATCGAGCAAGGGCCACAACCCTCATGCGGTTGGCAACCGGTGAGGTCCAATGAAAGGATAAGAGAAAAAAGGAAAAAAAATTAAAATATTATTAAAAATTATCCATGTCAACGCAAGTTATGGCATATAGGATCGTCGGCATCTACGTTATTTTTCAGTTAAAATTGACTAAATAGACTTAATTGCCAAAATGTAAAAACGTTTAAGACTCAATTGGCACAATTAAAGGGTTTAAAACTGAAAGGACTTTTAACATAATTTTCCTTCCCTATGAGCTAAGTTAAAAAAGTAAAGCCTAATTTTGGATAAAAAGGAATATTAAAAAATTGAAGCTCGGCTGAACAAGTTTTCTGTCAATGCAAGAAATCTTATTTTTGATAACAGAAAAGGCTACTAAGCCATTTTTTTTATGTATTATATATTAGAAATGCTATTTTTGTATATTAGAAATTGCTTTTTTTTTTTTGTTGTATTAGAAATATTATTAACCAAGTTTAAAAGTTTTCTTTCTATAAAAACTTATAATCAAATTACCGCATCTGCATGTGCATTCAATGAGGCTCATTGTATCTCCGCCCTAGACTAGGTGTTTGGCAAATTTTAGCAATGCCTAATCCTCAGCTCTATGTTAGAATTAGTGATTTTTGACGGTTTCAAAGTTGCCTTTCACTAAACAAGAATGCTATATATATTATATATATTAGCAATCTCATAGGAGAAAGCTTACTTTTAGTTTTTCAATGGAAAAAAATTATGATTGATGTGAAAATTTCACTCCATTTCTCTCTCTCTCTTTTTGGTGGGTGGGTCGAAGTTCACTCTATTTGATCCGTCACAAATTATTTGTTGTGCACGAAAAGTTATGAACCTTGTTTGAAAGCCATTCTATGTTGAAACTTACTATTCTATAATAGTGAAAAAATGAAGGACAAACGAAAAGTGCAATTTCAATTATATCTTAGAAGGAAAAAAAAAATGAATTGCAATTGCCGTAGGAGGAGAAAAGGTATCATTTGGATTTAGAATCTTTGAAATATTTAATCGAGTCAGAAAATTTATCTAAATGGCTATAGGGTGAAAAGGAATCGAACACAATTTCGATATGTGAAAAATATGAAATAATATTTCAAATTGAGGTAAAATTACACGGTTAACTAGAACTATATACAAATCTACCATGCAGGGGCTTTAATGTAATTTTACATTTATAAAAAGCTTAAGATTCAAATTTTACCTCCGAATCTTCTCAACTATATAGAGGTTGAAAAAATTCATGAGGATGTCAGAATTTATTGACTTTTGAGTTACTAAAACGTGATCAAATTGTTGACTAAGGATAGGAGAGAACTGTATTTCTTAACAAGAGAAATTTACCAAGCCCTGTAGAAATGTTTATAGAGGTTTCATGGTCTCCGGCCCGGAACTAGCACCCGCGGCCAAAATCGGACAATGACAATCTAGCGAGGAGATCTTATGTGCGCACGACCACCACCGTGCGGTGTCGTGCGCCCCTCCGAGACAATAGGCTCGTGTGATCCCACTTTTTTGTGGGCTCGCCGAGCAGCGGCGGGCAGTGACGGAGGAGCACCGGTGGAGCTGTGGCCGAGCAATTGAAGAGCGTGACCGGAAAGCGCAAGGTGAAGACGATGAACAGGCCAAAAAAAGGGGATAGAAAAGGGAAAAATAAAGATAATAAGATCAGAAAATGTGATATGGTAGTCTAATCAAACCCCCGTCGTTACAAGTACAACAGCTTGCAATGATTGAGCTGTCGTATTGAAATTTTTGGGCCGGAAAAAAACTTAATTGCATTTGTACTCGAAAATGTAGGATTACATTAATTCAACCGAACAATTATGTCTGTGTGGGTTATAGGTAATCCATTTTTTATTCTGCATTTGTTGCATGAATCATGGAAAATTAAGTATTTTCCCTTATGTACATTATGGATTATAAGTGATCCATTTTTAGTTCTGCATTTGTTGCAGGAACTATGATGCGTTATGCACGAATACCTGCAATCCCGAGAACAGACGAGGGAAGTGCTAGACTTAAAAGGCTGATGACAGAGTTAGCTAATTATCGGTGGCATGACAGTGATTTAGTATCACATGTGGTCAAGGTCAATCAGATGATACAGGAAATCATCTAGAATGGTTATCTTATGCCGGATTTTGAGAAGGTGTCAGCTTTGATGAACACTCTTCCACCTGAATGGCAAGCAGTGTTAGATCGGCTATGGGGGGTCAACGTGGTCCCGGGTTATAGGAGGCTAGTGGTAGCTTTTGTTAGAGAGTACTATAGGATTGAGTTAACCAAAACTTCAACCCTTAGATTGAGCGCCACATGGCGCAAAGTGAATGCGCTTGGAGGCGACATGAAAGCTCTCCAAAAGTTTTTCCATGGTTGGCAAATGTGCCTTCAAATTTTCTCGATATTTTGACTGATAGATTAGAAGGGACATTCCCTATTTATTTCTTAGATTAGTTTAAGATGTTTTGGGTGTGAATATCTCTTTCTATGTTGATAATTTTCTTTGTATATATTGCTTAGTGTAATGGATAATTGTATTGTGTGAAAGCATTATTATTCTATTGGATGTTAGCTATTATTTGCTTTCTATTATTGTTGACTGCTGTGGGTAGTTCATAGAAGTTTTTGTAACTTCATAGAATTTATTTTGCATAAGACAATTATATTAATAATAATTTTGAGTTAGGATTTTTGGAGGATGATTGGAAACATAGTGGCCTTTTGATTCTGAAACCTTACTTAAAATTGTTCATTGATATGATGGGTCTGGTGCAAAGTGGATGCATAAATGATAGGCATTAATTATTCATGCATGTATGTCTCGATGTGTATCGAGATTGATGGTTTCGGAACAATTGTGAAATATTGAATATGAAGATTCAATATGTGCTGGAAAAGCAAGAAGCACTAGAAGCTCTTGACCATGTTATGGAAGATCTTGAGGATGCTTTGCGCCACCTTGAGCTAGTAGAGAACCGCCTAACGGCATTTGAGCTGAAAATAGATATTTGCAATGTTGGTTCTAGCCCAAAAAGGGCTTTGAGCTCTAAGCGCAAGCGTATTGATTCGTTCAATATGTGGGATTGCAAAGGATCAAGTCCTTGTTGCAAGAAATCAAGAGTTAACCAACACAAGAGAGGAAAACGTCCTCAAGTGAAGAAAATGTCAAGGGTGAGGTGTTACAATTGTGACAAGAAGGGTCACTATGCTCGCAATTGTTGTGAGCCGAAAAGGTAAACACCTCTTGTACATTTGAGAACTTTGCTTATGTGTCAAGTTACGTATTATAAGCTGAATCCAATCCTTTGTGGACAGTAGATTCGGGAGAAAGACCATGTAGCGAAGGATAGGATCCTTCGTGGAATTCCTGGACGAGTACAAATCGGAACTAAGTGGATCTATGTAGGAAATAACTCCGGCGAGAGTTAAAGGAATTGGCACTCGCCAATTGAACATGCGTGGTGGACGCACCCTATTCCTACATGATATTCTATATGCTCCGGAGATTCGTCGAAATTTTAGTGTCTGTTTTAGTGTTGGTTAAACTAAGTTTTAATATAAACTTCTATAATAGAGGTGTAGATTTGTATTTGGATACAAACTACTATGGTTGTGGTCACTTTCTAGATGGTTTATTGTATTAAATGTTGACTGTGGTGATGTCAATATTTGTTATTCCCTTGTTTCATGTCTTCTACTTCATATGATAATGATGTGATTATGTGGCATGCTAGACTTGGTCATATTGGCCAACAACGTATGAATAGACTGGCCAAAGAGGGCTTGTTGGGCAACATTGAAAAAGTTGATTTGCCCATATGTGAGCATTGCCTTGTAGGGAAAACGACAAGGGAAACCATTTGGAAAAGGTAAAAGAGCTGAATTTCCTCTGCATTTAATCCATTCGGCGTCGTGGTGCAATGAATGTGAGAGGAAGGCATGGGGCTGTTTATTTCATCACTTTTATAGATGATTATACTCAATTCGGATATGTCTATTTGATTTCTCATAAATCTGAAGCATTAAGTTGTTTCAAAAGGTTTATGAACTTGATAGGAAATCAATTAGATAAGAAAATAAAAGCATTGAGATCCGATCGAGGTCGAGCATATTTATACGATGAGTTCAGAAAATTATGTGATGAAAAAGGAATAGAAAGACAGTTGTCTATTCCATATACTCCTCAACAAAATGGTGTTGCAGAGAGAAGAAACAGAATCCTACTGGAAATGGTTAGGTCCTTGATGGCGCATGCTAACTTACCTATTACTTTTTGGAGTGATGCGTTGTTAACTGCTGCCTATATACTTGACCGGGTGCCTTCCAAAATAAAGATAATAAGATCAGAAAATGTGATATGGTAGTCTAATCAAACCCCCGTCGTTACAAGTACAACAGCTTGCAATGATTGAGCTGTCGTATTGAAATTTTTGGGCCGGAAAAAACTTAATTGCATTTGTACTCGAAAATGTAGGATTACATTAATTCAACCGAAATATTTGGAATTGAAAAATCTATACAATAATTTTATGACTGAATTTGTAATTCTCCATTAATACAAGAGAAGTGCATCGACCCTACAGCAACAGAATGACTAAATACCAAAAATGCTTGAACTTATTCCAACAAGACAAAATATCCTAAAATTTCAAACAACTGGAAAAAAAAATACATGAATTTTCAACTCACGAGAAAAAATAATTACCCACTCTTAAGTTTTCCGTCCATCAAACACGGATGAAATCACTTGAACTTGTCGATCTGGAAAAGAGATTTTCAATTTCGGTCCAATAGGATTTCGGTAAAAAAAACTTTTATTTTGGGCTTGCCTGTTTGCCCATCCCTTTTCTTGCCAAAACCGATGGGTCCTTGACTGGAAAGACGAAAACACGACATAACCTCATTTGTAAGAATCGTTGTTTTAATTTTGCCTTTTGTGATAAGTCACAGCGAAAAAATAACGTTAAAAATGCCAAAAGTTGTGTACGATACTCGTTTTAGTACTAAAAGTTATTCACCAACTCACTTAAGTGGCAAATATAAGAGAAATAATTATTTAAGTACCTCCAACGAGAAAGTCCAACAATAATAAGTATGTGGCATTTATAAATTTTAATTTTAATATGAGTTGGCATTTAAAAGAAATCAGTCCATTTGGCATTTCTATGTGTATATTTCTCCATTCTCTTCCTCCACATCATTTTTCCTCTCTTTTCTCCCTTATGCGCCCTCGCTAGTTTACATGAGCATGAATTACTTAGCCATAGCCTCACCAGTAGGGGTGTGCACCGGGAACCCCCCGAGTTGGGAATCGCTCGGACTAGACTAGATCGACTGGTTTTGGGCAATTCCTAAAGAGGGCAGTCCGGTTCCCGACTCTCGCTTTTGGAGCTGGTGTCTAGTCAGTCCGGTTCTCGATTCCAAGGTGGGAATAGGACTGACCAAACCGGATTGGTTAATTTTACATATATATAATATATGTTTTTAAATTTCTTTAGAAACAAATCCTAATTCCTCTTAATTTCTCCCATTTTTTATTTTATTTTGAGCACAAAATAGAAATTTACCGGTTCCACCGAACCGATTGGTCGGTCCAATTTCCGATCCCAAAATTTGGGAACCCATCCTTCCGGTTCGGTTCCCGATTCTACCTCGAAACCGAAGCCGACTGAATCGGGAACCAATCAATCCTATTTACCAGCGTTCACCCATCACCACCCAGATCTACGAGTTGTGCCACAACCTCAACAAAAAACGTGAGGTCCTCTCCTTGCATTCTTGCGTTTACGCTCATATGCTCTCTCCATAAAGGTACACACAAAAAACACTCATTTCACAAGCTCTCTCTTCTCTAGGTGCAAAACCTCTGTCTTGGTTCTTCCATGTTCACCGAACTTGATCCTAGCCCTTCTCGGACGCCATTTTCGTGGTGCGAATCACTAGGTGTCCTGCCTAAACGAAAGAAAGCAAAATAGAGTAAGATGAGGTTGAGGCTATTCAAGGCAGACTTGACCATTCTAAGAGGCTTTGCTGTGCGCACAAGCGTCATCGAGGATATGGGTGCGAGGACAAAGCATTGCTATGAAGTGGTTTATCAATGAAATACCCAAAATCAAAGAAAATGCCAAAACAAGGGTCTCTCGAGTCCTTCTCACCAAAGGCGAATTTAGGGGAAACCAAGGTGGCAACGGGGTCATTACCAAATCTGGAAAAGGTGGGTGCATTACCAAAGCTTGTGTTTCTTGATCCAATCAAGAAGGCTTATAAGAGGAATCCGAACCAACCACTAGGGTTATCCCCAGTGGCCACCCTTCCATGCCCTTGGAGGTGGGGACAATTTAGTTTCAAGTGGGTTTCGATTTCCACGCCCTACAAGGATATAAGGCAAAAGTCTGAGAGTGAGAGTTAGAGTATGAATAGAATGTGATCTGCTTATAAGAAAGAGGCGGCGGAAGAGTTGGTGCAGTGGAAGCATGTGCGGTGGGAGGCGGAGAAAGCGACAAGGGTATGAGCAGGCGGGAGCTACTCACGGGTCTAGAGGAGGATACTAGATAGGTTGGAAAGAGAGGACTATGACATGGTTAAGATCCATGAGAGGAGTGTTATTGTTCAATCGATGTCACTTGGTTTTATCTCATGTTGCAGGGCCTAATCGAAGAAATCCAAGGTGAGGGGGGTGGGGAGAGGAGTGATGTCGTCTAGTAAGAAAATGATTTTTCTTTTTTTGTCAAAAGATGTGATTTTGGACTTTTTATATTGATCCAAATATCTTACGAGCCACATCAATAAAAATATATTAGAATGTCACGTTAGATTTTCAGTGATTTATATTAGAGTTAATATTTAAGTGATTTTTTTTAAAATGACATTTAAATGATCTAAAAAAAAATTAGCATTAAAATAAATATCGCACATAATTTTTAATATTTTGAGTGTCCCTCGCCGTTATAACTTACAGCCGTTAGCCACGTAATATACAATCGGAAAAACCCGACGGCGGGTGTTTCCATCACATGAAACTTTTTCGATATTTTTGTAATGCCGATTCTTCACAGAATCGCTCCGAGACGCATTTGGCCTTCTTTCCTTGTGGACCCCAGACACGTGTCTTCAATCGAGCCCGCACATGATCGCGACCGTCCGTCGCCGATCCCAACCCCTGATTTCCATCACGTGGCCTGCCGTACTTCGATGCGGACGACGCACGTGTTCAGCTGTGGCCCTCCCCCCCGGGCGGGTGCCGTCGATACGCCCGATGCGCACGAGGCTGAGAGGGATATTCTTGCACGTCTCTTTCCCCCCACCCGCGCAATGACCGTTTGGCCCCGCACGTGACTCGATGGAAAACCCCTCGCTCGCCGAGAAAGCCGTACCAACGTCGTTGACCGACCCGAGGCTAAGTCGGGAAATACGGGGCCCACAAAACGACGGCGTTTCGGCGTCAACAACATTACGGGGCCGAAAAGATAAATAGGGCGAAATCGAAGGCCATACGTGCAAAGATACTCGGAGCGATATTTTCTATCACCCGAATTGGTAGGCATGCTTTGATGGAAATGGAAAGGAGATGGACAGTTGGCGATGATTCTAATGACGGTGCCGTGATGTCCTAACAAGCGAAGATTGCCCCCCACTCGCCTCATCCGGCGTTTGCACAACACCTTCCCAGAAAAAAGAAGAAGAAAAAAAAATGACATTTTATCAATCACGCCGCCATGAGTTTTATTGCGGTAAATAGGGGTGTTAACGGTTCGATTTTTCCATTTTTGATTTTCAACTTTTAGTTTTCGGTTTTTTCATTTTTTTTCTGTTGTATTTCCAAGAAATAAAGCTCTTATTAGTTTATCGGTTTGGTTCGGTTCGGTTCGATTAACCGATAAAAAAGAATTCGGTTTTTAATGAGAATCGAATCGAATGAAAATCGAGCTGAAAAAATCGAATTTTTGGATTTGGTTCGGTTCGGTTTTTGGTGCGATTTTTGACACCCCTAGCGGTAAGGATCTCGTCTATAGGCAAGCACCTATTAAGCAGGTTAACAAAGAAAGCTGGTGGACAAGGGCTCCGCTCATTTTACAAGTGTGTCTCCTTTATGTTCAAAATGACGGGCTTACTAACAAAAATGATTAATATTATGAAAAACTCCGTATAATATATCCGTGATAAAATTACCTCAAGTTAATGTACTTATGAAATATTTACAGTCACTAAGCTAAACGACACGTGATAATAATTAATTTGACATGATAAATCCACGTGATGTATTGATTTTGGATATTTTATAATCCAAAAATTAATTTATTTGCAAATTTATCACGGAAGTATCGATATGGGATTTGTGATAATCAAGAAATTAGTTTTTGATAAATTTGTACCAGTTTGACAATTTTTCCGATGTTAACCTTAATTTGGTCCATCTCCTTGATGCTTGGACTTGAGATGCATCAGTACACCAACCCCTTTGCGTGGCTGACTTAGGCTGCTATGCAAAATGGTCCCGCACCCTATCAGCCGAAATGCTAGTGCTATGCACGACAAGGCAAGGGAGGAAACTCCTCGTACATCACAACTTGCGCGGTATCATATTCTTGGCCAAACTACTGCTCGTGCGATTGGTCTTTCCAACCCCCAACCCCCCTCGTGTCGTGATCGGACGCTTGCCATCTTATAGAAAACTCAACACTGTTGCAGCCGATGATCCGCCCGATCGTTAGCATTTCTTAAAGCTATCGGCAGATTTTCATGACTAGTGTGTCTCGCCATTCTCTTTCTCTTTTTTTCACGGGCGAATGAATTTTCTTACACGCCGCGCATCATAAGCTAAATCGTGGAGTACATCATGCGCCAATGATGGTGGTCTGCCATGATTCAATTTAAAATAGGATTAACATCACAGAAAATCTAAAACTAATATGTTTGTGATAAATTTAACTCAATTTAATTTTTTTAATTATCAAAAATCCCAAACTGATATATATATATATATATATATATATATATGACAAATTCATTACAATCGATTTATGTTTTTTTATGATATTAATTCAGTATTAAGAAAATTAATGGAGAATGAATTTATCACAAATATATTTATTTAAGGCTTTTAGTGCTTTTGAATTTGAAAAAAAATAAAAATCTAGGTCGTTATGGATATATCAATTCAGGTTTTTTTTTTTGGCAGTATTTGGAAATTTGGAATGCTCGAGAGCGTCGATGTGCGATGGGATTTAAACGTCAAGTCACATGTTTAATTGTATTTTCTTTTGGTTGCCGAATGAGGTAAAAGAAGAAAAAAGAAATTGTCGAAAAAGGGCGCAAAAGAGGAGAAAAGAAGATACTACATAAATAAAAGAAAAAAAAAAAAGGAAATTTTGAACTTCGGAAGCTGATTGGCTAGAGAGGGACCGAGCGTAGCAGAGCGGCGCCCGGTCCCGCGAGTCCAGCCCTAACAAGTAACACCTCCTTTCTTCTCTCTCTCTCTCTCTCTCTCTCTCTTTCTCGTCCTCGTATTTTTTTCTCTCTCCTCCTCGTCCCGTAATATACCGCACGCCAACACGGGCTGACACCCCCCCATTCTCTCTCTAGCTTCCCTCTGCTCTGTTCTCAGGAGCTCCGCCCGCCCCTCTCTCTCTCTCTCTCTGCTGCGCGTGTAGCGGGGGGCAATGGCGACGATCAACCTCCCTTCGAGAATGTCCCTCCCGAGCCCCGAGGGGGCCGCCGCCTCCGCCGCCGCCGACCGCCTCTCCTCCGCCCGGAGCCCGTGCGACCTCCTCCTCCTCCCGGAGCCGGGGTGCCGGGGCCGGAGGTGCGGGGCCGGAGCCGGCAGGAGGCCGCCGGGCCGCCGCCTCGCCGCCGTCAGATCGGTCAAGGTCGCTCCCGAGAGCCAGGGGCGGCCCCTCGCCGTGCACAACGGGCCTCTAACCGTCGTGAGTCGTCTTGTCTCCCCTGTTCCGCGTGATTCGCGTGGCTAGGTTTCTCGGTTTCTGCTTGATTGGGTGGATATTGAGATTGCTGCGGGGAGTGCTGTGCGAGGTGGAGATGGGGAGAGTGGTTCGGCGGGCGTTGTGATTTTTTTTTTTCCTTTTCAAATTGTTTGTTGAATGCGCGCGCGCGCGGTTCTCTTTCTCGTGCGATCGGTCGGTTGATTCGTTCTCTGCAAGAGTGCTCTGCTTGAATGAGAGGAAAAGGTGGTGATGGTAGTATACTGTTTGCTGTAAGGGCTGCAAAACTTATGAAGACATTAGAGAACTTGAGCTTGAGCTTGAGCTTGGGCTTGAGCTTGTTATTGAAAAAAGTTTAAGTCTGTTGAATGGAGCAAAATGATTAAATGTCTGTTGAATGGAGGATACATCGAACCTCTCCAGCACATTTTTAGTCGACTCCACTGTTGAAGAAAGAAATCGGTTGCGCCCCTTTTTTTTTCCAAAATAAGGCTGGGAAGACACAAGACAATGAGAATTGGACTTTGTAGTGCATGGAAAAGAGTGGGTTTTATTGACTGAGCCTGCCTCGATCCCAAGTGAAGGTTTTTAGTTATGAATAATTATTTGCGAACGAAAGCATTAATGTACTGGATTGTCATTATCTATTTTTGTTGCTTGAATGATTTAAGCCTGCTTTTTATTAAATTCAGCGACAAAACTTAGTTTCCATTTTTTTTTTCTGTTTCTTATAAATAGATTTTTGGTTTGTTTCTCCGAAATAAGCGTATCACAAGCTTTCTTCAGGGAAAATTCCTATGCCTCAATCAACGTTAATGATTGTATTTCATTATTTGACGATGATAATTTTGATTTCAATGTGTCATTTTGTGGTCCTCTGTGTCATAGTCTCTCTTCCATAAAAATTTCCCTAATAGTATGTCACAGGATATGTTGTTGTTGGAGTCTGTAGATCTAAAGGTTTGTCAATCGATAAATTGCTTTTTCTTTATTCCTCTGGAGTTTTCTTCATTTGCTTGGATCCTTTGTAAAATGAAATCTCTTGGCTTCAAAAGCCAAAATGTAGCTGGTAACCTGGTAAAGTTCAAAATCATACTTTCTATTTCCTACAGGAGAGAGGCACATGGAGAAGTAATTTAGGATCGACCATCTTGTGAATATTCACTTTCCTTTGATTATGAATAAAAGGATCAGTAATAAACATTCATTTCTCAAGAGATGACTGTGCAACAGACTGATGAACTGATTTGCTATAGTTAGACTTGCTTGTGCTCTTTTACTGGTTCTTATTAGAACTTCTGAAGACACAAACTTTGTTGCAGGGTCAGAAGCTTTTTGCCACATGAAACTTCCATACTGTCTAATTTGTAGGTCACTGTAGTTTTATAGTCTTAGAAGATCTGTAACTTATCATACCTTCTCATGCCGCACTGTCCAAATTTTCATCTTCATTTATGGTAGTTAATTTGAGTATTTTTTGTCAGGATGCGTCAAACTCTCCTTTTGAGGTTCAATCTGAGGACTATGAAGCGAGCAAGGCTAGAGTAAGTATGAATGGATTGAGAAAGACGAAGATAGTCTGTACCATTGGTCCATCCACCAGCAGTCGTGAAATGATATGGAAACTTGCCGAAAGTGGAATGAATGTGGCCCGTCTTAATATGTCACATGGTGATCATGCCTCACATCAGAAAACTATAGATCTGGTCAAGGAATACAATGCTCAATTTCAAGACAAGGTGGTCGCCATTATGTTGGACACTAAGGTATGAACATTTTCTCAAAAGTAGTTTGTTTCTTCTCCAAGTAGAGACAACGTAGTAGTGTGAGTTAGTACTATTGTACTGCACTGAATTCGTTGATCTGCCACATAACTAGATTTTGATTCTCCAATCTATTGTTTTAAATTTCCCTTACGTTTACGTTGGGGTTATAATTGGCATTATATACCCATCATCTTAATGATTGCAGGGGCCTGAAGTGAGAAGTGGTGATGTACCTCAGCCAATAATGCTTAAAGAAGGACAAGAATTTAATTTTACCATCAAACGAGGAATGAGCACAGAGGATACTGTTAGTGTTAATTATGATGACTTCATTAATGACGTTGAAGTAGGCGACATATTGTTGGTAGACGGTATGTATGGGATCATCTCAATTCTCTCAAGAGTGCTTTCATTAAGTTCACTTACTTTCTGATCGTTAGTTTGGAATCATCTGCTATAATTGCGAAAAATTGTGATTGATGCTTCAAGAGTAGAGGATTTACTTAATTTTTTTTCATTCAGAATAGATTTTGGGTTCATGGATGGAATTTTAGTTCTGCATATTTTACTTTTTTCGCCTTTCGGTGGAAGTTTTTGATCCTTTTTCTGGATCCTTTTGCAAAGTGATCGGGTTTTTGGATTGACTAGGTGATCTTATTTATCCATGTCTCAACCCTAATTCACAGATAAAATTGTTCTTCATTGTGAGAAAGAACTATAATGGTATAAGGTTCCTTCCAGGGAGCTGATTTTTAATGTTAGAAGATGAGAATAGTTCTACTGGATTCCTTTCAGTTACTTTCAAAGTTGGCATCAAATTTCTCATGTAATTTGCGCATACAGCTGCTTCCGCAGAGGCTTTTATTTTGTTACTAGTGTATTCATCCCTTCAGTATAACAAGAAAAGGGGAGCCTAAGAAAATGCATGTCTAGACATCAGGATTGCAATTTTAGATATTTCTGCTTAGTTTTGGGTCTTATGAATCAGAGACAGGCTTATTATAACAAGCTATATTCTGTATCATATGGACATAAGGTTAAAACAAATTCCAACCTTCGATCACGTTCGTATAAGGTACTTATGATTTGTTTTTGTCTTGCTAGGTGGAATGATGTCATTGGCTGTGAAGTCAAAGACGACGGATTTAGTCAAATGTGTTGTAGTCGATGGTGGAGAATTAAAGTCAAGGCGTCATTTGAATGTGAGAGGCAAAAGTGCCACTCTTCCTTCGATAACAGGTCATATGTTGTAACCATTTTGCTTCCTTGTCCATATCAGAACAGAAGAAACTGATATCGGTTGCCAATTATACATTGTTAGTGAAATACTGAGAGTGGCATCTGCTTGATCTTGCAGATAAAGACTGGGAAGATATTAAGTTTGGGGTGGACAACCAAGTTGATTTTTATGCTGTCTCATTTGTTAAGGATGCTAAGGTGGTCCATGAGCTGAAAGAATATCTCAAAAGTAATTTTTGTCTTCCTTATCTTATCAGTTGATTGCTCTACAGCTCTATTGCTCTTTACATTACCCGTCTGTTTCCCTTACAAGGCTATTGGCCATCATCCTTCTGCAGGTTGCAATGCAGATATTCATGTGATTGTAAAAATCGAAAGTGCTGATTCTATCCCAAATCTCCATTCGATTATTCCCGCTTCTGATGGGGTTAGTTCTTTTCTGTTGGATCCTTCTTTATGTCTTTACCATCAACATTTATAAGACCTGAAGCCTTATATTGAAGTGTTTGGTAACATTATGCATTAAACTGCAATGCTTGACTTTAATCCTTTGAAGTTTCTCAATTCTTGTTGCTTTTCAGGCAATGGTTGCCCGTGGAGACCTTGGAGCTGAACTTCCAATCGAAGAAGTTCCTCTATTGCAGGTTAGTTGTTTAGAAGTGTCTCTGGTTGATTGTGTGAATTATTTGACAGTCTTCTGTCTTCCCATTGACAGTTTTCATAAACCTTGAAAAATCTTAGAAATCCTGATGTCAATCAAGGGATTTGGGAGAATCATAGCAATGGTCACTATCTCACTGTATTAACTCAAATTTTGCAACTAATAAAATGGGAAGGAAGTAGGTATATCTTTCACGCAATCAAGTTTACCTTGTCTATCTTTATTTTTGCGAAGAGTATTGATATATATGTATCGTGTTACTGTTTAAGTAAATGCAGCAGGAAATCTATCTTGCTTATGAGAAGCAAATAAAAGAGACCACGCTGTGATTAGATTAACCACTGGATGCGGAACCTCATTTCCGTGAAATGTTTGAGAAGATTCATTTGCCAATTTGTTTTCTGGTGCTTTGAGAGAAATTTGTAGATGTGGCAATTCTGATGCATGTCTTGGGTAAAAATTTTATGAAGGGATAATCCTTTTCGATGGTGCAGCTGCATCTGTGATCTTTGTGGTTTATACACTATTGTGACATCTTTATTTCTTTCATATGATCCCATGAGTAGGTTCTGAAATGATACAACAATTATCTTTTGGACAGGAAGACATCATCAGAAGGTGTCACAGTATGCAGAAACCAGTAATTGTTGCTACAAACATGCTAGAAAGCATGATTGATCATCCCACACCAACAAGGGCAGAGGTTTCTGATATTGCAATTGCAGTACGTCAGGGTGCTGATTCAGTAATGCTTTCTGGAGAAACTGCTCATGGAAAGTAAGTTGACCGACCCAGTTTTGGTTCACAGAAATTTATGTTGTCTTTCCCCTTTGCTTTTACTCATGCTCAAGCCTCTTGATCAGTCCTTTTTCTAATGACAATGGATAGTTTTTCCATGATTTATCTATGGCATCTAGAATACTGAAGCTATATGTGACAATGGATAGCATTTTTTCAATTGTCTATTGAATTAGGAGATTGATTTTGTACGCGGAAGAATTTGCAAATTCCACCAGACAGATGTACAATGATCTCAATTGTAGACAGTTCCTCTTTGACTATCTTATTCTGAACTCAATCTGTCACTTTCTATGATATTCACCCATTAGGTCTCTGCTAAGAGTGATGCTACAACTGGTTTAGTATCCCTTTGGCTTCTTGTAAGGCACTTGCGCATTTCCTAGCGTGTATGCAATGTTCTTTTTCCAAAGGATTTAATCCATGTACTATTTCTCAATTTCTTTATATTTGGTTTATTCTTCATTGCTGATTGTTTCGAAATGATTATGCATATAAAAAGGTACCCACTGAAGGCTGTTAAGGTGATGCACACTGTAGCTTTGAGAACCGAATCAAGTCTTAAGACATCCGCCACACCTCCAGTTCAGTTTGGCGCCTTTAAGGTATATCCTTAAAGTCTTGATGTTGCGGTGCCACGCCGATGCACTCTTAGATGGCCCTG
The DNA here is from genome assembly GCA_014182365.1 of Eucalyptus tenuipes. Lineage (NCBI taxonomy): Eukaryota > Viridiplantae > Streptophyta > Magnoliopsida > Myrtales > Myrtaceae > Eucalyptus > Eucalyptus tenuipes. The sequence goes on along the minus strand of CM024540.1, from coordinate 25,118,941 downwards.
GCTTTGTTCACTATCCTTTTAGACTCATATCCAAGCATCATGATTAACAAATTTTTGCCTACATCAACATGCAAAATAATGTTTCTGGGCATTTGACAGGGTCACATGGGCGACATGTTTGCTTTCCATGCCACTACCATGGCCAATACCCTTAATATGCCAATCATTGTATTTACAAGGACTGGATCTATGGCTATTCTTCTTAGCCATTATCAGCCTTCATCAGCTATCTTTGCCTTCACAAATGAGTAAGTCTTAGCAGCATACACTTTTATGGCATTTCGTTTTTCTATTTCTTTGATGCATGCTAACACTGACAAGCTGTGATTATGCTTTAAGGAAGGTATGAATATTTTTTCAAATTCTTTTATGAGCCAAGTAAAATAAAGATTAAGTGCCAACTTGCTCCATAGATCGGATTGAGAAACCGTGATTTGTGCTGAACTTTTCTGAATGTTTGTTCTTCTGTTTTTGTGGTTGGGAAATAATTGAAATAGCTTTTCCATAAAAAAATAGGTTGAGATCTTGTGCTGCTCTGTGTTTAGATTTTCTTTTTTGTCTGGTTGGCCCATTTACATTGTCAGGGGCAAACATTTATCTTAGAACTATCCTGCCAATGAAAAGTTATGAATGACTAAATTTACACGAAACTTCAGTACATCTGTGGTTTCCCGTCTAATTTATTGCTGTTCTTAATATTCACAAGCTTTTAAAATCCTTTTTAGTTATTAACTGAAGATGATTCAAGTTTGAAATATCTAATTCATGTCATATCTTGATGCTGGCAGAGAGAGGATCAAGCAGAGGTTAGCACTTTATCATGGTGTCAGGCCCATATATATGCAGTTCTCTGATGATGCAGAAGAGACCTTTTCTCGAGCACTCAAGTTAGTAGTGGTCAGTAAACTTTCAGTGTCCTCTACTTTTCCTTTTTTCCCTTTTTTTCCTTTGCATCATACTAGAGTTTAAGAGTTTGATGCCAAGAGCTTTCTTCATTGATTGCAAAATGGTATTGTTTTAGAGCAATGGCCTGCTGAAGGAAGGGGAGTACGTCACTCTAGTTCAAAGTGGTGCACAACCGATATGGCGCCGCGAATCTACTCACCACATCCAAGTTCGTAAGATCCAAGGATGATTTTGGACTTTAAAGAAGCTCACATGTAGAATATTGTGATTGCTGGATTAGTTACGGGTATTTTTGTACTGTCTTAAATTAATTACGGGCAACTTTCAATATGTTTGAGCAGGAATGAACTACCAATAATTTAATGAAATTTGAGAATCAGATCTTTCTCTCTATTCCTCTTCACTGATTGAGTTTTGGAAATTTTTTAGCATCACGGGTGGTAAGAAACAGCTGTATACATTTCTACCTTTATGAACAGTGATAATATTCGATTGTTCATCCTGAATTTCCGAGCATTCTCTTAAAGATTGAGATGGTTGTATTGATTACGTAAGCTTAGCTTCCCCAAGTCAAGCTGATCTCCTTAGTTCATAATTGACTGCTCTCGGTGCTTACCGTTGTTTTGCTCATTTTACCTAATTTGCCTTGGCCAATCAACTTTGAGGATGTTGCAGTTCACTTCCCAGGAGCACCAAGAGATTACAATATATCGACTGATGCAAAGACATATTTAACCACAGAACTTAGTTGAAAGGAAAATGAGATTGCAAAATGGTGTTTATTTTTTCTCCGGGAAATTGAGTACTAAGGCCATCAACTATGGACATTGAAGGTGCTTATTGTTTTGGTTTTGGTTAATGTCTGAGGATAGGACTTGAAGGTTTGAGCGGATGATTCGATTAGGGGATAAATAGTTTATTGATTGCCTGCTGGGACTTGATCATCCTTCATGGCAGAGGCGTCGAAACACTGTTTCTGTAGATTGCTTTGATGGGGCCAAATAATAAAAGGCAAGGTTACTTGGAAATGGCCATAAACAGTCAGAAACTCTCTTACTTCAGTGGGAGTTAAAAAGAAGTTGGTCAATTGGCTTTTCCTTTGCTTATTCTGCATCTGGTCCTGTGTAATCCGTTCGGCATGTCACGGCAGATGAGCTCCGAATCATTCCAAACCTTTTGAGGATTGTCTCTTCTTTTGGTTTTGTTTGTAGAGTGTCGCAACTTGCAATGTATTTCGGCCGTCATGAACATGAGCCCGCTTGAACATGGACTTGGCACTGAAATCGTACATGTAGAGAATGGGCAAAGTTTATTATTTGGGAGAGACCCGATTTAATGCAATAATACATTCACAAACCAAGATACTATGGATCTCTCTTAGGACAAGTTAACATTTCGCTAGCAGTACAACCGACAAGCAGGGTAGAGGTCGGGGAAGATCTAAGTGACCTTAGATAAAAGCAAACCTGCCTCTCCCGGACACACTTACAATCTTAGTTTGGAACACAAATTGGTTGGGCTCTGCAATTATAAGTAATAGAAAGGGGTGTTAGTCGAGCTGTTAAAAAAAGGGCTTCTCTTTCTTTAGCACCCCCCTTTTTGGGAAGCAATTCTGCCCAAATGTTTGCACCTTCACCATCTTCCCTTCTTATTTATGCAAGTTGGGATAGTACCGGTTGCCCGGTGATGTAGTGTCGCCTGTATTAGACGTCATAGTTATCTTTCTCGTCGTCTTCTCCGCATTTTCCTTCCAGTTTGATACTCCTGTACCACTTTGCACAAGCTATGTACACCATCAAATCTACAACTGTTAGGGCAGCTAGGAGGAAGTAAAATCTGTCCAGATGACCCTTGTTTAGATTCCTGGGATCCATCCTGGCATGTGGTCCTCGGTCGAGATCTTCATGACCATACTCACAAGCAAGCTGCTAACGTAGTTTCCTAGTGAGATCGACGTCATGCAAAGGGCACTCCCGAAGCTCTTCAAGCCATCTGGGGCTTGTGCGTTGAAGAATTCCAGTTGACCCACGTACATGAAAACTTCGGAAGCTCCAATCAGTGCATACTGAGGGACCTGCCATAATATGCTCAAGGTGCTCGAACCCTCGCAGTGCGTGCAGTCTTTGCGAGCATACTTCAGTCTGTAGCACTCCACGATTCCTGCGGAGATCATGGCCAGAACCGCGATAACCAGTCCGATGCCCATTCGCTGCAATTCTGTGAGCCCTCGCGAATGTGTCTTCCTTATTCTCCCCACTACTGGGTCAATAACCCTTCGGTAGAGGAAAATGAAAACCGCGACACTTACTATGTCGAAGCTGGACATGCTAGCCGGAGGGATTCTGAAGTGCGAAACGGTCGTTTTCATGGCTGCTCCTTGCTCCACGAACAACGAGGCCATCTGCGTGAAGACCACGGAATAGATGATGGTGCAAAGCCAGATTGGTAGGAGTCTCAGTATGCACTTGACTTCTTCCACTTGGGTAATCGGGCAGAGGCGCCACCTGTTGTATCGACCCTGCTTCTGGTCTTCGAGATCTCTTGATGTAATATAAGCTGCTCTATCCAAAAACCTGTATCACTGGGGTCAGAATTGTTTTGCGGTGCTCTTTTTCTTACGATAAATTTGAATGGTTCGCAGCTATGAGAAGGTGCAGGAGTGTTTTGACGTCTTTTGTGCAAATTATGTGAACTAGTAGTATCAGATATACGTGGACTTACTTGAATCCATGAGTGTGGAGGATGTTTCTTCTGCTACTGTCAGAGCAGTCCATGCCTTCCGCCTCATACAAGTCATCTCCGCCGGGCGCCATCTTGACCCCCCATTTCTTCGATGCAGCTACCATCACCTGGCAGAAGCGGGAAATTGGGTTTCCAGTTGGCTTGAAGTGCCTATACATCGGGGATCCACCCAGAAATAGGAGCAGTCCCGCTAAGGCAGAGCCTGCTGATAACCAAAATCCTAGAGCCCACATTCCTTCATCCTCGAAGTACCCCAAAATGGTATTGGAGAAGAGGGAGCCCAAGTTCATTGCCAGGTAGAAGTAGCTGAAGAAGGCCACCTTGGAACGTCCTTCTCTAGGATCCTCTTCATCGAATTGGTCGGCACCAAATGTAGCTATGTTAGGTTGATACCCTCCATTCCCTAGGGCAACAAGGTAGATGGAGAGGTAGAACAGTGTGATCTCCATGCTCGAATGCGATCCACACGGAGTCTGCTGATCCCCGCAACCTCTAGGTCGGACCAGAAACAGATAGGACGACAGCGATAGCGATGCCAAACCCTGCCAATGACATGCAAAACTAGCCGAAATTAGATTCACCGACCAAACTTTACTTTGCACTGGAATTCCTTTCCGACCCACTGACCAAGGGAAACGCAGCTGCAACATCGAGATACTTACGATGACGAAGATGACTTGAAAGACAGCACAGGTTTTGTATCTTCCCCAGTAGGAGTCACTCAAAAATGCTCCAACCAGCGAGAAGATGTAGACAGTGCCAGTCCATTTGCTCACACTGTTGGCAGCATCAGCATTGTTTTGTCCCAGCACCCTTGTCAGGAATAGCACCAGATTCACTCCCACTCCAAAGAAGGCTAAGGTTGCCAGTCCTTGGTTCACTGTTTGATTAAGACAACGCTGTCAGAAAGCAAAGAGGAGTTCTATTTTCCCGAAACAAAATATTCACGTCTTAAAGTAATAAATTGGGTCGTCATCACCATCCAGGCGATCTCCCACAGATCTTCAGATCTTCAATGTTAACAGTCGCATAACATAGCAAGCAACCAACGTGCAAGAAGATGGGGGGTGAAAGAGGGCGCGATTATTTCTATTTTGGAACCAAATCGAATAGGTCGCTTCATCTTATCTCAGGAGTGCATCCTTCTCACGTGCGATGTCCTTTGATTGATCAAACATCTAAAGATATGCTACGAAATGCATACGATATCGCCACCTTATCAGACATGCATCTCACTTTCCAAAACATGTGCACTCACGTTATATGCATATTTAGCAAACTTGACAAGTAAATCCCAGAAATGGACAGTGCTTCCTCCCTCCACAAATGATTGTGAACCATGATCTAAGAAAAGGGTAACTTATAAAAATAATACCTCAGCGGTATTATTGGTGGTTCGACATGGATCATATTATGAGACGAAAATGATGTTTCCTCACAAAGGCTCTTTTTTCTATTATTTATAATTATTTAAAAAAAAACTACCACGATGATCATGACTAAAGTTAAAGCAAGTGCATAACTAGTGGCCAATTAGGGAAAAAGGACCTTATCAAAAACATTTTTTTCGAGTTTAATATTTCTCGAAGCTAATTTTGGTAGGTTGATGCAGACAGCCCTTGAGTGCAACCTTGGTTTTTGTCCATTTTCTGTTCGATTTTCCTTGATTTCTGTCTAGCCCTTGACCTTTCTATGCCCATTTCTTCTGATTTACAGCTAATTCCAAATAAATAAAGCAAAAAAATAAATAAAAATGAAAGGGGACAAATAAAAGAGAAAAAAGCAAAGAGAAGCCAGCCACATATTCGAACCAAAACATGTTCACACCTCCTTCTCTTGTAGTCCACACAAGCATGCAATAAGTCCTTTTGGTTCCATCTTAGAACCTAGGGGACAAGATACCCCATTTTTTTTCAAGTGTGAATGGGACAATATTGATAATCAAACTTGACTCACTTTGCTAATTTAGTTTCTCAACCAAATAAGACCGGCAAAAATGTCACTATTTGATACCTAGTTTCCAAGAATTATTAAATGAATATTGGGTTATCAAAATTTGTCTGATATCATAAGCTAGATTGCACGTAGAATTAACACTAGATGCTCTTGCTAAAAACAGCCACTTTCGCATCAACTTCTGATGTGAAGTCACAGGGAAAAGCTATACTTTAAACCATGCATATGGAACGCTACCCCAAATGCATTTGTTATCTATTAGGTGGAGTCATTCTACATCGAGCGGCTCGACATCATAACCACAACTCATCACATCTTGCCGAGGTATCGATGCAAGAGCCACATTTCAACGAGCGGATCTTCTTTAACTGTGCCTATTATTCTTGTCAAATCAGTAAATTTTTTTTTTTTTTTGACTAAGTTACGCGATCTTATTCTAGGGTGACGGTACTTTGGCATCAACATGAAATCCTACGAAGAAACGAGAGGGTATTTAGATCCTAATGGACATACACCGCACCTGATTCGGCTTTTGGTTCGCTTAGCTAGTTTGGCATTTTACAGTTGTGTGAATTTCGGACTGTCCACACGTGGCAGGAACCTAGGTCATGCAACAGGAGGAGTGCACTTATTACGTGTCTTACTCTTCTTCCTCTCCAGCTGCATCGCTTGCCATTTCTCCTCTGCTGTCCTTCTCAACGGGACCTCTGAACACGCCAAGACAGTCTCTCTCTCTCTCTCTCTCTCCCTCCCTCCCTACCGCTTTTTAAGCAGGCTAAAGTCAACATCTATGCACGGGACGAGGGGTGATAAAAACACTTGTGGGTCGTCTCCGTGAAAAGCCTACACGTTGGTGCAACAGCTGATGCATACGGTGAGAGCCTGGCTGCAACCTTGTCTAAAAGTGATAGCTTATCTCGGAAAAGACCAAAAGCATGACGCCAGCAATACGCACGACACAGCATTAACTACTTCAAGATAACATCGTCCTACCCGGTATCTGAAGCTTTTGACTCGATTAGTCTCGATGAATGCAACCGGGAAGTCCGTCAAAATAGTTTTTGAATAAGGACAATCCTTATGAACACCGTTCTTGCGGTGAAAATCTAAGGTAATGGAAAGAAATATAGAGAGCATGTTCGATTTGTGGTGTGTTCTTTCTTCGACTTACACAAAATGATGATTCCGGCGCACCACTGTCCGCTTTTAGCTTTGATCGCTGGACGGCCTTCCCAATCCACGGTCCCATCAAGCGTGTGTTCCTCTTTCTCCTCTCTGTAGTTGCCCTGCAAATTTTTTCACAGATTTTTCCTCAGAACGAAGATAACTTTATCGATTGAACTCTTGCATATACAATAAGAACATTCTCAGTAACAGAAAAGCCAAAAAATGATGGTAAAAAACAAAGCTCTTTTGTGTCAAATGGAGTTAACTTGCACGCACGGCAAGAATGGCCGAAAAGATCAGCAAAATAATCAAAACTTGGATGGCCCGATAAGGAAAACAAAAAAACAGAACTTGGATTTAAGGTATTGTTCATTCCCCTTTTTCCTTCTGTAAGTGCTCTCTCTTGGCAACTATTGGGGAGGGAAGAAAACACATATGGTACAAGCGAATGACTAACCTCCTTACACACTTCTAAGCAGGCCATTGCAGATGAAGTGGGTCGCTTGGAGTGTACCAAGGTGTCGACTTTTGTAGCAGCTGTTTCTGGTAATGTGCTCAGAAGTGGAAGGTGGCAACTCCTGCTCAAGGGGAGAGAGGATCGCGAAACTCAAGTTCGGAAGCTCTTGAGGACGAGGAAGAGGAGGGAACGAGAGAGGGTATAAATAGAGGGCGGAGGCCGGGGTCGGACGGTGGAGATTTCATCAACCGAGGGTCGGGTTAGTCCCACGTGGCGAGATCTTCCAAGACAAGATTTCGACTTTTTTTGGACGGAGGGAAGTGACGTCTCGATTACCTGGTGTCCATATTTCCCCCCCATTTCTTCATTCACCTTTCTTTCAAATAGTATCCAGCTATTTCTTAAAGGAGAGGTTGTCATTTCACCCTCTTATCTGTAGGATCTCCGCGCTGCCTCTTTCATTGGCTTTGGCCCTTGGATGGTGACATAGTCCTCCTTCAAATGATATCAAGAAATGCGAGGTTACTGGCGTTTCTTTATCTCGACAATGTCGTCTCCACAAGGTCTAGAAGGCAAAGCATTGCACGAAGAGCATATTATTCCCTGTTTATTCCCATTCGCTTTCGATTTTCTTTCCACGTTATCCATGGTTCCACAAATCATGTTCTATTTCACTCAAAACATATGGTCATTATTCATCCATGGGAGTATGGTTCTCGCCTCACCGTTTCCCAGGAATAAGACAAAGCATTTGTCATTCGTTTCTCATTCTAGAACAGTGTCTAGGAATCATCTAGAGATAACAAACATTGCGCAATTTGGGTACCTTAACACTTGTATAATTTGAATAGGAATATCACCGCACGTGCTATGCATCACACATATGGAATTTGATTAAATATATCTCACGTGTAATCTCGCCCTTTTCTTGTAATTAATTTGTTAAAAGCAAAGCGAAGATGTTTAGAAAGAAGCTTGTTGAAGAACAAATCTCGTATCGGAATAGCATACGGGGATGAGGATGATTCCAACCGGCGGTTGAATTATTAGGCGGAATAAATGAGATGGGGTTTATCTAAAATCTTACGTTTGATATGCATCTTTTGCTAGCTCAATTATTTCGAAGGATAGGATTCCATTAAAACATATGCTCATTTCATCTTGATGACACAAACGACATGTAGTTTAACAGTTTCCTCCCTTAGTGGAAACAAATGGCATATTACACCTTTAGACAAAAAAATTGAATTATTATCAAATAATGCTCTTCTTTAAGGGTTTATACCTCAAGTTGTTGAGACATTCCCCCGCCCAAATTCGATATGCCGATAAACTTTTTCTAATTTCCCCCCCAAAAAGATGCTATCACAAGCATGCGAATTTCTCGCGTTCTTTTTCTTTGGTGAAGGTATTGTGTGTTTTTTCCTCCTTACCTTAGTAGACCGCCTCTAAGTTAGAGAGTTTAAATGTGGAGTCATTTAAATATTTCAATTTTTTATTCAGTACTAAATACCCAGCCCCGCCCACGGTGCGGGGGTTGGGGGAGGGAGGGGGTTCACGTGTGAGATCATATGACTTAAAATATACTTTCTTTTTAAATAGAATATTTTATTTTTATTTTTCGCCATAACTTTGAATAAATACCTCTTAAGTTCCGAATAAGGCGAGACAAATGCACCTAGGGTTTATCTTAGATTTTCAAGTTCGAATCAGAAAAGGAAATGCTTTTGACTTTTAACACGTAAAAAAAAAAGTATTCCGACCTAAATTTGACGGCTAAATGCATCATGGTTTTTAGTTTTACCTCATGTCCGCAGTGCATTATACTTGAGAACAAAAAAAAGGGTTCTAGATTCCCCCGAAAAGGAAGAATTTATTATAGTGTACTCGATCGATAAGTTAAATTACATGCAGGTCGGATTTGTAACCAGATAGTGATATCTTCCAAGATAATTCGTTAATTTATGGACTTTTTTCCTTGGATGATATTCCAGGGCAAACGGACAATGGACATGTTCCTTAATAAAGCTTTCAAGCAGACACCCACTGGATTATTTTCGCTTCTATTTTTTGCGCCTCATAAACTGCTCAACATGAGATGCACGCTCTTCTTCTTTTTCTCCTTTTATTTGGAATAAATTAAAAGAAAGAGTAGAAAATAAAGGAATACAGACCTTTTAAAAGTAGAATATCTCTTTTTTTGTTTTTTTCTCAAGGAATGTTAACTTCAATTAGATGTTGGCGAAATTAATTTGTAGCTGCACCACGTGGCATTTTGACGTGGCATCGCCAATCCCATTTCATGTCCGATTCTTAATGGTGTACTATTAGTTTGCTGACATTTGATATCAGAAAAATTAGAAGAAAAGCGAACGGTGAAGAGTTTAGTGGTCTATTATGTCAGCATGGTCTTGTTTAGCAGAAATAGCATCTACTCTCACAAGATATTTGCTGTTAAATCATGTGGAAACCAAAAGATCTTGTAATCCAAGCATAACGTGAGAAGAAGAAATTACCATAGAAAACTCCAAAAATTACATGGTTCGGCTTGAGCGTTGGAACCTATTCCATGGAGAGAGGCAGCCGCCAAGAAACCCACTACAAATCTGGTCAACATGGAATTTATAGCTTGATCACTTCCATGTTTGTTAGTACTAGATTACACCCAAAGCAAAAGTCACAAGTGTTGTTTTACAATCTCACTTAGAAAACTGAGAGAGAGAAAACTCTAACACTCTTTTTGTTTGTGCTAATGCGTAATATCTTAGTAGAATTCAGTTGTCGTATATTCTTATGGACTTGCGGACTCAAATTCGAAATCCAACTTTAACACAGAAAGTATTTGAATGACTAGCTGCTTGTTCATACATCAAACCACAAATTCTATTTAGATTTAGAAATTCTACTTGGGTCGGGTTTTTTTTCACAGCATCAAATTTAATACCTAAATGAACGACTTTGACTCTTCAATACGTATCTGTCAATTTTATCAAATTAATTTTGTCAGCTCACTCCAGACAACAAATGACAGACAGAGGAATTTTTGTTTTCTCATGCTATTTCCTAACCTTCTTCTGATTCCCAACCAAGTTTATATCATTCTCAATTGCGTCATAGCTGACCTTTTCTGAGCAAGATCAAGAATGGAAGCATCTTTCTCACTGGAAGGGCTACAACTGTTAAGCATCACCTAACATATCCTCCCATTGGGAGGAAAAAAGTTAAAGGTGTCAAAAGTCATATTTCACAAAGGCAAAAAAACAAAGTTGACAAAGACCATATGTGCGTTTCGTGGGCACCACGCACATTTTTCATCAGGGTAATTGACAAGACAGAGTTCAAGATCATACTCCCACTGCATCGATTTCGTCAGCTCTGACTAGTCTTTTGCTAGATTTTGTATTTATCATCAACCCTCAGATGGGTCACTGACGAATGCTATTAGTACCGGGTGTGTGAAAAGCTTTTGATTACTCCTTTTTCGAATCTTATTGTTCGTTACTGTTGCACATCGTCTACATGACGCTCCACTCTAGCTAGAAATTATACTTCAGGTTGACATAATATCTGTCCGGATTGAGCTGGTAAGATAAGGTTTTCTTTCCGTCTCTATGCTACTTGTGTTGTAATCTCTTGTTGCGTATTGAAATTTCGTACTATCTTTAGCTCTAGGCAAGTCAAGCATCGCATATTAGCTCCAGCCCATGATGCTGCATATCATGTATGAAAGGGTATGGAGTTGGAGGGGATCTAACTCATCTGCTAACTAACTTTTATCACGCGTCTTGTTGCATCCTAATAACATATGACACCCGTGAAAGTCTGAAAAGCACTCGCTCGTATCTCCAGCAACACCAAAGTGATATAATCAACTTGGTCTTTTCATTATTGCTCGTGCACACACTGCAAATGCATAATGTCCTCCATGAAGAAAAGAAGTACTATTGATTATTGTATACAAAGGGTGACTTATCATGTGACTCAGGTTAGCCAAATACTCTTCAATTTTATATTAGTCAAATTGTCTGCGTCCGACTAGTTGGATCCCACTGATTCTTGCCATAAGCATCATTGTCATGACCGAATTTCAGGGAGGAGAATGTTTGACAGGACAATATTATTTTCCCTTTCTTTTCGCGGGCGAATGAAGACAAGACGAGCTTGATTTATGTTTCATTAATCAATACAATGAGGCAGACAATGACCTGTTTCAATTCATACTTTGAAGCACCTCTCTTCAATCTCATTGGCTGGATATAAATACGTGCACCGTATTTCCTTTGCATTGTGAAAATTGAGAGGTCCATTAATCTTCTTTCTTGATGCCCCGGCCGTCCAGGGAATTGTCATATGAAATTTTCAAACATAGTCAGAATGTACTGATGCAATGGATCTTGCAATTCAAATCACGTGACAAGTTACAAAACAATGAACAAGGAACCGATATGAACAAAAGAGACCGTGCATCCTCTTAGTGCTTCAACTGTAGCAAGAACATTCCTCTGTAGATGATCATTCACTCACACTTTCAACAGATCCTCCAACCTCAACTTTCAAGAAAATTCAACCCCTCTTTCGCATATTCAACTTCACTTATCAATATGTACTCATTCGTATATCAAATCTTGAATTAACCCCACAATCCACAAATTATGACCCCTTCCGATGCTACTGCTCTCATTACCTAAGCTAAGCTGAAAAACTTTTCACTTTCATTTCATCCACTTATCATCCATATACTAATAAACTATGTTTACTTCAAGCCAACTTGAATTTTTAAATATTAGCTAGGGTTGCTTTCATCTCTCTCGTGTGTGGTCGTTTATTTATCTAAGATGTAATACAGTGGTGGCAAATGATAGGACTAAAAAGGAGAATGATTCACTATGAAGGGTTATGCGATCCCCTCTCACTAAGAAACGTCATCGACCACCACCAACAGAAGACTGACCTACTTGTGTGTCTGTGTCTCCACTAATTCAGCACCACAAGCGTGTTCTTGATGAGCTTTCGCTTCTGATCTCTTGTAATTTAATATACACAAGCAGATTTGAAGTAGGGTCTCTCGATGAAGCTGAGCTTTCCTCGACTCTCTCTGAACCTTCCATGTGTTTGCCTAAAGACAATGATCAGTGGTGCGTGTGTGCGTGTGTGTGAGGTAGTAAAGATATCGTGCAGCTAATGATGCCGCCAATGCTTTTCTTTTGATATGATATCAGCGTATCTGATTATGGGAGCAAGCTGTGCCATAAACGGAAACTTCATAAGTTTATCAGCAATTGATTTCTCAATAAGCATGGATGATTTAGCTCATAGTATCTGAAGAAGGGTGCACAGACGTTGATGGGTCCTTCCTCATCATTTTAGTTAGGTCATCCCACAGACTTCACCGCACTTGTTTGTCATACATGTCGATTAAGTACAAGAATGTATGCACCAGAGAAAAAAGAGGAACAAGAATGTCCACAAGAACTGTCATGTATTTTTTTCTTTTTTTCTGGGCATGCCTAGTTACCATTCTGTAGCAACAATTATGTTGCTTATGAACTCCTTCATCGAGATATTTCATTTTGATAATGAAATAGTATTGTTCACAGATCTGCACGTACACCACACACGTTGCAATCCACATCAACCGTAACCCAGGCTACCAAACATACTCTGCCTAAAAATTGTTCAAGTCCAAGAAGAGATTGGTGAAAGATACGGATGTATACATCAATGACATAGACAAGTAAGGCATTGAGACATCGATACATCGATGAAAAGTATAGTGTGGATAGCAAATGTCAAATCAATCCTCAAGCAAATGCATTTTCAGCTCGACAATTGGAAGCATTTTAAAGCAAACGGCAACTTCAATGTGCAAAATAGGTTTTTGAGGTGCCAGAGCTACAAGCACAATTAGATGTCACCTGCTTGATCCAACTTAGACTCCTTAAAAACATGAAATAGGGCGATGGCGGAGCGAGAAATTTAGGCACGGAATTTAGGTCAGAAATTGATCTTCTTTCAACATTTCAATTAACTATAACGTGTGCTAACATTTGGTTGCATCGTCAAATAAGTTGGAATGGAAACCAAGCCAAGCCACCGGCAACCCCCTTTGTCTGCCATTAAGCTAGAAAGCACAACTACGAAATAAAACAAGGGTTACATGAAAGCGAGATTGAAGACATCGACCATCAGTCAGATTACTTTAAAAAGACAGTTCCATTATCTCTATATCAGTACAACATCGAGCATATGGATGATGCATTTGCAATTGACGGGCTTTTGCCAATTGATCAATATGAAAGATTGATGGGAAAGGCTGTACAGATTCATTGTTTTATTCCCGAATCGAGTACAAACCAATTACGCACCGCAATAAAAAAAAGGTTTCTTTTTTTAAATTGAATTCACAACTATTTATTCCAGAAGTACAATTGATTAGAAAATAAAGTGAACTATATGCCAAATTCTGGAACCAAACTAGGATTAACCTAAAGCTAGAAACTCGAACTGAGTACGTGCACCATCGATCACACTAGACCGCTCGAAAAAAACTGTCATGAGTGACCATAGAAAGCGTATCAGACCTGAATATGGTCGCAACTATGAGCTTTAGCTAATATGAATACGGATGATAATGTTTCTATTCCAGGAACAATTTATGTTTAGAAACAATTTTTTCTAGTTCTCTCTAGACAAGTTTCCGAGTAGAAGAGCACATTTGGTAACTGCACAAAATTTATATTTCATTTGGTACGGCGCCTAATTTTTTTTGTTTTTGACTTAAAATTTCTTTTAATTTTTAAGTAATTTTGTTACATTTTTCTCTTTTTTTTTTCTTTTCGTTTTTCCTTTTCTTTTTCTTCTGCTAGCCAGTCGCCATGGCTAGCCCAGCGACTAGTCAGACGAGAACCAGCGAGGTCGCCCCAAGCCTTGCAGTGGCTGGGCAAGGTACCATGAGGAAAACATTTTTACTTCGTGAATTACATCATTTCCTTGAGACGACAGAAATTTCAACCCAAGACAATTTTGGGAATTGGAATCTCGATACAGTAAGGATACAGGTACCACGAGGAAAGCATTTTTCATTTGGTTGCAGAGGCTGCCAAGGCTCTATCTAGCAGAGATGACTGCCTTTCCATTCCCAGATTAAAGGATATTTTTGCTTTCCCGAAAGCACACCCTCGGAAAAAATTGACGAGGTCGAAACACTATTGGTAAAAATAATTATCGGTCACCTAATTTTTTTCAGTAATTTATTAGTCACTTTTCTAAGATTTTATGAGATTACCGGCTCTTCTTAACAGTTTGCCAATCACCATCTTTTTTTGTATAAGAATCGATAAAGATGAAAAAGCTGGTAATTAAAAGAAACATAAACTTGACACATAACTTCGATAATCAAAATTCAAAAACTAATTGGCAACTTAATTGGAGAAAGTCCTCAAATCATTTTAATTAAGGTTTGTAATTTCTAAGAAGAGTTGGTTAACTTAAAGGTTGCACGGAAATGAAAGTAATTTTTGCAAATGATTAGAAGTTGGCAAATTAAAAGAAAAGAACAAGTAAATATCGGTAAATAACTCAAATGATAATTGTTAACCCCATATTAAGTGGTAATTTTAATGTTAAAAAAGCTGGTGAGTCAAGCTATTTCAGGTTGATAATCTCTAATAGGAGTTTATAAATGGAAAGAGTTGCCAATCAAGACAGAATAAAATTGGTAACTCCAAAAAAAGTCGATAACTTTTTTTTAAAATTAAACTTTGGTGAGTAACTAAAGTAATAATTGACAAAAATATTTTAATTTGACAAAAGTTGATAAGACACTCTAATTTTAGGTCAGTAATTTCATGTAAGAATGAGCCAACTCCAAGCGTCAATGAGTTATAAAGTTCAAAAAATTGCTAATTGAAATGTACAGATAAAAATTTTAATAATTTAATAGTTGTGGTAAGTTACCAACACCTCACTTGAAAAAAAGAAAGAGTCGCCGGCCATTTTCTACCAAAACTAATTAAAATTTATCATCATAGAAAAATTCCACAGTTTTTGACGCATGCCAATAGAATTCTTGCAAATCTTTAAGTTCTCTTATATTATCTCATCATCTATCCATCCAAGCCGGAATTACAAGTCACTATGAGTTATCAAGATGATATACATTGAAGGATAAAACGAAATTTGATATATCACATGATAATTCGTGATTGATTTGGTGAATAGACTACATGATTCTCCAAATGTTAGGATTCGATATACAAGCACAACAAAATAGAGAATAAAGGTGAGAAAGACAAATCGAGACATAAGAATTATTCTAATTCATCCTTAAACTAGAGCTACATTTAACGGACTCTCACATCTCTGTTACGATTCTTAATTACAAGAAAGAAAACGGGATCCCCATGCTTTCTTGTCGATAGGAAAGATGAACCACACTTCAACACCAAGTATATCTAAAATTCTCTTTTAACCCCAACAAGAGCCCCCAAATACCCAAAAAGGTTCGGGCCAAAAGAGAGACCTAAAGTTCTGTATAAAGAGACCAGGAAGGATCTGACCCCAAAAAAAAAAAAAAAAAAAAAAAAAAAAAAAAAAAATTCTAGGGAGGTTCCCAACTTGACATGCAACGACCGGTCTATAAGTTAGGATAATCCGCTTTCCATATATATATATAAATAAAAGGCGCTTGTCGGGCGCTTCAAAATGGTCCAATTGTTCAACTGCCCACTTTGAAGGACGTCGCCATGACCGTGCGAATTGATTTCACCACCAAGAGTTCATCGTACATACAATGGAAGGTCGAGAAACTTATGGCCGAGACATGGCGACATGCCGATGGATTTTGGTTAGCTGGCGTATCTATTTCCCATTTCATGTAATTGCTTGATATGGAGAATTAGCTGTCAAATTGGATAACCCTAGCTTGTCCTCTTCATGGATTTATGAATAAACATGTCTATGAAAGGACGTCGCGCACGAATCCCTTTTCTTTGTCAAGAAAGTGAAACTCTGAAGTAAGATTGATGTCCCAGAAGATTGAAATTCTCCACGGATAGACCACCAAGGGTATTGTTCTGAAGTCGTCATGTGCTTGCTTTAATTACTGTCCCCAAAAGGTAAAAGAGCCTGAAGTTCACGCAATGTCTCCTCACAATCTCTCTCTAGACTTTTCTATGCTAATAATGAGTTGTATTTGGACAACTCGTCGGTCAACTCAGATACGGAAGCAAAGACAGTACAAAGATGATGGGTAATGTTTCTGTTCCAGTGCCTCTCCAAGAAATCGTGTTTGCCTGTCTTTTTGCGGGCTCAGGAGTTAGGCGGCCGCTACGCTACTTGTCGGCGACTCAAACATGAGGCGCAACCAATCGGAGCATAAGAAGGTTTCTAGCACAAACTATCTATGGAAGAATAAAGGAATTTCGGGTCTGCCATTTGAAGTTTTGTATCGGTGATCAAGTGTGCTTTCCAAGTGATGCACGTACTACGTCAGCGCAGTATAGGCATACGTCTTAGCCTTTACCGGCCACATTGAGGAAATTAGTCGCGGTTCACAAAACATGTAATCTATTTTAATGCTAAACAATGCAAACGGCATAGATCCACACGAATTCTGTATTGGCTTTCCTTCCCACAATTCGCGATCCACCGAATCTATCTATGTAGAGAGCATCATCTAACAATACAGGCCAGCAAAATACACCTAAGTTCATGTGAATGTAATAAGTTAAAGAGAGCCTTTTGGGGACGGCAAAGCAGAACAATCCTAAAAGCTTGGCAAGTCATAGCGGTTGTAGCAGGGCATTCTCGAATGCAAAGGCGAAGATCTCTGCAATAATCTGCGACAACCACTCGTTGCATGGCACACGGCGATGATGTTTCCCGCAACTTTCTCCTTCCAATTTGGTGGCGCAATCGCCAGGTACTTCTCTTTTTGTTAGGTCGTTCGCTTTTTCCCGCTAAGCTTTGCGCCTACTGGCAGGCCAGTGAATATTCTAAAGGGAAGGATGAAGGTCATGGGTGATGAGGATGTCACCATGAAGCTTCTTCTGCTAGAAAAAATACATGTCTTTTTCTGGCACATAGCAATGCCCCAGTGAAGTGAACACGAGCCACGAGATGCGGACACCGCAGATGACTAAGTTGCCACTACAGACGCACATGATGCAACGAGAATTCCCCGAAATCATTAAAGGCGTGTTAAAAGGCCTGTTAGCGCAACGGAAAGTGTTCCCATGGGTTATAGTTCTCAAACCCGATCAATTCTTCACCAAGTGAAAGTCGACAGTTAAAATTAAAAAAAAGGAAGGGGTCATTTTCACCCATGTCGTCCTTGAATATTTGGTTCTTGTCGCGAACGTGGATTTGGATCGTGCGATGACATGAATAGATGCAACTTCTCTGCTTTTTCTTAATTTGCGTGGCTCATTCTGCACCCAAATAAACTTATCACCGTGAGGTTTAGTGGATACCCTGAAAGCTAATCATGATAAAAAGCCAAACTTATATAGCCGAACGTGCTGGAATTTACGTTAATATACTCATCTCCTACCTCCACGGAAAGCAGAGATTTCGCATTCGGTACAGGTTTTATCTGAGTATCGTCTGGTGGTGTCAACTCGTCTGCAACCTCCCCGAGAAGTAAAGATTTCCCATTTATTACAGGTTTTATCTGAGAAGGTGTTATGTATGTCGTCCTAGTGGTGGAGTATGACCAGAGAATTGATGGGACGATTGCCAGACGGGTGCAAAGAGGGCCTTCACGTGGCACCGCAGCCGCCACCACCACCGCAGCCGCCGCCACCACAAACATCTTAATAAGTCCACAAGATATCATATAAAAAGTCGCAACCCAATCATGTTTCGCAGTTCTGCTTCCCCTGGACCCTCTTTTGCACGAGCTAACCTTAAAAACTCTGCAATTCTGCTTCCCCTGGACCCTCTTTTGCACGAGCTAACCTAAAAAATTCATGCAATTCCTCAATTATTGATCTATAATTTAATTGGTCACAACTGTTTCTGATGGGCTTAGGTCAAGAAAAAATTGGCAATTAATAAGGAGCAAATCGTCCTATTGAAGTGCAAACAAAAGCAAAGGTTTCTGCCATCAAAGTGCAGACACCGGGAAAGATTGCTGTAGTTAATTCTAATTTAGGGTGTACAAGTTTGTTTACTGGAGAACAGAAGAAAGAGCAGTTCTTTTTCTGAACTTAAAGTTGAAGGCTGCAATGGTGCTCTTGAACTCCTCATAGTTCTAAGCGAAGAATTTGCAGAACGAAAATAAATCATAGGGGATTAACGAACCATCCATTACCGATTATTATTCCTAATGCTTGCAGTAATGTGGATTTCAGGACTCTTGACTCTCAGAGTACCCTATTAATCCCGGTGTATGGAGTCCGCCTGTTGGCTCCCATGCATCGGCCCTAAGGGTTGTCAAACAAAAAACTGCAGTTCGCATTTCGAACCTTAGGCTTTCTGTCTTGCGAGGCTTTAAATCCAGGCGACATTACCATCGAAGCAAACCCCTCAGGTCAATTACAAAGTGTCTTTCGCAGATCGTTCTCCCGCTCTAGGCGAGGTTTGGATCTCCAGTACCCCTATGAGACTGCACTCATCAGCATTAGCATACCAAAGCAATTCACTGCTCAGATGACATAGCCTACGGTGGCGGTGGCAAGGCTTTAAGATATGGTCTAGTCGCTTTGGGTGTTTGTAGGGTGTGTTTGGTTCAACATTCCCAGGACTTTCACCTCCAAAGCCCCTTGGGAAAATCTTTGAACTGTTTGCAAGAACCATTTTGAAATAGTTTTAGTGAAAGTCGGTATTGGGAAGGTTGAAAGCCCAATGCTAGTAGGGATTAGCTTTGAACTTTCAGTATTTGGCCAAATGCTGAAACTTATTTTTTATTTCCAAAACTATCTTCATTCATTCTTCAAATTTTTGATTTTGCCCTCATTATTATTTTTTAAATGCCAGAATAATGCTAAAAATCAAATATATATAAATGCTAAAAAATTAAATATATTTTGGTCTTTTATTTTCAATTTTAAGCAAATAAAAAAATTCCGACGAAGGGTTTGGTTTTCTTTTTTAAAATATATATATTCGATTTTTTTAATATTATTGTTAAAATTTATATTTAAAAAGTTGCATACATTATTTTTTTCAATTTTAAACAAATAAAATTTAAAAAACTAATATTAATTAATCAAAGAGCTTTTTAAATGTGTTTTCTATAACGGTATTTATCTCAAAGTTGTTTTTTAAGGCATAGTTTACCAAACGACATTTACATTTGCCTAAAATTCTTTAGGCTAAACTGCTTTGCATTTTCCTAATGAGCTTTCAAAATGCTGAACCAAACGCGCTCTTAAGCTTCCTTTTCAACTCAACTTTTTAACTATCAACCGTCATTTAGATCATACTCTAACTAGCTGCATATTCTTTTTGGTGCATGGAGAGCACTAGGGATTTAGGATGGACATTATCTGATTGTACTAATCAGTTCAAGTAACTAAAATCAAGCACATATAATGGCTGGAGAGTTGAGGAGGAGGAAGTATTGTGGGTCACATCATCGAATAGGAGAAGTTGATAGTCGGATAATTCAACACGAAGTTTTCTGGTTCGGTTGTTTTGATAGTCGAAACTTATATAATAAAAGAGTAAAGTCAGTTGTACTAAGATTGTTTTACAGAGTTGGTATATCGAGTGATGTAGCATACTATGAGGGAGTACTTAAATAAATGGTTGTAACCCAACAGGAGTTGGCCATACTGGTTTATAGATTGATTTGTCAAATTAATCTTAGTTATGCAGAGGGAAGATTCCTAACCAAAGGGTGTGACTGAACTATACTTCTTTTGCTCGTGCTAGGACGACAAGAAGCGTAGGGTAAGTCAAGACTAAAACCGAAAACAAACTTCACCCCCATTGGAAAACAGAACATGTTAAGCAGGGAATTGATCAGATCCTCAATCTTCATTGTGGCTTACAGTTTGATGCAACCGGTTCAAAGCTATCAATAATTGGGGATTGTGTGTACATGTTATGGAATGCCGCTGGATCGTTTGAAGACAAAATAGAAAAAATATATGGACTTTTTTCAAGTTCAGGTTCTCAGTTCAATCTAGAATTTGGAAGTTACCCGTTAGAATAGATTCCCTAATTTTTGAAATTTGGAACTTACTTCACATATCTTATAATCTAAATCCAAACTTGTTTCAACAAGTCCGATTATCAGGT
Organism: Eucalyptus tenuipes; assembly: GCA_014182365.1. Lineage (NCBI taxonomy): Eukaryota > Viridiplantae > Streptophyta > Magnoliopsida > Myrtales > Myrtaceae > Eucalyptus > Eucalyptus tenuipes. The sequence goes on along the minus strand of CM024540.1, from coordinate 25,098,465 downwards.
TTTCGGTTCTACCCAGGAATCATGCTCACTTCTAGATATGAGCTCATTGCCTCCACTTGTAGCCATTGTCGCCATTTGGCGCCGCACCAGCATTTGCATTGTTTAAGCTTTCATGGGAAGCTATAGGATGAGGAAGCTCATCCGACTGGAAGCGCAAAATACCTATAAGTGACTCCCAAGCTGACTCCTCAAATGCATCCTGGCGCCTTGACCCCGACCTCCATTACAGCTGTACTATCACTACTTTCCTGCCATATACAGATCAACACTCAGGTATTACTCCTTCCATAGTCTTGATTGTGCATCTCTTGAATCATGCTAGAGGACAAAGTAGACAGCAAACCTAGCAAAGACACAATGTGCAATAAGATGAATCCAGAATGAGAGATCCAAGTCACGAGATAAATTCTTCAAGTATGGCTGATGAACATAATGTCGCGTTAATTACAGCAAGTTAACAAATGGTTTATCAACTAATAGCTACTTTTAATGGAGATAATGCCTTTTTCTATAATTTTTTTACTAGATAAATGATTTTCTCATAGGCTTCGTTTGATGTTGCATGTTCTAGTGAAATTGTTGTTTCTCATTAGTTAACTTTTTTAGTTTTTAGATTATTATTTTTTCAATTACCGGGCATGGACATTCTCAAATTAAAAACCATTATTGTGGAAGCGCGGTCGTATGTACCGGGTACGAATTTATGCCGCATTATAATTCGTGGACTTGTGGACGAACCGGTAGCCGGTCCAAGTATCCAGGCCGATGACAAGATTTTATTTGGGCCGGGCCTAGTTTTCTCTTTTTCCCCCTAATTCGTACAAGCTCCGATGAAATGTTACTGAATCAACCGGCCCAAAGCCCGAGCCCTTTTATCTTAAATAAATAGGTTAAGTCAAGAATAATATAATTGGGCTTTGTTTGTCGTGCAGAAAATATTTTCTAAAAAGTAATTTTCTAGGGAAATGAAAATTCTGGCGTATGGTTGAGTTCTGAAAATAAACAAGAAAATATTTTCTATCGGTTAATAAGGAAAACTTTATTTGATTTTCCTAAATAGACATACATTATCCGAGCGCTACTGACATGCATACTGGTAGCAAAGGAAACGGTTACATGCACCAGGGTCTCTAGCCAGTATCCCCAACCCTCAAGCATGCGCATTAGCACTCGTCTTGGATCCGCTAATATCAAGCTTAAAAACTTAGTGCCCATGCTCTAACCCGGGTTTATAGAGGTCAAGCCCAAGTCAACAATGCCCGGGCTTGGGTCAATCAAGGTTAGGCCTCAACCCCGACACCTAGGACACAATCCCTTATGCTCGAACCTGAGTCCATCAAGGTCTAGTCCCAGACCTTGGCACCCATGCCTGAGTCCATTGAGGCCAGGCCTTAATCCCAAGCCCGACATCAATAGACTAAGGCATGGGCACAAGCAACCCAAGCATGGGCACGAGAGTTTTAGGTTTGGCCTTAATGGATTTGGGCTTGAAAATCAAGGACCTATGCATGGTTTTCAAGGTCTGAGGCTCTATCTCGATGGACTTGGACATGGATGCCGAGGATCAAGCCCAACATCCTAGCACAAGCACTGGTGTTCCTGGCCCAACCTTGATGGACTCAGGCACAGCGACCGGTGTCTCAAGTGTCGTCTAGATGGACCCGAGTAGGGGCGTCAGGAACGAGCGCTAAGGTTCACGTGTTAAGTGCAAAGTTTCTGGTCTAAGTGTTGATACCTAGTCATATTTTAGAAAATGATTGTCGATTTTATAAAGAGGAATTCATTTTCCTAAATTTAAGTTATTGTAGGAAAACATTTTCCATTAATTACCAAAAATTTTACGTTGACTCATTTTTTTGAGAAATCAAAATGCCAAAAAACAAACGAAGCCTTAAATGATTCGAATCTATGTGGTGCTTTGAATTTACATAGATATAATATGATATACCAGGGGATATTACATGTAAAAATAATATTACCAAAAACTCTAAATTATACTTATGGTGACATCTAGACCTCTAAAGTATTTTTTAAGGTCATAAAGAACTTAAGCTCTGCCCACCGTAACATTAATACCCTAATTTTTTTTGTCATAAAAGATTGTGAAATTTGTATCTATGTGATTAATATACCTTCCATCACAATTCTACCCAAAATCATCGTTAAAAACCCCACATGGCGACTTACATGGACAACAACATGCAATTGGAACCGACGTGGATCCAACTTCGCCTTAGTGAAGCCAAAATGCCGTCAATTTCAGGAGGGCAATGATCCGACACGGCTATAGAATGACGTCGTTCCCCGCTAGAAATGACTTCAATTTGGCTTCTGTGAAACGGCGCTAGATTCACATATGCTCCATTTGCCTGGCTTTGCGTCCGTAAGCCACCACGTAGTATTTTTGACGGCATATGACAAAGGATATATTTCTCATATGAATACAAGCGTGTGACTTTTTTCTGATATCAGAAAAAAGTTCTGAATATTAATCTCATGGTAAGCATAGTTCAGGATTTATAATTGCTCAAAAGAATTGAAGTATTAATATCGAATTTTTCATAATATTACCCCGTCTATAGTCTTAGTGTCTCAACAGGTCAGCAATAGTGCACAATCTTATATTTGTACGTGAAAATAAATCAGCCAAGCATAATTTTAAACTTGAAAAATCTTTGCATTCGTACGTTTTTCGTGTGCACGATGTACACGTCTTCTGTCTACCGTGATCACGTCGAGCAAATTCAACCGGAGAAAAGAAGCAAGACTTAGGCATATTTCAATGGTGAAGACTTCAATGATTCGATAGATCTGGACAATTTTCGCCCTTCTCCTATTTCTTTTCCATTTCAGGCGGCTCTTCATTTTCCTCCCTCGCCATTGAACTTCCTTCCTCCATAATAACTTCGGTCAGATCTGGAGGCTCCATGAAGAAGCTGGTATCCATCGATGACCGTCGTGCGATTTGTAAAATGTTCTTAAATCTTTAGTCCGATCCATTTATTAATTATTTCTTTAGGCGTTGGTCAAAACCTGATGAAATCTTCTCCGACAGAGGCAGCTGTTTGATTAGTAGGAGGGATGCAGTCGGCACAGATTATGCCGGAGAGGCAAGATCCTTTTATGATATAGTATCGAAATGTCTCCAGATGATAGTCTAATGCTGACCGAACTACTGAAAACAAAAGTGATTTGTAATAATATAGGGCCGCGTATCAAGCATGCTTACAATAAAGTTCAATTTGATAGTCTAATGCTGACCGAACTACTGAAAACAAAAGTGATTTGCAATAATATAGGGCCGCGTGCCAAGCATGCTTACAATAAAGTATAATTTGATAGTCTAATGCTGACCGAACTACTGAAAACAAAAGTGATTTGCAATAATATTGGGCTGCGTGCCAAGCATGCTTACAATAGAGTTCAATTTCCTTCTGCGAAAAATATGGGTATAAACTTTGAACCCATATGCAATATAGTTTATGAACTTTTAATTTGTTTAATATAATCTCTAAATTGTAGCCCAATGCGCAATGTAGTCCTTGAACTTTTAATTTGTTCAGTACAATTCTTGAACTTTTTGTATATGTTCAACTTAGTCCCTAAACTATATGAAAATGTTCAATATTTTCCTTCTATTAATTCAAGTTTAGGTACAATATTGAACATTTTTATATAGTTCGAGAACTAAATTCAATGTGTACCAAAGTCCAAAGACCACATTGAACAAATTGAAAGTTCAAAGAATATATTGTACATTAGGCTAAAGTTCAATGATTACATTAAACAAATTAAAAATTCATGGGCCATATTGTACATTGGATTAAAGTTCAAGAATTATTTATATCATTATCTCATAAAAATATGACAAGAAGTTCAAGTTCTATTCACCAATTTGCCCTTTGTGGGCCAAATTATTGACAGTATATATAGGACGATAAGTCAACTAAAGATGAGTCGTGATTTAAGTCGAATTGACCTTAACTTGCCTTAATTCTCAAGCTATGCCATGTGAAGCAATTATTGGTGTTGAAGATGAACGTACTGAATTATCATTGGCAAGGCTAAACAAATAATACATTGAGATTTCATATCATATCCTATTCGGTGTTATCTTGATTAAAAATCCAAATGATCAAACGTAGCTTTAGGGTGCAAACATTTCGCAAAAAAACTTAAGATTTTACATTGAACGAATTAAAAATTTAGGGACCATATTGCCCATTGACCTAAAATTCTGAATTATTTACATCATCATTTCATAAAAATATGACAAGAAGTTCAAGTTCTCTTCACCAATTTGCCCCTCTGTCGGCCAAATTATTGATAATATATATAGTATGATAAGTCAAGTGAAGGTGTGCCACGATTTAAATTGAATTGACCTTAACTTGCCTTAATTTCCAAGCCATGCTATGTGTGGCAATAGTTGGTATTCAAGATGAACGTGCTGAATTATCATTGGCCAAGCCAAACCAATAATAGATTGAGATTCCATATCATATCTTATTCATTTATATCTTGATTAAAAATCCAAATGACCAAATGCAGTTTTAGGGTGTGAACATGTTGAATTATTATTGGTCAGGTCTAAACAAATAATACATTGAGATTTCATGTTATATCCTATTCAATCATATCTTGATTAAAAATTCAAACGACCAAATGCAACCGTAAGGTGTGAGTATTTCACGGAAAAACTTAAGATTTTGAAAATATTTTCTAACAAGCGATTACTTGTATTGTTTATAAATATGAATGAATGAAAAATGTTTTCATCATCCATTTGGTTTAATATTCCGTTGATTGATTTTTTAATAGATATAACCAATCATTTTTCAAAAAATATTTTCCAAATATCGAATTTCCAGTGAAACAAATGCGCCCTAAGTAAACGATTTTGAAAGTTAAGAAAGTTCAATTAGTGCTCGAAAAGTTGTGATATTAAATCGAGCACCACGTATAATATGTTGGTAATTATACTTTGCCCCTCAAGTTACTAGTTGTGCTTAGTACCAAAAGAGACGCTTGGTTGCTCAAGAAATTTGCTTTGGTAGTCTCACTTAGAGTTGTATTAAAATGTATCTTTAACGATTCGCTTTTTAATATGTTAAAACTGGAGATCCCAAGTTTGAAGCTTTCCAAGTCCCATCCGCTTTCCTAATTAAGTATTTCGATGCTTAGTACTAAGCAAAAAGACCAGACTAAACGTGAGGAAAAATGTTAGAATATTTAAATAATAGATCACGCATTCATTTAATAGTTTAATAAGTCCAAATTCCCAATTCGGAGATTAGGATTTGAATGTGATGAATTATCAATTTCCACAAAATGTCAAAACAAAGCGCCTAATTTTGTTGCCACTTGACCACAGAGACTTTCACTTTCAGCTTTGATTGACCATCTCTCCCGGCTTTTATTATCATGCTATCTTTGTGACAATCTATATAGCTTCTAATTGCGACTTAAATTGTCAACGCTCTATACTTGTTTGCACGTCGTGACAAATGATCTTCCAGTCGGCATCCAATGAGAAAACATCATCTGCTTACCATAGTCGGTGAGAAAATCTCGATATGGTAAGCTTCCGCTTTCAATCACTGCCATATTGTCAAATCCGTCGGACTGCATTCAATTTCGACTAAAGCCATTTATCACTTGGGATAATACCCTAAATAGGATTTTGATTTATTCAGAGTTTGTTCTATATGAATTTAATGGCGTGTAAGTCAAAGTTTCAATGCCTTCCTACCCCCATTTCATATTCCAATTATAACAATATGGGTTCTCATTCATCATGGTTAAACCTTGTTCTTCAGTTTCTCGGGGGTCAATAATCTTTCATTTGATAAATGTAAAACCATGTCCAAAATGAACAAGTGCATGAAAAAAGTCACATGCGTGGATATTTCTAGAGAATTCAGGCGGTCTTTTTTGGAAATGAAATAGTAAAGCGATTGATTATGGTGGTTGGTCAGTTTAGCTTATGAGGAGCGCAGGATGTTCATGGTCTATTGTAGTAGTTGTGTGCAATTTCTTCTAGATGCTTAGCGTGAGAGACGGGAATTGCCCGTTCTTCGTCGCCGCTCCTCTTCACACGCTTGACGGGGCAATAATACTTGTGTGAAAAAAGGGTTTTCTACTGACGGGGCAATGATAGAAATTATGGAAAAGGTATGACTCTTTGGTTAGTGAGAACACATGAAATATCAATATATGCGTGGTTCTTACGTTTGGCTTATGCATTCATTTGGTCCCGTTCCTTCCGGTTCAAGAATGTGATCAACACTAAATTTTCGTTGACGAGAAGGATAATAACAAAGTCCTTCATTTTCAGATTGTTGCCTCGTTTGGCTGCTATGATTCTGGAAAACCTACAAGTGACAGCGACATTAGAGTGAACCCATGTTTAAGATCTTGCACCAACCAAAGTACACCGTCGAACACGTTTGACCATTCAAGTTTGACTTTTATTTCTTCTTTATTCTGATCTTCCATTCAGTTTACGCTGAAGAACTCCCAAGTTATTGCTAATTAATCAAAGTCATAGAGCTTATTTGTTCCAAGCTACCATGTGAGACGACAGACTAACACTTTTCTTTTTCTTTTTTTTATTCCCAATAAAGTCATGTAGCCAATTTTTTTTTTCTCTTTTAAAATTTAAAATTCAAAATTCAAAAAGTAAAGAGAAAAGAAAAATTGTCTACATCAACGTCCAGTAGACAACCTTTGTCCACGTCATTTGTAATTTATTTATTATTTTTCTTCGGAAAATTATCCAAAATGTCATAAATTTATTACACTTTTGTCAATTCAGTCATAAATCTTTTAATTTTACTAATTGAGTCAATCTAGTCAATTTTGACCAAAATTCATTGACATGGACGTCAGCTATCTTACATGGCACAGTTAGTGCCCGGCGCTGACGTGAATAAAATTTATTACTTTTTAAATATTTTTTCAAAATTTTAAAACATTTTTAATTTTGCTTTTTTTTTCTCTCTTCTTCCTCCTCCAATCACCCAACCTTCGACGACCAACTAGAGGCTATGAATAGTGAGGGTCGGCCTCGTCAGGAGCTGGTGATGGGTGACCTCGCCGGCCTCTTGCAAGGTTGCCCTCGTCGATATCTGGTGAGGGACGACCTCGCAAGCCTTGGGCGAGGCTCGCCTTCACTGGATCTGGCAAGGGTGAGCCTCGCTTGTAGCCGACAAGGTCACCCCTCACCCTTGCATGCCTTGGACGAGGCTCGCCCTCGTCGGGCAAGGGTTGGCCTTATCGGTTGCAAATGAGGCTCACCCTCGCCAGTTCTCAGTAGGCCGACTCTCATTGGTCACAACCTCTAGCCAGTCACCCAGCGACCGACCAATAGAGAAAGAAGAGAGAAGGGGGAAAAAAGAAAATAAAAAATTTTTAAAATTTTAAAATTAAAAAACAAAATTTTGTCCACGTCAGTGAATTCCATCTAAAATTAGCCGAATGGAGTCAATTGCTAAGAAATAAAAAAATTTAGGACTTAATTGGTAAAATTTAAATGTTTTGAACTTATTGGCAAAAATGCAATAGGTTCATGACTTTTTGAACAATTTTCGCTATTTTTCTTCCTCCACAGTCAGCCACTAGCGGAAAAAATAAAAGAAAAAATTAAAAAGGAAAAATATAAGAATAAAAAAAGGAAAAAAATATTTAAAAATTATCCACCAAAATGCCAAAGAAAACCAAGGCCCAAGCAACTATAAATATGGCTTGCCTTTACAAGTATTGAGGCACAAGTGTGAAAGAAAAAGCTATAGCCACTCGAGAGAGAGAGAGAGAGATGGAGCTTGAAGTTGCTGCGAGTGTGGCTCTGGCAGTATTGATAGTTGCTTATGGGTTCATTTTTGGGGTTCTTAAGAGGGTGAATGAGTGGATATATGTGAGCAGGTTGGGAGAGAAGAGAGCCTCTCTTCCACCTGGTGACATGGGTTGGTCCTTCCTGAGAGCCTTCAGATCTGATGACCCTGACTCTTTCCTCTCTACCTTCATCTCAAGGTCTTCTTTGTCACCTCTCTTCTTTTCTTTCTATCACTAGCTTCTATTTAGCAACAAAAGAAAAAAAAAATCATATCTTGTGTAAGTGATCAACGACGTGTCTGGACATCCACTACCCTTTTCCTTTCAGAGTATCCTGGCTTATTTGAGTGACATGAACATCATAACAATGTCACTGGGTATTAGTTTTCTATTTTTTGCAAGCGGATAATGCACAGGTCCTTGTTGTGTGGTTCACGATGTAATCCTAAACCATGATTGAAATAGATAGATATACTTGAGGACTGTACTTTTCCAAGGGTTAAGGGGTGATATCTGCAGATTGCATTGATTGAAATTCCAAAACTAATTCTGCTTGATCCATGGCATAATCAATGAGAAAGAACAACAAGATATAATCTGTGTGCTTATTTTATAACTTTTAGATCAATTGAAAGTGATTCAATAAAGTTAAAAAATGTCATTACTTAGAGAGAAATGGAACATTACAATTTATCTATGCATGGAACACATTGGTCTAGTTATGATGGCATGGCAGGCTTGATTGAAATTACTTCAATGTAAGCCCTAGTGAAAAGTACTTGGTTGCCATTCATTTGATTTTTGTATTTTAAGCAGATTCTTTAAAATCATCTGATAGCAATTATCGCCTCATGTCATGCCGACTTTAAATTGAGGTGCTTGAGCATATGTGTCCCACAAAAGTCGCTTCATACGTTGTTCTCAGCCAAAGAAAAAGTAAAAAAGTGAATTTTGACAGCGAACTTCCCTTTTGAAACGTAGGGAAAAATTTTCCACGGTGGTTGTTTCCTTCTGACTGAAAACCTTTTCTTGGATCAAGCCCTCGAATTTGCTTGGTCCAGGGGCCCAAAAGGCGAAAAAACAAAGAACCGGTCTGAAGTGTGGAAAGACATGATTGTCCTAGTCAAAAGACTCCTCAGCCTAATTTGACTGGAAAAAGAACCCATTGATAACTAGGATTTACCAAGTATAGAGGGTCCCATCAGTAGCTGCAGTCCTGCTGAACTCAAGTTGATGAACTTGGAGCTTTGATGCATAATTAGATTATTGTTAATCTTCTCTCGGGCGGATGAAAGATTTTTATACACCTCCTAAAGAACTGAGTTATATGTTATTGATTAGGTGTTAAGAGTAGGACTCACTAGGCAAAAATTTCTGTACACCTCCTTTAATTTTTGACAAAGATTACTTGTCACATATGTTTTAATTTGGTGTGGACCTTAACACTAGGCAATTGCTTAACACATAACATTCAATCCTACTGGAAAAATCAGGTTTGGAGCCACAGGTATCTACAAAACCTACATGTTTGGCAGTCCAAGCATAATCGTGTGCAAACCCGAGACATGTAGGCGAGTATTGACAGATGACCAAAACTTCAAGCTCGGTTACCCTAAAGCGGTTAGAGTATTAACTGGCCGGAGATCATTCCACAGCATCTCCAACGCTGAGCACAAACGGCTCCGGCGGCTCACGGCTGCTCCCATCACCGGCAGTGAGGCCCTGTCGATGTACGTCCCAGGGATTGAGGAGAACATAGTGGCTTCCTTGGAAGAGTGGTCGAGTTCGGACCAGCCGGTTGAGTTCTTGACCGGGATGAAGAACGTCACATTCAAGATCATTACGAATATCTTCTTTGGCTTGGATCAGGTTGATTTCAACTTCAAGACCATGGAGATCTTGCACGGTGACTTGGCTCGTGGAATGAAGTCCGTACCTATCAACTTCCCCGGATTCACTTTCCACAGAGGCGTCAAGGTGAAAATTGTTGCAGTTTTACCACAATTAATTACTCTCCACAAACGTGGCAGTTATTTAAATTATAAAAACATCTCATCCACAAAACTATTGCTTTTTTACCACTATTAGTTTTATTTCTCTACCAAATACTAGATCTCTTGGTAATTTTGCCAAAACACGGGAGATTCATCAGACTTTTTCCTTGGCCTTGCAAACCGCAATGAAATCAAAACATCCTCATTAAGCGAACTTGTCATGTTAATCAATGTTAGGCGAGGAGAGAGCTGGCTAAGATCCTCCAAGCTATTGTGGATGTGAGGAAGGCTTTGAAGGGAAGGAATGGGTCGATCACGAGGAAGAACATATTGGATATGCTAATGGAGGTTGAAGATGAGGATAAGAGGAAACTGGAGGAAGAGGACATAATTGACATATTGCTCATGTACTTGCTTGCTGGCCATGAAACCTCGGCTCATGGCACTATGTGGGCTGCTCTTTACCTCCATGAACATCCTGATATCCTCCAAAAAGCAAAGGTAAGGTCATGGTTCCATCGCAGAATTTGATTAGCTAACCAAAGGGTGCCAAAGTTTTATTTGGTCTTCTTCTTTCTCCAGGAAGAGCAAGAGGAGATCATCAGGAGGAGACCAACTACACAGAGTGGATTGACCCTCAAGGAAATTAGGCAATCACAGTATCTTACAAGGGTAAGTGTCGCGTATAATGGGAGCCCACGACCTTTGACATGCAAAGAGATGTCCTACGAGCTTACGTAATAACAGTCCCAAAATTCCAAAAGTTGTAAGCGGAAAATGATCTGCAACAAGCAAGCCTGTTGACAATTCAAAAGCATTAACTTTTGTCAATTGGTACTTAATGTCATAACTCCGCAAATCCTCTCACCGTGGATGAGATACATGACATCCAAGACTAATGTGCTTTTATCTTATATACAGGCGGTTGATGAAACATTGCGTAGAATCAGTCTCTCATTTGCAGTTTTTCGAGAGGCAAAAGCTGATGTGAACGTCAATGGTTAGTAAAAAGGAATTTCACTAAATATGGATTTTTTTATGGCTATCCATTATTTACGGTCTTAATTCATATCGGTCACTGGTTAGTAAAAAGGAATTTCACTAAACATAGATTTTTTTTTGGCTAACCATTATTCACGGTCTTAATTCAAATTGATCACATATATGCGGCAAAAATGTATGTATACATATCTATCGATGTAAAATGTATATAAATGTGTCATATGGGACTGTTGGTCACAGGCTATCTCATACCAAAAGGTTGGAAAGTCATGGTCAGTTCAAGGGCAGCACATATGGATCCAGCAAATTATCTGGACCCAAAGAAATTTGACCCATCTAGATGGGAAGTAAGTCCTCCCTCCCTCCCTCCCTCCCTCCCTCCCTCCCTCTTTCTCGTTTTTCTTAATGAGAATTGTTCTGGCAACAAAAATGAAAAAGCAATAAACTCCTTTTCAAATTACTTGAGCATAAAAAGATCTACTTCTTGCTAATAGTTTTGATTTTCTCTTAAAATTTTGAAATTGATGAAAATATTTGAAGTTTCAGAACATAATAAAAGATCATATACCATTTTGCATGTGGATATTTGTATATCTTAAGAGTTTTTGGTATTTAGAGAACAATATAAATCGAAGTCTAACAGCATAGTCATAATCAAGGAAAAATAAGGTAAGAGGAGAAATCATGTCAAACGGTAAAATTCAATTATTGATTCTCTCTTTCTTAGGATGAACTTCCTTAATAATTTGGTTCGTCTTTGGGATTCAGAACATTAAAGCAAAAGCAGGAGCTTCATACCATTTGGAGCTGGAAGCCGGTTCTGCCCTGGAAGTGATTTGGCCAAGCTCGAAATCTCCATCTTTCTCCACCAGTTCCTGCTTCACTACAAGTCAGTACTTACTTCTTACTCTCTTTTTCTCTTAATTTCCTTTTAATTTTCAATATCTGAAAAAAGGGAGAATGTTTTTTTTTTTTACGAGGAAAAGGAGAAATGTTAGAGAACCATATTAGTCCGTGCAAACAGAAATGTAATATTCGGTTTGCACGGACTAAACTTGTGAAAACCGACCAAAACCTTTCATTTGAATTATAAACAAATGTAGACACCACATTCTTTCAGAATAACTACACAAGTTAAACTTGGATAACGTTAAAATTCCAATAAAATTATAATATCGTACTAAACTCATTAAAGGAAGTTCAACTAGCTAGGGTGATTCTTTTCATATGTCAAGATGCTGCGAGACCTACAATAAATATCAAGTATAAGAGCATTCATAATATTCTCACTATTGAATCATGCATGTGTGTATATGCAGGCTGGAGAGAGTAAATCCGAAGAGCCCAGTGTCACATCTACCACTGCCACATCCTTCGGACAATTGCCTTGTCAGATTCGTAAAGCTCCATTAGATACCTGAACAAGTTCATGGACATCTCAGCATTCAGCATCCTTCTGTTCCCCGCATCTGTCAGATCTTAAATAAACTGATGAATCGTTTCGTCGCCGTTTTATAAGCGCCTGCTTGGAAATATTGCATATATGGTGTGTACTTTGTTTTTCTAAATGCTTTGTCCATGAATGTAAGCAAAATATAATGTCATCTGCATTTTTTCTCAACTATTATACAACTATTATAGTGTAAGGAATCGCACATTAATTTCAGAAAAATAATACAAGCAAACAATCAACACAAATAGAATATAATAATAAAAGAACAAACTTAAAAGAACACAATAGAAAATTTATTATTGAAATTCACCCAAACTTGGGTTATGTTTCCATGTAAAGTTACCCTACGAATTCACTAGACTTCAAAGCAAGTGGAAATACAATGATAATTTTCTCTAAAGATTAGGGTACAAAGAAATTGAGAACACTTACAAAGAAAAAATCACTTTTTTCTTCCCTCTTTATCGAACACGCTCACGTTTTTCTTCCTTTTGGCTATAACGGCCTCTTTTCTTTTCTCTCTATTTTCTTCTCAGCCGTTGACATTCGTTGCCTCTCAATTGCTGATATATGAAGTGTAGCTTCTAACCTAAACAAAATGAAGAGAAAAGGTTAAAAAGCCCTTAATAAAAAAAAGATTGGCTTCACCGAGAAAAGGTTAAAAAGCCCTTAATAAAAAAAAGATTGGCTTCACCTGCCAACATATACGTTGTCAAGCTGACACTAAGTAGAATTGATCGAATTTGGCTAAAGATTGATTGAAGAATAGAGGCTCTCACTATCGACATTGCAGTATTGGACTAAAGATAATGGGGGTAGGCTTACTTTCAGTCAACCAATTCAAAGACCAATCTTCTTTTTCTTTTTTTCTTTTCCGTCAATAAAGTGAAAACATAAAAATTGCCCCCGCTCTACACTAGATAAGCAAGCTGGCGAAAATTTGGCTGACCAATGAACTCAGACCTTTATTTAAAACTATGTAGGTTATTTCAAGCCTAAATTTGTAATAATGTCCACTTTGATCTCTCTTTTAAAAGAAAAGGGCTTTGATTCAGGCTATTATTTGTAATTTTCCTTTACAAAATGGGAGAGTGGCCATCATTGCTCAATATATTTTGTAATAGCATGTAAACTTTTGTGTGTTTGGTTAGACTATCCCTTATTCCTCCACAAATCAAGACAAGCAAGAAAGAGATGCTTCTTCTGGCTTTACGCGAGGGCCCATATGTTTAATACGAAGGGAGAGAAAAGACAAGGGAATCTTCAACCTTTGATTCCAATGAGGAACGACAAGCAATTATATGGTAGTTAGATTGACAAGTACTTGATGACCCTTTATCAATTACAAATTAAATACTCCAAAGCGACAGTCATCCGGAAAAAATGAATAGCTAACATTAATGATCCATCATAACATGGACATTTCAAATAAAGAAACGAACTCACATAAGGGACCTCGCAGAAACGAACTCATATAAGAGACCGCGGTACTAGGCATGTTCAGAGTCAATCTTCGTAGTAGAGAGGGAGGTCGAAATTGATGGAGGTGATTCAAGTAGTGAGTGTGACGGCGGCGGTGTTGGTGCGCGGCGGCGGCCTCATCTTTGGGGTTGTCGAGAGGGTGAACGAGTGGGTGTACGTAAGCAGTTGGGGGCGGCAGAGAGCTGCTCTGCTGCCTCCGGGCGACATGGGCTGGCCTTTGGTCGGCCAGATGTGGGCCTTCTTCAGGGCCTTCAAGTTCGGCCGTCCCGATTCCTTCTTGGCTCGCTTCATCTCCAGGTCCCTCCTACTTAGCCCTTCGTTAACTTCTTCTTTTTACGTTCCATTTCTTCTTTGTTGGGATTGAACAAAATCATCAATAGCTTAAAGAAAATCCGCTGGCAGGCCATAGTACATACATGATGCGGTGGATAGACCCAACCATAATATTGAAAAAACTGTCTGAAAACTTGTTTTTTTTAAATGGAATCAAAGGTGAGTCGGTCAAATAGATTTAATCTATACAATATTTGTTCGATAACAATGAACTAAAGACGTTTTTTTAGGGTTAAAGAAATCCGTCCTTAGAGAATCATGACATAAGTATGATGTGCAGTACATAGCTTTGTTTAGAACAATCTAATAGATATCATTTTTTTGTAAGCACCATCACGATCTACATTCGCATATACATAAGATGCTCTATTATATATGTTATTTAAAATTTTCAATGGTGAATGCGCCTTTTAAAGAAGACTAGGATTGCATACCTTACTCTTTTCCCCTGCTCAAATTCACAACGAAGTCAAATTCTTGACACACATGATTTGATTACTATGCGTTGATGCAATACAGATATGGGCGTACAGGCATATACAAGACCTTCATTTTCGGAAGTCCAAGCATCATTGTGTGCACTCCTGAAACATGCAAGCGTGTGTTGACAGATGACCAACACTTCATTCCTGGCTACCCAAAAGCCACCTCGAAGCTAATGGGCAACAGATCATTCCACGGCATCTCCCCCGCTGAGCACAAGCGGCTGCGACGGTTGACGGCCGCCCCAATCAACGGCCTGGAGGCGCTCACTCTCTTCGTCAGCAAGATCGAGGACATCTTGGGCCCTTCCATGGAGAAATGGGCCGAGTCCGGGCAGCCTGTCGCACTCATGACGGAGATGAACAGGGTGACTTACATGGTCATCACAAACATCTTGTTCGGCGCGAACATCGATTACGACATACAGAAGATGGAGAGTTTATTCTACGACTTGGCTCAAGGATTGATATCAATACCCATCAACTTCCCTGGATGTATTTATCATAAAGCACTCAAGGTAAAATAGAACTTCCAACGTCAACCTTTTTGTAATGTAATTTGAATTGATAAAGTTGCTTTACAGTATAAAGTCACAAAAATGTTGTCTTAGGCAAGAAGAGAATTGGTTAAGATCCTTCGAGCTAATTTGGATGAGAGGAGGAGGGTGAAAAATAAGAAAGAGCGGGCAATTGAGGAAAAGGATGTGCTGGATTTATTAATGGAAGTGGAAGATGAGGATGGTGAGAAATTGGATGAGGAGACCGTCATTGACGTTTCTCTCATGTTCTTGCTTGCTGGCCATGAAACCTCAGCTCATGCCACAATGTGGGCTTCCATCTTCCTCAAAGAACATCCTGAGATTCTCCAAAAACTGAAGGTTAGACAACGTCACTTCTTGCAGGGACATTTCAATAAAGCTTACTCAGATTTCCTTAGACAGCGAGGCCATTTCATATGATAATGTCTGATTTACCCTTCAAAGATAATTAGATGGCTCATCTATGCTCAACAACATTTATAAATGCTAATCACATCACGCAAAGATCTCTCTTTTTGGGGGTCTATTACAATGATTATTTTGGTCCCGACTTTAAATCTGGGAAGTGCTTGAATTACGAAAGTTGTGCCAATTGTGACAAACCTCGGTAATATTGACTATTCACATTCTCATTATGGATCTTAAAGATGACGGGGGAAGCAATCCGAATTAAGCAACTTATTCCTTCGTAGTAGCTTGAATGAAACAAGAGTTTTATAATTCATGACTGTCTCAGTGTATTAGCGAAGTGAATTCTACTCCATTTATCCGAAAGAGCAAGAGGAGATTATTAGGAGGAGACCACCTACACAGAAAGGACTGACTCTCAAGGAGATAAGACAAATGAATTATCTGTCCATGGTACGTAATCATCTTTGTTTACAATATCACACAATCTCTCTATCTCCTTTTCTTTTTACTCGTGATCTTTTAATGAATCTAAAATTTGTGACGCCTATTTAAAATGACATTTACTTTTCTCTTTTATTTAAATCTTGCAGTGCATGCGCTTTTTTGAACTTTTTTTTTTTTTAATTAGAGCACTTGTAACATTCACAAAATATAAATGTTGTCACATAGCAAAATTCCAGCACATAATGTTTTTATTGTTTTTTTTTAATTTAGATGATATTTTAAACTTTTACGAGAAAGCTAAAAAAGAACTTCTGTTTAGGACTGGTGACTAACGTTGTATAAACTCATATGGAAAGTTGATTAAATATAAATGATGATGATTATCTGTGGTTGTAACCGCCAATCAAAAGGAGATATTCTTACAGAGGATTAAAAAAATATTTCAATAAATATGACGAAAAGCACTACTTTAACTTTAGATTTTGACATAGACAGAAAAGCATATTACTTTGAATCGGTACACAGATGACATTTTGGACTTTCTGTATAACGAGCTTACTTATGAAGCACTCACTTTATGCCATGACTTAGGTGGTTGATGAAACGCTCCGAAGAGGCAATCTCTCTTTCGCAGTGTTCCGAGAGGCAACAGCTGATGTGGACATCGATGGTTGGTAAAATGGATTTTGAAAAATGAATCTCTTCGTTGGTATTGATTAGAGGAACTCGTTTGAGAGATAGGCATGACCTTCATGTGTCAATTACAGGCTATCTTGTACCAAAAGTTTGGAGAGTAGTAGTTTATTTAAGGGCAATTCATGTCGATCCAGAGAACTACGCCAAACCAGAAGAATTCAACCCCTCGAGATGGGAAGTAAGTCTAAGGAAGCCAAATTGAAATGAATCATAACTCATCACGGGAAATAACATTTAATGTCGTTTTAGTGGGAGATGTTATTTTAACTATTGATATTGGTTAGCATTTGACGTTGAAAAACACTTTTATGTACCTTCCTTTTAGACTGAACCTAGTTTCGTATCATGTCCGGAAGTGTATGGATATTCTTTTGAGATAAAGAACAATACTGTTTCAATGTTTTCCAAGTCAAATGAAGTTGGATGCTATAATGGGTCCAATGAATTGTACAAATTGTGTTCATCTCCCAAGGATATGTATGTTGTCATACGTTGAAAATGTTGTTTCCAATAGAGATTTACCTTAAGAATGATCTTTTGCATGTAACATGAATATCTTGATTATATGTCTAGAGAAAGAGTAGAAAGACTGATAATGTCGATATTTTGTCTACTCTTAAATGTTACGTAAAGACTTGAGTAGACTTCTATGGAAGTAAGATGATTAAGATAAAGAAGAAAACTGCAGTATGAAGTCCTAACCTGTTAGAGGTTATTTACATTGATATTGGTGACCATATATGGTAAAAAGTTATGTTGACAACCTGTTTCCCTTTGATTAAAGAAAAATCTGAATCTTTTGGTTTTATTCAAATTCTTTCGTATTAAGATCAAGGAACAGCTGGGATGAGTCTTAAAGATTGTCAGATATGACCGTGGTAGTGAGTGTTTTGACTATGGCAATGCTGGATAGCTTAAAGGGCCATTTGTCAAATACTTGGAAAGATTCTGGGATGGTAACTTAGTTTAGTATATCCGAAAATCTTGGAATAAATTGGTGTGGCCGAAAGGCGTAATTCCACCATGATGAACATGACAGTGAGTATGATTACTAGGACTAATTTATCAGGTTTTCTACGGGACGAAACAACCCAATATGTATTAAACCGTGTTACTACCAAAGATACTCCATTAGCTCCCATTTTGAGTTGTGGATCGGACGTAAACGTGACTCGAATCATCTTAAAGTTTGGAATGTCCTGCAGAAGTTTGGATATATAATCCAACATTAAATAAGTTGGAATCCAGTACCACTCGGTATCTTACCCAGATCATTTGAAGGGATACTAGGTTTTATTATCCCAATAGAGGCATAAGAAATGTGGAATCACAGACACAGTAAAGTCTTTAGTGTTCGACAAAAGCAGAGGATACTTGAACTTGCTCTTAGACTATTAAAGATAATGGTATGGTGGGGACCTTTGTGTCTTTGTCTTTCCCTATATAGAAAATTATGGAGTCTTTTATAGCACAAATTAAACTTGTGAGGTTCAGGATATTGTCATTGATATGATTCCTGATGAAGTTTTTCAAGCCTCCCAAGTGTAAGATAAAATTATAGTAGCTCCACTCAAGAGATCTGTTATGGAAAGATATTCAGTTGTACCACTGTACCATATAGTCTATTTGTAAGAGCATGACTATGATATCTGCTACGTGGTCGATCTAGTGACTTGTATATGTAAATGTTGTTTCTTGTCCTCGCTTTGATCTGATTAGACATAATGAAAAGATGAGATGCAATTTATAAAATGTAATAATGTTTAAGAGCCTATTAAATTGGTTGAGGGTCACAAGCTCATCCGTTGCAAATGGGTGAATGAGACTAAGAGAAATTTCAAGAGAAATATTGAGAAGTTTAAATCCAAATTAGTAATAAAACATCTCACTCGGAGAGGAGTTTAGTCTTTTCTAAAGACTATTTCAGAGTGAATATGATATTACTAGCTCATTTTTTTATAGATTTATATTAGATAAATGATTCTAATTGTGTTCTCAATGAATACCTTGATAAAGAAGTCTATATGGTATAACCTAAAGGTTTTGCAGCGGATGATTCAGGTAAGCTTGTGTGTAAACTGAAAACCCTTATTTATGGCCTTAAGAAAGTTTGTAGATCGACGATGCTTGAAGTTTTATAGCATTATCACTTCATTCAGTTTTGCTAAGAATAAAGTAGATCAATAACCCATCGGAAAAATTACTCAATCACTCTTGAACATATTGTACAAATGCCCATTCGGTCCTAAACCTTCTAATTTTGCCAAATTAGTCTTAAACTCTTGCTCAAAATTCTAACGTAATCGTTTTGGCCAATTTTTGTCGGAAATCGTTGACATTGTGATCCAGTCACCAATGTGATGTATGACCATGTTAGTGGTTGCCAGCAAAAATTAGCTAGAAGGATTCCATTGGAATTTTAGGGAAAGATTTAGGATTAAAATGGCAAAATTAAAATGTTTAAGACATAATTGACATATATACGGTAAATTTAGGAATAGTTGGACAATTTTTCCTTAGTCTTATCTTTCCCTATGTGCGAGCACACTGCTCGCTTGCGCTTATGCACGTGCATATACATATACTTTTATGTTAAATAAATTTTACTTGTGGCTTATGTGTTGGTAGCAAAATGTCAAGGCAAAAGCAGGAACTTTCCTACCATTTGGAGGGGGAAGCAAATTGTGCCCTGGAATGGACTTGGCAAAGCTTGAAATGTCCATTTTTCTCCATCATTTTGTACTTCACTACGAGTGAGTTGTTCTTTATTCTTTAGGCCTGCTTTTACCCCACTAAGTACCAAAACTTAAAGCATAAAAGTAAAATTTGAATGAATTTATGATATATTGTTTTTATTATAATGATTGTTTTTTGGGTGCAGTATGGAAAGGCTCAACCCAGATAGCCCGATGGTGTACCTACCAGGACCAAGGCCTTCTGACCATTGCCTTGTAAAATTCAAAAAGAATCATTGGACGATTTCCATAATGTTATTATTATCTAGTGCCTTATTAATGAATCATTCTCTCCTTAAACTGAACATCTTTCATTTTTCTCTCCAGCTTTTTGGCCCATTTGGGATACCATCAAAGATCATGGTTAACTGAGTTTGAAAAGAAATAGATTGGGTATATTTGCATGTGATGTTGCTTAGAGAAACTTCTTTCATCATCTTGATGAAAGAAGCTTCTTTTTCACCTCTTTAATTTCTCAAACGAGGATGATCAATCAACCGACAGAAAGAAACTATCAAAATCGAAGAACTGTCCTACATACAGATTAAGATGGTTCAATAGATTTTATTTAACTAACAATGACGGAGCCGTCTCTTTTCCGACCGACGAACGACTCCAACGTCACTGGTGAAAATGCCATCAATTAATGCATACCTGGATCGGCAAGTGTCTCGCTCTAGATGTTGCGGCTAGGCTTCCATAGACTAAGGACTCAAGGACAATCTTGGCAAACATCCATGAGATGTACGAACGGTTCGATCTGACAAAACTCTTTACCATTACTTAGGCCCTCTCGAAATTGAAGTAAGGGAATCTCTCGGTTACTACTTGCTTCAATTGCCTCTCGGCCATGTAGAACAAACTCGAGGCCACCGAAGAGCAGCTCAAGGGACCAAAGACTACTCTTCAGCAGTATTAAGCAATAAAAGAGAGGGAGAAAGTGACTCATTTTTTGTTGATTCTAAACGAAACGTACTCACCCTTTCGATTGCAGATCTTGGCGATGGATCTGACGCCATCACTAGGCCGAATCTACCAACTAGCCGTCCAAGAGGAAAGCCAGCGATTGGCCATGGCCAAGCATGGAAGAACGAGAGAAGGTGTCGCCCTTGTTGGCTTTTTGATGAGCCCGGTTTCTGCTGAGTCACTACACGACATCCCTGGAGGTTAGGGGACCATTGGAGTGAACAAAGCTCTCGAGCGGAGGGGAAACTTGCGAGCTGTTGCTACTGGATTTTAAGGAGGAAATCCTAACTTACGAATGGACAGCTAGGATCAGACAAGAAGATCAGACGGCTATCATCACTCGTCCAACCATCCAGCCAAATCTAACAGCCCCTATCAAACAAGAGGATCAGACAATCATTATTTGCCCATCTTTCCGCAAGAATCCAACAGCTCGTATCTTGCCACATTAGAACCCGCATATAGAACATCCGGCGGCCCACGAATTTTGCAATAGCCAGCTCATTATTCCCTATGATAAGAATGTCGTCAACATATATTAAAAGACAAATTGATGAGGTACCTTCAGTCCATGTGAATAGAGCATAATCATGTCTGGAATGCTGAAACCCTGCATCGGGTAGTGCAATAATGAATTTGACATACCATTGTCTAGAAGCCTGCTTGAGTCCATACAGGGATTTATGGAGACAACATACACGAGACTTCCCTGTCTACATAATCCCTATGGAAGCTCCATATATATTTCTTTATCTAGATCCCTGTGTAGAAAAGTTTTATGGACATCCATATGATGTAGTGGCCAATTGCAAAAAGTAGCAATAGACAAAGAAAGCACAAACGGTGACTTCTTTGACCATGGGAGAGAATGTTTCATAATAACCAAAACCTTCCCGTTACATAAATCCATTCACAACTAAACGAGCCTTATATCACTCAATGGAGCTATCTGCCTTGAATTTAATTTTATAAACCCATTTGCAGCCAATAGATTTTTGTCTTGCAAAAAGTGAAACAATATCCCAAGTATGATTTTCATTGAGGGGACCTTCAGTTTGGCCTCCATAGTATGTTGCCATTTGGGGTCATGTGCCGCCTCAAAACAAGAAGACGATTCATGTTCTTTGGAAATTCGACCAATGCAACATGTGTTCTGGTGATAGCCAACTAAACGAAACATAAGAAGATACAGGGAATTGGGTACTTGAAGAATCCAATGTAGGACAAATATAATCTTTTGTCCATGTAAGAGATCAAGTATGACGTCCAGAATGTTGAGACTACTCAATTCTTGTCTATTCAAGTATTGTGGGAGATAACATATGATGAATCATTGGCAAAGAAGTCACTAAGTAATTTGATGAAGAATCATCCCCAAGTGAGAAAGCTTGAGTCAATGATGTGGTTTGAATCACCTGTTGCCACCGGCATATGCTGTTCTGGTGCAATGAGTACATATTGAGGTTAGCCAAACCTTTTATGACAAGAAAGGTTGATGATCGGATTATATGGTTGAGGATGATGATGCAGTTTCTTGAAATGGGAAATTGTCTTAGTGAAAAATAACATCTCTACTCATAAAGAAATGCCCTATAAAAATCTCCATGACCCGGTAGCCTTTATGTGGAGGAGGATATCCCATAAAAATACACCGAATAACATAAGGATTCATTTTACCTCGAGGGCCTAGAGTCGCCACATAACACAAACACCCAAAAACTCGAAGATGATTAATTACTGGCTTCTTTCCATGAAGCAATTCAAAAGGAGTCTATCCATCGAGAATTCTAGTTGGCATACAATTAATTAAGTAAGTTGTCATGACCGCATAATCACCCCAAAAAATTTTCAAGTATGGAAGCCTGATATTTAAGGGCTCAAGTTGCTTTTAAGAGGTGGCGATGATTGTGATCAACAATCCCATTTTGTTGGGGTGTATAAGTGCATAAACTCTTATGTAGAATTCCCTAAGAAGATAGGAAAGAGGCACATTTCGCATAAAAGAACTCACGTCCATTATCAATGCGAATCCTTTGAACAGATTTGTCGAATTGATTTTTAATGAGAGATAAAATTCGACAGTGTAGAAAAAGTTTGACTCTTGGATTGTATAAGGAAAACCCAAGTAGCACGAATATAATCATCAACAATGGTCAAGAAAAAATGAGACCCGTCACGATGTGGAGAGTGATGGGGCCCCAGTTATCCATACGAAGTAAGAAAAAAAACTAATGGCTCTAGATGTGTCAACTAAAAAATTTGTCCGAACTATTTTGCCAATGGGTAGATTAGACATTTAGGATAAGGGAAACGCGCAATATGACCCAAGCGTTGGTGAAAAATAAGATTTTTATTACTAGCAATAGCCTTACAAGAAATGCTTTCTTTGAATGAATCAAAGTCTTTCTAGAAATTGGCCCAAAAAAAAACAACCCTTTTGCAATATTATCCAAGCCCATCAGTCTACTAGCCAAAAAGTTCTGAAAGAAGCAATTATCGAAATTGAATGTGGCATGACAAGAATTATCTTCGCAAGCTTTTGAGACTAACAAGAGATTGAATTCAAAATCAGGAATGAATAGGACATTTTTAAGAATAACATCTTAACTAAGGTGAATATTGCCAATTTTGGTGACATGCATGGTGTTTCCATTGGGCATATGTATAGATACCAAGGAATGTGGCCTCTTTCGAACATTAGAAAGTAACTACTCAATGCAAACTATGTGGTCACTAGCATCTAAATCAATTATCCATGCATCAATTGATATTGAATTTGTCTTGCATAGAGAAGTACCTGAGAAACTTGCAGCCTTATCATTAGTAGTTAGCTAATTCAATGCATTCATAATATTTTGATATTGATCTTGGGTAATAATTTGATCAGTCCTTCGTATTGAAACCTAATAAGCAGCAATTTCTTTTTCCTTTTTGTCCTTATCACCTGGCTTTCCATGCAATTTTCCGCACATGTCAATAGTATGATGAAGGCATTTACAATATTCACAATATTTACTCTTATTTTTTTGAATTTTGCCCACTAGCTTTTATGGATGATGTGGCATTTCGTAAGTCGTCGGATGTTCTATATGCGGGTGCTAATATGGCCAGCTATGAGCCATTGGATTCTTCCGAAAGGATGGGCAAGTAATGACCGTCTAATCGTCTTGTTTGATCGGGGCTGTTAGATTCAGCCAGATGCATGGCAAGTGATGATAGCCATCTGATCTTGTTGTCTGATCCCAGCTGTCCATTTTGTAAGTTAGGGTTTCCTCCTTCAGATCTAGCAGCTGCAACTCGCAGTAGCTTGCAATTTTCCCTTCCACTCAAGAGCTTTGTTCACTCCGATGGTCCCTTGACCGTTAGGGAAGCCATTACTTTTCACATCAGAGAATTGGGGCCTCCCACGTATTTCCTTAGCATTGAGATAGCTCGATCTAACAGAGGAATATATCTTAGCCAACGAAGTTCATTTTGGAAATAGTCTCTAAAGTAGGATTGTCAAGATGTAAACCAACGGTTATACCGATTGAACAGAATGCAAAGTTGACGACCCATGAATATGATGCGAGCTCATCTTCATCTATTGAGGATCCTTTACTTAAAGATCCATCAGGATATCAATGGCTTGTCGGGAAATTGATTTATCTCACAATGACAAAACCAGATATATATTATGCAATGCAAATACTTAGTCAATTCATGCATAGGCCGAAGCAGTCTCATATGAATGCAAGGCTGAAAGCTATGATACACTTGAAGGGATGCCCTGGACTTGGTATTTTTGTCTCGAGATTGCAACATGAAAATAACAGCATGCTGTGACACAGATTATGCTACTTGTCTGATGACAACAAAATCCATCACTAGTTTTTGTATCAAATTGGGGAAATCACTTATTTCATGGAAAATGAAGAAGCAATCGACCATATCATTATTGTCAGCATAATCAGATTGGGCTATGGCAAAGACTGTTTGCGAAATAATCTACATACAAGGACTACTTTCAGATCTTGGAGTGCAAGTCGATAAGGCCAACGAATTTTTCTATGACAATGATGCTGCACTCAAGTTAGCAGCTAATCCAGTCTTTCACGATAGAACTAAGCATATAGAGGTCCATTGTCATTTCACTCAAGACAAGATTCGAGAAGCGATCATCCCAGCAAGATGAATTGGAACTGTAGAGTAACCTGCAGACATCTTTACCAAGCTATTGTGCCAAAGACAACATGCATACCTATTGAGCAAGCTAGGTGTCCTCGACAAATAGAGGCCACAGGCTTAAGGGGGAGTGTTGGAAATATGGCTTGATATCTCAGGAGATGCCGATGCTGAGTATCAATGATTGATTCAATTAATCGATAATTGGCTTAGTAAAATAGGACATAGAATCATTATGTAATCAGTGAATATTTCTTTACATTTCTTTCTCGTCTTACACTTTTCTCTAGTATTATAAATGGAGCAGTGTACATGTACAAATATACACACAGAAAATATAGAATTATAATTCTTCTTCATTACTTTTCAATTTCTGTCAACATGCCTAGCACTTGGATGAGGGCAACGAGTAAATGAAGCCCGACTTTAGATTATCACATGCCTAGCACACGAGTATTGTTGCACATATGTTAGCTTGTCGACAAATCTAAAGGGCGAACATGTGTTGGCCAATATTAATATGCCACATGTCCAGTTATTGAAATATGATGACGAATGGTTGGTAGCTGCTAATATGAGTGTTAATGGTGAATTGTTGATGGTACATGTAAGCGCCATTTTCGAAATTCGAATTAACAAGGCAATTGGGATCGCATACACTTGGTTATTGCTTGAAAACGGGGTCATGGCACAGTTATCGACGATCATGGAACATACCACACACGGCGAGAACAGTTGTTCGAGAACCCGGGTACAAGGTCCATGAGGATAGGAGAGGCACGAAAGTAACTGACAAAGGTTATCTGAGAAAACGTTCTCAACGGCTGGGACCGTCAAAGGGTAGTTATCCCAAGACCATTATATATATCATTAATCATCGAAAGGCTCCAGCGCAAATGAAACAAAATTATCTTTCAATTATCTTTATCTTTCCTAAATATACTTTTAATTTTCTTAACTGTAGTTCTCTAGTTCGTGTCGTCGATTAAATTCCGGTGTGTCTTTATCTTGGTATTGCGTCATCAATTAAATTACAACCTGTTATCTTTATGTCCTTAAGCTGTGTCATCGATTAGATTCAGGTATTGTTGGTCCACATCCTGGTACATTACCGAGTTTGTAATTTTTGGACCTTGTCATCGATTAAATTTCAACTTAGTTTGGGATTGTACAAAATAAAAGCTGAAGAACTACCAGTAAAAGACATTTCGTCACGGGAGAAATTCCGGCAAAACATAAACCTCCGGCGCAAGAACAAGAATTCAGGAGCTGCGCTGCCGGAGTACACGATCAGGAACCTGATATGGATTGTGACGGCAAGATCCAAGCTCAAATCAGAGAGGAATCTCCAACACTCACGAAGGCATTCCAAGAGTCGCTCTTGAAGCTAAACGTCGAGTTCTTCAATGGATTCGCCGGTGAGGAGGGGGCTTTTGGTTCCGCTGGTGCCTGAAGGAGATGAGCGAGGTGTACGAGGGATGAGAAGGATTACCTCGGGTTCAGTAGCCCGTACAAACTTATGAGTAAACGATCTTCATCAGACTTCATTCAGAGTTGAGCAGACAAAATAAAGAAATCGAGTTGAGAATAGCGAGTTTCTTGCTACAACTCTCGATGACAAGCAGACTGAGGAGCTTCTCCGTCTCTGCCTCATCAAATGGTAAATCTGCAATTATCACCCTTTCAATCACCGTCTGCTTCTACTAATGGATTAAACACTCTTGTGACTACTTCGATTTACTAAGGTTTTATTCGTTTCACGAAAATAACTTTCAAGAAAATGTTTTTCAGATTTTCCAACGTTCGTTTCACAGAAAATGAACAAGTCAATGAAAATATTTTCTGTTATTGGAAAAAAAACATCTTCAAAAGTGGGGAAAATATTTTTTATAATTTATTCCACTTCACCTTCTTTCATCAAATCGATTTTCATTTTATTTTTATGTTTTCTTTTTCTTTTTCTCTTTTTTTTTTTTTTTTAAAAAAATCAAGTTTTTAATTTTTCTTTTTTTTTTTTTTCTTTCTTCCCTCCTCCTCTTCTTCTTCCTTGGCCTTGGCTAGTCACCAGTCACGGCGGCGGCCAACGACTAGCCATAGGCCAACTTGAGCCTGGCTTGGTTCAGCGAAGCTCGAGCTTGCCCAAGGTCAAATCTGGTGAGAGTGAGTCTCGAGGTCATTGGATTTGGCAAGCCCCAAGCTCGTGGCTCACTGGTCTTGGCGAAGCTCAAGCTCGTTGGATCTAGCGATTAACGTCTTAGTCAATCGTCGGGCAGCCAACCAGCATTGAGGCACGCAAGGCCCATTTGGTTCGGCTTTGGGGAAATGCCCCTGGGAGAATGCAAATATCTTTAAGGTAAATGGGTTTTCCAAAATGTTACACCGTTTGATAAATTGTAATATCAAATAGCATTGAAAGGCAACTTTAGCATAAATACCGTTTGGTAAAACTCACATTTGTAATAGGCTTTTGTTATTTTTTTTTTTTAAATCTGAAAATCAAATCTGGTGGCCGGCTAACCGCTAACCAACTACCAAACGGCCAAATCTAACCGCCTAAGGTCGCCACCTCAGGCAACGCCGCCTGGGGTGCGACCTAAAGCGACACCGTCGTCTAAGGTCGCAGAGGCCAAATCTGGCCCCGAACCGCAAAATCTGGCGGCCTGAGGTTGCAACCTCAGGCGACATCGCCTAGTTTGCACGCGCCAGGCGATGCCACCTGGGTCCGCACGACCTCAAGCAACACTACCTCACTCGTGAGTCTCGCCACCCCAGGCGATGGTCACCGGGGACGCGCGACCCAAGCGACGGCAACGGCTGCCGGAGAAGCCTGACTCTCAGGCAGGGAAGACGAAGACGAATGGGGAAGAAGATGAACAGTGAACTTGCATTTTCAAAATACCGAATGCTCAAAGCGGGTCCGAACCTGCATTGGGCTTTTAGCATTAGGAATGCTAGTATTTGGCCAATGAACTTTCAAAAATGTTTGCCAAACGCAAAATATTTTCCCCAAGAGGCTTTGGGAGCTCCCCCAAAACCCCTTGGGAAAGTTGAACCAAACGGAGCCGTAGTG
This sequence comes from Eucalyptus tenuipes, assembly GCA_014182365.1. NCBI lineage: Eukaryota > Viridiplantae > Streptophyta > Magnoliopsida > Myrtales > Myrtaceae > Eucalyptus > Eucalyptus tenuipes. Next base: position 25,070,861 of record CM024540.1, on the reverse strand, counting down.
GCGGAGGACATAGGAGGAAGGAAAAGAAAAAGAAAAAGACATAATTTAAAATTTAAAATTCATTTTAAAAAATATAAAAATTAAATTTAAAAAAATCAATTAAAAAAATTGGTAGTTTTTTTTCCAAAAAAATCAATTAGATAATGAATGGTGGAAAAATTTTCCACTTTATTTTCATGTTTGAGCCGAACATCGAAAAATATAGTCATTTTCTTGGAAAATTGCTTCCTGGAAAATATTTTCCAAAATGTGATATTTTCCATTAAATGAACGGACCCTAAGTACATGAATGGAATTTTCTGATTTTTGTATTTTCTTTTTTTAATTTCGACTATTTTTACAATTTATAATTGATCTATTTTCAAATGTGGCGTCTATCTCCACATTACATTACAAAATGCTAGGTCATCATATTGGGAAAATTACCAAAGAAGTCTTCAACATATTGCAAATGTGACAAATCAGTCCTAAACTATTTGGATTTGTGCTAATTCAGTCCATCCAACTAATTATGATCGGGCAGCGCATACGTGGATAATTTTTTAATAATATTCTTTTAAAAATTTATTTTTTCCCTTCCTATCTTCCTCTGGCTGGTGAGGCTTGCCTTTGTTGGCCACTAGCAAGGTCAACCTTGCCATCACTAAGCAAGGCCCCACTAGATCTAGTGAGGCGAGTGCAGGCCTCACCATGTCTGGGCAAGCCTTGCCCTCGCAAGTGGCTAGCAAGGGCAAGCCTCACCATTGGCTGGCAAGATTGCAACTTGCCATCGGCCGATGAGGTCACACCTCGCTGACGAGAGGAAGAAGGAGGAAAAGAAAAGGAAAATTAATAAAAATATTTTAAAAATTATTAAAAATTATTAAAAAATTATCCACATCGATCGGCCGGATGGCTAGCACTAGCCAACGTCCATGTCAACACCAACTGGCCAAAAAATGAGCGGATGGACTAAATTGACATAAATGCAAAAGATTTATAATTGAATTGGTACAATTGCAATAAGTTTATTACTTTTTTGGTAATCTTCTCCATCATTTTTTGTGCATCAACTTGAACAAAGTTAATGAAGGAATTTGATTGCACCAATTTGACAAGCTTTCGGACTTATTTGTACGTTTTAAAAGTTTTAGAACTCAATTACACATTTTGCAACAAGTTTCAAGACTTCTTGTCCCATTTTAAATGCTAGTAAGTTCACAGATAAAAGATAGTGAAACCAAAGTTGATAACTTAGAACAAAATCTACATTTTTAAGTGACTTAAATAGAAGTTAGTACCTATAATTGTCTGGTAACTTACTAGAAGAAAACTTTGGAAGTCAATTGCTAATTTTGTATAAGAATCAATCATTCTAAAAGCCAATAAGTTTCGGAAATGAAATTGGTGAGTTATCACAATTAAGAGAGATCGATTCCAAGACAAGCCGGTTCGCACCTTAAAACCAAAACATCTCATAAAGGACCGGTTCCCCAAACTAGGAATCAAAAATCGCCCATTAATTCCTGAAGCCACTCGAGAACCAAACCATTGGTCCGCTTTGATTCTCAAGTGGGTCCATGGAACCGGCCACTACACATCATAAGGTACAAAGAGTTGAATGTCATATATTGAGCTATAGCAAATGATCTGACTAATCTTTGAACAGACAAGAATATTTCTAGAGAAACGGCATAATCCTCTGAAAAAACTGTAAAGTCATAGTCACAACTTTAGCTAGAAGACGAGAAAAAAGAAATTTTTCACTTGCCGGGGAACAATCACACTAACATCGACATCAAACAAAGAAAAGACTCGATTGCATTCCAACACCCAAAAACTTAAATCTTCGACAACCAACGAGAAAAAACCAAGAAAATCGCTCACAGCACGTCGTGGTCCTTTATAGCGACAACCAACTAAGAATAGAGCAAGAGAAAGAGGCGACGAACGGCCAAAAATAGAGCATTGGATATTTACCACGATCGGCCAAAAATAGAGCAAGAGAGGGAGGTGAGACTCGAGACTTGAGATGAGACCGCGAGAGGGAGGTGTCGAGCAAGAGGGACGCGACTCAGGCATGAGGGCATGACTGAGAATCATTGTGAGAGGCATGTGACACGGCCCACGGACGAAGCATGACCCAAGACCGTCCGTGATAGGCCGTGTCACGCACAAAGGGCTGCCCAAGAGCAGCCCATGACCGACCCACGATCAATCCATGAGCGGTACGGACAACGGCCCATGCGCGACCCATGAACGACCCGTGAGCAGTGTTCGATCGGCCCATGTGCAATCCGTGACGGTCCAACTGATCTCGTGTCAGATGACCCTGCAGACCCGGATCTTGCTTCTAACACACGCCCATGGTCATTCCAAGGGCCTGCCGTGTACAGCCTTCGAGTAGCCTTCAAGTGCCTGATGTGTAGCCTTGTAATGATTATACGGATTCAAAAAAAACCGTTGGATCGAAGGGACGATCAACGGATGAGATGAGACCCACATTTGTATAAATAGGGTCCCTCCCCCTCATTGTAATTGTTCGTTCATAAGTGAATATACACTCTCTTGCTCCATCCGACTATTGTGTTCCAGCGTGTGTGTGCGTAAGACTAACTTGGGATCGATAATCCTAAGGCCGCGCAGTGTCTTGATCGAGCAAAATCGACCGACCCATGACACATGAGTGTGACTGAGTGTGAGCATAAGAGGCCTTAGGGTTTGTGAAAGAGGCGTGAAAGAGCGAGCGTGAGTCGTACATGACCAACTACTAAAGGTTTGTGAAGATTCAAGATTAGGATTAAGGTTTTTTCTTAAGAAAAAAAAAAAATCAGCCTGATCTGTGTGGGTAATTCCACACCTGAAAATCGAGAACAAAACCTAAATTCTCCGATTCCAATTTTTATGGAACTGAAAATCAGATGGATGCCTAGGGAGCTACCTACAATCGGTCGATTCAGTTCAGTTCAAGAGGTTTATTTTACTCACCCTTAATCATAATGTCAATCTTGAAACAATAAAATTTATGTTGTTAAGCGATTCAAAAAAGAGAAAAAGAGTTGATATCGAAAACTGCTAGTAGATTTATGGTAGAAAAATTAATAAGTCACTCAACTTAAAATCAATAATTTCTTAGCAAGATTTCTAATTAAGTGTTAGTAATTTAAAGATGGTACATTACCGCAAAAGTTGATAATTTGGAAGCGATTGAATAAACATTGTAAAATGATTCAATTGAGAGTTAATAACCAAAATCGAAAATCGATTGGCTATGTAGCACTGACACTATCTATGAGCCTTCATGTCGTGTCCGACACTCTGACACGTGGTCAACTCTCTCCGACACGCGAGTCGGGAATTCCAGCATGCGATTCCGATGTGCACGAGGTCAATTTTATAAATTTTTAATACTTGAGGAGTCAAAATGTGAATACAAATGTATGTGTGTATATATATGTGTATGTGTGTGTGTGTATATATATATGTGTATATATATATGGTATATATATATATATATATATATGGTGGCTGGTGGCTAGTGGCTGGGCACCGTTGCCACTGCCACCGTCGGAGGGGGCCGGCACCAGCTCGAGCGAGGCTTGCCTAGATCTGGGCGATGTCGTGCCCTCACTCAAGCCTAGCAAGGGTTGCTGGCCCTCGCCACAGGGAGGCTCATCAGCCACAGGCGAGAGCCAGCGCTACCCAAATTTGGGCGAGCCTCACCCGGGCCTTGCCTAGGCCGACAAGGGTCGACTCACCCCCCTCCGACAATGGCCTGGCACGCCGCTGACGAAGACAGCGGTAGCGGCGTGCCCAGCCACAACCGTGCCTCTCTTTCATTTTATTTTTTTTCAATTTTATTTTAGAATTATTTTAGCTTTTTTAAAAGTTTTTCGTTATGAAAAAAGTAATAAAAATGCCGCATAGGATAAATAAATAAATTTAAAAATACCATTTCATAATTTTCCTTTAAACAATGTTTTCCCTCTAAGTTTTACGTATTATTGCAATGGAATGCATTTGAATTTGTCAAATTAAAATAATGAATGATATTAACAAATGTTGAATTAATATTTTTAGTGTAAATTAATTTTAGACTCTTTTAAATGTTATTTATTTATTTAAATATAAAAATGTATTTAATATATAATGTGTTGGAACGTGTCAAAATTCTCTATTTTTAAGAAATTACGTGTCGACGCATTGTGTTATGTCGTGTAATGTATCACGTATCCGTATCGGTGCTATATAGCGGATTGGTGGCTTAATTTGCAAAAAGTCGATAACTCCCTCAAATTAAAGTTTAATTTCCTATAAGAACTGATAACTTTAAATGTTAGTAAGTTCCACGAATAGAAAACCGTAAGTTGTCATGATAGTTGGTAATTGACAAACGAATAAATATTGTTAAGTGATCCAAATAAGAGTTGTTACCTAAATTTGGCTGGTAATGTAATCAAGGAAAAGTTGGTATATGACTTTGGTACTTTCGTGTAGGAGTTGATAATTTTTAGATAAATAAAGTTACGAAAGTAAAAACAGTGGTAAGATATCACGAAAGTCGGTAATTCTAACGCCCAGAAAATGGTTGTTAAAAGATTTAAATAAGAGCTGGTAAATGATTAAAATGCAAGTTGGTACCTAAATCTAACAATTAATTTGATGCAGCTCATATTCAAGACCAAATCATTCAACTAAGGAGATCAATAGGCATTCAAGACTGACAACATTCCCATCGATAAACCTAATATCAATAAGCCTTATCAACAAGCCTCATCGACAAGTGAAGAGCCTCATTTTTTACTTTGTCATAAAGACTGTCATTTTGTATTGAAGCTTGCATCAAGACACCTTAGGATGGCACAAGCATTGAAGCTTGCGTTAAGACGCTTTATGATGGCACAAGCATTGAAGATAATGTACATTTAATAGCTCCTAGTTTCTAAATGTTTCCATATACATAAATGACCCTTAGTTTCTAGGTTTGAGTCTAGTCATTTGCTCTTCTTTTGTTTTACTATAAAAGGTCAACAAGTATCTATAGAATACACACAAAATTTGATTAATGAAATTTGCTTAGTGCAATTTTATTGAACCTTGAAGAGTTCAAACTCCTCGTAAACCTAGAAGAGTTTTTACTTTGTCCTTGAAGAGTCAAAGCTTTTAAAGCCTATATCCTTGAAGAGTTACAATCATCAATTTCAAAGAATTGATGCCATTTCAATTTGCTTGAAGGCTTAGAAGAGCAACCATTGAATTTCCTATCATTTACTTCATTCTGTCCAATCTCGTTTTGCCCACTTCTTTCCAAACTCGACAAGACTACAGTGCTTATCTATGAAAATTCAAAACTTCAAATTCAAGAGCCTCTATTCTTTTGGCTTTGAAATCAAGTCATTTTGATCTAAATAGTTATGCCCATTTTTCCGAGCCAACGCAGAACTGAAATTTCTGTTCAATTTTGTGATTGAGTTTCCGTGTGTATCAGTCACTCTCTCGATCCTATTAGTTGAGTAGTCGACCTTGGACTACATCACCAAGTTTCATCTAAAATCACTTACTTTGTATTTTGCTTAAATTCTTTACCTCGGTTATTTACTTTCTAACTTAGAACATCCCATGCTATTGCGCGCGCAGAATTCGGCCGAGCAAGAGAAATGAGTGGGTTGGCCAAATTTCATATGGGCCTAGCTCATGCGGGTTTCGTTTTGAAAATTCAAATATATTAATGGCCACTTTTTTTATTTCAAATTTGAATGCAATTCCCAAACAGGCCCACCTCTTATATGGGTTTTATATTTGGATCTAAATAGGAAGCTCATTTTATTTTAACTAAGAAACCTATTCAAACCAGGGATACAAAACTCCAACGTAGAAAATATTTGCAAAATTTCTTGCTTGGCTCGGGTTTTCTTCACGGGCCCAAACTTGATACATGCTTTCAACAGTGGTAGCTTACTTAATCCACGTAAGGAAGAAGTTTAGCATTGTCTGACATACGCAACCAACACAAGTCGATGCTATCTAAACAAGGAGGAGGGGCATCGGATCAAACAAAGAAGATAGAACAGGAAGATGCAAGTACAAGGCCAAGAAAAGATCAGTGCTCATGAAGCATTTCAGTGACGGCAATAAGCAATGAATTCGAGCTCAACTGTACTTGTGATCTGGGATCCTAATAAAGGCGGCCATCTGTGTTCTTATATTTGTTTGTTCTGAATGTCCGCTTATCATCATGGCTTATTGTTTTAACCGCGCTCTCTCTGTCTGCATCAGTTACTTTCCTTGTCGCACTCTGGCAAATTCAATATCCTTGCTTACCTCGTCGAAGATTAAATTCTTTAGTGTATTGCATAAGTACCTTTCGATCATTTTAACATTGGAGTTGATGTAGCCAAAATAATCCTATCGAACTAGACAAGAAGTTTGTCATTTACTGAGAAGAAGAATATGCGTCGTGCGGCAGCAAAGTAGCTATATATACAGAGGTAGACCCTTGAGGATGAATGCCAAAGAGAGATTCGAGATGGAAGTGAACTTGATGTGCTTGATCTTCACTTGCTTTGTGGGGGGTTATGCTTTCGTCTTTGGGTTTCTCAGGAAGATCAATGAGTGGTTGTACGTGAGAAAATTAGGAGAGAAGCACTATTCCCTTCCTCCGGGTGACATGGGATGGCCTTTTCTTGGGAAAATGTTGTCATTCTGGAGAGCTTTCGAGTTTGGAGATCCCGATTCGTTCATCTCAAGCTTCGTCACCAGGTTTCTCTCCCTTCACATAATTTGATACTCGTGAGCTCAGCAAAGTAGAAGAAAACGGAATCATTTGCCTGAATCTGATAGAACAGTTATGTTTGTGTTAAAGCGCGTAATTTTGATGTCGTCTTAATTTATTAAGCAACACAAAAGTGCCAAGTTTTTGAAATTTGTGAGTCCCAGCTGGGAGAATGTTTAACAAGGGACGATATGCCTTGATCAGCCAATCAATTTCACTAACAGTCTTTTTCGCTTGAAGAACTTCATTGTAACTGAATGACTTTGACACGAACCAGTATTTTGTTGTTTAGATATGGTGGGATGGGGATGTACAGGACCGTAATGTTTGGAAAGCCAAGCATCATCGTTTCCATGCCGGAGACTTGCAGACGAGTGCTGGCAGATGAAGTGAATTTCAAACTTAATTACCCTAAAACAACCCAAGAACTGATAGGGAAGAAATCATTCCACAACATGTCGAATGCTGCACATAAACATTTCCGCCGCTTGACGGCAGCTAAAATCAATGGCAGTGAGTCGCTGTCCATGTACATCAAGCACATCGAAGAGATTATGATTGGTTCACTGGAGGAATGGGCAAAAATGGACCGTCCAATCGAGTTCTATGAGGAAATGAAGAAAGCCACTTTCAAGGTCATTCTTCCCATCTTCCTCGGTTCAGTGACCGATGATTCCTTCATTTCAAGGACCAAGAATCTGTTTGGTGAAATCATGAAGGGGTTCAATTCCTTGGCCATAAATCTTCCGGGTTTCCAATTTCATCGTGCAATCAAGGTAAGAGCGAGAACCTAGATTACCTCATTTAATCTCACATAAATCAACTGCGGTTCATTAATATTTCTTAATGTATGAGCCACTAGTATGACATTGTAATGACTTACTGCTAATTAGGCTAAGAGAGAACTGGAAAAGATCATTAAGGAAGTCGTGGATACGAGGAAGTCAATGAAGAAGAACGATGCATACACAGCGAGCACAAGTATGCTGGATTTACTCGTGGAGGCAGAAGATGAGGATGGTCAAGCATTAAGCAGAGACAGCATCAGTGACATTCTAAACATGTACCTTTTACCTGGTTTCGACAGCGTCGCATTGGCTACGTTGTGGATGGTCCTGTACTTTTACGAGAATCCAGATACCTTGCAGAAAGCGAAGGTACTGTCCACATGATAATAACCCAATCACCAAGTTTTCTCACGGTAAAGCAGGAAGATAAATCTTTTAGTTGACTTACCCTGTAGGAGTTTGCTAAATGATTGTACAAATGACATAGCATTTAAGGATGGCCACAAAGATTTGATTACCAAGTTTCTTAGTGTCGCTATGCATATAACATGATATTAATCCAGAGCTGCTTATTCTCGCATAGCAGCTACATCCGTTGAGTAGAATATTGCCAAATTCATTTAAAATTATGAAAATGGTTTTGAGTTGAAATCAATTTCCAGGAGGAGCAAATTCAGATCCTTAAAAGAAGAGAACCGACGCAGAAAGGATTAACTTACCAGGAGATCAAACAAATGGAGTATTTGGCTAAGGTACGTCTCCATTTTATTTTTCCCTTCAACCTATGAGACAAAATTTAATGAAGAAAAGAAACATTCAGACCAAATAGAGAATTTAAATTTGTTTCTGTTCAGTGAAACGATCATTGCCCATGCGAGTCAGTATTGTGCAATTTATTAGTGTGCTTTGTGGGTGTAGGCCATCGATGAGATGCTCCGCAGAGCTAATTTTGGATTCTTGTTGTTTCGAGAGGCAAAAGAAGACACCACAATCAATGGTCAGCCGCGCAATTTCCTTCATTTTCCTTCTGTTTACTGATCATTCCTCACTCGAAAGAAATTTTTCTGCTCAGGATATCTCATACCAAAAGGGTGGAATGTCCTAATTTGCCTCAGAGGGGTTCATATGGATCCAGCAAACTACTCGGAACCAGAAGAGTTCAATCCTTCAAGATGGGATGTAAGAGAACTATCTCGCATTTTGTCTGCTATTTCTGTGCTTAGAAATCTTTTCACCCTCATTCACGATGTTTTAAACCCTGCTTTTTCCAACACTTTTTGCGAGCAGAATTATAGAAAGAAAGGAGGTGCTTTCATTCCATTTGGAGCAGGAAGCAGGTTTTGCCCAGGAAGCGACTTGGCCAAGCTTGAGGTGTCCATCTTTCTACACTATTTTCTCCTTAACTATGAGTAAGTACTTTCTCTCTTTTGTTTTTTCCCTTTTTAACTAGAGTTCTTTCTTGCTAAGTTTTCAAATATCAGGTCATGAGAAGTAATGTCATTTTTTATTAAACAAATATCATATGATAACTCATTACAAAAGAAAGGAAGCTTTACCAGATTAAAGTTCTGGTAGAATGAGATCGGTGGATGCTTATGTAGACAATCATTTTAATATCAGACAAATGCTTACATTTTGCAGGGTAGAGCGAACTAATCCTAAGTGCCCAATCAATTACTTCCCTTCACCGAAACCTTCAGATAATTTCAAGGGGAAGTTCAAAAGACTTGGTTCAGATTATATGGACGTCTGAAAATATGGCTTTCATGTTTTCCCTCAAATGTGGTTTACTGGCACCTAATCATCATCTTCCTTCTTGATCCATATGGATAGTGCATATGCTGCGCCATCACAGGTGCAGCTAAGAGTTTATGCTTTATAAATCATTGTAGGGATGCGAGTTGCTTCAGACGCATCAAGTGGAATCTTGCAACGATTGAATAGCCAGAACTGCTCAAGCATGATTTATCTTTTGGTCATTTAATATCAACATCGGAAGTTCATGCGATCAGCTGTATTTTGGAATCCTTCAGCCTTTTCTCTTGGTGTGTCTCCCTAGAACTTTGAATCAAGGTAGCACTTACTGAATCGAGACTTCATATATATCCATCTGTACAAATGCAACTCTTTAGCCAACTTTATCCCTCTTAAGTGACTCGCCCTAGTCATCTGCGAACAATCTGACTTCGCAAATATGGCTGATTCTAATGACATCATCTTAGTTGAGCTAACTCGAGATTCCATGAGCAAACACAGATGTACAAAAGAAAAATTGAGTGATGGAAGTGAAAAGGCAATGTGACTTAATTACATGAAGATGCAGAATACAACACGGGGAAAAGGAGCACGCAGAAAATTAGAAAGGGAATATAAAGCAGAAAAATTGACATTTCTGAAGTTTAAAGTTCTGTCTTAATTGATTCAACAAAAGAAATTGAAAATATCGTTCTTATGCAGCTTCAGAGACGTCAGTTTGATGCACATTCAAATCCTAATGAGCAGCATCCTCTTCTTCGCAGAATTTCGTGTACTCTTTTGGACCCATCAAGGAACCTAGTTCCGATGGATCACTGGGTTTCACTTTAATCATCCATCCATCTTCATAAGGGCTTGAGTTGACCTTCATTAAAGAAGCTCCCAATTTGAATATCGAAATTCAATAATCTTTATCATCATGAAAAGGTTGAATGGTGAGTTGACAAAAGAAGTGCTCCTAGAAAGTTAATTAAACAGGACTAGGCCTAATACAACTATAGAGAAGAATATGTTGAGCAGGAAATGAAAGAGAGAATTGCTTTAAGCTAAGCAGGAACTTACCAAGCCGGGTGTTTCAGTGAGCTTTGTGTTCACTTCGACGATCTCACCAGAGATAGGAGAGTTAATGTCACTGGTTGCTTTTACACTTTCCACAGCTCCAAAGCTGCCTCCTTTGGAAACTGAACCGCCTGGTTCGGGCAGGTCCACAAACACTACTTCTCCAAGGTGATCCTAAGAAAAGCAGATATTACTATGTAATAAGCACATCGTTTCCGAATTAAGCAAAAGAAAAGGAGAGCTGATGTAATGCCAGATGAGCCAGAAGAATCTGGCGACCTGAATGCTCGTCTAAGGACATTGTTCCATTTATTGATGGCAACGGGAATCGTAAATATTTCCATGTTGATTCTTTAAATTCCGCAGGAGCATCTGGCAATATCAGGTCAGTAACAGCTAAATAGCTGAAACTCAAGCATCTGTGTTGCAGGGACTAGATTCTTAATAGAAATTGGTCGACAAGAAGGTAATGGAAGCATTTCACTCGAGATGACTAGAAATAATTTATCCTCGATTTTGCGAAGCATGATTCTGAGACCACCTTCTGGATAGCAATAATACATAGATGAAAGATTTCATAGCTGAGGACGACAGAGTCTGTCCTACCGACGAATGATATGATTAAGGCTTTGAGTAGAACTGCAATTCACTAGTAAAATGGCAAATATTCCAGTTCTTCATCTCCTGACACAACATATAACTCCATATACACTGAGAGAGCAAATGATGACTAGCAGATAGCGTCATCTCAAATTCTCAATGACCAGACACAACCGTAACTCTGTTGCTTCATCCACCAACCCTCAAGAAAGAACTTTATGACTTGGCAATCTTAGTTCTAAGGAAATACTGGGTGGGTTTAGATTAAGCCGAACGCAGAGGACAGACCTGAGCATGGTCAGTGATGCCGACGCTGGCCACTGGGCCTTCATGCTTCACCCACTCGTGCGACGGTGCATACTTTAGCCCATCCAAAACTGCAAACAACAGCACCCTTTTTGGCTCAAGACACTTGCAAAACAGGAGACACGGCATGAACACAAACAATACAGAACATTCTCAAGAACTACAAACACCAAAACAGAAGGAGAGAGAGAGAGAGAGAAGCTACCAGAGGAGAAGCATCTGTGGAGAGAGAATGCTGGGGAGAGAGAGGCCTTGGAAGATAGCCTGAGTGCATTGGCGGTGGAAGAAGCCCACATCCTCAGTGCCATAGTTTATCTGCTCCCCTCCAGTGGTGCTTCCTTTGCTCTTGGGTAGTGCCCAAGTTTCAGAGAAAGAGATAGCCTTTTATTTGTTCTGTACCATTTTATCTTGGATGAATGGTGGGCATGGAATGCCTCATCCTAAGACCTCTGATCACAAGACGATATGTTTTTGCACTAGTCCTCTTTTATCTTGACCAGTACAACGGCTTTCTTTTTTAATTTTATGGCTCGTGCTTTTTCTTCCCTATTTGGCTTTTCCAGTACATCTTTTTAATTCCAAGCAGGGGGATTCAGCTCCTCCTTTTCTCCTAATATTAGATATTTGAAGGCAAATTTAAATCTGTTGCCTACTCCAAAATCAATCATGGGTCATCTCAAATCAAGCAACAAGATAACTCAATTTTTAGCGGAATTTATAATCGGATGATTGAATTACATTTTCAAAAGCACTGAATACATCGGACTTCCATTAATATTCTCCGACGAAATTCAATCAATTCCGGATAAATTGCTAACCCGACGGACACACGGTGCATCATCCCCACAATTGCCACGAGCATCGGCCGGACTCCGGCCGGTGAGCATCAGTTGACAGTACTCAAAAAGCTGAACTTTTTGATAAGATAATCTCTACCGGTGCACTATTTCGTTATTTGGGCTTTCCGGGTCGAGAGCAAAAAGGTCCCGCCTTTGCCAGCCTCAACCTTCCTCCCCCCCAAGCCCACCATTTTTCCAAGATCGGTGCTTTGCAGTGCTCTGGGCCAAACCCAAAAATCAACGACCTGTCGGACCAAGAAAAGGCGTCGACTTTAAACCGGTTTTCCCACGGTCCGTGCCCATCATCAAATCTTGGTCCATGGCGTTTCCTTTGTCATCGATCTGCACGGGTGAAACGTCGAAGCGCATTCCTCCAATCGCCGAAACGAACCCACGATTCGCTCGAGCTGGGATCCGCCGGAGGAGAGCCGTGGAATCCCGTGTTCTGTGGAGCTATGGTGGGACGGGAGATCGACGGACCGGAGCGGAAGGAGGTCGTGATACTTCTCCGGACGATCGGCCCCGCTCGCCCATCTCGCCTCCCCGTCCCTTCCCCCGTTAAAGTACGCGCCTTTAGCCTTGTAGTTTTTGGCCCCTGCGTCTCGATTTCTTGAGCCAATTCGAGCTTTGCATGTGTTTTCGTGGGTTCATGATCTGCTTGTGTTCGCATAGATTGTATCTGTCGGAGCTGCCCATCTTAGGAATTTGGAGTTTCTCGCCAGAAAAGGGTCGGATCATATATTACCTGTTCGGTGTCGAATTTTAGCTTGTGAAATTGTCCAGGATAATCCAATATGTGATGGTGTTTTGTTCATGTGGAAGCTGTTGAAAGTCCTTCTTGTTTGTGGGTTGTAGAGTAGAATTTTAGGGAGATAGAAAGGTTTTTCCTTTTAGTGTTTTGATTGGTCTAACTGTGTTATGGGGTGCCTCTCTTTTCTCGGATCGAGCATTCCCCCGCAAAAGGCGGTGGGGTTGATTGTCGAGGCGCGCGGTATTTTGGCTAGCTGAGCTAATTTTGAGCATCAGAAATTCTAGTACAGTTTTGAACTGTGTCGAGGATGCTTAACTAGCTTATCGAGGGTAAAACTGGTGGCGACTGGTCCAAAGTTCAATTACCCATCTAAGAAATTGCTGGGAACGTGTGGGCCTCAAGTTACTCCATTCGTTTTCAGCTGAATTTGATGGAGCGCGGCGAACTGCGTAGGAGCAGGGGCCAACCATCCAGATAAGGAGGTTATGGTTGAAATAGGGATGGACAGTATTGTAGAATTTTCTTTGAGTAAGTCGATTATGGTGATGAAAAATTTTGGATTTATCAATCTTTTGCACTTTTAGCTGGTGTCGACTGTATTATGAAGGTGGTTACCTCTTGTAAATTTGTCGATCTCCCTCTCTCGAAGCATTTGGTAGTTAGAATTATTCACCTTTTGCATGAGTTGTGCAGTGGCATTGCTTCTAGCATTATGGAAATGCTTGAATTGATGGTGCTTGTGTTGCATGAAAAGTTTTTATGTTTCGTTGTGTTGCTTGTTCACTGATAATAATTTTTTCACCTTCATTCCTGGGCTACATCCTTTAGTTTCAAGGGCGTCCCTTATAAAATGTTCATGCATGCTTCCATTCTTTTTAGGTGCATGATCTAAGGAAACTGATTGCTGAAAAGAGTCATTTACCAATTGGAGATTTGAGGCTTATTTTGCGAGGGAAAGTACTGGATGACACAAAGGATGGAGATGATATGTGTGTGGAACTCATAGACGGTGGTATAGATCTTTCCTTTTGGGGCTATCATTTTTACAATTTACCATCTTCCAGACAAACTTTTAAAAGTGAACATTTCATGGATCCTTGATATCTAAAGTAAGAAATATCTGTGTAAGCATCCTATTTTCAGCTGTTCTCAAGTAATTGTTTTGCACTTGGTCTCCAGATTCTTTGATCGCTGCTGTGAAACCGAAGGCACCAGTTAAACGTTCTCATGACGGGGTAGATACTGATGATGATGAAGATGATTTGGTTAGTCGATTATGCCCACATTGATACCTTCATTGAGTTGAGCTTCATTGACATAATAGTTGAGAATTCATAATTTTTTCCAACTATTCTTTTTTTTTTTTTCCAGAAGTTTCATCTTCCTCAATCATCCAGTTGGTGGAAGAGGAAAATGTTCAACCTTTTACATGACAAGTTGAAGCTACCTGGTAAGCATATTCTCAAGCGACTATGAATTCTGAAGTGGCAGTCTGCTAATGCGCTGTTCTATCTTTTTTCACTTCAGACATTCTTTTGATGGCAATTTTTTCTTTAAGTCTGAAGACATGGGTCTTAATCATCTTGTGGTTTATCTTGGCACCTGTTGCTTATAGATGGGATCTCGGACCTTTATATGTAAGTTCACTTCTTCTTGTCTAGTTTTTATCGATTTATAGTGTGCATCATTTATTTTCTCTGGATAGTTTTATGGTTATTTAATTCTCTAGAATATTTCTGGCTTAAAAGTTCTTAGTAGGATCCTGGATTTTGACTAATGACATCTGCTCCTTACTCTCATATGCTTTTTTTTCTGATAAAGAAGAATTTGTGAAGATGCCACGGGAAAGTATTAAAGGGAAATATCCTGTTCTCTCAATTTCATACTTCTGGTTTTCACATTTGGCTTGGTCAAATCAAGAAATTGAATTGAGTAGCAGCAAATTGCCTCTGTTGATTTCATTCCACGAGGCTATGCAGCCAAGATCGTATTAAGGGAAATGAACAATTATGCTGGAGCATTTTGAGAAGATATGATCTGGATTGACCTGCCTCTACCTGATTAATATATTACTCAGATTGAGATTTGTGACACAACTCATCACTTTTAATACAATGTTGTACCAGATACTCGCCACTGGATTTATGATTATTCTTTTAAATCTTGGGCAACGGCAATCCGGTGACCTCAGGTACATGCTGCCTTTGTATTTGCTTTGCTAGTATATGTCAGTCTTTTGGCTCACAACACTCCTGCCTTAGTTTAAGCTCTGTGCAACTCTTTGCCAGCTTCCAGGAACTTCAAATGCATATGAGATAGAAATTAGAATAAAATTTGCCTCACTTTAGTTTAAGGTGGAATAGTTAATGTTTCTCCCTGCCAATCATCTATCATTTTATGTATTTTCTGATATGGGAGACATCTTCTCAGCATGCATGGTGATACAACATTATGTTATTGCTAAAGATTGTCGAAGGCTATTTGCATGAATTTTCAACCGTGTCCTCTCCCTTCTGGAGTTTATTCTGTAAATTGTGCTAATAAGATAAGCCTCTCTTGAATAACACTGTTATATTGTACAATGTGGAATGCAGCGCATATTCGATCTTCAATGAAGGTTTCAGAGAGCTTCCTGGGACTCTCAATGCAGACCGTCTTGATAGAGACATAAGGACGGGGCAAATCTGAGCCTGTCATGCGGAGCTCCTAAACGTGATCCTGCTCAAATCTTGACTTGAAAGATTGCACGCCCGTTGCAGCCCAGTTTTGTGAAGCTGTTGGATTACAGCCAAGTGTGTCCCCACCCATTTATTGTGCAGATATTGTAAATCGAGTGTGACAAGCCATCAGTCAAAGCAATGTCATTTGCACTTTAAGACTTTGTCTTCTCTAAGAGCCATATGTCTACTTTTAGCGGGACTGTGACTGCTGTAAATCATGAAGGTTTGGAACACACAACAAGGCCTCGGTGTGACGAGAGGAGGAGAACCTCTTGGTATATAGTTTGTCAAACTTCAAAATTATCTTGTGGGCAGACCTCATAACTGACAGCAAAAGCCCATACCATAAACCTTACTGAACGCTGACTGCATATGCCGCTGATGGGCCATCATCTGGATATTCAGTCCCGGCTTTTTCTTTTTTGACCGGCGCTTGGCATTTTGTAGGGCCCGCTTTTGGGTGCATCTTGCGCTCGTGAGCCCAGTGCATTCCGGCCCTCAGATCATACAAGAACCTGCCAAAACCAAGGGCCAAGATGCATTGGGCTCGCGTGCATCCTGATCAATTAGAAAACATTCTCTTGTGAGACAGTCAGTCTCCTCTTAAAAGCATTTCTTTTTGCTCGAGACGATCTAATTATGGTATCTGCTCTTCATGTGTGGTTAAGTTTCTCTCTTTAGTATCGCCGAGGACCCGTACATTGAAGTCACTATCAGGGTCCATGGTTAAGATTAACATGAGCTGTCTGTCGTCACCGTGAGGGCGCACAACGAAGCGATAGACATTGCTCGATGAGTTTTGTCGGCAGAGACTACATCCACTCCTGCATTTAGCAAATATCGCGAACCCGGATTTCGGTTTGTTGGTGTTATGGATGTCGGGCCAAAAGGCGCAGGAGATGGTACCGCTTTGCTGCTGTAAAAAGGGCATTGTCCCGAGAGCATGTGCTCTTGGCCGGTTGGATGGATTGTAGCATATGGCAGAGGGCAACCGTGTCTTGCGTGTGCGGTCGGTATCAGAGCCAGGCAAGCCGGGATAGAAACTGTTGCCCCCTTCCTGTGCTGTCATTGTTCACTCAGCCCTCCCGCCCTCCCGCTGTTCAGATAGGTTCCCTCCCGTGCATGCAACATTATGTTCTCGTCAAAGGCATATGTTCCTGGCCAAAACCCGGAAATCGCGTATCCATGTCGGGATTACTCGTCGGTGGCTGATCAAGTTTGATAGATTCGCCTTACGAGCAGGAGGAGATGGTAAATTCTAGACCCATCTCAAAGCCGTCTCTTGTGAGCCTTGGTGAGGACGCGTTACAAATAGAGCGGTCTCGAAATCGACGCGACTTAAACGCGAAAACAGCACCGATTATCAATAGGATGAGTTTTCTCAACGTGAATGTGGAGACGCGACCCGAATGGTCCGCGGCCCATGACTTCAAAAGGGTCGGTAACACACCAAATACATATTCATTGAAGGCCCTTTTTCTTTATCTGAAGCGTGATGGAAATTGGTATTAATTTCAAATCTAATTGGTGCAAAACACAAACCCAGGGGCAATGACAAAGTGAATGGAAGGTGGGTTAGGTGACAGACTTTTTGCACAAGACAGAAAAACAAGTCAACAACGTTTTGAACTCAGGAAGACGTAGACATCTTGTGGGGATCAAAAATTAATTATTTAATTAATCAATTTTTTTTTTCTTTGAGGGGGTTTTCCCACTAGATTTCAAAATATAAGATTCATTTGTGCTGAGTTGTTATTGACAAATGATGAAGCACCTAAGTCCAAGTGCTGCTAGGCAAATTCCATTTTTTGTCCCTCCCCCACTAATTCTCATTCTCTCGTTTTCTTAGTTTATTGGGTGCTTTTAAGCCTAAAACCACGTATCTCTATTTTCATACGAGGATTTGAGGTTGGTCGTGTACGATGATGACTTAAAGAGAGAGTCATTTTAATGTCCATACGTCGAAACGACTTGACTTAGGTTGCAAGGTCAGACCCCAAACGTTGCCTCCGATTTTTCCAAGCAATCATGCTACAAATCAATGTACACTCGAGATCGCACTGCCCGAAGGGAGAGGGCCAAAAAATAAGCACAAAAAAGTACCCAATAATTCATAATTTTCACCTCTGCGAAAATGAATCCTAAAGTATTCCCTCTAATTCTCTCTTTTTTACCCCACGTTTTCTAAACTCGAAAATCTATAAATAAATAAAAATTACGAAAGGGAAGACACCATACCGATAAATTTCCACACTTGGAAAAAAATAAATTTGTCCATTGATTAATTAATTGTTTATCATTATCAGCGGTAGTTGCGCTGCTGATCCTCAACGGCACGTAACCTCAGGCAAAAGTCAACCGCGCTGCGGTCAAAGCGTCGCCTTATCCTATGTTCCTCGTTCACCAACTCTGACTCACCTCAAGTTTACCCACTTCAATTATTTCACATATTATCTTCCCATTGCCTAAAAATAGCAACCGTCATTCTTTTTAAAAAATGAAAACTTTTTTAATTCAACAAATTCAACGGTGTACATACAATTTGATGCGAAGAATGTCATCATTCGTCGCGGATAAAAAGAGTTTTGAAAATCTTTCTATTGCGGAGATTTAAAGAAAAAGAATTCTCCTTGTCGAGAATATCATTGAGGACAAATTTCTCTTGTGGAACCCCATCGTGCTCTGGGTCTCCCCAGCATTTTCTATGAGAATGGTTTTTTAATATACTTTGATCTCCAGCTTTTTTTTTTGAGTAAAAAAATATAATGAGGTGTAGAGATGCCACTAATACTTTTGATCGCTACCATCTTTCATGAGGCGGTGGTTTCAACTTGGTTATAAAGTTGGCATCTATGATAATGAGATTAGAAGTTTTTAAAATAAACTTTGAGGATAAGCAATATTAAAAAAAAAAGAAAAGAACTGTCAGGTGGACAAGTGTCTTCAAGGTGAAAGCACTACCAAACCTTCAATCTTTATCCATGTAAAATTAAATTTTTTTTTTGGTAATTCTGTCTAGAATTTCAAAAAAAAAAACTATTGTTATTTATCATTTTTTTTCACACGAAAAGAAAGAATAGATTAGAATATGTTCGAGCGCAAGGGCTTTCTTCTTCTTTTTCTTTTTCTTTTTTACGACTTTTGACGTTTAAATGCGCCGAAAAAAAAAAAGAGAAAAAGAAATCCGACAAGGATGACTTCGTGTTTGTGGGCCCAAAATACGGGGCCCACGCGATGCGAGAGCCCTTTTCTGTCCACTGAGGTCGTTGACCGGCCGATCCACCGTGGGGCCCACCGAGCAGCTACACCGGGGATCGGCCGCACCGGATCAGCTCTCCCCCTCCTAGAAAACACAATTTTCGGGAACTTCTTTTTGACTCTCACCGAGCCCGCTTTTGATCCCCCACGCGCCCAGGACACGGAGGCCGGCGCGTCCCCCACCGACGACCCCCTCTTTCTTCTTCTCCCTTTTTGGTTTTCTCCTGAAAGGATAATAACACAAATCACTCCTAAATTTTGTTTGCAATGTGAACCATGGTCAATTTATTCAATGTGATTCTTGAATTTTAACTCATTGTATAATATAATCTCTGAACTTTTAATTTGTTCAAAGTGGTCTTTAAACCTTTTATATATATTCAATTTAGTCATTGATTACATGAAAATGTTATATATTGTCGTTCAATTAATTAAAGTTCAAGAATAAATAGACTAAATTAAACATGTGTCAAATTTCGAGGATCACGTTAAAAAAATTAAGATTTTAAGGATAGTAAAAAATGCTAGGCTAAAATTCAAAAATCACGTTGAACGAATCTAAAATTTAAAGATCGCATTATACATTGAACTAGAGTTCATGGATCGTTTATATCATTTATCCTTACTTGAACAGCATTTCAAAGAGTTTATAAGGCATAACGACCAAGAAGAGACTCGTGAAATTATCTTTTCAAACGAATTTCTTTTGTTCCTGAAATTTAGTAAGTCATCTTTTTTTCTCAAAATCTGTGGTGCATAAATTGTCACATTACACTAGTTTGGGATATCGAATAATACCATTGAGTTTGTTCATCCTAGCAGTGCATTTGCCGAAACATATTTTACATTGAAATCTTGATACTGAGAGAGGTTGTTATGTCAAATGTCATTCTATTGAGTGAATTTTAGTTTCACATGCAAAATCCAAGAACTTTCTCTCCTGATTTGACGTACAATTTGGTTAATTTTTGCCCATTTGTCATACTTGAAGTCTACTAGGGCTTGCACCTTATTTGAGCCTCTCACCCCAGTAGCAGCCACTCCATTTTTATCAAATTAAGTCGTTATAGACCCACCAGCTTTCACATTGTTTGTTCTTGAACCACATAACTACTAAAGATGATCTTGCTCTAATACCATAATATGATACTACTAGATTAACTCACTAGAAATACTATTTATTTTGGCCTTTAAAGTACAAGTAAGTGCTTTCCTATTAGGTTATCTATACTAGTATTACTCTCGCTTGATCATGCTTAATATATGAGTTCCAATGCTAAGCAATGTTGTTACTTTGAAATGTACCTCTTGTGAGTTAGTTCTAATTTTACATATACAAACCAAAAATGCTCCCCCTTAGTTCGGCATGCAATTCAAGTTATTTCCATCCTCTTTGACATTCTAGAAATCTATCAAGAGTCGCACTTTATCTAGGCGCTCTCACTCCAATGATTGTCCTTGTCAAATCGCTCTATTACATAATCGTCCACCACATCTATTTCTCAGCACATCAAAATTTCAAAGAAAAATTGAGGAATACCAACTACATCAACATCAATCAGTTATCAAGTTACCGAATTATATTTACGTAATTTTCGTTCCAAAAACTTACGCACTGAATGGAAATCTTTCAAGTACACAAAATCGCGAATAAAAAATGTACATATATATATTTTTTGACAAATACGCGAGAGAATCAAATTACGAATTCTTCTAGCTCCTTTTCGAAAACACGAAATAGCGAGTACACACATCGGAAGGTTTTGTCGGTATCGAATTTCTTATTGCACGAAACAACAAGCGTCCGCACGGGCGGGACGTGGTGTCCGCACGCGCGGGGGAGGGGGGGCGAGGCGTGACCGAATGCCTCCGCCCCCTTGTCGTTTTGCTTTAAACGACAGGAATCGGTGTCACCAACAAACCCTTTGACTTGCAGGAACCTCCGCCCAGCTTCCCGCCTTCACATGCAAAATTCCTCCCTCTCTCTCTCTCTCTCTCTCTCTCCTCCTTTTTCTTTTCCTGAGTACTATACTCATCCACAAATCAATAAAATAATAAATACTTTCGCGTCATGTGTACTATGGCACTTTTTAAAAAAAGAATTTCAACGAGACTTTATCGAATACGCCCGCTGTTGACAGAATCCTAATAAAATAAATTTACACCGTTGTCGAGACTTACTCTCCGAGAGTAAATTAACTCCTCCCCGGATTATTTTAACCCCGGGAAAAACTGACATCCCCCCAATATATTCGCGGCGCACAAGGACGACAATCGAAATTTAAAATTATTTTTAAAAAATGCGAGTAAAAAGTCCAAGGTTACGACAAACGAGATGTGCGAAGGGAGGAGGGAAGCGAGCCCCTTTGACTAAACCGGTCACGCAAAAGGGACGCTACGGCCCATGCAGCCGAGTCCAAAAGGTCCGCCACGTGGGCGGATCTGGGCCGTCGGATCTTTTTCGGGCGGGAGGTCGGGATCTAGCGGCTGGCCCCGC
Organism: Eucalyptus tenuipes; assembly: GCA_014182365.1. Classification (NCBI taxonomy): domain Eukaryota; kingdom Viridiplantae; phylum Streptophyta; class Magnoliopsida; order Myrtales; family Myrtaceae; genus Eucalyptus; species Eucalyptus tenuipes. The sequence goes on along the minus strand of CM024540.1, from coordinate 25,049,537 downwards.
GCGGGGGCGGGCGTGACGTGGCAGCGCGGGTTGCATAGTTGGAGGGCCGTGAGGAACAGCGATGGAGACGTGCGGATTCCCTCTCTGGCGTTTTTCGGGCTTTTCAAGGTCAAACGAGACCATGCAAAAAAAAAAAAAATGAATAAATAAATAAATAATCTTAGAAAAAGAGAAAGAAAAAGGTAAAAAAAAAAAAAAAAAAAGTCTCGGGGTTCGCGGCCGGTGAATAATTTTATTTATTTTCCAAATGACGATAGCACCCTTGCTCAAATCCATGAGTAATATGTAATTATCGATCTTTTACTTATTTTCTTTTCTCAATAATGGTTTTTGCTAAGAGAGGTAAAGGAAAAAAAGAATAAGGTTTATATGATAGATGGTGTTGGTTTTTCTGTGATCGTAAGCACATTCTGTCGATTCCTCGTGTAATCATTGATGTGTCGTATTTCAACAATTTGTGGTTGGTGATCGTAGGATTGCGAACTCTATGACAAAGCTAGTCGGTTTTGTCGATTCTCTTTGCCCTTTATAATGAGTTTTGTCGATTTTAGGTTGCAATTAATGGGGGCAACAAATACTCCAGTCGATAAGAAAATGTTGTGATATTAATAAGGATCTATTTGTGGCAAAAAAAAAAAAAGAAATAGAATTTTAGAGGGACAAAATCACCATGAATGTGACTTTCTTAAAAAAAAAAAAAGTGAAAATGACATATGATAAAGACAAACACTTTTCGTAACATATAAAATCGAGCCCAAAAATCAAAGAGAAAAATATGTAATTTACTGGCTTTACACCATCAATTGATACATACTTCCAGCCACTGGGGTTTGTCCCGGTGAACCACCCTTCCACCATGGAAGGGGGAGGTGGGGGGTTTAAATCCCCACATTCTCAGGAGAGGTTGGGGTAGAATGATTTAGTTTTAAGAGTGGGTTTTTTCGGCTCTCACGCCCGCAAATGAGCATAACAAAAGTTTGAGAGTGAGCGTTATAATAGGAATATAGTATAATCGAAAAAAAAAAAAAAACTTACTTTCTAGCAAGAAGATGATTTGAAACAAACAATTGAAACATAAAGAAGGTATAATAACCATGTATTGTCGACTCTCTCATGCAAACAAACACGCGTTGCATTCTATGCCTCATGGCCAGTGACCGTTGAATTGCAAATGCCCATGCTAAGTTATCTCGTTCATCATCTTTCTCCGTAATTAAAATTGATTTTGCCGAGTTTAGATTGAATGCATATGACAATAAATAAGATGACTAAATAGAGACGTTAAAGCAATTGCAACAACCTAAAAGCCTAAAAAAATTATCATCATTAAATAAAATTTTATTGTCACGAGATATCCAACGCACCATTCAATAAGAAGATCGTTACAAACAATTGTAACGCAGGATTAGCCCCAATAAATGCATTTTGTCCGACTCTCATGCAGCTACGCATGCGTCGTGTTTCTATTGCTCATTGCCAATGACCGTTGTCGCTGTATCAAGGGCGCCCATAGAAAGAAATAAAAGAAAACTTCTCTGGCTCATCCTTTTTCCCTTGTCACGTTCAATTATGACTTTGCCGGTTTTAAAAATCGTAATAAATCCGCCAATAGATAGTAATTTTTCAAATAAGGATGCCAACCTAGCAGCAGCAAGGAAAGGGAAAATGCAACCACACCCACCTTTCTTGAAAGCATGTAGAGATGTTGAATTAAATAGAGCTTTGACAAAAAAAGAAGGAAAAAAAAAGGGTTGAATAAGAATATGAAAGGAGGAAGAAAAAGTAGAGGGAATTCAAGCTAAAGGGCAATACAGTCAACCCGCGACAAATTTCAAAAAACGTTGCCGCGGGCGAATTCGGGCCTCCAGCTCAGCTCTCGAAGGGCGGAAGAAAAGGGAGGGAGTCAAACCGCCCGGACACAGGAAAGGACAAAAGCGCCCCTCCCGCGACAACGGAAAACCCGCGCCTCCCGGTTACTCCATGCGTCATTTCACCCAAGGTCCAGGCCCATTTTCGTCCTTTCGGCGTCCCCCGGGAAAAGGAAATGGGGGTCCCCGTCCCCCTCGCCGCGGGCCACCACGGGGGGCGACAGCGTGGCGTCTGACGTGGACCGGGCTGCTCCGGAGAAGCGCCCAGGTGTAACGGTCAACCTTATGACATGACCCCCACCACCACCACCAACACCAACTCCATAATTCGCAATTTTTTTTTTATATATTTTCAGAATAAAAATGGATAAAATTACCAGAACCCCAAAAATTTCGTAAAGAAATACGGACAGCGAGCCTTTCATTTCCCTGTTTTCTTTTTTGCATTTTTGCCATGCACACATACGTATCCATCGGTGACAGCTTTCGATTTGAAAAAAATTCGCACGTCGTGGGTTCCAATCAGAAGTCTCTTGTTTTCCATGAGATTTATCGTATTATATCGTCTGTAATGAGCTCATTTAATAAATTATATTACCGCTACCATATCATTTTCAAAAGGACCCGACATATAAATATATAAGTATACAGAAAGAGAAAAAGACCATTTCCCCAATTTTTTTTTTTTAAATTAATCAATCAGTTTATTTATTGTCGTGATGTAATATGGAAACAGGGGCACTAAATAAGGACACAAAAGTCTCCCTCAAGTAAAAGTAGTATAAATACAGAGCTGCCTCTTTCTCTCTCTTTCTCGCTCTCTCCTGTTTACTACTCTCTCTCTTCACTTCACTCTCTCTCTCTCTCTAGTTTCTTCTCACCTTGCCGGAATTTTTTTTTGAGTTTTCCCGAGCTGGTTGAAATTTTCTCGGCGGGGGAAGGGAAAAGGAGAGGAGGGAAGAGGAAAGGGAAGAGAGAGAGAGAGAGAGAGGCGAGGTTTCAAATGTGATGGGAAGCGGCTTCTCTTGCTTCAGGCCGGTCCAGCACCGGACGGACCGGGGCAGCACCAGCCGGACCCGGGCCGCCACCAGCCGGACCTGCTCTTCACCGCCGCCGAGCCGCTGGACGAAACCCTAGGCCACTCCTTCTGCTACGTCCGATCCTCCGCGCGCTTCCTCTCCCCGACCCCGAGCGACCGGTTCGTTTCCCCCACCCACTCCCTCCGGTTCGACGACCCGTCCGCCGCCGCCGCCGGGGGCCCCTCCAGGGCCAGGACCGTGCCGGAGACCGGCTTCCGGGCCATCTCCGGCGCCTCGGTCAGCGCGAACGCGCCGGCGCCGAGGACCGTAGTCCAGGTGGACGGCGTCTTCGACGATGCCGCTGAGGGCGCGCACGGCGGCGGCGGCGGCGGCGGCGGCTTCAAGGGAGGTCCGCTGAATATCTTCGAGAGCACGTCATCGTTCTGCGCGCTGCCGCTCCAGCCTGCGCCTCGTGGTGGAGGAGAGCAGCAAGCTTCGTCTGGCCTGATGGAGCGGGGCGGTGGTTTGTTCCTGTCTGGGCCGATCGAGCGTGGGGCGCTCTCTGGGCCGCTGGAGGCTGGTCCCGGAGCCGACGGGAGCGGGCGGGTCCCATTTTCAGCTCCGCTGGGTGGGGTTTACGTGAGGAAGAAGAGGAGGAGGAAGGGAATTTCCTCGATTAAGAAGGCGCTGTATGGGAATTTTGCAGATAAGCAGGGGCCTTGGGTCGTGCCGGTGCTGAATTTTGTGGGGAAGAAGGAGGCCGCAGAGAAGGACGAGGCCGATGCTGCAATTGCGGCGAGGAGTGAGGGAGAGAATGTGCAATGGGCGTTGGGGAAGGCCGGTGAGGATCGGGTACATGTGGTTGTTTCGGAAGAGCAGGGGTGGCTGTTCGTAGGCATATATGACGGGTTCAATGGCCCCGATGCACCTGAGTTCTTGATGGATAATCTATATCGCGCAGTTTATCTGGAGCTTCAGGGCCTGTTTTGGGAGGCTATTGAAGAAGGTGAGGAAGGTGGTAATTTAACGAACGTTGTAAATGAAAATGTAGCAACATTAGAGGAGATCAACCCATCAATAGAAAAGCCTGTCGATGAGATTAAAACTGACTCAAACCAGGATAGCTCGGATAGGGGTTCAGCAAAAAGAGTGACCTTCCAATCTGAGGGAATTGAGATAAGGAGGAGGAGGCTTTGGGAGTTTCTTGCTGAGGATGATCCTGAAGATGGGTTGGATCTCTCGGGGTCTCAGAGGTTTGCTTTCTCCGTTGATGATGCGATCAGTGTGAGCAATGCAGGGTCTGCCGTGAATAAGAGGTGGTTGCTTCTGTCGAAATTGAGACATAATTTGTCAAAGCATAAGGATGGGCAGGTAAGAAAATTGTTCCCTTGGAGGTTTGGCTTGAAGGAAAAGGTTGAGGTGGAAAACAGAGTGGAGGAGAGGCCAAATAAAAGTGGAAGGAGGCGTAAAGAGGGTCCTGTGGAGCATGATTTGGTATTGAGAGCTATGTCAAAGGCCCTTGAAGTGACGGAGCTTGCTTATTTGGACATGACTGATAAGGTGCTTGACACAAATCCTGAGCTTGCATTGATGGGCTCATGTTTGTTAGTGGTGTTGATGAGGGACGAGGATGTGTATGTGATGAATGTGGGTGATAGTCGGGCCATTGTTGCACAGTCTGAGCAGAAGAGGTTGGCTCGAGTATTGACTCAGGACTGCAGGGTAGTAAAGAGCCCTCGATGGAGGGCATAATTGAGGAATCCTTGGATAGCAAAAGGGATAAGAAGGTGGAAAAAGAAGGTCCTGCTCAATCTAGGAGATTGACCGCGTTGCAGCTCTCCACTGATCACAGTACGAGCATTGAAGAAGTAAGTTTTCCAATTCAAGGATAATTTAGTCTTTGCATTAATTTTAGTGGATTTCATGCATAAGTTCTGATACTTGATTTTTATCCATAGTCCATCTCTCTTTGATCCATCTTGGTTGTCTGTGGCTTGATAGTGTTATATCTATTCAAAATTTGTAGGTTGGTTAATAGTGAAAGTAAATTGGGTAGACTATGAAAGTCATGCAATTGACATAATTGCAGATTTTTGGTAAGGATGACAAGAAGCTCTAGCCTAAGCAGACGCTGGGATATGCGCCTTATAAGTTAAGAATGCAACTCTAGGATGCCATTGAATTAATTCACTAGCTCTTGTGTCCTAATTAAATTACCTCACTTTTTTAGCAAACATAATTTCGTCAGTCATGCATACAGTATCGTGCACAATTCCAGTATTTTCACTCATAAGACAAAAGTGCCGGCCAAAATCTGTAGATGACCATCTTCTGCTTCTGGCTTTTACCTACTGTTTGTTTTAAATTTCAAATACCTTACTATATTAAATATATTAGATGCCAGAGGCAAAATTTGGGCTAAAGTGCCATTGAACTGTCTTATTTGGGAAATGGTGTATATTAAATCCTGTGTGTATATAGTAGTGGAGAAGGAGTTTTTCAATTGTGCTTTAAGCTTCAAAATGTCATTCAAGATGTCAGGAAACGGGCAATAGTACAGCTCAGGCTTTTGTATGTATAATATCATTTTTTTTTTCTTTTTTTAACTTTAAATGTCTCTCTTGGATTTGAATTCAGGGACTTGAACTCACAAAGCCCCTTTTTTGCTGGATAAGACTAAGTTGCTTTAGTAAAACTTCGTTTCTTGTCTATTTCGATCTAGAAGATGGAATATACTAATGTTTGTTCTTTGCTTCTGATAGTCTATGTTATTAGGGTTCAGACAGGGGGTTGGCTACGGATATGTTTTAGTTGTCTGACTGCTATATATCCTATATAAACTTTCAATATCTTGATTGAGAGACATGGACTCATCAAATCAAGTAGTGGAATGTGACCCAGTTCACTCGAACCTATTAAATTATTTAAGTGCTTTTGGGCTTAGCAAATGAATAACTGGAATATGACTAAGTTCGCTAAAACCTATAGAACTTTTATTTTTATTTCTTTGAATGAAGCGTGTATATAAGGGTGTTGTTTTCTAGGATGTATCACTAATGTCCTGTTAACGCGTGCTCAGGGGCACTTGTTGTGTATACTTTATATGGAATGGTAGAAGTTATCAAAGCATCGATTATGCATAAAATTGGAACAATCAATGCAACATGATAACAATCAATGCATGTGAAAACTGTGAAGTTTCCTTAATTGATTGTTGAGGCACTTGTTAGCAAAATGCTTCTCATTTCTAAACTTTTAGTATTATGATTTCCTGCGATAGTAGATTTACCATAAAATGTCAGAATGTCATGCTCTTTGAGGTGAAGTGTCCCTGCTAAAGTACACCTGAGTTGTATCTTATTCATTGGAAAGATATTTTAGGTGTCCTCGCTCACATGGCTGATGTTGTGTGTCTGACCAATCATGTTATGTATTTGATCATATTTGGTGCTTAAATGTTGAAAATACTTACTTTTTTTGGCTTGTTACTACATGTAGCTGCCACGTGGTTTGACGTCGCATGAACTACCTTCTCCTTATTGTGGTGGGTATGTTGAAATTGTGAAAGAGTTGTAGCAACACATGCCTTATGATGTAGTCGAGAATCTTCATTTCCCCATCTCTTCAATACTGTTCATTGAGATCTTGCTCATTTGTTGTCAGCAGTTTATCAATGCATGGTCTTTCTTAGAAATCAAGAATGTGAAAGCTATGTTACAAAGTATTGTTTTGCCTTTATTGGAGATAAAATCACTTCATGGCAGCAGTCTGGCCCTCTACGGAGATTTAGACTTGTTTTCTAGGATTGGATCCGCTGGGCTAAAGCTAGTTGGTTTTGTTTCTCTTTGATGGTGAGGTTTATGTAATGCAAATGTTGACCTCAGACTCCAATTTATTGCAACATTTTCCTCTGTAATGATTGCAACTAACAATACCATGTGTGACAAGCACATGCTTTATTGTATCTTTTTATATGTTTATAATTTATGCCTAGTATGCATTTTCTAGGAGTTGTATGACATAACCCCCGCAAGTCATTGCATCAGCATCAGAATTTTACCAATGTCTTTTCTTATATGCAGGAAATTATTAGAATAAAAAATGAACACCCTGATGACAACCAGTGCATTGTCAATGATAGATTAAAAGGTCGTCTTAAGGTCACTAGAGCATTTGGGGCAGGATTCCTGAAACAGGTTACTTTCACACTCTATCTTGAAATTCATTTTGTGTCATGTCAACATTATAGGAGCTTCTGTTTGAAAGAGTGAAAACATTACACTGTTGAATTCAAAGTTTAATTATGAATGGGATATTTGAATTATTGCTAATTTATATCATGAACGTCCTAAAATTCCAACAACATTCACATGCTTTATCAATCTGTTCATATTTGTATTGTTGTTAAGACCTTAAAATAAAGAAAGAGTGAATATTCCTATGCTTATGTTAATTCTAAGAAAGGAAGCGCCTTCACGTTGCAAGATTGCTGCGTGTCATAGCAGCCTCATCTTCAGAATAGGTTTGATACTATGTTGTGAGCTTATATATATGAGATCCATCTTTTTTGTTGTTTGAATTGGTAAAAGCAATGCATAACCCCAACTTTTATGCAGTTGAGTTGGTAAAACGAACGTGATTGTAACCCGTGTGTATGTTTGTACAGCCTAAATGGAACAACGCCGTACTGGAAGTGTTTCGTAATGTATATATTGGAACAGCACCTTATCTCTCCTGCTCGCCTTCTCTTCGCCACCATAAGCTTTGCCCAAGGGATCAATTTTTAATCCTGTCATCTGATGGTTTATATCAGTACCTGAGCAATCAGGAAGTTGTTGCTTCTGTAGAGAGTTTTATGGAGAAGTTTCCGGATGGAGATCCAGCTCAACACTTAATTGAGGAAGTTCTATCTCGTGCAGCCAAGAAAGCTGGTATGTCTTACGGCATTTTGTGTTTAAGAAGAAAATTGTTGCTTAAGACTGGTAAAGGGCCTCGAAGGGGTAGAGGCAAAAGTGGGCTGCTGACAGTGTCATTATACTAAGTTCTTACCCTAGTATTCATTTTATTATCATATGAAGTATTCTTGCATCTCAGCTCTCAAGCGTTCGTCTCAAGATTCCCTCTGTTTTGTTGCCAGTGCAGTTATTAGTATTCGTAGTACATTATGGGTTTACTTAGAAGGCCAAGTTGTCCCTTTGTTTTTGTTTAGAAAAGTACGTTAAACTTGGGATGCAAAAACCATTTTCACACTTCCTCTGGGTATGAAGGACTTTGAGACACGCATCATTGCAGGGTTTTCTGGGTTAACTGCTCTGATTCATTGCCCCACTGCCTCTTCTGTATTCTTGTAGGTATGGACTTCCATGAATTGCTAGACATTCCTCAAGGTGATCGAAGAAAGTACCATGACGATGTCACGGTTATGTTGATATCACTCGAGGGAAGAATATGGAAATCTTCTGGAAAATATTTTTGACCTCGATACAGGGGAAGATCTTCAAATCAGCAATGCTTGTCCAAACGCATGTTGCAGTCAGTTCGTCTGCCAGCGACTGGAGAGTTGAGTTTGCTCACCCTTTTTACAAACGGATACCATTAGGATTGGCGGTCTCAAAGCGTAAGCTGCGTTAATGAAGGCGTGACCCCAGATGACTGGTAAAAAAACAACACCGAGGATCTGAGTAGGTTATGTAGAAAAATGGTTCCGAGACTGGTTTAACTAGAAGATAGGAGGGTGAGGCTGCGAATTGCGAAATGCCTACCGGGGAGGAAAAATGGAAGAGAGAAGTTCTTTTTTTAATCTTTCTTTCTTTTTTTTTTTTTATTTTTTATTTTTAATTTTATTTGCTCTTTTCATTTCGTTCCAATTTTAGGTTCTTTGGTAGAAATCTTTGTAGGGCAATGATGGTGAAGGAGTCTCTTCCCCATTTGCGCCTTTCTTATTTCATTTTTGTTTCTCCATATTTAGAGGCCAAAAGAGCTGCTGTAGCCGAAAAAAAGAAGCTTGGGTTGGGGTGGGGGGTATAGAGTTTGCTTACAGAAAAGAGAGGAGAATCCCTTGACAAAATTCGAGAGAAAATCTGTAATTCTTTTCAATGGTGGCTTTGCACCATATTGCGGATCGCAAGGAACAGGGATTCCTGTCCCGTCGACCTCATCTTTGCTTTAGCTTATTCACAATTTCTCTCCTTTTTTTCTTCATATTGAAAGAATAGAACAATTGTTGGTGAGCACTAACTCCCGTATTGCGATCTTTTCAATTGCAGAACTTATTTAATTTCTAGGCTTTGAGGAATTGAAAGAATGGAGTGAAAAAAAATTGGGTTAGAGATCCACCGTGAGGTGGGTAGCCTTAACCGGATGTGTCAGTAACAGGTAAAGCCCGAAAGCTGGTCCCGTCCCTGCCAGGGGAGATGCCAACCATCTCTCCTTTCTACGAACACGACAGCTGATCCCAAAGGCGAATCATATATACACAAGCAAAGCCTTGTTTGCCAACGATGTGGGACTCATTTTTTTTTAATCTTCATCACGCTAGCTCTCTTCGTCATCCCATAAGATTGAATTCTAGATGTGTATAAAAACCCAATTGGCCATAAATAAGAAAGTACAACAAATTAGATCTCACCGGTAAATCTTATGATTCACAGCTTTTTAGCCCTGCATCACATCTGATAGCACGAAACGACACAGCTGAAGCCTCGAGAAGCAATTTCATTTCAGCAGCTAACACCGTTAGCCAAGCAAGACAGGGATGGTTCAAGGGATTTGATCCTGGATCCATCACACATGATCCCAATGCCTTAACCTCTTTTATGCTCCCAAATCTCGAGCAAATGAGCTTATTCACAAAATCACAGCGGCAAAAAAGCTCCCTATTACTAACGGTTCATTTGGAAATACATCAGAACCATGTCTACGTTGATGACATCCAGACAAAGACGTAATGTAGCCAAGACAAAGACAGTCGGTAAATCAAGACACACACCATCAACAGTTTCAGAGCTTGAACAATTAGACTGGCTAGAGACATATTATAAGCAATGGCAGCGTGAATGCGCCCCTGTTGCACTTCAGAAACCACAAAAAATGAGGAATGCGTCTTATGCCATACGTTGAAAGCGAAGATACCTGCAAAGCCATTGTTCTTGCACTTTCAGATAAGTTCTGCTAAAGCATCCGCTTCATCGAAGGCCTCTAGAATTTCCAATTGCTGATGACAGTAATTCGGGCACATAATTAATCGGGAACTCATATCACAAAAAGAGAGTTGATTCTCAAAATTCAAGCTTTGGTGCTGTAAAAGATAACGAAAGGAAGGAAGTACAGATTTCTCCTTAAACAAATGAACACATGCACTAAGAGAATCGACTAGTGAAGTTCATATCCAAGCAAGCACCAGTCCTATAATCAAATACCGACAGCGTTAACCCTCATCCGACAAAGTTCTAGTCCTTTATAAATGTTGTTGACAGAAACCTGTGCTTTTCACTGCAAAAATATTGAATGTGCATACATAATGCATAGAAGCTACTTGGCAAGTTCACCAGTAATTGGATGAGAAGAAAAGATCCATGCATGCGTGGAGATATTCTCATTTCACCATCTGCCAAAGTTGCTAATAAACTCAGAAACTGAGACTTAGTTTTAGACCCTTAGACAATCTTGACTTTCATTGCAAAGAAAAAGATTTTTAAGCTCCGTTTGTTTTGTGAAAAATACAATATTTATGATAGATATTTTTCAAGAAGTCATTTTCTAGTATTTGGTTAAAATCTGAAAATGAATAGGAAATCAGTCATTTGGTATTGAAAATCTAATTTGATTTTCCTAAATAGTCTTACACTATTCCGACACTAGTAACTTGTGCATAGGCAATTGGGGAATTGGGTATGGATACTAAAGTACTGGGTTTGCTCATGATAGATCCTGACTTGAGTGTTAAGGGGGAGGGGCACTTAGGTCTCGGGGCGACCTTGATGGACCTGAACACGAGCATCGGGGTCTTGAGCATGACCTTTGTGAGCTCGAGCATGGCCTTTGTGGACCCGGGCTTGGTGTTGGGGATTCGAGGTCAGGTATTGAGATCTTGCGCTCGGCTTTGTGGACCCGAGCCTAGGTGTAGGGCTTTAGGCCTGACCTCAATGGACCCCGGTGCAAGTGTTGGGGGCTTAGGCATGGGCAATGTGGTCTCAGGCTTTGCCTCGATGGACCCAAGTGAGGGCGCTCGGATTCGAGCACGGGCACCAAGATCACATGCTTGACCTCAATGGACTTGGGCCCGAGTGCATGAGTCCTGGGCTCTACCGTGATGGACCCAAGTAAGGGTGTCGAGGATCAAAGCCTGGGCATAGGCATTGTGGTCATGGGATCGGCCTTGATGGACCTAGGACTGGGCACTAGAGACTCAGGAATGAGCGTGGGATTTATTGTCTATGCATAGAGTTTTGGGCCTAAACACTGATACCTAATCATGTTTTGAAAATAATTTTCGATTTTTTAAAGAGTAAATCATTTTCCTACATTTAAATATAGGTTTTTTTTGTTGACTAGGGAAACAAATTTTCCAATGACTCATTTTTCTAAGCGAACTAAATGCCAAAAATATTTTCCGCCAAAATTTGTGTATTCCAACTTGCGAACCATACCTTGTAAGAATCACACCTCCTCACGATCTTAGTCTTGTAATGTTGTAATTTCCTTCACTGATAGTAATGTAGTTTCCTTAGGGGATGTAATTTTGCTTTTGTCGTCGTAAGTTGTGTAGATCCCACGGTCCCCAAAATTTCAAAAAAACAACAATCTACCTTAGCTAATTATGAATTTCCTTCTCCTATTGTAACTAAACTTTTGATCAGTTGTAACTTTCCTTTCGTGTTCACAAATACCCTCACCAATAGTAATTCACCTATCGCTTATAATTTTGTAACTTTTCTTCAAATGACATAATTTCCCTCTGATTTTTTATGATTTATAATACCATCACCGATAGTAATTTATCTTTCACTTACAATTTTGTAACTTTTCTCTAGATGAAATAATTTACTTCTTATCGTCATGAATTCTACGGTTGTTATGATTCACAGTCCACATGAAATAATAATTTACCTAAGTGGACGGTGGAAATCTTTTTCCTATGAAAAGTAAATTGCCTATTGCCTACTTGATCCCGGCTTTTCTTTGGTCTTTGTAATTATCCGTACTTATAGTAATCTACGCATTAAATGTCATTTACATAATTTTTCTTTCACTGTTCCAAGTTGACAAAATCCAATATTTAATGCTAGATGCTGTAAAATAATTTTCGATTTTTTACAGATGAAATATTAACCTGAATTTAAGCATAGGTTTTTCTCGTTGACTAAAGAAATATTTTTCCGTTGACTCATTTTCCTAAGAGAACCAAATGACGAAAAATGTTTCCGCGAAAAAAACAAAGTCAAAATTTGTGTATTCCGACTTAGAACCATACCTTGTAAGAATCGTAAATTGTCGCCCTAGATCATACCTTCTCACAATCTTGGTCTTGTAAAGAGCAATCTACCTTAGCTAATTATAGATATCTTTCTCCTATTGTAACTAAACTCTAGATCAGTTGTAACTTTCCTTTTGCGTTCACAAATATGCTTGCCAATAATAATTTATTTATCACTTACAATTTTGTAACTTTTTTTTAAATGACGTAATTTACCTCTGATCGTCATAAATTCTGTGGTTGGCATGATTCATAATGCCCTCCGAGAAATCCAGATTTTTTGGTCAACATTTTGCAAGCTTTGAATGCTTAACAGTTCATGCTACGTCATTGAACTTGTCATTGAACTGCACCAATTGCACCATCGCGAAGACTTTCAACCTCTGCTCATTTCCACTATTACTGAGCCACCTAAGCCTTAATTGTAAGGTCATCATTTCACGATGATGTCAACTCGACACCCTCATCGATAGTAATTTATCCATCACTTATAATTTTGTAACTTTTCTTCAGACAACATAATTTACTTTTGATTGTCGTGAATTCTACTGCTGTTATGATTCACAATAGTCCGCACGAAATAATAATTTACCTAAGTGGACAGTGGAAATCTTTCTCCTATCAAAAGTAAATTGCCTATTGCCTACTTGAGCTCAGCTTTTCTTTGGTCTTCGTAACTATTCGTACTTATAGTAATCCACGCATTAAATGTCTTTTGGTGACTTTTCTAGGAACGACAAAATTTTGCTTTCACTGTTCCAATTTGACAAAATCCAATATTTAATGCTAGATGTTGCAAAATAATTTTCGATTTTTCAAGAAAATGTTTCTCGCGAAACAAACAAAGCCAAATTTTTTGTATTCTGACTTAAGGATCATATCTCGTAAGAACCACAGATTGCAACCCTAGATCATACCTCCTCACAATCTTAGTCTTGTAATGTTGTAATTTCCTTCACTAATAGTAATTTAATTTCTTTAGGGGATGTAATTTTTCTTTTGTCATCGTAAAATATTTAGATCCTACAGTCCGCAATATTTTTTTAAAAAAAAACAGCAATCTACCTTAGCTAATTATAAATTTCCTTCTCCTATTGTAACTAAACTCTAGATCGGTTGTGACTTTCCTCCATTGTCTTGAATTCCACAGTTGTCATACTTCACAATAGTCCGCACTAATCAATAATCTACCTAATTGGGCGGTGGAAATCTCCCCTATCAAAAGTAAATTGCCTGTTGCTGACTTGATCCTAACTTTTCTTTGGTCTTTGTAATTATCCGTACTTATAGAAATCTAAACATTTAATGTACCTTTGGCGACTTTTCTAGGAACGACATAATTTTCTTTTCACTGTTCCAAGTTGACAAAATACAATATTAAATGCTAGATGAAGGAAACGCTGTCAGGTCCAGTGGACACATTGTTGGGTGCTAATCTTCACATAATCCAACCAAATCTCGTTCATTCCACTAACTGTGTCAGCATAAATCGCAAAGTCTTAAGCTCATGCAGAGAGAGTCGAGTCCAGACAAGCATGAACAGCAGCAGCCGCGGCCGCCGGGCACCAGGGTCTCCCCAGCACGGCGGATCCACTCTCGGATGGGGTGGCGGTGCCACCGTGGCGTTGTCGGGGACATGTCTGGCGCGCTTTTTCGCTTTTTGTGTTTCATGACTCCATTAAAGTGCTTGGAAAAAGAGGCATGGCGGACGTCACGATAGTGGCTTTGGGGAAATCTTGAGGAAGGGAGAAGTACTACTGGCATCGGAGTGCGCAGAAATTTTGTCCCTTTTCAGTCTTTTGTTTTTTTGGGAGCTAATGGCGACCACTGTAGCTTGGAGAACACATCGGGCCTTTCAAAATTGGTCCTAATGACCTAATAATTGCCTCTCTCTCATCATGATGTTGGACTGAACTCGCAAGATGATCAGCAAAAATCCTCTCTCTCTCTCTCTCCCTCTCTCCCCCTCGCTTCACTCAATCAATGCACAATCTTCACCCACTGATGTTGGAAAGCAACGCGTCAAATCACACCAGTGTGACAGCGCCAGACATTTGTCAATTCCTGGTGGGGGATAGGGAGGAAATTATTGTAAGATTGACCAGTACATGAGCAGTGGCTTGCTGAGGTAAGATGGACTTTTTTGTGCTTTGTGAATACAGTTGTCAATAATTTCTTTAGGGCACGCTCAGATTTTTCAAATAAAGAGCATTTGCTTACATGCTAGTTTTGTTTTGCTTTTTTATTTTTTTCTAATTTCTAGGGAACTGCAAAAAAAACTAGTTTTCAATCAGAATGCAAGACTTTTCCATGTTTAAATTCTTTAGAATTGTGCCATCAATGAACCCTTAAATTATTTTTATTTCCTTTCAAAAGTTTCGGTTCAATAATTGCTTGAAAATTTTAAAAGAATGCTGACTTGTTGGTTCTTTTATATGATTTGCGATATCGTTAAAATCATTTAAAGAAATCGAAAAAGGATATGTTATTTCAACATCATCGACATGAAAACATGAAAACATTTTGAACCATTGCAATGTAACTACTGGTCAGCATCATCCTCTACGACTTTTCTTAAAGTTTCTTCCGGAGAATTAATGATTTTGTGCTTAATTCCCCAGGAGAGATTGGAATATTTTGTCGATTGTGTTTTTCCATCATCCAGAGCAAGTGTGTGTGGGTGGGCGCCTTCTTGACGAGAGTGGAATTGATTTTGCTTCGGAATATGTTGCACCAAGAGACAAAAAGGAGCCGAAAGCAGTGGACAAGATCAGAGATAAGGTGGTCTTACCCTCCTCCAATTCCCCCACAAAATGTTCACTCAAGTTAGACCGCGGACAATTTGTATTTCAGGAAAACTAAGTCAGCAAAACCTGCAGTTCTCCCAAGTTCTTGAATCTAGCAGGCTAGATCAATGTGCCAGAGGGGCAAAAATCAAAAAAATTGTTTTGAGTCAACAATTTTGTCACTTTCCAATGCTTGGCAAATTTCTGCATCTAGTATCCAAGAAGTTCAAAATGTGATCTGTTATGTATGTTTGCCCCTTTTTTTTTTTTGAAATTTTGGGTCATAAAGTATGCCATTGTTAAAGAAGCCTATTTTGCTAAGGGTTAGATTGAGTCCAACGGCAGTAAAGATGAACCCTAATGACCCTTTTGCTTTTCCCTTTTCCCTAAAAAGGATCCTTTTCCTATATATTCAATTGTGAAGAGCAGGAAGTCCTGTTGTTGTTAGCTTCATTTTCCCTTGGCAACTGTAAAAGGAACGTTCCTTCTTTTTCCTGGGTACTTCCTCTTTCATCTCCCACCAATAACTTAGGAGGATTTGAATCCCAATGGCGATATGAAAGCAATACAGAGAACACCAACAATAAAAGCAATTCAGGAGGATTAAAAGCTAGCTTTCTCTATGGCCCGAAATCTGAACTCTGCTTTTTTTCTTTTTCCATCGCAAGGCGCGATAGAAATGGGGATCGCCTATCGTCCGTAAAGAGCAACAATTCACACCAAACGGACTAGTGGAGGTCTTTCCCAATTAGAATCCTAGAAGTCCTAACAAGGCAATTCTTTTCAGGCGCCTGTTTTTGCCCCTTTTGAAGTATGAAAAAGGAGACCCACAAGCTACAAAAGTCTCTATACATAAATATATATGGTTCTCTTTCCCAGTTTTAACAGTTCATTCAATAATGAAAGTTCATCAATATTGGCAATTACTCCGTTAGGTCCCGGTCCATGACAGAGCTATGCGAGTCCCACAAAATTCAACTATACTGCGATTTCGGCTGGTCCTTGACCCTGCTTCGAGCAAGTATCTATCCATGTACGTCGGACATGCAAGATCGGACTCTACATTTCTAGCTTCCTAATGTGGAAATGGAGAGTCCTGGTAGCCGGTTCCCCTAGAATTCCTCTTCTCTACATCTAAAGAATTAGTGGGACCAACACCTCCTAGTAATTAACTCAAACCAGTAGTGTGAACACATTGGCTTAAAGCTCCCACCACTAAGCTTTTTTTTTTTTATCTTCATGGGGTCCTTTCAAAAGGGTCTAAAACTCCGAGTTAGCACTTTTGAGTTTTTGGACCCTTCTTTTGGGCATTGGGTCCCTAGATGACGGTGGCATCATCGCTTTGATAACATTCCTAGAAAATAAAAATGGGGAAAAAGTGTTTGTCCTACTCAGGATGATGTGGAAGCTTTGATTGCAACTGCGATGACATTGACCCAGACGACCATAATTCGATTCTAGTTTCTTACACTTTGCATTAGAAATCCATCCACCGTCTTCATCCCGAGCTATTTTCCTCGCATTTTCTACCCAAATCTTCTCTTTCTTACTTGCTATCATGCGTTTAGGCCGTGTCATTGCTTACATAATCATGTAAATACAAATGATGAAGTAAAAAGATTAGAGAACTTTTAACGTATTTAGCTAGATTACGAAGACTCTTATCCGAACCATAAAACTTATCTTATCAATTCGAGTTAAAGGGAACTTTCCACGCAAATACAAGTGACACGTTGGGGACAAATGAGCAACTTTTCGAATTTTTAAACGTCAAAGTGATCATATGTTATCGCCAAAGCAAGGTGACTGTAGTATAAAAATCGCCTCTTTGAGGAGAGAGGACCTGTTAAACCATCACCACTATGCAAGCAACGGTCAGAAATGAAGTGGCGGGAACGACTGTTTTTGGCGAAGTGGCAAGTGTGAAACTGGTTTACAGGTGGGCCACAAGTGTGGAATTTATGATGATGCTCCAACGAAGCAATCTTCAACCTTTCGGTGTGCATTTTGGACCGCTTGGCTTCTCCGGCACTATATATAAAGCCCATCTCTTCCTCCTCTGATCCTACTCTCACTCTTCACATTCTCTGCTCTCTGCAACACCTCCTTCGCCATTCCCCGCTCTTCTCCATCCAGAAGCACCGAAAGGACACTTACCCATCTCATGATTTTGTTTCTTCGGCATAAAGTTTGCAGCTCTTGCTTCTGGGTTTTGCAGAAGGTTCGATTTTTTGGGGGTCTCGACTGGTTTTTAGGGAAAAAGAGGCCTTTTTCTGGGTGTTTGTGAATTACTGCAATTTTGGCGTTGCTTAAGAGTTTTTTTCTTTTTGCTCATTCTCATCTTTTCTTTAGGACCAAAATTTTAAGGGGAAAGGGGGGTTGGTGGGAAAATTTCTGCCATAAGAAAAATTCTCGACTTTTTATTTAGAGAGAATGTTCCTGTTGTCCAACGGGTGCAGACTGTGGAAATGCTGCTCAATGCTCGACAACAAATCAATCGTTGATAAAAACTTTTATTTTTGGATTTTCCAGATCTTTAATAGGTACAGTATAGGTACTTAAGAAGAAATTTTGAGCATTGTCTTTTGACATTCGTCGTTTTCTATTGCCCTTCGAATCCTTTCTCCTTTTTTTCTTTTTGAGTATTAAGTTTTGGTAGATTGTTGAGAGAAAACAATGGGAGGGGCATCTCTGCCGCCGGGTTTCCGGTTCCATCCTACTGATGAGGAATTGGTGGGATATTACCTGAAAAGAAAAACCGAGGGACTTGGATTCGAGCTTGAAGTGATTCCTGTAATTGATCTATACAAGTTTGATCCATGGGAGCTTCCAGGTACTACAGAAAATAGTGGTTGACTTTAAAATGAATAGTCGTGTAATTTCTGGGTCATTCATGATTATAAAAGTGGGCTTTTATGTGCTAAAGCAACCTACTCAATTTTTAGCAGTAATCAACTCACATGTTAATCTGTGCAATTAGAGATTCTGTCTGCTAAGATGAACTGAGGATGCAAATAAGTTGCCAGAATATGCTTCACATATGATGGACCCAGGAATGCCATGATATTTCACTGAAATAGAGATGAGATTAGTTTGGTAACCTCAATGAAAGTCTTTAATAATATGACAGAGATAGTGATGGAGTATGATGAGAAGGGTTCCTATATTTATATTTTCTGATTAACTAAGTCAGTCAAGTGCTCTTATCTCTTGCGATTTTGTTTTCAAAGGCCGGTTTCATTGGCTTTATTCTGTTCTCATTGAGAAAAAGTAAAAAGAGAGAGAGAGAGAGAGTGTGTGACTGAAAAGAACGTAGACCCACCTTTGTCTTCACAAGGTCACTGCATCTGCATCTTTCCTTGCTTGATCACTCTCCAGCAAATTGAGAGACTGAATTTGTTATCTGCTATTTGCAGAGAAATCATTCCTCCCGAACCGAGACATGGAATGGTTCTTCTTTTGTCCACGGGACAGAAAGTACCCAAATGGCTCACGATCAAATAGAGCAACCAAAGCTGGCTACTGGAAAGCCACAGGAAAAGACCGTAAGGTCGTCTGCCAATCTTCGGTGACTGGATATCGAAAGACATTAGTCTTCTATCGTGGACGGGCCCCCTTAGGTGATCGGACAGATTGGGTCATGCATGAGTATCGGCTGTCTGATGAGCTTCCCCAAGGATCACTTGGTTCTCAGGTTTGTCGAATGAATTCATGCTGTAGATGAGTAGATTCATATCCATAGTTTTAGGGACTTGCAATTATTGCGTGATTATATAAAAATTTTGTACAGAAAACTTGCTCATTTTCATGTTTGTGAAGAAGAATTCAAGTTTTGTGGGTTGTTATTTTTATACCAGGGAGCTTTTGCGTTGTGCCGAGTAATTAAGAAGAATGAGCAAGGTTCAAAGACAAGCGATTTGAATGGAGAGCCGAAAGGCAAGAGGCTAGGAAGCTACTTGAGCCCAGTGGACATCACCTCAATCGACATATCAAGTGACCTCCCAAGCACCTCGAATGACATCTCATCTCAAAACAGTGGACTTTATGACGAAAGTCGTAATTCAAGCCCTGCACCTCCACCTGAAATCGTAGAAATAGCAGATTCTGAGCTGGCTTCACTGGAGAACAATCTCGCTAGCATCTGGGTATGGCCTGATCCGAGTTTTGATTCATCAAAAGAACTAAACTAGATTAAAAATGACATATACAATCCTTCAATAGAACTTTCTTCTCAAATGATAACTTTGACGATTTCACAAAAATGACAGTTCTTTTAAACAAACATTTAATTGTCCTCCAGCAATACCCTCAAGAACAAGGATCGGAGTTTCAGTACTTCTCTCAGCATGAGATTCCAAGCTCTGTGGCTTCCTGGCATTTGACCAATAACACAGAGACCTCGTCGTGTTTGGCATACTCGGATTTTATTGGGGAAGTTGAACTTGCAGAGGAACCCGGCCAAATTAGCTGCATGTCACCTTACTCGGGGCATGAGAACTATGCCAGGTTTTGCCAATATGAAGAGATCTCATATGAAGGTCATAACCACACATCCACCCAGATATCAGAACATCTTTGATTAGGAAAAATCGATTGATTTTTTTTTCTTTGATTGCAGCGTATGGAACTTGGGAACAATCTCCAATTTGCAGGCAAGCGAGTGGCGATGGTGGCTCGGGAGACATTGGGAATCTATGGATGCAGGACGACAACATGACGATCGTGATGTAGTCATTTCCTTTGCAGCAATTAGTTATGTTATTATTACTTTCTAGTAGTATCCGGAGAGTGGTACCCAAGAAGACGCCTTTTAATGTTGGTTCTTGGAGCGTGACAAAGGACGGGCCGTTCTTTGCATGTGACGGAAGGTTTTATGGTTTGTAGGCAGCCTGGAGTCGGTTTGGTATACCAAATGGTTTAGGTGTCCTTTTTTATTTTAAGAGTTAGTATTGTAATACACCCCCTGGTGGTAATGACTTTTTCAGTTACACCAGGAGATGGTTTAGCTACAAGTAGGACTTCCAATCTTGATTACCTCGCTCTCGTGTAAGCTTATCCTGCAAAAGCTTCTCACTGTTGTGATATTGAAGCTCGTACTGTGCTTCGAGGTGAAGGTGCTTCAAGTGGGGGAATCTTTTTGTGTATGCTGTCTCTTTGGTACTGGAATAATAGGACATTCGTGTGAGAACTGTGGATCGCTCAGGAAGTGAAGAAGGATGTCTTCAACGTCTGGCAAGCCATAATATGCTATGGCATTCATTAGGTTTACGGTTGCACAGCTTTTTGTGCTTGCTGGTTCAGCAAGGGAAGCATACTCGTGCAGTTCTCATTTCACCTAGCTTCTTATGATTTATCTCTAATTAGTCTTATCTAGGTTTTTCTTGAGAAATCAAAATGCCGTTGATGCTCGATTTGTTCACATCTGAACTTCAGCGCCCTAATGCAGACCATACTTTTACGGGTCAGAATGCTTCTAAAATCTTACAACGAGACACTTCATGACCCCATCGGTACCAAGGCAAGTTCTCAACTGGGAACTTTGAATCCATTAGACTAAAGCCTTTTCTTTTTTCCCTTTTGTCTTTATGCAGACTAAATCTACTTGCAGACGCATGGTATGAATATGAACTTTTTGATTATAGTAGGTTACTCAGGTGGAATTAACAATACTTTCCATAATAACATTAATCAGCTCCACTAGGATGCCTCATTTGGCACTGCAATGAGATGAACAGTATGTGATGCTAACTGCTGAGCAAGATTAAGAACCCGAGATTTCTGAAGCATGTGTTTCATGAAGGGCTTGCACTTTCCCGGTTTAGCTACAGAGAGCAGGACAGTTTTTCCTGCAATTGGGATTATTTGCCATAAAAGATGTTAATCTAGGAATTGTCTCAGTTGTGTGTGGCAAGGCATGCTTGAGCCGACAAGCCTAAATTGAATAGCACAGGAAAAAGTTGCTGCCAATGTATCTTTTATTCTGAGCTGTACTTCTTGGTCAAATACCCAACTAAATGAGAAAATTCAAGTAGGGTCTTTTCTACGAGCAGTTGAGCACCCTCTCCTTTTCTGATGCTAAAGATCACAAAGTAAGAATGACTTTATTCTCCAACTTGCATGTCCATGTGACCAGTGGGAAAGGGCAGACCAATGGAGTCACCGAATATTATCAGATACTCAGAAAAACACATGTATAAACTATTATCCATCCTTCGGCCGAAGCTTGCGGAGTATTCCCCACCGCCTCATGCCTTCTTTAATGCCCGTATAAAGATGATGCGATAAGTTACTTGCAGAAGTAAAGCAAAGTGGAGCATCAAGTAATGAACAAATAATAAATCCAGATTCTCCTAGGTAGGATTGATTACATCCCTACAGCTTTTTGTGCTACATAAAGAAAAGAATACCCGGTCTTGGTATCGCGCCCTTTCATTTGGTAGAAGCTTTTGCTTTCGTCCATCTGTTCATTCAATTTAGTACAAGCTTGCAATTTGAGGACTGCAAAACACTTGCACTTCCTCCAGAGTAGCCCGGGACTCATCGCCGAAAATAGACTCTTTTCCGTCTTCCCTTTTCGCATATGAAAGTCCCAACCTGGACTTAGCTTGTCTCAGGTCACCCACGCCTGAGTTAGTATCCGGGCCGGCGAATCCACCCATAACCGGTGCCAGTGGCGGCCCGATGAGGAGCCCGTCAGCCCCGAACTGGGGACCGCCCCGAGCATAATCAAAGAGAGCTGCACCACTACCCCCTACTTTGGGCAAAATAACAGGATCGATCTTCTCATTCTCTGTCCAGTAGAAGAGGAACGCGTCGAACGTATCGTAATAATCATCCGTGCTCCTGTAGCCTTCAGGGTTGAATGCACCGAACTTGAAGGACTTGTTTGTGTAGCCAATGATGACGCATGGTCCCTTGAAGTCACAGCAGTTGTGGAAATCCGTGGCACTGAACCCATCCGCTGTGGCCTTGTAACAGCACTTGAGTTCCCTCCCTGCTAAAATTCATCTGAGAAGATCAACCACTTTTGTTGTTTCTAGTCAAATATTGTCGAGAGAGAGAGAGAGAGAGAGAGAGAGAGAGAGAGAGAGAGAGAGTGCCTTTCAAGAATGTTTTCTTTACAAGTGATGATGAAAAAGGAAGATCGACATCATCATAGTACTTAGGCTGAGGCTTGTTCTCTTTGTTGTTTCTTCCTAAATTCCAATCAAAGAAGCACCTTGTGCTTCCTTTATTCCACACCTGAAAAGAAGAACTGGTGAAACAGCAAGCCATCTGCTGACGATGATTTTCTGCTACTACATAACCCACCGAGCTGGTTCACTTGCATGCTCAACAGACTCACTCAAGCCACACCTGCCTTATCTCCTTTTTGACCTTCTCTCTATATCTGATGACACCTGCCACTTTCCTACTGGCTGCTCCTAGAAAGAATGGTTCATTAATTTCCCACGAGCTCATCTATAACTAATTTCAGACTCATTTCATCTACATCAGTAATATGAAAATGGTAAATGGCCAATGATTTTAGTAGCAGTACAGACGACTAGGTTATATTTGCCATTAAGCGGAAACGGCTGCCTCCTCCTGATTTTGCATCAATCTGAGAACCAAACAAAGCGGCAGTAATCCATTATAGCGCAAGCGGCATTTTGCATCCTGACGTTCCGGACTGCTCATTTGATATTTATAGTTTCTTCACGTATGTCATGATCTCCTAGATGGGAATATCTTTTACACTTTGAAGTGCCCAGTGATTTCCTTAAGAATTGTGTCCCTAATCATTCACATTCTTTTCATGCATCAGCATGTCAGAATGAGAATGGTTGGAAGTAGAGGTTAGTTCAATGATACAATTTGTCCTCGCTTTGCTCAGGACTAGAAGGTATAAGGTATGCATATGTCATAAACCAGCAGTTTCTTGACCGCGAAATAGCCCGTGCAGCACAACCCATGACAAATACATGCCCAAAAAACATGCATAGCACACATTGCGCTGTGCTTAAGACACGACAATTATTTACAAGGAAAGGAAAGTTGGCTTCAAGCATTCAAAAGATTAACAGATCCCCGCCGGGGGGGGGGGCGCTGCTTTTGCAAAGTTGGATTGCATTAACCACTGTGTAATCCAAAGTATAAAACATAAAGCTCCTTTACCTAGAGAGTTTTCAACCAAAACTACAAGTCAAAAGGGAATACTGACAACAAGATGTCCCTTTCGGCAACAGGCAAGGCCGGATGACCTGCACAAACTTCTCTTGGAAATGATATGAAAACAATGCTCATGTGTAACTCAAGTCATGAATCGATATTTCCATCTTACACAGAAAACCCATCATGGCATGTATTGTCATTGAAAGTGACACATAAGATAGTAGATGAAGATCGCATATCATATCATGGAGATAAGATGTAACCGGCATCTCTCATAGCAGCCGGAACGCCATGACTTTCAAAGTTATAAGCATTTGTTATCGAGTCTGAGTTGGAAGCTCAGACAAATGTCATTTTTATTTATCTACATCCTCCTAACGGGATGCACTTGCAGCATCACCTAAACCAGAATTCAAGAAGAATAGTAAGCAGAGACAGGCTGTCCAAGAATAAGCGATTCAAGCTGACTCCTCTTTTCATACTATGAACTTGCCCCAAAGACACGGATTTTCTGCTCAATTGGGACACGGCAGCAAGGACAAGTGGTTTTGCCCTTCCCCCAGTAACTGTCACTGCAATTAGCACAGATAACTTGGTGGGCACATGGCAAGAAAACAACCGAGACCTCGTCCTTCATGCACAGTATGCATTGTCTATCTCTATTCACCTCAGGCGAGTCCTCCAGTTCCAATTGATGAAGCAGCCTGGCGATTGCTTCTCCTTCTGGTTTCCCCCCCTCAGACTTCGCCGCAGGGGAAGCATGCGATCTGTGATGTACATCAGTGGATTGGGCGGATGCAGACATCTTCAGGCGCGAAAGCTCCTGTTCAAGTCTTTTAATATCATCCTTTTGACGTTGGAAGTCTATCTCTATCTTCAAGCGCAAAGATTCAGCTTGCTTTTGCTGCTTGCCTCAGCTGCTTCCTTCAATCGCCGCTCCTCCTCCACTTGTGCCTGGGCAAGCTCTTTCTCTTTCTTTGCCTGCTTCCACTTAAACTGCAACAACATTGGAGTTCTTAGCTTGTGCAGTCAAAGATTATACAGAAATTCAAGATAATTATACTGACTGGAATTGCAGGCAACAAATCAACAGTTGAAAGACCTTATGGGAAAATAATCTGCACTCGCGAAAATCAAAATAAAAACAAAAGAAAGTCAAAAAATAATTCTACTGACTTTACGAAAAGCAAAACTATGTGAATGTTGACCCTCCTGCATACGAAGAACTAATTCAATAGAAAGGGCTTTTTGAAGTACTATTCACGCCAATATAGTTAAGAAGTATAACACATTAAGCTAGCAATAAGATATCTAAAGCAAATGTGTAAAAAAACCACAAATATTTAGCTCAGAGATTTCCCATAACACCTCTGAGAGTGAATGCTCGCTTTAATAAAACCAAATATACCAAAAGCACACTGAGCAAAACTAGACATAATATCAGCCACGACTCACAGTCACCGTAATATGCCTGGATGTCAATGACAAAAATCAAAGTTAAGACAGCTCTCTCATAATGAATGAGCAGTAATGACAGATGTATCAAACATTCTGAAGGCTAATCTCAGCCATGATATTATGATACGGAAAATGTTTACATGAAAGTTTCAGAACCAGTCTCATGAAAGGATGGGCGAACTGGCCAGATGGAGTTCCACCCTGCTCAATTGCTTCAACTGCTAGCGGGTCAACTTGTGGTGGCTTCAGAGACTTATATCTTTATCTGACATAGCACATATACTTAGTCCAGCACGGACACCAACCAGCCTGTCATTA
Source organism: Eucalyptus tenuipes (assembly GCA_014182365.1). Classification (NCBI taxonomy): domain Eukaryota; kingdom Viridiplantae; phylum Streptophyta; class Magnoliopsida; order Myrtales; family Myrtaceae; genus Eucalyptus; species Eucalyptus tenuipes. Next base: position 25,024,459 of record CM024540.1, on the reverse strand, counting down.
TCCAAGGTTCAATTTGGCGAGTGTGCCCCTCAATCACCTCGGCATTTCAATAGAGCTGCAATAGACATAAAACAGGTCGGACGCTCCACTTGCCCAGCATTCAATCCTAATAACTATTAGAACGCCTTTGCTCCAAACCAGTACATGAATGACCACTCCACAACAAAAGTCAACCCACTCCAGTTTGCCAGTGTCCAACTGGCATGATGCAGTCTTTGGTTAATCCAGTTCAAGTGGTTCAAGGGTGCCAGACTAATAACCACCTTCCAGTCCAGCTGGTTGGACAAACTGTTCCAGTCCAGTTTTTAAAACAATATCATGTCCCCCTGTACTTGATTCGGATCTTTAAGCAGACAAGTCAAAAGTTCTTGCCCTTATAGAGATAAGGGCAATGCAAGCATTACCTTTGATAGTTTTCAAAAATTCTTGTCAAGATAAGTACTAGACATTCGATCGTCAAAATCAAGAAATCCATTGTTATAACTACAGGAGCAAACAAATGAAGACAGCCAAATGAGGAGAGCCATAAAATGATAAATTGATGTCCCTAGGTGCAATAAAAACGCTAGGTATTTAGTAATAAATATAAACAATAAAAGCAAATTAAGCATGTACTAAATGTAAAAGGGCACAATAAACCAGCATCAGCAACAAAAGAAGTAACAATCAATCATCAATTGCAAAACATAATAAATTATCCAATAATCAGAAAAACTCAGTTGCCAAATAAACAAAACACAATAAGTAATTGCCTCTTCAGGATTTTCAGATGCCAAACAAGAATTTCATACTGAAATAAACCTAATTGCACCATACATGGTCATCTATAATTTCCAGAACAAGAATGTCTCTTCAAGCTTGTCTTTTTGGAAACCCATTGTACCTTCCTCCCTGACACCCACACTCCCAACCCCGCTTCCTGCGGCATTCGACTTATCTTCCGTAGTTCTATACTCACTTCATCATTGCTCATGCTAATCTATACTACTATTCATATATATATATATATATATATATTTGTGAAGCTCTATGTATCATAAAAGAGCCTTTAAGGCAAAACAGTATGTGCTAGTTCAGTAACTTTTTAGCTAGGGATGTATTCAGATTGCTCACTTGGAAGTAGATATAATTTTTTTCAAACACTAAGCTGAACCAGCTGACTATAATGCTAAACAGAACCAGAGAACTACAATATCCATGGTGCATCAATTAAGTATCATGCCAGTTGCCGAAAGAAGATGAATGCATCCTGACAATAAATGATTCGAAATACGAATTTATAAAAAATGCAATGATTGACAGGCATGTGCACGCAAATATGAGCAACAATCAAAACTGATTTGTTGCTGAAACATTTGCAACGTTAATTTAACCATATGCATTGAAGCTGTCCCTAATCTGTAACGAACATTTTAAACAGTTATACCATAGATAATTAGCTTTTACTTTAACTAGGAGTTTAATATAAAGGACCAATTTAAACATGTAAGGCTGCATCTGGAAATGTTGAGTCCTGAATAGGGAAAACTTATAGAGACCTAAGAACCTTGGCAAACATATCAAATGCATAGCAAACTAGGCAACGAAACACAGGCCGTAGTAGATAATAACTGGTCTTTACAGTCCAGGACCCGCACTTGCAGGAATGTCAGAAGTAATTCAACTCACCTCTGCTTCTTCTGAAGCCTGATTAATTTGAACCAACAGCTGTTGCAAGTCCGAGATTTTCCGTTTCTCCTCGGCAATGTCCTCCTGCATCTTTGTCTTCTGCTTCTCCCAAGCCAAAAGCTTCTTCAGGGACCTCTTTTCTCTCTTAGCCACCTCAAGACAGGACGACACCGACTCCGAAGCACTCAACTTGGAAGCCTCCATTTCAGCTCTGATTTCTGCATTTTCGGTCTCGAGCCGCCTCACAGCCGCATTAGCTCGGTCCACTTGACCACTCGCCTTCCTTAAAGCAGTCTCCATATCTGATAGTCTCTTCATAGTAGTTTCTTCTAGAGTCTGTTTCCCTTTCTTCAATCTTTGGGTCTCATCCATTTCCATCCTCAGCAATTTGAGCTCTGTCATGTCACTGCTAAGCTTTCTAGCTGCTTGCATTGCCTTCTGCTGTGCCCACTCCTTCCTCTCCTTCACTTGCTTCTCAAGATCCTTGATCTGACGAAGCATAGACAAAATTATCTCGTCCTTCCGCTCTTCTTCGGCAACCTCTGGATTCTCATCAATGTTTGCGCCAATATCCATGTCGAGAAATTTGGTCATCATGGCATGGAGGTCATCTTGGTTCTTTGTGTTCCTTGACTCTGCATTCTTCTCTACCGCACCTTTCTCCCGTGAAACAACTGAGGCACCTCCACCAGGCGATCCATTTTGCGATAAAGGAGTTTGTCCCCTCAAAGTCTTTGCATTTGCCCGAAGCCAGCTGCAAACATTGCAACATTCCTTTTCAGCAAAGATTTCATCGACGGCGAAAGGTTAAACCTCTTCGGACACTCGATATCCTTTTGCAATGCCAGTCCTCCTATATCTCCCAAGCCATTGACAGCCTCCGCGTAATCGTTTCCACCATTACTAAATCCTAAACCACCAAGAAACCTACTCAGCACCGGAGCCGAAACGCAGGCAGCGGGCTCATTAGCCCCGCTCTCAGCATCGCTCTTATCACCAACCGGACCCAATCCCTCACTCGGCGATTGAACCACCGGAATTTCGATGGTGCTCGCGCGACCCACGTGGAGGTCGCTCATGAGGAGACACCACATAGCATCTCCCCTGCTCAAATTCGGCCTCACCTGCTGCAACAGGCACACCATCCCCGCGAGCGAGTACTCCTCCAGCTGCTTCAAATCCGAGAAACCCAGCTCGGACTCGCCCGAGCCGGCGCCGTCCCCGCCGCCGGCGCCGGCGCCTCGGATCCGCCGCTGTTCAGATAAGCCAGCGCGTTGTGGAGGATGTTGGTGAGCATGTCCATGCCGCCGTAGCAATGCCCGTTCCGGAGCACCGCGGCGAGCGCGACGTCCTCGTCGTAGCCGAGGGCGCAGAGCTTGGCGAGGGCCTCGTTGTAGTAGAACTGCACGTGCTTCCGCAGGAGCTCCTCCAGCTGCTCCTCGGTGCAGTAGCCCCAGGCGCTGCTGTCGTCGAGATTGGGGCCGGGGCCGGGGTTCTGATCCGAGGGCGGGGCCGGATTCGGGGCGGGACCGGGGCGGGGCCCGGGGCGAATCGGAGGGGCCGGGGCCCGATTCGGGCGGCGGGGCCGCGGCGGAGGGATCGGAGATCGGCGGCGGATTCGGGCGGTGGGCGGCGGCGGCGGCGGCGGCGGGGATCCATGTCGGGCCTCGACGATCGGGAATGCGATCGCCGATTGGGTCGGATGTGCTTCTCCCGCGCGGCGCCGGTCATGTGCCGAGCTGGTGGTGCTTGCGAGCGCGCTCTTCTCTTTCGCTGCGATGAAGGCGACGTGCTTTTGTAGGTTGAAGGAGGAAGAGGAGGAAGGAGGAGGAGTGAGGAAGAAGGGAAACCAAATCTTTTATTTAGACAGAAACAGTTTCGGCCTTCCTTATTTTCTTGAGAAAATAAATTAGGGGGAAAAAAAAAGGTTCTTTTGTTTTTCAAATATTTATTCCAAATTAATTTTTCGGGACTGAAAAATCTCTCTCTCTCTCTAACTTTTTTTTTTTTTAAATTTGCAAAACATGTTTGGTATGTGAAAAATAAATTAATTTTCTTTTTTAAATTTTAGGAATGAGCCAAAAAAATAATTTGTTAAATTTTTTTCTTAAAACATGTTTGGCAAGTGAAAACGAAATTAATTTTCTTTTTTAAAATTTTAGGAATGAGCCCTATAAAATATTTTTCTTAGAGTGTACTGAAATTAGAGAAATTTTTTAAATAAGAGCATGAAGTACACAAATAAGATTTGCTTATAAATAATACACATCATATATATATTTTTTATTTCATCGTATATTCATGTTAGCCATCATCTTTTATAAATTTTAGGGAGAAATTCTAAATAAAGGCATGAAATGCATTCGTTTTTTAAATAATGGTATAACATCACTTGTTAAAGGGCATTTTCTTCTTTTAAATTTTTAGATCTTTTCCTTTTTTTTTTATATATTTCTTTCCAATGGAAAAGTGGTGGCAAAAATGGCTGGTTGGGTTGCCAGCCCTCGTATAAGTTTGGCGAGCTAGACCTACGTGAGAACCGGTGACCATTGCCCAAGGTCATCACCCTCTCCCGGGCCCTTGCTTCTAGTCGACGAGGGTCGACGGCCCTCACTAAGGCATTGATAGAGATAAGAATGGTTCAAGTGGGTGGTTCTCAATCTAGAATCGAGAATCGCCTACTAAGAAATGATTCTAAAAAATTGGAAATGGGAACAACCCTTTTTTATAGATCCATTTGAGAATTAGGACCGCCAATTTAGTTTTGAGTGGTCCAAGCGGTTCCCAGTTCCTTTGGGGACCAGCCATGGTTACCACCCACCTACAATGGGGTAACAACCATATGCGGGAGGACTAGCCCTCCCTATATTTTTTTTTTTTTAAATCTTTTTTTAATTTTTAATTCAATTTAATCAAAATTTGGGTTATAATTATTTTTTGACGGAAATGCCTTTGATCGGTTGGAATATTTAGTCAGCCAATAAAGTTAGACGCTTATTTGAAACAACCATAGCCACATTCCCTTATTTGAGATTGATATGGTTATTTCAAGGTTTTGTTTTGGATAAGATTCATTTCAAGTCTTTTTATTTGAAAAAATAAAGGCACTTTATGCTTTTATTTAAAATTTTCCCAAAAAATTATAAAAGAGGATGGCTGACAAGAATATATGATGAAATAAAAAAAAAATATGCTTTGTATTTATTGTCATTAAAAATATATTTATAAGCAGATCTTGCTGGCTTGCCAAAAATAAGCACTTTCTCATTTTTGTTAGTAAATCATGAGAGAAAAAAAGTGGCATGTACATTAATAACTTAGATTATTTCCATTGTCACGGTTTGGTGGATTAAGTAGGTAATTATAATTAACCCTTGTCTTAATTAATGTGTGGCTGATAATCCCTAACTCTTGTAAAATTGTCAATTTTAGGATTGTTTTGTTTCGTTGAAAATTCACATTTGTAACATTTTCCTAAAAATGACTAGCTACATGGTTTGGAGTAATTAGTCAACAAAAAATATTTTTATTCTCGATACTAATTTATGCATAAATATTTTCATAGATAATGACAACATTTTTTATTCATTTATTTTTGTATGTAATATTTGTGATCTATTTCAACTCATTCGTTTTTCATAAAACAAATGAAGTATGAGTTTACGAATTGATTTTTTTCTTTCAAAAAGTACAATCAGGTTTGTTGGAGAAGGAAAAGAGCCCTTGCTTCAATGATGATGGTGGCATAACTACTTGATCCCATTGAACGAGAGTCAAATGACACTTGCAACCGCAGTAGAGGGCGAGGATGGCACTATCTTTTTGTGCATATCTAGACGAGGGCACGGGCCCTGGTTTCAATGATGTTGGCAGCGTCGTCATGCGCTGCCATCGAGCGAGAGCCGAACGGCAATTGTGATAATCGCACGAGGACCGGCCCCCCCTTATTGGGTGGTGAACGGCGGTGGCACCATCCAACCCGCCATCAATCGACGGAAAAAGCCGGCCCGTTCGCACTTGCTCACGAGCCCTTCCACCCTCCAGGCTCCAGCATCGCTTCCCCTAGTGGGGTCAACGATCTTTTTAAGATAAAGTGCACTTTTGGCTCTTAAATTGCAAATGTATACAGTGATGACTTTGGCAACTAACCCTTGATCTCAACTCAAATAGTGTTTGCAGTCAAATATAATGTTAAAAAGAGTTATGGAATTTTTCATATAATTCGATAGATATAAAAGAGTACATAAAGAGCCTAATTATGAGCTTTATGATATGACTATATAAAGTAATATATATCAATCAAAATATACATAGTCATATGGAAATATCAGCTCAAATCTTGAAAGATACAGAAAATCAATAGAAATATTCTAATTATTTTGAATATAGGAAAATATCCTAAAATATTTATAATTTTCTCAAAAGTATTTTCCTACGTTAGATATAATTATGATATTTTTGTTAATTCTCTTTATCTAATGTATTCTTCTTTGTCAAACATTGAAAAATATAGAAAATTTTCTCAAATCTAGTTTCCGCACTATTCTTATCCGTGGTATGAAATGAATATGTTTTTGTACTATACTTTTGGTACACACTCAATGAAACATAATATCAACAATGAACAACTTTTGTTTGGGCACTCTCAGCTAACTTCAGCTAGGTTCTAACTCAGCCTAGTAAGAAGAACTATTGGAAATATGGTTCAATATTGTAGGAGATATAGATTCTGATTGATTTAGTTAGATCAGTAATTGATATTGTTAATCCATAATTGGTTTGGTAGAATAGGAAATGTAATCGTAATGTAATCATGTATATTTCTTTCATGCTTTTCTCTAGCATTATAAATAAAGCATTGTACATGTACAAGGATATACAAAAAATATAGAATTATAGTTCCTTCAAAATACCCTTCAATTTTTGTCTTGGTATTAGAGCCACCCTTCCTGACCTAGCTTCCGTAATACTAGAATTGTCCTCGGTTCCTTTTCTTGAATTGTTTTCAAATTTCCATCCTGGAAGACAAACCAGCAAACCGAGTTGGAATTCAACCTTTCTTGATACCATGGCAAAAAACAAGAATGTTGAGAACTCCTCAATGGAGGAAACCTTTCTAAACTAAACCCCGCTAGCATGAGATCAAATTGATCTAGATGAGGAGTAGGTTATCCCTAATCCTTGCGATAACTAGAATGCAACTAATGCGGCCGACCCTCTTCCTACTTTAGTTCAGATACTTGAGCCAATGCACTGGCCCCCATTTAAGTGGTATCTTGTCCAAGGCCAATGGACGGACGAGCTAGGACAGGCATGGGCATAGCATGGCCCAATTGTAGAGAAGAACTTCTAGGATTTTGGAACTCAACCAAATAGAGGAGGAAATATCCCTCTTTCACACGTAACCGACCCGAATGAGGGGTCGGGTCAAACAGATCCGGGTCATAGGATCGAATCCATACTGGGTTAAGGCTTTCCACCCGGTTTCATATTGTCGGGTCACGTGAACCCGGGTCATGGAATCAGATCCATATCGGGTCAAGGGGGAAATCCTTACTTGGTGTTTCTAGGCGATTTCATGTTGTACATTCTTCTAGTCAACGGTGGTGCTGCCGTCCCTAACTTAACGACCCCCTCTTCACATCATCAATTGATGGACCGGAGTTGTGACTCTTCTACTTGTAGCTCACTGGATAGGAAAATTATAGTGCTTGGATGCGGGACCTCTAGCAAGCCCTCGTCACAAAGGACAAGGATATGTTTCTCGATGGCATGGTTCCCTTCTCGGCTAAGGAGCATCTCTAGAGATACTGGCGAAAGTGCAATTGGATGGTTTGCACTTGGATCGGCAACTGTTTAGCCCTCGAGTCATGGCTGGGCTACCACTAACCAAAGACTCCAAGAGGTTCTAGGAGAGCATCCACGAAAGCCTGTCGGAGTTGAAGTAAGGGAACCTTTTGGTTATCGCTTGCTTCAACCAGCTCTCAGCCCTTTGGAATGAACCTGAAGTAGCAGAGGAGTGGCTTGAGGGTCCCAAGAGCACTGTCAAACAGTAGAGGGAGATGAAGGAGAGAGAGAGAAGGCTATGAGATTCTTACTTGTCCTCAAAAAGTCGTATTTGTCGTTTCGATCGCAAATCCTTGCGATAGAGCCCTCGTTGCCTCTCGACTAGATCTATTGGTTGGCCGTCCAAGAAGAAAGCCAACGGCTCACCATGATTGAGCAGGGTCGAGCTAGCGAAGGGGTGCGTCTCGCCACCTATCCCTTCGGCGTTGCTTTAGGTGGGATGACCATTGGTGGAGCACTCGAGAGATCTGAAAACCAAGGGGGAGGACTTGCAGTTGCGACATCTAAGAGAAATCAAGGGATCCCTACGGTTTTTCGCATTAATAGGTTGGATCATCCAGCAAGATCGGATGGATGGATTGAGTGGCTGGGATCAACATGCAGGAATGGACGGCCCTCGATCATCCATTAGCTCCGCTGAATCAAACGGCTATTATCAAGCCACGTTGGCCATTAGTTATGAAGTATCCCACGGCTCACGAAATGCCACATGATCAAGGAAGATTAGTGGGCAAAATTCTAATTTTTTTAAAAATATTGTGAATATTGCAAGCATCTGCATTACACTATCGACACATCCTGAAAATTGCATGGGAAAACAAATGATAAAGACCAAAGGGAGAAGGAATCTACTGCTTATCAGGTTTTTGCACAAAAAGTTGATGGGGGCATATCAGACTATTACCCAAGATCAACATCAGAACATTATGAAGGCTCTCAGTTAATTATCAAACAATAACAAGGCTGCAAGTTTCTTAGGTACTTTTCTTGGCAAGACAAATTTAATACCAGTTGATGCATTGATAATTGATTTAAGTGCTAGTAACCACATAATTTGTAATGAGCAGTTATTTTCTCATATTTAGAAGAATCCTCACTCATATTTAGTGTGTCTTCTGAATGGAAATATCACTCATGTCACCAAAATTGACACTATTCATCTCAGTTTAAATATTACTCTAAAAAATGTCCCATATATCCTTGATTTTGAGTTCAACTTCTTATCCATCTCAAAAGCTTACAAGGATAATTTTTATCATGGTATATTCAATTTGGACAATTGCTTATTTTAGGAGCTTTTGACTAGCAGATTGATGGGCTTGGGTAGTGTTGCATAAGGGCTCTATTTTTGGGTTAATTTCCCAAAAGATTTTGATTTATTGAACAAAGGCATTTCTTGTAATGCTATTTACCAGAAATAAAAATTTTATTTCTCATTAACGCTTCGGTCATAGTGCACAATTTCCATATCCCAAATGTTCAATTTGCCTTTTGGCAAAACAATCTCGAGCACACTTTCCAATCAGTAAATCTCGAGCTACCGGTGCTTTTTCCTTACTTCCTATCGATATCTGGGGTCCCTATTACACCCCACGTCATGACGACTCACATCTTTTTCCTCACGATTATCAATGATTATACTCGCGCCACTTGAGTTTTTCTTATGCAATCCAAGAGCCAAACTATTTCAAATCTGTTGAAAGGCTTATCTCTTAAAAATCAATTCGATAAATTTGTTCAAAGAATTCGCACATATAATGGACACGAGTTCTTCAACGTGGAATGTGAGTCTTTCCTATCCTCTCAAGGGATACTCCACGAGAGCCCCATACTTACACCCTTCAACAAAATGGGATTGTTGAGTGCAAACATCAACATTTCTTAGAAGTAGCTCGAGCTCTCAAGTATCAAGCTTCAATTCCTAAAATTTTTTGGGGAGATTATGCAGTCATGGCGACGTACTTGGGGAATCACATGCCAACTTGAAATTGAATCCTTGATGGATGTGCTCCCTTTGAGTTACTTTATGGAAAACATCCAAGGATTGATCATCTTAGGGTATTTGGTTATTTATGTTATGCAACGATTGTGGGCCCTCTGGATAAGATGGATCCCCATGCCATTCAATGTGCTTTTATAGATATCCTCCCTTGTAGAAAGCTTATCGAGTAATGGAAATCTCTACATGACACTTCCTTGTGAGCAGAGATGTAATTTTTAGGAAGACATTTTTCCATTTCAAGAGACTACATCTTCATCTTCTACCATGACATCCAATCATTTTTTTTTTGTCGAAAGAGGACTTATATATGGAACCTCAGTATGTACTCCTTGCACTTGAGCCACATGTGCCAATCACAATAGACTCTTTACACTAAGATGTTGTATCGCTGACCATCATATTTGAGGGTGATCATCCAAATAACCTTTCAGTGATTCTTCGCCGCAGGTTTATCACGAGTAATCTCCTACAGTTCCCGAGGAGACAAGAATTGAGCAACCTTGATGTTCCAATCATCATATTTGACCCTACACATCAATAAAAGACTGCATATGTCTCACACTAGATTCTCCAAGTACACAATATCCTATGTCTTCTTATGTTTCTTTTAGTTGGCTATGACCAAAACACATGTGTTGTATTGGTTGAATTTTTGAAGAATAGGAACTGTCTTCTTATTATGAGGAGGCACGTGGTCCTTGATGGCAACATGCTATGGAGGCAAAATTAAAAGCACTCATGGATAGCCATACTTGGGACATTGTTCCATTTTTCCTGAATAGATAGCCCATTGGCTGTAAATGGATTTGCAAGATTATATTTGAAGCAGATGGCTCCATTGAATGGTACAAGGCTTGTTTAGTTGCAAAAGGAATTTACATAACGAGAAGGCTTTGTTTATCATGAGACATTTTTTCCCGTGGTAAAATAAGTTGCAGTTCGCTCCTCCTTATCTATTGTTGTCTTTTGGAATTGGCCACTGCATCAGATGGATGTCCACGATGCCTTTTTAAGTGAGGATCTAAATGAAGAAATCTACATGGAACTTACATAGAGTTTACATAAACAAAGCGGTTCTCGTGTATGTCATCTTCATAAATCCTTGTATGGGCTTAAATAGGCTTCCAGACAATAGTATGCCAAATTCACCACTGCATTAACCATCGCGAAATTCCAACATTCCAAGCATGATTATGCCTTATTCACATTGACTAAAGGTACTTCATCTATTTATTTGTTAATACATGTTGATGACATCCTTATCATGGGGAATAATGAGGCAGCAATTAAAAAGTTAAAAAAATCTATGCACTCTACTTTTCATATCAAAAGTATTTCGACAGCATTAAAATAGCTTGGTCTAACAAGGGAATCTGCCTTAACCAACGTAAATTCATTTTGGAGATAGTTTTTGAAGTAAGACTATCAAGATGTAAATTAGCTACTATATTGGTCAAACAAAATGCGAAGTTGACGACACATGAATATGATGTGAACTTTATTGGAAGTTAGTTTGTAAAACAAACTAAGTGTGTGTTTCCTTATTTAACATAGGAAAAGTGGGAGGAGGTGGGCTAGTTAATAAGTGTGGGGTTTTTGTAGTGTATCTAAAGAAAATATTGAGTGTGGGCTAGACTCCACCATACCCATGTGTCGGTGTATGAATAATTGCATGATTTTAGTGCGCGATTATTAAGCGCACTTAGCGTTTTGCACACTTGCAAGCCCGCCATTTAATTAGCACTAACCCCTTTATTTTTTGTTTTATTTTATTCCGTATGATTATTTTATTAACTTTTATTAGGTCAAATGTTGTTTTTGTTTATTGAGAATTTTTTGGAATTTATGAAAACTCGAAACTTTATTTATTAAAAAATTAATTTTTTTTATTCTGAATTTTTATATTTGTGTATTTTCAGGATAATTTTTAGAAATGATACTCATTTAGTTTGCAACCTTTTCCGAAGGGTTGTATTTCTTCATTTTTCAACTTCTTCCGAATGGATACCTTTGTTCATTTTGTAACTTTTTTCAAAAGGATACATTTGTCCACTTTGCAGTCTTTCACGAAGAGTTGCCTATGTTCTTTGATACCGATTTATATATGTCAGTTTTTGAAATGAACAAATATGAGATCATATTCAAGTCTTCTTTCCAAAACTACAACCATCTTTTCTATTGTTTCTCAGAGAGACTTTGGAAAAATACTAGAATTGATATCTAGTATTCTCATTTTGAGACTTTATTGTATTATGGAGAATATTTGTTGGTGATCAGTAGCAACTTTGTGGGGCAAATAAATCTTTAAAAAAAGTGATTACGCCTCAAAAAAATACTTAATTGCTCTATTGATTCGAAACCATATTTTTCCAAAAATTTTAGGGATTTATTTTATTCAACAATGGAGTCGGAGACGATCAAAGTCATGAATCAAGACATGGTCAAATTAGACCAGTTTGATGGGAACAACTTTGTTCGGTAGAGGGATAAAATGATATTCCTACTCACTACCCTAAAGATTTCCTACATACCAGATCCTAACTTGACCCCTATAGAAGATCCGAAACCTTTTACCGAGGGAGGATAGCCAAGTGTGGAAGCCATTGAGAGGGTTAATAAAGAGAAGAAGAAACGTGCGGAGGACGAATTACTTTGTCAAGGACACATTATGAATGCATTGTCCAATCGTTTGTACGACTTATTCACTGAAATGAAGTTGGCCAGAGAAATTTGGAATGCATTGGAATTCAAGTATAAAGTGGAGGAGCAAAGTACCAACAAATATCTACTCATAAAATAATTTGATTTCAAGTTTATTGATACTAAACCTTTATTGGAACAAGTCCATGAATTGTAAGTGCTAGTAAATAAAATTTGTGTCCTCAAGATTAATATTCCAGAAGTTTTTCAAGTTGGAGCAATTATTGCGAAATTGCCTCCAAGTTGGAAAAACTATGGAAAAAGGCTAATGCACAAGTCGGATGACTTCACCTTAGAGTAAATACAGAAATATCTTTGCATTGAGGAAGAGTCACGTTTACACGATAATTCTGTTTTGTACAATTCTAAGGTGAATGTTGTGGAAAGAAAACGAAAAATCAGCCAGAACTTCGAAGTAAAGAATGAGCATAAATTTAAGAGAACACAAAAGAATAAAATAGTTGCTATTTTGTTTGTGGCAAAAATGGACACTACACCAAGGATTGTATTCACCGCAATAGCATTTCAAAGGACAAAAACATTCCGACGGTAAAGGCAGATGCAAATTTGGTTGAAGAAAATTATGTGGCCATGATTTCAACTATGTTTTCGAACATGAAAATTTCCGAAATTAATGAGATGATGGCTATAGTTTCTGAAATCAACTCTACCACTGTCCAATATGATTGGTGGTTAGATTTTAAAGCAACAGTCTATGTGAGCAATGACAAATACATGTTCAAGTAATATGAAGAGGCCATTGACTCAAATGTTTAAGAGATCTTGATAGTGAATAATTCTCTTGCAAAGGTTGTTGGACAAAGGTATGGTGGAGATAGACTTCACTTCTGGAAAGAAGATTACTCTTCTTAATGTGTTGTTTATACCCGAAATTAGGAAGAACCTAGTTTTTATTGATTTACTCTGTAAGAGGGGGTTTCATGTCAATGTTATTCTGTTGAAGAATGGGCTGTTTGTAGGAAAGGGTTATGCCAATGATAGCATGTATTAACTGAGTATCAATAATAATATTGCTAGTTCTGCTTATATTATTGAGTCTTAATTTTTATGACATAGTAGGTTGGCACATATAAATATTCATTATTTGAAGAATATGAAAAAGTTAGACTTGATAAATTTCAATGGCGAATTTGATAAATGTGAAATATGTGTTAAGCTCAAACTTACTAAGAAACCATTTCCTAATGTTAAAAGAAATTCGAATTTATTAGATTTGGTTCATAATGATTTGAATTCAATGGCATGCTAACATGTGATGATAAAATGTATTTTATTACCTTTTGTGGATGATAGCAGTACATTTTTATATGTTTATCTCATGAGGTCGAAGAATAAAGCTCTCACAATGTTTAAGAAATATAAGGTTGAATTAGAAAATCAATTAGAAAAGAAAACCAAAATTTTACATTCAGATATAGGTGGAGAAATATTCCTTAAATGAATTTTCTTCATTTTGTGAAAAGCATGGTATTATTCATCAAGTTTCAACACCATATACTCCACAATAAAACGGTTTGGCTGAAAGGAAAAATCGATCTCTTGGAGAAATGATTAATTGTATTCTTTCAAATTCAAAGTTATCAATTAATCTTTAGGGAGAAGCATTGCTTACTGCATGTTATATTTATAATAGAATATATTCTAAGAAAAATAACATAATCCCTTATGAAATATGGAAATGTAGAAAACCAAATTTATCATAACTTAAAGTGTGGGGATATTTGGCATATTACCACGTACCAGATTCCAAGAGAACAAAACTCCATCCTTGAACTATCAAAAGAGTTTTCGTTGGATATATTAAAAGTAGTGGCTTCTTAATTAGAGTCCAATGTCATTGTAGGATTGAGAGATGTTAAATTCTTTGAGAATAAATATTCTACAGGTTCTAAAATTATTAAAAATAATTCAAAACCTATAAAACTCAAGTAAATTCTCAAGAGAAAGGAACAAATGATTCTAAAGACATGATTGAACTAAGGTGAAGCACTAGAGCTAGGACACTAAAAGGCCTAGGCCCTGATTTTATTACTCATGTTTTTCTCGTTTAAGGAGACATAAATAATGACATGGTAAATAAATACCATTTAGTATTAAATTTAGAAGACGCTCCTAAAAGCTTTGATGATGTTATGTTTTCTAGAGATACTTTTTTTGGATAGTTGTAAATGATGAAATAGAGTCAATTATGTCCAATAATACTTGGGTATTAATAAATTTATTAAAATGATCCAAACCTATAGGGTGCAAATGAGTTTTTAGAAGAAAAATAAAATATCATTCCGATAGTTTTATCCAAGTTTTTAAGGCTAGATTTGTGGCCAAAGAATGTAGACAAAAAGAATGAATATATTGTTTTGATATGAATGCTCCTGTTGAACGTACAACTTATATTCAAATTTTTTTTGCTCTAATTTCCATTTATGATCTTTATGTTTATCAAATGGATGTTAAGACCGCTTTTTGAATGGAGACTTAAATGAGGAGATTTATATGGAATATCTAGAGGGTTTCATTCTTCTTAGAAATGAAAAAAGAAATATGTAAATTGATTAAGTCTCTTTATGGGCTTAAGCAAGCTCCTAAGTAGTGGCATGAAAAAAATTGATTCGGTTATATTTTCTAATGGTTTCATCCACAGTAGTGCCGATAAGTGTATGTACTCTAAATTCACTAAAGATTATGATGTCTTAGTGTGCTTATATGTTGATGATATGTTTATCTTTGGAATTAATATGACTGGAATTATTAATACTAAGAAATATCTAACTTTCATGTTTAAAATGAAGGATTTTGGTGAAATAGGTATTATCTTAGTTATTAAAGTAAAGAAACATAATAGGGGTTATTCTTTAAGTTAATGTAGCTATGTTGAAAAATTATTAAATAAATTTCAACATAATTCCATTTGATTATAGTATTAAATTAAATTATAATACTGGTAGAGCGGTAGCACAACTTGAATATGCAAGTGCTATAGGGTCTTTAATGTATGCGATGCATTGTACTAGACTTGATATTACTTATTCTACATGCAAGTTAAGTAGGTATATTAGTAATCCAAGTATAGAATATTAGAGAGCTATTACTAGAATTTTTTATTATCTTAAGAGAACTAAAAATTTAGGATTGTTCTATAATAGTTATCCGACTATATTAGAATGATACATCAGTGCTAGTTGGATTACAAGTGTGGGAGATGAGCATTCCACTTTAGATGGATTTTCATACTAGGTGGGGGTGCTGTAACTTAGGCGAGTAAGAAGCAGACATGCATAACTCATTCAACAATGAAATATGAATTTGTTTATTTAGCAGTAACTAGGAAAGTGGTTGAATGGATTAGAAATTTGTTATTGGATATTAAATAATGGCCTAGTCTTATACCTTCTATTTCTATCCATTGTGATAGTTGGGCCACTTTGGTAAGAGCTTATAGTAACACATATAATCGTAAGTCTAGACATATTTGTTTAAGACATGAATATAGACATATTAGTCTAAGACATGAACATGTGAGACAATTGATTAAAGATGATACCATAACAATTGTCTACATGAGATCAAGTAATAATCTTGCCGATCCCTTGTCCCATGATTGCAGTATGAAAATGATAGCCTACTATGATACATATTATATTAATTATTCGATGACAAGGAGGTCCATTACTGGTTTTTGTATCAAATTGGGGAGATCACTTATTTCATGGAAAACAAAGAAGCAATCAACTATATCATTATCATTAGTAGAATCAGAATATTGGGACATGGTCAAAACTGTTTGCAAAATATTTTTAATACGGGGACTACTATCAAATCTTGGAGTACAAATCGATGAACCTAGTGAATTGGTCATGTGATAATGATGCTGCAGTCAAATTAGCGACAAATCCAGTTTTTCATAAGAGAACTAAGCACATAATGATTGATTGTCATTTCACTTGAAACAAAATTTGAGAATGAATCATCATAACGAGAGGAATTGGAATCGTAGAAATATGGTTCAATATTGTAAGAGATATTGAATCTGATTAATATAGGTAGATTGGTAATTAATATTGTTAAATTATAATTGACTTGGTAGAATAGAAAATGTATTCATGTATATTTCTTTAATCGTGATGTAATCATGTATATTTCTTTCTTGTTTTCTCTAGCATTATAAATAGAGCAGTGTACATGTACAATAATATACATAAAATATAAAATTACAATTCCTCCAAAATATCCTTCAATTCTGTCGAGGCCAAACTTTGGGAGACGATATCTCATCACTCGAGCATCTCTTTTTGGGTTCTCTCTCATTCTCTCTCTCATTAGTTTTCGACAAGAATTTCTTGACAAACACGAAATCACCAAGAAATAAAGAAGAATCAAGCTATTATAACACGACTAAGGACACTTTCTACAACAATTTCACTCGTGGGACAAGAGACCAATGAGCATGTATAGCATTACTCAATCTCTTATATTGAATTTATCAATTCATCATTTGGTGAACATTGACCCACATTCGGTCGTTATTGGAAAGCGCCTAAATTCATCCTTTTTTCGTCGCTCTTTTTTCGACGTCACTGCTGAGGAACAGCAACTGTGCTGCTCTCATCAGTGACGACATAATTCCAAGTTCAAAGCTTACAAGTCAAAAATCTGAACTTTCTTTTCCTTCCTGTGATGTTGATAATCCCTGTGTACCTTCCACTGTTTGATTGATTGATGAATTTTCAGTCTAATTTTTTATATCGCCTTGATGTGACGTAAAACAATTTATCTCGGTTGTTTGCTTGCGCAAAATAGTTTTTGTGGATTGTCTTTTTCTAAAAGGACCATAATATGTTGATATCAAAATCAACATGAGTGACTTTTATGGATTTCATATTTCCTCCTAAAGTTTTGATTTCAGCGAAATAAGTGACTTTTCTTGCTGACAATAGTGGGAAAGATGAGCGCTTTTCATATTATCGATCATTTCAACAATGAAAACAAAAATTTGTGAATTTATTAACAAACTGAAGGCTACCTTATACAACTTGAAGACCAATCCTCTTCTTGCCAAAATAACTAACGTGTTTCTCTAGAAAATAACAAGTCTATATCACAAAAAAAAAAATTCCTAATGAGTATCTTTTGGCATTTGTGAATGAGTGATTGACTACTAGTTCCGATATCGAAATATGAAAACCATCCTATAGGGGTCCCGATTCCAAAACATTGAAATGAGAATCAAATTGATTATACTTGAAACTAGCTTGAAACCGAATTAGTCGATTCTGATTCCACCCAAGAACTAGGTTTGGCTTTGTAAAAATCACATAATTGGTATAATATATTATTCTTATGAGTCTAGGAATTTTTTATTTTGTAAAAAATCAAGATGTATAAAACAGATTCTTAAACCAATTCAACCATGAAACCGACCAGTTTCATTGGTTCCCAAAGAATTAAGATGGCAATTCTACGTCAAAAGCTTGTATTATTTCGTCAATAACCTTACCAACCCTCGATTTGCTTCTTCCTTTTCTCCTTTTTGAAATTTATTTAAATTTGGGATAAATAAAATAAAAAATAGAGTAAAAAAAGGGGGGAGACGTTGACAGCAAAAGGCTCTGCCAAAGCTCTTCTATAAATAGGCGCAAATTCCTTGGTCTCAAATCCCAAAACCTTGAATAGCTCCCACCAAAACCAGGTTCTTGCTCCTCCAATGGCCGTACTAGCGAGGCAAGACCCTCCTCCACCATCTCCTGCTCTCGTGGACTCCGTCGATGAGATCACGAGAATCTACAGATCGCTCCCTCCACGACCCTCCATCGAGGAAGTTGAAGCCGCTGCGTCGGTGCTCGAGACGGTGGACTCCGAAGAGAAGGCGAAGCTGGAGGAGATCTCGAGACAGGAGCTTCCCAAGGACGTCCCCGCAGAGGTCTGCTCCGTCCTGAAGGAGGTGAAGAGGACCATGGTCTTGTTCCAGAGCCACGAGCAGAAGAAGGAGGCTCGGTACGTGATCGAGGTGGACGGGATGTTTCAGAAGTTCGACGAGCTCATTCAGAGAGCTTCTGAGCTGGTCTCTGGAGGCGGCGCCGGCGGCGACCGTAGGGATGTGAGATTCGAGGACCCAGTTGAGAGAATTGTCAGAGAGGGTGAGATTATGGAGCAGAATCTTGTGTGCGGCGAGGTTGATGACGAAACAGAGAAAGAGAGTTTGAGAAAGTTGGTGAAGAGTGCTTCCGCAAAAGCGACGATCTCTACAGGTTCGAGTCGGTTCGTTTCCCTTGGTTTTTCTCATCTGGGTTTTCGCCTTTTCTTTTCTATTCATGCTAGTTTTTAGTGTTCTTGATGTGACTTCTTGTAAAAGCAACTAAATTACAGGGCAAAAAGCAGAAAAAAGCAGAAATTCTAACTTAAACATTCCTGATTTTCATGCTTTCATTAATATCTAGGATCTTGTAGCAGTGAATAGTTATTGAATCTTGATCGTAATTTGTCATTCGTGAAATATCATTATTTTCTGTTGATGTGTTGTTTCGCTTCCGCATTTGAAGACTGAAGTTTCTCGACTTGCATTTTCAGTTGAGGTAGATTCTGAGAAATTGAGCCTAATGAAGGCGGCTGCCCTCATTGAGAACTCTGCAAAAGCCGGAGCTGAAGCCCTCGATCTCAGGGGGAAGTTGATGGATCAAATCGAGTGGCTTCCCATATCGCTTGGGAAACTATCTGAAGTCACTGAGTTGGACATATCAGAAAATCGAATCATGGCTCTTCCGTCCTCCATCAGCGACCTAAGGGCCTTAAGGAAGCTATCCATGAGCTCCAACCAGCTCATCAATCTTCCTGAATCGTTTGGCGAGCTAATCAATCTCCAAGATCTTGATCTCCAAGCCAACAGATTGCGATCCTTGCCTTCTTCCTTTGGAAACTTGTCTAGTCTTGTCAATCTCAATCTAAGCTCGAATGAGATGACCCGATTGCCCAATTCCTTAGGGAATCTGGAATCTTTACAGAAACTAAATGTGGAAACCAATGAGCTTGAGGAGCTTCCTTACACGATTGGCTCTTGCTCGTTGCTTGTTGAGCTAAGGCTAGATTTCAACCAGCTCAAGGCTCTTCCAGAGGCGATCGGGAAGATCAAATCCTTGGAGGTTCTCACTTTGCATTACAATCGAATCAAAGGGTTGCCTACAACTATCAGCAATCTTTCCAACTTAAGGGAACTGGACGTCAGCTTCAACGAACTTGAGTCCGTGCCCGAGACCTTGTCCTTTGTCGTGAGCCTTGAGAAGTTAAAAGTCGGGAACAATTTTGCTGATCTGAGATCCCTACCAGATCGATAGGAAATCTTGAGATGCTCGAAGAACTTGACATAAGCAACAATCAGATAAGAGAACTGCCGGATTCTTTCAGGTTCTTGTCAAGGCTGACAGTTCTAAGAGCCGACCAGACACCCCTTGAATTGCCTCCGAGAGAAGTAGCCAGACTTGGTGCTCAGGTACTGCTTCATTACTACATGGTGCAATTCTTTAGGTTCTTTATCAGATGGTCATTTGGTTAATACTCTCTTTCAAATCCTGATCGTCAGGCGGTCGTGCAATACATGGCAGATCACGTGGCTAAGAGAGATTCCAAGTCCAAACTGATAAAGAAGAAGAAAAGAAGGTGTTTCTGGTTCCGGTTCTGGTTCTGCTCGGACGCTTAGCCTAGTCTAACTTCCACAGAGAAGGACCTGGCCTGAGCCTTAACTGTTTCGCAATCTGTCCCATGTATATATCGGAATGTGTATGTCATCCTTATTTCTATGTCTATTTATTCAAGCATTCTGTTCTGTGTAAATCTTTGGCCGATATCAGTTTGTGATATCGAAATACTGTACATATTACAGTTCAATGCGCAACTTATGCCCATGAACATAGACTATGCTTGGTGCTGATCTTCTCATGCATCTGGACTTGTGGAAAAGGAAGAATTTTCTTCTCGAGTAAAGTCAATCTTAACGGCTTGATGTTGATTCCTTTGATCTTTACATGCCTTGACAGATGCCAACAGTATGCATCAACCAGCCCACAAATCACTTTAACTTATCTGTAATCTCACGGGGCAAAACCCTCACTAAACGGAGCTTGGATTTGACAGATGCATTGAAAAACCTACCCAACACAGCTCTTTTCTTAAGCTACAAGACAACGGTCTCCATCGTCCATTAGCACATAAATCCTTATCCTAATCCAACCGATAAGGACGACCTCGGAAGCCAATGTCTACGCTACTCCGGTACTGATACGCAAATGTTCTTCCCTTGCTCTACTTTTTTACTCTATTGGAGAGTCGTGGTCACCGACAAATCATCGCGATTATTCAAACATCGAAAGGATTCATCAACACCTAAGGCTAGGATTATATTCCACCTTCCCATGTCTTGCATGCAATTGTATATTCACGGAATCACCAGCTTTCCGCCTTTACAAGTCTACCCTCGAGCTTCAACTGGGGAAGTGCTATCTGCTGAACTCGACTGACCCAAATGAGAGCAAAGCAAGAAGATTTTCTAGTATAATCTTTTATGAGGAGAAGACCAACATTTCCAGCATAAAATATGGTTTCGGGCAATGACGCTTGCGGGATTATTTAAAGAGGGGGCTACCTAGATTTTCTTGCTGATAATCTCCTAAATCCAGCTATCGATTTTCCCCAAACCAATGGGCTCGAATTCGTCGATGGTATCTCTGATCTACATGCCTGGTTTCTTGCTTTGGATATGGAGCGGACCTACCTCGGAATCTTGGGGACAGGCCCGCTTCATAAGCATCGGGACATTGATTACGACATCTTCCTAATTCCTCGTAATATTCTCCGCTAGATGCGAGCACCTTCGCTAGTAAACGCTAATTAAAGCGGAGAACCACGTTTGGGAGATTGAGTTTACTAATTTTCAATCGCATAGGGAAGACGTCATTTGGGGTCAAGCCACAGAGAAGGGAAAACCGTTTACAACATTCTTGTTTATTTTATTTTTTTTTTTGAATTTTTTTTTAATTGAGGGACATAAGTGGTCATTATCTTTACAATTAGTATTTATGGAGACGCGATGCGTGGGTAGGAAGAAAACTATATTACGTGGGACAAATGTCACATAAAGAAATTATTGTTTGAAATTGAATCTAGAGGTAATTGGCTCAAGGGTTGGAATTTAGGGTGGGAAGTTCTCACCTTTGAACCAGATCGCCCACTAAGGACTAATTCCACAAATGACAATCACGAACTATCTATTGTGATCGATTTTTGGGTGGGTCTATGAAATGGTCTACATATATACATTGCCTCACACTCTGCTACTAAAAGTTGTGGGTTGTTTCAAGTAAATAAAAGATGGGAAAAATTTGCAGCAGTTCAAAGAGTAGAATCTAATCTTACATGGAGATGCGATGATATGCGATGCGTGTGTAGGAAGAAAAATATATTAAGTGCGAAAGATGCCACATAAATAAATTATCGTTTGAACCTCGAGTCGTAGAGAACCAAAAACCTGTTTCATACCATTGTTGTTTTTGAATTTTTTTTTCTCTTTTGAATGGAGATGGATAATACCGACTTTATTAATATAGATGTTAGTATTTGTGCACGAAAAAAGTGCGGGTGATAATTGGAAGTGCAATATGTCTTGTGTCTTCTAATATTATTGTTACACGTGATAGTAACAACTTCCACCTATTTCTTGGAATAAGAAGAATAGTTAGTGAGTGAGATCATCTAGAAATATAAATTTGACCTATATAATGAAAGACAATTTTGGTTGAATGAGAATCAAATCGAATAGCCAGCTATCTTATTAGCTTTAAACTTGTTGATGACAATTTAAGGCTTGTTTGGTAATCAGTTAAATAATGCTTGATTTTATTATTTTGTTTCTCGAAACAAAAAAAAATTTATTTAATAAAATTTTTGTTCTCGGAAATAGATTTAGGATAGAATTAAGAAGTGGAAAAAAAGTTGCTTATTTGTTCTTGAAGATAACTCCATAATCAAGTCCATTTTCTATTTTTTTTTTTCGTTCTGTTCTTCTCCTTCTTCCTTTGGCTGGTGACTTGGCCGGCGCCAGGGAGGCTCGACCTTGCTAGGTACTGGTGATGCTTTGAGGAGGTCAATGGCCAAAGGAAGAGGAAGAGGAAGAAGAAGAAAAGGAAAAAAAAGAAAAATATAATAAAATTATTAAAAAATTTAAAATTATAATTCATAAAAGAATTTGAAAATTTATCAAATGTATTCCTATCTTGGGAATATAAATTTTAGACAATTACAAGATATTTTTCAAATGCTCAAAAACTCATATAGGGAACATAATAAAAAAGAATAATTTCTAAACATAAATTATTTTGGAAAACATAATAGTTACCAAATAGACTCTTATTAGGTGTTAACATAGTCATTGGACGACCTCATTAGCTTCAGTCTAGGTCACCGACGACAAGATTATGTGCACCCAAGAGAGATTGACCTTTTTGATTTCCTAGTCGGAACAATAATAAGTGATGCATTTATCAAAAATAAAATAAATTTATTTACTAAATTAGGATATTTAATGAAATGGAGTGATGAAATTAAGGTAATCTACATATCATTTGGCAAATCAAAAAAAAAAAAAAAGGAAAAATCAAGACCATAATGGATTACGAGCATGGGCGATTGGTTTTAAAGTGGATCGGTTCCTACCGAATGAGAATGCTTGTTTCTCATTTTGTGTATTAAATCTTTAATCAATGAAAATATCAATAGAAAATAAACGCTAAACATTGTGATAAAATATGATTTGAGTATATTGACTTGCCAGCAAAAGAAACGTATCGGTCTATGTTTTATCCGGAGCGTCCTAGAGAATTATATTTCATGTCTTGCTTAGTGATAAATTTGGTATTGTAGACTTAAGACGTTAATTTTCTTAGTTTATACCTTATTTTCACCAAAAAAGGAAAAGAAAAGTATCGGTCTAGTCCGATAATCTGGGCGATTCAATCTGCACTCGAAATTAGAAACTAGACCATAATCATTGGTTTCAAATTTTAGAAATTGAGAGCTGCTTGGACAATTCAGCTTGGTTCGGTTACGGTGCTCTCCCTTAATTTCAAGCAAAAGCCCGGCCCAAGCCCGGCCTCCCGGCGGCGTTCGGGAGCTTTGATGCTCTGAATCCTGCGTCGTCTCTCTGCTCCTCACGATCGACCGACGCAACAGTGTCACGAATTCCGGCAACTTCTTCGCTGTCCAGTCGCGGTTTCGTCTTTAGCATCTTCGAGCGCTCGTCTGAGTACGCCGATGCGGACGTAGGTTGGGTATTCTATGGCTTGAATTGGATCGTCTTCTAAACTTCAGTTTTCTCTCTTTCCTTTGGAAATTCGACTTCTCGGTTTAGAGTTTTCGGGTGGGAACCGGAGCCTGTTTTGATCTGGGTTTGGGTGTCAGAATTACGGGTCGAGCTTTTCTTGCAATGGGAAAATGCGGCGAGCCATCGTTTGATGAATATCATAATGCAGTGCCAAGGAGAACTCCATCACAGGTCGCCGAGTCG
This sequence comes from Eucalyptus tenuipes, assembly GCA_014182365.1. Lineage (NCBI taxonomy): Eukaryota > Viridiplantae > Streptophyta > Magnoliopsida > Myrtales > Myrtaceae > Eucalyptus > Eucalyptus tenuipes. Next base: position 25,000,676 of record CM024540.1, on the reverse strand, counting down.
GCGGCGTGGCCTCTGGGTATTAATGAAGACGGTAAGAATCTTCCTGTAAAAGTAACTTGAGTAATCCATCTTTTGTTATGCGCTGCTTTGTAGCATTTGTAGCAATGAGCGAGGCAATAATTTCATGACAAAGAGACACGTTATTGTTTTGTTTTCTTGATTTTCTTGAACAACCACTAGGATTTGTTATTCATGGAAACAGTGCTTGAGCTTTGGCTACCGAGCTGTGTGGCTATGTAATGGTGACTTGAGTAAGCCAGCGGAGTTGGAACACTTCATGTGGATATCATTTTGCAGATGTGGAACATAGAGTTTTACAAATGATGGCAGCTACCCTTATTTGGAGTGGTTGTTTGTCCTGCTGTCTGAGATAAACCATGTCTTGGTCAGAATTTTTTTACATGGTTTTCTTGCAATAGCAATTGAAATTTATGGTAAGGTTCAAAACTTCATGAACCTTTATGCCATTTTAATTCATATTAGATCTGAAGGCATCATTTTAGATGAGTGAATGGGGAACGAAACTAGAGAAATTAGAAATGGCTTAGACTGACTTCCCATATTCTTTTGACAGGTAAATAGCATGATATATATAGTCTATTAAATGCATGACTTCAGAAACTGTACGAGGAGACGGGAATTACTGACCCAATGCAGATAATGAAGCCTGTACATCACATGGAATTTTCAAATGCTTGAAACGTATTGATGTGGAGATTGAAAGTGTAGAGACAATGTCCCAGCTGGCAGTGAAGAATGAAGGAAAGAGTAACGTCGGAGACAAATATGCATTGGCCTTTTGATGACATTAAGGAGGTTGAGGGTTGAAAAAGTTCAATCTAAGCTATTGGCACCGAATTCTTTCGTTGAAGATGATAGCATAAGAATGGTATCTGAATGCAAACGGAATCAGAGATTCATGGAAGAAGCAGAATATTTTTGTAAGTATCCGAGTACTAACATTCTCTCTAGTGAGAAGGCTGCTAATATCTTCGGTTTATGATGGAGCCAGAAATCACATGGACTGGCATAATGCAATTTCAACATGGCGACAAGCGAGTGGAAAAAATTCAGGCACTATGCATTATCTTCCTCTGCACATGTTTGTCAGTATGGGTAGTAAAGTTTCCACTCTCCCAATATTTGAACTAGTGTTAATAATCGCACAAACATGAGTTCTCAGTTTTTGCAATGCTTCTCTCTGCACACAACTTAAGCATTTTATAATGTCATGGATTTTGAAATGCTGGCCTTGGGTTCTTTTCGACGCAAACACCATGTCAATTGAAGGTGAAAAAATTGATCGAAAATTTTTTTATTTTGGATTTTCTTTGGTGGGGAAAACCATCTAGAGACACTCTTTGTGACTGCTCAGAAATGCTTACAAGGTGGGCATGATATTTGGCTCTGACCATGAGTTTCTTCTCCATGTTACCTTGTCATTATGAACCTAGCAAATTGTGGCTGGAACTTGAGTTGCTAATTTTTGCATTTGCAAGGCATCTAGGGATTCCCACGATACGACATGTCTGCATCTGATGGCATGGCACTGCATATCTGGACAAGAGGAAATGATTTCCAAAATCGTTTTGATTTGTCTGTTGAAAGAGGCTTTCTTTCATTATTGTTCATCCAAACGAATACTTGTTTTGCTGCTACAGAGACGTTATTTTCAGTTTGGGAATATGCCTAATGTTGAATTACCTCGAATTGGTACTGAGGCTATATGGATTTTCTTTGCATTGAGTTTATGGAGAGAAAAGCTAATGTTTGACTAGGAGATGCAGGTCCCTGTCATCTTTTAAAATGATGTGCAGATTTTGGCGGGTTCTCAAAGCGGAAAATTCTGGTTTAAGGTACACTCCAAAATCATAATCTTGTCTTTTATTTTGCCTAACAAGTCAAGTTGGTTGATTGATAAGGTTGCATTAGTAGACTTTTTTACGTGCGTGATGGTGATCTTCCTCCAGAAGACCTGCTGATATCATTCCAATGTCAGCTAGAGAAGTGGTGTGTAATGTGTATCCAAGAGGAGGTGTGTTTGGATAACCAAATAGAAATTTCAAATGCTGATGCTGCTTGAATCATAAGGGCCACTGGAGTGGTAAGGTTAGGTTTCTCATCTAAACCTCAAAACTTATCCACTGGTCTTTCATATTGTCTTGTCTATACCACTGATTAATGCCTGTTAACAACCAGAGAGGCATTGCTAGGAGCCACAGAACAGTCTGTTTTGTCCAGAAAGGCAATTGTGTATTTGCAGTGCAAAAAATGCCTAAATACGGACTCAAGGTAAGTATAGTTGGCATCTCGGATGCCCAAAGCAGGATGCTTTTCCTGGTGTTTTTCCATAAAAATGCGCTCCTCAGTTATTGCTATGAGACTTCTTTTTGGCATGGATGTTATGGAAATGCATTTAGGTGGGTTAAAGGGTGCTTAAATTTGGTCATCAGAGTCATGGCAGAAGTCTCCCTAACTCAACATGGGGAGGAATCCTTTGGACATTTCTAGAACTATAGCTGGAATATCCATTCGGGATCAAACTTAGAACGCGGAAAAACTGCCAAGAAATGGTTAGGACGTGTGGTCCCTTTGCATCCTTATCTATGGACCCGTTAATGGAGGTTTTTGTTGTATTTCTTTAACTTATAAAGGCCACACTGCCCATCCTTGGACTTTTTTCATTATTAGCTCCCTCTTGTCCCTCTCTGCCTTATTTTTCTAGTCTCTCTTTTCCTTTTCCCTTTTGTCTCATCATTTACTTACTTTTTCTCATATTTAATTTCTCCCTGCATTCCAGCCTCATGTTCAAACACACTCTTCGCAGATATATTCACAGAATATTGCTCATCTCATGCCTGCCTGCGTGCGCGAACGTTTGAACACACATTTGTACTGCCTTTTTAAATTGCGTGGCATGTGAGAATTCGCGAGAACAGTTGAATTATTCTGCTACTGTTCTCCACGCGCGCACGAATATTTTATTTGATGTCGTATATGGCTTCCAAACTGGTAATACAAAAGATCTTTCAGGATCCTTGAGAGTGATACATAGCAGTGGACTGCCCTCTGCCGCAACTGTTTAATCAAATGGTCTACGGATTTATCTTATCCTATGTATATGTGACAGAGGGAATTGTCGCTCCTAATCTCGACCAGTGTCCGCCTTAACATAAATCTTTACAATCCAGTATTTCTTTTGCAGAAGGCAACTAAAGTTGTAGGAAAGTGTTCAATATGATACCGACTATTCCGTTGAAAGATTGTCAGCTGATTCCAAGTATGTCATTAAAGCGGGATGAGCATCGAAGAGCCATTCACCTTTAAAAATTTCACCTATAATCACCCATTGCCACTGTGGATAGGACTCTCTGGTGCAGTCACCTCAAGTAAGGAACTCTGAATCAGGAAAAACATGGATGTACTAGTCTTGACTGAGGGAAACGTGTACTGCGTTAGGGCCTGGCATTTTTCTTTTAGGTAGCTGCCAAAGCACAAAGAGTGCAGGAATCAAATTGAACTGGCAGCTAGCAAAGCTTGAACTTTCCATCTTCTCTCTTGTACCAAACATGTTCTCTTACCATATACATATTTGGAGGGTCTTGTCGCCGCGACCTTCGTTAACGCACGATACTTGGCCCAAGAAGAATCCTAATACTAAACTCTCTGATTTTTTGCCTCGTTCTATTGGCGACGCGTGATATCAGCAGAATATCTCCATTCGCAATCATCTAGGGAAAACCGCGAAATTTGATGATAGATAAGGAGAATAAACGCAGGACCACCACCAACTAAAAAGCTACTGGCCATCTCAATCCAGTTGCAGACAGCGCAAAGATGGATGCGACCGACGGGCGAAATCGGCCGGTCGCGTGACGTGGGCTGGTTGGGACCCTTCGATGTCCGGAGGGGAGAGGAACCTGTGGCCAATGGCATCGCTCACATGCATGTACTGTAGGAAGCCAATGGGAGCCATAACAGCGAGAGGGAGGGGTGGGGCTTGAGGGGGCCACGGTCTCTTGGGAAAGGGTTGATCTTGATATGCCACCAACAGAGGGAAATTGGGTAGTTGATTTATCACTTCTACCAGAGCAGAGGAGCTAGGAGTTGAAAGCTTGGGAAGGAAAAGAAAGAATCTGATAAGAGAAGGCAGATAGGCTTTAGAAAGACCCACATGGAATTGCGCCTTAGGACGCGCGGCCTCACGTCCTCAAGGTCTTTCTCAGGGCCCTTGTGCCTTGATAATAAACCGGATGAGGCGGGATTGAGATATATTGGCTAATAAGATTAGTCGGGTGCTTTAAGAAGTTTGAACAACCTGGTTTGAACAACCTGGCGCTATAAGAGAGAGTTAAAAATCACTCATTTTGACGCCATTTTTCTCACTTACACCTTCCATTCATTGCCCCACCCCTTCTCTCTCTCTCTTTTCTCTCTCTCCCCACTCCACCTGCAACCTGGAGAGTGGAGAGGTATGCTCGTGCCCCCACTTCATAATGGCCACTGAATTTTCTTTGGCTTTGGCCTTTCAAGCATCTATTAATCTGAGGTGTGCGACACACTTAAATGCAATTGAATCGATCCCTATAGAAAATGGCCGGGTAGTTTAGGGAGAAATCGAAGCTTACTATTTCATTTTGGTAGTCAAAAATCAGTTCTTTGTCTAATAATCTGATATTCTATTGAGCTTCTGTTGCTCAGATTTCTTTGCTTTCTACAAGTTTCTTTCCATTTTTACTTGTGAAAACCGAGTCTCTACTAATGCATCGTGTTTTGCCATATGTTGTCTGCCAGATACAGATGTGATGGGAGAGAGAGAAGCATACTCTGAGTCTGAGATTGCAGAATTTTGAGAGCTTTGAAGAAGGCAATCCCTACTCTGCAGGGTCGATACAATGCCGGTTCCTCTCGCTCCATATCCGACTCCTCCAACGACACCTTATACTCCTCCGCCTGTGAATGGTACCTTCCGATTCTTAGCTCCTTTTTTGATCTTGGGAGGATTCTAAGTATGTCCTTCAATTGGTTCATCAGAAAATGGAGTTTAGACGGTGGACTCTCAGAATAGAACAGTTGAAACTGCTAAAGTGCCAGCTGAAGCATTCTACTTATGTTCTTGTCCAGTTCACTTCACTTATCGCATTAATTATTGAAGATTCTATGATAATGCCCCAAAACTAAGCAGATGGCTTTTGTATTGGCATTGGAAGGACAATGAATTAATTGCTAAATGGAGGATAACTAAATTTGCTGGTTTTAAGAGAAAATGGCAACTTCACTTTCAAGAGGATAAGCAATTAGCTGAGGAAGATTGCCAAAATTCCATTTTGTTTTTCAGTAGAAAATCTGTAAACTGCTGCAAGAAACCTCCAGCTTCACTTCCAAAAGTTCAGGACTATCGCTAATCTCTTGTCTGTTCTGGGTGTAGGAATTTCTAAAATCTGAAATGCACTTTGTTGGTGCTCAGGTACACAGAGCCAGCTTGTCTGTTCTGGGTGTAGGAATCTCTTGCTTTATCCGGCAGGAGCGACCTCCGTTTGCTGTGCGGTTTGCAATGCGGTCACTGCAGTTCCTCCTCCAGGTAACTTTCTTGGCCAGCAGTTTGTGAATTGTAAACTTTAATTAAATTATTCAATCCTCTTGATTATACGAAACAACTGAAGTCTGGAATAACAAATTAGTGTCTGTTCTTGTGTGAGTCATGACAGGCACCGAAATGGCCCAGTTGGTATGCGGAGGCTGCCACACCTTACTCATGTACATCCGAGGAGCGACAAGTGTGCAGTGCTCCTGTTGTCACACAGTCAACCTAGCCTTGGAAGGTATTGGATCATCAATGAATTTTAAATGTCATTGCATGTTCCCCTTGTTTTTTCACTTCGATCATCCAATATGTCGAAACGGGATGTTCCTAATGCTCATTTGATTCGTAACGCTTATTGAGGGGCTAATCTTACTCCGAATGGGTATTGCAACAGCAAATCAGGTGGCACACGTCAACTGCGGGAATTGCAGGATGCTCCTGATGTACCAATATGGCGCACGGTCGGTCAAATGCGCTGTTTGCAATTTTGTTACATCAGTTGGTGTGAGTCTCATTTTCCTTTCTTCTGACGTCTTTGGTGCCTATCCTTTGAAATGCCCTGTAATCATCCACCGAGATTTGCGCATTTCCCATTGGACTTTGCCGTACCTTGTCAATTCCTAGTATTTAGATGTACACAATTTGTTCGGTGAGAAATATCTACAAGTCAAGCACTGGATATCCTTAACCTATTACACAATGGTAAACTTGGGTTTTTTCTTGGATGTTGCAGGCTTCGTCAAGCACACTGGAACAGAAGTTCACCAGCTAGAATTAGCAATAAACCTACCGGTCACAGGCCTCACAACTCATGGTTAGAATACTTCTATCCTACCGCCGCCGCCGCTGCCACTGCACATCAGCGTCATGAACGCAAGCAGAGAAAATACCTACTAGTTTAACTTGTATAGAGTTAAAATCTTTTTTCCTCGCCGCGTGACCTTTCAATGAATAAGCAGTTTTCAGGTTTTGGCAGGTTTGGGCGTATGAGTCTAGTACTTGTAATGACAGAGACTCTCTCTCTTTCTGCTGTCAATGCATTTGGATAAGGAGAGGGAAAAGGGAGAAGAACTTCATTTTCCAATCTGCTTACTTTAACATGGCACTAAAGCATGTCCTCAAACACACGGCACACAGCCTTATCCTCAACCCGGCATTATCCTTTTGAAATTCAACAGAGATTCAATTCAACCACCAGTAAGGACAAAATCAGGCAACTTGTTTTCAAACGAAAAGACAAAGTTACGTGATGAAACCTGCTAAACGAACTCATCCACATTCTTAACAACAGAAAGACCACCTCAATTTGTGGAACTGGAACCGAGTCTCATTGGATAGTGATTACACGCGGCCTCTCTTTCTCTAGATGGAGACGTGTTTGCGCGAGGATCACGGCCTTAACCCACGTGACGAAAGCAAAGTTTAACGTCAACAGCATTGATTACTTTTGATGTTCGAACCCTATGCTGGATTCAGACAACTTGAGAGAGCTCCTTTGTCCCACCACTGCCGACTAACACGATTTTCTTTATTTTTAATTCAATATGCACACCAATCTCGGGTGTCAACTGGCTAACTCTACGCCTAAACAGCTGCGGTTAGGACCCTTTGAGCAGGCATCCAGGATGATAGTGCTTCGACAACAATAATGAAACTGCCTTATATTCATATGTATAGGGTTTATGTTGGCTTCGTCAGAAGGCTCCCATAATTTCACATCAGCTCCAAAAGAATAAGTTGCGTTGGAATCGAGAAAGTTTCGTGAATTTTATAGTTACATACCAGGAGGAATAGTGGCCGCGGTTCGTTGAGGCACTTCTTCGATGGTCCCCGTCCACTAGCCAGCTGGCCCATGAATTCTTCAGATCGGGCCGGCCAGACGGAATGGGCGGGCCCTACTGACCTAAATCATACAATTAAATAGCTGAGGCAATGAAGAGTCATATGGTGGATATGTTTAGGAACATAATAATCTGAGATGAAAATATGTCAACATGTACTTGGAGGTGATGCCTTGGGTAGGGGACTCTGCACATTAATTCAGTTTTTCAGAGATACAAATGCAATCTAATTAAGGAAATTTCCGTTTTTGAAGAACACGATTCTCTTCGGGGACTGACCATAAATAGCTCATTGAGATACACAAAGATAAATTAAAAGCTCCCTAGCAATGGACACGAATCTTTTCTTCTCACACAGCTCGAGAAGTTAGAAGATATGTTTAGACGATTGGCCAAATTCAATAAAAACATGCTTTATCATTTCTTAATCCTTATGATGTTCTGTCTTGTAACAAGTTTGATGAAATAGGTTCCGTTGCATAATCTCAAACTTGAAACTTGATCCAATGTTTTAAGCGTTTGATAATGGGTAATTAAGGATAAGAATAACATGAGTGTCATAACTTTCGTATGACATTTACTTGAATGTCATAACATTTCTTTGCCCAGTTAAGTACCAAATCAAAGTAAAATTGATCATTTGATTGCCATTTCCAACAAATCGCATTATGTGGATTTTTTTTTCCTATTTATTTTCCTTTTCCTTTTTATTTTTATTTTTTGCTTTTTTCTGTGCTGGTGCCAGCCATGAAGGTCTCATCTAGACTAGGCAAGGGCCACAAAGGCTTTGGGCAAGGCCATCACCAACTGCAGGTGAAGGCCTTCATTGCCTTGGTGACAACTAATGCACTCAAGTAAACGCCGCATGAAAGTTATGACACTTCTAATATACTTACCCTAAAAATGCTTACACATGGGTCCCTTGAAGGGGTAATTATATAAATATTTGGAAAAATTATCAATTTAGTCTTATACTTATAGTTTGGATGCCAATTCAATTTTAACTTTCCAATTTTGTCAATATAGTACTACACACTTGCACAATATTTAAATATAGTCTTTCTTGCCAATTGTCGTTGCAAATTATGACATGGAAATCAACAAATTGCTTATGTCAACATGCGACCTATGATGATTAGACACCACGTCAATGATTTTCGGTGACAATTGGCTGAAAAGATTACATTGAAATATGACCCAAAAGTTTAGGACTACATTGACAAATATAAAAAGTAGGGTTGATTAAGTGGAATAATTAGTTGTTGACAAGAAAATTATGACAATTGTAATTGCATTAGAAGACAATCCAATCAAACATTTGGCAAATGCATTTTTTTTCGTCATTTCTAAATGCATTGGAATTTCCAAAGAAAGAGGAGAAAAAAAAGGTAAAAAATAATGTTAAATCTACGACTTGTAAGAGATATTATGGTCAATTTAAGGTAAAATGGAGGTAGGAAGTCAAAAAATGAATGGAAAAAGTGCAAGCCTTTATGCATTTATCCTTTTCACATAATTGCTCATCTAAATATTAAACCTAACCTACTTATTTATATTTGAATTAATGCGAGTAAAATAAGAGAGAGTATGATGGATTTCTTGAGTCAAGGGCCATATGGTGGTTGGGAAAAAGGAGAGGCGAATGGGGTAATTTATAATTAATGCTACTTATATATTAATACATAATAATTTTTTTTTTTTAGGATATTTTAATTTTGATCTTTGCTGAAAGTCAAATTTAAAATATTTTGGATTTTATATACAATGAGTCTCATTCATTAGAAGTACCTAGTTTTATATATATGGTACCGCATTCTATTAATGTCTTATAAAGAATTAATTAATGCAAGGCATTTATATACATAGGACCTTTATGGCAAAATTCATTGAGATAGTTGCATTGGCCCTCCCCAACCCTTTTACTTATAAATAAAAATGTTGGATTAAAGATAATAGGAATATCATAATTTTTGCATGGAGCTTACTTAAGTATCATAACTCTTTTTTTTTTTCCCACTCACTTAAGTGCCATATTGGAGTAAAATCGATAATTTGAGAGCCAATCTTGACAAATCGTCTTATGTGGATTTTTTTATTATTAATTTTCCATTTTGCAAGGATTTTTTTGAATTGTTTATTAATTGTTCATGACAGTACCAATGATGCCATGTAGGACGATCAGTGTCTACATCGGATTTTCTGGTGAGGCGATTCACCAATGGTACTTAAATGATTAATTTTTCAAAATTATAATACTCAAGTGAGCGGAAAAAAAGTTATAGCACTCAAGTGAGCGCTGTACGAAAGTTATGACAGTCCTAATGTACTTATCCCGCTTATCAAGATAGACATAGATAAATTAAAACCTCCCAAGAAATGAATATGAAGCTTTCTTTTGACACGGCTTGAGAAATTAGAAGATATGTTTAGATGATTGGCGGAATTCAATACAAACATGATCTATCATCTCTTACTTCTTATGATGTTCTACCTTGTACCGAGTTCGATGGAGTAGGAGTTCCATAGTGTAATCTCAAACTTGTAATTTCATTCAACGTTTTAAGTGTTTGATAGTAGATAATTAAGAATAAGAATATTATGAGTGCCAAAACTTTTGTATGATACTTATTTGAGTGTTTATAATTTTTTTTTGCTTACTTAAGTGCCAGATCGGAGTAAAATCGATCATTTGATTGTCATTTTTGGCAAATCTTCTTTTGTGGAATTTTTATTTTTTCTACTTCTTTTCTTTTTTTTTAATGTTGGTGATAGTCACCGACAACCCTTGTCGACCACAAAGGTCTCACCTAGACTAGGCGAGGGCTATGAAGGCTTTGGGCAAGGCCATTGCCAGCTATGGGCGAGGGCCTTTGTTACCTTGTCGACAATGAATGCCTTTATTAGTGAGGCTGCGAAGGCCTCACCTAGGGCCATTGCGTCCTTGCCTAGCGCTTTCACGGCCTCGTCGATTGTAGCCCTTGCCTACACCGGGTGAGGCCTTTGCGGCTGGCAATAGCCATTGTCGGCACCAAAAAAAAAAATAATATATATATATATATATATATATATATATATATATATAATAACAAATATAAAAAAGAGAAAAAAATTACAAAAAATGTCAACGTCAGTGCTGGCGGTGGCACGTAAGACGACCAGTGTCCATGTCTGATTTTTCGGGGAGGCAAACTGTCAATGATATTTAAGTGATCGATTTTTCAAATTTGTGACATTTAAATGCGCAAAAAAATAATAATAATTATGGCACTCAAATGACGATCCTACGAAAACTACAACACTATTATTGTTCTTTATTAGTCCAGGTATAAGTTTGGAGTCCTGGAGTTCATTGACCCGGTTGACAAAAGGGCCCCCATTACAAAGTACCATTTTCAGAAAAATAACAAAGGAAAAAGTTATCATCTGTCAATGACTAACTTAATATAGTTTTGATTACAAATAAAAGATTTAATAACATGAAAAATCCTAAATTGATATGCTGTGACAAATTTATATAAAATTAATTTTTGGGTCCCTGAAAATCCCAACATATTTATATAGAACCTAAAACCATGAGGGGAAATTAAGGGTTTATGTTCAGATAGTCGAGATTGAGTTAGGAGAGACTGCCTTGCAAAAGTGCTCACGTTCAGTCTGTTCCAAAACTGGGTTTGCAGGGGGGCCTAACGTTCAATCTGATTAAAAGTTCAAATGACTCAATCTCCATTTTGTGAGCACGAGCAAGATTTCTCTGCGCACAGACCCCATCTGACTCAGCGCATTAGAGAGACAAATCTCGGTGGATGTTCCTTGAAGATACGCCAGATGGCGTCCTTGCTTTTTTTTTTCCTCTATCGTGCCCACACTACCACTAGCCAGACAGCACCGACAGGGTCACGGACATCGGCAATGGACACGTTCGCCACATGTTGTCCTGTAACAAGGTTCCGCCGAGTACTCTTCAAACTAGCTAAACTAAGGAAAGGAAAGATGATGAGGCGATCCGGCGAGTAGGAGTAAGCATGATTCGGGTTAGGTCGGTCCACTCCTTAACCTTAGGATCAACCCGCTTAATGCCGATTCTTAATTTTTAAGGCCGATGACCGACTCTATTGAGCTTGGGACCGAGGACCGGGTTCGGTCTGGTTTTAGAGTTAACTCGGGATTAATCGATAATTTTTTTTATTTCATTTTTTGTACTTCCTGAAAAGGCGACGAAAGACTGGATCGACCTAATGAGTTCGGTCTGGTTCCAAGGTCAACCCGGGACCAACTAATAATTTTTTATTTTATTTTTTGTACTTCTTGAAAAGGCGACCGAGGATCGGACTAATCTAATGGGTTCGATGACAAGGGAGGTCAGCTGAGAGAAGCGAGCGGCGAGTGTCGAGTGGGGTGGGCATCAAGTGTCGAGCGGCGAGCAACAAGCCAGGTGAGTATCGAGCGATGAGCGGCACGAGTGACCCAAAGCGAGCAAGGCGAGTGTTGAGTGGCGAGCAGAGAAGTTGTTTTTTTCGATTTTGGCAAATTAAAGACTAAGATGACAAATAATATAGAAGAGAACGGGTGCTAAAAGAGGATGCCGTGAGGACTCCTCACAAAAACATTTTCCTCCTTTATAAATTATGGTTATTGATGCTGTAAAATACATTAAAAATATAAGTTATTAAAGAGTAATGTAAAATTACTTGAACTCCTCACTAATGAACCATTTAATCTTGTTGAAGTTATTTGTTTTAGGGTTTTCTATATATAAAAAGATTATAAATAATATATTATATATATATATATATATAGTTAGTCAGGATTGGTCCGAGTTGAACTGACCCTGAATTCTCAGGTTTGAGGACTAATTCGTACAACGATGGTCCAGGAATCCCAAGACCAAGGACTAATCTAGTCCCTGGGAATCGGATTAGGACTAGTAGGGTTGGGTTAGTCTAGGGTCGGTTCAGGGTTGACCCTAGACCGATGCCCACCCCTACCGGCGAGGGTTTTGAAATCCTAAAAGAGCCTCGAGAGAGCTTGACGAGGGCGCATGCGAATTGGAGTTCAGCTGTGATTTGCATGGTGAATGTGCGCTGTCGATGCAATGCAACGCAACGTTGACGGGGCACACTTAATCATATCAACTTTGCGTCAATCCGCGTCTTGCGGGTTTGAGGACGAAGAAAGGGCGCAGTTTGGTCAAGCGTGGCAATGATTTCGACCACCTAACACCGTCTTGGTGGTTTGGTGGTTCGTTGTTCATATGATGTTGAGCTGTTTTATATGTACGTGCCAACCCACGTTGATTAATCCTCAAAAACCTAGGATGATTAGGTGTGGCCGGCAGATGGTGGACCACAAGAGAGCTTTTACGTAATCTTGAGAAAATTATAAAAAAAAAGTAATATATTATATGGATGTTAGTTTGGTTTTAACTATTTTAATTTAACCAATTTAGTCATATAACTTTTCACGATTTGTCAATGTAGTTATTTTGACTAAATTTTGGCCTGTAATTGTTGACGCGAATACTGATTGTTCAATGCGACACGGTTGGTACTGATGTTGATAATTTTTGCATTTTCACAAAATTGTATATTTTAAAGAAAAAAAAGAAAAAGAAAAAAATTGAAAGAAGAAAAAAAATTAGAAGTTCTTTTTAAAATTATTTATGTGAGCTTCGACCATGCTATAGGACGTCTGACGTCCCCATTAGCAATTATTGTCTAAAATTGGCATGAAGAACTATGTTGGCAAATCTTGAAATTGTTTAATACAAGATAATTGTTTAAAAATTCCTAAGCCTATTGTACAACGGTTAATTTAGTCATAAACCTTTCAATAATGTCAATTTAGTTTTAAACCTTTTGATGATTCGTCAACATAGTCCTAATCCTTTTTACAATTGGCCAATTAAGTCATTTTTGGCCATTTGTGGTTGAAACTTGCTAACGTGACGATCTAGTTAGCGTCGACTTTCTTACATGATATGGCTAGCATTGATGTTAACAATTTTTAAAATTTTTCTAAATTTGATTATTATTTTTCTTTTCGTTCTCCTTTTTTTCTTTGCAACTCTGGGCCAACGATCTCACTTGAATTGGTGAGGGCGTTGCCCCCTCATATTTGCCAAAAAAAAAAAAGGAAAGAAAAGAAAAGAAAAGAAAAGAAAAGAAAAGAACAAACAAAAAAATTCAAAAAAAATAATAAATTACAAAAATTGTGTATGTCAACGCTGGCTATGACCATGTGGGTGGGCTACGTAAGTGATTTCCTACCAAAATTAACTAAAAGGATTAAATTGAAAAATCATAAAAAAGTTTAGGGTTACATTAACAAATTGTTAAAATATTTAAGATTAAATTGACATAATTGAAAAATTTAGGACTAAATTGACTGCTGTACAATAAGTTTATGACTCTTCGTACAATTTTATCTATTTATGACTAAATTGATCAAATTAAAAATTTTAAAACCGAATTGACATACATACTATAAATTTATGACTTTATTTTTGATAATCATCACTCTTCACATTAGTATGCTGTCTCACAAAAGAAGCATCGCGTGATATATATGCCTCGTGCCATCGCGGAATAGATTTGAATGTGTCTCGGGGCTGAAAAATCGACGAAAGCCGCTAACCCGATGGGGATCTAAGAACATGTCTCGGCGAAGAGGAGCTGAACAAATTCCTCTTTTATAATCACGTGAACTTGGGATCCACAGCATCGCGAGTATGGCCAAATACAAATTCTATATTTAGGTTTGAGCATTCGATGTCACTGCAAACTCTACATTGAATACAACCCGCACGAAAGCGCAATCATGTCGTAAGCTGAAGTCGGCAAATTTCATTCGCACTAATTTCCAGCTCCCAAGAGACATTCTTGCGTGCGCTCCAACGGCTCTTTCGGCCTGCACGCGCTCTCACGAAAGTGACCCAAAAAGCATTAATGGCAAACCACCAACGCTCTTCCCCCTCTTCATCTTCGCCTTTACATATGTACTTTCTCTCTTCCTAGCCGTTTCTCAACTCATCTCATCTCTCAACCTCTCTTTCTCTCTCTCTCTCTCTCTCTCTCTCTCCCAAACATCTTGTGACTGTCAGCTTAATCTCATAATTTCCAGGAGCTTCTCGGTCGAGCTCCAAACAGGCCCCTAGATCCATTCTCTCTCCCCATGGATTGCCTGGTCTTGCCGGTCTCGATCCTGAGAAGGTGGTCTGCGGGTTCGAGATCGGGCTACCGGCCCCTCTTGGAGGAGACAGAGCCGACGGCGGCGGTGAAGGTGGTGGTGGGGAAGGAGAGGAAGGAGTTCCTGGTGGACCCTTTCGTGTTGGAAGAGAACCCTTTCCGGGTCTTGATCGATTCGGCAAGGCAGAGAGAGACGAGGAAAGAGAAGAGGGTGGTTCTGGTGGACGTGGACTCCATCTTGTTCGAGCACATGCTGTGGCTGATGCGCAACGATTCCACTTCTCTGTTCCAGCTGAATCTCAAGGACATCATTGACTTCTATGCTCAAGATTTTTAGAGAGACAAGGGGAAAAAAAAAGAGGAGAGAAATATACATATAGGTTAAAACACTGATCGAGAGATTGTAAATTTTCTTTTGTTATAATGGGTTCTGTGCAATCAATACATAAGCGTCGAATACAATAGCATCGTGTTATTTTGAAGCTATAGGGTTTCTCTGGCCCCCTTTCTCTTTGAACTGTTTGTGCTTGAATTTTGCTTCATGTTCTTCAATCTATTTATTCACCTTTTCCATCTTTTAATTGAATTTTCTTTTGGGTTTTATGTTCTGGACCTCTGTTTTGTCCATGTGATGGGCTTTGTTTCCCGCCCAAGGTAATGAAGCCCACCTAGAATGAGGTTTTGAAGAGATAGGCTGGGCCGACAATCAGATGAATTGGGCCTTGAGGCTGAAGATTTGTCATCGAAAGATGTAATAATCTATGAATTCTAATGCTTGGGACCCAAATGGGTAGGCTTTATGTGATGGAATGACAAGCTAGGTCGTCTAATATGATCAAGAAAACATTAAATCATAATCAACAAAGATTTGTCGCCGAAAGATATAATAATCTATGAACTTTAATGCTTGGGACCCAAATGAGTCAGCTTTGTGTGATGGAATGACAAGCTAGGTTGTCTAATTTGATCAAGAAAATACCCAGGAGTTCAACGTTTCATCCTCAAACCATTTCTTTTTAGGGATTTTGCACTTCCCTATCAGAACCCATGAAAGGAACAGAGTTCAAGAAGCAAACAAATAGAGAAGAAGCTAAAAGCGATCAACAGATTAATCAGAAAGTGAAACCGAGATCAGGTGGTGCTGACACGAATCTATGAACTTCTTTCTGACCTTTGAGGAAGACAATGGGGGATTTACAAAAGCCGTCTATAAAAAAGGGTTGCGATTCGGCTTCAAACTCCCGCAAGATATTCAAAACGGAGGACAAGGACCCGAGTTTCTATTCGACCCAGCAGCAACTGGAAGCTGGACATCTTTAGTGTTGGCCATGTAACCATGTCACGATTGGATGGAAGCCCCGGGAAGGAAACGTGCTGCGCATCTTTCGGAAGCAAGTGGACGACCTTGGGATCACGCGATGGCTGGCCCAGCTGCGATGATCTCCCTGTCCACGCTTCCTCCCACGACTTGGCCTAGCCCGCCGTGGAGACCGAAGCGGCAAGAACGAACTGGGCGGCGACAGAACCTCGAGAACCGACCATAAATCTAGCCGCAGCTGGTTGCAGCAGGCTCATGTCAGTGATAGTACCGGTCATGCTTAGTGCACGCCCCGCGCGTAATTGGCGATGCGGTCTATGATTGGGCCTGGAGACTGTTGGCGATCCCCCGGTCACGATCACCAGCGGCTTCGGCTAGTTTTCGGAGCTTTAGGCCTGTGCCATTGGCTGGCATTGATCGTGCTAAGCTCTAGGGTTTGGCAGGGCGCTCTGTCGTGGGGGGTCCCCGCCGGAGAAATTGACGGTTGTGGTTGTTGCAAGGGTTACATATTCAGTCTGATCAAGCACTTGTTCACCCATTTTGGTGATCCCCACAAAGACTTGAATCAATCCGAATTTTGTGGATGCGAACAAAAATTTTCTCTACATTTGGACAATCTAAAACTCATGTTGGGGGTGCTATAGAGAAACAAATTTTGGTAGGTGTGCTGCAGAGATGTGCCAAATGGTGTCTTAAATTATCTACGCTTTTCCCATAAACCACAACGTTCAAAGAGTTATTGATATTTAGGGTAAATAATATAAGCTCCCCTGACTTTGGGGGTAATACATGTTTGCCTCTAAACTTTCTAATACCATACATTACCTACTCAAACTTTCGTTATGATATAGCAACTAATCATCCGTTATATTTTCTGTTAGCACGTACAATGCACATGACAAAAAAGGCATAAAAGTGTATTTTTCCTCATTTTTCTTCAAGTAAATCTCTCTCGTGCCTTTGATTTTTGTAAAAATGAAAAAAAAAAAAGGAAAATAGAGAAAAAAATTACTAAAGTATTAATATCAATAAAAATTATTCGTAGCTACATTAAAAAATAAATGTTGTCATATTTGATGGATATATTAATGGAAACAAAAATGAGTAGGCTCAATAGAAAAAATATCAAATTACAAGAATTAGATACTCATTTTGTAAATTTAAATGGTTAATCAAATTTTAGAAAAGATTGATCACTTGAAAAATGTAAAAATATCACTTACAATTTTGGTTAATCATTTTCTTTTATGAGTTAAGGGACCATTTCCTATTATATATATTTTAAAAATATTTTGTTGATAAATAATTTTTTTCTTATTAATTAACTCTTTAAAATTTTTAAATATTGTTGGCCTAGTGGCTTGGGTTAAATAAAAGCAAAAATATATTTTCCCCTTAAAAAATAAAATAGCATTCAAATTTCAAAAAATTATAAAGAAAAAATCATATGTGAATCTACGCATTACTATTTGCGTGTAGTAGCAACTTACAAGTTTTAAATTTAAAAATAATCAAAGTGCGTAAGCCGTAAGATTTAGATTAAATAAAAGGCAAAAAGTAAAAGTCAATCCAAATAGGGTTAATTTTTTAACAATTTTATTTAAGCTGTGTTTATTCTTTTTCTTAAAGCGTCATATTTAATTCTATCAAAATGGCTATATTTATCAATTTTATTTAAATTCATCATTCAATTTTAGTTTTTATACTCGTTTACTCTATTATTAGTATATTAGTTAATTCACTTTTCTTCTTTATTCTTTTTTTTTTTTTACATATAATTTTAAAAATAAGAGCAAAATAGTAGTTTTACCTCCTAAAAAAAATGCATTGCACATATAAGGAAAAATCACGAAGGGTTAATGGTTATAAAAAAATAAAAATTCAAGTATATCTTGTAATAGTTGAAAGTTCGAGGCATACATGTACTATATCTAAAGTTCAGAGGGGATCATATTAACTACTAGAATTCTTGTGCACTGCACGTGGGCTGCACAATGCTTTTGGTCTATCGAATTATTACTTGAAAGTCTCATTTTGAAACATAGCTTGAAAGAAATAGATTTGAAACACAAAGCTTACCATAAAGTACTACAAGGGTTTTTATGTTTCCTCCTCCTACAAGGATAATTAGCCATCCTGCATTTACCATTTTTTATGCAGAGTAATCTCATGTAATCTATGACATTATTAATGTGGTTATCGTGGAAAACTAATTTATATTTCCTATGTCCATGACATAGTAGGATCATGGTCTTAGCACGATTGAATACTAGGGGTGGGCGATTTCAAGTTCCGTTCAAGTTCTTGGTGGAACCTATTCATCGGAATGGGTTCCCTAATTTTTGGAATCTAAAATCTATCCTATATGCCTAGAAACCTGAAATTTATCCTGTCACAAGTTACGGGGTCAGTTCTAGTGTCTATCCAGGTTTCACCTATACTATTAATTGAATAATTGTAGTGAATCATTCTTCTAATAATCACAATATATTACATCCACTTATCACAACTTTTCCATTATCTATCCACATTTTACTTGTACTCTTAATTGAACAAATTTTGTGAATTATCACCTTTAATAGCCACCATTTATTACAATCCACCGACACAACTCATATATAGACACACAAAAATTATGAAGTTTTAATCATAAATATCGTCGGAAATGGAAGTTCAAACCAGTGGTTTTATATTACACATTCATAAATGGACTTCAAGGAATGCCATAGGATTGCACAAATATGTAGAACAAGAAAAATACAAAAAATTGTTTCAGGTTTTCGATTTGGAATAAGTACCTTAATTTTTGGAACCTGAAACCTATCTTAGATATCCTAGAACCTGGACCAGTTCGGTTTTCAGGTTCTTGATTCTACCTTGAAACTATGCTCACCCCTAGTGAATACTATAGCAATATGGCATGACATCTAGAAGTGGGAGAAGTATTCGAGAACTCGGTGTTGTGATATCATGGTAAATCAACTGGGTGCCCCACATAACCAATTATACTATTAACTTGAGTTCAAAAGCGGTGTAAAGGATACTTTTTATTCTTCATAAACTATTACAATGACTGCATTGTCGATATTAACTTCAACAAGTTACTTGAATGATAATTAAGTTTTCTATATAATTTCCTCTTGGACGACATAAGATTAAAGAGGTCATGATGTTATTATTAGTATCATGTTAACCGATTTACCCAGACTGAAATTACTTGTTCAATATTTTTCTTACAGGTAATGTTGATTATGAATCTCCAGTTTATGTTACAGTTGTTAACTTCATTAAACTAATATAGTAATCTACTAAGATTAAGGGGAAGAAGTCAAAGATATGTTTAAAGAAGAAAGTTAGCAATAATTGATTAGCCCCATATTCGCCATATATGTTGCCACTATCATTGTAGTTGCCTGGACCACAATCACTGCCACACTGTCCACATAACAATAAACAAATCCTCGAAGAGTATGATTATTGATTTGATTATCGCAAATTGCATTTATACAAATACTATGCCAATTAAAGAAGTTCTTAGTAAAACTCAAGAATCATTCGGTCGTTGATTATTTTCAATAGCAAGAGGCTAAAAATGTTTATTCTTATGAGACAAGCCGGTCATAGTTTTATATTTTTGCAGTATGCTTATCTAATCTAGGTCGGCATGTTTAGAGCAACTATCAACCTCTTTAGGGTTCCAAGAACATTTTGTTTTCTTCCTCCCATATCACAACCCGTTATCCTCGATCTAACCGAAACCAAAATTAGCATCGAAAGTATAATATAACCAGAAAGGTCTGGTTAGAGTACTGATTTACAGGTTCTCTTCTTTGACCTAAATTGAACTTTTGAAGAAATTCACGAAGGCCTAGTATCAACAAAATAAATGGTAATTAGCAAAGCAAATCTAAAGCCTTTTTTCAGCAGCTGATTGGCGATGATGCTAATTGATTCAGCTACATCAAACCTAATCACCAGTCAGGCTTAAATAGATGAAATATTTGTGTCTACTCAATGTCGTTTTAGCGACACCTACGACTGGCTTAATTCATCCATGGCGATTAGTAGCTCTTGCAACCCTTCATATTGATCATGTAAATCGATTTGTGTCCAAAAATGTGAAGTTAAAGGTGTCTGGGTTGAAAATCACTTTGAGGGAGAATTATTTGTGAGGGAGCATCTTCTGCAGATCATTAAGGAATCAAATTCAGTCCTCCTGAGATAAGCACTAATTATCCTTTCACCAATTTGTAATTTCTAATGTTGGAAGCGAACATTTTATGTACAATCAGCCATATAGTGAGCAACTCAGCAGCAATCGAAGAAGTGGAGAATAAAGACTTTTGAGTACACTACAGAAATGTTAACAATATTTAAGTGCACTTCCCGTGGAAAATGTATGTAGAACCCTAAATAAATTAATGAACCTAATGACCTCATTCACAAAAGACCGGAGAAGGTGGGTCTTGAATAGGATATGATGCAAAAGGTTGGAATAGCTGCCTTTCGGACAATTTGGTGCACCTATTAAACTAATGTGATTGTCTAAAGCTAAAGAAAGCAGTTAAGACTGATCTCTTTCATTTATTTCTTTTATTAAAGAATGAGGTACAAGCCCTTTTCTTTGAACTACTGAAGCTGGAGGAGTTTGCGTAGGTTTTAAAAGGTTACTAATTGCAAAATATAGGTGAATTTGCTGGTGAAGCTGGGTTTATGATTTTGTTGAAGGAAAAAAAAGGAAGTGAAGGATGGATAAAACCAATCACAGTGCACGAAATAGACGGTTTAATAGAGCGAGTTTAGAAATAATTAATTTACTCTGGGTCATTCATTTTGTCCTAAAGTTCTGCTACAAACACCAACAAAGAAGGCAAAAGAGACTGAACCAATAACCTAGAGAGACTAAACAATATTGCTTATGTTCACTTCGAAAGCCAAAAATTTAAGGAAGATAGAACGCGAACCGTGCTGTGCTTTGTGCGCTTATACCCACGAGACATCTGTCCAAATAACTCAATATGCACACAACGCTGTCTATGAATTTTCCATTAAAGAAGATCAATGAAGGAGACAATAAGTTGTTTTTTAAAGAGGGAAAGCTAGGGGTTGTATGTTTTAGGTGAATTCCTAAGGAATGATATTCTAATTCAAAACAAGTCATATAAAAAAAAAACAAATTCCGAGTTTCAGAAATCATCCTCTAGCAATGATTTGAAACCGAGATCTGTACAACTATCTACTCCGAAGATAACCCAAAGAAAATCATGTCATGTTTCTATGCTTCCTGACCCATGTTTCAGCCTGGTTTTGAAGCTACAAGAAGAAGATGAACGGGCATGCTAATTAAACTCCTAGCTGTCCCTTTTCCAAGAGATCACCTGAATGTACAAATAATTCCAAGAATAATATGACGCAATACAAATAAAATTACATAGAGAACTACGCGATGTGAACTCTTGCACTTTCCTAAGTTGCAATTACCTATTTTTTTGGGATAGGTGACTGGACTATATAATCACCTTCTAGTCATCATCTAGCATTGCCAAAAGGATTGAAGAGCCGACCAAGAAGGCATTTTCGGATGGAGAACAAGATTACTATGGCTGAATCTCAAAAAACCAAATTCCGAGTAAATCATTGACTGTTAAAAATGACAGTTACTACCAAATGCTAGCAGTTCTTATCTCCTTCGAGCGAACCCGCTGCCTCTAGATCATGTTTTTCAGTGCTGTATTTATTATGTTGCTGAAATCAATGCACAGCCAAAGCAATGACATGTCCCGAAAATTCAATAAGAGTTAAACTAGATTCGGACAGTAATTTTGTTAGTACTTAAAAGTGCATTTGATACATGAGCGGGAGAATCACCTGGCCAGGCGTTTATTATTTAGTAATAGAAATAGAAGGTTGACATTATAATGCAACTAAAATGTCTCCAAATACAATCAACAAAGCTGCTAAAACACATAATTAGTAGAGTTGAATTAATTCTCAAACCATTTCTCGTGAAGGAGTTTGCACTTCGACATAGTGATCGAGAAGAAAAGACTATTTTCAGAACCCAAAGAGGAACCAAATTCAAGGAGTTACAGACAAAAGAGAAGCTAAAAAAGATCAACAGAATCAGAACGTCAAACCATGATGATGGCACTAACAAATCTATGAACTTTTTTCTGACCTTGGATATTAGCGTAGCTCTTTACCAATCGATGATCAAACTGCAGCTTTCCAATCACCACATCTTTTCTTTCTTCCGTTTTTCCTCAAAATGGAGGACGAGGACCTGTATTTCCACCCCACCCATCAACCGGGAGCTGAACTGTGTTGCTGTTGTTGTTGGCCATGTTACCGAGTGGCAAATTGAAGAACGGAAGGCCTGAAGATGGATCCGGAAATGGGTTGTGCCCACCACTCGCGGCCGCTGCCGCTGCCTGCATCTGGATCTGCTCCTCCTCTTCTAGAGGCAATCTCTCGTATGCAACGTTGGTAAAGGACGCCGCTATCACAATGACCGGCCCGGAGGCGATGAGCTCGCCGACCACGCTCCCTCCCACGACTTGGCCTTGGCCCCCGCCAGAAATATTGTCAAGCTTGTGGCGCCCGGTGGAGCTGGTGGGGGCAAGAAGGAGCCAGACAGTGACAGAATCTCGAACCGACCGTGGAGCGTCACGACGGATCCAGCCGCGGCCGGCTGCCGCAGGCTCACGTTGGTGACCGTCCCAGTCCCGCTCAACACACAGATTCCCCGCTGCCGCCGCCGTGCATAGGTAGCGATGCAGTCGAAGACATCGCACCCGTTCCCAACCTCAAGAATGTGGGCCCTGAGGCTGTTGGCGCTCTCCCGGGTTATGATCACGGGCGGCTTCGGCTTGTTCTTGGATCCAGGGGGCCGGCCACGGGGCCGCCGGGCCACGATGTCGCCGGTGCCATGGCCGGTGTTGACAGCGCCAAGCTCTAGGGTTTGGTGCGCCCCTTCGTCATGATGGTCGCTGCCGGAGAATTGATGGTTGTGGTTGTTGCTGATCGCTTCGTGGTCATCTGATTCAGATTGTTGGCTATGGAGGTGTAAATCGGGTCTCTGAAGCTGGTGGATGTTGAATCGAGAAGCAGTGCCTAAATCCAAACCGGCCATGCCCACATCAACAGGGAAAAACAACAGAAAACAAGGAGCAAGAAAAACTATTTAAAACTTTTATTATAAGAAAAATTTCCTTAAAAAATCACTTCTGGGTATTTTATTGTGAGATAAGTGGGATATAATTACATAAAGTAAAGAGAAAAGGAAAGTGACTGAGGAGAGAAAAAAGGACTGATTTGAGTACTGCAACACAGATGGAGGATATATAAAACGAGAACAGATATGAAACAACTCTGTCAAAAGCAAGAAGAGGATAGGGAGGAGAATTGAGATGAAGAAGAAAATGGAGTGCAGACGAAGGAAAAAGGAAGGGAAGAGGTGAGGGAGACGGAGAGAGAGAGGGAAAAGAAAGGCGGGGGGGGAGAGAGAGAGAGAGAGAGAGAGGCGAGGCGAGGAGAGGAGAGAGAGGGAGGTTCCTCAAGAAAGAGCCATTTCTCATACAGCCCAAAAGTTGAGGTATACATAATAAAAAAACTTCAAGTGGCGTTAGCTTTGTTAATATTATTTTAAGAGAGGAAGAAGAACATGCACTAGATGACGAAGACACTCTCGTTGCTAGCGCGTGTAAGATTAAAAGAGAGAGAAAAAAAAAAAGAAAAGAAACAATCTCGACATTTATTTCGGGGTAAATAAAATCTTGACTAAACTTGAAGAATTTGAAAGGTGGATGGAGAGAGAGAGAGAGAGAGAGAGAGAGAGAGAGAGAGAGAGAGAGAGCAGTGTTTACATGTAAAACATTTGTTAAAAGTCATTAGTCAAACCATCGTGGGACTAAAGGAAGACTATTAGGCTCAAGTAAAATGTGATTTTATTGGAAGTTAGATGAGAAAGTCGATGTGGAGACAAACATATTTTCGATATGCACTCACGGATTGGTCAAACCACACCTCTTTCCAAATTTGACTGCCGCGCATTCATACGTTCTTTTGGTTGTTGTGTGTGTCTGTGTGTTTCTAGAGTTCCGGAAAAGGTCCAAGTTCAACATCGTCTTTTACTCAAGTTGAGAGTACTTTTGCAGCTATCAATTTACATGACTAGCTCATTGTAAGTTACCATATGCAAGTTATGAAGAAGTGCAAAGAGTATGCTGATTCTTTTCAAGTGCTTGATATCGAGAATTTTTACTAGCTTAAAGTATTAAACCGATCAAGAAATCTTTTAAATTCCTTTCTCCACATGTTACTATGACTGAACTTGTATCATGGGTTCGGGCCATGTTATTCTCAATTCTCGCAGTTTGCCTTGGCATGGAATTACTTTTGTTCTTGTTAAAAAATTCAAACCCAAGAGTTTAATCTATAGGTAGGTGGAGGGAGATCACATTTATATAAAGAGTATATAAACTCACAGACAAGTAATGTGGGATACTTTAACACACCCCTTGCGTTCAAGCCAGGTTAGGAACAATAGGGGAAATTTGACAAATGGTGCCCACACAAGGGAAAAAAGCTAGGATGAAATTCAGCCGTGATACTATGTTAGGAAGTCTAACCCAAACGTTTAAGTCTTTAGTTAAAGGGAGATCACGTATATATTAATAGCACATAAATCTTGAAGATGAGTGACATAGGTCGGAGTTGCGAAAGTGATGATGACGACCGTGATAGATGAGAGAGTGAGAGGTTTCTCCGAATTCCATTGTATTAGATGAGAATTCTCTGAAAAAGTACATTAGGGTCTTTCAATCATTAAGGGTTTTCTTTACGCAGTATTGTAATTGAATCTAGACCTTCAATTACTCGTCTCCTTAAGCCTCCTCCATCGAATAAATTGAAGATGTTAATTTACCCATGAACAAAAACACGAACCCCTGCTCCCCCACGCCACCTTACCACACATACATCTTCATAGCGGTGCAAAATTTCCTCTTCCCTAATCAGAATTCCAATCTTCTCTTCCGCTCGTTGTGAAAGACAACCGAGAAGTTTCGGAATTAGACTTTCAATGTTTTCTCCCTTTCCATCTGAAGAGATGCGCGTGCCCATAAAGCTTAGGGAGAGACCTTTTGTTTATATATATATATATATATATTTTTTTTTGAGACTATGGAATCGAATCATATAATATTGGCCTCGGACTGAATAAACCCTTGAATAAAGGAAACATATGTGTGGATGGGGTTAAATGATTGATGCCCCCTCCCCCTTCAAAGGTTTTTGTGTGGACTTTAATATGTGCTTTTGCGAGGTTGACCGGGTCAGGGTGGACAGACTTTCGAGGAATTTTTTTATTAATCTCGGAATTCTTTTTCTATTTCAATTTCATTGCCTTTTCTTTTCGACCATTGTACGCACATAGGCAACATGCTGCTACTATTGTGCAGATGTTTAAAGTTGACAATCAGCAATATAACTAGTGTAATCTAGCTCGTTAGATCATCTTCATCGTGATTCATGTCAACCAAGTCCGAGTTGGCCGGTGGAGGAAGGTGGTGCGGCAGGTGGGTCCACTGCACCGTTGCCTTGTATGTTCTCCACTTGGGACGGCCCATTTGCTTTGCTATAATAGCTTAATCGACTCGCCTTGTTGAAAATCAAATATTATTTTTTATTGATGGCAACATTAGAAAATATGATGTGATGATGTAATATAACTTCCATCACATTAATTTGCTTATAGCCAGCATTGACCAAAAACAAATTGTCTGATAGGTTAAGCTAATCTTGCAAGCTTTGCTGGGCTATAAAATGTTGATATATGAATCGGTCGAATGATATAATATGTACCCATTATGTTCATTTTTTCACATTAGAAATTTAAATGAACAGATCATATAAGTTTATCTAAGTCTACCTTTTTGAGAGTCCACCAATGGATTAATAATTTATCCCAGTGGGAGATTTGCATAGAAAGGCCTCTTATACAATTGTTTTTGCTTCTATCTATCAATCTTAAAAGTAAGATATGACTTAGTGGCCGGCCTTTAATTATAATTGGCACTCCCGAAAAAGCCTATAAATTAGGCATTAATAGGGAACGTCTTGCCAGCAACCACGTGCTCGGAAGAATCCTAGATTGATGCAACTTTCTCATTGGATTAGGGTTTGTCTTAATTTTTTTGACTTTTTTTTTTCTCTAGGTGGGCGCAGATTTTTTTTTTTTTTTTTTAACATCTAGACAGATCCGTGTTATAAATAACGATGGGGCCAAAAGATAAAAATTAAAGATAACCAAATGGTAAGTAAATGCTATTTCTGGTCGTTTATGATGTCGCCATCTCGAGTACATAAGGTTGTATTTTGATGATTGATAAATGCCTTCGAATAGACAGCAATCTTCATAGCAAAACCGCATAACCCGGCGCAATCTTACTGAATTTGTACTTTACTAAAGCTTCTAATTAATATTTCCGACAAATTTTACTTTTTCCCCCTCTGGTATTGCGGCCGGTTGAGGGGTCTACTTAAGTAATTAATGGGAACCAAGATCATTTAATACAAATTAGTCAGCCGTATAATTAATAATGTCTTGGCTTTTGTAGAGATTAGATGGCATCATTTGATCTGTTGTAGCGGCAAAGGCCGAGCGACTTATCTTCCTCTTGGGAGGGCAAAAAAAAAAAAAAAAAAAAAAAAAAGCTTGGGGTCGTTATCAACTCTGACCTGGAAGTTGCCGACGATAAACTGAAAATTAGCGATGAGAATTGCCTTTCGTCTTTGACAAGAAGGCGCGTGGGTAGAGGGAAGGATGATTAGGAAGCACGAGTTGCAAATCGTCAAATCTAATTATGCGAAAGTAGCAATTAGCAGTTAGGGCTTGGAAACTCCATGCAGCTGATAAACATTTTTCGTCCAAGCAACTCTTTATTGGTACCAAGGATCTTCATGGGTGCGTCTAACTGGGAGAGTTGTTGAAAGGTTAATCAAATGGTTATTGTCCTATACTTATATGCTAAATTTTGAAAAGATTGTGTATGAAATATGAAAAACCGAAAGAGAATAGAGGTGATTGGCACACGTGATTCAAGTCATTAAATGAGCATTAGGCTTCGTATGTTCCATGAAAAATGAATTATTTATAAAATCTTTTTTTTTTTTAAAAAGTTTAATCATTTGTATTACTTATAAAAAATGAATGAATGAGAAATATTTTCATTGTTTAGGAAAATGTTTAGATATAAACCGTTATCGGTAATGTAAATAATTTTCATTACCTAGGTGATTATTTTTAGGAAATTATTTTTCCAAACATTCATTTTTTACGAAATAAATGGAATCTTAGTTTAAGAAAGTTCTGGCAAACTCTTAGAGTTCTATCTTTCCTAATATAAACCTTGCACGTTGCAGAAGAAGTGCATACTTTTATAACAAATTAACTATTTGACGCCCCTTTTGTATTTGTAGCGTTTTCTCCAACATTTGAATTGATTTTGGCAAGAACTTCGATTTTGAGAGTACTACTACTACGTTAATCCGACGTACAATTTACTCCACTTCTTCGTTTTGTTTATTATTTTTTTCCTCCTAATTTGACAAGCTGCCTTTTATATATGTTTGACACGATGCTTGCTTTTTTAATGTAAAAACGCATCTTGTGGTTGGGGTTTATCCCAGAGAATAAAGTATAGAATTTCAAGACAGACGTCATTAAAAAATTAGTAAAAAGGAAACGGCGCCGAGGCGAGAATAAAGAAGTCACAATAAACTATACTCTCGTCCCTATTAAAAATAATAAAAAAATTGGACAGGCGCAAATACTTTAAGTATTCTTAAATTGATTATCTATCACATTTTCACCATCCTTTTCCAGACTAGCTTAAAGTTTATGGAGTCCTGCTTTTGAATTCACAGTGCCAAAAGGGAAAGCTTTAAAATGACTACTCTCTTTTTCCCTCCCCGCAATCAAGGGTCGCCTATGTTTTCTGTTTATTTATTTATCTCAAAAACTGTTTCAAGAACTAATATTCAATCGAAAATGAGTTGCTCTTCTGTTTCCGGACATAGAGGACTTATCATCAACTAGATTTTATAAATTATGTTCCCGATTATGATATAGGGACACCAGCCTCGTGCGCGCGTGTAGTTTACTAATAATAATTGTAAGTAACACTTGACATTGTTTTACTAAGTCAAGTACAGAAATGTCTCAGCTCTATATACACTAACTATTTTTTAATCGTTTTGATTAGTTTTCACTTACGAATAATCATCAGGATGCTAACAACAGCCATTCTATTGCCTCCTATGTCTTATTTATTATGTTTTTGTAATTATTTAAAAAGTCTTAAACCTATCGATAATTTGCCAATATAACCCATTTAGCCAATTTTAGCAGGAAATTGTTGACGTTAGCTGTCTTAGTGGCATAGTTGGCGCTAACATGGATAATTTCTTTCAAATTGTTTTAACGATTTTTTGAATTAGTTATTTAATTTTCTTTTTCTTTTTCCTTTTCTTTTTTTTTTTCCCTTTGATTGTGGCTAGCGAGGGTCGTTGCCCTTAACTAGCCTTGCCCAAATTTGGACAAGGTCATCGAGGCTATGGGTGAAATGAGCCTTGTAGAGACCATTGCGGCTGTGGCTGAGGACTTTGCAACCCTTGCTGGCCATAGTGAAAATAAAAACAAATGAAAAGAAAAAAAAAGTTGAAAAAAATTGTTTACATAATATGTCACATAAGACAGCTATCATCCACGTCTATGATTTCTAGGCAAAATCGACTGAATGGATTGAATTGGTCAAACGTTAAAAGGTTTAATAAATTGATCAAATCGAAATATTTATTATTAAATTGACATAAATATAATAAATTTAAAACTTTTTTTTTGTAATTTTCTCTTATTTGTTATTGGTCATATCACAAGCCCATAAACATTGCCCTAACAAAGCAATTCTTTTTAGAGTTTCCAAATTTGGTAACTTGTCATTATGACAACCAGGGTGCCGTCCTGACCCAAAAAAAAAAAAAAAAAAAAAAAAAAAAAAAAAACAGGGTGCGGACATTTTTGACTTCTCATCTTGAGCTAATTTGGAAAGAGAATGCTATGTTTATCGCGTTTAAACTTCAAAATTGGTATATCAGGTAATATGGCCCACTTGCTTAACCATCTACTTGCATGCTGCCATATCATATACTTTGCCAATTTCGGATTCCAAATTTTGGCATGCTTAACTAGAATTTTGCTCGTTTTGTAACTGTTCAACTTGAATAATCATTGGAGATGAGAAGTGAGTTGCAACAAATGCTTCGACGTTGGCACTTCTCTTCTCTTTCAGCGCTGCTAATTTTAACCTAGAAAAGATGGCCTTCGCCCCCACCGAACTGTGCCTTATCTTGCGTGCAAACAAGTAGGGTTTGCAAGAGCGAGGTTAAGGAATCGAAAGCAAGTTGCGGAACGAGTTGAGAGAACGACAGAGAGGAAGAGAGAGTTCACGTGCGGTCTCCGAGTCAAAGGCAGAGACGATTAAGTGCAGCGTATGGCTGCCGACCACGAGGCTGCTGCCCATCTCCATTGGGAATTGTTCTCATCTTCAGACCCCTCCTTGAATTCCTGGAGTTTTTGCTCTTTCTCCTCTGGATTTTGTTGCTTGTCATGCAGAAAATTGACAAATCGAAGTGCTAACTATAATTCCCCTTCCAAAGATTAATTGGTGTTGTGAGTCTTCTCAAACGTGACGCTTGGGAGCGAGGAAAGTGATGGAGATGATGACGAGCTCGCCCAAGAAAAGACGGCAACAGTGGTTAGAAAGCAAGTTGTGTTGTGGAAAATACGACGAATCATTCCAAAATTTCCCTCCTTTCTTTACTTAATGATTTGCAATTTTGAAAGTAGCACTTTTTTTTTTTTTTGTTGAATTGAAAATACTGCTTTACATCCTCTAAATTGTCCATGTCATTTTCCTTTTTCAAAAACTACCCCTAAACAAAATCTAAGAACGCGCATACCCATCCAAAGTTGCCGCGTGGCTGCCATATGTAGCTACGGCTTGGGGAGAGACTGCGGATGGTGGCCAACGGTGGCGTATGGTTAATAGACATTTTCAGACCAGGATTCCGATATTAAACCCGTGTGTTATATGAAGTTTGAAAATCTTTTTTGGATTCTTTTTAGAGAGAGGATAGTTTTGTTTTTAAATTTATCTAGATTAGGATAAAGGAGCAAAATCACTTTTTTAAAAACTAAAAAAGTGATAAAGGAGTTAAAATTCACGACATTTCCCCCCGTTTTATGGTACCTTAACACGTGTAATGTGTACTACATATTAGAATTTCCCTTCGCTTGAGTTCTGAACTAGTGATCAAGAAAGGAATCAAACACTTGATCTTAAAAAATGAAAATGCCCATCTAGCTTAAACATACCGGACTACCCTTTTTCTCCTTTACTGGTTAATGAGGGGTGTTCCTAGTACCAGAGCCAATCCAAATCACAATAATTTCATCTAAATTCTCTTCTCACTCAACCTTTGATAGATTGAATACTTGAGCAAGTGTATTTAGAAGACAAAGTAACATACCAACACAACATGCACAAACATGTTTATAGATCACCAAACTAGGCTATAGAGAGACCCAACTTCCACAAGACATTATGAATTTTGCAAGGAGAGAAAATTCTTATCGGTTCTTCCTTTCTTGTAGTTATAATCAACCTTACATGAAAGTTATGTGTATGAAGTGGCAAACTCAATCAAGTTCAAACCAAAACATTGAGATCAGCCATATTCAACAAGAAGAAATTGACTTAGGGAATGGCCCTACTCATCATTCACATCAAAATACTACAAGATTCTACATTCTATATTATCTTCATCATACTCGTTCAAAGGAAAAAAAGATGCCTCTCTCTCTCTCTCTCTCTCTCTCTCTCTCTCTCTCTCTCTGCCTAGTAGGCAAGGTCTTGACTTGGTGAATGGACCTTTGATCTGTCCTTGGGGAAGACACCCCCCAGTCACCAACTTCTCATATGTATCTCCCACTTGTCGCCATCAATATGTCAATTGCATCCATCCCCGTGCGGGCATGTGCTTAAAAGTCAAAACCGAAAATGAAAATTCTAAGATATACATTATAATACGTGTAAATGTAATATGGGAATAGGTGCTTACAGCTCAATCCTCGTCTCCGGTCTACAAAATGGAAGCCCACTACCTTAAAAGGTATCGTGAATTTCACTCTCTTCAACAATGCTTTCTTCTTTAACAAAGAAAGGGAAAAATTTGATCTCCCTATACTTAATCAAAACCCTAAACTTTGATGCCAACATCTATAAATCTATAAATCTTACCTTTTAAATAAATTTAAAATACTAAAGTGGGAAGGGGTATGTACTGTTGTAGATATAAAATGGAACTGCAGAAGACACTAATAATCATATGTCAATGATTACTTCTACCACGATAAGAATATGCTACACATGCCCACGAAACAGGAGCTAAAATCCCTAACTAAGGGATTTTCCCCCCTTTCTTTTTCTTTTTAAAAAGATAATATTCGAATCATACAATTTAATTCTATAGAGCATTGGAAAAGGCGATCCCTGGTCAAAGCACCGGGCGAGTTGAGACCTGCTTAGGGGAAACGGGGAGAAATAAAAGAAAAACCTAAGTCCTCGTGTTTTGATCATTTCAAAGTGCTGCGTGATACATGACCCGGGACAAAGGACCACGTCCATGTACCGATTGACCAGCTTGAATTATTGTTAGCACTAGGCTCCTTGTGATTCCTCCAAGTAAATGCTCGCGTTTGCAATCTAACTACGTTTGCTAATTCGTCGTTTTCCTTAATATAATATTAACAATATCTTTTAGCTAATCTCGGTGATAACAATGAGGTCCGCCAATCATAGTGCGTGACCCCGGACATGAAGGAAGTAATTAATTGCCCTGTAATCGAGCCTTACATCCGAGGACCCCCCCCTTGCCCCTCCTTTCATAATTTGTTTATGAATTATTACCTGGAAATTAGGAAAATGAAATTCTTTATTAGAATCCTCGATAGAATATAGTACTCCCAAAATGTTGGTTGATGCGTAAATCTCACACGAAAGATGAGGGAACACTTACTGTGTTTTTTTTTTTTTTAATTCCTAGTGTATGGTTAAATTAAGCTGTCAGCGATGTGGTGGATGAAACATTAATTTAATCTCTTGATTTCATCGCTTAGCTACCTCCAATTAGATTCCATGATGTCCGCAAAGTTACCAGACAGGAGATAAACTAATCCTTTAATTGCTCTTCAAACAAGTGTACCCTGTACCCATGTAGTTACCACAGAGACACTGTTTAGGTGGATATTATATATTAATTGCGCACTCCTGAATTTGAGCTCTATGTTTAAAGTCTTTTCTGCATTGATCGTGAATGATAACGGATTTGGCTTAACCTCGGATTATTAGTTCGACTAATCATTGTGTGATGAGCGTTTTTCCTTGATGGAGCTCTCAAGAAATGATTATTCATTCCAGTGATATAAATATAGGATATACATTTAAACATTACAAAAAAAGGAGAGGCTGAGGACCGGCGTACTTTGGGCATTTTCTATTGCATCGGAACATTTTTTTTTTTTTTTGCTTTAATTTGATTACTATTTATTATGATGATTAATTTTAGTAGTTTACTTGTGCATGCCTCACCTATTCTATATTTATATTCCCCTTTCCTGTATTGCATTATAATAAGATGCACTTTAATTTTCAACGCATACAGAATTCTTGTTAAATATTATAAAACAGTGAAAAAAACCTTTTTCTTAACTCAATTTAGAATAAACAGACAATAAAAGTGGCTCGGAGCAAGAGAAACATATAAGTTAATTAACCATCACATGCTCTCGACAACAATTGTCTTCTTTTTCTTGGAACATATGTCAATGTTTTATTTTATTTGTTAAAGAAAAGGGTTGTACGATTATAATTAGGTTTTCATTACGGACTTGTTAATAGTGCTTGGTCTCTTGTTTAATTCTCTGAGGCATATTTTTTGTCTTTTCAAGAAAACAAGAAGCCGATTATGGATCCTTTCGCTAGATATGTCGAAGTCCACGGATGCTCTCAACATGTGAATGAGGAGCAATTGCACGAAATCGACATTTAGACTAAGACAACTCAACTAATCGATGAAATCGACCTTTTCTTAATTTTTTTTTTTTTTGGGTTATTTGACTTCTCTTTTTATTAAGTGTCGAAATACCGGTTGCCCCCTTTACAATAGAAGTTATGGAACGTGTGAGTCCTTTAACAATAAGTTCGGACAAGGAGATCAAATGAGAACATATACGGAATTCGATCGCATCGTTTGAAAAGTTAAACATGCTCCCATTTGTTCGAAAAGTTAAGCTATGGGAGGACATCATGAAATATGTATTTGAAAAAGCTAATGAAGTCTCTGAAACTTGTACATTGAAATCCAGAAGATGCAAGATCTCCATACAAATATTTCTGGGCGCTATAACAAACGGTCCTTAATTAGCAAAGACGGATTATGTAACGAGAGCTTATCAAAGTGAAAGTTCTGATCAAAACATCTACAAGTTTTTGTAGAGCTTTGGATTCATCAACGTTTGAAATAATAAGCAACAACATCGATTAGACCCTTCACTAAAAAAATGCTAACCTAAATCCAAGTTGTACAAACGCCACACTTTTAAAATCAATCAATCATAGCGCAATGTTCCCTTGTTCTTTTCAAAAAGGGGACCCGCACTAAACATGGGATTACATGAGCAACACACCCACTAGAGCACAGATTCCCTGTTGCCCCATGTTAATCAATTCGAAAGGAGATTTAAAGGACAGAATCATGGGTTCCACACTTAAACCATAACAATGAGCGAACCACGTGGCTGATAATGACTGTGTTGTCGTCTTATGATTTATATGGCGTGGGCTCTATTGTCCTGCTTGTACAGCTCGTATCTTGGATAGTATTTATCTGAGGATATGCTTATTCAAACGTCATATGACGATCAGACGACTTAATATTTTCACTCTGAAAAACTCTAAAATAGGAGGTAATCAATCATTATCGCTCCATGGGATGCTATAAAATTGAGATTAAAACTCGTTCTCAATTCATATGTAAGCAAATTGAAATAAAATAAATAGAGGTTCTGCGAGAAAAGAAAAAAAAAAAGTAAGAAAAAGATCCAAGTTTTGTCGATATCTGCGAGCTCAAGACCATGGTATGATTGCAAGAGAGTCGTCTCTCTCTCTCTCTCTCTCTCGTTTTTGTTTTGTTTAACACGCTTTGAAGATGAGGATGAGTCCGTCTTGTTCTGTCCGAACATGTGGAAGAGGAGGCAATGTTGGGCTGTTAAATTCTCGTATGTCACCCTTTTTAGGGGACATTGTTCTTTAAAAGGGTCCTAAAAAAGAGGGAATCAATTAGTGTGCAGTTTCCAGTGACCTTAGAATCATTCAATTTAATGCTATGGAACCAAAGTACAAGATGCTCGATTCCACTTCATTCATGTTTGTTCATCTCACTTTCATGTATGATTGGCCTCTCTTTTCCCATGTTGGTTGTGATTTCTGGATTGCAGCTCTCATCATTTTAGCTCCCTGAAACCGTGTGTGTATATACTTGGGGTTTGTGTTTATTCTTGGGTAACTGAGAATAAAAATAGGAATGCGATTTTCCTCCCAAATATCATAAAAATAAATATTTCTATGAATATTACATGTCAATGTTTGTATACCATGGAAATTTTTCGAGTATTTCTTGCTCAATAAAAACCAAATACAATGTTCCTAAAATTGCCATGAAAAGAGTCACGTACTTCAAAAAATTAAAAGAAAATGGGCCAGAATTAGCTGCTGCTCACTAGGTGACACTGCTATAGAAAAGAAATGATGTACTTTTTTGGAACTTCGCTATTGCGGTTCATTTGCTCCTAGTAGGTTCTCTCTCTCTAGTGTCACAGTCAACATTGGGCTAGCCAAATCAATCTTTTGCTAATTAAATTAGGAATAAATTTGGGCTTGCAAGATCCCCAAAATCGTTATCATTGTTTGCATGAATTAGGCGCTTGTATTTCTCTTACTTATAGAGAATTAGTGGCCCATTAGCTGAGTTTTGATTGCATCGTACTAAGAAGAGTCTAAAAAATATCTGTAATGACATTTTATATTATGCATTAGCAGTGTTATCATTGAATTCTAACGAGCCTTAGCTTCATCACTTAAGTCATCTCCGGGTTAGGAGACTAAAAAGTACAGCGGCAAGTGGTCATGTGCAATGTACGGTGCAAATATCAATGACTTTTTACCTTTTCTCGTGCTAATATGTTTCGGGTTGTTGCTGTTATTATTATTCCCTCTAATTCATTGCCCCACGTGAGCATAGGCCCAAGGTGTGATACAAATATTGATTCGAGGGGTCCACTCACTACTCCTAAAACAAACCAAGATGATTATTCAAATGTAACCCTTTAATAAATAAAAAAAATTAATAATAATCCACAAAAGTGAAAGAGAAAAAAAGTTGAGAAGAGAAATGAAATCCCTAATGTTGGAAAATGGCCCATTTTGTAATAGTCCTGTATGGTCGGTCGAATTCAAGTTTCGACTCAAAATTAGATTGGACCATATGAATCTCATGCATATTTTACACTTTGAAATTGACTAGAATGTTCACACGCTCTCTCGCTCAAGTTGCCAGCAAAAATTGGACTCATATGTCTTTTCAAAGACAAAGCGTTTAGCCATTGACAGACAAGACCAATCAATTGATCACATCACAGTTAAGATAAGATGGAAAATTCTACATGGTAAAGAAACAGTTTTCAAATGTCAAATGCATATGAGTAGTGATCGGCGGTCAAAGGAAGAAGGAAATTTCATGGTTGAGATAGAGACAATGAATCATGAACGATTTTATTATTCTGTAATGGATTTTTTACGAGGTAATGCGTTGATAATTTACTGAAAAATTCATGAAATTACTAAATTTTTTTGAAAATTTACAAATGACCAACCATTTATTATCGTTTACTTAATTAGTACCACCTAAACCGGTAGAGGAATACTTCTTGTGCTTGTTTTTGGAGACTCCGTAACACAACACTGTGCTGGCCCAATCTGTGAAATGAGCAGCCCAGCTCAAATAGTCAAGCCTACAAAACTTTTTGGTGGTTTGGCCCATCAATTGATGGTAAATGCAATAGATCACTAAACCCTTCATTTGCCAAAAAAGAAAAGGCTAAAAAGAAAAAAGGAGATACAGCTCATATGGGAACAAACCTACAGGAACTACAAATGACAACTCAACTTTCTGCTAGTTGAATCACTTCAAGATTAGAAACACGTGAATTGCATTGTAATAATTCTCTCTCATCGTGTTTTTTCCTTCTAAGTGTGTTACTCAATCAACCAATTTCTTGATAAAAAACAACAACCACTTTATCATTGTGATTAAGTTTTTATCTCATATATATCGACGACTAATGCCTACATAGAATCTAATTTCCTCAATAAAACAATTTAAAGGGAAAAAGAAAATTGAAGCATCTCATTGGTGTAAAGTTTTAGGATGGTTTCACACCATTGAACGATTCGAACCTACACGCTCTTTACAAGCAAAAAAAAGAACAAGAAAAAAATCATAATTAGCCCGTTTTCTGAGATTGAAAATTTGGAGACAAGCTTTGACAAAAGAAGGGAAGAAAAGGGGAAAAAGGGTTTGTCTAACCTCAAGAAAGTCATATCAGCCGCTAGTCTCCTTGCCTAATTTGATTTTGTTATTTTCTTTTCGTCCCTCCCGTCTGTCTTTTAACTCTTTAAAACAAGATTTTCCAGCCAGGGAAAGTTGTTTGTATTGAAGAAAGATACTATGTAACTTGTAGTGGAGACTTAGACTTCTTTACGAAGGAAAGTCTTTACTGTCGAAATGGATGAACGAGGCTCAGCAGAAGGAATTTCGACATCAGCCGACATGAATATCCATCTCAATAACAAGATCTATCATTTGCTGGGAAGCAGGACAGTTGTAAGGTATTGGCTTAACCAGCAGATTTCGGGACTAACGAGGAAAATTACATAAGAGGAGAAGAAACTACGGTTAAATTTGTTCAATAGTCAAATACAACTCCAGTTTGCTGCAGTAGTCAAAGGCCGTCGCTTGAAAAAAGTCAAAAAAAAGAAACATGTGCCGACCGAATAATTCACCATTCAGCCTAAAGCTTGTAACGTCTAGTATGTACTGGCATCGGGTGGCAGAACAAAGACCCTAGGCGTTCTCTATGCAGTAAAACAAGAATGTTGTCTGAACTAAATCAGATTTAAGTGCCGCTAAGTAATTCTTTTATCGTTAATGGCAAGGTAGAACGTGTGAAAGTAGAATGACGTATTGGTTAGATCATAGTTATGTTGGATTAATCGTGCTTTCATGATACAAAAAGCTTAGTCATCAATAAGGACATTCTCGATGAATTAATGTAATTTCGATATCTGAAAACTAAAGTCCATAGGGTTAATTCTTTAATGACGTTCGATGTGTTACTTTGCAGCAGTTTCTACTCATTTCTGCCCCAAATTAACTGAATGCCCTTGTGGAGTCGATAACAAATTTATGACAACGTTTTCGTAGGGGCACCTGGATATTTGCAAAGCCACTTGTTAATCTCAATTAGGTTTCTTCGCCGACAAACGTGACTTAGTAATATAAACCTTTGGATTCAATGCATGCGTTATTCCGTTTCAACGGATATAGGTAGGAGAAATTAATCGTACAAATGATTAAGCTCGAGCATGTTTTCTCGTTGTTATGCAAAGCAACAAGGCAGCTACCACGAACACGTAGTTAGAGTACTCACTTCGCTCGCAGGACAATACAAAGAAGAAAAGCAGAGTTCCATCTTGACCTGCACAGATTATCATGAGTCGGATCTATTATATTGACGAGGTTTTAATCAAATTACATCCTTGGTGACGCCAGGTTGATGTTACAAATGATAAGGCAGAGGTTATTGCTTCTTTGTTTGGGTCGTAGGCGAGCAAGCAAATGATGTCTGATACGAGAATTAAGTTAACATGCTAATCTTAGATTCGTTACTGTGCATTCCGGCACCGTCTATTATTTTTCCTTCTTTTATTATTCTATAGTTAGCCTCTTAAATTCTCAGAAATGTTTTTTCTTTTGGTTTATAAGTAGAAAAGTGATTAATCTATGGCGGAATCCATGTCTTGCATTTACAGAACAATTCACTCCTCTCGAGTCTCAAAGCCATCGAAATCGATTAAGCATGCAAGGGGAAAGAAAAGGCATTCTCTAAGACAAAACGTAGGACAAAAATAAAAAGAAGAAAAGAATTTAAAGTCACATAATTGTGGGGTCTATGCAAATCGAGGTTAGTGGAATATTTGTACTAATCCTTGGCACTTCAAGGGTTAAACATATCGACAAGTCGGAAGGGCGTTACGGCCGAAGTTCCATGTCGCAAATATTTCATCATCTATTACATAAACTTTTATACACTAGAGAAAAATTAAATATATGGGTGGACGATTTTTCTACATCATAATTCCAAGTACTTGCTCCAAAAACCTTGGCGACTTCACCCAACTTTTTTTAGGGTTTCATATTGTCCCTTTCGCTATTCTAATTCCTCCCTCATCTTCCGACTATTTAACCCTTTTTCACCATTCCCTCCTTTCCTCAACCCCCCGTCTAATCACTTCAACCCCATGACCTTACAAAATCAAAGCAATTATTAGAACCATGGTTGCTCAACTCAAGAACTTCGATGCTGCGCTCCAAGAATTGGAGGAGAAGAAGAAGAACGAAGTCGACCCTAGCTCGAGCATCGGTTCGTGGATGTGGAATCCTAGTGCCGCCCAGGAGGATGATGACTCGTGGGAGGTGAGAGCCTTCGCCGAAGACACCAGCAACATTATGGGCGCAACCTGGCCGCCGAGGTCCTACACTTGCTCTTTCTGTAGAAGGGAGTTCCGGTCCGCCCAGGCCCTCGGCGGCCACATGAATGTCCACCGCAGAGACCGTGCTAAGCTTCACCAATCACAATTCCGGCCGCTGGCGAACCAAAATTCTCCTTTCGCTTCTTGCTCTTCCCCGTCCTCCTCGACTCTGATATTCCCGAATCAAGAATTTGGGTACCCAGGTGGAGGATTATGTTTTCTTTACCAGCTGCCTCATCCTACCAGCATCTTCGACCCGGTAGAGGCGAATGGCGCGTGCCTCGAATCTACCCCCGCCGTTCTATCTATCTCGCCTTATCCGCCTTCTCCTTCGGTTAATTTTCCGATGCAGTCGCAAGGTAATAATTCTTCTCACCACTACTCGTCAAGCGAAGCCCATAATTCGGCAGTCGTGGACATTTACAATAGCCGTAATACTAGTAGCAAGTGCGAGGATCCAGAAAAGGAAGAAGAGCTGGATCTCGAGCTGCGGCTCGGGCACAAATGAATGCTCATCTCGAAATAATTTTTGTTTTTTGTTTTTTTGTTTTTTTGGGAGTTTGTCCACTAGAGAAGTTGTAAGCGATAAGAGTCCTAGTAACTCTCAGAGACTTATGTGAGTTTTTTTTCCCCTTCCTTTTAATTTATTGATTTTATCATTTGATTTCCCCAGTAATAATTGTTGATGTGTTCAACTTGAAAGCACGGGGGAAAATATTTGCATTTTTGAGGAAGAATGTTGTGAAGAAGAGATTATTATTAGGGTTTTGTGTTGATGATAAGCTAACAAATATTTTTTCAGGCCAGTGTCATTTTCTGATCCTGATTTCTGAGTAGAGCCTGAGCATACATTTCTGTGTGGGGAATTCAAACGTATATTTTTCTTTTTTCTTTTTTTAATGAAAAATCAAACACGAAAGTGCCATCTCCCTGGTATTGTTTCTTGGGCATTAATATCAAATTCTGATCAGTGGGGGTCCGGTTCATTGATTCCTTTCAAGAATTCAGATAACAAATTATGCACCGACTTCGCATATTATAAAATATATAAAAAATGATAAATCAATCTTTCATCGGGCATCTCGTTCTGTGCAATTTAAAGGCTATTACTATGCAATTTTGTTTACGGCAACAGTTTAATTAACCAAGCACCCTTTCATCCGTGCTCTCTTTGCTCTTGGGTTTCCATCTGCAACATCTGAATTTTCTTTTTCTTTGGTTCTTTCTGTAGATTCAGTAATTGATTTCCTCCTTGATTTTCTATTAGGGAATTCCGAAATAATTTTGGTTCAGAATTAAGTTATCTCCTCATAATTCACCTCTAATCTTGCTCATCATGCGGTTGTCTAACTAATAATAGGTATGACTGAGGGTGTCGCTTTACCGATTGTTATTGTTTCTGATATATCCATTTATGCCATTGATCAAACAACCATAGCATCACTCAAATTCTTCTTTGTGGACAATACTCGTGATCATCACTAAGGTTCAATAAATTCAGTGACAGACCAAAGGGAAGTGAAAAAGGAATGATTCTAGTGTTTGTAGTATTAAAGTGTCGAACTAGCTCCAGCAAGCCTAAGCTTTTTGGTACTGGTCAAAGCTTGAAGGGATGAAATTGCCGGTCAAAACATGAGGACATGGTCAGTGTCATTAGTTGGAGAATGATAAATGACTTTGGAGTTGAGTATTGAAATGTTGAACCGCCTTAATCTACCGGCTGGGTTAAATTTTAAAGTTCTGAGCAGGTATATGAAGGTGTGGCTTGCAGTTTAAGGAATATATCTGGAATAACAAAGATGTCTTTACTTCTACAACATGATGAAATGTTAAATTTTATGAGATTACTATTGATCCAAAAGCTTCATGAAAACTCAAGAATGTCAACTCTTAAAGAATTGTTCATATATCTTTAGCATCTCAAACGTACAATCATGCAAATTCCAGCTCTGCAAATAAAATTTTTAACTATATTCTTTATGTGTCTATATAAATTTTCAATTCAACTCAATTAACAAAAAGGTTTCAGTGGCAAGTGCACAAGAGGAAAGATTATCTTCTTATATAGAGAACTAAGCATTGAACACGATTAATAATTTCGTCCATGAAAATGCAAAATATTTTCGAGTAATTTAGAGAACTGAGTTTATGTTCAGTAAATATTCGTAGCTTCTTAGTTTTCTTATTAATTAGCTTAAAACTTTTAAGCGAAGACCATTCATTTTATGCATTGAAAGTTGGTTGTCCCATTGATTCCGTTTTGTCCACCATCATCTCGAATTTGAGGGTGGAACTCAGCCAACTTTAGCTAATACATAAATAACCAATATCGGCTAATTGCCTATTTTCATTTTAGGCTACAGATTGGACACAGATGCTAACATTCTCTGTTATGTAGAACCAAGCATCATTTTGCTTTCACTCCCATATTTCATTAATGAAAAATAATGCTGCTAATAGGAAATTAAAATATCATCGTTCGTGTCACTCCTGTCTAGAACAAAAGGTCAGCTCAAGATTTTTGAGGTCACTTCATCATTTCATTACGTTTGTCACTCTATTTTTTCTTGCTTGATGAAGTCTTTTGAGGCCACGATGCTTGAAATTCCTAATTTTGTGTCCACTTACAAACTTCCTACGACAGTCAAGTGTATCTATATATGAGACGAATGATCATACGAATGATATGCAGGACTAACTCAGTTGGCAAAAGTCATTCTTTGTTCTCCCTAAGATACACGAATGCACGAGATCAAGAGTAGTGGATGCAGAATCTTAAGGTGATGAAGAAAAGTTACATGAAATTCAAAAGCAAAAGATGTGCGATAGATATATATTAGAACCCAAGGAGCAAGGAAGAGTGACCCGCGTTCAGCTCCTGCTAACTTGAATGTTCAATGTATGTACATATAATTAGACACACATAAATTTCTATACTGTACCTAACACATCTCAATCTCAAACATTTAACTAAGAATTCCATACAAATCTAGATTATTTTTCATGATAAATTTTCATCAACTATTAAGTAATTGATAAAACCGTTAGAGAGTCATTTCTCAAATTTCTCATACCTTCTAAGGTTCCATTTGTTTTGTGAAAAACATTTTCTAAGAAAACATTTTCATTATTTCGCTTAGGAAAATGAGTCAATAGAAAATAATTTCCTCTTTGAAAAAATCAGAAAACATTTTTCAAGTATATAACTGGGTATTAGCGCTTTAAACCCAAAACTCTACCTTGAACATAGGAACCCTTACGTTGGTCCCGAGTCCTCCGTTGAAGACGAGGTCTCCAGCTCCTAAGCCCGGGTCTATCGAGGCTAGGCTTGAAGTCTTGGTGCCCATGCCCAATGTCCTAGCACTTAAGCCCTAGTCCATTAAGGCAATGCTCGGGCCTTCTACACTCGAGCTCTAGTCCTCGACACTCAGGTTTGGGTTCACAAAGGCAGTGCGTGGGTCCTCGATGCTTGGGCTTGGGTCATTAGTTAATGAAACGTATGTTGTTATAAAAATATTTTTTTCAAAGAAATCAAAACTTTAATTATTTTTCCTCTTTTTATTTTTATTTTTCTTTTTTCATTTTCCTTCTTCCTCAATTGGTGGCCGACAAAAACGACTACAAGCGAGGGACGAGCTCGTCGGAATTTGGGGAGCTTGTCCCTTGCTTGTGGATGGTCGCACAACCTCGCCATGACTTGGTGACTAACTGAGGAAGAAGGAAAAAGAAAAAAATTAAAAATTCGATCTAAAATATCAAATAACGAAAAATATATCCTAGATCATTTTCATGCTTTGGCTAAATATCAGAAAATATTATCATTTTCCTAGAAAACAATTTTGGAAAACATTTTTTAAAAATGTCACATTTTTTGAGAAGCAAAAGAAACTAAAATTGATTTAGATACTTCTAGTATTACTTAATCAAAATATCCTTTTTCCAAAATTTTACCTTTTTCTTTTTTTGCCAAATTCCCAAATTTTGCTTCTAACACGCAAGACGTGCATTTGCTGGGGTACATGACAAGCGCGACCCCACATGCAGTCATTAAATGAATAAACATACAAGAAAGAGATGAGCAGGAACATGCCCATTTCAAATTGATATCCCCTTACTTTAAATCTTGAAGAAACATTCACCAAGAGGATCTCTCTCTGCCACTCACCAGAAACTTACCTGATCAACTTAGATTTTCTGAATGCTTTTAAGTGCTTCTTTGTTTTACTATTTGTTTATTTTTTTCCACTTCTCTTTTCCTGCTTCTCTTTAAGTTACTGTAGAGCAGAGCGCGCAGAGTTTTTTTATGTCGTTTATCTTGGACTCTTTAGGGCTTTGCACATGGTTATGCGTAGTTCCTGCAAAGCCGCTACTTCAATAAAACTAAGATATTTTTTTATGCCCTCCTTTTTCCATGAAGAAGGAAACATTCCTCCCCCCGTCAGATGTATAAAACAAAGGTTAACTTATATTGTCCTTTTTACTGCTTTCAGAAAGGAAAAAAAAAAAAGAATCAAAGATCTGGAAATGTTTGCAGAATTCATGATGGAGAACAATATATCTGTTGCCATGCAAATGGTCCATGCATGACTAGTTACTCTCCCCTGTGGCCTACATGTTTTATTTTCCTCGTCAAGATAGAGAAAAATGTTAGGTGCCCGTGAAGTATCCTTCTTAGGTTTTCAGGAGCAATCATAACAGTCAACATCAATTTCTGTGTTAAGTACCAAAGTTTAAATCCTATGTGCCACACTAATAAATAAGCAGTAACCTTTTTCATTATCTAAAAGTAATTAAATAAAGTTTTCCATTTTGCTAAATGTATGGTGTAAATGGTTGCTCGTATTAGCTTGCAAATAGCTAAGAGCCTAGATTCAACATGTTTCTGTCCAACCACCATGCCACTTGTCATCTCCCGCCTCTGCCATGTCGCGTTGGCAGCCCAAATAAGAGCTCTGCTTGGGTGGAGCGGTGACGATATCGTATTTCATCGCGGTTGGTTGTGCACTGATGATGAAACACAATTCGCTGCCATTGTCTGGGATATTGTGAGGAAAGTTCATCTGTAGCGACCAAGCTATTTTCGTTGCCAAATAATTTCATCGCTGTAGTTTG
Organism: Eucalyptus tenuipes; assembly: GCA_014182365.1. NCBI lineage: Eukaryota > Viridiplantae > Streptophyta > Magnoliopsida > Myrtales > Myrtaceae > Eucalyptus > Eucalyptus tenuipes. The sequence goes on along the minus strand of CM024540.1, from coordinate 24,956,646 downwards.
GTTTTCTTGTAGTGATATTAAATCTCACGCTTTTCTCCTTTGGTGTATAATACTTTTTCAGGAGGTTACACTCTAGGTAGCGTTCTCCTTTGAGTACACCCATCCATAACGTTCCGATACTCAATTATATCATGCACCAAAAAGATATCTCTTGTGTGTTAATTCTAATTTTACATATATAACCCAAGAATGAGTTTCTCAAATTAGTGTGTGATTTAGTTAATTGTTTCTCCCTTCGTTATTGTAGAAGCCTGTCGGAAGTCTATTAGGGCACACATGACAAAATTTTTGTTTATCTATTTCTATGTTTTTCTATTCCCTATAATATGTTTAGAACAGAAATCCATTAGGTAACGCAATTTTATTTTTCTATTTTTGGAATATATTTCTATTCCATAAATATATTTGTAGCATAAATCAAAAATTAATTTTTTTTTTATCTTTTCTATGTTTGGAATAAAAGTGAGAAATGAAAAATATTCTCATCGTTCACTCTCGTTACTGCCTGTTGCCCATTCACTACTCGTCTAATGCTGGATGCTGACCACTCGGACACCGGATGTTGGCCGCACCCCTAGAAAGAAAAATTTTATTCCATTATCAAATGAATTTTTGTTCCAGAAACGGAAATTTTTCAAACATGTTTATTTACTCAGAAACTCATCTAGGGAATAGAAATTAAGAAATTAATTTCTTGTTAGAAATCAATTCTATTCCGAAAATTTTGTCATACGCACCCATGTAGAAGCCACATCTCATTCAAGGCCCACACCTTGGGGACCACTTCCAATCATCAAGATTGTTTCATTTCCACTGTTGTCCTTTTTTGATCTTCTAGGCACATTTGAGGCAAAATGGGTCTTGATTTCATAGTTGACGTCTAGGTAAGTGCCTTGTCATTCATTTTCAAACATACATGTGATCGAGGAAGTTTTACTATCCGAACCATGCAAAGAGAAAGATAGGAAATGGTACTTTGATTCTTGGTCATTCTTCACTCACCATATGAAGTAGTTCAATAATTTTTTGTCCAAAGGAAGGAGTTACTTTCCCCAAGAAATGCTCATCCACAAGTTGTGTGTGTAGAGAGAGAGAGAGAGAGAGAGAGAGTTTGTGAGATCCCTTTCCGGGAAGAAGATGCCATATCTATGTCCCTCAAAGTATGTAATAGCTCATCCACAAACTTCTTTTAACTCCGTCAAAATTTAGAACCCCACCAAAATCCGTAGCTTGGACAGAGATCGTAGCTATAGGTCCTGCTTGATTTTTATGTTCTTGTCAGGACACACTCTGCCTTTGGTCCCCCTTTTCTCCTTCACTCCCCTTGTGAATGAGATAGATGCAAACGTTCCTGAGGACCATGAGCGTCTGTATGCTTTTCCATTGCATTGCCATGTAGCTCTCAAACCTAAGACAGCAAACAATCTTTGTATTTTTCCTCTAGAACCTTATTCAGCTCGGTGATGTTTGAGTATTCTTGGAATAAGTACGAGAGAGGGGGAAGTACATCTCAAAACATCACGTTGGGTCTCCGTTTTTTTAAGTAGAAACCGCACAAGGTTTAGGTCATTTTAAGGGGTCTTATTTTTTGGTCGAAAAGTTTGAGGGGTCTTCACGAACTTTGTTTCTCTTTTCACTTTCTTTGGTGAAAAACCAGCGTCTAATAAATATTGTTCTTTAGTATCATAGTAGTTTCCGTCGACGGAGCACGAGAATTCGGTAAAAATGGTAAAAAGATCATTGCAAAAGCTTTTGTGCACCGTTGATTTATTTTCGTTCTATAAATAAGATTTTTGTTCATATTACGCCCTTTTATCCAATTCCAATGTGTCATATTTCTTCACAAATACGTATTCTCATAGGTTGGTTGATTTATACGGGTAATATTGGAAATTTTTACACAGTGGACTGACATAAACCGCATAGTGTTTTAGTTTGTTACAAACTTGTATAAACAACCCCCTTGATTCACAATATATTCTCCCTTAATAAAATCAGTTTGATTTTGGGGTAGAATCACCCAACTAGTATAAGAAAACAATGATCTCTAAAAAATGGAAAAAATTGTCCAAAAAATTCTAAACTTATTGTACGTTTGTCAATTCAACCATAAACCATTTAATTGTGTCAAATGAGTTTTACACATTTTCACATTTTGTCAATTAAGTCTATCCAGCTAATTTTGACCAGAAATCTTCCTACATAGCACGGTCAGTATTTATGTGGATAATTTTTAATATTTTTCTATTTTTATTAATTTTTATTCTTTTCTTTTTCTTTATTCTTCTCTTTTTCTTCTTTACTTTTTCCTTTTTTTTTTTTTTTTTTCATTTTTCATCTTTTCTTTTGTTTTTCCTTTTTCCCTTTCGCGGCCATTGCTAGCCCTTGTCAATGGCTGGTGGAGGGAAAAAAAAAAGAAAAAAAATGAATATAAAAGAAAAAAATGAAGAAAAATTATTTTTAAAAATATTAAAATATTATTAAAAATTATTTATGTCAGTTAGAATGATCGGTATTTATATTAATGATTTCTAATTAAAATTGATCATATAAAATTTGAAAGATGTAAGACTTAATTGTTATGATTAAAATATTTATAATTGAATTAATAAAAATATAATATTTTAAAAACTTTTTAAACCATTTTTCCTCAAAACGAGGACCTAGCAAGCAGAAAACGTAATGAGCACCTTGTCTGGTTTTTCTTGTTTCTCCTGACAGTGAGCCCGCGTATAGGTCGACCAAGATTTGGACGACTTCAAAATAAGCAGAGGAGGGACAGAGAGAGAGAGGGCGGTGGGGTTGAGAGAGTGATTTTTTGAGGTTAAGTCGTGGTCAGTGCTCGTGGGTCTTCCCCAAAGTAAGTAATCATTGCTTTCCTCTTATCCTGACCGCCTCTCTGTCTCTCTCTCTCTCTGTCTGAATGTAGGGCTTTGTCTCATCTCCTTTCCTCTCTCTCTCTCTCTCTCTCTCTCTCCCCCCTCCGTGACCGCTAACTAGTATAGCGACAGTTCTTGCACACACTTCGTGGCCATGATGATGATACTCTGTGTTTTAAAAGAGAAAAGTCTCCGGTCTCTCTCTTTGCCCAGATCGACGCGCTCTTGTATTTCTCCTTGAACAGAGATTTGCCGTTGTATATATATTTTCATTGAAAATGTTTTCCTTGTTATTTTGTCTGTTGTACGTTCATACATGGAAGCTTATTTACTATCTGCTAGAAAGCCTTAGTCTTTGTGTTGTTTTACGCTAAAACCTTTGTGAACACACAGACCTCCGGACAAACTCCAAGATTTCTTAGAGATCACTTGCTCAGCTGATCATGACTGCCTTCTGTCGTTCCGGAGGCATTAGTAGTTTTATTCTTTGAGATCACTTGAGTTTTGGAGGTTGAGCTTGACTCGCTATAGAAAGGGTTTGAAGTCAACCCAGTTGCTATGAACAATGAATTCTGATTTGAACTTGAGCTTATATATCGCCCCACCTATTGAAACGTAACTTTCTATTAATAAATGAATATCGACTGTTCTTGCTCTAAAGTCACTCTCCAAATGATTCAATTTGATTTTGTAAGCTACACAAGTCAAATTGGAACTAAATAAAGTAACCGAGTAGTTTAACAAAGCTAGGGCAAGTAACTTACCTTGAATAACTTGCACACTTGCTTGATATACATTCCTTTGCCGGAAACTTTGTTCGTTAAGGCTATGTTTGTTTCTTGAAATCAACAATTTGAATTGGTCATCCTAACTTTTATAATTGTTCTCTTACAAAAATGAGTGAAAAATATTTTCATTGTTAATAATAGTTCATGCCCAAACATTTTTGCCAATAATAAGAATATTTTACATTACCTCTTTTCCAAATATGTAAATTATCAGAATTAGGAAAATCTTTTACAAATTATTGATTTTTTGTGAAATAAATGGAGTTTAAATATTTATACATTTATTTTGTAAAAGCTATTAGACAATAACTATTTACTAAAAAGAAATATGTTTTGGCAGAAAACTAAACATAGGTAATGTCTATCTTTTAAGACAAAAGAAAGCAAAGCCAAGAAAAATTTTCTTACAGATCTTCTCACAAGACCGAAATAAGTTTCATCCTTCTAAAGGTACACATTAGCAACGTTCACCAAACCGTTGGTGGAAAAATTATTTAGAAAGTCCTAAACATGTTATCCATTTGTCAATTCACTCCTCAATCTTTTCAATTTTGTCAATTGAATCTTAAATATTTTCATATTTTATTAACTTAGTCCATCTGGTCAATTTTCATATTTGTCCGAAAATCGCTGACGTGGAAATTTGCTTTGTCATACATGATATGATCAACGTTGACGTAGCTAATTTTTAATAATATATTAATATTTCATCAAATTTTTTTTCATTGAATTTTTTTCATTTCCCTTGTTTCTTTGTTTTTTTTTTCTATGCCGATGAGTGTCACCAACCAGTAGGGCTGCGAAGTCTCTAGGTGAGGTCAAGAGGGCTTCACTACCTTGCTGGGTGTGGGTAAGAGTGAGGGCCACCTCACCCACAGTGGGCGGGCTACAGGGGCCCTTGCCCACGGCCAACGATGTCATGATGACCTTGTCTAGGGCCTTCACAGTCGACAAGGGCCGCTAGTGACTCTTCCTAGCATAGATTAAAAGTAAAAGAAAAAAAAGGAAAATTAAAATTATTAAAAAATAAAAAAATATATTATTAAAAAATATCCATATAAGCATTAGTCATGCCCTATAGGACGATTGATGTCCACTACACTGATTTTCGGCCAAAATTGGCTAGATAAACTCAATTAGCAAAATTCAATGGTTTAATATTGAATTGGTAAAAATGCAATAGGTTTAATTTTTTTTTTTTTTGATAATTTTCTTAATTGTTGGCAGATTGGCCATAGATCTCCCCAGCCTCCAAGGAGATGTGCCGCCTTAAATACTTCAACCGGTCCTTTTTCGGAAAAAGATTGATACCTCACATTTGTGATTACCTATTGAAAATATTCAGACTAAATGGAGGTTAAAATCTTAGACCTTTGGATCTCTCCAGACTATCCAATCATATATCTCTTCACTTTCGGTATCCCCGATTGTCCAATGGAATTAAAATGATTATATTGATATATACCTTAGTCATTGAATGCCCTAGAGCCATTGCCCATAGGATCATGACCGCTTTTCATATTGAGGGGTTTTTGGAAACATTATCTTAAGCCATTTTGCAGAGGTTCTTGAATGACTTGACCCTTTGCCTTATTGGCAGAATCTACTATCCACTGAATTGAAGTGCAAACCTCCAAATCTTAAACTCCATGCAACTACAATCTTACAGAAAAGAAACTTTACATCTCAGGATCAGCATGACAAATTGATTGTCCTTATCTTTTTGCTAATTTTTTAGAGATCTTTTGACTGCAGTTTCAGCGAATTCTATGAAAGTTATCAAGAATTTCAGAGAATCCTAAGCGAAGGAGGTAAAGCTACTCTGAAGTTTATATAGTCCAATACTTCTCAAGAAGAAATGCCATGTTTATTTCCTCGCATATCATGTCACTAGAGATGCAATCCATTGGGCATTAGATGTTCATATGTATAATCAACCAAAACCCATAGATTTTGAAGTATCTTATCTTGAAAACACGTGGTAACCAGACGTTAGCTCTTATACCATAGGGTGATTAAGAGGGTACTAAAGACTAAAAGGTAGTGCCATCAAAGAGTAGAGAAGAAAGACCTGTGTGTTGGGAAATCATACTTGTCTCAAATCTCCATTAATCTTCCTATTATACATCTCATGGAGTTTCATATCCTTAGTGAAAATCATCGAGACTCTAATTATAAGATGAGCTCCGGTATAGTGAAATATGAGTGAATATGTTATTAGATCACTCGATGAAATTGATAGCGTATCTTACATAAACTATGGTATATAAACTTATGAACATCAATTGCCAGATTGTAACGGCTAAGGTAGATGAACCCAAAACATGTGTGTGAACAGAACATCGTACAATAAGGGATTGCAATTTCTAAACAATCATTTGGACAATAAGGGTGCGCATGACAACGTTTCTATTTCTCTGTTTCTCAATTCCCCGGAACAGGTTTGGAATAGAAATCCCGCCGCCCACCTGTCGCCCGTGGAATGCCGAACACCCGTTGTCGGTCGCCGACCACCCACCACCGGCCCCGCCATCGCCCACTCGCCACGACCGCCGCCGGCGGTCGCCCACCGGACTCTAGCCACTCGTCACCGATCGCCGACCGTCGATGTTGGATGCCCGTCAATTGTTGGCCGTTCATCGCCAACCATCGGACACTGGAGGCCCACTGACGACCATCGAATGTCCCCTGCCGACTGCTCGTTGGTCACCACCAACCGTCAGAACTTCGGTCGTTGGCCACCTGCCGTCGGCTGCCAGACTCCAATCGTTAGCCACCCGCCGTCGGCCGTCGAACTCCCACCGTTGTCCCCCCGCCGCCGGCCGTAGTATTCCGGCCTGGCCTGCCACCATGGGCCGCCGCACTCCGGCCTGGCCACCCGCCGCTAGCCACCAAACTTCGGCCATTGGCCACCTGTAGCTAGCCACCAAACATCGGACGCCGGACTTTGGACATCAGCCGCTGGACGTCGGACTCGACCACCCACCATCGATCGTTGAACGTTGGACGCCGATTGTCGGACATCAGACTCTGGCCACCGAATGTTGGCTGCCGCCGCTCCTAGAAATAGAAATTTTATTCTCTTATCAAACGAATTTTTACTCTAGAAATAGAAATTCTGAATCGTTGTCAAACGCGTTTCTTTGCTGAGAAACTCATCCATGGGATAGAAATTGATTTCTATTCCAGAAATTTTGTCATGTACGCCCTAACTGGGTGACGTACAAGCATGAGGTACTTGCATATATTTAGTAAACTCCTGCCTTACATTATCAAAAATACAGAAAATTGTCTAATTGCCCCCATCATTTGACAAAAGGGTTTGGATTATGTTCAAACCCTAATCCAATTCTATGAGATAATGAGAGATGAGGAATGAAGGAGACGACGCCGACCACCACCACCACCAGTCCACAGCGAGAGAGAGAGAGAGAGAGAGGCGATGGTAGTTGTCACGACTCGACCATCGTGCTTGGGTTAGGCATGGCTAGGTATGTATAACAGAGAGAGAACGCACATGAGAACGAGGGTTTTTCTTCCCCGCATCTGGAGTTGCAGCCACTGCAAACGCCAGCACCGAGAGTCACTGCTTAAGGCGACCATGGTGAGCTCAAGAAGAGGGTGTTTTTCTCTCTCTCCGCTTCTAGAGATTTCTCTCTGCTCTTCTTTGCATCCCATCGCGTTGGAGCTTGAAAGGCCAGCAGAAAGGGAAATCGCTCTTTCGTTTTTCGAAATGAAACCCAGGGTATATTCATTCAGTTTCTCACGATCATCCATACAAAAGCAGAATAGCATATTAATCAGCATTTGCCCATTCTCCAGCCCGAGAACAACCCATTTGAAGCAAATTTCTACCGCAAAAAGGATACTTGTTTTGTAAGCATGGGCGTGGAGTCTCAGCCACTTGGAGGCCTGCCATGAACCAGTTTTAGTCCGTTTGTTTTGGCCTATGGAGGTAACCTTGGCTCAGAGCAATTTACATACAGTTGGTAGATTGCTAACGGGCAATTTTCAATTTTTGGTACGAAAATTTCCCAACATCCCAATTGTTGACACCAATTCCGATCAGTTAAACGGTCAAATGATATCTAGATCGCTGTTGGCGTTGGATTTCCTCAAACTGAGATGGTGGTGGACCATCATGTCTTCCTCCTTCATCACCTATCCCTCCTCCCCACCCTTTTTCTCTCCTTCCTTCTCTCTCTCTCTCTCTCTCTCTCTCTCTGTGTCATTATTTTCCTCAATTTCTCTTAATGTTATCATTGAATTTCATTTTACAGTAATGTAAACGGACAAAATATACCCGCTAACCGGTACGGACAAATGCACGTGATGGGCACGTGACTCAGCACCGTCCAATTTTTATGACGTCCAAAAGCTATAGGAATGGCTTGATACATTTTCGCCAACTACGAAGGGGGCTATTTGAGACAAAAGGCAATTATAGGGGGCGCCTTGAGAATTTGAGAGTGATGGAGGGGGGATATGGAATTTTCCTTTTTTTTCCCTCGGAAAAAATACTTTCCTTAAGCCCAACTTGGTCGGACTAGGATTCGGGCCCGTCTCAGATGAGACTGGGCTACGTGCTTCATGGGCCGGCCCAAGATTTTGGATCATATATTGCTTTGCTTTCACTTCTCTTTAAGGCTGTTTTCGTCTTCTTTTAAGTTTCACGTGAGCAGCAAACCTCAAATTGCAAGCGTCGGAAAGTCTAAGAAAAGGCAAAAGTGAAATTCGAAACACACTAAAAAAAGTCGAGGTGTGAATAGGTGTTGAATGGATTTGAGGGTCATGGTGTCAATTCATGGATGCCGAGTGATCCCTAGAACCGATTTTTTGTTTCTACAAGCGGACAGACCAAACATATTCTTTTTTCATAAAAAATAAATTTCAAGAATACATACTTGAATAATTTGATCGGAAGAAAATCTTATCAGCATTCATTCTCTGATTTACATCGAATAAAAAATATGAGATCATTCGATTCCAATTCTTCACACGAAAAAGCTTGCCGGATGGGCATCTCCTTCCTTGCGCCCCATTTACCATTTAAAGATTCCAATTCTTCACACGAAAAAGTCTTTTTCTTTATTTTTCTTTTTCTTTATTTTTTTCTTATTCTCTCTTCCCTCCGCCGGAGTCGGCGGAGGGAGCCGGCGGCGAGGGCCCTCGCCGTCCGCCGTCCGCCGCCCGACGCCGGCGAGGGCCGCCCGCCCGACGCAGGAGGGTGGCGAGGGCACCCCTCGCCGACGCAGCGGGGCGGCCCTCGTCGGCGTCGGGCGAGGGCCTCCCTCGCCGCCGGATGGGCATCTCCTTCCTTGCGCCCCATCAATTACCGTTTAAAGTATGAAGAGCCAATCCGTTGATTTTGTTTTTTGGCTTTTTCCTTTAAAGGAAGAGCCAATCCGTTGATTTTGTAAGGCAAAATCGTCCATTGACCTGCAACTTCTGATAATGCAAACTGAGAAGAAACCGCTCCTTGAATAAGAAAAAGAGAAGCGAAGAAAGGGGGAAAAAAGAGGAGAAGAGAATCGCTTCACATCGACAATTCCTCCTCCTTCATATCTCGTCCTTCAAGGTTTCATCTTCTCCGGCGCCACCTCTCTCTCTCTCTCTCTCTCTTCTGTGTCTATCATGGGTTCTTCGTCCGACGTGAAGGCGACGCTGGGGGATCTCGGCAGGGAGTCGTTCACGGCCCTCCTCTCGAAGCTCATCGGGGAGGCCCGGTACGTCCAGAACAACCCTCCCGATTTGATCCCCCAGGAGGACAGGATCGTCAGGCACGTCCTCGACTCCCTCCTCCCACTCAGCACCTCCACCGGCGGCGGGCCCCTCGTGGTGAGCCACGTCAGCTACCACCCCAACAGGGGCAACCTCATCGTGGAGTACCCGGGGACCGTGCCCGGGAAGATCCTGTCCTTCGTCGGGATGCATATGGATGTCGTCACGGCTGATCCTAGTGCCTGGGTAATGATTTTTGTATTGCCCTTCTTTTGGAAATTGCGTTTTTTTGGCTGTTGGGCAATTCAATGCGTTGTTTGAGTTCTCTGAAATGGGTTGGGCCTTTATGTTTTTCTGGGTACTGATCAAAATTCAATCTTTCGTTGGAATGGACATGGATGTGTTGCTGTCCATCCTGGTGGCTTGGTACGATATTGAGCTCGAGTTTCGAGTTGCAATTTCGGTCGTCTTTGAGTGTTATTGTTGGGTTCTGGCTGAATGTATTGAGGAATTTGATCAGATTTGGACTAAGGACGAGGTTTTAGATTCATTATTATTTGGCAATTGGAATTTTTACGCATTTTCTGTCCGTTATCAAGTACTTGTTAGTAGTTTGCTTTTTTTATCGTTGCTGGGATTTTACAAGTTAGCTGCTTCTGTCCAGCTGATCTTTCCTTTCCTTTTTGTTTTTGTATGGTAGAATCTTTTGCTGGTTCTAATTTCATTTGGAATCATTTTGAATTATTTAGAACGGGTTCATCCTTTGGCAAACACAATGTTTGTATTGCTTCTTTTACTCTGCACACTTGAGCCTGTTGGTTCTGTTGTAGCAGAATCTACTTGGGCAAGTTACTGGTCCCATGTAGTATATGAGCTGATTGGTAGTGTTTGAGCGATTGACATCAGCTCTTTTATTATGGGAAGTATGTGGATTTTCTATAATTTAATAATGGTATAAAGGATCAACTGTTCAGGAGTTTGATCCTTTCTCATTGAGCATCGATGGGGATAAACTCCGTGGTCGTGGAACAACGGATTGTTTAGGACACGTTGCCCTGGTAACCGAACTTATGAAGAGGTTGGGGGAGACAAAGCCCAACCTGAAGTCAACCGTAGTTGCTGTTTTCATTGCTAGTGAGGAAAATTCTTCCATTCCAGGCGTGGGGGTGGATGCTCTTGTGAAAGATGGATTGCTTAATAAGCTGAAGGATGGTCCTTTGTAAGTATTCTCCCCCAATTTGACTGGACCTTGCCTTTGTAAGTATATCTGCTATATATGGATTCAGTACAAGGTCTGGCGATAAATCTTTATGGCTTTGAAAGAAGGATAATCTTTGCATGAGCAATCTATGAATCATCTATTCCACTGTTCTGATATACATGCAAGCCATAAGGTATTTTTGCTCATGTTCATTTGAAATTTGTGAAATTTTAGGCAGTTCCTTGATTTCCCTGCAGATTTTGGATTGACACTGCTGATAAACAACCTTGCATTGGTACTGGTGGTATGATTCCTTGGAAACTCAAAGCTACGGGAAAGCTTTTCCACAGTGGTTTAGCACATAAGGTATGAATCTAAAATTCCTCGCGTACAACTGTTGGTTTCTGGACCATCTAAATTGAATATACCGTCATATGGACATTTTTCACAATGACCTTATGAAAAATTTGCTTGAGGTTTACATTGTACATAATTTTGAGGTTCTATTTTTTTGAGTAAACTACATTTACACTATACTCTGCACTCTGCAGCTTCTGCTTTCTGTGCTTGTTCTTTCCAAAGGAAGATGCTTGGTCAACATAATTCACTGCTGCACCATGTGATAGATCAATTGTTATTCTGCTCATAGTGGATCACTAGTAGATTCAAACAACAGAATGCGTAATAGTATGGATGATGACTCAAAATAAAAGGACACTGGCTAGTGGCTACAATAAGGCATAGCAAGGTTTCATCAGATGATAAATGATTTTAGATAGTAAAACTTGAATAAGTGATGTATTTTTGTCCTCTCCGATATAACAGGCTATAAATCCTCTGGAACTGGCCATGGAGGCACTGAAAGAGATTCAGACAAGGTTTTACAATGATTTTCCTCCACATCCCATGGAGCAGGTCTATGGATTTGCTACTCCGTCAACGATGAAACCAACCCAGTGGTCTTGTAAGTTACGACAGTGCAAGTTACAATTTTAGGTAAAACTAGAATTTGTGGCTAAATCATATTTTCCTGCAATGCAGATCCTGGGGGTGGAATCAATCAAATTCCTGCGGAGTGCATGATTTCTGGAGATGTCAGGTTTGGAAAGCAGCTTTGAACTTCTTTAATGCCTATTCTTGATGGTTTTTATACTTAATGGCCTTTTACAATCTCTGTTTGCAGATTGACACCATTCTACAAGTAAGCTGCTGTAACAGAAAGTTCTCAATCTCCTTCTTCAAATCTCTAGCAATTATGTCTCTAGAATACTCTTTTTCTTTCCCTCACTCAATTGTACTCGTAGATGGAGTCTGACTGATATTCTATTCAGTGTAACAGATGTTGTGAAGAAGCTGCAGGAATATGTAGATGACATAAATGCTAACGTAGAGAAATTAGATTCACGGGGTCCGGTGTCAAAGTATGTCTTACCTGATGAGAACCTGAGGGGAAGGTCTCTCTCTCTCTCTCTCTCTCTCATGCACACACGCACGGCATTCCCATACTTCTGACAGATTTTGTGCATGCTGAAATTTTGTTGAAACGATGATGGTTCCATCTTCTGCAGACTTAGTATAAGTTTTGATGAGGCATCGTCTGGGGTTGCTTGTGATCTTAATTCCCGTGGCTATCATGTATTATGCAAAGCAACCGAAGAGGTCGTGGGCCATGTGAAGCCTTACTCAATAACAGGAACCCTGCCTCTCATCAGGGAATTGCAGGTATCTACTTTTTCTCTTTTTGTAGTCCCGTTAAATTCTTGTACTCCTTTCATTACTTAACTAGATGTTTTCATGCTGTAGGATGAAGGATTTGACGTTCAAACTTCAGGATATGGTATGATATTAATGTGTCATCATTAATAGAGATTTTAGCTTTCTTTTGGCCAAACTTCTTGATAGTAGTTAAAAATAGAACTGTCTGGTACTTTTTTTTCATTTATTTACTGTTACTTCCCTTTCGCAAAATAATAGTCTATCGTAAGAGCTTATTAGATGCTTTTGCTTGTCAATGCAGGTCTAATGGCAACATACCATGCAAAAAACGAGTATTGCCTCTTTTCTGATATGAGCCAAGGCTACCGTGTGTTCGCCAGCGTAATCAGCCAATTAGAAGATTGACTCTCATCATCAGCCAATTAGAAGATTGACTCTCGACATGAAGACATAAAAAGACCATACTGTCAGATTATTGCATATAAGAATTTAGTCAAATGACAACGAAAATTCCCAAAGAGGTTCTTTCCTTTTTTGGGTGAACAAATTTACGCAGAGTTTGTCAATCAATTTGGACAGTTGTCAAACAAGGTTTTGCTTCCCTATATTGCTTATGCACTATCTGCTTCACTTGAATGAACTTGGAATTATAAGATTATGTTGCTTAATAATATGTCCCACAATCTCTCACTTCTTTTTCAGTTGGGACAACTATTGCAGTCATTGATCATAGCACACTCTTGAAATTAAAACATGCTATAGTGTCTGGCAACCAGCAGCCTACCGAAGTAATTCCTTAAAAAGAGGCTTCGTATGATATCATGTATACAGCTTTTAATTTCTCTTACATATTGTTGATGTATAAGGTTATTCTACCGAAATTACATCTGCCACTAGACCAGACAATAGTAAACTCTATGTAATGTACAAGTTCCACGCATGCCGAGCTACATTTATGCTGATTCAGTGTTCATTTTGAATTGTTTCCCTGTCTAAGCTGCTGGATTCGTTGGCGTAGTCTTCTACGGTGGTCATGAATCTTCCAAAGGCCATGTCCAAGTATTACCGCAGAATAAATCCCATGTGTTATCATAGGTGCAAGGATGTTGTTTGTCTGTCACATGGGCATCAGGATTTAAAGTCAAAACAATCTCCAAGTCTCATGTGCTCCATGTGAAATAAGTAGAGTGCTCAAATAGGTGCTTTTTAGGCAAACAGCATGTTACCTGAATCCACTCAAACCCAAGGTAGAGAGCTAGAAGTCCTTCGAGAAGAGGAGAGTAGATTTTCTTCATTTGCCTCCTTTCATACCAGGCTGTCACATAATGAAAGATGGACCACCAAGGAGGCCGAGGAATCCATGTCAGTAGCCATCTAGGAAAAGGTTAAACTTTGGCTTTCCCAGAAGTTCCAGATCAAGAATACAGCATAGTCATGTATTGCTTTGCGACATCCATATAAATAATAAACAGAGAACAGAGATCAGGATGTGATCACAGTGTCTAACTAAATTGAGGGCCTATCAGAATAGTGTGACATGTCACAACCGAGTCATGTTGTACATTGCTACTACATAATATGTTTCAGTGTCTGGCCCATCAAACTATCATACACCGATGAGGGCATGATTGTAACCAAAATGAACAGCGAAGTATATTCAAGATATGATATCTGAGTAAGCACCTGCGAAGAGCTTTTTCAGATTTTCACGACCCGAGCGAGATTGTAAAACTGGAGCAACTACATATGTGGGATCTACAAAAGCATGAAAATGTTTGTAAGTGTTTCGACCAAAAGAAGCAAGACAGAGCTTTCCTAGGACTCGGGCACTAATACGTACCTTTCGGGGAGGCAGCCACATAATATAGAGAACCCGTTAGCGCAGCCGTAATAACCGCTGCAAATGCCTGAGCAAAAGGGACAAAAGGTGGTAGCACTCCAGTCTGCATAATTAGAGATGGAAATGAGTCAGGCGTTGCCTGCAGAAAGATAGGAAACAGTTTGAGGGTGAAACTAATACCATAGAAGCGATCCCTTTAGCATCGGTGACCAAATCTGTGCCCCGCAAAAACACATCGGCGAGTGCTCCCTGTAACATGAAACAAACATTCGATCACAACATGTGCATGTGATGTTGTGGATTACACCAATGACAATTTCATGGTTACGATAAAAGAATCAGCCGCCTCTTCTTTTGTCAAAGAATACGAGCCATGTTTATCAAAACTAATCTTTAATGCGTAGTAGAAGGTTCAACACATCGTCAATCTCCTAGACAAAATAAATTGACAGAAAGAGCTAGAGAATATCCAATTAAATCCATATGTAAAGCCTCAATGGCATTTTCCCATATGAACATACCTGAATTGCAGCTCTGTAGAAAAGCTCCTCCCCAATTGAGCTAGCAGTAACAATTAGTATGAACTGGAAAAATCAAGAATTCAAGATACATCAGACTAGAAAAGTTCCTTACTTTACTTCAAAAGTTAACCAAGTTCGAAAACACGAAAGAACACAAGACAAAGCAGGCATAAGACAAGATGACGACTTTACCTGCCACGGCGACATCCCATAAAAGAAGCTCCAGAGCTCTTCATCTTCCACGTCTCTTATAGCCCGAGCATGAGGTGACAACTTCACTACTTCGTCCTGGAAGAACAATATTACCTTGTGAACACAAAGTCCCCAACCCCAAAGCATGCATCTAAAGCTAGCATTTGCTAATGAAAACTAAAGCTTCCAAATTTCCCAAAGTTCCACCTCGTGCACAAAATTTGAAATTTTTAATACCACGAAAATCAAATTCATCTAAAACATGAATTGATGCAATTTACAACTAGAATGCACATACATCTAGAATAAACAGAAGAGCCATGATGGGAGGCGTGGCGTATCCGAGCCCTTCGACGATCGCGTCTAGCGAAGGATGGAACCCTCCCATGCAATCTATCCCGGCGAACGAGCAGATGAATCGCCCGGCCAACGCCATTGCCCCGTATATACCTGAAACAGCAAATTCCACATGGGAACATCAAGAAATCAGGAAAAAGGCGAGACCCATCATCGAAAAAAAACGCCTTTAGGCTTTTAACTCTGTACCCTCTCGCGGAAACCAAACCAATCATCGCTACATAAACGCAGATGCTTTCCGAAAGTATCCGAAAAAAGAGTCGAGGGAACAGAGAGAATAGCAAATTTCCCGTGCAAGGGGGTAGAAAAACATTCCACCAAAAGTTTCCGCAGCCGGACGAACTCTCAGGACTACCTTTTCCACGGACAAGACACTACCTAAGTTGACTTTCGGATTTCTACGATTCAGCTACTTCTACCAAGACCAAAATCTCGAATTCATCGACTAAACGTCTTGCAAATCTTCACTGTTCATCATCGAGCACCGAAGTAACTAAGGGACGGATGGAAGGCAGATGATAAACAGGAGCGACGGGAAAGAGAACGATGAGGAAGGCAACCGGACGGACCGATTCCGTAGCTGAGCCGCACGACGGCGCCGATCTTCTCCCAAATCGGGAACTCCGAATCGCCGAAGCCGCGGTCGAATGTGGTGACCTCCATGGCGGGGCCCGCGAAGCGTCCCCCTCCCGCGCCCTCCCTCTCCCGGCTCGCATCGATTCCGCCGCCGTTCCTCTCGGCGGACGACTTGACGCACCGCACCTGAGGTAGCGGCCCGGCAGCTCCGCCGAAGCCCGCGCGCCTCATCCCCCTCCTCCCCCACCTCCCCGCGCCGCCGTGGTCGTAGAGCTGCTTCGCCGCGGCTCTGCCGGAGGAGGACGCCAGCGAGGCCGCCGGAGTTCCCCGGGACAGCGAAGGCAGAGACAGCTCCATGTCCGGCGGCTACCGCGGGGGCTCGTCAGGTGCTCCGTCTCGGGTCGCGGCCGTCTCGTCGGGGCTCCGAATCGGAGTGCATAGCTCGGCTCGGCTCGCTCGCTCGCTCACCGTGGCTTCTCCGTTGACCGTTCGTTTTTTAGAGCGAGAGGGAAAGGAGAGAGAGAGAGAGAGAGAGAAGGACCGTTGAGGGCTTCTGGGCCGTCGGATTTCACAGGAGGAAAAACGGACGGTGGAGAGAGCGGAGGGATATGTCGCGGGACCCGCAAAGGTGGTATTTTCTTTCTTATTGGTCGGATTGATCTGTGGGCTTTGGGGATTGCCTAAGCGACTGATAAGGCTTGGATATCCGTGCGCGCAATGACGGACTGACACGTAGGGAGAATCTGAGCTTGAGGCAGCTGCCCACGTGGAATTTTGAAGCGTCGTGCATTTTTTATTTTTTATTTTTTTTGATCGGTCGATGCGATCGGTGCTTAAGAATTTATACAGAATTTTAAATGGGAATTTGAAGATTAAATGTAAGTCAAGTGGCCCCAGCAAACCAAATTCTGAATCGGTTTTATGATTTATGGATGGGATGGGCCAGACTTTTACTGCCACGTTCGTGCAACTGTTCATAATCGGACCCTTGAACTCTCTCACTAATTTGACAAGTCGATTTATGAAATAACTTACATTTCAAAAAGCAGCAAGTTAAAGGGGAAGTAGTTAAAAGTGGATTTTAGGTCCGATATAAGTTGCTAAATTTGCACCGGATATAAATAGATTTAGACGGGTTAAATGTGTCAATTTGGATTGGATTATTGACTAAAACTCAACCCATTTGTTAAATGTTTACTAACCCATGTAACAACTCCATTTATTAAATATGGGTCGAGAACCGGACATATGACCCGTTTCGATAGGTCTATTTAGACCCAGAACATATGTATGTCGAGAGAATGCCTTCATGCTTTGCAGTATCCTCTAGGACCTCCGAAGGAGAAGGAATAACCCCACGGATCTGACCTCTGATGCAGACTCAGCAGACCATAACAACTGGGTGGTCCTTTCACATCCTCGGGCATCCCTTGGTAAGGAGGAACACTCGATCCATCTGCATTCCTCCATTGGACCTGTCTGAAATAAGCCGCTTTTCGGAAATCCTCATTTGGCAACTCGTCATTGCCCATGGCTGGGCAATTCCCATCCTCGCTTTCTTTACCGATTCCTCCCCACGCCACGGTGGACGTGCCATCCTGTAAAAATTTGAATAACGCCTTCGGCCAATAGCCCACATCGACCGGCGGGTCATGAACCCGCAGCCACCAATTCCCAGTCACCCTGTCCTGCGACGACATCGGCAACAACAGTTGAATCAATCATAAGTACACGTTCGGGTTCTCATTTATTGAGTTATAGTCGAGTCTCTCGATCATGTATAGAAGGACTGAAATCACCTGGGAGATATCGATTTTGAGTTCGTATATGGGTCCACCAACTTTAGAAACTATTTCAATTGGATAATTGAGAGTTACGATTCTGTCCACCTGTACAAAACCTGCGCAGAGTATGTTGTAGCAACCATTTGTTGACACCTAAATTTTTGCCCAAAAATCATTTCCGAAAAAAAAAATGGGAACTTCTTGCATATAGATTATCTAGGTGGTTAGTATAGTTTTTTTAAATGGAAGATGTTTTTCCTTAAAAAAATTAATTAAAAATTTAAAAAGATTTAAAAAATTTAAAGTATATATAAAAAGATTAAAAAAAAAGTTGGGGCCAATGATCTAAATGTGACTAGCCAAGCCAGGAGGTCAGATTGGAATTAGAATGGCAAATTGGGGCCAAAATGCAATTTCTAAAAGTTGAGGGACCAATTCGCAAATTTTGCAAAATTTTGCCCGAACCCTTAAATCATCATCTTGGTCACCAATTAAGTTGAAATCGAACTTGGGCCAACTCGAATCAATCAAATAGGGCGAAAAGGAGCAAATTTGCATTGAATTGGGTATTTTCGGATAAGAAAATGGCCAACTTTGAGGGACTTTCTTACAAAATTGGGTAGCCACAATTGCTAAATCTGGTCAAGATCTTAAAGTACTATACATGAACTTGCTAATTGATAAAAAAAAATGGCAGCCAAATTGATGGATTAGAGCACACAAATCAGCTACCAAAGCCTAGTCCATGATTTAGCCCATTCGGAAACTGCTAAGTAGGCATATTGGTGGCCCCACCATATCCCACTCAGCCGCCCATTTAGCATGATCTTTTCACGTGATGGAAGACCATTATTGGTAGTACAAGTGGACAAAAATTTGTCAGGGATAAGTTGCTAAAGGCACGGGAAAATCGCACCAAATCCGGACACTCAACAGCTGCAGAAGTGGAAAATTTTGGTTAAGTCGGAAAGTTGTTGAAGTAGCCCTGTGGACAGGCTTGGTAGGTGGACAAAAAACCGACCAAAAATCCCTCAATTGAGGGGATAATATCACGGAAGCAAGCTCTTTCAGGGAATGAAAGAGAGGAGAAAGAGAGAGAGGGGAGAGCTCGGAATCGTTCCCCAAAGAAGCCCTTAGAAGCAATTCCAGAAAAGGAAACCTAGAAATTCAAAACCGACTTAGAGAGAGAAAAGTGAGATTTTCACACATCTGCGGACAAAATTAGCCAAAACCTTCAACTATAGAGTTAAATTTCACTCAAAGATCTTTCCATCCATAGGTCGCACGTCCAAAATGGAGTTCGGAAAGGTCTCCTAAAGCCCCCCGAAAACCACCCTCCTGGAGGGCCAAGAAAGTCCGAAAATTTCCTAAGTGTTGAGCCCGGTTGGTCACGAGTGAGAGAAAGCGAGTGTTTTTGAGAAAATTGAGAGACAAATGAGGAAAATATTGACTTTTACCCCAAACTAGAATACATATAATTTGGTTTGATGTTAAGTTTTCCAACAAAAGAGGTCTTGAAGTTTAATTTTAGAGGTCAATGAAAACCTTCGTCGTCAGTTCTTTTTTTCTGCAGATCTCATTCTCAGTTGAAAAAGCCAACTCCCACGGGCCCCCGAGGATAATTTCTTGGTTTCTTGGGCTAAGAACCACTTGAAAGGTAAACTAGGAAGCAAGGTAAGCATCCTAGATGTATTTTTTTTTTCCGAGTTTGAGCATGTTTTGATCATGAAAATCAAGAGGAAAACCAGCCCGGAAAATTGATTTCTGAGGCTGAAATTTTTCTAAGTATTTGAAATCTCTTCAAGAGTTTTGCATGTGTGCTTATTGAAGAGGTCGTTTTGATGTGCTCAATTGGTCATTCTCTATGATGTTTGTTGCATTTGAAAGCTCATGTTACCTACTTTCACTCGGATTAAGTAGTGTTTCCCTTAAATCTTGTATGTGATGAGTGTCGGGGCTTGAATATGGGCATTCAACCTGTTTGCTTGACTTGGGTTCAAACCCAGATTTGCAAAATCAGATCAAACCCGCATATTTGATGACGATTCCAGCTTGGTTTTCATGTGTTTTAAGCTGTGATTTCTATCTAATCTTACTCCTTGAATGTGGTAGTATAATCTTGATACTTTAGTTCCGCATGTGATTGCTTATGAGTTGAGATTGAAGGCTGCAAACATGGCCCGGAGAAGCTGTTTTGGGATGATTTAATGCACGCCAAGTGTTCAATGAAATGCGCAAACCAAGTTTCGATCTTGAAACGGTCGATTTAAGCTTGGTTCTTGTTATATTCATGTTCTAGGTAGTCCCATATTAGTGTAAATTGGCATATATCGGTTTAGGGAATTAATTTTAAATAAAAATTTAAAAAATATATGAAAATTTCAAAAAAAATATAAAAATGATGGATGATATCAAATTATGATAGAAATGACATCTAGGAAATTTTTCTAATTTTAAAAGGTCATTTTCTTAATTTAATGATATTTTGGTATTTTATAACCATTCTTGTAAATAATTTATTTGTGTAGATTAAAATTATTTAGAGTAATTTCATGCATCTAGAGTAATTTCATGCATATTTAAATTCCCATTTCGCTCATAGGGGTCCTATCCCAGGGCATGATAACAAGGCCATGTAATATTATTTGCCCGACTTGTATCGGGTTTTCCTTTTCCGCATTTATTTTCAAGTCATTTGAATTTCTTGGATATTTACTTGCGCACCGCTTTTCATTAATTTGAGTGTAAATTTCTCTTCTAAATTATGTTAGGATTAGTCTAGACATTAAGGAAAAAAAACCTTCAAAAACATTTGCATGGACGCTTAGTGGTTTTATAAGGATTATAATTGGTAATTAAGATTATGTGGCCATTTAGATGAACAACCTTTCAAGTTAGTGGTACCGCAAGGGCGCTAATAGAAATATTAGAGTAAACAAGTCCCCGTTCCTAGAAATCTCTGGTTGCATAGGTATCGAGACAATACTCCTGTGTCTCGATTGGTTTCTAGCCGACCTCAAGGCTAGTGGCGACTCCTAGAATTACATAGGTTGTTAAGAACTAAAAAAAACAAATCCAACGTTGCGCGAGGTATGGGCTTGGGAGAGCCCACGCCTAATCTAGGGCCATTGGTCCGCCTCTTTAGGCAAATACCCCTAAACTATTCTTTCTTTTCCCCGGACGGAAAAAAGAGGTCTTGACACCATTGCGCCAACCATTTCCCTAGTACCAATAATGCTTTAATTTCAAGATAAATCAAGATAATGCTAGCTATATAAACGAAAAAAAGATATTTGATTTACGAATTTATTGAAGTTTGTAAAGAACTTGAAGAGATACCATCCAATATTTAATTAGTCGAACAAGATTATCGCCGCCTACTTCGGGATTGACCTGATACAACAACATATAATTTCAACTGAAAATGCAAACCATACGTCGCTACATTCATGCGATAGATAGATGACCAATACCTTAAATAAAATGCTTGTCTTTGTGATACTAGGAAAGAGTGACAAAAAAATTTAATTGCATAAAAAGAAAAAAGAAAACATTTTCAAATCCAAATCATTCACACAAGTGTATATTACAAAAGATTGAAATTTACATTCAAAATATGGAAGATTTATGGAATTATATAGCGAGTATTAATAGGTAATTATGATATTTTTCGATTATACATCATAATTTAAACAGCACATATGGGCATCCGTAGAACTTTGAAAAAGTAAGGCTGAAATCCTCCTTCAAATTTTAATTATGTACAATAAGATATACTTACCTGCCAACCGGCTACAACCATGCTGAGTTGATCCAATGGTCCAGTTGAAATCCATATATTATGCGCACTATATTGACCTTGAGCTACAGTTTAGTTGTGGACAGAGATATATGCGCTACCACCATACTTTATGACATCAGATTGATCGAACCGTATGGTTACATGCTGAAAAATACACATATTGGATCGATCATATATGTGAGAGAGAGAGAGAGAGCGATCATATATGAGAGAGAGAGAGAGAGAGAGAGTACATGTACGTTGGGAGGAGCTCCGAACATATTTGGATGAGGTCTTTTAGGAAGGGACCTTATCCTTATCAAATCTTCTTTTTTGATTCGTTGAAAGGGAGGGAACTGTTCCAATCGGACAAGGTTTTCTCATTCGAAATTGCACATACTTTGTACCATGGGAAGTTTTGGAGAAGGACCCAACAGGTAAATTGGATTTTCTCTATTAAACAAAAAATACACAAAAAGAAAAAAGGAGCATGTAGTTAACACATAATAAAAAGTTTTACTTATGTGCATTTTTCAACTATCCATCCGGCAAGTAAACGAATGAATAGTGGAAAACTATTAACCTGAACTTTGTGATTTTTTAGTAAAGGATGATCGAGCGCCAGTTGTTTATCAATATCGACACAATCAATAGTATCTCCTTCCTCGGTCTCCATGCCAAAAAATAAAAATAAAAATAATAAGCGACTACTATTGTTAGCTGGAAATGGTCTAGAAAGATGAAACAATTTCGCCAGGTTTCTAACCCATTACCAGGAATGTCTCGACTGGCGGCTTGTTTAGGAGCTTGAGTTGCTCTTCCAATTCGATGTCATCATCTTTGGATATATTTGTAGCTCTACACATGTAGATCGGAAGCAAAACCAATACAAACACTACTTGTTTTAATGCCATGGTGATATCAGGAAGTTGCTACGGCTGGGAAAGGAGGACTAGAGTATTATATTAAGAGCTTAGATTCCAAATAGAGTAGGTTTCAATTTTCTGAATCTATATCTCCCTTTTTCCTTTTTCTTTTTTAATTTTATGTCTCCTTATTGCAAGCTTAAGTTGAGAAACAAAATCATACAAGGGCCCACAGAATCAATTTTCTTGAATATGAAGAAAGAAAGAAACCGACCAAAAAAAAAAAAAAAAAAGAATATGAAGAAAGAAAATTATGGCTAGCAAAAGACGACCCAACCGTTAGGAAAAGGGTTTAGGAAGTCTACCAATTCCCTTAAAAAAAAAAAAATTGTGGCTGGCCTTTGACCATCTCATCGTCATTTTGTCGAGGATGCTAGCCACTCCCAAACTTCTTGAATCGGTTTAAATTTTTTGAATCCATGTTTCCGTTTTTTCTTTTTTACTTCTATATTTCCTTATTGCAAGCTTAAGTTGAGAAACAAAATCATAAGAGAGCCCAAAGAATCAATCTATGAAGAATGAAGAAATAATTTAGATATCAAAATATAAATAATCACAAGTAGATAATTTTTACCACCTACTCAAAAGAGATCGTTAATATCATTATATGGATCTATTAAACTTAGAAGATGAAAAAACACTTGCAACGTTGGCTTTGCAACAATTCACAAATTCATTGTGCAATGAAATGGCTTCTTATTCCTTTTGCTCAAATCAAATTGCTCTAGAATGACTCTTCAGTAACCTAAAATTAAGGCCAATGATATCAATTATATATAAAATAAATGTAGTAAATAAAAGATTGAAATAAGAATATTGAATTAGTAGAGAAAACTTTTTACCCCATTAATCCATGTCGCGTTAGTGAAGAGGGTTCTAAAACATTACAAATGAATCATAGGATCACATGAGTTAAAGCTAAAGTTGAAAAAATGAATTTCGTTCGATTTTTGTACTAATTTTACCTAACATAGCTCCAATGTTTGGTTCATTGAGAAGATTCCACGTGACCACAAGGAACCTAACCCTATATCATTTCATACAGATAAAAAATTAATTTATAATAAGGTATTTTATTTCAAAACAAAATAATAACAAGAACCAGCATGATTGAAAACCTTCAATTCTTTCTTTATTGCAAATCAAATTTTAACAATAGCTACAGTGACTTATCTATATAGAATTCCAGTTGAGTGAAATCAATGAAATTCCTTCTACCCACGTTTTGGCAGATTATATTGGTTAATTCAACCGGTAGATGCTAAGACATATATTTCTAAAGAATTCTACATAATTATTGAAAAATAATTTAGAAACACCAAACCGTGCAATTCAGATTCACTCGAGAGCCAATGCGCATCAAGTGACTAGGAATTGTTTACTTCTACAAGAAAGTTGAAATGCATTAATTTAACAAACTACCGTCAAGCTCAAAACAAATATATGAGAAAATTATGTCATGTTAACTACAATCAATGAAAAAGCTTTTAAGCTTTAAACTCTATTGTTTAATAGAAACAATAATAACAATGTATCTTTGATGCAAAATAGATAAATCTACCTGTAGATTCTTTGCGTTTGGGTTTCTCAATTGGATTCTTGAATTGATTTTCTCTTGAATGATTGGGTTTCTTTCCTTGGATTGGATTCTCTTTAGGGATGGTATAAAAATTATTCTCATAGAAATTGATTGGATCCTCTTTAGCCCAATTCACAATCTGAATCTTTTTCTTGAACCTTCTTATAAGTACTAAATAGCACAATTAAATAAGTGATCGTACCATTCGTTTGGATTGTCAAAATTGACACTTTTAGATATGAAAAGTTCAAAAGGTACAAACATTGGAAATCCTTTCTCCATCGAGGTAATATGACATTGCTCCGTATCTCATTTGCCCCAATGTGATAAAGATCACATTGTGCATGTCTACAAAGATAGCCCTTAAAAGTAAAACCCCACAAACACAATGAATTTCAGTTCCGTTATTACAATACAAAACCTCAAATTCCACAATTATGGAGTTACCATTAGTATGATCACCTTGAGGCTCTTTTACTTTGAAATTTGATGCTTCTCCATCTTTGTGCACTTGAGTTACGTTAAAACATTTTAGCAACGTCTCTACTTCAAATTGAAACTTTTTAAAGATGATATGGGTATCTATGAAGGAGGGTTGCTTCTCATAATAACAATTGGCTTTCAACCAAGGTTTCAATTCTCTAGAATCAAAATCGGCACAGGCTTCTTTTTGATACTTGTCTTTGGGTGCGAGCTCATATTTGGGGACAAAATCACTTAAATATGTTTGTCTATGTACATATCCAAAAAATAAAAAAATCATTCATAGTCTCACTTCTTTAAGTAGAAGACATGCTTGCACAAAAAGACTTTTTCAAATATACTAGCATCCATTTTTCCCATTCCTCATACAATGTTCAAAGCGAGTCATTATCATGGAGTCTATGAGCATCAATCGGCTCCTTTCAAGCAATCTCAAAGTCACTCACATGTATAGTGAGCCGGCAACTACTCTTTCTATTGCCAACTTTATGCCCTTATATTGAAGATGACCATCTAATTTTTGTAGCAATTCTTCCATTATATGCCATAAACAGAGGCTATAATCCACAAGCAGAAATTTTTTAGGAATTGTATTCTGCATTACTTTACACTGGTCAATAATAATAACTTGAGGGGAGCTCCCTAACATGCAATCAAGCCAAGCCTTAACTTCCCAGATGAAAGAGCTTGTTGTCTCATATGCAAGCAAACCACATCTTAACAGAACTAACTGATCATGATGGTTGACAGCGACAAATGGAGCACAAGGCATGTCATATTTATTTGTTAAATGAGTGGTATAAAATGTGACTACAACTCCGAAATATTTGTATGTGTTTCTTGATTTTGTCTGCTCAAAAAACATTATGCATTTTCTATTTATCTCCCAAATCACACACATAATAAAAATTGGAATTTTTCAACTGCATGGTTGCAAAATAATTGCAAAGTGCTTGCCCATCTCCTTCTGCCAATTTCAACCTTTTGTACTTTGTAACATGATTCTTAACATCTTTTTCTTCAAAATTTAAGTTATCATGCCCTCCTTCGACAACTAATGCTTGAAACTTGGGATGAGCAGAATGAACGTACCAAACCAGTGATTATGAGTGTTTCCCTGGGGTAGCGCTCTAATTTTTGGTTCCATCAAATTGGAATCGACGAATTTCAGTCCAATTTCCAGTCTATATCACCCAGACCGAAATGATTTTTTTTTAAAATTTTTTGTTTCTTACAAATTTGAAAAAATCAAAATGAAGATTGCAACCGGTCTATCCATGGTTTGTAAAACCATATGGCCTTCTCGAGAAAGGCTCCTCAAATTGTACCGCCTCCAATTTGATGCGAACACATTTTTTCGATAAAATTTAAAGATAGTATCTAAGCTCGCTCAAAACAAGTGGGGCATGTTTTTTTATTTTTTTATGAATTGCATTGGACCCTGGTACATCTGCTACAATTTTGGGCCCATCCAACAATATCAGGCTTTTTATAAGGACTTCTTTTCAAAAATATTTTTCCACGCCGCAGGGGACCTCTACACATTTCTGGATGAATGAGCCCGCATCTCGTATCATATGAACAATTAGGGATGTGCAACCGAACCAGGTATACCCGAGAACCGAACCGGCCCACCCGAAAAACAGGATCGGGAACCAGTTCCCGTTGAAACCGGTCCGGGAACCGGGTCCAATTGATTACCCACCTAGGAACTGGTTCCCAAACCGGTTTTGAAACCGGTTTTGTAAGTATAGGTCCAAAAACCTATTTTTTCCACTTATTTCTATTCTTATTCTCGCAATCACATGACGTTTTTCATCTTGGCTCTCTCAAACACGCACAACACTCCTCATTCGTCATTCCTCTTCCTCACTTGCTTCCCTCCCTCATTGGCTCCCTCTCGCATCGTCCGGTTTATCGCCACCAAATTCTTGTGTACCACGTGGATTGGCTCGCCTGATTTCTCTTTTGTAGGAGGAGTTATGCTTGCATAAATGAATAGCTTCATGTAGTAGTTGTAGGAATAAGACTAATATTAGACCCATGTTTGTTGTTAATTTTTTGCCTTATGATTTTATTTCTTATAATTAGCCATGTGGATCCTTAATTTTTCATTTAGTCAAAAAGTTCATGTATTTATTTATTACAAGTGCTTAATGTTTCGATACAAATTATGAGCATTGCGTTATTTTCTCGTGTATTAATATAAAATTCGAAGTCGTATAGGATATCGGGAGATTGCAAAATAGGTTCTAGTGGAAATAGGGTTGACCCTGGAATCGGACCGGAAAAATAGGGTGAGTCGGGTACATGGTCCAATACAAATAAGGTCAAGTATATGGTCCAAAAAATGGAAACCGGTTATAACAGGGTCCAGGTACAGGGTCCAGATCTAGACCATACCCACCCTGGACCCGATCACCCCTATGGACAATACTTGGGCAATCAAATGACTTAGCATGATTATTAAACCTTTCCATTATGGTTTCGTTTCACTAGAACATATGCACGTTGGGAGTGCCAAAAACCGAATTGAACTAAAATAATCCGAACCGGAAAAAAAAAAAAAAAAAGGTTATTTTCCATTACCCGAACCAAACCAAAAAAGTTAAAAGCCCATCTCACCACTCCCATCATTCGCGAGGTTCAAACCCAGACCAAAGCCATCACTGAATACGAAAACAATACCAAAAAGAACACATTGCAAAAACTAAAATTTCCCATCTTCAATTGAGATTGCAGATCAGAGGTAAAATCCTAGAAACTCGGTGTCGATTCTCTGATTCAATGAAGTAAACGCCGAAGAAAATCTTCATCCATGCATTGAGTTGAAGTTCTCAACAATTTTTCTGCTACATAGTGTTTGCTCGTGATCTCAGTGGACCAAACAGGTGAGGATCGTGGCTTACCTCCGGTGGAGCTCGACCGAGCTTTAGATCTGAGAATCTGGGGCTCGAATCTGGGTGGATCCGGTGATGACAGGTCGTATCAGCCCGGATCTTAGGTCGAAAATGGAAGAGGAAAGAGAAAGGTGCAACCAGGTCACTCAGTTCTTGCTGTTGAGCTTAGAGGTGGGCGTGGGGTCGCCACTCGCCAGAGACATTTGGTGCAAGGGACGATGGCTAGAGCATGGCTGCTAATAGAGAGTCAAGGAGGACAGAGAAAGGGGACGGTTTTTCAGAGAGTGGGTTAAGAAAGGAAGGAGAGAGAAGGAAATGTCATAGGAGTTTCGTGAGAACTGAACCGAAAAAAAAAAAAGGAAAAAAAAAAGAAAAATGGGAGAAAACACCGAAACATCATTTTGGTTCGAATATTTTTAGATTGTGTCTCGGTTCAGTTCATAACAAGCAAATGTCTTTTATAGTTCAATTCGGTTTGCAGAAATCCCAACCGAAACGAACCATTGATACCCATCAAATGCGTATTTCATCTAGTATAAACAGGAGCTATGATCGGAGGTGCGGCCCATCCAAACCCTTGAAGGGTGGCGTCTAGCGAAGGATGGAACGCCTCCCATGCGATCTATCACGGTAAACGAGCAAATGAATCGCCTGGCTAATGCCATCGCCCCCGCATGTACCTGAGTCTCAGCAAATTCACATGAGAACATCAAGAAAACAGGAGAAATGCGAGAAACATTACCAACAAGCGCCTTTCGTCTTTAATCTGTACCCTTGCAAAAACGAAACCATTTATTCCAACAGAAAGATGATTTGCACAAGTAATTGAAAAAGTTGAGGAAACAAAGTAAATTGCGAATTTCCCGTGCCAGGGAAATAAAATATTCAATAGTTTCTTCTCACTGGGCCTTCATCTCACGTCGCATACGTTTGCTTTTGCCTCTATCCAATAATCACTTGACATATATAGTTTGATGTGGAATCAAATAAAACAAATTAAAAATCTGACTTTTCCTTTCTTCCGCCTCCGCCATAGCCATTTCTTTGGCCGCTCATATCAATCATAGCCACCGCCCGTTGCAACCTCCGTCCACGAGCCCTCCACCCTGCCATTGTTGCCACGCTAGCAGTGAGTTCCTTCTCTTCGTCAAAGCTCAATCACAGTCAGGATCTCGACCTAACCTACCATTACTCGCTTACTCTTCCATCCACAACCAGCAGACCTCCATGGACAAAAGGAGTAATTTTTTGGTCTTCCGTCCTTCCTTCTTCGGCCTAAACTGAGATAGTGCAATACGAATGACTCCTTGTGAAGTACCATGGAATTGGGTGTTTCCTTTTTCTTGTTTTTTGGGCCGTCCCCTCCACTATTGTTTTCCAATTATCTTATGGGGTTTTCTTCGGTCGACCTTTTGAATTTTATTTCGGCTTTACCAGTATAACAATCCTTGAAATACTATGAAAATAACAGTTTATTATAAGTCATAAATTTTTAAAAAGTAGGCCCTATAATATTTTATAATTATTTGTGATTTGATTTTTTATGGTACAAAATAGACTGTTGTTTTCAAGATACTTTTAAGACTGTCATGCAATCATTTTTTTTTAATTCTAAAAGAAATTGACAAAAGGACCAATTTTTTTTTTTTAACGATTTTTCTTGGGTTGATGCTTGTAGTTCGATGATAGGTGAAAGGGAGAGTGTCACCATCCAATTTTTGTTTGCGATTCTTTCTGGGGATAATCTTCTAGAGATGAAAGGTCAAAGTGAGGCAAGAGAGAGAAGAGTCCTGTAATGACCCACGAAGAAGACTACCCCGACATTTTATTTTTTTTAATGATTCTTTGTGGAATAGTTCTCTTCTTCATTTGATTTCACAGGCTTAGCCCTTCATTTTTGGCGAGTCAATGGCTGTCGCTGCTCTATGATCGCCAGATATTTTTGGTTTGTGGACGGTGGCTTGTTCATAAATCGTGCGGAGGTTGGCCATGGATGAGCTTAGGCTTGGAAAGAAGATGCCGAAGATTAATAGAGGAAGATGAAACCACCGAAAGCGAAGAGATGCACAGAGCCGATGACAAACAGGCGCGTAGAGGAAGACAAAGCCGTGTTGGCTTGAATGGGGACGCGGCGACAGTCCGGGAGGAGTGGATTTCAAGTTGAGAAATGGCTCTAGAGGATGAAAGTAATTTCTTCTGGGCGCAGGTAAAGAAATTGGGAACCATCTAGACCACCTAGAATCAGATCGGATCCAGTTCTCATGGAAACCGGTTTGGTTCCCAATTCCAATTTAGCGGAATGGTTGAGTATTGGTCTAGTTCAGGGTTCTAGGTGTACAATCGCTCACCCGCCCACCCAATTACTTAATTATTAGTTTAGTTTTTTGACCTATATATATATATATATATATATATATATATCTGTGTGTGTGTATTTGTAGTTATTGGACACATTATTAACTAATTTAGTTTCTCGGGTGTGTAATAGGATTAAACTACCTTCTACTTTTTTTCTTTTTTTTTTTTGGGAATAAGTGCACAAAAGTCCTAAGAGAAGTTGAATTCTAAAACTTTCAAAAAGTGTGATTAAATTCTAAAATTTCTTATGAAGGTGTAATCAAGTCTTAAAACTTTCAAAAAGTGTGATTAAGTCCTAAAATTTATCTCAAAAGTGTAATCGAGTTCTAAAAATTTCAAAATGTATTATTAACGGAAGGAATTAAGTTAACAAATTTGATAAGTTTTAGGACTTGATTGTACTTTCGTAACAAGTTTTAGGACTAAATTGTACTTTGCTGATAAGTTTTAAGACTTCCAATATACTTATCGTCTTTTTTCTTATTTTATTCTAATAATTCTTTTACTTGCTTTTTCAGCTAAAATAAAATAAACAAACGAAGATGAGGGAGAGGACCGATTGGAGATGCTCATAAATGTTGTGGTGCTTTGTCGTTATGATACGAAATCAAGAGCCAATGGCTCATTTTAAGAGCATTATTAGGTCTCTTCTTAGCCATCCTTATGATTAAAATGATTTTGTGCACACATGCGCACACGAGGGCATTTTTATAGGCAAATTCAAGTAAGTTGATTGTCGATGAGCAGTGATCGGCATTGTAAAGCAAAACCGAGTTTAAGAATAGTTATTCAAGTCGATTTAGCTTTCCAAAAGATGTTTTTTAGAGGATATTAGTAAGCCAATCCATATGAATGAATTCCTCATTTTGGCCGGTCATAATTTAAATCCAGAAACGAGAATCAGTGCAACTTCTGAGTTCTCATTCTAAAACATCTTCACATGAATTTCGTTCATGTTTGAACTAAGGGTCTGTTTATTTCATGAAAAGTTGAAGATTAAAAAAAAATTCCTAAAAATAGTTGTTTGTGTCTCTTTAATTAATTAGTCAATTGAAATATTTTCATTATCGATAAATAATTTATATCAAACATTTTTGTAGTTGATGAAAATATTTTTCATTTATTCATTTTTTTAAGCAATACAAGCGAGTATTTTTTGAAAAATATTTTTTTAAGTCATTCTTTTCTACGAAAACAAATAGAGCTCAAAATCTCCAAGTCATGTATCATACCATCATAAAAGACAACATGCGCAATTCACATTCAAAATGCACTTCGCTCATGAAAGTGCTACTTTCATTTACTTCTCGCAATTTGTTTTTTACACCTAAACTCATTAAATAGGTGGGTCGAGTCAAAAAGGGCCTAATTCAAAGTAATTCATTTCTAAACACAAATTTATTGACCCATACATGACACAACAGACCCAACTCGACCCATATGGTTAGAACACTTCCATATTTATTAAACTAATCTAGGAAAGCCCATGTTTGTACTGAGGTAAAAGCATAGAATGAGCGAGGGCAATCAAGTTTTTGTGTGTGTGTGTGTGTGAGAGAGGGAGAGAGAGAGACGCAAAACTGACTCATAGAGATTAGTCAGGTTTAAATAAGTTGTGAATCCATTTGAATTTTTTTTTTTAGCTTAACCATTCTAAAACTTGAATATTTGCTAACCGACACAACAACTTGGTCCATTAAATATAGGTTAAGAAATGGATATATAGCTTATTTTGAGGGGCATTTTTAGGCCTGAAAAATAAGTATATATAGAGAATGCCTTCATGGTTTGATGTATCCTAAGAAGCACCGATACTCTTCGAAAGCTTTATGTCATGTGCGACACTCCGACACGTATTCAATACGCTCCGATAGGTTCTGACACTCGGTCAACAAGTGTCGAAAAATCAAACACATAGTCAACTCTCTCCGACACGCGAGTTCAGAATTCTAACACGTGATTTTGACACTCGCGGGGTCAATTTTGTAAATTTTCAATACGTGAGCCCTCAAAATGTAAATATATGAAAAAAAATAAAGAAAAAGAAATAAAAATAATGAAGTGAAAAGATTGAAAATCTGCTCGTCAATCTTTCTCTCTCTTCATCCTCCTCCTGCCAGAGTTACCTCTAGGCTTGACCTCTGCACGTCCACAGCCAACACCCGTCCAGGTCAACACTGTTGCGCGTCCAAACCAGACCACCCCTCCGTCGTCCTTGTTGTTAGCTTTGTCTTCACCATAAGGAATCCTCCATCTCCGTGATCTTTGCTTTCATCTTAACCATTTTTGGGGGAAAAGTACTAAAATAGTCATAAACTTTTTGTATCGGTACCAAGTTAGTCCTAAACTTTTCAATTGGACCAATTTAATTCAAACATATTCATATTGGTACCAATTTAGTCCATCCAAACTAATTTAAACCAGAAATTACTGATGTGGCGGCCGGCGGTTTTATGTGGCGCCACGTGAACAAATTTTATATTTTTTTTCAGATTTTTTAAATTATTTTTTTCCTTTTTTTTTCTCCTTAGCCCTTAGCCGGCGAGGTTGCCGGCTGGCCAACCATCGCCACCACAAGCTGGTTGGGGCAAGGGGCCCCGTGCCCTCGCTAGCCACAAGCGAGGGCATCGGCCCCGTCCAGATCCAGGCGAGGGTCGAAACCCTCACTCGTTGGCCGGTGAGGGCGCGGCAACCTCGCTCGTGGCGGCGAGGGCACGACGCCCTTGCCCATGCCACGAACGAGGGTTGCCACGCCCTCGCCCGCCACGAGAGAGGGCCACCGCGCCCTCGCCTGTGGCTGATGAGGGTCTCCAAGCGAGGGCCGCCGCACCCTCGCCCGCCACAAGCAAGGGTTGCCGCGCCTTCGCCGGTGACCGACGAGGGTTCAACGGCTCTCGCCCGGATCCAGGCGAGGGCCACCGCACCCTCGCCTGTTGCCAACAAGGGTGCAGAGGCCGTCATCGGCCAATGGGCGAGGGTTTTGGCCCTCACCTGGATCTAGGTGGGGGCCGACGCCCTCGCCAATGGTCGACGAGGGTGCGGCGGCCCTCGCCGGTGGTTGGCAAGGGCGCGGAGCCCCTTGCCCCGACTAACTTGTGGCCAGCGATGGTCGGCCGGCCGGCGATCTCGTCGGCCAAGGGCTGAGGAGAAAAGAAAAAAAAAAAAAAAGAAAAAAAAAGAAAAAATAATTTAAAAAATTTGAAAAAATATAAAAAAAAAATTATAAAATTTGTCCATGTGGCGCCACCAAAAGACCGCCGGTGGCTACATCAGCAATTTCCGGCATAAATTAGCCGGATGGACTGAATTGGTACCAATATGAAAAGATTTAGGACTAAATTTGTCCAATTGAAATGTTTATGATTGAATTGATACCAATACAAAAGGTTTAAGACTGTTTTGGTACTTTTCCCTCCAAAATTTGTACAAAATTTCAGTCATGTAAGAATTTCAAAAACAATTAGAACATATGCACTTTCCATGGAAAAAAGGGCAACCATGCCCAAATTCATGGTTAGCTTTCACTGTTTAATGCTTGTCGTTTATCCACAAGGACCATACCGCACAACTCTTCGATGCCATATTTTCTTTTTCCTTTTCTACCGTTATTGTTAGCAAAAAATAATATTGAGAAAGAGAATATTACAAATGCTATGACTTTTTATACAACGTTCATTTAAGTGTCATAATTTTTTTAGAATTATTTTTTTTTTGTTTTTTCTTTTCTTTTTTCTGTACTGTTGAGTGTTGTTGGCTATCACCGAGCCTCATCAATGGCCAGTGGAGGTCGTTGGCCTCAAGTGACAGCCGCCCTCACCTGGGGTAGAGAGGGCAATCCCTCGCTTGAGGCCGGCGAAGGGAAAAAGAAAACGAAAAGAAGAGAAGAGAAAATGAAAAAAAAAAAAAGTAAAGAAGGAAAAGAGAAGAAAAAAAAAGAAAAAAGGAAAAATTTAAAAATTATTAAAAATTCAAAAAATATTAAAATATTATTAAAAAATGTCGGCTATAACATGTGTCCACATTAGCATTTATGGACAAAATTGATCGGATAAAATATATTAACAAAATGTAAAAAAATTTAAGACTCAATTGACACAATTAAAATATTTATAGCTGAATTGGCAAAAATATTTAAGATGCTTTTTGGACAATTTTCCCATTTTTTAAGGGGAAAAGTCATTTAAATGGATTTCGAGTCAAGTTGGGTTTAATTTGGGTATTGATTGGGTCGGGTATGAGTAATTAAGATTTGCATCAAATAAAAATAGATCAAAATAAGTTAAATGAGTCAATGTGGGTTGAACCATTTAACCAAACCCAACCTGATTCTTCCATTTGATGGGTCTAAGTAGGTATTTTGTGCCATGTAGGGGTGATCTAGTCCAGGGTGGGTAGGGTCTAGACCTAGACCCTGTACCTGACCCTGTTATAACCGGTTCCATTTTTTTTGATCATATACTCAACCATATTTGTATTGGACCTTGTACCTGACCCATCCTGTTTTTCCGATCTGGTTCCGAGGTCAATCCTATTTCCACCGGAACCTGTTTTACAATCTCCCGATATTCTATACGATTTCGAATTTTATATTAATAAGCAAGAAAATAGCGTAATCCTTCTAATTTGTATGGAAACATTAAGCACTTGTAATAAATAAATACATGAACTTTTTGACTAAACGAAAAATTAAGGATCCATAGCTAATTATAATAAATAAAATCATAAGGCAAATAATTAGTAACAAACATGAGTCTAATATTAGTCTTATTTCCACAACTACTACAAGAAGCTATTCATTTATGCAAGCATAACTCCTCCTATAAAAGAGAAATTAAGCGAGCCAACCCCCGTGGTATACAAGAATTTGATGGGGACGAACACTGTCCGTCCGTCGGACGGTGTGAGAGGGAGCCAATGAGGGAGGGAAGCAAGTGAGGAAGAGGAACGGCGAAGGAGTGCTGTTGTGCATGTTTGAGAGAGCCAAGAGGAAAAACACCGTGTTATTACGGGAGTAAGAATAGAAATAAAAGGAAAAAAAAATAGGGTTTTTGACTTATACTTACAAAACCGGTTCCAAAACTAGTCCGGGATCCGATTCTTGGGTGGGTAATCAATCGGACCCGGTTCCCGACCCTGTTTTCTGGGTGGGCTGATCCGGTTCCCGGGTATACTCGGTCCAGTTGCACACCCCTAGTATCATGTGATGAAAACTCACTTCCCGTTGAAGCTGCTAATTCAAATAACATTGCACGCACATACATCTCAAAAAAGAAAAGAATAGAAGAAGCCGCTCTTTTGCTGTAATGTTAAATGCTCATGGTTAAAGGCGAAATCAGATCAGCCTTTCCGATATGATATTGTCGTGCCAAGTTTGATTTCGTGCACGTGCGTGCGCAGGCAATACTGAGCGTAAGTACAGCTATTCGAGTCAAACTAGAAAACCAGAAACAAGAATCAATGCAGCTTCTAAATTTTTCGTTCTTGGACATCTTCACATGAATTTCCTTCGTGTCTGAACTAAAATTTCCCAAGTCATTTATCACGTTATATAGGACAACATGGGCTATTCGCTTTCAAAATGCACTTCGCCTATAAATATGCGACTTTCATTTCCTTCTCATTATTTATCTGCTACAACCAAAACATAAGCATATAAAGAGAATGCCCTCATGCTCTGCAGTATCCTCCTGGACCTCCGAAGGTGAAAAGATAACCCCATGGATCTCGCATAAGTTTCAGATTCAACAGATTATAACAACTGGGCGTGTCCACCACCTTGGGCAAATTTTTGTAAGGATGAAAACTCTCTCCATTTGCATTCATCCATTGGACCTTTCTGAAATACGCTGCTTTATCAGTATACACATCCGGCATATGACCATTGCCCATGGGCGGGCAATACCCATTTGCGCCTTCTTTAGCGACTCCTCCCCACGCCGCATGCAGTGAGCCATTGCGTAAATTCACGAATAACTCCTTTGGCCAGTAGCCCACGTTGATCGGCGGGTCATGAACGCGAAGCCACCAATTCCCAGTCGCTATGTCCTGCGATGAACATGGACAACAACAATGGAAGCGATCATAACTACACGTTCAGGTTCACATTTGCTGAATGATTGTCATGAAAAGTCGAGTCTCTACATCAAATAGAATAACTGAAATCACCTGCGAGACTTCAATTTTGAGTTCATATATGGGTCCGCCATATGTAGAAACTGGGGTTAATGGATAATTGGGAGTTATTACTCTATCCACCTGAACAAAACCTTGGCAGAATGTGTTGTAGCAACCATCGCGGAAACCATCTCCCTGTTACCAATAACGCTCTAGTTTTAAAAATATTGGCGTACAAATTTATTGAAGTTCGCAAAGATCAAGATGGAATACCGTCCAATATGTAAACAGTCGAGTTAGACCATCGGCATTCAGCAATGGATCGACCTAATACAACAATATATAATTGTCACTAAAAATATTGACCATAGGTCGCTAGATTCAGAAAGTTGCTACCAATACCATTTAAAACCGAATTCTTGTCTTGACGCTACTAAGGAAAAAGTGGGGAAAAAAATTAATAGCGTTTAAAAGAAGAAAATATAATGTTTTTAAATTCAAATCATACAAAAAAATGAATTTTAAATAGCTGTTGTAGAATGAAAATAACATTAAAATTTACATTTAGCACACGGAAAATTTATGGAATTACATAGCAAGTAATTTGAACAAGTGATTATGATGTTTTTCCGATTATGCAACAAAAAAGTGCGGTCATACATTTTAATAGCACATAAGGGCATTCATGGAACTTTAAAATAAAAATAAGGTTGAAATCCTTGTCTAAATCTTATGTATATGTGGTAAAATATACTTACCCGCCAACCGGCTACAATCATGCTAATATGATCAGGAGGTCCAGTCTCAATCCATATATTATGTGAACTAAATTGATCTAGAGCTGTGCTTATATTGTAGACAGAGATGTGTCCGCTAGCACCATACTTTATGAGATAAGTGTGGTCGTGGCTCAGGAACACTCGCTGAAAAATACACATATCGAATCAAACATTTATGTTATTGAGAGGGGGAAGGGAGGGAGGGAGGGAGGGAGACAGTACATGTTGCCCGGAAGGAGGTGCATCTTCAATTTCGACCATATTCACAGAAGGCATTTTAGGAAGGGATCTTGTCCTTATCAAATCTTCCTTTTTTTTTCGTTGGATAGGAACTGTTCCAATCGGACAAGGTTTTCTTGATCGAAATTGTATATACTTGGTAGCAGAGGAAGTTTTGGAGAAGTTACTGAGAGGCAATTTGGGTTTTCTCTATTAAACAAAAAAGAAAGAGAGTACATAGTTAGCACATAGTAGAAAGTTTTACTTATGCACATCACTCAACAATGCATCCTGCAAGTAAATTACGAATGAAATATGGAATAACATTAACCTGAATTTTGTGATTCTTAAGTAAAGGATGATCAATCGCTGGTTGTTTGTCAATGTCAATACAATCAATAGTATCTCCTTCCTCAGTCTCCGCCAGGAAAAAAAAAAAGAAGACTAATATTATTACCAGGAAATGGTTTAGGAAGATGAAAATGTTTCACTGGGTGTCTATTACATTACCAGGAATGTCTTGATCGACGGCTTGTTTAGAAGCTTGAGTTGCTCCTCCAAATCAATGTCATCATCTTTGGATATAGTTGTAGCTTTAGACCTGGACACCGAAAGCAAAACCAATACAAACGCTACTTGTTTCAAAGCCATGGTGACACCAGGAAGTTGCTACAGCTTGTAAAGGAAGACGAGTCTTATATACAGAGCTTAGATCCCAAATTGAGCCGGTTCAAACTCAGCAAATATTTTTTTCCATCTTGGGCCTGCAATAATCATGACATTTAGGGAAGGAATGTTTTGATGAGTTCCTGTAAGATTACAACTGTACTCTTTGATTTATTTACCGAATTAGACTCTTCCCAAAGCCGTTATCTACTTTTTCCTTGTTGGTCTAATTATCTTTTAAAGGTTACACAAAGTAAGAGAAGAAAACCACAACTATGACTCCAGCATTTATGCAAGAGTTGTTTTGGCCAACTCAGCTGACCAGTTGGGATTTATGGAACCTTGAAAAATCATCATACACATCCATTTTCAATTAATTAGCTTCAATTTGTGACTCTGATCCTTTAGAGATTCTACTATTCCCTTAAGACAAAAAGGGTTTTTTCTCCGTGCCAGTAGATTCCTAAAAGAGCTCATAAGCGTAAAAATGTAGATGATAAAAAAATGCTCCTAATTACATGGTAATTTGTTGAAAATTTTTAATCATTTTAGAAATGATTAACTTTTCTTATCTTCTACGAAACTTTTTATTTTTTTTTTTAAGAAATGCCTTAGATTCACCAATTTTTTTCCAAATTAAAGTATCAACTAATTATGATCACAAACTCTCGTTTGAGTTATTTATCACCGCCTATTTGCTTGCTTTTCAATTTATCAATTTTCGTTATGATTTACCAACTTTCATTTGTCATTACTTACAGGTGTCCCTTTTATGAATTCACCAATCTTCATATGAGTCATTGACCAATTTTTAACAGGAAAAGTACCAAAATAATCCTAAACTTTTTGTATTGGTACCAATTCGGTCATAAACTTTTCAATTGGACCATATTAGTCCTAAACCTTTTTACATTGTTACCAATTCAGTCCATCCAGCTAATTTAAGTCGGAAATCGCTGACATGGCCACCGGTGGTCTTAATGTGGCGCCACGTGGACAAAATTTCTAATTTTTTATATTTTTTTCAGATTTTTTTAATTACTTTTTCTTTTTTTCCTTTTATTTCTTTTTCTCTTTTTTTTTTCCTTTTTCTTTTCTCCTTATCTCTTGGCCGCGAGGTCGCCGGCCGCGCCGACCATCGCCGGCCATAGGCTGGTCGGGGCGAGGGCCCCCGCGCCCTCGCCGGTCATTGGCGAGGACCACCACGCCCTCGCCGGCCACAAGCGAGGGCATCGGCCCCCACCCGAGATCCAAGCGAGGGCCGAAACCCTTGCCCGTTGGCCAGCGAGGGCCTCTGCGCCCTTGTTGGCCACAGGCGAGGGCGCGACAGCCCTCGCTCATGGCGAGCGAGGGTGTGGCGGCCCTCGCCCAGATCCAAGCGAGGGCACGATGCCCTCCCCCGTCGCCCGCCACAAGCAAGGGCCGCCGCGCCCTCACCCGGATCCGGGCGGGGGCCAACGCCCTCGCTTGTGGCTAGCGAGGGCGCGACGGCCCTCGCTCGTGGCCGCGAGGGCGCGGGGCCCCTCACCCCGACTAGCCTTGTGGCGGCAATGGTCGGCCGGGCTGGCAAGGTAAGGAGAAAAGAAACAGAAAAAAAAAAAAAAAAAAAAAAAAAGGAAGAAAAGAAAAAAAATTAAAAATATGAAAAAAAAAAAAATTATAAAATTTGTCAACATGGTGTCACATAAGACCGCCGGCGGCCACGTCAGCAATTTCCGACTTAAATTAGCCAGATTGACTAAAGTGGTGCCAATGTAAAAAATTTTAGGACTAAAATAGTCCAATTAAAAAGTTTATGACTGAATTGGTACCAATGCAAAAGATTTAGGATTATTTTGGTATTTTTCCCACTTTTATCCCATTAGGTTATCAACTTGTTTTGGTTCATTTGTTGGATAGCAATGTTCATTTGTTTTTCTCTTTTTTAATTTTCTATTGAATTGCCAACTTTTATTTGCCTGCTTCCTAACTCATTCAATTTATCAACTATTTTCAGAAAATACCAACCTTAATTAGAGAGATCATCAGCTTTGTTGGATTAAGTTGCCAACTAGTTTGCATTATTAACTTTTATCAAAGTAAGATACCAACGTGTATGTATTTTTTATAAGTTACCGACTTTGTTATGAATGACAACAAAAAACACGTTTTCTCTTATCTTTTACAAACGAAAGATTGTCAATAAAAGTTGGTGATTAAATGAAAAATAAACTTGGTAAGTAAGTTAAATGAGAGTTAGTAACCCAAAATTAATTGGTAACTTAATCAAAGAACAGTTGATAAAGCACTCCAATAAGTGTTGGTAATATATATATATATATATATATATATATAAATAAAAAGTTGTAAATTTAAGGCATTACTAAAAAAATGCAAATGAAAGTTTGTGAACGAGAAGAAAATTGGCAAATTAAAATAAAATAAATAAATATCAATATATAACTCATATAAGAGTTGGATACCCAATACTATATAATAATTCAGTGATAGAATAGTTGGTGAGTCACAATAAGTTAGGTTTGTGTATGGTTACTTGCCAAGTCCAATAAAAGTTTGTACTCAATAGAAAAGCCAATAAATGAAAAAGAACATAAAGGTTGGTAAGAAACTTAAATGAGAGTTGGTAACCCATAAATAATTTGTATTTAATATTACAAAAGCTAGTAAGTTACTCTAATTAAAATTGGTAATTTCATTAAAAATTATTGAAACATTAGTAAGTAATCCAAATAAAAATTTGTTCGTAATACAAATGTCGGTAATTTGCAAATTATCAAAAAAAGATAGTAATTTCATGAAAGTGTTGATAATTTACTAACAACTGGTTTTTGTTATTTATCAATATTTTTTGCCACTTATAAACACAGGTTGAAATTTACCAATAAGAGATAGCACGTCCAACCCAGGGCTAATTATGCTTGAAACCAAGATTCAATGGTGTATTATCAAGATTCGAGTCATGTTGTTTCATGATTATCTCTTATGCTGAAATGTCTTCTCTCTATTCCAAATATAGCCTTAAAGAAAATAGATAGCGTGCAGGTGTGGAGACAAATATGCACGCGCCTACCCACAGAGAGCAAGAGACAGTGTGTGTTTGTTGATTAGATTGAAAAGCATTCTGCCTTGAAGCTGTTGAGGAAGGCATCCTTGTTAAGGCTTTCGCGCTCTCACCCCGAACAAATCTTTCTTTATTACTCGAGGAATTGGTACAGTTCCCATTGTACATGATTCTCTATAATCAAGTTGTACAGATTTTATACGCGAAAAGTGCCAACCAAAGCTAGTTAAATGTAACGTTGGTTCTTTCTACAAGAAAAAGAAACAGATTATAGAATGCCAAGAAGAATGTTTTAGGCAAGATGCTTTTTTTTTATTAAAGGAAAAATCAATGAAGTATCACCTGAATTTTGTGATTCTTCAACAAAGGATGTTGTAGCAATAGTTATTTATCAGTGTCAATACAATCGACGGTATCGGCCACCTCAGTCTACATAAAAACATCAAAAACGATTAATAGTTGGTCGAATGTATGATGCTTTTGTGAAACTTAATTAAGAATATAAATTGCAGCAACATAACGTAAAACCACAAAAATCAAGGCATTGCCAGATTGTTAGAGAGATTATTACCACAAATGTCTTAACCGGTGGCCTATTCATCATCTTGACCTGTCTTTCCAACTCTAAGTCGACGTCTTCTGAAATGTATCCCACCTCGCACAGAGAAACACCGAAGAATACGAACATCAATTGCAAGAGTTCCATTCTGTGTTGCGTGGCGGTGAAGGAGCTTGGAGATACTGTTAATAAGCAGTGCTTGGGCTACACATGCCTATATACTGTGAAAGTCACCACGAAGCCGTTTCGTACTTGGCCCAAATTTAAGGGCCTTGTCCGCATATGGAGGTCAACAAGTTGCTTTTAGGTTAATAATCCTTCATTTATTCTCTATCCACTTTATTTCCTAGTGCAACATATATAAAATATATTAAGCTGGCTCTCTTAACTTTATCTTAGGGCAGCAGTAACCCCAAATTTCAGAAAAAATGGACCTTTGACATTCATGCATTCTCTTTTGATGGATTTTGTGCAAGAGCGACAGCATGAATGAAACAAAAGAATGTATTTGGTTAGCTTGTTATATATCTAATGGCAATGGCAAGTAGAGAAATAGAGAAAACTAGTTAAAGAGGACATTGTGAGTAGATCCTCATACCAGATCGGCAATGCATTTAACATACGAAGTCTAAATTCATGTGTAAATCTATCACGAGAATTGTCTTTACTAATAATAAGGAAAAAAAGAGAAAAAAAAAAAAAAAAAAAAAAAAAAGAAGAAGGCATTAAAGAGTCGTGCGTTATGTTTACCGTGAAATAAGGCATGGTCGCCATTTTTTTCCCATTGACATGCATGTTTTCCACTTATCTTTGAAATTCTGCCATGACAGTTCCTTGACCGACTGAAATTTTAAACTAAGCTCGGAAGAAGTTGGCAATCATCTTTATTTTTCCCTCAATATCATATTGTTTTGTTATTGTTTCGATTTGATAAATATTTCTATAAATATGTGCATTAGCCTTGCTTCCAATATATAGTACCTTTTGGAATTTCTTTTCCTAATAGTCTTCTAAAGTCTCTCTGTTTCATTGAATTGTTCTAAATAATTCTGTCTCTTTTTTGTTTTCATACCTTACACAATTAAAATTCTAAGTTTTCATTGTCAGTAGAATGACTCCATGTGAAACAGTTCTGCTAACAACTTAATTGCCATTTAAATTATTAGCGATAATCAGTGGTGGAGATTGGGATAAATTAATTAACACACGAGATGTTTACATATATGAATATATTTTGATTTAGGGGACCAATTTGCAAATTTTAGATGGATATATCACAATATGATGCTATATGAGCTGAGTGGGTGTATATACTAGTTATTTTACAAATTAATGGGAAAATTTGAACAGATTGCCCCAAATATGTTGTACTTTTGTCAATTCAATCATAAACTATTCAATTTTACCAATTCGGTCCTAAATATTATCACTTTTTGTCAATTGTGTCCATCCGGCCAATATTAACCGGATATCGCTGACGTAAACGCTGATAGTCGTATGTGGCATAACTGGTATTAACGTGAACAATTTTTAATAATAACGAACAACAATGGCAAGACTTTCATTCTGTATTGCATGGTGGTGATGGAGCTTTGAGATAGGGTTAATAAGCAATGCTTGGGCTAAAACAGGCCTTTATACTGTGAACGTTCTGACAATTACGTTTTGTTCTCCGGCCAAATTTAAGGGCGTTGTCCACATTAATTGCCTACTCACTTATTTCCTAGTTCAACATATGTAAAATATATTAAGCTAATTCTACTAATTTTCCCTAATTCGTTTCTTTTTTTCAGGAAATTTAATGATTTATATCTCATCACGGTAGTATACCCGAATTTTGGCAAAAGGGACCTTTGATATTCATGCATTCTCTTTTCATGGATTTTGTGCAAGAGGTACTTGTATAATTAATTTTATCTCGTGGTAATAGTAGAAAGAAAAAAAAAACTATTTAAAGATAAGAATGTTCAATATTTGAATGCAAATTGAGATAATTTGAGACTTTTATTGTGAGGATGTTGTGATTAGCTCATTATACCATATCAGCAATCTATTTAACAAATAAATCCATCATGCGAATAGTCTTTGCTACCAATAGCAACCAAAAAGGAAAAGAAGAAAAGGCATTAAAGCGTTACGAGTTAAGGTCCTAATGGGTCAAAGATAAGAGCATGTAGGGTCTAAAGCTTACCTTGAAATAAAGCATGATTGTCAAATTTTCTAGTGAAAATGCATGTTTTCCACTTGTCCTTAAAAATCTGCTAGGTTCACATCATGCATAACTACTTTCAAAGAGTTCGATACATTTTTCATGACAGTCCTTTGTCATACTAAAACCAAGCAATCAATGACCAAGTCCAAAGCTTTGAAGAAATTGACAAACATTTTTGACCTTTTGGAACATTTTTTTTTCCTTAGTTTGTCTTCTCATGTCTCTCTATAGGCAACATGCTCTCTCGTTACATGCATTGTGTTATTGCGGGTAATGTTGATCATCTCGATTGGTTGATTACACAACACAATTAAGGGTAGGGGTGATTATGGCTCCAAGATAGAACCTAGAAAATGAGAATTAGACTAGTGGAAATATGTAGGTTTCAAGTTCCATGCAAGGTAGGTTCTAAGTTCCAAAAAATGAAGAATCTTTTTCGATGAGTAGGTTCCAAGTTTTTAATTGGAGGTCACTAGTACTTGGAATCTGCAACCTATAATCTAAATTTTGAAATAAGTTTTAATATTTTTCTTGATTCATGTCTTTGCACGATTTTACGATATTCCATGCCTTTCGATAATGAGTATAATTTAAAAGCATTAGTCTAAGTTTCCATTGGGACAAGTTATGGTCAGTGAATTATAATAGCAAGTAATGATCATCAAAGGTTTTAATTCATTGCAATAATTCAATTTATAATATAGATGGAACCTGGTTAGTCTATAAAACTTGTGATTGGTGAGGTTCCAGGTTCTATGGTATGCAAGGTAGGTTCTAGGTTCCATAAAAAAGATGAACCTATTTCAACTGGAACCTAAAAACCCTCATCCCTAATTAAGGATCCTTTATTCGAAAGAAAACTATTTTC
Organism: Eucalyptus tenuipes; assembly: GCA_014182365.1. Classification (NCBI taxonomy): domain Eukaryota; kingdom Viridiplantae; phylum Streptophyta; class Magnoliopsida; order Myrtales; family Myrtaceae; genus Eucalyptus; species Eucalyptus tenuipes. The sequence continues at coordinate 24,912,566 of CM024540.1, read as the reverse complement.
AGACTTTTTTTTTTTTTTTGACTTTATGCTATTTTCATGACAAAAAATTAATTCATTTACGAAAAACGTTTTCTATGGACTAAAAAACAAGCTTAGGTTGGAGAAAACGGTAGAAATCATTTTTCCTAAATCAATAAGTAAATGAAAATTGAAAATGATTTTTAAGAAAATTATTTTTATGAAAAAAAATCTTTATTATGAAATTTTCAGTGAAAAAACGCAAACTAAGTGTGGAATAATATTATTTTTTTAATACAATCAAGGTGAAAAGTTTCACTAGCACCATTAATTTTATCAAGTTTCTTCCTAATAAAATCAAGTTACGTTACCCACCCCGCGATGGATGAGTTGGTTCACGCTTTGACCCCTCATCCAGGAGGGTAGATGTTTGAAACTTCTCGCCCCCATTGCGCAACTTAAGTGGGGTGCCGTGGGAGGTGGGTCCCCGTGCTAGTGCCCCCCCCCTCCGGGTTTGTATCACCGACTGCGGGCTGTACGGCAGTTCCCGAGTCATCATCAAAAAAATGATAATCAAGTTACGTTATTTGGAAAGAGCGAAACAATATCATTTTCCGCAAGCAGTCTCTCTATCTCCCGACTTTGATGATGCACCTTCATAAGGCTATTAAGGACAAGGCATTGACGTTTCAACATGTTCCAGACATTCCTAGAAATAGAAGACTACAATGAAGCTGGGGGCTTCATCCGTCTATCTTTGATCGATTGTGCTTGCCCCGTTGTTGTTATTGGTTTTTTATCCGTTGTTCTTATTTGCTCCTTTTGGTTTATTTGTTGGATCCACGGCACCCTTACACTCTTTTTCACTCCTTTGTCTTTTGAGTGTTTGTCTCCTGTTGGTGCCGGGACTCCCCCATGTATATGTTTTGGTAAAATCTATACATATCTTACCCTTACCAAAAAAAAAATCAAGTTACGTTATTTTCCTCATAGAGAGAGAGATGATGGATTTGTTATCACACAAGGGGAGCGTCCTCCAAATAGAGGTGTGAAAAGAGAGATTTGGTGACTTTCTCTGGGTTTACATGCATATATGTAATATTTTTTTGTGACTATTCATAATGCCTATTCTTTTCTATTCCTCCACTATTTTTTTTAATTTTATGATTTTAATTAAAAAATTCCCAAAAATACTTTTTAAAATTATTTTTCTAAAATAATATGTTTTTAAAATATATTCTTTAAAAAAAAAAAAAAGAGAAAAATTTTTGTCGGAAATAGGGACCCAGGTCTGATCTCCGGATCCAGTCCATTAGACTCCCGAGCTGGGCCAAAACTCGGGCCTAGCTCCTACACCAAGCCCGGTCCGACCAAAGCCCTAAACTACACCTAAACCTAATTCCTTGAAGCCCAACTATCTAATGTTAAACCTAAGCCCAGCCCAAATCCCATTTTCTAATCTAAGCACACACCAGCCTAAACCCAAATATTAGCCAGCCAGGCAGAGAGCCAGCCCAGACTAAAGGCCGGCTGGCCCATCTTCCTAAATTTGACTTAACCAAAGCCCAAGTGAGAAAACACCCAGGGCAAGCCCATATTTATCAAGATTGCACCAAGCCCACAATAATAAACTCCAAACTCCTCCTAGAACCACCAAACTTAGGCCAAGCTCACTGAAACTACAAAGACAAGACGAAAAGCCACGGGATGCTCTTGGTTTCTAATTCAAATCTCAAGAAACATAGACGATACACGTTCATGACGATTCGAAATTTTAATAAGATTCTATTATTATTATTAATGTAAATGCTTCTCATACTCAAGGGAAATTATTTTTGTTAGGTGGCCAGGTCGATGCCTAATTTCCTAATTTTATATGCAACAAATTAATGATTAAACAGGTCGGAAAAAATTAATTTTGGAATAATTAAAATCACTTAGAAATATTTTCCCAACAAAATGAGCACTCTACGCCCACTATCTAGCTGACTTTCGTGCACTGAGGGGTTTTCGTATGGCTCCAAAAACGGTTCCAGAGCATCCTTTTTACCTTAGTAAAAGCTTTGGGGGTGAAACTCGCATGTGTCTGTCCTAATACAGTTCAATTCGTGCCGTTATGGTTTGTTAGTACAAAACCATCATGTTTAGAGTCATCTAAATGTCCATTCATGCAATATTTAGAATATATTAAGAAGGAACAAAGTATGATAAATAAAAAACTGCACCTTTAGAGGAAAAATCACGTTTAAGCGATGAGTCTTTTGGTTTTTTTTTTTTTTGGGGGGCAAATTTTGAATTCATGTTTAGTTGCATGTTGTTATAATTTAATTATGATGCATTTGGCAAACTTTTAGCGTAATATAAATGTTAGTTTACGTCATGACTTGTATGTTGATGATATACCATTTGAACTTTTCCCTATTATAGTAGTTTCAATTACACGATATCAGGTGGTCGAAAGTACTAAATATCGAGCTTGCCGGAGCACATCCATCTACAATATAAGCGTTACCTATGACCAACTTGGTTCACGTAATATATGGATTGAAACTAGGCTTTACAGATCATATTAGCATGATTGGAGCCAATTGGTGGGTGAGTGATTAAACTTATAAATTTCAAGAAGGAAATTGTGTGAAAAAATCCTAGGAGTTGTGTAAGTCTACTCTCTCTTGTTTTACTCCATGACTCTATGGTTACTCTTTCTTAGTTCTCCAATAGTGGGCGGTTAGTTTGGAGAAATGACTAATTATACACGTAAATTTTAAAAAAACCCAAGTTGAAAGTAGATATAAGTTGGCTTATTTGTTGAATAACCATCATCGTGACTATTGGACAGGTACTAGGCAACATAATTTTGAACTAACCCTGTCATATTGTGCTGTCTTCGTAACGTATAATTCAATATGGATGAAATCCTATTAGAATTGGAAAGTAATCTCAAGCTGCTGACATGATGTACAATGATCACTGGCGATGGGAACCAAATCTTTTATTAGCAGCATGGCAATACAAGGATTACATATAGCTATACATCACCCAATACATTTAATTGCATCAATATATTCGAGCAGATTAAATATAGCTATTGGTACTTTGCCATCTAAACTTCAGGGTGAACAGGCTTATGTTTCTATCGCCTTTTACAATAGATGCAACTAAAAATGGTGAACACCACAAGGAAATCGATGCCGACCACTCCTCCTGCAATACATATGGTAGGACCTATCTCTTCATACTATTCGGTTGTGATGGTCCCCTAGAGCTCCGTCTCGGACATGAAGTTACCTAAATCAGGGAAAAAAACAAACTCTCGTTTGAAACAACTAAATTAATGTTTTCGGGGTGAATATAGGATGTCTAGACTTAGGAGGACTGCTATTCCCATATGCGCAGTACCACAAAATTCCCAGCATTATTATGCATCATACTACACATTCGTACATGTATGAGTGAATACAATGTCGATCCTATATCAGCATTTCTCCATGTAATTAGTAAATCATCATGCAAGAAAATTGGTATAGAGAAAATGACATGGAACTTGCAAGCGTGAAAAATCATTGTCCACACGGTGCTAGCCTTTTTTTCTAGCAAAACATGGGGAATATGAACCTTTGGTTCGATTAATCTACACGACACCTGTAGTTGCTTGATCCACATTGGTCAGTTCTTCCCAAATAATTTAAGTTAGACCATGTATGCTCACGGTTTGATATGCAAAACAGCTTTTCACTGAAGCTGCAGCTTTCTAACTTTCTACAGGTACGAGAAAATGACTATGATTACAGTTTTTAGGGAGTACTGGAAATTATATGAAGCAAGAAAAAATGATAAGTGAGTGCCGTTGGTATCTTTGGAGTTAAAACGTGTACTAAGAGAAATTTAAGATAACAAAGATCCAATCCCCCCCTCCCCCGTGCTGGTTTTATTATTAATTGGACTAAGCATTGAACCCATCAAAGAAAAAGAAAAATGAAAGAAAACTGAAAAGTAGTAGGTCTAAATGGATTTGGGATAGATCCTTTTTTAATTGGGCTCTATTATGATAAACTTATTCCAAACCCATAATAATAATGCTTCAGCTAATCCATCTTCTACTTAGTCCATTATATGTGGGTTAAAATATGAGTCATTGACCTATTTTGCCACCCTAGCCCACACATGGCACGCACGACATCCGCACAACGCCTGCACGTGATCCACACATTGCAATTATGGTGTCGTGATTTCATACATCACATATAGACCAAATTTGTGTTTTTCATATCTCGCAATTTAAAACTACGTGTCATTTATATATTCTCTCTTATACCTTTTAGTATGGTTCTATTTCAACGAAACAATTCAAATCAAATCACTTCCTCACACAATAAATATTACAAGTAATCCTCGCATAACCACAATCTTTTTGTGGTTCATTCTAATTCAACAGAAAAAATATTTGCACCCTGACTTACATTATACAAAATGAAACACATTCCAAATGCACAATATTGAATGAAATCACAATATGATTACTATAAATAATAATAAAAAAATTAACTTATTTTGACCTAACATACTCACATCCCTCCCTCCCACTAGTTTTATTATCAATTGGACTAAGCATTGAACTTACCCATTAAAGAAAAAGAAAAAGAAACTGAAAAGTAATGGATCCAAATTGAGTTAATGGATTATAAATGGATTTGAAATAGACCCATTTTTCAATTGGGCTCTATTATAATAAACTCATTTCAAACTCATATTAAAGCTTTAGCTAACCCATTTTTTACCCAGTCCATCCATTAATGTGGGTTAAAATATGGGTCATTGATCTAATTTGCCCGCACATCGCACGCACGACATCCTCACGACACCCGCACGTCATCCACACCTTGCAATTATGGTGTCATAATTTCATATAGAAAGTATAGACCATGTTTGTGTTTTTCATATCTCGCGATTTAAAAAAACCACATGTCGTTTATATTATTCTCTCTTTCACCTTTTTATTATGGTTCTTTTTCAACGAAACAATTCAAATCAAATTACTTCCTCACACAATAAACATTACAAATAATCAAATTACTTCCTCACACAATAAACATTACAAGTAATCCTTGCGCAACCACAATCTTTTTGTGGTTTGCTCTTATTCAAAGGGAAAAATATTTGCACCCACTCTTTGACTTACATTATACAAGATGAAACACATAACAAATTCACAATACTAAATGAAATCACAATATGATTATTATAAATAATAATAAAAAATTAACTTCTTTTGACCTAACATACGCACATTCCCCCACCCCCTAGTTTTATTATCAATTGGACTAAGCATTGAACTTACCCACGAAGAAGAAGAAGCCTCACGTCCCCTTTTAAAGTGTTGAAAGATTAGGATCGAAGTCTCTTCGTCTCGTGCACGCACAAACATCAATAGCACTCAACATGCACGAGCGTTTCTCTCCATCCAACCAACTCCACTCATCATCCCACGAACTAAATATTAAACGAACGAAGAAAGTAAGCCCCTGGAATAGAAGTTGACCGAAATAATAACATAAGGAATCTTTGGCCGAGACGAAGCTTCCATTTGTCATTCCTGTTTTCTGGCGCACCAAAGAGAAAGGCAACAATCCCAACTCCTAATTAACTCTCATCAGATTTTGTTATGGTATACTGACTTCTTTTAGCAAACAAAGATGTTATTATGTTAGGTTGATCAGATTCTATGCTGTGATGAATTTCCCCGACTGTTTTCATGCTGGACGTAAGTTCGAAGATGAACAATAATTTCTTCATTTGAGCGCAAAATATCAGTCTCTTAATTTTTGAGCTTCTAAATCTGACACAAATTCTGCAAGAGACACAATATATTGTTTTTTTTTTTTTCAAAAAGGAATTATTTGTTGTACCCTATTTTCACGATCATAGTTTCGCGAGTAATCTGATTTTGGCGCGGCATTTCCTCAAGTTACTTTAGCAAACATGAATTCGGAATGTGTGCACTATTGTAGTTTCATAGACTTATCATTGATTGAAAAGATTGGGATCTGGGCAACGAGTTAGATTTATTTCGATCCTTAATTTGCCAAACTTAATCACTATGATTCAGAATTTTCCATCGATTGAAATCCATTGCTGATATGGTGATATTTGGTCTAAAATTTGGAAATTAACCCCCTAAATTGAAATATATTCCTATTAGTAAACGTCTGTTGTTTTAATCAATTGATCTACCGACGCCACCACTGATTGTTGCAGATGATTTAAAAGGTACTTAAGTTGTTGTAGAATTGCTTCTCATGAAGTCATTCTACTAACAATGAAATCTTACAGTTCTAATCGTGTAAGATATGAAATTAAAAAAAGAGAGAATAATTTATAGTAATCCACTGAACAAGAGAGCCTTCAGAAGACACAATTGGTAATATATAAACATCACAAAATAAGTATGATATTAAGGAAAAAAGATGATTGCCAACTTCCAAAATTTGTACAAACTTTCAGTCGGTCGCGGAACCGTCACGTAAGAATTTCAAAGACAATTAGAACAGTTGCACTTTCCATGGAAAAAGGGGCAACCATGCCCAATTTCAAGGTCAGCTTCCGCCGTTTAATGCTTGTCCATTACCCATAAGGACCATACCGCAAACTCTTCGATGACATTTTCTTTTTCCTTTTCTGCTGTTATTGTTAGCAAAAACTATGTGACATCCTGAAATTCGAGCCCTCTGAAGGACGAGTGAAAGTGAATTTCGTCAATGCATTGTTGGTTGATCTCACTCGGAATTGATCACTCCTGAGATACTGACCTTGAGGGGAAAGGCTAATGAGGACAGAACCCGTACGACTAAAGAACTCGACTTGGGAAAACGACTTAACCGTGAGACTTGCGTGAGGATGATCCTGTAGATAGACAGGCCGATTCTAAGGACGACTAGAAGTTGATTCGAGGACAGAACATAATGGAACGACGGGTGAATCCGTTTACCATTATTGAACCCGCGAACGACCCTATGTCGATCCTTAGTGATCGTGTACTTTGAAATAAGAATCTATCCTCCGTAATTTCATGCAGTCAAGGACGTCCATGCGTCGAGATGTCTTGAACGTGGTTTGGCACGAGTCGGTAACGCGTGAATCCTCGGAGCCGCTCGTCAGTCTGAGTTGTAACCGAAATGGCATTTGGCGAAATTGACATAGCAAGAGAACTTAGGATTAGACTTCGAATTATCAGGAATGTCCGGGACGGACTTTGGATGAAGCTACATCAAACAATCGACAGAACCAGTTAAGCCGAGCAATTGAAAAAGGGACTTTCGGACCGAGGAAGCGAGCCCGTGAGGACGTGGACCGGGCCAAGCTAGTGTGGGCCTTAGGCCCAAGTTGGGACAGCCACCAAATGGGCCTAAGTCAAGCAAATGAGCCCATTGGGCCAAACCAACTATTCATCTTCTAAGCCCATGGGCCAATTCTTAGCATTTTCAAGCCCAACCAATTTCCAAGCCCACTCCTATTCATGGCCAAGCCCATTTACTAGGCCCATCCACCAATTTCAGCCCAAGGACAGAATGGTAATTGTGCAAGGTGAAATGACCAAAACACCCCTAGTTGTAGGGAGAAAAAGGCTAGAGAAAAGAGAGAATGTGATGTCATCTTGCATGGGGAATTGAAGTGGCCATTTAATGGCTTTAATGATGAGTGCAACAGCTCTCCCATCACCCTCTCTCTCCCTCATCCGGTCCCCATCTCGAACGGAGCTTCTCTCTCCTCCATTTTCTTCTTCCTCCAGTTTCTGTTCCAGCTGACCCTTCGGTGAAGAATCGAGTCAAAAGTGGTCCTCCCGGTTGAATCAGAGAACGAGCCACCTATCACCGTGACCGTGAGAGACAGACCGTTCCAATGAGTCTGATTTCGTCCCGAACGGAGCCTCCATCCGTCCTGTACGGCCGTCTCAAGCCGCCGGTCGCCGGTCCGTCGGTCCGCCTGCAGCCTGGACTGTTTCGACTTTGCAGCCCGTTTTCTCCCATTCCAGCCCTTCCTTTGCCCATCCCAACCACCCACAAGATTTCCAAGACCCCCGGGAGCCTCCGGCTGTCGACCAACCCCCTCGCCGGAGCTCCGGCCAAGCCGTTCAACTCAGTTTCTCCTCCGCAGGGCTGTTTTTCAGTGTTTTCAGTGGGAGTCCGAGCTGTGGTTGCTTTGTTGAGCTTGGGACCGCCTTGGATCGTCGTGGTAGAGGTCCCGGAGCGTCGCCTCCATCGTCGCCACCGCGTAGGTGTTTCCGGCCCGCTTAACGGGTGAGTTTAGCTCCTAATCCTTCGTTTAGTGCCTAAACTTGCTTAGGGTTGGTTTAGTTAGATTTAATTCTAGTTTAGGTGATTTAATTAAGTTGTATTAGCCTTAAGATAGGTGGTTAGATGGATGGATTAGATTATTTTAGCTTAATCTTACTTTATTTGCTTAATTGTGCTTATGTGTTTAATTAAGTTTGTTTTGCTTAATTAATTGTTTGATTGTTTTAATTAATGATTTTAATGATTTCTGAGTTTAATTTATCATTTATTAAATTCTGGAAATTTACTGCTCACTCGACACTATTCACGATTTACTGTTCACGAGGCACTGTTCATGAATTATTGTTCACGAAACACTGTTCACCCGAGAACGAAAAGTGTCCAATTTCATGTGGGTTTAATCCTATGAAGTGATTGGATGTGTTATTGCATAAACATCTGCATGAATTGAATGATGATTTGTGCAATTGTATGGTGATTGGAAAATTGGATTTTATTCGAAAAAATCCCGGTGTCGGGCTTGGACACCGAAAATGGATTTTAAGTATTATATCAAACAAATGGGGTTTGAAAAAGGAAAGTATCAGTTTTCTGGTTCGAATTGACGTGTACCCACGCACGACTACTTTCAGGAATGTTTTTAATACAAAGAAAAGAGGTCGGGATTACTATTTTAATCGAGGCATTTGAGTGAAATGCAAAGTATCCTGGGCCAATAATGAATTGTCGTGTGTTGGCTAATGAGGAACCGTCCTGAGCTGTTGAGCTAGACGTGCCCCTATATGGGATGCCCGCACAATGGATGCCGGTCGCAGTATAGGCTGGGCCGACTGGACCGATGCTCCTTCGGGAATGCCGTTGACGTAATGACGAAGCCGTGCTCCAAGGGGGGAGACGATACTCCTTCGGGAATGCCGTCGACGTAGTGACGGCCGTGCTCACGGGGAGACGATGCCCGGCTAAACGCCAGTAGATAGCCGAACTACGAGTAGGCTATGCCCATGTGTGGCAGTGATTAACAATTGGAACGCATGCTGAGTGTTATTGATGCGCCGGATTATGGGACGAAATTGTGTGGCACGGAATGGGACGTGTCATAACGATTTAGTCTTATAATCAGGACTCCTGTGATTGACTGAGATGAGTAAGGCGTTTCAATTGTTGCATGCATTGAGTATATGCATTGTGTTTATGAACTGTGATAATGTGCAAGAACGCATGAGAATCATGGCATCTGTGATTTCAGTCATACAGGAGTTAAGCACATTGTTTATGGCACGCACGCATGAATCGATAATGTGCACGGTGCGGCAATGGCCAGGTGAGATCGCTTGCGATGCGACTCGTATGTGATTGATGAAATGTATCATCTAATGGCCATGTGCATTGCGTGTATTGTGCTGAGTTATAACGTGCACGGTATGGCATACCGGGTAAGGTTGTATGCGAATCGATTGTTGGTTGTTGCTTGTGGTGGGGTAGTTCTGGATAGATACCCTGAGTTGAGTTGGTGTACTAACCGGGGCTTAGGGATGGAACTTGCTGAGATTTATATCTCACTGGTTATTGAATAACCATTTTTAGGTCCCTAGTGTGAAGAGCCAGGAGCTTGAAGCGGAAGGGTCAGGAGCATAAGTGGCTCAATAGTTCTTTATGACATAGACCTTATGTATAAGCTTGAAGTGTTTATAAAAGTGTATTTGATTTGAAATTGGTTGTTCTGCTTTTCTATCCCATGTATGTTGTTGTCAGGGGATTAGTGAATTCGCTTCCGCATGTGCAATAAAATGAAAAGGGTCGGCGACGAGTCCTGGGAACGTCGTAAAATTCTATCGACCACCGAGGGATGTGCGCGTGCTCGAGGTTCGGGGCGTGACAAACTAATATTGAGAAAGAGAATACTACAAATGCTATGACTTTTTATACAACATTCATTTAAGTGCCATAATTTTTTTAGAATTATTTTTTTGTTTTTTTTGTTTTTTCTTTTCTTTTCTTTTCTCTCTAATGCTAAGTGTCGTTGGCTATCACCAAGCCTCCTCGATGGCCGGTGGAGGTCGTTGGCCTCAAGCGACAATTGCCCCGACTTGGGCTAGCCAGGCAATCCCTCACTTGAGTCCGATGAAGGGAAAAATAAAAAGAAAAGAAAAGAAGAGAAAATGTAAAAAAGAAAAAAAAGTAAAGAAGGAAAAGAGAAGAAAAGAAAAAAAAGGGATAAATTTAAGAATTATTAAAAACTCAAAAAATATTAAATATTATTAAAAATTAATGTTATTAACGTTGGCCGTGCCATGTTAGATAGCATGAGTCCACGTTAGCATTTGAGGCTAAAATTGACCGGATAAACTATATTGACAAAACATAAAAATGATTAAGACTCAATTGACATAATTAAAATATGTATGGTTGAATTGGCAAAAATTTAATAGGTTTAGAACTTTTTGGACAATTTTCCCAACTTTTCATGAATTTTCATTCTTTTTCAAGATGCTCCCCCAAGAAGCGAAGGGATCATTAATTTGAAAATATTTGAATAAAATAATTTAAATAATCTATATTATGCCCGAAATCTTTTCTTATTAACTAGCTATTTGTGCATTTTTCGAAATATCTCGATATCTCTATCTCTTAACTGTTCAATAAAATGTCTTGAAAATTGCAATATTCGAACACTATGAGAAACTATGATAACAGAGTCTTCTAGAGCAAGAGCTCAAGAATATTTTTTTCATATGGAGAAAGGCGAGGTTAGATGACGTTTCCTTTTTTCTAATTCCATGATAATTAATCAGCTTCATTCGTCGCATTAATCAAGTATAAACTCTTATAAATGAAAGTGGCTCGTACATTCAAACCAGCAAAGATTTGATAACCATTGACATGGTGATGAAACTCACAACCAGCTCTTCATTGCATTGGCCGAGGGTACAGATGATTGAGAATTAATTTAGAATTTCAAATGGGAATATGAAATTTAAATGAAAGTCAAGTCCCTACAGAAAAACCAAAGCCTGAATACGTTTTATGAATTATGGATGACCCAGGCCAGAATTTCAACCCACCTTCATGCCCTCGTTCATAAACCAACCCCAAGTTCTCTCACTAATTTGACAAGTCAGTCCACGGAGTCATCTACTCTTCAAAGGCAACAATTTAAGGAGAAAAGTCATTTAAATGGATTCTAAGTCAAGTTGGGTTTTAGTCTGATACTGATTGGGTCGGGTATAAGTAGTTAAAATTTGCATTGAATTTCACCCCACCTCCATGCCCTCGTTTATAACCCAACCCCGAGTTCTCTCACTAATTTGACAAGTCGGTCTATGGAGTCACCAATTCTTCAAAGGCAACAATTTAAGGAAAAGAGTCATTTAAATGGGTTTTGAGTCAAGTTGGGTTTTAGTTGAGTACTGATTGGGTCGGGTATGAGTAGTTAAAATTTGCATTGAATATAAATAGGTCAAAACAAGTTAAATGAATCAATTTAAGTTGAATCATTGACCCAAACCCAACCCAACTCTTCCATTCAACGGGTCTGAGTAGGTATTCTGTACCATGTGATGACAACTCACTTCCCGCTGAAGCTGCTAATTCAAATAACATCATCTGCTCATACATCTCAAAAAAGAAACGAATAGAAGAAGCCGCTCTTTTGTTCTAATGTTAGATACTCATGGTTAAAGGCGAAATCAGATCAGCCATTCCGATATGATATTGTCTTGCCAAGTTTGATTTCGCACACGTGCGTGCGCACGACGGAGCGTGACCAACTTTGTAAGGCAATACTGGGCGTAAGTACAGTTATTCGAATCAATTTAGCTTTCCAAAAGTTGCTCCGTAGAGGAGACTAGGAAGCTGATCCGTATCAATGTATCATCGTCTTGGCCAGTCATACTAGAAAACCAGAGACAAGAATCAATGCAACTTCTAAATTTTCGTTCTTGGACATCTTTCCTATAAATGTGCGGCTTTCATTTCCTTCTAAGCATATAAAGAGAATGCCCTCATGCTCTGCAGTATCCTCCTGGACCTCCGAAGGTGAAAAGATAACCCCATGAATCTCGCATAAGTTTCAGATTCAGCGGATTATAACAACTGGGCGTGTCCACCACCTTGGGCAAATTTTTGTAAGGATGAAAACTCTCTCCATTTGCATTCATCCATTGGACCTTTCTGAAATACGCTGCTTTATCAGTATACGCGTCCGGCATATGACCATTGCCCATAGGCGGGCAATACCCATTTGCGCCTTCTTTAGCGACTCCTCCCCACACTGCATGCAGTGAGCCATTGCGTAAATTCAATCGGACAAGGTTTTCTTGATCGAAATTGTTTATACTTGGTAGCAGAGGAAGTTTTGGAGAAGTTACTGAGAGGCAATTTGGGTTTTCTCTATTAAACAAAAAAACAAACAAAAAAGAAGGAGAATACATAGTTAGCACATAGTACAAAGTTTTACTTATGCACATCACTCAACAATGCATCCTACAAGTAAATTACGAATGAAATATGAAATAACATTAACCTGAATTTTGTGATTCTTAAGTAAAGGATGATCGATCGCTGGTTGTTTGTCAATCGTCGTATATGGCACAACTGGTACTAAGATGGATAAGTTTAAATAATATTTTAAAAAATCAATTTTTTTGAATATTTTTATTTTCCTGTTACTTTTAATTGTCATCTTTTACCCAAAAGAAAAGAAAAAAAAAGAAAACTGTCTTCATCTTCTTAAATGTTTCTACCCTCACACAGAGAAACACCCAAGAATACGAACAACAATGGCAAGACTTTCATTCTGTATTGCATGGTGGAGATGGAGCTTTGAGATAGGGTTAATAAGCGGTGCTTGGGCTAAAACAGGCCTTTATAATGTGAACGTTGGATGAATACATTTTGTACTCCGGCCAAATTTAAGGGCGTTGTCCACATTAATTGTCTACCCACTTATTTCATGGTGCAACATATGTAAAATATATTAAGCTAATTCTATTAATTTTCCCAAAATTCGTTTCCTTTTTCAGGAAATCTAATGATTTATATCTTATGGTGGCAGTAAACCCGAATTTCGGCAAAAGGGGATCTTTGATATTCATGCATTCTCTTTTCATGGATTTTGTGCAAGAGGTACTTGTATAGTTAATTTTATCTCGTGGTAATGGTAGTGGAGGAAAAAAACTATTTAAAGATAGAATGTTCAATATTTAAATGCAAATTAAAATAATTTGAGACTTTTATCGCGAGGATATTGTGATTAGCTCATTATATCATATCGCCAATTTATTTATGAAATAAATCCATCAAGCGAATAGTCTTTGCTACCAATAGCAGCCAAAATGGAAAAGAAGAAAAGGCATTAAGGGTGCGTTTGGTTCAACATTCCCAATGGGCTTTCAGCCTTCAAAGCCCCTTGGAGAAATGCTGAATTGTTTGGCGATCATTTTGAAGTAAATTTTAAGTAAAAGTCAACACTAGAAAGGTTGAAAGCCCAATGCTAGTAGGGACTAACTTTAAGCTTTCAGCATTTGGCCAAATGCTGAAAATTATTTTTTTTCTTCCAAAACTAGGTTCACTCATTTTTCAAATTTCTGATTTTGCCCCTGTTATTATTTTTTTAAATGCTAAAATAATGCTAAAAATCAAATATATATAAATGCTAAAAAAATTAAATAAATTTTGGTCTTTCTAAAAAAAATTATTATTTTGGTCTTTCTAAAAAAAATTATTATTTTGGTCTTTCTAAAAAAATTATTTATATATTTTATTTTTTTAGCATTATTGTCAAAGTTTATATTTAAAAAGTTGCATACATTAATTTTTTCAATTTTAAACAAATAAAAATTAAAAAATTCTGACGAAGGGTTTGGTCTTTTAAAAAAAATTATATATATATATATATATGTATTTGATTTCTTATCATTATTTTCAAATTAATATTTAAAAAGTCGCATACATTATTTTTTCATATTTAAAAAAAATAAAAATTAAAAAATTCCGACAAAGGATTTGGTCTTTTTAAATATAAATGTGTGTGTGTGTGTGTGTGTGTGTGTGTGTGTGTGTGTGTGTGTGTGTGTGTGTATTTGATTTTTTTAGTATTATTGTCAAAACTTATATTTAAAAAGTTGCATACATTATTTTTTTCAATTTTAAACAATAAAAAATTTTAAAATTCGATGAAGGGTTTGGTCTTTTTTAAATATATATATATATATTTGATTTTTTAGCATTATTTTAAAATTTATATTTAAAAATTTGCTTACATTATTTTTTTCAATTTTAAACAAATAAAAATTAAAAAATTTCAACGAATGATTTGGTATTTTTTAAGGGTTAATACCCCGAAAAACCCTAAACCTGAGTACACTTGTAACAAATTTACCCCAAACTATTTTTTTAACCATAAAAAACCCCAAACTGGTACACTTGTGATAAATTTACCCCGACTGACCATAAAAAACCCTAAAGTGATACATTTATGACAAATTTACCCCAAACTAATTTATTAGACCACAAAAAACCCAAAACTGGTAAATTTGTGACAATTATACCCTCCGATAAATTGGATTAATACCACAAAAAAATCACAAAAATTGTAAACTGTGATAAACGGAGTGTAAAATCCCAAATCGGTATACCAATCAATTGTCATGTGTCATTTAACTTAATTAAAATTTAACGAAAACTAACATAGGGTAAATTTATCACAAGTGTATTAGTTTGGGGTAAATTTGTCAAAGGTGTACCAATTTGGGGTTTTTGGTGGTCAAAAAAATAGTTTGGGGTAAATTTGTCACGGTGTATCAGTTTGGGGATTTTCAGGGTATTAACCCTTTTTTTTTTTTAAATATATATATGTATGTATTTGATTTTTCTAGCATTATTGTGAAAATTTATATTTAAAAAGTTGCATACATAATTTTTTTTCAATTTTAAGAAAAAAATTCCGATGAAGAGTTTGGTCCTTTTTTAAAAAAAAAATGTATATGTATTCAATTTTTTTAGTATTATTGTCAAAATTTATATTTAAAAAGTTGCATACATTATTTTTTTCAATTTTAAGAAAATAAAATTTTAAAAAAAACTAATATTAATCACTCAAAGAGCTTTTCAAATGTGTTTTCTACCAAACGCCATTTCTCTCAAAGTTGTTTCTCAAAACATAGTTTACCAAACGGCCTTTGCATTTGCCTAAAGTCTTTTAGGCTAAACTGATTTATATTTTCCCAATGGGCTTTCAAAATGCTGAACCAAACGCACCCTAAAGCATTATGAGTTAAGGTCCATATGGGTCAAAGATCAAAGCATGAAGGGTCTAAAGCTTACCTTGAAATAAGGCATGGTTGCCAAATTTTCTAGCTTTCCACTTGTCCTCGGAAATCTATCACGTTCACATCATGCATAACTACTATCAAAGAGTTCCATACATTTTTCATGATAGTCCTTTGTCCTACTAAAACGCAATCAATAACCAAGTCCAAAGCTTTGAAGAAATTGGCAATCATTTTTCACCTTTTGGAACATTTTTTTTTCCCCTTAGTTTGTCTTCTCAAGTCTCTCTGTTTCATTGGATTTACCAAAAAATAGGCAACATGCTCTCTTGTTACATGCATTGTGTTATTACCGGCAATGTTGATCATCTTGATTGGTTGATTACACAGCTCAATTAAAGGTAGGGGTGAATATGGTTTCAAGATAGAACCTAGAATTTGAGAATTGGATTGGTGGAAATTTGTAGATTTCAGGTTCCAAGGTATGCAAGATAGGTTTCGGGTTCCAAAAAATAAGTAATCTCTTTCGACGGGTAGGTTTCAAGTTATTAATTGGAGGTCACTAAAACCTAAAACCTATAATCTATAACCTAAAACCCGAAATAAGTTTTAATATTTTTCTTGGTTCATGTCTTTACACGATCTTACGATATTCCATGCCATCTGATAATGAGTATAATCTGAAAGCATTAATCTGAGCTTTCATTTTATGACCGAGACTTTTACTTTATTAATATTCATTATTTTCGTATGTATAAGTACAAGTTATAATCAATGAATTGTAGTAACAAGTAAGGATCATGAAAGGTTTTAATTCACTATATCGTTTAATTTATAATATAGGTGGAACCTGGTTCGATCCTGAAACCTGTGATTGGATAAATTCTAGATTCTAGAGGAACTCATTTCAACTAGAACCTAAAACCGCTCACCCCTAATTAATGATCCTTTATTTGAAAGAAAACTATTTACATATTTTTTTTTTTACTTTCCGGTATTTTTCATGACAAAAGAATATTTTATTTACGAAAAACGTTTTCTATGGACTAGAAAACAAGGTTAGATTGGAGAAACCGGTAGAAATAATTTTGCCTAAATCAATAAGTAAATGAAAACTAAATTTGATTTTCATGAAAAATAATTTCCTTTATTATGAAATTTTCAGTAATGCAAATTAAATGTGGAATAATATTATTTTCTTAATACAATCAAGGTGAAAATTTTCACTAGCACCATTAATTTTATCAAATTTCTTCTTAACAAAATCAAGTTACGTTAATTTCCTCATAGACTATGTCGAGAGAGAGAGAGAGAGAGAGAGAGAGAGAGAGATGCGACATGGAGATGCCCACATGGTGGATTTGTTGTCACACAAGGCGAGCGTCCTCCCAATAGAGGTGTGGAGAGAGAGATTTGGTAACTTTCTCTGGGTTTACATGCATAGATGTAATCATTATAGATGTAATCATTTTTTGTGACTTTTTCAATGATGCCTAATCTTTTCTATTCCTCCACTATTTTTTTAAATTTTTAAATTTTTAAAATATATTTTCCCAAAAAATACTTCTTTAAAATATTTTTTTGAAACAAAATGTTTATATATATATATATATATATATATATTCTTTTTTAAAGAACAATTTTTGTCTAAAATAGGGACCCGAGTTGGATCTCTAGATCTAGTCCAAGTAGACTCTCGAGCTCGGCCGAAACTCAAGTTGGGCTCCTATACCAAGCCTAGTCCGACCAAAGCCCTAAACTACACCTAAACCTAACTCCCTAACTCCCTAAAGCCCAACTATCTAATATTAAATCGAAGCCCCCCAACCCACCCCCTAAAAAAATTCATTTTCTAATCTAAGCCCACTCCAAGCCTAAACCCAAATATTAGCCAGCCGGGCCAAGAACCAGCCTAGACCAAAGGCTGGCCGGCCTATCTTCCTAAATCTAGCTTAACCAAAGCTCAAGTGAGAAAACACCCAAGGCAAGCCCATATTTATCAAGATTGCACCAAGCCCACAATAATAAACTCCAAACTCCTCCAAGAACCACCAAACTTAGCCCAAGCTCACTTTGACTACAAAGACAAGGCTAAATTTGCTAAACCGCAACGTCTTTACAAGGCCCAAGAACCTCTCTCAAGAATTATTGGCCTACTGGTTCGATAGCAGCACCGAATCCATGTCAAGATAACATAAAGAGTCGAGAAACGCAAAAAGGCACGGGATGCTCCTGGTTTCAAATTCAAATCTCAAGAAATATAAATGATACACGTTCATGACGATTCGAAATTTTAATAAGATTCTGTTGTTATTGTTAATGTAAATGCTTCTGATACTCAGGCAAATTATTTTTGCTAGGTGGCCAAGTCGATTCCTGATTTCCTAATATAGATGATACACGTGGACTGAGTCAGGTCGTTAGCCATGATCTTGAGAATTAAAGGGGATACAAATAACTAGTAACAAAAATTTAAAGTCATGAAGTTGCAGCTTTGCTTATTGAATAGTTCAAAATAACTTCCCCTCGACTTGTTAATCCCTACAATAACCTCCGGGACCTCCATAGGCAATCCAATAGCCAAATGCTCGTCTCATGAGCTTGCGATAGTATTGCAGATCATAGACGCTGGATTTGTCCACCCATTTAGATACTTTGTCCGAAGGAGGTAAGAGCACACCATTCGCATCAATCCACTGTAGTCTTCGAAAGACCGTTGCGTGTCTGAAATTACCATCGGGCTTGTGACCACTACCCATCGGAGGACAAACTCCATTACTTCCGGCCAAGCCAACTCCTCCCCAAGCTACATGTCGTGAACCATCTCTGAGATACAAAAATAGCTCCTTCGGCCAATAACCTATTTTAGTTTGAGAGTCACCAAGTATCAGCCACCAATTCCCAGTTTTACGGTCCTGATCAAAAGCAAAATTGGTTGATAAGCTCTGACACGTAAAAACGACTTATCTTAAATTTTTAGTTGATGAAATTTCGAATGATAAACCTCAATCAATCTAAATGAAACATTAGATTATGGAGATAGCCACATGATTTTTCTCAGTTTTAGGTTAATTGTTTATTAGAATCAATTATATATTGTATGAAATTGACCAAAAAATAAGAGCTTTCCTTAAAATATGAGGTTGAAATATGTCATTTGCTATGTTTCGAGAGGACGATAAATGATATGAATTTGGGCTTATGTGGAAATACGGACTCTTTATTTTACTCCTATACTGGTTTGGCTCTTGTGCTTGCATTGGGCATTTATTGTATTTATCACAAATTTGTAGCTCACAGTTAAGTTATACTTTCTCTTACTGGCTATATTTTCCTCCATCTAGTTAGAGAAAGCTTGCTCAATTCTTACCTCTGATTAAGGTATTACAAGTTATGCACATCATGTGCATATAATAGTTAAATCTATTCATTTGTACATAAGTGTACACGCGGGTGATGATTGCATTGTTAATCAACTAATTAAAGACCTACTTTGAAGAGGGAATGGAGGAAAGTACATCGACGTATATATTTCTTGGGATAGCATTTATTGATCAACAATCAACAACTTTCACAGGTTCTAGAGATTGAAGTCAGTGCATCATTTTATAAACTTATCCACATTTGTGATGTGTACAGGTGATTTATCTAAATAGTGAGAGGCGTCTACTTTAGGGGTATCATGGGTAATCTATCTTAATTGATATAGGTTTCTAGTATTACGTAAATACACTCAAAATACCACTACATCATTAATGTTAATGGCTCAATCGAATTTTCACAATGTCATCGTGCTTTATGTAGATTTGTGGTTAACATAAATTTTATCGCTTTATCAATTCAAGAACATACCGGTAAGCATAGATTTCATTAGAAGGCATTCAATTCACTAGTGATGATTGTTTTACTTAAGCACAAATCATAAATTTTATTCAAGGGCAGATATATTAAAAAAGGAAAAGATTAAAACATATCGAGCAGTGGATAATTTCGAGGAAGATCAAAATGCATTTGATTTAATATGATATAAGTTTTGCATAATCTTATCTTACTTCTGAATTGAAACCTTTAAAATTATGGTTCCTTTCTAATTCGTTTTACTTTGGTTGAAGTAAGTTGTATGTAACCTTACTTTGGATTCCACTTTCAATTTGGATTACAGCATGTGAGCAATTTGAGATTATTTTTCAAATGCGGATTCTTACGAAGATAGCACTATATGGAGTTTGTTTCTCAATGACGCTTACCTGTTCAATTTGGATCGGAAGCTCATATTGATCTCCCCCATAGGTAGAAGCAGGCAATGGTTCATTAACAGGTACTCCCTTATATACAAGGACAAAACCTGGACAAAGCAAGTTGTAGCACCCATCACGGTGACCATTGCCCTGTCACAATAACGTTTATCAACAAATAAGCCAATTCAGATCTAATTTTGTGTTGGGTTTTTAAGAAATTGGATGAACAATTAATTAACAATCTTCAAACTAACCGTCCAGTATATGAAGAACCGAGGAAGGCTATCACCATAGAGTTGTGGGGAAACCTAGTAAAACAAGAGATAGTAGACTTAAGACAACTCTTTAAGATTTTTCCATCACAATTACATTGTCAATGCCGATAAATTTAATCACTCACCATCCAACCGGCTGCAATCATGCTAATATGATCTATAGGTCCTGTTTCAATCCATAAGTTATGTGAACTGAATTGGTCACGGGCAACGGTAATATTATAGACAGATATTCTCCCATAAGCTCCATATTTAGTATTTTCCGTCATATCTTCCTTCAAAGAAACCACCTGTAAATGACATCATATACATTAAACTGCTCGATTAGGGAGAAAGTTCAAGTGGTGTATTATCGAGATTCGAGTCACGTTGTTTTAACCTAGGGCTAATTATGCTTGGTCAATTGAAGACACTTTCACGTATGAGTCGTGTTGTTTTCACGATTATCTCTTATGCTGAAATGTCTTTTCTCTATTCCAAATATAGCCTTACGGAAATTACATTGCATGCAGGTGCGGAGACAAAAACGCACGCACAGAGATAGAGAGAGAGAGAGAGAGAGAGAGAGAGAGTACGTGTTGACTAGACCGAAGAGCATCCAGCCCTGAAGCTGTTGAGGATGGCATTCTTGGTAAGGCTCTCGCCCTGATCAAATCTTTCTTCGTTACTCGAGGAATCGCTACAGTTCCAGTCGGACATGATTCTCTATATCCAAATTGTAAAGGCTTTACGCGCGAAAAATTCCGACCAAAGCTAGTTAAATGTATTGTCGGTTCTTTCTACAAGAAGAAAGAAACCAATTAGATGATTTTTTCAATTAAAGGGAAAATCAATGAAGCATCACCTGAATTTTGTGATTCTTCAACAAAGGATGTTGTAGCGATGGTTGTTTATCAATGTCAATACAATCGACGGTATCGCCCACCTCCGTCTACATGAAAATATCAAGCACGATTGATAGTTGGTCGAACGTACGATGCTTTTGTGAAACTTAATTAAGAGTATAAATTGCAGCAGCATAACATAAAACCCAAAAAATTAGGGCATTGCCAGATTGTTAGAGAGATTATTACCACAAATGTCTTTACAGGTGGCCTGTTCATCATCTTGACCTGTCTTTCCAACTCTAAGTCGTCGTCTTCTGAAATTCCCACCTCGCACAGAGAAACACTGAAGAATACGAACATCAATGGCAAGAGTTTCATTCTGTGTTGCATGGCGGTGAAGGAGCTTGGGGATAGTGTTAATGAGCAGTGTGTTAATATGCAGCGCTTGGGCTACACATGCCTATATACTGGGAAAGTCACCACGAAGCCGTTTTGTACTTGGCCCAAATTTAAGGGCCTTGTCCGCATATGGAGGTCAATAACTTGCTTTTAGGTTAATAATCCTTCATTTATTCTCTATCCACTTTATTTCCTAGCGCAACATACGTAAAATATATGAAACTGGCTCTCTTGACTCTATCTTATGGCAGCAGTAACCCCGAATTTCGGAAAAAAGGGGACCTTTGACATTCATGCATCCTCTTTTGATGTATTTTGTGCAAGAGCGACAGCATGAATGAAACCAAAGATGTATTTGGTCAGCTTGTTATATATCTAATGGTAATGGCAGGTAGAGAAATAGAGAAAACTAGTTAAAGAGGACATTGTGAGTAGATCCTCGCGCCAGATCGGCAATACATTTAACATATGAAGTCCAAATTTATGTGCAAATCTCTCACGAGAATTGTCTTTACTAACAATTAGGAAAAGGAGGAAAGAAAACAAAAAAATAAAAATAAAAATAAAAGAAGGCATTAAAGAGTCATGCATTATGTTTACCGTGAAATAAGGCATGGTCGCCATTTTTTTCCTGTTGAATGCATGTTTTCCACTTGTCTTCGAAATTCTGCCACGATTGACCAACTGAAATTTTATACCAAGTTCAGAAGAAGTTGGCAATCATCTTCTTTTTTTCCCCTCAATATCATACTATTTTGTTATTGTTTCGACTTGAGGCATTAGCCTTGCTTTTAACATATAGTACCTTTCGCAATTTTTTTTCCTAATTGTCATCTAAAGTCTCTCACTTTCATTGAATTGTTCTAATAAATTATATCTCTTTTGTGTTTTCATACCTTGCACGGTTAAAATTCTAAGTTTTCATTGTCAATACAATGACTTCGTGTGAAGCAGTTCTGCTAACAACGTAATTACCATTTAAATTATGAGCGATAATCAGTGGCGGAGCTTGGGGATAAATTGATTAACACATGAGATGTTTACAAATATGAATATATTTCGATTTAGGGGACCATTTTGAAAATTTTAGATGAATATATCACAAGATGATGCTGTATGAGCCGAGTGGGTGTCTATCTAATTATTTTAAGAATTAATTGGAAAAATTGAACAGAAAGCCCCAAACCTATTTTACTTTTGTCAATTAAGTCCTAAATCATTCAATTTTCCCAATTCGGTCCTAAACATTATCAATTTTTACCAAGTGTGTCCATCCGGCTAATTTTAGCCGGATATCACTGACGTGAACGCTGACTGTCGTACAGGACACGATTGATCTTGACATAAATAATTTTTAATAATATTAAAAAAACTAATTTTTTAAATATTATTTAAAAAAAAAAAAACTTCTTCGTCTTCTGAAATGTTTCCAACCTCACACATAGAAACACCGAAGAATACGAACAATAATGGCAAGACTTTCATTCTGTATTGCATGGTGGTGATGGAGCTTTGAGATAAGGTTAATAAGCGGTGCTTAGGCTAAAACAGGCCTTTATACTGTGAACGTTCGGATGATTACATTTTGTACTGCGGCCAAATTTAAGGGCGTTGTCCACATTAATTGTCTACCCACTTATTTCATAGTGCAACATATATAAAATATATTAAGCTAATTCTATTAATTTTCCCAAAACTCGTTTCCTTTTTAAGGAAATCTAATGATTTATATATTATGAGAGTAGTAAACCCGAATTTCGGCAAAAGGGCATCTTTGATATTCATGCATTCTCTTTTCATGGATTTTGTGCAAGAGGTACTTGTATAGTTAATTTTATCTCGTGGTAATGGTAGTAGAGAAAAAAAACTATTTAAAGATAAGAATGTTCAATATTTAAATGCAAATAGAAATAATTTGAGACTTTCATCGTGAGGATATTGTGATTAGCTCATTATATCAAATTGCCAATTCATTTAACAAATAAATCCATCACGCGGATAGTCTTTGCTATCAATAGCAGCCAAAAAGGAAAAAAAGAAAAGGCACAAAAGCGTTATGAGTTAAGGTCCTTATGGGTCAAAGATAAAAGCATGCGGGGTCTAAAGCTTGCCTTGAAAGAAGGCATGGTTGCCAAATTTTCTAGTGAAAATGCATGTTTTTCACTTGTCCTTGAAAATCTGCCAAGTTCACATCATGCATAACTACTGTCAAAGAGTTCCATACATTTTTCATGACAGTCCTTTGTCCTACTAAAACCAAGCAATCAATGACCAAGTCCAAAGCTTTGAAGAAATTGGCAATCATTTTTCACCTTTTGAGAGAGTTTTTTTTTCCCCTTAGTTTGTCTTCTCAAGTCTCTCCGTTTCATTGGATCTCTCTGTTTCATTGGATTAACTCAAAAATAGGCAACATTCTCTCTTGTTATACAAGTAATGTTGATCATCTTGAATGGTTGATTACACAGCTCAATTAAGGGTAGGGGTGAGTATGGTTTCGAGATAGAATCTAGAATTTAAGAATCGGACTGGTGGAAACCTATAGGTTTCACGTTCGAAGATATACAAGGTAGGTTCCAAATTCTAAAAAATGAGGAATCTCTTTCGACGAGTGGGTCCCAGGTTTTTAATTAGAGGTCACTAGAACCTGGAACCTATAACTTGTAACCTAAAACCTAAAACAAGTTTTAATATTTTTCCCGGTTCATGTCTTTACACAATCTTACGATATTCCATGCCATTCGATAATGAGTATAATCTGAAAGTATTAGCCTAAGCTTCCATTTTATGATCAAGACTTTTACTTTATTAATTTTCATTATTTTCGCATGTATAAATACAAGTTATGGTCAGTGAATTGGAGCGGCAAGTAATGATCATTAAAGGTTTTAATTCACTGCAATTGTTCAATTTATAATATAGGTGGAACCTGATTAGACCCTGAAACTTGTGATTAGATAGGTTCTAGGTTCCATAATATGTGAGATAGGTTCTAGGCTCCAAAAAAAAGAGGAACCCATTTCAACTGGAACCTAAAACCCTCTCCCATAATTAAGGATCCTTTGTTTGAAAGAAAACTATTTCCTGAACTTTCTTTGACTTTCATGTATTTTCACAACAAAAAATTAATTTATTTATGAAAAACGTTTTCTATGGACTAGAAAACAAGGTTAGATTGGAGAAAATGACAGAAATCATTTTGCCAAGATCAATAAGTAAATGAAACTGAATTTAATTTTCATGAAAAATATTTCTTTATTATGAAATTTTCAGTGAAAAAACACAAGCTAAGTGTGAAATAATATTATTTTCTTAGTACGATCAAGGTGAAAAGTTTCACCAGCACCATTAATTTTATCAAGTTTGTTCCTAATAAAATCAAGTTACGTTAATTTCCTCATAGACTATGTCACATAGAGAGAGAGAGAGAGAGAGAGAGAGAGAGAGAGAGATGCGACATGGAGATGCCCACTCGGTTGATTTGTTGTCACACAAGGCAAATGTCCTCCCGGTAGAGGTGTGGAGAGAGAGATTTTGTAACTTTCTCTAGATTTACATGCGTAGATGTAATCATTTTTGGTGACTTTTTTCGTAATGCATAGATTTACAATTTTTGTCTAAAGTAGGGACCCAGGTTGGATCTCCAGATCTAATCCTAGTAGACTCCCAAGTTGGGCCGAAACTCGGGCCGGGCTCCTATACCAAGCCCAGTCCGACCAAAGCCCTAAACTACACCTAAACCTAATTCCCTAAAGCCCAACTATCTAATATTAAATCGAAGCCCCCAACCTTAGGGGAGAGCATCGGTTTAGGGTTAACCTTAGACCAACCCTAGACCAGCCCAACCCTGTCGGTCCTGGTATGGTTCCCAGGGATACCGAGTCGATCCTTGGTCCTGAAATTCTTAGACCAGCACTGTGTAGGTTGGTCCTTGGTCATGGAAATTTATGGTCAGTCCAACCCGGACCAACCTTGATTCTATATATATATTAATTATATGTAATACATTATTTATAGTATTTTTATACAAAGAAAATCCTAAAATAAATTACATCAACAATATTAAATAGCTCTTTAATGAGGAGTTCAAGTAATTTTACACTATTTTTTAATAACTTAGATCTTTTAATGTATTTTACGGCATCAACAACCATAATTTACAAAGGAGAAAAATGTTTTTGTGAAGAGTCCTCACGGCATTCAAAATGACATAAATAACTCCTCTCAACATCCTCCTCTAGTACTCGTTCTTTTCAGTTTTATTTGTCCTCTTAGTCTTTAATTTGCTAAAATCTAACGAAACAACTTCTCCGCTCACCAGTCGACACTCGCCTCACTCGTTTTGGGTCACTCGTGCCACTCGCCGCTTGATGCTCGCCTGGCTTGTTGCTCCCTGCTTATCGCTTGACACTCACCCCACTCAACACTAGCCGCTCGCCTCTCTTAGCTGACCTCACTTGTCACTGAACCCATAGGGTCGGTCCGATCCTCGCTCGCCTTTTTCAGGGAGTACAAAAAATGAAACTAAAAAATTATTGGTTGCTCTTAGGGGTGTGCAACCGGACCGGGTATACCCGAAAACCAAACCGGCCCACCCGAAAAACAGGGTTGGGAACCAATTCCCGTTGAAATTGGTTCGGGAACCGGTTCCCAAAATTCGTAACTGGTTTAAATCGGTCTGGGAACCATGTCCGATTAATTACCCACCCAAGAACCAGTTCCCGGACTGGTTTTGTAAGTATAGGTCCAAAACCCTATTTTTTCCCCTAATTTCTATTCTTACTCCTGTAATCATACGGCGTTTTTCCTCTTGGCTCTCTCAAACACGCACGGCACTCCTCCTTCCTCGTTCCTCTTCCTCACTTGCTTCCCTCCCTCACCGGCTTCCTCTCGCACCGTCCGATAGACAGATGGTGTTCATCACCGCTAAATTCTTGTGTACCACGTGGATTGACTCGCCTAATTTCTCTTTTGTAGGACGATTTATGCTCGCATAAATGAGTAGCTTCATATAGTAGTTATGAGAATAAAACTAATATTAGACCCATGTTTGTTGCTAATTCTTTGGCTTATGATTTTATTTATTATAATTAATCCTGTGGATCCTCAATTTTTCATTTAGTCAAAAAGTTCATGTATTTATTTATTACAAGTGTTTAATGTTTCAATGAAAATTTGGAGGATTACGTTATTTTCTCACGTATTAATATAAAATTCGAAGTTGTATAGGATATCGGAAGATTGCAAAACGGATTCCAATGGAAATAGGGGTGACCCTGGAACCGGACAGGAAAAACAGGGTGGGTTGGGTACAGGGTCCAATACAAACAGGGTCGGGTACATGGTCCAAAAAAGGGGAACCGGTTAAAACAAGATTGGGTACAAGGTCCAGGTCTAGACCCTACCCACCATGTACCCGATCACCCCTAGTTGATCTCGAGTTGACCCTGGAACCGAACCAAACCCATTGGGTCGATCCGGTCGTTAGTTGCCTTTTCGGAGAGTACAAAAAATGAAATAAATAAATAATCAGTTGGTCGCGGGTTGACCCTGGAACCGGACCGAACCCACTGGGTTGGTCCGGTCCTCGGTCCCAAGCTCAATAGGGTCTGTCCCTGGTATCAAAAATTGAGGACCAGCAGGTCCTAGAATTAGGGGGTGGGCCGGGCCAACTCGGACCATGCTCACTCCTACCTAACCCAAAAAAAAAAAAAAATCCATTTTCTAATCTAAGCCCACACCAAGCCTAAACCCAACTATTAGCCAACCAGGCCGAGAGCTAGCCCAGAACAAAGGCCGGCCAGCCCATCTTCTTAAATCAAGCTTAACCAAAGCCCGAGTGAGAAAACACCCAACGCAAGTTCCAAACTCCTCCGAGAACCACCAAACTTAGCCCAAGCTCTCTTAGACTACAAAGACAAGGCTAAAGTTGCTAAACCCCAACCTCTTTACAAGGCCTAAGAACCTCTCTCAAGAATTATTGGCCTACCGGCTCAATAGCAACACCGAATCCACGTCAAGATAAGAATAGAGAAACGCGAAAAGGCACAGGATGCTCCTGGTTTCAAATTCAAATCTCAAGAAATATAGATGATACACATTCATGACAATTCGAAATTTTAATAAGATTCTATTGTTATTGTTAATGTAAATGCTTCTAAAACTCAGGGGAAATTATTTTTGCTAGGTGGCCAAGTCGATCCCTAATTTTCTTTTTCTTTTTTTTGCAACAAATTAATGATTAAATGGGTCGGAAAAATTATGTTTTGGAATAATTAAAATTCCTTAGAAATATTTTCCCAACAAAATGAGCACTCTACGCCCGCTATATAGCTAACTTTCACGCGCTGAGTAGTGAGCCTTGGGTTCTCGTATGGCTCCGAAAACAGTTCCAGATCATCCTTTTTACCTTAGTATAAGCTTTGGGTGTAAAACTGGCATGTTTCAGTCTATTACGGTCAATTCGTGCCGTTATGGTTTGTTAGTACCAAACCATCATGTTTAGAGTCATCTTGTCCATTCCTGTAATGTTTAGAATATATCAAGAAGGAACAAAATATGATAAATAAAAAAGTGCACCTTTAGAGGAAAAATCATGTTTTAGCGATGAGTCTTTTGTTTTTTTTTTATTTGGTGATATTTGAATTCATGTTTAGTTGCATATTGTCATAATTTAATCATGATCCATTTCGCAAACTTTTAGCGTAATATAAATGTTAGTTTACGTCATACTTGTATGTTGATAATATACCATTTGAAATTTCCCCTATCATGGTAGTTTCAATTACACGATGTCATTTGTAGGTGGTCGAAAGTACTAAATAGCGAGCTTGCGGGAGCACATCCATTTACAATATAAGCGTTACCTATGGCCAACTCGGTTCACATAATATTTTGATTAAAACTAGGCTTTACAGATCATATTAGCATGATTGGAGCCGATTGGTGGGTGAGTGGTTAAACTTTTGAATTTCGAGATGAAAATTGCGTGAAAAAATCCTAGGAATTGTGTAAATCTACTATCTCTTGTTTTACTCCATCACTCTATGGTGGTACTCTTTCTCATTTCTTCACGTAGTGGGCAGTTAGTTTGGAGAATTGACTAATTATATGCATAAATTTTAAAAAATCCAAGCTGAAAGTAGATATAAGTTGGCTTATTTGTTGACTAAGCATCATTGTGACTGTCGGACAGGTACAGGTCAACATAATTTTGAACTAACCCCATCATATTGTGCTGTCTTCAAAGCGCGTGATTTAATATGGATGAAATCATGTTAAATTTGAAGAGTAACATAATGTACGACCATCACTGGCAGTGGGAACCAAATCTTTTATTAGCAGCAAGTATGGCAATACGAGGATTACATATAGCTATAGATTGCCCAATACATTTAATTGCATCAATATATTCGAGCAGATTAAATATAGCTATTGGTACTTTACCATCTAAACTTCAGGGTGAATAGGCCTAAGTTTCCTTTGCCTTTTACAATAGATGCAACTAAAAATGGTGAACACCACGAGGAAACTGATGCCGACCACTCCTGCTACAATACATAGTAGGGCCCCTCTCTTCATACTACTCGACTATGATGGTCCATTGTAGAGCTCCGTCTTGGACATGAAGTTACCTAAATCGGGGGGGAAAAAACAAACTCTCCATTGAAATAACTAAATTAATGTTTTCGGGGTGAATATAGAATGTCCAGACTTAGGAGGACTGTTATTCCCATATGCGTAGTACTGCAAAGTTTCCAGCATTATTATGCATCACACTCGTACCTGTATGAGTGAATACAATGTCGATCCTATATGAGCATTTCTCCACGTAATTAGTAAATCATCATGCAAGAAAATTGGTATAGAGAAAATGACACGTGTACTAAGAGAAATTTACGATAACAAGATCTAGTCGACTTGGACTATAAATAATAAGAGCAGTTTAATCCATAATCAACCTCAGTTCAGCTAAGCATCAATTAACTTACCCATGATATGGAGAATTGCTACGTGGACCACTGCTCCAACAAGAAGAAGAAGAAGTTGCTACGTGGACCACCGCTCCAAGAAAAAGAAGAAGTCGCAGGAGGAGGAGGAGGAGCCTCTGTCCTCTTTTGGACGAAACATCCACTTTTATGAAGTGAGAAGATTAGGGATCGAAGACTCTTCATCTCGTGCACGCACAAGCATCCACCGCACTCAACAATGCGCGAGTGTTTCTCTCCTCCAACCCAAACCGTGTAAGATGCGAAAAGGAAAAAAAAAAAAAAAAGAAATTTATAGTGATCCAGCAAAGCGTGGGGACTTCAGAAGACGCAATTAGGATATATAGAGAGAAAGGGGCTGAAACCACCTTTTGTTCGAGTTATCGTATTGCAACTAACCAACACTTGAGCATGCTCGCAGTAATGCTCCAGAAAGGATTTGAATTGGATGCCCGAAACATGAGAGATATCCAAATTTCTCTTTTATCATTTCATTCACAATCTTCTTGATGGGTTTTTTCTATGTGTTGATGGGCCTAAGTAAGCCCGTCCGCCCATGTTGGGCCCAAAAACCCAGCCCTTAAATGAAGGGCCCATTGAAGAAGAGGAAGTTATTATAGATAAAAGAATAAAAGGGAAAATCTTTGAAGGTGGTTATCCTAAGAGAAGTTACGTAATTTTAAAAAGTGAGATTATGTTCTCTTAGTTCATGTCTCACCGTTTTCTCTCCCTAAAAAAAAAAAAGAACAGTATTCTCTTCGAAACAACAGTGTCTGGATTCCTCCTCGAAGCGCAACATTGGTGTTTTAATCTGTGGAAAATAAGGTACGTTCGATTCCGTGATGTGCCTTTCGATCGATGATACATGTGTTTTCTTGGGTATGCTTCCGCATTCGTTGGTTTTGGGGTTCGATTTAGTGTCGGATCGCTATATTAGAGAATCTATTTTTCCCAACATTGGTATCAGAGCAAGTGTTCATGTTTCCCGATCAAATTTTCATGTTTATGAATTGCTTTTGATTAAATTTTTCGTTAAACGCCACTGTGGACCAATCGGGGACGAAAAATCCTGACATCATACTGTTCCCCTAGTCTTTTTGATTTTCTGTAAATCGAAGTTTGTTTCTGATAGTGTAGGGTTGTAGGTCTCGTCGATATGAATAAATCGACCGCCAGAGGCCGTCGAACGCGCCGCCACTCGTGAGCGGCAATTCCTAGGCGTGTGCGACGCATGTGCGTGCACGGCATGCGTGCGGCAACCGTGGTGACGTCATCATTACATCAGTCGGCGATTGCCCGCACACGCACAGGGCACGTGCCGAGTCGTCGGTTTGAATCAACTCGACCCGGCTGGACCAACCCGACCCGTTGACTTGACCCATTGACCTATTGACCCAACCCAGTCATCCGTTGACTGGTCGTTGACCACCATTGACCGGCACCCAAAAAAAAAGAGGAAAATTTTGTATTTTCTGTTGTTGTTCGTTGAGGATTAAAAGTAATCCTTTTTTTATTCTACATTTGTTGCAGGAACCATGATGCGTTATGCACGCATGCCCGCATTTCTGAGAACGAACGAAGAAAATGCGAGAATTAAAGGGCTAATGACAGAATTAGCTAATTACCGGTAGAATGACGGTGATGTAGTATCACACGTGGTCAGGGTCAACCGAATGATACAATAAATCATCTGGAATTGTTATCTTATGCCGGATTTTGAGAATGTCCCAGCCTTAATAAACACTCTTCCACCTAAATGGTAAGCAGTGTTAGATCACCTATGGGAAGTCAACGTGATCCTGGATTATAACAGGCTTGCAATAGCTTTTGTAAGAGAGTACTATAGAATTGAGTTAACCAAAACTTCAACCCTTGGGTTGAGTGTCACATGGCGCAGAGTGAATGCACCTTGGAGGTGGCATGAGAGTTCTCCAAAGGTTTTTCCGTAGTTGACCGATGTGCCTTCAGAATTCTCAAAGAATTTTACTAAGAGATTAGAAGAGACTTTCCCTATTTGTATTTTCTTAGATTATTTTGAGATGTTTTTGGTGTATATATCTCTTTCTATGTTGATATATTTCCTCTGAATCTATTACTTAGCGTAATTGACATGTTTAATTATAGAAAGTTCAATGTTATTTATTGTTGTAAATTAGTATGTTAATTTACAATTTTTTGTGGGAAGTTCAAGAAAATTTTAGTCGCTTTGCTTAACTTATTTTGCATAGAAGATTATATTAATGATAATTTTAAGTTAGGTTTTTTGGATGATGATTGGAAACATAGTGACCTTTTGATTCTGAAACCTTACTTGAAATTATTCATTAATATGATGGGCTTGTGCAAAATGGATGCATAAATGGTAGGCATTAATAATTCGTGCATGTGTGTCTGATATGTTCAGATCAATGGATTCAGCAATTAAGAGCATAATTGCTGAGTTAAACAAAGAAGAGAAATTGAACGGCAAGAAAAGTGAAATATTGAATATGAAAATTCAACATGTGCTTGAAAAGCAAGAAGCACTAAAAACTCTTGATCATGTTATGGAAGAACTTGAGAATGCTGTGCGCCACCTTGAGCTAGTAGAGGATCACCTAAAGGCATTTGAGCGAGAAACAGATATTTGCTGTAATGCTTCTAGCTTAGAAAGGGCTTCGATCCTAAGCACAAGCGTATTGATTCATTCAACGGATGGAAATGCAAGGGATCAAGTCCTTCTTGTAAGAAACCAAGAATTAACCAACATAAGAGAGGAAAACGTCCTCGAGTGAAGAGAATCTCAAGGGTAAAATGTTATAACTGTAACCAGAAGAGTCCCTATGCTCGCGACTGTCGTGAGCCAAAGAAGGTAAACATCCATTGTACTTTTGAGAACTTTACTTATGTGTCAAGTTTTGTATTTTTAACTGAATCTAATCCTTTATGGACTATAGATTCGGGAGCAATAGACCATGTAGCGAAGGATAGAGAATCCTTCGTGGAATTTTGACAAATCTCGTTTGGAACTAAAAGGATCTATGTAGGAAATAACTCCAGAGCCGAAGTAAAAGGGATTGGCACTTGCCAATTGAACATACGTAGTGGACGCACTTTGTTCCTACGTGATGTATTATATCCTCCGGAGATTCGTCGAAATTTAGTGTCTGTTTTAGTGTTGACAAAGTTTTGTTTTAATATGAAATTCCATAATAGTGGTGTGGATTTGTATTTGAATACAAACTACTATGATTGTGGTTTTTTCCTAGATGGTTTTATTGTATTAAATGTTGACTGTAGTAATGTTAATGTTTGTTATTCCCTTTTCACGTCTTCTAATTCATATGATAGTGATATGAATGTGTGGCATGCTAGACTTGGTCATATTGGCCAACAACGCATGAATAGACTAGCCAAAGAAGGCTTGTTGCGCAACATTGAAAAGGTTGATTTGTCCATATGTGATCATTACTTAGTAGGGAAAACAACAAGCAAACCATTTGGAAAATGTAAAAGAGCTGAATTTCATTTGCATTTAATCCATTCTGACATTTATGGTCCAATGAATCTAAGAGGAAGGTATGGAGCTGTTTATTTCATTACATTTATAGATGATTATATTCTATTCGGATGTCTATTTGATTTTTCATAAATCTGAAGCATTTAGTTATTTCAAAAAGTTTATGAGCTTGGTGGAAAATCAATTAGATAAGAAAATAAAAGCATTGAGATCCGATCGAGGTCGAGAATATTTGTCTGATGAGTTCAAAATTTTATGTGATGAAAAAGGAATAGAAAGACAGTTGTCTATTTCCTATACTCCTCAACAAAATGGTGTTGCAGAAAGAAGAAACAGAATCCTACTGGAAATGGTTAGGTCCATAATAGCGCATGCTAACCTACCTATTACTTTTTGAAGTGATGATTTATTAACTGCTGCCTATATACTTAACCGTGTGCCTTCCAAATCAGTTACTTCCACTCCATATGAGTTATGGACAGCTAGAAAACCAGACTTAAGTTTTCTTAAATCGTGGAGTTATGCTGCCTATACTCACGAGCCCTCTCACAAATTCGAGAAATTAGGTCCCAGAGGCAAGAAGAGTATCTTCATAAGATACTCAGAACACTCGAAAAAGTATGTGTTTATAGGTGAGCAGGAAAGTGGGAGTATAATTGAATTTGAATCACAAGATGTCACATTCTTAGAGAATGATTTTCCTAAGAAGGGCGAAATAGGTGAGGATTACTCCCTATTTGAAACCTTAAATCAAGATAATGAAATTAGTGGAGTTCATCCAAGTGGGAGTAACATGAGAAGTAATAAATTTAATTCAACTCACTCTCAATTACAACCACATGATGAGACGATATCGTCATTATCTGATCCGAGTGTGAGCATAATGGGAAATGATATACAAAGTGTACAATCTCTTGTACGGCGAACAAATCGCAAAAGTATTCCCCGTCGACGTTTTGGCATTGAAGGAGAAACTTTTATGGTTGCTCCACAAGATGAAGATGAGCCCAGAAATGTTAATGATGCTCTAATATGCCCTAGTAAGGAAAAATGGATTAATGCAATGGAAGAAGAAATGGAATCAATGAAGTCAAACCATGTTTAGGAACTGGTTGATCTTTCAAAAGGACGAAAAGCCATTGGGAATAAGTGGGTTCTCAAAATAAAGCGTAAAAATGATGGCTCAATAGAAATATATAAAGCTCGTCTTGTGACGAACGGGTATAATCAACAAGAAGGAATTGATTATGAGGAAACATTTTTTCTATTATGAGATTTACCTCGATTCGCATTATTTTGGCAATAGTAGCTAGTATAGATCTTGAGTTCATCAAATGGATGTAAAGACTGCTTTTCTCAATGGAGAATTAAATGAAGAAATTTATATGGAACAACTTGTTGATTTCATTATGAAAGGCCAAGAAGAAAATGTATGTCGACTTCTAAGATTGATATATGGCCTTAAGCAGTCATCGAGACAATGGTATATATGTTTTCATAATACCATAATGGCAAATGATTTTACAATGATTGATGAGGATCATTGTGTATATATCAAAAGATCCAAAGATCATTTTGTGATCATATCATTATATATTGATAATATACTGATTGCCAGAAGCAATATGGAGTTTGTTAATACTGTCAAGAGTTGGTTATCTTCCAACTTTGAGATGAAAGACATGGGTGAGACTGCATACATTCTTGGAGTTAAGATTTCAAGAGATCGTTCGAAGAAATTATTATCTCTTTCGCAAGAAACATACATTAATAGGGTTCTTGAACGATTTCGTGTGCAAGATTGTAAACCCATATATACTCATATTGCAAAAGGTGAAGAATTGAGCCATAAAATGTGTCCACGGACTCTACAAGAGAAGGAACAAATGCAACATGTTCCTTATGCTAGTGTTGTTGGGAGCTTAATGTACGGTATGATGTGTACTAGACCTAACATATGTTTTGCAGTTGGAATAGTGAGTAGATACCAATCCAATCCAGGTCAAGCACATTGGAAAGCCGTTAAAAGAATACTGAGGTATTTGAAGGGAACTGTTGATTATACGCTGAGTTACCAAGGAAATGATCTATAACTTGAAGGCTATTCAAATGCTGATTAGGAGGATTAGATGAAAGGAAATCTACCTTTGGATTTGTTTTCTTATTGAATAATGGCACCATATCTTGGAGCAATAAAAAACAAAGGCAGAAGTATCGCCCGAGTGCCAAAACTTGGCACGAAGGGACACTTAAGTGCCAAAACTTTGAAAATGTACACTTAAGTGCCACTTTCTTTGAAAAGTGTGACACTTAAGTGCCACATCCGGCGAACCTTGCTGGAAATCCTACATGGCAATATTTTATTATTTTTTCTTGCCTACGTGGCTCACCGAAGAGCTGACTTGGCTGAAACTCACCCGAAACGACGTCGTTTGCAAAATAAAAATTAAACTACGAACTAAAATATTCTAAAAAGTAAAAATGTCTAAATAATTAATAAAAAATTAATTAAATTAAATTTAAATTTATTTAAAATATTCTAAAAATAAAAAACTTAAAATTTAAATTTAAATTTAAAAAAAAAAAAGGGGGGGCCGAAGGAGGCGGCGAGGGCTCGCCGCCAGGGCCGGCGACGGAGGGGGATGGTCGGCCTAGGGGCCGGCCACCCCGGCCTACCCTCCCCCTCCGTCGTCGGCGGCGGCGGCGGCGGCGGCGGCAAGGGCTCGGCCCTCGGCCGCCTCATTTGGCCCCCCTTTTTTTTTTT
This sequence comes from Eucalyptus tenuipes, assembly GCA_014182365.1. Taxonomy (NCBI): domain Eukaryota; kingdom Viridiplantae; phylum Streptophyta; class Magnoliopsida; order Myrtales; family Myrtaceae; genus Eucalyptus; species Eucalyptus tenuipes. The sequence continues at coordinate 24,877,062 of CM024540.1, read as the reverse complement.
TTTTAATTTTTAATTTTTAATTTTGAGTTTTTTATTTTTAGAATATTTTAAATAAATTTAAGTTTAAATTTAATTTAATTAATTTTTATATTAATTATTTACACATCAAACATAAAACGAAGTCGTTTTTGCATTTTCTCGCCACGTCGGCGTGCAAAACAGCATCATTTTGCACTCACCTTGTCGGAAAATTGCCACGTCATCAATTTGGCCGGAGTGGCACTTAAGTAATCCATTTTACTCTGATTTTGGCACTTAAGTGTACCTTTCCAAAGTTTTGGCACTTAAGTGTCCCTCCGTGCCAAGTTTTGGCACCAACCTCAAGAAACAAACATGTATAGCCTTGTCCACGATGGAAGCTGAGTTCATGGCATTATCAGCAGCAATACAAGAATGTGTTTGGCTTAAGAGATTTTTGGATCATTTAGGTGTTATTGAAAGTGCTGCAAACTCATTGTTGGTTAACTGTGATAGTCAAGCAGCGATAGCGTACACCAAAGATCCAAAATATCAAAACAAGACCAAACATATAGATACCAAGTATAATTTTGTCAAAGATATGGTTGCACGAAAAGATGTGAACTTACAGTACATATCTACGCATAGAATGGTAGCAAATCATATGACGAAGCCGATACCTAGAGATGTGTTTTGTGGCCATGTGAAATTTCTAGGACTGCGTAGAGGATGATGTACTGAATATTGTAATTTTCCCTTAAGTGTTCACATCTAATGAATTTGTGTTTTTCATTATTAATGCCTATGAGTCTTTGTTTGACATTTATGCATCTTAATGCTTAGTTCATTATACAAAGTTGAGAAAGTGTATCGGACAAATAAAAGATTTCTAGATGATAATCGAGAGCTCAAGCTTAAAATATTTATGTCACCTTACCTAAGTGTTAAGATGAGGACATAATATATACTATGTCCAAAAGTAAAATAACCCACATATTTTACTTTATCTATATATGATGTCATATGTGAGTCCTGATGATTTCTGTGAAAGAATAGATACGTGAACTCAAATTAGACATTAGGTATGTATGAACTATCATATGTACGGTATTGAAGGTGTAGACATACGCTCCAAGGGAAAGGAGTTAATACTGTAATACATATTTCATACTATGTATGCATGAGACGACCAATAAGAGTGGCAAAAGTTTTGATCTCGACTTTTATGTCGTGTGAGACTCTTGAGGAAGATAGCTCCTCAATTAAGTCCCCTTATGACTCTTACTTATTCTCAAGATTTCTATTCAGTGTTTGTTATCTTATAATGTTGTCAATGATAATGAATTGATTCGATCTAATGGGACATTTCTAGAAAAGCAAGTTGAACTAAGATTGAGAGTTTCAAGGAAAGAGGAAGATCGAATTTGAAGAATCACATTCTTGTTTTGCATTCACCGGTCGACCAATTATGATTGTTTTTTTTTTTTTGGATAATCATAATTGTGAATATAATGTATCATTGTTTAAAAAGAGATCAAAAGAGATATAAATGTGATCGATCGATCTAGAGTACTATATACTAAATCTACTCAAATTGTGATGCCCATTATGAGCTGCTATATATTCCCAATAGATGTATAGCAACGAGTTCTCAAAGTATGTTGGTCGCACGGACTATTCACCAGTATGAATGTTGCAGAGAGGTAAAGCGGATTCTGTTCGGCCCACCATGTGCGAGTGGGAGATGATGGATTTTTTCTATGTGTTAATGGGCCTAAGTAGGCCCGTCCGCCCATGTTGGGCCCAAAAACTCGGCCCTTAAATGAAGGGCCCATTGAAGAAGAGGAAGTTATTATAGATAAAAGAATAAAAGGGAAAATCTTTGAATGTGGTTATCCTAAGAGAAGTTACGTAATTTTAAAAAGTGAGATTATGTTCTCTCAGTTCACGTCTCACCATTTTCTCTCCCTAAAAAAAAAAAAAAAAAAAAACAGTATTCTCTTTGGAAGAATAGTGTCCGGATTCCTCCTCAAAGCGCAACATCGGTGTTTTAATATGTGGAAGAAAAGGTACATTCAATTCCGTGGCGTGCCTTTCAATCGGTGATACATGTGTTTTCTTGGGTATGCTTACGCGTTCATTGTTTTTGGGGTTCGATTTAGTGTCAGATCGCTATATTAGGGAATCCGTTTTTCCCAACACTTCTCATTAGCAAAAAAATTATTGTTACTTGCTTACCCCTTCATATAGTAGAACATATGCTTAGTGAACATCACCCCTAGTAATTATGCCTCAATTGAAAGTGGCCCCATCAAGTTATTCGTAAATCAACACCCAATCCCGGATGGTAACTACATTGTAAAGTTATTAAGCATACTTAATCTTTATAGAAGGTCCAGTGATAGGCGTGGATAAAAAGCCTAAGTACGAAGCATAAGTAATTTCGAGGAAGATCAAGATGTATATTATGTTAACACTTATATAAGTCTTACGTAATCTCATATAAATTGTAAACTGAAAATTTTCAATTGTGGCTCCTTCCTAATATGTTTTACTTTGGTTAATGTAAGTTGTTTGTAATCTCAATTTGGATTACATTCTAATTCGATTGGATTTAAATTTCCAAATATATTTTGACCTTGTATTTCCATTTCAATTTATCTCATTTTGTATAATTTTTTTGGGCTATTAATATGATCAGTCAATTTAGCCTCTCACAATATTATATACATATAGATATGAAAGACAATATTATATATATGGATAGATAAAATGAAAGAGAGAGAGAGAGAGAGAGAGAGAGAGAGAGAGAGTATTATAGGAAATTTCGTGGATAAATAGAATTTCTATTGGTTAAATAGTTGACAAAAGAAAATTTGTTAAAACATACCCAACACATATTTCCGGATTTCCTAAATCTGCAAACTAACCACTTTTGGATGTATCCAAACGTGTTTTCCCGTAAACAAAAACAAAATGAAGATGGAACCTGTTTTCATGCTCACGTAAAAAAAACAAAAACGAAAAGTAAATAATGATACCAAATCGACCTTTGTAGATTGCCACCCTCGCTGCTGGTGAAAGATTTGGTCTCATCGCTAGTGATAATTGTACATTAAGAGAGCAATTTGAGATTATTTTTCAAGTTAAAAACGGTTGATTTATATGAGGATAAGTGTTACAAAGATAGCACCATATGGTTTTGTTTCAAAATGATGCGTACCGATTCAATTTGGATCGGAAATTCATATTCATCTTCACGGTAGGGAGAAGCACGCAATGATTCATTGATAGGTACTCCCTTATATACAATGACAAAACCTGGACAAAACAAGTTGTAGCATCCGTCACGGTAACCACTGCCCTATCACAATAATGTTTATCAACAAATAAGCCAACTTAGATCTAATTTTGTGTGTTTGTGTGTTTGATTCAGATCGGTTTAAGCGTATGCTTGTGTAATTTAATGCAAACTATATGCACTATAGTTCTCGACGAAAGCAATTATACGCAATTATTCCTGGCGATATGGTTGATTTGGACCATCAATTTAGTTGTGGAAGGTCCAAATTAACCCACAAAACAAAGAATTAATCCAAATTAACGAAAATATGCTGTCTTACTTGTTGAAAATAGAAGTCTTCTGGAACCGCACTCCCCAATTTGCCGTGATGTATCCTCCTCTTCATGGATGTAAATTTACGAGAAGAAAAGGGACGGAAACAACAAGGAGGTAAAAGAAAAAAATTTAAACTTTCATGGGCACAAGCACTAATTCGGAAGCAAACGCATAACAAGTTCGATCAAGTTGACCCGACCATCCCTTGGCCTGTGAAGATAAGCCAGTTCGTCTTGCAGGTGACGTCGTTTCGAATCGACCAGGCAGATATTGGGCCATTTGACCACGTCCTCGAGTTGAACCGGGCCCGACTGTACACTCCCGAAACGGTAGAGCAACGTGGTCTTTGATTTTTATTTTAGTTGTTTTACCTAACTTCTGCTTCCATGATTGAAGAAATTCATTTTTGGTGATGTGAATCATGTTATTTTTTCCCCGAAAAATCTTATAATCATTTGGTTATGGCCTTGAATATAAAAAATTGCGATAACAAAGTTTAGTTGTTCGAAATATAAAATAATTACTATTACCTATAGGTTAGTGTGTTTGTGCATAAAGTGTATTGTTGAACTTATTAAGTTTGAGAATGTGTAAGTTGGGGGTCGGGTTATCCTTTTGTAACTTAAAGCTCAAATAAGTTCCAGGATGGACTAGACCCATATTTGATCCAACGAGGATGGGGAGTGACCGCCGGGACTATAAGCTTCAGACAAGATATAGGTCTAGGCAGGCTTCCAGGGTGGCAGAGGGAGCAGGAGATAGTCGGACCGCAAATCAAATTAGGGAATATCCCTAGGCAATGCGAGCCAACAAAGACAAGAACACTAGTTCTTTAATTGGGGTAGTTTGCAGCGTCACAAGCCTCGCATCGATTGGCAAATATCCTATCGAGTAATTCATAAGTCAACATTCACTCCAAATGATCATCACCTTGTATGGTTACTCTTAAGTACCTTTTTTTGGGGCTTGACCTACGTGGACTGAGTCAGGTCGTTAGCCATGATCTTGAGAATTAAAGGGGATACATATAACTAGTAACAAGGATTCAAAGTCATGAAGTCGCAGCTTTGCTTATTGAATAGTTCAAAATAACTTCCCCTCGACTTGTTAATCCCTACAATAACCTCCGGGACCTCCATAGGCAATCCAATAGCCAAATGCTCGTCTCATGAGCTTGCGATAGTATTGCAGATCATAGACGCTGTATTTGTCCACCCATTTAGATCCTTTGTCCGAAGGACGTAAGAGCACACCATTCGCATCAATCCATTGTAGTCTTCGAAAGACCGTTGCGTGTCTGAAATTACCATCGGGCTTGTGACCACTACCCATCGGAGGACAAACTCCATTACTTCCGGCCAAGCCAACTCCTCCCCAAGCTACATGTCGTGAACCATCTCTGAGATACAAAAATAGCTCCTTCGGCCAATAACCTATTTTAGTTTGAGAGTCACCAAGTATCAGCCACCAATTCCCAGTTTTACGGTCCTGATCAAAAGCAAAATTGGTTGATAAGCTCTGACACGTAAAAACGACTTATCTTAAATTTTTAGTTGATGAAATTTCGAATGATAAACCTCAATCAATCTAAATGAAACATTAGATTATGGAGATAGCCACATGATTTTTCTCAGTTTTAGGTTAATTGTTTATTAGAATCAATTATATATTGTATGAAATTGACCAAAAAATAAGAGCTTTCCTTAAAATATGAGGTTGAAATATGTCATTTGCTATGTTTCGAGAGGACGATAAATGATATGAATTTGGGCTTATGTGGAAATACGGACTCTTTATTTTACTCCTATACTGGTTTGGCGCTTGTGCTTGCATTGGGCATTTATTGTATTTATCACAAATTTGTAGCTCGCAGTTAAGTTATACTTTCTCTTACTGGCTATTTTTTCCTCCATCTAGTTAGAGAAAGCTTGCTCAATTCTTACCTCTGATTAATGTATTACAAGTTATGCACATCATCTGCATATAATAGTTAAATCTATTCATTTGTACATAAGTGTACACGCGGGTGATGATTGCATTGTTAATCAACTAATTAAAGACCTACTTTGAAGAGGGAATGGAGGAAAGTACATCGACGAATATATTTCTTGGGATAGCATTTATTGATCAACAATCAACAACTTTCACAGGTTCTAGAGATTGAAGTCAGTGCATCATTTTATAAACTTATCCACATTTGTGATGTGTACAAGTGATTTACCTAAATAGTGAGAGGCGTCTACTTTAGGGGTATCATGGGTAATCTATCTTAATTGATAGTAGGTTTCTAGTATTACGTAGATACACTCAAAAGACCACTACATCATTAATGTTAATGGCTCAATCGAATTTTCACAATGAATTCATTGTGGTTTATGTAGATTTGTGGTTAACATAAATTTTATCGCTTTATGAATTCAAGAACATACTAGTAACCATAGATTTCATTAGGAGGCATTCAATTCGCCAGTGATGATTGTTTTATTTAAGCACAAATCATAAATTTTATTTAAGGGATTTAATTCACTGAGATATATTTAAAAAGGAAAAGATTAAAACATATCGAGCGGTGGATAATTTCGAGGAAGATCAAAATGCATTTGATTTAACATGATATAAGTTTTACATAATCTTATCTTACTTTTGAATTGAAACTATTTAAATTATGGTTCCTTTCTAATTTTTTTTACTTTGGTTGAATTAAGTTGTATGTAATCTCATTTTGGATTACACTTTCAATTTGGATTACAGCACGTGAGCAATTTGAGATTGTTTTTCAAATGTGGATTCTTATGAAGATAGCACCATATGGAGTTTGTTTCTCAATGACGCTTACCTATTCAATTTGGATCGGAAGCTCATATTGATCTCCACCATAGGTAGAAGCAGGCAATGGTTCATTAACAGGTACTCCCTTATATATACAAGGACAAAACCTGGACAAAGCAAGTTGTAGCACCCATCACGGTGACCATTGCCCTGTCACAATAACGTTTATCAACAAATAAGCCAAGTCAGATCTAATTTTGTGTTGGGTTTTTAAGAAATTGATGAACTATTAATTAATAATCTCCAAACTAACCGTCCAGTATATGAAAATCCGAGAAAGGCTATCACCATAGATTTGTGGGGAAACCTAGTAAAACAAGAGAAAGTAGACTTAAGACAACTCTTTTAAGATTTTTCCATCACAATTACATTCTCAATGCCGATAAATTTAATCACTCACCATCCAACCGGCTGCAATCATGCTAATATGATCTATGGGTCCTGTTTCAATCCATAAGTTATGTGAACTGAATTGGTCACGGGCAACGGTAATATTATAGACGGATATTCTCCCATAAGCTCCATATTTAGTATTTTCCGTCATATCTTCCTTCAAAGAAACCACCTGTAGATGACATCATATATATTAAACTGCTCGATTAGGGAGAAAGTTCAAGTGGTGTATTATCGAGATTCGAGTCATGTTGTTTTAACCCAGGGGTAATTATGCTTGGTCAGTTGAAGACACTTTCACGTATGTGTCGTGTTGTTTTCATGATTATCTCTTATGCTGAAATATGTTTTCTCTATTCCAAATGTAGCCTTACGGAAATTACACTGCATGCAGGTGTGGAGACAAGAACGCACGCGTACACACCCAGAGAGAGAGAGAGAGAGAGAGAGAGAGAGTACGTGTTAATTAGACGGAAGAGCATCCAGCCCTGAAGCTGTTGAGGATGGCATTCTTGGTAAGGCTCTCGCCCTGATCAAATCTTTCTTCGTTACTCGAGGAATCGCTACAGTTCCAGTTGTTGGAGTTTTTGTTTGTTAAAACAAAATAAGTGCTTTTTTGCCTTGTCCCACATAGGAAAGGCGGAAGGAAATAAACCAATTTAAAAATGTGGGATTTCCTTTGTGTAGTTAAAGGAATGATTGGGTGGGGCTAGACCCCACCATACCCGCGTGCGGGTGCACGATTTTGGCTCGATTATTTGGTGCACTTAGCACTTTGCGCGCCCGCGGTTTAATTAGCACTAATCCCTCTATTATTTATTTTTTTTGTTATGTTATTAATTTTAATAAAGGGTTGTTTTTTTTGAGAATTTTCGGAAATAAAATATAAATGAAAATTCGAAATTTTATTTTTAAAAAAATTATTATTCCGAAATTTTGTTTGTGTCTTTTCAAGACAACTTTTCCCGAAAGGTTGCGTTCGTTCGGCTTTCGACTTCTTTCAAAGGGACGCATTTGTTTATCCAAAAAATTTTCGAAAAGACACGTTTGTTCGTGTTGTGCAATTTTCACGAAGAGTTGCATGGGTTTTAAGACTGTTTTTATATACTTGTCTCTTTTTTCGGAAGAACCAGAGTGATCATTTTCGAGTCTTCCTTTAGAGAAAAATGCAGCCATTCTTTCGAATGTTTCCTAGAGAGATCCTGGAGAAATACTAGAATTGCTATCTAGCATTCTCAATTGAGACTTTGTTGTATCCTGGAGGAAATTTGCCGGTGACCATTAGTAACTTTGTGGGGCAAATAAATCCTTAAAGAAAGTGATATCACGCCTCAAAGTCCGACTCGAGTACTCTAAAGATCCGTCTTCATTGTTCTACCCTATTCGAAGTCATATTTTCCCAACACCAGTCGGACATGATTCTCTATATCCAAATTGTACAGGCTTAATGCGCGAAAAATTCCGACCGAAGCTAGTTAAATGTATTGTCGGTTCTTTCTACAAGAGAAAAGAAACCAATTAGATGCTTTTTTTTCTATTAAAGGGAAAATCAATGAAGCATCACCTGAACTTTGTGATTCTTCAATAAAGGATGTCATAGCAATGATTGTTTATTAATGTCAATACAATCAACGGTATCGCCCACCTCTGTCTACATAAAAACATCAAACACAATTTATAGTTGGTCAAACGTACGATGCTTTTGTGAAACTTAATTAAGAATATAAATTGCAGCAGCATAACATAAAACCGAAAAAATCAGGGCATTGCCAAATTGTTTTAGAGAGACTATTACCACAAATGTCTTTACCGGTGGCCTGTTCATCATCTTGACCTGTCTTTCCAACTTTAAGTCGTCGTCTTCTGAAATGTTTCCCACCTCGCACAGAGAAACATCGAAGAATACGAACATCAATGGCAAGAGTTTCATTCTGTGTTGCATAGTGGTGAAGGAGCTTGGGGATAGTGTTAATAAGCAGCGCTTGGGCTACACACGCTTATATACTGTGAAAGTCACCACGAAGCCGTTTCGTACTTGGCCCAAATTTAAGGGCCTTGTCCGCATATGGAGGTCAACAACTTGCTTTTAGGTTAATAATCCTACATTTATTCTCTCAACCCCGATTGTATAGACTTTATACGCCAGAAATAGCGACCAATGGTAGTGACAAGAAACATTGGTTCTCTCTACGACAAAAGGAAACCAATTATAGTAAGCCAAGGAGAATACTTTATGCAAGTAATTCTATATTCGCTTACTTGCTTTTTTTTGTTAATGGAAAAATCAACAAATATTTACTTAAACTTTGTGATTCTTCAACAAAAGATGTTGTAGTGATGATTGTTTATCAATATCAATATAGTCGATGCCGTAGGGGTGAGCGCGGTTCCCAGGTAGAACCGGGAACCGGAGAACCGAACCGGAGGTTCCGGTTCGGTTCCCAATTCTTAAGGGACCGGTTCCGATTCCCGGTTCCTCTTTTCTGGGAACCGGCAGTTCCCGGTTCCGGTTCCTACTAGAACCAGAATCGGAACCGGACCGGTTAGGGCTCAAAAAGCCCCAAATGACTTTCACATTTCACGATTCATAGGTTCACACGACACTTTCTTCTCTCTTCGCCCGTTCTCCGCCTCTACTCGACGCCACCGCTCGCCCTCGACGCCACCACCGGTCGCCCTCGATGCCACCGCCGCCGACCTCTGGCTTGCTGACCGCCACTCGACGCCACTGCTGCTAACCTCTAGCTCACTGACCTCTACTCGACGCGACAACCGCTCGCCCTCAACGCCACCGTCGCTAACCTCTGGCTCGCTGACCTCTGCTCGACGCCACCTCCACTCGCCCTCGACGCCACCACCGCTGACCTCTGGCTCGCCGCTTGCCCTCGACGCCACCGTCACTCGCCCTCGACGCCACCGCTGCTCGCCCTCGACGCCACCGCTGACCTCTGCTTGACGAGGCACTACTTCCTCTGTAGAGAGATAGTGTTGTTATAGGTGCTCGACTCTTCCTTCGAGAAGAAGGCGAAGAAGAAGAAGGTGCATGCGGCCGTGTCCGTGTCCGTCGCTCTTAGGGTTTCATGGTTTCCCAATGCTCTCTCTTTTCCCCCATCCCATTTTGCATTTCCGTTTTTGCTGAGATCCGTGTGTTTCCGTGTCTCTCTGTGCAGGTCCCATTGGAGCTCGAGACCGTTACAGGTTCGTCCCCGTTCTCTCTGGCTTTCTCCTCGTACTGTCGCTCGTGTCCTTATCTCCTTTGTGATCTTCTTTTTTGGCGGTGGATCTGTGTTTGATCCGCTCTGTTATTACCTTTGCTTGAGTTCTAATCTCCTGAGTCGGGCTTGTGTGTGTTGATGGCTTATGCGGTTGGTGTCGATCTAGCGAACATTCTTTGCAGAGTCAAATATGCATTGTGTCGCGTTTGGTGGATTGACTTCATCAATGCCGATGGCGAAGCGGTTTTTGCTACCAGATTCATCTTTCCTGTAGTGGAGTGATGGCTTTTCCATTTTCGTTTTTGTTGATTTTGTTGGGACCAACTGCGAGATCTGTGAGACATTCTGTGTTTACTACTTTGAACGCGTTTGCTTGGTCCATCCGGGATCTTCTTCCTTGAGGATGAGAGCATATCATGCACTAGAACTGTTGCAGGAGTGCATTGTTATTGCTGTTCATGGGGAAACGAATTAGACATAAGAATATATTTCCCGGTCATCTGGATCCATTGTTGCTGGACATTTAGGAGCTTCTTAGCTACCATGTTTCTGGAATCTATAGTCTTGGTCATCTTTCAGCACACATCATTTGAGTTTTTGTATCTCCTTGATTTAATGTTTTTCTCATGTGGAAGATTTCCACTTTGAGACTAAATATATTCTCAATACTTAGGTGGGAAGAAATCATGTTTAGGTCAATGAGGTAGACATACCCAATTTCATTCGAGGGTCTGAAACTGTCTTTTGCAGCCTTTTCATGTGATATAATATCTCTTGGCAATGATTGTATGTTTTGTATCTGTGGTGCTTATACTTTGTGTGGCCAAAGTGCAGTTTCATGCTAATCTTATGTAACTTCAGCTTGCAAAGTATGCCGCACTTGGTTCTGATCCTTTGAAGTTAGATAAGCAGCAGCTGATGGATTTCTTGAAAGGGAGTTCTTGCATTCACCATCAAAATATACACTGAAAGTTTTCATGGTATATATGGTACAATTGCATCTTCATTGAAGTGATGCTGCATCCCGAACAGGAAGATGCTTGGGGATTTGGTGGTTTTACTGGAGCAGTTGTAGCTTTTGACTTATGGTTTTAAGTTTGATTTTTTTTTTTAAAATGTAGTGCTTGAAAGTTGTTTACATTCGAAGAGACAGATATTTCGAAAACAAAAGCTAGAGGCTGAAGTTTGTGAGCAGAATTCCCCCTGCTGCGAAAAAAAAGAATCTTAGTGTTTGGAATGAATGAAGTGCTTTATTATTTATTTATCTTTTTGGTAAAGAGTTATGTGCCTGTTTCTGCTAAATGGACAACGGAAAGGTGTGCCATATGTAGATGGGTTGAAGATTGGGACTATAACAAAATGATAATCTGCAACAGGTCTTACATCTTTTCAGATAGCATTTGTCCACCTTTTTTTTTGGTATTTGAATCAAAGGTCACCAGATAGTTGGTCTTCTTCTGTAAATGAACTGGATTCACTCTTGATTGCAGGTGTCAGATAACTGTGCATGAAGAATGTTATGGAGTAAACAACGTCCAAGACTTCATTTCATGGGTTTGCAGGGCATGTGAAACGCCTGATGTGAGGAGGCAGTGTTGTCTTTGTCCGGTGGAAGGTTAGATTCAATGTCTTAATCTCCTATTGTCCTCATATGTTGTTTCTTATACTTTTAAATTATTTGACGTTCATGGTGACAATATTAGATATATTGCTTTTGATTTTTTAGAAATATTACTATTGGGTTTTTGAGGAAGCCATATCATATGAAATTCATTATCACAGTTGTCTGACTTTTGCTCTAAATCTATGTCTTGGTGTTGTGTGAGTTAGTATTTTCTTGCTTGAAATTATTCTGACTGGCTTAAATGCTGGTCTCTAAGGGGTGCTTTGAAGCCAACGGATATCGAGCCACTCTGGGTTCATGTCACATGCGCGTGGTTTCGCCCTAAAGTTGGTTTTCTGAATCATGAGAAAATGGAACCGGCCACTGGAATACTTAGAATTGCTCCAACTTCTTTTTTGAAGGTAATCCATACTTATTTAGATTTACAGTTTTGAAGATTGCTGTTTCTTTGATGTGGTGGATTGTACTTATTGTGGGAATGATAAAAGCGTTTAGCAATAGAGGAGAACCTGATTTCATAATAGCTTTATAGCAGCTTACTGTTCAGTTGAGTATTTGAGTTTCATGTTTTGATTTTGTTTGTTGTCTACTGCTTAGTTTATTTGCCATTAACTTCTAGATGCTTAGTGCTTCTTTTCAAATGCTTTTCTTTGCTTGTGGTGCAGAGTTGTGTAATATGTAAGCAGACTCATGGTTCATGCACTCAATGCAGCAGATGTCCTACTTATTTTCACGTTATGTGTGCTGCAAGAGCTGGACACAGCATGGAAGTAAGTCCTTATATAGATATTTATTATTTTCATGACTTTTATTAGAACTAACATCGGTAGAATTTCTTGAGCTAGATTTTTTAATCTATTCTGACGCTCGCTCTTGCTTTCTTTCTATTTTCTTTGCCGTTGGATTTCAAGGAAGGATATGTTAGATAGATACTCATGTAAGTTTACACTGATTCTATATCTTTGTTTTCAGTTACACTGCCTGGAGAAGAGTGGGAATCAAATAACAAAGAAGTTGATATATTGTGCCGATCAAGTAGAGTATTGCTCATCATGTTTGTGCCCTTCTAAAGCGAAATGTGTCCAAGATCTCCATTACTATTTTCAAATTTTAATTGATCCATGTACTCGTCGCTTGCTGAGGACACATAGTGTCTGTGGGTTTAGGAAGTGTGTTTCTTCATGATTTTCCCTCCCAAAGCTTTGTCTCTTTGGCTCATCAAGTTCATTGATTAGCTTTGAAATCATGATCTGCATTATCTGTTAGTTTGTCTTCTAAACATGATAAGACATTGTGCAGCTCTTCAAGATCAGTGAAGAACTTGTAATCGATGCCACAAATAAAGGGAATATAGCTCGGCTAATTAATCATTTGGTAAGTTCCAATAGAAGCATTTTTTTAAACTAAAAATGAAAAGGAAAAAAAAAAAAAACCTGTTGGAACTTGGAACCGATCCCGGAACCTGTGACAGGGTAGATTCCAGGTTCTTGGTTCTGACGGGTAGGTTTCAGGTTCCAAAAAATGAGGAACCTGTACCCGAGGGTAGGTTCCAGGTTCCAAGCGGAACCTGTAAGGAACCGGGAACCGCTCAGCCCTAGTCGATGGTATCGCCTTCCTCGATCTATTTAAAAAAAATCAAACACAATTACCAGTTGTAAAACATACAATACTCACATGAAACTTTATTAACAAAACAAATTGCAGCTTAACATCGAACTACATAAAGAAGAAAAATCAGAAAGCGTTGCCGAATGGTTGGAGAGATTATTACCGTATATGTCTTTTTAACCGGTGGCTTGTTCATCATTTTGACCAGTCTTTCCAACTCTATGTCGTCATTTTCCTAAAATTTCCCCACCTCGCACAGAGAAACACCGAAGAATACAAATAGCAATGGCAAGACTTTCATTTTGTATTGCATGGTGACGTAGGGACTTGTAGATTTTGCGTTAATAAAGCAGTGCTTGGGCTACACAGGCTATACTGCGAAATTGGAGTCCGCCGGCTACTTTACATGACTTCCAAAAATGAGGTCTTCGCCACTGATTTTAACCAATGCTAATCTTGAACTTCTAGAGTTATGAGTAATGGCCCTAATGGGTAAAAAAGACGAGCATAGAAGGACTAAAGCTGTCCCTTGAAATAAGGCATGGTTGCCAATTTGCCATCTTTTCCGCTATCTAAAATGCATGTTTCCCACTTGTATTCGAAATCAGGCCTAGCCCACCTCATGCAAAAATAATATTTCAAAGAGTTTTAAGGCATCTTTTCATGAAAACATGGGATGTTCAGTCGAATCACGCTGGTCATAACTGTCCTAAATCCAATCGAAACCAAGCGATCGATGACCATGTCCAATGAGGCACAATCTTGCACGGATCTTAGATGCAATATCACGAATATTATATATATCCCATATGAGCTCAGTGCGTTTAAATACTCTAATGCTACATTGGGCAAAGAGAATCAAGTGATAGAGCCGTCAATTTTCATAAATCGATTTTTGCGATAAACTAGGAAGAACGTGATCAATATATCTACTAAACTCACATTAATGTCCTAGATGAAATAAGAAATAGGTCCATTCAATTTATCCAACGAAATTGTAGAAAATCCCCTTTAAGATCAAATAATATCATCGAATAAGGAAGGAGGCATTCAAAGGCCGACTACTATATGATACGCTTTATTGTGGGAAGCCCGCCGACTACATAGACTCTATTTCTAAGTCATGAGTGATCATTAGGAATGTATATTATGCTCAAACGAGTCCAAAGAACACAATGAATCAAAATGATATTATTTGGCACGGAAGCTATTAAAAGATAATTGTCAAAAAAAAAAATTAAACATATTGTACAATGGCCAAATTTTTTTTTTTTTTTTTGGTTGGTCTACAATGGCCAATTCAATCCTAAATTTTTCAATTGTATTAATTTAGTCCTCAATCTTTTAACAATTTGTCAATTAATCTTTTTGGCTAATTTTGACTAGAAAATATAGCGGTCTAGTCAGTATTGGCCTTTTTACGTAGCACAACTGGCACTAACTTTGATAATTTTTGCAATTCCTTTAATTTTCTAAATTATTTCATTTTTTTTCTTTTCATTTCTTTCCTTTTTCTTCTTTTTTTTTCTTTTTCCCTTTCCCTTTCGCCTTCATCGGCGAGGACCTCGACACCCTTGCTGGCCTCAAGCAAAAGCCACCTCACCAAACCCGGCGAGGGTCCCCCCTCACTAGCCAAGGCATAGGCAACCCTCATTAGCGGTTGACAAAGGGAAGCGGGCAAAAAAGAAGAAACAATTCACAAAAATTTTAAAGTTTTACAAAAATTATCCATGTAGATGTCGATGTATCATGTAGGACAGCCAATGCTAAATAGACTAAATTAACAGATCGTCAAAAAGTTTAAGACTAAATTGACACAATTGAAATGCTTAAAATTAAATTAGCAAATTTCAAAATGTTTAGGATTAAATTAGCATAATTAAAAGGTTTAAAATTATATTAGCCATCGCATAATATATTTAGGACTTTTTGGACAATTTTCACTATAATATCAATCTCTTGAGCACTCTATCATATCATATCATGTACTATAGAGTAACAAATAAAAGTATAACATTTCAAACCATTATCACCATAAATTAGATATTTGGAGACGGTATTGTATATTAAATTACCTTAACCGATTGAATAGTCAACCTTTGTGTGCTCAATAGATTCATCAGACTATCCTTGAACTGGCAACTTTAAGGTAAAAAAAAAAAAATCATTCATTATCAAAATAATACATGATAAAAAATCTCAAAAGTCACATAGACAAAACAAGACCATAGAGCTCCAAAATAAATAAAAGTATCAATCAAGGTGTTTCATTTGAGCATATGATTGTCAAAGATAATCATAAGCTCGTCCTTCAAGAATAGATTTGGAACTACATCAAGGTAAAATGATCGATGGCTAATCACCGAGTCACGCAACACCATCGGTAATAAGCACACACCAGGATCTCCATTTGTAATTATAGCTTTGCCTTTCGATGATGTGCACCTAGGTTCAATATCCCCATTGCCATCACCATGTAGAGACAACATAAACATGTTGAAGAAACTCAGATCTACCACCTATGAGAGCAAACTCTAAAGCCAATGCAAAGTGTCAAAGCTTTGAATGAGCACAAATTTGACACCGAAGCTGTTATGAACACCATTAAAACTGGAGGCTTAGTATTTATTCATTAAAACAAATGTAGAATTAGATAGGAGGAAAAAGCTCCCAAATATAAGATCATGAGAGTAAGGAAATAAACAAAAGAGAATAAAAAGAAAAGGAACTAGGAAGGGAGGGAGAGATTTAGGTCAAATTCTTTCTCTCCAAAAGTGGAAGAGATAAAGAAAGCTTCAAAGAGGGAGAAAGAGGGGGGAGGGAGAGGAACAGTTTCAGGTGCGATACATTTGTGCAGGAATTACATAGGATCTCGTCACATAACAACTTGAAATCAAAATAAAATTAATGAAATTTCTATTTTCTAATCAATTGATTTTTCTTTATATCTTTAATATTTTTAGTCTGTGGCATCGTGCAATTAGCTAACAAGTTACTACTCGTCTTAGGTTAGTTTGTTATGCATTAAAAAAAATTGATCATACTATTTGGTTTGGATAACGGATTGAAGCTCTAATTTGTTAATGTCGATCTCGTTAATTAGCTAACAAGTTACTACTCGTCTTAGGTTAGTTTGTTATGCATTAAAAAAAATTGATCATACTATTTGGTTTGGATAACGGATTGAAGCTCTAATTTGTTAATGTCAATCTTGTTAAATGGGATGAGATTAAACAAGAAAGGGAAAAAATTGTCATACCGTGTGAAAATCTTTGGGATATGGGACGATTGTTAGCGGAATTTATGCTTATTGAGTTTGATCATCCAAATTTGGATTGAGATATGATAAGATAAAATCGGATTAAAAATCATTTAAATATTATAAAAAAATCCGAGACCGTGTTTGGTAAATTCTAGATATAAGATGGATATGAACATCCTAAACCAAGTGTCCATTCTCTCATGTCACGTGATCAGGACGTGATAGCCACCCGATACTTGTCAATGTCTAGCTGCCCAGTGCTTGTCAACGTCTAACCTCACAGCCACCACCTCACCACCACCGCCAGCCTCGCCCCAAGTCACGAGCTCTTTCCATTTGGCTTCCATCCGCTTCCCTCACCGGCCATTACTTTTCTTCTTCTCCAACAACCTTCCACCTGAAGATTTTGTAAAAGAAGAGGAATTTGCTTTAAAACCTTCGGTCTTTCTATTGATTGTCAACACATGCCCCAAGCAACTCTGTTCATGATTCTCTCTCGAAGACTCATCACCTGCAAACACAACATACACATCGGGGCTTCTCTTCCCCCATCTCTGTCTCTTTCTGACATAGTATCTCAACGGCGACGCCAAATTCACCGATGAATTTCATAAAATTCGTCCACGCACAACTGTTGAAAGTGCTGATGGGTTCTTTGACCCCTCCATACTCCTTGATCACTGCGTCGAAGCCTTACCGGAAAAAGGTCGAAGAAGGTTTATATGGATCACTGCGAACATGGGTACTCTTTGTTTCTGAGCGGCAAATCTGGGTGGGCATCCTCAACGGCGAGTGGAAGGATGGTGGAGCTACCACGCTTGTTTTCTCTTGTCGATTTACTTTGGCTTTTTATTTTTCTTTTATTTTTATTTTTTCTTTACTCCATATTCTATTCGGGTCTATATCACCCCTTAGGTGGGAAATTTTTTATTCAAACTATATTCAAACAACTCCGGATTTTGCACTGCTCCAACCACCGGATAAGATAAAAATTATTCCATCTGAAATTTTATCCGGCCCACCAAACATAACCTTAGTAAATTCAATCTTAGACTCAGAGAATTAAAAAGGATATAATTTATTTATTTATTGGTCGGCACAAGGATATAATTTATTAAAGATATAGATTTATGGTGCATTTATTTCACTTAAAACTTATAGATAAAAGAAAATATTTTCCACGAAAATCATTTTTCAAGGAAAATTGTTTTTTTTTTTTTTGTTTATTTGAATGTTTAGAACGTGATTTCCTTCTTATCAAAAGGAGTCGTTTTCCCTAAACCCAAGCTTATTATTTTCAGTCCATGGACAATCTATTCCGTAGATCAGTTAATTTTCCATCATCCAAACACCAAAAGATTGGAAAATATTTTTTCAAAACTAGTTTTCCTTCAAAGAAAACATGTCCAGCTTTGCTTATTGAATAGTTCAAAGTAACTTTCTCTGGACTTGCTATCCGCTACAATAACCTCCGGGACCTCCATAGCCAATCCAATAGCCCAAATCTCGATTGTAGCCATAGTTCTTCAAATCATAGACATTGGATGGATCCACCCATTCAGTCACTTCACCCGAAGGCAGTACAAACTTGCCATCTGCATCAACCCAGTGTAGTATTCGGAAGTACGTTGCATGTCTGTAATCACCATCGGGCTTGTATCCGCTTCCAATCGGAGGACAAACTCCATTACTTCCGGCGGAGCCAGCTCCTCCCCAAGCTGTAGTTAATGAACCATTTTGTAGATGTGGAAATAGCTCCTTTGGCCAGTAGCCTACTTTAGCTGGAGGATAACCAATCATCAGCCACCAATTCCCAGTTGTACGGTCCTGATTAGAAGTGAAATATACTCTCTAAGTTTTTTATATGTGAAAATTATCCTAATATTTTCAAATGAAATTTGATATAATAAACAATCAATCTAAATGAAACATAGATTATGGAGATAGCCACATTTATCAAAAATCGACATTTTGAAAAATATAGTGTATTGTTGAATGCAAAGAAAATTCCAAATAAGGAAATATCCTCAATTTCTCAAATAATGACTCGAAGTGAACCTTGTCTTAAATGGGGACCTGAAGTATCATCAATTTTTTCAAATAAAGACATGAAGTGGACTTTATTTCAAGTAAGGGCTTAAAGTAAACTTTAAAAAAGAAAAAGAGGGCAATTCACGCCTCTATTTATTCACTTCAAGCCCTTATTTGATAAATTGATAGCACTTCAAGCCCTTATTTAATATTTTTCCATGAATTTATTAGCTTATCCAAATTTATTATGGGGAGAGTAAATTAATAATTTGACAAACAATGAATTGTTAAAACATACCAATCACATTTGACACGGTTTAAATAAGTCTCATCTGGTCACCCAACAAAATGAAGATGGAAACTATTTTCATTTCATTCTCACAGGAAAAAAGCAAAGTTAAAAAAAAAAAAATCAGAAACCAAATCTCCCTTGCATATCACCACATTTCCTAATAGTAAAAATTCCATTCTCATCGCCACTGATAATTGTGCAGCGTGTGAGCAATTTGATATTACTTTTCAAATTCAAAATGATTGCCTCCATATATTTGGATAAGCATTACGAAGATAGCACAACATGGAGTTTGTTTTTAAATGAAGTTTACCTGTTGGACAAGGATTGCAAGCTCATGTTGATCTCCACCATAAGTAGAACCAACTAAGGGGGTATTGATAAGTGCTCCCCCGTCTACAAGGACAAAACCTGGACACAACAGGTTGAAGCATCCGTCTCGGTGACCATCGCCCTATCACGATAATGCTTAGTCAACAAATAAGCCAGTTTAGATCTAATTTCATCTTGGTTTTGCAAAATTGTATGAATAATCGATCAATTTATCTCCGCTCTAACCGTCCAGTATGTGAAGAGCTGAGGAAGACTATTTCCATAGAGTTGTGGAGAAACCTAGTAAAACAAGAGATATTAGACTTAGCCAACTCTTAGGAATTTCCCCGCAAATTTAACTTCTCGATACGTATAAATATAATCACTCACCGTCCAACCAGCTACAATCATGCTAAGATGATCTTCCGGCCCGTTTTGAATCCATATATTATGTGAACTGGATTGGTCGGAGGCAACGGTTATATTGTAGATGGATGTTCTCCCATAAATTCCATATTTAATATTTTCTATCTTGCTTTCCTTCAATGCCACCACCTACAAATGACATCGTATATGTTAAACTACCGAAATGGAGAAATGTATGACAGAGTACGGAAGATGGTAATATTGTACACAAATGTTCATATGTTGAAATAACTAGATTGCAAAAAGTGGAAATATATGAGAGTTATGGCTGTTGTCTATGCCAAGTGAAGAATTTCCCGGAAAGTCTTATTTCCAAGAAAAGCCATTTCTAGCGGCTCTCTTTGAGCCTGGCTGCTCCGAGTCCAAGGGGGTCACATGGTCCACAGGCCAAGCCATCATGTTTTCATGTTGGTATCTTATGCTGAAACGTCTTTTCTTTAGTCCATAGCGATCTTTTAAAGAAAATACATAGCGCATGTCTAGATACAAACGCACGCACACAGGCACGTACATACCCGTACACGCACGCTGAGAGAGAGAGAGAGAGAGAGTACATGTTTACTAGATTGAACAGCATTCCATCTTGAAGCCGCTGGGTATGTCATCCTTGGTAAGGCTCTCGCCCTGATCAAATCCTTCTTTGTTACTTGAGAAATCGGTACAGTTCCAATCGGACATGGTTTTCTTAACCCAAATTGGATGGACTTTATATGCGAAAAATTGCCAGCAAAGCTACTGACATGAAACGTCGGTTCTCTCTACAAGAAAATAACCAATTACAGTAAATCAAGGATTCACATGATGTAAGTGATTTTTATTGACTCATATGCTTTCTTTTTATTGATGGAAAAATCGACGAATCTTTACCTGAACTTTGTGATTCTTCAACAAAGGATGTTCTAGTGATGGTTGTTTATCAATGTCGATGCAGTCAATGGTGTCGCCTTCTGCAGTCTACAAAAAAATATCAAACACCATTGCTAGTTTGTCAAAATACAAGGCCTGCGTCAAACCTTATTAACAACATAATACTGCAGCATAACATCAAATTAGAACAATTGGGACAATGCCAAATTGTTGGGGAGATTATTACCACAATTGTCTTGACCAGTGGCCTGCTCATCAATTTAACCTGTCTTTCTAACACTGCGTCGTCACCTTCCAAATTGTTTCCAACCTCACACAGAGAAACGCCGAAGAATACGAACAATAATAGCAAGACTCTCATCTTGTACTGCAACGTGAGAGTTACGACGATCTCCTCTTTTTGTACCTTGGCCGAATTCAAAGGCCTTGTCCACATTCGAACTTCACCTTTGTACTTCCAATCAGACCTTGGAGGTCAACAAACTTACTTTTATGTTAATAACCCTTTATATAAGGTATAACCCACTTTATTTCCTTTTGTAACATATTTAAAATCTTTACAGCCGACTAGTAACGGTGCCAGCAAGACCACATATCTTATTTTACGTAGAATGGGCAATCGGAGTATATTATATTTATTTAGCTACTATATTCGTCTAGAAATCCAGGACTTGAAGAAGATATTCTGCTTAATTTATCGAATGATTGTAGATTGTGTTTGGGTAACAAAGAAAAATATTCTATTTGCTATCTTATTCTACCGTAGAAAAGTTTATCAACTGGCTATATGTGTGCATTTTATTTTATTTTTTGGTGACTGGTAGTTTTGTAAGGAGGGCGTCCTTCGGATTTTCATTCTTTATTTCATCTTAAATACAAAAAAAAAAAAAAAAAAAATTTGATCTGTTTTAGCATAATTAGGCATTTCCTAATTGAAAATAATGTTTGGTTATGTTAGAAATATATTCTGAGTATCTTATTTGTCTGATTTTGAGTATCTCTCAGATTCTAAATCTCTCTCAAATCATATCTATCGGATTATAAATATCTCTCATATCATAAACTCATTATTATAATTTGTTGTAATATTATGTTACTATAGATAGCTATTTTGTAAAGCCTATAAATAGGTATCTATAGCAACATAATATTACAATAAATCAAAAAAAATTGAGTTTATAATCTGAAACATATTCGATCGGAATCAAATAGATACTCAAAACCAGACGGATACCGAAAATTTATTTCTAACAAGTTACATGAAATGAAAATTAGTTAGTTAAGATAATTTTCGATAAACGACATTTGTCAAGTGTAAATGTTAGTTAAATCTTTTATATTTTTACCTTATTGTCCAATAGTACTTTTCACTTGTAAATTATACATAAGATGTGGTTTGAATTTATTTCTTTCTCGTTTTGTTCATAAGCAACAAAAATGATCTATCTATTATTTATTTATATGTATTTTTCTGCAGAAAAATAATGTTTGACTGCACCAGATTATAATTATTATTTAAGTCTTTCTAACGCTGCGTCATCATCTTCCGAAATGTTTCCAACCTCACACAGAGAAACACCGAAGAATACGAACAACAATAGCGAGACTTTCATCTTGCATTGCATGTGAGGGTTACGACGATCTCGTCTTTTTGTACTTTGGCCGCATTCAAAGGCCTTGTCCACATTCGAACTTCTCCTTTGTACTTCCAATCAAAACTTGGAGGTCAACCCTCTCACTTTTATGTTAATAACACTTTATACATGGTATAAGCCACTTTATTTCTTTGTGCAACATTTTTTAAAATCGTTACAGCCAACAAGTAACGGTACCAGCAAGACCACATATCTTATTTTGGGTAGAATGGGCAACTAGAGTATATTATATTTAGCTATTGTATTCTTCTAGGAATCCAAGACTTGAAGAAGATATTCTGCTTAATTTATCGAATGATTGTAGATGGTATTTGGGCAAAAATGAAAATAGTCTATTGGCTATCTTATTCTACCATAGAAAAGTTTATTAACTGGCTATATGTGTGCATTGCTTTTAATTATTTTGGTGACTGATAGTTTTGTAAGGAGGGCGTCCTTCGGATTTTCATTCTTTATTTCATCTTAAATACAAGAAAAAAAAAAAGAATTGACCTATTTTAGCTTACTTAAGCATTTCTTAATTAAAAATAGTGTTTGCTTATGTTTGAAATGTAATCCGAGTATCTATCTAATTTTGAGTATTTGTCTGATTTTGAGTATTTGTCGAATTCTAAATATCTCTCAAATCATAAACTCGTTATTCTGATTTGTTGTAACATTATCTTACTATAGATAGCTACATTGTAAAGCATATATATATATATATATATATATATAGTGTAACATAATATTACAATAAATTAAAATAACGAGCTTATAATTTGAGATATATTTAGTTGGAATCGGACAAATACTCAGAATCAGATAGATACTCAGAATATATTTCTAACAAGTTACACCAAATGAAAATTAGTTTTTAAGATTATTTTTTATAAACAACATTTGTCAAGTGTAAATGTTAGTTATATCTTTTATTTTTTTACCTTATTCACATTCTGGATGGTCAGTTTGAACACACTCGATCAATTCTATATCCATTAAAAACTTCGCTCCTCCAATTTTGTATACCCAACGTGCAAAACCAGAGTAAAGTCGAACTATCAATTACTGAAGTATTGCTCTTATAGGGTGATGGTTATTGCGATGGGTGCTATAACGTGCGATGTCCAGGTTTTGTTCAGATAGACAGGGAAGTAACAACCAATTATCCATTCTATGATACTTCCGTTGTCGGTGGCGCCAGATGTGAGCCACGGGTTCGGGTCGAACAGGTAAAGCTTGATTCATCAAGCTCATCATCCAGGCATATAGCAGTCTCAGTCTTAAATAAAATGTTCACATCATATTATACGATGAGATCATGTCACGTTCGGAGTAAACTGCAATCGGGTGCATGTTGGACCTTTCTAACATGGGCAATGGAGCTTGTTAATGAGACACTTTCTTTCTGACCAGGACTTGTTTTCTGGGAATTGGTGGCTGATCGTGAAAGACGATCCTCCGGTTAAAGCTGGTTATTGGCCGAAGGCAATATTCACCGATCTACGCAACGGCTCCCTGCATGCAGCTTGGGGAGGGAGGAATTGCCCAGGAGGGGAGCGATGGATACTGTCCTCCACTGGGAAGTGGTCGTTATCCCGACAACGATTACTCGCATGCCCCATACTTCAGAAACATGTACTGGGTCTGCTAGTACACTGCCCAATTTTCGCCTTTCGATCAAATCGAGGAAACGGTCGACAATCCCACTCTTTATGCCTTGAAGAACGATGGCTACGTGCGGGAAATGGAGTACACGACTAGGTATGGAGGCCCGGGAGGTTATTGTAGGGCACAATGACTTACATGGGAAAAGAAAAAATATGTACTTTGAGAAACTTAATAAGCAAAGCCGAGCACCTTTTATAAACTAATTTCAGTTTTACCTGAATCTCTAGCTACAGCCAGCTTCGTTTTGTAAAATGAGTCTAGAGCGGGGACAGTTGCCAAAAAAGTTCTAAACATACTATGCGGATGTCAACTTGGTGCAAAACCTTTCAATTTAAAACGAAAATTTGAAAAAATTATCCACACTGACACCAACTATGTCATATAAGATATCTGACATCCACTAGGGGTAATCGGTTCCAAGGTAAGCGATTCCCACCTTGGAACCGGAAACCGCCTACTAAGGATTGATTTCACAAAATAGAAATTGGGAATCACATACTGGTTCCATGGATCCATCGGGACCCAAATGAGTCCATGGAACCAGTCTAAATGGCCCCAGCAAATTCACAATTTCCAAAATCCTTTCTGATTTCTTGAAAAAGTTCACCCGAGTCTAGCATCAAACTTTAGCTCGACGACAAGCAAATTCTCAACAAGGACCCAAAGGAAGGGTTGGAGAGTACCTATTTAACAATCAAGAAAGAAACGAAGTGCCAGACAAGTCCAGAATGAGAAGGAAAAAGTGGGCGCATGGAAAGAAGAGAAGAGACTTCTCAGTATGGAAAAGGAGAAATTGCGAGCCAGGCATAGACAGTGAAGAGGAAGAAGAACAAGTTGGAGAGTAGGGACTTCAAAGAACGAAACCAAACGAGCCACCCACTTGAGCTCCGAGAGGCGCAATGGATTTCACGGTCAGAAGAAAAAAAAGAGTTGAAACTGATCAGAAACTCATCTCCTCTCCTCTCCTCTCTCCAAGAAGTCTACAATTCAATGATAAAAAATAAAATAAAAAACAGTAATCTTGTTTACGAGTACACCGGTCTAATCCAGGTAGTCCGGGTGGATAGTTCCATACTAAAATCGGAAATTGGATCGGCACCCACCAATTCCAATATTGGAATTAGAAACCGATAGGTACAGTCCAGTTCTGAGCGGTTTTCGATTCTTTTGCACACCCTTAATATCCACGCTAGCGATTTATAGTTAAAATTGATCGAAAGAACAATATTAACAAATTCTTCAAAAGATTTAGGACCAATTGATAAAATTAAAAGATTTATAACTGAGTTGACATCCGTGCAACATATAAACACGACCTTTTTATTTTTTTTCTCATCTAAAATATTACATGTCATAATCCGATATGAACACTCTCTTGCACACAGTAGATTCGATCAATGTTATGTTTTTGGAGATGATAAGTTCATAAGCCTCCGGTCCCCCCCCATCCACCTTCCTCAACTTTGCAAACCCTAAAAATAGAGTCCCCAACGCATCCTATGAACACCACCTCCCCAATAGAAATTCCACGTGATGCAAACTCCTGTTCTTCACGTGATCCGCAATACCATCTACATGAAATCGATATAGCACCGTTCCAGCTACTAAGGGTTCATAGATCCGCTCACATATTCGAGTTGATTTAACACTAATTCGGTTATTAATCTGAAACCGACTTAACTAATCACTCTTTAATAAGCTCGCCCTAGCCTATGCATGGGGACGGCCGACTGTCGTCTGCTTTCGTGGTCCAATCCCTCGGTCGCGTCGTAATCCGTTGCGTCGACAGGTGCGTCGAAACCGGACTCAACTTCCGTCCGCGGGTCACGTGATGCAACACCATCGAATGCCCAACGCATCGTGTACGATTTTTTAATTCTTGTCCGACGCGCCAACCCGACCCGGCCCGGCCCGTTCGTTCCTCGGGCCTAATTCGCGGCTGCTTCGCAGCAGGGGGGAGGAAACCGGGCGCCGGTCAAAAAGGACGCGCGCCACGCGTCCCATCGGCCCGAGCCGTCCGCGTCCCACTCGGAACGAGCCGGACCCCACCGAGCCGCCGATTTCCAGCTCGCGGCCGAAAAGCAATGGAATTTCTCGGAGCCGGCTCGAGCGAGCCGTCTTCCCCCGGCCGATCGGCTCGACCAGGCTTCGAAGAAACCACCGGCGGTGGGCCCCACCGGTCCCCTTCGCCCCAACTCCCACTCGCGAGTTCACTCGCTCGCTGGCCCCTTCTTTTTAACCCGACGACCCGCTTCCCCGACCTCCCCCAACTTCCAGTTCACTCCCTTCCTCAAGCTACGATTCCAGCTCTCCAGCGGAGGAAGGAGGAAGAACGTCGCGAAATTCACCGGAATCTCTCCGACCCATCAACGCTCGGGAAGGAAAGGAGCGACCTTTGATCTGTTTTTTACCGTCCGATGAGTCTCTGGGCGGACTACGACCACGCCGCCGCGACCGACCTCTCCGCCTTCTGGCCGCCGCCGGCCACCCCACCTCCGCCGGCGCCGCCGCTCAGTCAGGAGTCGCTGCAGCGGCGGCTCCAGGCCCTGATCGAGGGGGCTCGCGAGAGGG
This sequence comes from Eucalyptus tenuipes, assembly GCA_014182365.1. Lineage (NCBI taxonomy): Eukaryota > Viridiplantae > Streptophyta > Magnoliopsida > Myrtales > Myrtaceae > Eucalyptus > Eucalyptus tenuipes. The sequence goes on along the minus strand of CM024540.1, from coordinate 24,850,750 downwards.
ACGGGGAAGGGGCCGGGGCCGGGGCCGGGGGCCCCGCCGCGGCGTGGACCTACACCATCTTCTGGCAGTCCTCCGGCGACTACTCCGGCCCCGTCCTCGGGTGGGGAGATGGGTATTACAAGGGCGACGGCAGAGCCAGGAGCAGGGGCTCCGCTTGCTCGCTGGCCGAGCAGGATCACCGGAAGAAGGTCCTCCGCGAGCTCAATTCGCTGATTTCCGGGGCCGTGCCCGCCGACGACGCGGTCGAGGAGGAAGTGACCGACACCGAGTGGTTCTTCCTGGTCTCCATGACCCAGTCGTTCGCCGGCGGCCTCGGGTTGCCCGGTCGGGCCTTCTTCAGCTCGAATCCCCTGTGGGTCACGGGGGCCGAGAGGTTGGCGAATTGCGGGTGCGATAGGGCCCAGCAGGCGCAGATCTTCGGGTTGCAGACCATGGCGTGCGTCCCTGTTTTGAACGGTGTGATCGAACTGGGTTCCACCGAGCCGATCTACCAGAGCTCCGATCTGATTAACGGAATAAGGGGGCTATTCAATTTCCATGAGCCGGAGATGGGATGCGGTGGTAGGGTTTTGAATAGCGAGAATGACCCGGCGTCGCTTTGGATCTGCGATCCGCCCGTCACGATGGAGATTAACGATCGTCCTATGACATTTCAGATAGAGAACCCCAGCTCGAGCAGTCTTACCGAAAGCCCCAGCGCGATCTGCGCGATAAATGACCAGCAGAGCGGCCAAAACCAGCAGCAGAATGAGGGGTTTTTCACGAAAGAGTTGAACTTTGCGGAGTACGCGATTAATTCGATTAGCAGGAGCAATGGAGATTCTCATCCTATGAAGCCGGAATCTATTGAAGTACTGAATTTCGGAGACAGTGGGAGCGGAAGGTTGCTTTCGGGTCATTCACAGGTCGCGGTTGCAGGGGAGACCACGAAGAAGAAGAAGAGGTCGGCTACTTCAATCGGCAGCAATGAAGAGGAGATGATGTCCTTCACTTCTGGAGTGATTGTGCCTTCTTCCGGAATGTTGAAATCAGTCAGTGGAGCAGGGGATTCGGATCATTCAGATGTTGAAGCCTCAGTGGTCAAGGAAGCTGAGAGCAGCAAAGTCGTGGAACCTGAAAAGAGGCCAAGGAAGCGGGGTAGAAAACCTGCGAACGGGAGGGAGGAGCCTCTGAACCACGTCGAGGCGGAGAGGCAGAGGAGGGAGAAGCTTAATCAGAGGTTTTACGCCCTCAGGGCCGTGGTTCCGAATGTATCAAAGATGGATAAGGCTTCACTGCTCCAAGATGCGGTGTCCTATATCAAGGAGCTTAACACGAACCTACAAGCTGCAGAGTTTGATAAGGAGGATTTGCAAAAGCAGCTGGATGAACTAAAGAAGCGATCATCAGATAAAGAATGTATCCCGGTGGATCAAGATCGCAAGATGGCAAAACCTACGGGAAGTAGGTCCACTGGGGTGGCAATCGATGTGAAGATAATGGGTTGGGATGCAGTGGTTCGAGTAGAGAGCGGCCGGAAGGATCATCCTGCGGCAAGGTTAATGGTGGCTCTTCAAGAATTGAACTTGGAGTTGCAGCATGCAAGTGTTTCTGTGGTGAACGAGCTCATGATCCAGCAAGCCACAGTTAAGATGGGGAGTCAGTTGTACAGTCAGGAGCAGCTCAAGGCAGCTCTATTGGCCGTAATCTGAGGATCTTTGAAGGATTTCGTTCAATGCAAGTTGGCATCGACTAGACAATGGAATTGAAGTTTCTCCATTGAAAGCGAGAACCTGCCCAATATTTTCAGGTTCCGGGTGGTGCGAACTCTTTGAGCAATGGGCTTTGTTTAGTGGTGTGGCTGCTTCTGGTAGATTGAACCCCCAGATTGCAAGTTGAAGTAAATAGCCTAGTTCTAGCAGATAGCAATTTTTATTCCACGTTGATCTCCTGCCTGTCTTCGATGTAAATAGATGCTCCAAATTCGAAACTGATGGGGCCGTTTCCTTATCCTTTGTTGGCTTGTTCTGCTGTTTGTTGGGTTCAACCAAGATCATGTCTCTTGTACACCAAGCATCCTGTAATCAATGCGCATGTGTGGCACAATTAATTTAAAATTTGTCTTCCTGTCGAAGTCCTGAGAGTCGATTTTGGTGAATCAAGGACTAGTATCATGATTGTGTGATGGTGTTTGGGGATAGAAATTTTAAGATTGGTCATACTGCAACCTCCTGCATTGTGATATCCTGCTGAACTCTTCATGTGCCCTCGCATGATGTTGGGATGTCTGTGATCCCTTCTACAGAGATGTGCAAGTTAATGAGCATATAAATAGTTTTTGGTCTATTGGAGCTTAACCATATTGATTCAGTAAATTTTATTTGGTGGATGATAATTAGCATCAGCTTTCATGGAATGAGAGTAACATAAGCATCAGCATAATTCCTCGAGCTTTGGCATGGTGACTTACGCGACCTCTCATTTCCTTTTTGGGAGCGATTCATCCTTCCTGAAAACATGACAAGAACTTCTGAGAAAGAGAATCTAACCATGGTACCAAACCATTCAATTCGATGCACGGGTCACTGGTTTAAGGCAGTGCATCATAGGACGTTACAGAGCATAGGGTTCTTGTTAACTTGGTTTTCGGTCGCTCTCTTTCACGGCCAAATCACGATTTCTGTCATGGATAATGCCCACGTCATTGTCAGAATGCACTCAGTTGATCGCTTCCCCTTTTTCTGCACCTTTTTGCCTTTTCCAAGAGGAGAAAGCGATCAAGACAATAGGACTTCCGGTGCTTTTTCGGTGGATGCATCGAAGCATGATTGCCACTGAAGTGTCCAGATGCAATGTGCCGGTGTGAAACCTCCGGACGAAAAGGTTGAATTTTGACCTATGCTATGGGAGTGCAGATTCCATTACATTATCGCTTCGTGTCCTACAAATTCGAAAAATCGGAATCATGGTAGTGGAGAGCACCGGTGTTATCTTTGGCGTTATGGGAAAGAATAATGCCATAAATAAATGTGATTCTTGAAATTTTAATTTACTTAGTGTAATTTTGAATTATAACTAATATGCAATGTCATCCCTAAATTTTTAATTTATTCAATGCAATCCCTAGACTTTCGATGTCGATTCAAATTAGTCTCTAAATTATATAAAAATATTGAACATTGTCTTTTCATTAATTCAAATACAAAGACAATACTAAATATTTTCATATAGTGAATAGATTATATTTGAATATATATCAAAAATTCATGAATCGCATTGAACAAATTAAAATTCTAAAGCGATACTGCACATTAGCCAAAGTTCATAGATCATTTGTGTTGTTTCCCTTTATAGGAATGACTGTTGGGAAGCTATCTAGATGGCCAAAAGAAAAGAAGTTAGGTGCGAATCCAAAAATTCTAAATTGAGGCATGAGTTGTTTGCCACCCCTAGACTTTAAAAGGTTCAGCTCATTTCTAGGGATCAAGATGAATGCGAATCAATTGCAAAACAGCAAAAACAACAACAAAGAATCATCTCGCTTTATCTTTTTCATTAGAGCTTTGCAATTCTTAGGACTCCCTCTCCCTTTTATCTTCCCTCCCGCAATGCCTTCGCTCTCTTTTGCGTGAGAAAGAGTCTCATTTCCCTCCGATCGAGCCACCCTTTTCTTCCGTACGAGACTTTCCCTGGCTCTGCCGCCGCCGCCGCCACCGCGACCCATGAGCCTCAAGTGCCTCATCTGCCGAGGCGGGCATCGGACGAACTCAGACCTTGATTACCGATGCGCCGAAGAGTTCAGGTGTTGTGATAAGCTATTCAGCATGACGGTCGAGAGGACTTGGTCCAGCCCATTGACCCCATCACCTTATGGGCAGGTCAGGGGCGGGCCCCCGAAGAGCGCGAAGGGCCGGCACCACCGGCTGCACAGCTCCGGGCCCCTGGCTTTCGGCGGGAGCGGGGTGCGGGGCCCGCGGGGGAGCCGAGGCTGGTCCGGAGCTGGGGGATGAGGAGGGACTGGAGCTTCGAGGACTTGGGACAGTGGAGGGACGGGAAGAGGCGAGACGAGACCGTGCTTCAATAAGCCCGCAAATCTCATGTTTTAGCTCTTCAGTTTTTTTTTTTTTTTTTTTTTTCCCCCATTTTGGTTGCCTCTTTGCTCTTTTTAGTGATGTGTTTAATGTGTTCAGTTGAAATGAAACATGTTCCTTCGTTTTGGACCGACAATCCTAGAGAGATTTTCGCAAGGGAGAACACTCGCCATGTGCGCTACAGAAGAAAAAATAACGATGACAAATTTATCGAGCTACTCACATTAATGAACTTTTTTTTCTGAAATATATGTCAATTATAAGAACCTATCTGAATATCCACTGTGAATACAGAAATCAATTTTCGAATATAAATTGGAAAATGTGAAGAGAGAGGAGGTTTATCGTGTTGGGCATCAAGAGTTTTTGTTGAATTTGAAAGACGAAAAGTCGACGGTCATTCACCATCCAACACGCGCATATGAAGATCACTTGACCTTCCTGTAGCGCCCTATCAATTGCGACTATGGCGAGCATCTTTTACTCATGTCCATTCGTAAATTGACGAAGTGTCCATCGATGTTGAATCAAGTAACAAAAAAAAAAAGAATGGGTATTGAGATCAGGGAAGATGGAGCCGATTAGACCTAACCAATGACAACCGTTGGTTCATGACCAGCAAAAACTCTCCTGTCTTGGTTTCTTGATAACGAAAATTTCACATTGATGTGGCAATAATTAAGTACATGCGAACAACGAAAAGGCCACCACGACAACGACTCGTGTGGCGCTGAGAACCATCGAATGTTCCATGCGCGCTCATCTAACTCCTCCGTTTGGCATCGCATGCTGAACTGATGAAGGATCGCGTGATGAGTCTAAGAAACTGTTTTAATTCCCTTTTCAACTCAATCGGGGTGGTGGCGCAGTTGGCTAGCGCGTAGGTCTCATAGCTTCTGAGTTATCCTGAGGTCGAGAGTTCGAGCCTCTCTCACCCCAGCACATCCTTTTTGGACATTTTTTTTTTTTTTTAGTAACATTCTCACTATATAAGAGAGCTTTAAAGGGTGGTTTCTCTTTTAGAAAATCTAAATGCAACTGTGAATTAACAAAGACCCCATGTTTTGGAACACAAAAATAAAATTACTCGATTGAAAACCTCAAATTTTGATAAGATTATATGATCCTATGAGAGTGATGTCTGTGGCCCGCCTTAAGGATTTAGCTATTCTTTAAACCATTGAAAATGACAAAGCTTTGTCTTGTTTAGTTATTCTATGATCGATGGAGTGGATGGACGATGTTCGTGTATTACAGGAGCATGGACAAAGCTCTGCACTTTCTTACCTGCCTGGGAGGACACGTACTTCTTTTTGCTGTTGCGACAAATTCTTCATCTGACTTTGGCCATTCAAATGTCTCAAAAAATCCCTCATGTTGGTCAAATATATTTTATATATGATTGAATTTTCACCGACCCTCCCATAGAAAAGCTCCTTATTTTAATCAAATATGCCAAAGGGCTTCATCCAATGACTTCAAAACCTAGCTTTGTTGACTTTACTGCGAAGTTCGTCCAATCGGCTGCATCATGTAAATCATTAAGAAATCAATCGATAACGATGTGGATCTACCAAAACGGAACAAGGCGACGACTAGTTCGATCCCTTTGAACGACAATAAACTAGGGTTTACGTGCCCGATCCCACCCTTTTGCTCCGACCAAGACGCTGCGTGCTTGAAGTAAAACCGCTGCCGGATGAACGCTTCTGCTGGTTTTAATTTATTTCCCGTCTCCCCCTCGCGTGCGAAACCCTAGAACGTGCTCGTGCTTCGATCTTGTGGACGATGGCGTTGCCCTCCCTTCCCTACTTTGAATACCAACGAAAGAAAGGATGCGAGAAGCGGTCAAAGTCTTGCGGGCCCGGAAGTGTCTTGCAAGGCAGGGTCGGTCTTTCCTCCCCCAAGGGACTTTTGAAATGTCAACATTTGACCACCCCGAGAAAAGGGATAACATAATTTGATTAGAGGCAGTTTAGCCTTCGGCTTGTTGTCTCTTCAGCATGTAAATGGAAATTGAAGGGGAAGGGAAAAGAAAAAAAGAGATGGGGTTTTTTTGGCTAGGGGAAGGCCCTGATCAGAGCTTATGATGAGAAATTTAAGACCTTAGAATCACGAGGGAGAAAACAGAAACAAAAAATTACGAGAAAAATTGAGCCTGCGATGAGGACATGATGCACCATTCCGTTTTCGCATAAAACACTAGTCATAATGATATCAGTGTGCCGAACTTTGGACCATCTATGAAGTTTCTTGGCTAATCCGACCATCTTGTAATGAACTTCCTTGGGAACCCACGTTTTCTTTGTAACGAACCTAACAAACGATGCCAACTTGAGGCTAATAGTAATGTGATACTTATCATCGTTGGTGCACTTGGATCTTTTGCTGAAGCTCTCCGACGCAATTTTCTTCTTTTCGAATTGGTAGTAACCATTTGAGGATGGATATATTGATTTTAATACACTCAACAGAGCCTCTCTTATCTGATGTGGACTTAGGAGGTCATGGCATTATGCTTGTCAACCATATTATGTGAAAGCAAGTTAAAATTAAGATTCAATCATATACCCTTTTTTTTGTTGTGTCGGATATATCAACATACAGGCATTGTCCTACTATCAATCGGAAATCAAATGCGGACTAACAAAATGCATCTCGTCATAATTTCCTTTTATACTTGTAACCTCCACGTGGACTATAGTCATGATAGATGGAGTTCATGAAAGATGTTAAAAGACTAATCCAACTCATTGATTAAAGTCACATGATTGCAACGCTTAAACCAAGATTCACGGGGGGGCATTTCGAACATATTTACACATTAAGAGTGGCTTTTATTAGAGAGAGAGATCAAAATGAACATTCATTAGTATTTTTAGTATTTTTCTCCTTGCATTTCATATAAGGAAAGATGACACAAATGATCTATGAAATTTGGTCTAATGTGCAATATTGTCCCTAAATTAGACCCGTCAGATAGGTGACTTGAGTCCGGTCATAAATGGTCTTAACCCAAATAGATCCATTCAACCTGTTTAAATCCATTTCTACAAAATGCAAATCTAGTGATTCATATCCAATCCGTATTACCAACATACTTTCATATTTTACCCCGTAAGTGAGCGTAGGATCGAATAAAAGCAATAGACCGAAGAGAAAATCATAGAAATAGACTTGGTCTAAATAAGTTGTAAACCAAATTAACTCTTACATTGTATTTATGATCTATTTAGTCAATATAACTAGCACGCTTATAACCCATTTAACACTCATATGAGTTAATAAATGGATTTTTGACTATTTTGACGGGTTTATCCTGAACTCTAATTCAATGTTTAATATAACCCTTAAACTTTCAAACATCTTCATATGATCTTGCATTGAATATTTTCCTAAAAATTAGGACTCATTCACATCACGCGAGGGAGAGGACAGAGAGCAAAAACGGGGGAGAGGCCGGGGTCAGGTGGTTCTCGAATTGTCATTCCTCGGGTCCACGGACCCCGTCAGACGTTGACTCAGGAGGCCTATTATTACAGAGGACTCGACACGACAACGGTGACCTTTGGGGTAAGAAGAATCTTCAAAAGACGGGAAGAAGAACAGCTTTTTTTTCGTCAAGAATCCGAAAGCGGGGGTGAAGGGAGAGAAAATGGAAACAGCGGCGATGATTCCGTATGGTTTGACTGAGGAGGGGAGGAAAGAAGGAAGGGATGAATACGAGTTCACCATGCGTAGCTTCGTCGCAAGCCGGTGGTGAATGGAGCTACGACCCCACCAGGCGTACACCACGTCACGGCCTCACTCTCACACACCGTTGTTCCCATCTCTTTCGCCCACCTAAAATTATCATTCATTTCGTTGTTGACCCTCTGCCTCTCTCTCTCTCTCTCTCTCTCTCTCTCTCATCGCGTCCCCAATCCCATCTCTAGGGTTTCCCCCTCGGTTCTCTCTCTTCCCTCTGCTTCCGACTCTTAGACACAGACCCAGAAGATATCTTTTTTTGGGCCAATTGGACACCCGAGAACCGTTCTTGATCCTCGCTTCTGGCTTCGGAGGCAAGTGGGTCTTTGGAGTTTGGTCGGGTTCTTGTTGCTACCGCCGAGGTTAGAGGTTAGAATCTTGGTCGTGTTCACTACTGATTCAGCTCTTAGTTTCCGGTTTTGGGTAGTGGGGATTTGGTTGTTGGGCTCGTGTTGTTGTTAAGACTGGTGCTGTCTGGAGCTCAAGTTTGAATCTTTGCTTGTTGATTGGAGGGGAAGAGGTTCTCGGTGGGTGCTTACGGTATGATCAATCTGATCAGTGAAAACCCAGTGGAAATGCTCGCGGTCTGTGTGTTGTAGCCGTGTCCGTTGTGGGTTATGAATGTTTAGGCATCCCGGGAACGGGAGTTTGGTGAGGGATTGAGGAGCGCGTGTGCTTCAAGTGATTGCGATATTGGGATCTCGAAAATGGACAACTCTAGGAACAAGCAGAATGATCATTTGGGCGTGAACAAGATGGGCAAGAACATAAGGAAGAGCCCATTACATCAGCCGAATTTTGCCAATAACAATAACAACAACAACAACAACGCTTCTGCCGCCAACAACAACAACAACAACCACCCAAATAATGCTGCCAGGCAACAGCCGCAGCCTCAAGTTTACAACATCAGCAAGAACGATTTCCGCAGCATTGTTCAGCAATTGACGGGTTCCCCTTCGCAAGATCCCTTGCCTAGACCTCCCAACAATCCCCCAAAACCACAGAGCATGCGGCTGCAGAAGATCCGCCCACCGCCCTTGGGGCCTATGAACAGGCCCCATATGCCCCCTCCAGCTGCAATCCCTGCGGCTCCCCCTCCGGTTCCCTACAACAACAGCTTCGCTAGGCCTCCTCAATATGGTCAGCCATCGCCAACAGCTATGCCGCCTATGGAACCTCGGGACCCGTTTATGCAGAACACAACCGAGTCTCCTATCTCTGCATACATGCGATACTTACAGACTTCAATCTTTGAACTTAGTCCGGCTGGAATCCAAGCTCCACCTCATTTACCACAGCAAGTTCCAGGTCAAGTTCAGAATCATCCACCACCAGCTGGTTTGCTTCACAATCCACCTGTCCCTCCACCAAGAATGAGTGGTCCGATGCCACCTATGCCAAATTTCCCTTCTCCTCAGATGAATGGTCCCGCACTGTTGCCCTCTCCGACTTCCCAATACCTCCTACCATCGCCAAACGGTTACCCGAATTTTTTGTCTCCAAGATCGCCGTATCCTTTGCTTTCGCCCGGGTTCCAGTTTCCTCCCCCTTTGACACCCAACTTTTCGTTTTCAACGGCCACTCAGACAGGGATTTTGGGCCCAGGTCCTCAACCACCCCCTTCACCTGGGCTGGCATTTCCGCTGTCTCCTTCAGGCTTCTTCGCAATCCCAAGCCCAAGGTGGAGGACGTAATACTTTCTGTTTTTTTTTGGTTGTTTTTGAGCGAAATTGCAGGCTCAAAGTTCCACACTGAAGATCTTCGCAGTGATGGATCTGGTGCTTTAGCAATGTATACTATGGATTCATCCGCTTGAGGAAGCTTCCACTGTGAAAAATTTATGTACGATTGTCATGTAAGAGGTTCTGCGTCATTTGAAGTCCTTTTTGTGTATGTTCATTTAGTTCACTTTTGCCTGTATTGACACCCATTTTGTAGCTTTTTCTTTATTGCTGGTGACCTGGAAATAGTAACAGCTGCAAAAGTTCAATTTAGCCGGTGGACCAGTTCGCTTTAGGTGATATAGGAAAATACATCATGCAAATGGCAATTTGCAGTGTGTAGCATAAAAGGCTGACTTCAATTGAAGGTAGGGATTAGGTCCTGTACTGAGAAGAATTCCAGTCTTGTTGTAATAAAACTGATATAGTCTTTGTTTCCATTTGATCCGCTCTCCTTTTGATTGGTCCATACCTTGAATTTTTATTGTTCTGTTGTTCTTATAACCCACTTCATGGTAATTATGATTCCATGGTTCCTTCAAATGACTTGTTTTCTTGTCATCTTTCTGTTTTCTAGCTTCCTACCTTTCTATTTTCATAGATATTTGCAAAATAAATGAGAGAATGTAGATGAACAATTCTTTAGCTTTCATCCTGCAGTAACTGCTAGTAGGGGGAGGTGCAAGGGAGATGTCGGACTTGAAACCTCCGGGTTCTTGATCTGGGATAAACCGCCTTAGGCCAATGCCTTGCTCCTTCCTGTGTTCTTATCAGCGTAGAAATGAGTTATGTGAGCATTGAGATAGGTATCTCTATGTTGCATTAATGAAGAAAGGATAGACTCAAGGGTGAGAAACTAGCAATTATTGGTCTGCAATGGTAGCAGTTCTAGTTTTATCTGGTATTTCCAGCTCTGGCCACTCGAGCTTCTTAGAGCCCCACCGTGTCTGGAATGATTTGAACTGATTACTTGGCCTCCTTCAAGTGGAACTTCTTTCCTTGTGTTCAACTGATTTTAAGGATGCAAAGTTTATTCTCATTTGACACTATGCATTGGCCATTCCATCTTGCCCTGTGGTGTTTAATGGGTATGCTATAGTGGCTAGCTGCTTCGAAGCTTCTGTTGTAGTGTTGCCAACATGTTTAAGCGGATAGAAGAAGATACTTCTATATCTAGTATCGATTGTGATTTTGTTAAATTTCTGGTGTACAAAGTATGACTTCTGCTCCTGGATCTTTTTGCAAAATGAGTGCCTCCGCTATCTGAGTGTGAGGCCTTGGCAGTGCTTCATGTCGAAATATGTAAATGTACCAAATCTGCTGGCTCTAACATGTTGAGATGCAGTTTAAGCTTCGATATCTGTATGCTTACATTGATAAATATCGCGAAGGGCATGCAACTAGCTTTGGTTCCAAGTCTTGTAAAGAGTTCGTTGTGCTGTTTAGTGGTGAACTCGGCCGAGTGCCTGAGGCCACCATTTGCACCGACCAACGGTGCACGTATAACCGGGTGGTTTCTATCATTCATTCATGTGATTAGGCTTCCGGGCTTTTGAACGGAAAGGCAGGGGAAGTTAAGATGTATCTTGGAACTAATCTTTTCACTAGTGCTCCTTAAACTAAGCCGATATGCAGCGGTTCCGCATGTTCTCATTTATCGCCAAGATTGGCACACCCTACGAATTCAGCTTCTTAACTTGAGGAAGCCTGCGGCGAGTCCTGCGACTCTTCAGGGCGCAGGAGAACCGAAATAACGATATCTTGCAATTGTATGCCGGCTCTGTATGCTGCAGCATGTAATGGCCAAGAACATTGCACTGGCTTTGCCTGAAGCTGATTCTTTAGGTTCAGCTCAATTCAGATGAACGGGTTTCGTGTGAAGCGGGACCGTGGGTCGGTTGGTAAAATGCTTCTTCTCTCTTTGAATGGACCGATGCCGGGGTGGCTCCAGGTTTCGTGACAGGAAGAACATGGCCAGTTGACCTTTAGCACAAGAGGATGATTCTGCGAATAATGCTTCTCTCTCAGATTTCATATCCAGCTCTTTTCGTGGGCCGTGATTGTGTCTATGGAGCCGTAGGCTGGATTGGTCAGAGGAAGATGTTGACATTCGGCCTCCGTTGATTTCGCTAAAAATGAAATATATCGAAAATATTTTATTGAAAATCATTAATTGTATTATTTATAAAATGAATGAAAAATATTTACATCTTCCACAAAAATATCTAAACATATTTGTCGTCTAACTGGTAAAACACGCTTTTTCTTATTGATTTTCACTTTTTTCCATGTACTTGTTTTAACTTGCTGTATTGTAATCCTATAATATGCATCTATGAAACTTTGTCCAGAAAAACAATTTTAGGCATTTTCAAATAAGTGGCAGCACACTTGTTCTCTGATTTTATAAATTGCGAACATGACATGCTTTTATAAACTTTTTTTTACTCGTTATGTGCTTTATTTTTTCATGAAAATAATGCGTACTTTAATCATTCAAAGTACATTTTCGTGGGTTCCCTATGGAATTAACTAATATTTACCCCTGCAACCTGTCGCAAAAACATACACTCTGCGTTAATATTACTTTTGGATTAAATAGTATTGATCATCATTTTTAAGAATTTTCTCAAGAGTTAAGGTGAGAAAATTCTTAAATCCTGGATAAGGATATGAGCATAGTATGTTAAATAGTTCATAGTCTATTTCATATTTTTAAAAGGAATACATTTCCTAGTTGCTGTCCTTTTTCGTTAAATAAGGTGAACCTTTTTTGCTAATATATTTTTTTATAATGATTAGGCTATAAGATGAGTTGATTTAGTAGAGTATGCGTTCATTTTGCCTAAGAAGTATAGGGACAAAATAGTCAAAAAAGTATGATTAGATTCATTTTTTTATTCTTTTCTCTTCTGCAACCATTCATAACTTGGCCAATTTCCTTTCCTTTTTTAGAATCTAAGTTAAAAAATAACAATGAAATCAAATCCCTTCCAATCAATTTTTTTTTTTTTTTTGCTCTCTCTCCTGAGGTCAATATCCAAATTATTTCTTTTCTAATGTTGAGCTTTGCTCATTTGAGTCTTGAATTCAAACATCAATCTAACATCCATTATTGAAAGAGAAAATGACACAAATAGTTCCTCAATTTTGGCCTATTGCACAATGTCGTCCTTAAACTTTTTATTTATTTAATATGACCCCACAAATATTAGTAAATATTCAATCTAGTCCATAAACTATATAAAAATTTTTAATATCATTCTTTCGTAATTCAAATTAATGGATTTAGTAATACGGCTTCCAATCCATTAAGTTTGAACAATGGATAATAAAAAAAATTACACATGTATTATACAAGTAAGATAATCATGATCCACATCATCAAGTAAAGGTGGACATGTGCACCCCTAATTTTTTTTCCTTTTCAAAATTAAATGGATATAAAGATGTACATGTTAACTCATTATTTTTAATATACTGATCCATGTCATCAAATAACAGTTCGGTTCGTCGTTTGATCAAATCGAAATACTACACTGAATACTTATTAATAGTTCAGAGTTCACATCAAACAGATTAAAAATTCAAGAATAGAATTACACATTAAATAAAAATTCATGAATCGATTATGTCATTTTAGCTTCTTCCAATTAATCATTATGGTCTTCATTGGGTTTTCGTGCAATTAAACACATGTCGAGGGACGTGAGCAGAAACACAAATTCTTGTGGCTCACAAGGAGGTTGAAAGGGAGAGATTTGGAGAGTGGCGCCTACAAGACAAAGCCCCCACAAAAAAGCAAATCTCTTTCCTCATTAATTGCCACCCCTAAATGCCCTTAATAAGGCCACCCCATTGGCTAATCCAACGCCTTTCTTTCTCCCTCGTGGGCTCCACCTGTTTGCCCTTCAAAAGGGACCAATTGGTGGCTAAAGAGAAGAGGAAGAAAATTTGCAATTAAAACTTGGGGACAAGGAATCTTGCAAAACCCACCAATCAACAGCCGGCTTTCGTAGCTTCTCACTTTATTGTTTAAGCAACAAGTTGGCAACTTGCGAAAACTTGCTTTGAATAGCCATTTCGCCAACCAAAGAGAGAGGGGGAAAAAAAAAAGGGGGAAAAAAAGGAGGTCGCTTTCACTCAAGACTTTCCTTATCATGGGGTTAAGTGCTCTTCCCAAAAGTCTTCACGTGGTCTTCAATATTCAAATGCTCCCCCTCTCTAAATCGATGATTGTTATGGTCAATCCATGTGAAAGATCTACGATTCATCATCTTCTATTTGTGCATTTAAACTCATCCCGATGAACGACCGACGGGATTTGCGCTAGTTCTCGTCTTGGGCAAATAACATCAACTCCATACATCTTTTCATCCGCAACGCGAAGAATCTCGTCCAGTGAATTGGTTCGATTTTATTCAAAAGGCCGACGATGATGCGATTACTTTGTGCATTCTCTTTTTTGTTGAGTATGATTTGCTTTGTGGGTAGGCAAATGGATATTTTAAAAGCATTGGACAGCAGCGGGAGAGACTCGTTTTGGCATCCACAAGGATGGTGGACCACCGAGAGGGCGCCCTCACCGTCCAATCAAAGCGATGAATAAGATTCAAAACTCCGCAGACGATGCATTTGACCTTTTCTTGTCCGAGAACGAAGTCTCTCTTCCATCCCTAGAAAACGTGAGCTCGCCATCAATGGCTGAAGCTACCTAACTCAACATGGTCCTCGACATTATGCACTTGCGCATCGAGCTCGAACGAACCGGGTCGATGAAGAACAACGAAAGCGCTGCGCACTTAGAGCCGGTTTCAAAGCGAGAGATGCGAAGCGATGGTCATTCGCCCTCGTTGCATGTTAGACAAAACAAGTGGGGGAGAATGCGGATTGTGGGTCAGCATCAGCCGCAAAATGACATGGCTGGAAGTTGACAATCTGGGATAAGATTCCGAGAAGGTCTTTTTTAGCACCACTTTGGATAGTGTTCCTTGATTCATGTGCGGACCCCAGATCTCAGTAGCCGCGACACAGATCTCTTCCCGCCCCCCTGGTTGCCCTACGCATGCAATGTGCACCACATCGCTGCCAGCTATCTAACATTGTCCGGAATCGAAAAGCACTTAAAAAGCTTTGCTCCTGCCTAATTCTAGAATAAGCTCTTCCCTTCTTTCTCTCTCTTCTCCACATTCCTTTCTATTGCCTAAGGGGGGTCCATTCTTGTTATGGATAAGTCGATGTCCGACGTTAGACCAACGACTGCTGAGAATGAAGGGCCATGGAGGATGATGCATCAAGACATTGATCGACAAATCGAAGTATACCCTCGACCGGACAAATCATGCTTCTTGACAAGGACAAAATTTTTTATTAAGAGGATAACGGCGGTTAGTTGGAGGAAGTGTTCGCATTTATTTGCAGGCTCAAGGACCAAGCTTAGCTTTATAAGATTTAGGCCGAGCATCGAGGAGTCAGGCGGTGTGACGGCCCCTACCAACAACCCTCGGTTCGTCGGTTGAAGGTAGTGT
Organism: Eucalyptus tenuipes; assembly: GCA_014182365.1. Lineage (NCBI taxonomy): Eukaryota > Viridiplantae > Streptophyta > Magnoliopsida > Myrtales > Myrtaceae > Eucalyptus > Eucalyptus tenuipes. Next base: position 24,835,681 of record CM024540.1, on the reverse strand, counting down.
CTGTCGTTGCGCAAGATGCGAGGCATCTTACAAACCAATACTGATATCCAAGAGAGTAAGAAAAGAAAAGAAAATCGATGATCAGAGACGTTGCAGCTCCAATCGTAAAGTACCCTTCTTCCTTCATGGACTTATGGTACAGGTGAACCCACCAGCCCACCACAATCATATCAGCTCGTAATTCGAACATCTCTGATAGTCCTTCACTTATTCGGCCTCTCTCTCTCTCTCTCTCTCTCTCTCTCTCTTATGAACCTATGATGATTCCCCGAAATGGAAGAAGACGCGAGAAGAACGAAGGGACTTACCGGAAACAGACCCTTTTCTGAACGTCTTCTCGCCTTTCCAGCTTGCCTAGAAATTCCTTGCTACAAATGCTGCTGACCCAGATGATGATGTCCTCTCTCTCTCTCTCTCTCTCTCTCTCTGATCCACAAGAGGCCAAAGAAGGAACATCAGTTTGAACCCACAGATTCTTCTGCTCCAATTCAAGCAAGTTCAGTTGTCCAAGTTTCAGCATTTCATACCCATTCCCATTCTCTATTCGGGCGGTCTAGCAATTGAGCCTCCTTCAATGTCAGTGCTAACCCAGATCAACCAAATCAGCTCAACCGCGATGAGGAAACCATGAATGGTATCTCGCGTTATTAGTTCTGGACTTCTAGCCCACTTCACAGGCGAAAAGAGAGGAGGAAAGATTGAAACTTGATGGAAACATCCACATGCAATGTATAACTACAAATCTTTGAACCTACCCAAGAAGGTCAAACCCATGTTACAGCAGTTAAGAACATTTGTTTGGAGATTCTTACCCTAGCAACAAACGACAAGAACAAGAAACCACCGCCATCATCACAACAGGAAAAGGGTTTAGAAAACAAGAAAAGTGAAGACCTCTAATAATCCAGATGATCTCGACTCTTTAGAGCTTCAATTGGTTTCCACAGCGAAAAGAATTTACAGAAACAAGCGACGAGAATATACCCTTTCATGAACATTTCTGTACACATTGCATCACTCTTGACTAATCTAAAACCAAATCTGCATTGCCCTTTTGACTTGATCTTGATCTTGATCTTGTCTCTCTCTAGATTTCTCCTGACGGAATCAGCCCTCGTCTCGATCTTGCTCACATGTCTGTATAGGGAGAGAGAGGTCAAAAAAGGCAAACGAAAAGGGAGCTTCGCATCTCGTGAATCCTTTTTTCCAGAACAATATCACGGGGGAAGAAAAGAGGGAACTGTCGTGGGGGGGATCCTCTTATTGATGTTCTCGCCTGAGCCTCCGCCACGTCACCGCCGGTCACGAGCCATCCCCTCGGCGACGGCCGCCAGCTTCTGCAGGTTCAGCTTCACGAAGGTGTCGGCGAAGAGGCGCGTGTCCTCCTCCGTGTTCCCCTCCGGCACGTCCACCACGTACGACTCCAGCACCGCCGTCCAGATCTCCCCCGCCGGCCCCGGCCCCCACCTCGTGCACCGTCGTCACCGACCGATAGTTCCGCAGCCGGTGCTCGCCGCCGATGATGCTGAACCCGGCCACGTGGCGCTCGTCGTCGAGCACGTCCAGCCGCTCCGTGCTGGTGGAGGCCGGCAGGCCCGAGATGACGCTGACGTCGCGGGTCGACCCCACAGCAAGGCGGAAGTCCGGCGCGACAGAGCAGCTCTTGATGAAGTGCTTGTACACCTGGGGCCGGTCGAAGCGGCGGACGATGGGCCATACGGCGGCGCGCGGGGCCCGGACGCGCTGCGCGTGGAGGGAGGAGCACCGCCCCAGGCGGAGGCGGTAGGTGTGGAACTCGTGGACGAAGGGGGCCAGCGCCGCGAACTCCTCCGGCGCCAGCCCGGCGGGCACCTTCAGGTGGTGCGCCGTCGTCGTCGTCGCGGCGGCGGCGGCGGGTTCTTGCGGCTCTTGAGAGGTCTCGCCCTCGCCTTCCTCCATTCTTGAAAGAGCTCGTCTAGAGAGAGAAAGTAAGAGAGAGAGAGAGAGAGAGAGGGTGGAACTGGGGTAATGAGGGAGAGAGGGGTTTTGTTTTTATTTGGGTTGGCTTTTGCTATTTTATATATATATATATATATACACACACATATATGTATGTATATTATAAACTTATTTTCTTTTTATTTTCCTCCACATTGCTGGTTCCCTTTCGTTTATTTGTTTGTTTATTTGAGGTGGTGGTTTGTAAAAAATATTAGGAGAAAATGATTTTTATAAATAAATAAATGGGATTTTTGGGGGAGGTGGTGCTGGAAAAATGTCAACATGGTGAAGTGTACATGTGGTGGGTCGTGGCTCAGCTGCTCTTGCCACTCCTTGACACATCATCCTGAGTGGACTCTGAGTTCTTTTTTTTTCTTTTTCTTTTTTTTATCATCTAGGTTCTTATTTTAATCCTTCGTTAAGCTCGCAACTAGGCTTTATTGTCTTTTAAAAATAACATCAATTTTAGGTCAATCCCGATGCTGCCTCTAATTTTTCTTTACCTCGAAAAAAAAAAAAGTTCTCGACATTCGCTCTAGTCACAAATCCGTTCAAAAATCGCCTCCACTAACTGCTTCAGGATTTGTAGTATCAGGAAACTGTCATTGCTCCATATAAAAATGAGGGTATCGACGAAAATGGGGATTCTGATTATAGACCTTTAATTGGCCCAGTGCTCATAATTTCCAATAAATTAGTGGCGATTTTTGGATGCACGGGCAGATCTGAAACAAGAGCAAAAGTTGAGAATTTCTTTTGAGAAAAAAAAAATAGGGCAGACCTGGAATCTGGTATAAAGTTTAGAGTTTTTAGGGAATTAGGTGCTTATCCCCTTCCATTTAATTATTGGCGGACTAGGGGTTCATTTTCTTAAATAAATAATTTTTCCAAATTCAAGAGGGGAAGGCTTCATCTACGTATAATTTATCCATGTTGTCCGACGCCGATGTAGTAAACAAACAGCGTTTTGCACTACTAACTTTTGACCTTATCCACAGTTTACATTCACTTACCAAAATGGAATGTATCTGGACTGGATTATACATAGTTTAATGTTTGCATGACATCTTAGATTAAAGAGTCGTATGGATCTACTGCAATCCATCTACGCTTCCTCTGAAATTATTTTATCTCTGCAAATACTTTGAATTAGTGAAAGCATTTGATAGCTCGATTGAATCATTATTATGTGACCTTTTTGGTGCATTTGCTTAAAAGATTGGTACTCTCAATGTAATCCGAGCGCCGGCCTTGGTTGATGGATACCTAATTCGATAACGAAAGGTATTGAGCAGTTTCGTTCGATTTTCAAAAGTATCAATAAGGCATATATATCCCCGAAAAATGCATTAATAAGTCGTGCTTCTTCTTCTTTTTTTTTCCTTGTTGGAATGTTTAATAAGTGCTCCCATGCGCTCTATGTAATAAGACGTAACAAGGTCGAAGATGATGGGATTAATATTGAGCTCCGTGTTAATTTTATTTCTTCAAGTAAATTCACAGACACATTAGATGTGCGCTCCCCTTGTTTAACAGGGAAATAAATGGTTTGATAAATATCTTTCTCAAAGATGATAGATTGTATTGCTTGAAATAATTAATTAATGAAAAGTGCTTTTATTACCGATAACAATTTATGTCTAAACATTTTAATAGGCGATGAAAATATTTTTCGTTCATTCGTTTTTATAAGCAATACAAGCTATGCTTTTTTAATGAATTATTTTCTAAATTATTCATTTTTTGCAAAACAAATAAAGGCTAAGTATGAAGGTGCTACAAAACATGGTAAAAATGCTTACAAAGTTAGCATGGTGCAATGTTGTGTCACTGAAATTTGGGATATTAATATAAGTGGTTCTTGAACTTTCACCTAATACGTAACGTGGTCCATAAATTAACCTCAATGTACAATATGGTCTTTGAAATTTTGATTTGTCTAATGTGGTTCTTAAACTTTTGGTACATGTTCAATTTAATCCCTAGACTATATGAAAATATTCAATATTATCCTTCCATTAATTTAAAATTAGGTCGGAGATAATATTCAATTTTTGATATAGTCTAGGGACTAAATTGAACGTGTAACAAATATTCAGTGATCGCATTGAATAATTTAAAATTTTGGGGACTACATTGCACATTATATTAAAGTTAAAATACCATATTAAACAAATTAAAAGTTTAAAATCACATTATATCATTTCCAACATTTTTTCCTTGATTTGTAGTGCGTAAGTGCCAGTGCTTCTTGGTGGGCTCCACAATCTGAGGTGCATATTTTTTAGCAGAAAGCTCGAAGCCCCGCTGGCAAAAATTTCCATATACGAGGGACCCGTATGTCATGACGATTGGGCTTGATTGAAATGATGGACCGAAAAAGATGTTTGATACAGAGGTTCCAAAGAGCCCAACTTACGTGCTATTTGAAAATACAGTTTTACCTTTGGACCACTTTACGTCTTTGCATCAATCATCCTCCAGTCTCTATTTACAAAAAATGTCATTTTCTCCTCAGAAATGCCCATCCATAAATCCAAAATCTTATACTCACCTAAAAGCACTCTAAGCCAATTAAAAACCACAAACACGTCCAAACCTTAAGCAATATGCCAAAATGAGTTTACTTGGAAAGACTATCTGGTATATTCAATGGCGGGTTTCGCTTAAAGGCATGCGAATGACATTCGCAATGATGGTGATATGTAAACAACCATTTCCTTAAAAGCGAAAAAAGCATTTAGTGTTTCCCCTAAAATGATCATCTTGCTCGACAGAGGATGGAAACACGATAAACGTCAACTCGTGTAATCTTCTCTTCCTGGCTGACTTAGGACTCTCGATCGGGATGGGAAGTAAACTCGGTTTCTCTGATTAAGCATTCGTACTAACTAACCTCCAATCCTTCTACACTTCTTTTCCAGCTCTAATGTGAAATGCCCTGGTCCGTAGATCACCCTTGTAAATTGTACGGAGAAAAAGGTCATGAGCTCTAGTTTCTACACCCACACAGACATTTTGCCCTTTCCTCTTCCTCCTCATAATATAGCTTTGACGAGACGGGGGCCAAAGTCACTACCATATTCAAAGCCATTTGCCTAATGTTCGGATTGACGACAAACTCCAATTAGATAGAAGCACAAATATTTTGGTCGTGAATCATAAGCCCGCCAAAAAAACCATCACTTCTACACACAAAGCAATTGAGCAAATCGCTACCTATGGGCAATGCTTTATCAGAAACTTGGTATCAAGCCAATGCACAATAGTATGAGGCTCGACAAAAAGCTCAGTTGTGTAACTGACAAAAAGGCGACATATCATTCTTTAAAGCAATACCTGTGCTACAAAATACTCTCAAACTGTCTTAGATCAAAGTAAATTCTTTATTTGTCTCCTGAAAAGAATTTCTTAAAAGCTCTCCTTCACATCCATTACATAATCGGGCGATGATGAGTCGGACTCCACTTCTCCGGGACCGAGAGGACCTGCAAATTAGAGGACTCTGTCTTGGAGATCATTTATGAAGGCGGACGCAAAGGAACTTAGCTTCTTTCCAGTCTCTCCCGCTATGTTCTTGAGGGAAGAGATATCCTGCTGAGCCTGTGAAAATCAGAAGGCGAAAAACTAAACTTAATACAAACCCACCTGATTTAGCCAAAAAGAGAAACCAGAAACTAAGTGGCAGATGAAAACTCGGATGAAATTCATGAACACACAAAAGGAAATAGTAATTAAATTGGAGAAGCCAAAGAAATCGGAGTGAGGTGGCATGGGAACATGATTTTAATCACAAGGTGCGGGACTTGGATCCCCCATCACAAGGATGGGACTACTGCTTCAATATCTAGAAAGTGCCCAGGCCATATGAAGCCACATCCAAGTTGCAAATCTATACCTTGCAATTGGGATTACAGTATATATTCCTAAAAAATCAGGCCAAAACCAGTACCACGATTAAACGACAAATGCTGCAGCATGGTAGAACATTACCTGGAAAGAGAGCCTGTTGATGAGGTCACTTGCAGAAACATCCAGAGCAGAATCTGAACTGTCGCCAAAAAGATCAGCACTGGAGATGGCAGAGGAACTCTGTAACAACAAACAAAAAGAATGTATTACATCAATTACTGAATATTGGAGACCCTTGTCCATGGAACAAATTCATAGTTACCTCTTAATAGACCCAGAGTAATTTCTAATACATCATGAGACTTCAGCATTAAGGTCCAGAGAAGTCTTGTTAATGCAGGGGATGAAAAATAGTGACATCAATTTGGCATTCAGTAAAGTTGGCTTCTTCAGATGGTTACCACTAAGTAAACAGAAACCAATAAAGGTGTGATGTCTCCTAAGATCATCCTTAAGACTAAAGGTTGCCATCAGAAGAGGAGCATACCATTCTAATTTGTCCCAACACTCGTATGAACTTTGAAAATCATCAAAAGATCAAGTTATATATATTTATTGTCACTCAATTTGCAGAAACAGCCATGAATACATGTATTTAAAAAAAATAATTCTGTAAGAGAATTATAAAGTGCACTCTGAAGTTATTCCAAAAGCCCATATGATCCTGCCAACACTAGTCGCACCAATATAGGCCGCTATCCCTCCCCCAAACTCTCTATTACAACTAATGTGATAATGGAGAAAGGCAAAACAAACCCCAAGAGGAAACATTTATGGGAGAAAAGCCACAAACAATAAGCTAAATATAACACCAAAATTGGACACCACATTAGTAAACTATAACTCCGGTCAATGCACACACAGAAAAGACCAAAAAGGCTCCCCAAAATCCTCAAACAGGATGGGATGAAACCTTTCTTGTCATTGGCCATATGTACAGTGTCCACAATGGTCACAAAGTCGTGAGTATTAATTTCTACTCACAATAGCAATTAATAAAATCCTTGTTCCTGTTTCCCTTATCTATGATGCATGTCAAAGAAGAATATTCTAGGAAACAGCCAAAAAGGGTAATAGGCCCAGTCACTCAAAGGGGGGAAAATGCCTCAGATGATAAAGGAAAGTCAAAACTGGTCATTTCTCAATAAAGGGCACATACAGAGAACTTCTGCAAGGTAACTTGGGCATTGAGGTCATTAGCTGAATTCTGGTCACCAAAATATTGGGCTGATGAAATTGACTTTGCATTTGAGAACTTCTTCCTTGCTTCCTCAGATTCCTGGACCTAAAAATAGCAGTAACAGGAAATAACATCAACATATTGATAAGAAGGGTTTGTTGTAGCTGAAAATAGCATAATTGGATTACTAAACAAGAGTGTCACCACTAGCCATAAATAATTAACTAAACCAGCATGCATGAGAACTTATCAATGGAGAGTCGTTTTACGAAAAAAGCAAAAAAGAAAACAAAAGAAGGTAACAAAAGGAAATGAACAAGAGCAAGTCCATCAGCACGTCTTCCAGCATGGAAAAACTAGCACACGATTGACATGCTACCTGTTCCCCATAAGAACCATGAGCAGAGTGTTCGATAGCTTTGCAAGTTTGGGGTGACACATAAGCAGCTTAACTTAAACCGAACCAAGTACTTGTATTACCTGAGATTTTGAAGAATTAGAGCTTGCTTTCTTTGGAAAACCACTGTCCATTCCGAATTCAGCAAAGAAGTTTGACGACTTTGGTGGAGCTACATGATTAATCACATGTGTACCACCAGAACTCGTGTCTGATGACTGGACATTTTCTACATACTCAAATCGGGATCCCAAAGAAGGACTAGCCATTGAAGTGCTGCTAGCAGGAGTAGAAACTACAGGGACAACTGGCTCTTCAGGCTTTTGCTCATATAAATTTTCACTTGGCTGCATGTGTGAGATGAGAACTCCAAAGTCAAGGAAAAGGCATATAAAAACATCAACGGACATTGTTTTCAACCTGCTTCTGAGATGAGCACCTAATGTCGATTTTAAACAGAGAATGCAGGTACCTTTGTTGTAAGCTTTCTAGCACCAAGGCCCCCAGTTTTTCCTGGCTTTTTGGCACCAAGAGGCTTCTTCACAGTAGTTGCAACGGTATGAGAAGTCCTGGGGGAAGCAGAGACTTCAGGCACTTCTTGCCTACCTAAAGAGCTTTCTTTTGGGGCTTCACTGATCTTAATATCAGGGAGTCCATTGGATGCTTGGGATGACTGAGAAGCAACGGGAGATGATGGCAAACCCACATCTTCTGCCGCACTTTTGGCTACTTCTTTTGAAAGGAGTTGCCTGTATAACTCAGCAGCTCTTGATGTATATTTGGCCTCAATTTTGCCTCCATCAGTCCATCCATGTTGCTTGAAAAATACATGGGCACGGTTATTCCCCCCAAAGCTCATCATTTTCAATTGCTCAGGTGTCCACGAGTCTAAATTTGTGGACCTTCAATTGAAAAAACAACATAAGCTTTCAACATCCCTATTCTAAATTTCCGTAACTACAATAGAAAGAACAACACAAATTTGTGGGGTCTAAATCACAAAGGAAGAATTTCTAAGACTGAAAGAGAGGATTGAAACAACTAAAGAACAGCCCAAGGGGTAAATACAACGTTAGAAGTAAGGATGAGAGCAAAAATAAATCAAGACGTGACACTGAACAAAGTGCTTAATCGAATTCACCAGTTTTAACTTGTTCTATCGAACGTTAGACTTGTATCCATTAAGATAAATGTAAGTTCTGTGCAAATATGGTAGAATACTGTGTCATAGAAGTCTCCATCTCTGTCCTACACTTTTACTCTCTCATGACCTTGAAATTACTGCATTTCTCGATTCCTTTATACCCTGCTCTCTTAATAAAGTATTAATGATTGTGACTGCAATTTTGGATGGCAAGCTTGTGCAGTTGTTGACATTCAATTATTTTAAATGTGTACATATGCAATCCCATAGCCTATTGGACAACTAGCCAAGTCGTAAACTGTATACCATATTACTGCTTCAACAGTGAAAGAAAACATCGTGAATGCTTCAATTCTTTGAAAAGAGTGAATACACAGGGGAAATGACATAAAGTAATGACAGAGAGTTTTCGAAGCAAGTGGCCATTTGGAAGAGGAAAAATAGGTGCGTTTTACAAATGAAGCAACAACAGGTTCAACACAAGCCTCCATTTGGTTCAGCTTTCTAAGGGGACTTTTGGGCTCGAAAGGCCCTTGAGATACTTGGGTGTTTGGCAAGTTTTCCCAAGGGGTTTCCAGCCAAGGCCTTGGGAAAACTGAAAGCCCAATGCTCGTAAGAACCGGTATTGGGCTTTCAGCATTTTGCCAAATGCTGAAACTAGATTTTTCCTTCCAAAACTACCCTTATGAATTCGTTAATTTTCCAGTTTTGCCCCTCTCTAACTGTTCATCTTTTTCATGCAATGGCGGCCAGTGAAGTCAGATCTGGCCCGCGAGGGTCGCCGACCAAGGCGACCTCCGACTGGGTCGTGAGACCTCAAGCGGCACTCACCTGGGGCTGCACGCCCCTCGCGATCCAGGCAACGGTCACCTAGGTTGTGCACTGCCTAGGTAGCGCAACCCTCACCTAAGGTCGCTCAAGGTTAGACAACCTCAGCCAACAGCCACCGGCGCCAAATCAAGCTCGCCCGCAGCCGTTCGCCGAGCCGGCAAAGGTTTAGATTCTTTTTTTTAATAAAAAAATATAAAAACCATAGCCAAAGCCCATTGCAAAAGTCTTTTGCCAAGCACCCATTAAATTCAAAGTTCATTTGCAAAAAGTTTTTACCAAACACAATTTGCATTCCCTCAAAGGGCTTTGGCTTTTGACATTTGCATTACACCCAAAGCCCATTTGCAAAGCTGAACCAAACACATCCAAGACCAAGTAGCAAGTGCTAAATCTAGTTAAGGGTACAAGGATAAAAGCATGCGCCAAGACAAGAATTAGGGTTGAAAATTACACATCCTAGAACTGACCTGACGATCCTTTTACTTGCGGGTAACACGATCTACTAATATCATCTACAATGAAGCTTGAACGAGTGCAGGGTACCCACTCATCTAGGAGCGCAATGCGCTTAAGAGTTCAACTTTTCTAACCTCGACCTTCACGCGAATCAAAATTAGCACCCAATGAACACAAACTGGAAAAACCGAACCGAAAATTAGCTCCACTACCCTAACGACCCATCACGTCCACACGATAGTAATGACAATCCGCACAGCACGCAACATTTAAAAAAGATCGTTGCGGAACCTAATAAACCACGCCCACCCGCAGAGCCGGATCGCGTGACTGGCCGAATCGAGCCCCGGAAAAAACGGGGGCCGGAAGAATGCGGATTTCGCGATCGGGAAGGAACGCACCTGACGAAGCTGATGTGCACGCCGAGGCTGCGGTGCACCGCGGAGCAGTCGATGCAGAGGAAGATCCCGTACGTCACGGAGGCCCAAGTAGGGTTCTTCGCATTACAATCGAAACACATCTGCCACCAAACAAAAACAAAAATAAAAATAAAAATAAAGGAGGGGGAAGGAATTGTGAGGTCCCAAGAAAGAGAGGGGGCGAGAAATCGCTCGATCCGAGACCTCGGGAGATCCCGGAACGGGATCGCCAGATCGGAACCAGATCGAGGGCGAACGAGCTAACGGAACGCCGGAGAGGAAAGGAAAGAGACGGCCGAAAAGGACGGACCTTGTTCTCCGATTTCGCCTTCAGTTTCCGGAAGACGGCGGCCTTGTCGGTGAAGCTCTCGGACGCCATGGGAGGCGGAATCTAGCGAGCGAGCGAGCGAGCGGGCGACGGAGCGGAGGAAGAATTTCCGGCGAGGCGGAGGAGGAGGCGGCGGAGGAGGAATCGGCGGAGGCGCTCGCTCAATCGATCGATCGACGGTGGTTCTCGCTCGCTCGCCTCCTCCAGGGAATCCGAATTTTGAAGAGGCCGACGTTTTTTTTTTCATGAATCTTTATACGATTTTAACTTATTTTTCCGGTTGGGTGGGCGGAAAAAAAAAAAAACTTGAAAAGTAAAGTGACGGGAATGCCCTCGCTGCTCGGGGACAGTTTTGGGAATTCGAGTTTGGTGCGCCGTGGTTGTCTGGTGGAGACGTAGGATTGGTTGCGACGTCGTGGTTGTTGACAGCCGTTAACTGATGCTGATGGGCGGTCAAGATTACTCCAGTGCCATTCTCCCGATCGTCGATTGTGATTATCGCCTCTCTGATTTTTCTTCTTCTTCTTCTTCTGCTGCGGGCCCCGCTTATTTCAACGCCTCTGCTGACTCGCTTTTTCTGCGGAATATTTATTACACAGCAAAAGCACAAGGACGGGCACGCGCGCACGTGCGGAAAAACAAGAAAGAACATAGCGTAACTCCTGTACGGTGCGGAGTCGCGATCGAGACGAACGGGATAGGGCCAATTCGATCGGTAGCGTTTAGAATTCTAATGGTCAGGCGGGATATGTTGGGAAAATATGACCAATTATTGGGAAGAATGATGAAGACGGATTTTGAGATGTAATATTACTTTTTTTAATGAATTATTTGTCCTCACGAGACGTTGCTAATAGTTATCAACAAATTTCCTCTAATATATAACAAAATCTCAATTGAAAATACTAGATAGTAATTTTAGTATTTCTTCAGAGTCTCTTAAGGAAAATAATTGGAAAAGATTGTTATACTTTTTTTTTTTTTTTGAAAGAAGACTTGATCAAGATTGATCTCAAAAACCAACATACTTATCTCCATCTTTGAATTGAGGCAACCCTTCGAAAAATACTACAAAATGAACAGGTACGTTCTTAATGGTTATTTTGAAATTATATAAAAATTGGAAATTAAATAAATAATAAATAACCATAACTCTTACGCAAATAGTCATACTATTTCAATAGGACACCGTGGTTAATTTTTTTAAAAAAATAAATTCGATTTTTTCAATAAATAACAACTAATGATTATTGGTTAATGCCAATTTTCTTCTACGTGTGTACTTATATTTTTTCAATATGGGATGAGTCACTTCTTAATTTGTTTTACAGACCAACTATCAACATAAGCTAGAACAGTGTTGCCTCGCAAAAGGCTATATTTATTCATCTCCCACTGTGTTAAAATGCCAAAAAAAGATATTGATAATATGGTACAGTGTGAATATGGTGTCCATCGAGCATTGGACTACAATATTATTATCACCGCCGATCAGTTATTGGTGTTCTCATTTACGGGCTCACCATCGCATGACGCCCGTCTCTTGTCTTTCCTTTATGGAACGAATTAGGATGTGCTTATTCCATTATTAACTCGCCATGTAATGAAATTTCGTCGTGGGTGGATCTAACGTTGAGAGGAAGGATTTCTAAGTGTTGGTTTTGCTCGATTACGATGGGGGGAAAGTTAGTTGGAAATGGGCCGAAAAAGCGAAACATCGACGGCACCGAGTTCGTGGAATGGACGTGTGGGATTTCCTCAAATTAGGCCGTCTACATGAAGCGCAATACGTCCAAACCAGAGCCCACTAAACATTTGGGCTTGATATCTTGGACCGCAGGAGCAGGTGGGGTTGAGTAGGGGTGTTAATGGGTCAGGTCGGGTTGGGTTTTGATGTTACCCGACCCGACCCGAATCATAAGGGTCACATACTGTGATCCGACCCAAAACACATTAGACTCGCAGTGGAAATTCGGGTCGGATCGGGTTTCTGGGTTTTCCTTTTCTTTTCTTTTTCACCTCCCTTTTTTCTATTTGTTCCATTTAAAATGTAATTATTTTTAAAATGGGTACTTGACCCATATGGTCCCTTCTACACCAATGAATTGGATTTTCTTTTTTTTTTTATTTGTTCCATTTAAAATGTAATTATTTTTACCCCCAATTAGAGTTGCGCTTAGTCATTTTTTTTATAGCTTTTCTGTGTCTTTGTAAAGTCTGATTACCTTAATTAAGAATATCACTTATTTTGTTTTGCTTGTTTTTCAACCGGGTATTTATATAAAAGACACTATAATTTCTCGGCTTTTTTTAAGAGTTCACTAATGTTGAAATTAGGTTCATCGAAAATAGAAATTTTAAAAAAACCTAGTTTTTTCACATTATCAAGCATATTTATGAGAAAATTAACATAAACAACCTGATCAATACAATCTCATGTTTATAATCTTTAATTTTCAATTACTCATATCACTATCAAATTGGGAAAGGCCCTCTTTAAATATGTGCTGAAACAAATCACGATTACATTCCCCATCAAAAATTTAAATCATTAACTTAAATTTATTGACGGATTTGAACTTAAGTTCTGTATTGAAGCTCTCTCTAGGTGAATATATAGAAAATATGTTGTTCCCTCGAAATAAATGCATGGACTGTGAAGATCATAGCTTCGCAAATCAAAAGTGACCATGGGCTAGCAACTTGTATCTACATCTTGTATTCATATCATGACTGTATCAACAATGAATATTCAGATAAAGATGTTTGAAAAAGGTAAATCCAGGGCATCATTTAGTCCACCTCAAGAGCAAACTATATTCAAATTTCTATAAAATAATCGTTAGTTACGAAAGATGCAAGAAATATGAGTGTAAAAGTGATCAAACAACAGCTGAAAACAAAGTTAGCCAATTTGTCTCTTAAACAAACAAGCTAATCAAAAAGTCTAAAAAAAATAAAAATGCCAAGATTACCACTAAACTGAGCAGTGTCTTCAGCAATGGAAGTTGCAAAAAGGGTATCTGTTTCTCAAATTGTATTAAACTGTTAGAAAGAAATTTGATAGATCTAACAATGGTTTTACCTCCAAGTTCCTTCATCCATAGGATTATGAGTTTGACTAGGAAATAGTCCTTGTGGCAGCACATTCTCAAAAGAATTTTTTCCATCAAGACCTACACTTAACTGGCGAGCAAGCTATTCATCACTCAAAACTTCAGATGTTGCATCAGGAAGGGCATCATTGATTCCGGTTACCTCTACTGGAGATGGACTCTCCGGGACTGCAAGCTACCCACGTAGAAATTGAAAACGAACTTACCCATAGGCGAGCCAAAAGATATTATTAAGAGTGCAAAAAGAGAAATGGGACTTACACAAATGACATATTATAAAGTACTAACCTCTAATACGTCAATCATCGAGAGAAGTCAACATCGAGCTTGACTTTGTGGTCGTATTTGGCAATTCTACAATAAATTCACGACGAAAATGAGAACACTAACATATGCATTAAAATAAAGAAAGGTATAAATATTCTATAATTGTATTTTCTCACCCAACTCAAAGATTACAAGGTCTTCTAAGTCGTCCTCAATCGAACGTAAAAGTGAGGTGGATTATAACCAATCTTGAGCACATATAAGAGCTTCTGCCATGGTTAGGGTCAAGGAACTACGAAACACATCAAGCACACGACCTCTCGTGCTAAATGCCGCCTCCGATGCTACGGTCGAGATGGGCATGACCAAGATATCTCGAGCAACGGTAGAAAGTATATGATATCTCGATGAATTTCCTTTCCACCAACTTAATATATCAAATTCAGAGTTATAACGTTCACATGCTTCCTCCGAATACTTGTCCAGTTCTGATTTTTCATCCAAATATTGTTGTCCAGTTTGGCTAAAATACATTTCAGTCATAATATTAGCACCAACCACTAAAAGTGGACTCCCCGGGACTACAAGCTGCCCAAGTAGAAATTGAAAACGAATTTACCCATAGGCGAGCCAAAAGATATTGTTAAGAGTGCAAAAAGAGAAATAGGACTTACACAAGTTGCATATTATAAAATACTAACCTCTAATACGTCAATCTTCGAGAGAAATCAACATCGAGCTCGACTCTGTGGTCGTATTTGGCAATTCCACAATAAATTCACGACAAAAATGAGAACACTAACATATGCATTAAAATAAAGAAATGTATAAATATTCTACAAACATATTTTCTCACCCGACTCAAAGATTTCAAGGTCTTCTAAGTCCTCCTCAATCGAACGTAAAAGTGGCACGGATCGTAACCAATCTTGAGCACATATAAGAGCTTCCGCCATGGTTAGGGTTAAGAAACTACAAAACACATCAAGCACACAACCTCCCGTGCTAAATGCTGCCTCCGATGCTACGATCGAGGTGGGCACGGCCAAGATATCTCAAGCAATGGTAGAAAGTATAGGATTTCCTTTCCACCAACTTAATATATCAAATTCAGAGTTATAACGATCACATGCTTCTTCCAAGTACTTGTCCAGTTCTGATTTTTCATCCAAATATTATTGTCCAGTTTAGCTAAAATACATTTCAGTTATAATATCAACACCAACCACTGGAGGTGGACTCCCTGGGATTGCAAACTCCCCAAGTAGAAATTGAAAACGAACTTACCCATAGGCGAGCCAAAAGATATTGTTAAGAGTGCAAAAGAGAAATAGGACTTACACAAGTTGCATATCATAAAATACTAACCTCTAATACGTCAATCATTGAGAGAAGTCAATATCGAGCTTGACTCCGTGGTCGTATTTGGGAATTCTACAATAAATTCACGACGAAAATGAGAACACTAACATATGCATTAAAATAAAGAAAGGTATAAATATTCTACAATCATATTTTCTCACCCGACTCAAAGATTTCAAGGTTTTCTAAGTCCTCCTCAATCGAACGTAAAAGTGGGGCGGATCGTAACCAATCTTGAGCACATATAAGAGCTTCCGCCATGGTTGGGGTCAAAGAACTACGAAACACGTCAAGCACACGACCTCCTGCTAAATGCCACCTCCGATGCTACGGTTGAGATGGGCACGGCCAACATATCTCGAGCAACGGTAGAAAGTATAGGATATCTCGATGAATTTCCTTTCCACCAACTTAATATATCAAATTCAGAGTTATAACGTTCACATGCTTCCTCCAAGTAATTGTCAAGTTCTGATTTTTCATCCAAATATTGTTGTCCAGTTTGGCTAAAATACATTTCAGTCATAATATCAGCACCAACCACTGGAGGTGGACTCCCTGGGACTGCAAGCTGCCTAAGTAGAAATTAAAAACGAACTTACCCATAGGCAAGCAAAAAGATATTGTTAAGAGAAATATGACTTACACAAATTGCATATTATAAAGTACTAACCTCTAATACGTCAATCATCGAGAGAAGTCAACATCGAACTTGACTCCATGGTCGTATTTGACAATTCTACAATAAATTCACGACGAAAATGAGAACACTAACATATGCATTAAAATAAAGAAATGTATAAATATTCTACAATCATATTTTCTCATCCGACTCAAAGATTTCAAGATCTTCTAAGTCCTCCTCAATCGAACGTAAAAGTGGCGCGGATCGTAACCAATCTTGAGCACATATAAGAGCTTCCGCCATGGTTGGGGTCAAGAAACTACTAAACACATCAAGCACACGACCTCCCGTGCTAAATGCCACCTCCGATGCTATGGTCGAGATGGGCACGACCAAGATATCTCGAGCAATGGTACAAAGTATAAGATATCTCGATGAATTTCCTTTCCACCAACTTAATATAGCAAATTCAGAGTTATAACGTTCACATGCTTCCTTCAAGTACTTGTCCAGTTCTGATTTTTCATCCAAATATTGTTGTCCAGTTTGGCTAAAATACATTTTAGTCATAATATCAACACCAACCACTGGAGGTGGACTCCCCGGGACTGCAAGCTGCGTAAGTAGAAATTGAAAACGAACTTACCCATAGGCAAGCCAAAAGATATTGTCAAGAGTGCAAAAAAAAAAAAATTTATAAATAAAATACTAACCTCTAATACGTCAATCATCGAGAGAAGTCAACATTGAGCGCGACTCCGTGGTCGTATTTGGCAATTTTACAATAAATTCACGATGAAAATGAGAACACTAACATATGCATTAAAATAAAGAAATGTATAAATATTCTACAATCATATTTTCTCACTCGACTCAAAGATTTCAAGGTCTTCTAAGTCCTCCTCAATTGAACGTAAAAGTGGCGCGGATCATAGCCAATCTTGAGCACATATAAGAGCTTCCGCCATAGTTGGGGTCAAGGAATTACGAAACACATCAAGCACACGACCTCCCGTGCTAAATGCCGCCTTTGATGCTACTATCGAGATGGGCATGACCAAGATATCTCGAACAACGGTAGAAAGTATAGGATATCTCGATGAATTTCCTTTCCACCAACTTAATATATCAAATTCAGAGTTATAACGTTCACATGCTTCCTCCAAGTACTTGTCCGGTTCTGATTTTCATCCAAATATTGTTGTTCAGTTTGGCTAAAATACATTTCAGTCATAATATCAACACCAACCACCGGAGGTGGACTCCCCGGGACTGCAAGCTATGCAAGTAGAAATCGAAAACGAACTTACCCATAGGCAAGCCAAAAGATATTGTCAAGAGTGCAAAAAAAGAAATAGGACTTACACAAGTTGCATATTATAAAATACTAACCTCTAATACGTCAATCTTCGAGAGAAATCAACATCGAGCTCGACTTTGTGGTCGTATTTGGCAATTCTACAATAAATTCACGACAAAAATGAGAACACTAACATATGTATTAAAATAAAGAAAGGTATAAATATTCTACAATCATATTTTCTCACCCGACTCAAAGATTTCAAGATCTTCTAAGTCCTCCTCAATCGAACGTAAAAGTGGCGCGGATCGTAACCAATCTTGAGCACATATAAGAGCTTCCACCATGGTTGGGGTCAAGGAACTACGAAACACATCAAGCAAATGACCTCCCGTGCTAAATGTCACCTCCCATGCTACAGTCGAGATGGGCACGGCCAATATATCTCGAGCAACAGTAGAAAGTATAGGATATCTCAATGAATTTCCTTTCCATTAACTTAATATATAAAATTCAGAGTTACAACGTTCACATGCTTCCTCCAAGTACTTGTCCAGTTCTGATTTTTCATCCAATTATTGTTGTCCAGTTTGGTTAAAATACATTTCAGTCATAATATCAGCACCAACCACTAGGAACCTTGACATGCTTACCATCCTTGTGCTCTTTAGCCTCAAGTTGCTTTGAAGGCATACGCCCGTGCGATATTGCTTAAACAATAATGTTAAAGATGTTATCACTTTCTCTTGTAAAGTTTCTACCTCATTGCTTTTATAAACATGACTAATCATCTACTTCACATAGTCCCATTTATGTCATGAGTCAAGTACGCAAGCAATGAATAAAGTGAGATTTATGTTGTTTACATTGCCAAAATACTTACGAAATTTCATTTTCATTCTTTGAGCCATTTCTTGCTAGCTTTGGTCCTCATTTCCACAATATCTCTCGATCATCATATAAATCTCGTATACGTCATTCGCCATATTATTGCTAGTGACATAAGAAGAACCTGAAACTTTTATAGTTGTATCAAAGAACAACTTTAGAAAAGGAATAAAGTGACGTGCATAATTCCAATCCTCACTAGTGGGCAACCATTTTCCCCTTGAAAAGCTCTTGGGCATATTTGCTATTCCAAAGTTCCATATTGCTAAAAGCTCTTTCAAACTTCAAAGCTGATTCCAACATCATATATGTTGAGTTTCAACGAGTTTCCACATCCAAACATACAAAACTTTTCAATTCAATATTCTCTAACTCAACAAAACCCTTGAACTTTCTTAGCCTGCTAGGGGAAGATCTCACATAACGTACGGCTGAACGTATTCTAGCAATTGAATTGTTTATATCTTTTAACCCCACTCTAACAATCAAACTTAATATCTAATTTGCTAAAAGAATGCATGAATGGACAGTAAAAACTAAAACTACCTTTATGGAATCCACAAGATCAAGTTTCACACATTCCTCTCAATCATCTTCCTCCAGTTCAGGGTGCAAATTATCATCAACCTGAAAAAATTACAAGAAAATTCAAAATACAGTGGAAGACAGAATGAGTATCAAAAAAGTTGTCCAAAATTCTAATTTGTGCTGTTTTAAGTGAATAAGCCATTTCTTTTGTTGGCTAGTTTTCACTTTTTGGGCCAATTAAGTCAACATCAACTAAAAAATGATACAATAATATGTAATAGACTAGAAAAAATGCTAGGATTTTCCGTCAAATAACAAACCGATTCTCCCTAAAGGAGAACATGATTAATTTTCGACATTTGTTTTTGCATATAGTTAAAGCGGATGTACCGATCAAGCAAGATTTGTCCAACAGAAGAGACTTCGACACCTCAAGCATCTCCATTCCCATAATATCCAAAGCATTCGAGTTCCAACATCATTCAACTCCATCTGCACAATAAAAAAAGATGACAAATTCCTCAAACCTAAATCAATTCCTATTCAGGTTGATCCCCCCTCTTTCAAACACACTAGAATTTCCAAGTAGGGAACTCAAACAAGGATGGTTAATCAACAATATATGTTCTTTCGAAACAACAAACTAGAAAAGCCGAATCTGAACACTCTCAAATAATCTTATTCACATTTGCCTTCTCTCTCTTGCAAAACAAATCCGGTGTACACAAACTCAAGGCGAGAGCCAAGATCTCAACATGTACAGGAGCAAGCAGACAATCAAAGCTTTAACGCCAATTAAAGAATGACCGAGATTGGGTCGGCCTCACGCATGACGATTCTCGACCAGCAAGTAACAAATCGGTAAATCATATCTCAAGGTCGATCTATCAAATAATAACCATGCAAATCGCACCAGGATACTCTCAGATTGACTAACAACAAAAGCAAATCAATATTGGAGGTCACTTGGGCAAAACATCGAACATGAAATTCGAAGTGCAAGCGAGAACCCTCTCGAACACATCCACGCGAACCCTATACACAGTGTTCAACGTGGCGTCCCAAAGAAACGCGTGTGCAGCAGGTAGCTCGACCCAGCCCGAGCTAGCACCAAAACCCCCATGCGAAGCCCTCACCCCTCAATTTGAAAACATCGGTGCTAGCCGAGGAGAGTTTGCCGATCGGGGGACGAGCTTGGAGAGAGAGAGAGAGAGAGCAAAGCACGGAGACCGCGCTACAGAGCCAGCCGAGGAGGATGGGCCCGGATTGGGAGAGGAGGTAAGGCTTGAGGGACCGAAGTGGAAGGGATTTGGGAAGGGGGAGGGGAGGGGTTTTCGGCAACGATTGACTGATTCGGCATCAGCTAGGGTTTCAATGTTGAGACGATGGTGGCGACGGCGAGGCGGAGGCGCGTCGATCGTAGGGCGGCAGGGGAATCCATGAGAAGGCGCAGTCATTGGAGAAGAAGGGAGGGGTTTTCGATGACGTGTTTGTGTTTTTTTTTTTTGTTTGTTGGTTTGTTTGGAATTTGGAGTTAATGTGTTCCGGGGTCGAACAATACTCAAAACATATTTCTTTACTTGTTTTATATCTGTTACTCAACAGTATCAAGACCTGAAACATGTATTATACTTGTTTCGTGTTCGGGTCGGGTTGAGTTTTTTTTACACCCCTAGGGTTGAGATGCTACCGAGCAAAGTCTTAATAGGGATTCTTTGAGCGGATGATGAAGGACTATAGGGCCAAGGCTTTTGGTAGGCTCGATTGTCTTTTGTACTTTTCCCTAGTACCTTCTAGTTCCTAAAGAAAAAAAAAGAGCAAAAAAGTTGGCGAGTTTGTTTCGTGAAAAATAAGTAATTTAGAAATTATTTTTCTACAAAATGGTCTCCTAGGGGTGTGTAAATGAATCGGAAACCACTCGCACTGCCCGAAACTGGATCAGATTGACCCAGAACTAGCAGTTCATATAGGGACCGATCTAGTTCCTAGTTCTAATTTATTAGTAATAGAGGGTACCAATCCGATTCGAATTGTGAGCATGGATATGCACATCCAGACTGGACCAGTATATATATAATTCCAAATCAATTACTTAATTATTTTGTAGTTTTCCGACGAATAAATGTACATATATATTTGTAATGTTGGATATTATTAACCAATTTTGTCTCTTGGGTATAATAAGATTAACACCCTACTTTTTGTTCATTCTAATAATTCATTTACTTGCTTTCTCGATCAAAAAAAAATAAACAAATGGACAAGATGGAGGAAACCAATTGGAGATGTCCGTAAATATTGCGATGTTTTGTTGTCGTGTTGCAAAATTAATAGCCAATAGCTTATTTTAATAGTATAATTAGGTTTCTCCTTAATCATCCCTGCTGTAGAAAGTGAGCAATCGAAAAATATTATAGACAGAAGAATAAAATATATCAAAGACGAGATTTATGTGATTCAATCGTAAAAACCCATGTTCATGAAAAGAGTAACGACGAATTTATTATAGATCAAGCAATACAATGGAGATTATACACTCAAGTCACTAAAACACTCTCAATATTTCCCAAGCCTTAATTACACCTAATAACGCACACAGTATTTAAGTCCTGCAATTCCTCACGAAATAATCTCTTAGTCTCAAACAAATCTTACACAAGATTTAACTAGCTACAAACACTTGAATTCTTGGATGTAATCACTACCAAGCACTACTATATGTGCTTCAAGTTTTCTCTTATGACTGCACTTTGATTAACAACGACGCATCACTTTATCCACAAGCCAATAGAACAACTCATATATTCAGTGAAGAATCTTTACCAAATCCAAGTGGGAGTCAACTTCTCTAGTTTCTTGTTTTGCTTTTCAACCGATAGGTTGTGGGAATTGATTTCCTTTTCCATTTTTCTTTTGACCCATGCTAATTGAGTCCAAGTCCAACACAAAGTCTATGCGGGACTTTACAATTTGAGAACAAAGACTCCGATTCTTATATGAAATATGCTTTAACAAACTCATTTCCATTCAAAACAAACACAAAGTCTACGGTGTTTCACTATGCTTTCATTTATGCAGAATTGTTTAACAGTTTTAAGCAAAGCTCCATGCTACTGTTAGTCCGCGCCTGCTTGATCATCTTATCATTCTCCTTTTTGATAGAAGCTATCAACTGCTTGAACCTAGTAACAACATTAAACTTGTGTCTAAGCACAAATACCCGCATCTTCATTGAGTAGTCATCAACAACTGTTAGCATATATGCGACACTCTTCCTCGAAGAAAATCACGATAACCTCCAAATATTTAAGTGAATTAACTTTGCAATTTCTGTGGTTTCTTCGATAGTCGTATTGAATTGTACTTTCCACCATTAATCTAGATCATACCACCTGCATATTTGTTAAGAACATAACTGCATAACAGATTTGTTTCACTTAAAACCTTCAAGTTTCTTTCATTAATGTGTTGAGAATGCATGTGCCACAATTCAGATTTTCGAAAAGATGCATCCGCGTTTTTGTAATGAAATCTTTCATTGTCTCACCTTGAAATTTATATAGGCCATTATGTTTGATTCATTGCGTTATCACCAAAGCACCTCAAACAATTTTTAGAATTCCACATTCTGAAATATATCGATATCCAATTGAATCTAGAGCACTCAAATAAATCATGTTCTTTTCAAATTCTAGAACATGCCTCACTCCAATCAATATCCTCACAGTACTATCATATATTCTGATTTTAACATTGCCAACACCAACAACATCGCATTTAATGTTGTTTCTCAATTGCACTTTATTATTATCCATGCATTTATAAGTTGTAAACAAATTCTTATTTGGTGTAGAATGAAATGAACAACTAGAATTCATAATTCATTCATCAAACGATGAATCATTAGTGATAGACAAGACAAAATCAGCATTCTCTAAATCACCATTAGCTACGGTTGCAACATCATCTGCAAAATCAACTATTGTTCCTTACCCTTCTCATTCTCCAACTTAAGGCAGTTTCTTCTAAGATGCTCCATCTTGCTATAGTTCCAACAGACAATGCCACCAGTCTCTTTCATGATGTTAAACACGACGTTACGACGGAGTCGAATAACACCCATAACTTGTCTATCTAGCAAATCTCAATTAGCTTCCTTCATAGTCTTTGGCTTTTCCCCAAATAGTGGCAAGTGCAATTTCATCTAGTAGAAATAATCTTCAATCTATATATTTCAAAAAACAAAATCATTCCTATCAAATCTATCGATTCTCACTTTTCCTTCTTCCATCATCATCGATTCTCTTCAACTTAGCTAAGTCTAGCTCTAATACAAATTGTTTCGGAAAGCGAGCGATCAAATAATAATATAGAGAGAATAAGGAAATATATCGAACAAAAGATTTATGTGGTTTGGTCACACGAAATTATGTTTTCAGGGGCAGCAGTGATGAATCTACTATAGATCAAGTGATACAATGGAGATTACATACTCAAGTTACTTAAATGCTTTTAGTGTTTCCTAAGCCCCAATTACATCTAATAACGTATAGTGTTTAAGCCATGCAATTCCTCATGAAATAATTTCTTAATCTCATAAAGAATTAAACAATTCTTATACAATATTTAATTAGCTACGAACACTTGAATTATTGGATGTAATTTGCCGAAGAAAGACCCATGAGACTCACTGCCAAACACTTGTATCGGCACTTCAAGTCTTCTCTCTATCTTTAGACATAAACGGCACACGACTTCGCTTTGATCAACAACGACACATCACTGTATCCGCAAGCTAATAAAATAACTCATATATTAAGTGAATAATCTTTACCAAATCCAAGGGGAGTAAACTTCTCTAGTTTCCCGTTTTGCTTTGCATGGATCTACTGGAAGTGGGAATTATTTTCTTTTTCCATTCTCTCTATAACCCATGTTGACTGAGTCCAAGTCCAACACAAAGTCCATGTTGGACTTTTCAGTTTGAGAATAGAAACTCAAGTTCTTATACGGAATATGCTTCAACAAACTCGTGTCTATTCAAAACTGAACTTATCCATTGTAAATTGTCGCTTCAACGCCAAATAATTTCCGTATTTTTCGGCATTCTTTATTCGGATTAGGTTTTGTGTAATAGGCTCAAACTTGAGACATATTTTAATAATCCCCATGATTAAATTAGGTTGATGTTGAAAAAAGATGAATCAAGTGATTAATATTTTCACTTTTGTGGAGGTTAAAATTTTTAATGTAGAGTTTAATTATGCACATGTTCCTAGTATTAGGAAACTCTAACAGGACCGCACGATGCCTTTCGAAGAAGTTAAGTTCCTACTTAACAAGTATTGTTGATTCGTTCTACTTTATAGTTTTCAATCCATAATCAAAATTATTGGTTTGCAATTCAGCCCGAATTCAAGGCCGAACATGCTTTAGTGTTTAACATAGAAATTAGGTTCATCGGGATATTAATTGATAAATGCAATTTTATAGGGATTGGGGATCGGTTCCAAAAACCCACCTAAGAATCAAATCGGACCAATAGTTGGGTCAATGGAACCAATAGGATGTTCCCGATTCCAATTTTTCATAATCAATCCTTAATGGACTATTTCCGGTTCCAAGGTGGTTCTCAATTCCAAAGTAACAAACGTCCATTTGGACCATGTCCACACCATATCAAGTCATTTATATTGTTTTTGAAATAATTAGTTGATTGAATATATTTATATCGTTGATGACAATTTATATCCATACATTTTAGTTGATGGTTAAAACGTTCTCATCATTCATTTTATTTTTTGTAAGTAATGCATGCGATCGTTTTCTAAAAGAATATTTTCAAATCATTCATATTCCAATAAATAAATATATTTTTTAGATTGTGATACTTGGACTTTGGTTTAGTACTAAATCACATCTCATAAGAAACGTCGATGATATAAATTTGGTCATTATTGTGATAGAAGTGAGATGGTATTGGAAGAGAGGAGAGATGGTAGAATGTGTCCTTCATTTGAAATAAAATGAGATTTCACGTTCCATTTTGAGAAAATTCCGTAGAAGGAAATGAGCAAATTATATTGTCCTCTTTTTCGTGTCGAAATCATCTCAAACCACTCCACGGTCCCATTCCCAATTTGGATTTAGCTCTAACTTAGACTACTCTACATTTGATGTGTTCCCAATCCATTTTTCCAAAACATTAAATCCAAATTTGGCTCGATGCCATTGATCATATTTGATCTGTGTATGAACGGAGCCCATGAGGTGATTTGATATGAGAACATAAAACGCCATCGACATTTTGAAACTACTCAAATTCAAGCTAACTACGAATATCTGTCTTGCTTTTTATTCTCACCGAATTACCCATTTCCAAAAAACACTAGATAGTAACACGACCAATTGCTTAAAATCACGTTTTTTTTTCCCCTTCTTCTAGATATTAAAATGATCAAATTACCAGATCATCGATTCTCCATCAAAATCCGTTCATTTCCTTTCCACACACACGCACACAAAAACACACACACACACACACATATGTTAAAAAGAGAGAGAGAGAGAAAAACAAAGCACGCGCACGGTCCCCAAATCGCAATCCCCGCACGCGCCGTTCGATTCAATCTTCATTAATTTTTCGGAAGCGAAAAGAAGGGGAAATTACGATGGCGGCTTCGTTTTCCCTCCCTTTTTGAAAACCCTCAAACCTCCGCTCCCTCCTTCCTCCCTCCTTCCTTCCCCTCCAAAAACCCCAAATTCCTCCGCCTAAAAACAAACCCTCGAAATTCCCCCCCCTCCGC
This sequence comes from Eucalyptus tenuipes, assembly GCA_014182365.1. Classification (NCBI taxonomy): domain Eukaryota; kingdom Viridiplantae; phylum Streptophyta; class Magnoliopsida; order Myrtales; family Myrtaceae; genus Eucalyptus; species Eucalyptus tenuipes. The sequence continues at coordinate 24,810,142 of CM024540.1, read as the reverse complement.
GAAATCGCCGATCGCGCTCTCTCTCCCTCGCCCTCCTCCGCCCTCCGCCGCCGCAATTCGCCTCCGCCCCTCCGCCGCTCCGATGGCGGAGCTCCAGCCCCCCGAAACCCTAGCCTCCCCCGGCCCCCTCCTCCCCCGCCGGATCCTCGGCCCGTTCGAGGCGCCGTCCCCGCCCGACGACCGCGAGCCGCCTCCTCCGGCGTCGAGCGACGGCGACGAGGAGGAGGAGGAGGAGGAGTCTCCTCCGGACGAGATGGAGGAGGACGGCCGCGCGCTGAGCCCGTACGCGACGGCGGACGAGGAGGAGGTGGAGAAGGAGGTCTCGCCGGAGGAGAACCGGTACTGCTGCTACAGGCGGCGGGAGCTGAGCTGGTGGTCGCCGTGGTACCCGCGGAGGCGGATGATCTGCGACCCGCCCTTGCTTCTCCCGGCGCCCCCCATCCCCGAGATCGTGCCTTCTGGAGTGGTGCGTCGTTCGAGTTCATATTTAGAAATTCGTTTTTTCCTGTGATTTTTTCAGAGCGAGAGTTCGTTAGGATCTGCGAGGCTCATTTCTGGCGCTCGAGTTTAATGCTTGCGATTTGGTTTTCCTTTTTGCGTTGGAGTTGCTGCAGGGCGCGGGGCTTACTAATTTGGGGTTCACGTGCTTCTTGAATGCGGTAATGCAATGTCTCACTCATACTGTGCCGCTCGTCCAAGCGATCCGCGGCTTCGACCATGCCGATCTGTGTGATCGTAAGTTTTTATCGTCTGGTTCGTTTACTGCTCGAGGCAGTGAATTCGTAATTCGTGTAAGCGGCCACTGAGTGATTGCGGTTTTGGAGTTTTCAGGAGGCAAAGAGGGCTTCTGCGTCCTGTGCGTGCTGCGCAACCACATCGAGCTCTGCATATCTTCTTCTGGCAGCATAGTTTCTCCATTCAAACTAGTCCACAATCTGAACAGTATCCTTTCCCTCCCGCTTTGCAGATGCTGCTTCTGTGTTTCTACTACTTTATATATTGCTGCTAAAATATGGAAGGATATGTGGTCAGATCAATTGAATATTTAAAGAAGTGGACTGCTTTATGAATAGCTCTCACTAATCTCAACGTTCAAATTTGATCTCGTCGCTTCTTTTTATAAACAAGATAGTAAAAACTCCTTGTACCCCTGGCATTTAGCATATTTCATCGCTGTGAATTTAGAACTGAGTCAAGGACAACTACCACTTTCCACAGTGGAAAGCTTAGCATTAATGAATCGTGGTACTGTGATTCTTGACTCGAGAACACCAGATATATCTTCTGATTTTCAGAGGTATCAACAGGAAGATGCTCATGAATTCCAACAGGCCTTGTTGGATAGACTCGAAAGGTGCTGTTTAGATTCAAAAGCAGAGGATGAAGTGTCTGCAAGAAGCAATATTGTAGATCAGGTTTTTGGCGGTCGTCTCGTAAGCAAAGTATGGACAGGAATTTGCTCTTTATTGTCATTTTTCCTTTCTTCCTGAATGCAGTCTTGTTATAATTTGGTTGGTGACTCTGTACAATATGTGTCTACTACAGCTACAATGCTGCAGTTGTGGACACTGCTCCTACACTTATGAGCCCCTTATTGACCTGAGTCTGGAGATCGAACATGTGGCCAACCTTTCGGCTGCTCTAGAATCTTTCACTAATGTAGAGAAGATCGAAGATCCCGAGACAAAGTTCAGATGTTCAAACTGCAATCAAGAAGTGTCGATGGAGAAGCAGCTTCTGCTGGATGAGGAACCCTCAGTTGCTGTATTCCATTTGAAGCGATTCAAGAGTGATGGTTTTAATGTTGAGAAGATAGATAAGCATGTGGATTTTCCTTTAGAGCTTGACCTGCAGCCTTATACTGGTGGCAGTCGGGATCATAATGTGAGTATTGGTTGACTATTCATGCTGACAAATTTTGTTAGCTAGGGTTTTGGTTGTCAGCTCTACTTAGTCCTTTTCCACTAACGAGTTCTGGTATTTTGGGTTTTACCTGAAGCGATGTCTTATACATGTCAGTTGAGTTTCATCATTAGGCCTGTTAACTTTATGGATGGGTATACCTGACGCGATTTCTTACATTTGTCAGTTGAGTTTCATCCTTAGGCCCGTTAACTTTGTGGATGTATGGGTATGTTTAATAAGGACAGGATTATGAGAAACCTTGCATGACTTTGTAACATGTTGACGGGTTTGTGGACTTTTGTGTTGCTCTCACCTTGATTGTCAAGAGATGCTGATGGATGGTACATTCATGAGCATGACTTTCTTTTGGGCATTTTTTGACAAATATATGTTATGCTATAGATAAGGCTTTCCAACTTCCAAGTATAAACCTTCAATTCTCTTGCTTACCATCTTTCTCTGCAATAGGTGGGAATCAAGTATCAACTCTACGCTGTTGTGGTGCATATCGGAATTTCACCCACTTCTGGGCATTATTTTAGCTTTGTTAGGTCTTCTCCTGGGACATGGCATAGGTTTGATGATGCGGAGGTACTTCATCATTCTCTTCATAAATTTAGTTTAGCTAACATTTGCTTCTTATATCTGTGATTCATTTGTATTTTTGGCTTAAGTAGTATTAACTGTGAACTTTGCCAATCTGCTGCATTCACTATAACCCAACTGGGGACAAAAAAGCAGATGTTCCTTTGGTCAAAATTGACCTTTGTTTTTCACTGTTTGGAGAGAGTTGTACACTTCCTGAATTGATTAAAGACAAAAAGGTCATGCAATTTTTTGCAGGTCCAGAAGGTCCAGGAGGATCTTGTGTTAGCTCAGGACGCCTACCTTCTATTTTACACAAAGCAGGGCACACCTTGGTTTTCTAGTTTGATGGAGGCACAGAAACCAAATTTAAATCCAGACTTGTCTGATGCATCACCCACATCGGTGTTGGATAATCTGGATGTGCCTTGCACTTCATCCCCTGTCATGGCTGATATTGACAAGCCCATATTTTGTGAACCTTCTCGTGTTTCCGGTGAAGATGCCCCCTCATATCCTGGAAATGGTTCTGGGAATAATAGCCTTGGCGAAGTTACAGGTGGTGCCATAGTAGCCACTTTTCCGTCGTTCGATCATGACTTGGGGGAAAATGAGGTGGTTAATGACTCCAGAGATGACAAAGAGGCTCCTTTGAGTTCTGATGAGCGTAATTGTCGCGGTGAAACTTCATTTAGTGGGAGGGGAGAATCCACAACCTCCTTTGGTGGGAACATCTGTGAGCCTGAAAGTCAGGGTTTGGTGAACAATGATGGTTTTCGTCCTCTGACACCCGTTCGATCTCCATCTCCCAGTCCTGCATCTCCAGATACTTATGCCAGGAAATTGTCAGGTAAGGGATGGTTGTTTTTTCAACAAACTGCAGCAGATAAGAATAATTTGCTTCAATAAACTGCAGTGCACGATCATCTGATTGATTCGTTGTTTTCAGGAGCAAGTGATGGAAATTCACATCTTCTGAAACCACATCGGGTGACTTGTAAACAACAATTGAGTAAAGCTTTGGACGATCCAAAGCGAAGGGAAGCTATTCGGTACATAAGGCAAATGCCTTCTTCAAGGGGTCTTAGATTGTACCAGGCTGTGCTGGGTCCGCAAAGTCCTGGTGTTTCGAAAAAGAAGATGGACAGAAGAAGAATAAGAGCATCTCCATGTAAGAGGACTAGCCCTCCAAGTGCTCGCCCCAGGTCTAGTCATGTGCACTCCGTTGCAGCTCGAACTCGTTGATAGCTTGGGTTGGGGAATTGACTGAGAGCTCTCTGCCTTTGAAGGTGATGCCAAGTGGGCAAGGACCAAGTTTTCTTATTGTTCTTTGGTTATATGTTCTTTTTTGTTATGGAGACAGTAGGTTGCTCTATCTGGCATCTTATGTATATGCTAACTGCTGCATTGGAAAACCAAAGTAGTTCAAAGTTTCATTTTGTCCCTTTTCTTCAGTTGGATATCACGAAGAGTTCTTATAGTTAATAATGGCGAGAATAACAAAAGCATTAGATGCTGAATTTGGTCGAGCGCGTTGATCGTGTGATTCCTTGCGGTGTGGCGAACGAGGCTCGTGCCCTTGTTTGTCCTGCCGAAAACAACTTACAGGTGCTAAATCGCAAGCATCGCGTGGATGCAGGTGCTGTGCACGTCTAGTCCTGCGGTCTGGAATTTTTTATTTGCGATTATATTGATGGCAAAAACCAACAAATGAAAATCGTGCCTCCCTGGCAAAATTGCCATTTGCATATCAAAACCGAGAACTAAAACGAAGCTGCATACCTGTTGGAGCAGCTTGTCGAACAGGTAAAACGAAGAGGGAAACTAGGGGGAGCTAATAAAAAAGGAATTTAAGTTCTTCATCCAACGTAAACACGAAATGAGATTACACATCCATGACTAGCAATTACATCTTGCCTCTATACAATAGATTAATAAATTGACCAACCCTCTTCTCCATCGAATTAATCTTATTTTTGTAATTTATATGGAAAGAAAAGGCTTCCCTCTTCGCATGCAATAACCTTGTGAAAGCATCCTCAAGGAATGTAGCCACCGCCATGGCCGCCGCCTTCCCCACTACCAGCACCACCGCCATAAGCTGCTCCACCACCACCGTAGGCCCCTCCACCACCTCCAACGCCTCCAACGTGTCCACCACCAGCTGCACCCCCACCAGCTCCTCCTCCGCTGCCATATCCACCACCAGATGATCCCCCTCCTCCTCCACTCCCTCCACCACCTCCATATCCACCAGCGCCGGCTCCTCCAGCACCGTAGCCACCGCCGGCACCACGTCCTTCTCCGCCTCCATTACCTGCACCTCCAGCGCCGGATCCACCACCTCCTCCACCGCCACTTCCACCTCCGCCTCCTCCAGCATAACCACCTGCACCGTATCCTGCACCACATCCTTCGCCACCCCCACTTCCGTATCCTGCGCCATGTGCGCCTCCTGCACCGTAAGCAGCTCTGCCACCGCTACCACCACCACTGCCACCACCTTGTCCTCCACCAGCTCCTCCATAGCCTCCGCCACCACCCTCTCCACTGCCACCACTGCTCGCATATCCCGTCATGCCACCTACAGCTCCATAACCGCGGCCTCCCCCCACTCCACCTCCACCACCATAGCCAACAACAACAGGAACGTGTCCCACCGTCTCAGGAAGAGTAAGGAGCTCTTCTGGCGGAACTTATGCCCAAACTAGACCCTAGCACAAACGAGGCAATGCACTAGAATTCGTGGGTAGCCATGGGAATGTGTGTTCAAATCCCACAAAATTGAGTTCGAAATGCAAGAACCAGGGAGGTATTTATAAGCAAATCATGGGGGTCCAAAAGCGCGTTTTCACTGTGTAAAGAGTGGTCGAAATACATGGAAAAGAGAAGCCCCACGGAACAATGGGTGGTCCAATACAAACACAGACTCAAGTATCATTTCACTCTTTGCACACTCTGCTACTAGAAGACCTAATGCTCAGTGTGGTTTTGCTGTCTCCCCTATTGGATTGTTATGATATATACCATGATGTACATGGACTGTTATGTCCATCCAAGTTTATGGTGTAAGCAAGTGTTAAATTACCTTATCCTTCACAAAGATTTATGAACCATCTTTAGATAGGATGGATATCTGACAAGGAATAATCCCTTTTCACACTTGTGGCTGAGAACACATCACAACGCGTGCATGTATGAGAGTTTGTATATGTAGGAGGGTTGATGGTGTGCAATGACAATCAGCTAATACTGAAGAGCCTTGAGTACTACTTGGATGATTGAATCTGCTGTATGTGGTTTGATAATGCATTATATGCTCTCTTAACGGTTTCACAGATTAACTTCAAGAGGAGATGATGATTGAGGGTAGCGTACTGTCCAGAGCTATAGTCTTTCAAACTATTCATATATCTTTCTTCTGTTTTAAAACCAAACTTGAATGAATCGTGAAAAACTCTACATTTCAAGACCTATGTTTGTTAATGATTTTGGAAGGAAGTTTTAAACCTTGCAAGTTAACTTTGTTCTCTTAAGCTGAATAGCAATCATCAGACCTACATTGATGGCATAGAAGAAAACGTAAATCTCACACATCGAGTAATGTCAGCAGTACAGCAAGTTGCCTGCTTAGTGTTTTTCGAATCACATGATGGATACTTGCATTTTTTAAATGATAATTTATGCACAGGATTTGTGGATTCTGAAGTGGACGACATTGACTTGTAACACTAATCAATGTAGAGAATAAATATAGGAATTTTGTGCTGATCATAAACCAACTCAGAAATCAGGATAGCTGATAATCAGAACATGGTTTTCATATAAGAGTCCTTTGCTTTGTTATTGTAGCACAAGATCTGTCTCCATTAGCTCATGTAATCACATGAATAATCGCTTGTTTCATATTAGACCAGTGCAATGATTTGAGACTCAGCATTCTCGCTGCTTCTCAGTTAGTGTTTTGGAAAAAATTGTTTGATTCAAAATAATGGATGATACCGAAAAATAGATATGCATAATTAAAAGTTGGAAACCATAGTATGTCTATGGATATGAAAAGAATGCAAATTGTATGGCTGGATGAATCTAGTATGAAGTTGATCCGCTATTCCTGTAGTGCTATTGTGATTTGGGCAAAAACAGTTGATTAAGTCAAACTAGTGGATGATACTGCAAAAATAATTCAAAAAAATTTGACAGGAACCATGAAGGTGTTCATCAAGGCAACAAGTTTTAGCCCTCCTATGTGGCAACTAGGTAAGCCTTCCATGTGATGCAATCAATTAGCATTCTCAAGTATGATTGTGCCATCCAACCAAGCATTTATCTTGTAACAACTTTATCTGATATAGAGGCATAGCATACAAAAGCAGTTGCAAAATGATATTATCCTCCACAGCACAATTGCAGAGGACTAACTCTGCGAGTGCTTGCCCCAGGTCCAGTCGTGTGCACTCCGTTGCAGCTCAGACATGTTGATAGCTTGGGTTGGGGAATTTTGTCTGAGAGCTGTCTGCTGTACTTTTAAGCGGATGCCAAGTGTGCAAGGACCATCATCTCTTGTTGTTCTTGGGACTTGACTTTATGTTCTTTTTGTTATGGAGACAGTAGGTTGCTCTATTTGGCATCTTATGTATATGCTAACTGCTGCATTGGAAAACCAAAGTTATTGAAGTTTCAAGCTGAGAAAAAGAACTCGCCTGTCCCTTTTCTATAGTTGAATATCATGAAGAGATCTCGGTTCAAGAAGGTGAAATAACCGAAGCTTTAGATGCTGCATTTAATTGACTGCATTGATGGTGTAAATCCTAAAGTGGTACCACTGGCGGACGAAGCTCGTGCTCTTGTTTGTCCTGCTGAAAGCAACTTCAGCTGCTAAATTGCAGGCATCACCTCAATGCAAGTGCTGCACAATTACTTAGGCCAGTCATTCGGAATTTTTCATTAAGGATGGAATTGATGGAAGAAACTGAGAATAAGCTTGTGCCCAACTGGCAATATTGCGATTTGAATATCATTCTTTGACTTCTGATTTTTTGGATGGTCTTGGTTTCATTTGCCACGGAAAGGCCACAGAAATGTAAATGCTGCATAAAGGTCCTGACCATTCTTGAACTGAAGCCTTTTGGAGTGTAGCTTGTTGTATGAGTGAAAGAAGATGGCAAAATACGGAGAGCTAATAAAAAGAAATTTAAGTTCTTCATTCAACTTAAACGGGAAATGGAATACACATCCCTGATTAGCAGATACATCTTGCCACGATACAATAGATTAATAAGTTCTCTTCTTAACCAAATTAATCTTATTTTTCTGGTTGTTTATATGGCAAGAAAAGGCTTCTCTCTTAGCATGCAATGACCTTGTGAAAGCATCCTCAAGGAATGTAGCCACCACCATGGCCGCCACCTTCCCCGCCACCAGCACCACTGCCATAAGCTGCTCCACCGCCACCATAGGCCCCTCCACCACCTCCACCAGAGCCAGCGCCACCGCCTCCAGCGTGTCCACCACCAGCTGCACCCCCTCCAGCTCCTCCTCCACTGCCATATCCACCACCAGATGCTCCTCCAGCATAACCTGCTCCCCCTCCTCCTCCACTCCCTCCACCACCTCCATATCCACCAGCACCGGCTCCTCCAGCACCATAGCCGCCGCCGGCACCACCTCCTTCTCCACCTCCATAACCAGCACCTCCAGCGCCCGATCCACCACCTCCTCCACCGCCACTTCCACCTCCGCCTCCTCCAGCATAACCACCAGCACCATATCCGGCACCACCTCCTTCGCCACCCCCACTTCCATATCCTGCACCATGCGTGCCTCCTGCACCGGAAGCAGCTCCACCGCCACTACCACCGCCGCCACCACCACCTTGTCCTCCACCAGCTCCTCCATAGCCTGCGCCACCACCCTCTCCACTGCCACCACCGCTCGCATATCCTGTCACACCACCTACAGCTCCATAACCACCGCCTCCCCCTGATCCACCTCCACCTCCACCACCATAACCAACAACAACAGGAACATGTCCCACTGTCGCAGGAAGGGTAAGAAGAGCTCTTCTGGCGGAACTTATGCCCAAACCAGACACTAGCACAAACAAGGCAATGCAATAGAATTTGTAGGTAGCCATGGGAATGTGTGTTCAAATCCCAAAACCGTGAGTTCGAAATGCAAGAACAATGGAGGTATATATAAGCATATCAATGGGGTCCAAAAGCGCGTTTTCACTGTTTAAGAAAGTGGTTGAAGCACATGGAAAAGAGAAGCCCCACAGAGCAATGGGTGGTCCAATACAGAGAGACTCAAGTATCATTTCACTCTTTGCACACTCTGCTAGTAGAAGACCTATTGCTCAGTGTGCTTTTGCTGTCACCCATATTGGATCGTCATGATATGTACCATGATGTACATGCATTGTTTCGTCCATTTAAGTGTATGGTGTAAGCAAGTGTTAAATTACCTTATCCTTCATAAAGATTTGTGAACGATCTTTAGGTAGGATGGACATCTGACAAGGAATAATCCCTTTTCACACCTGTGGCTGAAAACACACCACAATGCGTGCATGTAACAAAGTTTGTATATGTACGAAGGCTGATGGAGTGCAATGACACAATCGGCTAATACTGAAGAGATTCTGAGGACTTCTTGTATAATTGAATCTACTGTATGTGGTTTCATAATGCATTATATGCTCTCTTAACAAGTTCACACATCAACTTCAAGAGGAGATGATCAAGGGGAGCGTACTGTCCAGAGCAATAGTCTTTCAAACTATTCATATATCTTTCTTCTATTCTAAAACCAAATTTGAATGGATCTTGAAAAAGTCTATGTTTCAAAACCTACGTTTGTTAATGATTCTGGAAGGAAGTTTTAAACCTTGCTAATTAACTTTGTTCTCTTAAGTTGAATTGCAATCATCAGACCTACACTGATAGCGTAGAAGAAGACATATCTCACACATCGTGTCATCAGCTCATCAGCTCTTCAGTAATGTCAGCGATATAGCAAGTTGCCCACTTAATGTTTTTCGAATCCCATGATGGATACTTTGCATTGTTTATATGATTATTTATGCACAGGATTTATGGATTCTGAAGTGGACCACATTGCTTTGTAACACTAATTAATGTAGAGGATAAATACATGAATTTTGTGCTGATCGCAAACCTACTCAGATATCAAGATAGCTTTGATCAGAATTTAGTTTTCATGTGAGAGTCCTTTTCTTTTTATTGCAGCACAAGATTTGTCTCTATTAGCTCATTTGTTACATGAATAATGGCTTGTTTCGTATTAGACTGGTGCAATGATTTGAGATTGGCATTCTTGCTGATTCTCAGTCACTGTTTCGAAAAATACAATGAGATCAACAGAAATCAAATGACATAAACTATCTACATGAAAAGATGCAAAAATGTGTCCACCATTCCTTCAATCCGATTGTGTTTGGGGAAACGTTGTTTTGTTCAAAATAATGAATGATCTGAAAAATAAATCAGCATAATGGAAAGTTGGAAACCATAGTATTTCTATGTTTATGGAAAGGATGCAAATTGCATGGCTGGATGAATAATCCAGTATGAAGCTGATTCACTGTTCCTGTAATTCTATTGTGATTCAAGAAAAAACAGTTAATTAAGTCAAACTAATGGATGACACTGATAAATAAGTCAGATTAATGAAAAGATGGGAATCATGAAGTTGTAAGTTTTGATTCATCAAGGCAATGAGTTTAAACCCTCCAATGTGGCCATTAGGTCAGCTTCCATGTGATGCAATTAATTAGCGTTCTCAAGTGTGATTGTTCCATTTAACCGAGCATCTGTCTTAGTAACGACGTTGAGCTGATATAGAGGTGTAGCATATTTAAGCAGTTGCAAAACGTATCATTCTCAACAGCAACAGTGCATCCTTGTAAGAGGACTAGCCCTCCTAGTGCTCGCCACTGGTCTCGTCATGTGCACTCCTCTGTTGCAGCTTGGACTCATTGATAGCTTGGGTTGGGAGATTTGGCCAAGCGGGCTAGGACCATCTTCTCTTATCGTTCTTGGGAACTTGATTCGATGTTCTTTTTCTTATGGAGACAGCAGGTTGCTATATACGGCATCTTATGTATAAGCTAACTCTCGCATTGGAAAACCAAAGTAACATGTGTTTCAAACTGCGAAAAAGAACTTGCCTGTCCCTTTTCTTCGGTCAGATATCAAGAAGAGTTCTTGGTTCATGATGGTGAGAATAACGAAAGCATTAGATGCTGAATCTGATCAACTGCATTGATCGTGTGGATCCTACACAGTTACCGCTGGCAGATGAAGCCCATGCCCTTGTTTGTCCTGCTGAAAGCAGCTTCAGGTGTCAAATTGCAAGCATTGTCTCAATGCAAGTGCTGCGAAATTACTGGGGCCCGTGATTCAGAATTTCTCATTGAGGATTGAGTTGATTGTAGAAAGCAAGAAAAGTTTGTCCACAACTGGCAACATTGCAATTTGAATATCACTATTGACTTTTAATTTTTCGGATGGTCTTGGTTTCATTTGCCGCGCAAAGGTCCCAGGTTTGCAAATGCTGCATAAAGGTCCTGATCTTTCCTGAACTGAAGCCTTTTGGAGTAGCTTGTTGTGTAGGTGAGAAAAAGGCAAACTAGCGAGAGCTAATAAAGAGACTTTTAAGTTCTTCATTCAACTTAAACACGAAACGAAACACACATCCATGATTAGCAGATACATCTTGCCTCGATACAGAAGATTAATAAATTGACCAGCCTCTTCTTAACCAAATTAATCTTATTTTTGCGGTTATTTATTTGGCAAGAAAAGGCTTTCCTCTTGGCATGCAATGACCTTGTCAAAGCGTCCTCAAGGAATGTAGCCACCGCCATGGCCGCCACCTTCCCCACTACCAGAACCACCGCCATAGGCCCCTCCACCGCCACCATAGGCCCCTCCACCGCCGCCGCCAGAGCCACCACCGCCGCCTCCAGCATGTCCACCAGCAGCGGCACCCCCACCAGCTCCTCCTCCACTGCCAGATCCACCACCAGATGCTCCCCCGGCATAACCTGCTCCCCCTCCTCCTCCACTCCCTCCACCACCTCCATACCCACCAGCACCGGCTCCTCCAGCACCATAGCCACCGCCGGCACCACCTCCTTCTCCGCCTCCATAACCAGCACCTCCAGCGCCGGATCCACCACCTCCTCCACCGCCACTTCCACCTCCGCCTCCTCCAGCATAACCACCAGCACCATATCCGGCACCACCTCCTTCGCCACCCCCACTTCCATATCCTGCGCCATGCGCGCCTCCTGCACCGGAAGCAGCTCCACCGCCACTACCACCGCCACCACCACCACCTTGTCCTCCACCAGCTCCTCCATAGCCTGCGCCACCGCCCTCTCCACTGCCACCACCGCTCGCATATCCTGTCACACCACCTACAGCTCCATAACCGTCGCCTCCCCCTGATCCACCTCCACCTCCACCACCATAACCAACAACAACAGGAACATGTCCCACTGTCGCAGGAAGGGTAAGAAGAGCTCTTCTGGCGGAACTTATTCCCAAACCAGACACTAGCACAAACAAGGCAATGCAATAGAATTTGTAGGTAGCCATGGGAATGTGTGTTCAAATTCCAAAACCGTGAGTTCGAAATGCAAGAACAATGGAGGTATATATAAGCATCTCGATGGGGTCCAAAAGCGTGTTTTCACTGTGTAAAGGAGTGGTTGAAGCACATGGAAAAGAAAAGCCCCACAGAACAATGGGTGGTCCAACACAGAGACAAAGACTCAGTATCATTTCACTCTTCGCACACTCTGCTCGTAGAAGACCTAATGCTTAGTGTGTGTTTGCTGTCTCCCACATTGGATCGTCATAATACACACCATGATGTACATCCATTGTTTTGTCCATCCAAATCTATGGTGTAAGCAAGTGTTAATTACCTTATCCTTCATAAAGGTTTATGAACCAGCTCTAGAGAGGATGGATACCTGACTAGGAATAATCCCTTTTCACACCTGTGGCTGAGAACAAACCACAATGCATGCATGTGTCAAGAGTTTTTACCTGTACGAAGGTTGTTGGAGTGCAATGACACCATCAGCTAATACTCACGAGTTGCTGAGCACTCTAGAATGATTAAATCTATGAGGTTCCATAATGCACTTTATGCTCTCTTAACGAGTTCTCACATGAACTTCAAGAGGAGATGATGATCGAGGTAGCCTACTGTCCACAGCAAAACTCTTCCAAACTATTCATATATCTTTCTTCTTTTCTAAAATGAAACTTGAATGAGTCATGAAAAAGTCTACGTTTCAAAACCTTCGTTTGTTAATGATTCTGGAAGGATGTTTAAACCTTGTTTGTAAACTTTGTTCTCTTAAGCTGAAATGCAATCATCACATCTACACTGATCGCGTTGAAGAGGACATAAATCATGCATACACTTGCTATTGTGATCGGTTCTTTTGTAATGTCAGCAGTACATCAAGTTATCTGCTTAATGTTTTTTTCAAATCACATGATGGATAGCTGCTCGAAAATCCTCCACGTTCGGGTTTGCATACAGAGGATTTGTGGTTTCTGAAGTGGACTGCATTGATTTTGTAACACTAATCAATGTAGAGGATAAATATGTGAATTTGTGCTCTCATTGCAAACCTGCTCAGATATTGGGATGGCTGAAATGATAATATGGTTTTCATGGAAGAGTCCTTTGCTTGTTATTGTACCACAAGATCTGTCTTTTTTAGTCTCATTGATCAAATGAATTATTAGCAGTTTCGTATGGGACTGGTGCAATGATTTGAGATTCAGCAGTTTTGCTGCTATCCAATAACTTGTTTCCAGTAATACAACGAGATCGATAGAAGTCAAATGGCATAAAACCATCCATAGGAAATGATGCAAAATTGCATCCAGCATTCGGTTTAATCCTATTGTGTTTGGGGAAAAGTTGTCTGGTTAAATGAGAATAACGGACCATACTGAAAAATAAATCAGCATAATGAAAAGTTGGAAAGCATAGTTTATCTATGAATATGGAATGGATGTAAATTGCAAGGCTTGACGACCCAGTGTGAAGTTGATCCACTTTTCCTGCAACGCTGTTGTGATTGAGGCAAAAATAGTTGGTTAAATCAAGCTTATCGATGATACCGAAAAATAAATCAGAATAATGGAAAGATATGAACCACGAAGCTTTGATTCATCGAGGCAATGAGTTTAAACCCTCCAATGAGCTATTAGGTTAGACTTCCATGTGAAACAATCACTTTGTGTTCTCGAGTATGATTGTGACATCCAACCAAGCATTTATCTGTGTGACAACTTTAGCTGATGTAGAGGCATAGCATACATAAGCAGTTGCCAAATGATGTGATTCTCCATAGCAACAGTGCAGGCATGTAGCAGCAGCTTTTCACCTAATATAGTACAAAGCAAAGAAGAAAACACCCATTAGAATGTGATCTCTTAAAACCAGTTCTCATGCATAATCCCACAAATCGACAAGACATTATGGAAAAATAAACCTACAAGCCTCACCAGAATGATCCTCAGTGGAAATCCATTACCTCCGGGAATGATTATCCAGAGAGAGCCTCGATGTAGATTTTGTTAACATATCTTGTCAGATCTAATCCATAATAAAAAAAAAAACATAGATTGAGCAAACGGTTCATGAACCACCTAAGAGAGGCTATACAGCAATATTTTATGACTTATGTATCGAATCTCCTTGCTCACATATGCATGCTCACATCCTATAATGCCCAGTGTAGGTATATCTATACTGAGTTTAATTCCAACATTACAACTCGAGAACAGATATGCTTGCTAAGTACCAATGTCTACTACTCCATTGGGATCAATTCGAACCTTAGCAAGATCCAATAAATAGGAGATGAGTTAAAAAGCGATCATACAAATTACGCCTTTCTCAATCTTTGGTGAGAAAGAAAGATTAAATAATGCTGCGGAATCTCTATACCAGATCTGATTTAGCTCCACTGCTCCTTCTTTGGTTCTTTCTCCAATCACCCAACTCCATTTTGGGTCTTTAGTTAACTATACAACGCACGAAATGCGGCTTCTCTTTTTCACATTAAATCCATAATTGTGGGCACAAGTCTTATCCTTTTAGAAAACTTGGCTAAACTATTTCTCCCTTGGGGAAATCAAATTATAGTAACAAGAGCTAGTGGAGGATCACATGCATGGTGGTCTTAGAGTCTACCACCACCAACATTTGCTCTCACGAGAGTGGGACCAATTCCTTCTCATCTCGTGCGTTTCAGTGGTCACTTTTTTCCTTTCTTCACGCTCGGGAGGGAGGCCAAGTAGAACATTCTCTTCCCATTACATCACCTGTGATGTCCAATAACGTAATAATGTCGGTGTTTACTTTATTTTTATTTTTTATGGCCTCACCCAGATATTCCTCTTTGTGGAATCCAGATTTCATCTTTGAAATGGAAGCATATGAATATGAAGAGGAAAAAGACACATGTGAACAAAGATTCGTTTGCACTCCAAAATCTCAGTTTCTGGCTTATGATCTTTGTGTTTTCTTCTAACCACAGGCCTTATTGTCCTAAGTTAATCATTTTGTTTTGTTTCCAGTAGGATACTGTCCGACATTTGTTGTGATATCGGCTTTCTTGAAGTTAGTTGTCAAAGAACTTGAGCAATTACAATTCATTCATGAATCTGTCAAAATGAGGAGGGACAGATGGGAGGCAGTGCTGCACCATTGAAACCTTAAGTAAATGCCTTCAAACTCATTCTGAAGTTCTCATCTTTCTGTCAGGTCCTGATAAAAGTCATGCTCATACTGATCTCTCCTCTGCAGTGAACAGCAGATTTGAAGCCTTGTCCTGTAGTCCTGATTACATAGTTGGTATCAGTCGATCTGGTTTTGCAATTCAGTCATTAAACATCATTCGTTTGAGTGGCAAGGGCTTTTCAATGTTTTCGGCTCAGGAATTGATGATTGTGGGGTTGATTCCTACCTTGAGGAACTCATATGTAAGTGGTGAGGGTCATGGCGGCAGGTGGCCGTGCTAGTTTTCCTCCATGTAGTCGGCCAATTATAGTGGGATACCAACAGAAGATGAAAAATAGTTCGATTGCAGCGTAGTTCCACGAATGACAACCCTGAGGTTTGTCGCATGCATCTGAAGCTGTTGGCTTGGTCGGTCTCATGATACATCCTATCCATGCCTGAATATTTTCTGGAACACCCACCGGTTCCAGGTCGGAGATAGATTGATGTTAGAGGAGTCGCGCATAGCCCCTGCACTCCTTTTGTCGTGCCACACAGTCCGATAAATATGAGAAAGTGAACTTGCCAGTACAATCTATGGTGCGTTGCTACGTCAGGTGTGGGCTAGGATCGCAGGATCGACAAAAAGGTCCATGGTGATTCAATTGTCGTGGATTCGAGCTTTTCGAGTTTTGTTCTTGTTCTCATACTTTATGAGAAACATATAGTCAGTAGCCCCTCATGGATCTGATACAGTACATAGGAACAGAATCAATGTTGGGCCCCCACCAAAAGAGTCCTTCAACTTAGTGT
The DNA here is from genome assembly GCA_014182365.1 of Eucalyptus tenuipes. Taxonomy (NCBI): domain Eukaryota; kingdom Viridiplantae; phylum Streptophyta; class Magnoliopsida; order Myrtales; family Myrtaceae; genus Eucalyptus; species Eucalyptus tenuipes. Next base: position 24,794,056 of record CM024540.1, on the reverse strand, counting down.
GTCCCAAAGAGTGGAACTACGAACACCGACTGCCCAGCACAAATGGTAGAGGGTGTCAACACATAGCACAAACGTCTCATGCTGCGTCACCAGTTAAGTTCCGCAGAAAAATTGTCGTTTGGCAATTGGCAAACGGCCAATATATGGGGCCTTGCCAGAAAACACGGTATGGTAGTGGTTGTAGTAGTAACTACCTCAATTTATCAGTAGTCTTTTCAATGTGCTACTATTATAACTGTGCTAGTATATTCCTAAGAAGAACAACCAAAGCACATGGGACTGAGCAATTTCCATGGACAAGAAAACCAATCTCATTACAACAAAACATGAAGGTCAACCAACAGGAGCTTAGATAATTCTTCTCAGTTTTTACAAGCTTCACTTCTATCCACAAACATAGTGTTGTTATCGCAACTATTTACTTATATTATGTCATGAAGCAGGGCAATCGGTCAAGAGATGCATGCATTTGAATCTAAACAAACCCGAGAGCCTCGGAATATGATTATTGCCGGTGGAATTGGAGGAGAGAATAGAGAGATTGGGGAGAGAATTAGATAGTAGGGGGCGAAGGGATATCCCAACGTAAAAGAGAAAAGAAAAGTTTCATAAATAATGTGTTAAGCACATTGTCATGATAAACACAATCTCAATATGTTCAAAGAATCTCTACTGAATCATCATTTTCAATGAGCTCCACAGAATGCATTCCTACAAAAAGAGAGAAAAGAATTGGCAGAATCATGAAGTCTTTATGTTCTGTTACTTTGCATGAAGCTTGAGTTGTAATCAGGGAGAGTCTGAACGGCGAAATCGCTACAATCTTCTCTCTTGGGCAAGACAAATAAGTTACAAGGCTCTTGTTCCTTCACATGTAGGCTGCCTTAAGTGGCTCAATTGACGCCCATGTCTCTGCCTGTAAATTGGTTCTTCAAGAAAGAGAATGACAGGAAGAGAAACACCACATTAATCGCTCACATCTGCCAATGATCAAGGCAACGGCACTACTTAAATGGAGACACTTAGTCAAGATTTCGGACACAAAAGTACTTGCAACTAGAAATAATGCAAAATGGCCATTTTTTTCTGCTGCAGCATGAGAATCTGATGATACCCATGGCAAGTACGTTGATCAGTTAAAGGAAACAATTAGAATCGATATGATTCAACTCTAACTGCATTGAGGATGGAATCGACATGTTGAATTTCTGCTATGTCAGCCAATATCCTGGAGGTTTTAGATAAAATCCAAATGCGGTATATCAAACAGATTCTGATGAAGGTTTAAGGATCTCAAGAAGTCATCAGTGTGGGCATTGAGTGATGCGATGGCAACAAAGATGAATGGCCAGTGCTTGGTGATATCGGACAAAGAGGCAGCAAAAAATAGGTTCTCCCGATTAAGTGCACATAGACTTCTTGATTAAAGTGATGGATGATAGAGTAACGGGGCAAGGAAACTCTCCATGACACCTTCCAAATTCATTCTCCTTTCACTCCGTCCTGGTTTGGAGGAAGGGAACAGAAATGGAACGCCATGGTAATTCATCTAGAGGAGCAACATTTTAAGAACAGAACTACATTCCATGGAAATAATCAAATGACATAACCAGACACCATTGATTTCCAAACATGCTGTTTTTTTCTTTACTTTTCCACTTTTGTTTTCAGTCAGAAAATAGTCTTGAACCCCTGCTATCACATTGCACCAGGAATGTCTATAAAGCAAAATTGATAGGATGACTTCGTTGCCCATGAGCTCAGAGCATCTGGGCTTGTTTCAGACCATTTTCAGACTCTGTTCAACTTACAGAAAGCAGCTGCTCTGCACAAAATCACGAAATTGCAGGGCTCAATTTGTTAAGCAGCAAACAAACAAACAAACACAAACCATTCCTATGCACGGATCGCCAAGAGAACAAAGAAGCCAAAGATAAAAATATAAAAAATAAAAACCAGCGTGAAGACTTCACGAAATGAGATATATATATTTAAAATAAAAAAAAAAAAAAGAATAAACAAAACATAATCACCTCAATCAGAAGAAGAAGACACGAACTCTCTCACACCCTCCACAAAGCTCCAACCTTTCGGTCTCTCCGACCTCTTCACGTACTCGCCGGCACACTCGCGCGTGTACTCGCTCATACCCACCTCCCCTCTCCTCCGCCACAGCCCCTCCCCGAAGCTCGCGTGCGCGAAGTACGCCTCCGCTTCCACCACGCCGCCGCCGCCGCCGCCCTCGGCCTCCACCTTTACGGGCAGCCGCTCGTAGTGGCCGCCCCCGACGCCCTCCAGCTCGTCGACCCGGGCGAGCCCGCGGGGAGACGGAGAAGAGCTCGCCCCGCACGCGGTGGCCCCGGCCGGGGAGGTGGACGAGGAAGGGGATGCCGAAGGGGCCGAGGACGAGCGGGTGCGGGAGGTGGGTGGCGTGGGGGCCGAGGGAGGCGGCGTCGCCGGCGAGGATGAGGTCCTCCATGAGCGGGTAGTTCGGGAATCCCCGCTTGAGCGTGCCGTACGTGAAGATCAGCGAGCGGTGGTGGTGGTGGTCGCCGGCCATCGTCGTCGCCATTGAAGCGTGCGCGCGATGAAATGAGGATCGACTTTTGAGTCGAGATCGCACGATTATGGGCCAAAACATGGGCCGGATTTTGGGCCCGATGATATCGGATTGCGAGGCCTAAGCTGTACGAAACAATACAGGGATGCCCCCGTGACTTAGGCAAATGAAGTTCAGATTCCTGGCTAGGCCCCGTAAAACGGGTTGGCCCGGGTTTGGGTCGGATCCAAAAATGACCAAACCTAAATTGACTCGTTTAACTTTGTATTCATCATTCTTTATGCAGTACAATTTCAATTATCCATATTCGACCTGGATCCAATCATACCCAACTTGCTCCATAATACTAGAACTTATTTGAATTTAACTCAATCAATGAGAACCCTCATTTACTCATTCACCCAGTTTAAGCTCTTCATGTGAATATGTTCCTTGGAGGAAATTTGAATAAAAGAATGTTAGTAAATAAAATAAAGAATGTAAAAAAAAATCTCAAGATTGAAATAGTTATAAAGAACTGGAAAAGTACGCATGTGTTGTGAGGACACATGCTCTTATATCATATTTTATTGATCCGAGTCAGGTTAATTCTTTTTTAGTTGTGAAATCCATTAAAACCCATAATTATGATGCATATGTTATCAGCTACCTTTTTTTTCTTTATATTTGCTTTACTCTTTCTAAATTTTCTATGCATCTCGATATTTTGCTTCTTGAACTTAGGAAAAAAAAAGTATAACTTACACAATCGAAATAAATATGATTGTTATCGTGGCTGATGATCATGACAATTTTCAAATGATAAGTTTCATGAATACCTCGATTATGGTATTTTACGGCCTTTTTTAAAGCAAGGCCTATACACATGGTGGTAATCTCACCAATGGATTCTTTTATGGACTTTGATAGCATAAGTATATTTAAGTATCGAGGCAGCACCGGCACGACGGCGGAGGTCCGCAAGGTAAAGAAGTCCAGGGCCAAAAAAAGTGGGACCGGAAAGATGGAACTGGACGTGACATAAGCCAAGCCACCCTCACGTTTTCAACCTGGACACAAAATCTATCTGGGCCCAACGCAATCCTGGCCATCTGAGATTTTTTTTTTTTTTTTTTTTGGGTCGTGGCCATTTGGGAATTTGGAAAGCACGCCATCGCAGGATTTCACGTTCGTTGGGTGTAGCCCTTTGAGTCGACAGACAGTGTCGTCTCCGATGTTTACCGCCGACGTTGTGGGATTTTACGTGCTCCACATTACCATGCCCGGATCGATGAGGATGATGACTAAGGGGCGCCAAGTTCGCATAAACTGGCCAGATTCTTAGCTTTGTACAGTGGATCGAATTCGCTATGATGAGTTATGTCCACAACTCAATCTCGTTTGAAAGACGGATGAACATCATCCTCGCCGTGACAAAAACGTCAATATCGCGTTTGTATATCGGCATGAGAGCAAAAACGGAAAAACAAAAATACCAGAGAGAAAATAGATTGAAAGCCTTTTGATGCCCAACTTTTTGATCTGATGCACCCTGCGTGTGGCGTTGGAGCAATATAGTGTGGGATTCGCTGTGACGTCCATCGAGCAATAGGATGCATGGAAGCATGTGGTCGCAGGTTTTCCGTTCTACATAGAACAATATAATTTCAGGATAGTATGTGATGTCGAACGATGAATAGTAAGTTCTAGGCCACTCTTAGATTTGGAAAAAGTACAAAAAAAGAGTCATAAATCTATTGTGCACGTATCAATTTAATTCTAAACTTTTTAAAATTTTGCTAATTTGGTTCATTCTACCAATTTAGGCTGAAAATTATTAATGCGGACGTTAGCGATCACATATATACGACACTGGCTAGCACATGGATTTTTTTAATACTTTTAAATTTTTTTTTATTTTTTTATTTTCTTTATTTTTAATTCCATTTTTCTTTTTTCTACTCCACCGACAGAAAGAGTAGAGAGAGAAAAAGAAAGGAAAAAAAATTAAAAAAATAAAATAAAATGTCAACGTCAATGCCAAGTGAGTCAGGTAGGACTATTAGTGTTCATATCAATAATTTCCAGCCTAAATTGATCGGATATGTTTACTTAATAAAATATGAAAAGTTTGAGACTAAAAATGATAAAATTGAAAGATTTGTAATTAAATTGGTATAAATATAATAGATTTAAGACTTTCTAGATGCTTTTCCTTATTGGATCTTTCCATTACAAAGGTATCGAAGTTTTACCATGCTCACTTAAAAGTGATACTTAGGGGATCGGGAATTTGCTCTTTAAAAGCGATAGAGAGAGAGAGAGAGAGAGAGAGAGAGAGAGAGAGAGAGACGGGGTTCCTTTCAATTGTTGGAAGATGTGTGCGTTAAAAGGGAAGAAAAGACAGACAATGAGATCCGATTCTCGGCATGTTGTTATATCAACGTGGTGTTGTCCAAAGAATGGCCTCAAAATGTGTGGATCGGAGACAGCGCCATCCGAAGCCTTTGCAATAATCAAGACATTAAAAAACTTCGTATTCTTTAGGACCACTCGAGCCGGGAATGCGATGCATTCATCGTACATCCAAGCCAGTTTACAACTGATGCAGGTAGGCTATAGAATAGATGCATTTTCCGCCTATTGAATGATATCTATAACTATTTGCTGCTATTAACGCATACATAGAGTTTAAAGCGGAGTGGAATTTGCTTACTCTTCAATTGGCGTCTTGACATGGATTCGATAGAGATGTCGCTGCCTAGTCATTTCACTCTTTGGTACATATAGACATGAATATCAGTCTCGTCATTTTCATCCTTTAAAAATTCAAGCTAGACCTAATTCCCTACTGTCATTATATTTTCCCCTAAACTAACGTTAAATGCTATTGTCCTTGACCGCTCAAACGCAGCTACCAATTGATAATCAACGGTGATTCTTAGAAATCTACCTCGGGGGAAAGAAGGGCGGTGGGGAAGAGGGGAATTGAAATGTTCTATGATACACCTAACTTGTCCAGGGAGTGGTGAGGAAGACATCAATCTGAGTTTTACATGAAATTCCACAACTCAAAACGTATATCAGATTGGAAATACTCCACGCATCAAACAGCGGAGGGGCGGGGACAGCAGCAGCCGTGGAGAAATGTATTTTCCGTCGAGTTTGGTCTCTCAGTGGTGATGAAAGCAACGAAACTCTTGTTTCATCCCCCGTGGCCTGGTTGATGGCGTCGAAATCGGTTTCCATCGCAAGGGAGAGTATCAACAAAGACGAAACTATTTTCGTGGACAGAAAAGTTCGCCGTCGTGATCCTTACTTTCTGGTGGCGACGCTGATTGCACAGTGCGGGACAAGAATTCTCGATAATAGACAGACACTGTACATTCCATTCTTTGGAGTTCGAAAGCCGACGACTGACCTCGGGAACTTCGTCGATCCTACGAGGTTCATCCCCTAGAAGCCCTTTCGTGCTCTCCCCTTGTCTCCCCTCCTTTTGGGTCATCCCAAGATCGGAACTCTCGAGGCACCCTAGCTCTCCCAGCATAATCGGAGATGCTTTCGCTCGAATAACTGCACGCATGCAATTCGTCTAGGCACGTTGGGAATGCTCGACCTCTTGGAAACCCTACGAACTTGTCGATTCAGCGAATGGCGGATCTTTGAATTACGGTCGCGCTGGCCAAGTGAAACTAATGCAACTTGACATATAATTATCGATCCCTGCGTTCGGAAGATGCATTGCTTGATAACAGCTCTTGAAACCTTTATGTGCAAGAAATGCCATAGCGCAAACCGTGGAAGATTGAGAAGGTTTTGAAGAAAATCCCAAGGGACGCATCAACATCATGTCATGAACAAGTCATGTCTCTGCAACATAGAGGATTAACTTCTGAGGAGAACTTCTCATCACTTCCGTGCAGACTTCTGAAATCTGATAATTTTTTTCTTCAATGTCGTTGGGGATATCGACCGACTAATCATTCACCGAAAGCGATAGTAGTAGGCCCTAAATTTCTGAACTGTGATTGATTGTGAGACGGCATAAAGATCCAAACTCGTAAAAATTCAGTCTAGTGTTTATTTTATTTTTCTTAGTTCTTAAATTCATATCTTTCAAGCAAAAGACCAGGATGGTTTCTAGGGGATTGGGATAAACAATGTGCTAAGAAATCAGCGTACTGATTTGCTTCTCGAGGACACCACACAAACTTTGTAAATCTGAAAATCTTGGGACAGTATCTGAATAGGAGGTCGAGTACGGCATGACATTTCTTTAAAGTTCTTGCACTGCATATCTAGGGTTATAAATAATATTTCTCTTTTATCTAGCTTTGAACTCTAAGAGAGATGCTGATAAAACCAGCAACGGATGACCGCCATCAATTCATTATAAAAGCTTCTCATAGAGCTGTGCGGCATCAAATCTGACAATTAAAGAGAAGGAGATCCATATTTGCCAGCGCCTCAAATATGATCTATAGATGACGATGCACATAATTTCGCCACCAGCTATTAGTGTAAAAGAAAAAAAAAATAAAACTAATGTCAAATCTGTCGCTCTCCCACTCTCGCTCGTATTGTCAATGGAGTTTCAGGGCTGTGTGAGCACCATCAATCACTGTCAATGAGTTAGCTGTTATCGGCAACGCCAAGATCTGTCTATTTCAGGCACATGATATGGAGTTTGACGCTCCTGCGTGGACGATGGAGCCCATCGTCATGGCAAGCACCTTCATGTCATTGCGAACAAGCCAGATTGCTTCCATGGTGCTTTGCGAGAGAGAGATAGGGAGAGAGATTAGGACCTTTAATGAGGTGTTGCTTACTCGTATGGTGATGGAGACTTTTCGTTGGAGAAAAAGGAAAACTAGACCCCCATGGCTCACAAGGAGCGGCATGCATCGAGCCAAAAGAGTAGTCCGACCTCAAACGATAAGCTCGTCCCTACTTACACCTAATTTCTACTCCAACATCACTCTTCTTCTCGACGATACACAATGCTTTGAGTCTAGAACAAGTTACAACTTTACAACTCGACATGCTATGGAATGCACCAAAAGAGTAAGATATATTCAATTATTTGTTGGGTATACATCAGAAGCCACAAGAGCAAGATATAATCAGATATTTGTTTGGGAGTATAGATCAGTTTTGCCATACAGTACCACGTTGATCGCAAGATTCCATGAGATATTCACCAAACATCGAATCTATTATCGGCTCCGATACCATTTGAGCCTATTAACATATTTAATTGGACCTACTTTCACTAAATAGCTTAAGTCAAATGAGTTAAAAAAAACATTTGAGATATATTTACTCCAAACTCTAAAAATGTAACTCACACACCGTACATCTTAAACCATTACCTGAGATATTTGACAGGCACATTATGTTGCGAGTGATGAGTCCATCGATCAGAGAATTCATTGTACCTTTTCTTGAAATGGAACAAGATGGCATATGATAATTGAGATGCTGTTCTTGCAGCTTGTCGTAGGAAACATGGTTCTACTGCAATGCGTACTCACCAAATCATTGTCATGTACGTCTTTCAATCAATTTGCCCGATTTCCGTGGACCCAAATTCTGGCAATGTGCATCCAGTTCGATTCAATATGGGAATCGGATGGCTGGTGTCGGTAACGAGAATTTAATGCAGGCTCCATTTCCGTTCCAAAATCGGACTTGTCAGTTCCATCTGGATGAACGCTGACCACAATTGTTTAGCAACCAATTTAGTTCTTCCAAAGAGAAAAAAAAAACAGTCTTCTAACATGGTATTGGAGCAGGACAATAGTTCAGATACTGCACTCCGAACACCTGCTCGCATTGTTCTCATGCATGCCTCCCCTTGCGTATCCATTTACAATCCTCGGCCCACCAATCGATGCGATCGAGTTCGCATTTCGCGTCTCATGAGTAAGACCTATCTCATTCCTTTTGGGAACTTCAAGAAAAACAAAAAAGTCTCAGATTTATGGATGAACCGGTTGCTCACTCTTCATCGAAGAATCCATTATTTTGCCTTAAGGTCGGTTGAGGAAAAGGTAAAATTCGCTGTTGCACTAGAACTTTTCGCCAATTGCAGTTTTCAATAGAAAGTGGGTAGTCGACTTTTCTTTTTAACTTATTTAAATGTCTTAAAAGGTGTTTTGCATTCCGATAGCAAGGTGAAATGTTCGCAGATAGAAAGATGGAGAAGTAAAGAACTGAATGAATGCGATATATTACGTTAAACTCAAACTAGGTGATGAGAACCCTGTTTTTTAAATTTCCAAAAAAGGTTTCAGCGCCGAGGCACTGGGCCCCGATCCTAATCGGCCGTCCACGTGTAGGGTCGGCAGAGGCGACACGAGGGTTATCCCGAATTTGGGGTTTGCCGCCGGGGGTGGGGCCCACTGTGGGGGTGGAGGGGGAGGAGCAGCGCATGTGGGGAATGTCCCACCGTACACGTGAAGATGTCGTCGTCCCATTTGGTCGCACCTATAAAAGCGGTTTGCTTTTGGAAAAGTCTTTTGTCGTTGGATGTTTCGGACATCTCAACTCCTCCTCCTCCTCACACGCTCCTTTTTGGGACATGCGATTTTTTTGGCCCCTAGAGACTGACCGTGACATAACACACGCACAATATCAATATATATATATATATGTGTGCGTGTGTGTGTGTGTGATATACTTCACTTATCGTGTTCAACATCGAGGGCTAATACCGGATGCAAAACTCCCTGTATGGGATAATCGTGAGTTTGTGCTTTTATTGTGAAATTATTCTAGGGCATTTTCATTCTTTCGTGGGTCACTATTCAACACACGATGTATTATCGATTCTTCAGGTTGTTAAGTACAAGCAATTTTTTGTTTGAGATGCTCACTTAGGAATTGATGCACGTCGATAAGATTAGTAAATATTTCATGGCCCGGAGTTACCTATCTATAATGAGTTTCTCCATCATGACGAACTTATGTAATTCATTTTTTTAATAACCGAATCAACTAATAGGGATCCTCTTATTGCTTAAGCAAATAAATCTAGCCTTTTCTATTCGATTGAATTTTCTTTTTTTCTTTTCCTCAGCCTTCATGATTAAAAAGTTGGTTTACAACATGAATTAGTAGATGACCCGTCTACATAGGTGCAAAAAGATTAACAATGTGTCTAGAGTGATTTGCATCTCTAGTAACATTTTGATTGTTTTCTAACTCGAAGTACCTTAAACTTTCATGGTATATGAATATTGTCACTTAAATTTGTATTAAATTCTTCACAATTTTCTAAGATTTCAATAATAATTTGAATTGTGGCTTGATGGTGCAAAAATACTTTTTACTTTTAATTTAGTGTAAACAAACACATCCTGAATGAATAAAAAAAGAAGAAGATCGGTGCCACATGCATTAGCAAATCAAGAGGAGGTTATCTCCATTCCATGTAACGTTCTATATCTCGCGTATCTTGAGTGGGCTAGCGCATTTGTTTTTTTTTTTTTTTAATTTCGTCTTCTTGTGCTAGATTTTGGCCACCTAAAACCAGCATAAAAAAGCATTCAAATAGTGAATTATCCCGGTTTGCTTATATAATCATGTATGTCTATTTTACTTTTATCATATGAAACTCGCTATAAATTCGATCGCCTCTTTCGCACCGTTCAACATGACGTGCGTCGGTCGGAACCTTTGTCAGCTAAATGAAAACCAATACCAATTCAACAAGACTTTGATGTCTCGAGCAGATCATCAATTAATTGACGAGTGTGGGGAATTTTCTAAGACGCAACTACTATTTATGAACCCCTAAAAGGATAGTGACAAGGGAGAAGAACAGGAAAAAAAAGGACAAAAGGACCACCGACTTTCTGCAGCTAAGATTTCACATAAACTTTTTATTTATTGATTTTGTAGACGTTTGATTCAAGAGCCACAACCCACATAATATGTATATGTCGTCTCTTGAGAAGCAAAAAAACATTCACATGTTTTCGCCATTATCATAGATTTTCATTTGATACACCGATTGCGCGAGAAATAAATATTTTGAATAAGATTAGAGAGCTTATATGAATGCAAGCTTTTAATCTTGATAAATGAATTCATTGCGTATGCAGAAGAGAGTTTCATTCTATGGCCGCCTGCGACAGAGATACTTCACATGGCCTGTGTTCCACGATGGACCGGTGGGGGCAATTTCCTGGCAATTTCAAGAGCCTGGCAAGCCAAATTTTAAAAGGGTTCTCGCTAAAGGTACACAACTTTCGGCTCAGCTTCTCATTTTAGAAAAATCGATCGAAATCATGTAGAATATACTTGACGACATACGTAAAAGTCAAGCTCTTCACAGATCATGCACGGACAAATCCAAGAAAAAATTACCCAATCAATCTTAAATTTTTCGATTTCGCCAATTTAATCTTACGTCTTTGCGCAAAATTCTAATGTAGTCCTTCAAATCAATTTTGCTAGAAATTACCAACGCAATAGTTATCTTGTCCTACGTGACATACTGTCATGTTAATGATTTTCAACAAAATTTAGCCGGAAAGATTATATTGAAACTCTGAGCAAATATTTAGGACGGAATCGATATATATTTAGTTGATTTAAGGCTGGTTGGACAACTGCCCGAATATCCAACAAAAAAAAAATTGAAAATGGCATGGATAAGTCCAGAAGTCGATTCAATCTGTCATTACAATATTAACTTCCTTTTTAGGGTTTTGGGCACTGTGGCAGTGGATTAGTGGGGTGTTCCCTAAAAGCAGTTTCTTGCTTGTAAGCCTAGCCAACGTGGTGGTTGATTACCTTTCGCTAGACATCAGGATTCCTGTCCTTATGTTTTGGCTGCACGAGTCTCGTCTTTTCGGTCCTTCCATCATATTGACCGGGTGCAATGTTTGTGTTCCCTGAGGTCTAACTTATCCGGCCGAAAGGGTAGTCCCAGGATCGTATAAGTCCAATGCACATGCAGCCATTTAGTCCCATGTTATCATGGACGCCACTATTCTTGGAAAGAGATTCAATCGCTTGAGTCAGTTCAACTTCACGGAAGAGACACGTTGATCCGTTCTGATTTAAACCCATCTTCTCCTTGAATTAAGTTGTTTGGAGCCCGAAATTCGTCTCCTACCCGAGATGATCAGCTCTTGATCCATTACCGGGTCGCTGCTTTCCAGCACGTGTTTATACTGAAGAATCACCTTGAGTGCCTCTTGCCTAATCGGATAATGTCCTTTTTGTTTGGCTGGGATGGGCAGGTCTTTCACGTAAAGTCGAACTTAGTTGATTCGCGTAGGGGTGTCCAAAATCAAACCGAACCGAACCGAAAAATTCGATTTTTTCGGTTCGGTTCTCATTAAAAACCGAAATTTTTTAACCGGTTTGGTTTTTATCGTTTCTTATTCGATTCAGTTCTTATTAAAACGTTGCCAATCGCGAATCATAGAAGTTCGACTTTACGTGAAAGACCTGTCCATCCCAGCCAAACAAAAAGGACATTTTCGCGGTTGGCAAGATTGTGGGAACACTCCCCCTAGCGACACATCTTGGGTTTAATTCGATCCCAAAAAAAAAGAAAGAAATTGGGAATTTTCCAAAGCACCATCATTGGCAATATTGACCAGTACACTGAATCGCTAACCATGTCCAAATATTCCTCTTTCCCCCTCTTCTTGATTTTTCTCCTGTTTAGGGGTAGGGTTTGGTGGTGTCGTTTTGCTCCATGTCAACCCAACCAAAACCGGAAAAGAGCTGTTACCCACGTTGGCAACTTGGCGTCCTGATTAATTTACGCTAAGCCGAATTGAAAACCAATAGAAAAGCGTCGCACATGTTATGAGGAAAAAAAGAATTAGATCGGACAGTTAAGATCGCCGAACCCTAGCGTCCCGAACCTGATTAAACTAAACGAGAAGAGATTCTCCGGCAATTATTTAGAAGCCTTATTCTTTTACGGTCACCTATATACGATTAAATTACTGACCAAAAGTTCGAAGATTAGTCTTTCTACATGTGCAAAGTCGCAGAAAGTCTCCGAAAATAGATTACGCTTTCACACATTAAAAGCCAGAAACGACGTTTCCAGGTGCGCAACAGGTGCCGAAAGATTCCGCCGAGACATCATGTAATGGAATGGAATGGCTATGGCTTTGGTCAAACCGATGTATCAAAACGCGCTGTCGTTTTCAGCTCCTTCGTATTCGTGGCCAATCCAATTCTCCCATATTGGTCGGTAAAAAATCACATGCTCCCTGAGCCATCATTGCTCTCGCATTGCTCATTGAATTGTCCATCGTCCCATCGAAATGCAAAAACCAAAAAAAAAAATAAAAATGGAGAGGTTAAATTAATTTTATATTTCCTCACGGGTCCTTACGGATTTTTTAAAATAATTTTTGTTTGTAGGAAAAGTCATGATTCTAGAAGCTTAAAGTCAAATGACGTTATTTGACCAGTCGGTAACTGACTTCCAGGAAGTACAGCTCTTCCTGCTTTAAGAAAAGATTTACCATCTCTCAAGAAAGCTTTTGATCCTAATGTCTCGAATCCTCCGGAAATGATCGAGCAAGACAAGCGGCCAAGCACGCCATTATTCACTAGTCGATGACACGACAGCAATATCTAAATCGAAATCTATTATTGACCGAAACAAAACCTAATCATGTGTGCATGTCCAAACGAAACGGAGTCCTTATCAAGAACGGCCCTCGGTCGCCGAAGAAAACCCCTTCTTTTTCCTGCTCGGTTGGAGGCTTTCAAGTTCAGGTCACGCTCTCTCGTCAATCATATCATGATCATTAGTCCCATCCCCCACATAAGAACACATCAGAACAACAGATTGAAAGGGAAAGAAAAGGAGATAATCAATTATTACGTCTCGAAGATAGATCAAGGTGGAGGTGCTGATCCGAGCTCTAGAGCCACGTGATGGGGCATTAAATCAAGGTGCGCTGTGCTTCTTTTTATCTGGGGGTGGGAACTGAAATCTGGGCCAGATTTTCCACAGAAACTCAAGTGGGTGGGGATGCCTTTTGGAGCCTCGCGTCAATCAATCGGATGGGACATCCTCACATCATTTGCATCCGATTGTCAAACCATGAAGGGGCCCCGGCCACGTTAAAAAGAAGTAATTTTTTTTCATTTGGAAATCATGCCCACGAATGCATAGAGATCCAACGGATCGGATGTACTTGTTAACGAGATCCTGTAATCTAATAGAGTAATCGAGGCGTAATTTGGCTTTTAATCACAGCCTCATAATGTGCACTAGTAGCCGTCCAGCCGACCCCATTTATCTCCCCCTCGCCGGTGAAGACTTTTCCATGCGTGATTGCGCCGAACCTACCTTTGCACCCGGTGAAAAAGCTGGAACGTCCAAAGCGACCCTTTTTCAAGTAACTGCAAAACTCGGCAATCAATGCAACTCCCTGAGCGGCATACAGGCTTTTAGGCATAGATTTTAAGTCTGGAACTCGGACACTTCGGTTGGATGCGTCAATCTTCCCACGAAAAGCTAGAAGAAAAAGCCGCTTGAATCTGGTGGATGTAAAGACCGCACATGGATTCACCAAATCCGTATACATGATCACATGTCCGGAACGATGCATCCATCTTCATCCAGCGAGGATCCATATTCTTTTAACTTCAGTTTCAGACATAGAAACATGCAATTTTCAAACAACAGAATACGAGAGAGAGAGAGAGAGAGAGTATGTGCATGGTACAATTACAATCGATGAATTTCTCGACAAATCTGACGTCGACCCTTCATGGGTTTTATCTTATACACCAAGTACTGTAAATCCCATTAGTTCTAAGCTTATCAGTGATCGTCGGCTGAAAAAATCTAAAGAAGATGAAGGCAGAACCGGACGGAGTGAAGTGAAATGAAAACGTTATTGCCCTTGCCTTTTGGGATTTTCGATTTCTACGTGTCCTGTTAGCATCACGGATACAATACAATACAACCCACGACAGCAGCATCGCTCGTTCAAAAACTCAGTATTATGTATGCAGGAAATTTCATGCAATTCGATATTCAACCTCTATACAACGGCGACCGCTCCTGGCCCACCGCCTTCGTCATCTTCGGCTGCCGGAACACCTTCATCGGGCTCGGGAAATGCCAGCTCCTCCCCTTCGCCGGCGCGTCCCCTCCGCCGCCGCCTGCGAGCGGGTTCGAACCCACCGCCACAGACCTCGACTTCCTCATCATCGTCGCCCTGTCCGCCGCCGCGTCATCGTAGTCGCCTCCGCACGCGCGCTCCGCAGCCTCGGCTCCAGCGCCGGGTCCGGCTCTCCTGCTCTTGTCTCTCCGGAACAGGCCGAAGAACGACGACGTCCGGTGAGGCGAGTCCGCGGGTCGCTGGCGGCGGCCGCCTTCGTGCCCGTCCCCGTTGGCGTCCAGGTCCCTCACGAACTTCGATCGCGACCGGAAGAAGGAGACGGCGACGGAGCGGGAGCGGCGGAACGAGGGCTCGGAGTCGATGAGGTTGGAGACCTTCCCGACGGCGGCCCCGGCCGGCTCGCCGGCGAAGAACCGCGAGAACGAGGAGGACGACGACGACGACGAGGAGTTGAGGGAGGCGCAGCAGCTGCAGGGGCGGAGGTTGGCGCAGTCGGGGCAGAGGCCGTCGAGCCTCTCGCGGAGGCACTTGGGGCAGATGCCGCTGCGGCGGCGCCGCGTGGGGTGCTTCGCGCACTTCCACACCTCCTCCTCGTCCACGTACATAGCCGCCGCCGCCGCCATCTCTTCCGCCGCCACCTCTTCCCCCTCCGGCCTTCTCCTCGGGGTTCCTCGATTCGTCGACCTCTGTCGGCGGGTCGTTAACGGCGGCTGCTTGCCCTTTTGCCTGCCGAATTCTGCTTTCGACCGTCTGTGCTGTGCTGCGAGTCCTTGTGATCTTTTGCTGCGTGGGTGGTGGTTTATAAGAGGAGGGGAAAGATTATGTTGACCAGGGTTGAGGAAATGAGAAGCACGCGAGTTAACCGTGGTTAGGTCGTCCCCGGGTTATGGATTGGTAGGCGTTGGATTCTGGGTGAAAACCCGGGCGGTTCGAACGACGACGCGTTTTGCGAGCCCCCCGGCCCCCAATTTTCCTTTTTTTTTCCTTTTCTTCTTTCTTTCTTTATTTTATTTCGATTTGGGCTCTTCGAGTCGTCGTCGGAGTTCAGCGCAGCGAAGCGAGATTGACTGGATTCGGGGTGGAATTTACGGAAATGCCACGCGAGTTCGATTACCCGTTGGTCCGACCGTTCACACGTGCGGGGCTGCTGACGGTGAAATCTGAACTGAACAGGGGACGCTAAAGGAAAGGGTTGGACCAGATTTTTGCCGAGCGAATGGACCGGTCGTGGGGTCACATCTCAGGCACGTGCCTGGTTCTCCTCCGTTGTTCAAGCCGGTCGAGTTTAGTACGTGCCCTCTTGATCAGGTCACTTTAATGACAAACCTTTCGGCTTAGGACCCGTTTGCTTCGGCTTTTGGCCAAAGTTATTTCTTAACGGCCGCTTGGGCACGCGATTCAGGCCATCAATCGCCTGGATCGCATGACCCAGCATTGCTTGAGATCCGGCGACGAACCCTCAGGGTCGAGCGACCCTCAGGCGGCGGTCGTCGGCGCGCAACCCTCGGCTTGCTAGTCCTCCGATCGGCTTCTCCACCGGAAAATATGAATAAGAACCAAACTTTGCGTTTTGAAAATGTAAGTTTTCAAAGGATCTCTAAACCTATTTTTGACTAAAAGCCATTAAATCGTTTGAAGATCAATTATATCTTCAAAAATCGTCCAAAAAATCAAACCAAACACGTTTGCGTTTGGTAGAAGGACTTTGAAGTCCCAAAACCCATTCCGAAAGTCAAACCAAATGGAGTCTTATTATTCGCCCAAGTTCACATTTTGGTCCTGGGTTCATCCTGGTTTAGGCGGACCGACAAGGCCCGCTTGTCCATAACTTAAGTTTCCATGCGATAAAGGCTCGAGAATCGCTTAAGAAAGCCTGACACGAGGCGGGTATCCCCCAACCGAAATTTATGAAGCTGGGTCATTATACTATGCGCGATATTTTATCGAGTATTATTGAGAAGGGCTTAGTAACTCTCGAGTGGTTCGTCGTCATGATGGCAAATCGACCGACGTTGAATTTTCCCAAATTTCGGTCCACCGGAAGGAATTTCAACCACCCGATTTTTATTAATAAAAACGAGTGGAGATTCAGGAGAGCAGAGCGGAGTCAAAAAGGTGAGGAAGAAAAAAAACTCGCGAAGAGGGGGATAGGGAGGGGGACTTTCTGTTCCTGACGATTCCTGCTTGTGAAATGGTCCTTTTCACAAGGAGTGCAACGCAAAACCCATCGCGCGCATCACATGTAAAATCTTTTTTCCTGAAATTAAGGTTGGGTCCACGGAGGAAATGGGCATTTTCTTTTTAACTTTCCGACCCTCGACTTCCTTCTAGAAAACTTTGCTTTTGGGGTGGGGGTTCAAAGAGCGCACAAATTTGACGAGGTCACTTCAGCTTCGGCCGGGGACGCGGCGTCCGCGTTCTGAATCTCCGGTGAGGAACGGGGTCGTCAAGATTGAATGATCTTGCTCATCGTTCCCCTCCTCGTCTTTCTCGTCGAACTATTCGGACCGTTCTTGGACAAACTAAAAGCACGCGTCGCGTCCTTAGGGCTCGAGGACGATGACGTGCTTTAGAGAGTAAAGCGATCATTCCTGCCAATGAAAGGCTAGCAAGATCTTCCCGAATTTTGAGCATGGGACTATCCTAGGGTATGGGACTATCACATAATTAAAGGATGACAAAGGGTGACTGACATCGGTGAGCCCCTTGACGGTACCATGGAAGTGATATATTCAAGGTCGGAATGGACAATTCAAACCATAACCACTACTCATTTTGACTAAGCCCGAGAGGCCCGTCACCACTGCCCATTCATATGCAAATTGGTATGAAGCACGAATTAATCATACATTGTTTAATAGGTTGAATTTACGATGCAAATGTCTCTTAACTTTCCTGAGATTGAGGAGCAAAAGAGGAGGCTCCAAATCATTTAAGATTAAGCCTAATTCAATTTAGCTAATTAGTTTTAGGGTGAGTAGGTTCTAGATCTGAAACCTAGAATCTTCCCTACTAGAACTGATTCTTTATTTTTGGAACTTGAAATCTATCTTGTTGGCCCTAAAACTAATGTTAGAACTTACTATGTTTTTTCAAGTTTAGTTCTAGGGTTTACTGAACACCTATTTTTCTTTTGTTCAATTTTTTGTTTTATTTTTTTTTAGCAAAAATAATATAAATAACAGAAAAATTCAAAATAAAAGGTGAACAAGGGCAAGCGAGCAAAGGCGAGTCAAGAACAATGAAAGCGAGCCTCAAGCAAGGTAGCAAGGAGAGTGAGCCTAAGTGCGCGCGCGCGAGAGAGAGAGTATCTGAGTGAGGTTGGAGAGAGTAAGAGAAAAAGATAGAGATAGAGAAAGAGATGCTTAGAGAAAAACTTGGGCTTTTAGGTTTATAAAGTGGTTCCAAATTCGATCCGTTAGATCCAATTCCTTGAGGGTTCTTCACCCGTACTAGTGGGAACTAGGGATCGAGGTGATTCCTCATGGTATTGAGAATCGAACTGGTTCTAACAATAACTTGATACCAAACTACTTTTCAGGATAATTCGATCTAATTCCTAGGTAGAACCTGTCCAATTGCATAGCCTTATGGCTAACTACCTCAATGGTGACATTGACTTGAATGGAAGTTAAATTGACGCTCTTGAGCACATGTCCATCTTCCCCCTAGTTCTTATAGGGATGGTGTCTTATGCTTATCCCTTAAGGTATGTACAATCCACGACTCTCCCCATGTTAACGATTGAGGTGTATTATGTTCACACTAGTCATAACTCATTTCAACATGGATTGAACGAAAAATTGCGTGAACATCGCCAACATAAATTAATCTCAATCTATCATTTTTTATGACAAGGACCCTGATGTTAAAGCAAATGATATGACACGTCGATTCCCAAAAAAATCAATGGGCCGACAATATCCACGCGATACGATAAAAAATCTCAAGCCAAATCATGAATTAGACGGAAAGCCTTAAGTCAAAACTAGTGGACAATGATCATCACTATCGTAGAAGCCCGCCAAATCACATATAACTTGATTTAAATAGCCAAATTGTCAAGTATCAATAGAATCGAGATTAGGGTTATTTCGTTTGGAGGACTGTTTCAAAGTCCAAGCACGAACGAGCGCCCGAGAAATACCGCGGTGTGCGTTAATGGAGTCAAAATGGGGTGTGCTCCTCTTCTTCTCAGCAAAAATTGCTCCGGACAGAATCATTCGAATCATTAAACGACGTGGACTGGCGGTCTGATTTCTGCGTACGGTTACTTGTGTAGACTAGATAAATTAATTTTATTAATGTTGGAGTGGAAAATGTCAGCATCGACTTGGTCTTCCTGTGGCTGCTGCCGAAAATGAGTGTCAAATTGGATTAGATAAATGTGCAGAGAATTTATGAATGAATGATCGGTCGTCCTTCCCTGCCCCTTTGATTGATTCCTTGCTTTGAAGGGCAGACTCCCCTTGATTAGCGGGCAATAACTAATGCGCAAGGACGACTCTGCGTCGAAACTCAAGAGGAGAATACCGTAATTGACCGAAGGAAATTTTTTTCTTTTTCATATTTCCTTCGGATTGTAACAAAAAAAATCCAAAAAAAAAATTATCCAAAAAATCATCAACTTATTATATTTTGACAAATTCAATTCTAATCATTTTATATGTGTTAATTCAATTCTAAATATTTTTATGTTTTGTCAATTGAGTTCATCCATCCAATTTTAATAAAAAAATCACTAATGTAGACGCTGACAGTGTCACGTAAGATAACCGGTGTTAATATGGACAATTTTTTTTTTTTATAAATTTCTTTCTTTCTTTTCCTTTTTTTTCCAAGTAAGTATGGCAATAGTCGTCGATCGACCCTCGCCAGTCACATGCAATGGTCGGGCAACCCTCACTAATCACAAGTGAGGGCCCGCAACCCTCATCGATCACTAGGCAAGGGCCACCACCCTCACTTGAGGTTGGTGAGGGCTTCGTGGCTGGCAAGGGTAGGCCAACGTCCCTCATAGGGCTTGGAAGAAGAAGAAAGAACGAAAAAGAAAAAAAAACCATAAAAATTACAAAAATTGTCCACATTAAGGCGATTGTGCGCGTAAAACTGGTCGACATCCGCATCAATAATTTCCAACTAAAATTAGCAAAATGTAAAACAAAAATTATTACTTAATTGATAAAATTAAAAGTTGAGAATTAAATTAACCAAAATATAATAAGGTTATGATTTTTGGACCATTTTTCCGAATTTTGATCATGCAATTATTTGTCCCCCCCTTCTCTCTCGCTTTGCGCACTATTGTTCTTACATTTTGTCAGATAAAATTTTATTATAGTAAGTCGTTGTCACTTAATAAATTGGGCGGACTGATGAATATATCTATACATGGATGCGCCTGAGAGGCTGTCTATTTTATTTTATTTTTGGGTCGGGTGAGGCTGTCTAGTTTGACATACACCAAATTAGTCATATTTAAATTTATTTTTCAACGAAAATGAGAGGACTTCTCAATATTTTATAAAAAACCTTTGAAATTTTTGAGGTGACGTATGGTGACATGAAGATTTTAAACAAATAATAATAATTAAGGTGTTCCGACATTATAATTCCATGTTTTTGTGTCTTCTATGGCTTCCATTAGGGGCATATATGGGCCAGCATAGGGCTCAAACAAGCCCAGAGGTCCATTTTGGGCTCTAAAGTGGTCTTTCAGTTCATTACCTTGTGGGCTCGTAGGTTTTCTATCCGACCCGAAATAGGAAACAGAATTTGGGCCTTTCGACATTTGATTTCTCCAGATTTAAGGATTTCGTTCCTCTGAAACTAGTGGATTTACGTCGTTGTATGGAGCAATGTACCTAGTCAACCACATGATGCAATAGGTGAATAATTGAACATCGCGACGCGATGTGATAAGGGGAGCCAAACATTAGTTACGCTCGAGAGTCTAATTGAGCTTGTTGTCACATATCCTGTCATCCAACAGCATAAAATTCGTACGACCAAAATTCATCGTTACGTGCATCATATTCATGGGCCGGAATACATTGAGCAACCCCCATCATCTTTCTTCCACAATAAATTGACAATTTTTGATAGAGAAATCTCCCAAATAAAAAGAAAAGGAAAAGGAAAGGAAAAAAATGGGTCACCATGCTCCACTCGCCATCCCTTTCTGACGATGCGTATGCAATCGAATTATTAAAGCACGCCGCACAAAATTCCAAAACTCGGTGTAATCCGATCGAAAGATCAGATGATGTCGACGCGGATCGAGAACTTGCCCCTCCGCGCAAGTTCATCCGCCTCGTCCATGAATTTCTCGGCACTGGACCCAAAATTCCACAACCTTTTCTTATCTTCTTGGTCAACTGTATGACTCATAATGAAACCGAGTGAAGTGGCTCTCTTGCTTCCGCACAATTTCATGGTAACTTACCTCTATAGTCTTATGTAATGAGGCGTACGAAAGCATGCGTCATTGGATCAGGTCAGATCGGACCAGAGGGGAAGGGAGAGAACATTATAAGCTCGATTCACGCTTGGATAGCCTTTGCTGATTGTATAGAAGGAGAGCATCATCATGAGATTAGAGGTGATCGGTATAAACGGTTTCCGCTGTAAAATCGGAAATTGCTCCCTAAAAATAGATTCCAAAAAATTGGAACTAGAAATTGCTAGTTAGTTCCAGCAATCCAGTTCCCAAGTGGGTCTACAAAAACAATCAAAATGTCTCAACTTCATAAGAGGCATGAAACTTGAGCAAGTGATGAGGTGGAAGGCAATCAAGAGCAAGAGTGCCAGAAGGAACAACAAGGGCAGAGGTGATCTAGAGTAAAAGTGGGAGGGATTGACAAGGCTGGAGGCCATCAAGAGAAAGAGTGAGAGATAGAGAGAGGTGAGGCCTCGAGATGAGTGATGTGAAAGATAGAGAAAGACTACATATAAATTAAAACTTTAAAAATTATATATGTATCGATCTGGTCCGGAAGGGTGAGTGAACAGTTCCACACGTTGGAACTAGTAACGTTTGAATATGGACCAGTTCCAAAAATTTAGAACTGGAAATCACATGTTGGTTATAACAGTCCAGTTTCCAGGTGAGTTCATGAAACTAGTCGAAATGTCCCCACTTCAAAGGGGCACGAGACTTAGAGCCAGCAACGAGGTCGAAGGTTGCAAGCAATCCAGAGCAAGAGTGATAGAGGGACCAACGAGGGATCCAGAGCAAGAGTGGGAGAGGGATTGATGAGGCTGAAGGCCACCGAGAGCGAGAGTGAGAGAGGAGGTGAGAAACGAAGAGAGACTATATATAAATTAAAACTTAAAAATTTTAAAAAAATATTATACATATGTACCGGTCAATCCAGATGAATGAATGGACAGCTCCACACTTAGAAATATGAATATGACCAATATTCACCGATTCCACATCAATTCCAATAAATTGGAATCCTGGTTCTAGGCCTGTCCAATCCGGTCCAAAGTGGTTCTCACCTCTTTTGCACACGCCTACGCAAGTGAGATTGTAGCAATGTACTCGGTGAATCGTATCTATAGTCCCAACAGATTCAACTCATAAGAAGAGAGCAGTGCGATCGAAACCATCGTGGGACAAGCGAGCACTCCGACATAAAAAAGCTAATGGGAAAACGCCGTGTTCTTGGGAGCGAGGTCTTCGGCCGAGAATATCGTGGAATCGGTGGTGGATGGTGGGCACGGGGCGGTCCACGGTGGTCCTGTTCTTGACCTCGGGGGAACCGCCCGCCGTGTTCGCGGGAGTCGGGAGTCAATCTTGCAGTTTCCACCGGGGCAGCTTCCGCGCAACTTTGCTGGTCTTGGTCGTGTTTGGCGTGCGTTGACCTCCCACTTTTCGGAACCTTCCCTGTTGACTCGAAAAGGATGGCGGGGGGGACAGGAAGGTAAATATGCGATCCCCCTTTTGGAGCTTCGGAGCGTCGCCCGGCTTTTACTGCCACAGTCAAATCCGCGTAAAAATCTAACGATGGTGTACCGATACACCTAATTTAAGGAACACTGACGAGCTTTTACTCCGGGGCTTTCTTATGTCCGGCGTGACCCCGAAAATCCGTTCACGTAACTGATTGCTCTGACATCTGGCCACGCGTGCGGTTGAAATCTTGTATGGGACGATGAGATTTCGACCGCCTACATGTCTAAATCCAAGAGTTGGGATGGACTATAGTTTAAGGATTAATATTACGAAAATTTTCAAATTTGTACACATAGATAAATTTATTACTAACTAATTTTTTAATTAGATTAATTTTTTTACAACAAAAAAAATCAAATTGATATACTTATGACAAATTACCTCAAACTAATTTTTTTTTATTATGAAAAGCCACAAACAGGGTAAAATATCAAATTAGTTACGCCTTTGACTCGTCATATGTCATCGACTTAACAATATGGCATTAAAATTTAACAAACTAACGGAATGTAAACTTATCACAAATGTATCAATTTGGGAGTTTTGATGGTCAAAAATTAGTTTAAGATAAATTTATTATGAACGTACTAATTTGAAATTTTTATAATAAAAAAATTAATTTGAGATAAATTTGTTATGGACGTACATATATATATATGCTAGGTAGATAATGGACAAATCTCCGCACCTTATGGAGACACACATATATGATAATCTGCAATAAAAAAATTAATTTGAGATAAATTTTTATTATAATTTGAGATTTTTGGTAATAAAAAATTAATTTGAGATAAATTTTATTATAGATGTATTACATATATATATGGTAGGCAGATAATGGACAAATCTCCGCTTCTTATGGACATGCACATATACAATAATCTGCCTCCCACTACCCGAGTTTATTAACAAGTGGTCGAGATAAGCATGATTTCGAGTTTGATTAAAAGCACTTCGGCCCACTACGGACATTGCCCCCCTCCTCTCTCTTAATCTCTTTTTTTCACGACCGACGTTAAATCGTACCCGAAAGTCATTGGAACAAGTTGGTCACGTCGACGTGCGCTTTCATCCTCCATTTTCTCCGCACACAAAATTCCACATTCAGGTTTTCGGGGTCGCATTATTTTCGCCACCTAACTCGTTATGCGCCCGCAATTGGAAAATGTCGAAATCACGTGAAGCAATAATTCTCCGGACCTCGTTCGAAATCTTATTCTTCACGCCGCAATCGATGGCTCTCGATGCCACCGAGCATCCTCGCGACGGGGCTGCGGAAGAAGTTATTATTGTCGCAAGAGTATGGCCGCCCGGTGTACATGAGCTTTGTCCATGCCTACCTAGAGGGAAGGATCCGCACGTGCTTTGATGCGTACAAGCACGTGCCGGAGAAAAGAATATGGGACCCGTGGGCGATGGAGAAACCCAACTTGTCCTTCCCTTTATATATTCTTGAAATTAAAATTCTGAGAATGAAATTCCAGAAGCGACAAGGTTGCAGTTTAGGAAAGAATCGTAGAATCTTTATTGAGGGAGATTTACGATGCTCTCTCTCGATCGAAAAAATATTATTATTCTTGATGCGAAATTACAGCACACGACGAATATAATTCTTGACCAAATGCGGATTCGGCCATATCGTCGTTCAATTTATTTTTTTTTTTATCAGTCTTTGTATTTTCGGCATTTTAATTATAGGGTAAGCGTGCACGCAAAAAGGAGAAAGTAGGATAATGTATAAGGATAAAAATAAATGGTCAAAGGTTCGATTGACTTGGCAAATAAGCGTGAAATTCGACCTGTGCATGAGAAGGGTGATCTCGATTTGAATTCGAAAAAAGGGGTTTGGGATTTTAGAATTCAAAGAGGGTTCGATCGATCGCTTTTGAAACTACAATTCATGTGTTTGTTCGATTTTGCGAAACCATAATGTATGTTAATGTGACCCGTACGGATTTGACGAAATTCTAGAGGTCGAAAGTGACTTTTAGATTTGGTTCGTACGTAGTAGAGACGTGACTCGAATTGGTCACGAGGGCCGGCTTTCTTCCTCCCAATCTTGTGACATGTCTAGATTAAGCCACTTAATGTATTGCTCACTTTGATCCATGTTATATCAAATCCTAACATACAAGCAAGTACTTTCTTGAAAAATCACCCGGTCCCAGTAGTCCTCTAACCCGAGCTTACTTAATAGTGGAGTTCTGAAGTAAAGTTTGCCGTTATGAATTAACTATAATTTTCATTTATATACATGTAATTTTATTATTGTTCTTCCTCAGTTCATTTTTACCCCATTGGCTGCTCTTTATCTAAACCCTCTAACCCTGGCTACCACTTCCCATCCTCCTCTGACCAAGTAGTTATAAATCCGGTCATAGTCGAACCATCCACGCTAGGCCAGAACTAGGACGCCCGAGGATTTATTCACAAGAATTTATTTCCCGAAAGATGCACCCGTCTTTATTTCCGTACTTAAATGATGGACTAGGAATAAAAAAAGTAGGTATGTCCGTGTCGATCTTGGGATCAATTGGATTCGCAGGTAACCAAAAGGGAGTGCTCAATTATAGAATGTAGCCGGAAGGCCACCAAATCCCTGAAGTTTCAAAGAACTTTCTGCTTCGCAAAAGCTTCCTTTTCACTCGAAAGATAGGATGGGGGAATCCTCGACGAAAAAGGCCACGCGAGGTAGGGCAGAGATCCGAAGCTGATTCATCATCGCTTAGGTAGCAAGGAATTGGACGACATCGACGCACAAGTTCGTCCCCCTCGCTCGTTGTTTTTGTCTCTAGATTCCGAAATCCCCGTAAGGACGGAATCGATCCGGCGGCTCTCGACCGATCGGAGCGGCATCTCGTACCGTTCTGTCGCCACGGGCCGATCGTGGCTCGCCCTCGCGCCGATCGATGAGGTCGAAATACGCCAAGAACACGTGGTTCTCGCATAAAGCGTGCCTCGGCCCCTCCGTTGTTTTGAAGACGATAACGATGTGGCCGGAAAGTTATTGCAACGTGCTAGCCCCGAGAATTCTGGGCCAGTTAATTTTCGCCTTCGCCGGCTGGGACCGAAGCCTTCGTCGCACGCACACGTGTCGGACAAACAGAAGAGGACAGAAGCGGCGTGATCAAAATTCAAAGCCGAGATGAGAATCGAACCAAGGTTTCCTTGCTTCTCCGGTGGCGGTTCCTATTTGCTAAGTGATCACATCATCATAGCGTAACAGCAGAAAGTCCCAAATTAGGAATTTTCTTCGAGCGTGCCATTCAATTTGTCCACTAAGTTTTCACTAAAAGCAGGCAAATTAGCTGACTATAAACCAACATTGCCAAACCTGATCTAAATGGGTTATAAGACAAGTTTTTCAATTTGCCCTTGTGATAGGAAATCGTCTTTCTTCGCGAATTATCTTTGTCCTTCTCTCATGTGTCTTCTCGATTTCAAAACGTCCACGCACATATAAAGAGCAAATGATTGTGACATTGTATTAGAATGTGGGACCATTACCAATGAGTGGAAGGAGATCATACACATAGAAATTGTACAGACGAGTGATGTTCGATACTTAATACCGATGAACCACGAACATATTATCTATTTATGTCGATCCTGTTCGAGAAACGCAATAAGAAAATTAAAACGACATAAGCGAGTCCGTAGGCAGGGCACGTTGGAAGGGAAACTTGGGATCGAAGGCAAGGATTAACAAAGCAAGCACAAAACATGTGAGCTACATGGGAAAATGAAGCCGAAGATCATCGGGCGAATGGAGAGCCACCACGTGGCTGTGAAGGCCCTGGTCACTGTCTTGAGAACCAAATATCGAGTATAATAATGATAAATATATAATTAAATTGTTGATTGGCCAATAATGAGAGGGAATATATGATTAAAGAATATGGGTGGTGGAATATCTGTATAATATACGAGATAAGACTGAGATAAAACCCACTCCGATACAGGGAAGAAAAGAGTATAGAAAAGGAGCGGAGATGAGGAGTTCCTTGCACCAAACGCATCTCTTGCAGGTTCGGGTTTGGACTGAGGCTCGGTTTAGACTTTGAGCAGATAAGAACGACCATTCCTGTCCCTCTCTCTCTCTCTCTCTCTCTTCTCTCTTTCTATCTTCCCCTTCTACAAGAACCCATTCTCTCTCTTTCTCTCTCTGTTTCTCTCACTAACACAACCCTCTAATTTGCTCTTTTAAGCTCTCCGAGAGAGCAAGGAACCATTCTGCACCTCCAAGCACGTCCCTCTCTCCTTCTTCTCTCCCGCTCTCTCCCTCTCTGTCTCTTGCTCTCTCTGCTGTTACGGTGAAAAACAGAGCGCTCTAATGCAGCATTTCAAGCTGGCGATCGAGAACCAGGACAGCGCTGTCTGGGAAATCAAGCCTAAGAACAGGCGAATCATGGTACGGGTTCGTTGCCTTTCTCTGCATTTCTCTCGTCCTTCGCGTTCTCGATGCGTCTTGTCATTTCGGGTTGTGATCAAAATCGCATCTTTTTGGGCTTCAAGAATGACGGCGTCCTCTGTCCTCAAACCCCCTGTTCTTCTCTGCTCTTGACTTTATCCTCTCGACCGTTTCTCAATTGCTTTTTTCGCGTTCCATTGAATGTTCGTCTGTTGCCGATTTCTCGCTGACCAATGGGGGAGTTTTGATGGATTGAAATGGGTATGACGGTCGTGCTCTGTTTTGGTTGTGCCTGAACAGGGCGGCGGAGGTCCCGACGAAGAAGACAACAATAGGTGGCCACAATGGTTGAAGCCTCTGCTCAAAGAGACCTTCTTCGTGCAATGCAAGATACACGCGGATTCTCACAAGAGCGAGTGCAACATGTATTGCTTGGATTGCGTCAATGGCCCTCTCTGCTCTCTCTGCCTCGCTTCTCACAAGGATCATCGCACAATACAGGTACCACAAATCATCTCCTAAAATTGTTCTCTATTCCGCTATTACAGATTCTGCTCCTTTATTAGTTTGAGCAGTACTATTTCATTCTTTCCAGTCAAACTTTCTTTATTTCACTTTTCTTGTTTATGGCAATGTGAATTTCCCCTGTTTTTGCCTTAGCCGTTTTCTCTATTTGGGTTCTGCAATTTCAACTTTAGCCAACTGTTTTTTTGAGGAAAAATAATTCAACAAGGGCCTGCTCTTCCTCAAAAAAGTAAACTTTCTGTTGTCGAATCCTCCTTGAGCATTGCATAGTCAATCTATCTTAAATAATCAATGTGTAGCTGAGAATGCCCAACATTGAAACCTCCCAAACCCATTCTCATAACCTCCGAGTTTCAGCTGAAATCGTAACGAACTCGTGATCTTTTGTGCGACATCAACAGATAAGGAGGTCGTCGTACCATGATGTGATCAGAGTCTCGGAGATACAGAAGGTATTGGACATCACAGGGGTTCAGACCTACATCATAAACAGCGCGAGGGTCGTCTTCTTGAACGAGCGGCCTCAGCCCAGGCCTGGCAAAGGCGTCACCAACACTTGCGAGGTGTGCGAGCGAAGCCTCCTCGATTCCTTCCGGTTCTGCTCTCTGGGCTGCAAGGTAATAATCTCGAGTCCCCTGTTGCTCTTTTCTCATTTCCTTCTCCTCTTCCCCATTTTTGCCCAATGATACGCTAGAAAAATCTCAACAAAAATTGGGAAGTAAAATGCGGTCATTACCCTGAATATTGAAGAAAACTGTGAGCACTTTTTTCTCCATTTTTCCAAATTTGTAAACTTCAACCACCACCAGTCGAAAGAAAGAAAACTTTGATGGTGGAAAGGAGAATTCTTTTAAAATATCAAGAACCGATTCTCTCGATGAGACTGATCAGTCGCGAGTCCCGCGACCAATCTTTGAGTAATGTGATGTCCAACCATATCGATCGATGTAAATTTCGCTCAAGAACTTTAATTAGGCGCGTCCACAAGTCAACAGTAATCACCCAATTGTCTGGTTTAACTATAAAGTTTGACTCCCCCCACAATTGCCCAAGCTTTAAGTCCCTGTCCTTATTCAAAGGTCATTTTCTTACTTTTCTTCCGGAATCATTTAATGAAATACTGCAATTGACGCGTTGTTTGGTTTCAAACTCCGTGAATGGACAGATTGTGGGGACATCGAAGAATTTCGTGAAGGAGAAGAGGAACCTCAAGAGGTCGTCAATGGTGTCTGACGACGACTCCGAAGACTCGTACAGCAGCAGCAGCCGCCCCGCTGGTGCCAGTGGCCGGCGCAGGGCGAGCAAGAAAGTCCAGAGCTTCAGCCCGTCGACGCCCCCTGCGACGGCCCCGAGTTTCCGGATTGCCAAGCGGAGGAAGGGGATTCCCCACCGATCCCCGACCGGGGGATTCGTCATAGAATATTAGCCCCACTGATGATGATGATGATGATCATAACTTTAGAAGGAACGTAGTCGGGCCCCCCTCTTGTCTTCGGTCGTTTTAACTTAAAGCCGTATGTATATAGAAGATGAAGGAAGCATGTCGAAAGACGGTAGAAAGTGCTGCAGGGAAACAGAAGCGAATAAGGAAATAAACGCCGGCGGCTGTAATGGCGAAGTGGTAAAAAAAAACTGTCGGATGAAGCAGGAAACATCATGTGATTATATATGGGTTTGCTTTCTTTTCTTTCGTTTCTGGTTGGTTTTTTAGAGTGGTAATGTGTAAAACATAAGTTTTGGCAGAAGATGTATATAAGAAGGTGGTTGTTGTGTAGGCGGAGGATGCGTACGCAGCTCCCCAGCAGTGAAGTACTAATGCAAAACAAAAACCAAAACGAAAAAGCTTGTGATTTTGTGCTGTGACATTGTAAATCCTGTAGCTTCCATTTTTAGAATCTTCCTGTTTTCTTTTTGCCCCCTCCCGAGGGAACGTCGCTGTTATAACTTCATGGTGGCCGGTGGCCGGTGGCAGGTGGCGCTGAGAGGCACCAGCCGCGGCGGGTCCCACGGCGGCCGGACGTGTGTAACGGGGGTGGGAGTGGGACAAAAAGGAAAAGGGTTGGCCGTCCGCTTGCTCTGCGTCTGTGGGGATGGGGCATGGCCATTGGCCGCCATAAAAAAAGCTCTGACAGGGGGAGGTGACTTCTGGAGTCTTGTGGCGTAAATGATTTTGCAGGTTGCAGCGGGTCAGAAACGGAATTTAAGCAGGTCCTTTCTGGGGGCAAACTCTTAGTACGTCGTGATCCGTATTTTCCTTGGAAAGATTGTATATCCCGGAAGAAAGAAAAGGAGGTGGAAATTCAGAGCGCATTTATTTTCGACACAACATTTGCTCAACTGCCTGTCAAATCTTAAGATATAATCTGACCTCTAAAGACTACCAAGTAACAGAGACTAAGTAACGTGTTACATGATGCGAGCCGCTATTTAAGATAGTGACCAAATAGGAAAAAGAACAATAATATCACAACCGATCAAGTGCATGAACATTTTCTATTCAATCAAGTGCTTTAACTATTCGAATATGGGTTAACGTGAGAACGCAGTTTACAAATTGCAATATTATGTGATTTTGCTGATGCAATTTACTCTACTTTTTTCCTGTCAGCGATTTACCTAGCAAAAATTAAGCCAATTATCGACTAACTTGTCTACCAAGTAAAAATTATGTCATCGCAATCTAAGTCTATTAGCTGATGAGCGGAGAAAACATGCCACTTTAAATGATCTTGGCCATTTGATACATCAAATACAGATCTATTGACATGACATCATTTAAGAAGTTACATTGGATTCTGATATAGACAGACAATGATTGTTTACCGGCCTAGGCGCCCAATTCGGCTTGTTCCATCCACGATTGCAAACGGAGACCTCACATCGAATCATCGGAAGAGTTAAGGTATTTAATCGAGCATAAAAATAAAATTACAAATTAACGGGCAAAATTTCGGCTCCTTCCAATCGTCTTCACCCCTAAAGAAGAGTAATTTTTCCCATTTGACCGACTCGAAGTGGGTAGACATGAAAATTGCAGGTCTAACATTAATGGTGCCAAGTGGAGTAGATCAAACATAAGTGAAGTATCTTTTTCCAAGGTCTTATCTCGTTCTTGCCCGGTTCATGGGCATTCACTTCTACCGACCTGTATCTGTCATGTCACCTTCGTTGCCCAAAACCACAAGAAGGCACGCTTTTTCTCGACACAAATCTCGTGCGAAGAAGTCATCTTTAATTTCGGACATGCGCCGAGGTAAACACGTTTGTCCTGGTTTTGGTGAGGAGCAGCATTCGACGCCCATACGAAACATGTGCTTCCTGACTGTTGTAGTTCACATCATCGATCGCGAGCCGCGAAAACCACGGCGTAGAAAGATTCTCTTTGGCTCTGAAATCGGTACGGTCCAATCATTTCCTCGGCGGAGTAAGGAAATTGGTAATTTTGGATAAATTATTTTTGGACTTTTCAATATTTGGAAGATGGAAAGATTGGTGGATATATGGAAAATGTTTTTTATATAGTGAAGACAATATTGAGAGAAATAACTTTTCGTTATGACAAGAATGAAATCTTTCTTTGGAATTGCCAAATAAATGAAAATTAATCATTTTTCTTAGACATAATTTTTGTGAAAAATATTTTACTTTATCATGATTTCATCAGTGAAACAAATACACCGATTATTTAGAATGAAAATCCGTGGCCAATTAACTTAATCAATCCATTTATTGGTTCTATTTAGACTATGAATCAACATTAGTAGCTTTTATCTATTGTTGATCTTGAAAACATGTTTGGCCTAATGTCCACCATCTAGTTGATCTAGATGGAAACAGCCACACACACAAAAAAAAAAAAAAAAAAATTTTCGGTGGAATTTTTATATTGCTCACTATTAACATGCCGTGTAAGTTGGGTAATTTTTTTCAATGCGGGGAGCTAGACATATTCATACCTTCACTTGTGACGAAAACTACCAGCAACGTTGACAATAGCACAATCCATATTTACTGGAAACTACCTTGGATCGTCTCGAGTTGCAAAATGGATAGAACCAAAATGTCTTGCTCCATCGCTTCAAAGAGTCATAGCTCTTAACCAATCATGTAAAAATCTACACATCGAGTCTTGACCCAATAATTGCATAGCCAGTTCAAATTTCACACCTTTTCCTTCGAACGTAATGATACCTCCATAGCACCACAGCACACGAGGAATCAAATTGCAACCGCATTTTGCACACTATCTACATTTATAAAAGTTAGGAGGAATACTCAAGTATCAAAATTCCAATGCGGCAATGCCCAATTCTAGGATTTCACTTTTTTCTTATGTGGAAGGTGGCCACAATGAGGAGAATCCCACTATGGAAAAAAGGAAAGTGGGGTTAGGATGTGGATCTCACTCCCATCCTCTATGTGCTTCTCAAGTTGTAACTTATCTCCTCCTTGGCTTTCTTATTCCAAAAATGTCATCATCCTCCACCTTTTTTTTTTTTTAATATAATTTTTATAATTTACTCCCAAATAAAATAGAAAAATAAATACCACCAATAAAAAATTGGGCATTTGCTCTGCGTTTTCCTGACCAATACGTGTACTCGATCATGGCCCTCTTTCTCCTTGATTCTGCGCCCTCCACCTGTCCACTTCCTCCAAATGTGGGGCGCGGCTTGGTCGACTTTGCCTACGCCGTGACGTAATTTTATTGGTTTCCGCATGCTGAAGTCTCCGATTATATGATGTCATGTGAACCCTAAAATAATAATAATAATAATAATAAAAGGCCGCACCTTTCACGCCCCTGGCGATCCATGGACCTTTCTTTAAGGTTTTCCTCAACGCCATGGAAGGCCACCAACATCTAACCTAATTTGCTATTCCTGTAGGGCAGCATTAAATTATGTTAGCAATGCCACATGAGGGGCCCTTCTCGAATCGCTCGAACTCGGCTCAACTTGCTCGTCTGCTCTCTCTCTTCCGATGGCGAAGGGTCGAATCCAATACAACCCGTCCTGATAAAGATCTTCCAAGGCCAGATGACGAGTGATTATTCAATGAATCCAACCAATGCGTAGGAATGTATGATTGAAATCTTGAAGTGACGAGCTTTACGTGATTATTATCAAATTGGATGGTCCGAACTCATTTCAGTACAGCTTGTAAGAGTCTCATGTTTTCAGCCGACCGACCTAGGTTGCGTTGTTAGGGCATGGCTGTCACATGAAGACAAAAGCATGATGTGAAGTGGGATAAGTATGAACCGGAAAGGGCACCAGCCACTTTATATAGACTATTGCCAAAGCGGAGGTAAAATCTTTCTGGTGACGCCAAGCTCAGTTCAACTCTCTCTCTCTCTCTCTCTCTCTCTCTCTCTCTCTGGCCGCCGCCCACCTTGACACATTTTCCTTTTCCTCCCACCATTAAAGACGAAACGATCAGTTGCTGTAAAGCCCCCCCGACTTGGCGGGGCCTGCTTGGACATGATGTTTGCTTCCTTGGATTACGTATGAATAATAAAGAGGGAAAGGGGGAAAGATGGAAAGAAGAAAAGGTTGAGTGAGAGGATCAGAACAAGGGGGGGCATCCACCATGATTGTTGCCGGGATCGCTTTCGGTTCTGTATCGTGCAGTACCGTCTTGACCCGACTTAGAAGAGATATTTTTGAAGGGAGGCGGCCTATGGCTAATCGCTATTTGATTGACCCACCTCTCGGTTCGAGTGCCCGGTCGAGGGAACACGTCGACATGGTTCGGGGAATGCATCGTCCCGATCCGGGAAGGCGAGCGCTGGAGCCAGGGATGGAGGATCCGCAAGAAATCGTTTTCTCTCGTGACGTAAACCGAGACGTTATGTGACTCTCGCAGTACTTTTGGTCTTTGAAGTTGAACCGCAAGCCGATAGGAGGTGTCATGAATTGACTAATCCAGAAGAGCCGGGGGACGAATTTGAAACTGGGGGTGTTGTCCAACAAAGAATTCGTTCCTTCGTGAATGTTCTTGGGGTTGTGCGAGTTCGTCCCGAAGTAGAAAGCCCGTCGTTCCCTCTAAAAAAATTCCAAATAAAGAGCTGAAGTCTGAGTTAAACTCGTTGTCAAAAGTCGAAATCATAAATTCAAACGTGAAATCGGTGTTGCCATGGGAGGAAAGTGAAAGCCTTTCATCGTGCAACCGTACATGAGTAGAACCCGAGAGACATCTAATCGAAAAAGATTATGATCACTAGAATGACGCCAAACACACGCCTTTTGGAAAGCGGAAATGGTCCTTTGCTAAGGGGAAAAGAGCTGCACGGCCCTTGAGAAATCGCCTTTAGCGAGGCCATCTAAGGATTAATGCTTTCGGAAAGGGGGCATCGTTTTCAGCCTCATTCGTATAGGCAAAGATGGCACGGACCACTTGCACATTCTATGAATTGCAGATACAAGGAGGCAGTTGTGTACAAGGGCATGGGACACGTGGGACTTTCGGGGATCTTGCGTGCTGTGCTTAACCACAAAACGGAAGCACTCTCAGACAAACCGAAAAGTTAGATCGAGAAGCTCTATCGATGATATGATGGACAAAATTAATGTACAAACTTGATACAATGCACCTGAATTTTTTAGCGATACTTCTCTTTTCTTGAACCCTGATTAGGTGGTTCATGATAAGATGAGTCGTGTTGATGCGGGTGATTCGATTTGGAGTCATCATTTGTACCTGTATCGATCCAACAGTCATATTTTGAGCTTATCCATCCTAACTATACAACGAATGAAGAGCCACTTAGCTAAGTGCCCATCAATTCTGGTACGTCATTGTCTCTTTCTTGAGTCCTTAAGATATTTTGAGATGCTAGGCACCAAATTCCAACTCGAGAGAATTCATTGCCGCTTGCAAGATTCTAAATATGATTTTGGTGGGTCTGTCTTGTATTTGACCGTTCCAAGATCATTGTCGACCGTTACATCTGTTTCCTTTGGTTTGCCAGAAATTAACTATTAAAAAAAAAATCTCTTTTTCTTTTTTTCTAGGATTAGAATCGCTTAGAAGGATGAGTCACCGAGAATTCTTTTCGTAGTCAATGAAAAATCTGTGACTTAACTTAGGAAGATAACATCAATTTTTAATTATCAAATTATTTTCAGAACACAATTGGAACCCTACAGCTTGAGCTAAGATTCATGCAGTCGACCCAAGTCCTTGACGCCTAAATCTAGGACAGTGATTGCATTTGAGACACTTTCTCAAATGCGTGTCTTATAATTTTCTCATAACATGACAAAATGACTGTCGTATTGAGTACAATATAAAACAATACATACAGAAAAATAACTTTTCTTGAAAATAAGCTCCTATAAAGATATTTTTCAATACAGTTTATTTTTGTGAAACAGACAGGCATAGCTCTAGCCTATCTTCCCCCTCTTCTGTTTCTTTAGCTTGGGTGCTCATTTCTGCTTCCATCACTTGAGGATTTTCTCATCATTGGCTTCTAATTGGTGACTCCAATGTTCAGCAATCGCCTGAGGATTTCTTTCTTCTTCTTTTTTGGTACTAATCTTTTGGGCCTTAAGAGGCGCCGCTTATGTTGGGCTTTAGCCCATATTTGTCCATGAGCTTATAAAGGGAGTTTCAATGGGCTTTTTGCACTCGTTTACGGTCCAAATTCTGGTGTTTTGGGTTTATGTGTGAAGATTGAATTCACATTGGACTTCCTCTCTCTAAGCCATTTAGCCTGTCAAGGTGCTCTTTTGGAAAAATCGAATTGGATTCGGCCCAAAATCACGGATTCTGAAATTGCGCATTTTGTTGGCTTTATTATATAAACTCATATTGGTATCAACAGATTCATTTGCTCAAAATACCAACAAAGGTAAAATTCTGCTAGATTTCGAGCCTTGACATACGAAAGGTTCCTGAACAGAAATACTAGAGGTTCATCAACTATTACAAAATGTTCAAAAAAAGTCACCTAACTTTTTTTATGTGCAATAGAATCCTTAAATTATAAGCTTTTCGTTCGAATTCACCCTCCTGTTAAATGCCGACCATTAAATATTGATGTGGCCATTAAATGTCAATCTATCATTTTTTACACGGTACATCGTCAGTGCCATATTAACAAAACAAATACACTTTCTATTTGGAAAACAAAAAATTTAAAAAAGAAAATAAAAGATTAGAAAATCTTAGGTTGCGTTTGATCGTCGGGATTTCTAGACAGGATTTGACTGGATATGATACGATTAGAAATCCAGAAACTTCTTCATATCCTATCCACTATTTGGTGAGCTACGGATTTAAAGTAGGATATTCTCATATCCTATCCTATTCACCGTTTGGTGAACTACGAATATAAAGTCCGACGTTTTCATTAACAATTATATTCTTGAAAAAAAAGTTAGGAACGCACAAACTAACATATTAGATTATAACAAAATCATCCAAACGAAATATTTTTTTCAAATCAACAGATTCTCATAAAATCAATCCATGATTATACATTATATGCAAAATGCATAAAGAATCAAAAAGTGATATTGCGTATGCTAATATGATATGAGTCAATTAAGACTAACACAAGAGCATTATAAAATATGAATGGATAAGAAGCCAATCATTCGTCGATACCGAGCCACCGGCATAGTTCTTTATGTGCAATCTTCTTAGTAAGTTGCACAAGGAAAAATATATATTCAAATTAACATTGCACATATTACCGAGCCAGTAGACAACAAGATATGAGAAATGATTTTATACATTCAGAATAAAAATATATGTAATGTTCGCAATAAGTTGCACAAGGAAAAGTAACAAAAAGTTTAACTACAATCATGAGATCTGTTTTTAAGATTTTGTGGATGAAAAGTCTATCCTGGAAAGTAGTTAAAGCACTACCAGAGCTCCGTCAACAAACATATCGAGGAACAATGCATTATTGAATTTAACCACTATCTGAGACAAACTTCAACATGATAAACGCAACACACTCTCAAAGGTCTTGAACAAGACTCAGTATGACTATGGAGGGATTACACAAGAAATAACACCTTAAAAAAACATATGCTTCCAATAAACAACAAAAAGAACATTGTTTGATGTTCCAAATTTGTTGCGACTCATCACTGTTCATTTTCTTCTCTCATCTCTTGGAGAAGTAGTTCCACAAATGCCTTCCTATTATCTCCTTGAAATCTAAAAAAAAAAAAAAGATGAATATTCTTAGGATCCTTCACAAATTTTCAACAGAATTTTATTCTACCCATTGTACCTAGAGGCATTTATAGAAACTGCTCATTAATTTTTCGCTTCTCATTATCCAAATCCTTAGCATGTCCAATATGGCTAGCGATCATCTCCATCCTCTCGTTTGCTTTTTCCAAGAACTAGCCAAAGGTTCCTCTTATCTCAACTAACCCAGCAGCCCATTTGTCACTTGCGTTAGCCCTTTTTCTTCTTGAAGAATCAAAAGAAGATGATAATGGCGGTAAATTTTGACTTACACTATTAGTTGCCACATCGTCGTTATTTTCACCTTCTTTATGATCTACACAACATGAGCTTTTGAAGGGTCTTCATCGAGATTTCCCTTGGCACGATCTTTTCCAAATACGATTGCTAGTCGATCATACTGAGGGAAAGACTTCCCTATCAAAGAAGCAGCTCCTAGATATACCTACAAAGAAAATATATTATTTTCTAAAATACGAAACAATTTTAAGAAGAAACAAATGAGAAGAAGTGACACAAATCTTGCAATATTTTTACCAATTATCTTCCAAATGAATATCAATACAATGCTTTTCACGATCCCACCCAAAGTCACTTTGATCCTTCAAATACAACTTTGTCAAGTTTTTCATCTTCAACTCTATATGAGGATTATCCTTAAAATCGAAACTAGGGAATTTTTCTTCAAACCACTTCTCTAATATAATCATGTAACCACTTTTGAAGCCGTTATCGGCTTTCATTCCTCGTGCAACTAGTTCTTCAAGACAATCTAAAAGTGCATTTTCTTCATCTATTGTCCATACACGCAGTCTCTCTTTGTTCCTCTTCCTTGAGTTTGATGAAATCACTATCATCCATTCCTAAACATCTCGTTTAAATTTTAGAAAATTTAATGATAGAAAGTAGCACGATAGAGAAAATATAATGATAGAAACAACATAGTACTAAATATTTAAAATGATGAAGCCATAAAACAAACACTAGCCATGGAAAATACGTCTCAATAATGAGAAACCAGCATGATATTACACATGTCTAATAGAAAGAGAGAAATAAAAACATAATACAACACAAGTCTTGTTACAATGGGAAACAAATGAATTTTTTAAATCATATCAAATCATACAACTCTTCATTGTCCTCGACTTGCATTCCACTGATTAAACATTTGTATTGCCAAATTTTGCCTCCACGTCGTCCGATGATCTAATGGTTCGACAACATCAATTGTTTTCACATATTCAATAGTGTTAGCAACTTCATCTACTTGTGCCTAGATTGGATCAATAGCCATTTCTCTTCTTATCAAGTTGTGTAAAAGGCAACAAGCTAGGCAACAAGCTATGATTATTTGACCTTGTGTTCTAATTGGATAAAAAGATGGACTCCTAAGAATAGCCATCTTAACTTAAGTAGACCAAAGCATCTTTTTATAACATTTCTGGCTTGAGAACGCTTCATGTCGAAGTACTCCTCAAGAAATTTGATGTATAACCTTCTGTCCATTTGGATAGGTGGTGTTGAGTACCACTATAAGGAGCAAGAAAGCCCTCCCTATTTGTGTATCCAGCATCTACAAGATAATAATTACCTAATAACAAATGATAACGTTATTAATTGTCTTAGAATCGTCAAAACCTACATGACAAAGAATGTAACATATTGATAAAGGCTTATCTTACCAACAGGAATCTTCAAACCATCTCGAAGTACTCTAGAATCCGCTGCTGAGCCTTCCCATCTCGGTAAAACATAAACAAATCTCATGTCATGTGAGCAAACTCCTAACATATTGGTTGCTATCTCACCCTTTTATTTTAGTACCTTGGTTTCTCAACCTCCGGAACATTTACCCTAGTGTATGTTCCATCTAATGCTCCTAAGCAACCCTAAAAACATGAAATTAATGAAATAATTTTATCTTTAAAGTATTAAATTAATCCATCTAATAGCTTAATAAACATATCTTAAATCATTTTCATCTCTCGTCAGTACATTCCTCTAGAACTGGTTTTGGTGAGACAAGAAGCACACTATGCATTCTTATCATTGTTCTTAAAACTAAGTTAAAATACCTACTTAATATTTCCCCAGACCTCATAAATCTAAATTTAATGACACGATTTTTCACATAATGGGCAAGTAAATGTAAGAACGTTGCCATTTGTTCTTCAATAGTCACAAGTCCATCTTCTTTTAACCCACCAATTGTACGTGCAAACTCGCATAGTAAAGTAAATGTACATCTATCCATTCTAGGTTGCTCCACACAATTCAAGTCATTGTTGTTAATGAGGTGATCAAGGTGATCTAAACAAGCTTGTCTTCTAACAAATGTGCAATCCTTCAATATATGATTACGGTTGTACCTTTCAGCAACAATGGACACCACAATCATATACATCATACACAAAAGCAACATTTGTAGATTCATCTCCTCTAATATCAGAATGTTAAAAATTTCCTCTCTATCATTATGATCCTTTTCTAATGAGGAAAAAAAAAAGTAGGCAAGTGCAAATTCCACAGATTATATGATAGCAAAATCATCCAATAAAATATCTTTTTCAAATCAACTTACAGTACTTTAAATTTAAAATGACAAAACCATAATTCAAACATTATTATATTGAAAAAGAAAAAGATCAGGAGCGGTGACATTTTATTCATCAATCCTACTCCACTAACAGAATCCATATTTTCATACGCCTTGAATTAGTGTAGATGCAACTAATTGGATTAGAGCAATGACATCGAGCTACCACTTGCAAATCCTATTATGGCCTCTCTCCAAAGAAAAAAAAATGGTCCATCATAAGTTTTCTTTTGTATACAGGAAACAAATGTGATGACTTGCATGAGCTGAGAGGAATGATGCTAGCAGAAAATCAGGAGCTAGTTCATTCAGAATTCTTTATTTTGGTGGGAATTTCACTTTGCATCATCAAGTTTTGAAAAAAGCCACGTTACATACTCCACCTTAAACTAATGAATGGGAAGAGATTATCCCAAAATAGAGGAAGCGGGATCAAATACATCGCCCCAAAATAATGTGAAAATTAGGAATCCTAGATCAATTACATAACAACTCCTATGGTCAAAAAGGATTTTCTAAATTAATGCAATTGGGCAAAATTTAATGCACCGCACAACAGCTTATAAGTTCCTTCAATGAAATGGATCAAATCACTACCCTTGAACTGGTTGCCTATGCATTTTCAATTCAAGACCCGAAAGTCAATGCCCTTGTCTACCTAATTCATTCAAGTCGGACTGAAGAGATAATACGACCATAAGCACCCCAACCACCACCCTCAAATGCAAAAAAGGGGAAAAAGGAAAAAAAAAAAGCCCTAATGACCAACAATTTTTAAAATCTTGAGTGTGATTGTGCCAGGTTGTAATTCAAGTAGAACATGCAATTTGGGATGTTACCACGAAAAGAAGGTGAGAATGCACCACTTTAAACTACAAACGACCAAAGTGACTTCACTACTGCATAGCTCGATGGCAAACTGTAAGTTGGAATTGCTTAGAGTGGAAGAAAATATAGGATAGGAAAGCCAATCACCAGAATAATTGCCATCCTCTACAATTTTTCGTTATTGCTCACCATGAAAATAGGCGCCACAAATGCATAATTACAATTCGGACTACTAAGATTTCACTTCCAAGAACAAGTTCTCCTATCAACCAGCAAAAAAGCCAATAGAACTGCAATTATGACCTACGTAAGCCCAAAACAGATAGGAAGTAGGAAAACAATCCACAGCCAACCTCAAGGCTATTGTAGAAGTCAATGTTAAAGAGAGAGAGAACATGATTATTTACCTTCGCAAATTCGTTGCTTTCCTAAAATTTCTATGTGAACAGGTAGCAAGGCTTTTACGTCAATACTTTGAAAATGGAGGAGTCGGGGTTGTCTAGGCAAATGGAGGAGAAAGAAAAGAAAAAGACGCGCGGACCCCTAAAGTGTCATTACTTGGCAAAAAGGAACAAAGTGCCATAACTTACGAAAGTGACACTTAAGTGCCAAAATTGGAGAGAAATTGATCACTTAAGTGTCACTTCGGCCAAAATCCAGCCAAAACGCCGACATGTCAATATTCCGGCGAAGCGAGTGTAAAAAAGGCGTCGTTTTGGTGTTGACGTGGTAAAAAATTTAATATAAAAATTAATTAAATTTAATTTAAAACTAAATTTATTTAAAACATTTAAAAATTTTAATTTAAAATTTTAGAAAAATTTAAAAAAATAAGAAAAGGGGGAGGTGGCCGGCCCCTAGCTAGGGCTCGGCCAACCCGGCCGCCGCCTCCCCCTTTTCTTTTTTTCTTTTTATTTTTAAATGTTTTAAATAAATTTAATTATTTTTTATATTTTTTTACCACATTGCACCAAAACGACGTCGTTTTTGCATTATTTGGCCACGTTAGCGTTTTGCCTGGATTTTGGCTAGAATGACACTTAAATGTCACTTTCGTAAGTTATGACACTTAAGTGTCCCTTTCTGTCAAGTTATGGCACTTGAAGCGTTTTTTTGCCAAAAGAAAAGTATAGGGTTTTATGTTTCAGATAAAAGAAATCCTATCTGACCTTATCCCACCTTCCCTCGGATTTTTTTTTATCCAGGCTATATTTCTTTTATATCCGACCTTATCCTGTCCTAAACGGTTACCAAATATGGGATATGATAAAACATATTCTATTCTAGCTTT
Source organism: Eucalyptus tenuipes (assembly GCA_014182365.1). Lineage (NCBI taxonomy): Eukaryota > Viridiplantae > Streptophyta > Magnoliopsida > Myrtales > Myrtaceae > Eucalyptus > Eucalyptus tenuipes. The sequence continues at coordinate 24,752,565 of CM024540.1, read as the reverse complement.
TATTCGGTTGACCAAACACAACCTTAAGGTTCAAGCATGGGAAGCTGTAATTGAGGGGCTAACGTCCCTCCCAAACTTGGGTAAAATCCTCTGCCACCTTCGCGCTGAACAAGAAAAGAGCGACAGGGGTAGAACTTATGAGAATCTATTCGATTTTAGGTTCCAAGGTATGTAGAATAGATCCCAAGTTTCAAAAATTGGAGAATCTATTTCAACGGGTAAATTTTAGGTTTTAGATTGATGAAACCTATAACCTGAAATCGATAACTTGTAATCTAGAACTTAGAAAAAGTTTTTATATTTTTCTTGGTCTATATCTTTGCGTGATCCTATAGTATTCCATTCATTCGATGATAAGTATATAATCTAAAAGCACTAGTCTAAATTTCCATTTATGACTGAGACTTTTATTTTATCAATGTTTCATATTTTTAATGTGTTTAAATATAAGTTATGATCAATGAATTATGACGTAATAAAAGAATTAGGGAAATGAATTGGATATCGAATTTATACATGATCATATCGATGTGGTCTATGATGTGAATAATAATATTATGAGATTTCATGGATAGAGCAATGGAACAAATATTACAACCATATTTGCGTTAGTTAAACACTCTTCGATGGTTACCGACCTCCAATTACATATCGTGATCTTGCACAATGTTTAGCCTCACTATTTCAATTTGTTATGAATTGATCATGCAATTGTTAAGGGCTAAAACTCATCCTTACGACAACTCATCACAAACAAGTACCTAACAAGTATACAAAGACAAACACGTGAGAAAGTCCATGTCGATTGAGAGTCCATGTTAGACTTAGGGTGTGCATGACAATGCTTCTTGGCTGGGGGAGAGTTTTTTTTTTTTTTTTTTTTTTTTTTTTTTTTAGAAATAGTTCTTTTCTATTTCTATTCTTGAGAACAATTTATGAGTAAAAAAACGCGTTTGATAACTGCACAAAATTTCTACTCTTGGAATAGAAAAAGAATAGAAATGCATTTGGTAACGTAATAGTTTCTTTTATGTATTTATTCGTTTTTTATTCTTGCGGGTGGCGGCGGCGGCGGCGGGCCGCGGTAGGCGTCCGACGGCGTCGGCGTCCGGTGGCCGGTGGTCGGCGGTGGCTCTAGGCAATTGGAGGTAGCCGCGCCAAGAGAGAGGAATAAAATAAAAATAAAAAGAAAATCAGTTTATTTCTAGAAATTGTTCCCGGAACAAGAAACAACTTTTTTTTTGTTTCTTGTTTCTCGCTCCAAATCTATCCCCTGGCTAACTTTCTATTATGGGGAATAAAAACAACTTTGCGTTACTGAATAGGTTTTACATTTTTTTTTGTTTTAAACAAAAGAACGAAATTGCTGCCTTATTCTCTTCTTGACTCCAAAAGTCCCTCTTCTAACTATCGACCGACGGCGGGCTTTCGGCGGCCGGTGGGTGGGCGACCGGTGGGCAGCGGGCGGGCAAGCGGCGGGCAATGACAAAAGTGAACAATGAGAAGAATTTGTGTTTCTTATTTTTGTTCTAGAAAAAAAAAAAACTAAAAATTTTAATTTCTAATTTCTTATTTCTTTTTCAAACTTATTTCTAGAGTAAAAATGTATTCTAGAGACGAGAAAAATAAAATTGTGTTCTAAAACTGATTTTTGTTTTCAAACCAACTCCCATAAATAAAAAAATAATAAAAATATAAAAACTGAATTGTTATCATGTGCATCCTTAGCGGTAAGTGAAGTTGCTAGGCCCACAACCTCGGCTCTCTTTTTCTCTCTCTACGGACCCAATTGCCAAAAAAACAATATCGAGGGGCCTGATTGAACAACTTTGTAATGTTTCGGGTCATCCAATCATTCAATCGGATCCGGATCGGAGCGACCGCCTGAAACCGGGCCCGCCGCCGCATAAACCAGCGAAAGAATCGAACTTGTCGACGACGACGACGACGACGACGATGACTCAGCTTCAAAATATCTCTCTCGATCCCGCTCCTTATCCTCTTTCTCCTCCTCTCCAAGCCGCTGGCAATGGCGACCCTCGAGACCGCGCTCTCCATCTTCTCCGGAGGATCGTCGTCGTCGTCATCGTCTCCTCTCCACTCCCGCTCCCCTGCGCGCGCCAAGCCGCCGCCGGGTTCCCTCAAGCTTCGGTTTTCTCCGGCGACTCCTCCTCCGCGGCCGTCGAGCTCGCTTCGCGGGCGGCTTCTTCTTCGTCTTCTTCTTCGCGTGCCTCGCGACGAGCGAGCCGGGAAACCATGCCTCGGGCCGTGCTTCGCGGTCCAAGAAATGGCGGCCGAGAGCGAGGCCGAGGCCGAGGCCGACGACGAAACCCAGGAGCAGAACATCAAGAAGAAGCTCTACGTGGTCAATTTGCCCTGGTCGCTCTCCGTCGTCGACATCAAGAACCTGTTTGGCCAGTGTGGCACTGTCAAAGACGTCGAGGTTTTACTTTTCTTTTTGTTCTTTTCGTTCAACTGTCATCTCTATTTGTCTGTAGAATTGTTCTTGTTCTTCTTTTTTCGGTTTGAAACTGAACTGGAGTAGGTCTGCGTTTCAGATTATAAAGCAGAAGACTGGGAGAAGCAGAGGGTATGCTTTCGTGACAATGTCTTCAGGGGAAGAAGCTCAGGCTGTCGTTGAGAAATTCGATTCATTTGTGAGTTGTTGCGACGTTTTTGGTCTTTAGCTTGACCATGTTGCGATTCCTCTGATGTGAAGCTTCTCTTTGTATATGCACTCATACCCTCTTAGTAATTTTGCCTGTGAAACCTGAGAAATGACTTTGAATTGAGAAGATCACTGCGCGGTCGAGGAGTTTCCTTGAAGATAATGGATGCAGATCATGTTTTCGGTATAATGTGCACTATTCTTGTTATGTTGAGGTGACCTGATCAATTCTATGAGCGTGTTTTCAGCTATAATTTGCACCCTGCTTGTGTTGTGTTCAGCTATAGATTGCATTGGTCTTTAAATCAGATAGCTGCAAACTGAATAGTCACCTCGTGAAGAAAAGTCGCCTCCTTTTGAATTTAGTTTCACACATCGTAAGTTCACTTCCTTATATTGGATGTGTCGATGCAGGAAGTCTCTGGGAGGATTATCAGAGTAGAGTTTGCAAAGAGATTTAGGAGACCTCCTCCTCCGCCTCCACCTAATGCTCCCCCTGCTAAGGAGACCCGTCACAAGCTTTATGTGTCTAATCTAGCTTGGAAAGCTAGATCGACCCATCTTCGAGAATTGTTTTCGGAGAACTTTAATCCCGTGTCGAGTAGAGTGGTTTTCGAAAGCCCTTCTGGTAGATCTGCCGGCTATGGATTTGTGTCGTTTGCCACAAGGGAGGAAGCTGAGGCAGCAATTTCTGCATTGGATGGAAAGGTAATTTGTGAGCAAAATATTTGAATAGTATGGTTTGCTAATTGTTGTCTATGTGCGATAGTGCACTTCATAACAGCATCAACTGGTCCACTTGGGCATCATATTCATGGAAGCTGCTTTATATAGTAATCATTGTTCCTTGAAATGTCATTTAAGTGCATTCTGTAAGTAACTAATTAGATGTATGTGGTAAATAATCTACTCATGACCAGAAAGATATGCTCCTCAAATTTGTCCTTAGACTTCGCCAGAAATGGAATATCAAGTAAATATACCAAGTCGTCCCAGGAGAGTAGGGTAGATATAAAAGACTATGCCTTTCCTGAGGACATTCGCCTGCTGTATTGCATGTAAAACTACTCATGAGCATACCACCAGGTTTATAATGATTTTTTATCTGACCATAACTGAGGGCAGTGAACTGATATCTGAGACCATAGTAGTGTCTTGATATTGAAATGTGGATGATTTGTAACATTAAAGAGCATTTAACTTAGTAACTGAAAGGCCAGTTTATCTGGATTTTGTGTCCTTCCAGTCTTTGCTGGAGATAGAAAATAAATGAACGTGCCATTTTTTTTCCCTTTTGTATTTTTTGTTTTATGAACTCTTTATATGATAGATCACGCCTGTTGCTTTAGCCATTGTCCCACCGGATTAGCTCGGTGTCTGCTCATATAGTCATAAGCGTATGAACAAGTGAATAGCATGTAAAGATTCAGGCATACATAGATGATGTTAACCAGTTCCCTAAGTAATGTTGGCTGTTCTTTTGATCTGGACTTATGATATGAACTCTTTCCTCTGGCAGGAATTGATGGGTCGTCCACTTCGTCTAAAATTTAGTGAAAGGAATCCTGCCGAATCTGAAAGTGGAAATGAAGGGGAGGGAACTTCCGAGGGTCAGCCCAATAGCTCATGAACTGCTTTGCTGATGTGACATTCAAAGATCATCAACCTGCAAGCTCTATTTACATCTCTTGCGAATATAGGACAGAATTTCCTTCGTCTGTGCATTTTATAGACTCGTCCAATCTTGTATGGAAATGTTGCTCAGAGAAGTTGTGATTCTTTAGTGTTTCCTACTTTCTTTTGCTTACTTTAACAACTTAAGCTGGGATCAGGGCGGTGCAGATTCCTCTATTCTAGACCGCAGTTGTTTGTAAATCACATGAATTTTGGTTCTTCGATGTAAGGAGATCCCGTATGCTGGAACCTGGCCATCTTTTTAGTCAGTGTAGATTTGTCAGCAATTTTGACATTCTAATGGAATCATCTTTGCTCGAATGTTTTAATCTTGCAGTGATTACTTGTTCCTTCGGAATTATTGGAGAAGTGCCCTAGGAAAATTTTGTTTTATGAGGCAATTTGTCTCGTCCTAAGGCAATCGCACCGAATAATCAAAGTTCCTTTCGGATCTCCTTTAATGACAGGATAAGATTAGATAGCAGTGAAATCAAATAGACAATATGAGGTGCAGAAGTTGAATGGTTGAGATGTAGGACTGCAATAAAGTACAGATGGATCCAAAGCTGGCTTTCATTGTCGCATGCATCCTCTATCCATTGTCTCATGCGTCTTCTTTTTTCCTACCCCTACTTTTTGACAATTTGGTTGAATTATTTTCCTGATTCATGGTTTCTGTTCCGTGAGCTAAATTAACATAATAAATTTCATGTCATCATTCTAATCAATACTGACTTTTATTTATAGCCATTTGAATTTTATTGTGTGTTTATCCTTTTAGTGAACCTCTTATGTAGACATATTTTGATGTCACAAACTTCTCCTTTCTTCCTGCTCTCTCCTTTGTTTAGCCACTTTGATCCCATACTTGTTGATTGATGAGGTGGAACCCTTATCTGCTACTGTAATCCTAATAATTTCATGTACTTGTTCGGCATCCCTTTAATTTCAATCGTCTTATGCTAGTAATGGTTATTTATTGTTTGGTGAACACTGGTTTGTTGTTGCCAGATATAATTTTTTTGTGCAGAGAGACTCGAATTTACATGCACAGATATGTCGGTTTGCTTTTAGGTTATGAACTGAGGTTGGATCTCGTGTCATGGTGGCAATCGCAATCAACCACAGTGTCACTTCTTGATTAATACACAGATTTCTTCTTTCGCTGATCCTTGTAATTGCGAAAATTGTGCGCCGGTATTCCGGGAAAAAACAAAGCATCGAAAATTTTCGAATGGTTGATGGGGTGTGGGTTGCATGCCATTATGCAATTCCATGGACATCAGAGAATCAAAATGAATTTTTGTTTCCTCTGAGCTGGAGCTTCTGTCAGGCATTGGGATTTGAATGTACTTCTGCAAAAGAATGAGCACAGTAGCGCTGCTTCTCACTGTTCATCTTGCATTCCCAGGAGGCACATAAAAGAGCACAATTTTTTAGGGTTTCCGTTCCTTGGAGAACCGAAAAAGCAGTGTTGGCGACCACACCGACGACTTTATCAAGCTTGCTGTTGACTGATTATAGAAGAGTTTTTCCACTTTATCTGGCGCTTTGCTTTGATTCGCTTTGACTAAAACTTTTTCTTTGCTTGCCAAGATGTTGTCTGCTCTCTGGTGATTTCTCTTGTTAAAATGGCTATAGGGGGGGCCTTGATGGTCAAGACATATACCCACTTTTTTCTGTGGCTTTCGTCAATTTCAAGTTTGATAGCGTCTGCAAATCCCGCTGCCTTGGCTTCCTACAGTTGTTCAGACCTGGTCCCAAAAGCCAAATCTTGGAGTTGGGGCATGAGGGTATCAATCACTGGGATGAGTAGTGTTGCCTTTCACGAGTTTTTGTGTGGACCTAGGCTTCGATTATCACCATTCGATGCATGTGAATCCGATACAATTAACTACTTTGAATATGATGAGTCTCGTGTGAGGCCATACGATCTAGTAATTTAAGTGTGCTAGGCATGTGTAAGCAATAGCTTTTTACATTTTAAGTCTTTGTACGTCTGCCAACCCAAACATCCTTGTCTTACGAAAGTGACGAAACTACAGTACAAATGCACAGAAATAGGAGATGGAATCTGTTAAGACTATAGTTGTTCTGTTGATATTTTTTTTATCAGATATTTATTTCTAGAGGGCCCTGAGCAAGAATTGCAGATGCTTGCTTGCACTCTCCTTTTGGCTGGTACAACTGCCTTGACGGCAACTGGAGCAAGATGGTCTGTCAATCTTGGTACACGTTCAAGTCTATCAATCAATACTGGTTGTTTCCAATTCCGTGCACGCATGAAGAGATTGATTTGATAAATTACATTCCGGTTTCAGCTGGCTTCGGACAAGCAAATCGAAAAGCATTGATCGCTTCAATAAGATCTTAACCATCAATGCTTTCAGTCAACAACAAAACCAATATATGCCCAAGAAGAAAAGAGAAAACCAAAAGAAAACAAAAGCTGAAGAAAAGAGAATGAGGTTGAACAAGAAAAGATAAAGGAGGAACGGAAGTGAACCCTCACTATAGACCACTCCCCTCTTCAACTTCACATCTCTCTTTTTTTCACTGCTTTCCACGCTTCTCCCTGTTGTCTCCTTTTTCATCACCACCTCCTGACTTTCTTTCTTTTTTTGTCTCTTTGAACAAAGTTTCATTCCCACACATATAATCTCGCCCTGTACTCGCCCATTCTTGCCAGCCTTAACCTACAGAGCTTCTCCCACAAGCCAAATCGTCAGTTTCCTTTGCAGCTCCTATCTCGTTTCTGATCAAGAACCCACCATCAGAAAGCCTTCCAATCCACACCCGCTTCTCAGGTAAAGCTTTTCTCCATCAACTTTTATCTTCAAATCCCATTTAAGTCTGAAATGTAAAAAACTTTCTTGAATTTGCAGTGTCCTTAACCTACAGACGCTCTCCTGATATTCCCGAGTCTTCTTTTACAGGATTAGAAGTGTCATCTCGAGTTAAAGGCATATATCAGAACCTCTTTAGCTTCTCATGGGATCTGTGGGAAACCCAAAAACTTGGGTGCCGTTCACATATACAAACACAAGAGACTGTTCACAGGGCTTTTGCAGTTCATACTGTCCACAATGGTGTTACATCGTCTTCCCGCCGCCACCACCGCCACTCGATTTCTCAGATAGAAACTCCAGTCCTAGACTCTCCCCTCTTGTGATTGGGGTAATTGGAATCATGGCGAGCGCTCTCCTACTCGTGAGTTACTATGCCTTAATTTCGAAGTACTGCGGCAACACCGAGAATAGGAGGAGAGAGGACCAGGAGCCCAATGTGCAATTAGAAGATGATCACAACCCAGCGGTCCACGAGCCATGGCAGATTGAGACAATTGGATTGGACGAGGCGGTGATCAAGTCAATCACAGTGTGCAAGTACAGGAAAGGTGTGGGGTTGATCGAAGGGACTTGCTCGGTTTGTCTCAGTGAGTTCGATGAGGACGAAAGCATAAGGCTTTTGCCTAAATGCACACACGCGTTTCACATCCCGTGTATCGATACATGGCTCAAGTCCCACTCTTCTTGCCCCCTGTGTCGTTCCGACATAGTTTTTGTCAGTGCTTCACCGGTTCAATTACCTTCTCTGGCAGCTGAAAGTTATCTGGGCGACGGTAATCGTTCTTCGGTGGGAAGCCAACGGGTAACTGAAAGTTCAGCTGATGCACAAAATTCAGAAAGGCTTGAAAAGGAAGAGGAAATAGCAAGCGTAAATCCTGCAACTCGTAAGAGACCCTTTCGAGTTTTTAGTGATCTGGGGTGCTGGGAGAACAGGCACACTGTAATTGAGATAGGTGATGAAGGTGTCAGACGGATAACAAGATCCATTTCGATGGATCATTCATTTCACCGGGTTACGGTTGCTGATGTGATTCTTCACCCAGAAGAAGAAGGCCTTCCTGTCGAAAAATTCTTCAGTGATGCAGGGTCATCAGAGCCTTCATTAGGAGAGTTAAACAGGTCTGGCCGCACTAGAAAGCTCTTGGATTGTCTGATAGGTCCAGCCTCGATGAAAAGATCGTTTTCAAGCGGTAGATTGCTGCTGGGCAGACAAGGAAATGTAAAATCTGCAACCGTTCCTAATTGATAATCTTCTCAAGATAGAGTCTAAGTGAGTCGTCGATTAGCTCTACTCTGCCTGAAGTAAAATTTTAATGGTCATGACATTGTGTTAATTCATTTCACCTGGTTAAGCATAATTTGGAGATCCGACCACAAGAGGAAATTTTGCAAGAGAGGATGTGCCTCCATATGAAATCTACTTTGTTCATTTTACTTTCTGTCATGATCTTTCAGTTGATTCACATTTCTGCTACCTGAATTAGTCCGTCGATGCACAAAATATCTAGACAACGAACTGCAATGGATATTTTAAATTCAGCCAACTTTGTTGATGAACCAATGTAGTCATTCAGATAAAGAGATCCATGATCATTTTATTGTTTGGATTTTGAGAGAGGAAGGTTTGAGTCATCTTTTTGTACCAGATTCTTTTTATAGCCATTGCAACAGTTCTTGTCGTTCTTTTGCTGAGAAGAAGACAGGCGGCAACGCAAAAAACCCTGGACATTCAGATAATTCAACCTCCATTACGTATACAATAGAGATAAGCAGTGACGGTACATGTACATGTACAGGCACAGAATCCTAGTATTTTCGATTTCTTCCTAGATCAAACCGTCAATAATTTTCCTTTTCCCAAATCAATCTGATGAAAGTTGAACTTCAGGAACTATCGTTCCAAGCACGACCCATCTGTTGCTCAAGTTTTCCGCATGAACGAGCTTCAGGTCGTGATCCCACATTGCCATCGCTTCATCCGAGGCTAAATTTTAGAAAAAATTCTCCTACCCAACAGAGGAAGCTCTTCAGGATGATCTACTGCTATGTTTTCATGTTTCGCAGCACGTATCTGTACCATCTTCCTATTCCTAATCAAAACAGGTACAGGTAAGATGCTCGAGCAATCCATGTCGCTCGGCCTTCGATAATTCCACTAGGTAAACGAGGCAGGAAAAGACACCCTACAATTCGAAACCAAAAACTTTTCATTCTTGTGGCTGGTGCATCGAGTGGCCCAGCACGTGATCGAATCCACCGTTGCTCATCATGTCTTCGTGATCGGAGAATTCCCCGAAAGTTATGCAGCTTCCGGTGTGTCCCCTGTGAATTTGGACCCTCACGTTGTCCCGCAACTTCAACATGTACTTGTCCTCGTCTACTTTATTCCTAGCTATCGAATGCCCGGTCGAGTGCGACCGCGGGAACTTCTCGGTCTTGCAATGCTCTTGTTCTGTAACGACGACAGGATCGGTACTCCCCCTCTGTATTCCTCGTCCTCGCCTTCCTTGATATCGATGCTGACCGCGCCCCGAAAAGAAGCCTCCTCGTGTTCGCGGATGCTTCCCATGGCATTATCCTGAGGAACCGCGACTGCCGGACGCATCTCCGACAGCTTGCTCAGGGGCAAGTCGAGGTTCCCCCGGCAGACGGGGCACGTCTTGTGGGACGTGAGCCACAGATCGATGCACTCCTCATGAAACACGTGGTAGCAGACCGTCAGGAGGCGGAGGACGCTCTCGTCCTCGAACTCCGCCAGGCAGATGGCGCACTCCAGCCCGCATTTCTCCTGCCGGAAGTCCTTGATGGCCGAGTACACGAAGGTCGGGAAGGCCTGCATGAGCGAGGGGTCGAGGCCGTCGCCGGCCCCCTGGCCGCGGCGCCCATCTGGTTCGCGGAGGGGCTCTGCCTCAGGCTCCAGGGGCTGAACAGGTTCTCGAAGAAGCACCGGCAGAAGAAGATGGAGAAGAACCCGACGAAGAAGAAGACGAGGAGGACGACGGTGAGGATGATGGTGACGGGCGGGGATGCGTAGGACGTCTCTAGGGAAGCGGGCGGGGCCGACATTGCCGGGGAGGAGGGCGGTGCGCGGCCGGAGATGGGTGCGTTCCGGCCTCGGCTCTGCGCATGGGACGAGAAGAAGGGAGGGGATGGGAAAGGCCAACGGGCGGTGGCGGGGTCTTCTGGTTTGGGGAGTTTTTACAGTGACTGTTGTGGGGCTGATGTTTAAGGGGGAAGTTAGGACGAGAGAGACAGAAACAGAGAGAGAAATGAGGAGGGGATTTGGGCAGGGGAGAGGGAGATTGGATTTGCTTAATTTGGTGGGAGGGGACGTGGCGAGGTTGGTTTGATGTCCATGGCAGGGATTGATCATAGCTATGGAGCGAGTCGCTTGTGGGAAAGTTGGGGCTCTTTTTGTGGAGTAAGTGCCAAGGTTTTGCTCTGGCCACAAGACAAAAACCTCAACCCCCGATCGATGCATGTCGTGTTGTGTATCGAAGGAGGAGTCTAGGGGACTACGTAAGTTGGTGGGGATTCTCGTTTGGTGCCGGGGCACGGGGGCAAATCGAGGGACGGACGATGGGGACCATCTCGCTTGAAAATCACTTTTAGTGATCATTATATTCTTGTCAAAAACCTCATTATATGGCCAGTTTTTTTATGTGACCCGTATTCAAGACCAACTCATTCAATCAAAGAAGATTCACGCGTATTCAAGATCAACAACACTCTCATAAGTAAACCTAATATTGATCCATTTTTTACTATGTCATTTACAATGCATCGAAACTTGCATCAAGATATTTTGGGATGGTCATAAGAATTGAAAATATTATACATTTACTAGCTTCTAAGTTCTATGTACATTAATGACTATTAGTTTCTAGGCTTGCTAGTCTTTTGCTCTTCTTTCGTTTTGCTATAAAGGGTCATCAAGTCTCTGTAGAAGATAAATTGAATTTGATTAATAAAATTGCTTAATGCAATTCCCTTGAACCTTGAAGAGTTCAAATCCCTTGAAAACTTAGAATAGTTTTCACTCCGTCCTTGAATCCTTGAAGAGTTGCAGTCATCAATCTCAAAAAATTGATGCAATTTCAACTTCATGGGGGCCTCAAAGAGCAACCTTTGAAGCCCCTATCCTTCCTTCATTCTGTCCAATCCTGTTTCGTCCACTTCCATAAAAAATCGACAAGCCTACAATTCTTATATGAGAAAACTCAAAACATAGAAGTTGTAGATCTTCGAGTCTCTGTTCTTTTGGCTTTGAAATCAAGTCATTCTGATTTGAATCGACAAAATTGTACTTATTTTCTCGAGTTAGCGTAGAATAAAAATTTCCGCTCAATTTCGTAACTAAGTTTTCATGTGCGTAAGTTGCTCACCTGATCTTATCATTTGAGTAACCAATCTTGGGCTACATCAGTTTTTGATAGAAACCTCCGACAATGTCTCCAACAATGTCATTCAACTCAGGGAAAAAGTTCGTGAAAGAAGAGAAACGAGAAACTGGCCCGCTCGACTCGACTCAACTCGCCAATTGCCGGATGGTTAATATGTTCTGACTTAGAAGAATTGAAGACTTTTTAATCAATTACCCGACCTCTCATCTTGTTTCTCTCGGATTATATATATGAAAAAACAAAATGGGGTGTCCGCTTGAAAGAAAAAGAGAAGAGAAGACCCATTTAAGCAGCCCACAGTAGCAGCAGGGCAGCCCGGCCTGAAGCCTTCCTCTCATTCTCTCCCCCACGTCTGAAGTTCACGCCTTTCTCCTTTGTCACTGCGGGTTCTCGTGCCATCTAGTCCTTAAACTGTATGAAAAAATTTAATATAATCTCCAGTCTTGAATTAATAGAAGAACTATAGTGAATATTTCCATTCACTTCAAGATTATATCGAACATTTATCAAAAGTTCGAAAGTTACATTAAATAAATTAAAAGTTCAAGAATCATATTATACATTATGCCAAGTTTTAAAAATTATATTAAATAAATTAAAAATTCAGGGACTAAGTTGCATACTGAGATATAGTTGATAAATCGTTTGCGTTATTTTCTGATTATATATATGGAAAAGGCAAAATGGGTGTCTATTTGAAAGGAAAAAAAGAGGAGAGAGGACCCAGTAAAGCAGCCCACAATAGCAGCGGAGCCCGGCCTCAAGCCTGCTTCTAATTCTCTCCCACGTCTGAAAGTTCACGCCTTTCTCCTTCGTCACTGCCGGTTCTCATGCCATCTAGAATTCAATCGCTCTCCTATTTGTCTTTGGTTGAGAGTAATTCGACGATCGATTCTCCTTCGTTCTCCTTCCCAACTTACTGATTTCGCCTCTGCTATCGTCTAGAATTGAACGATCTGTCTTCCGAGCCTCTCGCGTTTCACGGTCCCCACCTGTTCGACGACTTGCCTCAGAGACATCAGCATTGTTTCCGAAGAGTCGCGTAGCGTTACGTGCGGCTTGATACGTTGAGACGGTGACGTGGCTGCCGATCCGCCTCCGTCCCGGCTCGCGGCGATCGACCCTCGATCCGAAACCATGGCCACCGCGTCCTCCGCCGCCGCCGACCCGCCAAACCCGCCGCCGCCGGGGCTGATCATCTCAGCCACCGAGCACATCCGCGGGTTCCTCTCGTCGGCGTCCCGAGACCCGAGCCTCTCGGGGCAGCTCCGGGACCTGGCCTCCGATCTCTCCTCGCGAGCCAATTTGCCTTACAAGTCGCTCCGGGGAATCTGGTTCGCGTCTCGCCCGGAGACTCGGCCGGGTTGGGCCCGCCTGCTCTCCGGGTCGCACTTCGTCTTCACCAGCCCCAAGCCCAGAGAGAAGGTACTGTAGCTTGATTTGGGCGCTGTTGATACGCGTGACGTGATGCGGAAATTGATGGTCTTTGTGCTTTTCGCGTGTTCAGGAGTGCGAATTACTGTGAAAAAAGCTTGCGTCTTGCTTATGTTTTACTACGTTGGTGTTAGAATTTTGATCAAAATTGGCTGCTTAATTAGGGTGATTGTGTGAAGATGTTGATCTTTCTTGCGATTGCATGCCAAGAGATCCAAAATGAGTGATTGGGTGAATAATTGGGGGTGAAATCGGTAGTTATAATAAAGCTTTAGTTGGTTGATGGCTCTGTATAGTGTCTCCTAGCATATTAATTGCGACTTTGATTAGATATTATGTAATGATATCTGTGATTGCTGATACTGATAAAACCAAATATAGGAGAATCTGTGAAGAACTTTAGCATTTTTCGTTGGTTTATTATGTGGGTGTTGGCTCTTAACTAAGATTTAGCTGATAAATGGCTTCGTTTGATAGGGCATAGCCTGTTTTGTGATGATCTGTTTTTTTGGTTGAATTATAGAGTGAAGAGTTGAAGGCGAGATTGAGGAAGCTTTCCGAGATGGCAGAAAAGAAAGCGTACGAGGAGCTCGTGAAAGACATTACCCCCAAGAAAGACACCAACGAGCCCTTCTCTTCCTACAAAGATCAACTTGGGTTTGGTAATGATCATCTCTGCATCTCTTTTGATTTGAGTGAATGGGGGTTGGGGCAGAGGGATAGTAGATTAATCCTTGAAGTCAGAGATACGGTGGCTGTTCAGTCCAGTGATGTAGCAATATTGCTACTCCATCTCACTTACTTCCTGTTAACTATGCTTGTTCTCTTTTCCATATGAGATTTTTTTATTAGAAGCAACGTGTTTTTTCAATTACTTCCTAGGAACGAACGTGCATGTGTATTGTAAAAACCACAAGTGTTTACCCTTATGACGCAGTAATGCCACTTGGCGGGTTGCCAATATAGTCGTGAGGAATATGGTTATTTATTCCTGCGCATGTGCGTCATGGTTTGCATAGTTTGTTTCAACACATCTGCATCACAATACCTACATAACTTTCAGAAACGTGGTAATTTGTCTCTTTGCAGGCTTACATGTCGTGCTTATAATGTTCACTGGATATTTGGTCGGATATGCCGCATTCAGAGCGTTATTCGGCCACAGCCCTGCAATGGTACGTAAGAAACGACCATCATGGATTCTTATGCATTCTAGTTCTTAGATTGCCTTGTCGCTTGTATTTTCTCTGAAACGCAATTTCTCCATTTCTTATCCTACTTATAAGGAACTTGTAATGTCCAGAATGCTGCTGGTGGAATTCTTGGATTGGTATGTGGAATGCTCTTGGATACCCTTCTTTTCATAATTAGGACTTCAAATCAGGATTTGAGACCTCCATCTTCTGCTTCAAGGACAAAAAAGAATCAATGAGATTTGCTCTGTCAAGCCAAATAGGTTAGCCATCTAATTGATTCCTCTCGCTGATGCTTGTCTTGTGGATGCGAAGCAATCGCTCGTACCAGTAGGGCTCCATATGGCTCCTCATATGCAACTACACTGAGAGCTTGGTGGAATGCATCTTCATGATTGAAGTTCTCTGTGGCACATAACCAAATTGGGTCCTCGGCTTAAGGTTCACCTTTCCTTCTCAAGCTTCCAAAGCATCTGAAAGCCAAAGGCTCTTCAAGCTTAAAGCATGCTTCCTTGCACTGAAGTCAGATTCCGTGGTAAAGGTTGTTGCGCAGTAGTCTTTTGATCTTCAAATTGGCTAGGAGCTAAGATGAACTGTTGTTAGTTGCTGAATGCTGAATAACCCACTTCATTATTATATGGCCCTCGTGGTGAATTATTTTCTTATACTCTTGTCTATATGCTTATGATCACGTCCTCATAAGCCAATCCGTTCATTTCTGGAAAGAAGGGTGGGACCTTCGTATGAAAAATGACAGGAAGTGCAGGCTCTAAAGGACAAAATTAGGGGACGTGCTTGATGATGAAGAATGCAATCTACCAGTTTCTCTTTTTTTGTATTAAGACAAAGGCGAGTATGATATAGAGATTGTTTCTCTCTCTCTCTCTCTCTCTCTCTCTCTCTCTCTCTCTGGTCCGTGATTAGCAGAGTAACTTAAACTGTAATTTAGGCTGGGATGCGGTTTATCTATCCAGTGGTCGTGCAGGCACAAGCCTTCTTTTGACGCGTGGTATGCATAGCATGACAAGCCTATTTTTACAGGCATATTAAATTAAAACAGAAGAAATTATTGCGATTTGATTTAGGAGTTCATTTATTTCGTGCAAATTATGAATTATCCTCTTCGAAACCACAGTGACTTGAAATTTCTAAATCATTGTTGCGTATGGTAGCTGTCCACCAATTAAGCATTAAGAGATCTGTTCATGGGAATGACACTTTATAATAGTACTTTCATTCAAAGTAAGTCTCCCCACAAATACCATTGAATAAGGGCGTCACTCGTTAAAATTAATATACAAATTTCATTTATCAAAGGATTTGATAAATTTTGGAGCATCGAATACTTTGAGCTTATTGAAATATCGACTTGCAACTCGTCACATCAATTGAATTTGGACTCATCTCAATGTCTTTAGCAGTACTCAAAGACCTTTTTTAATTATTTTTTGGCGAGTCTTCATTGTTGAGGGCCAAATGCTCGGCACTTGACCTTTGGATGCTTTACGGGTGTGCATGGTAAAATTTCTTGGCTGGGGAAGAGTTTTTAGGTAAATAGTTCTTTTCTATTTCTCTTCCTAACAGTTTCGAAGAAAAGAACCCGTTTGATAACTCGCACAAAATTTCTACTTGGAATAGAAAAAGAATAGAAATGCGTTTGGTAACGCAACGATTCTTTTTGTATTTATTTGTTTTTTATTTATTCTTTTTTATTCTTTTTATTCTTTTTTGTATTTATTTGTTTTTTATTTGTTCTTTTTTGTATTTATTTTTTTTTATTTGTTTATTTGTTTATTCTTTTGTATTTATTTGTTTTTTATTCTTTTTTTGTATTTATTTGTTTTTCATTTTTGTTTTTTTTTTTTTTTTTTTTTTTTTTTTTTTTTTTTTATTTTCTTGCGTTTTTTTTATTTGTATTTATTTGTTTTTTTTTGTATTTATTTGTGTTTTGTATTTTTGTTTTTTATTTTTGTTTTTTGTATTTTTTGTATTTTTTGTATTTATTTATTTTTATTTTTGTTTTTTATTTTTATTTTTATTTTTTTGTATTTTTGTATTTTTTTGTATTTATTTGTATTTTTGTATTTTTTTTTTTACTTGCTTTTTTTTTATTTGTATTTATTTATTTGTATTTATTTGTTTTTTGTATTTATTTGTTTTTTGTACTTATTTATTTTTTATTTGTTTTTTTTTTTTTTATTTTTTTTATTCTTGCTCACGGTCGGCGGGCGGCGGCGGCGGCGGGCGACGGTCGGCGGTGGCTCCGGGCGGTTGGAGGTGGCCACGGCAAGAGAGAAATAAAACAAAAATAAAAAGAAAATTTGCTTATTTCTAGAAATTGTTCCCGTGACAAAGAATGACGATTTTTTTTTTTTTTTAGTTTTCATTCCTGCTAACTTTTCTATTCCATTAGGGGAATCAAATCGACACGTTATCAAACGGGTTTTTTTCTTTTTGAGGGCCAAATGCTAGGCACTTGACCTTTGGATGCTACATCACTCATGATGGGTTGAGAAACGAACTTTCGCATTCCTGAACTCAATCCACTTTCGTCACGTGGCTCTACTTTATTTTAACTCCATTTGTTTTAGCAAAAAATAATGATTTAAAAAAATTCTTTAAAATAATTATTTATATTGCTTGAAATAATTACCTACTAAATATTTCTTCACTGTCAATTAAAATTTATATTTAATCAATAAAAATATATTTGGCTCGTTCATTGTTTTAAAATCGTTTATATCGCTTAGGTTTGAGTATTTCGATGTTTTGTAAAGGAGTTCATGTGCCCCCATTTCCCGACTCAAAGGGAGGCTTCTAGGAAAGGACCCTGTTTTTGTCGTTTTGGGGGGGATGCATCATGCACAGAAATGGGATTGACAAATGCATAAGCTGAAAATAAGGGGGGGAAAAAGCGAGCGCGCACACGTGAAGTCACATGTCGAGCATTGACGTGGTGTCCGGACATTGGCACCTCCCATGTTAGCTTCACATGCCGAAACGACTTTCCCCATCCTCACCCCCGACCCCCTCAAACATCTCATTTTCGCAGTTGACGGGCCGCGCGGGGAGGCGGGGTGAGCCTCGTAATTCGGTGGTTTAGTGTTGATCTCTTCAATTTAGGGTCCATTCATGTTGCCCTTTTCCTTCTTAATTTCCTTTGTGATTGCTCTTCCTGATGCTTGTAAAGCTGCAGCGCTTAGTTTCTTAATTTTGTGTCCCACTTAGAGGGTCATCGAAGTGGATATGATTCGATATGCGTGATTTCAGAATTGTACCGACCTTGACATGATATAGTTCCGATTGAACTTTTTATATGGGACAAGGTCCCTAACCTTATCATTTATCTACGTTCATATAGACCTGCCTACACTAAGATCACTTGGAACGTGAAGAATCTTTACTTGTGTGGAAAGTTCAAGCGCATGAAAATGGAAACGGGATTTTTTTTATCCCATCAATGTCAAGATCTAAAATGAGAAAGCATTGCATGCATTTATTATATCGTTAATGCATTGTCAACAATCAATCAACACCAATGTTAAAAAGCCCAACTCAAGAATTCCAATTAATAGGTCAAGTAATCCCGTGAAACTTTTTAACTAATAATGATAACGAGACTTTCTCTTGTACTTAAGGTGATCACCAACCCAACAATTTTCCTTCACACATTAAGCCCTATCCGACCAAGGCTCGCATCTCCCGCGTAATTATTGGGCTTAAACTCGTTGCTAACTGGGATTCAGATATTAAGCTAAAAAAATCCAATCCAAAAGTTGGAATTAATAAATGGAAAAAAAATCAAGTGAATATAAAAAGTATATAGGACTTATTTTCAAATAATGTGAGATAATATTTTAGCAACCGATTTACATTCAATGAAAGGCAGTATCACGTACATTGTTTACAATGCTAGTACAGACGATACAGTTGGCGGGATCTAGCGATTCGTTGTTTCAACGCACCAAAATACTTTTCAGTTTCTAAGCTTTGGGCACACAAATTAATCCGCACGATCAGCGTACGAGAGCACTCGAGTCCCTGTCCCATGTTCCACGTATCGCAGACAAGTCACCAGGTTCACGCGACCCCACTCGACACGTGTCCATCTCTCGTTCCACCAGCTCCCCCTCCTCCCCATTAAATTAAAACTCGCTCCCCCCAGCGCCGACTGCCCCGGGCACGGCCGCCGTCACGTGCGCGCCCCTCCCACGTGTCTCCATCTCCTCCGTCCCCTCGTCGAAGAGGTCAACCCGGTCGCCCCATCGCACGGCTCTCCGTCACCTTTATATACCCGAGCCCTCCCTGTGCACTTCCCACCCAAAATCTCATCTCGGTCAAACAGTGCTCTCCAGAAAGATCATCACCGCACTGCAAAAGTAGAGATAAACGAAAGCCATGGAAGCCGCGCTGATAAGGACCGGCTCCATCACGTCGGCGGCGGCGGCGGCGATGCTCACGAGCTCCCCGTCCCTCGCCCTGCTCCGGCAGGACTCGCTCGCCGCCGGCGGGAAGTTCTCCGCCGACAGGCTCGCCCCGGGCTCGCCGAGGCTCTCGCTCCATCTGGGGATGAACCGCCGGAGCGGATCCCCCGGGGGGAGCCGGATCCGGCGCTCCCTATCCGAGAGCGACGCGATCGCGCCGCTGAGTAGGCTGAGTGGCGCCGGGTCTATCTCCTTCCCGGCGAGGATCCCGGAGGAGGAATGCGGATCGCCGGCGCTCGGAGGATGCGCCGACCGCGTGGGGCGCTCCGGGGCGTGGCCGGGGATCGGGATCCCGCTGGAGGAGCTGGGGGTCTGCGGCGGCGGGATCGGAGGCGGAAGCGACTTCGGCGGCGACGGCTCCGATCGCTCCGGCTGCAACGGCGGTTATGGCGGCGGGTACGGCGACCGGCGGAGCATCGGCGATCACTACCAGGAGATGCTGAAGTCGAACCCCGGGGATTCTCTGTTGCTGAGGAACTACGGCAAGTACTTGCACGAGGTACTTAAGAACTGAAAGATCTCGCCGATTCGCAAACACCGCCGGCGACTCTCGAGCTCCACCCTCAGTACCCAACGATCGTTAACCATTCTCTCTCTGTTTTCTTCTTTTTCCTGTTAAAAAGGTGGAGGGAGATGCAGCGAGAGCGGAGGAGTACTACGGGAGAGCGATTCTGGCGAGTCCCGGAGACGGAGAAGTGCTGTCGCTGTACGGGAAGCTGATCTGGGAGACGCAGGGAGACGAGGGCAGAGCCAAATCCTACTTCGACCAAGCCGTTCTCGCGTCACCAGACGACAGGTACTCCTCCCGACGAATCTCAAAACTTTTCTTCCTGCTCTCGCGATGATGCATCGTCCATCGAAATTTACTGATCTGATCTCGGTTGGCGCGCGCTTGTGGATGGTCATGCAGCACGGTGCTGGGGTCGTACGCGCGGTTCTTGTGGGAATCGGAGGAGGAAGACGATGACCAAGATGACGACGATGGTGCGGAGGAAGCCGCGAAGTTGCCGGCGATGGTGGCCGCTTTTTAGCGCGAATATCCCCGAGCCGGACGACCGACCGGATTTTTGAACAAAAGACTGAGCTGGATTCAACGTCGACTGCAGAGCAAGAATATGTTTCTTGAATGGTAACCCGAGTTTTTGGCGGAATTTAATCTTCCATAATAAAGATAATCTGACGAGAATAAAAGCAAAGCAGAGCCTGAACAATAAAGGTCTGATGGCGATCATGATCTGTATATTGTAATGACTATGATCTCCGGTTTGCAGCCTGTACGGCAAAAAACGCTAATCCCTGTCGTCGTCGTCTGTGGTTTGTGCCTTGTCTGATGGCGGTTTCGTGTTCTCAAATGTAAATTTCGAACTGATAATATAGCTTGTTGGGATTTAATTACGATGATACGAATCGAAACGGGGTTTTTGCTTGGTTGCCCTCGAATGTATAAATTGCTCCGGGATCACGATTCTTTCTTTGAATCGATCTAGCGTGCACTATGGGATGTAAATCCAAATCTTTAATTTGTTTTCTTGATGGGTCGGGTGGTTCGTGGGTTTCTTGGTTTTTCATTCCAGGGTTGAATGGGTTACGAAAATATAGCCCCACCTGGATTAGGGGTAAAGCAGGTTAGAGATAGACCCATTTCGGTAAACAGAATGAAATATATGCAGAAAATAAATGATCTAAAAAAAATTTTTCTAAAAAAAATTGGTCGTATCACTTACCTAAAATAAAAGAACGAAATTCTATAAAGACGTTTAGATATAAATTGTTGTCAGTAATGATAATATTTTTCATTGATTAATTATTTTAAACGATGTAAATTATATTTTTTAAAATTTTTTTTAAATTAATCATTTTTATGAAAAAAAGGGAGTACAAAAACTAAGGAATATGAACTACCGCCCGCAGCGGCAGCTTTGGCTTCGGGCTTCATCCCCTCACGAAGGGGAGAAGTTCAAACCCCAACGTTATCGTTAGGGATTCTTAAGTGTGACGTCATGGTGGTGGGTCATGCGCTAGCGTCACCTCAGAGTTTATCTCGTTGGCTGCCGGTTGTACGGGGGTTCTCGAGTAAAAAAAAATAAAAAACTAAGGAATATGAAAAGTAAGGAAGAAGACAGCATTGAGGTGAACTTAATTCTAGAGGATGTGGGACTGGTTAGTTCACGATATGCTTCGTCGACGTTGATTTTCTAATATACCTTAAGAAATTGGTTTAAAACGATATTTCAAGTTTCTTTCTCAAAATTATTTTAAGTGGTGAGCTTAACAAATTTTAAGAAGACAACAACGTGCTGAAAATCAGGCTGTTTCTGCCTTACAATGTTACAATTTTCCTGATGAATAATTTTTTTTCTTAAAATATATTTCCAAAATACAAGGCAGATGCAATTTCATCAACTAAAATTGTTTTATTGAATTTTGTCTCACAAAACTCAAAATAAACACAGGTCGGTTGATTGTAGCGAAGTAGTTGAGATGGTTTAATTTAGTGGGCATGGATTTTAATGAGTTGAATTGAATATAGATCAATTCAGATATAAAAGTTTACTTATATTTAATTGGATCGATCTGTTTTCCGTTTGCCCCAAACTTGATCCAACCCATCCTTTTGATGCTTTTATTTCTATCACGTGTACTTTTGAAGTTACTTGGTTATATAGAGTTATGTTGACTGGTGAAGTGCTTAAATTACAAGATGGCAATACTTGTATGTCAATAATATATATGATAAGTTGATAAATTACTTCATGTCCCTATTCATATCCTGACCTTCAAAACCGTCAACATAGGTATTCTTTGTCCATCAGTGCAACATTCACCCATGTCTCCACATTGCTCGTGCACCACAAGAAGTCCTAGTCCACGACCCGACCCAACCTGACCACCGCGCTTCCTCGCTACTTGGTGAGTTGGTCCATAGAGTTGCCTATTTTTTAGAAGCAATAACTTTTTGCTAAACATTGAGCCCAGGTTGAGGTCGAGTCGGGTTGGATGTTTTTAAACCGACCCCCAAATCCAACCCGACAGGGCTCGTTTAACGTGCCTAGACATGAATAAATGCTTTCATGCGACGGTCATCATTTCAAAAGGAGCTTAATGCCAACGTTTTTTTTTTTTTTTTTTGGGGGATTGTAATGTCAACGAAATCAAACGGTCTGTTTTCTTGCGTTATAGCGTTGCTTTATCTTCAAGAAATGGGAACGTTAAACATTGAGAAAGACTCGGAAGATAAAACGTTGGATTTAATATTACATTGTCGGCCAAAGAAAATGTTTCTTGCACGTGTTTTGCCAATCGAGGCACACGTAATTAATTAGAATCGGATAACCATCAGAATTTGGAACTCCATGATATATTTATTACTGGGAACAAGACAAGTCAGGTTCAAAAAGATGTAAACTGTTGCTTTAAACTATTTAATCTAATCAATTTAATTCTAAATCTTTTGCATTTATACAATTAAGTCAATTCCATCGATTTTTACTCGAAAATTGATGACATAAACGTTGATCATTTTACGTGATACGAGCAACACTGAATTGGCCAAATTCATAATTTTTAATGTTTTTCTTTTTTTCATTTTTTTCTTTTGGCCAATGAGGGTCGTCGACAATCCTCACCCAAGCCATTGCCAGGCACAAGCAAGAATTGCCAAGCCCTCACCAGAGGCTGCAAGGGTGGTCCTTGCCTAGGTCATGAGGGTTGAGCCCTCATTAAATCATATCACGTAAGACGACTAGCGTTAATGTTAGCTATTTATGGCCAATTAATTGGCACAAATATAAAATGTCTATAACTAAAATGATCCAATTAAATTATTTATGCTTGAATTGATATCAATGGAATAAGTTTACAACTTTTTTTGTACTTTCCGTTTGTTGCCAGCATTATCTACTCGTCTTTATCACTTTCCTTTCAATTGAATGTACCATATAATATGTTTTCTTTTCTTTTCACAAACTAACACAGAAATGCTAGTAGGGAAGAAAAAAGTTTTCAAGTTTGTGGGAAGAGAGATAATTAAATATTTGGATGATGGTAAGATGATATGCATTTGCATCTAGTTGTTGGAAGATAAGTTACTTATGAGATTAGTTGACCATTGCCCCAACTATTTAAATTACGAGTTATAATATATCATAGTGTTATGATGCAATTGATTCTATCAGAACCTTTACATGTCTTTGTAGATATCGAGATTCAACCCTCCCTTATAAATTACAAATCGCCACTTAAGAGAAAGTTATTGACGTATGAGCACATTAACACTATCGATAGATCGTCGTAAGGGAACTACATATTATGCTTGCTTTCGCAGCTTTTATCACAATGAATATTTATATGCATCATAATTTGAGCAACGCAAATTGCATATATAACTTGATTTATTTTCACCTGCAAAATATAAAAATATTTGCCCACAAGCATATAAATATATATATAGGCATTCACCATATATAAACACAAAACTTAGGGTTGGGCTTGGCCCTAGGGCGGCCCATCTGATGAGGTCGCCGTCTTGAAATTGAATCAAAAAAGGAAATAAAAATACTTTTCCTCTTCGCCAAAACGGTCTTCAACTTCATCAAATTTCCGATTTTGGCCCCCCTTCCTCTCCCTCCAAAATCGCACCACCTAGGGTTGCCAGGCATCCCTTTCCTCGCGTCCGAGACGCGACACATTCCTGTCCGATTCCGGCGCCGGTCCGAGGGCGATGGGGAAGAAGAAGCCCAAGGAACCGGAGAACCATCTCCAGAAAGACGCCGTCTTGGCTCCGCCGGACGTTTTCAAATCCATTTTCGGAGAAATCCCCGAGCAAAACGTCGCCGGCTCCATCTTCTCCTCCGACAACCCCTTCAAGAGGAAGCACCAGGAATTGGGACAGCCTTTCGGCGCTTCCGTCGACGGTGACGAAGACGGAGCGTCCGCGAGGGTCGAGAAGAAGAAGAAGAAGAGGAAGGTGGAGGAAGAGCCGGAGCAAGAACAAGAACCCGAGAGGAGCTTGTCCGGGGACAAGAAGCCGAAAGAACCGGAGAAGGAATCCAGGAAGTCCAAGAAAGGAGTTTCCGAGTTGGGTTCTGGTTCGGACGTTGATTCCGAGACGGAGATATCGAAGAAGGTGAAATTGGGCAGTCAAGCTGGTGGCTTGGCGGATGAAAACGGGGAAGGCGAGGAATCCAATGTGAAGGAAAAGGAGAAGAGGAGAAAGAGGAAGAGAGATGAGCTTGAGAGGGTTTACGAGTCTCAGAAGTATGGGGAAGCAGAAGAGGAAGAAGCGAGCGGTCCAGTTGGAGAGAAGGTCGTGGGGAAGAAGAGGAAGAAAGCCGATGACCCGGCGGATGCGTTGGCTTCGAAAGATGGATATGATGATGAGAGCAAGCTGTTGAGAACTGTGTTTGTTGGGAACTTGCCTCTGCAAATAAAAAAGAAGGCTTTGGTGAAGGAATTTAGCAAGTTTGGAGAGGTAGAATCGGCGAGGATTCGGTCCGTGCCGATCCTGGATGTGAGTGTGCTCCTGTGGACACCTTATGCTTAACATGCTGCTTAGATTGTTCTTCTTTGTCTGATGAATGCTGTTCTGTGTTTTTCCAGACCAAAATACCGAGGAAGGGAGCTATCTTAAAGAAGAAGATCAATGATGCCATTGACTGGTATGATAACATCGCGAATATCTTCAAGTTTTTTTGTTTTCCTTTTCTTCTGTTTATGAGTA
The DNA here is from genome assembly GCA_014182365.1 of Eucalyptus tenuipes. Lineage (NCBI taxonomy): Eukaryota > Viridiplantae > Streptophyta > Magnoliopsida > Myrtales > Myrtaceae > Eucalyptus > Eucalyptus tenuipes. The sequence goes on along the minus strand of CM024540.1, from coordinate 24,728,141 downwards.
TACTATAATCGTTCCAAAGTATGTATACCATATTGACTCCTCCACTTAATTTTGTGTCACTTATCTCTCAGTTTCCTTGATGATAAAATGGCACTGTGTTAACATCTTTTATGTTGTTTTTTATGACAAATCATCAACTGCCTTTCTCAATTATATTTTTACTCTACATTGGTGATGTGGAGAGTTTGGATGGATGCCCATACTAGACGGCTTCTTGTTCTACATGTTGTTTGTTTGAAATTACAGCCAGTCCCTCATCAAATGGATGTCTTCTGTTTAATTTGGTACATTGTTCTGTAAACTTTTTATATTTTTGGCAATGTACTTTTATTGCAGTGTTAATGCTTACGTTGTTTTCAAGACAGAAGAGTCAGCTCTTGCGTCTTTGGCCCATAACATGGCAGAGGTAAGTTTATCTTTGAACAATTTATATTTTTGGGGGTGGGATGGAAAACGGATTTGTCTATCAGCACCAGCATGATTGGCTTCAAAGGGTCAACTTGTAGGAAATATCTTTTTACATACCTGAAAAAGAGGCTTTGCTTACGTCTTTGAAATTATTGTAGGTCGGAGGAAACCACATCCGAGTTGACAGAGCCTGTCCTCCTCGCAAGAAATTGAAGGGAGAGACTTCTCCAATTTATGACAACAAGAGGACAGTTTTTGTGGGTAATCTCCCATTTGATGTAAAGGTAATGATCTCATGCTTATGCCTGAATGTGGAAAGCTTCACAAATAGTGGTTGCTGTAGCTGTTACTCTGTAGATATATGAATGCGTTTTCCCTATATTCTGCAGGATGAAGAACTCTATCGGTTATTTTCTAACATCAACAATATGGGGTCCGGCATTGAAGCTGTTCGGGTTATCAGAGATCCTCATACAAGTGTGGGAAAGGGTATTGCTTATGTCTTGTTTAAGACGAGGGTAAGTTTCTTGTGTTATTCCTTTTTGGTTGATATTGTGTCGCAATTTTTGCCTATTATCAGATAGCACTCATCTGGGAAAAGGGGTCCCGTTTTTTATGTCTTGTAGTTTTCTTCTCTACCTCAAATGCACTGTGGTTTTATGTTAAATCTTTTCTAGCATGATTTGTGGTTTTTTTGCTTGAAATGTTATTTGGTTAGATTGATGATGTTAATTGTATCCAATGACTATCTTATAATGTTTTTTGGCTGAAGAATGTGCCGTCTTTTCAGTATCTACTTGTTTATTCCCCAGTATCCTGATGTCCTGATAACATACAAATTGTTGATAGCTTAATGCGACAGCGTCGTTGATTGGGCAGGTTCTAAAGCCAGTAGAAATGCTGTATTGCATTGTCAATCGTTAATGTGATGTAAGATTTAACAAGGTTATGGCCGCTAAGAGGGTATATTGACCCGACCCATACCTCCTTGCAAAGACCAAGCAAATAGTCTCTTGTTGGCTGAAGTAGTGGAAACCATCTTATTGAGTTTGGATGCTAGAAGTGTAGAAACCCAAATAGAATGTTGAAGATGCCAAAACCACCAAATTCTTCACAGTTTTCTCTTGTTGTCTTTGTAGTATTGCCACTCATCTAAAGTGTGCTTCTGCCTTGTAGGATGCTGCAAATCTGGTTGCCAAGAAGCGAAATATGAAGCTTCGAGAACGAGAATTAAGACTCTCCCATGCCAAGACAAATATGACCCCGTCTAAGAGAACTGACCATTCATCCGCAGTTGATGCGAATCACCCTGCGAAGAAGCTTGCTGGGGATTCAAGGACCCCAAACGGAGTTAACAGAGCAAATACGAAAGTTTCAACCTCTTACCAGGGATTGCAGGCAAGCAAAGGTACCTCCCAGAAGAAATTCGTTAAAGGAATACGAACACTGAAGCCCAAGAAGGAGAGCATGAAGAAGGAACCGGTCGCAGAAGGAAGGTGGAAGAAAAGACCAGCAGTGGCCGAGAGGAAGGCGAGGCAAATGGCAAAGCAGGAAATTGGTGCTTCTGAACATACTGCAAAGAAACGGAAGATGGATAGCAGGACTCCCGAGATCTCGCACCAGAAGAACAAGAAGTTCAAGAAATCGCACTGAATTCCTCCAAAATAATTAGTTTACTGGCTTCTTGGGTCCGTTAATTGGGAACTAATGCCATCGTTACCCCAAAAAAAAAAAAAAAGGAAAAAGTTGGACCTTTCTCGGTTTGTATAACAGTTTGTATTCTTTCTTTCTTTGGCAAAATTATATTTACAGTGGGTAGCACGGTCGTTTGGCTTGACTCATCTTTCAGTTTATGTTGTTGAACCAAGATCATCAGCATTCTCTTCATTGTTGGCAGGAGAATTAGAGGCGGATCATCGAATGAAAGTATAGCTCGTTTGCATCCTACTGTTTCGATATCGATCTACATCGATCAACTCTGAAGCATGGCAAGGTTAGCGAGGGTGCATCTTGATTTGAAAGGGACCCATCTCAACCGATGGCCAATAACTTCTCCAATTAGGTGTAAATAACACTATGCTCACCACCCAAAAAGAGTGTTACCTCATAACTGCAGGTGGTCATTTGATATTTTGTTCCTCCTAAAGTAAATGGTTGCCTTGTCTTAGAAGTAATTCCCACCTAACAACAGCCGGATCACATGATGTCCCGCAGCCTCCGAAAGCACTCTAAAATCTATTCCTTCCAGATAATACGGCATTCAAGAATATGTAGAATCAATAATGATTTAAATGACAATGTTGCAACACCTGCTCAAGGTTACCAAGAGATCTTGCGCATCCTCACGACGATGCAATGATAATAATACGTTGGCTCTTTTTCAGGCTGCAAATTTCAATTGGTCATTTGATAAGGGAAGTGCCGATAAAATGAAATGCGGGATTGAGATTATCTAACGCACAAGCTACAAATCATCCAGTTTAACATAAATATACAACAGTCGGCCTTATCTTCCAGCATCTGTCTAGAACATTATAAGGATCCTTATGGGATCAAGATGTCTTTATGAAAGGACACAGAGTTTGCTCCAAGCCAGAAATGCCGAATCAGCTTTTACAACCCCCCCAGTCCCCCGTCAACCATTAAAACCGACGTCACCCTGTGGCTGTGGCTGAGTCGAAGACCGCGTCATGCTTTTCCTGATTGTTTAAAGCGGCTGCAGATTTCAACCTTGTTAAGGCACAGAAATAGCAACAGTAGTACTTGGATTGTGGTTATATGTACAGTGGAGGTGGAACGAGACAGCTAGCCTTGGGAGCTTAAGCCAGCAATGACTATGATTCGCTCTTGCCCATCAGCGTGGGGGTGATTGAGAGGACTCCAATGAAGAAGAGTGTAGCAATTGATTGGAAATCATAGAGATCCCCAACGGATCGCAGATCTCCTAGAGCAATCCCAGCCTGAGAAAAGAGGGAAACCATGAGTCTCACAATACATTGTTCTCTTTTTGACCAAAGTGACTATTTATCTTGAAGATAGCTGGTTTTCTTGCTTTTTTTTTTTTTTTTTTTCACTTGAAGCGTTATGGCAACACTAACATGAGTCTGACTATATATCCATGTGCACTTATTAATAAGCACTTATTATGCAGATTATTTGCCGACAATTGTAGTTTTTCCCTCAAAATGCAGGCCGTCTCTTAAAACAGTAATGTGGCAGTTAATAAGCATACCCGGACGGTAACATAAGCAGCAGGTATGAGTCCAATGACCGTCGCCAGTAAGAAAGTGTGGTAAGGTACGTTAACTATAGGGGAAGCAAAATTTATGAATGTGTTGGGCAAGGTTGGTGTAACCCTCAAGAAGAGCATATAGTTCAATAGCCGATCTTTTCTCTTTGCCACCTGGAATTGAAAAGGAAGCTAAATTGGTCAAATTTGTAAATGTGCATAATTGAAGACACATGGACTTGCTTGGTCCATAACCAGAACTAAGTAAATCCATGAAATCTTTGCAACTAACCTGAGCTTGGAAAAAAAGCAGCTTATCAGGCCACAGAGAGAAGATAATGGGCCGTCCAATCAGTTTAGATAGGAAATAGCATGAAGAAGCTCCTGCAGTGGCAGTGAAGACGACAAGAGCTACACCTTTGAAAACTCCAAACAGAGCTCCAGCAAGTAAAGACATGAAAACCGTTCCCGGAATCATGAAAGTCTGCATGAATATGTAGACCATGCAGTAACCGACAAGGACCTGCAGCGTATAGTCGCTTGTGTAGCCCTCAAGATTGTCTCTGCAGAAATGAATGCCCAACACATAAGACTTGAGACTCATACCCATTAACATTGCACTATTATTTAGAAGAGGTAATAATGGAAGGCAGAGTCAGAGGAGTTGGTCATGAAAAAGTACGGGCAAGGAGCAAACATGATATGTAAACAAGCAGCTTATTTACTGAAGAGCATGTAGTTTTTTTCTTGATAGATCTTTGCCAAAGTTCATTCTCAAAAAAAGAAAAAAAAAAAAAAAACACATTAGCAGACTCAAGATACTCCAATCCAACTCAGCTAATCTGACATCAATAGGCAACGCACTCTCAACATGAATCTCCTGCTCAAAGAATTTTGAATCGTGTATTTTTCTGTTTGTGAACTGAAAGTGGACATTCTCAAGTCGAATGAACTTCCAAGGGAAAAAATCATACAAATCGAGTTACTTTACCATAAATCCTGAAAGGAACTTTCTGTGATCGAAAAATAAGTGAATCGCAAAAGTTCTAGAAAGCGAGTATATTAACAGACGGGTCGATGAGCTAAATGCTGCATGCAAAGCCGTTACCTCCACACGCCCAATAATCAAGACACGAGAAACTAACAGCTAAGCAAAATGCATTAAATTAAGATAACAGATTCACTCCCAGACTACCCAATTCCAAACCAAGAAGATGAAAACAAACGCCAGCGAAACCAAAGGAATTTCATACCTATCATCTCCATCGAACAATTTGGCAACTAACGTCTGAGGGTGTTAACGGATCAAAAACTCAAATTTATTTGGTAGCAAAAAAACGGTTAAACTGTCTTTCAAAGCTATATTAATACGTGCGAAAAAGGAACATTAACCTAAACACCGACCAGATTGCACGAATCATCGAGGAGAAAAAAATACCCTAATCGAGAATACAAATAGTACCGCCCCAAGAATCTCATCCCGGAAATCAAATTACATTACTTCGATCTCGGCGCGTGTAGCTCAAACCATAATCCCACCAACAACGCAAACTCAGATTAAGGACTCCCATCGAACCAAAAGACAAGAACTTTAACCTCCAAACGAGGGAAACAAAAATCCCCAGATCGTCCCAAAGCCCTAGAGAAAAAGGGGATCAATCGGAAAAAACACGTTACCGGAGAATCTGGAGATCCTCCAGGCTGCGGGGCAACCGCAGGAAGCTGTAGTCCGAGGCGGGCATGGTGAGGTACACGCCGGCGAGCCCGAGGGCGAAACCGGCGACGACCATGGCCGCCATTGCCACCTCCCAGGAGCTCAGCGGGAACTTGGAAGAACCCACCTTCACCTTCGCGCCCGCGTCCGTGTCCATCGCTGTCGCCGCCGCCGCCGCGCCTCCCTCTCTCTCCCCCGTAAAGGTCCGAACTTTCCTCCCCTTTCCCCCGTTTTCCCTCGGTTTTCCTCCGTTTTCCGGGAAAGGGAGGGGGGAGAGAAAATGGGTAGGCGCGAGAACGAGAATCGTTCCCCTCTTCTTTGCTTCCGGGATACCTCTCTCTCTCTCTCTCTCTCTCGCTCTGGGGATCTAATTATGGGGAGAAAGAGACGGAGGAAGAGGAGAGGAATATTCGCTGGCAAATGCAGAGACGCGGAAGAAGACAAGATATTCCGTTAATTACGTGCTGTGTATATTGATGCAAAATCGCATCTTTAGCAGTTCATAATTTATTATTATTATTATTATTAAAGTATGTCGTACGATAAATGTATATATTTTTTATGAAGAGATTTAGTGCGGCAGCATTTTCAGAGATTGATGGACCAATCTACCGCCGTAGCTTAGCGGGGGCGAGTCTTCATGACTCCCTTTTAGGCCGGTGTTTTTTTTTTCAAGAATAATTAATATGGTGACCCATCATCCTTTAAAACAAGGAGATCAAAATTGTTTGTGCCCATAAATGTTCCTTTTTCCTTTTCGCCGATAATATTAATAGTCATAAGGTCAAAAGCATGCATGATAAGATTAATTACCAAATCCACACTAAATTCTCAGTCTTATATTTTTTAATTTTGATAATTCAATCATATATCTTTACACGAAATTTGAATATTAATTGCTGACGTAATGGTTATCCTAAGTGATATGTTGACATAGACAATTTTATTGGAATCTATTTTAGTATTTTTTGGGGTCATTCATTCGAAAGGATTATATTATAACTTCTCATAAGGATTTTATGATTATATTATTAGAATTAGAAAATTGATGATTGAATTTGCAAAAAATCATGGATGAACGGTAAAACAAACGTCGCCCTCGTTAAAACCAGAAAATAAATAAACGGAGGAAAACTAGAAACTGGTTTGACCTGTTCGCAGAAGTTGCGGGGCCAGTCTACATATTTTAATTTATTTTATTTGTTTATCGAAAGAGAATTTATCAAAATTAATAGAGACAGCGACAGCTGCGGCCACGAATTGCACGTGACGGGTATGAACGCATCGCCGCCGCGTGTGGAGAGACATCAGACAATCGTGGCCGTACGTTTTGCGGCAAAAACATGAAAGAAACCGTGTCGTGTTATGTCATGTGCAACTAACCGCAGTTGTTCCCAACCAAACCTAACTAATATCTCCCCGCATCTCCGTCAGATGTCCTGTTGCGCCACGTGGATAATCGCTCTTTATTTTCCGTAATTATTAGAATCCGCTCTTGTCGTCTTCCATTAAAAATACATGGAGATCTTTTTTTCTCCCTTTTTCTTTTTCATTTTTTTAATGACTTGTTCACTTGCGGATAATCGGATATTTTTTAGGGAATATGTCGGTCGATATTGAGGAGCACAGCAGCCTTGTCCTCAACTTACGTAAGCTCCATAATCGCCCAATCGATTGCATCGCTTAGAAAACCAGCTTCGGTTCGTCAAACCGGAAGCTAATTTAAAAGCGTACGACAAGCTGGTGATTTTATCCGATTTTGGAACCAGAAATCCTTATCTGGATTTGTGCATTCTATCGGATTTGAATAAATTAATTTTCCGTCCCACGATTGTCTTACGTTTGCGGTTCCCTTCCAAACTTGGAGAGTGCATAGAATTGCTCGTATTTACATGAGGAAATTAACACGAATGATCTTAATCTTTAGCTCAATATTCAATATTATTCGTGATCTTTTAATTTATTCAATATAATTCTTTAACTATTGATAAATATTGAATCGAAGGTTTTCCTCTTGTTCAAACAACAAATTGAACCTTACCCGGTGATGTAGATTATTATAAGCTTGGCTGGATTTTCAAAATTAACGAGTTGACATATCCATCTACTTTAAAAAATGAAATTTAACTCAAGGACGTCAATTGATTGGAGATGAATATCTCACGTGGACGATTCAAATGTAACGATTATATTTTTTGTCTACCAATCAATCTTGATGGATTAGAAGTCACATCAGTAGATTTCATTAAGTTGAATTAAAAAGGAACGGTATTAAACATTTTTATATAACTTATGGACTATATTGAATATTTACCGATAGTTTAAAGATCATATCGAACCTATTAAAAATTTCAGAAACACATTAAACATTAAGTCAAGATTTAAAATCCATCCGTGTCGCTTTTCCTATTTGAGCCCTCTGTTGAATGGGCTGGTGAGCAACACCTGGAGAAGAGCAAGTGATAAGGAAAGAAAGCCGGAATCTACTCATTCATCTTGAAATCCATCAGTAGCGACTTGCCGTCTTGGCGACTCCAAAGCAATAGCGGAAGGAAAGCCACGAGTCTCGCCAGGCCCACGATAGGACGGCCCACGGTGGGGTTGGGATTCCATGGCCCAATGGGCCCAAGATCAGCCCATCCGGATATTAGCTGCGACGACAAACAGCCGCTGCTGCTCATCGTGGGGTACCGACTGAAGGGAAGATGGCTTCACGATGATGGCGCTTTGCTGTGCAATCTGTCCTCTAGGATTCGATGTCGCGGCTTGTTTCCAGCCATGGTTGATAATATCGGGTTTACGTATGCGCAGGCCAGGAGCGAGGACGTAATGGAAATGACTCGGGGATGACCTGTTTGTGCATTAGACGGCATGAATGGACTTAATTTGAGCACGGAAGTTGATACAAGATTGATGTTCCACCACCGGTCTCTGCGGGCCGGGGCGGATGGAATCATCTTTCAAGTAACCCACCCTTGATTTAATGTGGATTTTACCATTTCAAAATCACTGACTCGAGTTAACGAGCCAAGCTTAAATATCATGCATAATTGAGAGGGGCGTGTAAAAGAACCAATGATTATTTGGACTACTCAAAATCGGATTAGATTTACCTAGAATTTGACGGTTCCAAAGAGGACTAATCCAGTTATTGGTTCTAGGTATGAAATTGCCCACCTGGACCGAATTGATATATATGTATATAATTTTTAAAATTTTTAAGTTTAATCTAGAAAAGTTCATAGAATTTGAAGAACTATTACTCTTGGATGAAATGATAAAAGAATACCCAAAAACCATGCCTCAAAATTTCCTTGCTAAGCTACAACCTTTGAGATGAAAATGCCTAGTTTCCTATTTGTCTCTCTCCATCACTAGCCTCATTCATCTTGCAGCCTCGCCTCCCTCTCTCCCTCTCGCTGTCAATGGCCTTTGGTCTCGTCAATCCCTCTCTCGCTCTAGATCGTCTCCAACCTTGTCACTCCCTCTATCACTCTCACTTTCGGTCGCCTTCCAACAATCCAACTCCCGAGCGGGTCCATGAAATCAATGGGCCGTTCTCGGTTTTAGGGCGGGAACTACCCCATTGAAAATCCGTTCACCCCTATTATCCGAAAAGTACAAAGTCTCATTGGTGCGTGTACCGAAAATGAACACGTTTTCTTCATGTAGAAATGCTGATCGTTGGCTCCAGCGGAGAAATTGGCATAGGGCGACGCGACCCCACCACTACCCAATGGCCAAAAGCAAAAAAATCTCTCGTCATCGCTCATCCATTCGCCATCGCAGAATCAGCTCAGATTTGAGTCAAGATTCCCCCACCATTTTCACACGGGAATAGCTACTCCTCTCCCCACTCACCGTACCGTCTAAATCCCGACCACGTGTCGAACTCGCCCACTTCTGGAGAAGAAATAACGACAGATTATGGTGAGCGACCGTAAAATTTCCCCATCCATACGACTGATATTTGAGAAAATCTGTTATTAATGGTGACTTTTACCTCTCAGGAACGGCAAGTGATGTTGACTGAAAGTGCAGAAGAAGAAGACAGTGCAGAGAAAGCAAAAGGCTATGTCCCGCCTTGTGATTATGACCTTTGCGGTTCGGGAATGCGAAGACTTTGTATGAACGATGGTGGCTTGCCATGGGGGCTTTCTTTTCCAGCCAATTGCCAAGTTGGGGCAAGTATGTTCCAAAATACAGAATCGCTTTCGACTATTCCATGCAAGAACAAAAGGGGAAAAAAAATTGATAGGACCCCAAAAAGATACTTATAGTAGTGTCATGGACGTTGAAGCAGATTTTACCGAGTAAAATCGTTGACGGTCAACTCGATTTATGAAAATTGCTGTTTTTGGGGCTGATACACCTAGCCCTCCAAGCCCACCAATGTCCACCACAAGCATGTTGAGATCGGATGTGGATAAGTTGTTCAAAAGATTCTCATTCATGTATCTAACCCATTATATTCATATTCTTTTGTTTTTCTTGGTCGGAACTAAGTTATCTGAAAAATTAGGCTGGATTAATTAATTTACACGAATATTCGAGCCGAACGTATTAGAGTGGTCCCAATTTTCTGGGGCAGCGCGGAGAGGATTTAGCATCTCTCTTTTTATAGAATTAACGTTGGAACCTATCGAATTTTAAGAATGTTAGGGGCGAATCCATGGAGGGACAAGGAGGTCCCTCCCATCGTTATCAACCTCCAAAAGTGGGATGACGACTAGGGTCAACGCGATCACGACCGTCCGATCTCTTGATTCCCCCCTACCCCCTATCCTTTTTATACCTTTTGCGGCGCGAATCCGCACGATCGCCCTTGAGGAAGCGCCACGTGTGCATCAGCCCCGAGAGGGGGCCCACAACCTCCGCCCGATCCGTCCCGCTCGGCCGCGCGCGAGCTAACCATGGTTAGAACCCGGCCCGCGTCTCCGCCTTCCCCCGAACCTAACCCTAGTCTACTCCAACCCCTATAAATACCCGCGCCCCGTCGCCTCGGCTCGGCCCCATTTTACCTCCGTTGCATGGTTCGGTTTCGAATCCTCGGGAAGTTTTCAAACCTCGAACGGCGGCGAATTTTTCCATCCGCCGCGACGCCGTAGCCCTAGACGGAGCCCCGCCGCCGTCGCTCCCGGACACCGCTCCTCCTCTCCCCCCCCCCCGCGGGCCGCCGTCCTCTCGCGCTCCGGCCGCAGAGCCTCCGGGGGAGGGAATTGGCCTCCTGTATGTGAGCTCCGGCGGGGAATCTGGCGGCCGTCGGGATTGGCGTTGAGGGCGGGGCGGCGCAGCAGCTGCGGGGCATGGCGGAGGGCAGGTTCCGCGTGGGCTACGCGCTCCTGCCGAAGAAGCGGGAGAGCTTCATCCAGGACTCGCTCGTGGCGCTCGCCGCGTCCCGCGGGGTCGATCTCGTGAGGATCGACGCCGGGCGGCCGCTCGTCGACCAGGGGCCCTTCGACTGCGTCCTCCATAAGCTGTACGGCGAGGACTGGAGGCGCCAATTGGAGGAGTTCACGGCGAGGAACCCTAATGCGCTGGTCCTGGATTCGCCGGAGGCGATCGAGAGGCTCCACAACCGCATTTCCATGCTCCAGGTCGTGTCGGAGCTCCGGGTCGAGAGCGAGAGCGAGTCGTTCGGGATCCCCAACCAGATTGTGATCTACGACAAGGAGAGGCTGTTCGATATGCATGCACGGGAGTCGCTGAAGTTCCCGGTGATTGCGAAACCCTTGGTCGCCGACGGGAGCGCCAAATCGCACAAGATGGCGCTCGTGTTTAACCACGATGGGCTGCACAAGCTCAAACCGCCTATTGTGCTGCAGGAGTTTGTGAATCACGGTGGGGTCATATTCAAAGTCTATGTCGTTGGCGAGTATGTGAAATGCGTGAAGCGCAAGTCCTTGCCTGATGTTTCAGAGGAGAAGCTGGGGTCTCTCCAGGGGAGTTTGTCGTTCTCGCAGGTGTCCAATTTGACAACGCAGGAAAAGAATGACGATAAGTATTATAGGTTGATGCATTTGGAGGACGCCGAGATGCCTCCTCAGAGTTTTATGACGGAGATCGCAAAGGGCTTGAGGCGGGCGATGAAGTTGAATTTGTTTAACTTCGATGTGATAAGGGATGCCAGGAATGGTCACCGATACTTGGTTATTGACATTAACTATTTCCCTGGATATGCGAAGATGCCCAATTACGAGCCTGTCTTGACTGATTTTTTCTGCGACTTAGCCCAAAAATCAGGGAAGAATCTGGCGAAGTGCTCTGGCAAGGATGATTGCTCTGAGAAGAGCAAGTTTTGATATTCGAACCGTGCAGAGTTGTGACAAGAAGGTGAGGAAATATGTGAGTAATGCTTGCAGTAGTGATGGGGATGATGGTGGCCTTCCAATTTCGCCTCAATCAAGCCTGGCACAGTGCGTAGAAGACCCATGAACAACGAACTCCTTGTTCGTTCCTCTGATGGATTTGTGTTGCTGGAAACAGGTCCACTTCGGGAGGCCTTTTGCTGATTGGTGACTGAAGTTGTTAGTGCCTTTTAGATGGATTTTGGACAGCGGTGAATAAGTAGCCGTATCTTGACTTCTAGTTTAAGCTTCTTGACAATCAAATGTGCGTACTTTGTTGATCTTGTATATTCCATCAATGTTTCTCTGCAGATAGGTAGTCTTTTCAGATACTTCGGAGATTTTAGGGAAAAGTTCTATTTGGAATTTTTCTTGCACAGAACTTGTTTAGTTGTGCTCTTTCATCTTTTGGCTAACCAATGAATTTTGCTTTTCCGTCAATGATTTGTATTTCTAGTTTCATTGATATTCTTTAAGTAAAGTCTGTTATGATTTGCTTCTCAGCTGGGATAGCACTGATGCTTATTAATTCTTCCTAATTGGTTCAACATTTGTCCTTTTATAATTGCCGTGATGATAATTAAGCCCCTAAGTGGTAAGAGCTAGTCGACGATATTTCCTTTTGCATCCTTGGTGTCATCGAAAGGAAAGATTTTATTTACTCAATGTAAAGTTTCTGGATTTTCGCAATGTCTTGTATTCGACATAGCATTTCATTAATTTTGTGCCTTGCACGCGTTACATCTTGCTCACGGTCTTCTTTAATTGCACTCGATACTATCTGCTTCTTTTTGTTGGAAAAATTTCCAATAAAGGACACTGGAGAATGCTATGGCCACTGCTTGCTTTGGCTTTTGATTGGATATGGGGTATTTCTAATCGATGGAAATGTGCAGGCAGTTGCATGATTAGTTCGTTGCTTCCATACTAATAAGGCATAATGTGGAATTATCCGTTGTACGGAAGCAGATTATCTCTCTTATTTTCAAATATTAATGACTGGTTGCGAAATTGATATATGGTTGCCATTTATGGAATTAGGATAGTTAAGTTTGACAGAGCCATTGGGTTGTTCTCTATCTTCTGGAGTGACTACCGTTATTTCCCTAGGATCGCTGCCCAATAAATGCAGTAGGATGAATTTGTGCTGTTGGAATGCTCACTCCGCATTAGATAAGATAGTTCCATAGGCCAGCTGCATCATATCGGATGATTGGATGGTATGATCACAACATGCCTTAATTTCTCATCTCATAATGAGCATGAATAGGCAAGTATGCTATGTTCAGTGTTAAGTCCAAAATGGTGGACTTGATTGTCCAATGACGCTTTAGGTAATAAAGTCGACACAGTTGACGTTACAGTTCTCTGGATGTTCGTACACGTCATCTGATTGTTATTGTTCGGATGGCTGGGCATGGTTTAGGTAGAATCTAGTGGCATGTCCGGAGAAGTTTAGTTTTACACTTTGGAAGAGTTCACTTTATTAGGAATACTAGATTGTTGAGAAAAGAGCTTGGACATAGAGAAATAATATTTTAAAGATATTTGTCAAAAAGTAGAGTTTCTCAAAGGGAAAATAGCGGGCAAAATCAGACTTCATACACACGAAACTGATTCAATGATATCTCAATCAGAGACTTTGTGAAAATATGTATGAATGGTTAAGAATGGCTGCTTGTTTAGTATTTGCTCCTAACCCATGCTTTAAGTCAGTTCTGGGAAGGCCTTTGTGCTTATGTCTAAGCCTTCATGTTATTTTCAAGTTCCAACTAGAACTTTCCTGGAGAGATGCCAATGGAGAATTCACTTAAATGAATTTGACATTGATTCACGTAGCAGATTGTTTCGTGGGAGCCCCAATAGATTCTTTGACTCACAACCTGTTTGTAATGTGTTTTCCTTGTATGGCTGAGTAAAGATGTGTTTTGGGATTCTGGTCATGATGTTACACTGAATGGTAGAGGAAACCGGCCACACCTGCAGGTCACAAACTTGACACTGGTCTCAAGTTTTCCAAGACGCGCACATTGCTGGTTTATGGTCTCAGCATCGTGATCTGGGGGACAGACCTGTTTGACTTCCTAGTTGCTCAGGCTGATGATTTGGCAACAGTCCACTCTTGCAGGTAAGCAGGTTTTGTTGTTGCATGTTGAATCCATGGTGATGATTGTGGACACATGGATGATGGATAAGAGCAATGCTAATTGAAGTACCTCTAACATTATTCTATGGATTATTGCACTATTTGCACTTTCTAGTGAGGTTCCAATGTTGGAGATATCTGTCATTTGCCACTTTGTTTGGTATAAATTTCGTCATAATTAGCTGAGGAAATGAAAAGATTCAATGCAAGGTGGCGAGTCAATCTGATTCTTAGAGCTTCCTCACTAGCGGGTGCTTCAGTTATGTCTCGAACCGAGAGGTCCCTTTTTGCACTGCACAACTTGGATTGCTAGAAAGCAAAATAAATCCCCTTTATTTTAGAAGGGAGAATTTCACAAGAATGGATATCATAAGTCTCTACGTCATCAGAAATACCCTGAGGCCTCTCAGTGTCTGTCATTGTAGCTGTCATTGTTCTGTTCTCTTGAGGGTCTTTCAGGCCCCAAAAGATCCATTAGCGATGACTGCAGCCGGCAGGAGATGAGGGTTAAGGTCAAAGAAACTTGACATCCTTACGGATTGGAGAAGTTCAGATGATAAGGAGAGAAGCCATGGCGTAGCTAACGGATTGTCCTAGGATTGCTGCCTCAATGCGGCTCAAGCTAATCTCGATGTTGAGCAGCTATATGCATTTCAGGTTAGGGGTTTTAGCACGTTACCAAATAGAACTGGTAATTTACGGAATTCCCTCACTCTGAAATAATCACCAATCGCCGAACTGAATTCTAATTGACAGAACTAGGAGGGCAAAAATCAAATGGGATAGTGACCTAAAGCTGGTTACCTTTTGTCATTTACTCCCTTTCGATAGCCATGTTGGACGGAAAATTCAAAGCTGTTTTTTTTTTTTTTTTTTGGGAACAGGAGGAACCAGCTTGCAGCCGATAGCCGCGCGCCGTAAACCCTCCGGTGACGCTAGCACAGGACTCACCACCACGGCGTCACACTTAAGACACCAAGCAACTCCACCAGCCCCCTTGCGTAGCAAGGGCTTCGAACCTCTCCCCTCTCTCGCAAAGGGTCACTGAGGCCTACCCAGCGGAGCCACCACGGCCGGTGGTAATTCAAAGCTGTTTTGTTCTCTCGGTTTTTGCTAAAAATGTGGCATTGACGTGGCTCCACATGGATGGCACGACAGAAAAAAGTGAAATAAAAAGAGACGCGTAAAGATAGAGAGAGGGGTCGAGAGGGAGGAGGCCGCGAGCGATGGGTGGCAACCTCTGGCAGAATACCTTAACTCGTGATGTCATTAATTCAAATCAGGCCCAGTTACTCACTTTCGGCAGAATAGTCTTTAGCAAACCAAATTCTCTATGTGCCAATCAGGCAAAAAATACAGTGGATGTTGCATGAACTTGGACACCCCCGACACCATGCACAAGTCAAATCTTTAGCAGCCTGGAAGTAGGAAAAGGATCTATCTTCTAACGTGATCCTTTCGCCCATATAAACACCAGCCATCATTTTCAGCAACTATAAATGAGCCGACCCTTGTGCCTCCACTCCTACCCAGAGAAGGGCAGAAATGAGCAATTTAGTCTCAGGGTGTGATGATCTGGCCCTTTAAATCTTTTCCTAGGTGTAGTCTAATGGATCAAAATGCAAGGCCAACAGCTTTACTCAACAGAAAGGACAAACCATGGTGTGATCAGATACTGATGTTTAGCTGAATTAAATTTTCTTTGGAGGGGTGTATGAATCACTGGTGTTCTTCCTCTGGTTTTTTTTATATATTCAGAGAAGCCTACGCATCATCCCCATCCACCTCTGGTTTCACAAAGAACTCCACATAAGCAATTCGACTGGGTTGCTGATAGCCAGAAGCACTGTGTTGGTGCACAGCAGAAGATCTTGCAACCGAAACCAAGTGCTGAACTTTCAGCATTCCGCCTCTCCCAATGGTCAACTTGCTTCCTCTGTTATCTTTAGTGACGTTGCTTGGTAAATTTGAAGTCGTTGCACGGAGAAACTTGTACTTATACCTATCCATGCAGTTGTTGTAATATGGACGCTATTAGAAGCGAGAAAGTGACAATAGCAAGAAATGCATCTAAGTACTTAAAAATGCAGAAATCCATATCAGACCTGTGGGACACTGCATGGTCGCAGTGGAATGCAATCAGGAGATCGGTATTTGCATAATACATGAATTCTATCTGCAGAACATGGTACTCTGTAAGAGTGTGTGCAAGTACTGTTAGTCATTCAGAACTAGCCTCCTCATACATTAACCCATACTGCACCTGCAAATCTCCATGACCTTCGCCTTTAAACGTAACAGAAGGAGGTGCTGGTTGTAAAGTGATCTGGACACTTGATCCTGGCCATTCGAGATCATCAATGGCTTCTTTCAATGCTGCAGACTGCAGATAGAAATCCTCTAATTTCAATATTTCAATTATTTTGACAGCAACAACATTCCAGAACTCACAATTGCCTATCAAGAAACTCGACATATTGCATTTAGATAACCATCCTTGACACCACTAGGAAAACCATTTCATTTCTCTCCAATGAATTGTTCATCAGAAAAAAAGGGAATAGAACCAACTATTGAACGCTTAAAATAACAGGTTCCTAATTAGGCATCAGCAAAAATGTAATTCAGAGACGGAACACGGAAAGGACATAAATTAATTACTGCGGGAGGAGAGAGAGGGGGGAGGGGGGCTGGTTGCTGGTGATATTCCTAACAGAGGAATGCATAGGAGATGATACCCTGACAGTGAAACTGAGTGGTGAACTTCCTGCAGGTTCAAAGTCATAGTCCCATGAAATTGTTTCAGGGATCCTCGTCCTGATCTCAGCGTAAATGCAAGCATCGAGCGAATCAATAGACCTAACATTACATCAAAGAGGCAATAGGGTTATCTCAATAATTAACAAATCAGATCCATGAAATCAGATGTAAATCCTATTCTGATCCTTCCACTAGACCTGGAAAAGAACATGGCGTGTAAAATGGCTGCAAGATTGACAATATTGATGTGGGAAAAAGAGAACGAGAGGAAAGGCACAGATGCATTCATGCCATCGTCACTTCCTGCCTATCCATGCCTCTAGTAGACAACGACTGAGGATATCGCATAACAAAATCCGAGAATGATATTCGAAAGAAAGTGTAAAGAACAATAAAACAGACGAGAATTCATTTTTTCGGGTTAGTTTGAAATTGAATGGAAAAACGATCAGCTCGTGGAACTCATTTCTAAGCCCCTCCTCGCTCACTGATAAGCCTAGATAAGACGAATGTCTAGTAAAGTTATGCCCTTGGATGGCATTAATCATCATCCATCCAAACCCATCCCCATTCAGCATAGGGAGATTACAAATAGCATTACATACTTGAGGAGAAGCTGCATGTCGGGCCCTGGATACCGCATCTCGATCATGTTGGAATGTCCGGGAACCGAGAACGTGCTCAAGCAATCGACAAAGAGGCCAAGACCCACGCCGAACCGAGGCCGCCCTTGTGCGCGATAATCATAACGGATAAACAGCTACAATACAGGAGCAGAGCGACAAAAGATATCACTTCCACGCGGAACCACATCCTGACCATGTTCGGCGCTGAAGGAAACAGATGCATACAAAACCACGCCAATACAAGATTCCGAACACCACGCGATCGATAAAATGTTCCTCAGAAGCATCTAGCCATTCACTATCAAGCACGCCGGGCAACGGAAAAGGAAAAAGCGAAAATTTCGCATTTTTCAAAGCAAGTCAAATCCGGCTTAGGAAGCGCTCGGCTTGTTTTCAGAGATCAATTCCGAATTCCGCATGATACTGAGCAGTGAATACCTCGCGCTGCAGGTAAACCTTGGCTTGAAGGCAGCCGCTATCCTCGACAATCAGAACGACGCCATGCTCCGACACTTCGACGACCGCATCCTGATCGGATCAATCAATCAGCGGAAACCGCAAGAAAACCCTAAGCTCAAGTTCAGTGGGTTCGAAAGGAGAGGAGCGTTCGGTTAGAAAGAGGAGATGCTGAGGAGTTCAAGGGAGGAGAGACCTGGTGGCGCTTCCAGCGGACGGAGGAGAGGGCGTCGACGATGCCTTGGACGTTGTCAAAGTGGCAGATGAGGTCCACCGCCGCCTCCTCCTCCGCCGCCGCCGCCGTCGCCGGCGAGCTCATCTCCCTCGCTCGCGCGCTCTCTAATTTCGCGCCCAAATTCGCCTTTCCCCGAAAGCCAGCTCGGCGCAAAATATATATTTTGGAGAATTCTCAATTTTGCCCCCTATAGTTTTAGCCCTCTCCCAATAGCGCCCCCGTGTTTCTAATTGTCTTCGTTTTGGATGCTCTTTAAGAAGTCACTCATTGAATTTTCCAGAACAAATTAACTGTTGTTCAAGATCTTGAAAGAATTGAAATTCCATTTATGGGTCTGTGTGCATTCTGAAATGTTTGAGAATCGCAAGATTTAAAGAGTATATGAAGAATCATAATAAATAGAGAATAGATGGTGTAAGTGTGTTACTCGTTTTAATTGTAATTGATTTCTTATTCATCTCACAAGTTATGATTTTGATTTTATTTTCAGACTTCGTTTATTTCACGAAAAATAATTGATTTAGAAAATATCTTTTTCTTAAAAATGTATGAACAAAAATATCTTTATCGCTTGCGAAAATGTTTTAAACATAAGTTATTATTTATAATAAAATATTAGTCATTGGTTAATTATTTCAAGCGATACAAACAATCATTTTTAAAAAAAAAAATTATTCTCCAAATCATTTATTTTCCAAACGGACCCTCGATGTTACCATGCTTCGGCTTGTGCTCATGTGGCCTAACGATTTTGGACGAGTTTGTCGTAGCCATTTAACTAGGAGGAGTCGAATTTGGGTGCGAGTGGATTCGGGGGTCTCCCTCGCGGTGATGAAATTCGGAATGCGACAGATTGCGAAAGAAAAAGGTATAGAATGCCAGGGGCAAATTGGAATGTACCTTTAGATTTGGACGTGGGACTGAAAGTAAAATAACTTCAATTGTCCACCGTGGCCCTTTCCGTTTGCCGAGATGGTCGGACCGCTTCGGGCCTTTCCTAACGTCCTGGTCGGTTTCCTTGTCCGCGCGAACGAAATCGTTTCTCTTCTTCTTCTTCTTCTTCTTCTTCTTCTTCCCTCTGCTTCTTCTTCTTCTCTCTCTCTCTCTCTGTGGAAATGGACGCTGCCAACGACAGCGTCGGAGACTCTCAGCAGGGGAGGGGCCGCCTCCAGCTCCGATGAATAATCCCGGCGACAGCGTGTCACCACTGCCACCGCCGCTCCTGAGCAAGACGTACGAGATCGTGGACGACCCGGCAACGGGCGCGGTTGTCTCGTGGGGCCCTGGCGACAGCAGCTTCGTGGTGTGGAATTCGCCCGAGTTTGCCCGGGACCTCTTGCCCAAGTTCTTCAAGCACAACAACTTCTCCAGCTTCGTCAGGCAGCTCAACGCTTATGTACGCACTTATTCAGTTTCTTGTCCTGGGTTTTCGTGAAGTTTGCCTCTTTCTTTTCTTTCCCCCGGTTCTCGTAGGATGGGTTGGGTTTGGAGTGTTGAAAGAGGATCTTTTGTTTGGTTTTGCTTGTGTGCGTGGTTAGCTAAGAACTATGAACATTTCTCTGTGTTCGTCCATTTTGCTTATTTAGCATTTCCTGGCGTGTATTGGTGGTTATTTTTTGTTGACAGTGGTGAGAACAATCTAGGACTATGGCATTTTTCTGCTTCTAGTGTTTGTGGACGCGGTCTTCGATGAACTGATGGGAAAAATTCTTAGGTGGGAAGTTGACGAAATGTGTTGGGACATGCATATTTGCTAGTTCTTCTCTCTGCTTTTCTCAGCAAACAAATGGAGCAGAAGGTTGATTAATTGGAAAAGTAAAGAGATCATGAAACTGTTCCTTCAACCTGAGTTTAAGATTGCTAAGTTAGGCTTCTTAATTCATTACTTAGCTACGCTTTTCCCTTCACAAGAGGGATATGTGATATTGCCGCTATGAGGATCTATTCTTTCGGGTTATTTTCCACATAATTCGGTGCGATTCTTGATTGTTTCAAAATCTCTTGTTGTGCACTTAATCACTCGTTGTCTGTTTTCACTTCTTTTTCCCCTCAAAGTGTTGGTTCTATGGTGAGGTTGGTTCACTCTGACCTGGAGGTTTCAGCTTTTAGTCACAAAAATTGCTTTCCGAAAGCATGCAAGTGTGTATAGTGTGCACTCCCTAAAGTCCCCATGATTGTGGGCCTTGTATACCATGACACTGCATTGCGTCGGCACGTCCTTTGCATGCAACCTATTAATTCAGATATTGCTTTGCTTCATAATTTTGGAAGTATCCTTTTTATCATTGCTTCATCCCCAAATAGTACAGCTATAGTACTCTGCTGCATCTGTCAAACAAGGTTTCAGAAAAGTCGATCCATATCAGTGGGAGTTTTGCCAATGAGGGCTTTTTGAGGGGTCAGGAACACCAGCTTAGGAGTATAAATAGGCGAAAACCTGCTTATGGATGCAGTCATCAACTGACCCACCAATCACATAGTAAATCGGCCAGTGCTTGTGTGGAGTTCAGAAAATTCGGGCTTGAGGAAGAGGTTGAGGCTCAAAGGAGACAAGAATATGCTTATGCAGGAGATTGTGAGGTCAAGGAAACAACGGGAGGCTACCAAAAAAGCAATTACGAGCGACGTTCAAATGCCTTCATGGGATGGAGCTGCGCAGCAGCAGATGATGTCATTCCTGGCAAATGCTGTTCAGAGCCCTTTTGGCGCAGTTCGTACAACAGCAGAATGAGAACAACAGACGAATAACTGAAGGCAACAAAAAGCGGAGGCTTAAGCAGGATGATGTGTCTGAAAATGAGGATATCATTGCTTCAGATGGACAGATTGTTAGATATCAACCTCCGATGAACGAGGCATCTAAGGTTTTGCTACGGCAGATCAGGACTGGATGCTTCTCCTCTATTAGAATCTTGTGATGTAACATCAGACAATTTCCCGACCAGTGATGGTTTATCTTTATCGAACAGCGGGAGTTATTGAAGTCACATATTTGGAGCAACGCTGCAGGAGGTACCACAGACTTCAGAGCATTTATCATATCCAGCTATAGCATCAGTTGTCTCAGGTGACAGGCCCTCAGCCACTATATCTGAAGTGCAACAGGAGATTGTCAGGCCGTCTTAATTGGTAAGGAAGATGTGATTTTGCCTGAGCTTTATCCATTGCCAGATGTGACGCAAGATCGGATTCCAGGTACTGCTGGTGAGGGTAAAGCGGAAACTGATTCGGGAACCGGTGCTTTCATGGGATCCAGATTCATTCAATGCATCCATATCAATAGATACTGATGATCTCTCTCCTGATCCTGACATTGATGCTTTGCTGGAGAATTCTTCCTTTTGGGATAATCTGATCGTACAAAGCTCAGTGCTTGGGAAGATTAAGTCAACTTTAACAGGAGATGATGTGCGGCCAGTGAAGAATGGAAGGGACAAAGCTCAGCACATGGATCAGCTCACGCAACAAATGGGCCTTCTAACATCTGATAACAAATGGGAATGATCTTGATCGGGATTTTTAGAGTGGCTTCCTCATTGTCCGAGATTAAGTTTGACAACAAAGCAAGAAGATAAGCATTCGTGTTTCTCTTTTTGGGCAGTTTTTAGCACCCATTAAATCATCCCTTTCACTTCTGTTTTTGCTGCCCCTTTGTCAGCTGTAATACTCTTTGCAGTTTTGGTAGCGGATATATGCATACTTTGGGCTTCTTCCTTGCGCCCTCCTGTTAGAGATATGGTTTAAAGTGGCTCTGGGATTTCGATGGATGCTGACTGTCTTTCATATGATAGTTACACATAAGCTTCTGATTAGAAAGTAACTGACTTGTGTTGGATTAGTTACTGGAAGTTTTTTCTTCATGTTTTTTCTAATCATAATTTTCTTTAGTTGATGAGCACCTTTTCTTCAATTAGAACCACATAGTGTTGTTGAATCCTCAAGTGAATTCCAGTTACCTGGAAAACTGAATCTCATTTAAATGTCTGTATAATGTTGTTCTGTCAAATTGGAAACTTTCTTTCGATAGTATTGATTCGAAGTCAAACCATTATGCTAATAACTTAACAGTATGAACAAATGAATGAATAACTTGAGTGTGCCACGGGTATTAACTGGATAAGAACAATATTATGCGCACTAAAACATGTAATTTCAGCGGATATTCATCAGGAACAACAAATTCTGTGTCTGCCTTAATCCTCTCAATGTGAGCAGCAGTCAGGTTAATCCTCAAACCTCATCACCACTCCAGTTGTTCTTAGCTTTAGGACCTGTAGGCCCTTCCTCCCCTAACAACTCGCTTGGCAGACTCTTCACCACACTATCAAATGCCGATTTAAGCTCTGTGGGCAATACTTTCTCCACCTTCTTTAACTCCTCTGCAGTATCATAAGTAATCTTAGGACCCCATTCCCTTAGATAGTTGACCCATGGTGGTGAGCTTATAGATGTGCTCGGATAGTCAGCAGCAATTAGTGAGTGTGCAACTTGTATGTCCACGACCATTTTGCTCTTGGCAGTATCGTTCCTGATTCCGATTCCTCCACTGCCCTGTAAAACTAGCCCCGGCTTTGGGTACGAAGCATGACCGTTCAAGGAAGCATAGGCCACAAATCTGTTCCCACTCTGGAACTCCAACTCGGAAGCATTGACCCAAGTTCCACTGCTGTGCTGTGAGAAATAGACCTCCCACAGCTCACCAGTGAAATTGCTGATCCTCAAGGTCACATGCTCCCAATCACCAACATGTTCACCTATCTTCCCCAATGGGATGGTGATCAACTCGAGCTTTGCCCTAGCCGGGCCATTGAAAGGGTAGAACAGCCATAGCGCTATGTCCGTGAACGTTGCACCATACATGGGTTTAACATGTGCATAAGCTTGGAAGCTCTGTAAGTCTCCTTTCTTTACTCTCTCTTTGGCTGCTTGGTCCTTCGGCAGGTCCAGCCAGTAGGCACCGTCATTTGAGCCGCCTAGTGGGAGGTTTGAACCATTGAGTTCGACTGCAACCGGATTTGACTCATCTCCCTTTTTGTATAACAGAGCCCCGTTGCTGAAAAACCAGCTGACTGAAGACGGCAAGTAGGTTTCGTCGGGATGGAAGTACACAAACGGAGAGTAAGCTTGAAATAGTGCCTGAATTTGGCTAATGTTAGGCATGGAGGATGTATAATTGGGGTTATTGGTCTTCAAACATGACAGAGCAGGAGAGGAATCATTCACACCATTTTGGGCTAGGAAAGTACCAACAGATACGCCCAAAGCTTGTGTTCCTCTATTTGCCGGTCTCAAGCTATACACATTGAAACCGCTCATGTCGCTCGACTTGTCAGGCCCCCAAATCCACGAATCTGTTTCGCACTGGTCGGTGAAGTCCAATCGAACGCATCGGATTTTGTCGAGGGGCGGCTTCTCTGGCGAGCTCGTAACCACATGTCCCACTGCTTTATAACCTTCAGGGGGCACGGGAAGCCAGATGTAGCCATACCCGTCTTGCTTAATTTTCAAGGACTCACTACTCCAAACCAGAGTATAATCTGTTGGCTTTCGAAGCACTCCACCTGATCCATCCTTCCCAGCAAGAACCCATCCGTTGAGAGGCTTGTTGTTAGCTTGTCCATAGCAAGCAAGCATGAAGAATCCCTCCGGTAGTTTCGAAGGTTCGAAGAATGTCGCGCCGAGATTGTCCGGTCCTCCCTCATGAGCAGCCCAAACTTTGTTCAGAGATGATACTCGGGACACCACTAGTCCTCCAAGGTCAATAGTACCAAGTGCAAAACCTGTGCCTGCTCAAGCGAGTACGAAGTGACAAACCGCTCATCTAGATGTCCACGTTTACACATTCGCTGTGAGCAGAAAAATGTCTAGTAGTGTTAAATGGAAGAAGAAGATTTACCGTGTGGCCAAGTTGGCAATGGCGAGGGAAGCTTGAAAGCGGTCTCGATGGGAGAAGCATCTTTTCTTTGCAAACTCGCCATCGACGAGAGTGTGATGCAATTTCCCATCGCAGCGTCAAGGATGATCGACAATCGAGTCCGACTGTCTTAACGAGATATGATATTATATGGTGGATGCTGAGTTGCTGAGTGATGCTGAGAGGCAAGAAGCATATTCTGTTTGTACGATAAAGACGAGATCCAAGACAAGGGACAACCCTTATAGAGAACCTCCGGAGGATGTGTCGTGCACGGAAGTCATTGGTCACCGGAGAATGCTTTCGGAACCACGTTCAACTTCTCTTCGACTTCAAGAAGTCGATTTGCCTACTTAAAAAGGTTATTTCTAGTCTTACATAAATTCCTCCACGCCCCTACTTGCTGCAGAATTTCGTAACTCATCTGCTCATAGCTCTCTTCTGGGTCCTACAACGGGTCACATCATTGATGGGTTTTAGGTTGGGTGAGTCTTGCAAATCATTCCTTCCGCTTGATTATGGTCCAAGAAACTCCACGGAAAAAGGAAACGTGAAGAATCCAATGTCGAAAGCGACAGAGGAAAGCGAAATTAAGTCGAAGCGGTGACTCTCAATCAAAGGAGGGGAGACAAAAAAGGTTGCTGCTGACTTCCCAACTTGCGTGCAATCAAGTTCAAACCATTCGCGTGATGCCGGTCGTACAAATGATAGCTTGCCGAACGGAAAGCTGCATTCTAACACTGTTAGTGACTAGTCTAGTTCGTTATCTCCGTTGGTTCTTACGTACTAAAATTTGCCTCTTCGCATGTGATGCAGATGGGCATTTTTCACCACGCAAAAGCTGTGTGCTTAGCTCATTGTATTAACACATGAAAAACATGCAAATATTGTATGGCTGGATTTCCGTTTATTTGAAGCATCGTTAATTAGGTAGGCACAGAAACTGTATGTGCTCATCTGTAGCTCGTGTTGATTCTAATCGTTTCACTACATCTTACAGCAATTCTATCAAATGCATGCGGATTCAGCAAGGGAAGTGTTTGATCTCTGTTGCACAATACCCATATAGATGTACACAACCGGAAAGTCACAGGCGGAAAGAAGAAAAAAAAATAAAATAAATAAAAAATAAAAAATAAAGAAAAAAATAAAAAATAAAATAAAAATATTAAAAAATTAAAAAAAACGAACACAAATTTACGAAACAACTCAGGTACATAAATTCCCTTTAGTTACCACTCACCATAAGACCAGAAAAGAATTGATTAATCTCATTTTTCCAAAAGACAGGAAAAATTATACAACATACCACTGCACGCAGAGTCCGAGACCCACATTCAAGACCCGAACAACCATGAAAGCAATACCCACGCATCCAACTCCGGAAAGCCACAGGAAAGAAGAAAGGGGGGAATAAAAAGGAGCCCAAGACAAAAGCTGATAACTATATACGCAGAATGAGATTGGGAGGATGACGATCCATTCAACCACGGAGTTGCACAGAGGCCGTAATTAGAGAGACGTGCAGGGAGATGTCCACCTTGTTACTGCCTTCTGAAGCAGATCGGTAGGGTTTGCACAACATACTACCGGGATTACTAAATCCCGATTAAGCTGCAAGTACTATGATCACAATGAGGAGCACAATCCCAAATATCACCAGAAGCAAACAAGCCTGCATGGCAATAGAATTAAAGTTAAGATGATACCATGCATCTCAGCAGTACACTTGGTGAGGATCACAAGATTGTTTTTGTCAGCACAAGCGGCTGCATGTGCTGACAGGAAAAATATAGGCTACATATAATAGCAGGTGGTGAGTGCAATAGCATCATTCATTCAGAAAGATGAGATAAGCAGAACTTAGAACAAATATGTTGTAGTATCTATAAAGAAAATGGCCATCTAATATATGAGCTATTAGAGAACAGAGATCAGATGAAAGACCATGTCAGAGGATGCCCCACTATAGTACTCTAGAGCATCAAAAGACTACAGGAAAAAACATAGGCTATGTATGGTAGCAGGCGGTGAGTGCAATAGCATCTTAAAGTATGATATGAAAAGCAAGATTGCTATCATAAATTACCAGAGATGAATTTGACCGTTGAGTCTTTGCTGCTTTCACGAGTTGGGTCTTTCCCTGAGAAGTTGCAGCCTGAGCATTATCAATGTGTGAGCCAATATCATCTGCAGTGATCAATTGGTCAAGATTCATTAGTCAACCAGGCCATAAAACTAAGAAGTCCAAGATCCCAAGAAAAGACAATAGCTTACCGATAATGGTCCCTTGCTCATGAACCAGGACGGCAAGATCTTTAAAAATTTCATTCACCTCGCCAATTTGATTCTGAATTTCTTGAATTCCCTGTTCTCTTTCCTCAATAATAGCCTCATTGAAGGTGATCTCGTTATCCAACAGCAGGCCTTCTTGTCTACAAGATAGGTGACAATATTATTTCAAAAATTTGCCGCACTGAAAAGCATCTCAAGTGTTGCACAATATAGCTAGTAAAAAATGATTTACCACGAAATACTAAATGACGAGTATTTTTCTTCGATATCAAAATTGCAGCATTTCAATTTGATGTCTTTCAACATAGATCCACTTATGCTAGATGCTAACAAGAATATATCAAGACTAGCATATTCTATAATCAAATGACATTATGTCACTAGAGGAAATTTTGTGAGATGATCAGGCAGAGCAAACCTAAAAGGAAAAGAAGACACAGTGCTGATGAGCCAATACAGAACAACCCCATAAAAGCATAATAAAAGTTACATCGATGGCTTCATCAGATCAAAACATCCATGAACTAAACAGTAAGGCTTTACACATTGACATAAAAAAGCGGGAAAACAAATGAGAAAAATTTGCAGATATAACCTTCTGGATCCAACTAGAAGGGCCTGCTGTTCTGGACTCGTATCTGAACTGACATCAATCTCGCTGGCTGTGTAGCTGCATCCACAAACATGAAATAACTCGTATAAACTAGTAGTGTGCGACAGGTCTAGGGAAAAAAAGGCATTAGAAAAGTGGGAGTAAAAGTAATTGCTATTTCTTGCACAGAAAATCTACCACTTGTTCATGATCTGCAGTCAGTTAGTCACAATAAATTCAAGATGGAATTAGAAAATTAAAGGAAAAAATGAAAACACCTACCACTTATTCATGATCTGCAGTTGGTCAGTCGCAATACATTTTAGATGGAAATAGGAATTTAAAAGGAAAAAGAAAGAAAAGAAGAAACTGAAAGATCTTGCAGACTGAATCACCCTGGAATAGTTACCTCGAAGGAAGTACCGCCTGGGGAACAAACGGTGCATATGCTGTTTCTCTCTCAGCTGCGAGCCGTTGAGCCTTCTGAAACTCCTTAAGAACCGCCTGAAAATCTTTTGCCAGTTTGGCATCTGCAATCTTCTTGCTGGCCTGCAAGCAATGAAAGATACTCAACTTTCCATCTTAACATTCGAATGAAATCAAACACGTATATGCCCAAGTACCCGGCACCCCAACCAATGATGTCCGACTGCTCAATAATGAAGATAGATAATTAGGACAATGGATGTCCTATCAAGTATCGTTAATTCGTTCATTCCATCGATGAAGCGATCAAGGGAACTTACGCTAACTCCAGCATGATGATCTGTTTCGCTAGCTTGTTTAAGCTTGGCCGATGTATCCTTCACCAACTGTCCTATATGCAGCCTTGTCTTGTGCCTGCAGATTCCAAGAAAAACCAAGAAGGCTGCTTTAGCTCGCGAGAAATGCCGGGGCAACGAAGCAACCAATGCCGAATTGGCTTCGGACAGCACTTTCGAAATCATCAAAGCAGAGCTTAGGACTGTCCGAAACGACGAATTGCCCGATAACCACACACGTTCCGCACGCATAAACATCCTACTCCTCTTCTATCCAAGCGGCCGACAAATTCAACCGAAAGCTCACGTGCAATCACGCTCACGAACCGACAAACCAAACCAACCCAACCCCCCTGGCGCGCCACACTACATTTCCAGAACCCGACGCAATTTAACGATCAATTGAAAATGCACTCTCGCCGCGGCACGGCGGCGTCGACCGCCGAACGCCGCCGGAATCGTTGCAAGAATTTCGAACGGACAGGACAGGAAGGGGGAGGGGGACTCACAGCTTCTCGCGGAGCTCGGGGGTGTCCTTGGGCGTGCCGAGGGTGTTGACGAGGCGCTGGAAGGTGTTGACGGCGGTGTTGATCTGGAAGACGCCGGAGACGACGGCCTGCGTGGCGTCCTGCCGGCCGCCATTGTTGAGGAGCTCCCCGCGCCTCGACCCTCCCGGCCCGCGGCCGGCCTCGAGATCCTGGAAGCTCATCCTCTACTCCTCCACCACCACCACCACCACCACCAC
The DNA here is from genome assembly GCA_014182365.1 of Eucalyptus tenuipes. Taxonomy (NCBI): domain Eukaryota; kingdom Viridiplantae; phylum Streptophyta; class Magnoliopsida; order Myrtales; family Myrtaceae; genus Eucalyptus; species Eucalyptus tenuipes. The sequence continues at coordinate 24,699,913 of CM024540.1, read as the reverse complement.
CCGCGGCGGCCGCCGGACCACGCGCCGCTCCCAACCGCTCAGGAATCTCGACCAGGCGAAATCGAGAGTACGAGGAGAGAGAAATCCCCGCGCCTCGCTCGTTCTCGGAGAAATTGAGGAAATTTCCGATCGGGAATTGGGGCGGAACCGGACAATTTAGACGCTCATCAAGAGCCGCGAATTCAGGGGCAGGGACAGAGGTTTTCGTCGATGCAAGTTTGCAATTTCGAGAGAGAGAGAGAGAGAGAAAGAGTGACGTATGAAGCGATGGTGAGGTGGAATTTTTCCCTTTTTTTCTTTTCCTCCAATTTTTTTCTTTTTTTTTTAATATTTATATTTTGTCCGGTGGGGTTTTGCGGTCTTCGGTGGAAGGGATCGTTCTTTCGCCGGCAAAAGTGATGCCGACAGGGTGGGGCGGGGACACGTGTGTGGTGGAGATGGGGCGGGTGGTTCCCCACGTCTTTTGTTCGGGTGCTCATTAAAGCGCCACGGGTGGTGTCCTTGGGATTGGGTCCCCTGTCGAAGTGGGGTCGTCAAGATTGGATCGAGAAAATTAGGAATCCGAATCGAAATTGAAATCGAATTAGACGTGTATAGTTATGGCTACGAGTATCTCGTCTTGCAAAGTTTCGAATGGAATTCGGACGATGAATCGAGGAAGGCTTTGCACTAACGAAACGTGCCGGAGAATCGCACGAATCTATTCTCCAATTGCCAGAGTTCAATGTCCCCCCCCCCCCAGCTCTTTAATCCTGATTCGCGCGCAACTTCCGATTCCTTTTCAATTAAAAGGTGCTACCTTTTTTCAACCTCTTCCCTTGTGGCCATCTGGAACATTGGAAAAATCAGATTTGCAAAATTCAAACTCCTCGTGCCATTCCATTCCAAATCCCAAAATTTAGGCTCGAACTTTTTAGCCCAAATCGGAACCAATTCTCTGAAGCCCGAAGCCCAAAGCCCATATAAGTTTCCTTCGTTTTTTCAAGCTCCTCCTTTTTCCTGGCGAATGATTCCACCGTTGCTGCTGTCTTGCTGGGCAAAACAAGGGTCAGAGCCGAATCGGGTCGATTTCTTCCTTTCAATCTCGGACCGGCAAAATCCTCCGGCGTCGTCAGCTGTTCAGCCTTTTCTCTGGGGTGCCCGGTAAGAGTTCTCATCCTGTTACCTCGAAAAATCGTTTCTTTTGTCTGCGATTGTTTTGGGCGTGGCTATCGAGACCCACTTGCAATTTCCATCGAATCGGCGAAACTCGGAACTGAATGGGGATGGAACCTCAAGAGTTGGGCAACGGAGGTTTTTTCCGTAGAAATTTGGGTTTCTTGATTGAAAGAGAAGAAGTGCTTGTGGAGGAGAAACGCGGGTTGGCGATCGGGCAGAGAATGGCCAATTTCCTCTCTTTGAAGATTTGGGTTTCCCTTCTATTTTTGCTTTTCTTTTTATCCAGCCTTAGATCTTGAACACTGGTTTTGACTGTGAGAAAGCGAATTTAAGTTGTTGGCAGCTGAATTGCTTGAGGAGTCATGCTCTGCGTCTTTGCCCAGTAATAGCGTTCTGGTTAGGTTATACTGGCCCTTCTTAGCTTTATGTGGGTTTATGGTGTCTAAAATTCAGGGTGAGAAAGAGAAAGTAAATACTATACATGATAGATCTTGTTGGACCTCCACAGCGTAGTCTAGGTCAGGAACTCAGGATGTAGAAGGTGATGCTTCCTAGAAGCTAACTGCTCTCCTTGAGCAGTGATCGAAGTTTGTAAGATTGTATTGGTTATATAAAGATGGAATTGGATATTTTCCCTCGTCCTCGCAAAAGTTGAAATACCTGGTTTTGCGTCTCCCAGGATTTCGACATTGCATACGTTGATTCTGCAACGACCCAATCAGACTTCTGGAGAAAAAAGAATGAATTGATTACACTTGGATGCATTTGATTTTCTGTTTCTTCAGAGGTTGGTCAGCAGTTTGACAGGCTATCGGTTAACAACTCATTGTGCCTGAAATAAATCTGCTATTTTTCTGCTCTTAACTGCGAAAGTAATTTTCTTTGAGGAGGGAATATACGCACTCACCATCGCATCTTCTTTTCTTTAGCAGCTCAAGGTTAGGGGCATGCGAAATGGAACTGGCTGACAGAGCAGTGGGGTTTCTGTTAACACTTGTTAGCTTATCCATATTCACTTACTACACCTTTTGGGTCATCATTCTGGTAGGCACATCTGACTTGTAATTTCTGGATTTGTTGATCTGCTTATATTGAGGATCTGCAAATTCTGTCATGCTCATATGCATCCATCTGTTTTGTTTTCCAGCCTTTTGTGGATAGCGATCACTTTGTCCACCAGTACTTCCTACCACAGGAATACGCGATACTTATACCCGTTTTTGCAGGCGTGGTGCTCTTATGCTTTTATGTGTGTTCATTGGGATTGTGATGCTCAAACCAAAAAGAAGAAAGCATAGTGACCCATATTTATAGTTCCTTTTCTGTTTGGCCTAACACTACCACATGCTGATTCTGTAATTAGTTATCTTTTTTCCGGATTGGATGTAATGAGGAACATGTGGACTGATACTTCTTGTGATGGATCGTTAACTGGAAGAGGATTTTTTGCTGGGTAATTGGATTCCTATATTTTCAAAGACTTGTTTATTGATCTATATCTTCTCCATTAGCATCCATGCAACCACCGCTGATCAACCATCGTTTTGTCAAGTTCTTTTTATGTGAAGAGATGTTCTATTCTTCATCAATCAGAGGAAAATGGAAGGCCTGTTGACTATTGTTAGGCACTACTGGACCAGGAACGACTACTTGCAACTTCAGGCTAAACTCATGCAGCTTGTCTATGATCTGTGCAAGGCTGCATTGTTTGAAAACTTGATGTCCTGTTTCTACCATAGAATGAATTGGTCCAGCTATCCATCTTGTTCATTTTTCCTCTGAAAGGAAGTGAGCGCATGCACTACATGCACATCACTTTTCCTTCAAAGTCTGTATTCCGTTATCAATCAAATTTTTATGTGAATCTATCTGATTTTGCTACTTTCGAATGTTATTCCAAGTGAAAAACCTCGCAACTTAAGATTCTCAAATTGGCATATTGAAATGTGGATTCATCCTCATGCAGAAAGTGGACACAGCGGATTGAAATGACGCCTCATTGGCTACATACTCATATTAACTAGCATGATAGGGAGTGACTGCGATAGTCCCACAAACGTGACAAAAACCAGGGCAAGAGATCTGGAAAAACCCAGTTCAAGACGATATCTTGTTCTTGAACATGGGAACCTAGTTAAAATGATTTGCAACGCAATCAAATTGAGTATTGAAACTTTGAAAATATAAATCATGGCAAGCATCATAACCACAGCGCTTACGGATTTGATTTCGATGACACCCAAATCGTCCTCCATCCTACATTCTAAACTCCCCTGCCTCAAAAGTAGGATATCTATATGATCTCAAGAAAGTAATAGATACACATAACTAGCATGGAATAGAAATTAAATAGAAATTAAGAGACAATCCCATTGAGCCTGGAGGCAAAAGCACCCCAGTTCCTAATTATGCCCAGGAATTATCAAAGGCGGCAGACGTGATTGCTTGTGAGAACTCCCGGAAACTAATCCTGCCATCGCCATCCGTGTCGGCCTCCTTGATCATTCCCATCAGCTCCTCCGGAGTGAGCGCATGGCCGAGCCTCGCCATCGAGTGCGCCAGCTCGGCCGCCGTGATGAACCCGTCCCCGTCCCGGTCGAATATCCGGAAGAGCTGCTTCAGCTGCTCCTCCGTGTACGGCGACTTGGCCGGCAGGAGCTGTGGCGACACGAGGGCCACGAACTCGGAGAACTCCACCAGGCCGTTGCTGTTGGTGTCGGCCTTCTGGATGAGCGCCTCGAGCTGCTCGGGGCTCGGCTTCAGGCCGAGCGAGCGGAGGAGTGACCCGAGCTCGAGCTGCGTCAAGCTCCGTCCTTGTTCCGGTCGAAGGAGCGGAAGATCTCGCGCAGCTCGGCGATCTGCTCGTCGTCCAGCTTCACCGACTCCTTGTTGCTCATGCTGGGATGGCGAACAGGTTCCAAGTTTCAATCTTTCGACTATATACTGCTTATCGAAATTTCAACTAAAAAACACGGAAAAAGACGTTTCCGGATCTGGAAGAACTCTGTATCTTGAACTGTACGGCGTTTCGCCTGGATTCACGCGAACCCCATTTTCTGTCTTCAAGAATCAACCCTGCATGGCGTCACTTCTCACAGGACAAACGATCTTTCTTTCTCCCTCTGGGATCTTGGGACGTCTGCCTGAATGAAAATGCTCCAAACTAGCGACGACCCACGAAGCCAAAACACGGGACGAATCCGAAACGAAAGATGCGACCTGCAGAAGCTGTGAAAGTTTTCATCGACTGAGCACGACACCACTAGTGAATTGCTGCTGCTGCACTATAAATCTATGAGCACGGGCGTGGTATCGGATTGACTGAAGAACACTCTCGACGTCTCGACGCCTCCGTAGATCGGATGGCGTTTCTGGTTTTGAATGGATCAACGTTACGATCCCAATAAAAACAAGAAATGGAAAGGAAGGAAGGAAGGAAAAAGTAAAAGTCAACACCAGGGGACGGAGAGAGTTCAGAAGACTCGGCAAGGGAGGCGGCAACTCCGTGATTGGTGCACCTTACCCTTTTGATGTGGTCGTGATCCTTGGGATTCTCCAAACCACTTCGCGCTAAATTTTATGATTTCGCTCATTTTTTCCTCAAAAAGAAAAAATTCAGTACCCATGAATATTCCAAATAGGAAAACTTGCCCCTGCGTATGTATCCGAAAATTAACTTGGGGGTGAATTGTGCCGCTGATATATTGATTTGAAATTTTTCATAAAACCAAAATTAATTTGGGCAAAACTCTCGTGAAGTACGAATGTTTGGGATGTCATGAGATATCCGTGAAAGATTTTTAACTGCATTAATTCTTATTGTCTTATTTTTCGATTCACAGTGGCTCTCAACAGCAAGCCAACCTGATAAAGTGAACTTTTTCACCCTAGTGCATATTTGCTTAATCCTTTCCATCATCTCTTGAAAATTTACCAATTCTACCGAGAATTTCTAGGAAGATAAGAAGGAAAAAAGGTTATCTGACTCTGGCGAGAATTTAGCGGTTTAGATCTCGGCGCAAAGTTGGAGGCGAGGCCTCCGGTTACTAACTATTAGTCCTGAGCAAACATCACTTTCCCCACTTCCTAGGAATAATAACCGCTCACGCCATGACAAATTTGCCTTCCAAGTGAAGAGGTTTGAATTAAAGTAGCATTCAAAAGATTCAAACCCGTCGCAAGACCGCTGCTTTTCCAAGTTGACATGGAAGGGCATTTGACTCACTCCTCCATTCTCCCTCCTGACTTCCATTCAAATCTGCCAAAGTGAATAAATCACAAACTAGAGACGGCATTTGACTTCCATTCAAATTCGCGCTATTTACTTGTAGATATCGTCGAGAACATCGTACGCCAGAGTTATACAATGGCAAATAATATTACTTTCACCTCTGCATCCGTCCCAATCTCTAAACGAGGATGAGTCCATGACTAATTTACAAGTCTTAGCACCGGTTTGACTCTCTGAATATCTATGTTGGTCGACAGTAACAACAAGCAAGAGAAAATCCGCGAAATCTTTTTTTCCTATACCATGATGAATGGTGTCCGTCCACTAATTCAAAAGAGGACTCCCTTCTTTGACAAGCACGAAGAGACCGCCGTCCCCTCGTGATATCCTCATATCCTTGTCGAGGTATGTGATGAGAAGCCAGGAGCGGGTCCTCTCGCCTGGAATGGGAAGCTTAAGTGGTGGCTGACCGGAAATGGCACGCGACAGACTAGCCACGGCTTCCTGCAAAGGACTGATAGATTGCTGCACTGGCATGAGATTTATGTTCTGCCCAAAGAGATTCACACTTTCCGGGAGATCGATGGTCGGCTTTATCTCAGGAGGTTGGAAGGTCCCTTCCTTGAATTCAACCTGTACATAGTTGAATCATCTCTGAGCATTTTACACACATATACCTAGCAACTTTCAACATGCAGGTATCAAGGTGATATGAGAGAGAGGGAAAGAGAGACTATTTCATGTTAGGAACATTGATTCACTAACAAGGCATCTCCTTGATTCACTGCCTAGGCCCTAGACAAATTAGTAACCTTTGCAGATGCATTTGAAACGATTTCCTGGAAAATAGTAATTTCACACCGGTTATTTAATCATACTTCCTGGCCTACAAGTTCCTCCACCATTCATATTCAACACGTTAAATTTCTAGAGTCCAGCAATGGAGAATTCACATAAATGAAACAAAAATAACATGAGAAAGCTGGAGATGTCACATCAGTTGGATCCTCGAAGTAATCCAACTACTGAATTTTCAGTTTCTGTAGAAGCAAAAGCCCTGTAAAAGATCTCTATTTTTAGAGTATGCCATTCAGCAGCAGACAAGAATTACCTGAATCCTCGAGGGACTTCTTATCTCAAAAGCCGCAGATGCACTGAATGAGAAAGTAGCAAAGGGGCTGGATAGTGTGGTGGAGTTCACAATTGTTAGGTTACTGGTATCAACAGATTGGCTTATCCTTTCAACTTTCAGGAGAGGCAATGAACCCGCAGCTAGAAGAGGCAGGAGCTCCGAGGAAGCCGTGTACCTGATCAAATGGAAAGAATGTTAAGTAGTGACTAGCGGTTCTTTTCATCAATATCTTCTGGCAGAGCGAGATCAACAATTCCACAAAATATATGAAATATTGAAAACTCAATTAGAAGTGAACTTGAAATATCATTGTGGCGAGAGCTCTATGAAGCCAAAATCAATGGTTTGGTAAAAACGAAAGGAAAAACCAATAATTTAGCTTTATTTATATATATATATATTTTTATATTTTTTTATTTTTTTTTTAAAAAGGCTCAGAGAAGATGTCATCAAATTACTATAGAGGAAAGAAACTATTTCCTCTGACAGGACAAGAGACTTCATTTACAGATCATCAAATTAAGTTGCTTTCGCAAATATAGTCAATGTTTAATCCCCGTAAAACCTTCAGATGGGAATAATGCGCTATGTCAGTGCTTCCAGTTAGAGTATCGACACAGCTAACAATAATTAGCCCATTTAGTATCACCTTTAGAGCAAAAGTCCAACAACAGAAGTCAATTCTAATGAGAAAATTCACAACAATAAAGTGAAAACAAACAAGCATAAATTCAAAATACAGCTACTCTCTTCAGCGAGGGAAAAATTGTAGCAAAGCAAGTTTTCCAGACACAAAACTTTGAGGCACTTTACCATAGAAACATCAGCAGGTCATTACACGTTCTTTGTTCTATTTTTTTGACACTGAAATGTGTTCCAACTTCTGACCAAAAAAAAAAACAAAAACAGAGAACTGTGTTCCAACTTTAGTTAAACTAAAATGGTGAGCTACCCCCTCTATGCACGAGCTCCTCCTAATTTAGTTAAAGACCAACATCAATACCTCAAGAACCAATCAAATTGACAACTACTTCAATCAATAGAATTGAAAATATGACACAAGAGGATTCTCTTTTCTGCAACTCCTGATGACTAAAATCCATAAAACCTCCACATAAAGAAGGGGTTTCATCACATGAATACTCCGAGGTGTATTATGTATAAACCAATTAACTTCAAAGAGGCATCTACGCAAGCAAACATCTCGATTCTCGGCTATAGCACATGATTTGTTCAATGGTCACCTGTTCTTAAATATTGGCAGGCACTCAAGGCCCACCGCCCCTATTGATACGCGACAGATTATTCCATCAAACGTTGAGTTGCTAGAAGACGAGAAGCATACGACAAATACAATGAGCTTCATGCATAAAGTGATAAGAACAGTAATGGGAGAACGCCTGAAATGTACAGTCCGTCCAGTAACATTGGCGAAACAGGAATGAAGATCCGCCGCAACTCCTAATGCGATCGCGAAATGGACAACCAAAAGCTTAAACAGTTGATAAAACAGCACGATATATTAACAGCAGTGATACAAAGATAACAAAAAGACACTAAATTTATCGCAATTAAGCAAGCTCTTAAAACTTACACCAAGACCCAGTTGCCATCCAGCAGCCCCGCGGCGTCCACCGGCGCCGGCGTCGGGTTCGCCGCCTCCAGCTGGTTCACCAGTTCCAGCACCTCCGCCCTCACCTCCTGCCCGGACCGGAACCCGAATTCCGTCCGTACACCGTGTCCACCAAGGCCCGCTTCAAATCCCCGACCTTATCCACCACCTCCTCGACCGCCGCCTCGCCCTGAGCCGAAGGGGTCCCGTTAACCCCCGCCACTTCCTCGACGCCGCCGGCCCCGCCCCACTCGTCGTCCTCCCTCGGAGGGTCCGAATCGGAGAGCTTCGAGTACGACGCCGCCTCGGCCTCGGCCTCGGGGCCGGCCTTCTCGCCCCACTCGTCGGTGATGTTGGCCGGCGAGGAGTCGGGCTCGGGGGCGTCGGAGGAGGAGAGGGAGGAGCGGGCGAGGGTGAGGGGAGGGAGCCTTCCGGAAGCGCGAGCGTGCGGCGGCCTGAGGAGGACGGCGGCGGCGGGGGAGGCGGCGGGGAGCCGGTTGCCGCGGCGGTTGATGGAGAACGGGGAGGAAGGCTGCGACGCGAGGGAGAAGAGCGCCATTTTTGCCGCTGCTGCTGCTCTGCAACTCGTTCGTGCTCTCGATCTGTCCACTGTTTTTGCAGAGATTTTTTTTTATTGGGTCGGTCCTCGGTTTAGCCGCGCCTCGATAAATGAAAAAATATATTAGAAAATGGGGAGAGGAAATTTTTGTGTTCAGTTTTTTTTTATGACTTCTTGATATTTTCATCATGCGAATAGGAGAATTTTTAATTATGGAATAAGCTTTGGATATTCTTTTTTGCTCAATTAAAGAATCCCCTTTTTTTTTGTCAGACTTAAATAAATCACTTGTCAATTTGAAAGATTGGTCATTTCACCGTGATAACCGGGCATAGCCAGATCATTTCAATCGTATGGTTTCACTGCTATAAAATGCGATGATAAATAAGTGAAACGCATTATACATTCTAAATCTTTATATGTGGGCACAGTTGTTAGTGTCGCCAAATTAAATTGCACGGATCGAATCATAAAGTAATATAGCGAGCTCATGTTTTGATACCTAACTCATAAATTGAATTGACACCAATCTAAAACGCATAAGAGTGATTGAAATGAGCATGTAATATACAGTATATATGTGTCTCTTTATCCAAAGTTAGATTTATATTTGGATGTTCTTTATCTCGATTTAGATTTAGATTTGGGATTCATGGGGTGTGTTTTGTGCTCTTTTAAATTGTTAGTGTTGTTCTTATTGTCTCTATACAGTGATGGCACTAGGACACTGAATATGCACACGCACTGGAGGAATAATTCATGGAGAAGAAAGACACGAACACCTTGGGAAGGGAACCATCGGCCGCGGTGGCTCTGCTGGCAAGTCTTCCCCATCGTGGGGGGACCCACTGACTCCTTCTTGGAGGGCGAGGGTTCGACTCGCCGCGGAGATGCTTGGCGTCTTACCCGTTCCACGAGGGTGGTGGGTCCTCCCCCGCGGGCCCTGGGGGTTTACTCCAGCCGCCCGCGGTGTACGGGGTTTCCCTGGGTCAAAAAAAAAAACACCTTGGGAAGGGAAATCTTTGATGTGTGCTTGTCATTGATGACGATGCAAGATTCGATGATTGATTGTCGATTGTGCTTTGATACTATAATAAATCCATCTTTATATGATGAATCTGTCTCTATAGATTGTACCAAGTTGATTCGTTTTTCAACTTTACTTGCTTTGCAAAATTGACATTTTTATCTTAAAGTTAGGTACCTTTCTTTCGTGTGTAAAGGAAATATTTCTTCTAACTAAAAAAAAAAAAAAAATCAATCGATTTTATGCCGCTGAATCGACGAGATCAAACCCGATCCTTGTTTATTGGACAAACACAGGCCCAATGAAAAGCCCAATTTCAAAGCCTTAGCCAATGGGCCGAGGCGGGACGGACACGTGGATCTGGCCATGGAATTAATGAAACATCTCTTGCTAGATTCACTAAAAGGTCCATGACAACATCGACTTGGGCTTTGGTAAAAAGAAAATAAATGGGCTTCCGCGTTGTCATCATGTCCATCACCTCCCACCCATTACTGTAAATCACAAAAAAAGAAGAGGAAAACGCCTATAAGACGGAATGGTGAGTTGGCAAAATAAAAATGGAAAGAAGAAGCAACTAAAGAAAGGACAAGAGGACAAGAAAATGGTTTTAAGTTACGACAGAGGCAGGGTGATTCTAATCTTCAGGACTTTCGCCATTGAATCGAAAAGCAACTCCCAACTGTCCAGATCGAGATTTGTTGAACAATTAAAATTTATTGCATTTTAATCCAACAATGAAAGACTTGGAAAGTACGATACCTCCTCGGGGCCATAGACTCACTTGATAGAGGCCTGTCAAGACTCTAGAGGGCCTTTCAAGCACCAATCACATTGGTCATACCACTCCGGTTTTTTTTTTCTCGCATGTTGTCATGTTCACACGATCAATCTTTAATGCTAGTAAGGAGTATTAAAGACTAGGACTGACACTTTGACTTGCGTGTTACATGTCACGTCATCAGCTCATGAGGATAATTGTCCAAAAATTTCCAAACCTATTGTATTACAGCAAATTTCATTATAAATTTTTCAATTCTATCAATTGAGTTCTAAATCTTTTGAATTTGATGATTTGTTAATTTAGTCTTAGATTTCTCAATTGTGTTGATTTAATTTTTAACCTTTTAAAGTTTTGCCAATATGGATAATTCATCAAAAGGATTATATTGATAAGTTTTCAAAAGTTATAAGGTTGAGTTGAAAAAACCTAAAAATGTTTAAAACGAAATAGGCAAGTATTAAAAGGTTCGAGACTGAATTGACTATTATATAATTTGGACAATTTTCTCGTAGCTCATGATCCTTGAGCAAATAAAGTAAATCGTTGAATCCAAGGCGGTAGTGTTGAGGTGGTCATGAAGTGACCCGTTGTCATTTGTTTGTTGCGCTCCTCATCCGCAAATGACACAGTCGAGGCGATGATCGGATGCTCCTAAAATGCTTTTAGTAGGAAGAAACGACACAGGCTCTTGGAGAGGACACAATATAAATTTCAAAGACGAATTTCCATGTGACTAACACGTATAAATTTCATAATACAATCAATTACTAAGAAAAGTTATGTTTTGAAATTCATGTGTATGGATCCATACATATCGATTGTAAATTATGAAAAAGTTGTTCCCCAAATGGTGCGACCCAAGTTTTTCTCTTTTTCCAATTTTCAACTGTCTCGTTCTAATGTTACCTTCAAAATTCGGATGCCACTTATCGAAACAATCACTATTAGAATTATTGTAACATCTTACTCGATCGCAATAGGACTAGGGGATGCATTATTGCCATCCACTAAGATCTGACCATTGCAATGCCATTAGAAAAATATCGATGTGTCTTAGTAGAGGACATGTTCTCACTATAACTACTCAATTGGTACCTGCCACTTCATAAATTAGGACGATAGGAAAGAAGAAATGCCTTCCTTGTAAAGCGTACGTCATAGTTACCATCTTGCATTAAAGGAAATTCAAGACAAAGATTCAATTATTAGGCTCTGCTTGTTTCGTAAAAATTCATCAAATTTGAAAATATTTTCTTAATTTTAATCATTGTTATCTTTTACAATTCATGCCTATACATTTTTGTTAACTATGAAAATATTTTCTATTACTTATTTTCTTAAAATTTATAAACGATCAAAATTAGAAAAAATTTTAGATCATTGATTTTCCATGAAAGTAATGGAGCCTTACTCTTGCCTCGATAAATAAAAAATATTAGAAAAAAGGAGGAGAGTAAGTTTTATCAGAGGTCCAATCCGATCCTTGTTTATTAGACTATCAGAGGCCCAATCAAAGCCCAATTTCAAAGCCTTAGCAAATGGGCGGAGGCGGGACGGACACGTGGATCTGGCCATGGAATTAATGAAACATCTCTCGCTAGATTTATTAAATGGGCCATAACAACATCGACTTCGGCTTCGGTAAAAAGAAATTAAATGGGCCTCTCTATGATTTTATCATGTCTATTACCTCCCATTACCATAATTACCCCCCAAAAAAAAAAAAAAAAAAAAACGCCTATATAACGAAATGGTGAGTTGGCAAAATAAAAGTGGAAAGAAGAAGCATCTAAAGAAAGGACAAGAGAACAAGAAAATGGTTTTAAGTCACGACAAGGCGGGGCGATTCTAATCTTCGGGGACTTTTGCCATTAAATCGAAAAGCAACTCCCCATTGTTCAGATCAAGATTCATCGAACGATTACGGTTCATTGCATTTTAATCCAACGATGAAAGTTTTGGAAGGCACAATACCTCCTTGGGGCCATAGACTCACTTGATAGAGGCATGTCGAGGATGTAGAGGGCCTTTCAAGCACTACTCACATTAGTCATACCGTTTTGATCTTCTTTTTCTCATATGTTGTCGTGTTCACACGATCAATCTTTAATGCTAGTAAGGAGCGTTAAAGACTAGGAGTACCACTTTGACTTACATGTTACATTTCATGTCATCAGTTGCTCATGGGGATGTTGCAGCAAATTCAATTATATCAATTTAGTTATAAACCTTTTGACAATTTGTTAATTTAGTCATAAATCCGTTATTTATGTCGATTTAATCTTAAACCTTTTAAACTTTTGTCCATATAGTTAATTGGTCGAAATGACTATATTGATAATTTTTCAAAAGTTATAGGGTTGAATTGACAAATCGTGAAAAAGGTTTAAAATGAAATAGGTAAATCGTCAAAGGTTCAAGACTAAATTGGCCGCCGTATATTTTGAATAATTTTCCGGTTGCTCGTGATCCATGAGCAGGTAGAGTAAATTGTTGAATCTAGGTATAGGTTTCGACTGCTACACCTGCATGAAAATGGGCAAAAGTCTGAAAATATGGGTTAGAGTAAGAGTAGAGTAGAACTGATATAAAACAAAGATGACCAGTTGTTATTTGTTTGTTGTGCACCACATTTGCAAATGATATAGTCAAGGCGATGATTAGATGCTCCCAAAAAGCTTTTAGCAGGAAAAAACAACACAGGCTATTGGAAAGGGTATATTGTCATACAATACAAATTTCAAAGACGAATTTCCATGTTACTAACAAGGATAAATTTCAGACATCATACGAACGATTAGTAAGGAAAGTCATTTTTGAAAATTCATACATATGAATCCACACATCTTGATTGTAAATTATCAAAAAGTTGTTCCCTAAGCGGCGCGACACAAATTCTACTTTTTTTCCAATGTTCAACAGTCTCGTTCTAATGTTACCTTCGAAATTTGGATGCCACTTATCGAAACAATTACTATTAAAATTCTTGTAACATCTTACTCGATCGCAATAGGATTAGGGGTTGCATTATTGCTGTCCAATAATAGTTGGACGTCGCAATGCCATTGGAAAAATCTCACTGTGTTTTAACATAAGGACATGTTCTCACAATAACTGTTCAATTGGTACCTGCCACTTCATAAATTAGAGCGACGGGAAAGAAAAATCGCCTTCCTTGTAAAGTGTACGTCATAGTTACCATCTTGCATTAAAGGAAATTCAAGACAAACATTTAATTATTATGCTTTGCTTGTTTCATGAAAGTTCATCAGATTTGAAAATATTTTCCTAACTTTAATCATTGTTATCTTTTACAATTCATGCCCATCAATTTTTGTTAATTATGAATATATTTTCTATTACTTCTTTTCCTAAGAGTTATAAATAATCAACATTAAGAATTTCTTTAGATCATTGATTTTCCGTGAAATTAGTGGAGCTTTGCTCTTGCATTATTGGATCTGTTACGTAAAACTGAGTTACATTATGAGTTTGTGACCCATTTTGACATGTCTATCCGTCACTTTATAAATTAGGATGATTGCAATCTTACATTAAATCGTTATTCTAGAAAAAGTTTCAATTCTTGCTATGAGTGTTGAGCTTTTACGTTATTTGATGCATTCTGAAACACACGACACAATCCTTGACGAGATATAGGAAGAGGATTTGGTACCACGTGATTGGCTCCGTTTGTTTTTCGAAAAACGAATAGCTTAGACAATAATTCCTTAAAAATGATCACCGGTATTTCTTGAAATAATTTAATCGATGGAAAATGTTTTAGTTATTAACAATAATTTATATCTAAATGGATGATGAAAATATTTTTCATTCAGTTATCTTTGTAAGTGATACAAATCATATTTTTTTAAGAAAATACCTTCTAAATTATTTATTTTTCGCAAGATTATTTATTCTAAATATACATCAGTAAGGAGAAATAGTCAAGATAACAAGTACAAGAAACAGCACGAATGCACTGTAACCCAGCCCACCAGACAAATCTACTGTATCAAGACTTCTTTTAACGCGAAATTAATCGTATTATCAGTACGTTTGCTGCAATACAGTGGTGAAATCTGGATTTGGGGGTCTCAGATTCTTATGGTAAGTACGAATCTGGAGTGGTCCTTCTCTCCTGTGCAAACGGCTTGAAAGAGATTTTGACTCCACTGTTAGATTACCTGACATGTTGAATCGATTATTTTTTTTTTCTTGACAAATAAGTTTTATTACTTGTTACACTCGATGATGATGATGATTAAATAAAATACCATGACAGCAAAATAAAGAGACACACATTCACATGTCATGTAATACAACCTTTTAAATTTAGATCGCGTTTAGTCATTTAGATTAAAGTTGAGGTAGGATGGGACAACGTGGGATTTGAAATCCTCATAATATCTTTGAATTGTAGAAAATCCAATCACATGTTTGGTGTAATCCAAGATAGGATTAAAATTTGTGAAAATTTCACTTGCCCAGCTCAAGCTCTTTAGCAACTCGTTAAACTCGCTCCCTTTAGCTCCTTAGGTTCGTCTCCTTTGCCGCCAACTTTGACAAATCCATCACCATCTCCACCTCCAGGCCATAGTCCTTGGTCAGCTTGACTGCGTCGAAGGGGAATTGGACGACAGTGAAGACAAGCCGCTGGGGAAGGCGGTGGGTCGGCCAATCTAGTAAATGAGGTAGTAGCGGCGAGGCAATGGAGAAGGGTGGCGGCAAGGCGGGTGGACACTACGCGCAAACTTGGGTGTCACTTGACGATGAAGCCTATGATTTGGGGTTAACAAGGGGCGGGGAGGAGGTGGACAAACATCTACCGATGGCAGTGGATGGCATTGAGGTAGTGACTAATGAGAGGTACACAACTATGTAGTGGACCGTGATGACAAATTCAAATTCTTCTATAGTGATAATCATGTGACATATAACTTCTCATTTTCACTGTTAGTTGTGTGAATGCGATCGACAATTGCACAGTGATAAGAAGTGACAACGATCAACTGTCGCGAGGGTGGCTCTTATGTGGTGGCTGGCAAAGCAAATTTGATATTCCAATGTTCGAAGATAATTGTTAAGTTAATTTTTTTTTTATCTAATCCGAGTTTATCTTGTCCCCATCTCGGATTTTCTATTTGGATATATTTGGGTTTATCTGATCCGAAAGACTTAACATTTGATTGGATATTTTGTTATCTTATATGGGGTTGCCAAACACAACCTTATGGACATAAAATTAGTTAAAAGCCCCAATAGAAGTGACCACTGGCGACATTGTTTAGGTAGAAAAATTGATCATAGAGGCGAACTTATATATATCGTCATGTTACACTCTGTAACATACCTAATAAGATCGACTTGGATTCGGCTCCCCCACTTGGATCACGTTTTATGCTTTGAGCTCTCCTTGCTAAGCATGATTTCATTTGGGGCGGTCAGTGTCATGATTCCGTTCTAAAAAAATCATTAGTTCGTACCCTAAAATTTTAAAGGAAGAACATCCTTTTTTGACTTTCAAAATATTGATCCCACGTAGACGTAAAATAATTTAGTGCGACGAGAATTATAAAAAAAATTAGTTCATTTGGTTCCTCACAGACTTTTTTTTTAATAAATAAAATCTCCTAATGTATATATAGAGTTCATCAACGTTGCCATAGGACACTTGTTAAATGACCAGGACATTGGAACTTCGATGTCTTCAATGCACTGTCTATCTCGTATTCTCTATAATTGATCTTTGGAAGATTAAAAACATGCATAGTACGTCCGGGAAACTCGAATTTTACATAAATGGTAGAATGACAATAAAAATCAGTAGTTCATGCCTGGGGACGACCCAGTACTATCGGAATTTATGTCCTGCTAAAACCCTAATTCAATTCCCTTTCCATTGTCAGTGCGTTTTAAGGCAAGTTGGCAAGTTCCTCCGCTTGTGCCCAGGGAATCGATTGCAACTGCCTAAGCTTCTTGTAATAATGGATATGGGATTTCATGGTTAGGCCGCTGAAAATCATTTAATTGATTGGACTGAAAGGAGTTGGTCAAAGTTTGATCAGAAGAGGATAACCTCTTCAGAAAATCCATATCATTTCACATGACTCAAATCTAATCACTTCCCCCTCCCTCAATTTGGAAGTCTGAAAACATCGTTCAAAACCGTTGCACTCCTAATAAAGGCCATCCCGATTCGTCTCTATGACTATACGAGACAAAGAGATTGAAATATTTCAACTCATGTTGTCTTGTCTCATTAATACGAGTCTAATTGATTCAATTAAGCAATTTTTTGCATTTTCCTACTTTTAAAGTTTCTAACATTGAGGGGTGAATGAGTCCATAGAGAATGAGATCGTATGTTTTTTCCTTCTCTTCTCTTCGATTTCACCTAGGTTTTAACCCTTCTTTCCCCAAATTTGCTTTTCGCCGCCTACCTTCGTCCAAAATTGACTGTTTTTATTTTCCGTGTCATTGTCAATGGATAGGTGTCTCGTAAAAGATGTGGG
Source organism: Eucalyptus tenuipes (assembly GCA_014182365.1). Taxonomy (NCBI): domain Eukaryota; kingdom Viridiplantae; phylum Streptophyta; class Magnoliopsida; order Myrtales; family Myrtaceae; genus Eucalyptus; species Eucalyptus tenuipes. The sequence goes on along the minus strand of CM024540.1, from coordinate 24,682,895 downwards.
TCAAATCAAATGAATTATGTAAGTCTGTGCATTTCCATGAAAATTGCGAGTCCACGAGGCAAAATTGTGGTGATCTGGAAGTGAAATTTCGGACTGTTTTTCTATGATTTGTTAAAATTCAATAAATGATAGTAAATTTGCCAACTGTGCCATCAATAAATGGTGGGAAACTTTATGGTCGGTTATGTATTAATAAGTACCAACTTAATTACATTTAAACCTTGCTAATAATTGTGTTATTATGATGAGGCTATTGTGACTATTTGAAATTTTACCCGACTCATGTCGAAATTATCAATTCCATATTTATCAACTTATATTATAATTGAATTTTCACTGTCGTTATTAAAGTTTGACAGTGTTTTTGATTTGCAGCTATTGTAAATATCTGAAAACTTACCAATTCTCATTTGATATTATCAATGTCCATAGTGGATCAGTGTAGATGCTAGCAACTTAGCTATTAATTTTACTATGGCCACCAATGAAGAAATGATTCAATCAGTTCTGACCATATTGTACGGATGTTAATTCAGTTCTAAATATTTCAATTTTGTCAATATAGTCATAAACCTTTATACAAAATTCCAGTATAGTCATTCAAGTTAGTTTTTGCTAAAAATCGTTAACGTGGCGGTGCGTCCTATGGGATAGCTGACGATGACCAGACTGTCATATTAGCGATTTCCATGCAATAATTGTTTTTCTTGCATCCTTCATGAAGTGAGCAACTACCTATACTAAGTAATTGGAAAAATATACTTCCAATCAAAGGAGAATCAATTGCGTAACTCTTATAATCTCATAATTATTTCTATTTGTAACGAATTGTCATATTTATGCACTTTCTAATTGTTATTTAGGGTATGATTTAGGAAAGTAAACGTAGCCGATATGCAATCAGGAACAAAGGCACCGAAGTTGTGCGGCACTACTGGCTTATCCGATTTTCATCTAACAGGCCCAGACCTTGTTCTATTTCCTGGCTGGCCATTGATCGATTACCTACCTTAGAATGAATTGGCAGAGATGGTCTGGACCTGGTGTCTCTTTCTTGTGCTTATTCTGTCAGCAGTGGAGCGAAACTCACTCTCACTTCTTCTTTGAATGTCACTTTTCTGCTCAAGTATGGTGCGAAGTCATGGAGACATGCTCTGTCAGTAGGATTTCTGGAAATTGGCGAGCTGATCTTCCTTGGATTCTGCAAGTAGGGAGAAGGGCAAGGAGCTGCGGAAAGCATCGGCGAAGTCCCTTCGGAGTGCTTGCATAATGCTTTGCTCCATTATTAAGTTGCTGCATCTGTGTAGGAGAAGACCCTTCGCTTCGATTAGATTACCCGGAAAGCATCGCTTCGAGGGCTGTCGTTAGCAAGCAGAGAGAGGGTTGCATCAGATCTCCATAGGGGGTCTGTTTTCTAATCCGAATGTTCAAGTCCTTCCTACATGGAGTGCTTGCTTATTGTTTATGTCTTCATTTTAAGTTGCAGCATGCTGCATGCTTAGGGTTTGTAACAACATTTTGTTAGATTGCTATGTTGGACTCGCCCGTACTCGGGAGTATGCGATTCAACAACTTACTTATCCCAAAGAACGAAAATGCCATATTAACGACTAAAAATGACTTATAACGTGAAAATGTGACATTTTCAAATATCATTAGAATCGACTTGTTTATACATTCATCTTGCGCAACACGCGGAGTTAACCTGTAGAAAATAAAGGGGAAACCAAACCGGGCTAAGCCGTGTGAAAGGACGCGTAAAAATCAATTCATGCAGGTAAAAATCGCCCGTAAAATTAAAAAGTACTCCTTCTTGCACTCCAGCTATTGCGAGTTCACTCTCCACGCGGAAAAGGACAGAGACCCAACGCTCACTCTGAGCGAGAGAGAGAGAGAGAGAGAGAAATGGGGTTTGACTTTGATTTTTATTACCGGACCATCGAAACGCTCGCCCGGCCATCGAGGGAGCGCCACGTGTGACGAAACGGCGACCGGTGGATTAATGGTGCGTTGATCGGTTTCGCTTCGTCAAAGCGAAACGAGAGAGAAGAGAGAGAGAGAGGAAAAGGCCATAAATGATGACTCAACCCCACCCATTTATTGCGTCAACACGAAGACGAACCCCACCCCCTTTCTACCCCTCTGTACACTGCTTCTGCTGAATTTTAGTGCCCAAGCAGCAAAAGCCAAAGAGGAAGAGGAGGAAGAATAGGGTAAATATGTTTGCTCTCTTTCTCTTCAAGTTACAGTCTATCTCTCTCTCTCCCTGCGTTTCGGAATGCACACCGACACTTGCTGTGCCCATGGTGCGCTTATGCACTCCTTTGCCTCTTTTTTCTTTTTCCCTTCGTTTTCTAATCCTTCTCGTTTTCTTCCTTGTAAAGTGCACTTGAAAGGTATGGGGGTTTCGGGACTCGGCCATCGGACTTGAAGCGCTTCGCGATCTTTCCTGTTCTGGGTTCTGACTCGAACGCGGAAACCCAGCGTCCCAGGTATGGCAAGTAATTATGAGCTCAAACCTCATCTTTCCAGGGGAGTAATGCGGGACAAGAAAAAGAGAGATGCGTTGTCTTCTTCTTCTTTGCATTTTGCACCAACTGTTTCAGCTTCCTAATTTTCTCCTCTTTGTCCTGGAAAATACTCATGAATATGAATACCCATTTCTCAGTTTAACCTAGCTCTACGAAAGGGGTGTTTTTTTGCCCTCCTTATCCTTCGCTCAGTGGGTTCTCGATCTCTCTGCATTTTTATGTACAGGGGATGTCCAGTTGAAGAGAAAGAGGAAAGAGGACTCCGAAGGGTTTTGAACACAGCGCTTCTCTATTCTTGGTGTGTTTTTACGTTTGGGAGGGAAGAAGAAAAATTAAGAGAGAGAGCAAAGATGTTTGGAGATTGTCAGGTGATGTCATCCATGGGAGGGACTGGTATTTCCGCCGAGTCCCTCTTCTCGTCGCCCATCCGGAACTCTAACTTTGACTTCATGTCGAGCTTGCCCTTCAACGCCTTCGCTCCGCTCATTCCTGTCAGTTTAAATCTCTCTCTCTCTCTCTCTCTCTGCGCCTCGGAAATATATGTAGCGGTTCTAAAAGCCGACTAGACCTTTCGTCGCTGACACGTTGCGCTACTCTTTTTCGATCTTTTGTAGAAAGAAGAGATTAATGGATTGCTGGGAGGGAGCAGCAACAGCAAGGAGGAGATGGTGGACAGTGGAGGGTCGGGGAGTGAGCATTTCTTGGAAGAGAAGTCGTCGGCGAACGAGCTATTAGATCAAGACGGCGGCGATCAAGATCAGCCTGCTAACAAGAAGAAGCGTTACCATCGACACACCGCTCGTCAGATCCAAGAAATGGAAGCGTACGACTTTTTTTCTTTTTTATTTTAAGTCGTATACACACTACACACGCCCCTCTCTCTCTCGCTCTCTCTCTCTCTCTCTCTCTCTCGCATGCAAAAGGTCATGTACCACTTTTCAGATCACTTTTTTGCTCCATTTTCCGACTCGTTTTTTCCTCAAAGTCAAAATTTTCATGCATGTAACTAGTTTATTACAAGTACATATGCTTGGCATCTCATGTTACTTCTTGCATTCAAATATTCTAAGCAAATTATTTGTGCTTTTATTTAGTACCTGCACGTTTCGCCCATCCCCTAAGATTTCGGAGATCTTGACCATTTTTCTCTTCCTCACTTTCGCAATTTTTCTTTCGGAAAAGATCATTATTGTTGTATAAAGTTTTTTTTTTTTTTGCCTTTTTAAAATGTGTTACAGATTGTTTAAGGAATGTCCTCATCCGGACGACAAGCAGAGGATGAGGCTAAGCCAGGAGCTAGGGCTCAAGCCCCGCCAGGTCAAGTTCTGGTTCCAAAACCGGCGAACCCAAATGAAGGTTTGTGCGCGTGTTTTTCTGTCTGTGTCTGTGGGAGCTTCTCTGGCTGATACATATATGCGATCTTTCTCTTCCCTCTTGAAGTTTCAAAACCCTAGCTGATAATGCGATCGGCTCATTATGAGCCATTATTGAGCTTGCTCTCACTATGTTGCGTAGCTCGTAGAAGCAAGGAAAAAAGAACAATCCTTTCGACGACAGGTTCATTATTTGTAGTCCTCTTCCCTACAACATACTGTAACGTATACACCACAATAAATGTTAGCTGCTGCTGCAATAAAATCCCTACCTGTACAGAGTAAATGCTTTGTCAACTTCTAGGGTTCCTGGGAGAAAAAGATGTTGTCTAATGTTTTGTTCATGTGGCTCGCTAACATTGTATCACGAACCAATGGAGTGTTCCTAGCTTTGTACAATTGGTTGATGTATAGTTATGGTTCTAAAAAGCAACATTAGCTTGGTGATGTATGGCCCAATAGTCTGTAACTAAACATAGCCACGAATTACATGATTAAGCACTGTCTCTCCCTCTCTGCTTGGGGGCATTGTGTTGAAGTGCATTCCCTCTGTATAGGGATACTTAACTTCGCTTCGGTCAATTACTGCTCTTTAGCGAGTTTTCTTTTTGGATAACAATATGTGTAGGCACAACAAGACCGAACTGATAACGTGATACTGAGGGCCGAGAACGATAATCTGAAGAATGAGAATTACAGGCTTCAAGCGGCCTTGCGCAATATAGTGTGTCCTAATTGTGGAGGCCCAGGGATGCTGGGAGAGATGGGCTTTGATGAGCAGCAGCTTCACATTGAAAATGCTCGACTAAAGGAGGAGGTAACATAATTGCTTAGCCGGCAATTGGCATACTTATGAACATAAGAGTTGCCTCATGACTTCTACAATCCTAAGGGGAATATATGTTAATGACGCCTCCTTTTTCTTTTTGAAAATCAATGGCAACAGTTGGAACGCGTGTGCTGTCTAGCTTCACGTTACAGTGGCCAACAAATACAATCAATTCCAGCGCTGCCGCCACTGTCTCTTTTACCGCCATCGCTCGACTTGGAGATGACCATCTACCCACCGAGGCATTTCCCGGAAGCCATGTCCTCTTGCTCAGACATCATGCCCATGCCTTTGTTGCCGCAAGACACTCCACACCACTTGGCCGAAAGCACTGGCCTCATACTCATGGAAGATGAAAAAGCACTTGCCCTAGAGCTCGCCATGTCCTCCATGGAGGAAATCTCGAAAATGTGCCTCGCGACCGAGCCCCTGTGGGTCCAGAGCGGCGAGAGCGGAAAGTTAGTGCTCAATTTCGAGGAGCATGCACGATTGTTCCCATGGCCATTAAACAATAATCTCAAGCAAAACTCGGACGAGCTTAGGAAAGAAGCTAGTAGAGACAGTGCTGTTGTTATAATGAATAGCATTACTCTGGTTGATGCGTTCATGGATGCTGTAAGTCTTATTTGCTGTAAAATATTTTTCAACTGTACATGTACGTGGTGTTTTCTTACGGTTACATTCTCATGGATTATAATGCTTTGTCTATTCACGCTATATTGTTGTTAAACTTCTTAATCTTGAAAGTTGACACAGTAATGTATCTTTTTGCCAGAGCAAGTGGATGGACTTGTTTCCCACCATTGTTTCGAGGGCGAAAAATATTCAAGTCATAGCATCAGGCATCTCAGGTCATGCAAGAGGATCTCTTAACCTGGTAATTGACTATTTGAACTAACTTCTTTTCCCTTTGCTATACTTTGCACATTAGGTAATTACACCAAGATTTATTTCCTTCCATTTCATCATGTTTAATTTGGACAAACTTCTTTTATATGTTTGAACAATGAAAAAGTTTTCATCCTGAAATATTTCAAGGAATCGAATTCTGAGTTGTATAAATCACATGAATTACTGTATCATTCACTGACAAAATCTTGAGCTTTCAATGTGCACAATTGATTTTGTCTGTGTATCGCTTTTGTTATGTTAAAAGAACTGCATTTTTTTCTTTTGGTCGATTAGATGTACGCAGAATTGCAAGTTCTTTCACCGATGGTACCGACACGAGAGACGTACTTCCTTCGTTATTGCCAACAAAATGTGGATGAGGGAAGTTGGGCGATTGTTGATTTTCCCATGGACAGCCTTCACAACAATCTCGCTCCACCACCTTCTTTGCCCAGATACATCAGACGACCTTCTGGTTGCGTCATTCAAGACATGCCCAATGGCTACTCAAGGGTAAGCCCTACCTAACAGCTATACATCTGTACACATACTCCTACCGATTATTATTATTAGAATGACCGTCAATGCCAATCTAGCACAACCAGAAGTTTGCATCTAGATTATAATTACATAAGGATCGGAAGATTGAGCAACATTGTTGGTGATTGATATGGTTCGTTTTGTTCAGGTGACCTGGGTCGAGCATGCAGAGATTGAGGAGAAAGTGGGGCACCCACTGTTTAGTCAGTTTGTGAAGTGCGGCATGGCATTTGGAGCACATCGGTGGTTGGCGGTCTTGCAAAGACAGTGCGAGAGGGTCGCCAGCCTCATGGCCAGAAACATATCCGACCTCGGAGGTTCTTTAACTCTATCTTCATCTTATGATAAACTTAAAGCATTTTGATCTTCATACATATCAGTAGGATCTCGATAAGAGAATATTAAGTGTTCATCCTGGTTAAGTCCCCCAAAGGCAAGATCATTTTCCAAGACATACGATGAGACAGGAATGAAGGGAAAAGTAAAGAATCTGGATTCTGTAACCTAAGTTTTGTAGTAAGACTGCTACGAACTTTGGGATGTGACTGGCTAATCTCATGTATTCGGTCGACGACCTCTCTTATTAAGAGAATTTGATTAGCGAATTGGAGTGTGAATTCAGGTGGAAAAAACCAAATTCACAAATGTTAACGATGCTGGCATTTTTGGATCGATGTAGTGATACCATCTCCGGAGGCGAGGAAGAACCTGATGAGGTTGGCTCAGAGGATGATAAGGACATTCAGCGCCAACATCAGCACGTCCGGTGGCCAATCATGGACGGCACTATCGGACTCCTCCGACGACACCATCCGCATCACCACCAGGAAAATCACCGAGCCCGGTCAGCCCAACGGCATTGTCCTTGCCGCCGTATCCACAACCTGGCTTCCCTACCCTCACCACCATGTCTTCGAACTCCTGAAGGACGAGCGCCGCCGATCTCAGGTTCTTTATTTTGATTAAATCACTTATGCTTTCGTTTTCGAAGCATATTTTATATAAACTTAATTGCGAGCATACCATAATTGTGACTGATTCCTAATTGGCTTTGTGGCGTTTCAGCTAGACGTGCTTTCAAATGGGAATTCTTTGCAAGAGGTGGCTCACATTGCGAATGGTTCTCACCCTGGAAATTGCATTTCTCTCCTTCGCATCAATGTAAGCAACACTATCGATTAATTACAAGTTTTTTACTGGCATTCGGCTGTCGAATCATTTATATTTAACCTCTTTCGTAACGCATACATAAATATTTAGTTAGGCGTTAATGTTATAGCTAATTTAAGTTTTAGATCATATGAATTCACAAGTTCTTTTCACAAAGGGGCATGATAATATCCAACTATGCCATGCAGGTGGCGAGCAATTCGTCGCAACATGTGGAGCTAATGCTTCAGGAGAGCTGCACCGACGCCTCCGGTAGCCTCATCGTCTACTCCACCATTGACGTCGACTCCATCCAGCTCGCCATGAATGGCGAGGACCCTTCCCACCTCCCTCTCCTCCCTATCGGCTTCTCTATCGTCCCCTTCGGATCCGGGTCACCCGGATCCGACTCCGGTGCCAATGACAACCCGGGGCTCGACGCTTGCCCTCAAGGCGACAGTTGCCTCCTGACGGTGGGGCTCCAAATCCTGGCCAGCACAATCCCAACAGCCAAGCTCAGCCTCTCCAGCGTGAACGCCATCAACAACCACCTCTGCACGGCAGTCCACCAAATCACCGCCACCCTCGCCGGCAGCTCCGGCAATGTCCCTGAGCTGGCGGTGGGTCCGTGCCCCGACCCTACCGATGCTAAGCAAATCAGTGCTTAGGTAATTATTGCGGAATTACACCCCCAAAAAAGGTTTAGTGTTTAGCATGAAGGGGGTTTGGGGAATGAAGGAAGGGTTTATGGGGGGCGGGGGGTAGGACATCATGGGTGAACTACTCGGGGGGCAAGCTAAGGTAAGTAAGAATAAGGAGATCAGAAGGTGGTTAAGCAGCGAAGGTTCATGTTCATTATGTTGCTTTCTTTTTTGGAGAGACTAATGTTGTTATAGCTGAACTTAGGTGGGGCGGTGGGTTTGAATTTTTCATTCCATTTCGTTCTTTTGAGGGGGCAGATTTCAGTTAGGAACTATGGTGTGTAGCAACTGCTGCTGCTGGAGTAGTAGGGGACAAAACCTTTGAAAACAATGGGTGGTAAGGAGGAGTCAAGAGCGCACCAGAGATTGACCCCCGTCGCTTTGCTCCGCCGCGGCGAGGTGGGTGGGGATTGAATGCCCCCCCTTGGGCCTCCCCGCCGGTCGAGCAAACTGGGGGGGGTAGTTGGTTCGGGAATTGACTCCTGTCGGCCCATTCTGGCTTTTCGTGCTTTCAATTCAATGCAAATTCAATGCTTTCTGAACTTGTGTTTTCTCCGTTCCCTCACTCAATGCTAGGACCTCCTCCTCTGCTTCTTGAAAAAGAGTAAATGGATCATTGTATGCGACCAGATGAATGCGCACGTAAACCCCGCGATCGGATCCCAGGTCGAGCCCGGTGCGGAGGACTGGTGTCGGGCGCGGCCGACGATACGCCCGGCGTGTACACTTTGCATGGCCACGTGAAGTTCGAGTTCCCCGTCGGTATATGATTGATGAAATGCGCTTGACATTTCGGGCCTGGACTCGTCGATCTTGCGGTGGATTCTCTCTCTTTTTTCTATCTATATTTTTCAGGCCCTGAGCCCACAGCTTTTGTAATTTTCTCGAGCGTCGAAGAATCACGATCGCAGTGAGGTCCCCACAGGTCGCGATTGGTGGAGACGAGATGACGAGGGCGTAGAGCAAATGTTCGGTGGCGAACCCGTGACGAGTTTCGCGCGTTCTGCCGAGTGATATTTTTCTTCCGACGTAAAATATCTGCACTCTGCAGTGTCCCTCGCTCCACGCAGACAACGACGTGGAGCCCGTGCTTCTGCATCGGGGCGGAAGGGCCGGGTCCTGCATCCCCTTCCGCCCGCTTTGGACGTTCCTCGTCGGCTTCTGTGAATCGAAACTTTCGCCATCTATACGGAACGACTACGTACTCGTTTAGGCTTCCGTCACCCTAGTCCTCGGATTACCCCATTATTAATGTCGAGCCAGGTTCCCGACTTCAAATTTTCGCAAGGGATGCTAACGGAGAAACCTAGGAAACTTTGCCGACTTTTCACAGCTTGCAACATCCCTTCGAGAAGAAAACACCCCCCGAAGAAAACTCCAGTTGCCAATCGTTTTACAGCACGTGCGCTCAATCGAATCTGCATCTAGGGGCGGACTGACTGGGTCTAAAAAGAGGCTAAAAAGGTCGCAATTTGGACTCGTTCAAAAAGGCCGAAAGGGAGAGAGCGCGGGAGAGGAAGGAGAAGATGACGTTGAAGTTCAACCGGTTGAAGTCTCCGGTCTTCGCCTAACCCCACCTCCACCACCGTCGCTATTTAATACGTCCGGTCAAAGCACGACCAGAGCGAAGCGACCCCTCCTTTCTCGTCGCCTTCCAGCACTACTTGCACTTCTAGACAAAATTTCATTTATTTATTCGATTCAACACGAGGACGGACCCGACTCGTTCCGTGAAGAACAAGAAAAAATCACGAGGACGACTTCCGGTTTCAGCCTCGATTCGTGCCTAGACGTTGGCGGTTACCCTTCCGTTCTGGGGAAATCCCATGTGAACCGGGAGGCGCCAACAGGTTGACCAGGATCGGGATCTAGGACAAATCCCAACTAGAATGCTACCAATCTAACGGCAATGTCAGAACCCATGATGCATCTCAAGTTGGAGAGCAACTCCTCCAGCAACCACCAACTAGTCATCTAACCCAATCGAAACCCGAGATTTGGAATCACCCAGCTTGTTTCGGCATCGTCGCATTCTCGACATTTCCTTGTAGGGTTAGATTTTAGCAGTAGTTAAAAGTTCGTTTGGTAACCTTTTTGTTCCTAAGAACAATTTTTGTTCGGAAATAGTTCGTTTTTTTTTTTTTTTTTTTTCTGCTTCGATAACAAAAAAAGTAGCTGTCTTTTTCCAATTTCAGGGAGTAAAAGAATGGAAAAATAGAAAAAAAAAATATGATGATTTTAGATGAGGGTGAACATATTCCGCACAGGTTTCATCTAAAACCTAACAGTTTTCTAGAACCTGAAACTTATCCTAGATGTCTTAAAACCTGAAACCTACCATATAATAGGTTTTAGAATCGGGTTCATGAGATTTCAAGTTCTACTTACCTAGAAAATGAAATCTACGCATCAAAATAGATATTTTAATTTTTGGGCTAACCTATTATATACATCTTGAAATTTGAAACTAAATAAGTTCCCATCAGTTTTGGCTAAAACTCTCCAATTATGCTTGTCCCTAGTTTTAACTTACCAAACAGCTCCTGAGCTTTCATACGTGGAGAACGCAGGGCATAATAACTAGAAGAGCCTGGAACCTGAAAAGTGAGACACCGCGATGCAACATCGAATATAGTATGCGGCAAAAGGGGACTGCCAATTGGAAGGCGGATGCGTGGTTTTCGACCATCCGCGCGGGGGCGCTAAAAGACGGGGCCGCGCTGACGTGTCACGGAATCCCGAGATGCAATTGCCCTTTCTCGGAATATGGACATAGAGAGAAAGAAAAGGGATAAAGTTTCGAAATTAAAGAATTGAAAGATTTGCGACGGGCGAAAGCGACAGGAAATGAAGATACCAAAATCTTTTTCACGCGGTGTGTACGCACATTCACGCTGTAATGGGAATTATCCTTTTTTTTTTATTATTCTTTCTAGCAGCAGCACTTTTGGGGGCGACCAGCTGGCCTCATCTTTTGAGTAGCAAACAAGCAAAAAAAATAAAAAAACCATTAAATAAACAAAAAAAAATAAAAAAATGGGGGTGAATCTTTTATAGTCAGGCATTGGGCACTGAATGAATGATGTTACGACATACCTTCGGGGCGTCAAAACGTGGTGACTTTTTCAACCCACTCGAGATTTGATCTTTTATTTATTTTTTATTTCCCCATCATTATTTTTTTGTTTCCTAATTTATTTTAATAATTATTTCTTTTTGGGGGAGGTGTTCTTTTTTATATTTCGACCACCGGCAAATCCGAGTGGAGAAGTTGGCCGCGGCTCTTTGTAATTTTCCTACTGCTCTTTCCCTCTTCTTTTCTTTTTCTGTCGTCGGCAGGATGACGTGGCGGCTTCCTCGGCCACGAACTCCTCTTCCACCCTCCTTCTTCTCCTCCCGTTTCCCTGGGCAAACGAGGGCTTTCCGTTCAAAGATGCGCATGTGAAGTGTGAACCGGAGGAGAAGGAGCGATGGCGATGGCGATGGCGATGGCGAATCGTCCGCTTTGTGAGGTGGAGACGGAAACAAGAAAAGGGTCAACCGATGGGGCATGGTGAACAACTTCTTTTTGGAAAAAAGTTGGGAGTGGCGAGGATTCAAAGGATTTCGAGTCTCGTGGCGGCCAACGACACTCGAGTCAATAGGTGGAAAGAGTGGCTGAAGATCGTTCCGTGCTCTTTACTCTTTAACCGGGTGGCAAGGGGCGACTGGCATGGACGATTCATTTTTAGCCTTGTCACCGAAGTTCCACCATCATGATTAATTAATTGATTTGAACTGTAGTTATTACTCTATTGACGAAAATGTTAGATAACTAGTCGTGCCATGGGGCGGCCATTCCAGAATCCCATGCACGTGGTCGAATTGACTAGACATCGAGCTTTCTCAATAGGGAGAAATAAGTTATGTCCATGAATTTTTTTTTCCACTCTAATCCAGAAAAGTTGTGTGATTTGAAATAAACTTATGTAGTTTGGGAACGAGGGCTTTGATTGATGAAATTAAAAAAGAATCCACTTCCTCCTATATGCCTATATCCACGACAGGACATGCCACGAGAATCACGCTTGCGAAGGTTGGACGAAAGCGGGGTCCGGGGCATCCCCTTTCGTGATTCTCGTTTAGAGGGAGCCCATCGTCATCTACATTCCATTCCATCGTCGTGCTGCAAACCAATCGAGACTTCCCGAGGCGGAGAACCGACGTGCACCCGCCCGCCCCTTTTCCTCGTTAAATATGCATATATTGATTTGAGTAGATATACTTTTTACCTTTCGAATTTGCGAAAGGTTGGAGCAAAATGGCGGGCGGCGTCTAAGGTCAAAGGCTACGCCACTTTCGGTAAGATTCCAAATTTGCGGACCGGCCTTTCTCGTCGGACGGTGTGAATTCGAAAGAGTTGTCTGAATTCTCTTGCAACTCAGCTTTTGCTGAACCTCGTACACGTATGCAAAGAGCTCGCGTCCAGACTGGGATTCGCTGAACTCGGTACCTTGGGAAAACGAAACGAGCCGACGCCCCTCGCGGCCTTTTTTTCGAGCACGTGCTAATTGTTCGGGTTACGTAATTGAATTATATTTTTACTAGTTATATTTATTTTCTTCCCCCACGAAAATTTGAAGTAGCACGCGATAGTAATGAATGCTTTTTTTTTTTTTTTCTTTAGAAGGGCTTTTCTCTGTTGATGAGTCATGACCTCGTCAGGGTGCTTCTATGCCGTCCGTCCTGATATAATTACAAGCACTTTTTATGTGATGGTTCGAATCTCATATTGAAATTTGAAGTTTCTATAATTGTTGGTAATTTTCTCTGCAAAGTTTGCTTATAGGGGCGAGGAGGGTGGTTTGAACATCGTATTGAGATTCGAAAATTTTGTATAAAAATGATTTTGTTGGATTACTCGATATATGAAATTTCTACATTTTCATCTTGATATAATTACAGGCATTTTGTATGAAAGTTTGAATCTCGTATTGGAATCCAAAAACTACGGCCACTTTTCTTCATTGAGGGAGATATCGGAATCGCGTTTATTCAATTGATTGACTTGATTCCACTATTAGCCGATTGTTCTGACTCATCTAACGTGCCAAAAAAAGTGACGTTGATCCCAAAGTTCATGTACGGGGCAAGGAAGACAATTCAAACCCCGTATCGAAATTCAAAATTTCTATATAAGAATAATTCCCGTTGGATCATGAACACATGAAGAATAAACGAATATTCGGCCACGTATCGCGAGTTGAAATACACGCACGTCACAATAATATAAATTTGCATTAATTTCTTTGGTTTGTTGAACGCCCAATGATTGGTTTACCAAACAACTGGGAAATATGAGTAAAAGTATATAAGCATACGCAACCCAATCATTAAATCTCACGTGAGCACATGCGTTAAGTCAACGCCCCGATTTAATCAAACGGTCTATTCATTAGTCACCATAATTCCCCCCGACTAATTAGGAACAAAAAAAGATTCACATGTCGTTTAATCAAGATGATGAATTGACTTATGAGACATGACAAAAAGAGCTCCGTGATCCATTATATCATTTATGCAGAATCCGAGCTCTAATCAATTAAAAAGAAAATCTTCTCAAAATAATTGCTCATGTCGCTCGAAATAATTCTCAATAAAAATACAAGCATGCCCATCCCGCTTTATACACAACTACACGCTCTTTCACATAATGTCTAGGGGCAACTAATGTAAAAGGTCAACGAGGAGGGCGTCCCCGTTGAAAAGGCCGTAACTGTCTCCATGTGGTCGAGCTATGTTTTTCTTTTTCTTTTTTTTTCTTTTTTTTTGAGTTTTTTTAGAGATAATTTATTTGAGTCGTTGACTTCATATTTGTATCATACGGCCTCGATAAGTAAATAAATATATGGAAATTTTGCTCTAGGGCAATGCCATGTAGTTCGAAAAAATAGAGGTGTTATTCAATTGTTTTATATATCACAATTAATGAGAGAGCCATTAGAACCTTCTAAATTCATTTTTTTTAATAGCTTGAATTAATGTTTAGTTTTAATATCTAATTTTATGCTTAGTTTTTAAATTCAATTTCGATGGATGGATAAAAGAATATTCGGCTGGTCTCGAAGCCACCTGGCTCCGATTAATTGGCATTTACGGCACTGAAATCATCACATGGAAAAAAAGAGAGTTATGAACAGGGGATTCTAAAGAACAATCATCAAAGTTAGAGGCGGAAGTTTACCTACTTCTTGTCTACAAAGACGCCCCCGAACCATTGTGTTCCTAGCTAAATCACTAGCCAGGAATCTGTTGTCCTCATTGATCAATTGTAAATCAGGAAAAAATTCCAAAAGCAACATCGCTCTTGGCTCCACGAAACAAACCTTGTCCTACTTAAAGAACCTTCCTTACTTTTGAAATTCCATTTCTAATTGAATCCGACGTCAGTCACGATTTCGTATCACCACTGTGTTGAGCTCGATGCCGTGTCTGAGTTCGATGTCTGAGTTGACACCCCTTATATATGATTGAGCTCGAGGCTCGCCATCCTTGATCTGAGCTTGGCATAGAAGGGAGAGGATAGAGGTGCCGACCTAGAGAGACCAATGCGGGCATGCAAGGGCGTCCCCAATGTCGATCAAAAAGTCAAAGTTAACATTGCCGGGTATTCTAGGTCTTTTTCAAGTCGGGGGATGCTCGTCTTAAAACTCAAATGGCAGGAGTTCCAAAAGCGATAAGCCTATTCAATGCGGGGTGTTGGAAATTTTGCGAAGCGTTCACAAAGTCCTTTTCCAAGATTAATGCTGACCCCTTTCTTTTGTTGGGGGAGGAGGGATCATTAATTAAAGGGCTCAAAGATAACTTAATTATAGAAACCTGTCCACATGTCCAGCACCCATGGGAGACAACGCACGTTTCCTGATTAAGACATCACTGGAGCACCTGGCTTAGAAAATTTCGTTTTCCAGGAATCACCAACTCCCTCCCCTCCCTCTTTTACTTATAGAAACACTAATCATCGAAGCTGTCGCTCGGAGGCCTCCTGATTGGTGGGGGATTATTATAAACGGCACGGCATGATCCGTGAATGGAAATGATTGTGTCCCTCGCGAAAAAGGGGCGTTGGACATATGTGCGGGATAGCTACTCCTCAGCAGATTCCACGAGGGCTTAGTTGTATTTTTATGCGGACAGGATGGCAGCATACGGGGGATTGGATGAAGAGGGGTTTTGTGCATGATTGAATTGTTAAATAGAGCAATGGGTTAGGTGACTCGAGGTTTTTTTGACTGGAG
Source organism: Eucalyptus tenuipes (assembly GCA_014182365.1). Classification (NCBI taxonomy): domain Eukaryota; kingdom Viridiplantae; phylum Streptophyta; class Magnoliopsida; order Myrtales; family Myrtaceae; genus Eucalyptus; species Eucalyptus tenuipes. Next base: position 24,667,604 of record CM024540.1, on the reverse strand, counting down.
GGGGAGTAGCGATGTGCTGTAAAGCTTGCTCGACTCGTGCGTTTGGCAATACGCGTTCGAAAGTCGAGCTACCTAAAACACCACATGGGATTATGGAGATGGTCGAAAGGACATTATAACTATGGAGGTGTTACAACCGGCAACACCTCTTTTCACAGTCGAAACCGTTGGAAGAAAGTTGCACCAACCCAACACTTTATCCGGTAGAGATAAAGATATGCATTAGTTTTAGGAAGGTTTAGTATTTTCAAGAAAAGGTTCTCCCACATTACAATTATATCGTCTTGTCTATACGAGTATTGATTAAATAGTCATCTTTCAAAGTCTACCCGATATGAATACCATTGACCTCGTAAGGAGGAAAATATCATAATAAATTAAACACGGCAGAAATTTTTGCCGTGATATATGTAATTATCGCAATGCATGCCTATATACGTAGCAATTACTACCGAAAAAATTGATTGCTGGAGTAATATACTACAAAGTCAATGGAAAAAAGTAGTTGTAGTGGAGTAGCACGTAGGTAAGCACTTACGAGAATTATGGAAATCACACGATCTATTCACGTCGTTACATTGGCCAGCAAATGATACTCGTGAGACCACTCGTTTCTCATGTATTTTTTTTTTTGTTCATTTTATCCAATCAAATCGGCACATTTTTTTCCCTATTTCTGTCGAAATCAATAGCTCTCATTTTCTTCAATAGGTCCAATCCAAGAGACAACCCGCTTACCCGCTTTTTGCCCCTCATGGGGGGCACCACGCTGGTCAACCCCCGTTCCTATGATCGTCACAGCATGCCCCATTTGCCGGTCCATACATCATCCCCAAAGACAAAAACCATAAAAATTCTGCGCCACGATATTGTCATTATAAGATCAGCCTATAGAAAAAGATATAAGGGAATATTTTTTTAGCGTGAAATCCGACTTATATGAATATTCGATTGGGTCCGTCATATCGTAAGAAATGTGTTTCAAAATGCTCATTGATTTTTTTTTCCAGACGATCAAAATACGCATTGATTAATAAAATAAATGAGAGTTAATATCACAAAAATCCCAAATTGATACACCTTTAATAAATTTACTCAGAATTAATTATTTGACCATTAAAAACCCAAAATTAATATATTTGTTACAAATTTATCTTAAAACTAATTTTTTGACCATAAAAAATTCAAACCAATACACCCACGATAAGTGTTATAAAAACTCAAAACTAATACACTTGTGATAAATTTACATCAAAATAATTATTTGACCACAAAAATTATAAATATAGCACCTATGACAAGTTTATCACAAATTAATTTTTACCATCGAAATTCTAGAGCTGATACATTTATGACAAATTTTATTTTTATTTAATTAAATTAATACTACATAATCCACAAGCCGATACGGAAGGTAAAACTCTAGAGTGATACATTCGTCAATTATTACGTGTCAGCCAATTAAGCACTTTCATAGTAAAATTTAACGGAATCTAAGGAAGTGTAAACTTATCACAAATATATTAATTTATAGTTTTTTATTGTTAAAAATAAATTCATGATAAATTTGTAATAAATATATTATTTTTAAAATTTTTCGTGATATAAGCTTAATAGATGAATGCATTTTATTAGGTGTTAACGGTTCGGTTCGGTTCGGTTTTTTGAAAAACCAAACCGTTAGGAAAAATTCCGAACCGAACCGAACGAGACCCAGATTAAATACGAACTGAACCAAAATTTTGATTCGGTTTGGTTCGGTTTTTGGTTTTCAGCTTTTTCAGTTTTTGGTTTTTGCATTTGTTTTTTTTTTTTTTTAATGTTGTATATATTTTTCTTTTACAAAAAATAAGCTCTTATCAATTTGTTGGCTTAGTTCGGTTCGGTTAATCAATAATAACTAAACTGATAAAAAAATTTCAATTTTTAACGAGAATTGAACTGAAAAAATCGAATTTCCGATTTGATTTGATCCTGTTCGATTTTTGATATCCCTACATTTTATAGTCCGCGTCAATCTGGGCAATGAGTTGGGTACGAGCTGGGACAGCGAACGCTACGGTAAAGGGGGAGGTAAGTGGGGGGGGGGTCGGTCCCTTATAACCTTGGTGCCTTTTTCCGATGACCTTCGCTTTTGGAATTTATAAAAATTCCCGGAAAGAGAGGAGGGGTTCGTACGTACCACCCAGGCAGTAGGCAACCCCCACCTACTTCGATTTCGGGAGAGCTTCGTTTTAACTTCTTCCTACCAGTTAGGCAGTTACCCCTTCCCCTTCCCTTCCCCGGGCAATGGCGTAGTGCCTACAAAATATTAGCCCCTTCCGTAGGCTTTGCCTCGGGAAATCTCCCCCACGTCTTCGAAACCGGGTTTGACTGTTTACCATTTTTGGTCCTCGTTTTCCCCCTTTCGCTTTCGCCCTTTCTTTCCCGTCTTTCCTGCGGGTCCGGACATGACCGTCGTCATCATCAATGCGCTCCCATAACTCCACCACCTGCACCCGTCACATCCCCACCGTAAATGCCTTCGCTTCCTCTCTTTCCCTTTTCCTTCTTTTTTTTTTTTTAAATTTTCTTGGATTTTGTTGTCAAGTACTTTTGATTTTCTGATTGAATATTTGAACCGAAAGTTTTCAATGTTCGAAAAACACCTTTTTTTTTGGGTTAATATTATTAAAAATTTCAAATTATTACTTTAAATTAATTTTTGAATCACAAAAATAAATTTATACGGAATAAATATTTGGATTATTAAAAATCTAAATTGATACACATATAATCAATTTATTCAAAATTAATATAGATTTTCATGAGAACTTACCATGTTAATTGAGTTATATCATTCAGTTTAAAAAATTTCAAGGTCAAATCTAATGAAAGTTGACGCTCGATAAATTTATTATGAGTATAGTTTGGAGTAAATTTATCATAAATATATTAATTTAGGGTTTTTCGTAATATTTAACTTTTTTCTTTACTTGTGGTCTCAACTGGTCCATGATTTAAATCATATCCTTTCTTATTGACTAAATGGATAATCTGCTTTTTCACGGACTCAAATGAAAATAGCCAATGACTTTGTACCAAATAAAATGCTCAAGCTATCATAGCATGGACTCTGAAAATGGCAAACCCTTTTAGACGAAGGACTTTATTTCGGCTGGGATTTGGGTCAAGGCGATGGCTTTAATCTGATTGCTCTAAAATTACATCAAACCATCTAATCCGAAAGAAAAAAATAAATCTACCAAGAATTATTGAACCGCCACTAATTAAAGCGGCGAAAACGAAGAGACGGATTTTTGATTCTGGCAAAAGTCCGTTTCTCCGAAGCAGTGGTCCAAAAGGAAAAAGCGACCAATGTCCCAGTCCCCAAACCCCCAAAAAAAAGAGAAGAAAAATTGCCCAAAACGCGACGAGAGGCATTCAGGTGATTATGAAACGCTCGGCAGGCATTATTGTCATTTCGGGAACTTTCGCGAAGCCGAATCTTTAGCTGTACTTCTCCCTCCCTCTCCCGCGAAGCCACCGCGCAGCTCGCCGCTGTTTCCTAGGCGCGCGCTTTCCGTGGGCCGAGCCGAATTACGGAAATGACCCCGGAGATAAAATCGGATGAATAAAAAGAAAAGGAGAATTCGGAACGAGCCGCGCCGAAGACGGAAGTGGGGCGGGAAGTTTTTGACTGGGCGCCGATGTCGAGCCGCCAAGTAGGGCTTCCAAAAAGTTCCCAACGCGCCGAGCCTTCGCTATCGCTGACCGGTTCCGCGGCTAATCATTAGCCCAACCTCCGCGTAAACAAAAAGCGAAACCACCCCCGCCCCCTCCCTCCCTGGAGAGGGGAAAAAGCTCGCGCCCCTCGCCCAATCGCGTCCGGAGAGAGAAAGAGGCGTTGACCGGCGACCGGGTCCGCCGGTCGTTTCGGGCTCGCGCCTCGCGAGGAGCGCGGACGTGGCGCCCTCCTCTCGCGAGTCCGTAACCGCCCACCTACCGAAGGCGGAGAAAAGCGCTCTCCTCCCGAAACCGCCGGCCTCCGCGGGCCGCCACGTGTTTCTCCCCCTTTTCGAAGCGAGCGAGTGAGCACCACGTGTCGGCCAGCGCGTGGCCCTCCAGTCGCGCGCGGCCACGTTGCGCGTGGTGGGGGTTCGTTCGCTGGCAATCACGGAGAAGAGGGCATGGCCCGGAAATGCCGGGACTGCCCTCGGCCAGCAGTGTTTTTTTTTTTTTTTTTCCTTTTTCAAATGATGAAATTCGCGATGGCTTAAAACCCGCAAAAAAGTAATCATCTTCTTATTAGCCAAATTCAGTCAATCCCTAGAGTGCTGAATTTTTCAATGTCCAATGCGCCCGCGAGCAAAACCATTATTATTTAAATCTGAAAATTGACACGAATTGACCTGCTTTCATCTATAACGAGCATAACTCACTTTATATAAATTATGCTAATAATGCCGTGACACAACATGAAACGGTAATATTAATATCGCGACGGTTGGTTTTTAAAATGTCAAAAAAGATTTGCAAGGTGTATAATGGTGGCACTGATTAAATAATCAAATAATTAACTAATACCGTGATTCGTAAGATACGGAATGTCCTCACGACAAGCAGCACTAATAATCAAGAGCCTCGATTTGGGGAGGAGAATATCGTCATTTCGTCGAAAGGGGGAGGGCTAACTAACTAGGAAGGTAAGCGAAAGGGAAGGGGGGCTGGGGGCTCCGTTACGGGTCAGCGGTTCTCAACGGCGAAGAAGAAGTACACCGGGGCGGTTATGTGATCTGTCATCCGACGCGAGGGAGGAGGGGGCGGTCAAGATTCCGCCGCCCCGTTGAACCGATCAAAAGCCGCGGGGCGAGAGAAAAAATAAAATAAAATTTGGACGGTCGGATTATTCCCACTCGGCACCGTCGCGTCGTTACGCCGCACGTGATTATTCGCCCCCCTTCCCTTCTATTCCCTTTCCTTTTCTCTCTGACCGAAACAGGACACCACCCCAAGCCCCTCCCGTTCCTACGTTTACCCTTCTTCGATAACACCGTCCACTCGATTTACCCAAAACGCCCCTCCAGTCATCCCGAATCCACGGCGGCCCCCTCGCGGGGAGGGGGCGGGATCACGGGGCCCGCCCAGGGGCCGAATGGTCATTTCATGCCGTAGGGCAGGCACCGGGGTTATTTTTTTGGCCTTTTTCCCTTTTTTTTTTTTTTTTTCTTTTGGGGTCACGATGCGCGTTCTGGCCGGCAAGGTGTTTGGTTGAACCACCTAACAACCACCACTTTCCTTCACGCACTCCCACTCTTTATCTCAATAATAAAAAAATAAATAAACCATTAAAAAAATAATGCCCTTTTTTTTTTCTCTCTCTGGGTTTTTTTTTTTTTTTTGACGAGGAGACTCTTGTAGAGTGAAATGAAACTTCCTCACCCAAAAAAAATAAATATATATATATTTTTGGCAGCAGAAAAGCAGTTCCCATCGCGCAGTATATAAAACTATAAATTATCGACACAGCTCCCTTTTTCGGTTTTCCAAAGCCTCCTCCTTTTCTCTCCTTTTTAGTTTTCCTCCACTGTTCTCTCCCTCCAATTTTTATTTTTCGCCTTCCCTTTATTCGTAAATTTCTTTTCGCCAATAATATTTCCGCCGGCGAACCTCCCCCTCCCCTTCCCGCCGGCGGCCGCTCTCCCTGCGGCGAACGCCGCCACCCCCGCCCCCGCTCGTGGAGCCGCTCGGTTCCTCCGCCATTGGCAGCGCGCCTCGGATTCCCAGCGAATTTCTCGGCTCCGTTGGGGGCGAATGCCCCGGATCTCCGCGCCCGCGACGGTGAGCTCGCGTCCGTAGCGGTTCGGGAGGGGAATGTGGCGAGGCTGAGGCCGTCTCGAGGCGCGCGGTGGATTCGTTGAGGCCGGGACCGTGATCTAGGGTTTGTTTTCCTTGGCGTTTGATCTCGGTTTCGGTCGTTGGCCTTTTGTTCCGGCGAGGCTTGTGAAGCACGGAGGCCCGCAGGTACCGTCTCCGTGATGAGATGGTAAGTCAATCATCCCTTTTTTTTTTTTTCCCCTCTCTTCTGTTTGCGGTTTGCATTACGAGATTTGTTTCTTCTTCTGGACGAAATTTTACGGGCTTCCATTCTTCCATTCGCGGTCCAGATCCTGGGCTGATGCTTTTTTTCAACCGGAAGAAACGGATTTTCTCTTTAATTTCTGCATTCACAGTGGATTTTTTGGGAAATTTCCGTCGACGAATTCCCGTTCCTGGTAAATTTCTCGTAGTCCGTCTGATCTGTGGAAATTCAAATGCGCCTCAGGAATCTCCGGAAATTATTTTGACTAATTAATAATTAGGACTCAATGATAAACCGCGAACATGTAATTTCCTCGCTTTTTATTTTTTGTTTCTATTTTTATTTTTATTTTTAATGGGAAAAACGGTTTCCTGAAACCTGTCATTTTCCGTGGAAATATTCTCTTTCTGGGAAAGTATTGCGCGTTTACCTGATATTTGCCCAGGAAGCGCACCAAAAATGCCTCCGGAGATGCAATTGTTGGTTATACCGCGTGAATTTGCCCTCTTTAGGGACCCATCAATGTGGAAGGCGCGACAGATCACTGTGGACGGTGCAGAACTGATGGGTTTGACCAGTCCTGTGTTTTAGACGGGTAGTTTTGAGATGACGCGATTATATCTTTCCCCGTTTGTTTTACGGCCGGCCAATTCCATATCATTCGGTGAGAATGAAGTGGTGGTCTCGGTCTCGTCAAATATCGGGTGGCCGTGCCTTGCTGAATCGAAGTTCTCCTTCACATCTCACCATGTTTTTCGGTGTGTATAAAACTGACAAATTTTCCCTGGAGACGTGGATTTTGGGACGGGTTTGGGTTTTGGCTTTTGACGTTTGTGCTCCTTCAGGGAAAGCTAGTGGGCATTGTTCAGGATTTGACTGGGTATTTAGTCATTTTGTAAGCAATGTGAGAGATGGCTTTGGTGTTTGACTGGTTATGAAAACATTTTTCATCGCACTCCATGACTTACACTCTAAATGGCCATTTTGGGCTCGCATTGACTTTTACTTGGAACTAATTGATGAGTATGCTTAACTAGTAGAATTTTTGTGTCCGACATGATTCCTTTGCTATTTTCGTAACAGTATTAACTACATTGGTTTTTTCTGTTATATCCTGAAGCTCATGACTTAAGGTTAGAATGTGACCATTTTGTTCCCCATTCAATGTCTAGATTGCGGTCTTGGCACTTATGTTCCTGGTATAAAGTGGTGTGTGATTGGTCTTCCCGTCACTATTCGATTGCGCGTTCCTTTTAAATTAATCTAGTTAGCATGGGGTTTCGATTCTCCAAATTGTTGCCTTTTCAATTTAATGGGCCCCAATAGATTGATTTTTTGAGCTTGGTTTTGATTTTCCCATTCGTCTGGTTTCTGCATGTACACTTACCCTTTCTTCAATCAGGTGGAAGGAAGGGGTTGTCAATCTAGAGAAATTACAAATGCTTTGGAGTTCCTGAAGCGTAAAAGGCTTCAGAGAATGAAAACTCAAAGTGTCATGGAGACTGATGGTCTGGTTAATGTAATGAATAGAAGTGGAGGAGATGCATTGAGAGTTTCAGCTTCATGTGGTGTGAGAATACATGGTAATCCCAATTCACTTCATCCATCACATGGGGCTTCAACTGGGAAGGATGTCTTTTCAAAGCGGAAGGTAGAAAAGTTCTGTATGGATGATTTAGAATGGACCAACCGAATTCGAGAGTGTCCTGTTTACTGTCCATCAAAGGAGGAGTTTGAGGATCCTCTAGTTTACCTGCAAAAGATTGCTCCAGATGCTTCAAAATATGGTAAATTGCTTGGACAACTTGGACTTCTTCTGAATTTTTCCAATTGGGATGTTGCGAAATGTAGTCGTTTGTGGAAGGGCGTGTTCATTCTACGTCATTATTGCACAGGTCTCAAATAATCAGAATGTGAACATATGAACGGACATTTTTTTTATGAAAAATCCTGTTGCGTTGTTGTGAAGTTAACATGATTAAAGTGAGATGTTAACACAATTCAGCTTGCATGCCATGTATGTAGTTGTGGGTAGTTTCTTTCCATCATCTCCTCTATTTGGTACTGTCGGCTGAAATGAGTTTCTTGGGGCGGAAACTGGTCCATTTAGATTCTTATGGCTGCGTTCAGCAGCATTTCTTTTTTCTGTAAGCTTTGGATGTGCAGATGCAACATATGTTAGGTGGAATGGTTCGAATTTGATATTCACTTGACATGGTACTTTAAATTTTCAATGAAGATGGAAAAGGTCGGAAATTGGAGGTGAATCGAGAGAAATCAGTGTTGTTATTCTAGTATCAGGATCTGAAAACATGTAATCATGAATGTATCGGCGAGTACTAGTTGTGTTCAGATTTGCTGTCTTGGCTTGTCGTCGTGTGGATTGGAGATCTGCTTATGGTGCGAAATAACTCCACGGTGGAAGATCAAGATACTATGAAGGTTTTGAAATGAAGAATCACCAGCACTAATTGTGGTGGAATACTAAGGATCATAAAATGCTTGTCATATGATGTACCTCCCACATTGCATTTGTCTTATTTGTGCGTTTGTTGTTAGATGATGAGGAAATGGTTATTATACTACGTAATCAGAACAGAATGGTAGACTGAAAGATGCCTGGTAGAGATGGAATATATTTCATTTTATTTATTGATCATCGGACTTAATATGAAGTGGCTAGAGCGTGCATCATATGTTTCTTGTAAAGTCATGCTGTGCAATGTCATTATATTTTTGGATGAATTATTTGTAGCTCGGCACCTTAAAGTAGCATGCGTAAAAAGCTATTATGAAGACGTGGGGAATGGATGGTTCAACCTGATATATAATTGTCAAGTTGTGTGCAGAATGTACTGGAATTGGGAATGTGTGTTTTTTTTTTTTTGGTCGAATGGATTGGGAACGTGAATATTGCAAAAAGTGTCATGTGCTCGATATTTGTCTTATCCTTGGAAGCAATAAATATCCAGGTGTGCAACTTATCAGTGTAACAGATGTACTTTATTTGCATCAAGCAGTGACATAGAAATCATGTTGTCACAAGCTGCTTTAACATGGAAGTCATGGCATTGGTGTGCAACTTATCAGTGTAACGGATGTACTTTATTTGCATCAAGCAGTAACATAGAAATTATGTTGTCACAAGCTGCTTTAACATGGAAGTCATGGTGTCAAATTTATTACTTAAAAGTCCTTTGTAATCCTGTTTTCTTTGCCATGAATTTTGGAATTTGTGTTCTATTGTTCTCTTACCACATCTGTGCTAATCTGCTAGGTATATGCAAAATTATTTCTCCTTTAAGTGCTTCTGTCCCTGCTGGGGTTGTATTGACAAGGGAGAAAGCATCATTCAAATTCACGACTAGAGTACAACCTCTTCGTTTGGCTGAGTGGGATTCTGACGACAGGGTCACCTTTTTCATGAGTGGAAGGTCATTTTTCTTGTAATGCTGAATAATGTTTACCTGATCATTCCTCTGTCCGTTACTCTCTCTGCTGACGAGTACATATTTGCATTCAGGAATTATTCTTTTCGGGACTTTGAGAAGATGGCAAACAAGGTTTTTTCGCGAAGATATCAAAGTGTTGGATGTCTTCCAGCCACATTCATGGAAAAGGAATTTTGGCAAGAAATTGCTTGCGGAAAGATGGAAGCTGTTGAATATGCTTGTGATGTTGACGGTAGTGCCTTCTCATCTTTTGACACCGATCAACTCGGAAGTAGTAAATGGAACTTGAAGGTGAGGATCTAATTTTTGCTTGCTATCTTTTAATCTTTTTCTTTAATCCTTAATGCTGTGTTTTCTTTTAATAGCATATTTAGTGATGTTTGATGACACAGCTGGCGAGCCAGAAGTTATCTTGTGTATTGCAAGTCATCATGCTCTTTTATATAGTTGGTGTCCTGATGGATTGAAGACACTCTGCATGCTTGTAGGCTTGGTCTATCTAGTTTCACTCATAACTTCATTTCTGTTTTGACTTCAGAATCTCTCACGCCTGCCCAAGTCTGTTTTACGTCTGCTGGAAACTGCAATTCCGGTACCAGTTTAGCTTACCTTCTTCTTTCATGTTTATATCTATTACCCTCTGGTCCTCATGCATAGCGATTATTCCAGGGAGTGACTGATCCCATGCTTTACATCGGAATGCTCTTTAGTATGTTTGCGTGGCACGTGGAAGATCACTACTTGTACAGGTATAAATAATGGTTACTGCTCCAGCATTTTGGCATAACTCCTTCCTTAGTTTTCTGAGCATCGTCTTTTGAATTTTTGCCCCTTTATGAGCATCTTCTTCACCTTTTGCTTGCAGTATCAATTATCACCACTGTGGAGCTTCTAAAACTTGGTATGGAGTTCCCGGTCATGCAGCTTTGGATTTCGAAAAGGTAGTTAGGGAGCATGTTTATACCACTGATATTCTATCTGCCAATGGTGAGGATGGGGCTTTTGACTTACTTTTGGGAAAAACAACTCTATTTCCCCCAAATATTTTGTTAGAACACGACGTCCCAGTCTTCAAAGCAGTTCAGAAGCCTGGGGAGTTTGTCGTAACGTTCCCACGAGCATATCATGCAGGATTTAGCCATGGTAAGATTTTGTAATAATTTAGCTTGATTTGACGCATAATTAGACAGTTGTGTCCCTGGCTCTCCCTCTCGGACATGCGCACGTGTTCACGCGTGGAAGTGCTCGTGCATGTGCATGTGCATGTGCATGTGCATGTTTGCACCTATGTATTTGATGCATGCATTGAGCAGAGAAAAAGAACTCTTAGCTTAATCTTGTATGGGTTTTCTTTCATTTGATGCAAGTTGCACTAATAGGTCTGCAACTATTTAGGTTTCAATTGTGGCGAGGCAGTGAACTTTGCACTTGGTGATTGGTTTCCTCTTGGAGCCATAGCTAGCAAGCGCTATGCACTTCTAAACAGGGTTCCGTTGCTACCTCATGAAGAGCTCCTCTGTAAAGAAGCGATGCTTCTCTATGCAAGCGGAGAACTTGGAGATTTAGACTACTCTTCTGCACACTTGGCGTCACACCGCAGTATACAGATTGCTTTTGTGAAGCTGATGCGCTTTCAGCATCGTGCTCGCTGGGGCTTAATGAAATCAAGGGCATGCGCTGGTGTAATACCAGTTTCACATGGAACAGTTATATGTAGTCTATGCAAGCGTGACTGCTATGTAGCATATATCAACTGTGCCTGTCATGCCCATCTTGTTTGCCTACGTCATGGTACTCTTTGCTTCTTCATCATTGCTTTTGGCTGACGAGTTCCTCTTTCTTGTTCTCTGATTCTAAATGGCTTATTGCAATTGTCAATGATTTCTTCAGATATTGAATCAATAAAAGCTCCGTGTGGAAGCAATTATACAATCTTTGTGAGCGATCATATATTAGAATTGGAGGCAGCAGCCAAGAGGTTTGAGCAGGATGAGCAGATATTGGAGGAGATCCGTCGGGATAAAGGCAGTGATAAAGAATTGTTTTCTCTTCCAAATTTATTTGATGACAGTTATAACGAGAGATACATCCCTTATTGTGACATTCATCCACTTTCTCTAGATGCTAACGAGTCACCAGAGTTGGATTGTATTGAGAGAGAACCCAAACTTAATTATGGAAGAAGAGATTTGGAACCTGAAATGCATCAACCATGCCTCTCCTCAGTTCATCCAACTCATTCAAATTCTATGCTGGCTCAAAGCTCATCTATTATTGACAATGTAAGATTCAGATATCAATTGCCGCATCTTATATCTCGCATAATGTATAGTTTAGGAAGTCACAGATAAGCTTGCTTCGTGACTTTTGGTAGTAGAACATGATTTTTGAACTTTTTTTAGGTCTCAGCTCTCTGATGTTTATTCTGGTAATATCATGTGCAGAATGCGGGGCATCATGTTTTTGAGAAGCCAATTCTTAACCCTGACAAACTTTCTGAAAATCTGTCTCGCAATGCATATGAATCGTCTGTCTTCTCTTTGTCATATGATGGTTGCACAAGTGCCGATCAGGATAGACTCCACGACTCAGCGAGGGGGCCATTTTCTGGTCAATATAGCGATGACTCTGATACTGAGATATTCAGAGTTAAACGACGTTCGTCCATGAAAGCGAAGAGGAGTAGGCATGATTCTTTGCCCTTGCAGCATTCTGGACACCAGGTGTAGTTTCAGGCTCTAGTGCAACTTTTTGTTGAAAAGTATCGTCTTTGCTATTCTTTCTTGTTGTTTGTTGTTGTGTTGTTTTTACTGTCTTCAAGTTATAATGTAAGAGTGTTTTTTTGACTGTTGAAAGTAAGGATACGTCTTGATACATTTTATTTGGTTGATTAGTTTGCCTCAAACTGTAATAATTCATTTGTTGTGTGTAGCTTAGAAATAAACAACTAGCCATACTGATTTGGAGATTAGTATTGAAGTTCTTCGTGGAGCAACTGCATGCCTTTTGGGGTTAAGATGCTTTCTTTTAGAGCCACTTTTTGGTTTCAATTTTATTTATCTCTAGATCGCTGGCATGTTCTATCTCCAGCCTTAAAGATTTTGTTCAGGCTTTCTACATTTGCTTAAATCTGCTTTTATCGGGATGTAGATGTTCATTTTCTACACTTGCACTGTCCTTTGTTAATGTCAGTATCTTGAATGGTGTTTTGAAGTAGCTTGTCATACCATTTAACTTGGATTATGCATTACCTTTATACATGTTTTCAACCACCTCTCTTTTAATGTCATCAATCCTCATAACCTAAATTTCCTCCAAACATTCTTAAGCTGAAACTGTTGTTACTTTTGCTCATGCTATGACTCACAAGTTCATAACTTTTATTGATATCTCTTGGTGTTGATGCTTTCTTGAGCTTAGAATAGCGATAATGCTGGACACCAACATTTACCATTGGGATTTGCCTTCTGGCTCGTGCGTGTAAATGCAGGGATTGAAGCGATTGAGAAAACAACAATCTGACCGTGGGCAGTTGATGCAGTCACATTGTTACAGGTCTGATGAAGCAAGATATGCCGTTGGTGCATCTGCTATTCACAGGGAAACCCCAGGAACCAGTGCCGGGGACAGGTTTGCTAAAGGATCTTCTGTAATATCTATTAAGTTTAAGACATTGTCTAATGAGGAATTAACGAACAAGGCCGAACGCCAATATGAGTCGGGAAAGGCCATCAGTGAACCTCCCCCTTTAGAGATTGGTCCAAAGCGCCTTAAAGTTAGATGCCCATCGTCATCAGGGTCAGAGCGAAGATTGGATTGAAGTTTAGGTTTGGACTCAGAAAAGTTTAGGTCTCTCTAAAGCAAAGGAGAAATTTGGTCTCACCTTACTCTGCAGCACATTCTAGAGCCTGACTCCGCTAACATTTGTTTCTCTAATGGGGTTCTAACGACACAGAAGAAGATTGATTTGGGAGCAGCAAGAACAGATTAACCTCAATTAGGATAAAAATTCAAATTCTTTGTGCAAGCCTCATAAATGGGAGGCGACGCACCGAATGACGATTCTTGGGTTTCTCGGGCCGGGGGTTGTTTTTGCTTCTTGGGCAGGGGAACCTTCCAGCACAGCTCAAAGTTGGATTGGCGTTTTAATTTTTAGTTGATGTATATTTTGCTTCTAATCCAGATATGTTTCTTTTTTTTGGGTCGAGGGAAATTGGCCTCGGCCACTATTCCCTACGATTGACATGCTGCTTCCCCCCTGGTCGGTTCTTTGATTCTTTCTTTACCCTTTTATTTTCATGGCAATGGGTCGTTGTATGCTGGACAACATGAATAAGTTGTAGAGAAATGTCTTCTCTCTCCTCAATGTGAAGATGATTCTCTTGTTCTCATGGTGCTTTTTCTGTATATTTTTGCTTCTAGAACTGCCAAATGGGGTAGGTAACTCTTCTTTTGGTGGCGGTGGTTAACTTTTAAGCTTAATCATGGAGAAACTCCTATCAGATCCGTCTTCATGGACCGTATTCACTGTCGGACACACCTTCTCTAACCATTGTTAACCACTGGAGTGTTTGTGCCTTTCATCTTTTGACCGAAAGAGAAAAGCTACTTCAACCCTTAGTGACCCGCTCAAGGCCTTTTCCTTACTTGGGCTTCTGTTATCAACGTTTATAGGGCCGCTCCACCTCACAAAACTCTGACCCAAAGTTTCAAGTCAACAGAAGCCCGCGACTCATCATGTGCTTCGTTCTCTTTACTCACGAAAATCGAGGATATGGCGACGTCCATGAATTGGCTAGTTACTGCCTGTCTCAATGGTCAACAAACGTTCAATAACCATCCCGGGCGAAAAGGCCGAAACTATGCAGGTTTACATGATCTCTCCATAAGAGTGCTCAAAACATTCTCAAGCTAATGTCACGTTCGACATTCTATCGCGTGCATCTTTGGCTGCAATCAAGCCAAAGAGAGAGAGGGAAAGGGAGATTTTTCCTACTTTAATCGGTAGGTGGGACCAGCGATCCAACTGTGAACCTTGACCTTCTTGACACAAGCACCCTATTCTGATGTGACCTCGATTTTCCTGTGCGTGAAAAGTTCTTTGTAGGACCGGACCCTCTCCATCAATAATTCCCCCCAAACCTTTGTGTTCCAAGAAGAGAATAAAAAGATTAGTGTGGAATCGGAGCAAAAAAAGCGAAGCAAACAAAGAAAATTACGGAACAAGAGAAAAAGGAACAAAAAACCAAATCATGTTAATGGGTTCTTGTCATAATCTTCTCGCTCTCTTTCTCTATCACTCTCACTTTCCAGCAAATGATCTCTCCGGATTTGTAGGGCACTAACGGGTCACACTTATTCCGAGTCTCCATGAAAGATCCTGTCTGTTCCTCCTCTTTTTTCGTTCTTTGTTTCTTGTCCTTGAAATTAAGGATCTGATTACCCACTTTTAGCTCATGGGAGAGAATATCGAATGCAAGGAATTGAGCACTTGCCGCTTTTCGAGCCTTGTCCGTGGAGTTCTGCTTCGACGGCCGTCCCCCTTTACTCGATTTCGAGCGTGTTTGATCACGAGTTCCCAAGCATATTATTGTTTCACAAATGGAGAAGGGTCGCCTGGCTCTTTATTACTCTTTCTAGTTATTCAAAAGGGGTCAGTAGATATGGGGGAATATCATCGAAGAGCTCTCCACTAATTATATGCTTCCCATTCCTAAGTGACATCCTTTATCCTGATTAGGCTTTTAAAAAAGAAATGGACAGCTTGCCTCGATCAAGAAGCTTCTGTTTCGCACTGACATCATCCACAGTTCCCGATTTTGGTTTTTAGGAAGTATAATTAACATATACATATTTCATTATAAGTCAAGCACGACTGGTTGACATGGTATCAAAACACATTTATTAGGTTGAATTCTGATGTCTCCTCTCCCACGTTTCGTACCATTTAGATATAATATCTCAAAATATATTAGAGGGAGTGTGTCAAGAGATATTATTCACAAGGAATTGACGAATGTTTGACATGATCGATGGATTTTTCATGTCATTGAGTAGATATTACTTGACATGGTAGTTAACCCCTCATTTGATCACGTTTTTAGGCGTCTATGAGCTCTCGAATGTTGAACCAACGGGTCACTCATCATCCTTTTAAGGCCGTACATCGAAAAATATATTAGGAGATTCTAGACATTCAACTTTAGATCCCCTAATTTGGTCATTAAATTTTATAACAATATGGCACTCCTACACCACCTAATTCAATATCTAGACCCCTTTTTAAGTTAGATCTTGATTACGAACGCATAGGCACCTAATTCATTATCTAGAGAGATGCCCCGGTAGTTGATAAAGCACCTTCTCTACCTGCATCCTTTGTCGGCAAATTGCTGCCATACATCGCCTGCGGGAAAACAAAGATTTAGAGCAGTAGATGCTAAGAAATGGCAAATTAGCAAGTTTTCAGATTCTTCCAAGCTAGTTATAATTTATTATGTAGTTAGCATTCTTAGAATCGTGTACATGCAATACCCTAATTCCGATATACGAGGAATGTGTAAATTGTCATAAAGTCTACCGTTAGACTAAAGAAGAATTGTCAAGATTATGCTTCTATATATGGGATAAAACGATGGAGTATTTTATCGAACACCTAGACAAACCAACCCCGCACTCTTGGAACATTGACATTGTCGGTTACTTTCGTTGTTTCCAATACTGTCGGCACCCCTAGGAGAACATTATAGGACGTTTCTCTCTCTGGCATTTACTACAGCCTTTCACCAAAATGCCATTGTGCTACGAAAACCCTCGGGAGAATTTCTTGGAAATTGAATAATGCAGTCTAAATTGTGTTCGTATTTCAGAGGTTCTTGTTCGTAGGAGTAAGCATGATTTGGATTGAGCTGGTCCACCCCTTAACCCTAGGATCAACCCGCACAGTGCTGGTCCTCAATTTTTGAGACCGAGGACTGGACCGACCCAGTGGGTTCGGTCTGGTTCCAGGATCAACCCGTGACCAACCAATAATTTTTTACTTCATTTTTTGTACTCTTTAAAAAAGCAATTAGGGATCGGACTGACCCAATGGGTTTGTTCCAGTTTCAAGGTCAACTTAGGACCAACCAATAATTTTTTTACTCATTTTTTATACTTCTTGAAAGGGCAATCGAGGACCGGACCAACCTAATGGGTTCAATGACAAGCGAGGTCAGCTAAGAAAGGCAAGCGGTGACGATCGAGTGGGGTGAGCGTCGAACAGAGTGAGCATTGAGTGTTGAGCGGGGAACAACAAGCCAAGCGAGCATCGAGCGACGAGCAGCACAAGTGACCCAAAACAAGCGAGGCGAGTGTCGAGTGGCGAACAAAGAAGTTATTTCTTTCGATTTTGGCAAATTGAAGACTAAGAGGACAAAAGAAGATAGAAGAGAACAAGCACTAGAGGAAGATGCCGTAAGGAGCTATTTGTGCTATTTTGGATGCCGTAAGGACTCCTCATAAAAACATTTTTCTCATTTGTAAATTATGACTATTGACGCCGTAAAAGATATTAAAAATCTAAGTTATTAAAAGATAATGTAAAATTACTTGAACTCCTCACTAAAGAGCTGTTTAATATTGTTGATGTTATTTATTTTAAGGTTTTCTCTATATGAAAAAATTATAAATAATATATTAGATATAATATATATATATAGTCAGGGTTGGTTCGGGTTGGACAGACCCTAAACTCTTAGGACCGAGGATCAATCCGCACAGTGCTGGTCCAGAAATTCTAGAACCAAGGATCGACCTAATTTCCTTGGGAACCGGACCAGGACCGGCATGGTTGGGCCGGTTCAGGGTCGGTCCAAGGTCGACCCTGGATCGATGCTCACCCCTACTTGTTTGTAAGTGATTATAATTGATGGTAACGTGAAAATCTTCCCTTCTCTACCATGTAGATCCCCATGGGATCATCTAGTTTATCACCCAAAGTCAGTAGTAGGTGAAATTATGAAGAAAATAACCTGGTGGACCCCCAATTTCTTGTGCTTGCAAAATTGCAATAACTACATCCTAAACTTCTGATACATAGTAGCTAACGATGGACGGAACTTTTTCTTTTTTCTGATAGGAGGAAGGACTAACTGGTAGAATGTGTGACTGATTGACCCAATTACGATATCATAAGCTTCCAATACGTGGGTGTTCTCTCTCATATTAGTTAATGGACTCAGCTAGTTTGTTTAAAGGGAAGAAGCCATAAAAAATCCAAAATTATGTCCACCGTAACACATTTATTCAATTTTTTTTGGTAATATAAAAAACTCCAAACTTGATGAGTATGATAGATTTACTCCAAACATTTTCTTGTAGCATTAAAAGCCCTAAACGTGTATCTGTATGACATATTTACCTTAAAATTTGGAATAAATGTGTCACATGAGTACAAAATTGAGATTTTTGGTGTCACAAAAAAATAATTTGGGGGTAAATATGTCATGCTAATTTGGAATTTTTTGTCACAAAAAAAAAGAATAAATACGTGACATGGGTACAAATTTGAATTTTTTAGTGTTACAAAAAAAAATTAAGGTAAATGTATCACAGTAAGCATAATTCAGGGTTTGTAGTGGTTTTTTCGCTTGATTAAATGGTAAGATGGTTTGCTCCGCTCCTTGATTTGAGTTTAATAATTTTGTTAAGAGCATTTCAGGAGTGAAATGCTGAATGCGTTGTGTCGGTACAAGGGAGTGCATACCTAAAATTGCTTAGGAAGTTGCACTAGTCAAGCTGAGCAAAAATTGGCCCGGCACCACTTGATTGCTAAGCAAAGAAGAAAAAGGTGAGTGAATAGAGTGAGAGATTAAGGGCGCGTTTAGTAACCATACTGTTCGGGGAACAATTTTTTATCGAAATGATTTTTTTTTTTCTACTCCCGGGAACAATTCTAAGCAAAAGAACGCGTTTGGTAATTGTCCAAATTTTTTATTTCTGGGATAGAAATACGTTTGGTAAAATTCTTAATTTTTTTTATTTCTTTTATTTTTTAATACTTTTATTATATTTTTCTTTTTTTTTTTTTTTTTTTTTTTTCTCTTCTTCCTCCTTCTTCTTTGTAGCCGGACGCCGACCTGGAGGTGGCCTGGTGAGGCCGAGCCTTGTCGGTGGGCGGGCGAGCTCGGCCTCGTCCAGCCCAGCTAAGGCTAGCCACGACGACGCTTGGGCGAGGTCGCCGGCCATAGCTGAGGCCGGCGACTGGCCAAAGGGAAGAAGAAAGAGGAAGAGAAGAAGAGAAAAAAGAAGAAGAAGAAAACAAAAAAATAGAAACTGATTATAGGAATTGTTCCCGAACAAGAAGTAAGTTTTTTCTACTTCGGGCCTGTTTGTTTTTACTCCAAATAGTGTATGATTCTGTTCTTTTGTTTCCTAACAAAAAAAAAGAACATAAATGCGTTTGATAAATTTTTTGTTCCTGGGAACAAAAATCTATTTTTTTGTTCCCCGGAATATATTTAGAACAGAATCAAGAAGTAGAAACCATCCGCGCACGCATAATACTCCATCCTAAGACGCAGCTGTAGCTTAACTTCAATACCCCTAGGATGGAACCTTTTCTTGGGCGAGACCACAAGAAGGTAATTCCATTGGATCCCTTAATGTCAACTTGCATGACCTATTTTTTATCGGACATTAGAATTGGGTTAATATGATAAATTGAAAAACGGTAGGAGATCATTTACCACTGGATGATTATATTTCTACAATTACAAAGTCTTCTTCCACAACCACTTCAAATTTTATATCCTAAATGGACAAATTTATTTTCGAAAGCTTATTCAAAATCTCCATGAAGATTCTTGAATAATAGGAAGGCATGAATGTCGCCCAAAATGGAGTATATAATCAGAGAATTGGGCTTTAACTCTTTTTGTTTCTATTTTTTCCTTAGAATCTAATTCTGCTTCTCCTTTCCTTCTAACTCTTTCCATTTACTGTTAGATATTTGTTGTCTTTAACTCTGTCTTCTTTTGCTCTTTTTCATTTGTTATCTGATCCTTTTTGAAGGTGAAGCTCAAGCTCGAGGTCATCTTTTATTCTCATATTTTTAGATATGGAGATGATAGATAAAATCTGAACGATTAAAAAATAAGTTTAAAGCTCATGAACTTGTATCTTATGTTTTTTTTTAAAGAAATTTAGTATCAAGATAAGTGGATGTTTCTAACAGAATCATTTTCGTTATTTTTCTCGATGACTGTTTTTTTTTTTTTTTTTTTTTTGTAAACTATATCTTATTGTTTAGAAATAGTGAATTTCTAAGGCTGAAAAAAAATTAAGAATTGTGATTGTGCTATGCCTTGGTTATATTTTTTATTTTTTATTTTATAAGATAATGAATTTCGAAAGAAACAAATGAAGCTATCGTGAATTAACTTTTGAAAACTCAGAGTTACAACATTTATTTATATTGATGTTATTACCTTAAGGAACTTTCTACAGGTGAACAACACCACAGTTTTCAGTTTCTTTTTAATTTAGTAAATAAATTATTATATAGAAACATAAACCTATATGAAATAGAATGAATATTTCTAGTAGTCTTTTACATTTAATTTCATTGTCTCTTACACTTAGTGGATGTCTTTATCAGGTGCAATTCTTTCACTCAACTACATAAAATCTACTTAAGATTCTGTAACGGAAGAAAGAAAAAGGTAAGTTCGAACTTCTTTGTTTATGTTTATTCTATCAAAAGTTATGGGTAGTGCGCATGGTAACGCTTCTTGGTTAAGGTTTCTTTTCAGAAATAGTTCTTTTCTATTTCTACTTCGGAAAATAATTTCTGAGTAAAATAAAGTGTTTGGTAACTACAGAAAATTTCTACTCTTGAAATAGAAAAAAAATAGAAATGCGTTTGGTAGGATTTTGTATTTTTTTATATTTATTCGTTTTTTATTCTTGCTCACGAATCGCTGCGACCGGTGGCGGGCGGTGGCTTCGGGCAGTTGTAGGTCGTTGTGGCAAGAGAGAGGAACATAAGAAATATAAAAAAGAAAATTGGCTTATTTTTAGAAATTGTTCTCGGGAATAAGAAGTAACTTTTTTTTTTTATTTCTTATTTTTGTTCCAAATCTATTCCCTACTACTTTTCTATTTTGGGGAATAGAAAAATAAGTTGGCGTTACCAAATGGATTTCTGTTTTTTTTTTGTTAAAGGGAACAAAAGAACAGAAATCGGGAGGAACAGAAATGTTACCATGTATGCCCTATATTCACCTTCTTACTTTCGAAGGACACACACCTAAATTCTAATTGAGTTGGTTAACCAGGGCAAATTGGTCCAAGCAAACTATAGGGTTCGAAATTGTTCCCGAAGTGCATCAGCGATGACTTATTTAACCACATGGGCTGCTATAGTCGACGCTCAATAGCAGTCTGTAACGTTACTTAAAAATACTGATTTGCGAACCGGTTGAAACGGATCTGGCATTTTGGGGCAAAGTCGACGGGAGGGTTCCACCTTTTACCATGCTTTGATTTCGGAAGGTGCGTCTACCTAGCGTTTAGCATTGCTACCTCACTGATTCCATGGATCAGGCTCACGAAAGTTATGGTTGAGTCATTTTGACCGGCTGCTAAAAGGGAGAAGCCTGTGGGGGACCTGGACCTCCAGGTTGTCGACAAGGGAGCGCCGTTGCTTGAAGAAGAGCTTTTCAGTACAGTTTGGTGGGTACACGACATGACATTAGGGAAAAAGCTAATCCTCACCAATACTCCTACAGACGTCGGCTAAGAGAGCCTAGTAAAAATTTTCTGTCTTCGCCCCTCCCATCGAGCACGAGGACTGTTCATTCTGCTTTCAGTGAAGATAATTAATGAGATTGACAAATCCAGTCGCTGTACAAGAAAACGTGTGGAGTCCATATCACATGTCGACTTCTTTTGTGCTGTTAAATGGAGATGACATTGTTTAAAACCGTGTTGATTCATCGTATCGGAATAAAGTTTACGCGTTCTAGTGCGGCGATATTATGCTTCATTGACTTTTTGTGAGTTTTCCCTCCCTTCTTTTCCTCATATGCAATTCGAGCAACACCATTACTCCTAAAAGCAGTTTAAAAATTGGTTAGGGTGGTAAGAAATTTCTAACTCGAGGGTTGAACGCTAGCCTTTCAAATTTCATTAATTATGGGCAAATTACTTTGGTTAAGACACTCTGTAATAGGTTCGAGATTTGAACTTAACTGGTTCACGAGCTTGTAGGGTGTCTCACGAGCTTTCAAGTATTCAGGTATATGCATTCGCACCTCTGGATTATCCAAAGTGGAGGTATCAAAGTGAATCTCGAGTCATTGACAGACATAAGCACCAAACCGTTGACGACAAATTTTGGGAACACTAGCTCATGGAGTCATCTGATCTCCCTCCATGCAAGCTTAAAGAGCATGTGGATTAGTTCTTTTTCACTTTTTTTTTTTGGTGCTTCTTCTAGTGCTTTTTGCCCAAAAAAAAAATAAAAATAAAAGAGGGGCTCCCTTCACTTTAGGGCCGCTCGAACGATTCTGTAATTCTTGGAACAATAATCCAAGAAGTGTGTCAGTGAAGTGGGCATGTCATCTTACGATGAGATGACTTTTGCATAGTGACTGAGAACCTTTTATGGATATCCCCCTTCTTGTGCTTCCAAAATAATTTGCTACGCACAATCGATTTTGTTAACAAAAGTATAATTAATCACAACATGCTTTTCAACGTCTTTAATTGGAAGGGAAGTTTATTACGTGTGACCCGGAAGAAAATATAATCCCTCAAACCACAAAGTTGGACAATTGAATGAATAGATAAACAAAAATTTACTTTTTATGGTTGTTTTGACCTTTTTGAGAATGAGTAATTATTATGATAATGTGAAAAGTACATCATCTGATCACTACAATGTCATGAAAAAAAGGACCCTATTCATAATTTTGAGTCTCAAACTGTAGTCTAATGAACTCAAGAAGACTCCTATAGACTACACATGAATAAATTATACATCAAGATAAGAATGATATGTTGTACTTTTTTTTCCTATTTTTATATGAAGATATGTCACTCCAACAATATCGTTCTAGCTTCAAAAAATTACAGGATTCATTCCAATGTATTTTATTAAATTACAAAGAGAACCTGTTGGAATATATATGTTAAATCCATCAAAAGGCTATCTTTTCCTCCAATAGGGAGGAAACTTCCTCCAATCACTAATTAATTGATGAGTCACAAGTTGTAAACATCATTCACTTACAAAATATTATATATATAGATGGTTTTATCCAAAGTTGTCACCGACAAATTAGACGGCTAAGAGGCCTTTAATGAATTATCACCACCTCAGTTTAGTATGCATTTTCTCCCAATCGGAGTATGCTACCAAAATCTACTTGAAAGGTACAATGAAATGTATTTTGGGAGGATGATGTAGTCATAGATGCTTTCGAAGCCAACAAGGAGTGAGAAAATACACACACACACACACACACACACTTGATAACATTTAGCAATTCAATTGATTGGTTAATTTGTCTAGAAGTTCACTTAGCCACTTGTGTCAATAGAAACCTACCTAATATTTTCAATGCATGGCTGAAAACTGAAATAATGCATGACATAGATAGAATTGTGCTGCAGGATGTTGAGCGGAACTGACTGTGAATTTGTGATAGCGTGGTGAACTAGCGATGGTGGCAATGGGATCGATAGTGATGGCAACGGTGGTTGAGGTCATGGTGAAGCGGTTCTGGTTTTCTGCAAATGGAGTGATGGCGAAAGAAGGCGGTGGTGGCCATGGTGCTGCATATGGTTGCGGAAGCGAGAAGGTGGTAATGGTGGCCGATGGTTAGGGCAGCCTTCGGCTAGCTAATAATACATCTATCATGACAATGATGGTATTCTAAAGGGGACGTGGGGCGGAGGTGAAGATGGTGATCATATATCTATTGGGCGGCTGTCGTGATGGCAATGTCATATATAAAGATATCTTAAAGTGTAATTTTTAATGTTAAAAGCTAGCGATAGTCTTACTCAGCCTTCATATATGAGAAGGCTTGTCGAATACCGGATGAAACTTATGGATCTATTGTCAAAGGCATGGCATTAGTTGTGTTAAATCTAAATAAGATGATTATTTACAGGCAATATATACTCTATTCCATTCGATGCTTTTGAGGAGAACAACTCTTTCCGTTTGACAAAATTGAAAAATAATGCTAAAAACTTAGGCATCAAATATCAAATACCAAAATATTCACATAACGGATATGTAAATAAAAATTTGTTTGATAATAGATGAAATTTATATATTAAATATTATTAGTTTCTCGGAAACATGGAATAGTGGACATTGAGCAAATTGCTCAATCAGTTCTAAACTTATTGTACGAATATAATTCTTTTGGCGAAAATTAATTGGAAGGACTATATTGGTGTGATTATTTAACACACGATGTCCAATCCAAGTTTCTCGATTTCAAAGAACTAGAAGCTTTTATTACAAAGGCAAGTTCAAGCTCTCGAGAGACAAATGCAAACAGGAAAGGTATATTACAGTTAAAATGCCTTTTTTCTCCTCTAAGGGAAACGAGAGCGAAATAGCTGAGGAGTGAAAAGCAATCAAACAAAGTCACTTGTTTCTTAACTTTTTCTTCCTCAATCTTTTCATCCTTTTTCTTAAATACCTTAGTACCATACTCCCACGTCCACACAACAAAAACCCTCTCTCTCTTTCTCTCTCTAGCCCCTCAAGTGTCATTTTCTAACATATACTTCACACAAATCATCCAACCATTCACTTCGTACCTTGTCAATTTCCTCTCTCTCCCTCTCAATCGCCCTCATCTCTAATCTCTCTGCAACTGCTCCTCAAATTGATCAAAACCCCCCATTTGAACTCCCTACAAGGAATTGAACTCTCCCAAAATCTCCTTCGTGCTCCAATCCAAGAACCATACTCACGAGTTTGCATCTTTCTCATCCTAGAGCATCACAACAGTCAAGAGGAGAGACTCCGGGCACGTTTTGGTCACATGAGGATGGAGCTCTTCCCGGCACAGCCTGACTTATCGCTGCAAATAAGCCCTCCCAACAGCAAACCCAACTCGACATGGAGGAGATCAACAGATCAAGAAGAGGCCAACTTGAGCTTCTGGAAGAAGGCCTTGGACTCTAGAAGCTCCCTCTCCTCCATGTCGAAACCCGAAACTCGCCCCGAACTCTCTCCGTCGTCGACCACCCTGTTCACTGGGTCCGGACCCGACACTCATCCTCTCCTCCAGAAACGAAGCAGCAACAGCCTCGTCCATCGCTTTCAAGAAAAGAACCACAAAACTGTTTATCAGCAGCATCTGCAACATAATCCGCTTGGCCAAGAGGTGGGCACGTTGAGACCCATCAGAGGAATCCCGCTATACCAAAACGCTTCTTTTCCATTTTCTCATCATCAACAGCAACAGCCTCTTGAAGTTATTGCCAATTCTTCACTCTCTTCCCTGGCTAATAACGCTGCCATGAGCCGTTCGAGTTCTAATAGATTCCACTCTCACGGCTTGATGCGGTCAAGGCTTGTGTCGAGGTTCCCCGGGCCCAAACGCAGCACAAGGGCTCCTCGGATGCGGTGGACCACCACGCTCCATGCCCGGTTCGTCCACGCCGTTGAGCTGTTAGGCGGCCATGAAAGTAGGTTAAATATTCATCTCTGCCTCTTTTTTTCTCAGTTGAAAGGCTAAGTTCATCACTTTTCGGGTAATCTACAAAGCAAAGTGATTCTTTCTCATCCCTAAACACTCGAATCCTTGATAATCAACGCGCACCATTAGTCTCGTTTCTTTTATGAAAACAGGCTTAAATTTCTTATATTGCTTCCGTTCCCATTGGAATTTGCTGCTAGCAACAATTTCAGAGACGTCACGAAAAAGACAAGCGCCTATATATATATACTCATTATGTTTCGATTTTTTTTTTGGTTTCTTTTTTGTTGTGGGGTTTAGGAGCAACACCAAAGTCGGTTCTTGAGTTAATGGATGTGAAAGATCTCACCTTGGCGCATGTGAAATCTCATTTACAGGTACTACTACCTAAAGACACAACCCTTCTTTAATAATTAATTTACCTCTGATATTTTTGTCGAATTTTTCTCTTCTCTCTCTTCACGTTTTTCTTTTGTCGCATTGTGGGAGTTAAAATTACATATTACACTTGCTTTGACTCATGTGTTTTCTTTTTCGAGGCATGCACTTGTTTGCAGTTCGTAGAAAGGTTGCTTGTAGTTTCTGAACTTGTTATTTACTGCCCTACATTGTTATGCACCACAGAGGGAGGTGTTCAATGCATATATCAAATTCCAATACCCTGCAATTTTTTTTTTGGGCCCATTCTTTTTCCCCTACATCTAATGGTCTTCCAAGGTCATGCACAGCCTTTTCCCTTTGGAAGAGTGAAACCACCACGTGAGGTAAAGAGTTTTGAGTCTTCCGGGGAGAGAGAGAGAGAGAGAGAGAGAGAGAACAGTAGGACAAAGCCGAGTAATTTGCGAAGGTGTTTCGTCAGTCCGCTGTCATCGTTTTTGTCCGAACCAATCCACGGTGAGTATGTGCAATGAATTTTCTTCTTACTTTTTGAAATTACATAGTAGGTTTTGTGCAAATATTGGCTTTTGGGAACTAGACAAGGACTAATATTCCATGCACGAAGCCCGAGAATTGGAATGCAGAACACCATCATTTCTTAATTATATGTTCATCATTTGGATGGTTCTAGCCACAGTGGGGTTCAACTATGGTTAGTACAGGTTCAGTACGTACTGGACTACAAAATCATATGATGTGTAGCACAAATGACCGTGCAGTCGTCTTACTTGCCTTGTCCCGGTAACTATATAATTGGCTTTTGCACTGGTCAAAAAGTAGGAAGTTCATACATGGCTCTTGCCATTTTGCAACTGAATTTGCCAATGACCTTTTCTGTTTTTCTTTTTTTTTTTTGGCCAGCAAATTTGCCGATAACCCTTTCATTCACATTGATTTAGCTCAACTAAGCACCCGTGAAGATGGAAATCTTGTGATGGCTGGTTCTGTTGATAAATTGAAGAGCAGAACTCATGCATGGTTTATCTACTTTCTATTGATCCAATATGGGTCCTATAGATTGAAAGACATGTTCGATTTGAGCTATTAGTACCACATGCGATTAATATTCCCATAAAACGTGTTAATCACTTACTTTTCATAGCCAGAATAGTCCTTGTTTATTATTTAAAGAAAAACTCTGAATACTGAATCTGTATTAGTTTTATTTACCATAAGACATAATTACTGCTCTCAAGAGACACTTGTTTATTTTTTTGTGAAGAGAATATGTTGCATTTCAATGATGAACTGTAATTTGTGGAGACAGATGTATAGAACCGTGAAGACGACCGACAAGACAGCTGCTTCTTCAGGTATCCACAAGTTTCTTTATGTATCGATTTTGATTTGAATGGAACCGGAACTATTGATGAGCCATCTAGGAATCTTTAATTTGACATTTTGTAGGACAATCTGAAGTGCTTGATAATGCATCATCTGGAGATACCTCGGAAGATTTGGTGTTCGAGATAGGCAACTCAAGAGGGCCTGAGACATCAATTCAACAAGGAGAACCCAATAATCAAGAAAAGGATTACTATGCCCTAAAGTGGAGCAAATCGGCAAGGTGAACACTCACTCGGCAAATGGCATCGCAATACCTTAATTACTTACTGCCAGAGACCTCAGTTCATGCATGACCAGCATTTTAGTCCATCTAAAGAGAATTACATTTGATAAACCGAAATATTTTGGCATAAAAGTGTAACTAACTTTAGTTTCAGAGGATTATCTACAGTTTAAGTAGGCATTAGTTGCATTGGATGGATGGCAGAGACTGAGCATTGCATATTTAAGAAATAGGACTCGGATTCAAACAGCAAACGGAAAGAACAAAACCCCTTCATCACTGCTATGTGCTTCGATGTCCAAACCAGGAAGAGAGGAACTTCAATGATGGCGCAATGATTTGTTTCTCATCATCATTCGCGTGTGACATGTAGATGGAGTAAGATACACCATTAACTCTCCCACCATTCCAAGAAATGATTCCCACTTGACAAGATCTGCCTAAAGAATATAACGAAGACATCTCTTTCTTTTGGATTTTGTGGGCACTCTCAAATGTAAGGGGATACAAACTGATTGGTGGCCCCCACACTTGGTAGTCAAAAAGGATGTATCCATGGATGGACCCATTCGTGGAAATTCGGGAGCTAAAAATTATGCCCTAAATATGAACCCATTTGTAGAAAACTTTGGTGCTAGAAGTTCGTGTCCTTGGAGCTTTGTATCTTTGTGTCGTCATTAATCAGCTGTTTGATTTGGCAACTGGCAATTGGTCTATCACGTGGGTGGGTTTCAACTTTAATTCTCCTTTTCTGAATCAAGACAATAATGTGTGAAAAGCGGAGGAGCTCGCAAGAAAGATCTGTTTTCTCAAGTGATTCTTGCTTTTTCTCTTGCATGGCCTCCACTGATTGGACATAGTTTCTCGAGTCTCAAACATGTTTGGTTGGTTTCTAACAGGGAAGCCTGGAAGCAAGGGAAATTACCAGAGGATGATTTCATAGGAAGTTGCGCAACATACGTTGAGGTACCAAATTCTGGCACTTTCTTTCCCTAAATGCCCCCTCTTTGTATACGAAGTTTGCTTTTTTCTCTCGTAATATGTTGGTCGCATCTTTAAAGGTGACATCTTTGATTCTCTCTCTCTCTCTCTTTTCTTTTTACGTTTCCTGCTGACAATCAAGAGTTGCTTCGTCACATGAACTTGTCCCTAGGATTTTCAAATACTCTCTGCAATTTTTTCTTTTTTTGCTGTTCCTCAATAAGTAGTCTTTTATTCCCTGAGACACAGTGTCCTTTTTATTCCTACCTTCACGCACTTCCCTTTTGCCCATGAAGTTTTTGCCTTTTTTTCCCTTCTGCAGGAAGATCGTAATGCAAAGTGTCCAAGCAACGAAAGAATATCAGATGTGAACTCACCGAATCTTTCAGGGACAAGCAATAACATGAAGCCCAATCTGGAGTTCACATTGGGAAGATCATCTTCACATTGATTGCTTTCCTTTTTTTTTTTTTTTTTTTCTCTCTCTCCTGTGCACTACTCATTTTGAAATCATTATAACTCTTAAGGGTACTGCTCTGTGTAGAGAACCAGGTGCCGGCTCAGAAAATCAGAGTGAAAAAGAAAGGAGAGAGAGGGAGAGAGAAAGAGAAGAAAAGTGAAAAGGAGAGAGAAAGGAAAAGAGAAAAAAAGTGAGGAGAAAAAGAGAGAAGGAGACAAACAATGACAGAAAGCAGAAGAAAAGCAAGAAACGATGGGGAAAAGCAAGTCCTGCCTTTCTAATTCATCTAGTATGAAACCCTCCTGTGGGAGCATCCAAATCAAAGGCATCATATTCCTACGTGGATATGAAACCTAATTGGTTTAGTTTGTCTCCCACTAAGAGAGAGAGAGAGAGAGATCTAACCATTAATAATGATGAGCATAGAAAGATCCTTTGTGGTAATTGTAGTATGTCTTGATGGACCGTTGTCACACATGCTTGGAAAAACTTTCCAGGCTAAACTTTTTTCCTGTGGATCAAGCAGTCTAAGCTATTTGACCCATGTGGTGCCCACATTTCTGGTATCATTCGATTCATAGTGAAATGATATATTTTCTGTGTTTGTGAATGAAAGATAGGCGCTGAGAATTCCTTTGTCATCTTTTTTTTTTCTTTGTTACTTGTGTATGGTTGATAAAAAAAAGTTATAAATGTAAATAACATTAACTCGTGCAATTGTTGTCAAGAAACCCGAAACCCGAGCACGGATCTCATTGCATGATCCGTGAATTCTGTAAATTGGCTTAATTTAGACCCTGATGGAAGAATGAGTAGTCGAAAAACTTTGTGCTTCTAATACTGAAAGATCTCTCTAACAGTTTGCTCCTACTTAGCAAATGGTAGTAAAATAAGTATCCTTTATCTAAAGAAGAAGTAATTGACTAAGCAAATAGCTTTTTTTACTAGTTTTTAATGCAATAGCACCATCTTGTCTTCCATGATACACTACTACCATACTCAATCTCGACAATTGAAGCAACAGAAAGAAAGATGAGAATGGAATGGATCACACCATAGAGAAAAACACAAGGAAAAGAGGAAAATGTTACTACCTTTTTGCTTCTGTGTTGAGTGCTATTTAGGGTTTGCACGTAGGGGGGCCAAAAGAAAGACTAGAGAAATGCCCAAGTTCAGAAAAGATGAAGATCTGGTGCATTGGGCGCCTCAAAAGACGGAAGCAACTCTCGCTTTCAGTATTTCTGGTTTGGTCCTGGCAAGAGGGCTCCATTACCGCTGAACCAAAGTGGGTAAAAAAAAAGTTGTCGTTTTTTGAGTTACTTACCCTGCAATATTTCACCTGCATGCGGTGCTTAACGTAAGCGAATGACGCTATATCTGTAAACCCACCAAAGAAGAACGCGAATGCGAATGTCTACTTCGGACTTTTGTCTGAATTAACCGTGCCAAAGTCGTACTTGGGAAATTACAGAGCATACGATGTTTGACCGGAAATGACCCATGGTGGCTCCTCCTTTTACAGTAGCGTGTTGACTGGGGCGATATGAATTCACTAGAAACTCCATAACTCTCTCTCTCTCTCTCTCCCCACCGTCGGAGCAATAATTCCCCATTCATCATGCAATTAGTTCTTTTGACCTCACTTGCCAGTTGCCAGAACAAAGTCTGTCTATTGCGCGCATATGTAGGCCTTATTCCCTGAAAACCTCCACCTTTAGCTATTCTTCCCATTCTATCTTTTGTCTCATTAAAAAACTTTTAACTTTAACTTCATTTCCAATTCTATCCTAACTTTTTTACTCATAAAAAGTCATTAATTTTAGTTCCAATACCAGTTCTACCGTAAACTTTTGTTGTCTCATGAAAAATCCCAATTTTAGGTCTAATTTCAATTTTATTCTGCTTTTTTCTTTTAAAATCTCATTAAAGATCACCAACTTTTAATTGAGTTCCAAATTTGCCTCTATTAACGCTCCGTCAAAATCGCCATTTGTGCTTTTGTGCTCGGTCTTTGATCTCTCGTGCGTGGGAATGTTCCATTTCTCGTGGTTGGAGAGCTTGCACTTGGGATAGCTCATGCTTGAGAGTTTTCCATCTCTTAGTTGTCAACAACAAATTTTGGACGTAGGGAAAATGGGGGTGGGTTTGTGACTTAAGTGAAAATTTGTGATTTTTTATGAGGCTGTAAAAATTGTAGGGTAAAATTGGGATTGGCATGCAAGATTGAGGATTTTTTATAGGACAAAAAATTTTTGGGATAAATTTGGAACATAACTTAAAGTTGGAGGTTTTTTATGTGAAAAAGATAAGCTGCGGGTAGAATTAAAATTGGACCTAAAATTTGAGGATTTTTATGAGACAAAAGATAGAATTGGAATAAGAGTTAGATCTATATATATATATATATGACCCTGAGGTTCTTGAATATAGGTAAAAAAAAAAAAAAAAAAACCTTCTTTATATGAGTGCAAATAGGGGAAAACGGGAGATATAACTTACTCTCAAACATAGGAGGTCAAGTCAAGTGACGAAAGCACAGGAATTCCACGAGAAAAACGCATTTTTCTAGGAACATTTTTTCTATATATATATAGAGAGAGAGAGAGAGAGTATATTTGTATATACATGACGATGCTTGTGCCACGTTTCAGTTGGACTTTCTGATGCATATGGGCATTGGTAGCTTTTAGCAATAATTGCCGCATCATTACTACCCACTCTTCCACAGTTTAGAGAGAGACAGCTCTGAGTGAGATTCGGGGAAATGGAGTTTTGACTTTGACCCACACTCCAGCTCAATCGACCTTTTTCCATCAGATTCAGTTTCATGCTGCATGTACACTAAATGTTTATTTTAAAACTCTATATGCTAAATAAATTTTGTCGGTAAGTGCCTTTCTGATATTGAATACGCACGACTTGTTTTGAATGTCTACGCCTAGTCTGCTGCATATTACTCAACATACACCGGCTGTTCAGATCAATCTGGATGTACCTAACGTTGCTCTTCCTCTAAAATTTCGCTTAGCTCTTAGATCACAGTTGTAATGTACTCGAGACATTTTCACCATAGCATCGAACTATCACAATGCACTTGATCGAACTATATATGTCGAGCATCTACTAACCTTTCCTTTTCGCAAACCTTTTTATTGCCTCGACCCAGTTTAAAATACTCGATCAGCGATCCTAAACTTCCACAAAAAACACGCGCAAATGAAAACTTCTAGAATGACCATGCTTCAACCTAGCGTGAGAACGAGATCGACGGGTTCCTATACGTACATTTCGAGTCTATCTCTGGAAGTAACTTTTTTTCTAAATGACAATTACATTTGGAGAGTTACCATCCACGAGAAAAGGACTGGAGAATAAGCTCGTAGCAGGTCCGATTGAAAGGAGGAACAAGAAGGGAATAGAGTTAGGGGGACCTATGCGGGTGGCCTCTAGCGAGCGGGAAGGAGCTGTTCCTGTCAAAGCGGCCGCTAGGAGACAATAATGCGGTAGAGAGAGAGAGAGATGGGGGATGCGTACAAGGGCAATTGAAGTCGCTCACCTACATCGTGATAATCGCAATGGGAAAAGGCGTTTGGCCCACACGCCATCCCTTCAAAGGGCGCACAGGAACCGGCCACGAGCTGTGACCCGTACTCATGGAAGCGGCCAGCAAAGGGAGTTAATGAAGACACTTGCTCGTCGCTGTCATTCCGAGCTTTGACAGGACATGCAGCCCAGTAGGGCTTTAATGTAGGCCAAGGCCGAATACTTTTCTCAATTTCCAGGATTACACGTTGCTTGATGCCGACTTCATATGCTACCAGAAACGTTAGGTTCTCGCGTCGGATTTTCTATTCAACATGTGACCTTTCAAGGGCTAGTCACATTAGCCATGTTCAGTTATAGACGGAAATGCCCTTATATTTCATGTGAATTCATGCTAAAAAGACCCTTCTCTCCCTCTCTTTCATTGTGTTCGCCAAGGAGGTTGCCTGATTTCGATTGGAGAGGGAGGGGGGGGACATCGTCGTGGTCAGTGGAGCGGCAACGAGTAGGATTGTGGCCGACGGTGGTGAAGCGCGACCAACTATTTGATAGTCAATTTCTACCAATATTTATTCAAAAATCTTGTACATCATATTTGGATGACTTGCTTTACACAAGATTGGAGGAGGTAGACTTGATCAACAAGCTTAATTGGGCTAAGGATAACTCGACAAAACTATCGAGACAGTGTATTTTCTTTGGCCAATAACTCATTGTGTACTAATTCCTGCTAATAATCAAAACAGCATATGAAAACAATGAATGTTTGGTAAAGGGTTTCCTATTCAATCTACGATGTACTGTTAAATTATTACATACATGTTTTCTTCCGTCCATAAAATAAATGACGGGGGTCCACTCACTAGCTTCATCTTGACATTTAGGGTTAGGTGGGGGTGGTAGCGTGGGAACATGGACTATTTGCTCGAACAGTTGCTATCATATCTACTAGATGTAATGCCAATGTTGCATCGAAATAATGCAAGTATGGACACATGTTCCTTCGGCCCCTCGGTTATTAGCATAGAGTAGGTTGAATAAGAACTTCCTATTACGAGGGGAAAAAGAAAACAAGTTTGATAGATCTACACCTACTTGCTTTTTTCAAAGTTCATGCTCAATTCCCACCCCCTATCATGCCAATAATGACAATAATTGTGTTGATTTGCAATTTGGTCTCGGGAAATCCGCTGTAGCTCCTACCAAGAGACGAGTCTGTGTACACAGAATAGCTAGGAAGAAGGAGCGATAAAGCTTTCAAGCTTCCGAGAGAACGAAAAAATGAACCTTCACAGACTAACCCAATCGAGCACATATGTTGCATGTCCGATGGTTTGCCAAATCCATCATTGTCAAATAATAAAAAATGATAAATTAAGGTCGGAATGCTAAGTTTGTCGTCTATAACATCGAAATCGTGTGGACAAAATATTGTCACCGACTACTAATTGTGGATGACATTGATGCGCAAGTTTCGCAATGTGGGTATCTTTTGAAATCACATTGCGGAGGATGAATAGAATCCTTCCTCATTTTAACGCACCAAATCCTAATTGACGAAGAAAACCCAAGCCCAGGCTCTCAAGTCGATTAACCTAAAGCTAATGATTAATTAAGCTCCAAGCTTAAGCTTGAACGGCCTGATCAAGTATAAATTGTCAGAGGCTGAGCTCCATCGTGAAGAATTATATCCTTCAAATATTTCTTCCCCTTTCGCTTCTCAGCTATTGCTTCACTTTTTTAAAGCTAAATTATTAAAAAAACCTTCGGCTTCAACACATGTATAAAATTCAATCCAAAATAAGGAAGAGGGATTTTGTCATACATCTGCCACTGTGATATTGAGGAATTATCGAATCAGTTCTAAACCTTTTATGCGGATACCAATTTAATCTTGAATTTTCTAATCTTGCTAATTTAATCCTAAATTTTTATGCAAAATTACAACGTAGACCTTCCAACTAATTTTCACTTGACGTGCGGTCAGAGATGACTATACCGCCACAAACCATATGTTACCTTGAGTCGAGGTCACTTGCACGAGCCAAGAATTGAACCGATTTCATGGACTTGTCGGGTGTCTTTAATTGATATCTAGATAGTTGGATTTCCATATCCTCACTCCTAATTCATCGAAAACGTTATTGGGCTTCGGCCCTAGCTAGGCCACTAGTGAAAGGAACGCGTGTCCATTTCGAGCCTAGTCTAGGCATAATCCTATGGACGCCCGTCTCCATCTATCTCCACCGCTGTCGACTCAGGAATGTCGAAAAAGAAATTATTCACCCCCATCATGACACCATCATTCAAACCTCGGCCCCACCGTCCCAACACGTGTCGGGACCGCCCTGCCCTCGGTGTGGACCCCCCGTGCCGGCCCCGCAGCCGTCCGATTCGTTGAGGTCCGAGTTGGGGGAGTCTCTGCGGCCGTGAGGAAAGCGACTGCTAAGGGGAGGAGCGGACGGCTGCGCCTCCCACTGTAGAAATCCTCTCGCGAAATTTCGCAGCAGCAGCTTCGAGCAGAGCTCGAGGACTTTTTTTTCGCACGGAAAGATAAGGAAAAAGAAGGCAGGTTCGCAGTGGAGCCCCGGCGGCGAAGTAAACTAAGACTAAAATCGCCTCCGGCGGCATTGACTGCTGACCAACATTTCACTTTCGTAGCTTAGGAGGCGGCAGCGGAGAATGAGTCAAAGGGCAAAAGAGTCGGGGAGCAGCGATTGCTCCATGATTGACGCTTACCTGAAACGGTGGACCAAGCGGGGCCTCGTGTTTTTTGTTTCGTTCTTCTACTTTTTCACGTCTGAGGGTGACGTGATTGCTTGTCGATTCTGGTTAAAAATAGAAGCCCAGATCCGCCAATTTTATGGTGAGATTCTTTTTTAAGTCGGTCCAAGCCCGTCCAGTGCGCGTCTTCTTTCGGTTCTCATGCTCCTTTCAACAGGGATTTTTCTTGCGATTTATAACCAGCAATAGAGGACTTAAATCCTCGGATTCGTGCTGTCGCTTGCTCTTTTCCCATCTTCAAGACTTATATTTGATTCAACACGTTTCGGTTTTGCTGTCCTAGTGAATAACCCAGACAAAGACCCCGTCCCGAGACTGCTTTAGGACAAGATCTCAAGCCCTGTATTTTGAAAGCTTCATCTCTCTTCTGAGAATGCGAAGACTGCCCCAAAAACTCATGGCAAAAGACGTGACCATGGAAGGAGTAACATATCATACTCGTGCTCCCCCGTGATGGAGGGGTGAAACAGCCCTCGGCTATTTCTTGCTCGCTTCTAAGCATGGGCAGGAGGCATGATGAGGCTCACCTGCTTATGAGGTAGAGCTTCGGTGAGTTATCTACGATGGATTTCACAAGACGCAAAGCAAAGCTATGGCCTCATATTTGTAACACCCGCGAAAGATGTGCAGTCTT
Organism: Eucalyptus tenuipes; assembly: GCA_014182365.1. Classification (NCBI taxonomy): domain Eukaryota; kingdom Viridiplantae; phylum Streptophyta; class Magnoliopsida; order Myrtales; family Myrtaceae; genus Eucalyptus; species Eucalyptus tenuipes. Next base: position 24,631,968 of record CM024540.1, on the reverse strand, counting down.
CACTTGTAAGGTTTTGTCCCCTATTAGGATCTCAAGACCACTCTGCAGCTGTCAAATAAGGCAAAACAGCAACAGGATAGGAAGCATGAGAAAAATATAATGCTTAGCTCAGCATAGTTCACGAGAAAATCCGGAGTTTTTAACACCTCAAATCAGCATGAAAGCGGTAATTCCAAAAGTCAAGGCTGTCCAATTTCAACAAGCACTTTATCCAATCTAACAAACTAGATCTTTGTAGGAAATTTATGAAACTACTCTATACAAATTTTGACATGCAGAAACTATTGCTACGAAAGGATGAGGGGAAAAGATAACATTCACTTCATGTCGACGCATTCGCAGAACACAGCACTTGCGATTCCATCGTCAAACATCTTGAAAGGATTGCAAACAGGCCTCCGCACCAAGATGAGGACAATCAACATCCACCAGGGCCTCCTGCTTTCTGCTCCTCCTCGCTCTTTGAAGGAGTCTGCAAACAGCCAATGACACAATCAAGTACTCATCAGGCGATGCCACTTCAAATGAGAGACAGTAACAAGTGAAAATAGAGTTGGATCTGAAATGAGACCAAAAAAGCTAATGACACAGTTCACCAATAGCCTGATAGGACATTCTCTCCAATATAACATAATATTTTGCCATTTTGATTAATTTTCTCAAGTGATTAATGTGAAACAATCCATGAAAACCAACACCAACAATGCACCAAACAAAGAAGTGGATGCATGAATGCACGTAACATTTCAATTGATCCAAGTAGCAGTCCTTAGAAGTTGCTCCAAATGGAGTGAAATCTAAAGTTGTGAGCAGAGGTACCTTGCACTGAAGACCAGTTATAGTTGATCTCAATAAATCATCACCAACTACAAGTCTCAACTTCTTGACAAAATCGTCCCGCGTAATCTTCCTTGCCTGGTATTAAAAAGAACCATCAGTTTGATTGGCCAAAATAATACCCATAATGTTGAAAAAAGAAGACATTGCTACAATTGTGAGCATACCCTGAACAGGTTATAGTGATTATGCACCAATTCCATGTCTTTATGAGTAACTTTGTCAGAAATAGCAGCAAACAACATAGGAAAAGGCATCCAGGGGGATCTAGGAGTTTTAGGAGCGCTGGAACCTATTGTAGGAGCTTTCCCCTGATGTTCCACATTGTATGGCGCTTGTAGACTCGTACTTTCCTGCAATTGACAGGAAGGAAATCGCAAAAAATTGTATGCAATTTGAAAAAGATATGACTAAAAGTTGCAGCAGACCAGACTTCCTAACAACAGGGCAAGAAGACTATACTCATAAGAAAAATATCCAGAATGCTTTAATACACATCTGAACTTCCTGATACCTCTTGTAGTATGATCTTAATTATTTATCTTAACATTTTCACTTCACATTCATCTTATGCAAATTCGTGCATATGTTCTAACATCTTTAATCATTAATCAAGGGAATCTTAGCATCATACTTAATAATGGTCAATGCAAGACGGCCACCATAAGCAGTGGCAAGCTACTAAAGCAAGAGGCATAAACTCTCCCTCACCCCGTCCTATTGGGAACAAGTATTTTTGGGAGAAAGTATTTTAAGCGCTAGCTACACGGTCCATATGCTGCGATTGACCAATCATGTTGTCTGCATGTAATGCTTGTCATCCTGCACAATACTTAGTGATAACTCATTTTTTTATTGGCATATTGCACCACAACTGCCATGGTGTAACCGTCACATGGAATGCCCTCTCGTCCTATTAGTGCTGACTAGAAGTAGCCATCAAACTACAAGCACATAGCAATGTACTCTTAATTGCCACGGCAAATGAACAGGTAATTTCTAATATTTAGGCTTCCTTCACACACAAATAAAGATTTTCAAAAGAAAAGAAAAATGAAAGTTACGAACACATTGACAATCATCTAGCAAACCACAATATCCTAAGCAGGAAAAAGAAAATGGGAAATAAACAACATATTTGAGACCCTTACTGAGTCAACTGCAGAAGAGTCTGTTTGAGGCTCCTGGAAAGACCTTGTAACTCTCAATGCAGTATGGTTACCCCTAGGTCCAATCAGATCTCCTGCATACACAACAATATTGGGGCTAAAGTGCAGCAAATACATACGAAAGCAATTGCAAAAAGACATGACTAACTGAGTCATCCAATCAGTAGTTGAACTGATGATCAATCTCCTGAATGAATGAGGCCCATTGAACAATCGACATCAACATATGAAAGGACAAGGCCTCGTTATTAAAACATCAACTTCAAAAATCTCTTCATCCAAGATAGGTTGAGTCTGTGAAGATGATATCTGGACATCAAGATCAACTTATGATGTTCCATTGGACAGATGACCAATAACATAATTGGCATGTTGTACACGATAAGCGTTAGCAAAAGAGATGACCGACAAATTATAAAAAGACTCTCAAGGAATAAGATATCACCTTCGGTTTTCAATGTGACCTTGAAGCTAATAACATATTCTGGATAAATGTGGGTGTTCATGTTCATAGGCCAGACTACATAACGTGTGGGGTTTTGAAGATCATCTACTCCATTATCAAAGCCCTCGCCACTTGGATAACACTGTGTAGATCCAGGATGTACGACCTCCATGTTTCCCATTATTACACGGCAAAGCACCATGTGTCGAACTCCATTTTCGTCAACATCACAATTATTTGCACTGAGAACAAACCAAAAGTTGAAACCTCTATATAGGTCAAGAAATAAACCTTAATGAAATCAAAGACGAAAAGGAAAGAATTAACATAAATAAAAACTGGAAAGGAACAGGATAAAGTGTCTTGTGCGCACAACCAATTTGTTCTTTTTTCCTTTTCTTCTTTTTCCTTTATTTATTTATTTATTATTATTATTTTTTGGGGGTTTTGGGGGGCAGGAGGCGGGGGTTTGTGTTAGTTTATTGCATCAACAATGGATCGGCTCTTGTGAAATTAAATATTTTATTTTTGTAAGAATTTACTATTACAAAAAATATGCTTATCATGGTTAAAACACAAGGACAATAGCTAAGCCATGACTTGCATTTTGACTACTTCCCTTGCAGTCCTGGACCGGAAGATGCTTTGTCTTTGCTAATAGTTCTTATTCACATTAAAGAAACAAAAAAATCAAATGCACAGTGGCTAAAATCATCTTAAGGCCATCAAGATTTGAATTTTCGACTTTTCTTTCCAGGGTGTTTTCCCCAGGGAGAGAAGTATAAAATGTTGCTTGCTGTATAGGAATTTGATCGTGTAATGTGTGCACGAGTATGTGATCATTGTGTCTAGATGCATCCATATCAGCTGCTGCACTTTGATAACATATTTGCTGCTGATATCAAAAGAAGATATCCACCTGATCTGAATATAGTTTGCATCTGCAAGCTGCACACCACTGCCATAAGTGGGCTTACTTATCAGTGCTCCACAATTTCCAAGCCCATATGTCATAAGTGTGGGCAACATCCCCTTTGGAACGGCAAGCCAAGCGTACTTAATATTCGCAGTTCCCCGGCGTTTCTCGGTTATCTCAATTTGCTTCTGGAAAAGCTCTAATTGATCTCGCATTGGTTCACTTGAGCAGTGGAACAAATTAAGAATGTCCACAGCAGTAGGGCCCACGCCTGTGAGGAACATCTTCCTCACTGTTTCAGAATCCAGTTTCCCACCATCATGTTTTATCCTAGAGGCCACTTCTACCTCCATCTGCTTGTTCTCGCCAACAGTTTCAACCAAGTTCACTTGGTGTTTCCTGTCACAGCTATCTTCAACCTCCATAAACATGTGTTCAATGGCTGATTTCTGGATTTGCTTGTTGGGAGTGGTTGACTCGCCACTACATTCTTTTAGCTTAAATTGATCTATGCCACTTATATCAATCTCGAGTTGCAGCTTCAATTCGCAAGGCCCATCCCCATGCATAGGCTCTGGTAGGTCAAAGCATTTATGTTGACAGCACTCGCTGGCAAAGGTTTCTGGAAAAAAGAAGCTACCGGCTTCATCAATCCAAGCAATAGGTTGCTGTACATTACTTTCCAAGTCTAGTCGAAACATGTGCAAGAAATCTAGCAGAAAATGATCACCACCAAAATTCACCTCTATGGCGGCCTTCTTCTTGCTCAGATCCTCCTTGATCATGCCAATTAGAGTCTGGGGGAAATCAGTCCAGTCACCATTTTGATAATACATCAAACGTTGCGGAACCCCACTTTTCATGAAACTATAATAGTATCTAGCGATAGATTTTCCGAAAGGAGACAGACAGCTGGCAGTCCTTTTGAAGCCATCAACTTTCCTACGTTTTCCATGCTTATTAGTAGCTGATATATCACAGGAGCGCGGAACCTTGGGAGCTACATCAGCAATGCCAACTGCTCGCTTTCGCTTCAATTGGAGCGAGATTCTTTTCTTACCGTCACTATCCAATACCTTTCCGATTTCGGCTTGCATTTCTATCTGCTTGTACTAGATCAATCACTATTGATGAGTTCAAGTTCGAATGCAAAATAAACTTGTACAGAAAGTTGTCCAAATAGCCTGGTTCAGGTGCACCTCAGAGTGAATTTGCCACCGGAGATTGCAGGAGAGACCTGGAAAAGTTAAATGAGTCAGAAACTAACTTTTTCTACCAACAACAAAACGATGCCCTGTCTGCAAACATGCTATATATGCAAAGACGAACTCATCTTATTTGAATATTTCACAATACATCTGTTAAGCGTCACTTTGGCCGAACAAATTAAAACCCGGGAAAAGGAAATGTAACACTTTGCCATCTATATCACAAGATATAGCTTGATAAGATTAAAATCAAAAGATAATATACCAAGTGTAGGTGTTAAAGTCCATTCCGCGCATATTTGTCGTCTCGATATCTGTTGCAATTGTATTAACAGAAGCAGCAATTGTATTAACAGAAGAAGTCATCCTCACTGATCGCTGTAACGCCCAAAAATACGACAGCCCCTACAACACCTGCGATCAATAAGTTCCATTAACATACCAAACCAAAACTCGAATTCCAGCATGCATCTTGTTCTTATAAACCTCACAAAAGTTATGAATCAAAGTTACGGAGACCAAACGAACTCAAAAGTCCCAAAAATTTTATAATATCACTCGACTAAAGTCCAATGGCTCCTAGCTTTCCGCAAAAACCCTATCGCTTTGTAAATCACTCCTGTTTGTGCGAACAAAATCAGGCGGCCACAAAAGGATCTTTTGAAACATGCTCAAAACTAAGCAGAACCGCCGGATCTAGGTAGAATTTTTCCCAATTGCCGCCAACAATCCCAAAAGGTCTACAAAACCTAAAAAGCAGATGCACAAAACGAAATTCAACCACAAGGTACGGATTCCATCGAGGGAAAAGGTACTTACACGAAAACCGTAAGACAAAAAACAAAGCAATCGGCTCCGATCTGCTCTGAATCACCACGTACCACCAAAAAAAAACACAGAGCGCTGATTAAAACCGTTAGGCCTATCTGACGAGATGATAGCCAAAGCAAAAACAACAACAAACCCTTCAATCTCATGAAGATTGACGACCAAACCTCCAATTCCATGAGAGATCGGCAGTACAGGGCAGGCGATCTAGCTTACCAGAAAACAAACAAACGAGATAACTGGCCGTAACCGAGGTTCGATAGGCCGGACCGCAGGGGGCCGCCGGGGATGCGGCGGAACCCTAGATCGGGAGGGAGCACACGGGAGGGCGGAGGGAGGGAGGGAGGGAACAGGGGAGCGAGACGACGCCGTTAAGCGACGGGCGGCATGAACAGCATCCAGGAGCCAGCAGCTAAACGGCGTGAGCCTGGATCGGCGACCTCGCGAGGCATTTTGAGCGTCCCGGAAAGCGTGTAGAAGGTCGGTTTTCTTCTTACGTGTGCGCAAAGCCAGAACCCGTCGCTTTCAGGAAGCACCACAAAATTGAATTATTAGCGCTGCGGTGGGGGCTACTTTTGATGCCGTGACGCGCACGGCACGCGCGTTGCCTCACCGCCCGTCCCTTGATTGGACGGGGCACCCGGCGGGCCCCGGTTGACTTTTCAAACCATGCGGCCTGCCGCGTTCTGATTGGGGGAAGGGATTTTTCTTGATTTTCTTTGATTTCTGATTTTCTTTTTTCTCGTGGGGTGTGAGGGTCACGCGTCACGCGTGGGCGTCGACCATTCCTTGTGATTGCTTTTAATGACCCGGACCCGAAAATCAAGTCATCTGACTAGGAGGCCCGAATCGCAATTTCCCGGTTTCCGAGGGGTCAATTTTGGAAATTAGAGATGGGTGGTGGGGCCCGGTAGGAAAGTGGGAGGGAAAAGATAAGATTTCGTGACGTGTCGTCATCAGCACCTTCCTTATAAAGCTTCTTTTTTTTTCTCTCTCTTTTCCGTAGAGAGAGAGTGCGTGGGGCCCACGAAGAGAGAGAGGAATAGGCCCAAGACCAAAAGCAAAAAAACGCGATGAGTGAAAGGTGGGGCCCAAAGCAAAGGAAGCGGTCGGTAACGGACGTTGAAAGCCGTGAAAGAAAGCCCCCCCCAATCAGCGAGGCTCCGTTGACTTTTTTTGGGGCATTGTTGACCGGTGAGTTCCGACCTGAATCATCGTCATCTCGGTCTCTGGAAAATTTGATTTGAACGTCCGTTGTTTGAGAAAGTAAGATGGTATCGGTGTCACGGGCCTAGATCTTTCGGTTTCCCAAGTCGTCGCTCCTACGTATGTGCGTCCGTTTGAATTTTCAAAAGCTTGCTCGCAGAAGTAGTCCGAGATGGGAAACGATATGTATCCACGAGTGACACGGGGTTGAGGGGTCCGTGGAACGTAAGGGGAAATTGTCCGAAAAATCCTAAACCTATCACGCTTTTCCCAATCCGGCTCTAAACCTTCCAATTTTGCCGATTTTAAACAACTTAGTCGATTTTAGTTAGAAATTACTGATGTGAAAATGTCATTTTGCCAATTGGGCTACTTAAGGCCAATGGCCAATGGAGGTCGGCGGAGGGAAAAAGAGAAAAAAAAGAAGAAAAAAAAGGGAAAATAAAAAGAAGTAGAAAAAAAGAGGAAAAAAAATTTAAAAATTTAAAATATTATTAAAAATTATCCACATCAACAATTTTCAACACCTTTCAAATTTTAAAATGTGCACCCTGGTCGAGAAAGAGTTGAGATATAAAGTGGCCTATATAATGCAAGGAAAATTGTTTAAAAAATTTTAAACTTATCATACTTTTGTCAATTTGATCAAAAACTTTTAAATTTTACTAGTTGAATATTAAACATTTTCAAATTTTGTCAATTAAATCAATTCCACCAATTTTGGTCGAAATCACTGATGTAAACATATCATTTTGCCAATTGGACTATCGAGGGCCAATGGCCGATGGAGGTCGGCTGAGGGAATAAGATAAAAAAAAGAAGAAAAAGAAATAGAAGAAAAGAAGGAAAAGCGAAGAACAAAAAAGTAAAAAATAAATTGAAAAGTAATTAAAAATTATTTAAAATTATTCATCTTAGTAATTTCTGTCAAAATCGGCCGACAAACTCAACTGGGAAAAAGTAAAATAAGTTAAGGACTTTATAAACAAAATTAAAAAATCGTTTAAGATTTTTTGAATAACTTTTCATAGATATATATCAGAGAGGGTTTCTTGCGATTCCGATTGCTAATCCGCATCGGATGCAAGTTCCAAGCGTGCGAGGACGAATAACTGATTGCGAAGTTTCAACTTTTGCGTCCCGTGCTTTAAAAAATAATGTGTCGACCCCGATTTGTCGTACGCGCGCCGCTTTCGCAAATGCCGAAACAGAGCATCGCGTTCCCACGGCAAAAATACTTAAAGAATATCTAGACTTCGGGGTTGACGAGTGGCGGGTGGAGGTGGGAGCTGGACATGGCACCTCCCCCGGATGGCAACGCCACAAAAATAGATCAATCAGCACACAAGACCTGGAGCTTTCTCGGGGAGTTCGTTCCGAAGTGTCACGAGCGACGAAATTGCGGGCTCTCCAAGGATCAAAAAGTCTTCTTTGGAGTCGTTGGAAATGAGGGCTTGAGTTTATTCTCCCTAGGATCCGATTCTAGAGAAGTAGGACTTTTGGTTAAGAAATTCTGGGAACTTTCTCTAGCGACCATTGCTTCTCTCTCTGTATTATGCTCGGGAGAAGACTTCAGTTGTAAGGAGCTCTGGTTCTGCTGACGAGCCTCCTGAAGACAGTCTTTCCCAGTTTAATTTCTTATTGGAGCAATATATCCGGCTTGACACCACTATCCATTTTCTTAAGCTCCGTTTGGTAACGTTTTTATTTCTTCCAATTTTTGTTCTTTTATTTTATAAAAAAAATCCATTTGCTAATATTAATTAATTTTTCTATTTTCCAAAATGAAAAGTGACAAAGAAAAGATTTGGAACAAAAATAAGAAATAGAAAAAGAATAAATTTCTTATTTCAAAAACAATTTCTAAATAAGTTATTTTTCTCTTTTTTTTTTTTTTTAATAGTTTCTTCTTTTCTTCTTCTTTGTTGGCTACCACTACCTGCTACCACTTGTCGCCAGTCCGACTATCGCTTGTCGGCTAGTCGACCCCCGTTGATCGCCGACTGCCAACCGCCGACCGCCGCCGCCGATGGCTGATCGTTGACGACCGCCGTCGTCGATCGCCGACGCCGCCTTCGCCGATCGCCAACGTCGCCTTTGACGCTCTCCGACTAGTAGTCAACCACGGCAGCGATGGCGGTGGGCGGCGGGCAGGCGTCGTTGGTGGTCATCCATGGAGGGTAGGGGCGATGGTCGATGGCAGTAGCGGCGACAATTGGCGGCGATAAGAAATAATAAAAAAAATTAAAAGAAATTCTACATTACAAAAAAAAAAAAATTATGAATTGTATTAAATGCATTCCTATTCTTTTTCCACTATGAGAATAAAAATTTTGTGTAATTACCAAATACGTTATTTTATTGAGAAATTATTTTGAGAAATAGAAATAAAAAAAGATTATTTCTGAAAAGAAATCATTTCTCAAAACATCAAACGGACTTGTAGCCTTCCCCTTTCAGCTTTCTAGCTTGTCGTGCAAGTTTCGCCGTGTGACACGAGCAATTGATTAGCTCAGGGATAAATTTCTGAGGACACATCCACATCTACTGGACTATAGAAGTCCAGCTATTGCCCGTTCAAGGGAGTATTGTTCTTAGTCTAACGATCTGCTATTGGTATCCGTCAGTACTTGATTAAGGAAAATAATTCATTTGACATGACCCGCGCACCTACTTTTGCTTGCTGGGGGAAGGTGCGGTTTTGATTGGATGCAAGAATTGGTGGTACCTCGTCAGTTGTCAAATATCTGATGATGGAATCTGGAAAGAGGAAGATGCATAGGGCTTTTATCGTTTCGAGAAGAGATGGGTGCATCACCTCTGCTTAAACTTGAAGCTATCGCTCTCTTGTGGAAGAACAGCAATATTTGGTTCAATAGGGCTCCGAACTGGAATCGATTGAACCGTAAGTTTCTCATTATTGAGAGACAAAGCACATCTTCACGAGGGAAATCTTGACCAAAAGATGTTTAAAACAGCTTGCTATCTTGTATTGATGACTCGGGTTGCCAAATATACCAGACCTCTCGAATGCTCACTAACAATAACACGTCCTCCTGCTAACAGTGGATATCTCATGCACGAACAAGCAGGTTATTGAGTTCATGACTGTCAGATACAAACTTTTACGATGCATTGCGCCGGGGTCAAGAGCTTCATACACTGATAATATTTAAAAGGATCATGTGTTTAAACCTTTACCCCACTAACACGCATAGAAAAAAGGTGTCAGAGAAAACCTGTGCCTGCATTGTAAATTTATTGGAAGCCAGTATACCGAACCCACCACAGAATGGCCTCCGCTTTAGGCGATGCTTTGTTTATGGGACCTGCCTGTACTACATGGGACTTCACACTTTAACTTTTGCTGCAGCTTCCTTAATTTGTTCGATTGTGAAGATTCCGAAAACATCGTCATCACTTACAGCATTGATTGCCGCTAGCGCTACGTCATCGACACTAATTGGTGGAGCCAAAAAAATATCGGATGCTGGGAGAGAGCTTAGAGGTTTGGTAAAGTTTTCCACAGCCTGCAAAATTCTCTCCAATGGTTCACCAATAAAGTCGAGAGGAATCTCAATGCCGTCTACCCTCCTTTTTCCATATATAAAACCCGGTCTCAAGACAACACCTGAAGCGAAGGAAACATTCACGTCAGTCTGTTGCAGCTGATAGTCATGATCAAATTAATAATTCCTCCTGACCCCTCTTCTTTAAACTTAATAAAGGGCTGTTCATCATTAGCTTGCCCACAGATTTAATGAAAAGTTGCTGTAAGATTCTCCATAATTGAATTTTAGTTAGGGAAATGCATCATTGTAAAAAGAAGCTGTAGCCCAAGATTAGGGCAATGCCTACATATATGAATTCCTTAGGGGCTCTTCTTTGCTTGTTACTTCTCTTAATTCCAAGGATACTGTTCACCAGACTTGTATGGATAATGTTTACTAGGCCATAATCAAAACATATAGTTGATTTTGTCAAGGACAATTTAGTTAGCAATACTATGTCCATCCACGTAACAAATATCCCTGTAGAAGACACATGTCTCAGATTACCTGCGTTTGGATACTTGGAGAGGACTTCTGATTCGGCTTTTCTCTTTCCAGTGAAGTATCCAGAAGAAAGAAGAAAAGGTGGCAAGTTATAGTCATGGACAGAGATGAGGACAAATTTTGCAACACCTGCAAGGATTAAAAGGAGAGAATATCATGTCAAATTTCAAATTAGAGGATGTGCTGTGGTGCATCAAGGGTCCTCATCCATCATCTCTTTTTGGGAAACTAGAGCCAGTTCCTAAAGCCAAGACTAGCATGATTAACTAAAGAACTAAGTAGCGTCGTCTACAACTTCTCACCAAAATCCTTTGCAGCATTCACAGCGACAACATTGGCCTCCCCGTTGATCCTCTGCATCTGCTCTTCACTACCAAAACCACCAAGAGTCGAAACCACAGCAGTTGCCCCAACTAAAACTTCATCCCAGTTGGCGTAGAAAACATCTCCTACAGGGAGATACATTAAGTAATCATTAATTGATAGTAAGCTACTGAGCATGTGACATTCTCCTCCTTGTGTGCACAAGTGCCATATAATAAGCGCATGAGTCTCCTCGGTAACAGCTCCATAGCCACTTAGAGAGCCAATCATCAACATCTAGTAGAAGCCTACACAGTCTATTCCAAGATATTAGCCATAGGGATACACAGAATGCAAGAAAACTCTGCATCATTGCATCAACTCTAGCCAGCAGCAGCCCCAGCACTTGAGCACAGCCTGATTCTCAGAACTTTCAACCATAATTTGCAGTAAAATTCAGTTTTAATATTGGTATGTCCATAACATCATCCTGAGAATCACCTAGAAGACAAAAGTTAACATAATTTCTTTTGGCCAAGAAGACGAAACAATTGACAACATTTTAAGGAAGCATAAGGAAGAATTACTGTAAAGCAAATAACCGGAAATTCGTAAGACATGAATAATCCACAAGAATTTATATCTTGCTAGATAGACTGATGTGTTGCTCAAAATCATATGACTTTCAAGACCTGCTAACTGAACAACTACAGCATATATTAAGATCCATCAGAAATTTCATTGCAACCTCCAAGATTTCTTTCAAGGGAAAGGGAGGGAAAGAAATACATTTCCTTTGAAGCAAGGAGGCCAAATAAGATAAAAAAAAAAAATTGGCATAATCACTCAACAAAGCTAACTTTAAATGAAGAACTGTTCACGCATTCTGAGATGAGTTACTAATAGAAGTTTGCCTTCACTGTGATAAAGCATCTAAAACTCATACTTGAATTAAAGTTCAAACATGGAAGACCAAAAGACATGCCTGAAGTCCATGTAACCTGATCAACCCAAGAACCTGGGTAAGTAGGTCGTCCGGACCTGCAAAAGTAAATATATATATGTTACAAGTATAAAGGATAAAGTGGTTTTAGGAACTTTAGGGCTGATTTTGATGTATATATTGAACTTTATTGAATAATATAAGACACTTTTCTCTTTCACATGGCATCAGAACAAGATTCTTAAACTTAGTCAACCGAGCAACCACTTCCTGCCGTTGATCACTTGCCGGAATAGGTTATCGGCGCCATGACTTGCATTTGAATCTGTCTTCTTCTCTCGCATCTCCCTCTCTCTCTCTTTCTCTCGACACCCTTCACGCGGTCGCGTGCGACCTCTCTCGCGTGATCCTCTTGCGCGACATCGCACCATGGTCTATTATCTCCTTGGCTTTTCTCGCTTGGCCCCCGCAAAGCTATGCGATAGAATTATTTGGCTTTTTGGATCTGTTTGCATGGCTATGTGAGATCTTCTCGGCTTCCTCAGTCACTTTGCTTTGGCCAGGTCTGGATTTCATGACTTTTTTAATCTATTGATTGTGGCTTTTGGCATGTTCTTGCATGGATTTTGATGAGGGAGGGAATCACAGAGAAGTTCTTGAGTCGGTGCTAATGAACTCAAGATTGATGCTCTAATTTGTGGGTTTGGGTTCAGGCTCTTCTTTTGGGTAATTGAAATCTTGGGTGTTGCAGAATTTTTGAAATCTTGCATTATTGAATTGTTGAGGCTGAATTGTTGGAAGGAAAGTATCGTGAAAACTTTCTTATTATCATTTGAGAATGGATGATTCTTTGGGAAGTAAAGTTGAGGGTGATCCTAGGAAGAATAATTCTATGACTAAGGTGATTTCCTCTTTGTCTAATCGGAATATCAATTAGAAGCTTGAAGGTAGTTCTAATTTTTATCAATGGAAGAAAATTGTGAAACTTACTTTGACAAGCAGAAATCAACATATTCACTTAATCGAGTCTAAACCCATAGATGATGCAACTTGGAATGTTATTGACACACGTATTCTTAGATGTTAAACTCCATGGATAGTAATGTAGCTGATTTAGTAACTCATATTGACATGGTTAGAGAATTGTGGGAGTATTTAGACGTATTATATTATGGTCAAAATAACCCGTCGCGAATTTATAAACCATCACAGGAGTTTAACCAATTTGAAAGGAAGAGACATTCTACTACGCAATACTTTGTTGATTCTAAGAGAATGTATAATGAGTTAAATGATTTTTTCCCTATTTCAGCCAATGTTCGGCAAATGCAACTTCAGAGAGAACAATTGGCTATAATGGGAATTTTAGGAGATCTTGAACCTTGAATATGAAACTATTAGATCACAAATTCTTGGAGGAGACACTATTGCATCACTCATAAATACATTTGCTCCGGTTCTTTAGGTATCTCGTGAGTCTTCTTAAGGTACATTTATAGTAGACAATTCAGCTCTTATGTCCCAGTCTTGAACTAGTAGTGGAAGTAGGAGTGATAAAGGAAACCATGGAGGATATGATGGATGTGGGGGAGGTTGAGGCACAAGAATGGGGAGAGGCCAAGGTCAACAGAATAATAATGAATAATCTCACGTGTCTTTTGATACCTCAGGGGCCACACGAACATGTCATTATTGTGGCAAATCTAGTCATATTCAAAAATTTTGTTATAAACTACATGGAAGACTAGGGTAGCAACAACAGTTTGTGAATATTACATCTGGTGCTAACTCTTCTCCACAGTTTGTGAAGGCAAGGTAGTTGTTATGCTTGAGGAGAAATTTGCTTGATACAACCAGTTTCAGACAGGTTATGCCACCGCATGCCTTTCAATTGCTTCTTGTCCTTGGATCATTGATTTAGGGGCTTATGATCACATGTCAAGCCTTTAAGGTATATTTTCCTCTATTACTCCATCTTCATCCACAATTACCTTGGCCAAAGGATCATCTACACACGTTAAGGGGGTTGGCACTATTCATTCAACTCTTTCATTGTCATTGTCTTCAGTGCTTTATCTTTCACAATTTCCATTTAATGTCAATCAGTAAATTTAAAAAAAAATTTTTAGTATTCAATGACATTCTAGCATGATTCTTGTGTTTTCCAAGATATGGTTATGAAAAAATGGTTATGAAAAGGATGATTGGGATGTGAGGCAAGGGGTGTTGTATGTGCTTGAAGATGTTCCTTTAATTGCTTGCTCCAATGTTGCAAATCTACATCAGATTCATTGTCGTCTTGGTCATCCTTCTTTACATAGTCTTTGGAAGTCAGATTCTAATTTTCAATCCATTTCTAATTTAGAATGTGAGTCATGCCAACTTGCCAAATTATATCGTATTAGTTATTCGCCTCAAGTCATTAAACGAGCAGAGTCTCCCTTTTTGTTAGTTCATTAAGATATTTGGGGTCCGTGTCATATGATTTCCAATTTGGGTTTCCAATATTTTGTTACTTTCATTGATGATCATTGCAGAGTCACTTGGTTATATTTAATGAAAAATCATTCGGAATTATTTTCTATATTTCATGCATTTACATCTGAAATTCATACTTAATTTGGTGTGTGTTAAAGTTTTGCATTTTGATAACGCTAAGGAATACTTTTCTACGCCATTTTCTGAGTTTGACTCAACGTGAAATGATCCATAAATCATCCTATCCTGATACATCACAACATAATGGTGTTATTGAAAGGAAGAATAGAAATTTATTGGAAATTACCAAATCCATGTTACTTGAGATGAAGGTCCCCAAAATGTTTTAATGTTGTTCTAACTGCATGCTGTCTTATTAATCGCATGCCTTCTTCTATTTTGTGTGGCATTCCATTTTCTATTTTGTTTCCAAATGAGTTATTGTTTGTCTTACCACTTTGAATTTTTGGTTGTGTTTGTTTTATTCATGATCATCAACCTAGAATGTCAAAACATGATCCCAGGGCCATGAAGTGTATGTTTATGGGTTATTCATGTCCTCAAAAGGGATATCACTCTTATTCTCCATCATTAAGAAAATACTTTATAATTGCTAATGCTTCCTTCTATGAATCCACTCTTTATCATGATATTTCGATTACTGTGTCTGAATTAGATGAAGACTTATATGTAACGACTATTCAATTGATTGCTTCAACTATTTCAACATTATCTCCATAGGTTCCACCTCCTCTCCAAGTTTATACTTCATATGTAGCTACTACTCTCCCCTTCCTCCTATCACTACTATGTCATTTCTACTCTAGATTTGGCCTTAGCTAACCCTCCTTCCTCCTCCTGCATTTGATCTTGATCTTCCCATTGCTCATTGCAAAGGTACACGTGCTTGTACTCAATCTTCTATTGCAAACTTTATCTCATACTCTTCTACGTCTCCTTCTTTTCAGTCCTTTTTGCCTATTGTTGAACAATATCCCATCCCTAAGTCTGTAGCTAAGGCATTACAAAATTCTAACTGGAGGATAGTAATGAAAGAAAAATTAAAGGCTCTTCAAATTAATCAAACTTGGGATTTGGTATCTATTCCTTTAGGCAAAACTGTATTGGCTGTCGATGGGTATATACTATGAAAGTCAATCCTAATGGTTCTCTTGCTTATTTAAAAGTAAGGCTTGTTGTTGCAAAGGGTATGCTCAAGTGTATAGGATTAACTATTTTTATATTTTTTTCCCGTTGCCAAACTTATTTTTGTTCGAATTTTGATCGCTCTTACTACCACATATAACTATCCCTTTTTAGCTTGATGCTAAGAATGCTTTCTTACATAGTACTTTAATGAGGAAGTTTGCATGGAGCAACCTACAGGGTATGTTGCTCAAGGAGAGTTTGGGAAATTGGTTTGCAAATTAAAAGTCTTTATATGATTTGAAGCAATCCTCACGAGTGTGGTTTGGAAGATTTTCTAAGGCTGTGTTTTCTTTTGGATTGTCTAGATGTGGAAATGATAACTCTTTTTTCATAAATAGTCATGAGGAGGCAAACTGTTCTTGATTGTGTACATTGATGATATTATCATCACGGGAGATAACTTGGTTGGTACAATTGAACTAAAGATCTATCTTCAGCAACAATTTCAGACTAAAGAGTTAGGAAAGTTGGAAGTATTTCGTAGGAATTGAAGTTACACAATCACAAAAAGGAATTGTTTTGTCATAACGAAAATATGTCATGGATTTGCTTACTAAAACAACTATGTTGGGATCACAATCTATTGATTTGTCCATGAAACAAGGAGTTAAACTAGCTACTAAGGAAGAAGGGCTTCTTGATAATCTTGAGAGATAAAGAAGATAGGTAGGTAAGCTGAATTATCTTATAGTTACTCGTCCAGATATTGTCTTTCCAGTTAGTGTGGTAAGCCAATTTTTGTCTTGTCCTCATATATCTCACTAGGATGCAGTCATTCGGATATTAAAGTACTTCAAGAAAACTCTTGATGAAGGAATTGTTTATCAAAACCACGATCATAGTAGAGTTGAAGGATTTTTTGATGCTGATTGGATAGGTTCTCCAGATGATAGGAGGTCAACCATTGGCTATTGCACTTTGGTTGGAGGAAATCTAATATTATGAAAGGGTAAGAAACAGAGTATCGTTGCCCGTTCTAGTGCTAAATCAGAATATAGAGCAATGGCACAAATGATACGTGAATTAGTGTGGATCCAGCAATTATTGACTGAGTTAGGCTCTAAAGCTTCAGCACCCATGATTCTATAGTATGATAATAAAGCTACAATGTATATAGCTTCCAACCCCATGTTTCATGAGAGAACATAACATATTAAGGCTGATTGTCATTTAATTCGAAAGAAGTTGCAGAGTGGATTGATCCTTCTCAACCACATTTGAACCGGTGAACAACTTGCGGATGTTTCTACTAAACCACTAGGTAAGGGGAGGATAGATTATCTTTGTAACAAGCTGGGCATGATTAATATTTATGCTCTAGCTTGAGGGGGAGGTTAAAAGTATGACGGGTAAAGTAGTCTTTAGGACCTTTAGGCTTATATATATATTGAATTTTATTGAATAATACAAGACACTTTTCCCTTTCACAATATATACACTTCAAACTAGGTTCTATAGGAAAACAAATTAAGACAACAAATGTCTTGATGAAATAATTGACTCTTAATCTGTCATTGGCCAATTATTAGAATTGGGAACTGCTCATCAGCAGATCCATCTATAGTTTTCCCACTTTTATAGAATAGTTATCTCACCTGCTCAAGCTAACGACCTCTATCCCCTTGGATACAGCAGCCTTACAAATTGCAGAGCCAACAAATCCGCTGCCTCCTAGAACTACAACCTACCAATAGAAGATTCACCATGATAATGCCAATGTTATATGTAGGCAACAAGAGCACAAGCTAACGACTTATGAAATGTAGGTTCAAGTCTGATGAGTTCATACCCGTTCAGTCTTCACATCAGCCACAACATCTATTGTAGCAGATTTTGAGTCATCACTTATACCAGCTTCTGCATAGCTGCAGTTTACTCTAAACCTGCAAAACTCATAGTCATAGTCATCATATAAGTACCATTACTTCGAGTCTCAATCCGTGGAAAATAGCTGAAGGAAGTATATCTGAGAAATGGAACGAGATGATACACCAACATAAGGCATGGCATGATGCATAACAGATGTAGACACAGCAGTCTAGACTCTGGAGGCTGCACTAATGCATAGCAAAAGTAGATATGAAGATTCATTCTACTGTACAACTGAAGGAAACAATGACTGTCCACGGTCCCAGTGGAAAAAACTGCTAGGGCCATTAAAACTCCTTTTCATAATGCTGAACCAGCTGGACCCAGCTTATCGCCTCAGAAAGTTTGTCTTAAATGTCACAAACTCAGGACAAGACACTGCGCCATTTCATAGTGCCAGTAGGAATTACTGCTAGAAATGCTGACAACACTCACTCAAATTTCCTCCCCCGACTATCCTTGCTCAAATTCCTCATTCAATCGAAACCATGAATCGAAAGAGGCGTCCATTGCCTTCCCCGTCACAAATTTGATTTGAACAGCACCTCAAACAATCAAAAAGCTCCCATTTTGATATACACAGCTCTCAATTAGTCCCCCCCACCCCCCCCGCCTCAACCCCTTCGAATTTCGCGTTTTGGAGCAGAGGCGACCAATCTCTCTCTCTCTCTCCATAAAACATGAAAACAACCACAATCAATGCAACAAGACCCCGAAAATGCCTTATCAGTACACCTTATCGCACTGAATAGAGCACAAGAGTACTGCACAGAAGACAACCCGAGCGAATTCGAAAATTCCAGAGAGAAAAACGACAGTTCGCGAGAAAGGGGAGAGCTCACCGGGTTCTGGGAACGGAGACGGAGCGAGCCGGGAAGGAAGCGCGGGCGACGGAGGAGGGCGGGGGCCTGGAAATGGCGGCTAACGAAGAAAACGACGCCATTTCTCCTCTCCAACCTGGCGGCCGACGAGGAGGAGGAGCACTAGGACCACTCGACCCTCGAACCCCCGACAACGACGACGATGTCGAAGAAGAAGAAGAAGAAGGGCTTTGGAAATGGAGGAGACTTGCCGTCTTGTCTGGTTCTTTTATGTGTCCTTTGCTGGATTTGTGACGAGCGATGGACGTAAAACAATTATCGTGAAAATTGAGGAGGGGAAACGTTCAGCCCCTCGGGAATTGGGCTTTAGGAATCTCCGACGGTCGGCCGATTTTTTTAATTCAATAATAAATGTTTCGAAGCAGCTTTCTATAGCATAAATACCACAAAAAAACAAAAAAAAAAGCTTTTAAAAATATCTAATTATATAGAATTTTGCTAATATAATAATTTTATAGTTAATGTGAGAAAAAAATTTATTGTAAGTCACGAATTTTGAAAAAATAAATCTCATAATAATTTATTATTATTTATTATTTTATTTTTTTTCAAATATATTATTATTTTCTTAATAGATTAAAAAATTGTCACTCAATCATTTTAAATATATCATGATCCAAATATCCTCAATTTTTTTTCATATCATCGAAAACCCTAAATTTATTTACAGTAACAAAAAAATTTGAGAAATTTGTATTGCGGTGGATATGATTTGGATTTTTTTTTTTGTAGTACTAACCCTCATCTAATTATCCGGGTGAAAATGTATATTCAATCCTCATTTTCAATGCAAATTAAAAAAAGAAAATTAGTTTTCGGTCTTTTCAAAAAGTACGAATTACTTCATTCTCCTGAAAAAAAAGGATTCGAATTTAATTTTCAATATTAATTCTTCAGTCACGAGAACTGCACGTGACTTTCTCAATTTGCATTTCGAGATGCGTCCGGGCTTTGTCCCATCTGTACCAAGCATCTAAGGACGAGGAAGAATCGATTCTAGCAAACGACCACACATCGCTTTGTTCTATCAAAAACATCCACTTGGGGGACAGGCCACGTTCACGTGCACTTGAAGACAATCACTAGTTGAAGACAACCACTAGTTAGTTAGTTGACGATATTCGAGCTTTTCTCCAAGAGATTGTCGATGAACGACCAGGTGGGCCTATGGAATTAGTGCCTCCAAACCCAATGGGCTCGAAACGTTGTAGGCCCATGGAAAGTGGTGAGAGCGAGTGAAATTGATCTTGTTGTTCCTTTTTGAGGGGATGTTTTCCGTGTCAAAGCTTGTAATCATGTGAAAATGAGCTTTGGGTCCATCTTAGAAAGAAGAAGGGTAACTTAGAACTAGGATTCGGGATGGATGTGTACAGACTACTCAAGACTTTCACAGGAAGTCCCCGTGCCAGTCGTAGTTGCGAGTTAGTGCATGTCACAAGATAGGTCACTCAGACTGGATGCTGAGGAAAGGTGTTAGGTGGGTTTGCGGTTAGTATTGGTTCTGAAAGGAATGTCAATACTTCGATTTTCCGATAGGTGCATACGAGAAACTTCAATAATCATGGATTTTGGACACTTGTCTCGTCTTCTTTACATGTAAGCCAGCAGTTTGAGTTATTGTATCTAATGCACTCCATGAACTTTGATCCCAGGGAGGTAGGCGAGGGCTTTTTGTTGGGGCCAAGTTGATAGAAATGAACTAAAGGGAATTTAGTTGACCAAGATCGCCAGAATCTGACTGCAAGTGACCACTCAATTAAGAATCAAATTTACTTTATTCATGGGGATTGTGATTCACGTTTAATTCCAAATGCTCATAAAGAACAATGGAGATCACTCGGATAGCAAAAGGGAACGAAGATTTTTCTAAAACAACATTTAGATTTTTTGTAATTTAAATATGCTGAACTTTAGTTTACATGACAAGCAGGGAAAAGATGATCCATGATGCAATTCAATTGACTATTATGAGGACATTAATGCTGAAGTGGGGATAGTTCCACCTATTCTGATTATTGGATAAGTCTATGGAACCAATTGTTGATTTCTATTTCAAATTTTTCGAAACTAGTCTTCAATGGACAGTTTTTAATTTTAGGGTGGGAATCATCTATAAACCGATGACCCCTATCTACCTCCAAACAATGGACCATGGCTCGGCGACTCCATTTTCACATGTGTCTCTAGGTTTTCTCTTCATGTTGACAATTTGTACTTGGCCCAAAGTGGCAATGGTGGGGAGACAAGATGATGCGCTTTCGAATCACCATGCATGTGATTAATTAATGGAACTAGAGATCAGCGCATCTCAAATCCGGAGAAAGCGTGCTCCCCGTCCTCCAGAGTCCAAAGCAAAACGGATCGATCGTCGTCAACGCAACGGTCCATTTCTTTTTCTCAAGACGAACAGAGAAAGCCAAGACGAGACAAAAGAGGAGCACGAAAAGTCAAAAAAGCTGCATTTATTAAAAGCCGAAAGTCGCAATGAAAGACCCGAACAATGTCTCTTTCTTTATCGTCTCTCCTCCCTCCCTTCAAATTTCGAAATTCAAAAGAGCTCTTCCATCCTCCAACGTTCGACATTGTCCCCCCCTCCTCTTTTCTTGGTCGTTGTTAAAACGACCCCATTTCTCTCTCCGTTCGCTGCAGAGCTTCACTTTCTTGTTTCTCCTTCTTCTTCTTCTTCTTCTTCCACACGATGTTGTTCAGCTCGAACCACTGGTAGCGCTCGGCCCTGGTCGTTAGCCCTCCGAGTTCTCAGCTGCCGCTACTTCACTTCAGCGGGTGTCGCTCTGAGCTGAGGGTAAGCTTTTCGCGCGCTCGTTTCTCCTTTTCCATTTGGGTTTGGACCGAGGTTCTCGTGCTTACTGCTTGGTCGGTGTGCGTCTCGTCGTTGACAGTGCGCCGCTCCGTAGTTCTTGCTCTTTTTATAATGAAGTTAATGGTAATCTCGAGTGAAAAAGGGACTGCTTTGTTGGTCCTTTTTTGACGCGATTTCGTCACGAGCTGTGGAAGAATATCTTCCCTTCTCGTAATTCAGCGAGATGATGAGAAAAAAGAGAAGCTTTATTCGGAATGGTTCGAATTCGAAGCCACGACTCGATGCAATGTTGTCACTTTGAACTGACTAGTGCTGATGTCTGTAACATTGTCACAACTCGGTGCGCTGCTTCGTAGTTTTTACTGTTTTAGCATGCTCTTCTTGATGGTAATCTCGAGCGAAAAGCGACTGTTTTGTGGAAGAATATCTTCCCTTCTCGCAATTCAGCGAGATGATTGGAAAAAAAAAAAAAACAGAGAAGCTTTAGGAATAGTTCGAATTAGAAGCCACACAACGCGATGCAAAATTGTCACTTTGAACTGATTAGTGCTGAGGTTTGTAGTTTATTTCTGGTAACTCAATGATGTTGTTCTCTGCATAAGATGCTCTGCTCACAAGAGTTCACTTTCTAAATCATTATAAGACTCTGTTCAGGAGTGCCAGGGGCTCTTTTAACATTTCCTGATGCAATTCCAGGCTCTTGTAGTAGGACCGAGATGGATACCGGAGTTCACATGAGAAGAATGAGCACGCCCGGGATCCGACAAGTGAATAACTCCAGGGACGATGCCGACAGCGTGGTCAGCAGCGCCGAGTTCGCTAGCTACACGGTCCACATACCCCCCACGCCGGAGTACCAACCAATGTACATGTCCATCGAGACTTCGAACGCCGAGAAAGTCGAGGACCTGTACGCGTCGAACTCCCTCTTCACCGGAGGGTACAACCGCGCCACCCGCTCCTTTCTGAAGGAGAAGATGACCGACTCCGTGTCGAACCACCCTCAGATGGCGGGCGCGAACGGGTCGATGTGCCAAATACCCGGGTGCGACGGGAAGATCATGAGGGATGAGCGAGGAGAAGACATCGTCCCCTGCGACTGCGACTTCAAGATATGCAGGGACTGTTTCAGAGACGCGGTGAGAGGGGGAGATGTGATTTGCTTGGGGTGCAAGGAGCCTTACAAGGGGCTGGACATGGCCGAGCCCGAGATGAACGACGGGCGGCGGGTATCTTCCGGCGGGATGTCGAAGAGGGAGCGGAGGATGTCCATGATCAAATCGAGGATGTCGCTGAAGAGGTCGGAAATGGATGACTTCGATCATAGGAACTGGCTCTTCGAAACCAAGGGGAGCTATGGATATGGGAACGCGATGTGGCCTCAAGAGGACGTCGATGGAGATCACGATGGATTCGGTAACCCTCAAGTGCTCCATGACAAAAAGTGGAGGCCCCTTACTCGCAAGGTCAATGTCTCCCCAAAAATCCTTAGTCCCTACAGGTACATTCTCTTGTGCCTCTGTTCTGCTCAAGTTTGCTTCTTTGGCTGAAATTTTTCACTGGGTGATTTTCCAAAATATATGGTCATGTTAACAGAGGGAAATGAAAGCATTTGTGATCTGACACTTTGTCAAAGTACGTTGTAGCACTTGCTGTAATTGGTGACTAGTTTGCATAATGACCCTATTTATATTTAGTACTATCACCGTTATCTTTCTGTAAAAAGGTTATCTTTCTGGTAATGTGATTCTTAGTCCAGCATGTTGCTGCTTCTGAAGTTGTTAGTTGCCTAAATTTGGATTAGTAGTACATTTCTGATTGAATTTTACCATGGTTGACATGCCATATCGCTCAAATGGGATCATATTTTCTTCAAAGTTTAGAAGACCTTAAGCTATGCTTTAAGGCCTTCTTTTTGATGCCGAGTTGGCAAGCATTCTCATCGGCCTATCGTGAAATTTCTTCCTTCAGGCTCTTGATTTTCCTCCGAATTATTGCTCTGGCACTACTTTTAATGTGGCGGATTAAGCATCCTAATGAAGATGCAATGTGGTTGTGGGCGATGTCTGTGGTTTGCGAGATATGGTTTGGATTCTCATGGCTACTTGACCAACTTCCGAAACTATGTCCTATTAATCGCACTACTGACCTTGGTGCTCTGAAGATGAAGTTTGAAACTCCTTCTCCTACCAACCCTACTGGAAAATGTGACCTCCCGGGTATTGATATCTTTGTGTCCACCGCTGATCCGGAGAAGGAACCACCTCTTGTCACTGCAAACACCATTCTGTCTATATTGGCAGCTGACTATCCTGTTGAGAAGCTCGCATGTTATGTGTCCGATGATGGAGGCGCACTCTTAACCTTCGAGGCAATGGCAGAAGCTGCAAGCTTTGCCAATCTGTGGGTCCCATTTTGCCGTAAGCATCGAATCGAACCCAGGAATCCAGAATCTTACTTCAGTCTAAAGAGAGATCCCTACAAAGACAAGGTCCGACAGGATTTTGTTAGGGATCGTAGGCGGCTTAAGCGTGAGTATGATGAATTTAAGGTTCGGATCAATGGCCTTTCCAATTCGATACGACGGCGTTCTGATGCTTACAATGCTTGTGAGGAGATAAAAGCTGCCAAGCTGCAGAAAAAAAATGAATCCAGTGAAGGAGTGGAGAGTTTGAAGATTCCTAAAGCTACTTGGATGGCTGATGGAACTCACTGGCCAGGCACCTGGACTGGTCCTGCAGCTGAACACTCACGGGGTGATCATGCAAGCATCATACAGGTATGACTTGACCAATAAAAGGTTCCGAGTGCTTCAGATTGATTTGTTCACAATCTTAACTGTATGAATTGCAGGTAATGCTGAAACCTCCAAGTGACGAACCATTGAGAGGTACAGAATCAACATCACCTATTGATCTAGCTGAAGTTGACATTCGTCTTCCCATGCTGGTCTATATATCTCGTGAAAAGCGTCCTGGTTATGATCACAACAAGAAAGCCGGGGCTATGAATGCACTTGTTCGAGCCTCAGCCATTATGTCTAATGGCCCCTTCATTCTAAACCTCGACTGCGACCATTACATATACAATTCCCAAGCAATGAGAGAAGGCATGTGTTTCATGATGGACCGAGGCGGAGATCGCATCTGTTATGTCCAGTTCCCACAGAGGTTTGAAGGAATAGACCCATCTGATCGATATGCCAATCACAACACCGTCTTTTTTGATGTCAACATGCGTGCTCTTGATGGTTTACAAGGTCCGGTTTATGTTGGAACTGGATGCCTCTTTCGTCGGACTGCTTTATATGGCTTTGACCCACCTCGAGTCAAAGAACATGGGGGCTGTTTTAGCCAGATCTTCAAGCGACATCGATCAGCTGCCACTGTTGCTTCTACCCCTGAAGTTTCCCTCGTCGAAAATCGCTTTCTTGGTATGGGAGATTCTGGCCAGGAAGAAGTGAATCTTCTCCCTAATAAGTTTGGAAATTCAGTCCTCTTTGTCGAATCTATTCACATAGCTGAATTTCAAGGTCGACCGCTCGCTGATGACCCATCTGTCAAAAATGGACGGCCACCTGGTGCTCTTACTATTACTCGGCAGCTTCTCGATGCACCGACTGTTGCTGAGGCAATCAGTGTCATCTCATGCTGGTATGAAGATAAAACTGAATGGGGCCAACGAATTGGCTGGATATACGGGTCTGTCACAGAAGATGTGGTCACAGGATATAGAATGCACAACCGAGGATGGAGATCTATTTATTGTGTCACCAAGAGGGATGCTTTCCGTGGGACTGCGCCTATTAATCTCACTGATCGGCTCCACCAGGTTCTTCGATGGGCCACTGGTTCTGTGGAAATATTCTTCTCCCGTAATAATGCACTTCTAGCCAGCAGAAGGATGAAGTTTTTGCAAAGGATTGCTTATATGAACGTTGGACTCTACCCTTTCACTTCCATTTTCCTAGTTGTCTATTGCTTTCTTCCAGCATTATCCCTCTTCTCTGGTCAGTTCATAGTTCAGTCCCTTGATGTTACTTTTCTGACTTATCTCCTGGCAATCACTGTTACCCTTTGCATCCTGGCAATGCTCGAGATCAAATGGTCTGGGATCGAATTGGAAGAATGGTGGAGAAACGAGCAATTCTGGTTGATCGGAGGGACGAGTGCTCATCTTGCTGCCGTGATACAAGGATTGCTGAAGGTGATTGCTGGGATCGAGATCTCCTTCACCCTGACATCAAAATCAGCCGGTGATGAGAACGACGACGAGTTTGCGGAGCTCTACTTATTCAAATGGACATCGCTGATGATACTTCCGATCACAATCATGCTGACCAACTTGATCGCGATCGCGGTGGCAGTCTGTCGGACGATATACAGCATCATACCTCAGTGGAGCCGACTGATGGGAGGTGTGTTCTTCAGCTTCTGGGTCCTCGCTCATCTCTATCCTTTCGCCAAAGGGCTCATGGGGAAGAGAGGGAGGACGCCAACGATCGTGTGCGTTTGGTCAGGCCTCATAGCCATCACCATTTCTCTCCTTTGGGTCTCAATCAAACCTCCAGCAGGTAACAATCAAATTGGAGGACCCTTTCAGCTGTGGTAGTAGTTCAAGTCATCTTGGATTACCCTGGCTCAATCAGATTCTTTGTTTCTGCTTGAGGGACAACTTTTGATGTCCCTATGTTGACGATGGTACATGCTCGTTACTTGGTGTAGTTATTCTTGTTTTGAGTTCGAACCTTAAGTCTGTCTTTTGGAATGGTTTCCAGCATTTATGTCAGCAGCCATTTCCATTTCACGCTTTCATGTTGCAATATAGAGCAAAAAACACAGAACCAAAATCGCCAATGGGATCTATTGCGTCTCTCCCTGCAGACACCTTGAATAGCCGAATCCTTAGGATCGAAAATTACAAGGAAAATATAAATTGGATCTTATGGGTCTCACGTAAAAAACTCAGGGGTATGTGATCTGAGTGCAGCTAATAATTTTCCTGACGAGAAAGAACATGTAACCTCACTAAGAAGGCACGAAATGCATGAATGTTTGGTAAGGATCCCAATTAATTTAGCTGTAGAACAGCCATATTGGGACTAACATCGCTCAATTAGAATATATTCCCTACAGCTAGAGGCAAATCGAAATCTATCTTTAGAGATTATTTAATTAAGGCTACCGTACACATATCCACACAAAGAATGAAAAGAATATATTCACGGACCAAACTATATCATCCCCTCAATTATTCCACAAATTTCTCTAAGAGAAGGAGAAGCCAATTTACATATATGATGATTGTATGACCCATCACATAGAGGCCTGATTATCCGAGACCGACGCGGCTGGGATCCGCTCCCTCCGCCTTGACCGGCGCTTGTGGCTGCCGCCGAACTTGAGTCTCCCAGTGTCCTTGAACCGTGCCTTCTCTGATGGGATGATCACGCACTCCGGCGGCGGGACAGGGTACCGCAGAGTGTCGTAGCAGTAGGAGTAGTACATGTACCGCTCGCGGAACCGGCGCATGGCGCGGCGCTGGGACGACGTGATGGTGGTGAAGTCCCTGGCCTCAAGCTGGGCGTCCTTCGCATGGCAGCCCTTGGCCGGGAGTTGCCGGATCGGGTCGGCCGTGCAGCCCTCGAGGACGAGGTCCTTGAACTCAGACACAAACGGTGCGTACTTGTAATTGACTTTGTATCGGCCACCGGAGGTCGCCCAGTCGGAGGCGTCCCAAATGGTGGCGTAGAGGGACATGGGCTTCGATGGGAAGTCACCACCCATTGCCTCACTTTTCACTATCTCTCTAATGGGCACTTCATCCACATAAAATCTGTAAAAAGGAGAAAATTTACATCAAATTGTTTATTAATAACGAGAGATAATTACAAGATTAGGGAAGATATCATGTGTTATCTTTGGCATGAAAGCTAGGATTGTGCATATTACACACAAGCATGAAAATTCTCTAAACGTGTAGTTTGTTTGCCAGCTAGGGAATATCTAATTATGGGAATAATGTAGGCAGAGTGCAGAAAAGTTAGGCGGCAATTCCTGTCTAAGGAATTTATGACAATACTACGTGAGGGACTTTCTCTAAAGTAAGCCTAAGCTACGAGATTAATTAGCACTTGTGGCCCATCTCTCCTTAATGGTCAAAAATTCGATCTTTTCACCGCCATGAAAACTTGAGCATGGTGGTCCTAGAAAGTATAGAGCTTTCCCCATCTCTCCTTAATGGTCAAAATTCGATCTTTTCACTGCCATGAAAACTTAAGCATGGTGGTCTTAGTTATAGAGCTTTCCCATCTCTCCTTAATGGTCAAAATTCGATCTTTTCACTGCCATAAAAACTTGAACATGGTGGTCCTAGAAAGTACAGAGCTTTCCCATTTTCTGACAGAACCTCAGACGTTGGAACAGCTTCGCCGCCGGCCCAATTCGAGCAGCTAAGAGAAGGAAATTTCTACGTTTCTTTTAAAAGGGAGCGTAGGTGGAGAGAGACTCACATGATCTTGTTGGCGGTCCAGAGGATGCTGTAGCGATGGTATTCCTTGGTGGGATCGAACCAGAGCGTGTACCGCTCTTCCCTCCCGCGGCTCGTGCTCCCGTTCCCGTAGACGTTGGTCTGAAACCTCCATGGCTTGCCCCTTATATTGCCCAGGAACTCCATGTCCAGCTCGTCGTGCGTCTTCTCGAACACGTCGCCGTTCGACGTCTGCACACACGCACGCGCACACGCAATCAATCAACGCGTAAACGCGCGCACGGCCTAATAAGGAAGGCGTAGATTAGGAGAACCCGCGATGGTAATTGAGCCCGATTAATTTTGTTTATTAGTGCCTCATTAATGGCGGAGATGATTCGGAGAAGAGGAGTTTCCATTTCCGTTTTCGGTGACACGCTCCCGTTGATTTCGTGCGATTCGGAACGACGCGTTTCTGAATTTTCGTTCCTGCGGTCCCCCCGAAATCCCGGATTCATCCCCGGAAAAATAGATGATCGGAAGACGAAAGAATCGAACGGAACTCACATAGAAGGCGACGACGACGCCGGCGGTGTAGTCGGACGGCAACTTGATCTTCGCGCTGAAGAACCCATGTTGATACATATCGGAAGAAATGAACCCGGATCCTGAAAACATTAAAAAAAGGAAAAAAAGAAGAAGAAAAAACCAATGAGAAAACGAGGAGGACGACTATGAGTTTGATTATCACTATTGTAGGCGAAGTCAACGAGATCATCGCGTGATCATGCAGATAGTTTAACCCCGCATGTCGATGCGCATGTCGCATGTGCGCTCCGTGACTCCACACAGACACAGAGAGGCAAACGGGCGGAGAGACACGCACCGGTGAAGCGGTCGAGGAGGATGCGGACGCCGTCTCCGGCGGCGGAGCGGACGACGTTGCCGTCGCCGAAGAGAGGCCGGTAGCCCTCATCGAAGGAGATGGGCGCGACGTCGAAGGCGGCATCGGACGTGGAAATGAAGCAGGAGAAGATGAAGATGGAGAGGAAGGAGAGAGAAAAATAGGAAGGTGGTGGGTGGAGAGGGAAGCGACGGGAATGAGGAAGAGGATGACGCTCCATGGCTTTTGTCTTTGAGAATTTCTCTCTTTCTCTCTCCGCCGTTCGCGGCCTTTGCTTTCTATCGAAGCGTTCGGCCTGGCTTTATATATGGACGCCCATGCCAGCACGCACAGCTGGAATTTTTCCAATTCATAGGATGGCGGATTTGAATATTTTTTGGTTCAGCAGGTAGGGTTTTGGGCGTCGTTATATGACGGAAATGCCCTCGTTTAATCAGGACTTATTAAGATTTCAATCCGGTCACCTACTAAATCATGCGCAATAATACTCCATGATGGAAAAGGTGCATGGCTCTTGAACTATCATGGTTAGGCGTGACATCAACTTGGCTCATGTTTAATTTCTATTCACATTCAGGAGACGAATATATATCAGAAATCACATGAAAAATCTTTTATATTTGTGAATCAGAAAACAATATCAATTTGGGAAATATAGGTTAATGCAATGTTGAAAAAGCAAGCATCACGTGTTAGCAAAAATGACAGAACTTGTGCTGATCTCATTATTCTGAGTGTCATATGACAGGTGAACATGTTCCGAAATGGCATAAACTTTTTCTAGTCCTAAGCTCTTTTTTTCCCTTCTTTCCTCTTCCCTTCATTCAATTCTGCACGATGGGTTCGTTCGCTCGTTCGAACCTACCGAAGATGCCAAGTTGGAAATACCATAATTAGCAAAAGAAAAAAAGGGGGTTGGAGCTGCCATGTCATGGCACGGTCGCCCAACCCAACATGGCGGATGAGCTAGGGTTTTTTGCTGGTGCGTTGACAACTGTGGAGCACATACACATGGAATATAAGACAACTAGAGATGACGGCGACAAAGACGTTGTCCGTGCCAAGTTTTTTCTTCCATGAACATGAGCAAGTGACCATGATATGTCATGTGGGGAATAGCGACTGGCGTTTTTATTTTAAGAAAAGACATGCACCACCCTCTCAATCATACCCGAGCTTTTTTAATCGGTTCTTGCGTCCGAAGGATGGCGACTTCTCGAGAAGATTGCTGTACCAGTTCGGTTGCACCAGCTTCTTTGATACCCTTCTGTTTAAATCTTGCATGCGAATAAAGAATTAGGTCATCGTCATTCACGAGAGGACACTGGGTAGGGTGATTTGTTTGTGGACCGCAACTTGTCCTCACGCGAGCATTACCATACATCACCCTTTTATTTAAATTTTTCCCCTTGTATAATTATTTGCCCTTTTCCTCCATATCGTTTCGTTCAATCATATGTTATCAGAATCGGTTCTTGAGATAGGGACTGATGAGTCAGTTCTCTTTCGGTTCTTATCTATATTTTGATCAAAGGAAAGAAGAGAGGACGGCTAAAAATACCCAAAACTCATTTTTGACAAGTAATAATAGTTATAGCTTAAATTCCTTTTTATCTCTCCATGCTTACTCAGACAATCCCAAGAAAGGAAAAAAAAAAACAAAATAAAAAGAGATTTGAAGAAAATGAATCATTGAATCCTTTGTCAAGACAAAGTATTTCCACCTTGAAGAGTGAATCGGTATGAACGTTGTGTACATATACTTTTTTTGTTTAGAATTGCTTGTGTAAGAATGATGTCATGGTCAATAGAATTTGCAAGCAAACACATACAATAAGGATTCGAATTCAGATATCTAGAAAAATTTGAGCTTTTACATTGATCGAAAAATCAATTAGGGTTGATGATGGTAATGAGCAGTTTAGCTTGCAATCGCAAGTCACATAGTCTATAAATTCCCGCCAGGTTGGATTGAATCAAACAATCCAACATCATCCATCATTGGGGATCAGTCAATGTCCTCTGGGATCTTAGGGCAAGATATCAAGCAGGTTCAGTTATGTGAATTGGCCAATGGAGATGAAGGTCAAAGGCACCCAAATTTCTGTATTCTAAGCATGCATCATTGATGTTTAAAAGCGGTATTATTTAGGGCTACAAAAGGATTACTTCTTAATCATTCGAGGAATCGTCGGAACCAAGCCAAGCAAGGCTTTGAGGCCGGCAATGGTTATACCTATCTTTCTCTTTCTAGGTTGACCAAGATAGAAAAATAATAATAATAAAATAATGATGTTACTAATGAAATTAAAAAATTAAAGGGTGGATGAAATAAAACTTGTGAATGATGAGTTTGGTTTGGAATAAGAATCAACGATTTGGTAAAAAACAGGTGGCGGTAGGTGGGCGCTTGTGTACAGAAGGAAATATTGAATTATTTAGGAGAGGTTAGTGGCGTGTGGGAACAAGTCTTGTAATTGCGAGGGGGATGCGAGGGTATTGAAGGGAATTCGGATATTGTTGAATATTCAGGGGTATTTTTTTGTGTGCGGATTGTTGGAAATATTCTTCATCCGTGGGGCCCGTAAGACGGAGCCCCGAGTCCAACGGCGGCGGTCTTATCGACACGTAGTCATCACCGTGACCTCATGTTTGATTTTGACGTTCATATCCCAAAGACCAGCGAAATGCTCTTTTGCCTTTTTTGGCATTAACAAATAGGAAAGGAGTTCAATTTTTGCTTACCCTTAAAAAAATCAAAATAGTATGTATAGTTTTCAAGAAGCTTTCACAAATCTCGGAATGAAAGAAGGGTGGGAATTATAAACAACAAAATAAATACGTGTAGTAATTTTGAACAGCTAAGTAGCAGTTGGATGATAGTATTAATTTGGTAATTAAATTAAGTTGATGGTATGATACAAGTGTGAGTGGCCCTAGAGGTGGGTAGGAGTGATTGGTTATCGGTCCGGTTTGGTTCCACTTAGGAATTTGGAAAGGATTGGAAGGATTGATTCCCATTTTTTGGGACTAGGGACTAGATCCGACGGTCCTAGAAATCGGCCACTTAGCAAAAGAAATTTAAAAATTTAAAAAAATACGGGAGTTGCTACAATTTTAAGATTTATTGATATTTTTTAAATATATATGATTAAAAAAAGTCAGTTCAATTCCCCCTTAGAACCTGCAGACGACGGCCCGGGAAGCAAATTGAACCAGCCCTAGTCCGGTTCGGTCCGGGCAGTCAAATATGCTCACTCCTAAAGATAGGTAACTTACTTAGATAAAAGATAGTAAATTTTTAAGGTATAAGTGTACTAAAAATTCTAAAATTTATCGCAGAAATACAATTAAATCATAAAACTTATAAAAACTGTAATTAAATCTTAAAACTTTCAAATTTTTGCAATGGTGTTCTTTTGTTAAATCTATCCAACTTGGCTAACAAAAAATGCCTACGTGTTTTTTTAAACATTTTTTCTCTCCTGCATGCTAAGTAATACCAACACCGACACGTAACACGTGAAATGACATGACACACCGCATTCAAACATGTTGGGATGCAATATATATAAAATCTATATTTTTATATATACATGATAAATTATCATTTTTATGACTATTTTAATCAATTCATTTAATTCAAATTCACAAATAAATAAAAATAAAGAGTATAGAATGAATTTACACTAAATATATTAATCCACGATTTGTAATATCATTCATTATTTCAATTCTACAAATTCAACTCATTTTCAATAATCCATGAAATTTGGAGGGAAAAAAGCAAGCAATCCACATTATGAACTTGTGTGTTAGACCGTGTTGAAAGAAAAGAGCAAAAAACAAACTTGAGAGGTGAATTGTATGTTATGGGAAATTAGAGTCAGAAGAGAAGAGAAGATAAGACTAGATTTTTCTTATTTCCCATTTTATTATTACTATTATTTTTTATTTTTTACGTATTTGCATTTTACTTATCATTTATTTAAAAGTTTTAAAATTGACATTGTCGGAATCACGAGTTAGAAATTCCAAACTCAGTTTTAAAATTCCGACTCGCGCATGGGGAAGTATCAGGAGAGTTGCCAAGTGTTGAAAAATCCGACACCTATTAATCGAGTGTCAAACTCGTGTCAAAATGTCTGCGCGCTCCCGGAAAGTGTAAGTGCTTCTTGACCCACGTGACGATGGCGTGGATAAAACATGAAACATAATGCTAAAACGACATTATTTTGATATAAATATGAACTTTAATACAACTTTTATTTATATTAAATTAAAAATAAGCTTTAAGAAAAGGGAAGACGTGAGAAACTAGCTATGAGGATTACCTTGCCATCGTTACCCCACCATCATTGGAAAAGACCAGCAACCCTCACCTATGCTTTTGGCTAGGGAGCGTTGTTGGCCACTAAATGGGGCTCGGCGACCTCCGTTGGTCGGCCCCTACCTTCGCCATCCCTTTCTAGCGATGGGGAGGCAACAAAGATTGTAGCTCTCATCACTTGGTTTCTCACATCTTAATAACTTAAATAAAATTTATATTAAAAATCATATTTAGATCAAAATAATGTTGTTTTAGTCACATCATTGCAACATAAGATAGAAAAAAAAACATGTCAACATTTTACATTAATCAAGTTGGACGAAGTAAATGGAATGACTCAATTGCATTGATTTTAGTAAATTAAATAGTGGATAAATAAGTTGAAGAAAAATTGATAGGTCGCTTTTTTAATATGATTTAAGAGACGTCTCAAACGGAAAGTTTAAATAAAAGTCAGTAAATTACAAGGAGCATTGGCCATTCATAAATATGTAGACATCAATTAACTCAAATAAAAGTATTTTATTATCGATAAATTTTATTTCCTTTTTGGTATTATTGACTTTCTATACATTTATCATATTTTTTTAAAATATTGATAATTTAAGTATAGTCAAATAGACATTGACAATAGTGGATAAATAAGTTGAAGAAAAATTGATAGGTCGCTCAAATTAATGATGTTAATATGATTTAAGAGACGGTACATCTCAAACGCTAGAAAGTCATGTAAATAAAAGTCAGTAAATTACAAGGAGCATTGGCCATTCATAAATATGTAGACATCAGTAGTTAACTCAAATAAAAGTTGGTAAATTTCAAAATTTGGTTAGTTGTGGAGCAAATATAACAAGTTATATTATTAGAAAAGACAGTAATTTAAAATCAAGTAAAAAGACGTTGGTCGACAACTAAATCGGAGAAAAGTAGGTAAGCACTTACATAAGAGTTGTAAACTTATAACACTGGTGAGTTAGACAACTAAAACATCGCAAGTTGTTAGAAAATCTATTAATTTAATAACAACTATATGAACATTGATAATTAACTCAAATAAGAGTTAATGACAAAATATTATAGGAAATCTAAATCAGAGAAACATTGATAGGTCACCCCCATTAAGATCTATAATACAAGAGCTAAAAACTTAAAATACCAATTGATTACATAAATGACAATTAGTGAGTTCTTAGAAAGTTGAAAAGCAATGGTTAATAAAACAAGTGTCAGTAAGAAATTCAAATAAGTTGGTAAGCTAAAATTAATTAATAACTAAATAGGAGAAAAGTTTGCAAGTTACTCAAATTAAAGTTGGTAATCCTATATAAGAGTTGTAAACTAAAAAAATGAAATAAGATAGGTAAATAATAGTTTGTAAGCTATGTAAAAATTTGGTAGTTTGAAAACGACCCAAAAGACATTAAGGCCTGTTTGGGAACATTTATGTTCATTTGTCTTTTTGTTATTTTGTTCACTAACAAAAAAAAAGAACAAAATCTATTTGGTACGCCATCTTATTTTTCTATTCTCCGAAATGAAAAGTAACTGCAGAATAGATTTGGAACAGAAATGTTAAAAACAAAAAAAAAAGTAGCTTCTTATTCCCGAGAACAATTTTTAAAAATAAGCCAATTTTCTATTTTATTTTTCTTTTGTTCTTCTCTTTTGCCGCGGCCACCGCAGGTCACCTCTGGCCACCCGAGGCCACACTCGACCGGCCTTTGCTGCCACCGCTGACCGCCGATTGACGCCGCTGCCGTCGCCGACCGCCAACCGGCGCCGCCGTCGCTGGCCACCATCGTCCTTTGACTGCCAACCGCCTTCGTCGCTTGTTGATCACCACCAACCGTTGATTGCCGATCGCTGCTTGTTGCCGTTGTCGCCGATTGCCGCAGCCAAGCACCACCCTCGCCGTTGCCGGCGGATTGCCATTGGCCACCATCGTCCTTCAATTGCCGGCCGCCTTTGCCACTTGCCGATCGCCGCCGATCGTTGATTGCCAACCGCTGGCTACCGCCGCCAACCGCCGATTGCCGATCACCGCTCGTCGCCGCCGCCACCGTCGCCGCCGCCAACCGCCACCGTTGAGCACCACCGTCACCGTCGCTGGCGGATTGCCATCGGCCACCATCGTCCTCGATTGCCGGCCGCCTCCGCCACTTGCTAATTGTTGCCGACCATTGATTGCCGACCGCTCGTTGCCGCCGTCGACCGCTGAATGGCGATGGCAGCGGGCGATGGTCGGGGTTGGCGTTTGGCCATCCGTGAGTAAGAAGAAAAAACGAAAAATACAAAAATGTGTGGATCATACCAAACACATTATAAATTTTTTGTACTTATCAAACGTCTTATTTTACTCGAAATTGTTCCCGAGAATAGAAATAGAAAAAAATTATTTCTAAAAAACTGTTCTCCGGAACGTGCGTTACCAAACGGACTCTAAGTAATTCAAATAAAATTTAATAACCTAAATTTTATTGATACCTAATTTAAAAAAATTATTGGCTAGTCATCAAATTTAAGTGAATAATATTACTAAAGTTGATAATTTAATTCGTTGGTAGTTTACGCAAGTGAAAATTAAATAGTAACTTCTTATGAAAGTTGATAACTTTCTATCAAGTAACCAAAATAATTATCGATTATCCCTATAAGTTGATAACTTCTTATACAAGTTCCTATTATTATTGAATTTGGTCGAAAAACTTCAACGTTTACTAAGATTGATTTAGAAAAAAAGTGTATATTTCTATTCGGCTCGCAGTTTTTTCAACTCTTGTTGACTTCTAATAACTCTTACTAACTTGAATTGATCATATATCGCCATTTGCAGGTCCCACCATTGATTTAAAATTATTTCTTATCTTTTATTTTCATTTTCTTTGATTTCAATTTTACTATAAGATAAGCCTACTTATGCTCCTCTCCAATAGTATTTATTAAGGTCAAATGTAGGGTCCATTATTTATTTAAGATTTTTCTTCATCCTTTTTTTCTTCTTCATTTTCCCTCAATTTAGAGAGAAAATATTAGGTACAATTCTAATGTCGACTTAGGAAAAATTAGTTTATTCATCTTATAACGCGTGTTGCATGCAAGCTCATCTATAAGTCACAATCTCCCCCTCTCTCCCCCTAGCATCTTGCCCCCATCTTCTCGTCCTTCTCTCTCCTTTGTGACATTGTTTTTCTTCTCTCTCCTTGCGCCCAATGACCGCGGAGCTCGAGCCCACGACTCCGGCCACCATGGCCATGGAGCTTGACTCAAGTAGTTGAGGTCACGAGCTCGAAATACTGTAACCATGATTGCCAAGGCTACTTTGACCTCGAGCTCTAGGCTCAAGCCTCAATCTGTGTCCTTGAGTGTCTTGGGCCCCGTTTGGTTCAGTATTCCCAAGGGGCTTTTAGCTCCGAAAGCTCATTGAGAAAAATTTTAGGTGTTTAGTTTAACATTTGGAGTTGTCCTTTTAGCCAAATGCCGACATTTGGAATGCTAAATAGGGGTTTAATGATTTTTTTCTTCCAATATTGCCCTAATTGATAATTGCGTTTTCCTCTTTTACCCTAAAAGTTTACCGTTCATCTTCTTCCTCTTGGACTTGTCGGTGGAGCTCAGCCGGCCGGAGCTAGTCGCCGAGAAGCGTCACCTGAGGTCGCGACCCAGGTGACGGCGATGCGTTGGTCGCGCGACCCAGGTTACTCCGCCTGAGGCCGCGCGACCCGGCCGGCCGTGCGTGGGTCGTGCGGCCTCGGCGGCGTCGCCCGAGTCGCGGCCTCGAGCGCCGCCGCCCGGGTCGCGTGACCCACACACCACCGCCACGGCCACGGCCTCAGCCATGCCGCACCAACGCCCGGGTCGTGGCCTTAGGCCACGCCGCACCGATGCCTGGGTCGCGGCCTTAGGTGGCGTCGTTTGAGGCCACGCGAGATCCGGCGACAGCGGTGCATGGGTCGCGCGCCGCCTCCCCACCACCACTGCCACCAGCAACCTCCCCCACCACAACCACCAGCTCCGACTGCCCTCCCATTCGTTCCCCTCTGCTTTAGCATCCCCTCCTCCTTTTTTCTTTTCTTTTTTTTCTTTTTCTTTTCACCTCAAAGCTACTTTGCAAAATACATCAAAATAGAGTACCCAAACACCTTTGCATTCATCAAATGCCCATTCCTATAAAGATACTTGGAGAAATGCAACGCCATTTCCCCAAAATTGAACCAAACGAGCCCTTAGTCTAGTGGCCATGGACGGGAGTTCAAAGCTTGAACCACCATGGTCACAAGCTTGCAACTCAAGTGGCCATTTCCATGAGCTTGAGGCCAAGCTCAAATCTCAAGCGGCCAAGGCTATCCTAAGCTCGGGGTTCGAGGTTGAGCTCCATGGCCAAAGCAGCCATGACGGATGCCAGAGGAAGGAAGAAAAGTAAGTGCTAAACAAAGAAGACTGAAGGATGGAGAAGATGAGGATAAAGCGAGTGAGAGAGAATGGGGGAAGGAAAAAGTGCCAGAAAAAAAGAGGAGAAGGGAAGATTTATGTAAGGTAGATCTGAAACGTGTCATGTTTTGAATGGACTAGAATTTTGCTAAGTTGGCACCACTCAGGTATCCAATATTTTCTCCTTAGGGCGAAACCAATGTCCTTCTTTCCAGAAACATTTATTGATAGACAACTTACTAGTTATTTGTGTTAATGAGTTACTAATTAATGACCTGTTCTAGGCAATCATTCTTTTACAAATAACGGAAGCACAAGTAAAAGTGAAAAGAATAATCTATTAGTTTTAGTATGCATCTTGTTTAATCAGAACTACAATATGTGCCATTATTTTATAGTCCGTGTATTTTAAATATTGAACTTTTATTTTATTCGGTGAATCAAATAATCTGATTTTATGTGTTTTTCATGCCATCATCGCATGATTTTTTTTATTTTTATTTTATAAAGAAGAACATATATGTCCCTCTTATAATAGAGATAACATAACTTTAAATAAGAAGATGTCTCCACATTATATATTATCCAAAAGATCCCCTCACTTTAGAAAATTAGCTGGTAAAGTTTCATTGAACTTACTGACGTGATCGATTGCTCTTTTCCATTCACAATTTCATCATCAATAAATACATTTAAGTAATTTGAGTCATTTTGAATATTTCTTTCTATAGGGACTCCAATACAAAAATGAAAATACAATGAAAGATGTGTAATTGGTGTTACATACATCAACCCCAATATTCAATTTTTGAGTAAATTCTCATAAATTCTTAAGGGCTGAATTAGGTTGGTTGAGTCTTTAAGATACTTGAGCCGACTTGAAACAAATGGGGTTGTGCTCTACTCGACTTGACCTGATACACAAAACACATGTATCCTAAGTCGTCAGGTCAGTTCGGGTCTCTCTTTGTTTTGTTTTTTTTTTTTAATATGTCGTGGAATTTATATGTATTGCTCTATGTTGTTGCTATCATATAAAACAATAATGTCATCCACTTCTCACATATCCTTTATTTATATTAGTTAACTTGATTTTCGAAATCAATAATTTGGCTTAGTTTTTATTTTAACTTTTTCGCTTTATCTTTGAGACAAGACGAGCCCTTAGTTAATTGGTGTCGAGTTTTAGATTAAAAATTTTAGGATTTTTATTTTTCTTATTTTTTTCGGAACTTTTGAAAAAATTAAATATATATTTATATATTACCAGTTTGGTCTAGGTGGGTAGGTAGGCATTTCCACACCTAGAACTGAAAATCGAACTGGTATCCATCGGTTCCAATAAATTGGAATCGAGAATCGGACCGATTCCTTTGAGAATCGCTGATTTTGGTCCAGTTTGGATGGTTCCTAGTTCTTTTATACACCCATACTTTGTATTGTTGCTATTAAATAAAACAATAATGTCATCCACTTCTCACATATCCTTTATTTATATCAGTTGACTTGATTTTCGAAACCAATAAGTTGGCTTAGTTTTTTTTTTTTTTTTAGCTTTATCTTTTAAAAAAATGACTTTGTGTTTTACATTTGGCGGCCTTTATGGGCCTATTTTTAGCTTCTTTTTTAAATAAAAAAGAATGTCATAAAGACAAAATATTAAATAAAATAGAATAAAAATATCGACGAAACTTGTTAGATGTGATCATGGTGTGATTATCCAGTATACTTGTGGGTTCTTCCACTCGGATATATGGTAAATCAGTGCCATTCATCAATCCATCATCTGAGATGTTCACCTCGATGGAGCCGACCCTCCGATCATGAGAGTCATTCTAGGCTAAAGCAAGCGAGGTTGTTGTTCTCTTGTTGATTGATGAAAGTTCATGTTTGAGGTTATTTGCCCAACTTTCATTTACGCTAGAAATGATTCGTCTCTGTAGTTGGTCGCATCATTGGCTATAGTGATTTCATGGATGAACTTGATATATCTAAAAGCACTTTTTTCTTTGCTCACCATTAATGACACACAAATCTCTCGATCATTCTATAAAATGTAATTAATATATATTTATTTTTGCACATGACTGGTGAATAAATGAGTTGTGTATAAACAATACTCCATGTGTGGCGCATGCCTTAGAAAGATTACGCAAGTGAGAGAGAAGAAGCCAAAAAAAAAGAGAAAGAAAAAAGGAAACCCGACCTGACCCGAAGAATTACACAAATTTCTTTACTTATTAGCTGAGCTAAATGAGTTTCGAACTGAAAATACTCGACATATTTGGGTTGGGTCAGTTCAGTCCGAGCCGGGTAATTTTGACACCCAGGTCAGGAATCACATTGTTGATGAGTCTTAAAAGTCTAGTACAAAAAGCGTTATTATATTGGATTTGGAAATTTTGACCAAAAAAGAAAAATTAGATTGGGAAATTAGAACAAAAAAAAGAAGAAAAGTTCTAGATTGGGAAAATTTCTCAAAAAATAAAAACGAGATTGGGAAAAAGAAAAGAAAAAATGAAAATAAAGCAAACTGCCGTGAAGAACCCCTGACCTGAAATGCAGAAACCCTTCGTCCCCTCCTCCGCGTCGCTCTAGCCCCAGCGTCACCGCCTGCTGCTCGCAAGCAAGGATGGGCACCGAAACGGAGGACGAGACGGAGGCGAGGCGAGAAGCCGTGCTCCTCCAATCGCTCGCGGAGAACAAGTTCAAGTCCTCCAACCTCAAGTCCGCCCTCAAGTACGCCCGCCGGGCCCACCGCCTCTGCCCCTCCGTCGACGGCCTCGACGGCATGGTCGCCGCCCTCGCCGTCCTCGACGCCGCCGCCCGCTCCCCGCCCGAGTACTACAAGATCCTCCAGGTGGAGCCCTTCGCCCACGCCAACGCCATCAAGAAGCAGTACAAGAGGCTCGCCCTCGCCCTCCACCCCGACAAGAATCCCGGGTCGTGGTCCGAGGAGGCGTTCAAGGTCGTGGGCGAGGCGTTCCAGTTCCTGTCCGACAGGGTCAAGAGGAAGGAGTACGATGTCGGGTTGCGGGTCAGGATGCAGGAGGCGGCCGTGGAGGGAATGGGTGCGGCGGAGACGTTCTGGACCGCGTGCTCGCGGTGCCGGCTGCTGCATAAGTTCGAGAGGAAGTACTTGGGGCATAGCTTGGTCTGTCCTAGCTGTAGGAAGAGTTTTAAGGCCATGGAGGTTGAGGGCGAGGAGGGAGGTGGTGAGGGGTCGAAGGGTGGAGTTGGGGGTGAGGGATCGAAGCGAAAGGCGGGCGGTGTCCGTGTAGGTGTTAAGAGGAAGGCGAGTAGTGAGGGCAGGATGAGGGGTGCCAAGTTGAAGGAAAAGGTGGGTGGTGGAGGTGTAATTAAGGGTGGTGGTCGTGGTGGCGGAAGTGGCGAGTGGGGTGGGGGGAGAATTGGTGTATATGTAGGTGGTAAGAAGAAGGTTAGTGGTGAGGACAGGATGAGGGATGTCAAGTTGAAGAAGAAAGTGGGTGGTGGTGGTGAAATATCGAATGGCGATCGTGGTGACGGAAGTGGCGGGTGGGGCGCAGGGAGAATTGGTGTCTATGTAGGTGCTAAGAAGAAGGTGAGTAGTCAGGACAGGATGAGAGATGTCAGGTCGAAGGCGAAAGTGGGTGGTGGTGGTGATATAGAGGGTTCGGATGTCGATCATGGTGGCGGAAGTGGCGGGTGGGGTGCAGGGAGAATCGGTGTCTATGTAGGTGCTAAGAAGAAGGGGAGTAGTGAGGACAGAATAAGGGATGTCAAGTTGAACAAGAAAGCGGGTGGTGGTGGTGAAATAGAGGCTTCGAATGGCGATCGTGGTGGCGGAAGTGGCGAGTGGGGTGGAGGTAGATTGAGGAGGAGAGAATCGAGGGCAAGAACAAGTATGATTACAGAAGTAGTGAAACAGCCAAAGAAGAAGGGAGAAAGAACTGAGGAGGAAACGATGACATTGGCAGAAATGCAGTTGGCAGTGAATAAAAAGATCAACAAGGGAAAAATGAAAGTAAAAGAGAAGGAGAAAGAGAAAGAGAAGGAGAAACAGAAGCAGCAGGTAGAGAAGGATGATGGAGGAAAGAAGGCAGAGGATGATGGTGAGGATAGAAGGAAGGTTTCAAAGAAGGATGGTGCTTTTGAAGTTGAATCAACTCATGGAATCTCAAAGAGAAGTGGAGCTTCAGCAATTGAGATAAGATATTCAAGGAGGAGTAGGACTTCGGGTATTAAGAGGCAAAGTCATTCAGAAAGAAGAGATGGTTCAGAAGTTGAGATGCAAATAACCGTTCCGAAAAAAAGAGCAACCTTGGAGCATGAGAAATCAAGGGGTTCAAAGAGTAAGGATTTGGAGGCAAGAGATGGTTCAGAAGTTGAGATGCAAATAACCGTTCCGAAAAAGAGAGCAAACTTAGAGCATGTGAAATCAAGGAGATCAAAGGGTACAGATTTGGAGGCTATGACGGTCGTGGATTCAGACTTCTATGATTTCGATAAGGACAGAGTAGAAAGGAGCTTTAAGAAAGGGCAAGTGTGGGCTGTCTACGACGACATTGATGGACAGCCAAGGCATTATGGTTTGGTAAATGAAGTTATATGCATTAATCCGTTTGAGGTTAGACTTAGTTGGTTAGATGTACAGTATAGCATGGTCCAGGATCTAGTTGGACAGGAGCAATTGGGTTTTCATCTATCCTGTGGGAGATTTAAGGTTGCTCAAGAAACGATTGTGAAGTCTCTGAATATATTCTCACATGTGGTTGATTGCGAAAGGGCTGCCCGGGAAATCTACAGGATTTACCCAAAGAAGGGTTCAGTGTGGGCAGTCTTCAAGGAGGGGGTTTTGGATGCCGAAAGGAGAAATCTTTCAAACCGGGATGAATGCTGCTACGATATTGTCATCTGTTTAACCACCTATAGTGAAGTGCACGGTTTGAGCATGGCATACCTTGAGAAGGTGGATGGATTTAAGACCGTATTCCAGAGACGAGAGATTGGACTGCATGCTATCAGGTGGCTTGAAAAGGATGGAGTCGATCAGTTTTCACATCAGATTCCTGCCCGGAGGCTTTCTGGGAGTGACGTCCAGATGCTTTGAAAGAGTGTTGGGAGCTCGACCCTGCTTCCCTTCCTCCACATTTCCTGACCGGGCAGTCACGGAGGCTGCAAATAATGCCATGTGCTTCTTGATATCTATCTCTACTTTCACTGATGTGGATCTTTTAGATATATATTGTGATGACATCTTGTTCTAAGGAACATTGTCCGCCCTGGCTCGTGATGCATAGTCAAATAGTACAATGAGAAAATCTGTAAATCATTCGGAGATTGTTTATGCTGTTTACATGAACGTGTTTTAGAGTTCCTAATTACTGCCAAATTAATCCTCCACTTGTTAAATGACATAGTAAAGGGTAAAAGCCTTTTTATTGTTTTGTGCATATAGCTTCATGATCGAGCGCATCATTCTCAAGCAGTATGAATAGTACCATTCTGAAAGATTGGTTGTCTCATTATGAATACATGCGCTGTCGACCCTGGAGCTCATGTTTGGAGTTCTTCGGCCATACACACAGAGGATCGTTTAACCTCCAATGAACCAGTTCACAAGCGACAAATTGAGCTTGACAAAATTTCAAGCTTCTTCGGGAATTTCTTATTGTGACACTGGGAATTTCTTATTGTGACACTGTGGATTCCTGAAAGGCCAACATTAAAGTTCCAATCTCGAAATCTGATTCAGTTGCAGAGTGAACTAGGACAATGTTTCACCGCGCTATTTTGACTGTCGCTACTTGGTTTTCGTGTGAGGGGACTTGCGCATGCTCTTCTGGGTAGAAGAGTAGTCTCTCGTCACGCTTGCCACTAGTTCCTCAGGGATCTAACGAGCCACGAACTTACTTCATCGCGGCCAATCTCTCCTGCACTAATCCAAGGACGATCCCTTCTTGAAGAAGTCAATTACTCAAAACTGCGTCGCATCATGATCGAAGGATGAGAAAATCGCCCGCAACATTGAGTTGTTAGCATTTTGAGGATTGAAACAAGTTCTCCTTCGAAACTGTTTAACGCGGCTCTGCGTATGCTGCATTGTACATTTTCACGTAAAGTCATTTCAAGACAACGAGATTTTCTCGTTACTCTGACTTCACTTTTAAAAGCTGAACAGGCGCAAAGTCAGCTCCTTCATACGACCTGGGATCGACGCCGTCGACAGCAAGTTCACCATGCTCAAACCCTGTTTCGAGGCTCGTGTCTTGCTAAGGTAGTAGGACGTTTTCGGCCATGATCATTTTCTGGACGGTGGATGTCCGGTGCCAAGACATCTTCGTTCCCTCCGAACCTCCGAGCCCGCACTCGCGACCGCCATCGTCATTGATCCCTGCCAGACCATGAAGAGAATAAGCTCGAGCTATCTGCAGGCGGAGCGAACCGTGCTGCGGCTCCTCCACGGCCGCGAGACCCGGACCCGGCTCACCCAGATCCACGCCTACTTCCTCCGCCACGGCCTCGACCAGTCCAACCAAGTCCTCGCGCACTTCG
Source organism: Eucalyptus tenuipes (assembly GCA_014182365.1). Taxonomy (NCBI): domain Eukaryota; kingdom Viridiplantae; phylum Streptophyta; class Magnoliopsida; order Myrtales; family Myrtaceae; genus Eucalyptus; species Eucalyptus tenuipes. The sequence goes on along the minus strand of CM024540.1, from coordinate 24,588,133 downwards.
TCTCCGTCTGCGGCTCCCTCAACCGGATGCCCCACGCCGCGCGCGTCTTCGCGCAGGCCCAGTTACCCGAACGTCATCCTCTTCAACGCCATGATCAAGGTCCACTCCCTCTGCGGACCCTTCGAGCGTTGTCTGGACCTGTTCTCCGCCATGAAGGGCCGCGGCATTTGGCCCGACGAGTACACCTTTGCGCCTCTGCTCAAGAGTTGCTCGAGCCTTGGGGACCAGAGGCTCGGGAGGGGCTTGCACAGGGATGTGCTCGTTGCTGGGTTTGTGCGTTTTGCTTCGATTCAGATAGGGTTGGTCGAGCTTTATGCAGGATGTGCTGAAATGGGCGATGCACAGAAGGTGTTTGATGAGATGCTTCATAGGGAAGTGATTGTTTGGAACTTGATGGTTCGTGGGTTTTGTAGAGCTGGCGATGTCGAGATGGGTTTGGAGATTTTTCGGAGAATGAGTGAGCGGAATGTTGCTTCCTGGAATACGATATTTTCTTGCTTGGGGCAGAGTGGGAGGGATAGGGAAGCTCTGGAGCTTTTCGATGAGATGCGGAAGCAGGGTTTCGAGCCAGATGAGGTAACGGTTGTCAGTTTGTTGCCTGTGTGTGCTCGTTTGGGTGTGGTGGATGCCGGGCAACAGATTGAATCCTATGCTGAGTCGAGCAGGCTTCTGAATGATTTCATCTCCGTTGGAAATGCAGTCATCGATTTCTACTGCAAGAGTGGAGATATGGAGGCTTCTATGAGGAAGTTCAGGGAAATGCCAAGGAAGAATGTGGTATCATTTAATACCATGATCACGGGCATGGCATTTAATGGAAAGGACCGACAAGGAGTCGAGTTATTTGAGGAGATGGCGACAGAAGGCGTGATTCCGAATGATGTTACTTTTGTCGGTGTGTTGACATGCTGTAGTCACGCTGGTATGGTGGACAGAGCGCGAGAACTGTTTGCTTCTATGAGCACGGATCACCAAATTGAGCCGAAGCTTGAGCATTATGGCTGTACCTATTAGGACGCAGTGGATGTGTGAGAGAGGCTTTTGACTTGATCAGGAAAATGCCTATGACGCCAAACGCCGCACTCTGGGGCTCAGTGCTCAGCGCTTGCCGTACCCATGGGGATATGGAGCTCGCAGAACTCACTGTTAAAGAGCTGATTAACCTTGAACCTTGGAATTCGGGTAATTATGTACTGTTATCAAACTTATATGCAGAAGCGGGGAGATGGAATGAGGTGGAGAAAGTAAGAGTCCAGATGAGAGGACGCTGCGTTCACAAAGTAGCCGGCTACAGCACTGTTGGATAGTAAGGAGATCTCATTCTTAAGGCTGATCCTCAATCAGTGAGCTGGGGAAGCTGGACGTCACGGCCGTCTAATGTGTGCATGATGTGATGGAGACTTAGCCGGCCAAAGGATTGAGAACAGAGAACATCCTCAAAGATAATACAATTGATCCTTTACTGGTTAACTTCAAATTACTGATTTCTGTATGGTTACCATCAATTCACCAATCACAGAATCAGCTCCCTCAAATGGGAAGCGCAACTTTTGATGATTCAGAGAACGCATTGCAACAATTTAGAACATTTTGGTGGGACTGAAGTAACGGATTATGATAATCTGTATTTACTTGCTGAGGAACTAGTCGATTAATGAAACAGGGTAAAAAAAAAATCGATCAAAAAAAAAAAAAAAAAAAAGAAACAGGGTCAAAATATTTGTTGTATTCGAGCGCTTATTCTTGGGAAATTGAAAAGCAAATTCGCCAAGATTAAATTCTATCACTGACCCTGGTGTTCTGCGGAATTGAAAGACCAAGCCAGGAATTCTATCACTGACCTGGCTCAGTCAATACCAGTTGCAGAGATATCCCATAAACTTCCATCATTTGGCACAGAACATAGGTCGTTTCTGAAAAATATTGGAAATACATCACTGGATCAAAATAGTATGCACGTAAAAGAGTGTAGAGCTAAAGCAAATGACTTATGAATGTGATCGTTACTCCATACATTCCAACACTTGATTCACAGCTGAATAACTGCTGAATAACTTGCTAATAAAGCTTCCAAAATATTGTTTCACTAGGTCCAACAAATCAAAAATTCAAATGGGAGTAACAGCAGAACAAAAAATTATTGCATTTTTGCTCCAAAAAGTAACTGCAAAAAGAAAGAGTTTTCTTTCTCCACACCAGAACCAAACTCGGAGCTCAAGTTACAAAAGCACTAAGCCGAGCTCCATTGGCTTCAATGTATCTCTTAACCGATAATTGTAGAGATAGTAGAGTTTCCCGTCACCTGGCCCAAATTTCAGTTCCTTTATAAAGGTTTCATTTTGCATGACATCCAAGGCATTGAACACATCATAGTCCTTTTGGTTGGCCACAATGAGAACATCATTCATCAGTTGAAGCAAAGGAGTCTTTGTGGCAACATTGTAGAAAGAGTAAGCTGCCTTGAGAATTGAGTACTTCTGATTGCCCAGGATAGACGAAGGAAGACTATAGAAGCTGCAGAAATCAGTAATTTTATGAGATTCAGGGCTTTCCACCACATAACTGTCAACAACATTCTCGGTAGGAAGAAGCCAATGCTTTACGTCATTTTCATCGAAGTCTGGGGCGACTTCAAATTGGTTCAAGTAATTCCTCAGGAGCTGTGTGACTGCAGGAACATCATGAAGCTCCATCTTTCTGAACCCTGGGGTGCATGTTGAATCTGGTAACTTGTACAGCTTGATCATTTGACTCATTGTCATCCTTGCACCAAGTCTACAAAAACCAACATCAATCAGCTTCTTTGGGTTCAAAGACCTATGCCAGTATAGACAGGACGAAATTGGCGTTGGAAGAACCACTCCGGCAGTATAAGCAGCTTGCCAGATGTTTCCAAGGTGAACCCTCCTGGTGACCTCTTTGATCATGACAGGGGCAAGTCTTTTAGATCTGAGCTTCTTATGAACACACAAGAAATTGATCTCGGCCATGGCGACAACATTGTCACGAACACGAATTCTCGCAGGTACACCGGCAATGAAAGCAACCAATTTTTTCGAGCTCTTGACACGGACGCCAATGTGCCAGCTCTTGCAGTAACCAGGAGGGCAGAGCGCCCAGCGAAGGAACTCCTTTGAATAATCGAACCGGAACATGTTCTTATCATCCTCTTCGTAGTTATGGTTTAGAAGATTACAAACCTCAGCGCACGTCTCTTCTGAATCAATATCGCAAGTGATCCATTCATAAAGATTAGGAAGGTTGTAGGGTTCTTGCTTCACTTCAGATAACGGGGTAGGTGGTTCAATGGGGCCTTCGGGCAGACTAATATCTCCGATGTCCTTGAATTGCTTGACAGGTTGGGTTTCCCAAAACTCGTGCCTCATCCCTCGCAAGAGAGTATCCTGTAGCCTCTTGGCGAGTGCATCGAGGACGGGGTCATTCTCAGGAGGAGCATTCCCATCAGGGTCAGGGTTCGGTGTCTCTTCAGGCAAATCAGAGGACGGATTGCCATCGACCATCTTGATCAAACTAATGAATGCTGCGAGAGGGGGAAAAAGAGCCTTGTCAATCAGCTAAAGAAACTTGCTCGCTGCTGACATAACGAACGGAACACGCCTTTTCACACTGTTCAGCAAAACGCAAGCAATGTAAAGAACTTATCCCCCTCCTCATTCTATCCATTTCTATAACCACCGGATGTTACATTCTCATGCAATCAAACCTGAAGAACACAGAATATAAAGAAACGCAAATCCCAAACCCACTGACTTCTCCGAAAGAACCCGATCAAAGCATCGAATTTCGATCCCGGGCACACACGATTAGGACAAAAAGGGCGAAGCCGAAAGGAGCCCGCGATGATCCCACATCAACAAATCGCACGCAGAAGGCAATCGACGCACAAAGATGCAAATGTGATGATGATGCAAACCAGCGAGCAAGAAACCGATTGCTGGCGAAGCACTTAAACATGGGCAAAGGGCGAGGGCGTTCGAAGAACCTTTGCTTGTGGTGGGGCGAGGATGATCACGAGCAAGAGCGAGGGAGATACTCGAGAGGCGAGAGCGAAGAAAGAGAGCGCAGATTCGGGGGCTGAACAGAGAGAGTTGCAATGAAATTCAGGCGTTTCTTGATGAACTTTGAATCTTCTGCGGAGGGAGGGAGAGAGAGAGTCGAAATTTTCCCTCTCTTTCAGGTAGTTAGTTATTGCGTTTTGGGCCGCTCACGGGCCGTGGCCCACCACTCACCGGGTCGGTGCGGCCTCAAACCTGGGCTTCCCCCATCTTTCCCTTCCTTCGCCCCTCTTCACGAGTCGAATTTTCTAAGTTAAAAAAGATTGGAAATAACACTATAAAATTCAAATTATTCATGGAAATCTTTTGCATTCCTCGGTTTTTACTTTACTTGAAATTCATTCAATTTGTGCATTCACTAGAAATTGTTAACGCAAATGTAGGATTATTATTGAGCTGGATTTTTGGACTTTTGAAAATGGGTCTCATCAATATCTGACTGTTTGGATTCAGTTTAATGCGTATGTTGTGTTCATTAAATGATTTTTTGGGCTTTGCTAGAGCAATTATGATTTTGAAATCCATTCGGAACACGTTTGTAGATCGAAATCGCTGTTATCTGGTCTGCATGTTCGCTGAATTTTTCGTACTATTTTTCTTAAGAAAGGTAATTTTACCCTATCTGTATTACTCCAGTTCAATTGGGGCAAATAAAATCCATCATCAATAGGTTTTGTCTTGGAATGGAGTCACATTTCCCGAGGCACGACGGGGAAGGATATGGTCTTGCCTGACGAGTCCCCTCGTCCGTCGCCCATGATCCTATGTTTGAGTTTTGGAGATCTCTAGCATTAATCTCGTCTCTTTACCTAAGTTGTATTGCTTTGGTAATATCAAGGTTTTTTTTTTTTTTTTCATCTTCCTGATAAATTCCAATATTAATGTAAATACTTGCATTAAATTGCTCCTTTTTCTCATCAATTTATCACGGTAATTTAACAAACTGAACTTTGTGTTATGCCAATAAATCTAAGAATTACAAATTCATTTTTTTTCCTGTAAATTGATTCCCCCAGCTTGCAAATTTTTTTTTACAGATATTATTAAATATATTTAATTATATTTATTGAACAATCTGTTCAAATATTTAAACTTGCTAAAGTTGGGAATGAAGTATACGAATATGCCCTACACAGGCTATAAGGCAGGGACGGGATATCACTAATAATAATGGGACCGGCAAAGGAGGATGCCGCACCCGCCTTGCCCTTTTGCCATCCCTAATTTTTGCCCTCTTCAAGTTAGTAGACGGAGCCACCATACTCTCAGTTGTGCCTACTTTACAACTTATAAAAAAAGTCTGTGCTTAACAAAAATTCATTTCCGATGTTAAACCAATTTTTGTGGAGTCTTGCTTGTTCTAGGATTGATACATTGGCAATTGCATAGAAAATATGAAATGATTGTGGGTGACGGCTTCATCTCAGTATCTAGAGAAGTTCTAGAGTGGTTTCATAGAATCTGACTCCGACTCATCTTTTGTGTAAAGTCAATATAAATCGTAATTCCACATCGCTAAAGTACGTGATTGTAATAGACCTTATATACATGTAATCCCACAACCTTATTAAAAAGAAAAAAAAAAAGCTCTCTAAACAAAATGAGGAACCAATTAAATGCATATTTAAATGTTAAAGATTTTCCAATTTTATATATAAGTAAATCTATAATTTTTGCATGCCTTAGTTTAGAATCTCAACCTACTGTGTTCTTTGCTATTGAGCCTTGCCTTTTCCCTGCCCTTTTCGCCCTCACATCTTCTCTGTTCCTCTCGTTGGGTCAATAGAGTCTCAGTCCAAAACCAAACATGTCTCCCCCGCCCAATGAGCCCACCGCAAAACAGCCAACCCGATCGAATCGTGGGTTCAATATGCTGATCGAGTACCAGCCGGTGTTAAAGTTTTGGTCTTCAACGGAGATTCCGCGACTCTAGCCACTGCTTCAAGGATGCTTCTTATGTTCGGATACAAAGGTTCTTGTTGGAAGATGGAAGCATGGTTGTCCTTCTTTTGTTTTAGTACTCTTTTAACAGCATTATGGCATGTGCTTCTTGAGAATGAAAAATCTAGTCATTTTATTCTTTTGTTATTTTCACTTTCCTTGGCGAAGAGTTTTCTTTCGTCCCCATTTTCATCGTCTCATTCACTTCCAGTTTTGACTGCCAAAAGCATTGGCGACGCGTTATCCATCATCCAAGAAAGGCAGGATAACCTCGATCTCATCCTAACCGAGATTCACTTGCCCGACGCAGACAAGTTCGAGGTCTTAGAGAAACTAGGAAGAGCGTCCAATTTGCCTGTTATTAGTAAGTGTATTGTCTCCCACTAAAATTGCTAGCTTCATTCATGAGTAAAGATTGCTTCTGATCACTCTTGTGTTTGTTCTTCTATAGTTATGACAGCTGATAATGACGAGGGCGCAATGTTAGGTGCGCTTCTAAACGTGGCTTCGTTTTATCTTCTGAAACTGATCAACAAGTTCGACATCAGAGGGCAATTTTCGTTCATGAGGAAAAGAGATCAAATGGCACAAGTCATAGAGGACAATACCGATCAAGAGTCGTCCAAGAAGGAGGGCAATGACGAACTGAAGAGCCAACTACCTGTGATTGCTGCGAAGCAAGGTAAAGCACGGCCGAGAAAACAGGATGTGAAGAAGTGGATAGAGACAAAGAGGATGACAGTGCCGACTTGCGACCCCACAGGAAGATAAACTTAACATGGACTAATGAACTACAAAAGAAATTCTCACAAGCGATTCGACTCTTAGGCATCGACAGTAAGGACTAAAGAGTCCGTCGGATCTACCATCTAATTTAACGTCCCCTATCTATCTAATATAGACGTGATGCTTTCTCTTAATTCAACAGTAACTAAGGGTTGATATATATTTTGTTCGCAGGTGCTCAGCTAAAGAAAAGTCTTCAGCTCATGAATGTCCGTGGTCTCAGGAAAGCAAGTGTCGCAAGCCACTCATAGGTCACTATGTAGTTTAGATATTCAGGCCACATTGACTAGACATATGAGAATTGTTACATTAAAAACCGTTTTTAAATTTTCTACTTTATAACGTGCATTACTAGACGACGTGATGGGTGACGATACTACAGCTTTTTTTAGTTGCTGGGGGCTTTTGAAATAGTTTTATGAGCATTAAATGAATTAGAGATTCGCCTGCAAACTTAATGAATTTATCAAAATCATTTGAACACGGCGATTTTTTTTGGGTAAAAATACCACCCTTCCTTGAAACAAGACCAAGATACCATCTTGAAGATGGTGCATCCCGAATCGCATCGCTTGTCATCCACAATGGATGATGATAATATGTGTTTTCTTGCTAAGGAACTAGTCGTTCAATGAAACATAGTCACGACTTTTGTTGTACTGAAGCAGTGGTTCTTGAGTAATTGAAAAGCAAATTTGCCAAGAATTTTAAGTCCTGGTGTTCTGCGGAGTTGAAAGATCAAGCCAGGAATTCTACCACTGACCTGGCTCAGTCAATACCAGTTGCAAAGATACCACATAAACTTCCATCATTTGCCACATAACATAATAGGTTGTTTCTGAAAAATATCGGAAACAAATCACTGGCTCAAAATAGTATGCAAATAAAATAGTGTAGAGCTAAAGCAAATGACTAATGAATGTAATTGTTACTCCATACATTCCAACACTTGATTCATAGATGAATCCCTCGCTGATGAAGCTTCCAAAGTTTGGTTTCACTAGGTAGACCACATCGAAAATTCAAATGGAAGCAACAGCAGAACAAAGAATTATTGCAATTGTGCTCTCAAAGTTACTGCACAGAAAAAGACTTCTTTCTCCTCATCAGAGCCAATGAAGATCGGTTGGAGCTTTTGGAGCTCAAGTTACACAAGCACTAGGCCGAGCTCCATTGGCTTCAATGCATTTCTTAACCGATAATTGTAGAGGTAGTAGTGGAGTTTCCCGTCAAGGGGCACAAATTTCAATTCCTCGAAAAAGGTGACATTTTGCATGACATCCAAGGCATTGAACTCGTCGTAGTCCTTTTGCTTGGCCACAATAAGAACGTCATTCATCAGCTGAAGCAAAGAAGTCTCTATGGCAACATTATAGAAAGAGTGAGCTGCCTTGAGAATTGAGTACTTCTGATTGCCCAGGATAGATGAAGGAAGACTATAGAAGCTGCAGAAATCAGTAATCTTATGAGATTCAGGGCTTTCCACCACATAACTGTCAACAACGTCCTCGGTAGGAAGAAGCCAATGCTTTACGTCATTTTCATCGAAGTCTGGGGCGACTTCAAATTGGTTCAAGTAATTCCTCAGGAGCTGCATGACTGCAGGAACATCATGAAGCTCCATCTTTCTGAACCCTGGGGTGGATGTTGAATCTGGTAACTTGTGCAGCTTGATTGTTCGACTCATTGTCATCCCTGCCCCAAGTCTAGAAAACCCAATATCAATCAGCTTCTTTGGGTTCAAAGATCTATGCCAGTATTGGCAGGACGACATTGGCGTTGGAAGGACCACTCCAGCAGTATAAGCAGCTTGCCAGATGTTTTCAAGGTGAACCCTCCTGGTGACCTCTTTGATCATGACAGGGGCAAGTCTTTTAGATCTGAGCTTCTTATGAACACACAGGAAATTGATCTCGGCCATGGTGACAACATTTTCATGGACATGAATTCTCGCAGGGACACCAGTAATGAAAGCAACCAACTTTTTCGAGCTCTTGACACGGACACCAATGTGCCAATTCTTGTAGTAACCAGGAGGGCGGAGCGCCCAGCGAAGGAACTCCTTCGAATAAGCAAACCGGAACATGTTCTTATCGTCCTCTACGTAGTTATGGTTTAGAAGATTATAAACCTCAGCACACATCTCTTCCGAATCAATATCGCAAGTGATCCATTCATAACGATTAGGAAGGTTGTAGGGTTCTTGCTTCACTTCAGATAACGGGGTAGGTGGTTCTATGGGGCCTTCGGGAAGACTAGTATCTCCGGCATCCTTGAATTGCCCAACAGGTTGGGTTTCCCAAAACTCGTGCCTCATCCCAGGCAAGAGACACTCCTGAAGCTTCTTGGGGTCTGCATCAAGCACGGGGTCATTCTCAGGAGAAGCATTCCCATCAGGGTCAGGGTTCGATATCTCGTCTGGCGAATCAGAGGACGGATTGTTATCGACCATCTTGGTCAAACTAATGAATGCTGCGCGAGGGGGAAAAAGAGCCTTGTCAATCAGCTAAAGAAACTTGCTGGCTGCTGACATAACGAACGAAACACACCTTTTCACATTGTTCGGCAAAAGGCAAGCAATGTAAAGAAATTTTTTACTCCTTATCCTATCCATATCTATAACCAGCGGACGATACATTCCCATGCAATCAAGCCCGAAAAACACAGAATATAAAGAAACGCAATCCCAAACTCATCGACTCCTCCCAAAGAACCCGATCAAAGCATTGAATTTTGACCCCAACACGCGGTTAGAACAAAAGGGTGAAGATGAAAGGAGCCTGCGATGAACCCACGTCAACAAGTCGCACGCAGAAGGCAACCGACTCACAAAGATGCAAATGCGATGATGATGATGATGCACACCAGCGAGCAAGAAACGGATTGCGGGTGACGTGCTGAAACACGGGCAAAGGGCGAGGGCGTTCGAAGAACCTCTGCTTGTGGGGAAGGCGACGATGATGATCGTGAGCAAGAACAAGAGAGATTCAAGAAGAGGGAGAGAGAGCGCCAATTCGCGGGCTGAACAGAGAGTGTTGCAATGAATTCAGGCGTTTCTTGATGAACTTTGGATCTTCCACCGATGGAGGGAAAGAGAGTCGAAATTTTCCCTCCTTTCAGGTAGTTAGTTATTGCGTTTTGGGCCGCCCACGGGCCACGGCCCACCACTTATCGGGTCGGCGCGGCCTCAAAGATTCATTTTTTTTCCATTTTTTTTTTGTTTTTTGAAATGCTTTTTTATTTTATTCAATTAATATTTTGGTTAAATAAAGTAGAATTTAATTCACGTTATCACTACATAGGAGAGAGAAAATATTAAAAAAAACCCGTCGGCATTTTCCCTTAGTCTAAATGGATAGAATTAATGGAAATACTTGATTATATCAATTTGATAAATTTTAGGACTTAATTATACCTTTTGTAAATTTTAGGATTCAATTACACTTTCGTGACAAGTTTTAGAACTTCCAGTGCATATATCCCTTCTTTAAATTAAAAAAAAAAAAAAGGAAATAATTTTTTAAAAAATTCAATGTAAAAAGAACGGTTTAAACAATTTTTAGCGAGAAGCACACCAGAAGTGTATGGTGCTCACTTTCGTATCGAAAGTTTTCTCCATATCACTTAAATTGAAAAAAAAAAAGCGATTACTTAAATGCTTACGACAATATATTCCAAACAAAATAAATTACTAGCATTTATGATTAAAATTTTTATTTGAGGTGCCTTTTTTAAAAGAAAATCAGTCCACGTGGACAATCCAACATGGCTGGTTTTGTAAAACGACATTGTTCGCTCCGACTCTCTCTCTCTCTCCGTTACCTTCTCCTTCTCCTCCTATTTCACCATCCTCTCCATCGCCGCCAATGGAACCCGCCCATCACGCCAAGCAACACCGTCCTCTTCATTGAAAAAGATCGTCTCCTTTCATCTTAGCCATCAGGAGATCACCGCCTTGCTGTTCCAGAAGCCGGAATCATGGTTGTAGTCTTGCAGATCGTTCATGGATTTCGATTCCAAATGCCGCTAACATTGCCCGTCATTGTTGTTTGTCGTTGTTTGTTGCCGTTCAGCATAAGCCGTCTCTGCTTCATCTCCGGACTAGCACCAAGAGTGCTTTGTTTCACTCTATTCTATCACCGAAAATTTCAAAGGTTGTTGGATCTCATTCTAAGTCCTCATAATGATTTCAATTTCAAGTATTGACAAGTTCCAAAGTCAATTCACGCTTATTTAATTGTCAATTGTGGCTAGAATCTCTCTTCATCAAGGTACAATTCTATTTGCTCAATCTCGATTTTTCGAGGACAAAAATAGCGGCGTCAAAATCTAATTTCTGATTGAATAACAATCCAAATTAACTTGAATATCAAAAACATGATTGTCTTGTGACTAACAAAAACTAAAGTTTCTTTCGAATTTTTTTAAAAGTATATTGGATACGTTTGAATGAAATTTTTATCCCATTGCTTTCATTTTTTCGAACAACTCAAGCTTTTGACGATGCTAACCAATTTTCAAATTTTTTCACGTCTAAAATCTCGTCTTAAGTAGGTTAAAATACAAGCCAAGTCCTATTTAGAACAGAATGCCCTTTTGTTGTAATATGGGATTTGACCGAGAAAGGCCAAAGAGATCTGCACAATTTTATTAAAAGCACCAAAGGGTGCCTGTATATCGTACACCGAATGGAGTCATTTCATCGAACGGTTGAAGCACTATGCCCGCAACACCCAAAGCCGTTTCGCACCTTCTTAGCAATGCATAAGAATCCATAATGGTCGTTTTTTAACATACCATTAGAGGGCTGTGGCTGAATAATGCTCTGAATGCGGCATATCTGAGCAAATATACAGCAAACATTGTAAGCATCACATGTAAGCCTGCGCCGAATCAAATTACAATGTTTCTCAAAGCCATGTAAAAATTGTGATGCAGCTGTGTAGAAACAACCTATGCAAAATTGCAAACCACGATGCACGTGCACAGGAAAAAAAAACCATATTCCTCACAAACATATTGGCAACCCCCAGCAGCATTATCAGGTCATAAAGATAAATAGGGAGAAGAACATTAGGAGTGTCAAAACTTTTATACAGCGCTTACTTGAATGTTAAAACATTTTTTTCCTCATTTGAGTGTCATATCAGAGTAAAATCGATCACTTAAGTGCAAATTCTGACAAATCATCTACATGAAATTCTTTTAATTTTTTGTTTTTTTATTTTTATTTTGCCTTTTTTCTTTAAGGCCAGTGAGGGTCACCAATGACCCTCAACCTCGGCCGCCAGGATCCTTGCTAGCTTTGGGTGGCTGCAAGTGACACTGCCTAGAGCCGGTGAGGGGCATTAGGGCCTTGCCCGCAACCGACAAGGTCGCAATGCCCCCGCTAGCTTTGGGCAGCATTGCCCGTGGCCGGCAAGGCCACAATGCCCTTGCCTAGGGCCTTTGCAGCAAGGACAAGGCAGCCCTTGCCCAAATCTAGCCATGAAGGCCTTGTGCAACGGCATTGAGACCTTGTCAACCCTAGGCAAGACAATATCACTTGTGGCTACCCAAGCCAACGAGGGCCCTCGCAGCCTCACCAGCAATCGGTGAGCCCCAATGGCCTTGCCTGGGGCCTTTGTGGCCAAAGGCAAGAGGTAGCTAGCGAGGGTCACCGATGATTATTGCTGGCCCTAAAGAAAAAAACAAAAAAATTCAAAAAATTAAAAAAATTAAAAATATTAAAAATTGTTCACGTCAAGCTAGCGAAGTCACGTCGAATGATCGGTGTCCATATTAAATTTTCTCACAAGGAAAATCAGAATTGGCACTCAAATAATTAATTTTTCAAATTTTTGGCACTCAAATGAATGAAAAAAAGTTTTAACACTCTAAATGTTCTTATCCTGGATAAACACTTTTGATTTTTACAACACAGGCACATTTGCTCCTAGGAGCTGAAAAAAACACGATGTTGCTAATCGTATTGAAAAGAGAACAAGCATAATTAACTGGAAACAGGTGAGATGGGGTTGCTATATTGCTTCATCATTGGACTGAACAGCCACCATATCATTGAGTTCAAAAAGTTGATCTACTGTCCCTCTGCCCCTACCCCCATTCAAATCAAGAGTTGCAGAGATGATCATTACCAAACCCAAGTTGATCTTTGTAGGAAGAGAGGGGCTCATCAGTGTCTTTCTTGGGGGTAATGTCTTTCATGAGCCCCTTGTACGCTTTCTTTCCTGCCATCTCGGAGAGCTTCCTCAATCTCCCCTTCAACTCATCACTCTATAATTCAACCAAAAAACAAATCGTCACAAAGCAAGCTATGCCCTATCAAACAAAGCCATAAATCAGCTAAACCTAGTTAAGTGCCAACACCCACATAATAAACCAACAAAAAAAATGCTAAAGTTCTTCACAGATTCTCCCATATCTGGTCTTATCGGCTTCAGCAATCACAGATATCATTAAATAGAATCTAATCAAGTTCACAATTAATATGCCAGAAGACACTATATAGAGCCATGAACCAATTAAAGTTCAACTGTAACTACTGATTTCACCCTCAATTCTTCATCCAATTGCTTTTTTGGCATCTCCTAGCATGCAATCACAAAAAAGATCAGCCTCTTCACACAGCCACCCCAATTGAGCAGCAAACTTTAATCAAAATTCTAACATCAACATAATAAATCATGAGCAAAATGCAAGCTTTCTTCACAGTAATTCGCACTTCTGAACATGCGAAAAGCATAAAAACCATCAATTTCCACATCATCTCACACATGTCAACAACGCTCAAATTAAGCTATAGTACCTTCTCTCTGGGCTTGGGGCTGGTGAAGACAAAGTGGGACCTGGAGAGCAGGCGAGCCTAGTCGGGTCGGGTTTCTGGGCAAGATGTGATCCTTGTTCCCCGGAGCGACTTGTAAGGCAAATTGGTCAGTGAGGAGAGATCAGAGGCTAGGTTCCGGAGCTATTCTGAGAGGTTCTGGTCTAGGGATGCTGACGAGAGGAAATGGCGGATGTGCTCAGTGGCTGAGATGATAAGCCCCGATGGCGGTTTTGGTGGGTCAGTGACGAACGATGTGGTGGTCGTGGTTTTGGATTGAGGATGGATTGCCATGAGCCGGACAGAGGTGGAGGTGGAGAATGAGTATTTCACGGTGAGTAACTGTCGCAGGAGAATGTTCAGCAATCACAGGTATCATTAAGTAGTGCCTAATCAAGATCGCTATTAATATGCTAGACACTATACAGAACCATCAACCGGATAAAGCTTAATTGCAACTACTAATTTCACCCCCAATTCTTCAACCAATCTCTCTTTTTGGATCTCCTAGCATGCAATCACACAAAAGATCAGCCTCTTACACGATTGCCCTAACTGAGCAGATGACTGACCAAAATTCTAAATCGACATGGTAAACCATAAGCAAAATGGAAGCTTTCTGCACAGTAATTCGCACTCCTGAACATGCGAAAAGCATAAACATCATCAACTCCCACATCATCTTACATGTATCTGTCGCAACAGCTTCTGAGGCAAACCACGAGAAAAGCGGGTTTAGAGGTCATGACAAGGGGAACAATGGTCCTCAATTGGCGCAAGCTTTCCCAAATCTTATCTCGCGCGACGCTGAGTTTTTTCATTTCAATTGGTTAATCCTATAAGGATTTTATGTGATAAGAAGTCGTCACTAGCCTATGAGGGTCGCCTAAAAACTAACTAAGGTATGGGAGAATAACTTACTTTTTACACAACTAGAGTTCTAGATTTGGGGAGTTAATACACTAGTTATTCAACCAATGCCCTTTCGGTACCCTAACTCAATTGATTTGTTAACTGTCACATGCAGTCTTTTTATCCAATAATGATTCTTAAAATTCTAGTCTACCAAGTCTCCACGCGATGTTTTCATATTTATTATGATCCTAATCAGTGGCCCAACTGTTCAGCTAGATTAAAGAAACATAGGTAAGGAAGCAACATAAAAGGTATAGATGCAAGCACGTTACAAGCGATAAAAAAGGCAATTAAGAAGTGAAGTGTTGAAAGTAATCCGATACTATGCCAGGCAAAAAATATTACATGACCTCGTTATTAAGTCTAGGGATGGAAATCCCGTTACCTAAAATTAGATGAAATCCAAAGTCTAACTGTGATTTCATTAACTCTCTACTAAAAGAACTCTTTTTATTATGATCCTAAGTATTTACTAAGTTTAAGGTGCCACTACCACATGCAAGCCCGCCCCCCATTTATTCAATGAAAACTACGTTTCACCATATCTAAATGACATGAAGTGAGCTCTGTGCCTACATACCTATATGAACCACTAAATCGAGCTAGAAAATCATCGAAACCCCTTCAACATCACGCCCAGTCCTCTCCCACCGTACCGTAAAGTATAATCATTACTCTACCCACAAAAAAAAAGACATCATACTGTATCAAGATGACTAGGTGTCAACCACATACTCACACACTAAAAGTCAATAAACCAATCAAATGGCAACAAAATCGCTCAAATTCATGCCTAAAAAGGAGTTCACTGCAACGTCCTATTTATCAAGCTTGAAAAAGTGCAAATTACCCAATCCAATAATACTCAAACATCTCCCAGTGGCCAAAAAAATCAGGTAAATATCTCACCTCACCATGGGAAAACAAAACACGGTTAAATTAGTATTAAACTAGCATGCCTCATAATTAAAACAGCAAAGGCAACAAAATCGAGAACATTAAAGGCCGAAATTCATGATTATTTAGTAAGTAATGAACTTAAAACATGTCTTTCCTGCGAGTGTATATGGGCTCACGTAATCAAGTTGATAACAAGTTGAGGTCCAAAAAACGTCAATGCTTGAACAGCAGGTACCATTTTAACTTCAATAATTCAAGCATGACGACTGATCATCTCCCTTGAAAATAAACATGGATTCCTCATCTCAACCCATATGACCAAGATAACACAAAATGAGTCGTGCAATTGTCGTTTGAACAACCAATGGATATGAACAGCATTCATGACCAAGAATCCAGTATTTTCTGAAATCGTACGATGCTCATAGCCAAGAAATCAACACGTTTTGAACATGTGCAGCAAGAGCAACAATGAATCCAGTAAATTTGAGCCCAGCACAGCAAGCCACGAATGAAACCAGTGAATTACAAGACCAACTATGCCATTCCTATACGATGAACCGAAAACACAAACAACATGCTCTTGACACCATCTTTTGTATGAACTAACATGATATATCAATGTTTATGGACATGAATGGCATCAATATGGAATAAATCACCAAAACGGAGGGTCGAACGATGATAGCTGACTTTCGGCCAAAGCCTTAAAAATTGGGAAGGACTTGTGAAGCCAAAAGTACGGAACACAACCTTGTCAGGACCAGGTAACGATGGAATCATCACTAGAAAACTCACATAGACATTTTGTCAAAATTTAACGTGCGTGTATGGATGTAGACTTACAGCCAGAGAAACAACACGAATAGAAACAAGGAAGAGAAATGATCATTGCCAAACCCCGAGTAATCTGAGGCAATTTTGATCGAGTAGTGCATTCTGTTTGGTCGAAAGGGTGGTTGTTGATATTGGTTGCCCTAGTCAAGGGAGCCTTGTCTTTCTGTATTAGGGGAGAGGGAGAGAGTTTTTGGAGAAGGTGTTCACTTGAACTTGCAGCATCTTTTCGTGGTGGAATGCATCCTCTCTTGTTTCCTAAAATTGAGATATCAAAAGACGTTTTCGGTCAACGAAATCTGGCAATTTTCTTCGATCAGGAATCATATTGTTGTTATTATTGAGTTTTCCATTGAAACAAAAAATCATAATCTTATTATTTTCAGTTGAAAAATGTTTTCCATATGTCGATTAATTTTCCATTATCCAAACAAGAAAGTCGAAAAATAAATTCTCGAAAACTATTTTCTTCAAATCAACAGATCCTAATGAGAATATTTTGCATGCCTTAGTTGTCTTTACTATGAATAAGTTTATTCAATTTGTGTATTGAAGGAGAAATTTTAAACGAATGTAGAATACTTACTAAGCTAACACTCATTTTCGAAAATGATATCATTAAATTTAACGGTTTAAATTCAGTTTAATGCATGTATTACATTTATAGAATAATTTCTCATGTTTCCTAGAGCAATTATGACTTGGAAATCCATATGGAACAGATGTTTGTACTATTGTGATGTAGATTGGTATTGATGTTATCTTGTGGACATGTTAGTTGAAATATTCACACTATTTTTCTTAGGAATGGTACTTCTACACACCTCATCAAATATTCATGTTACTCTGGCCCAATTGGGGTAGGTAAAATCCACAATCAATAGGATTTGCATTGGAGATTGTAATGACCTGATCTTGCGAGGGATGGGAGTGCGGCTCCATCTCGAGGATGGTGAAAGGGTCAAGAATAAACCGAGTTCACATTGTCTGGAGATGGTAAGGTGATGTGCCATATAAAGTGTGATAACAATCTTAACTCACAATGAGGCCTTTTTGGGCGAAGCCCAAAGAACAAAACGTGAAGACATGAGATGGATGGGTCCTATGACCCAAAGCAAATAATATTATTTTGAGTGGGGCCAAAGATCGGCCCTTAAAGAGATGGAGTGACATTTATTGAGAGAGGACATGGAAGGATATGGTCAGCCTTGCCTCGTGAAACCATCCGGGCCTTACCCACGATCCTATGTTTGAATATTGGAGATGTCTAGCATTAATCTAGCTAGATTTCTAGCATTAATCTAGTCTCTTTACCTAAGTTCTATTGCTTTGGTAATATGAAGGGCTTTTTTTCTTCCATCTTCCACATAAATTCCAATATTAACGTGAATACTTGCATTAAATTCCTCCTTTTCTTGTTTGCTTTAACAAAAAAAATAATCTAAGAATTACAAATTCATATTTTTTTTTTCCAGTAAGTAAAATGATTCGCCCAGCTTGCAATTTGTTCCCCAGAGATTATCAAATAAATTAAATTATATATGCTGAATAATCTACTCAAATATTTAAATTTGATACGGAAATTCGCATACCCGCCGGAGTCGGGAATGAGGTATATAAATATGCCCCGTGCAGGATATAAGGCTGGGACAGGGAATCACTAATAATAATAGGACGGTAAAAGAGGATGCCTCGCCCGTACTCATAAATAATCAGCCTTACATATGTCTTTGTGCCTAGTTTACAACTTATAAAAAGAGTGTGCTCAACAAAAATTCATTTCCGGTATTAAACCAATTTTTGTGGAGTCTTACTTGTTCTAGGATTGGTTCATTTGCAATTGCATAGAGAATATGAAATGAAGGTGGGCGACATCTTTTCTTCTCAGTATATAAAGAAGTTCTAGAGCGGCTATAGAATCCGGCCATGACTCATCTTTTCTTTTGTGCAAGGTCAATGTAAATTGTAATCTCACATCGCTAAAGTACGTGATCATAATGTGCATTATACATATGTTATCTCCTTCCACCTAATACAAAAAAATAGTTCCTTAAACAAAATGAGGAACCTATTAAATTAAATGCATAATTAGACGTTAAAGATTTTCCAATCTTCCTTATAAGTAAATCTATAATTTTTCCATGCCTTAGAATAAGTGACATTCCAAAAAATGGGTGTTGCATTTCTTGTCTTATTGGACGAGATGATGATATAATGTCAACCTACTGTGTTCTTCGCTATTGCCTTCTTCTTTTGTTTGACTCTTTGGTGTGTCGAGGCTCAAATGGGTAATGCTTTGAATTGATTGGGCTCTGTCACTGCTACACAGCCTTGCCTCTTCCCTGCCCTCCTTCGCCCTCCAATCTTCTTTGTACCTCTTCTTGTGTCAATTTAGTCTCAGTCCAAAACCAGGCATGTCTCCCCTGCCTAACGAGGAGACCGCAGAAGCAGCTAACTCGATCAAATCGAGGGTTCAATATACTGATTTAGTACCAGCCGGTGTTGAAGTGTTGGTCGTCGACGGAGATTCCGCGACTCTAGCCATTATTTCGAGGATGCTTCTTATGTTTGGATACAAAGGTTCTTGTTGGAAGATGGAGATGTGCTTGTCCTTCTTTCTCTTTCTCTTGTTTCAGTACTGCAATATGGCATGTTCTTAATGGCATGTGCTTCATGAGAATGAAAAATCTAGTCAGTTTATTTTTGTGTTCTTTTTCGCTTTCCTTGGCGAAGAGTTTTCTTTCTTCCCCATTTTGATCGACTGGTTCGCTTCCAGTTTTGACTGCCAACAGCACTGGCGACGCATTATCCATCATCCAAGAAAGGCAGGACAACCTTGACCTCATCCTAACCGAAATTCACCTGCCCGACGCAGACAAGTTTGAGGTCTTGGATAAACTAGGAAGAGCGACCAATTTGCCAGTTATTAGTAAGTGTACTTTCTACCCACTAAAATTGCCAGTTTCATCGATGTGTAAAGATTGTTTCATGTCACTCTTGTGTTTGTTCTGGTGTAGTTATGACAGCCGATAATAGCGAGGGCACAATGTTAGGTGCGCTTCTAAATGGGGCTTCGCTTTATCTTCTGAAACCGATCAGCAAGATCGACATCAGAGACCTTTGGCAATTTTCTTTCATGAGGAAAAGAGATCAAATGGCACAAGTCACAGAGGACAGTACCCATCAAGACTCACCAGAGGAGGAGGGCAAAGATGAACCGGAGAGCCAGCGGCCTGCGAAGCAAGGTGAAGCACGGCGGAGAAAACAGGAATGCGAAGAAGTGGACGGAGACAAAGAGGATGACGGCACCAACTTGCAGCCCCACAAGAAGACGAGGTTAACATGGACTAATGAGCTAGAAGATAAATTCTTACGAGCAATCCGACTTTTAGGCGTCGACAGTAAGGACTAAAGAGTTCGCTGGATCTACCATCTAATTTAATGTCCCCTATCTTTCAAATCCAGACACAATGCTTTCTCTTGATTCAACAGCAACTAAGGATCTTTGATCCTATTTTCATTCGCAGGTGCTCAGCCAAAGAAAATTCTTCAGCTCATGAATGTCCCCAATCTTAAGAAAGCGAGCGTCGCAAGCCATTTACAGGTTACTATGTAGTTCAGATATTCGCGTCACTTTGACCTGATATATGAGGACTGTAATATTAGAAAACTGTTTTTAAGTCTCCAACTTTATAGCGTGCTCTTTTTGTGAGGATTAGTGAATTTGATCAAAATCATCTGAAGGTGGTGGATTATTTTTCCGCAGAAGTACCGCCTTGCCTTGAAACAAGACCAAGATACCATCCTGAAGACGCTGCATCCCGAATCACATCGCTTGTCATCCACAATGCATCTGCAAGGACTCCTTTCATTTTCAGAGTCGCACCTCCAAGCAATGGCGACGGCTAAAGACACCTATCCCCCGAGCTGTTTTCAGTCGAATCCCCATATTTCCCCGGTGATGGCGCATGATCGAGATCGGGAACCATGGAACTATAGCAACCAGACATCATATCCAATCGCCAACTCCTTACTCATGCCCAGCACCCAGCTATCTCGCAGCTCCTTTCTTACTGGAAGAGAAGTTGTCGGCACAGCAAACGTCCTGTCCATTGGGAAGGACTCTTGCTTGGTCACGGAAACTCAATCATCAGGGACAGGAGATCCACCAGCCCGGAAAGCGACGACGGTGGCAGCGCAGGCGCGGAAAGACTCGATGTTGGGCAGGGCGAAAGAAGATGGTCGCCTCTCTAACTGTGAGGAAGTGGGTGATATATGGAGATGATATCTGGGAGTGAGGTGACCCAATGCTGTGCTCCATAACTGGTTCTGTATGCTTACATCAAGATAGGTTATCTACAACAATAAAATTTTCCAATTTCATGAACAAAGTGAAGCGAGAAAACATGGCACTGCAAAGAGCAGTATTCATCATTCATTACAAGACAAAATAGATATGGAATTTGTATTGACTACATCTCCTGTTATAAAATATTTTTCATATTTGTATGGTTAAAGAGTGATGTTTATCATTTCTTTTTAATGAAAATGATCGTCAAAAATTAAAACTCAAATAATTAATTTACAGAACTTAAAGCGTCGATAAATTCTATTTGAGTCTTGACAATTTAAGCTAACTCGAAAATCAAAATCACGATCATTTCATGATTAGTCGAACTGAATTTTTCTAACATTTTTTTAAGTTTATTGGACACATTTGAATAAAAAGATTTCGCCTCACTTTTCTTTTCATACGACCCATTTTTTCACGGTGCCAACCAATTTTCAATTTTTTTTTTGCTTAGTCGGGAATACTTTTGAAATCTCATTTAAAGTTTATTAAAATATAGATTTCGCCACTATTGACAAATTTACTTTTTTTTTTTTATTACCAAAAACCCCAAACTGGTATACCCATGACAAATTTACCCCAAACTGGTATATTTGAAATTTACCCTCTATTAATTTTCGTTAAATTTTATTGTCAAATTATTAAGTTAAATAACAACCAATTTTCAATTTTTTTTTTTTTGTGGTATTAATCTTAGTCGGGAATAAATTAGTTTGGAAGAAAATTTTTTTTTATGGTCGATTTTATCATAGATATACCAGTTTGAGATTTTTCATTATTAAAAAAATAATTTAGAAATTCATTTAAAGTTTATTAAAATATAAGCGTGATGGCTAATTTCTCACCGTAGCAACGTTCCTTTTTGGAATGTCCTCTTGTCGTTTTCTTGGACTCGACCGAAAGAGGCTAAAGAGATATCCGCACGAATTTAACACACGGCCACCAAAGGGCGTCTGTAATTTTTATATCGAGCACCGACCGGAGTCATTTTATCGAACACCTGAAGCGCAATGGCCGCGACGCCCCAAGCCGTTCCGCACGTTCTTCCTCTTCAACCATTCCCGCCATATCCTCTGCCGACTTCGTCGCCCAGTAGGACCGGAGCCAGGCATCGAAGAGGAGAGTCGTTCATAGCTTGCTCCAAGGGACTTGGCGGGAGCCACGACGATTACCACGCGACGCTCAGGGCTCTCAACTCCAAAGGCCGCACCCCGAGGAAATCCCTCGGCCAGGTACGACGCGTTCGAATCCTCCGGGTCCCTAAAGTAGCTTTCACCGCCTGGTGGGACGCGCTGTCTAGGCCTCCATTTCGAAGCGGGAGTAAAATTTCGTTGAGGAAGATTAGGCGGGTGGTGTTTTGGAAGCTGAGCGATTCATTCGAATCATAGAATTTCGAACCATTCTTCTAGATGGGTTCTGTTTGTAACATCATTCGGCAAATGGGTTTATGATGGTGAAATCTGTAGTTGTCTCGGTAATGGAGTTGGAGTTATGACCAGTGGCTATTTCTGGTTTCTCTATTGTGTTGGACAGTTCATGATTGTGCGCGAGTGACGTCTAATTGTCGCCTTTGATTTACCTGGAAAAAATATGTATTTGTTGCCTCATGTTGCTTGTTGTTTTTTCAGCATTACATGTTAAACAATGACATCAATGAGCAGCTCGTGAATGCTGCCAGTGTCAAAGAAGGAGATGTGGTGCTGGAAATTGGTCCGGGAACTGGTTCTCTCACTAATGTTCTTATTCGTGCCGGTGCCACCGTTCTTGGAATTGAAAAGGTCATTGAACTGTGTAGTTAATGCTCTTACAGTAGTCATCCTAGTTCTACCTTGAATGAATTTTTCCTTTTGACTTATTGTAATAAAATCGTTGCCCATAGCTAATTTAAGTAGGCAAGTAAGTGCTTAATCTATGCTTCTTCTAGCGATCCCAGCAGACAACAAAATCACGTTCGTTGTGGCTCTGAGACTGGGTACCAGACATTGTGTTTCGGTTTCTTCCGAGCTTTTAACTGTTGTTTTGTGAGCTATGCACTCATCCATTGCCTGACTTTACTCAATCCATTGAATTGTTAAATACCTATCAGCAGTCTCTTCCATTTGATTTCAAGAATATCAACTGAGGTGGTTGTTTTGTTGCATTTTGTCAAGTAGATGTGGCTTTATTAACCTTTCTATGTTGCTGCTGCATATACTGAATCACCGATCAAAAAACAAGGTCGCACAGGAGCCCTTGCAAGTCTTGTTACAAGCATGATAAATATTCTTCCTACCCTACTTACAGTTATTGTGTACTCATGTTTTTGTCTTTGTTGTGGAATTTTAGGACCCATATATGGCTTCTATTGTGACTGAAAGATTTGCTGAGACAAACCGGCTAAAGGTAAGGTATTCTGTTCAGAGCGAGTTGACTCTTCTTCACACAGATTGATGCATGGGGCAATTACGTAGAAAAACATTTTATGCCTCAGCTCTTCCTATCTTCTGACTAGTCCCTTGATTTTTTCCATGTATTATGTGTAATCTCGATTGTATGCTTCTTGCTTATTTCTCGGTTTCATGATGCTAATGTTGTTTCTCAGCATTTTATCTGTTCTAAGTTACCTAAATTATCCTCGTGCAACTATGGTTCTGAGAAATCTTACATGCTCACTCTTCCCATTCACCTATCTGTATATAGATGTATAGAGAATGTACAGTAATATAATATTAATGCTACTTATGTGCATTTTCCTATAAGAATAAGTGGATCTTCTATGATATGAAGGAATTATGTCACTTGTTATTCTTGGCTGTTTTCTCTGTCTTTTTGTATATATCTGTGCTTAACTAGCCATAGGAGACTTAGGAGTAGATTATGACTTGAAATAACCCAATCCAAAACATGTAGGTCTTGCGAGAAGATTTTGTCAGATGTCACATTCATTCCCACATGTCATCATTTTTGGCTAGCATCGAGTCAGACATGAAACCAAGATACGCAAAAGTAAGTCTTCTGACCCTTATAGTCTGTGATGGTTGAATGTTGGACTCTCCTCTAAGCCTATATTTTCTGGTTTGGCTGATATGGCTTATGGTCTTAAAATTGGGTTAAAAAGCTTATTTTGAAATAAGCAGATCATTCACTGACTCCTCATGCTTAGGTTTATTGTGACAGACTTCCACTGAAGGGTGCTTTAGAGCCTTAGTGGAAGCACACGCCACATGTTAAATACCTAAAACACTTTGCAGTTTATATCAGAATTTCCTGAAGTTCTCGGTCTTGTTCCCATCCCATGGTAATACCTTTGTCATATTAGTCTCCTTTTTGCAGGTCGTCTCCAATATACCCTTTAACATAAGCACAGATGTTGTCAAGCAGATTCTTCCTATGGGTGACATTTTTTCTGAAGTTGTTCTCCTACTTCAGGTTATTGTGAAAAGAATTTTGCTTGTATAACTTGTGATGGTTCTGTAGTTGTGGCATTCAATTAAATTGCAGTAGATATCAGCTATAACTAGTATTGTTTGCTGTTATCTCTCTTATATATGTTATTATTTTCATTCACTTATATCAAGCAATTCCTTTGGTCACCTCATGATCAGTATGTGTCCTTCAACCTTAATCATGAGCATGCACAGTCTGATCACTTTTGTCATATCCTGTGTTAAAAGCAAAATATAAGTGAAAAGGATTATGAGGTTAAGATGCAGGGTACCCTTCTATTATTCTATGAGAATGATAAAAATCTAAGTTTAAACAATCGGCTGCTACGAACCTTAATGGTGCTCAAATTGCAATAGCAAATATTGAAAAAGCTTTCCAGAAGGTTAAAACTGTAATGCACATTGAAATGGTTCTATTTTATTGATCATTAAATTTACAGGTGATCTAATTTGTCATTGATGTCAAATTTTTATTTGCTATTTAGGAGGAGACAGCTGTCAGGCTGGTGGTTTCAGCTCTACGAACATCTGAATACCGACCCATTAATATTTTTGTCAATTTTTATTCAGGTATACTGTTTATCTGAGTGGGTTTCTTCTCTGTGGCTGCCTTGGCTTTCTTCCATCGTTCACTGATTAGGACTTATTTGGCACAGTATATCATGAGCAAACAAATTTTATAAAGCTTTAATATTGGTGATCCAATAAATATCAAGACCTCTCTTCATTTGGTTAGCATTGATCAAAATCAGTTAACAAGCATTTTGGCTAGCGCCTTTCTTTTCTAGGTTGTATTGAGTTCTTTCACCGCACATATAATTTTGTGGACACTTATGTTCTTTCTGTCCATGATGTTACATTTCAGTTCCTGAATACAAATTTAACGTTCCAAGGACAAACTTCTTTCCTCAGCCTAATGTGAGTACCATTCTCCATACAAAGGCAGATGTTACATTTCAATTCTTCATTTGTAACTTTTGCTCAAATGCACACCCCATTATAGGCTTGTGAATTACTATTACCTGTCTCCCAGCTAGAAGAGCTGTAGAGCATCATTTGCTCTTATATAAGATCTCGATTGGTTATATAAGAGAATAGATGCAAGAGCCAGTTTTGTGAGTTGTTTATTAGGTTTGAAATGTAGTCCGCCATCTATAGTTATGTTCTGAAGTTACCTCACCGTTAGAGCTCATCCATATCTCTTTGTTGATACACTTAACTTACATAAGGATTGGCTTGAGACCTGAGTAATGCTTGTGTTAATGTGGTTCTATCCAAAGTGGCGTCTAATTATTTGTTAGCAGGTTACTCAAATAAAAGCAGTTTAAATAGGCTCCCAAAAAGGAAGCTTCCTTGATTTGTATTATTCGAAATTAATGCAGGTGTAGGGCAGCCAACGTCACCCGTCAGCCATCATCCTGATTGATAATAATGCCTCTCTGTGTTATGTCCTATGCGTGGTAATTGAACTGGCCACTAATGTTTGGCTTGATTTGCCTACAGGTTGATGCAGCAGTTGTGATGTTTAGGTTGAAAAAAGCTGCTGACTACCCACCAGTTTCCTCCACTCGGAGTTTCTTCTCAATGGTAATTGCTATTGAGTAATTTAAGCAATAGCCTATGAATCATAATAAGTACATAGCATCAGTCTTGTGCATCTTCAGAGGAGCTTTGCGATGGCACATATTAATTATTTCAGTAGATTGATCCTTTCCTCCTCTATGGCCTTTCCATTTGTATGATGAGAAAAAATTGTGGTTCCTTTTTTTGTTTGTGATACTGTTATCTGCTATTTTGGCTAAACAATTCTAGTGGATGATGCAGGTGAACTCGGCATTCAATGGGAAGCGAAAGATGCTGCGGAAGTCTCTCCAGCATCTGTGCACAGCTGTTGAGATTGAAAAGGCTCTCGAAGAAGTTGGTCTTCCAGCAACAGTAAGTTTTATCCAAAAACATGAATGATTGCATATTCTCCCTCTCTTTGCAAATCAATCACTGGGAACTCTCTTTATCTTTTGCGAGTCCAGTCGAATTGTTGATTCTGCTTGTGAATGCTATTTGATATTCCATGCAGTCAAGACCAGGGGAGCTTACGCTGGATGACTTCGTGAAGTTGCATAACTTGATGGTGAAAGACTAGTACATCCAAGTATCTTCTCAGACAGGGCAGAGAGAAGTTGCTCGTTTCGTGATTGAGCCATGGAAATGGAAACTTTGGAAAGAGTCACTCGATACGCGATTGAGCCATGGAGATGGGAAACTTTAGAAAGATCTTAATCATATCCACGGGCATCATAGATGTTTTCAATTGAGAATTCATGATTAGGAGTGGCATCAGATAGACGAAGTAAATTCCCACAAGTGCACCGGTGCTGTGAGACTGTCCACGCCAGAGGTTGTCTGAATCATGAATTCATGATATAGGCCCATCAACCGTGTACATGCCTCGTGAATGAAATGTGTGTACAGTTGTCTTGTCTGTATAGAAAGGACAGTACTTTGAGATTTTCTGAAAAGAAATGGATCTTAGCAAAGAAGTGAGTTCGGAAAGTTGCTTCTTGTGCTTCTCCTTCTCGTGTTTTCAATTCTCACGGTTCCGCATACAACAACAATCATGCTAAACAACATATGGCAGACAAAGGCAGCAAACAGTTCCTAGAATTTGTTTCGAACTCTTAAAATTTCCGGTGATGCCGAGTTTGGTGGCACGCGCTCGTAAGAAACAGATGGGGAATCGAGGTGATTAAATGAAGATTATGGATTAGATTAGTGTTTGGAAGGACGGTCGCCATGGTTGGACTAGCAGTCTTACATTTCTTCTTCACATAATCGGACTGTTTTCCAGGAACATTTTACAATCACAAAATGCAAACCCACACAACTTCACAACATCAGAAGATAATGAAAATCCAGTATCAAAACTGGCAAGAAACTGCAGTAAAATCTCTGTTTCTCCATTTTTCAAATGATACACCTGTAAGTGATGGATTCACAAAAAACCACATGAACCCACAGCTCTCAAGTCGTGCATTATTGATGTTAAATCTGCTTCCCTATCCAGCATCATCATCATCATCCCCCCTAGAATCAACAATAACAAATCACAACCAAAAAAATCTCAAAGTTTCCATTTTTACCACAAAAGCTCACTCCTCCAGCTCGTTTAGCCACATCAGCTTCGACAAGAGGCCAATCAAGAAGGAAAAGATCTTCTTTTTCCCTCAATCATCGACCCCTGTTTTGCAGCAACTTCATCAGCCGGTTCACTCTCTCTCTCTCTCTCACCCATGAAACTGGTACACGAGATCCAAAGCCCTCAACCTCGTGCCGTGGGGATCGTACCCGGGGACCCCATCAACCCCGCCGCCCCGCCCCTCCTCGGCGGCCGCGGCGGAGGACGGGGAGAGCGGCCGCTTGGGCCTCTTGTTCTTGATGAAGCAGTTCCTCATCCGCTCCTCCACCCGGTCGACGGTGGCCTTGGAATTCTCCTCGGCCTCGCCGCCTTCGTCGTCCCCGACTTGCATTGGCTCGGGGGCGCCGGTGGCGGAGGAGAAGGAGTTCTCGGCGGCTGAGGCGGGGGCAGCGGGAGAGGGGTTGGGAGGCGGGAGGAGGAGGTGGTGGTGGGCGGAGGAGGAGAGGAAGGAGGAGAGGAGGAGGTGGGACTGGTGGAGGGAGGAGTGGATGTGGAGGAGGTGGGTGGGGTCGGCGGTGGAGGCGAGCTGCTTGGCCATGAAGGTGGCTTGTTCTAGGGATTGTACCAGCTCCGCCAGTGACACTGACGCCGCCGCCGCCGCCGCCGCTGCGTCGTCTGCTTCGACCATGTTCGTGTTGTTGTCCATCCTCTGTCTCTGATGCTCTGCTGCTGTGTTTGGTCTTCGGTTTTTTTTTTTGTGTTGGAAGCTGCGACTTTTGAGAATTCTGAGGTTGACGACAGCCGCGTGCGGTTGGGCTTTTTATTTGGTCCCTCGAATGTCTAAAACATCCCTCACTCAATTGTGATATCTTCCCCTTTTTTCACTAATTCAAATATGAATCTTGTTTTCGACTGAAAATAAATAGAATTTTTGTTAATGAATACTTTATAAATATATAAATACCCAATTAAACGATTGTAATTTTGAATGCATCATCTCTCTTGTGTTATGTATAAAAACCGTATTATAAGTGGAAATATTTCTTGTCAAATGAATAAGTATCCTGAAAATACACATTAATAAGATTCTGTTAAACTGATGGCTTCTTTGATCATTGAGGAACCTACTTCTCGAACACGAGGAGAGGATTGAGGGGTTATGCAATCAATAAAAGCATATCATTTGTACTATTTGAGAACTTGACAAAATGGAAATATCATCTATCTCATCTTATATTAGTGAGTTAGACGGGTGTATAATTGGCCCAACATTAACAAGAACAACCACCGAGTCTTAATCATCAAGCTCGGTCAATTATATAAATCCCTATTAGGTCGTGACGCTTTATCTTTTATGTAATCCTCTACTAGCTCTAAATATTCTGATTCTTTTAGTCTTCTTTCACGTCCTTTTAGGCCTTCTCCTAGCCATTTTGACTAATCGCGGATGGCGAAGACAAAAACCATTCTTCTAGAAAGTTCCCCTTGTACAAAAGATCTTAACAGCGCAAGAGTCACTAGTCAGCAATCAAAAGCATCCTACCAATTAACTAAAAAATCCAGGGTTCATATGGTAGAAGCAAATAAATTTCGCTAGATCCTTAAAAAAAACTAAAACAATCCGATGAAATGAATGCATTCTGAGTGAAATTTACGCAAAAACAATGTCAACTGATACAAGACCTCTCTTAGAATTATCGTGATAGACATAATCAATCACATTATACTTCAGAAAACACAAAAAAGAGTGGCCACTAAAGAGATATCCAGCAGCAATGCAGCTCTTCAACAGCGACACATCCATCATTCATCGCGGTCATGGATGACAGATTCCAATACAAAGTAGAAACTCAAAACCACAAGCTCAAACTTGTCACTCATCAGATGAATCATAGGCCCGCCACATCAATACCGACAGCACAACCGGATCACGAGTCGGAAGAACACTCCAGTGCCGTCTGCACAGGAACGTGGATGTCCTTGTACAAACACACATAGGGTGCGTCGCAGCCGATGTAAGGCCCCGTCCACCTTGCATTGTCGATGTAGCTTGCATCCCAAACTGATGAATATAGGAACATGGGCTTATCCGGGAAATCCTCCCCCTCCTTTCTCTCGACTCTCCTCACCAACTTACCGTCGATAACCCACTCGATGTACTCTTTATCCCACTTGATCACGTATTCGTGGAACCCATCAGAGCAGTCGAATCCCAGATCATGTATCTGCTCCCTGTTGCCAGTACCTATGTCATGGATCTCAGATTGCGTCAACAATTCTGACTTGACTGACTTCAGATAAATGATGAACTTTAGAGGCAGATACAGGAAGAGTAGACACTCTCAGTGCAGATCAATAGTCAGTAGACATAAGCATGACCTCTAAATATGCACAAGCATTTACTAATCTAGCTGTGGTGCACACCCATATTAACCACATGAATAATATACATTCGTTCCCGTATTACAGCAGTGCCTAAATAATCTGCAAATCATGCTTATGTCTCAAGTTTGGCCGTATGAGATGGCCCAAAAATCTAACTCCGTTAAGCACGGATCCGACTTTGCAAGTCACATACCTATTCAGTCTAATCAAGATGAAACTTCCCTGAAACATAGTATAGATGGCTTTACAAATCTTTTAGCAAAATCTGTTGGGGGTCGATTGGATCCTTTTCAACATCTAAATGGATGCTTCTTCCCCATATTTTTCGAACGCAAGCTCAATTTTCAGCGCACTTTCAACTTTTTTAGCCCAAAAAGCATGTCTGATTGCTTTGGCCATCACCATGAATTGAACAAATTAATCTAAGAAAGGACAGTCATGCTCAAATCAAATGTGAACTTTCTCTACATATGTCCCCCTGAATGAGCAAGTAAACGATCCCATCGCTAATCCTACCAACACAACCAGAAAACACGGGAAATCAAGAAATGCAAAACCGACATTGAACCGTCACTAATGACAGTCCCACATTTCAGAAATCACCCAAGTAAAGCAGCTAAAACTTAAGACAAGACAAAAGCAAAGGAAAGCTAAAAAGTCTCTGCTTTAACCGTCTCGAACCTGTGGTGTAATAGTTGGTCTGGACAATGGTCTTGTCCTTGCCGAGGAACTCGAAGTCGATCTCGTCCTGCGACTTGTCGCCTTCGAGGGACGAGAGGTAGAGGTTGAAGTTGAGGCCGCTGGTGTTGCCCCCGGGGCACTGGATGAGGGCGCTGAACGTGCCGTACCGGAAGCGAGACGTGGTGCGCCACCGGGCGCCCCCGCGGTGGTCGAAGGTGAGGGCGATGGAGTTGGCGGCGGGGCAGTGGTTGCAGGCCTCCGGGGTGTAGTCGACGGCGATCTGCTTCAGGGGCTGCGTCTCGTGGTGGAGCGACGGATCCGCCATCGGAGGAGCAGGAGGAGGAGGCCGGCTCTTCCGCCGTCGTTTTGCGGCGGAGGAGGGAAAGGACTGGAAATGGCGGTCGCGATCTGCCGCCGCTGCTCGGAGGTGATGAAGATTGGGGAGTTAAATGATTGGTTGACTCGGAGGTACGTAGGGACGAGATTCGTATGACAAGACCGCCACTAATGCCAGGGTGGTACTTTAAGAAAACACGATAAATGAAATACATAAAAAAAAAAAAAAAAAAAGGAAATGGAGAAAAAGATTTTTAAAAATTACTTTACATTCAATGTAGAAAGAATGGTTTAAACACTTTTATTACAAGGCAACAAATGTAGGATTTCTATTAATTACATCTCCAATATGAATCATCTTCACTTGCAACCGTGAAAGAAAAAATATTCATCATTTTTGTTTAATGAATATGATTGTCAATATTGAAACTCGAATACTAATTTATACAACTTAATGCGTTCGCAATTTGACCAAAAAAATCTTCATAAGTTTTGCTCTAGTTATGACAATCCAAGTTAACTCGAAAATCAAGATCATAGTTATTTTTGTGACTAAGCAAAACTGAAATTTTATTAAAAAAATTGAAGTATATTGAATTTGTTTAATTAAGAAAAAAATTTAGCTCATTGCATATTTTTTTTCTTTTCGCACAACCCCATTTTTTTACAATGATAGCCAATTTTCGAAAATTTTCACTTATTCGGGAATACGTTGGTATCTTGTTGGATTAAATTAAAATACACCCTTGGTTACTAATTTGATTTTCATTATATCTCTAATTAGGGGAAATATTTTCATGAGTATGCTATAAAAGAACAGAGTTTTACATTTAATTTAGTCATTCAACGTGTTGAAATTTTTTGCAAGCATCAAGCATATTTCCTTCTTATTGATTTCCCCTTGTAAAAAAGAGATATTGTTCAACATGTGAGAATTTTTTTGTCAAGACTCTTTCCAAATTGCCCATTATTCACAAAAATAATGGTGTCGTTATCATAACAACATCCTGATTAATTTTATATATACAAATCTTCGGTTCGAGTCTTCACGGGTTTTCTCACAATGTTTTTCCTCAAATGAACCAAAAAAAATGGTCTCAAGCCCTTCTAAACTGAAGCGAGCGGCCCTCAGGCCAAGCCTACATCCCTATCGGCTGTCAGGCCCATGATCGACTCTCATTGATATCCATGCTGCAGCACTGTGATGAACTGATTAGATGGCCACAGAAGAATATATGCATCTTTTGAGTTTAAGGGCTTAAGACACATTTTTAGGTTCATAACCGTGTAACTCTACCATAGTTTAAGTTTTTTTTTTTTTTTTGTAACTGAGGACTCCACCACGGCTCCCGTGCCTGAACGACATCGAAGGACCGGGCTCCTATACCTCGGAGGAGACTAACAGAATACCCCACCACCATAGCCCCCCACTTAAGACGTTAGCACCTAGAGATTCGAACTTGCGACCTCGATGATGAGGAGCAAGCCCCGAACCATCACAAATGCCCACCGGTGGGTTACCATCTTTTAAGTTAATTTTCGAAAACCTTTAAAAAGGACATTTTTTTCTGATTTTCTCACTATTATTTTCCCTTTCTTTTCGAAATTGAAAAAGAAAAAGATGCTGGATTAGCTTTGTGCAAATTCGAATGAAAATATACAAATAACCCTAAATATAGATAGTCGTATGGTTTTACATTTGAAGCATCGTATATTATACAAAAGTCAAATGTCGAAGATGGGCGGGAAGCTAAAGACAACAGTTAAAAGACAAAGGTCATCTCAAAAGCTCACTAATAGCTATTTCGCTATCCGATACAAACGGACTTAGAAAATAGAAAATCAATTATAATTTCTGTAACTAATGACTTTGCTGATATAATGACAACATTGACAAAAAAGAAATGAATGGCTGAAATGCATAGACATTTCCATTCATCGACTTATTTTTTGAGTCAGTCATAAATTGAAAAGATAAGATGATAAGATGTAGGCTAGAATTGCACGTGAATGACTAAATTGCCCAAGCCCAAGAAGACTAAGATGGTCCGAGATAACCCACTGAGAAGTTGTAGTCTTTTTCAGGACAGAAGTTGTAGAACAAGTTCTAGTTTCGCGACTAAACTAAACCTGTAAGAAGATGTGATCAAGTGAGAGTAGGACTATATCTAGGGAGACAAAGGTGTCTAGGACTATATCTAGGGAGACAAAGGTGTCTCCGACGAGTATTTGCAGACTATATCTAGGGAGACAAAATTGTCTCCGCCGAGTACTGATCATACGAGACGAATATTCCTAACTCGAAAATATTGACTTACATATATAGTCAATAATATTGTTGGACGTGTCTTAAAAGTATATAAACAATATGAAAAAAAAATCCTCCAGTTTCGATATTCAAATGGCAGGAAATATATATAATGTACCAATGCCTGTGGCATATCAAAATTAACAAACTACGTGTGTTTTACAATTTAATATTTCACTTACAAATATATGGTGTATCGAGCATGCTTTTTCTGATAGGTTTCGTTTGTTTTTTTTTTTTTTTTTTTTTTTTTTTTGGTCGAAAGATAATAATTTCATTACTAACCCGTTAAAGGGGCACCAAAAGTAGGCATGTCTAAACATAAGATTAAACATAGAGAGTGAGGAGGATTAACCATCCAATTGCTAGGAAGTGAGTTGGCTCGATGGGCTTTGGCAACCCAATCCGCGGCTTTGTTGGTGTCTCGTGGCTCATAGATGATGGATACTCCATTAAGTTGGGCCAAAATTTCTCTCGCAATCTGCTACAATGGGCCGGCCCGGCCATGGTGGTTCTTCTAGGCCTAATAGGCTATTTGTAAGTGATAGGTTATCTGATGATATGAGCATGTGTAGATCAGTTGCTTGGAATTGCACGTTCTCCCCTGTTCGTGCGAGGCGCCTGTTCCTCACCCAAAGTACCGCTTCTCTTAAGGCTAGGGCTTCGGCGACCCACACGGACGGAGCAAAAATCGGCTTCGCGAATCCATGGGTGAGGGTTCCAAAGATTGTTTCGCAGACTCAAAGAATCGATCCACCTTTGACGCCTCACACCAGAGCAATCGACGTTGATTTTCATCTCCTTTGCAGCAGTGGGTTCCATTTCAGCTCTGGTCGGTGGGCTTCCAGTAACTTTTCTCCATTTTTCGTCCCCGGCATGTTCCACTTCAGGAAGAGATCTGCTGTGAGGCTCGTTTCGGTTTTGATTGCAGATGGGTTTGGTTTTCGTCCTTGGAAGACCACGCTGTTTCGACACTTCCAGATCTGCCATAGCGTTCCGGCGAACATGGCTTTTGAGTGTTGATCAGCTCGTGAGGTAAGATTTTCAAAGATCCACTTTTCTATGCGAGTGATTCGCTCTGGGGATGTATCGGCATGGAGATGAGGATCTGACCATATATTTTTGGTCCAGGCACAGAGAGTGAAGAGGTGCTCTGCTGATTCCGGGGCGTGTCTACATATATGGCAGGTAGGGTCGTGTAGCATTTTCCTTTTATGCAGATTTTCCTTCGTAGGAAGTGTATTGCTGCAAAGATTCCATAGGAAGAAATGGATTTTGGGAAATGTCTGAATTTTCTAGATTTCATTCCAAAGCGACTTGGGGGTTTGGTAGGATGAGGACGGGGTATTTGTAGTGGGGATTTCAACCTTGTTATGTATTATGTTATAGCCACTTTTCACAGTATAGGAGCCCGATCTATTTGCTGTCCATACTAGCTTGTCTGGATAGGGCCTTAGGCCGATAGGAATGGCTAAAATCTCTTTAGCTACACCTTCCTCGAATAGGTTGTTCGCTCGTTGAATATCCCAGTCATGTGCCTCATGATCAATCAAATCAGCCACCACCCTTGGTTCATTCCGATTTGCAGGGCCAAAGAGCTTTCCTGACGGTAGCCAAGTATCCTGCCGAATTCTTATGTTCTGTCCATCCCCCACTGCCCCTCTAGAATTAGGTTCAATCATTTCTCTTCCCATCAATAGGCTTTGCCACCCCCACGAAGGCCGAAAACCTTTGTTTGCTGACCAGAAATCGCCTCTAGGGAAGTAAATGCTTTTGAGAACTTTGCACCATAAAGCATCCGGTGTTTGAACAAATCTCCAAGCTTGCTTCCCAAAGATTGCTTTATTAAAATCCATTAAATCTTTAAAACCGAGGCCCCCACAGTCTTTTCTTCTTTTCAAATCTTCCCACTTTTTCCAGTGTATACCTCTTCTAGCTACATTATGTTTCCACCAAAAAGAGGCTATTCGCTGCTCAATAGACCGACAGATGGATGCTGGAATTTTGAATATAGACATAGCATATTGAGGTAGGGCTTGAATAACTGTCTTGATAAGAACGTCCTTCCCCGCTTTTGAGATCAATCTCTCTTTCCATCCTTCGAGTTTCCGTTCAACTTTAGTTAGGATCCATGCAAACATTTGCTTTTTGGTCTGACCCCAATCGGATGGAATACCCAAGTATTTACCTGTTTTTTCTATAATTGGAACTCTATATTCAGCAGCTAGGTTCTGTTTTAGGCTCGTGGGCAATCTCTTCCCCGTGAAATGCCCCGATTTGTTTAGATTTATTGCTTGT
Organism: Eucalyptus tenuipes; assembly: GCA_014182365.1. NCBI lineage: Eukaryota > Viridiplantae > Streptophyta > Magnoliopsida > Myrtales > Myrtaceae > Eucalyptus > Eucalyptus tenuipes. The sequence continues at coordinate 24,552,941 of CM024540.1, read as the reverse complement.
CCCGACACATAGCAAGATCGGTTCAAAGACATTAGCCACATTCGAGCTTCTCCTATCGTTCCATTTAGGAAAAAATTGCATCATCAGCAAAAAGAAGATGTGAGAGAGTTGGGCATGTGGGATTTAGGCGTATACCCCTGATGCTTCCATCTGAGATTGCTTTGCCCATAAGGGTGGATAGGACGTTGGCCATGATAATAAATAGGTAGGGGGAAAGAGGATCACCTTGTCGAATTCCTCCGGTGGGCCTAAAGACAGCTGAGGGTTCTCCATTAATAAGGATACTAAAAGACACCGATGAGATGCAAAAGCTTTATCCAGCTAACCCACTTGACATTAAACCCCAATTTCAGCATATAATCACACAAAAAATCCCATTCGACCCTATCATAAGCCTTCTGCATGTCTAGTTTTAGGATGGCCTGAAAATTACGCCTTCTCCTTCTCACCCTAAGTTGATGAATCACCTCTTGGACTATGAAAATGTTGTCCTGTATCTGGCGATCTTTTAAGAAAGCACTTTGCTCCACTGAAATGAGGTCTGGAAGCCATGGTTTCAGTCTATTGGCCAACACCTTTGCTATAATCTTGTAATTAAAGTTACACAGGCTTATAGGCCTAAATTGGGTGATCTCTTCTGGATTTGTGACTTTAGGGATGAGAGTAATATGCGTTCTATTAAGCACAGGATCAAAAGTACCTTGTTCAAAAAAAGAATGAACCATGCTGAATATATCTTCATGTATAATAGGCCAGTGATTTTGATAAAATACTCCATTGAGTCCATCTGGGCCCGGTGCTTTTGTAGCCCCTAGCTGGAAGACCGCTACTTTAACTTCCTCTCGTGTAACTGGTTTGATCAGGTCAGCATTCATATCCTCATTCACCATCGCTGGACATTGATCTAAAACCGGTTGATAGTTCCTTTCTCCCACCGAACTAAAAAGGGATTGATAGAAATTGCAGATATGGTGTTTAAGGGTAGAGGGGTCCCTGCACCAGGTCTGGTCATTGAGTCGTAGCATGGAAATTTTGTTTCGTTGTCTTCTTTGCACTGTTGTAGCATGAAAGAACTTGGAATTTTGGTCTCCCCATTTTAACCATTGAATTCTCGACCTCATACACCAGTACATCTCTTCTTGTCGCCATAATTCTTCAATTTTTCCTTTAATGTTGCTGATTTCCTCTCTGTTTTGCTCCCTTTCAGTGCTGTTCGTCAATGCTTGGAGCCTGCATCTGAGTGGAGAAATCTGTTTTTGAGCATTTGGGAAGATCCTCCTGCTCCATTTGCTTAATTCAGCAGCTACCCGCCTTGTTTTACCTACCATAGTGAGTGAATCTGTTTGATTTTCATTCCAAGCTTGCTTGACCACCTTCTCACATTCTGGATGTTCTAGCCAATATGTCTCGAAGCGGAAAAGTTTCTTTCTTCTCAACTCTGTTGGATTTAAAGATAATAGAATAGGGCTGTGGTCGGACCCGATTGCCGGGAAAGCAAAAGCCTCCGCATTAGGGTAAAGAACTCTCCATTCCGTGTTACATATTGCTCTATCCAATCTCTTTTTTACTAATTCATTACCTTCCCTGTTATTTGACCAGGTAAAGGCGCAACCCTTACTCTCAATGTCCATAAGTGAGCAAGCGTCTAAGAAACCCCGGAAAGCTGCAATTCTATAGCGGTCTGCCTCTCGCCTCCCGACCTTCTCCCAATTGTAAAGCACTTCATTAAAGTCACCTATGCACAACCATGGAAATGTATTGTTGCAGTTGCTGTCTTGCAAAGAGTTCCATAGCCTTACTCTCTCTTGGAAATTGGTTGATGCATGTAGAAAGGATATCCACATTGAATAGCCACTGTGTAAGTCTTGACATTTGACATGAATGACCTCGTTTGAGCTGCTGTCCACTTCCACTTTCACTTCCTCATCCCACAATAGAGTTAGGCCTCCCGCTATACCAACGGGCTCGATAATCAGAGAATGTGGGAGTTGAATCCTTCTCTGCACTCTATCAATAACATATGACTTATTCTTGGTTTCCATGAGGAAAACCATGTTGGGCCTTTCCTGAGCCACTAGGGCTCTTAGGTGCTGAACTGTCAAGGGTGTACCCAGCCCCTGACAGTTCCAGCTTAGTAGTTTCATCTTTGTGTTGGTGGCTTATTAGGGCCAGCCACCAAAGCCCATGCATTAGCCCCTTCCCATGACTGAATTGGGGCATCCAATAGTTGTTCTTCATCCATTAAGAGATCCGGTGAGGTCTTCTTCTCATAAGGGCAGACTCGCTTCTGTTTTTTGACCACTGGAGCTTTGTATATAGCCTTCCCTTTCTTTGCCTTCATTTGTTCCTCATCAGTTCCTGTAGAAGAGAGAAGTAACAGGTTGTCTTGCTGTGGTCTTTTACTGCTGTTTGGTGATGTTTGGTCTTTCTTTGGGGTCTCAATTTGGTTCTCCTTCACGCAGGATGTCCAAGGACTATTGCTAAATCATTCGTTTCTGTTGGCTCTGTTCTCAGGGATTCATTTGTAGCCATAATGGGAGTTTCCACAACCTCCTCATCCATGGCAGTGAGTTCTATTTTCCCATAAAAGGTCTTCCAGTAGGGGCTGACATCTCGGATTTCTGCCTTCAACCACGACCCATAGCGCCCTGGCTGACCTTGAGCTAAGCCGGTTTCCTCATAAGGTATTTCTGAGCAAAAGTTAGCATAATGTCCAATGCGCCCACAAGAAAAACAGAAGTGTGGGAGCCTTTCATACTTAAATTCTATCCACCATTTTTTATCCCCTACAGCGATAACGGTACCTGTTTTGAGTGGATTTGACAGATTCAGCAACACCTTTGCCTTACCAGTTTTCCGGGAATTATTGTTTTTTGCTTCTATTTTGATCTCTTCAACTTGCCCCAATTTAGAGACTAGTCGCCGGATGGATTCTTCAGTTACCCTGGCGCGAGGGAGGCCTACAATGTGCACCCAAAAGGCATAGTGCGAGAAGTCATAGCAATGCTCAGGTACATTCGGATCTCCTTCCTTTAGGACAAGCAGATTACTTGCGAAAGACCACGGCCCCGATTCTAAGACCCTTTTTTTCTCTTCAATGGAGCTAAATAAGAAGGAGAAAAAACCTGTTTCAATCTGCTCACATTTAACTGAGTCAGTTTTCCAAGCTCTTCTCATAGTGGTGAGGAAAGCTTGGAAATTAATATTTGGTTTGGAATAAAGCTTGCCATAGAGAGTTAATTCACTTTCTTGCCGTGCTTGCTCTGGGATATCTGCCCCTAGATCTGTTATATCCTCTTCAGACCATAAGTCGCCCATTCTTTGACACAGGGCAACCATTCTTAGGTAGTTATCCTCCCCCCCTGCCATTGCCTACCAGGTGTGCTGAGCTTAGTGAGTGTTGCAGGGTGTGAATTCTGGAATGAAGGGAGCTCGATGGCTGGTTTGTGTCTGCATTGGGAGTGTGTGGGTTTATAAATTCCGAGAATGTAGGTAGAAGGAGGCCTGTAGATGATTTTCTGGTGTTGGGGTTCTCTGGGTCTAAGTAGGGTTTGCGATGGTTGTGTATTGCAGGGATTCTCTTCAAATGGACATGATGCACAGAAAAGACTGCAAGCTTGCAGGATTACGCACCTTACCAACTGCTATTAATCAAAGAGGAGCAGCGTATTTCACCTGGAAGCTTTGATAAAGAAGGGTTCTCTGTAACCACAAGGGGATCTTCCATGGGTCTCCTCGGAAATCGAAGAAAGGGCAGTCGAAGCTCCAATCCAGGCTCTGTGGATGGATGCAGAAAAGGTTGAGGATGTGGGAGGGTTAATCGGGTGGAAACAGTCCAGAAGCAGCCATGGGAGAGGATTTTAGGGTTCAAGCGAGTGGGTTTTTGGGGAAAGAGGGGTAGCTATCACGCAAGGGATAGAGAGGAAAACTCAACGGAGGCTTATGGGGAATTCGAGTGAACATTATATAGGTTTCGTTTGTTCACAGGGTGATAAATGAGCTAAGATAATTCTCTAGTGATCCCACTTTTTCAAAAGCAAACATCTACCTCTAACTGTGTTTAGCTAAGCATTTATTACATAAGATCTTTCTTTTACGACAAAATCGCTCACATTAGATAGGTAAATTCAAAACCCGATGAAATGCTCCCACTAACCTTATAAGCCAGATATAAATCAAGCAAAAACTCGGATAGTTTCAAATATGAAATTTAGTGGAGCGGGGCATTGAACTGTTGCCGTACGTCTTATCCGCGCACAAACGAAGGTGTGCTACTTAATGATCTTATTTTGCAAGTAAATTATCAATAAAATCCCAAAAACTGGAAAAGGTCGGGCCACTTCCCAATACAAGCCCAAAACCCAACACACAAATTCCCTCACAAACTCTCAATTCCCAAGGACCAACAGCAGGTCCTACCCAACCCTACACAAAAAGTTTATCCGGGTTACCTCTATTTTCAAAAACACTCGAAGCCCAATGACCCATTCCACGGCGAGTACTCGGTCCCCATCAGAACCACACCAGATAGAGCAAATACAAGCAAAAGCAAACACCATATTCTCGATCTAGCTAGCAGTCCTCAGTGATCACTCATCAACAACCACCACGGAACTCTCCAGTAATTGCAAATAACCTGAGCATTTGCATGTATCATTTTCTTCCCATCACAGTTCATGGCTGAGCAACTCCAATGCTCCTTTCTTATTTAATTTTCCATGCTGAGTACCAAGGAATCTTACTTGATCCTTCCTAATCAGCTCTAGGAAAGACGAGGACACATGCAACCACCTGAACAGCGATAACATCATCAGATCTAGGAGAGGGCGAAGGCCATTCATCGCCATCAACAACTGCAGAGACCTAGGCATTCTTATTGAGCATTGATATTAGAATCCCAACTGATCCTAGAATAATATCTTTCCAGTTAAAAACTCCAATAGGATGCCAGTTATCTAACCAGAATAATTTATATTCGCCATCCCCCACAATTTATTTAAATGTAGATTCACCATTCCAACCAATCATAACTACTGCTGCTTTGCTTCCGCCTGCCAAATGCTGTTTCCTCTCAACAGACAACAATGCATCCAAGCCACCCATAATGATCTAGATTGAAGCGATACATTCCAAAGTTTCTTCAATATACAAGTAGAGTTGCTAGCCAAAGATTCTCAGTCCTAAGCCTCCTTCATATTTAGGCAAATAAACATGCTTCCAAACAACCTTATCTCCATGACTGTTATTTAGTGAACCTTTCTGAAGGAAAGCAGAAAACTTGCCTTCAATGGCTTTTATGATCTTCTTAAGAAGAATAAAGACCTGGCACCAAAAAATTACCAAGCTACAAGCTGCAGAAATATTAATATGTAGTCCAAATCAATGTGGAAGACGAGAATACAGCAAGATGGCGCACAGTAGTTAACATACGCCCATCATGACTGAACTCCTGCCGCTCGCAGCATTGCGTCTCTCTCTCTCTCTCTCCCTCTCTCTGTGCCATGATCGTTCACTACTTTTCGCTTTTTAACCATTAAGTCTATGCCGTGGGATCGAAGATTTTTTCCTAAAGATGCCTTACTTCTAATCATCATTCTGAAAGGATGAAATAAGGAGGTCTCCTCACGGGGTACCGTTTCCAAGTAATTGGGATTCTCAACGAAACGTGACTCTGCTTGTTTGAGATTCTGAACCTAGACAAAACGAGTAATACCTGGTCAGCGTTGCAAGACAATGTCATGTGATTGGTAATTATTTTGACCAGCCGCATATTATATCCATCGGCATATCGAACTGTAACTCACTTGCTCGACATAAAAGTTAAGGCCAAGACTCGGTCACCAACCAAACGATGTGATTATTGAGAGGTGAAAGACTAAGTTCAGCTAAGCAACACTTAGTACTAGACAAGGATCTCTCAAGGAAGCGTTCACCACAGGGGAAACGTGTCCGTGCCCTTTGCTCATACATCATAGCTATATCTCCCTCCATCTTCTTTCAATCCCCTTATGCATTCTTGTCAAGATGTCATCAGATGTTCCTCAAAACTACTGAGTACTGATGAAAATGCTGCTTCATTGCCACACTAGGTAAGATGTGCATGTGCGACCTGCCATCCGGCACGTGCTGACAACGGCCAGGACCCTCACTAAGCCAACTGCTGCGTCATTGCCAAAATAGGTAAAATGTGCACGTACGACCTGCCATCCGGCACGTGCCGATGGCGGCCAAGACCCCCATTAAGCTAACTGACAAACCCTCCACTTCCCATCTCAGGAGGAAAGGAGATTGCAGGAAACTAATCAATGCTGCGGTTTGCATACATGACTATAGTCATAATCCAAGGGCAAGGGCTCGAACGTCAGGACAAAAGCTCTCCTACTGGGGCAGGAAAAAAAAAAAAAAAAAAAGAGCTCATCAAGACTTCTCGTGCTGATACAAATCAATAATCCAAGAGTAATGCCATGATTATGTTCAATTAGTTTAATAATGATGAAGGGCAATTTGCTATCCTAGAAATGAAGCCAACACTAGAGACACGATACGGAGCTTTTGGAGCCCACAGATCATTCTATCACCAAGAACTACACTCCAACGGTCACCCCCACGTCACACCCCCCCCCCCCAAATTAAACTTGTCTCTGCTTTTCCTAATAAATTAGACTAATCACTCCAGCCGGATTTAAAACTTCATATTCAATACTCCGGGTCCATTCTTCATTAACAAGCTGCCAAAACTTGACCGCCTTTTCTCCGTTGGCTTCTCCATGTACTTTCCAGGGGCAAAGCAGTTTGAGTCGGCTCGGGCAGGGCTACCGGCCTGAGCCGATGAAAGATCAAATCATTGCAGCATTTCTCTTTGATTGGTTGGAAACTGCATGCTTTGGAGCTTTGTGAACTTATATTAAAAATGAGTTGGTGATAGACTTGGCAACTAGTGATGTTTGGATGGATGTGAATTAATATTGCATGACGAGGATCATTATCTGAACAAAGAGTTCTTTGAGAGATGTCTTGCAGATGTGGTACCTTTCCACACCAAATTATCCTTTTAACTTTTCTTGAATATGATCACTAATTGGCAAAAGACAACTTGAGAAATTTTTGATTAATTATTGGGGTTTTGCTTTGTAGACTCAGCTGGTTTTTGTGGTCCTAGCCTGATTACTTTGGTATCTAGCAACCTACTAATTTAATACGATTTGCCTTATATCATCATAAACTTACAGACACAAGGGCAGAGAAACTGATGAATAGAAACACCATTTTGAATTTTGAAACAGTAGTTTGAATTCTCTCTACTTTACTTCAACACAAGGGGGATAAAGATGGCGTTTGTCCTTATATAATTGTAAGACATCCAATCATTCAACATAGTTCTATTTATCGGAGGGGAAATGAACTTTATAACGAATTAATCCAAGTTTCTCAATAAGTACTTTTTCCGGTGATGAAGTTCAGTTCAGGTAAAAAAGATGCACGTTCTCTCGCAAAAAATCTCATACCATGACAAACAACAGAATCAATAGAATTCAAAGCAATGCTACTAGGTGTCTTGTCAATATCCATCAACGACAGAACCCACTCAACTTGATGTCTAAAGCCATACACCAATGACTTTAGAAGTTATCGCGTGACAAATCTCAATGAATCATGCCGTTGTTTTCGATGGATTTTGATTGTGTTTAAAAATCTTATATGCATGTTATTGTTATTATACACGAGTTGCGAGTGCTCATAAAAAATGCGGTTGGTGGGCTAATTAACCAGCTCTTTGCTGATTTTTATACGTGAAATGTGAAAGCAGACTCGATAACTCGCTAACTTGAAGACTCTCGTGACTCTCGTGGGAAGAAGTTATATGCAACCAATGGTTTCCAAGGCTATACATGCGCTCAAGTATACGTTTACTGACAGATTCGTCCATCCAAGATCTCAACCGTTCCCGACCGTATATACATATCTGATCAGATCCATTAACCTTAGGTCATGTTTGCGGCTAGCCAATCAAAAGCCATTGATTCGTTTTCATCACATGGTGAGCTATAAGTCTTACAATGCACAGACTGCATTCTGCTGTATTAAATTGTGAGCACATATTACTATATGCATTATAAAAGATAGTCTCTTATAGCTTGGCTTTTTCCTCCTCAAGCCGAGAAATGATCGCTTGTGCATCGTAGCTCCGCTCCTAGCCGAGCTGGTTAGGTCACGAACTCTATGTGTCATGCAACCATATTTTATAGTAAAACAACAAACTAATAATAGAGACGGGTATATGCTTTACAACACTATTCGATGTACTCATCACTTCCTGGAGTTCGCCCCACTAATATATATACACCTCATACACAAACCCACTTAAGCTGATAACTTCCCTTTCTAAAGCTATAGCGGCCATCTCTCTCAGGGCCCACAAGAAAAAATCCTAACCACTCTCACCATGGCAGGGTCCGAAACCACTGCGAAGAACAACCAGCACCAGCACCCACGACAACAACAACAACAACAACGTCTCCGCCTCCGCTGCTGCTGCAACTGCGGTTGTTGCAGCAGCCCCACCTTCAAAACCATCGTTCAGGCGGTTCGTCGGCGTGAGGCAGAGGCCTTCTGGGAGATGGGTCGCGGAGATCAAGGACTCGTCACAACGTGTCCGCCTGTGGCTCGGGACTTACGACACGCCCGAGGAAGCTGCGCGGGCCTACGACGAGGCTGCGAGGGCACTGCGTGGCGAGAACGCTCGCACCAACTTTGCAGCAGCCCCATCGACGATGAACCCTAATAATTACCACCAACCGGACTCGTCGTCATCACCTTCTTGCGGGTACACTTCACAAAGTGACTATGCTAGGCATGGCCTGAGCTTCTCGTCGCTCAAGGCCAAGCTGAGCAAGAATCTACAAAGCATCATTGCCAGGAGCTCAGAGAGCAAGTCGTCAAAAAGCCGGGTCAGTGACCACTTCACTTTCGCCAGCATATTCCACTTCAGGGGATACAACCAATACCAAAACCCTGGCGACATCAAGAACATAGAGAAGGTGGTGCAGCCGAGCATCGTCGTGCCATCATCGCACGTAGCGGTCGACCTTGAGAGCCTCTCCTCATGGGACAACTCAAGCGTCTCAGACTGCAGCAGCATCGGGTTCCGGACCCCGGGACTCGATTCGGACGGTTCTGAAGTCGGGGAAGCGATCGGCATGGTGGGTGACCAAGGGTTCTCGGGCTGGATCGATAGCCCGGAATGGAACAATTACAGCGACCCGGGATTGATGAGCGGTGGAGAGCTTTCGAGAAGTAAGAGGTTTAAGGTTTCTTCTTCGGTGGTGGTTCCTCCAACTTTCAGTGAATCTCCATATGACAATCACGGTGAGAAGTGAAGGGTCATAAATGATATAAATATAAGAAGAGGGAGTTGGCACAAATCAAAACAGCCTCTGAGCTCTTTTTGAATGATGAAGTTATCAGTTTTTCAACTCATGTACAGGAAGAGGAGGGGGAGAGAGAAGAGAGAGAGAGGAATTAGAAGTTTACACGTTAAAGACAAAGCCGTGATATATATGTATACCAAAGTTTCAACACTAGAACAGATCGGAAATGAGAGATCCAATAAGAGAAATATATATGTGGAACATCAGAAACTGCTGCTGATCGGTCTCTAGTCTTTTGTGGGAGAAAAAGATTTGGCCGTCTGTATCTAATGAGGAAAGATGTTTCCAGCTTTAGTTTACACAGTCAAATATAATCATGCTGTAAGTCTTCTATATTGTCGTATAGTTCAAAAGCGCTCTAATTTAATATTGAATTATACCTTGCCAGAGGGACTATTATTGACTAAATTACTAGCAACTATTTAAAGCATAATATATATAGCTAGGCCTAGGATATATAACTTTTCTCAAACTGACAATTTTGGTAAGTTGGGCTCCTGTAGAAAAAAGAAAGTAAGATTTAGCATGACCAAGGTTCTCGCAGTTACTAAAAAGAGCTTCAGTACATCATTAAAAATAAGTCGATCATTACCCCAATAGATGTGCTTTGAGAATTGCAAACGATACTAAATTTTTTTGTTGATATATATTTGTAAATTGATTTAGTCAGAATATATCGCAAGCCAATAACTCATATGATTTGGCTACTTATTGAAACATTCAATTTAATCTTGCGGAGTAATCGCATAGACTCGAGTTTGAATAAATTTTTAGCATCCCTAGCGCTGCTCTTATGCTTTCAATTAGAATAGAGATATATGGTGAAATCCTGAAATGTCTTAAAGAATATGAAAGCATTAAAGAAATGCAGTCATTCTCCTATAAAAATGAACTGAACTGTATTTTCATTTTACATCATCGGTGGAAAAATGTGATAATATGATGTTAGCAGAATTCTTTTTTTTTTGCTTTTTCAAAAGTATGGGTTCTTCTTCTTTGTTAAACGTTAATAAATATCGAAAAAAGCTATTCATAGAAAAATTAACGGGTAACTATTTTTTTCAGGTGAATCACTAGTAACTTACCAACGGTTTTGTGAAGTTATGGACTTTTTATAGTTTGCAAATTAACAATTTCTGCACTAAATAATTAACTTTTATTTACTTAACTTATGTTAATATTTCAAATTTTAGCTCTTATATGAAATTACCAAACTAAATTAAAATGAGTCACTAACTTTGTCATACTTTTTACCCACTTCCTTGTATTGCCGACTCTCATTTGAATTACTTATCAATTATTAATTTTTTTTATCAAGGTTAAGGGAAGTTTGTAAGTATAAAAAAATAAGCTAACTCGAAGAAGAGTTGGTATCTGACCCAAAAAAATAATAATAATAATAATAATAATAATAATAATAATAATAATAATAATAATAATAATAATAATAATAATAATAATAATAATAATAATAATAATAATAATAATAAGAGTTGGTAATGCAAAATTAGTTAGTAAGTTCATTGAAAAGAAATTGATAATACTGATTTCTAAAGTTGTTGGTAAATTAAATGTCGGTAAGCAAGACGGGTAAAAATGATAACTAAATATCAAAGTCAATTTGGAAATATCTATTCTGCACTCTATTAGATTTTAGGGTTAATAACCTGAAAAATTTCAAACTGGTATACCAGTGATAAATTTACCCTAAATTAATTTTTTTACCATGAAAAACCCCAAACTAGTACAACCGTGATAAATTTACCCCGACTGATCATAAAAAATCCTAAATTTGTACATTTATAATAAATTTATCCCAAACTAATTTATTCAACCGCCAAAAACCCAAAACTAATACATTTGTGACAAATATACCCTCCATCAAATTAGATTAATACCATAAAAAATCACAAAAATTGTATAACTGTAACAAATGGAGAATAAATCCCAAATTGGTACACCAGTCAACCGTTACGTGTCATTCAATTTAATAATTTGACAGTAAAATTTAACGAAAATTAATGGAGGGTAAATTTGTTATAAGTATCTCAATTTGGGTAAAATTGTCAAAGGTGTACTGATTTGGGATTTTTGGTGGTAAAAAAAATAATTTTGGATAAATTTATCGTAAATATATCGGTTTGAGATTTTTCAAGTTATTAATCCTAGATTTTAATAAGTTTTGGTGTCCCCGGCAATTGTGATTATTGGATAGGCCTCCATCCAAATGACCTCGAATGTCGAGCCGAATATATTGACCAAGCCCACCCATAACAAAATGAAAAAGAATGTAAGTAAAAATTTGGGCCTGGCCCAGAACGAAGTTTAGCGAGTTGGGCTGGGTCCAAACCAAAGTTGGGGCGGCTCGAGGTTTCTCGTGCAAGGACATTTCCCGAGTCTGCCCATTTGCCTTTCGAATCTCTCGAGCTTTGAGCAGGGGCGTCGGCCCGTCGACGATCTCCATTCATCGGTCCTATCCGCATGCTCGTTTGAAATTCAGGATCGTTTCTCCGTGTTATTTTTGAGACGATCCCCAAGCTTTTTCAAGGCGTATGTCGTTAGTTCTTCCACTAAAATGCCCTAGCAGGGAGCCAAGTTTGGATGAATTGAGATGCGACTTACGGTGGTGCTTAAAGAGGGTGATCGCCTCAAGATTGCAACGGCGGGACTTGATGACTTGGTAGGAGCGGCAACATGAGAGAGAGAGAGAGGGACAACTTGGTGACCCATCTTTGCTGTTGTTGCTCCTGTTTGTAATTGGGAAGGCTGCACCACCATGAGCGATGGTCACACTATAATTTTTTTTTTTTTTTGAAACTGGAAGAATCGCCTTACAGCGAACACTCAGATGGTCACACTATAATTTAAGCCTTCAAAATCCAACAAAGCAATCACTGAAGACTTGTTTGGTAATTGATCAATTCTTGACTACTTTTATTTTGTTCTCTGAAACAAAAAAAAATAAAAATAACAAAAATTTGTCTGATAACGTCAGTTAATTTTTCTAATCCCGGGAATGGATTTGGAATGGCATCAAGAAGTTATTTCAAAAAAAAAAATTATTTCTCTATTTCGGGGAACAATTCTAAAATTAAGCCATTTATTTTTCTCTTCTCTTCTCTTTTCTTCTTCCTTCTCTAGCTAGTCAGCGGGCTTGATGATGCCAATGATTAGCCAGAGATGACGTCCGGCAATCTCGCTAGAGCCTCATCGACTCTCAATGAGGCTCAACCTCGTAGTAATTGGGCGAGGCTGTGCTAAGGCCGTGGAGGTCACCAGCCAGAGGAGGAGAAAGAAGGTAAGGAAAAAAGAAAAAATAAAATCTCATGAAATTATAAAAAAAGTAATCATTTTCTATTTTGAAAATAGAAATTTTGTACAATTATCAAACGCGTCCTAACGCTTAAATTCGTCCAGGAAATAGAATAAGAAAAAATTATATATAAATATAAATTATTCTTGAAAATAGAATGATTACCAAACATTCTCTGATACGTCAAAAACAGAAGAAAACGCAGTCTAAGTTATGATAAAACGAGAGCAGGAGCAGGGATTGCAATAGCACCGTCGCCAAACGAGCCGAGCCAAAGGCTTTTCAAAGCGCAACGTCCACGACGCAACTCGACGGCCCCCTACGGCGTCGTTTTCCCGCTATCTTCTTCCCCCAGCTCCGGTTCAACTCCTAAAGCGGCCTCTTCCTTCCGAACTCCGTTCTCGAGCTGCGAAAGAAAAGACACACAGCAGGCGCTCCGCGATCTGGGGCCGTCGTCTCCGGCTGCCTAGGGTTTAACCCGAACGTCCTCCGCAATCTCCTCCTCCCCGCAGGTAACTCCCCCCTTCTTCCCTCTCCATGCTCGACGCCCGATGCATTTCCTACGGCGCCGCGTGGGTTGTGTACGGTCGTGTCGAGGTTGGAGGGGATCGGAGATCTGGTTCGGTTTCCGGGCGGAATTCCGGTCGTCGCTCGTCCGGCCTCGGAACACAGCGAATTCGCCCTTCTATTCGGCCTGTCGTTTTGTGCGTTTTGGGTGCTCTTCGTGGATCGCTGGAAAAGAGAGGATTTTCTTTGTTAAGCTCGCCTCGTGCCCGAGGTTTCGCGCATTAGGAGCTGGAAATTAGCTGACCGGTGTTTGAAAATTTGTTTTCACGTTTGGTGCTGGAAGGACATTATGGAGAAGGGATTGATTGTAGTTTGATTTGTTTTCTTTCGAACCATTTGTCGGGGCCCCAAGAATGGCAAAGTCTGCTGCTTTTCGCTCTTCCATAGTGTAATTCTGGTTTCACTTGCAATTTTGTAGGTTTGATTAAAAAATTAAACCAGATCTATGATGTGATTGCATTTTGTCTGCGTTACAATAACCCTCGGGACATGTATCGCCGCGAGTCTTAGAATTGGAGTGGATTCGCCTTTTAGATGTTTGGGTACAAATCCAACTGCATTGTTTGGGGTGTGTCACTTCATGTAGAATAGTGAATGTGCTGTAAAATTGTCATGTTGAGGTAAATTAATTGAGATAGTTGTTGCATATTTCTAAGAGTATGAATGTTAAAAATAGCCAGCTAACTGCACTTTAATATTTATCTTAATAAACTTATTTACTTCATAGTACTTAAATTCTGCTTTTCATCCACACTCACGTCTCTGATAACGATTGTTATACATTTGTGAAATTTTTGCAGATCATATTGCTTGAACTTGAAGAAAATGAGGCCCATATTTTGCGGTAACCTAGATTATGATGCACGCCAATCTGATGTTGAGAGACTTTTTAGAAGATATGGCAGAGTCGAAAGAGTTGATATGAAATCTGGTAAATTTTCTGCTATTGCATGTTCAGAGTTAGTGTTGGCATCCGTTGAAATGTTATTTTTTGTATCGACACTTATTCCTTATCTATTAACGATAATTGTATCGCAAGCTTTTTGGCCTATTTAGCAGCTACGCAAGCAACCTCGGGCATGAAACTTAGCGAGAACTTCAAAACATGTCTTATATGGATAAGACCTGTCATGCTCATAGTGTAAGACCAAACCAGAAGTGCATGTGCCTCTAAGCATATGAGGCACATATAGACAATTTAGTCAGTTTGTATTTATCCTTTTCTCTCCCTATGTGAGCCTTTCTACTTGAACACTTGATCTGGAATTTTGGTTACATTATTTACATTAGGTAAGTACAAGATGGGAGATCTAAGAGCTTAAATCTTGCTTTAGTAAGGAGAATCTTTACACCTTAAAATGATGTTGTGAGGAACTTAATCAAACACTGAGAAGGTATTCTGGAAAGAATAGTTGTAACAACTTGGTAACTTACTTTCTTGGATCTGGATGAGTAACTTTGTTCCCCAAGTTTAATTGTACTTTTGAAGGATGCTTTTGTGTGGATACTCTTGTATTGACTGTTGAGTTGATGTCCTTTATTGGTCATTTGAGAGAGAAAGAGGGAGATTTTAGGTTCTGGACAGTTTGGTTGTGCTTCAGGTGTAATCACTGACTTAATATTTGAGGTGATGTAGTTGTTGGGATGCCCACTAGCAAATAGACCTAACTAAAGACACTTCTTATCACCCTCAACTTTTGTCATTGTACCTGATCGCTTTCCAATAATTAGTGAAAGCCTGGAAGTGGTTCGTAAAGAGTCTTCGATGTTCTCTTTGGATCAATAGTTTTGCATGGGCTTGTTGCATGTTTTTCTTTTGAAGAAAAGCAGATGTTGAAAATGTAGCTCCATGCTCAACTATATTTTTGGCGCAGGATTACTTGGAATATCCATGTACTTCTTGGATGGATGTGCTGTCCTGCATTTCTTTTCTTCCCTGCGCTACGCTTCATCTTCTTGTGTTTTTAAGGAGACCCAACATAATTTGCAATGGCACCAATCGTATGATTCCTTGAGACACTATTGCCCTTTCACTTTTCCCGGAATCCCTTCAGTCCTCAATTTTCAACATCTTTCTCTCTAGAGATCTCAACTATCTCACATCCAAAGACAGGTGTTGTGTTGCCTCTCCATAGATTTCTTTTGTTGCTACTTTTACCCTCTCTTTGGGTTCAAGTGATAAATATTAAGCGTGAAATTATGCTGATTTCAAGCTGTCTTCTGTCCTCTTCTTCTGCTTGCTTTTTACTGCCAAAATATTTTTGCTCGGGATCCTCAACATTTTGAATTTATAGGATATGCCTTTGTCTACATGGAGGATGAGAGAGATGCAGATGATGCAGTTCGAAGGCTTGATAGAATAGAATTTGGCAGAAAGGGACGCCGACTTCGTGTTGAATGGAGTAAGGTAGGATTGGTAATGATCATTGGTATTTGGACTCATGTGTTTGAATAGGATAATAGTATTTGTTATAGGGTTGAACCAAAGTATACATGCTGGATGCACAGCTTGACATGCTTCTCTGAGATGATTGGCCTGGAAAAGGAAAAGATGAAAAGACAAAGCATGAATCTACAATTTACTTAACGAAAGAAAACATTTTGAGGTTCGAGAATGAGAATCAAAATATGAGTTCTTTCATCACTTCAACCTTTCCCTTTAGAAAGATTGTATATTTTCTCTGAGGCAGATACAAATTGATTTGGTTCAGGCGATCTATGAGCTCACTTTGCTGACTCTTTTAACAATTCTGTCTCCTAGGATGATAATGGTGGTAGAAGGGGTGGTGGTTCCAGAAGATCCGCAGCTAACGTGAGACCATCGAAGACCTTGTTTGTCATTAATTTTGATCCAATACATACTAGGCCCAGGGATTTGGAGAGGCATTTTGATCCTCATGGAAAGATAGCAAATATAAGGATCAGAAGGAATTTTGCATTTGTCCAATATGAGACCCAGGAGGATGCTACAAGGGCCTTGGATGCGACAAATATGAGGTTTGATTGTCCTGAGAACTTCAAATTCGTTCTTCTAATATGGGGGCCTTGAGACTGTTATGGTTAAAGTTTGTTTAGTAGGAGTTTTTGAGATAATCTACATCCCGTATTCTTCTGATAAAATTATTTTGAGGGGAATGGTTATCACTTATCACAAAGTAGTTCCAATGTCTGTTCATGACATTACCTCAGTTTATCTCTGCAGTATGTGATGCCATAGCACCCCTATTATGTTTACTGCTGTCAGAAGGGGGTGCTTAGTTTTTCTTATTTGTTATTCTAAGTAGTGGGAATCCAAGAAGTGCAACATGATACACTACTTGGAATGTCAAGGGACATGACTGAGCTTTTAGGCTATTTATCTTATCGAAGTATAATGGGATACGACCCTTTTCATATTAATCAAGTAATCATCATTGTGAATGTAGCAAATTGATGGATCGAGTAATCACAGTGGAATATGCAATTAAGGATGATGATGAGAGAGGGAATGGTTACAGTCCTGATAGAAGGGATCGCGATGCATCTCCTCGTGGAAGGGGACGTGGGAGATCACCAAGTCCATATCGTCGAGATAGGGGTAGCCCTGATTATGGGCGTGGTGCTGTTTCAAATTCTAGAGATGACCCCCGAGGGAGTCCCACATACGACAGAGCTGAAAGCCCTGTAAATGAGAGATATCACAGGTTAGCTTGAATCCAGAGCCTGATTTAAGCATTTATTTTCCTCTAACTTAATTTCGTTTGTTTCTTTGACTTTTTGAATGTGCTTTGATGTTGTAGCCGTTCACCTCCACCTCGTGAAAGATCTCGTTCTTGAGAAAGCACAGCAAAGAAGTTATGGCAGGTGATGGTGAGGCTTAGGATATTTATTGTCTGGTGCAGGGTCACTTCTGGAGCTCTGTTAAGGACCTTTTATGTGTACGTTTTGGTTTCTCTTTTAGCTTTAATAGGCTTTGGATTCATAAGGTAGATGTTCGTTTAATCATGTCTGGTGTACGGTGGAACTTTGAATGATTGCCGATGTTAACATGCAATATTTTTTTAACCTGTACACCTTGTAGTACTCTGCTTTGGTATGAATTTGCAAATTTTCCTGTTTCCCGCTGTAGAGATTCTGGATATTTGAAAAGCACCCTGGCTTACATTACCTGGTACTAAATTGGTACTTGAGCTTACTAAGAAAAGCTTTTTGTGGCGTTTTGGGTAGATTGGAAGTATGAGCTCGAGCCTTGCAGCTTTAACGAACTTTTGAAACTCCTTTTCTTATGAGTCTAACTTTCTAGTGAGTGGTTAGGGCTCTATATTGCAGAATCTTGAATTCATAGTAGGTCAAACTGAGCCCGAGGGAGCTTAATGCAACTTGGTTGTGGGTTTTTGAGTCAATACATGCTGTGCAGAATTAGAAACGGAGCCTTGTCTTTCCGGCTTGATATATGGCCCTCAGTCAGGAGCTGGTGAAACCTCTCTTGGAAATTGGGAACGTTTGTGTCCTGATGCTTCTTAAGTTCATTTAATTCACATTCAGTTCACCGGAAAGAACTCGAACCCGACTGAGTTTCCGAGATGTTCTCTGAGTTCGAAGTCTCAAGATGCGCCCGATTTTGACTTTTAAACAGCACGATCTGTTTATATAATTGTTATTGTTCGTAGGCAGTAGGCTCGGAATCTTGTTGACCGGGCAATATTTCATCGGCCTATTCACATTCCCTGGATGAGAAGTTGCTCGGTGGCGACTAACTTGGTCATTTAGGAAAAGGTGAATCGAAGTCGAAGGTAAAGAAGAGAGAAACATCAGGGGACCGATCCACGCCCTTCCGGTCACGCATCCAGGCCTTGGGATAGCTGACAAAAGTAACAACGGACGTCGTCATCCCCACGAGCCACGCTTCTCGGGGCTCTCGCCTCCGCATACAAAAAGGCTGCTCCTGTTCTCTCACGCTGCTCTCCTCTGCTTCGCTGAGCATGCACAACTTTCTCTGTTTTTTTATTTATTTATTTATCCCCTTCTCTTTTCTTTTGAATATCTAATCGTTTCAAAAGCACGTCGAGATTTGAATATTAAAATGCGCAAGTTCAAGTGAGTGCATGGGAGCTGCCGAGCGCTTTGGCAAGAGTGCTTCGTGTCGTCTCTGTCCAGAAAGGCGAGCTCTCGAAACTGCGTCCGTACGAGTTCCCAAGCCGGCCTCTGTGTTTTTTCTAACCTTCAGCTTCTTGAAAATGAAATGCTGTGAAAAAAGAAATGAAAAACCAAACTATATTCTCGAATTGACCTTTTTTAGTTTTCCAACATTTGAACCCAAAAAGAGTAATACTGAGGATAATGCTACTGTATGTATAAATTCATCATATATGAAGCCTCTTGCGGTCAAACCATTTTCTATGTTTGTTGCTCTGACATGCTAGCTTATTTTTTTCGAGTTTATCAATGTAATAAATGTCCTTACATGTTGCCTTCTTTTTATTTTCTGTACATGAGTATGTCCTCTCCATCGAATGGACCAATTTGAATAGTCTATATTTGAACATGGATGGAGAGTAACGAGGATAAAAAGTCAACACGAATACCGATGGCTTTTGTACTTAGCATTGGCGTGATTGCACCGTAGTCTTATCGATTGAGTCGAACATGAAATAATATCATAAGGACGTGGAAGGGAGAGGGATCTTGCGGACTGCACATCACGTTCGCATCGCAAAACTAAGTTAATTTGCTAGAAAAGTCAATTGATTCTCGATATGACTTTCTTTTTATGGAAAATTTTCATTTTGCTTTCTTTAGCTTACCATGCACCTAAGAAATTATTAAATCGAGAATCTGTTTCTTCCTTTCTTCCAATCATCTTCCAATGGTAGCTAGGGAGATTTTTATTATAAAACAAGGAAAGAATAGATTGAGAAATTAAAGATTCAAGTCAGTGTTTAGTGGCATGTGCTCATGTTGACTAGGGGAAGGAGCAACTTAGCCACATGGTCCTTGTAAATGAAGTAGATTAATATAGACTACAATGATTTTGCTAACATGGTCATGGATGCATCCCCCGGACTCACTAATAATGTCAAAGCCTAAAAGAAAAAGTGCATCGCTTCATGCATGCGCCCAATTATTATAACATTTTCATTACTTCCTTTAATTTAGCATAGCTAACTAGGCACCCCACTCGATAAAAAATAAGTGAGATCTTTAGTACCAATAATTTAAGTTCTTACAATCTAATACAACATCATGTATGGCATTGCTCCCATAAATGGTTTGAGAACGTCAAGTCATTGGTTTGATGCATATAATGTGATTAGATCGAGAAGTTAGTATGTGCGTCCGCATAATGCCTGGTTTTCAAACTTTGAATGTACTTAAAAAAATGCGGAAACAGACTAACAGTGCACGATGTATTAATTGCGTCATTATTCTCTTTAACGGTCCAATGATTTTCATTTTCATAGGCAGGAACAATTTCAAGGAGAGCAGTGTCCAGCAACACGTGGCATCATCACTGCGGTGAATGTTCAAAAATTTAAGCCAATCTCAGCCGTCGGATCATGCCCATTGACCAAGGACTGATTTCTAGGTAAGGCTACACAACCCCGTAAGACCCAGGTCCTTCCTGTAGGATAAGTTTCTTGCATTCTTAAATATGAAAAAGAAGAAGATACAAGAAACCGCAAAGGAAACCGATCTCGGCAGACGAATCTGGGGGACAGAGACACCTGACACCACTGTCCTTCCTAACGAGAAAGAGAGAGAGAGAGAGAGATGAAAATGGGTTTGATTTTTGAATGAGTATCTTCATTGTTAAATCTCTATCTCCGTGTCCTAACCTTGTCTGTGATCCAGAAAGGAGGGGAAAAGAAAAGAGAGATTCAGCCACCATTTCTTCTTCTTCTTCTTCTTCTAGTTCTTGCTCTTCTTCTTTTTTACCCATTTTCAAAAGAAAAGAAAGAAGGGAATTTGACCAGCAAGAGTCTGCTCTTTCCACCACCTCCCAAAACGAAACAAGAGTAGGTGTGCCCCGTTCTGGCTCTAAAGCGCTATCCCTGTCGTTTTCTCGAGCAACCACCACACAGTCTCCCTGTCTCTCTCTCTCCCCCTCCTTCCAGCTGAAAAAAACACGCCTTCTCTTGCTGATCTTGCAAGAGTTCAGCCTTCAGAGAGAGAGAGAGAGAGAGAGAGAGGAGGAGGTTTGATGATGAAGCTACGCTGGGTTTCTTTGCTCGGGAAGAAAGAAGGCATTTTTTTGGTTCCCAAGTCTTAAAGGTTGGAGCTTGACGCACCTATGCGCTTACTTACTTGAAAAAGTCATTCCTTTGTGGAAGTTCCGAGAAATGCTTTGCCTTCTTTTTCTTTTCTTCCTTTCTTTCAGATACCTTGTGTTCGTTGATCTTACCGTGTTAGCATTTGCCATGGCAGATTTCGTACGCTCGATGCATCGTTCGGTGCTTTTGATTTCATATCAGAGAGTCCTCTCCGGGTGCTGAAGAAAGTGGAAGCAGTTTGAACCGAGGTAATATGGTCTGTCACGTCTGTTGCTCTGCATTTCCTAATGATGACTATTATTTGGATTTATTATTGTTATTTCTTCTTCTTCTTTTATGTGGGGTTGGTTTCCTTGAGCTAAATTTAAATACACTCCATACAACTGTCGATGGAGACTTCTACCTTCCCTTCAAAGCAAAGCCCCCTTCTCTCTATCTCTTTCTCTCTCTTACTCTCTCTGTGAGTAGCTAGCTGTATTTTATTGGGTTAGATTGGCAATTAAGCTAAAAATCAAAACTTTCTAGTGTTTGTGAGATGTAATGAGTCCGAGATAAGAAAAATCTCTGTCCAAAATCTAGAAAATCAGATGCCCAGTTCCACCGTCTTTATGGTTGAAAAGGAGGTTCCAAGCTTCATTCTCACATTAGCATAATTACCCTTTAAAAGTTGCGGAATCACTTTTTTCCCACAGTGAATTAGGACAGTCTTTTCCACGTATCAGCATGCTGCGATGTGTGCGGAATAGTCATTTTCCGCCTCCTTAATTGGACGGCAGCCCTTGGCTCTTGAAAAGTCGAAGCCTTTCGTTTTCACCAACAGTGATATAGCAAGCTTCATGTTGGTCTTGCTGATTTACTCGTCATTTGCATCGATAGCACTTGAAAAGTAAGTGAAAGGACTCGTGGGGCATCTTTAGGTACTTGTGTCTTATTGGTAGGGTTTTTTTTTTTTTTTTTTTTTTCCCGTTCTTTTTTGCACTAAACATGCATTTAATGATCACGCAAGATTCTCGAAGCAATTGATGTTAACTTATTTGCCGTGGCCTATTATATTTTAAATTCTCATTAATGTTGATGATTGCAACTGCTCCCCCACCTTTAAATTTTATATATGCAAATATCTTCTTTTAGCATTTCTCTCATCTGGATTGATCTCTTAGAAGCTCGTCTGTTTCTCCCACTTGCAGTTGCTAAAAAACTTCTGGTGATCGATTTTGGTCGATACCCAATTCACAAATCATGGTGGAGGATTCGACGAATGAAGTACCAGAAGATTTGCGGTCTACAGAAGATTGGCTAATTCATGCGCAGGAGCTTGTTCCGTTGGCACTGAGTAAGGCGAGGGAAGTGAAGGGGTTTCCTAGCAGGTGGAAGATGATAATTTCCAAGTTGGAGCAGATCCCATCATGTTTATCGGACCTCTCGAGCCATCCTTGCTTCACGAAGAATGCACTTTGCAAAGAACAGTTGCAGGCAGTTTCGGAAACACTAAGGGAATCGCTTGAATTGGCAGAATTGTGCTTGAAAGAGAAGTATGAAGGGAAACTGAGGATGCAGAGCGATCTGGACTCGTTAGCTGGGAAATTGGACTTGAATTTGAGGGATTGTGGGCTTTTAATCAAGACTGGCATGCTTGGTGAGGCTACAGTCCAACCATCTATGCCCGGTACTTCAACAGGATCTGAGGCTTTATCTTGTAGCAATATTAGGGAGTTGCTTGCTAGGCTTCAGATTGGACACTTGGAGGCAAAGCATAAAGCCCTGGACAATTTAGTAGAAATGCTGAGAGAGGATGAGAAAAATGTTTTGGCTACATTGGGAAGGAGCAATATTGCTGCCATAGTACAATTACTTACCGCAACATCTCCTCGCATTCGTGAAAAAACCGTCACGGTTATATGCTCACTGGCTGAATCTGGCAGTTGTGAGAATTGGCTTGTTGCAGAAGGTGTATTGCCCCCTCTAATAAGGCTTCTTGAGTCAGGCAGTGCGGTCGGGAAAGAGAAGGCGGCCATTTCGTTGCAGAGCCTGTCAATGTCTGCAGAAACAGCCCGGGCCATTGTTGGGCATGGCGGGGTACGCCCCCTGATTGAAATTTGTCGAGGTGGTGATTCTGTCTCCCAGTCTGCGGCTGCCAGTACTTTGAAGAGCATATCAGCTGTCCCTGATGTCCGGCAAACTCTGGCTGAGGAAGGCATTGTGAAGGTCATGATTGATCTTCTTGATCATGGAATTCTACTTGGATCCAAAGAATACGCGGCAGAGTGCTTGCAAAACCTAACTGTAAGCAATGAAAATTTAAGGAGGAACGTTGTATCAGAGGGTGGGGTTCGAAGCTTGTTGGCTTATCTTGATGGTCCATTGCCTCAGGAATCTGCAGTCGGGGCATTGAGGAACTTGGTGGGGTCTATCTCAGTCGAAACCCTAGTATCTCTTGGTTTTCTTCCCCGCATGGCTCATGTGCTTAAGTCAGGGTCACCAGGTGCGCAGCGAGCAGCTGCTTCGGCCATTTGCAGGGCGTGCAGCTCTGTTGAGATGAAAAAATTGGTGGGTGAAGCTGGGTGCATTCCCCTGCTTGTGAAATTGCTTGATGCGAAATCGAATAGCGGGAGGGAGGTTGCCGCACAAACGATCTCAAGCTTGATGACAGTTTCACATAACTGTAGAGAGGTCAAGAGAGATGAGAAAAGCGTGCCTGGTTTGGTCCAACTGCTTGATCCGAGTCCTCAGAACACTGCAAAAAAGTATGCTGTTTCCTGCTTAATGAGTCTTTCCTCCAGTAAGAAATGTAAGAAGTTGATGATCTCCTATGGGGCGATTGGGTATTTGAAGAAGCTTAATGAAATGGATGTTCCGGGAGCCAAGAAACTGCTCGAGCGTTTGGAGAAAGGGAAGCTGAGGAGTCTGTTTAGTCGGAAATAGGAGAGAGATCTGTTTAGTCGGAAATAGGAGAGAGACACATTAATCCCTCTGTACATTTTAGGTTCTTATTTACGATAAATGTTTCATTGTCTGTATGAAACAGGGGAGTTGATGGATCTGAACTGCAATGCGTAAGCCTGCTAATACATGGAATACCGTTACATAAAGATAATATTTCTGCTTTTTTCAACTGTGTACATACGGCGGCTGCCTGTGATATTCTCAAGATATTTTCTTGATCTACTTCCCCTGTTCTGTAATTCTCCTCTTTATCTTTCGTAGCGTGAATGTCTGAGACTACTTTGGACATGACAAAATTTTTCCACCTTGTTTTGCAGCAAAATTCAGGAGCATGTCGTGTAATGAACAGAAATTAAGGAGCTTATCCTTTCTTATTTGCTTTATCCGTTCACCAAGTTTTGCCACTAGCCGACTAACCTGAACTTTTTAGTTCAGCATAAGAGTCGGTCATTTTCTTTTCTGGGCTGCTAGAACCTAAAATTGGCCAATTCAGATGAGCGTTGAAGGCAACTAACGTGCTCGTGCCAACATGAGGAAAAGCTAAATTACACGGCTTTAGAGCAGCTGGTCAAAGTGTAATGGTGACTTGACCCTCCCCCCCAATCTTATTTGGCAATGAATGGTGACACTGGACAACTTGGACATGGTTATGATTGATTGATCATCATACATTAAGAATATATGAAGTGAATTCCAATAGCAATCCAGGTAGAATTCTTCCGAATCATTAGGAGAAGTGTGTGGAACAGACAATTGATATCATCCTACAGGTGGATTTCAAATGTTGAGTGTGGAAGCTGATAGAGAATGCCTTTTTATCACCTCGCTGCAACACAGGAAAGGGGAAATGTCGTGAGCACCGCCCATCTTACCGCTTGCTTCCGAAAAGTTGGATGGGGATCCGCATTTTAACATTTTTTTGCAAGTGGGCCTTGATTTGGACTTCCTTCATGCAGATTTACTTCGTGAGAGCCCAGAGTTTTGGACAGTGAAGTGCTCATTGTGGGCTTTTGTCCAACCTGATGGAATATGCCAAAATCTCTCAAAATCACCAAAGAAAAAAAAAAACTCAAGAAACAAAACAGGGTTGAATCAGCAACCGATAGAAGAACTCAATCCATTTTACTTATTTCTGGTTCTTCTGATAAAAGAAAAATAAAAGAGAGGCAGATAATTGCAATAGTAGCAGTAAGCAAAACTTTTGAAAGGAATGAAAGGAAGAAGATTGGCTAATTGGTGGGTGTGGTGGCGTTTGTATTGTGATGAACTGGTTTTTTGTTTGTTTGTCTTGGTTTCTGAGGACCAAAGAAGCCTTTGTCACAGCCTATCGCCAAAACAGAGCATCGACAGCTTCAACTGCTCTCACGCACACACACAGCTCTCTCATTTCATTTCATAATCCTACTGGTTTTGAGAGACAGAGAAGCAAAGAGAAAAGTGCACCAGAATTTTGGTGCTTTTCAAGCCTAATAATCAATATCAGCTCTTGCTTTGGTACTCCTCTCTCTCTATCTCCAACCCGTCCCCCCGCCCTCCCTCCCTCGCTCTCTCTCTCTCTCTCTCTGCATTGTAATGAAGAAGTACAAGCTAATTGCTAAGAAAAGATAGAACGGCGAGAGAACCCAATTCATCGGTTAGGATTTTCAGGTATAAAAGACGACTCTTTTGTTATCAAGTTGTGGACTTTCCAGGATCGCCTGCTGCATTAATCTCTGGTTTGTTTTAGTCAGCCCAGCTGATGCATGTCTTTAGTTTGGTGGTTTGTATTCTAATCATTTTCTTTTCTTGGTATTATGTTCATTGTAAAAGCAGGATATAACGTTGATTCTAAATCTTTGAATTCCTCGTGTATTGTGATAGTCTTCTTGGTTGCATGAGTCTGTTCAATTTCGTTGGTTTTGCCTAATGTTCATACAGTTAAAGAGCCCCTAAATCATTACAAAGTCCGCTTGATGGACAATCATCTGTTTGTTTAGATTTTGGTTAAGTGGATGAATGATTCTAAGCACAGAAAGATTGATGAAGCTTTGAAGAAACTGTGTCCTTATCTTTGAGAAGCATTTCCTCTCCGTTGTCTGCTAAATGGAAGTTTTGTTATTGCTTTTTATAGATGCCTTTTGAATTATATCAGTTCTCTGCTTTTTCTTTTATCCAAGACATACATGGCCTATCCGAACTGAACTTTTTCAAAAGGAAAAAGAAAAGGAATTTTGGTATGTTGACATGATTAACCACAGTACTTCTCTCTTTCAGATAGATTGGCCTATAAGATGAGTTCCGTTGATGTCGTGCGAGCGGAACTTGCTCTTGCTGTTATCTATTTGAACAAGGCTGAGGCAAGGGACAAGATATGCAGGGCCATACAATATGGCTCAAGATTTTTGAGTAAAGGAGAGCCTAGTACAGCTCAAAATGTCGAGAAATCGACCAGCTTGGCAAGGAAGGTCTTTCGTATTTTTAAGGTTGTAAACAGTTTCTCTGACAAACTTTCTAGTTTCTATTCGAATGCTCTAATTTGCCTGTTACTAACCTTTGCATAATATGTGTTGTTTCCCCTATTTGCAGTTCATCAACGATCTCCATGCCCTTATAAGTCCAGCTCCTCAAGGAACACCCCTTGCTCTTGTTTTGCTAGGAAAGGTAAGACTACTCCATCCTTGTCTCAAACCTGTCCCAAGTGTTTTTTAACTTCACACTGTCTGATAAAATTGCTGCCTGGTTCCTCAGTCCAAAAATGCACTATTGTCAACTTTCTTGTTCCTTGATCAATTTGTCTGGCTTGGTCGAACTGGCATCTACAAGGTAAGCATGTTATCTTCTTGCTATTGTGCATTTCATAGTCTTTCAAAAGTTCTATGAATTGAAAACAAAATGGTATATCTTGTTTGACATAGAACAAAGAACGTGCTGAGCTGATGGGCCGCGTATCACTCTTCTGCTGGATGGGTTCCTCAGTATGTGCTACATTGGTCGAGGTTGGTCTTTTCTCCAATCTAGTGATGACACTTCATCTTTTGGCTAATGCCTTAGCCTCTCAAGGACCATTCCAAAACTAAACCAAAGCATTGCTTTATTACTTGTTTTTTTGTCACGTGCATCAGCTTGGGGAGTTGGGAAGGCTTTCTGTATCAATGAAGAAGCTCGAGAATGATCTAAAGAAGGGTGAAAAGTATCATGTAGGTCATAATGCTCTCTCACTTACTAATCCATTTGCCTTCTTGTTGCCGCCTCTGTCATGCCAGCAAAAGTGCCATCCCTTCTTGACACCTACTTTCTGTGCAGAATGAAGAATACCGTGCTAAGGTTCGACAATCAAATGAGAGGTCTCTAGCCCTTATCAAGGCAGCCATGGATATAGTGGTTGCTGTTGGGCTGCTTCAGTTGGCCCCTAAGAAGGTCACTCCACGTGTAACTGGAGCTTTTGGATTTGTCACCTCCTTAATCTCTTGTTATCAGGTAACTGTGAAGTCCATGCCATCTTCTCGATGATGTCTCAACTTCGTCTCTCTTGCCACATTGTCAAGTCTAATGGGGAGGCAATTAGTCGCATAATGCTCGTTGAGTTTTGAGTATCTCATGCCATGTCTTTTGCGTCTTTTGACAAACATATGCTGCCAACTTTCTGATGATAAATCTGATTCTTTTGTGCAGTTGCTTCCATCGCCACCCAAGTCGAAGACATCGTGAAGAAAGGAGTCGGTAGATTTAAGGGGCTTTCATGTTGTAATCGTGATAACCACAGACGCATATCCATGTTGGTGTAAGCTTATCGGCAAATATGCCAACTTGTGTGGTGATAATTAAATACCTGCAATTATTTATCACCTATATTACCCAGCAAATTCCGCCGTTCCTTTTGAAGTTGTGATCCGCTAGTAAATGACTATGGCAATCTTTTGGCTTGCTTAGTTCCAGAGACACTACATACAATACTAAAACCGCAGACCACCCATTTTTTCCATGCATCAGCCCATTACCTGATGTGTTATTGGCCAAAAATATGGGAAAAGAATGTTCGTGCGAGCAGCAAGGCATAAGGAATGTGAATATTCGTCACGATGTCATGCTGACTCCAGTAAATTGCTCTGATCTCATAAGTTCACTGCAGGTGATGCATGTTCTAGTTCTAATGTTGCTGAGAAATGCTTTCCTCTTGCTTAATGGACCGTAAATGTTGGGCATCTTAGCCACGTGGTAATTAAGGTTAACATCAATTAACTCGGCACTCTATCGTTCACCAACTTATGCTATTATTACTACAAATCTCATATTTGGTCTTCGACCAGAAACGAATGAGGAATCCACCTCAATTTTGAAGAGGATGCCTCAGGAGGTCTACCAACTCTTTGCCATAAGATTTTGGAATGCACATTTGAAAACATTAACTCAACAAGTATCAAAATCACCCAAATTAAACAAAAGCCCACTTGGACAAACTCCAAAAGAAAAAAGAGCATAAGAGAACGGGTCAATGTTAAAGAGAAATGATGAACGAGATGAAATCAAGTTGTACTACACAATTCGACCGAATATACATATGAAGAGAAGGGGTCAATATTAAATACTTCCTTTCGTCAAGAGAGGTCCATGCCAAAAAAAAAGGACTTTCAGGGACCTCTACTGAAATCACCCTTTTTTAAAGGGGGAAAGGTAACATAAACGAGAAGACAGAACTGACTCATCGCCGAAGTCATACAAACTCCTCATCTGAATCATCTTGCTCTTCATCCCATATATCCTCAACATCTCTCACGTTACCACGAAGCATATTGAGTATGTACTCCAAGTTTCTCACACGTCTCTGCAGTTCCAAGCTGGAAATTCGACGAGGACTGCTTTCGGGTAAGCTTTCTTTTTTGTAACTAAGAGCCTTCAGAACAAACTTTCCGGATGGTTCAATTGTTTCGACGCCAAATATAGGTGTTAAAGGCCGCCCCGAAACTCGAACATGAGAGACACTGCAAGATGCCATATTAAAAGTATCAAATTGCGCCCCAAAACCTGTCACATCCTACTTCCCTTGGACCATCGGCAGTTTAAATCCTAGCTATAGAAACTTTTACCAAACTGGTCATACCACACAAAAGCTTTCCACCATAACCCATAAATACCTCAAATTTGATCAACTCATAAAATAAGTTCATGATACTAGCACAAGGAAAAGAAGGCGAAAATATGAAGTCAGCTGATACCAAGTATCGAGCAAAGATCTTATTTAAAGCTCCTGAAAATAAAAAAAAAACAGTACATAAGCACTATTGTATACAATTAGTTCACTCTGTTTAAACACTAAGTCACTTATTGCCTTCCTTTATTAGCTTTAAAAATCGTGGGGAAATTTGACATGATTGCAAATGACCTTAAAAGTCCAAATGTACAAATTTCTGAAGAATTCAAGATGTTCAATGTTAAAGAAAAGTCAAACTGCATTAATATGTGAAAAGACAAAAGTAAAAGTCGCACCAAATTGGCAGTTGAAATGCAAGATCTCTGTTGCCATTTCTTCAAGTTTATAAGGAGAGGAGGAAAAATGAAATGGACCATCCACATGATTATAGAATGCAAAAATGACCATTGAAGAGCTCTTTTGTAATTTATAGTTCTCATACAAGGCAAACAATCACTTCCATCTTTCCATATGTAGGTAAAAATATTGTCAATGAACTATTCATGCGCATGGATTATATGACAGACTATGCATAAGTTTAGAAGTCGAAAGTCTAAGAAGGATATTCTAAAATTGCTTGTGAAAGAACAATGGAAGCTAAGACAGACAGAATAGATAGTTGCAGAAAAGAGTTTAAGCACCAAAGTAATCTGTCACAAGGAGAAAGGTGTGCAGACCAACCAAATATAAAACAAGCCATCCATTTCCTGCCTCTGCACCCTGCCAAGCAGCTCAACAAGAAGGAATCCGCCTATACAAAGAACAGGCTCGGGAAACTTGAATTTCTGCAAACAGCTCTCCTGTGAAAGACAGATATTACATGATCAGCCAAAAAAATATATATATCCTCCAAAAGATACAATTTTCCGTGAATCATGTCACATTCAAGCCCTTAATTATTCGAGAGTGACAACCACTCCACACTCTAACTCCAAAGACATTCCGTCTACTAATACTCTGACCATCATGTCATGGCAATCATTAATTTGTGGGCGATGCTAACGACAACTCATAGTAGGTCTCTTAACACTTGCCAGGCTGCTATTCCTCTTCCCTTATAAAGAAAGAACTTATCGTAAGGACAAAAGATTCTGCTACTCAACAAAGCAAGACAGAAAGGTAAAAAAGAGAAATTGTATCTTTGGAAAATGATGAAAATCTTAAGGTGAGGAACACAGTTGAAACACATGACTGAAGTACACAAAAAGGGAATCAAAAACTTTATGGTCCTGTATTGTTCTTTCCCCATATAAAGAAGCAAGTGGAGAATTAAGGGTGCTAAAATGTAATGAAAGCAGAAAGAAAGAGTACTGCATATTATACACAAAAAGAGAATTAACAACTTTATCCAAGTCCGCATTCTTCCAAGGGGCAGTAGAGACTAGTAGATGAAACAACTAACACCATGTAGCAGGAACAAAGAGCCACACTTGCCTGAGCCATGGGAAACTCTGGGGAAGTGTAAGTCCATACAAACTTATCATTTGGAGAAATATGACATGATTGATCAACCGAATCGAGATCCAATGAAGCTTTAGAATAACCCATCCGAAATCGCACAGATTTGGCCGAATATATAGGTGATCCTGGCTGGAAAAAAGCTGCCCACGACAATAATTTAATTTATTTAAGATAGAATTAAACACAAAAATCGACAAAAGAAGCGCAAAAAGAAATCAGGAAAAACCTTTAAAAGGTTGGATGTCGATCTCGGTAATAACACACAAATCACCGACCAGTTTGTAGATCAAAGTCTCAGGCACAGCAGGATTCTTTTGCCCTTTACTGGACCAGTATGAGGCAATCCTTCCAACCCTATCTCTCATTTCCAGAGTATTATTAATACCCTCCTCTGGGAAATTGTCAGTGCTGGAAGCGCTTATTGCATCTGAAATACACTCCCTGTCAACAATTGATCTAGAACAATGAGACAGAAAACCATAGACCCTATGCTCCCTTTCCAGAACATCCCATTCTTTAGTTTTGCTAGAACCAGTTTCACCATCACTTTTGAAGGAGCAGCTTTCGGTGACATGATCAACTTCAGATAACTGAGGAAACATTCTGAGGCATAGTTGCTTGGAAAGACCAAGGGAGATCACTGCACAAAGCCAAAAACCAAAATCATTCAATTGACAATATGATCGAGATCCATGAACTGATTTAACATCCAAAAATGAAGACAAAGATCCAGCATAATTGTTACTGCAACACAAAAAAATGTGATGAATTGATTAATGACAAATTAATTGATGAACAGTTGCTTCATAGAAAAAGATGCTGATAATCTACCAGGTCTTTCCAATTATTAATTAAAAAAATGGAATATAATCATGTCACTACATATCTAGAAAGATTAGATAAACAGAGCAATATCTTAAAACTTAGTTCCACGCTCTCTGTCAAATTAATTGTATTATTTCCTGAATACCCACGCCAAAATAAAGTCCGCCTCTTCTAAATGAACCGCTTTGCATTACAAACATCACTACCATATGCTCCGAATTTGCCAGAGCACATCGTGTTTCATGCAAACTCACAATGCACTACAGCAGCACAAAGCAATAAAAGCCATCTATGGTAAAGCAACTCTCCTTAAAATGTAATTCAATTGAATGTCCACACTTCATCAACCAAGCACAATGGATAGAAAACCCATTTCCAATGAGTTGGCATAGAACTTTATTATCAGAATGAACTTGCCGATCCATGTAACTTCATCAGCTAGGTACTATTGCTATAGCGGGTACAACACCAAAAAGAACTACTTTAGCATCCTCTTCCATACATAAAAGAGAGACGATAATGTACATATAATCCCATCAAGGAGAGCCAAACACATTCTTCCATGCATGAAAGATAACTAAACAGATGGAGAGAATTAGACAAAATAACATCAAAAGAAACTAGCTTTATTCTCGATTTTCATCAGCATACCAAATTCATGCCAACATCGCGAAACACAGCTAGCTCGAGCGAGATCACAAGGGTCGCCCAAAGTCATGAGTATGTTAAACGACATGTCCTTATCAAGTCTTGGCAAAAAATCCACAGAAGGATCCATTTCTGCCAGCATAAGCAAGCTCCAGATAAATGCCTTCTCGAACCTCAAAACCTACCTAAGCATCATAATCAACCACAATCAAATCACCCTTAGAATTAAAATAAATAAAAAAAGGACACTTAGATCACCGAATGCATCAAGGCACAACATTTATAGTTACTTTTATTATTCAACATAGTACAGTAAAACGAAAAATTTTAGAGTTCACACCTCTGTACGTAAAAGAAAATCAAGAAAATTGGAATCGAAACCAAACAAAAAATGCCCCCGTAAATTCGTAATTTTGTTACACCACAAACACTAGGCCGGGCTCCCTTTCTCGTTCCCGAATTCCCGATCATTCACAAAATGCCCTCGCGCACAGATGCACGAGAATCTAAAGAAACGACCAAAAATTCATCCTTCTTTTCTCTCCGAATTCCACAACACGCAATATCCCACAAAACCGAAAAACCGAAAGACGAGGATCGACCCCGACCGACATTGAAGAACCCAATCAAGCAACGAGCGAGCGAGAGACGGAGCGAGAGAGAGAGAGAGAGAGAGAGAGAACGGCAATTCGAAGGCGGGGGCAAAACCACCACCGATTCGGGGCCCGCGGAGGGGCGAATCCCAATCGGAATTCAGCGAGCGAAGCACCGACTGAACAAAGCAAAAGAGTGCAGAAACCGACGCGGACGGACAGAGAAAAAGAGAGGGGGCGCCGGGAAATTCCCACCTTCCGTCGCCGATGCGCCGGACCCTCATCGAGGTCGTCGTCCGAAACCCTAGATTGCGAACAGAGGGAAATGGTTCGATGGAGAGAGCGTGCTCGTGGCGTTTGGGGACGATGATTACCTGCGAGCGGAAGAGAGAAAAAAGGAAAGAGAGAGAGAGAGCGATGCAAGAAAGCACCGAAAACGCGAGCGAGACCAAATTTGTAAATAACGATGACTTTTCGAAACCTGCTTTTTATTTCTTTAATAATTTGCCTTTTCGGTAAGGAAATTTCGGGTCTCGTCTGTTTGCGTGTAATTTAAGAAAAACATTAAAATTGCGGATCATTCATTTATTATTTTGTAAATAATACAAGACCACGAGTAATGATTTTTTAAGAAAATATATTTTGCGAAATAAATGCACCTCAAAAAAGGATTATTATGATCCATTCCCGAAGAAAATCGATTGGTTGTATTGCTTATTCCGCTCCGAATAAAATATATTTCAAATTTATGTTAAAGACATTTGTAATAGATGAAAACCTATCCATTAGGTGTTGTGGGTTATCCCTCGCGAAAAACGGATTTATATATTAATCCTTGTTGCAAAAAATACTAATTGCTGTTATAATGGATGAGATGATATTAGCTCCTGATCTGATTTAATAATTCATGTGGTGGTTATTCATAATCTTTTCCCTTACATTATACTATGATTCGATTCATGAAATTCATTCGATACCTTACCTTTCTTTTTTGGATTCAGGAAACTCATTCGATACCTTACCTTTCTTTTTATGTTTTTTGCGTATTTATTTTCGATACTGTTTTTTAAATTCCCAATCGGATAAGTCTCCACTTTCATATTCATCCGATACCTTACCTTTCTTCTATGTTTTTATGAATTTATTTTCGACATTATTTTTCAAATTCCCCATAGAATAAGTTTCCACTTTCATGAAATTTCATATTTTTAGGAGAAAAGATCCTTGGCCTTCACTAATATAAAAAGGTGCTTTCATGCTTGCTCGATTTTGAAACAATACGGGCACTTCTCTGCTACCTCAAATGTGTCGTTACAAAATGTCATTTAATCGATTTACGACGTCATAACCGGGTGTAAAGCAATCCCGAAATAAGGGAGTGTCTGGTAACTAATATGTAACCTTAGAAATTGTGAGGACGCACAAATGCTGATGGTCTCAAAAGTGAAAGATCTAACCGTGATTCTTCAGAGAAGGACAATAAACAAGAGGCAACCACGCCAAAACACTCTCCATATAACCAATTTCATAGTAAATGTCGAAAGAAAAAAGAGAGAATCACATGGTACTGCACAGAAATTGGATTATTAGGAAAGAGAGGAGCAAGATCAAAACACTTATGTACATGGACACAGTAAGCTTCTTCATCCAATCAAAACTAAGCTGTACGGTTTCGCCCGAACTATGCACTATTGCACGCTACACAGAAATTGCATTATTAGGAAAGAGAGGAGCAATATCAAAACACTTATGTACATGGACACAGTAAGCTTCTTCATCCAATCAAAACTAAGCTGTACGGTTTCGCCCGAACTATGTACTATCGCACGATTCCCCATCTCACTACAATACTCGCACTATGACAATGAATTAATCAATTTACCTACACTACTGGGACATATCAAGACGCAGTCCACGCAGAGACCGCCTTTCGTGTGAGTGCAGTCAATCTGGGTCATTGAAAAGTTGATCTTCGTCGATGCGTCGGACTTCCCAACGACAAAGTCTCCCATGTGGTAATGGATCCAGTTCCCCGGATTGTCCACATGGCAGTGGGACGCGACGCGCTGTCCGTCAGAAGTTGTGAGCTGGAAGTGGACGGGTTTTATGTCCCAGCCATGGACGTGCTCGGGATTGCATACTCGGCGGCCCAGTCTCTTAGTCGACCTACCGAGCTGGACTCTGAAGAAGACGCTGTATGTCCCTGTAGGAAATGGAAATTCCAACTCGCCATCTACTTCAAACCACCAGATTTGCTGAAGATACGCAACCGTATGGAATCTGCATGTAACAAGCCGGGAAAGAAAATCAAGTCTTACCATTTTTATATCATTCCAAGATGTAAGTAAATGACACAAAGTAGAGGAAACATTTACCAAAGCAAATCTCGAGCACTAGCTTACTCACCAATCACCACCAATTATAAATTTTCGGTGAATGCATGAATTACTTCAAATTTTAAGATAGCCCTTTGCCATTTATCCACCGAAGATACTATTCTAATAATGGGTACTCGATAAACTCTACGAAAAAGAAATTCTTGGTGCATTAGTTGCATATGAACAGTTTCATTGCACTCTTCTTGCTTAATACAGGATATCATGCCGGCAAGTAGCTACATGTCAATTGGCGGATTATTGTAACAAATTCAAGAAACAAGCAAATGCACTCCTCGTATGTCACCAAATCTTTTCAGAAACCTCACTCTCCAAGGAATGTCCACTACTAAAGTACTAAGTTCCTATATGATCCAAAGTTCATCATCTACGGTCCAATCATCTCACAGAAGTCTATGTACTGAACTAAACTTGGAGAGATTATTCGAAGCTTCGAAACTGAGCATGCCAATATGCAGTACTCCAATCTTCCAGTAATTCCCAAGCACCACAAGAACATATGTTGCCACGAATGTTATCTAACCCATACAACACGTTGAGCATTTCTGATATCCAATACTGGCGTCAAAACAAAACTCGTTTACCCGATGATGAAAAGTCCATCGAGATAGGAACAAATTTGGTTCATCCAGGAGCAGAATGAGGGGAGAAGGTTTACCTAGATTCCTCGGTCGATATGTGATTCCAGTATCTTCGATCGTCTATTCCGGTGATCATCAAGGCCTTGAATGAAATCGACAGACAAACCCCGCCCGTCCTCTTATCCAGCCAAACTTCCTGCATTCCACATCCCCAAATCCACCAACGATCAGTGAAACCATAAATAAATCATTAAATAAACTTTCCATTTCTTTCTGATCCAGAAATCCAAATTCACCCCACTTCTCATCTTATCCAAAGGAGAGAAAAAGGCAAGACTTTTGCTATGATCCCGCAATCGAAATCGCTAAGTTCCGACCCCCAAAAAAAAAAACAAAGAAATCCCTAATTCATCATCGATCTTCAAAACGGAAAAGAGATTGAACAGTTTTCGCACCTTGGTACCGCCATCGAATGAATTAGGCCTGCAGAGCCGAGCGTAGATCTCCTTCTTGCCCAAATTCAGCACCTTGGGCTCGTCCAGCACTTTCTCCACGATCGTCCCGTAATTCTCCGGCAACTTCGCCTCCCAGATGAAATCGGCGGAGGAGGCGCCGCGGAAGACCCGGTTCAATCGGGCCAGGCTACAGATTTGGGGCGGATCCAGGCGCATCAGCACCGCCGCCACGCAGCTCTCCGGGATGTCGCCCAGCCTCAGCTTCGCGAGGGCGCCGTCCCCGTCCGCGTCCGAGTCCGACGAAAACCCCGAGAAGCTCGAACCCATAAAAGAAAAAAAAAAAAAAAAAACCCTAGAAATCGCGAGCTGGAAAGAAGATAAAATGGAGTCGAGACGGAGGCAGAGAGGGGACGGGACGGGATTCTCAGTGCCTGAACTTGAATCGGAAGGTGTAGATTTTGAGGGAGAGCGAGAGCTCGACGGTCAAGCTCGAGAGATCCATTTCTCGTTCCAGTTGATCGGGGATTTTTTGGTGGGGATGATGAATCGTCGAACGAGGAACTTCGGGGGGTTTTGGCTTTTGGCTTTCGGCTTTCGGCCTGGAGCTGAACAGGACCTGACGTTGACTAGGGTGCTGGATAGAGATAGAGAGAGAGATGCTGGAAATAGCAACTCAGAGGAGAGAGAATCGGACCGGCCGTTGCTCGTGTCGGGATCCTACAGGAAGGAAGAGATAGAGATAGAGAGAGAGAGAGAGAGAGAGAGAGAGAGAGGGGTATTGGTTGGTGATTTAATACATTGGGAGAAATTGCAGCTATGGGCAGGTGAGATCCATGATGTTTATGCATTATCCACTGAATCTTACCGCTCCACTAATCATCGCTTAAACCTTCTTATTCACATATATGGAGGTTTAAAATATACTGAATCGGATGTGCAAAAGCAAACTTGTTCAATGAATTGAGTAATTGAGAAGCTTTTTTAATGAATTCGTGTAAATTAAATGACCGTTCTTGTGTCCGTGGTTGAGCTAATATAATTATCTAAAATGGGTAGCTAATTTGTTAATAAGTATCCTTTTTTGTTTAATCATGGTATTTACGCCTACTTCTATTTACTCGTATGATGAAAACATGAAATATGACGAGTTTTCTTCTTTATTTCCCTCATTCGAGGCCTAGTATACTTAGATCGGGGTAATTCTCTATTTTCTTTCGTTAAATATACATTTTGCTGCTATTTTTGCTGGGATATTGCTCTTTGCGACCAAATTAAAAGAAAGTACACATATAATTGACAAAAAGTATGTTAGATGCTTTAACCCAAGAAAAAAAGTGTATTAGTGCAAAGTATATTAGACATAGAGAGAGAGAGAGAGGGAGAGAGAGAGGGGCACTAGGTGGGTAACGTTTATGAGCAGACACGTGTACACGTGCACGAATACCGGCCGCCGCTTTCTAGAGAGAGAAAGTTCCTGCTGACAACAGTTTGTATTCGTAGGTTCTTGTTCTTATCCGAACTAATCAGCAACCATTAAATTAAAGAAAAATAGGATAAAGGCTACGGAAGCGCTGAATCATCCGTCCCCTCCACGCCCAGGCGCCCACCCGGAGCGTGCGAGGCACGCTCCTCCCTTCTTCGCCTATTCACAGTATCAAAACACCACTTGCTATCGCCACTCCAGCAAAAGAGCGCGTGCACCGACAAGCCGCGGGGTTTGAGAATGGCTCGCAAGTGAATTATTGGACTAGTGTAAGGATAACGTAACAAGTCGACAGACCCAATTTTGGTGAAATATTAAAAAAATGGGGATACAGGATTTTTAATTATATTATCTATAGATTTAGAATAATTATCTGACCAGGCCAAACTTAGTAATATTCGATGAGATTGATACTTTCGAAATGATAGAGATACATCATTTATATTTGAGTACCGAAGAACATCCGATCTTGATTGGAAAAATGTCGACATGGGAGATGACTTGAATATTTTCACCCAATACCATGCTTCTAATTACATTTGATATATATATTCATAGTTAGCTTCCAATAAATTGTTGATGACAACGTCACGCTATTTTAATGATATGTCTATTTAAAGAAAAACTGTTGTCGGAAAATTATTTATTGATTTTTTAGTATTCAGATATCGACGGAAAATTAATTGACGTGCAAAAAATAGTTTTCATGAATTGAGAATAACAAATTTAGATTAAGGGAAAACTGCTTCCTTTTCCGGTAAGAAGACAATCGCTTAAAATGAAAACCGACTATTTTGCTTTAATATGAATTTGTTCGTAAAACAAACACATCATTAGGGTTCGTTCATTCTTCGACATACGCTTAAATAAAAAGATTTTATTCATTATTCATGTATGAAGAGGTCAGGTCTTTATTTGATATGTCTTTAGAGTTTTCTCGCTTGCGAGACCAATCTTGTCCGGACATTAGCCTAAATCGTTGTCTTTAATGCAAGAGTCCGATGCTTTGCTTCCAACTTAAATAATTTGCTCTCACTAAACACAATCTACCTATCATCATTTCTTAATCTTTTTCGACGAACGCACGACCCTTTCTCATTTGGTATAAGAATAATTGCCCTTTACGAATTAAACTAATAAAAAGCGATGGATAAAGTGTGTTGTATTCATAATAAATTCCATCACAGAACAAAAGCTCGGTTTCTTTTCCATAAAACTAGTGCAAGCAATCATCAACCATCGTCCATCTTGTGCATATTAAATTTTAGCTAGAGCTATCGTAGACCAACAAAGATCGACAATCAGCAAGCATCCAGGTTTCTCCTACGTGGATCCGAGTCAGCAAGCATGTTTGGGATCACATGTGACAGGCGTAGGAGTCGCAAGCACCCTCGTCCCCCGTCAGCACTTTCATCCACTTCTCCATCATCATTATAGTTAAAAACATCGTTGTTTCTCAATGATAGTTTTAAGACGATTGCCGAGAGGCTCTGAAATTGCACGAAAGTCTATATAGATCAAGAATAACCTTTCTAATCAAATTGACATGGGAGCAATTGACTCGAGGATCGTCGCTCGACGTCCTAGTTAGAGGATTTCGTCTACGAGGACCGATCGGATGACATAGTTCTTTCCCATAAAGTTTCCAGCGGACTAGGGCTGCGTTTGGCAACCACTTTGCCAAGGATCTTTTGAGCCCCTAAAGATCTTTGGGCTAATGTAGGGGTGTTTGGTAAACAAATTTTAACCCCCATTTGGAGAATGCCAAGCCTTGTGAATGCGGAAAGCCCAAGGCAGGTGAGGACCTGCCTTGGGCTTTCAGCTTTTTCGGCATGCCCACGCGGGCACTGTTCAGATTTTTTTTTTTACGAAATTGTCCTTACGAACTTTTTGTTTTTCCATTTTTTGCCCTTGTGACGAGACACTGTTCATCTTCTCCGTCGTGGCAACTCAATGACCATGGCGAGGGGCCGCCCCGGCAAGTCGCGATGGCCCAGATATGGGTCCTCACGGCTCAGATTTGAGTCGCCGCGACCTCAGGCGAGGGTCGCGTGGCCCCGGCGGCAGCTGCTCGGGGTCACGCAACCACCTCGCAAGGTCGCGCGACCCGGCGCGCGGCCCTCGCCGAGGTCGCTCGACCTTAAGCGAGGGTTGCGTAGCCTCGGCGACGGTCGATCGGGGTCGCGCGATCGCCGAGGTCACGCCACCCGTGCGGCCCTCACCGAGGTCCCCCGACCTCAAGCGAGGGTTGTGTAGCCTTGACGACGGCCGATCGGGGTCGCCGGAGGTCGAGGCGGCGTCGCGCGATGCGCACAACCTCGTCGCCCCAGATCCGAGGTCGCCGGAGGTCGCGACGGCATTCCCTTGCCGGTCAATTTTTTTATTTTTCTTTTGATAATTTTTTTTATCACAAAAGTCCTTTGTCCCCCAAATACCATTTTACTCAAATGTACTTCACAAAGGGCTTTCAAACTACAATTTACCAAACACAATTTGAATTTTGTAAAACACCTTTAACTCAAAAGTCTTTGTATTTTCCTAAAGACTTTCCCCAAAAGTCTTCCTAAACACACCCTAGATTCGATTTCACTGGAAAAAAAAAAAAAAAAAAAAAAAGATTGTTTACTCTCCAGGGGTTACTTTTTCTCAATTAGAGGGGTGAAAGGTCAATTTTATTCGTTTCAGTGAGATCACTGGGCCTTAGTAGACACGATGCTTATACGTCGGTTATGAATCGGGTGCGCCATCCTTCTCCCGGCAAACACGATTTATCTAAATTTGAGTGACTAGCACTAGCTTTTCTCTGAGTTATCCAAAAGCATGTCGTGTAAGTCAATTTCCAGATTAGTTCGTGCAAACTTACACGGGCTTAATGTCCGAACGGGCTTCAAGCTAAATGTCATCTTCATATGTGGGCTTAATCGGAAGTTTAAAGACTCCGTGCGCCCATCTCAACTTAGCTAAGAATGCCCATGCCCCCAAAAAATAAAACCCTGAAAAGAAGAAAATCTTGGCTTTCTAAGTCGATCATTTTTTTTTTTTATGTCGATTCTACTCTACTACTAGTCTAACTCTCACTCTTAGACTTTTGTTTTGCCTCATTGCAAGGCGTGAGAGTCGAAACCTACACTTGAAACTAAATCATCTGTACCCTAATCCCACTGAGAAGGTGGGGATTCGACCCATTTTAAACCTAGAGACATATGAAAAGTGAGCAATTCAACCATGTACGCTAGCAATACACAATGAGTAGATGCGACACCCTGTTCCGCAAATAGCTCGTGAATCTCCCTCAAGCTTCAACTCCATGACGTTTTAGAAAGTTTTTGGGATAGAGGACTCTTATTTTTCATATGGTCGAAACTTTCGTGAGGTCCCCGATCCATAGACATTTTTCTTTGATAAAAACTCTAAAAGACTCAGTTTTTAACTTTAACTAAGAAGACATTTTTCCGTCAGTGCAAATGGGAAAAGTGTTAAAAAAATCATAAATATTTTACATTTGTACCAATTTAGTCTTAAACATTTTTGTGGTGCCAATCTAATCCTAAACATTTTTACTTTGTGTCAATTCAATCATTTCCGACTAATTTTGGCCTGATTTGGTTGACTAGGCTTCAGCCGGTTGATGTGACGCAATCAACGCCGATGTGAATAATTTTTAATAATATTTTAATATTTTTGAATTTTTTATTTTTATTTTCTTTTTCTTTTTACCTTCTCCTCCTCCTCTCTCTAGCTGGTCGCCGAGCGATGGCTGGCAAGATTGAGGTTGACCTTGCCGACCACTAGCAAGGCTCTACCGCAAGGGCGGCCTTGTGTCGGGCTGGCGAGGCTCGCCCTCGCGACAGAGCCTCACCGGCAATCACCTCCAGTCGGTCACCGGAGAGGAAGGAGGAAGAGAAGGAAAAAAGAAAAAGAAAATAAAAAATTCAAAAATATTTAAAATATTATTAATAGTTATCTACATCAACGCCAATCGTACTACATCAATCGGCCGGCTCCCGATCAGCAAAATCCGGCCAAAATTAATCGGAAATGACTGAGTTGGCACCAAGTAAAAGGATTTATGACTAAATTGACACAAAAAAAAAAAGTTTATGACTAAGTTGATATAAATGCAAAAGTTTTAGGATTTTTTTTAACACTTCTCCCTAGTGCAAACTTCTCATTGCTCAAGAGCATCTTCCTTTATACATGCACAAGAAAACATCTTTACATGAGAATCTTTCTGGGAAATAGAGAAGCGTGTTTCCCCATTGGTGGATTAAAGTCAAGGTCAGCTCAATTTGGACAATCAAGATATCACAAATGTTGATTGCCTAATGCGTAATTGTCCTCATCAAGATGGGATCCGAGGGCCCCACCTTCAACCGCTCCTAGATCTAACCTTTTCATCAAGTCGTCGTCCATCAGATGGAAAAAAACCATCAACTAAGGAAGGCATCTTCAGTTATCTTTATTCCCATCGTAGTCCCACCTCTTCTAGCTCAGTCCATGTATCAATTATTACTAAGTAAGCTATCGAATGTATTTTGAACACTATTTCGATAATTGCATTTGTCGTTTCTTGTGTAGCTATTGAGCGATGTGTAGACCCATTAAATGGGTAGGTCAAATCAAAAATATTTCAACTCAAATCAATCATGCAATACAAATCCAATGACCAATACTTGACCTGACCTGACCTATATTGCTAAAACACTTTAATACAGATCAAGTGAGGCGAGAGAGAGTGAAAAAAGTCATAAAAGTATATTTTGTCTAAGTAAATCATAACCTCTTTCAGTGCCCATATTATTTTTTAATTTAATATTCTAAATTCATTTATGACCATTTCCTGAATATAAATAATTCATATAACAATTTTGGCTTATCAAAAACGCGTTAGGAAATAGCCCTATAACCTAATATGACAAGAATAATGGTGTATTGGAGTGGCTTTTATGCATGAGATTGAAATGGTCAACGCTTGGGATCTGAAAATTTGAATAACCCCCTCGTTTGTTAAATAAAGGAGATAGAGAAGCAGTCAATCTCAAGCACCTGCATCTCCTTTTTGCTCAAATTTTAGTGCAGAAACCTGACCGGGGGAGTCATATCCAATTTGCTTCGTTGTCCGCACAGCTATCCCTGCTCCAAGTGTCGCCTCTCGTTCTATTCGATTAGTCAATGGAAAGAAGAAGGGCACAAGAAAGAAAACCATCCTCTCTCTTTACGTAAGATCACGTAACGAATCCACGCATAATTAATACTGGTTAATCCTGCAATTTAGATCGCCATTAGAAAACATATATATATATTATATTTTTTATTTTTTTTTTTTTTTTTTTTTGGGATGAACGCTTTTGTCCACTTCCAAAACTTAGATTCTCTTGTCACTTTCATCTTTTTCAATAGCTAACGTCCATGCATGTTTGCAAGTTATACAAACAATCTTCCTCAATTTATAAGTTTAAGCTTTTGGATCGAGGACATTCTGATGTGGCGTCGAAGTCAAATTCCAACCCCAATTCATCTCGTCCGCACGACCCTCTGTTCTTGATCCGACTTGTAAATTTGCTGGATATTTCAATATAGATAAGTTAGAATATTTCGATGTCGGAAAAAGGGGTTTCCATCCATCCACACCGCACCAACAAGAAGCAGGAGATCCACAGAGTGGTGCTCGAGAAGAGGAATTAGATGCTTAAAGTCAAAATTACACCCAATTTCAAGCAAAGTGCAAGCAACCACTC
Source organism: Eucalyptus tenuipes (assembly GCA_014182365.1). NCBI lineage: Eukaryota > Viridiplantae > Streptophyta > Magnoliopsida > Myrtales > Myrtaceae > Eucalyptus > Eucalyptus tenuipes. The sequence continues at coordinate 24,510,093 of CM024540.1, read as the reverse complement.
CTTGCCCAAATTCCTAATCTTAATTTCAATTTTTCTCCTCCATAACGTCCAGCGGGACCCACAAAGAGAATAAAAACAGTTTTTTTATTAGGATTAATTATTTTAGCTTAATGAAGTTGGGAATTAGTACGATTTATTTCGTTTTAGGACATGCCAACGTGCGGAGCAGGCCGTCGGTTTCGATGGCGCCGGAACGTAGGTTTTTACCGAAACCGAAGGCATGGCATCGTGGTTGGTCAACAATTTTTTGGCAACTTTCCTGCACGACAACTCCGGGTGGATCATTGCCGAAGGTCGCCTCTCGATCAGTCCAAGGAATTCTTACCATATAAAATTCATTAGAGTTAATTTCGCCGATTAGCCTATCCGCTCTCATTTTTTTCCCTCGAGAAAAGCCAGAAATTCCTCATTGGAAAATCAAAGCCGAGTCACGGAGGCTATATTTGTCAGGATATCTGAATATTAAGTCACGCACTTATGTAACAGTATAAGCCTTTTGAACTATTCATCAAGAAGCCTCATATTGAAATCTGATGCTAAATGAACTTCTTATTTATGGTGATCAGAATTAATCGATAGGATTGATTTGTAACAATCAACATTAAATGGAGATCCTCTTTTCCTAAATTAATCCCTTTTTTTGTCCTTTCCTTTTTTTTTTTTCTTTCCCTTTCCTATTTAAGTTTATCACGTGTATATATATATATATCGTGTCATAGTCTATGACATATGGTTTCACAGGCCCTGATTTATTTTAGCCGTCGCTCCATGCTAATTTTTTCCTTGTCAAAATCTGACGAAATTATGAAAGATTAAACGTCCACATCAAATCGACGTCGTCGGCATCCTACATTAGTTTAACACATGGTCGTCGCTACCTTATATTACAATAATGATATTCGGAAAAAGTCTATCTATCGCCCTTAAGTTTTCTCCAATTTCTGCCCCATCTCTTTTCTCCCTCATCGGCATGTTCGCACGTAGTCGCGCACACTCATTTTCTCTCTCTAGAAGCAGAGACTTCAGACGCCTCGCCATGAGCTGAATATCTCTCTCTCTCTCTCTCTCTCTCTCTCTCTCTCTCTCTCCCGTCTAAAGTCGCCGCCGCCGCCGACAGTGTCGCCGCTGTCGCCTCACCGTCGTCGTGGTCTTCCGATGGCGAACCACAGGAATTGCCCCAACCCGTTTCAAATCTTCCCCTTCAAGACCAGGAGGGCCAACCTCTACTACATCGCCACCGCCTCCGTCCTCTGCGCCATCTTCTACCTCCTCGGCAACTGGCAGCACTCCGGCGGCGTCGCCTCCGCCAGCTTCTCCCGATCCACCTGCACCACCCCCGAAGTCATCCCTTCGTCCTCGCCGCGCAACGCCACCTCCTCCGGCGCCTCCGCCTTTGCCTCATCGGCCAACGTCGTCCTCGACTTCGAGGCCCACCACAGGGCGGAGGACCTCATCCCGACGGAGGCGGCTACGGCGCAGGATCTCTACTTCCCTCCTTGCGACCCGAAGTTCTCCGAGTACACGCCGTGCGAGGACGTGCAGCGATCGCTGAGGTTCGATAGGCAAAGGCTGGTTTACCGGGAGAGGCATTGCCCCGAGAAGGAAGAGAGGCTCAAATGCCGGATCCCCGCGCCGCACGGGTATAGGGTGCCGTTCCGGTGGCCCGAGAGCCGCGACAAGGCGTGGTTCGCGAACGTCCCGCACAAGGAGCTGACCGTGGAGAAGAAGAAGCAGAACTGGGTCCGGTTCGAGGGCGACCGGTTCATCTTCCCCGGCGGCGGGACCATGTTCTCGAACGGCGCCGACACGTACATCGACGACATCGGGAAGATTATCGACCTCCGGGGCGGGTCCATAAGAACCGCCATCGACACTGGCTGCGGGGTATGTATCGAATGCCTCTGATTTCGACTTAATCCGGTCTAATTCAGTCTCCGAATGATGATTAATCGATAGGATGCGTCGTTGGCAAGCATCCAGATTAAGTCAAAACAGTATGGACTAAACATAGGACGTCGTCGCACGGTACCATGCGTTAAGACGTGCAAGGCTCGCCTTCTTACGTTGCTACGACATGTTTTAATCAGTCCCGTCATTACCTGCATGTCGCTATAGGTTACGAGTTTATAGATGTCGGTTTAAGTAACATATTTCGGCAAAAACTCTTGGGTTTGACGGGTCGGTTGGGGCGGTGGGAATTTCCGACTCAGTTGCCCATTCGAATTCCACCAACTAGGCGAGCTCGCTATGATCGAAAGCATCTCCACGATCCAAAAATTTGGACTCGCTAGGTTCATAAGACTTGGAGTATTTCATGGGTTTTCGAGTACATGAATTTCCACGCCTGGGTCCCTAGATCGGAATATTATAGTGTCTGAAGTTGCAGCAACTACTTGTTAGGACATTGTAGATTCCTCCAGGGTCGGTCAGAGCGTGACCGGGGCGGGTTGAACCGGCCAGAGACGGAAGGACAGCTGGAAATAAGTAATTTCCTCGTAATTTCCTTTTGGATCGAAAGATTAGGATATGTCGTGGGTACATGTGCGGACTTTTCCTACATAAGCGGTCCGAATTTGGCATAGTGACCGTAAGGTAAAAAAGTTGTATATTGGTGGATCCACAGTCTAAATTCACTAATTTATGAATTTTCGAATTGGATGTTCTTTATATGGCCTCCACTATCAAATTTGAATAATCTAGGTGGGAAAATATTGATAATTTGGGTAATTATTACATGTAAGACTATTTGATCTTGACCCTTGAAGCTTTGGTTGATCTCTCAGTTGGTTGGAGAGTGCTCCATTATTCTACCAGTACCAACCACCCAAACCAAACTTCACCAAATCTTGAGTGCCAAGCTTGAGATGATTCCAATTTGAGTACCAATTCCCAATTTTTTTTATGCTTGGGAGATTAACATTTGGGATCCTTAGCCAGAGAAATCATGATTTTGCATTTCAAGTGCTGAGATGAGATCTACAAGTGGATTTGTTTTTTTATTCATATCTATTTCCGGGACATAAGTTAATCTTGAGTATAATCAAATGCATCAATAGGGTAAGTCACTAAATGATCCTGTGTCAGTGTGCATGTTGGGTAGATAGCATCTGTTCTGTTGCATTACCCGGTTTGCACGTAAGAACAGTAGAAGTTGAAGCAGCAGTTGAGTCCACAAAGACTGCAGATCTCAGATCTTACCATTGTTTCACACCTTTCAGCTAGTTCAAGAATTCCATGGCATACTCTGCCCCAATCAACATTTGAACTTTATCAGATATTTTGACTTTCTCAATTTTATATGGGGTCTAAGACGGCATTGTATGTCTAAGTAGACCAATTTGATGGCAAATGAGGATTTTAATTTGAAGCATGGCCCAATGGCTTTGCAGGTGGCTAGCTGGGGAGCTTACCTCCTTTCGAGGGACATCCTCACGGTGTCGTTTGCGCCGCGAGACACCCACGAAGCTCAAGTTCAGTTCGCCCTCGAGAGGGGAGTGCCCGCCCTGATCGGAGTCTTCGCTTCCAAGAGGCTTCCGTACCCTTCGAGAGCGTTCGACATGGCTCATTGTTCTCGCTGCCTCATTCCTTGGGGTCAGTATGGTGAGTCATACCCCTTCACTATGTATTTTCTGAATATTAAGGTTGTATTCGTAGTTCATGGTATTAGACATTCTTAAAATGCAGATGGGGCATACTTGATGGAGGTTGACCGCGTTCTGCGTCCCGGTGGGTACTGGATTCTGTCGGGGCCGCCAATAAACTGGGAGAGCCACTGGAGAGGGTGGGACAGAAAGGAGGAAGATCTTAAAGCAGAACAAGATGCGATTGAGAGCATAGCGAGAAGCCTGTGCTGGAAGAAGTTGAAACAGAAGGGCGACATCGCAATCTGGCAGAAACCCACCAACCATGTCCATTGCAAAAAGAACCGCAAGGTGTTCAAGTTCCCGCCTTTCTGCCCCGCACAAGACCCCGACAAGGCCTGGTACGTCTTATGTTTCGATCAGACCTGTTCGTGAGTGGTCGTATCCGTTACATTAAGTTTGCTGTCATTACGTATTAAGGTTAAAATTGGTACTTGTTCGCCTTAGGAGTGTCGACAGTACTTAGTGGCAGTGAACTTGTGATGTGAAACTAAAAAGCAATGTCTTCTTCCCTCATTCCTAAGCAACTTCAAGGACGAGTGATCCGATTTAAGACGAGCCGACATTCGAGCTATTGCAAAAGTTTTGTAGAACTCTGCTTCTTGATTTGGTTAGATTTGGTTCTCTGGAATCTTATGTTCTAAGGTGGAAAATATCATAATTTTTTTTTTTTATTCCGGACTCTGGTATGTGACAAAGTGATACCAAAACCCTTTGGATGGCAAAGGCAGTTGATGCGGGATGTCTTTTTCAGCTGGCTTTCAACCACAAAACAAGCACTTCAAATCAATTCAGATCTTTCTTAAGCAGTGGGGATTCTAGCTTATGTCTGCTGTTTCTCATAGAAATAACCTGCTCGCTTACTAGTAATCTTGTCATTCTTGTACCCTCAACCCGTAACTCTGTACTGTCTACAGGTACACCCGAATGGATACCTGCTTAACCGCGCTTCCCGAAGTGTCCGACATTAAGGATATAGCGGGAGGGGAGTTAGCAAAATGGCCCCAAAGACTGACTGCCGTGCCTCCGAGGATTGCGAGCGGAAGTGTAGGAGTAACGGCAGAGACGTTTAAAGAAAACACCGACTTGTGGAGGAGCAGAGTCTCCTACTACAAGTCCCTGGACCACCAACTAGCCCAGAAAGGAAGATACCGCAACTTGCTCGATATGAATGCCAACTTGGGAGGTTTCGCAGCTGCATTGGTGGACGATCCGGTGTGGGTCATGAATGTGGTCCCGGTCGAGGCCACAACCAACACCCTTGGAGTGATATATGAGCGCGGATTGATCGGAACTTATCAGAGTTGGTATGTTTCATCAGGATCAGACTTTTCAAACTCCTTGCTCGACTGATCTTCCGCAAAAGGACAGTGGTCGTTAGCTAATTATCTTGGCCACTACTCTTCCTTGTAGGTGCGAAGCCATGTCCACTTATCCGAGGACTTACGACTTCATCCATGCCAATTCCGTATTCACCCTCTACAGCGAGAGGTATTTTTGCTTCTCTTTCTCTATTTAGTCTTCGGGTACTAGATTTGGATTCTGAATTGGATCTAATCTGGTGTTTCGTCTTCACAGGTGCGACATGGACGATATTTTGTTAGAAATGGATAGGATTTTGAGGCCTGAGGGCGGAATTATATTCCGCGACGACGTAGATATTTTGGTAAAGATCAAGCGCATGATAGATGGAATGCAATATGAGAGCAGAATCATAGACCATGAAAAGGGACCTCACGAAAGAGAGAAGATCCTATTGGCGTACAAGCAGTACTGGACAGCTCCAGCCCCAACGGAAGGAACCGATACTGCTTCCTAGTCATAGACATGGTAGTTCTCTCTTGTTTTGCATTTTTCATGTTCTTGCGTTCTTTTGGGTTTTTTTTTTTTTTTTCCCATTATTCTTGTGTTAATAATTTAATCGGCAGGCATTCAATTTTCCGGCGCCCAATTTTTTGGATGTATCACGCTAAAGATATCTGTATGAATGGCATGGAAAATTCTTGAATCAAAGCCGATGAGATTGAACTAGCGATTAGAAGATAGATAGGGTTGGTACTAGTACTCCTGGTGGAAGAATCACATAAAAGAAATTCTAGCCAAACGAGCTCGGCACATCATCACAAGATTAGACGAAAAGAGCGCAAGTTCATCATCTTTCGCAAACAATAGATCAGATGACTGTCATTTACCCCATGATATTCCCTTCAGTGTAGACATAACACCAACAGGCCGAATGTTTTGCATAAGATTCCTATAGAGTGGGAAAGTATATGCAAGTGCTGCAAATAAGTAACAGATTTTTCCCTGTCTAAAACACTTTCTGATACCTAGTAGGTAACTAATCTGAGTCATGATCAGTTAAGAGCGCGACAGACACACATTTGATACAACAGACAAAGCTTTACCAATAGGTTGCAGTAGCAACTACATGCATTGCCAATCTTAAATGTTGTTGCATCTTTTCTGATCTGGGATCAGTTGTTACCTTTGAGCTTTGGTGGAGCAAACCAGTCGGATGCAGCAGACGAAAAGCTATGAATGCACCTCTCGACATGTCCTTACTGATATGTGCAATTTCAAGATTGCCAAAACCAATGCTAAACGAACTCTAGAAACAAAGCTTCTTGTTTACCAGCTAGCCCCAGTGCACTAAAACTGCAGATTCTGTCACCATCAGAGAACTCCTCGCGAGGATAAGGCCTTATCTGCTCATCAGGGGAAAAGACACAAATCAGTACAGAGGCAAATATACCATTTGGACAGCTCATTCTTATTTAACTTGGGACTTGAGAGATGTACTTAAATAGAAGACTTAAGAAATGCACACTGTGGCTGGGCGGAGGAACTGCAAATGAATGAACAGGGAACATTACCTTCCCCAGATACTAGTATATTTCGATCTATTATCATTCAAGTACATGAGCAAAAAATAGAAGATTTTGAATCTTTTGCCATTGGGGACTGAGATGTGATGACAGTTATTGAAAGAAAAGCCAAAATGTGCAGCCATTTATGATGGAAAATCAGCAAAATATGGATAATAATGGCAAAATTACAAATAATCCTGATCAAGTGGATATAGTGGCTTGATTTGACTGCCTTCTGCAGTTTTTGGGGCTTTTCTTTTTTTAGATGGGAGCCTGGATAACTTCATTTTATGGGTCCATCAGAAATTCAGAGAAGTAATGCCACCTTGAAATAATCTATGCTCATGATTGCAAATATACAGCATAGCGTTTGCCGATGGAGATGTAGTTTTAATCATTAGCCATACTTCAACCACAAGGTGACTGCATTGCTCATAAAGCTAAACAGAGACTTAGGAGTTAAGCATGAGGAAGCAAACAGATCGTAGCACTTGCCAGTCTGTAAGTCATAGGCTTCGCCCAACCACCAGCATCTATGAAGTCAAAAAGAGACTGCAGAGGAAGAGAAATAACTGTGAGGTCTAGTGTTAAAAATGCTCAGAACACACATAAAAAGATTCACCTGAAGCTTGTCAGTCATGAGGAAGCGGCGACTGTGACGAGCCCCATCTGGCATGCGGACAACAAGATTTATTGCTTCTCTTGCGTCTAGTGCAGGTTCTAGAGGTAGAGGGCCTCCACTTTGAATTAACCTTTTCTGAAATCCCTTGCAGTAAGTCATAGGAGAAACATCAAAATAGTACATTCCGACAAGAGACATGGTGGAAGTATCCACTTTTTTGAGTTAAAAAATAAATGAATAGTCATTCATAAGGTTCAACCCCTAGCGCAGGAGAATTCTACATGACTAAAGGACATGCCGCTTAGTCTAATTTACATTGTAGCTAAGTGCTCCCAGTTCGGCCCAAAAGAAATTAAATCTGTCCCCTTGAGAATGGAGACTTGTCCGAGAGCTTAGTCGCCAGATGCCATGATGTTAAGGCCTTAAGCATGTTATGATTGCAAACTATGCGCCTATGATGAGACACATGGAGTTCTTTTTCCATCCCTGGGGAAATTTACCAAAATAATGCAGCTTCCTTCTAGCATTACTCCTATTCAAGCTCGCTAGGAGCAACAAGTAAGCTCCCCGGAACATCATTGAAATGAACGGAGTTTAGAGGCGTCAATTTTCTTCTGAATGTAACCATATGAATGCCAATTGCCACCGTACTTATATTCATCGAATATAGATTTACCTGATCGGACTGATTGGCATCTGGACCACACTGAATATGATCATGATAATGCTGGTTGGACTTATCATCCTGCAAATTCAGCCCTTCCAGCCTAATCTCATGTGGCTGCAATGTGCTTCCCGGCTTCAATGAAGCATTGCATGTTAGAGAATACCTTTTCTCCTCAATAATGGACAAATAGAAACAGCCCCCCATCATAAAAAGGACATAGGCACCCAAAGGAAAAGGAGAACAACAGAAATAGACGACAGCACTAGAAAAAGAAAATTGTGTCCGAGAAAATACCAAGATCGTTCATCTAATTTGTGTATCTCGCTCTGCTATGTCAACCAAAGAGGGGCATATACTAAACGGAAGTTGCTCAAAGGAAATAAATTGAAGGTTGTCCACAGGATGACTAGTGAGCAATATGTATTTTCCAGTAGAAATTTAGATAACTGCAACATGCTCCTGCTCACATGGAGAACCTACCATCTTAAAAAGATGCTAATAAAAAATACATTATTTGTGCATCTAATATTTTGCGTATGAATTAAAGACGCTCACTTTTGATCTTTTATCCTTAGTTTTGTCTGCACTTTCATGCGAAGCATCGAATCCAGATTCTTGGTCTCTATCTTTCACTTGTTGCACATGCTTCTCTTCCTCTTGCTCTGCTTCCTGGAATTTTTATCAGAGTAAAATGAACCAAAAGGCCGCGCAATAATAGGGGAAATCTGAGAAAAAGTTTGCCATGACCAAACAACCATCAATGAAAGTGAAATTGCACGATCAAGCTCCTTATCTTCTTGGCTAGGTTGCCTTTGAGATAGCCCAGAGCCAGAAAGAAACTGCATCACATGCATCGAGGGTGTCACAATCCAGAGAATGTCGTGGTAAACAAATGCAAAAACCCGAGAAAAGCAGTGACCCGAATTCGAACGGTCACTCCCGCAATGGACTCTCAAAACATACCTCCTGCTTCGATGCCTCAATAGCAGCTCGAAGCATCTCTTCTTCTGCATCATGCCCATACGCATGCGGACTCCTGACTTCAGCCGGAGTGCTACAATAAACCGGCGTTCCAATTACGCAACCGGTGTCGATCGATCCCGGATGATAAGGCGCTCCATAACCGCCACGGAATGCTTCAGCCGACCCAGCTGCGTAGCTTGGAGAAGGAGCAAGCGGCTGGGGACTAGTAAATGCAGAAGCGCCAATCTGGTTTAAGAAAGTCCTCCTGTAGTTCGGGTCAAAAAGGGAAGAAGGCTTGAAACTCATAAGGGTATCCAAGAGCGGCACGAGCCCTTGTCGCCCCGCGTGATTCTGGCTATACATTTCACGAGGGTATGCATAAGCTGCAGGAGGGAATCTGGGCAGGCAAAAAAGCAAAAAAGGAAAGCAAAAGGATCAAAATGCAACTCCAGCATGAAGCGCATGAAACTCGAGAAATGTCGAGAGTTAAGCGGAGGGCAAATTCAGGGACGGACGTCTGGTGCATCCCTTCGGTATAATGCGCATTGACGGCCGCGTCGAGATTCCCACCGTATTCCTGCAAAAGGGTAGACGCAGACAACAGATATCTCCCGGATTCTCCATGAAAACGACGTGAATAGATAGCGGATCGCATCGCATTTTCAAGCCGGCAGGCGAAACGCAAGATGGGTCGGAGCCGCCACATCTCAAGTTCTCACATTTGCCACTCCATTCGTCATCCCTCGTCGCTCTTATAGCCCAAAAGGAAAGCAGAGTCGCAAATTCTCTCTCTCTCTCTCTCTAGTTAAGCCGTCAACTCGAATGCTACGAAATCGCGACGGAGCAACGACGATCCGGCTACGTCTCGCGCGACTGACTAAGCTAACCCGGAGACAACCGATCGGGGAAAGGCCGGAGATGGGTTCGAGGGGGAATGCGGGGAATGTACCTCCAACCGGCGGACGGCGACGGGCTCGGGCGCGCCGGTGATGGCCATGAACCTGTCGACGGACTCTCGGGACGGCCTGGACATGGCGGCGGCTCCCGGGGTTCCTTGCGGCGGAGCGCGGCGGCGAGTGCGGAAGACGGTGGCGGTTGCGGCGACGGCAACGGCGACGGTATGGACGGAGAGTAGGATAGGACCGCACCGCCTCTTTCTCTCTCTTTCTTTCTGCCTCGGATGCTCTCTCTGTCTCTCTCTCTCTCTCTCTTCTTTCACTCTCGTTTCGTGCCTCGTGGACCGTTCCGACAATTGCAATCCGCCGCAGAAAATTACATTATGATAAAGATAATTTAGAAGATTCTCCGTGTCTAATTTAACACCGCGTGCATAAATTGCACAGTCCCGATTAATTGTAATTGATGTCGTAACGTTGCCTTACCTTAATGATCATGGCAACACCGGTTGCGCCATTACATGTTTCCGACACTTTTTCCTCTTGACCAACATATTACCATCGGACTCATTGATTTTAGACGAGTCGGATCCTGGAATTCTGGTCCGAGTTCCTCCATTCCACAGGACAACATGCCGCACAAGGGATGTATTAATTCTCGCCCACCTCTCGCGTGCTAAAAGTTTATGTACTTGTGTTCCATGATGTCGGTAACAAGTCGACTATAAACGATCCAACCACTTGTCACGTCAGTGTGGTTTAAGAATAATGTTTGATCTTTGTAATTTTAAACTTTAGCCATTGAGACATCTAGTCATATTAATGTCTAACAAATTTTTTTTACTACATCATTGATAATTCAGCTGATTTAATTTTCTTCATTTCGAGATTTTCATAGAAATGAATGACAACAAAATATATATTTGAAAATCATGTTTAACGTGTAGATTGACTGAAAAAAAAATTAATGGTAAGCTAACCGGTTACGACAAATTGAAAATTCATGGTTTATATGTGAGTGCACTATCCGAATTTCTGTATAATTTCCTCCCAGGAACTTATAAATAAGATTGAAAGTGCCCTTTCTGGATTAGGGGGAAAAAAGAAAAAAAGGGCCCTTGCTTTTCGTCCCATTCCGACATTGAATGCAATTTCTCCACCTCCAATCGATTTTGGTGAGAAATCCCCACAATCACGGAGCCGCACGAATCGCCATTGACGAAAATGGCCAAACAAAAGTCGTGCCAGCCAGCTTGCCTCTATGCAGAATTCCTTTCGGTCGGAGATTTATAAAACAATTTCCTTAATTCTTCGGAGAATCACGTCTCTTCGGGCCGGGCCGGGCCCGTCCCCGGCCATTTCGTGTTGTACTATACCCTTCGTCTCCGGGAGCCCGGCCCGGCCCATGAGAGGAAATGGAAAACGGGCCCGAAATCGAAGCCGGCCCTACTCGGTCTCTTGCATTTTGATTTGGCCCGGGCTTCCGGATCTCCTTCGCTCCCGTGGATGATTTGATTTCTCCAAAAAGGAGTATTATTTTCGTAATTCCACAAAAGGGCGAGGCTATACCCATATCACATTCACCAAAAATAATTTTGATGTTATGAAAAATGGTAAACCGGTATATCATTGCCATATTTACCTCAAATTTATGTATTTGTGCGACGTTCATACCACATTTACCCTTAAAAATTCCAGATTTATAATCTAAAAATTTTATATTTACCTTAACGTATGGTAAATACAGCCTGTCCTTAATCTTTATGTATTTGAGATTTTTTATGACGTAAATTGGGGGTAAATGCAATATGAGTGTACTGGTACGGAGATAAATATGGCACGAATTTATTAATTTGGAGTTTCTAATAACATTAACCTTAATCTTTGTGAACTTGTATAGCAGAAAATTCTAACATGCACATAGTCAATCTCTACAAGAAGTCAATGAAACCTGTCCCGTGCAAATCAAGTTTGCGTAAAAAATGATGCAAGCTCCATTGAAAATTTTAAATAATGAATACAATAAATAAATAAGCACAGTTTGTTTGGTGAAAATCATTTTCCTAGAAAAAAATTTATCCATTTTCCAACATTTGATTTGCTCGATCAAATGAATCAACGAAAAATTTTTAATTACCAAAACTTAAATTAAGAAAAATAATTTATTTTTTTGGTAAAGGTAAGAGATATATTGACTTATAACCAAAAGCTATACAACTATATAGCAAATACTCAGCACTAAGAACTTACACTAAAGAAGACAAACAAGTCAAAACGAGTGGAGGGGTGCCGAGAAGGAGGAAACACAACCAACGAAAAGCAGTAAATAACAGCCAAAACAGTGGCAGCAAGATAGCCAAAATAGCGGCCACCAACAAGAGGAAAAGGAGTTCTCCTAATCTTGGTGTAACCGCAACAGCTGAGCAACAGCAAGTAGCCAACTAGTAGCATCAAAAGAGGAAGGCAGCAGGCAGAGGCGACCCGCACATCTATCGACAACAACCTACGAGGAAACCTGATGCAGCCCCCAAAGGGTAATGTCAGAAAGAATTCGACACCACAAGATCGAAAATAGATGGGTCGATACCCCAATTGCGTTGAAGCCTCCTAATCCTATAAGTGTCCGCAACATTACTGAATGTTAAGGCCTTGTCCTTGACAACTTTGATGATGTGGTTCTTCAAAGCCGGGATCGCCAACGATTCTTCTCTAAAGAGAATACATTTCCTCTTCTTCCAAATCACATGGCAGAGGGCTCCAAAGGAGAAATGAGCAATGCATCGATGAAAATCATTGCCTGAAAGGAACTTCATTGCCCATTATAGATTGTCTGACCAAGACCCATTCTACCAAGGGAGGTTGCATCTCGCAGCCCAAAAATACGCAAGACCAGCGGTAATGCGACAACCGAAAAATAAGTGATCAATAGAATTAGGTCTAGTATTGCAAAAGGCACAAACCACGCTCTCAATGCTTCCATAAAAAGGTAAAAGTGCCTGGGTAGAAAGGCGGTTCTTAGCAATAAGCCAAATGATAAATTGATACCGCGGTAAGATCACATTGCTCCAAATAAACGTGAACCAAGGAACCAAGCCATTCTTCAATCTTATAGCTTCCCACGCATAAGCTACATAAATAAACCTAAAGGATTCTCCAGCCAGAAAAACTGATCCAGGTTCTGAGATAGAACAGGGAGGGGGTACTCCTATGACTCCAAAGTAGCCTTGAGCGCCTGGCCAGAATCTCAAAAGAGATCCGCAACCTTCGCTTGCTTGGATAACCCTGAACTATAAATGAGAGTGTCCGAGAAGAACATGTTTAGGGGACCTCTAGGGTGCCAATGGTCAAACCAAAGAGACACAGAAAGGCCATCCCCTACCCTCCATTGGAAGGAAAGCCAGAACTCCCTCCTAAGTTGAAGAATCTTCTTTCAGGCCCACGAGCAACATGTTGGCTTGTTGGCTATCCAGAAATTTTTTCTTTTTAAGAAGGTAGAATGGATTCATTTACACCACAAGGATTCATTGTCAGAAAAAATGATCCAAATGTGTTTAAGCATGGCTGCTGTATTACAATTACGTAGCCTTCGAATATCAAGACCTCCCTCCTCTTTTGGAAGGCATACATCCTCCCAGGAAACTTTCGCCCCACCACTTCCAAGGCCCAGGCCTTTCCAAAGAAACTATCTCAGAATTTGTTCAATACAATCCAACGCAGCTCTAGGAATCATAAAGACACTAGCCCAAAAGTCTTGATACTAGTGAAGAACTGACCTTATAAGCTGTAGTCTCCCGGTGAAGGAAAGGAATCGTTGAGCCCACAATTGTACCCTTGCTGTTATGCGGTTGACGAGGGTGGTACAATCAGCCTTTCCAAGCTGCATAGTAATAATGGGACCCTCAAATACCGAACCGGCAAATTCCCTACGTGGAACCCCAGGGCGTGAACTATTTGGTTCCGAGATGAGGCCGTCCCTCTAGCCAGGATTACCTCACTTTTATTTATATTTGGACTCAGCCTACTCCAAGACGAAAAGGTTTCAAGGCTTCCTTAAGGAGAGAAACCGAAGCCATATTTGCTTCAAAAGAAGAAGACGTCATCCGCAAAGAATAAGTGAGACAAACACGTTGCTTTGCACCTCCAGAAGAATCTAAACTCTGACTGTCTAGAGCTAAGATAAAGCATCCCCGAGAACACCTCCATGACCGAGGTAAATAAATAAGGAGATATAAGGGGTCCCCTTGACGAAGCCCGCGACTACTTGGGAAGAAACCGTGTAGTTCCCCATTCAAGGAGACGGAAAATTTGGGCGTGCGCACGCAATTCATAATAAGCCAGGTAAAATGATTAGGAAAGCCGAAAGCACGGAGAACAAGCTCCAAGAAGTCCCAATCAACGGTATCATAGGTTTTCTGGAAGTCCACCTTGATAGCACACTTGGGCAAATAAGGGTCAAAATGGAATCCACTAAAAAGTTCTTAGGCTAGGAGAATGTTGTCCCTAATCCGCCGACCTTTGACAAAAGCACTCTGTGGAGGACTTATGATGGTATGAAGAACAGCAGCCACCATGTTAGCTAATACCTTAGTGATGCATTTATATATTGTATTACAGCAAGCAATGGGTTTGTAATCAGAAAGCGTAGATGTATGGGGAATTTTTGGCACCAAAACGAGAATGGTGTTGTTTATCTCCCGTAATAATTTCCCAGAAATAAAGAAATCCTTGACTGCTATAAGAACCGATGGACCTACCACCTCCCAGTTGAGTTTAAAGAATTCTACATTAAAACCATCTGGCCGTGGTGTCTTACCTCGAGCTAAGGAGAATAGGGTATCCCGTATCTCCAAATCAGAAACAGGGCGAGAGAGAGATCTAACACGTTCGATATTCAATGGACGCTAAACGACCTCCTCAATCTCCTACACCGAAGGCCTCACAGGCGGGATCCGCGGCGCCAGAAGATCCTGTAAGTAGGTAACAAAGAGCTGCTGCATCATTCCTGGTTTCCTAACTAAGGTACCGGAGTTATCCTTGATCGAAAGAATCATATTCCTCAGTTATCTCTTATTGACGGAATGATGAAAAAATTTAATGTTTCGGTCCCTTTCTTTGAGCCGCCTGATCTTGAATTTCTGCCTATAGAAGGAGTCTTCCTAAGAGCACAAGACCGAGAAGGCTCGACACTGAGACTTCTCCAACTCAGCGAGCGAACCGCTAGTCGAGTCCTGCTGGAGGCCAACCTGGGTGACTTGAAGAGCATTCCTTGCCTCAGCTGTTCTGACAGAGATATTAAAAAATGATTCCCTGTTGAGCTGCTTGAGGTGGCCTTTAAGGACCTTCAACTTGCACACTAGCTTGTACATCGGGACTCCCTCACTTGGGCTTTCCCACACCTGATCTACAATTGTATGAAAAGTCGGGTGCTTCGTCCAGAAGTTAAAGAACTTAAAAAGGTTTCCTCTGATGAACAGGGTCTAAGACCCCGACGACCATAGGGGTATGATTAGAAAGCCGGGCGCAAGAAATGAAGCTTCCGAGAAGGAGAAATCCTGGCTCCATTTTGTATTCACAATGACCCTATCAATCTTCCTTAGCTTCCGGTTGGGTCCAGAAAAAGTTGTCCAAGTGTAACGAAAGCCAACATATCTCAAATCATATAGGCCAGTCTGAGATAAGCACTGACTAAACTCATCAAAATAAGGAATCCAAGCGTTTGAGCCCCCAATTCGATCAGACGAATTCTTAATAGCATTGAAATCCCCTACCACTAGCCAAGACAAGTCCTGCAAGATGGCACTCATTCGGGTGAGGTCCGCCCAAAGAGGCTGACGGGAAATGAAGGTATGCTCGGCGTAAACAACAGAGATGCAACAATCCAAGCCAGACGTAAGAAACTTCAAACTTCCATGAATTGCCTGAGCATTAGTCGAAGAGACATCAAAACAAACCATAGAAGGATCCTATCCGACCCAAATCCTCCCTTTTGGGGAGTGTTCATAGTTTGTCCTCCAGCTCCAACCCATCAAAAGATTCGAAAAAATGGCTCGAAAGAGAGACTTCGGGACTTTAGTCTCCAGAAAACCAACAAAACACAGACTATTTGAGGAAACAAGGTTCCGGACTTCAGCTTGTCTAATGGGGTCAACAAGACCCCTAATATTTCAAATACCTATATACATAAATAAGTATATACATGAGAAAGGGACCTACCTCCGCTTGCTCGATCGCTGTCGACTAGCCACCATTCTAGGGTGATCAGCAGGAGGCGGAGCTAGGCAGGGGTTCTGAGTCTTATCCTACTTGGGATCGAGCTTTCTGCTGGTAGAGGTAGCTCTTGGAGATGGAGGACCTTGTAAATTGAGATCCTCATCTGAGCTGCTGACCTGGCTAGCAGATTCATCCGAGTCTTCCCCGGAGGTAGACGGGGCTGACGAGGTAGTAACACCCGCTGGGTTGGCTTTAGAAGCATTTGAGGAGGTGGCTAGGGTCTCACTCATCTTTGCCTGCTCCTTTTAGGCCTTATGGACTAAATGGGCTGAAGTGTAAGTCTTAACCGTCCCCAGACCGGCGTCCTTCAACTTTAGAATCTGGCCAGTTTTTCTAGGTATAACCAGATGAGAGGAAACCCCCTCCTTAGGCATCATGGGTTGTTTTTTCTTCCTACCCACGACCTAATTCCAGCTAGGCTCAGGATTTCTAGGGATCTCTGCCTCAACTAAAGCAGGGGTCGGGGCCTGGTCATGAGGAGCAGGGGACACGCTAACCTGAACTTGCTAAGCTGCTACCTCAGGGTTTGAAGAAGTAGGAGACGTCACACACTTGTGGCTAAAAGTGCCACAACTTGGGCACGCAACCGGTCTCTACTCGTATTCGACAGCCACAGTACGAGATTCCCCATTGAGGACGACGTCAACCGAATTACACCAAGGTAGCTTTGCTGAGATCTCCACGCACACTCTGGCATAGGAGATCATCTTCATTTGCTCATTTCGCAAATTGACATATAGTGATTTACCCACCGCACCAGCCACAGCACTTATCCCCGGTGCAAACCAAAAGGCATAAGGAAAGTTTTTAAGCCTAATCCAAATCGAAACAGAGGAATGATTGTCTTTTTTCAGTTCCAGCAGCAGCTGCCATTGCTATAGGATCAGCGGAACCCTGGCCACCATTAGTGGTCCATCATCCAGGATCTTCCTTTGAAACTCACGATCCGGGATGTGGAAAAAGTAGAAGCCTTGGTCGTTTGCCAACACTTCGGCCAGCTTCGATCCCCAAGCATGTTTCAAGGTTGTTTCCGTGAGTTTGAATGGGAGTTTCTTCCCAACGTAGTACCCGACCATGCATTCGTGCCACTTCGGGTCAGTAGCCTCAAGGATTTCATCAAACAGGCTAACCACAGGCTTATCATCAATGATGGTTGGGGGAATAAACGACAAGTCATACCCCTTAGTAGCCAATCTAGCGACGTTGACCTAGGAGCGGGCAAGGGGGGGTTTTGAAATCCTCGCTTGCTAGTCACTGGGCTGAGGGTGCTTAGAGGAGGACCTGGCACGGTTACAACCGCGAGAATCAACAGAGCCTTGATGGGGCTTATGAGAATCTAGTTGGCCTTCCATCAAGGGGGCCGAATCTGCCTTTCTAGAGTCCGCATGTCCAGCAGCAGCTATAGACGGATGGGCTTGGGGGGGAAAGGTGGGGGCTTCACCCCCTTATCCCATCCACATTGTGTTGGGCCGCGCCTAACTGGCCAGCCAACTCAGCAGACGAAGACGCCATAAATGCCGACGAAACCCACACGGAGACCCACAACCCTAACACGGGGGGAGCATAACATCACAAGTAGGGCATACCAGAACAATCTCTTCGGTAAGGAAAATAATTTTCGCGTTGAAAAAACAAGAAAACATTTTTTAAAATTTACATTTATCACCACTTGAACTCGAAACTCCACGTTTGGATACAAAAACCCCAACATTGATTCTTATGTCCTAATATTAAGGACCAGGTCTCTTGACGATTGGATTTGAGCACTGAGCCCCTAGCACCCATACCTAAGCACAGCAAGGTCGGTTGTAAACCCCTGGCACCAGTACCCAATTATTCGACACCTGAACTCGAGTTCATAAAGGCCATGCTCGAGTCCTCGACGCTCAAGTTATGATCCTAGCTCTTAGGCCTGGGCTAACAAAGACCATGCTTTGGTCCTCATCGCGTGGATTCAATTTCTTAGTTAATGAAATGTTTGATCTTTAAAAAAAAAAAATTAAATCAAAATTTTAATTTTTTTTTGTTTTTTCCTTCTTCTTTTTTTCACTTTCTCCTCCTTCCTTCGCTAACCATGAGCCTAAGCGACAACCGGCAACGTAGGGACCGACCATGATAGGGGCTGGCGAGCTCGAGGCTCAACTGAGGCTGCCGAGTTTGCACTTACCCAATCCTAACTAGCTCAAGCTCATCTGTGGCGGTCGTTGAGACCTTGCAACCAACATGAAAGGAGGAGGAAAAGGAAAAAGAAAGAAAAAAGAAAAAAAAGATTTAAATTTTAGATTTATTTTGGTTGGAGATAAAATCACGAAATTGAATGAGATCTAATTATCAAAAAATATATTTGGCCACAAAGTAACAAATAGAAAAATTAACCATTTGTCATGAAGTTTTTTATCAAATAAACACAATGTGTATATATATATATATCGAAAATGATTACGTGTGTTGGTCACTCGTCGAGATTCCAGACGAAGGCCCGAGTTTAGCTTCCCTTTCTGAAAACGAAATCCAGTCGAGATCCTCCCGACCGACTCTCCTCCATTCCACTGCAAATCTGCATCTCCAAGAACCTCTCGTTTCCCGGAGCCCGAAATCTCCGCCGCCGCCGCCTCCTCCATCCCCACGCGCGCCCCGCCCCAATGCGGCTCCGGGACCTCCTGCTCGCCACCTTCCTCCTCCTCTTCTTCCTCCTCCTCTTCACCCCGCGCCGCCTCGGCCCCCTCCTCTCCCGCCGCCCCCGCCCCTCGCCGCCGCCTCCGCGCGGGACCACTCCCGCCTCGCCGCCGCGGTGGAGTCCGGCGCCCGCCGCGTCGAGCCGTGCCCCGCCGGCTACGTGGACCACATGCCGTGCGAGGACCCGCGGCGGAGCAGCCAGCTCAGCCGGGAGATGAACTACTACCGCGAGCGGCATTGCCCCCCGCCGGAGGAGACGCCGCTCTGCCTCGTCCCCCGCCGGACGGCTACAGGGTCCCCGTCCGCTGGCCCGAGAGCTTGAATAAGGTATCTTTTTCGATGGATTGCTCGTTTCGAAGCTTAAGCTGGTGAATCGGGAACCTTGAAATTATTTGTCAACGATTCGCCCATTGATCGGTAGCGTGGCGGGCAATGAAAGATGAGATGTTCTCGTGAATTAGAGCATGGTTTGGTATTTGAAAGCTTCAGCATTGAAAGTCTCAGTAACTGTTTTGGTTTTGTTTCTGTTTGAGTGGCTTGATGCTGCTACTAATTGTAGATGTGTGCTGTTAGATATAACGAGAGATTCCAGCTTATAGTGGCTTAAGTTACCCCGTGAACAGTTATGAAATACTGAGTGGGTTATGCAAAAACAAAATAGTCAAGGGGTATGGTGAACAGTTTCGTTTTCCGTTTGAGTTGCTTAGGCCGGTTGTGTTTGAAGATTGGTATTATTAGGTAGAACGGTTGCATAAGTCCCCCTACTAATATGTAAGTACCGGCCGGTGGACTAGAGATATGTGAGATATTAACTGAAGTGTCCGAGATGAATGAGAAGCCATTCAAAGGTTTCATACCTCATGTCTACTGCGTTGGTTTTGACTCTATAAGTGCCCGTGCTTTATTAGGTTGTTGAACTTAAAATGGCAGTATAGGCTTGTGCATATCCGTGATCAGAACTGATTTAGTCTCAATGTGAAATTGCGCGCTCATCGATTATCCTCACTTTTGATTCTGAATGACATCATTCTTCACAATCTAGCATTCTAAAACATGCCATGCATATCTCATATGATCATCCTGTGCATCTTAGTTGGACTGTGTTGGTTCTCGATCTACTTTACCACGCGCTTTGTGTTTGTGGGACACGTGTAGCTCTGGCTATTTCGTGCTGTCGTCTTATTTGTAGATTTGGCACAGCAACATGCCATATAACAAAATTGCAGACAGAAAAGGTCACCAAGGATGGATGAAAATAGAGGGACCTCATTTCATTTTCCCCGGTGGGGGTACAATGTTTCCAGATGGAGCAGGACACTATCTTGAAAAGCTTAAAAAGTATGTTCCATTAACTGGGGGAGTGTTACGGACTGCCCTTGACATGGGATGTGGGGTAAGAATCATAATCTGTTTTACCTTTTGCCTCTTCCGGTAGCAGTCGGAATATAAGGTGTCAGCATATTCATATTAGGTGGCAAGCTTTGGGGGGGCTTTGTTAGCAGAAGGTATTCTTACCATGTCATTTGCGCCAAGAGATTCGCACAAAGCACAGATACAGTTTGCCCTAGAAAGAGGGATTCCGGCATTTGTTGCAATGCTTGGCACTCAGAGGCTCCCATTTTCCTCCTTTTCTTTTGACCTCATTCACTGCTCTCGATGTTTGATCCCATTTACAGCCTACAGTAAGTTCTATGACATTTGAATTACCAATTTGAGCCAAATATGGTGCTTCTGGTTCCTTTCTCACTGAAGCTATGTCCTATTCGGCAGATGCTAGCTACTTCATTGAGGTAGACCGATTGCTCCGCCCAGGAGGTTATTTGGTTATCTCTGGTCCTCCTGTACAGTGGGCTAAGCAGGAAAAGGAGTGGGCAGATCTCCAAGCTGTAGCAAGAGCTTTGTGTTATGAGGTCATAGCTGTGGATCGAAACACAGCTGTTTGGAGAAAGCCTACTGGGGATTCTTGTCTTCCTAATCAAAATGAACTTGGGATTAAGCCGTGTGATGAATCCGATGACTCAACTGTTGCATGGTAATTTTCCTAACCGTGCAAACGTATGATAAGGCTATCTAGTATATAAATCTGTATATATTGATATGAACTTGAGTCTCTCTCATTAATTAGGTTCATAGATAACAATAGTCTTTTTAAAATCTTTTCCTTGAAGAGAGCAATATTCTCCAATGATAACTTCTTCTAATATGTTCTGCCTTGTACTCGTTTCGTTAACAGAGAATTAAGTCGTTTCTTCTTCTCCCCATTGTAATAGGCATTCCATGAGTCAAATCATGTTTTAGCTTATTCAAAGCATAAATTCTTACAAGTTGATTTTAATGAGTTCTTGAATTTGAGAGAGGCTAAAAAGTAACTATTGTATGAATATAAGCTACTTCATAGCACACGTATAAAGCTAGTGTTTAATACGGTTGGCTGTTTGTCTCTGGATCCCACTGATGACCGGGATAATCCATCAGGCAGGCATAAAAATCTCATCATCTCTGGAAATTTGACTGATTTTGTGCAGGTACATCAAGTTAAAAAATTGTGTAAGCAGGACAAGCTCTGTCAAGGGGGACTATGCAGTTGGATCAATTCCAAAATGGCCAGACAGGCTTAACAGGATTCCCGTCAGGGCTGGGTTATTGGAAGATGGGACTGATATTTTTGAGGATGACACTAGGAGGTGGACAAGAAGGGTTGATTATTATAGGAAATCCTTAAACTTGGAACTGGGAACTCCATCTGTACGCAATGTCATGGATATGAATGCATTTTTTGGAGGTTTTGCTGCAGCACTCTCATCTGATCCAGTATGGGTTATGAATGTACTTCCTGCAGACAAGCCCTCAACTCTAAGTGCGATTTATGATAGAGGGCTAATTGGAGTCTACCATGACTGGTTAGTAATAGTAGCTTGTCTTTTTGGTTATACTAAATTTACATCAGCTTTATTTTTGGCAAGTGACGACTTCAACTTTATATAATAGACTATGAAAACCAGTTCTGACATGATTGATAATGAACATGGGAAATGACTGCAAAAAGAAGGGACCAAGTTGTGCATGGCATTTTCTCTTTTTCTCTTTGACCAGCACATGGCATTCTATTATCTCTGTTAATTATTGAGGTCTTGTTCGTTCTTCTCAGATGTCTTTCTTTATCATTTTATGGACTGTATTTTGTTTAGGTGTGAGCTTTACAGTAACTTTACCATAACCACCTTTTTTATTGACTTTCCCTACAATCGATGGCTGTAGGTGTGAGCCTTTCTCAACATATCCTCGTACTTACGATTTCCTCCACGTTGATGGCATTGCAATGCTTATAGAACATCAAGGCTCAAAAAGGAGAAGGTAATTTGACAATTGGTCGATGGTTTCAATCCTACTAAGCTGCCTTGTTTCATGATTTTCCGTTCGCTGGCATGTTTCCTGTGACTTCATTCCATCAATTTGTGACTATGCGAGAGTCGAGACAGTGGTGAAGGACAAAGAATGCCATGAGAAAGTGTTATATTTATTTGTCTCATTGCTCATGTTGATCCCTATCTTATTGCTTCTCGTGTGCCATTGATTCAAATGTTGTAAGCCTTTGAGAGGTAATAATTGATTAAAGGGAAGCATGACTTTTACATGTTTCAAAGAACCGGTCAGCTGTGTCACTATCTGCAGAAACATTCCATTACTGTATGGTCTACATGTTATCTTATTATTTTGGTTAGTATAAACCCAGACAAAGTTGTAGGATATTCTGAATCACTACTTCCACGAGTAAGACATATAAACCTCAATCTTGTTATTAGTTAGCGCATTGTGTTTCCAGAAGCAGTTATTTGTTAATCTTTCTAATGGAGACTTTTGTCTTCACTGTAGATGTAGCCTTGTGGATTTGATGGTGGAGATGGATAGGATATTGCGTCCGGAGGGGACGGTTCTTATTCGAGACTCGCCTGAAGTTATTGACAAGGTAAATCATATAGCTCATGCCGTAAGGTGGACTACGGCGATACATGAGGGAGATTCGGGATCTCCCGAAACAGAGAAGATTCTAGTTGCGACCAAAACGATGTGGAAGCTATCTTCAGAATCCCGCTGACGACCCCTTCATTCTTTTACATGAACCTGTAATTGTTGTTTATTCTTTCAATTTTGCAGCTGAGAGATCTTCTAACCTACTGTCAAGGTATTCTTTTCTGCTTCCTCTTCTTCTTTTGGCGGAGAAACGTAGGACAGACTCTAAAGAACGTGCAAGTACAAGCCTTTGTATTCATTTTGTAGAAAATGCACGTGCTGACAATCTGATCTCTTCCGTGGCTGCGCTTTAGCCATTATTACTATTGTCTACTTTTTTCGAGAATATGAATGGGATCATCGCCGTACCAGCCTTGCCTTTTTCTCGGTGCCTTAACATGGGAGTGTGGCGCAGTTGGATGAAGCAGTACTTTATGGGTGTATTTGGCAATCGGCCAAATAATGAAATATTCTTTTATTTTTAAGAATAAATTTGAAACAAAAATTTGTTTGGTAAAATTTTAATTTTTGGGAATAAATTTTAATTTTTTTTTTTTTAATTTTCGAAAATAAATTTGGAATAGAAACGAGAAGTAAAAAAAAGTTGATTACGAACAATTTCAGAATCAAGCTAATTTAATTTTTCTTTTTTCTCTTCTTTCTTATTGTTATTCTTCTCTTTCTCCTCTTCTTTAATCAATGCCACCATGGCTGTCCACCGTCGCTAGTCATCGGCAATCGGTTAGGTGAGATCCGATGAGGTCGCCGAAGACTCGCCCAACCATTGACGAGGCTCGACCTTGCTCAGATCTGACGGGGCTTGACCTTACTGGGCCATCGCGAGGTCGGCCTCACCTTGCGGTGGCCCGACGAGGTCAACCCCCTCCCACGGCTGAGCGGCCTCGAGGCTGCTTGCCCAGCCAAGGCTCGGCCGACGAGGCGTGGCCTCACCGAGAGCCGGCGAGGTCGCCGACCCTTGTCTGGCCGGTCGCCGATCATCCCAAGGCTAGCGACCGGCAAACCTTAAAGAAGAGGAAGAGAAAGAAAAGAAAAGAAAAAGTAATAAAATTATTAAAAAATTAAAGGAAAATGATTTGGATTCTAAAATTTAATAATTGTACCAAACGCAATTCTATTTTGGGAATAAAAATTTTGAACAGTTACCAAACGACTTAAAATGCTTAAGAATTGTTTCTAGGAACAAAATAAAAATAATTGTTTCTGATCATAAATTGTTTTTAGAAATAAAATGGTTACTAGACACGTCCTATGTGTCAATCAACGTGAATGATGTGAAATTGAAAGAAGAGTGGTTGTTGTGGATCATACTGGGCAATTAATATTGCGAAGGCAATTTACAAATTGTGGTTGCTCTTCCAGCAACTGGCCCGCACTATCTCGCATTTGTTTTCTCCATTTAATCCTTACCACGTGAGCAACTAATCTAAGTCTCGATAAATGCCGCGGAACACGGGCGCGGTGTTTAGAATAAGCACGGAGCCTCTAACGACCACCATAGCAATCTCTGGCCATTGGATGCATCATTAAGAAGCGATGACGAGTGGAGTAGATCCCGAGTTGTCTTCTTCTCCATACTTTGATGGGAGAATTATCAAAAAAATTCTAAATCTATTATAATTGTGCCAATTTAGTCCTAATGTTTTTTTGTCAATTTAGTCATAAACCTTTTATAATTGTATCAATTCAATCCATCCAGCCAAAATTGGCCGACGGCGCCGACGTGGACGCCGACCGGGCAATGGCAGGTGCGAACGCTAACATGGCAATTTTTAATTTTTAATATTTAAATTTTTTTTGAATTTTTGAATTCTTTTTTTCTCTACTTTCTCCTTCCTCTGGCCAACCGACGCCAGCCAAATGCGAGGGCGGTGAGGCTCACCCTCGCCGACCACTGGCGAAGGCGAGCCTTGCCCAACCATGGCAAGGTTGACCCTCGCCGGTGGCCGACAAGGCTATCGTTGCCAAATTTGGCGAGGCTCGGCCTCGCCGATCCATGGCGAGGTCGACCCTCGCCTTGGCGGGGCCTCGCCCTTGCCGGTGGCCGGCGAAGCTAATCTTGTCGGCCCTCGCCTCCAGCCGACCAAGGGAAGGAGAAGGTGAGAAAAAAAAAAAAAAAAAAGAATTCAAAAATTCAAAAAAATATTTAAAATTTGAAAAATAAAATAATATATATATTTAAAAATTATCACGTCGGCGTTCGCGGATGGCGGCGTTTATGTCGGCGTTGACAGCCAATTTTGGCCGAATGACTAAATTGACGCAATTATAAAAGATTTAGGATTAAATTAGCCAAAAGATAAAGTTTATAACTAAATTGGCATAATTATAATAAATTTAAGATTTTTTTTTTTGGTAATTCTCGCTACTTTGATCGTTCGTCCCTTCCAATATCAAACGTGTTGAAATGTGGGGAAGTTCATTCCCATACAGCTCCTCTTCAGTGTCTACAGTGTCTTTTCCCAAATCTCTGGCATCCTTCACCAGTCAAGTTGCCAGCCAAACCGTACCCTGCTATCGACCCATCAACTCTCTCAATCTCTGCATGACTGACGCAAAAAAAAAAGGTGAAAAGGAAAATCTGACCCGAATGAGAGAAAAAGGTTCTTTTCATGTCAATCTACAGAAACAGGCTGGGGCCGGTGGCCGGGGGATGGGCCCTGCGCTTGGGAGAGAGAATTCAGAATTGTCACATGTCGGATCTTTCATGCAGCCATCCCGGTCGGTCCCGTCCCCACACCATACCGTCCTCGAAAAAGTCAGCAGATTTCACTGTGAAATCAACCCTCCCTCCATTTCCCGATAGCCCATATCATCATCGTCGGATACGCCCCGAGTGAAATCCCCTCCTCCTCGACGATGCTGCTGCTTCGCCGTCTGTCTTACGCGCGATGTGGAGCGCATCTCCGTCCCGTATCTTACTAGCGCCGCGTGAACTGCGGAGAACATCGCGCGCCTCGACTGGTCTCCATCGTTTGGACTCGAGCGAGAGAAAGAGCAGGGACACACGGCGATGTTTCAACGACAGAGCTCCTGCGCCCCATGTGGAATTGCTCCACCTCAGACTCGCTTCACCCACATTTGGGTCTCTCCGTACCTCCACATGATCGAACCGTTTACGCAGATTCTTCCCTAAGTCTTAGCTAGACCTGTCGAGTGCGTGAGTCAAGTAGTTAGGGTCGGGACAAAGATAGTTCAACAAAAAAATGACCCATTTCGATTTGATGCAATATGAATCCAATGTCCCGTAGTTAGCACATCTCCAATCTGATCTATATTATTAAAATACTTCTATAATTCATTTAAGGAAAAATTTTAATTGAGGGTCCGAAGTCTCTCATTTTCTTGAAAAATGATATAAGGTGATTCTTATTTCAAATAAATATAGCAATCTCAAATAAGGACATGATCTCACCACTGTAGGCTGGTCAAAAGGCATTTTCGTCAAAATATAATTTTGATTTTAAATTCTTTTTTTTTTTTTTCTTTCCAGTTGAGTGTCAGTGACGGACTGATGACTCTCGTTGGCTACTAGGCGATGGTGTTTGTTAGATTGGGTGAGGGTGACCATCACCTAGCCCTCTCCAATGGCTGGCTATCACTTGAGACCAACCATCGATGAGAGAAAATAGAGATATTTCAAGCCATTATTTGAAAGAAACCTCACTTCAGATTCTCAGTTGAAAAAAATGATAATATTTTAAGTTTTATTAATCAAATTGAGGAAAACTAATCTCCAAATTAAGGAGAAGCAAGCAGGAGATTTAGTGAAAATGAAAAAGAGTAATAAAGATATATTGGATTTAAGTAAGTTATGAATGCTTTTTAGGTTTTATTAGTCTAAACCCATTTACTAAATATAACCCACCCATAAAATAATCCGGCCCATCAAATGATGGGTTAAGAAATGGGTCTCATCTTAATAAGTCTAGCTCCAGTTTCTAGTGAAATTCATGATCTGGATAACTCGAAGAAGCGGTGATTTTGACGTGAGTACTCTCGAGACAGGATTTTTCACATGGGATTGTCACATCTCAAGCAGCGGTGCCGCCCACCATACGGACAGGCAATCACCTACCTTGTTGACCAGAAAATGTATTTGGGATTGGCAGGATATGGAGGAGCCACAGCATTGCATGATCCACGAATCCTCGGCGCTGTCGACCAAATCATTCTGACTCCCCAAAACTCGACCGGATCGGACGTCCAAAGATTTCTATCATTCGAATACCCACCGACGGCATACAAAATTACTCGAGGCCGAGCCATGCGCACAGGCCAAGGTCTTCACCCCAAACACAAACCCAAGAAGATTAAAAAAGAGGAAAAATAAAGAAAAAGAAAACCATGTGGTGGGCCTAAGGATTCAAACTACATGGGCCTGGGGGCCCGCAAAGCTCCACAGCAGTCGGCGTCCGTTGCGCTCTCTCTGTCTCTCTCTCTCTCCTTCCCCAAGTTTCACGAGAGAGAACGAAGACAGCGCCTCTCTCCCTCCTCCGACCCCTCTGCACGACGGATTCGAAATGGAAAGAGAGCCGCGAGGCTTTAAAAGCAGTTCGAAAATTGTGAAAACGAAGCGTTGCATGCATGGACACGCGCGCACGAGCAGCATAAATCTATCGTTTCTTGTGATAACAACGTCGGAATGGGGTGTCCAGTTCACTTTGATTGCCGAGAGCGAAGTGTCATGTGCATCTTGGGTCCTCCACCCCCGTTTCTTCTTCGTTTAGGTGCGTTGCTGTACTGTGCCATAAATTTTGAATCGGCGCTCGCGTTCATGTGCGGTGGCTGTTAGTTGGCCTGTGCAGGGGGATAAATGCGACCGGTTTTGCGCCCGTGCTCTGTGATTCCAGGGTTGCTTGCGCTAGGTAGGTTCGCAGACGTTTCTTCGTTCAGTCCGAAGTGAGCTTTAATCTCAAATTTCGATGCAGTTCGAGCTAGGGTTCTTGGTCATTTGATGAAAACCGGGAAATGACTCCATTCGAGGACGTGGTCAGAGTGATGTTTTGAGTCGGGTCTTAGACTATGGGTCGAATAGAGGTGAGCATGGTTTTAGGATAAAACTAGGAACTTGAGAATTGAATCGAAAATCGGTCTGATTCCAAATTTTAGTATTTATGGGACATATTTCGAGTTCCAAAAATTGAGAAACCTATTCTGACAAGGGAACTTAGAACTTGGAATATGGAACCATGAACAAATTTTTGTGCTTTTTATGTTCTATAACTTCGCATAATCATACAGTATTTCATAACGTCCAATAATAAGTGTGTAATTTTAAACCACTAATCTGAACTTCCATTTCCGAAAATATTCATGATTGTTCCCAATTGCTCAAAATCTCTTAAGAAAGATTCTAATGAGTTTGACAGCATCATTTGGTCTGACTTTTCCCTTATGACAAGCGATGATTCCTTAGGCATATTCTCTTTTCCCTTTTCTTTCCGGATTCGATCCAGTTCTTTAAGACGATTTCACATTTCGGCCTCATCTATCTTTAATATTTCATTATTTTAGTCTGTCTAAATGAGAGTTGTGATAAGTGAGTTGTAGTAAATAATGGTTACTTGTAGTCTTTTAATTAATAGTATAGGTGGAATCTAAGTAAACTTTGGAGCTTATGATAGGGTAAGTTTCAGGTTCCTACGTATGTATGACAAATTCCAAATTCCAAAACTTAAGGAACCTGTTTCAACGAAATCTGAAACTGCTTATCCCTATGATCAAGTCGTTTGTCGATCAGTGTGATTTATTGAAAGATAATCTATCTATGCTATTAAGAAAGATTCGAGACGAATGATTTTGTCTAACAAGGAAATGAGATTCGTGATTGCAAGAGCAAGATTATGAGATGTCATATAATTCCGAGTTGAATGGAGACGTGAAAGTGAAATTCACCATCCAAAGTTTGGCCACCCGCGATTGAGGCCCGGCGATAGGGGTGAGCAGCGGTCTAGGGTCGACCTTGGACCGACCTTGGACCAGCCCAACCCTGCCGGTCCTGGTCCGGTTCCTAAGGGGACTGGGTCGGTCCTTGGTCCTAAAATTCCAGGACCGACACTGTGCGAGTTGGTCCTCGGTCCTAAGAGTTTTGGGTCGGTCCAACCCTAGACCAATCCTGTATATTATATTATATTATTTTTAATTCTTTTATATATTCGAACCTAAGTAAAATGTCTATTGAAAAAAAAAAAACTAAGTAAAATGATGTTAAAGTTGTTGACTCCTCAGGCTTACAGTCACAAATAGACGGCATCCAAAAAGGTGTGAATTGGACTTCACATGATCAAATGCTAGTCAAGTGGTGCGAAGCTCATTTTTTTGTTGAGAGGACTCTATATGATCAAATGCAGGAAAACGCTTTTGCATATAGTGTTATAAATATTAAAGATAGATGGTTACAAGAACTTTCCATCTTGTCCCATATCTCGATGAGCGGTTAGCAGGTACGAAATTTCTGTTATTGTGTCATCTTAAATTTGCTGAATATGTATTGGTATTTATAGTTTAGTTGCACAATGCCGCATTGTCGATGGATGTGTAATTTGAATTTGTAGGTTTGCTTTTTTAGGGAGTATAAAAAACAAGACGAAAAAAGTTATCGATCGATCCCGGGTTGACCAACCTGGACCGAACCCATTGGGTCGGTCCGGTCCCTTGGTCCCAGGCTCAATAGGGTCGGTCCTCGGTCCTAAAAATTGAGGACCGACACTGTATGGGTTGGTCCTAGGATTAGGGGGTGGCCCGGACCAACCCGGACCATGCTCACCCCTACCCGGCGATCCTCCCGACCCTTCAAGTCTTCCTTTTGACCATCCGGTCGATGCCTCGAAAGGATCGCTCGATGAGAGAGCCAAACACAAGAAGGATCGAGGGGTTCCTCACGTTCCTTCCGACAAGACTCGTCATTTCTCCATCCGATATCGAACCCGATGCCGTGAGTAAACCCCCAAGTTCCACGGGACTTCGATCAAATCAAGCACTTGCTTTCGCAGCGGTTTCTTCATGCGCGTGTTCGGAGGGTAGTAGGAACCATTGTGGGGTCGAAGATCGGTGAGGGGCTTTCAAAAGCCAATTTAAGAAGATCGAGTTGATGGTGTTCTCACGCGGTGGACTCGAGCTTCTTCATGATGAGTCTTTAATGGCCCGCTGCCTCCTGCCCGTCCGTGGTACCCTGTCTCGCCTTCTGCTCACCTCTTGGATCGACCACGGTACGGACTCGCCAGGGATACATGAATTCAGACGTTCTTCCAAGCAATCGCAGGGCGAAAGACAGCGGCTGAGCTGTCACGGTTCTTGGCAGCGAGCGCACTGATTTCGGCCTCCTCGTGAGGGAGGCTGTGAAATGGCATGGAGAGACGTTTTGGCTTCGACTTGTGCCGATCTGGCCTCCATTTTAATTAGTCTGCACGGTGGTTTGAAGGAAATGATCAGCTCTTTCAGGGAAACCCCGGTAAGCCAGGAGCCGGACGAGAGATTGTTTGCACTCGACTCGACGGCGTGATGGAAAACGGCACGGGGTGCGTTTTCTTACCCTGCTGAGTGGTAAGCAATTCGCGTGGGATTAAGCTTGCTGTCCTGGTGAATATCGTGGGTTCGATAATGACTGAGTAATGCACTCGAATGAGAAACTTTTTTATTACCATTTCTAACCAATCATTTAGCACAGGAAAAATTTCAAGGATAGAGCGTTATCTTCATAGTAGCCTCAAAGGTGGGATTTGTTCTAAAGTAGCTCTGAAGTTGATGACTTCATCTACATCGATCATCCATTTCACTAGCAGCACAACCATGACCGAAGCATGCTAGGCATTGTATGCCGCACTATGGACACGGGCATTTTTTTTTTCCTGAAACGTTGTATTTGACCAAATTTTTCCTGATAAGATTAAACCTGAACAGCTAACAAAGAGCTCCCAAACCATCCTATTGGCTAGCTCTGTCGCCGCCCATTCCCCCGGTCTCATCTCGCACAGTTGTGCCTCCCACTCTTTTATTACTCGTGTTTTGAGTGTCTCTTCGTCTCTATCGAGTTTGGATTGTGTTGGTCTCGATCTCTCTCCCGTTCTCTCGACTTGTCTTATGCAAGAAGGTTTCTTGAAAAGGAAAGGTAAAATGTCCTATCTTGAGGGCTTTTTGGAAAAATATTTCCCCGTTGCATATGACATTCAATCCTCTCCATACCAAGCTTAAATTCTCCTCCCCCGAAGATCGAGTACGGTAAAGCAACGTGACTATGTTCAAAGTCCCATCGCATAATAATGGTGATGTACGAGAAATTATGGGCTTCTTGGGTGTTTATATGCGCGAGTGAATATTTTGCTGACTATTAATAATTGCCAGTCGCACTAAAGTAGACTCTAGCTTAAATTATTATCTCGGGAATTGTGTAAAATTTAATGCGAAACCATCAGTGAAATCGTTAAGAGAGCACGGTGATTTCCAGAACATGGGCAATAAATTCTACCTTGGGGTTTTGTGATGAAGCTCGTAATCATTTCGAGCAAATCAAGAGATGATGCCACTCATTGTCGTCGGTTTGACATGGCCCCAATTACAACTCGAGTTGGACGTGTCGAACCTGTTGATGATGATGACGATGATTCATCTCATAAATCTGGACTTTAAGATCTAGCCAACTTTCTAACTTCCTAGCAAATTTTAATCATTCTGTCTGTACGAGAGTCGATGGACAAAATTACTATTTAAGTTTCTCATTTGGGCCCTGGTTTCAAAATGTCGAATAATGTTTATTTGTTGGACAACATAATATTTAATATTAATCCATTTCTTGCCTGTATGTATGATGGTATAGACACATCATGCCTCACTTTTGCCTTTCCTATCTGGAACTGGATCCTCTAAATAACTTGCAAATTGGGTCTTATTACAGTTTTCTTCTCATAGTTGTTGACATGATCTAAACATATGTCATCTATATTTCGATTGGGGAGTAATTGATCATTTGAGAATTGAATTTAATCATGCCGATGAAAGAAACACCTCTTATAATAGGATCAATATAAAATTGTTTTCACCATCAATAATGTTTGTAGCATAATCTTCCTATATATTTTAGCATATGATTTTTTTTTAACGGATTTCATTCAATTTCTAAGCTTTTCTTGTCTATTTTTTTAAACCAACGTCCAATCCCATGTTTTCAGACAAGCGAATGAGTAAACGTGTTTCAGACCAAGAAAAAAAAAACGTGTTTTAGAATTAAAAATTGATGGTGAGTTTGTCCAAAGGAGACAGGAAAAGGGACAATGACCAAACATTTTGACATCGTGAAAAGGCTAGCCTAAACAACTGAACTCGAAATTGAACTTTTCTTCCAAATGAAGAGACTCTGCAATAGATCCCTCTTTGAAATGGCTTAATTTCCTAAAAATCTCTCCACTTTAAAATAATATTGATTCTGCTTTGATTTTTTTTGTCTAAAAAAATAATAAATTTTTGTTCTAGTCTCAAATTTGTCCCACGTAAACTAAATTGCCCATTGATATATTCAAAATTATCAACATTTAGAGACCGCTCTTGTTTCATACAAATGTAAGAGTGTTCATGGATGCACACGCTTGTAAAAGCTTGCGATTTTGAAAATATTAGTGATGATTTTTTAACTTGGGGACGAATTTAGGACTATAATAAAAGCTTATGATTCCTTCTACATAAAAAATGTTTCAAATAGAATTGAAATTGAACTTAAAGTTTAGAATTTCCTAGGGAATTAACTCTTTTGAAAAGGGCATTACCGTAATTTTGTCTTTTTCATTACATTAAAAAAATGCACATGATATTCTTTGTTAGATCTTATATTATATCTGTAGTGACTTTTTTCAACTCTTATGGCACATGCACTTTGATTTTTTTCATCTAAAATATTTTGAAACCTTTATAAAAAAAACCTTGTTATGCCGAGACGCCAATTTACTTCCTAATTTCGAATTTCAACATGAGTTACTCTTGACTTTTAAAAAAACTTTCAGAACCGAAAAATTACGACCATCTATTTTGCAGTTCGTTTTTCAATTCTTCTGGATATAACAAGGACATTGAAATCATAAACTTCGATCGACGGAATATTAATTAGAAAGGGAAACGAAGAGATCTCCATTTCCAAAACTCCAAGCAGACGCCAAACGCCTATTAGACCTCTCTAATGCCAAGCATGACTTTGAAATCGTCTAGGCGCTCTCTAGTCTCTTCACCAAGAAAGTTCTTGCAACTTGCCCTCTGTCTTCCTTTCGTTTTCCAAACATACAGTTTCTCAGCAGGAAAATTCATCAAGACCGGCATCCATCGACCCAATGTCCCCGCTTTGAAGGATGAAGATACATCGACAAAGCCATATCCCATCAATCAATAAGCAAGAGGCCTGATTAGTATGGTAATTGTACAGTGCTCAATCTCGCTGTGATATAACGCGGTGTTTGTTCGGTATAGTCGTGATCAGCCGACCGCGTTACGACTTTGCTCACACGTGATTCGTGTTGTGGAATGCAGTAATAGGGGCATCCAATGGTATGCACGTGTATTTTAGAAACAAACAGCGGCCGGAAAATAAGCAGGAAGCGGTTTCCTGGAAAGAAAAAATTAGGTATTACGAACGCTGAGGAGCTCGCCAAGAAGCCGTGACAAGCACACATGCTCATCTTTTTTGAAAACATGTGTTTCAAAGCTGTAGCAATAGCCTCGAAAGCAAGCCAGGACAAGCAGCCCCCTAAAATTGGCTACCGAACGATGCCGTCTCGATGGTGTTTTAGCGGGCGAGACATTTGTCGATAACATTTATTTTTTTCTTTTCAATTTTTATGTGGAATTACTTGCAGCTAGATCCCACTAGAGGAAGGCTTTGTGCCAAACTCCCCCTCCCTAACTCTCTTTTGGCACAAACTTGGGTTCCACTTACAACACGAGGTAGCTAGCTCCATGCCTTACCTCTCAAAGCTTTGGGCGTTGAGTAACTTCACTCACCATGTTCCCCAAAATAGGATAAAAAGGAAGGGGAGAAAACGCAAGACGATATTTCCTCCGGCTAATTTGCTCCCCTCATCCGATGCTGTAACCTTTTCATGCTGCTGGCCGACACTGTAACTTCCTTCCTCGCCGTACTGGCTGTGGACTTGAAAGCTCTTCTTCGTTTTTTTTTTCTTCTTTAGGATAAATATAATGAAAATCCAACCATCGCTCGCAACGGTGCAGCTGGCTCGGGTTCTCTCTCCCTCACGAAAGGGAGTACTTCGAATCCCACAAAAGATATAAAATAATCCTAAAATTTCTCAAAAAAGTATAAAATCTTCAAAAATATAATTAACTGAATGACTGGATTGAATCAATTTAATAAGTTTCGGAACTTAATTGTATTTTTTTAAAAGTTTTAAAATTTTATTGTATAGACAAGTTTTATGATTTAATTATATTTTTTTTGAAAAATTAATACTTTGAGGATAAATTTGAGGATTTTCAATACACTTAGTTTTTTTCTTTTCTTTGATAATAGAGTAATAATAATAATAGAGAGAGAGAGAGAGAGAGAGGGGGGATGAGGGAGGAAGGTGAAACAATTTTGAACTTTTTTTCTTTTTGGTCATGAAACATTTTTGAACGGACTGTCACAGGCTTTCTTTTTGGAAGGGAGAGTCAACCGGTCCTTTTTGGTGCTTTGTATTTGTATGGCTTCGATGACTCCACATATCCCCCCTTTTATCTTCTATTCCTCTCTCCCTCTCCCCTTTCTCTCTCCGAGCGTTGGCCCTTTCGTTTTCCTTCTCTCCCCTCATTTTTCTTCTCCTCACCATAATATTTTCCGCCCTCACCCTCTTTTCCCTTTTGTTCTCATGATGTCCCTCGCGAACTCGCTCCTCATCCTCGCTTAGAGTCAAGCATGCAGCGAACGAGATATCGCGCCACAGGCAGGCCTTCGCTCTCTCGCACCTAAAAAAAGGCCAAAACAAATAGAGAAAAAGAAGGCTCTCTCTCACTTCTAGGGTTCCCCTCCCCCTCTCTCTTCCCTCTCTCTCTTCCCTCCCTGTGGCTATCGTCCCTTTTTATTTTCCTGCAGCAGCTACCCACTGCCACTGCCTCGCGGCGCTTCTCTCGTGCCGTTTTGCAGACCTATAAGCGCTCCTAGATTGTTAGAGAGCGATAGAGAGAGAGAGAGAGAGAAAAGAAAGAGAGGGAGAGTTTGAGGACGAAGAGCAAAGCGCAGCCGAGAGAGTTGGAAAGAGGGAGAGAGAGAGAATAAAAGAGTTGGTCTCCTCCTCCTCCTCCTCCTTCTCCTCCTTTCTTTCTTTCAGCCGCCTCGTCCTCGTAGATAGAGAGGAAGCTGGAGACATTTGGGTTACCTTTTGTCTCCTCGTCCTCTCTATTAAGAGCCCACCTTCCTTTTCCATCTCTCTCATTTTCCCCCTTCGCGGCTCGTGTACCAGAAGAAGCGGGCTTTGCCTTCTCTTGAACGTGTTGAGTGTACTGCTGTTGTCCCGCACGAACCTCTTTGGAAGCTGGAAAGTGGAGCGAGCCCTGGCGGCGACGACTGCTGAGCTCGTTTTTTTAGTTGGGATTGAATTCGCCCGGTGAGAAGCGGAAGGCTCGGCGGCGACTCGAAAGAGATCGGAAGGACGTCCTGTACAGCTGCAGGGGTTGGAAGGGAGAGATAAAGAGGAGCAAAAATTGCGACCTTTTTGATGAGTTTCGGGGGATTCCTCGACACCAGCTCGGGCGGCGGCGGCGGCGGCGGCGGCGGAGGAGGAGGGAGGAGGAGGAGGAGGGGCGAGGGTCGTTGCCGCCGATATCCCGTACGCGGGAAAGAACGACATGGCGCCGTCGGGCGCAATCGGGCAGCCCCGACTCCTGAGCCCTTCTCTGTCCAAGTCCATGTTCAACAACTCTCCTGGACTCTCTCTCGCTCTCGTACGACGCCACAATACTCCCCACCGCCTCCCCTCTCTCTCTCTCTCCTTCATCTTCTATCTTCTTTTGTTTTTGTGATTTGATTTGGTTTCGATGATTTTTGTGAACAGCAAACTGGGATAGAGAACCAGCAAATGGGGGAGAGCTACGAGCAAATGAGCGTGAGCAACCACCACCTCCGGAGGAGCAGAGAGGAGGAGCACGAGAGCAGATCCGGCAGCGACAACCTCGACGGCGGCGGGGCCTCCGGCGACGACCAGGACGCCTCCGCCGACAACCCTCCCAGGAAGAAGCGTTACCACCGACACACTCCCCAGCAAATCCAAGAACTCGAAGCGTACGAATACCATCTCTTCGCATATCTTCACATACCCAAACGGAAGGGAAAAAAAAAACCACTTTCGCAGGAAGATTTATCTTTTGCGTGTGTTTTAGTGATGATTTCGCTCAATCTCAGTGGCATTTTCCGTAATTATTGTGGGTTTTTTTTTTTTTCTTGTTTTGGGTTGGCTTTAGGTTGTTCAAGGAGTGTCCTCATCCTGATGAGAAGCAAAGGTTGGAGCTGAGCAAGAGGCTTTGCTTGGAGACCAGGCAAGTCAAGTTCTGGTTCCAGAATCGGCGCACCCAGATGAAGGTAGCAATGATTGCTTCTCTAAAAACTCGATCTTTTCAAAGTATCTGGAAAAAAGTTTTGATCTTTTTCTCTTCTTCTCGGGGGGGCATTTTCTTGATTATTGCACCAACCAGACACAACTGGAGCGACATGAGAATTCGCTGCTCCGGCAAGAGAACGACAAGCTCCGGGCTGAGAACATGTCCCTCCGAGACGCCATGAGGGAGCCGATTTGCAGCAACTGCGGCGGCCCGGCCGTCATCGGCGAGATCTCCCTCGAGGAGCAGCACCTCCGGATCGAGAACGCCCGGCTCAAGGACGAGCTGGACCGCGTGTGCGCGCTCGCCGGGAAGTTCCTCGGCCGCCCCGTCCCGTCCCTCGCCGCTTCCATCGGCCCGCTGATGCCCAACTCGAGCCTCGAGCTTGGGGTCGGGACCAACAACGGGTTCGTCGGTAGCTTGGGCCCGGTGGCCGCGACGACGCTGCCCCTGGGGCCTGATTTCGGGGGCGGGATCTCGGGCAACTCGGCGATGGCGGTGGTGAACCCGTCGAGGCCCCCGGGAGCTGGCGGGGGCATGGTATCTATCGAGAGGTCGATTTTGCTGGAGCTCGCCTTGGCCGCCATGGATGAGCTGGTCAAGATGGCTCAGACCAACGAGCCGCTGTGGATCAGGAGCTTGGAAGGTGGGAGGGAAATGCTGAACCATGACGAGTACATGAGGACCTTCACTCCTTGCATTGGCATAAAACCCAATGGATTCGTGACCGAGGCCTCTAGAGAGACCGGCATGGTGATCATCAATAGCTTGGCACTCGTGGAGACGCTCATGGACTCTGTGAGTTTTGAGTTTTCTTCTCTCTTATCTATCTTCTCATGAAATTTTCTGTCATATTCATTACAACTGACAGTGTAATCGATTAGAGCGACCCATTAAATGATCATTGTTTCGTTCGATAAGAAAGTTGCGGTCTTTTTCTGCAGAACCGGTGGGCTGAGATGTTTCCGTGTATGATAGCTAGAACATCGACCGCAGATGTGATCTGCAATGGAATGGGAGGAACCAGAAATGGTGCACTTCAACTGGTGAGTTTTATATGGTTTTAATTGCTACGCTCAGTTGTTTGTTCGCAGCTCACGCCTTTGTCTTGGTATAGTCAATTTTCTCAGACAACAGCTCTCTGCGTTGCAACTAGAAACTTCATTTTCTTGATTTCAACGTACTAAAAATTTCGTTTGTGGGGTTCAGATGCACGCGGAGCTGCAAGTGCTGTCGCCGCTGGTTCCGGTCCGGGAGGTGACCTTCCTCCGGTTCTGCAAGCAGCACGCCGAGGGCGTGTGGGCGGTGGTCGACGTGTCGGTCGACGGCATCCGGGAAACTCCAGGCGGCGGTGGCGGCACGGCCTCGTTCCCGAGCTCCTGCCGGAGGCAGCCTTCCGGCTGCGTGGTCCAAGACATGCCCAACGGGTACTCCAAGGTAAGAAAAAAGTACAACTCTCCCCCTCTCCCTCCCTCTCCAAAACAAAAAACCCAACCCTCCATTTACGCACGAAATCCCTCTTCACGTGCAGCACTTCCTTGGCTCAGCTCGGTCTGTTGGTTCTCTCCATTTATTTCTTGGGGTTGGCCTTATTCCGAAGTGGGGTTCCTTTCTTTCCAGTTGGGTCCTTTAAATGTCGTTTGTTGAGGCAGAAAAACTAGGGCATTCAGCGCAGAGAGAGCGCCTTGAAATTGGTTGAGATGACATTAAATCGTGCGGAAAGAGAACCCACCATCACCACCATGTCTCTATCATCTCCACTGGGGTTCTTCTTCTTCCTCTCCTTAGCCTCCTCGTGCATCACAGCCCAAGTGATTACTCAGTGTGCAACAACTACGTTGTTCAGTGTCAAAGACTTGAGCTTGGTCCCCCCCCCTTTCCCTCCTCATCCCTAAAAAACAATTCAAGACATCGGGAAAAAAATCAGATACTTTTAGGTCATCCTTCCAAAGAATCTGAACCTTCCTAGAGACTCCATTCTTTATTTTGACCGCCGGACCGGATGCTTCTCCATGTGTCAGGTCCTTCACTTAAAAATTTGTTAAATTTTTCCTTGGATTAGACCCCAAATTTCGACAACTGGGGTTCCTTGCTCTGGAATATCAAGAACCATTATTTTATTTTATTTTAATTTAAGCCACCGTGCATCAAGAAATCGAGATTGCCTCCCAACCCCCCAGCCCTAATAGCCATATTATTATATGAATTGGAAGCCTCTATCGTGCCCCTATCTCTGAACACATTAATTTCATATATCCCTTTGGAAAGTAAATGCCTTGTAATCCGCGAGCTTTCTTTTGGGTGATAAGTCAAGACCGAATAAAGAATGCATTTGATGTTTCTATTCCAATCTTTGATGCTGTCTCGAATATCCCATCCCCTCCCTCATCACCCCCGTCCTCCCTTTATTTTATTCCTATTTGATTTCCGATTTTGCACGTATTTTATTGAGTCCGAAGAACCATGTGCGACCTGGTTAAACAATCCCTCGTCGAGTCAAACTCCCGAGGACTCTCGGTTCTTTGTTGTTACATGAGCATCTTAGGGCTCGGAGTTTGGACTTTGAAGACAAATCGGAGCGCGTATCTCGATGCTGCGCACCTTCTACGAGTCTCGCTCGGCTCTTTCTTCCTCAAAATCTTGCGGGACTCGATCTGTGTTCCGCCATTATTTTAAGGCCCCCCTTAGTTAGCAACAGGGAGTAGGAGGAGAAGAAGAAGCTTCTTACGGAATAGTTTATTCTGTCATTGAGCCCACCCTCAACCTATTTCCGAGATTCGCCTCGTATCTTATGCGTGTAGCTTGGTGTTTTGTAAAGGGTTAGAAACCCACGAAGTGTTAAAAAAATGCACCAAAATTCATGGACTTGGAACTTCTCGTGTTTGGACGAGCTTAATTTCTTGCGGAAAACCTGTGTGACATGGCCGGTACCTGCAATTACAATATTAGTCCCCCGCGAACTTACTACTGTTGTCTTTCATGAATGTACACATCCTTCTTGGGAGGAACTACATTGAATGCGTGAATTTCTCCTAATCCCAGGTCGGTGATTCTGTCATTTTCGTGTAGAATTAATCCGATTACAGTCATAATGAGGAGATGAAAACCTTGCAGGTGACGTGGGTGGAGCATGCAGAGTACGATGAGAACCACATACACCAGCTGTACAGGCCGTTGATCAGCTCGGGCATGGGCTTTGGCTCTCAACGGTGGGTCGCCACCCTCCAACGCCAGTGCCAGTGCCTCGCCATTCTCATGTCCTCCACCGTCTCTTCTCGTGATCACACCGGTATAGATACTTAAGACATATATCTATATATTTTTAGCATGGTGCAATTTTATTATACCTGTTGATATCTTCGGTTGAGATAATCAAAAGAAATCCTTAAGGTGACCTTAATTTTCCTTTAGAGAAATGATAATGTGTTGGTTTAGTTATCAGGCGGGACATTTTGTGCGTAATATCTTGGTTGATGGGTTTAGTCTGATATCATGAAGACTCCCATTGATTTCCCTCTTTTTTCTCCCTTGGATGCAGCGATAACGCCAAGCGGGAGGCGGAGCATGCTGAAGCTGGCGCAGCGGATGACGGCCAACTTCTGCGCGGGGGTGTGCGCCTCCACGGTGCACAAGTGGAACAAGCTGAGCGGCGGGAACGTGGACGAGGACGTCCGGGTGATGACCCGGAAGAGCGTGGACGACCCGGGGGAGCCGCCGGGCATCGTGCTGAGTGCGGCCACCTCGGTGTGGCTCCCCGTCTCGCCCCAGCGCCTCTTCGATTTCCTCCGCGACGAGCAGCTCCGGAGCGAGTGGGACATCCTCTCCAACGGCGGCCCCATGCAGGAGATGGCCCACATCGCCAAGGGCCAAGACCACGGCAACTGCGTCTCCCTCCTACGTGCCAGCGTAAGAACCTCTCTCCCCCTCTCCCCCTCTCTTTCGTTTCTAGTCTCTTGTCATAAGCCGATTTCGACCCAAGATTTTTCGCGCCCGTTTTGACCGAAAATCATTGGTTGGGTCTTTTGAGGGTTTTTGAATACAAGATGATAACGTGTTTCCCGAACTGACGCCATGAGAGAGAAACCCTGCTTCGCGCGCGACATCAGGTCGTGATGGGAGGGGCTCTTTTGTCCAGGCGATGGAAAGGGAGAGATTTTGCGAAAAGGGCGAAAAGATCTAAAACAGGACGAGCTCGCGATTTGGAGGTTTCCCCGTGAGGTCGCTTTTTCTTCTTCTCCTCCTCTTCCGGGAAGACGATAAAAAGGGACAGTTCATGTTCTCTCTCCTTTCCATCTCAGAACTTAAAAGTCAAAATAAAAAGGACGTTATTCACCTTTTTACACCACCTCGTCCTGAGCCGGACGGACCGTCTTTGCCCTTTTCCTGTGTCTGTGATTGGGATTGGAAAGGGAGGAAGGGAAAAAGAAAAAGAGAAAAAGAAAAGAGGAGGAGGGGAAAAAGTTCGATTTTTCTTGCAGGGTTTGACTCTTTCCTCCATCGCTTCTGTGCATGGATTCTGACACGTCCAACGCGGTTCGCGCTGCGTTTTTTGGTGGCATTCGCGGGTGGAAACCTGTGATGGGGCGAGTGGCGTTTAAAATGATTTAATGTTTTGACTTTTGTCGTGTTCTGCGGCTTCTACCCTACGTGCAGGCCATGAACGCGAATCAGAGCAGCATGCTGATACTGCAGGAGACGTGCATCGACGCTGCCGGGTCGCTCGTGGTGTACGCGCCCGTGGACATCCCCGCCATGCACGTGGTGATGAACGGCGGGGACTCCGCCTACGTGGCGCTCCTCCCGTCGGGGTTCGCCATCGTCCCCGACGGGCCGGGCTCTCACGGGGGCGGGGCTGCCCCCAATGGGCCAGCTGCGAGCAACGGGGACCGCCGAGGGTGGGCGGGTCGCTCCTGACGGTGGCGTTCCAGATCCTGGTGAACAGCCTGCCCACGGCAAAGCTCACGGTGGAGTCGGTCGAGACGGTCAACAACCTGATCTCGTGCACGATCCAGAAGATCAAGGCCGCGCTCCAGTGCGAGAGCTGATCAGGGCGGACGGCGGCCGGGCGTGGACGAATCGCCTGCGATCTTCACGTCAGCAGTCTTTTGTTTTCTTTTGTTCTAGGTTTGTGCATGAGGGTGTAGTTACCAAGCATTTTGAGCGTGTGAAATGAGCGAGGGACTCGGACGAAAGCTGGGTTTTTCTAGAAGGGGGTGTGTTGAGTCAAGAACGAACCGCGCGTCGAGACTCCTTGCACGGTGGTAAGAAAACGGCGCGGCGCTGTGCAGTGTGTTGTCCGAGCGCTTCTCGCTTCGGAAGTCGGAGCATTCTTAGTGCCGGGCAAGGGTGGTGGTTCGGGTATTGACTCAGGTTCATCCCGAGGTGGCTCAACAAAGAGAACCGAGAAAAAAAGGACGGGGAAATAGTTGTCAGAGAAGAAGGTTGTGTCAGCTGTTTTTGTGCTTAATCGAAATCATTTTATCTTCTTGTTTAAGCCAAGCTACTTCGACTTGGAACATTGTAACCTCTTGATGGTTTTGTCCGGCGACGACTCTGCATTTGAACTGAAAACTCATCATCTGCGAGTGCATTCGACGACGGACGGATATGAGGAAACTAAAGGGATTTTCTCCATACACGATTTAGATGCATATAGGCCAAGGTGATGATGGTAATGGAAAGTCCGATGCAGATGGTCCTTCTGACGGCACCACGGAGGCGCGTGGAGATGACGCGCCGCCGGCAGCGGTGGGGCTTCTGGTGGAGTAGGAGGTGGGGCAGCGGGGGAGGGGCAGTGCAGCATTAAATGAGAGGGGGCAGAGGCTGTTGGGAGGGGGAGGAAAAGGGGCTGCCCCTCATTTATTGCGGTAGACTCCTACCGCGCTTGTCTACTGCTGGCTCCCTTCCGCCACTTACCTCCCGCCACGTGGCCCTGGCTCGAGATGGCTGTCTATCCGCAGGATCACGGATAGTGACCAACGGGATTCCTGCTCCATCGCGCGAAAGAAAAAGAAAATAAGATAAAAATAGAACCTATAATAGTGAAGTATGTGCAATACAATCGCCCGATTTCGGGATCATAACTACTCACTTTTCCAACCCTTGAATATCGATTGATGAGATTGTTTGCATGAACTTATCCTTACGGCGGCGGGTAAAGAAAAGCTGTTTTCAATCTTGGTGCCTGATTTTTCATTGCGTAATCGGTCTGACCCGGTGAAATGAATTCGGCGACTCAGTGGAGCTATTCATAGAAGTGGCATATTATTTAGTTTCTACAAGATGGAACCCCTATGCCAAAGAAAAATATTCAAAATTTAATATAATTAATACTTAATATGAAATCGCCCTAAACAGAGTATCGAGCCTGTTAGGGATAAATATTATCAAGATATCTTGTATCAAGGTATCAATAGCAGAAAAAAATTACGGATATTCTATTTGCCAAGGAGAAGACGGGGGTTTGATTCGGCGGATTCTCACTATCCGCCGACGTTAAAATAATGTAATCAATGATATAAGAGATTCAATATAATTGACTATGATAGTGTAGTGAATGGTTCTATCTCCC
The DNA here is from genome assembly GCA_014182365.1 of Eucalyptus tenuipes. Lineage (NCBI taxonomy): Eukaryota > Viridiplantae > Streptophyta > Magnoliopsida > Myrtales > Myrtaceae > Eucalyptus > Eucalyptus tenuipes. The sequence continues at coordinate 24,467,322 of CM024540.1, read as the reverse complement.
AAGCCTTAGCCAAGGGCAAGGTGGGTGTGAATTAGATGTGAACTATTCCAAGATTCGTAAGGTTCCATCAGGAACCTAAAACCAACCCGTTGAAATAGGTTTTTCATTTTTTGGAACCTGAAATCTATCTTGCACATATCGGAACCTATAACCTATATTGTCACAGGTTTCAAGATCTACTCAGGTTCCACTTATATTATTAATTGAACGATTATAGTAAATCATTATATTTAATAACCACTATTTATTATAAATCCGCTGATCACAATTTATATTTAAAACATGAAAAATATGAAATTTTAACGAAGTAAAAGTTTCAATCATAAAATGAAAAGCTTAAATTGGTAGTTCCACATTATACACTCATCATGGACGCCATGGAACATCATAGAATCGCATGAAGATATAGACAGAAAAAAAACACAAAAACTTGTTTAAGGTTTGGGTTCCAAGTTTCAAATTTCACCTACGTAGAACTTAAACTTACTAGTTGAGATAAGTTTTCTAATTTTTAGAACCTAGAATCTACCATATATACCTTGAAACTAGGAACCTGAATGGTTCTCTGGTTCCAGGTTCTTTTCTAGAACCACACTAACCCCTAGTGTGAATGCAAAATGTGTAGAACAAGGGTGGTTGGCAAATTGTTTAGATTGGGGTGGGGAGAGAGAGAGAGAGAGAGAGAGAGAGGAACGGGAATTGAATGGAGGGATTGCAAAAGCTTTGGAGTGAAGTGGTATTGAAAACGGTGCCCTTTAGGGCCCTTGTTGATGATTGAGTTTACCAATTGAGATAAGTTTTCTAACTTTTAGAATCTAGAATCTACCATATATACCTTGAAACTAGGAACCCGAACGGTTCTCTGGTTCCACGTTCTTTTCTAGAACCACAGTAACCCCTAGTGTGAATGCAAAATGTGTAGAACAAGGGTGGTTGGCAAATTGTTTAGATTGGGGGGGTGGAGAGAGAGAGAGAGAGAGAGAGAGAGAGAACGGGAATTGAATGGAGGGATTGCGAAAGCTTTGGAGTGAAGTGGTATTGAAAACGGTGCCCTTTAGGGCCCTTGTTGATGATTGAGTTTTGGATGATGCGTTGGATGATATCTGGGTGGGGGAGGCATTTGAAATCGTCTCCACATTTGATTGGATGTGGGGGTGGGGGAGGGAGGGAGGGAGGGCTTGAAGAAGACGAAGCTGTACCTGTGCTTTTGGACCCCTCCCTTTGAATGTTTCAGATTTGCAATCCTTTTTTGGCCACAAAAATAGAAGCTAGGGTTTGTGAATATCTCGAAGTATCATTAAAGATAATCACCTCCTCCGAAGACCAAACCATCAATCTGCTATTTTATTTGCGCAACGAATCGCGATGCACCACATCATTCGATCTCGGGTCCGATGATCCCATCTCCAGGAACAATGTCAAATTACTCTGATATGAACTTGCTTGTGAACTTATGAGCACCGACACAGTCATTATGTACAATAGTCTTGCCTTAGTTCCAGATCTATTTTTTCTCATGGGTTCACGGGGTCACCAAGTTACACTCTCAATAAGTTGCGGTTGCTTTCCTTTGCTAACCACTAGGGCAATTGGCCGGCCAACACAAGGAGAGGGAGGGGATAGAGATGAGACCCTAGATCAAATCCCAAGTAAAAAGCTCTCGAACATGCGAATGTAATGCTTATCGAGGAAGAAACGATCATGCACTCGAGTTAGTACACAAATACAAACTTTGCTTCAGAGCGAACTTCCCTTAAATTGAATGATGGGATCGGATTCCATAGGCCATTTCCAAAACAAATTATAATTATGACATATTTATCTTATTCATCCTGGAGATTACGGTGGTTATTATTATTAGTATTATTATTTTGAACATCGTATTCATCACTGAGATTGATCATGCATCCATGAAAAGCTGTTAAGAAACCGAACGGCAAGATAAAATTGATTAGAGCATGTGATAGACTCCGTTCCTTAGTTGCTACTTCCGCTAAAACGACACAATAGTGACATGGTGATTGGATTTTGTCCCTTCTTTTACATGTAGATCGTCTCTTATTCCTACTTTTCTCCGACAACTTACTAACCTCAATAAATTTTTGTTGGCTCGTTTTCGCTTCTCGTGTCTTTGGACTCTATATTCATCTTCATAAGACGAAGTCACCTTTCCACGATTACTCGTTGGAACGAATCGTTGTCTCTCTTTTTCAACCATCGATGACGGCAAATTCATTTCATTGGTGATCGTCAAGAGAGGATGGCTAATTTTCATCGAAACCCAAATCCCCATCATAGTTTAGTCCAATTTGGCGGGTCCAACGTCGACATCTTACTAGCTACCATCATCGTTGCTCCATATGCTAATCGTCTCCCAAAACTCTTATGTTGTTCTCTTGTCAAAAGACAACTTTGGAGGCTTTTGGAAGTTGCCCTTGAGCCACATGGTCTATGAGATTGACTTTTCAACCGCGAGTATTTCGTGGACTGAATTGCCCCGTACTCTCTCGTACCCTTTGTTGAGGAAATTTCTCTGATTGACTTTGAAGATTGACAAAAGCTTCCTTATACATTTAATGATTCTGATGAGACCAAGTGTTCTTCTTGGAGCAAATATGTTCAGACTATATTCATTAGATTGAGAGACTTATTTGAGATTCTGGTTCTCCATATTTATGATTGTGTTACGTCTTGATAATCAAGGACAATGACATAAGTTATATGAAGATTATCAAGATAATACACATCACCAATCGATATAAGAAGATCTCAAAACTTTGCAATAAGCTTGGATTATATGAAGTGCAATGGCTTGGAATTTGGCATGGATTTCTTTCTACTTACTGATTGTCCAAAAAGAATGATTATCTACACAATATGTCCTTGTTGAAGGATCTTAATTCATGCGAAAATTAGTTTAAGATATGATGCATTTTCCAAAGGAGAAACTTAACTTATGGAACCCTAATTTTTGTCGTATGGGCATCAGAATCAATGGAGACTCTATTCTTGGCATCCTAGAAACAATTAGATCGTCCTAAATCATTTAAGCCCAACAGGTTAATTGGAAGAATGATGCTTAGAGTTTCTATCCAACGGTCAGCTTGGAAAATGAGGTGCATAAAAGGAGATCGTGATGCTTAAGGGAATAAGAGAAACGAAGTCTTAAAATCCCAAAGTTCAAGAGAGTTTCATCTTTACATATTTGTCTTTGTGAGTTTATTTTGTAATAACTACGAGGTTGTTGTTGGAATGTGAGATCAAAAGATTCGATTACACTTACTTGACTCAAGAATATTCAGTTGTTGTAACCTCTGAATTAGTTCATTAGTGAAATCCAAGCAATGGATAGTCGAGAGAGTGGACCTATAGTTATCATAAGCCGAATCACTATAATTTTTGTGTGCATTTTTTTCTATCCCTTAAACTCTTATTTATTTCTTGTGAGAGATTATTACACACTAGTAAGATTTGATCACTACACAATTCTTCCTTAGATGTTGTCCTATTGTAAGATTAGACTCGATTAGTTTTAAATTTCGCATATACACCTACTAACCCTCCTCTAGGTGATAGTTATAACCCTAACACCCTTGTGAGTGTAGCTTATGGCATTAGAGTGAAGAGTGAGTGATACAAAAGGAATGAAACAATTGGCTTGTAAGAGTGACATTTGGGCATTTGTGCTAGGAGCTCTAGGTTGGAGTGGTTATAACTTTGAGGAACTTTGAATTAGGGATTGACTTCCCATGCACAAAGTGGTCAGGAACTGATGCTACTCTCTTGATGAAACCATGGCAAGCCAAAATCAATTTTTGTACAGTGAAGCATTCTATATGTCTCGCTCAAGGAATGGATGCCTAAGCTAAATTGGGCGTGGCATGACTTGGATGTGATTCATGATACTAATCCTAGGAATAAATATGGAAGAAAGGTTAGCCTGGTGTTCTAAACTCATCAGGCACCGCATGGGGAAAGCCTGTAGTCTACCCGGTTTTATGAGGGTGGGGAGTGATCACTTGGCTAAGAGGGCTCGAATGAGGTGCAGCTCTCATCAAGTTTCTAGGATGGCAATGGAGGGACAAGTTAGAATCGAATTACTTGCCAAATATGAAAATGTTCTTGAATCGATGGACGTATCTCCAGAAAAGGTTTGCTACCACGTTTCCAACAAGAAGAGAAACCTTAACTGGTCTACTAAGATCAGGAGAAACCTAATAGGCAAAATAAGTTATTGCCATGAGAGTGCAATTGGCTTCGAACGTAACGCTTGTTAAGAAGAGCACAAGTGACTTGAAATGTGTGAACAGCTTTGATTGGGAGAAGCTACTAGTAGAGTGGAGTGGCTTGTTAAGTAAGGCCAATGTTATTATTCATGTAAGTCCCAAGAGAGTGGCATTGATGTTTGTAGAATTTAGGAAGTGATAGAACAACTGGCAATGAGGCCGTTGCAAAAATGGGTAGGAGTGAATGCCATAGACCGAATTCTCCCACACTCTCATGTCCTCATGAGTGGAACTCGTGGTATTAGGTTGAAGAATGACTGATCCACAAGGGATGATACAACTTATATGTAGGAGTGGCATTGGGACATTTGTGCAAGGAGTTATAAGATAGAATGATTATAACTCTAAGGAGTGAGGTTGGCCTCCCATGCATAAATTAGTCAGGAATTGATACCATTCTCCTAACAACGGCATGGCAGGCCAAAACTAGTTGTTGTACTTTGAAATATCCCACATGTCCCGATCAAAGGATAAAATGCTTGAGTTAAACCATACATTATACAATCCTGTATGAAGATGGGATTTGTCATACTGTTCTTGGGAACAACTATAAAAGGAAGGTTAGGTTGGTTTTCTCGGCACACTAAGCGCCACACAAGTTATTCCACAATCAAGAATATGTTAGCTCATGACAAATATACATATGAGAATTCGTCTAAAAGGGTCGAACGGGGAAATAACTTAGCCTTTGTTGCCAATTTCATCAGGCAGTGCTCGATAGCTTTTGAACCGTGGTCGTGATCAAGGCATTAAAGGCTTAGCCAGTAGAAAGAAGTCATAATGCGCCTGACAAGAGATGATATTGTGGCTAGGTTCAGGCTAATTTACGGTTCATTCATGAGGGTTTTGGCAACGTTTTTCCTACTGTGGTCCGCGGACATAAGCCATGTAACAACTTAGTTTCATGTAGTTTTTTCAGTCCTCAGTCATTTTTCAAGCTCGAAATGATAAATAACAAGACAACTTTTTTCGATCATTTCTATTTTAATTTGAATAGCATTTATCTATGTGCATGAACACATGCATCCGCACGTGACCATCACAGTGTTCTATGCATTGCTACTGTGCTGGTAGGTATGCACGACGGGCCACAAAGTCAAAAGACAGCGAAATGCTATCCGAATCGGGAACGGCAGATGGCGTCTGTCGTTTTGTTTTGTTTTTTTTTTCCCTTTTCCTTCTTTTTAGTTTCTAAAATTTTAAAAAAAATATTTACGACGTTCCATTTATTTTCCCTCCAATTAAGTCTAGGTACCTTGCCTAACACCTTCACATGCCACCGGCTCCACCTTCAAATATCAATTTCAACCTCTATACATACATGCCACTTTCTGAGCTGGTGCGCAGTTTATGGTCGCTCGAGCGAGCGAGTGCCGATGAATCTTATTCGGGGCCTGATTGCAATTGTGGAGAAATCGGGGGGAGGGGGGTTCAAATTGTAATGTTGTACAGTGAGAATCATGTGTAGGAGAGACTGGTGGCGTATCGGATGGGAATTATCATTCATCTCCCTGTGCACAGTGTTTCTTTCGTGCATTATGAGCGGGCCAGGATTTTGCTCTGGATGAGGACAGGAGAGAGAGGGAGAGGGAGTAGGGGACCGTGCCTGATGTTGCTAGCCGAGGGCAACGGTCCAATTCGAGAGAATAATTCATCGACGATGACTAAAATCTTGTGCTTGGGTTGGATTTTTTGATGAATGTCATGCACGATGGGTTGCTGTTTAGGTAGGGCTAGCTAGGGTTTGGTCGGCAACCCCTTTCCTGGTGGACCTCTTGTCCTGCCATCCCGTTGACTTGCTCAGCTGATTCTTCAGTGATTATATAATTTGCTGAGATTATTTAGCGCTCTTGTATTTGTCAAAGATAGGACTAATTATTAAAATGCACATGTAAGTGAATTGTATTAGAAAAATTTTACATCAATGAATTGATGTGGTGTAAAGCAATTGATATATTACAATTAGCGCATAATTCATTAGTTTAAATTTTTGAGTGAAAGTGGATTCAACTGACGAGTTTGGATTTGGGCTCCCTTTTGGCGATTTCCCTTAAAGAAGGTATTGGACTTCTGCTGTGTGCTTCCAACACTAACTATTGCGATAAGTGATAAAATGGGCCTAGGCAATGATGTGGGAAATGAAGATTAGCTATAATTGGAAACATCTTATGACATTAAGGGAAAATGATGGAAATGGTTTATCGACTTTGATTCAGTATATAATGTCATCAATAAACTTTTGATTTGTTTAATGCAGTCTCTAAACCTATGGTACATATTTAATTTAATTCCTCAACTATTTGTAAATGTTCGATATTGTCATCAATTCAAGTTATTCAAATTTGCTCTTTTGCTTTCGATTCTATTCATTTGAACACTGGACCAAAAAAAAAAGTGACGTGGAAAAATGAGTATCTATGTAATTTGATGATGTGAATTATTATATTCCAATTTAAATTAATAATCTTATGTGAAAAATCCATGTGTACCCTTTTTTTTTCGTCACACCATTAGACATATTGGATTGGAAAAAAAAAAAGTCAATAAATTCCGTTAACTTAAGTTAATGGAAGGATAATATTGAATATTTCTATATAATTTAAGAATTAGATTGAATATATATCAAAGTTCGGGGATTACATTGAACAAATCCAAGATTCCTAAACAACATCGCACAGTGGGTCAAAATTCAAGAAATACTATATAGTTATTCTTAACATTAACATGAAGAGCTATCTATAGTTTCCCTAAGAGGAAGACTCAATGGACATAAATATCACGGCAACGACAATACACGTGGGCATCATCATCGGTACACAACGCAACGATGGATACACCAAAGGATGTATTGAGTATACCATTTTTTTTTCTCATTGGTAACACTAACGCACATACCCAACGAAACGGTCCACTCGGCCACGATTATTTTCTTTCACACTTTATGTCGACTTTAACCCTCTGTTGACTTATAGACAGAGAATTGTCGATGCACGGTCCATCCATACTACCCGCAGAAGCACGTGACGACACCGTGGCACGACGCAGATCATATTGGTACCTCGATTTCATGTGAACCAAAGTGGATTCGTAAGGGGCTGATGAACATCAGTCATAGCATCAGTCCTAGGATCCAAGGAAGCCCGGGCCGACATCAAATGAATGGACCAGAGACAGCAAGGTCGTCGCGGGAGGCGAACGGGGAGAGGAACCTGTCGTTGTTGTGGAAATTGACGCAACATCGAAGGGGAGGGCATTGATTGAAGCGGGAAAAAGATGGAAGATGGAAGGGAGGCTGAACGCTGGAGGGGGACTGGACTCTCCTTTTAGCTTTCAATGCGAAATGGAGAAAAAGGGGGCTGTGGGTTCGTTGGACTCTGGCCCAACGCGACATTTAATGTCTCAAACATTACAGAAGGAGGAGGAGGACTACTTCGGTGCATTTAATGAGGCCTTTTTGAGGAAGATGCTCCCCTCTTCTTTTCGTTTCTTTTTTTTTTTTTTTTTTTTTTTGAATTTTTTTCGGAAGACGATGAGGCGTTGATGCTTTGATTTACGAGAATAAATAAATAAATAAATAAATTAATTAATTAAGACAGGACAGAGAATTTCTTGATTTAGGATGATGCTCCCTTTCTCTTTTTTTTTTTTTCTTTTTTTGCAGCGGGGAAACAGGAAGGGACTTGTGATGTCACCTAGGATGAACTTTTTGGATTCTCGTGCCCTCAAAAGTCAATTTCTCTAATATGGTGGGTTTGTGATTCCGGAAATGGCCAAATAAGATATTTCTAAAGTTGGATATGATGATGTCGTTTGGAGGCATTTTGGGTCACTTTGTCGAAAATGTTGCCACATGAATAAAAAGAACAAGAAGGAACCGAACAAATACTTTTCGGTGATATTTATTCTGGAGAATGGTTCTGTTTATTTTTCTTTTCTTTTGTTGAAAGAACAGTTCTATTAAGATATCAGTCATGATTCCATTTATTTTTCGGAAAATAAATTATTTTGAAAATAATTTCATAAAAATAATCACTTATATCACTTATGATAATAACTCAATAAAATATATTTTTATCGCCCATGAAAATGTTAAAAAAAAATTACCATCGAAAGTGAAAATATTAATTTTTCCTTTTGTGCTATTCACCCTCAGTGGTGTTTTCTTTATAATAGATCACACCACCTTAAGTAATGGTATGGTCCCTTTTCATATGATGGGGATTTGAGATGAATTCTATGTTATTGAAACGTGATTTTAGACATACAAAAACTCTCTCCCCATATCTCAGAGACATAAAAAAAACACAATTATTCTATTTCTCTGATAGATTTAAAAAAATTATTCGCTAATTCAAATTGGCTGAGCAACTAGTCATTGCGTTTGACCACCCATCGATTCCCCGGTGCCTACTGTTTCGACCAAGAGGACCTGAACAATAAAGTAATTAGAGTGCAAGACTCGCCCTTTCTCTCCTAAACTAAAATGCCTTCTTCATTTGACGAATCAATGCCTAATCCTCTTTATTCTTCATTCGCTCTGCTCGATCAAATCATCGTTAAATGACCGGAATCGATTCGCTGAGCTGACACCAACTTCTTCTTTTTTTGTCGGACAGCAACAATTTAAGGACGCCCTGTTGATTAATCAGAAGCATCGCTCTGATCATGACCTCATCCTCTTTTATTCCTCTTTCTATTCCGGGTCAAAACGGACGTGCAGTGCACAAACCCTTACCGGCCCAGACCGCTTCGATGGGCCTGAACCGGTCCCCCAGGAGTAGCTGGGCTCTGGTCCATCTGTTCATGAACAAACCATTAGCGAAATAAATAAATAGATAATTTAATTCTTTTTAATTATTTTCGGGCAATGAAGAACGTCATTGAATGTCGCTCTCTGGATAACCCTTTGAGGTAGGCAAGGGAGCTGTTCTTTGGCTGTCGTCAAAGGTAATAATTCACCGGGTTCTTCACCGGATAAAGGTAAACTAGTCAGAAAAATGTTATTTTAAAAACGGGTTTATAAGGTCCAGTCAATTCACGTGGAATTTTAAAACAGATTATTGTGATTTAGACCTTAATCTTAGCACGAAAAATTTGACCAAGGGACATTACTTTTTGACCCCACAAAATGTTGTGCGTGTACATTAAAGGATTAAAGGATTAATGCTGCCGTAAATATCAAATTAGTATGTTCTTGCCGCCACATTTATCCTTAAGTATATTCGTGCTGCATTTATCCTATATTGATTTTTGTTTCGGAAAAAATTTCCAAACCGGTAGCTAGAGATGAATTTATGCTCCGTTAGTTTTCGCTCAATTTCACTATCGAATTGCCGATGTGGAAATGTGGGTGGCAAACAAGGCATGTGATATGGATATGATGCGGAAATTCAACATGAACAGATCTCCTTAGCGAAGTTATATTAGGAAATCACATTTGTAGAAAATGAACCGAGATTATGAAGTATGCTAAAGACCACTCTTTTTGCATTCTCTCACTTTTGAAAATCTGCTACAATTTATAATTTGGGCCAGAGATTTTGGTAGAACCAATCTTGGATTTTTTTGCAATGGGAAAATTAATTCAAGGATTATGATGATACCAATGTATTAATTTATGTTTTTTTTTGTGAAATCTAAATTAATTAGAGAAAACTATGATACCCGTAATACCAATTTAAGGTTTTTTATTATCTCGACCTAAATTTAAAACTAGACATCCCAACCACAAAGACCATTCATACGACGACCCACTATATTAAAATCAAGTGTTTCAATTTATCCCATTTTGATCAGGACTGACAAAAACATTTCAAGTAATAAAAAAGGCGTATTTTTCTTTTCCACATTTGCACACATTACTTTAAGCTGTAAGAAGATAAGGATCGTTAATAAGAAAACAAAAGTCGGTCTCGTATCTGACGTGTGTCCGCTACGAGAAACGCTGTGCGGCGCAATTCTCTACACAAAACGTTTAATTTAATCTCTCGGGATTTAAATATTTGCAAAGCGGAAATTAATTAATGAAAGTTAAAAAAAAGAAGAAGAGAAAACGTCAGCGAGACAGTCAAATCCCGAATATTCCGGGAATCATATAGGCTATACCCAATACATATTTAAGGTATTTTTCCTGATGTCTGCCCTTTAAGTAGCAACAACAACAAAAATTCAAAAATTAAACCATAGCAGAATTTGATTTAAAATTCTTCACTATTAAAAAAATGGTTTCAACTTTAAATTCGGTCCTCGGCAAACTCTGGAGATTAATTATAATAAAATCATGATTTTAAACTATAGTGTATTGAAATTCAAATCTTTCTCCGTTTTCTAGTTGATAATCTATAAAAAGATTTAATATTCCCGTTATGAAATGAAAAAAAATGGGTAGAAATCGTGTTAAGAATTGAAACATTCTGAATCGGCTCACTCTTTTGTAAGCGACGTCAGCGACTAAATTAGAAAAAAACGTTTTTCCAAAATTTAAAAGGGAAAATTAGAGAATGGAATTTCAGGGATTCCGTCGGGGAGAAATTTCTCACCGCGGGGGAGGGGGGGCATTCTGGTAAAATCATCAGCGCCCCGCTCCCGTCCGCGGGGGCCGGGGATCCCGGCCGTCGGATCGGGGGGCCATGATGAGGGATCGACGACCAGGCATCCGAGTTTGACTGACGTACGATAGGAATTTGAAGTGGGCATGATTGGGTGGGCGGTTAGGGTGTCCGGTCCAACTTTGACCGAAGGGAAAAGAAAAAAAATAATTTGAAAAAATCAAATAGAAATTAAAAAAATCGAGGAAACAAGAAAACATCAAATTACCTGGAGAGAGAGAGAAGAGAGAAGAGAGAAGAGAGAGAAACAGCAGCTCCATCCTCGATCGAGAGAGAGGAGAGAGAAACAACGAGCGAGCGAGCGAGCCAGAGAGAGAAAGAGAGAGAGAGATTTGTGCAGTGCTTAAATAGATTTCGATCCGTTTCCGTTTCGCCAACCGAGACGAGAGAGGAGCGAGCGGGGCAGGAGGAGGAGGAGGAGAGAGAGAGAGAGAGAGAACAGAGAGAGGAGAGAGAGAGAGGGAAAGGAGAGCCTTCGCCTCGCGTCGCGTCTTCGCCCTTTCTCCCTCGCCGGAGGGAGTCCGGATCCTCCGTTTTTCCGATCCCCGTTCCTCCCGAAGCTTTCCTTCCGGGATTCCACCCCCTCCCCCTTTCTTTTCTACCCTTCCCGAGCCGCCGGCGGTTGGGTCGGGTGCTCCGTTCGGGTTCCGGCGAAGATGAATATGATGCGCCGGATCAAGAGCATTGCGTCGGGACGCACCTCCATATCCTCCGAGCCCGTAAGTTTTCCGAATCGGACTTTCCGGGTTTTTTCTCTTCTTCTTCTTTTTTTATTTCCCTTTTTTTCCTTCTCCTCCCTCCCTGAAATTTTCGCGTCCTAGGGTTCCTATTGGCTGTCCGGAGCCCGGATTCGGGGGGATTTTTGTCGGCGTTGTTTGATTTCGTGCGATGTAGCTGCTTTTGGCTTCTGTAATTTAGGTTTTGTATGTCTAGCTAAAATGGTATTCATTTGGGTAGAAGTTTTTTTTTTTTTAGCTCGATCGATCGCTTTTCGTTTGCCGTTGATCACTTCCTGGCCAACGCTTTGGGCGCGGATAGTGTATTTTGCTGGCAAACGAAGTTTCTTTTTCTTTAATTCGATAATTATATGGGTCTTCTTTATTTGTCGAAAAAATGAGTTTTTTATTTTCTTATTTTTTACGTGAAGAACGTTGCAAATTCAAGGGTAGAGGGTGGTATTTTCGCCTAGGACTTCGTTGAATGGCAATGATTGGGAACATTTCTGCGAATTTGCTATGCGAACCTTTGCTTTCGGCGAAAGGCTCGAGAAAGACCATGTTAGGTGATTACCAAATGAGTAGTGGTGATTAGTCACCACGGTGACCTGTATGTTGGTGTTTGGCATGTCTGAAATGTATTCGCAGTAGTAGGTAGGCGAATGGTCAAAGTCAAATTTGTCTGTTCTCTTTTGGACTACGGGTGAGCCAGTTAGAATATGTTCTCGTACAATGAATTGTTTTAACGGGAATTCTAAGATCATGGAAAAATATGCTGTTGGCGGTACCTAACGCCATACGCCAATGGATGTGTTTTATAGGAGTTGATCTGGTAAGCCTGAGGCAGCAGAACCTTCTGCCCAGTTTTGTTTGAATGTGAACATTGTGGTTGGCCTTTTCCAGTATCATATGAAGTCAACATATGATAATTATATCTCAATCCACAGATTAGTTCACTTAGTTAATATTGAATGAAAGAAATTCCCATCGTTTCAATGAGGAGTTGTAGAGCAACATTCGATGAAGCACGTTGTGCAAGGTACTTGGTTCTTCTGTTGACTTTCATGATCTTCTAAACTTAGTGTGGTTCCTTCTTGGCTTGGTTTATCTGTGAAATTGTTGCTGTTCTTCTTATACACCCTAAATCTGTTCTTTGTATGAGAAAGTTATTTTCCTTTCAACTCGTGATGTTTACTGTGGTGGATCTTATACGGTTCACCTGTGCAACTATTCATCAAAGACTGTTGTTTTACTTTTCCTTCTCTTTGATTTGTGTTTTTGAAGCCTTGACCTCATGTCACCCCCTCTCCCAACAACCACTAGGCCAAGTGCCTTGTGGCTTAGAATTTTGAGGACTTTAGTTTTTTCCTTGAACTATAAGTTCTTAACACATCAATTTTGTTTATGTCAGGGTGGGGATTCTGGTACAAAAAGGGTGAAGGTTGATCAAGAAGCTCATCACAGGGATAATGTGGACCAGCTTTTGCACTCTGTTGAGAGAGGTGCTACAGGTCTAGAGCAGCACATGGCTTCCACATCTCTGGAAGCTGTTGCAGGCACTTCCAGTAAATCGTCAGTTTCTAAACACAGTGATGATCAGGTTCATAGAGGAGGGCACGAGTCAAGAATTAAAGATGACAAAGCATTTCATGATGACAAGGTATGATCTGCTTCTAAGGAGTTGATGATAAAGTATTGCATGTGGTGTAATTCTGAGCATTATATGTTCCGTTTTTTTAAAAACAGCTCCCTTGTGATGGATTCTGAACCTCATTAATGCTGTAAATTTCAGGACTGTGAACCAGCTGTAATTAATGGACATGGAACTGAAACAGGCCACATTATTACAACAACAGTTGGTGGCCGAGATGGACAACCCAAACAGGTTAGGTGTCTTGTATTCGTTGTACAGCATTGATGTCATTTTGCCGTGTTGTCACTGGATCTTGTCTTGTGGATGTGAACCTCATGAAGCGTGTCTGTTGATATGGCTATCATTAGAACCCTATGTAGTTTTTAAGAAATTGAATCAAGTAACGATTGCCTCAGCGGGCACCCGTCTTTTGTTGTGTATCACAGAAAGTACATGTCATATTTGTCACAATTGACTTATTGGGTGGTTGGGGAGATCTAATTAGCAACTGAACCTGGGAAATCTCACATGCTGTATGTTTGTCATCTGCTTTCTCTTTTACTGCTACATGAAAGGTTTACAGTAATATACATTTGTATCTTTCTTTCCACTATTTTTATGTTCAGTAGAAGTTGTCTTGCTTGCTGAAGAATCGGATGGTTAACTATGATTTTCTCTTCTAGAAGTACCATGCATGAGAAGTTTCTTAACAAATTCTGACATTTGGGTTGCAGACTATCTCATATATGGCAGAACGTGTAGTTGGCACTGGCTCATTTGGTGTTGTCTTTCAGGTTTGTTGCCTTCTTCAATATGAATCGATTCTGAATAAGTAATCTTTCGTTTGACCTATGGATATTTGGTATGCAGGCAAAGTGTTTAGAAACGGGGGAGACCGTTGCTATCAAGAAGGTGTTGCAAGATAAGAGATATAAGAATAGAGAACTTCAGATCATGCGCATACTTGATCATCCTAATGTCGTCCTACTGAAGCACTGCTTCTTTTCAACCACTGAAAAGGATGAGGTGTACCTCAACCTTGTTTTGGAGTATATCTCTGAAACAGTCTATCGAGCTTCAAAGCATTATGTTAGAATGAACCAGCACGTGCCGATCATTTTTGTGCAGCTGTATGCATACCAGGTGAACTATTGTTGGATTAAATGATTTCCAGTCTTTGTTTTTCTCTTCAATGTTTCTGTATGTTGTACTGGTTGAGGTTACCCTTTTTAATATTCTGGATTTTCTCCAATGCAGATCTGTCGCGCATTAAACTACTTGCATAATGTGGTTGGTGTGTGTCATCGTGACATCAAGCCTCAGAATCTACTGGTAAGAGTTATCTTTAAGCCCTTCGGTCACATACAGCAGATGGTGTGGTGGAGAGAGAGAGAGAGAGAGAGAGAGAGAGAGAGAGAGAGAGAGAGAGACATCAACAGTGAAGTATGGTGAATTGATCTTTGCGTGATTGCATGAATCAGTTGACTAAAATGGTACAATTGAAAATGCTTATCCAATACGATGCACTTGTTGTGCAAAAGTTTGAGGTAACCCTGTAATTTTGCATGAAATGCATTGAATAGACTGTACATACAAGAGGACACACTATCCATCAGTGTAATGCTGTGATGTTCCTCCTGTTTGTTTTACTTTGACCAAATTTTCTTTTTCCATTGAAATATGGGTACTGATGTTATCTTTAATGCTGCAGGTCAATCCCCACACTCATCAGTTGAAGATATGCGACTTTGGTAGTGCAAAGAAGTTGGTAAGTCCATTTTCTATCAGTACTTAATATTCTGTTCGTATATCGAGATCTAATTTGATTTAGTTATCTTTCATAGGTCCCAGGAGAGCCCAATATATCATATATATGCTCGCGGTATTATAGGGCCCCAGAGTTGATATTTGGGGCCTCAGAATATACAACTGCAATTGATATGTGGTCTGTTGGTTGTGTCTTGGCCGAGCTTCTTCTGGGACATGTAAGTATATCTTTTTCCTAGTTAATTAATAAAATGTATTCACAGCAGGCTTGCTCATGGCTTTTCAATATTTGAAATTCACTGAATTAGGGGCTCGTTCTGTATTTTCTTCTAAAACGTGCCTTTTAGAATTTGTTTCTTTGTTTTCTAGTTCCCTTAAGAAAGAATTTGTTTTACGTGCCTCATACACTGAATTACTTAGAATGATGCTCTTCTTTAATCTAAATCTGCCGTCTGCTCATGTTTTGTTGCTGCAGCCACTGTTTCCTGGAGAGAGTGGTGTTGATCAGCTTGTGGAAATAATAAAGGTTTCATCTTGTCTACTTTCCTTTTAATATGATGCTGAATTACCTTTGGTTCAAACTTTTCCTTATTACTAATTTTCCTCCTTTCCTTTCGCAAATTTCATTAGATTCTGGGGACGCCTACCAGGGAAGAAATTAAATGCATGAATCCAAATTATTCGGAATTCAAGTTTCCTCAGATTAAAGCTCATCCTTGGCACAAGGTTTTGTTTCGAGTGTTTATTTGAGTGATGACCTGTGGGTTGATAGTTTCCTTTTGGTATCGTCAGTCGCTTTTTCTGAAAAGAAATTATGGAACTGATACAGGTGTTTAACAAGCGGTTGCCTCCTGATGCAGTGGATATTGTATCAAGGCTACTCCAGTATTCACCAAATCTACGTTGCACTGCTGTAAGTCTATAATGAAGTCAATTATCAGTTAGAATTGAGTTGCTTAGAATGTGCAACTGCTTTGAACCTCCTATCCTTGCATTAGATTTCTTGGGGCTTAGTGTCAGCCACCTTTTGGCTTCACCAAGCATGACTGAAATCCTTCTTTGGAACTGCTTTTATTACTGCCATTATTCAGCTGTGGTGATCGAGTTGCCCAAGAGAATGTTTATGAAAGTCTGAAGACCCGGCCTATGTTTTAGTGATTATTTGTGTTGAATGATCATAGCAAAAGTTGGATTTTGTTCAGTCGATGTCTTTACTATAGAACCTGGAGAATGAACTTCAGGCTATACATCTAGCATCAGTTTAAAGCGAATTTTCTCAGATGTGTTTTTGGATTTTGTTCCTGCTGTCTGGATGGGTATGCCCGTAGAGAACAGAGTATTTTCTCAAATAGGTGACCATCATCTCTTGGTAATGTCAGTTGGAGGCCTGTGCTCATCCTTTCTTTGATGATTTGAGAGACCCGAATGCGACCTTGCCCAATGGACGCGCCCTACCGCCCCTCTTTGATTTCACAGCTCAAGGTAAAGCAAAAAAATAGCGACATAGCTCTTTCCATTTTGGGTCCTCATTCCAGTTAACTTATACCCAAGTCTACTGCAGAATTGGCAGGTGCACCCTCTGAGCTGCGTCGACGCCTCATTCCTGAGCACGCGAGGAACTGAGCTCCAATAGTCTTCCTGCATCATCATCAGGAACATGAGATTCTTGGGTACTTGTCTACACTACACGAAGTTCAAACATTCTTTAGCCTTCAGCTTCGACTGAGCATATATATGTGCATGCTGGGAATGGAGTCAAGTTATGGATAGGTTGTCAATCTAGGAATTTTCATAAATCGACCTCGAGTAGAGTCTTGGAGGAAAAGGTGGAGCTGCCGAACGAGACCCAGCCACGTTCTACAGGAAAACATTGAACAGGAATCGTCGAGGCTCATTGCTGGCATCGTCGCCATGCCAATTCTTTGTTTTATTTCCTCCTTTTCATTTGGTGGGTGGGGGTGGGTTTGCATTTTTTTCTTTTTTCTTTGGCTATTGTTTTGCTGGATACAGCGCGCGCTGGGGGAGTGAGTTTGTAACGTAGACTAACATGATGCAATCGCTTAGTGCGTCCGGCGTGACCTGGGCATGTATTTCGACACACGTTATCGATTCGATAACACTAATAGCAGCATGATAATTTAAGCTCTACACGATGAGCCCAGTGTCGGCTATACTGAAAAAAAGAAAAAAAAGAAAAGGAAAGAAAATACGCGATGGTCCGCATCCCCGATCGAAATTCGTTCCTTCAGGAGGCTGGCAAGAACAGCCATGAAGGCCGAGGAGGGTAATGTGGGATCGACGCAAACGATTGTTTGCTTTAAATGTAAAGGATAGAAAAGGATATTGTGGAGAAAAAAAGAAGGGGAAATACAATTTTTCAAGCGATTGGGCGGGAAGCAAAGACCAAGGAGAGGGCGGGACACGTGTACGTACGAAGCGGACAGCTCGGCAGTTGTCCGGTGTTAGTGTACCGGCGCGGGACTTAATTTGTAAGGAGCTCCTTGTCGCTTTTCTCTCCACTGTTTACGGTTCCCACCAGGTTCAAAATCCCACCTTGATCTGACCGGTCGTTTCGTCCTTCCTTATCCCCTCCCATTTCAAAAGCTCCCCGCAATCGCCTTCGGGGAAAAAAGCCAAGCAGCTGCGTACCTTTGGTACTACGATATTTCAAATGATCAATCAGGATATGTTGGGTAAAATTTATGTTTTTGATAATAAATTTTGTAATAAATTTAATTCTTCTTATTGTTTCTATTGCGAGACTATTCCCGTCGTGATTTTCTAATCGAATCCTTTAGATGCAACTTTCTAATCGAATCCTTCAGGTGCAGATGATTGAATAAAAAATTACGTCATTTTTAGTACATTTGAAAAGGAACCCTCGCCACTTGCCATGTTTGATTTTTGATTTCAGATTTGTACGCTTGAGATGAAGTTTTAAGACAATGGCGCCCTTAAACTGTAACGAGGTGTGTTGATAGTTTTGTACAAGGTTGTCTTTCGAGCTCTTCTCTTTTGGTTTAGATTTATGTGAAGTTTTGGCGGTTTTACTTTCTCAAACTGGATCTAAATATAAATCTGGGAGCTCCTCATAGGTATTTATTGTGTTTTTTCAACATTCTAATATTTGTGTATTTACATGAATATGGTGATGGGGATGTTAAGGGGTTGTTTGTTTGTGTTTATTTTTTTTTGTTCATGAACACAATTTCTATTTTTTTGTTAGGGGAATAAAAAAGAACAAAACACGTTTGTTTGCGTTTTTATTCCAAATCTATTTTTTTGTTCTGACAAATTTGGAACAAATATAAGCAACAAAAAAAAAAAGTTGTTTCTTATTCCTAAACACCTCCGAGAAACAAATTTTCTCTCTCCTATTTTTTTCTTTCTTTTTTTTTTTTTTTTTTTTTTTCGACCGATCATCGGCCTCGGCCATGGCCGGCGACCGACCGTCGAGGGTCGGCGACCTCTCTGCCCTCGACAAGGTCGAGCGTCGCCAACCCCCGGCGCGCCCGGTGGTGGCCTGGCAAGGCTAGGCGTCGCTAGGGATCGGCGAGCCTTGTTGTGGCTGGGCGAGGCCACTAGCCCTCGTCGGTCGATTCTACGGCCATGGCGAGGCCGACGATCGGCCAAAATGGGGGAAAAAGAAAAGAAAAAGGAAAAATAAAATTAAAAAATTAAAAAAACAAAAAATCATATAAATTTATCAAACGCGTGTTTTTATTCTTTTTTTTTTTCATTTCTAAAGCAAAGTTTTATTCTAAAAATATTATCAAATGCACCCTAAAGTTCCGTTGCAAATGAAGTGGGAGATCTCGATACATACCTATCTTTAGTTTTGATAACCGATCGTTGATTGTTAATGGTGTCAAATTTATTCTCGAAGAGATGAAAGCGTGTTCCTAGTCGTAAATTCTGCTTTATTAGTTGTTTTCTGACTTTCGATTTGTTCCGTCGTTGTCCGAAGCCTGCCATGCGTCTATGGAGCATTATTTTGACAGACGGATGACAATTCCCAGAATCTTTCGGAAGGGTGCCGGTAAAATTTTCCGACGCGCTTCACCATTGGATTTCGGATAACTCCACACGTGTCGACGTAGCCCCACAAGCGCGGAGTGGTCCCCACCATCGCTGCTCCCTCTATCTCGCCAATTATTACATCGAATTCAAATTCGCCCTCTCTCCTGCCCTCTGAAAACCCTACGAATCGACTCCCATCTGTCAATCCGATTCCTCCAGCTTCCCCCCCTAATCGCCCCGCTCCGACCCGACCCGGAAGCCGATCCCGCGCCGGAATCGACCCGCCTCCGACGAACCGGAATCCGGCGATGCGACGTGCCCTGCTGATCGCGCGAACGAACATGCTCTCTCTCGGGCCGCGGCCGCGACCGGGCGCTCAATTCGGCTCGGCGGCGACTCGCTGATCCTTCGCGCCGATTCTTCCTTCCACCGATCGGGCCCCGCGAATCCCGGCCGGCAACGCGCCGCCCGACGGCCATGCACGCGGCGGCGGGCTCCGCGCAGGTGCAGCGGCGGGGGAACGCCCTGATCGACGCCGTGGACGCGACCCCGCTCCTCACGCACTCCGTCGCCGACCACCTCCTCCGCAGCCGGCGGCTCATCCGCCGCCCCGTGCTGCCCCTGCGCGGCGCTGCGGCACGGCTCCTGCGCCGGGCCAGCGGCCGCCGCATGATGCTCCGGGAGCCCTCGATGCAGGTCCGCGAGAACGCCGCGGAGCAGCTCGAGACGCGCCAGAGCGACTGGGCCTACTCAAAGCCCATCGTGGCCCTCGACATCCTCTGGAACCTGGCGTTCGTCGGCGTCGCGCTCGCCGTCGTCGCGCTGAGCCCGAACGAGAGGCCCGGGGTGCCTCTGCGGCTGTGGATCGTCGTGTACGCCCTGCAGTGCCTGTTCCACGTGGCGTGCGTCGTTGCCGAGTACAAGCGACGGCGGACGGAGGTGGAGCACGTGGGATTGGGCGGGAGCGGCGCCTGGGGTGCCGGCGATTTGAATGCTTACCTGAGCCCGGCTACGGGGTCCGGGAGTGATGGCGGCGAATCGGACGATTATGCGAATGATCAGAGTAGAGACGATGAAGAAACCAGGTATTTGCCAATCGCCTATCTTGACATTGTAACCTGTGCACTTGTTTCTTTCCGCCTGTTAATTTTGCATTGGTTACGAATGGAAGTTTTACTTTTGTTGATGGTTTTTTTTTTTTTTTTCGGGAAATGACCTATTCTCTCAGAAAAAAGTTTGTGTTTGCAAGGCTCGTGGCGCAATTCAGATATCAAGCTTGAAATTTGTTTGAGGGCAAGCTGCATTGTTTGCATTTCTGCACGGTGTCTAGTGTTTGCAATATCTGTCCAGATGCATTTATTCATAGTTGCAGTTGATTCTTTTTCCGCCACTACAAGTTCATTTGAAATGAGAGTCTAGTTTTAAGGCATTTCCTACATGGCAGTGGTGCTCTGTCATTGACAAAAGAAGGATGGGGGATAATGTGTCAGTCACTCTTCACCGTTTTCACTTCGCATTGCAAGTTAGGTGACCCTGTAATCTATCTGAATCTCACGGCATGTTCCTCATGATGGTTTCTTGACAGCATGTTAAAGCATTTCGAGTCTGCAAATACGATGTTTTCATTCATCTGGTGGATAATTGGGTTTTACTGGGTAACTGCTGGCGGCCAAGACCTGATACGCGATTCACCTCAGCTCTACTGGTTTGAATTCAGACCATAACCTAGATCACTTTCTCTTTTCTTCTAGCCTTTATTTCCACAATGAATTTTTCTCATCTTTGAGTGCTTTTGATTGTTACCATTTGCAGGCTCTGTATATCATTTCTGGCCTTTGATGTGGTTTTCGTTGTCATCTGCATTGCTATTGCGTGCCTGATTGGTATCGCAATATGCTGCTGTCTCCCCTGTATAATTGCGATCTTGTATGCTGTGGCAGATCAGGTAAAAGAATTTGCAAATATCATCTATCATTTAGGTCGATTAACTTATCAAAACTCAAGTGGCATTAGCCTCTTCTTGATTCTCCAACCTAGGATTCCTATTCCTCATCTTCTTTTTGGTTGGGTGATACACTCCATACACCACATTGCCTGTACCACTGCCTTTTAAAGAAGAAAAAGTAGTTATAAAAGACAAAGATTTCGGGCCCTAATAAGAGTAAGTGAAAACACTCGACGAAGTATCACGTGTTTTCTGGCCCGTCATTTGTATATGATTACTATTTGCGGATTCTTTAGCGATAGCTCTAACTAAACCAGAAGTTTGTGCTTTGTTTTTAGAAGTTCCTGTAGCACAGCTTAAGATGATTTGCATCTCCTCTCTCTCTCTCTCTCTCTCTCTCTCTCTATATATATATATATATGCTTCCTTTCTTTAGAACAAAAGCTTGCATAGAATGAAGGGGTAGTTTGCAGCGATGGTTTTTCAGTAGTTCACATACTCATACTTTGCTTTTTAAATTGTTTTATAATAACAGGAAGGAGCAACGCAGGAGGAGATCAATCAATTGCCTAGGTACAAGTTCCACAGGGTAGGTGATTATGACAAAACTAATGAGGAGACTCAGCCATCATCTGGAGGGATAATGATGGAATGTGATGGTGGCACATCTATTGAACGTGCTCTATCGCAGGAGGATGCTGTAAGACTTTGTTTTGGTTTCATTAATTTGGCTATTTGTCATCTCTTTGTGATTGCCGTCATTGAGGGACTATTCTTCTCATCTAGCGCTTACTTTGTCATCAAAATTAGAGTAGGGGTATACAAAATGAACTACTCGAATCGAGAACCGTCCAGACGGGACCAAACTAGCTAGTTCGGTCTGGTTTTGGGGAGTGTTGATCCTCATCCTAGTTCCCGGTTCTTAAAAGTGGAACCGGGAAGCTAGTGTCTGGGTGGTCTGGTTCCCAGTTCCAAGGGGGAATCGGACCAAACTGACTACACATATTTTTCCCTTCGAAAGAATTAATAATATATGAAATAAATATTATCTCGTCTAGTGGCATCACAAGCTGCGGCAGAATGACGCTTCACTTATTTTCTCTTCTGTCAATATCTTAAGATTTGTCATTTTCTCTCGTTGTGCACGGAAACTTTAGTGGAGGGAAAAAAAAAAAAGTGACCGGTTCCACTGGACTGGACTGATCCGATCCGATCCCCGGTCCTAGGACCAACCAGTCTGGTCCCTGGTTCCCAATTTTGGGAACCGGACCGGAAACAGATTACCCCTAATTCAGAGGGTTTGCTTCCATGCATTGAAAACCTGCTAGCTCAATCATTAGAGGTCATTTGTTGCATTTTTCTTTCTATAGCTCTTGATTCTACAACGTATTATTGTATATTATAACACAAGCTCATTGAAAGCTGCACTCAGCAGCTTCTCCTCCCCTCCCCTACGCTTAGGCTAGCTAATCCAATAACTCCTTCAAAAAGAGCTTGGCTTGTTGCTTTTCCTCTTTAATCATCTTACGTAAGTTGGGTCTTTGTTTTTTGTTTCCGAATCTCTTATGCCTTTAAAGATTGAAGCAAATTGCAACTCGGTGAAAAAAAAGTGTCTAATTCTCGACGATAAACTGTGATTCCTATTAATGGTTGCCGTTGTTGTTTTGTTGAAGGAATGCTGCATCTGCCTTTCTGCTTACGAAGATGGATCGGAGTTGAGAGAACTTCCCTGCCGTCACCACTTTCATTGCGGTTGCATCGACAAGTGGCTGTACATTAATGCCATTTGCCCCCTCTGCAAGTTCAACATTCTGAAGTCTCAGAACCAGAGCGGAAGCGAAGAAGTAGTATGAAGAATTTTAGGGTTTCGTAAGGGATTAATGGTCAGAGATCTAGTATTTTGCCGATATGCTTAAACTAGGCACTTTGGCACCTAGGAGAGCTTTCCCGTTGCTCCTGCTCTAGGTCATCCAATTCTTCACGAGCTACTAAGCTACTTTGGCTGTTTTAGCATCCAGGAGGTCTCCTGTTGGTCATGCTGTTCATATATATAATGGCTTGGGCAGTTTATGATGAACCCTGCCCAGTGTAAATTGTAAGGATCATCTCAATCTTATCTGTTTGCCAACTTCGAGTATCCTTCGGAATTTGGTGGCGAAAAGTCCGGCCAAAAATTTCTACCGTTCTCGCATTCTCAGTTCAGAACCTGAAAATTCAGTTACTCACGAGGCACGGCATCTATCGATGTTTCGAGGGTGAGCATATGAACTACATTGGGGGTAGCAGGCCGGGAGTGTAATGGTCAGGTTTTCTTAGGTCAGGGTGGGTCGGTACGGCGAATCTCAAGGGAAAAAAGAAAGTGGCAGCAAAATGAGAGGAGCTCAGAAGCGCTTACATATCATCTGAAGGATCAGACAACTGTGACTGAATCTAGGCGTCACGGAAGCACAATCATCATCACTGCTCTGCTGCACCAGCCGGGAATCGAACCCGGGTCTGTACCGTGGCAGGGTACTATTCTACCACTAGACCACTGGTGCATCGTTGAGGATAGTCTCTCAAGAGATTATTTATATATGATAAACATTGGAAGCAAATCCTCCGCCCTCGGGCTCGAGCCTCTCTACCCGTCTCTGTTCCGAGAAGTTAAGCTGAATTGCCCATTCACACGTGTGGCTCACCTACTACTTTCCATCCGGGTCCCCTTTTGTCTCTAGTCTTTTTCATCTCCATAATAGCACGAAATGAATTCGAGGACCCGACCGGCCCCAAGCCTAGTGCCTGAAGATGTCGAGTCTGAAGAAACTGCCAAGGAATTAGGTTCCCTCATGCAAAGTGAGAGCCTCGAGTTTGCACACCGTCGAGAGTGTATCCGACACCAATTAGAAGACGGTGGGGGTGGATCGACGATGTAAGTCTGGGGGTTCGGTTGCTCAGCGGTTGAGTCAATGGCAATGGTCGCATCTTCCACTTCAACCCATTTCTTTCTCACTATGGATGTTTGATGTTCTCGTCGTTAACATGATGTGTGTGTGTGTGTTTTTTTTCTTTTTTTTTTTGGGGGTTGTTGGTCAGAACCAACGTAATGTTTCAATGGGGTATTTGGGAGATGATGATTCCTTTTTCCATTCTAAGTAGCAGCCAATGTGGAACGAAGTCGTTTTCATCTGGTTGCCGCGTACGCCTAGTCAATTCCCCTTGCTGGAGCCGCCGGCGCATATTCCATTTCTCTATTATATCATCATCATCATCATTTATTATTATGCTTTTTTTTTTTAAATTATTTTTTTTTTTTTTTTTTTGGGGGCTTTTATTTGATAACCGCATGTTCCCTTTTTCTCTCTCCACAATTGATGTTCGTCCGAAATATCTCTGGTCTGTAGCTGCGAGGACCGCTTGAGGCTGTGTTCCTCGTTTTATACCCGCCTTTCCTTTTTCTTGGTTTTATCTAAATAAATGGGGTTGCATGTCGAATCACGAAAAGATAAAAAAGAATGTTACATTCCGATAGAAAGCATAGTTTAACGGGAGTCGCCTTAATTTATTATTTTAATTGCTAAATCGTGGCGCAGGCAATTCCTGGAGGGCCGAAAATGGGGAGCATCGTATTCTCTCGAGAAGCCCGGAAAAAGCCTAACCACAGAAGATCGGATGAACGAAACTGCACCGGACGAAGGAAAAATTCGAAATAAAGAAGGGGAATAAAAGGGGAATAAAAGGAAAGGAACTGGGAAGTTGCTTAGAAACCCGCGGGACAGAATCGAACCAGTTCACAGTATTCTCAATTATTACTCTCCTGAGTCTCCTCCCAGCGATTCGATTTCGGATTTCCATTAGCTAGGCTTGCCTTTTCCTTAGGCATATTGTCTGTCGCGTAAAACCTATGGTCGAAGAGAGAGACTCAAAGCTAAACAATGAAATAATCAGGACACAGCATCGACGCGCGCTTTGGCCCCGGCAAAGGAAAGTCCTCCTAGGCCAGCCTGGGAACTCTCTCTCTCTCTCCTGCTAATTTCTAAGTGCGATTAGATTGATGTGGTGGAACGAGTCCGGGTGATGTTTACTTGGATTGATGGAATTGCGGCGACCGCAAAAGAATCGGGCACCCCTAGAAGGGCCTGGAGGAAAATATCGAAATTGCGTCATTCTAGCAAAAAAGGGAAGGAAAGAAAAGAGAATCGATACTACATTAGGTCCACTAGGTATTAGATCTGATCATGCGCCTCACGCCTTGCTGCCCCCAAATTGAAGCTCAAATTGCAAATGGACTCAATATTTAAAAGGCTCGATTTTATCTATCCCTAAAAGCCGTGCGATTTTCGCTTGAAGGCAAGCTCGAGCAAACATAAGCTAGCCTGACTTTGAGAGGAGAGATCATCCACTTAGGTCATGTCCGTTTCGGTTAAAAGCTTATGATAAAAGAAAACATCCTTCAAAAAATATTTTCCTCCTTCCACATTAAAGAATTCATTTCCCGAAGTTTAAGCATGCATATTTCCGTTGATTGTGAATAATATTTTTGTCAACCAATCATTTCCAGCAAATCAAACATGTAAAAGTCTTAAAAACTAATAAGATACTCCTGAAACCTCCACATTCGATTTTGCAAACTTTTTAATTCATGATCGAGTTTAGTTTTTGCTTAGAAATGATTTTTTTTTCTTACTTTTGTTCCCTTAGTGAATTCTGAGTATTTGAAGGGATTTTGTAATTGTCCAAAATTTCTTTTCTTGAGAAAGAAATGCGTTTGGTAAGACTTAAGGTTACGTTTGACAGTCATAATAAAATTCAGGATCTGATAAAATTTATCCCATCCTACGTTTGATGCCTACTCAAGACAGGATAAATAAGATGTAAGGGGAATATAAATCATAAAATTATCCTATGAAGATGTGAGATAAAGGTGGAAGTTATTTCTCTCGAATAATAAACTTATCATATTAACACAATTAAAATTATTCAACCAAATAAAATTAACAAAATTTAAATTATATTTCAATATATAAATAATATATGAGTTATATATAATAAATAAAAAATAACAATTTAGTTATTTTAATTTAATGTTATTTTTATTTTTATATTCAAATTTAATTCTATTTTAGAATATAACTTCAATAAATATAGATAAATAAATATATTCATATTTATTACATATTTTAGGTATTTTAGTTTTTAGGTATATTAGTATGGTTTTGCTATTTAATAAAATTTATTAGAGAATGATGGAAGGAGAAGAAAGAAATAACAAAGAAATTAATCAAAAAAAGAGAGGAAAATAAATAAAAGAGCAAATAAAAATAAAATGGGCAAAAGTGACACGAAAGATTCTTACCATATTCATTTGTGAAATTTTTATTCATTTATATTAATATATCGTTTATATCAAATAATATATATGATATGATACGAATATATTTAATTGTAATTACCAAATAATGGATATGATATAGTAAAATCATTGGATTTCATATTCTATTATATCTAGTTCTATCCTAGTTAGAAATTCGGACGGCCAAACATAACCTAAATTCTTTTGTAATTTAGAATTTCTTTTAATTTCTTAATAATTTTATTAATTTTTTCATTTTTTTCCTTTTATTCTTCTTTTTTTTCTTCTTCCTCTTTGGTCGGTCTCTGACCTAGTCACCCAAGCAATCGGCCAGACGAGAGCCGACAACCTCGTTCGAGCCTCGTTGGCTAAGCCTCCTTAGTGGTGACACTCTCGCGTTGGCTTGGTGAGGGCGAGCCTCGTTGATGGCTAGGCAAGCTTGGCTTCGCCTAGTTGCTAGGGAGGCTAGGCTGACATGCTCCAATGAGATCCCTAGCCCTTGTCTAGTCGGTTGCTGGCAATGGTCGAGTGGCGGATTGACCAAAGAGGAAGAAAAAGAAAAGGAAAGGAAGAAAAGAAAAGAGGAAAAAAAAAAAAAAATGGACTTGACTTCGGAGTTGTTTTCGAGAATAAAGAAATAATTTTTGTTCTACTTTTATATTTTACTTCAAATCTATTTATGAAAATAAATTTATTTTCAAAAACAAAAAAATATTACCAAATAGATTTGTGTTCTTTTTTTGTTCTCGAGAATAATATAAGAGAATTAGACACTATTTCATTAGTTAACAAACTGATCCTTATTAAGAATGTTAGAATTCAATTCACCAACGCATTTATTTGATCCCACATCATGATCTATCTCGAACAGGAAATCCATGTTCTTATCTCCCGGGTGGGCAGAACTCTCCAAAAGCAAAGAACATCGCACGAATGAGAATTCCACCTTTTCCTTTTTTGAGATCCGTCGCAATTGCAAGCAACAAGTCTTAAATAAGTCAGTAAAAAATTTCCCTTTTCTTTGACTTAAAAGTACCTGCCTTGCTACCCCAGAAAAGACCTGCTGGAGTTTTCTTTTTCTTTGTGGTTTTTCTTTTTTTTGGGGTGGGGGGTGTTGGGTGCATGGGGGTCCGAAACTACTCGAATTAGATTAGGCTTTTTCCCATTGATTTCAATACCGCTCTACTGGTCCAAACCAATCGTTCCTTCGCCCCGCGTTGAAATTTCACGTGGTTGACTTTGAATGCGAGCGTCCCCAACTTGGGCTACTCTTTCTAACTAGTAAAAGTTTAAATAGAAGAAGAAAAGACGCGCACCACGTGATGTGGTCCGACTTAGGAAAAAAAATACTCGATTTGAAATGAACTCTAAATCAATAATTAGATAAATGCGTGATTTATTATGTAAATATTCTGATACTCTCCCGGAAAGTAAATTAAGTTTGGAAAGATTTGAACTCATGTAACTCTGATACCATGTGAGATTTTTGTAAAATTACGGTTAATTATTCTAAAAGAAAGTATAGTTTATTATTTAAATATTCTAATACTCTCGAGACAGTGGATGAAAAATTAATGGCGTCCACCTTCCATGCATAAGGGGTCGTCAAGGGCATCGATCTCGAAATAACTGAAATGCTTTGAGCATCTGGGGAACTTATGCTCGATTAGGTGGAGTGGGCAGATGAATTTAGCATCTTGGATGCGATCCAAAGCCGCAAAGGAATTTCTTTCGAATATCAATGGAAGGATATTAATAAGATCTAATGTCACCAGCACTTACAATAATCTCCTTTTTCAACTTATCGATTGATAATCACAACCCATCAATCTAGACAAAAGTTGCCACTGCGTGGTTGATGCGCGTTGGTTTGGATTGCCATACTTTACACTCTGTAATCAGCACAGGTGGGTTATATAATAACTCTTATAATTTTGGTTCATCCGAATGCCTCAAAAAACATATTTTTATTTAGGAAAAAAAATTACAAAAGACCTCAAACTATGATCATTACAAAACATTTATCTTGAGTTTTTTTTTTGGTGACATCAAAAATACCAAACTATCCTTGCCGTGACATATTTACCTTAATTTAAGATTCCATTAGATGATATTTTAGCAAAAACAAAGTTGTTTTTGTTTTACTTAAGCCACGTAAGTGCTATGCTAACACTGTTTGCTTTCTGGCTTTTATACAGATAGATTTTCAATGGTTTTTACTGATAGAATTTTGATAAAGGGTAAATGTGTTACACAAATATAAATTTGAGATTTTTGATGTTATAAAAAAATTAAAATAAATATATCATGCTGGACATGACTTAAGATTTTTAGTGGCTTTTGCCGTTCCTTTTGACCTATCTCATGTTTTAGTGCATGGATTTCTAGTCAGTGCCGGCGTATTTAAGCCATGAAATTCTCCCCCAAATGCGACGGGTCAAGCGAGTATATCCTTTTGCCCAAAATAAATTCAGGAAAAAGGAATTCCACGGGAGAGCCTATTAATTATCCGGCAACCTCCACCACACGTGGCGCATCGAACGGCTGAGGACCGAAACCATCTTCGGATTGGGCAAAAGCCCCGCCCAATCACCTTCGTCCCCCTCCTTCCCACGAGCCCGAACTGTCCACGTGGCGGCACGCCTCTCGCTCGCAGGACTGTCGTCCTTACCGCAGCGCATAATTTCCCCTTTCGTACTCCCCGTTGCCCGAACCTCAGCCCGGGCACACTCCGCTCGCCATCCGCGTCCCACTTTTCCACATTCTTTTTATTTTTATTTTTATAGAAACCAAAGTTTTTTTAGGTGTTCATTTAACGATAATCAAATAAGGCTCGTGATTTTTCAAAATCCCATCAACAGAATAAGTCGTAATTCACAGGCAGATTTATTACAAGTTCAATTTTGAGGTTGGACCTTCACCAAGCTCATTGTTTGGAAAATATTATCTTAAATATTATCATTTATATCACTTAAAATAATTAGTCAATAAAAAATATTTTAATCATTAGCAAATGCATCCATAAACACCGAAAATATTTTGCGTTGATTAATTTTTTAAGTAATATAAGTCATAGGAAACGTATTTTAATTATTCAATTTTTTTCGAAGTAAATGCGTCCTTGCTTTCAAGCATTCTCTATCCTGCCCGTGGAAATTCGGGCACCTTTCCAGTCTTTCGACAGCTTAAACTGTTTGACACTTCAGGAAGAAGACCTCGCCCCCACCCCCTAAAAAAAAAAAAAAATCTCCAAGAAATCGGAAAAAATATAATTAAAAAAAACGCCGGGATTTTTATCGGACTATATAACGAACTTCGAGCAGACGAAGCAGATGAGACTCCCCGTCAGTGTGTCTCAGTCCCAGTTTCCGGCGTCGATCTCCGTCGTCTCGCTCGCGAAGCAGCTGCTGCAGTCTCTCTCTCTCTCTCTCTTCTCTCTCTCTCTGTGCAGGCCATGGCGTACTAGCGGAATCGGAACTTCGCTCGCCGTCGCCGCAGCCGCCGCCGCCGGCGTCGTTTTGGATCTCCGCTCCCGGTTGCGCTTTCCGGCGATCGGGACTCCGTGCTTTCTTTTAGGGCGAAGGGATGTGGAACTTCGCGCGGATTGCGGCGTCGAGCCTGCGCGGATCGAGGCGGCTCTCCACTGCCATACCTGGCCCGTGCATCGTGCACAAGCGCGGCGCTGACATCCTCCACGATCCGTGGTTCAACAAGGTCAGTATCTCCGGATTCGGTTCGCGGTCGTTTGCTTGTTTGTTTGTGATCTCGCTGTGTTTCGTCGTACTTTGAATGAGTGCGCGATTGTGGCTGTCGGGAGGAGTCGGCTTCGGTGTAGTACTGTAGTGTCGACGGAAGAAGTTCTCCCAGCGATTCGTCGTGTTCGTCGCTGGTTGGACTGTTTAAAGTTTCATCATTCTAGTGAGCAGGTTGTTATGTGTGCTCTGGCGTACGTACGTGACTACAGAGCACATTCCGGACTAATCATTTCTTGCGGGTTGCTGAATTTGACGGATGTTGATTTCGATTAGGATTGTCTTGGGTTCAGTCTTGAAGCATTATGAGTACTTTTGCGAGTCTTCCTGCATTCCGCGGATGTGAAGATGGGAACGATTAGCTGACTACGTCAATTTTTTTACCATGCTGTTTTGCATTTTTCTACGAGCAGGATACTGGCTTCCCTTACACTGAGAGAGATCGACTTGGGCTCCGTGGCCTGCTTCCGCCTCGTGTGATATCCTTTGAACATCAATATGATCGATTCAGTAAGCCTGCTTTTCCACCTTCCAGAGTTAATTACTACATCATGTGCATCAAGTGTGAGGTACTCATTTGGGAAATCGAATTCGTTTAAAGTTCTTCTAAATAAAAGGGCATGATAGTTGTGAGTTTGATTAAACTGGAGATAAAGATACCGAAAAGAACTTGTGGCTGCTGTAGAACAAGATTGTGAAGCCTGAGGGCCAATGAAGCATATTTTTAGTTTGTGATTTATCGGCATTTAAGCTTTCTGAAATAAAACGTGGACCATTATGAGATCACAACAGTCCTGCTGTTTGTTGCCAATTATTTTCCCATATGATTCTCATTTTCTAATACCATCACCTCTTTCTGTGATGATACCTATTTTGAGATAAAACGATGGTTAATCATGCTTGTGTTATTGGGAATAATGATGGGAATAGAATCTTTCTTCGATGTCTAACTGCCCCTACAAAAATCATCTTGCACTGTCCTATTCCTTGTCCTTTTTAATATAAAATTGTTCCTCTCTTAATAAAGGGTAACAGAGAGCCTTGTTTTTTTTTTTCCCTAACATAAAGTGTGCAACGTTTCAGTTACCATTCTTCCAGTTCACTTCATTAGGAATTAAAATTTTGTTAATTGCTCTTGATTTCTAATTTGAATTTCTTTTTCAGAGAGTTGCTCTAACCTTTAAAAATTTGTTCCGAAGCTCATTGAGTTTGCTGATATAATTAGTAGCAAATTTTGATTGACAGATGCTGCTTAATTTTGTAGTGCAATCATATCGGTCATTAGAGAGAAATACTCGTAATGAACCGGAGGGTGTTTCGTCATTGTCAAAGTGGAGGATACTAAATAGGCTGCATGACAGGAATGAGACACTATACTACCGAGTAAGTATGGAAGCAATCTGTCTTGAGTTGCCAGAAAATAAATCTGTTCTAGTCCTTTTCTGAGAAAGCTGTTTTTCTTTTGTCCAGGTTCTAATTGATAACATTAAAGATTTTGCCCCAATAATCTATACCCCCACTGTAGGGCTAGTCTGTCAAAATTATTCAGGTTTATTTAGACGTCCTCGTGGAATGTACTTCAGTGCAAAGGATAAAGGAGAAATGATGTCCATGATCTATAACTGGCCTGCCCAAAAGGTATAATTTCACTCTCTTAGACGACTACATTATCATGTATCTTGTTACCTTTGGCTCTCTTTGTGTCCAATCTTACAGTGAATGCTGATCTTTATTTATATCCTCTTGGCATACCTCTAAACCGAAACAATTATGCTTTGCTTCTTGTAAGTGATACAAAAGGTAGTCCAAGTTTTGCATGGGGTTGAATCTGTATGGAGTTTCTCACTCACTGACGTGCTAAATCTATCTTGATTCCAACAGTCACTAAAAATGGATGTATCCTCTCTTTTGCCAAAAATATCGCAGAACTATTATTCAAAAGATTTGCATGGTCGTGGCATTGTTTTGGAAGGTTATCATGGAATCCTTTCCAATTTATGGTGGATATTCCTTCTTATCTCCATTAAGTTTCAGTCTGATAAACCGGTGAAAATATCTTAGTTATGGGTAACGTGTACCAATAAAAATCATATTTGGTGTGTATGGTGCGACTCAGTAAAAGTTCAAATGACACAGATGATTATCAGGGTATTGTGTGTTGGTTCTTTAGGTGCATTTCATTGATACTTAAAAAGTTCAAGTTTGTCCATCATGCTGCTTCCTTTTGTCTCCTCACTGCAGTTGTGATGTCTTTAATGCCTGCTCTCCCAACAATTGCAGGTAGACATGATAGTTCTCACGGATGGTAGTCGGATTCTTGGGCTTGGTGACCTCGGAGTTCAGGGGATTGGAATACCAATTGGAAAGCTGGATATGTATGTGGCAGCTGCCGGTATTAATCCACAGCGAGTATGACTACCCTCTACTTTTTCACAGTCCTTTGTTGCCAACCCATCCCACATCCCTGGACTTTAAAAAGGAAAAAGAAATTTATGCATTCTAGTTCATTGTTGAGCACGCCTAATTAGATATAATTTCCCCCAAAAGTATTCCTCATTTATAATCTAAATGTAAATGCCTTTCTACTCCGCCCTGGGGTGTCTGGGGAGCATAGTCAATTTTTTGTTCTCCTCCTTTACATGCCAATGTGCATGATGGCACATGCGTGACACACTAACTCCACTGCAGACATGCATTGTGATTGACAATTTAACATTCATCAAGGGACCTGCACGGGAGTTGTTGAATGAGTGATATGCATATTATTCTATGTATGAATTGATATCACGTGAAAACCTTTGGAGATGATACTTTTGTGTAATATGGACATGATAGGACTCTTGGTATGTAAATTTGTAATGGAAACTTTATACTGATCAGAAAGAAATTTGTTCATGTCCATCCTTGGCAGATACTCCCCGTCATGCTTGATGTTGGTACCAATAATCAGAAACTACTTGAAGATCGGCTTTGTGAGTAACAATTGCATTCATTTTCTGCTTATAAATCATACTTTGTGATCTCAAAGCTTCATGTTCTCTCTCTCTCTCTCTCTGACGGAAAATATTTGCTGCTGTCAAAATAAACTCTCAACTCCTATGCCATGGTGAAGTTTTCTCAATCTTGTGAGGATCCTGTTCATAATTAATGGCTGGTCGCAACAACTTATTAGGAACCTTCTTGGTTGATATTGTGCACCTGAAATTTTTCTGCTTCCGTTAGCAAACATTGTAATTTTCCCCAGTAATAGTCTGACAAAGGTTTTCACAAACAGATTTAGGGCTTCGACAGCCCAGGTTGGAAGGGGAAGAGTATCTTGAAATTGTTGATGAGTTTATGGAAGCTGTTTTCACACGTTGGCCAAAGGCAATTGTACAGGTCAGTTGTTGAAAAGTACCTTTTTCTGTCTTTTTTGATTGGACTATCTTACTAAAACTCTTGTTGAACTTTCATAGTTCGAAGATTTTCAGTTCAAGTGGGCTTTTGAGACATTGCAACGATATCGTACAAGGTTTTGCATGTTCAATGATGACATACAGGTGAGCACTTGTTTCTACATATTCGATTGTTGTATTAATTAAAAGAAAGGCTGTCGAGTATATGTCCTCAAATAAAAAGAAGGCCAACTTGCTCATGAGTGCTATCTGAAAAGAAGAAACCATAGTAAAGAGAGATCAAACTCAAGGGCCTAGGCATGATGAGTAATCAATGAAGTGGAGCAAGGGCTAAGATCGCCTTCCTGTACAGGTCCTGCCTCAGTTACTCCCTGACAACTTCTAAAACGTGCACTTAGTGGTTTAGCTAGAAAGGAAGTATGCTGAATATGTAAACTATCCTAAGGATCTTGTGTCTCACCTATGGACCATGGATTAATTTTATTGCTTCTGCTATTTTTTTATCGTTCTTGCCTTGTTATGTCACAGGGAACAGCTGGTGTTGCACTTGCAGGATTGTTGGGAGCAGTGAGGGCCCAAGGTCAGCCATTGGCAGATTTTGTTAAGCAGAAGATTGTTGTAGTGGGTGCTGGGAGGTCAGACTAGAGCCTACACAAATGGTTATCTATGAGTGAGCTACATGTTCTAATACTCTACTTGTGTTTTCCAATCTTATCATGTGTGCAATTTGGCTATCAGTGCCGGGCTCGGTGTTCTTAAGCAGGCTGTACAGGCTGTTTCAAGAATGGCAGGGAATAGTGAAGCAGCTGCAAATAGTCAATTTTATTTGCTCGACAAAGATGTATGATTTTGGGCTAACTATTTTCATTATAGCTCTCTTCTTGTGACTGCAATGATATTTCATATCCAAGTTGCCTGCATCAGCAAGTCCTCGAATTTGTTTGATATATACTGCAGGCAACCAACAAACTCATTTAATTGGAGTGTCGACATTCTTACTTGTACTTTGCTTCCTTTTGGTTCTTTCCCATAAAAGTACGCCCCCACATATCATTGACATGAGAAGCAAATGAGTCAATTATGAATTATAGCTTCTCACTTGAAATGCGGGATAGCATGCATTACCAGCCCCTTATCAGGTTTAATGGATGCAGGGTCTTGTCACAAAAGCAAGAAAGAATCTTGATCCTGCTGCTGCACCCTTTGCTAAAGACCCAGGAGATATCAATGGTCTTGTGGAGGGAGCCAACCTCCTCGAAGTGGTAGGCTTGATAGGACACTATTTTTTGGCTTCATGAGGCCCAAAATTGTCTTCTTGTCAACTCCAGATCAGTAAAGGGACAACCTCATTGCTTGCATGCAGTCTTTAGTTTCTAGGAGATTTTGTGATTGTTTATGTGTACTAGGATTTTAGTTGCTGAGAACTTTCTGTGCAGGTTAGAAAGGTCAGGCCCCATGTGCTCCTTGGTTTGTCTGGAGTTGGTGGTATCTTCAACGAGGAGGTATAGACTCGATAATGACTGGCATTCTCTTTGTTTTCTCATCTTTTTTGCTAAGATGTGGAAGACATTACTCATATTATGTCACATACGGATAGAAGTTTTGGCATTCCTCTTAACTGGTCAAGTTAGGGTCACCATATAGGTTTTTTTTTCTTCTTCTTAGTTTATTTTATTTTGATGGGTGATGACTGTATATGTTAGTCTGCTGCATTTGACAGCAACGATTTGAGTTTTAACAGTGGAGGCATCCGACTCAACCATTTTGTGGTCCTTGTGCGTATCTCTAGCTATAAGTTAACTGATAAGATTTCTATTATATCTTCCCCCTCACATGCTTCTTGCTCTTTCCTTCCTTGATGGGTCGAAGTTTGACTCACTGTAAACTGTGCCCAGCTGTGTCCTGAATCATCTTGTATGAATATAATCCAATATGAATCATTTTCGGAATCTCTTATGCATTCATAGCAGAAGACTTTACTACTCAATTCTCGTATAAAAATGACTTGTGATAGGTTCTCAATACTTGGCTATTTCTACTTATCTGAGTTCTTGTACTGGATATCAGGTGTTTACTAGAGTATACTTTTTTTGCATACTGATCAGGTGCTTAAGGCTATGAGAGACTCCGATTCACCTAAACCTGCTATTTTTGCCATGTCCAATCCCACAAATAATGGTAACTGTTTGGATTGACTTCAAATTCCTTCTAAGAATATCAGTGTGCTGTCTTATTTGAGGTCCTTGTTCATTTTACTCTGCTAACACAAGTTGATCAATCTATGAAAAAGCTGAATGCTCTGCTGCTGATGCTTTTAAGCATGCTGGAGAAAATATAGTTTTTGCCAGTGGAAGCCCTTTCGCAAATGTTGATCTTGGTACGTTGTCTTCTTACTGGTGCTTTTCATGCATGGAAGGATTTCTCTCTGGTTCCTAAAGCCAAATTATATTTCTGCACCTTTTACTTCCATAATGATAACTGCCGGTCGTGTTACATTAATTACTGCCTTCAATGTATAATTTTTGAACTCCTGCAACTGTATTAACTTCTACAACTACTAGCATATGTATATGTTGGCAGGGAACGGAAAAGTCGGTCATGTAAATCAAGCGAATAATATGTACCTTTTCCCTGGGTTGGTGCTTCTATGACGATTTTACATTGTCTACCCTAGAGTTTCTTTTGAATTTTGAAATGTTCATGGAGTTTCTGTTGTTTTGAAACAGAATTGGTCTGGGTACCCTTCTTTCTGGCGCTCATTTTATCACTGATGGAATGTTACAGGCAGCTGCTGAGTGGTAGGCATTCATTATTCCATGACTTATTTGTCTTATTTTAACCGATTTTTCTGTGCTTGGCTGGGCAAAAATGTTGATGTACTAATAATTGATGGTAGAAGTCATACTATCAAAACTTTAGGGGGTGGCTGAAAAGTTGGAACATTTTCATCTGATCTGAAGACAAAACAACTGAAGACTTAATATTCTCTTGTTCGTTGAGTTGCTAATTTCTTCTTGTTGCCAGCCTTGCTTCTTATATGACGGATGAAGAAGTTCAAAATGGTATCCTGTATCCATCTATTAATAGGTAATATTCTCTCCCCTGTCTTGTATGTTCGTCCACAAATCATATGAACAATGATGCAATGCCAGAGGCGTGCATAAATTATTAGTCATTTGTTGCCTTTATCTCTCATGGGATAATCGAGTAATTTTATCAAGCATTCTTCTAGCCTCACTAGAGTAGTCTCTCTTTTTGGTGCTTAAAAGCATGACTAAAGTAGTGCCTGGTTACCTGTCTTGGTGCATAATTACGGTAATGCTCTAGATATTGTTCTCGTCGACATCGTTTATGAAGAACATCCACCTACAGATGTGGCTCAACCTGAAATGAACCGTAAATGTTTTGAGTGCTCCAATCTCCTAATTATGCACATTCTGGGGTCACAATGCTGAGCTAATGCAATCAAATCTGTTGGGAATATTGTTGCTATGCCATTGCAGTATTTTTCACGAGGATGTAGGTTGGCATGATGCAATATGGTTTGCTCCAGTCCTGCTTCAGCTGTAGCTGGTTTGCCTTTTTATTTTAAATGCGCTGATCATATTTTATATGATGCAGCATTAGGCATATAACAGCAGAAGTTGGGGCTGCCGTTTTACGAGCAGCTGTTGCAGAAGAACTCGCTGAGGGACATGGCGATATCGGGCCCCGAGAACTGATGCACATGTCAAAGGTATGAATGACCTTAGCCTTATCTTCAGTAGTAAAATCTGAACTTCATAGGGATGCATTGCTTTCAAATTGATCACACCACCTGGAGGGATGAATGCTTTTTCAGTCATGTGCCTTCTTCCTTCTAGATGTAGCGCTTAAAAACTCTTATGCGCCACATCTTCTGATGGGATCTGACTTTCTGGTGACAAGATCAAATCATAGTTTATGGTTCAACATTAGCTTGCACATGGTGACCTCAGATATGCAGCGGTTACTTATGGTTCATTACTGTGAATGCAGGAGGAAACAGTGCAATTTGTCAGAAGAAGCATGTGGTACCCTATCTACAGCCCCCTTGTTCACGAAAAATAGAGCCCCAGCCTGTGAATCTATCCAGAGGTTTAATAAAATTCTGGGCGAGATAAAATGTAGCGACGCGGATGACTCGAGAGTCATGGACGACTCATGAGTCTCTTGTAAAGTACGATGATGAAGAAAGATTCAGAACTAGGAATATGCTACTACTGCTGCTACGGGCGAACACATTCTTAACTCTTTGATTATTTGTACTGGCATCAAAGTCAGGTGAATCACTGCAGCATCTGCATATGGTGGTGTTAGACTTTAGACGATCAATTTTACAGTTGTCCCCATGCATCTTTCCCTGAAAGCCGATGTCCTCTTGTTATGTGAATCTTCACGCCAATGAATATCACCAGCCGGATGAAGACATGCTTATTGCTTATATATGCATTCAAGGCACACATTTGCATTCTTGTTTCAACTATTTAAACGTGCTATGTAATCTGACCCGATATGACTGCCTTGCACTTATGCTAAATGAATGCCCTAAGTATTTGAGGAAATCCTTGCACTACTGCTCGGCGAGAGTTGGATTCCTTTCAACTGATTTTGTGCCCTTACTGTGCCGAACCATTCCTTAATAACTTTCATTGGTGTATGCTTTGTTAAGGCACGTGGCCATGACAATCGATCACTTCGTACTCGATGCTTACGCAAGTTCTCGGTTGAAGGATCTTCAGCGAACCATCACAAATTGGAATGTGAAGCCAGCTCAATCGGAAATTAGAGTGAGACCATCTTTGACAATGACAGGTAGCCTTTCCCCTGGAAGCAAAGCAAGGCGGACTGCATTTTCTCTATTCAGTGACGAGCAAATTTCCAAGACTGAGACCGCATAATGTATCCCCCTAGTTCGCATTTGTAACGACTGCGTACGTAACTACTGAAAAGAAGGATAAGAAAGTTCTTACATAACAGGAAGAGTAAAAAAATTGATGGGATTCATGCATGCATAAAGCTCACTAGAGGATTATGAACCCCCTGTTGATTCTGCAATTTGGTTGCAAACTGTAGCTACTGGGAAGTGTACACTGTCTATAAGGGAAACGCAACCATTCAATCTTCTTCGATTATGTAAAAGGTGCAAGGTCATCGACTCGATTATCTTTTGCAAGTCTCTGGTGCTTGTTTTTCTCTCACAAGCATGAGAGAGAGAGAGAGAGAGGCCATTTACAGTATGGAAGGAAGTCAAGATGAAAGGATGTGAGATCGAACCCAAGGAGAACATCTAAAATGGTGGTATATGAAATATCAATCTGCTAAGGATAAGGATCTACAGCTAGACCATTATTTAGTTCGTCACACACGGTAGAGATAGCTGAGATAGACTTTCCATTCACAAGGAGTCAAAATTCTGACTCTTTCTTCCTAACAAAGAAGCAACCAGAAGGACCATCATTTGGAAGAAGTGCCAGCTTCATTGGACTCTCGGCGCCTTCCTCATCCAACAGGATGCCGGTGTTGAAGTTGCCGTCTGTTTTGACAAATCCAGGGCACACGCAATTGATGACGATACTCGGGTACATCTTTGCAAGAATCCTAATGTAAGCATTCATGGCTGCTTTCGAGATGGTGTAAGCGGGCACGAAGGCAGGCCAGCCTTTGGCTTCGGACGAACCATCCTCGAACTTCGAGGAAAGCCTTCACGATCCCATCCACTTCCTCTTCCGTGATGTTCTCGGGATCACTCAGAATTTCCCTGGCCCATTCATTAGACACTCTCTGGAGAGAAAAAAAAAAATTGAACAAATCCTCAGCATAAATCACCCAAAACATTTGTAAAGGAGCTTCAATCCAAGGATCAGACAGCGCTACAAATGCAAATTGGAGTTGAAGGCTTGAATCTAATTGCATACTGTACAAATCCAGAAAAGAAGTAAACAAAAACAAAAAGGAGCGAAGGGTTTATGTGTTCCAGTCTGCTAATTATCCAGCAATACATCTCTGGTGTGACCTCATCCTAGAAGTAAGCTAATTCCACAAAATGGACTCTTTATTATGGTGAAGGCCACCGTACGGCGAACGCTCCGTCTCTCGATAGTTGTCCAAAGAAAGGTTCATCTTCTGCATTGGCGAGAACCAGACCTAATGCAATCGCCCAGAATCTGGATACCATATACAAAATTCAAGTGGGTGAATTCTAAGAAACCATAAATTAGAGAGCATCAGCATGGAAACGTATTTACCTAGTAGGAATTTCTCTCATGACAATAGCAAGGTGATGAAATAGGGAGCACAACTCAATATATCTGCTTAGTGGGCTTCGTCAACCACTGAAAATCTGTCCTACACCTGATTAATCCAAGTTCAAATTTTCAGCAACCTAGTCCATGACTCGATGCATACCTCAAGCTTCCCCATAATGGATGAAACATTTACTATCCTCGGCGAATCAGAGAGTTGGAGAGGTCAATATGAGCCTCCACCATTCGTTTGGCCCCATAGTAGCTTGTTTCAATACACGCCTCAGCTGCTTCATAAGGTTGGTTCATGATTTCGTTCCAATTGATTTGCACACCTTTCTGCATCAACAAGAAGAAAGTTCCTCATAGTTCCTAATCAACTAATATTGGAAGACTAACCACTTACAAATTGATTTATCTCAACTTTAAAAAAGTAGGTGGGTTTCCTTCTCTTAGTGTGCGGTCCATCTATTCAGAGGTGATTTTTTTTTTTTTTGGTAAGAATATTCAGAGGTGATTGTTTTGCGCCATTATATTGCATAAGGAGCGGCTCGTGCTATACTTCCACGCAGTTTGCACAGAAAAAAGTACCAACACCAATAAAACTGTTGGCTGGTCCGCCTCATTTGTGGAGCCCAACTAATTTGTAAATATGTAAATAAAAAAAAGAGAAAAGTGTAAAAAAAAAAGGAAAAAAAAGAACAAAAGTGGGGTGGTTGCTTCGTTGAAAACCAGAGGAGAGAGAAGAAGAGAGCCCCTGGGCGAGGGAGTTTACCCGAGAGCGTGGAGAAAAAGAGAAGAAAAAGGGGCGCAACTCTGCGGCTCCAATTCGAAAGCCAAACGTTGACGGAATTGGCTTAAATTTGAATATATTGTTCGTGAGATTGAGGACTACAAGTTGATCGGTTTCGTTTGTTGAGAACTGCCTCCAAATTCTCTAATTGTAGTTATGATATTTATGTGGTGAGAAGATGTGGTTATAATATTGATGTCGAGCCTCTAGTGTGTGACTATAAAAGAATATTTTATGTATCCTGCTATTCTTGGTGGTTAGTAGATGTTTTTGGGTGGTCCTTGATTTTTTCCATATTGAGTTTTCCATGTAAAATCCTTGGTGTCATTCTTTACTTTGTCTACTTATCATTTAACATATTAACTTATTGTTCCAAATGTCAGCTCCACCTTGGGAATCCTAGAGGTGGAATGAGAAGCCCTTTTTTAAATCTTTTCTGCAAATCCTGCTAAATCAACTTACTGTTCAAAATGATGGTCACACGTACCAGTATATGTTAGAGAAATTCTCTTCTAATTGTCTTCTCTACTAGTTCAACTCATACCAGGAGAATGACTGCAGCAGATATTAGGCGATGTTGAGATCCTCAAAGAAGAGAGAGTGGACGGAGTCCTGGTGTCATTCTTTCAGGATTTCAAAGAAGGGGACTTTGGAAAGAGGGGTTGGCCCGCCCATATCTCAGCATACAAGGTCTCGAAAGCAGCCTTGAATGCATACACAAGGATCGTGGCCAAAAAGCTGCCGTCTTTCTTGGTGAACGGCGAGTGCCCTGGCTTTGTCAAGACCGACATCACTTGCAATACCGGACCCTTGACTCCTTCACAGGGGGCCGAGAGCCCGGTTTGGCTGGCTCTGCTTCCTAATCGTGGCCCGAGCGGCCTGTTCTTTGACAGGAAGAAAGTCTCTAGTTTCTTGTCTCTTCCTAACTGGCCTTCCAATGTCAAGGGATGATTTCATTTCCTTTCTCTGTTTTTCTCTGGGGTTCTTGTTTTGTCTTTGTAACAAGCACCTGTTTGGACATTTAGTAAATGGAACGTTTATGAGTGCTTCGAATATTTTTGATCTAGTAGCTTGCTGCAACCCTTTCTTATCAAGATTGTGCCATTTAGGTGATTCATATAAAAGAAAGAACTTTGCAAAATTGCTTCCAAGCTCGAGATGGAGTGTTTCATTCTATGAAAGAAGAGAAACTCAACACCTCATGTGGGGTTTATATCATTGAAGTAAACGGAAATTAAGTAAAGGTGACAGGCTATTAACCCATAACAAATAGGAATAAAGATAGAGGATATGTGGATATCTCAAGTGCTAGAACTTGACATGGATGGATACATAAGTACCCAAAACTTTCAAAAGGTACAATTACATATCAAAATCGAAGAAGAAAGGAGCACTTAAGTGCCAACTGTGAGAATTTCTAACCAAACAGCCGATGTGACATTTTCTAACGAGAATTTTAAATGATATAGTATTTCTTTAAAAAAAATTATTTATGTGGTGCTAATGTTGCTAGATAAGCCTAAAATGATGTCATTTTGGTCCAAATTTAATTATATATATTAAATAAAATAAATTAATTACTTTTTTGAAAAGAGAAATCGACGAGGGCCTCCACGGCCTTCATTGCCACCGCCACACCATCGTAGGAAAGGGCCAGCAACGGTACGGTGAGGGTTGGCTAGGGTCGTTGAGCCTAGGCGAGGTCGCCGACCATTGGCGGGGCCCAACGACCTTGGCCGACTCTCGCCCAATCTAGGGAAGGACGCAACCCCTCGCCCCAGTTGGGGCCCGGCTGACCTCACTCCACTATTGTTGGTCCTATGTCCCTTGTTGATTTTGTTTTTTAATTTTGTTTTTATTTATTTATTTTAATTTAATTAATAATTATATTAAAAATTAAATATGATGGTAAAACAATGTCATTTTGGGACAAACCAGCCACGTTAGCACCATGTGGATTTTCGGTGAGCCACACAAACTAGTTTTATTGTTAAAATAACGTCACGTCAGATTTCTAGCCAGTCTCACTTGAGTTGGCACTTACGTGTCCAATTCCAAAAAAAAAAAATGGTAGTTAAGTGTAATTTTTTGAAATATTGGCACTTAAGTATTCATTTATGCTAAGTTTTGACACTTGCGGTATACTTTTAGCTAAAAAAAAAATTAGTTTAGGGTAAATTTATCACAAGTGTGCTAGTTTTGAGGTTTTGGTGCTAAAAAAAAAGTTTAGAATAAATTTGTCACATATATACTAATTAGGATTTTTTCAAGGTGCCAACCCTTTTAAATATTGAGAGTTATTAATTTATTTTCTTAATTATTTTATCTTGAAAGAAATTAAAACTTTGAGTTGTCCAAGTATTTTATTTAAGGTAAGTGAAACTATAAGGGTTAAGTTTGATTGATCTACCTAGGCTTTGTTTGGCAGTCAGGATAAAATTTAGGATAAGATAAAATTTATCCTATCTAGCATTTGGTACCTACTCAATACAGGACAAAATCGAATATAATGGGGAAATAGATAAGATAAAATTATTTCATGGGGGTGGGATAAAGGTGGATATGATTTTTAATAGCCATAATATGAAAGTTATTTTTCTCGAATAAAAAACTTCTTAAATTAACAAAATTAAAATTATATTTCAATATAAATAATATTTGAATTCTAATAAGAAATTCAAAATAACAAAAAAATAAAAATAATATATTTCAATTTAATCTTATTTTGTTACATATTTTAGGTA
Source organism: Eucalyptus tenuipes (assembly GCA_014182365.1). NCBI lineage: Eukaryota > Viridiplantae > Streptophyta > Magnoliopsida > Myrtales > Myrtaceae > Eucalyptus > Eucalyptus tenuipes. The sequence goes on along the minus strand of CM024540.1, from coordinate 24,424,068 downwards.
TTTTAGTATTTTTGGTATATTAGCGTAGTTTACTATATAATAAAATATCATTAGTGAATGTTGGAAGAGGAATAGAGAAATAAAATAAATTAATTAAAAAGAGAGAAAAATAAAATAAAAACAAAGTAGGTAAGAGTGTCACAAGAGATTTTTATCATCTTCGATTATAAAATTTTTGGTTCGTTTATGCTAATATGTCGTTTATACCAAACATTATACATGATATCATATGAATATATTTGACTTTATCACTACGGTCACCAAACTGTGGATATGACATAGCAAAACCTCTAGATTTCATATCCCATTATATCTAGTCTTATTTTGGTTAAAAATCCAGACTACCAAACGTAGTTTTAGTACTTTTGACTTAACTTAGTTTGAATATATACCTTGACTGTAATCAAGCTTCGATGAAAGTATGTTGAGGTATTGCCTTTACTTGACTTAAATCTATAAGTATTCTCATGTACAGAATGTATTGGCAGACTTCGCAAAAGGCTAAGGCTTGGTTGTATATTGGATGAGAAAAGTGTAAAACCGTAGAATTTGGACTTGAAAATGATATTTAAGTGATTTTCAAAAAGTGTTGGCAGACTAATCATTTAGCGATTTTGACAGTCACCGATTTTGACTAACTATCGATTTTTTTGACTAGTTTGCCGATTCAAACCATTCTACCGATTTTGATCATCCAACCAACTTTCTAGGTAAATTGATATTTTAATCTACTTACTGATTGTATCCATTTCAGAGGTGTTGATTTCTAGGTACCAATTCCTAGTAATTGATTTCTACGTGCCCCACTTCAAAGTTATCAATTTCAAAAACATCGATTTTTGACTAAAATTGCCCATTCCAAAGTTGTTGATTCCTTAGTGTCCATTTCAAGCTGTCACTTTACAAGCATTAATTTCTAAGTTGCCGATTATTTGCTAATGCCTTAATTAAATGATGATGGCTTGGCTGGAAAGAAATGAGGGTACATGTGTCAAAGAGTATGTAACTATTTGTTTATCATTACTTACATGAGAAATGACAAGTTATTACTTACTTGATTGTGATTGTTGAAATGTAGATGAAATTGTTGAACTATGTTTGTGCAATACCATGTGATGAGGATTTTTGCCATGACCTATTTATCAAAAAACGAATTTTCTTGTATGAGTATGTGTGAAAGACTAGAAAAAAACAAATATTCTACCATAAGATATGGGTCTCTATAAGGTTAAAGGGACATAAAAGTCTTATAATTTATATGCGATATGAAATGGCTTGTGTAGCTATATACGACTTGTGTAGCCTAAGTTGACCATCATCATATGGTGGTATAGTGACATAATTATCCTTGCTAGTGAAGACAAAGCCCATGATGGATGGTTGTGTGGTGTGATAAAGAGATATTTATGATTCCATCCTCACGAGTTGGTAGAGATAATGCTTCGTGAGTTGAGATAGGTCTTGATTTGTGACGAGTAGGAAGTATAAACTCACTTGTGTATATCGGTAAGTTACCATGCGGTATATGTGAACGAAATTATATGCCATTTGCTTGCAATTGAGCGAATAATTTTATGCGAAGTTGATTTGTGTATCCATCGGCATATCTTGATAGAAAAGATAGCACATTTACTTCATTTGTCATGCATAATTATTTTATACTTGAATTGAACTCACTTTATTTTGTGGGTGCCAAGTTTGAGTGACAAGAGGATCTCTTACCTTAGACTTAGGATTTCATTTACTAAGTCTTGGTTAGCCTATTTATTGTTCAGATTTGTAGGATAAATCCCTCACTACCTTAGCCTTTTGGAGTTCTTGTGTATTTTGATATTGAATATTAGAACGTGCTAATACTGGAATTGGCAATAATTTATACTAAGTGTTGTTGAATCGTATGGATCAACGTGGGGTTGCAAGAGTGGATACCACATCAATTTGTTGTGTAGTATTTAATATCGGCTGAGGAGTTAATTAGACCACTCAGGGGCTTTGACGGTCCCAGCTTTGATGGCAATGGAGATGTGTTGATGAGTGAGGTTATCAATTCATAATGTCATGACTTGGCTTTTGTATAGACAAGTTTTTGGTGTAGGAGTATGGGGAATGATGACAATAGACCCGACCTTCTTCCCATGATCAATGCTTTGTAATCTGCTTCTTTTTGGTGCATGTATTATTATTTGGAAGATGAAAGTTAAAGGTGAGATGCTTATGCATATAATTTAAATTTGTTAAATTTTTGTTACCAAATGATGTGATCATCTAATTATGATACTATGTGTTTAGAAAGAATAGTAGATAAATTAAGAAAAGATATTATATTGTGTGTGACGTTTTGGGCATTGCATAGGGATTTTTTTGGGGGGGGAAAGGGGGATACCACGCATAATTTTATAGTGTGTTTGGTAACAATTTTGTTTTCAGAATAATTCTGAGGTCCGAACTGACTGATGTTGAAGAATCTATTCAAAGAATAAAAATACATTTGTTACGACCCTCAAATACTTTTGTTGCGGCACCCCTCGACGGCCCCCAATCCGTTAGGGTCGCCACCCTTCTTTCCTTGTCCTGGATGTCATTTACTCGATACCAAAGGATTTCGACAAGTTCGTGAGTTTGGGGGTCTATACATTTTTCATTGGTCCCTGCGCAATAATACGAAGGAAGCGTATCCAACAACTCCCTTTCCTATACTCAGAAATGATTGCACACTAAATTCACATATAGATAATGACTGAGCACTTTTTATTTACATAAATTAGATGGACGTCATTTGTCGGTACACCAAAATGCCGCAGTTTCCTATACCCGGCTATACTTCAAAAGTTAACCGACATTTCCAATAGCTATATACATAGAGTCCATCATTCGGTGCCGGTGTCCAAAAATTATTCCCCTACTGTCCTCACCACCGTGGTCACTCCACACCACTCAATCCCCCGTCGTCGTCGCCCTCTGGTGGCGGTGGCAACGGCCCTAGAGTTTGCCTGATCCTGCAGATGTATAGGACGACGTACTCCTGACGCACGGGTCCTAAGGGAAGACCCGTGTCGAACATCACGATCACCCTCACTCGAACGAACGTCAGTCCCAACACATCAAGACCCTCATGCTCTGACTATTCCCACTGTAAGTCGATAGGGATCCTGTAGAACGTACTAGGAGGTGCAGGCAGCAAAGGCATCTTTCTTAGTCTGAAATATGTTAGTCCTACAAGGGGTGAGTTCAACCACTTAATAGCTAAAGCTTTACTAAACTATATTATGTAGGACCATTATCATCTGATTTCATGCAAAATACACAAAACATATAATCTGGAAGAATAGGTATGCATTAAATCAGTAGAGTTTTCCAACGAAATGACAAGCGCAGTTTAAAAACCAGAACACATCATTTCAATCACTTGAGTCCCGCTTATAAGGTCAAGCTGTTATGACACGTCCCATACCGTGCCACACAATTTTGTCCCATAATCAGGTGCAATTATCAAAATGGCGTAACTTAGCAAAACGATCAACTTTAAAACTCAATAGATTTTTTATTCAATATCACTAACTCCCAGAGGACCAGTGTTTGCGTCCCTCCAGGCATTCGCACCCAACCTGACATCACGAAAGCCTTCGGTTCCATATTTCAGTCATCGGGCAGCCAGAGCGTGTCATGTCTCATCTCCAGGCATCTCGCACCTAACCTAGCATCATGAGGAATTGCTAGGGCTCACTATGTTACTAGTGTCCCCTACCCTCCGGAATGTGTATTGTCATACGTCCAGCCATCCTGACACCCGGGGAACCTCTGGGGCTCACCACGACATTGATGTCCCGCAGGCATTTAGAGGTATCGCAATCACGATTCTCCAGGCATCTCGTCTCCCGGGGCTTCGTTGTCCCGAGGGTCCGGCGGCAACAATAATACATCAACCACAATGTAGAAGTTAATTCATTTCAATGCCAAAACGTTTTCAAATCATCAATATGGAGAATCCCTTGGATTCTTCTTGAAATTCCCATGTTCACAACTCATCCTTCAGCATTTTCGAAATCCATTAGAAAACCGAGAATGGTACCCACACTCGTGGCTTACGACTAATCATTCATAAAACTATATGTAAACCCGAAAACGCGAATTGTAAATCTGAATCTCAGTCAGACTTAAATGATTTAAAATAGTTGATGTAAAATTTGGAATTTGAAAGAAACATATGTTTTACTAAGCCATTTGAGATCGGTGCCATGGTATATAGTAACTCCAATGCAAGTCCGGAGGTTTTGTAAATCAATTTATAGATAAGATTTTCAAAACTTCGTAGTCACAATTCCGTCTACAATTGAAGTCCAAAAATTGCATTTTCTCATAGGAAACCTGACAATTTCTGCAACTCCTTAACCTCAATCCACTCAGTCATCATCCATTCTACATCCAAAATTCCAACCATTTCAATATAATAGCACTTCCCCAAACAACAACAACACTACACTATATAGGTTAGTAGACTCCAACTTGCCTTAAGTCCAACGATGTCGATGGAGGGGGTTTGGGAGCTCGCGGTTCGCAAATGCGGTTGAGGCTGTTGGACGACAGCGATTGTAGGCGGGACACGGTGGGTATGTTGGTGTGGTGTGGGTGTCGACGGCGAGGGGTGAGCGGCAGCGGCTGTGGCACAGAGGGCGGATGGCCAGCGGCAGCAGAGGGTATTCCTCTTCCTTTCTCTCTTTCCCTTGCCCATTCGCTCTCTCTCTCTCTCTCTCTCTCTCTCTCTCTCTCTTCTTCGACTCACCGTCGGTTGACAATCCTAGTCAACCCGAAGAAATTCGGCGGCAGTTGCAATGGAGGGCAGTTGGAAGGGGCGTGTCTTCAGCATGCATGGTTGAGCTTCTGCTGGCAGCTGAGTGGGTGGGCGATGTGGGTGTTGTTGGCCATCCCTTGGTCAACAATTCCCCCTTCGGTTGACCACCACCATTACGTGTGCATGGCCATGAGAACCGAGGGTCTTCGAGCAATATAAGGGAGCCACTCAGTGTGGCTTTCAATTGCTGTATGGAGGGGGAGGAAGTTTTACGTAAATGCATGGCCGTGCATGGCCATTCGACTAGGGAGGTACAAGTTTTAGGGAATGTTGGTCTCAGTGGTGGCGTTATGCAAAGAAACTTTTGACGAAACGATAGGTTATGCGATGATCGAATTATCTTGATGCGACCAAGGCGCGACTACGAAGGTATATCCTAAGATCATTGCATAACGTGACGTCTAGGTCCGACAATGGAAATGATGAAACGGCAACCGAAAGTGGTGCCAACAACATGGTCCGACGGCACTTCCGTCGATTTGTCCCGGATTGTCACATATTCAAGGTCCAGTGAAATCCAGATGTCACAATTCTCCCACTCTTAGAGAATTTCGTCCTCGAAATTGGACGTCTCTTACGTTTCGTTAAATAGATGAGGGTACCTTTGCCTCATTTCTCTTTCACTTTTCCATGTGGCCTCTTCCATATCGTGATGTTGCCACAAGTCCTTGACTAGCGGAATTTTCTTTGTCCGAAGGACTTGCTCTTTTTGATCTAGTACTCGGATTGGCTCTTCCAGGTACCTCACTTTCTCATCCACTTTGATGGCTTCATGATCGAGTATGTGACCAGGGTCAGGCTGGTACTTCCTTAGCATTGACACATGAAACATATCATGTAAATTTTCTAGCCTAGGAGGTAATGCTAGCCTACAAGCTACGTCTTTTATCCTTTCAAGGATCTCCAAAGGTCCAACAAATTTGGGGCTCAACCTACCCTTGATTCCGAATCGTGATATTCCTTTCATTGGGGATACCTTAAGGAATACGTGATCTCCCACGTTAAATTCCAAGGGTCTTCTACTCTTATTAGCGTAGCTTTTCTGTTGACTTTGGACTGTATTAAGTTTTTTCCTGATGATCTCAACAGCCTCTATAGTGATTTGTATTAATTCAGGCCCTGTCAATTTCCTTTCACCTACCTCATTCCAACAGACATGAGTCCTACACCTTCTCCCATATAATGCCTCATAGGGAGCCATGCCTATACTTTTCTGGAAACTGTTGTTATAGACGAACTCCACTAAGTGTAACTTTTCATCCCAACTCCCTTTAAAGTCAATGATGCAAGTTCTTAACATGTCCTCTAGTGTCTGGATTACCCTCTCTGTTTGTCTGTCCATTTGCGGATGAAAAGCAGTACTAAACTGGATTTTAGTCCCTAAGGCGGTTTGAAGACTTCGCTAAAGGTTTGAAGTAAATCTCGAATCTCGATCAGACATAATAGTTACGGGAACACCATGTAAGCGTACTACTTGACTTACATACATTTCAGCATATATATTCATCGGATAATCTACATGAACTGCTAGGAAATGGGCAGACTTGGTCAGGCGATCTACTATCACCCAAATAGAGTCGTGACCACTTGATGTCCTTGGTAATCCTCGCACGAAATCCATTGTTTCATGATCCCATTTCCACTCTGGTATGTCTAATGGTCTCAATAACCTTGCGGGTTTGTAGTGTTTCGCTTTCACTTGTTGGCAAGTCAAACATTGAGAGATGTGTTTATCTATATCCGCTTTCATGCCATTCCACCAATATTGTTGGCGTAAATTTTGGTACATCTTTGTACTACTCGGATGAATACTATAATTACTCTTATGTGCTTCCGACATGATTTCCCTTTTTACTTCTTCATGGTCGGGAACACATAGTCGTCCCTGGCATCTTACTATTCCATCCTCAGAGACTTGAAATTCTAGTCTTTTTCCTAAATACACTTCATTTTGTAATTTCACATTTTCCGAGTCGGATTCTTGTAGAATTCTAACTTTCTGGATAATTTCCGGTTCAATCCTTAATGCAGTAAACATACTAGTGAGATGGACTATTTCCAACTTAAATTCTGAATCTGCCATCGTTTCCAACAGATTCCATTATGTTACTCTTACACTGGCCATGTCTATAGTCGACTTACGACTAAGAGCATCTGCCACTTTATTTGCTTTTCCTGGATGGTACCTTATTTCACAATCATAATCCCTTAACAACTCCATCCATCTCTTCTGTCTCATGTTCAGTTCTTTTTGTGAAAACAAATATTTCAGACTTTTATGATCTGTATAGATTTCAAATTTCTCTCTATACAGATAATGTCTCCATACTTTCAAAGCGAAGATTATAGCTGCCGATTTGAGATCATGAGTCGGGTAGTTCAACTCATGGGGTTTCAACTGTCTCGATGCATAGGCTATGACCTTGTCGTGCTGCATTAGAACACATCACAGTCCTTTGTGAGACGCATCACTATAAACCATAAATCCATCGGATCCAAATGGTATAGCTAGGATCGGAGCCGTGGTCAATTTTCTTTTAAATCCTGGAAGCTCATTTCACATTCTCCATTCCATTCAAATTTTATGTTCTTCCTAGTCAATTTTGTCAATGGGCCTGCAAGTAGCGAGAATTTTTCAATAAATCTTCTATAATAGCCTGCTAGTCCTAAATAACTCCGAATCTTAGTTGGCGTTGTTGGTCTCGGCCAATTTACTACCATCTCAACTTTCGCTGAGTCTACCGAAATTCCTTCTCTTGACACCACGTGTCCTAAAAATATTATCCGGTCCAGCCAAAATTTGTACTTACTGAATTTGGCATACAACTTATGGTCTCTAAGGGTTTGCAACACCACACTCAAATGCTGTGCATGTTCTTCGGGTCCTTTGGAGTATATTAGAATATCATCAGTGAAGACAATCACAAATTGATCCAAATAGGGCTTAAATATCCTATTCATCAGATCCATGAATGCAGCTGGGGCATTCGTCAATCCAAATGGCATTACTAGGAACTTATAGTATCCATAGCGAGTCTTAAATGCGGTCTTAGGAATGTCTTCCTTCTTAATCCTTAGTTGATGATATCCTGACCTCAAGTCAATTTTAGAAAAGACCGAACTTCCTTGCATTGGTCGAATAGGTCATCGATTCTAGGTAATGGGTACTTATTCTTAATGGTCATCTGATTCAGTTGCCTATAGTCAATGCACAAACGCATTGACCCGTCCTTCTTTTTCACAAACAAGACCGGTGCACCCCAAGGAGAAGCACTTAGCCTAATAAATCTTTTATCGAGCAACTCTTGTAGTTGCACCTTCAACTCTTTTAGTTCCACCTTCAACTCTTTTAGTTCCATCAAGGCCATCCTATACGGGGCTTTCGATATCGGTTATGTTCTAGGCATTAGTTCGATCTTGAACTCGATTTCTCGTTCCGGTGGTAACCCAGGTAGTTCCTCAGGAAATACATCTTGAAATTCCCTGACCACTCGAATTTCATCGAGCTTAGCCTCTTCCTTTGTATAGTCCTTTACTACTGCCAGGTATCCTTGACTTCCTTCGTCAATAAGTGCATAGGCTTCTAATACCGAAATAAGAGCTATGGAGGGGTTTATCTAACCTCCGAAAAATTCAAAACTAGACCGGTAAGGTAAAATAAACTGGATTACCTTTCCATAGCAATCCATCTTAGCCTGTTGCTCATGAAGCCAATCCATTCCTACGGTGACGTCAAAGTCATACATAACCATTACAACTAAGTCTATTTCCATATCTTGTCCCCCTATGGTTATTTTACACTTTTCGCATACCACGTAGACAACACCATCTTCTTTAGCGGTGTAGAAATACAAAGAGGTGTCTCGAGATGTAGTTTCTATCTTACTCAACTGTCTATACCTTTCAGACACAAAAGAATGCGTAGCACCCGTATCAAACAATGCATATGCTTTCTTGCCATTTATAAAAATCGTACCTAAGATAACATTTTTGGAAGCTTCTGCTTCCTCTTGGGTGACCACGTATACCCGTCCTTGTGCTGGTGGCCTCTGTGGATTCCTTTGTGGATGTGGTCTACACGTTGCTGCACTTATTGCACCGAGCTGACATTTGGCTGCGACCCATCTTGTGGACAATTTCTCCTGAAGTGTCCTGTCTGCCCACAACCAAAACATCTTAGTTGTTCATTACAGGGTCTTGGCCCATGTTGTCTACCACACCTCTGGCAAACATTATCCTGGTAGGGCACTTTCCCTAAAGTCTGGCCACTCATGGCCTTTCCAAAATTCCCAAAGTTACTCTTTTTCTTAGATTCCCAGGGCTGACCTTGATCAGGATAGGGTCTCTTACCTCATCGAACATCACTAAAGGTCGATTGCCTCCTAGACTCTAATTGCTCTCTCATTAATTCCTGCTCCACCAGCTGTGCCCTTTCATAAATCTCAGTATAATCTTTCATATTCAGAGGCACTAGTTGTTTCCTGATATCGGTTCTTAGCCCTTTCAGGAATCTCTTAGCCCTTTCCTTTAGGTCATCAAGTATTTGCCTCAAGAACAATTAGTGACTCAATGTCACTGGTCAAGAAATAAAGTAAGAGCGTTGCTAAGGACAATTAGTGACGCAAAGGTAACTTACAATCGTTACCAGTATATTATGAGTGAACTCATTCACCTGTTGTTCATAGTTAGTCAACTACCCTTGGTCAGTGTCCTATAGTGTGCATCATTATATCATTCCTTCCTGCTAATGCACCTTATCACTCCAAACAAAACCAAAGCTCTAATACCACTCGCTGTGGCACCCCTCAACGGCCCTCGATCCATTAGGGTCACCACCCTTCTTTCCTTGTCTTGGATGTCCTTTACTTTTTCATTGGTCCCTGTGCAATAATATGGCGGAAGTGTATCAAAAAACTCCCTTTCCTATACTAAAAAATGATTGCACACTAAATTCACATATAGATAATAATCGAGCACTTTTTATTTACATAAACTAGATGGACGTCATTTGTTGGTACACCAAAATGCCGTAGTTTTCTATACCCGGCTATACTTCAAAAGTTAACCGACATTTCCAACAGCTATATACATAGAGTCCATCATCTGGTGCCGGCATCCAAAAATTCTTCCCCTGCTGTCCTCACCACCGTGGTCACTCCACGCCACTTGATCCCCCATCGTCGTCGCCCTCTAGTGGTAGTGGCAACGGCCCCAGAGTTTACCCGTTCCTACGGATGTATAGGACGACATACTCCTGAGGCATGGGTCCTGAGGGAAGACCGGAGTCGAGCATCACGATCATCCTCACTCGAACGAACGTCAGTCCCAACATATACGGATCCTCATGCTCTAACTGTTCCCACTGTAAGTCGATAGGGATCCTGTAAAATGTACTAGGAGGTGCAGGCAACAAAAACATCTTTCTTAGTCTGAAATATGTTAGTCCCACAAGGGGTGAGTTGAACCACTCAGCAGCTAAAGATCTACTAAACTGTATTATGTTGGACCATTATCATCTGATTTCATGCAAAATACACAAAACATATAATTAGGAAGAATAGGTATGCATTAAATCAGTAGAGTTTTCCAACGAAATGGCAAGCGCAGTTTAAAAACCAGAACACATCATTTCAATCACCTGGGTCCCCCTTATAAGGTCAAGTTGTTATGACACGTCCCATACCGTGTCACACAATTTTGTCCCATAATCAGGTGCAATTATCAAAATGGCGTAACTCAGCAAAACAATCAACTTTAAAACTCAATAGATTTTTGATTCACTATCACTAACTCCTAGAGGACTAGTGTTTGCGTCCCTCCGGGCATTCACACCCAACCTGGATCACGAAAGCTTCTGGTTCCATATTTCAGTCACCGGGCATCCAGAGCGTGTCATGTCTCACCTCCAAGCATCTCACACCTAACTTAGCATCACTTGAAATTGCTAGGGCTCACTATGTTACTAGTGTCCCCTACCCTCCGGAATGTGTATCGTCATACCTCCGGGCATCCCGTCTCCTGGGGCTTCGTCGTCACGAAGGTCCAACGGCAGCAATAATACATCAACCACAATGTAGAATTTAAATCATTTCAATGCCAAAACGTTTTCAAATCATCAATATGGAGAATCCCTTGGATTCTTCTCGAAATTCCCATGTTCACAACTCATCCTTCAACATTTTTGAAATCCATTAGAAAACCGAGAATGGTACCCACACTTGTGGCTTACAACAAGTCATTTATAAAACTATAAGTAAACCCGAAAATGTGCATTGTAAATCCGAATCTCAACCCGACTTCAATGATTTAAAATAGTTGATGTAAAATTTGGAATTTGAAAGAAACATATGTTTTACTAAGCCATTTGAGATCGGTGCCATGGTATATAGAAACTTCGTAGTCACAAATCCGTCTACAATTGAAGTCCAAAAACTGCAATTTCTCATAGGAAACCTGAAAATTTCTGCAACTCCTTAACCTCAATCCACTTGGTCATCATCTATTCTACATCCAACATCAAATTTCAACCATTTCAATCTAACAACACTTCCTCAAACAACAACAACACTACACTATATAGGTTAGTAGATTCCAACTTGCCTGAAGTCCAACGATGTTAATGGCAAGGGGGTTTGGGAGCTCATGGTTCGCGGATGCAGTTGAGGCTGCTGGACGGCAGCAATTGTAGGCGGGACACGGTGGGTACGGCGGTGTGGTGCGGGTGTCGATGGCAAGTGGTGAGCGGCGGTGGCTGTGGCATGGAGGGCGGACTGCCAGCGGCAACAGAGGGCAGTCCTCTTCCTTTCTTTCTTTCCCTTGCCCGTTCGCTCGCTGGCTCTCTCTCTCTCTCTCTCTCTCTCTCTCTCTCTTCTTCGACTCACCGTCGGTTGACTATCCTAGTCAACCCAAGAAATTCGGTGGCAGCTGTAATGGAAGGTAGCTGGAAGGGGCGTGTCTTCAACATGCATGGTCGAGCTTCTGCTGGTAGCCGAGTGGGTGGGCGACGTGGCTGTTGTTGGCCATCCCTTGGTCAACAATTCCCCCTTCAGTTGACCACCACCATTACGTGTGCATGGCCATGAGAACCGAGGGTCTTTGAGCAGCATGAGGGAGCCATTCAGCGTGGCTTTCAATTGCTGTATGGAGGGGGAGGAAATTTTACGTAAATGCATGGCCGTGCATGGCCGTTCAACTAGGGAGGTACGTGTTTTAGGGAATGTTGGTCTCAGTGGTGGCGTTCCGCAAAGAAACTTTCGACGAAATGATAGGTTATGCGATGATCGAATTATCTTGACGTGACCAAGGCGTGACTACGAAGGTATATCCTAAGATCATCGCATAACGTGATGTTTGGGTTCGACAATGGAAATGACGAAATGGCAACTGAAAGTGGTACCAACAACACGGTCCGACGGCACTTCCGTCGATCTATCACGGACTGTCACGTATTCAAGGTTCGGTGAAATCCGGATGTCACATTTGTGGCTTAAAATTTCTTTTAATTTTTTAATAATTTTATTACATTTTTCTCTTTTTTCTTTTTCCTTCCTTGCTTCTTCTTCCTATAGTCAGCGATCCTCAATGAGACTCAACTTGCCCAGATCTAGCTAGGGTCAACCTCGCCCACCTCTCGTGAGGTCGAGCCTCGCAATTGCCAAGCGAGGTTGTCGAGGCTCGACCTTGCCTAGCCGCCGCGAGGTCGACTCTCGCCAGACCTCATCTGGCCTGTGACTAGGTAGAGGAAGAAGAGGAAGATCAAAAGAAACAAAAGAAAAGGAAGAAAAGAAAAGAGAAAAAAATGATTCTAAAGTTGTTCCCGAAAACAGAAGTAACTTTTTTTTTTTTTACTTCTTGATTCCCTTCCAAATCTATTTTGGGAATAAATTTGTTCTCGGAAACAAAAATGTTAGCAAATAGATGACTTTTTTTTTTGGGAACAAAATAATAAAATTAGGCACTATTTGGCACGTTACCAAATAGACCCTTAGCATTCAGTGGTATTCCTCAATAATCACTTTTCCTTCTCAATAGTATATAGATATAAATGCATAACAAGTATAATTTTTCCCTTGGTGGCAAAGCAAGAACTAGGCAGCAAGATGGTGTTGTTGGCTTAAATGGCAAGACGATTTACTCCTTTTTGTAGTTTTTGAATCATGTCTTGTTAGAGCACTCCAAGAATAAAATCTTGAATGCACTAGGTCAATGGGGAAATGTGTCCTCAAAATCACTCAAAAGGGCAGAATATTTGAAGTGTGCAAAAACCGTGACGTCCTGAAATTCAAGCCTTTGATGAATGAATGAATGTGAATTTTTTCAATGCATTGTTGGTTGATCTCACTCAGAATTGATCACTCCCAAGATACTGACCTTGAAAGGAAAGGCTAATGAGGACTGAACTAGTGTGACTAAAGGAATTGACCTGGGAAAACGACTTGACCGTGAGACTAGTGTGAGGACAATTCTGTAGTTAGGTAGGCCGATTTCAAGGAGGGCTAGAAGTCGATTCGCAGACAGAACATAATGGGATGATGAGTGATTCCGTTTACTGTTATCGAGCCCGTAAACGACCCTATGTCGATTCTAGTTAATCGTGTACTTTGAAATAAGAATCAATCCTCTGCAATTTCATGTAGTCAAGGACGTCCATGTGTCGAGATGTCTTGAACGTGGTTTGGCACGAGTCGATTATGCGTGAATCCTCGAAGCCGCCTGTTAGTCTGAGACATACCAAAATGGCATCCGAGCGAAATTGACAAGGCATGAGAATCCAAGATTGGACTTCGAATTCTCAGGAACGTTCAGGACAGACTTTGGACGATGCTACTTTGACAGCCGACAGTGCCAGTTAAGCCGAGTATTTGGAAAAAGGATTTACGGACCGAGTAAACGAGCCTATGAGGACATGGGCTGGGCAAGGCCAGTGTTAGCCTCAGGCCCAAGGTGGGACAACCACCATGGTAGGCCCAACGCAAGCAAGTGAGCCCGTTGGACCCAACCAACCATTTTACCTTCTGAGCCCATTGTCTAACCTTGAGCCATTTCGAGCCCAACCAATTCCCGAGCTCGTTCTTATTCATTTCCTAGTCCGTTTCTTAAGCCCGCCCTTCATTTTAGCTCAAGGGCAGATTGGGAAATGTACAAGGTGGGAATGACCATTTTGCCCATAGACCTCCTTTTCAGCCCCAAGAATTCGCAGCTCTCTCTCCCCTTGTTTCCCTTCCCTTCCTTTTTCTACTCCTGCAGATCTTCCTCCAAAAACCTAAGTTGTTCATTGCCTTCCCGTGCAAGTCATCGCCCGTGCCACCCACCATCGTGCTCAGGAGGTCCAGTCCGTATGCCCCACGGCGGCCGTTCGCCGGATGGAGCCGCCGGCCAACCCGCCTGTTGGCTAGAAGCCACCGCCAGTCAACTCGTTTGTTTTTGCCCTGTATCACCCAAACCAGCTGTTTTCCTCCCATTCCGACCTAACCTCCACCTAGCCCAGCCACCAGTCTGTCCCCCTTGACCCCCAGGTTCCGCCGGTCACCGACTAGCCGCTTGCCGGAGCTTTAATAAGCCCATTTCGCCCTTTTATTCCTCTGGTAGTGCAGTTTTCCAGTGTTGCAGTGAGAGGTAGAGTTTGTTGTTGTTGTTTCAGCCTTGGGACCACCTTGGATCGTCGTGGTTGAGGTCCCTGTGCGTCACCTTCGTTGTCCTTGCCGTGTTCGTGTCTCCGGCCAGCTTAACGAGTGAGTTTTCGCCTTAATCCGTCGATTATTGCATAAACTTGCTTAGGGTTGGTTTAGTTAGGTGAATTTTGGTTTAGGAGGTTTAATTAAGTTGTATTAGCCCTAAGATATGTGGTTAGATAGATGGTTAATATTAGTTTAGTTAATCTTGCTTAATGTTGCTTAATTGTGGTTTTTGTGTTATTAAGCATGTTTTGCTTCAATTAGTTGATTTTTTGTTTTAATTAATGTTTTGTTTAATTTCTGAATTTAATTTATTAATTATTGAATTATGAAATTACATTGTTCAGAAAATACTGCTCACGTGCACTGTTCACAAATTACTGTTCACGCGCACTGTTTATCCGAAAGTGAAAAATTATCTAATTTCATGTGTTTTGATCGTATGAGGTGAATTGAATGTGTAAATGCATGGACATCCGCATGAATAGTATGGTTTTCACAAAAAAAAAGGGAAAAATGATTTACGCGAGGGACATTGGAAAGGGACTGCTTTTATGAGAAAATGATTTGAGGTTGTATATGCAAGCATGTGTGCATTGGCTAATGCTCAAAGATAAAAAGTGGATTGTGATGGTATGCTGGCGTGATCACTAAGTTGAACTTGTTTCCCAGCGGGGGTTTGGGGGACGATGCCCGATTTTATCGGATGCCCAACGGGGGTTTTGATGCGGAGTCACGGTAGCGGCCCGACCCATGCTCCTTCGGGAATGCCGTCTAGGCAGGGGTTCTAAACATTGCTGTGCTCGATGGGGCGAGACGATGCTTGGTTATACCAGTGGACACCGGCGGGAGTTTGATTGTAGCCTTAGGGAGGGCAGTAATAATCGAAACACGTGTGGGTGCAAGAGCATATGAGAAACATGGCATCATTGATTTTGATTATGCATGAGCTGATTACATTATTTATGGCACGCACGCATGAATCGATAACGTGCAGGATGTGGCAATGGTCAGGTGAGATCACGTGTGACGCAACTCGTATGTGATTGATAAACTGCATAATCTAAATGGCCATGTGCATTGTGTGTGTTGTGTTGAGATATAACGTGCAAGGTATGGCATACTAGGTAAGGTTGCATACGAACCGACTATTTGATTGTTGGTTGGCCCTGGCTGTTGTTATTTGTTGGTTGTTAGTCATTGGTTTGCTTGTGGGGTGGTTCCGGAGAGATACCCAGTGTACTAACCAGGGGCTTAGGGGAAGGACTAGCTGAGATTTTATCTCATTGGTTATTGTATAACCACTTTCAGGCCCTTAGAATGGCTTACCCACCGATGCGATTCGGGATCCCTAAGGACTGGGATATCGTTGTGACTTGTCACAGCTTTTCGGGTCGGGTGCATCTTTACGAGAAGTATCTCTCCACCATCTAGGTGGATGAGGGATCGGGGCAATGGATACCCCATTGGTTCCTGGCATGGTTCATCTGGGAGGACGATTTGCTGATTAGTCCGCTGCGAGGTTTTGACGGGCCGCTTGGTAGGGGCCCCGAAGACACCGACTGGGATCCCATGGAGAGACCCTCCTGATGGTGTGGTGGAGCATCCTGTCCCCGTTCCACCAGTGATCGACCCGAACGCTTCCGATGACGATAAGACGGAGTCTGAGTCTGATGGATCCGAGTATAGTGGTACCGAGCCCTAGGGTTCTTTTTGTCTAATTGGATTAGCCTAGCCTAGTTTCTTTTTGGTCTGGCTTAGAGGATGAATCGGTCCCTCTGGTGGGCTTGTAAATAAGAAACGATCTTCCGTTGGTTAATCTAATGAAAATGTATATATATGCGAGTAGTTGCTGTTGTTCTTATTGTTCATCTCTCTATCCTTGTTTGATTGCTTGATTGTCTAATGACTGGGAGATGGTTCATTTTCCGCTTGCGCATACTGAAAGATTAAAATGAATGGTCGTTGACGAATCCTGGGACGTCACTTTCTATCGACCAAGAGAAGGGGTTGTTGTGCGCTCAGGGTTCGGGACGTGACAAAAACTAATCTAAATGTCAACACCACCATAATAAAAAAGAAAAAAAAAGAAAAAAGGAGGACCAAGCAGAAGACAAAAAGATTGGTCTGTTTGGCGATAAAGGCATATTATCGACCTAGAAATCCTACAAATTAGTCAAATGCCATGGCTACAAGTCGATGCCATCTTGGAAATAGTAAGTGCTACAAATTCATGGGAAAAAAAGGGTATTGTAGTGTTATAACTTTCATACAAAGCTCATTTCAGTGCTAAAACTTTTTTAAGCGATCACTTGGATGTCATATTGATGGAAAAATGATAATTTAAGTGTTTCCAGCGATAGATTCTGGTGGTTTATCCTACATAGCTTTTTTCTAGTAGAATTTAAAATTCTAGATGGCTTTGGTGACCTAAATTAAAGTCTAACGTAGATAAAAAATGAGATGATGAAGCAAATAGTCTAATTAACTCACCAACTTCCCTTCTCTTCTATTTCATCTTCTCTGTCTTCGTCTTCATTTACACTAAATTTTTTTTCACTTTCATGCGCATTTTTGTTCTTTTTCTTTTCAATAATTGTCTTAACCAAATATATGTCGTAATAGACTAGCAAAACCGACAAAATTATATACGGAAGAAAAATTAGTCTTCTTGCTCTTTTGGTGACATTTTCTTCGTGAATTTGCAAGTGGGAACGATGGTATTGGAAGAAAGTCGGCGGAAGAAACGGCTAACTTCTTTGATGCACAATGAACAAGTTACCTAGGAACGAACGTTGAATCACGAGCAAATGATGGATGATACAACTTCACGATGGTCCGAATGCAATCACGAGGAAAACATTCAATTTCTATAGCGTTAATGTCGATTGTCTTCTGAAAGCAGTAATGTAATGTCTTTTGTTTTTTGATGGGGAGATGAGAAGAAGAGAGAACAGTTTCTTTCAGAACGTTCCTTTTGCCAACCAAAACCAACGTCTATCTCCAGAAATTATTTATATAAGCTCCCTCACGCTCTTTCAAGAGGTGTCTCTCCATTATGTTCTATCAAGACGAACCGATGCGTCTTAATTGCACTCTATCATGGAGTACTAACATAAATATAATATCTCCCACTTGGACATGATAGACTTGATAGAGCTCTATCAAGATTATAAAGCATTCAACATTCATTTACTTTAGAAACAATTCATACTGGTAAAAAAGTCACACTCCCAGTCAGTACACTTGCACTTGGGAGCTCAAATTATATACCTATTAGGGATGACATAATGATTACAACCCAAAAAAAATTAAACAATTGATATCTCACAGTGCCTCATACATATTTTTTTACATCAATCCAAGTATACCTATCCTTTAAAGGCTATACTTAACCATTCTCATAATACCATGTATTTACAATTATATCCAAAATCAGAGAAGACAATATAATTGGTTGACTAGTAAATACATGTGATAGATGTAAAACAAAAATAGTCTTTCTTTGCACTCATATCTCCCTCCATTTCAGAACAACTACTTTCCCAAACACGTCTCATAAAGCCATATTTATTCATGACTGCCGGTAACATGCTAAAGTAGCAACATTGATCTTTTATTTCGAGAACATAATAAAAAATAACATAAGACACAAATGAGGTAAATTATAAATTACCTTAAAAGCTCAAATGATGAGTAAATATGGATACTTTCACTCATTTTTCATTATCGATCATACAATGCACATGTAATATGTATTATATGTTATAGTGGATTTTTTTTCTATAAGAGCATATGTCATTTATTAAATACATCCACTATATAGATCTTAGTTTAAATATAGTCACATGCTTCTCACATACTTATGTGTATCTCGAGTGCTATATCAGCTTCTACAGCGCCCAATTAAGTACTCGCATCTGGCATTTTCAGGCATACATGATTGTGAGACTATCATGTTTGGTCTTATCTTCTACAAATCACAAACCTCATCTTGACTTCAATCAAGGTGACGTATCATTTTACGTATTAAACTTGCTCTTCCAGCATTTATAGTACATAACATCTTATCTCAACGTGTTAACTATGACACTTGGAGTAATTGCTCATGTAAGTGAGCCAATCATTACCTATTGACATACCTTTCAATAATATATGTGAGTTTGTGCTAGTCTTATGAGGAATTTGTACTTATTGATAAAACATCAAGTTACTAAAGATAAACAAGTATAATATATATGTTTTTTTTATGATGACCCGGGAACCGCTGTACAGCAGGCAGCTAGCGACGCAAACTCGGGGGGCACTAGCATGGGGACCCACCTCCCACGGCACCCCACTTAAGTCGCGTAATGGGGGCGAGAAGTTTTGAACCTCTACCCTCCCGGATGAGGGGTCAAAGCGTGAATCAACTCGTCCACCGCGGGGTGGGTAGTATAATACATATGTTCACATTTACATAAATCAATGATCCTCAACAATATTCATGTCATATGTTACGTAATCCTAGAGATATCCTATAGGTCAAGAACACATATCTAGGAACAACCTTTGTAAAAGGATCAACATCCATTTTATTGGTCGAAATGTATTGTAGAATCACTTTTTCCTGCACTATTATATCTCTGACCAAAATTATTCTTTATGTCAATATATTTCGTCCTAACATGATACTTGGGATCTTTTATATAGACAATGGCTGCTTAATTGTCATAATAAATTGATACTGGTCTTGGAACCTCAATAACAATGGCTAAATTTTTCAAGAAAGGTTTAGTCATATTGCTTCTTATACTGCGGTAAAGCATGCAATAAATTCCGCCTCCATTGTAGATAAGGTTATGCGTGTTTATTTCTTGCTATTCCAAGAAATTGCATCTTCATTGAGTAAGAACACATATCCAGAAGTCGATTTATACTCATTTAGGTCTCCCATCCAATAAGCATTTAAATAGCCTAATAAGTGTAAATCATTTCTTTGATAATAAAGTCGATAGTCCATGATGCCTTTCAAGTATTTCAGGATTTTCTTCACCGCTTTCCATTATGCTTGACTAGGATTTGATTGATATCGGCTCACTAACTCCACAGCATGACATATGTCGAGTCGAGTACACATCATAACATACGTCAAACTTCTTATCGCATTAGCGTAAGGAACATTTTCCATTTTTTTTTTTTTTGGAGTCTTAGGACGCATTTCAGTACTGAGGCTTTCACATTGCATGATAGAGGTATCAGTGGGATTATAATGCTGCATATTGAAATGCTTAAGAATTTTTATTATATAAGACTCTTTGTGACAGAGTAAGAAGTTTCATTGATTGATCTCTTTTAATTTTAACTCTCAATATATAAGCAGTTTCTCCCATATTTTTCATTTCAAAATGAGAGGACACCCATTCTTTTATGGTGATAACCAAACTCTTGTCGTTTCCAACTAGTAGTATATTGTCCACATAAAGTGATAAAATTAGAAATTTACTTTTAGACATTTGACTATACACAGTGATCTTCTTCAATTATCGTGGACTTGAAATACATTTTGGTTTGATGAAAATGAAGATTTTACTATCTAGATGATTGCTTCAGACCATATATTGAGTGATGAAGCTTACAAACTTTACGCTCCTGACTTTCAGTTATAAAACCTATTAGTTGCTTCATATAGATTTCTTCATCTAGTAAATGTTGTCTTTACATCTATTTGATATAATTCTAAATCTAAATGTACGATGATGGCTAAGATAAGACGTATAGAGGCAAACCTTACAACTGATGAAAATGTTTTCTCATAATTCATACGCTCTTATTAAGTGAAACTTTTAACCACAAGATAAATTTTATACTTTTAAATGGATCCATTCGCCCTTCGCTTAATCTTGAAAACCTAAATGTTTCCAATAGTCTTATGATTGGGTGATATATCAACCAAGTTTCAGATGTGATTTGCCCTCATTGAGTCAATTTCATCTTTCAAAAATTTTCTTCATTTTACTTTGTTAGAGAATGAGAGAGTTTCTTGGATAGTTTTATGCTTGGCATCGTCTTGCAGAGCAATTATAGATACTTCTCATTCAGTATCAAAACGATGACAGGGAATATTTTTATGATTACTTTTACGTAACCAAACCTCTTCTGAATTCAATTCGTTAGGCAACGCGACACTCTCACTTAGTCTTGTATGTTAAGGTAAATCTTCATTTCTGTCGACAACATTAGTAGGCGTGTTATCAGAATTTTTCATCTCATATAATTGGAAATCCTTGTTAATCTTACTCTACTAGGAAAATTATTCTCTAAGAACATAATATCTCGTGACTCCATTTCAGTCACACTTTCGTTAGCTTGTTCACCTATGAATACATATTTTTTTGGAGTGTTCAGAATATCTTATAAAGATACATTTCTTCCCTCTAAGGCCTAATTTGCCATATTTATGGAAAGGATCATGGACATAACCTGTATACTCCCAAGGTCGTATTACTTAAGTCTAATTTCCTACCGGTCCACAACTCATAAGGGGTGAAAATGATTGACTTAGATGGCATGCGATTAAGTATATAGGCAGTAGTTAGCATCTCCCCAATATGAGATAGGTAGATTTGCTTGTGCCATCATAGACCTAACTATTTTCAATAGGGTTCTATTTCTTTTCTTGGTAATTCCATTTTGTTGCGGAATACTAGAAAGAGTTAAATTTTCTTGTAATTCCTTTGTCATCACAAAGATGCTTAAATTGCTTAGATAGAAACTCATGTCTGTAATCGATTCTCAATGTTTTTGTTGTTTTGTTTAACTGATTTTCTACTAACGCTATATATTATCTAAAGTAATCTAATGCTTTTGACTTGCAGGAGATCAGAAAGACCTAATCGAAACTCGTGAAATCATTTACAAAAGTGATGAAATATGAGGCTATATGCCTCGCCCTCACATTCAATGGACCACAAATGTCAGAATGTATGAGTTGCAATGGAAGTTCAGCTCTAGTTCTTTTACTGAATGGTCTTTTAGTTGTTTTTTCCGTTAGACAATGTTTACATACGGATAAATCAACATTAGTGAATGACCTTAAAATGCCTTCTCTAGCTAACTTTTGCATTCTTTATAATCTAATGTGACATAGTCTTGTATGTCAAGTACTTGTATCAATCTCAACATTACTAGAAAATGCAATTAAAGAAAAACAACCATCAACATTAATATTATACACATCATAATCAATGTCTAATATCATAAAACCATTCATTGCATAACCAGAACCATAATAAACTATTTCAAACAAAATGTCAACATAATTACCATGACCTTAGCTGAGAAGAACAATTACGAGACCAAGTTATGGCGAATATTTGGAGTATGGAGGACATCATATAGGAATAAGTTTCGACCACAATGTAAAATTAATTTACATATGTCAACACTCTTCACTTCAACTCTTGAATTATTCTCAACATATATCTATTTTCTTTCAAACTATATCAGACGATACTTCACAAATGCTTCTTGGTGTCTAACTACGTGTTCTATTGCTCTGAGTCTACAAACCATATTGGATGAGATTCAGCAAGTATTACAATGTTATAAATAAAATCATTACTAAAAATAATAGAGTAATGAGGTACCTCTTTCGATTCAGTGTACTCACGAGCAAAATGACCTAACTTGCCACAATTGTAGCACTTCATCTTGGTCTTGTCTTTTTTCCCACAATACTTCTTTAGTTAGAGGGTTTTTGCTTTCTTGGGTGCGTGACCAGTTTCTTTTCCTTTATTGTTGAATTTATAATTCCCCTTGCGCTCGAAGCACTTAGTTTTGCGCGAACGCGATTTAGCAACATAAGCATGGATGGAAGATCTTATAGCCTCTAGGCTCTCATCCTCTAATTCCAAATGAAGTGCTATACTGTCAAAAGTGATAATACTCTCATTATGTATCATGTTGATTTTCATATGCTCCTTATAACAATGTGAACTTGCTGTTCATAAACAAGGGAGTGACATGCCCACTTTAGTTTATGAATTATGTTTGACATATCCAAAAATGCCGTCTCATCATTTCATTTGGGCGCTTTTGGGTGCTTTTGATATGTGTCAAATTTGATGGTGAGACTCCTCAACTTAGTGGTAGACGTACCACCAAACTCATCTTTTAAGGCAGTCCATATTACTGGGGTAAGTACATTATCAGTGCCAAAACTTGTGTACGGCGCTCACTCTGGTGCTAAAAGTTTCAATCGGATCACTTAAGTGCCAAAACTTTTGAAAAATGATCATTTCAGTGCCAACGCCGATCTGGTTGGTCGGAAATCCGACGTGGCACTTTTTTTTTTTATTAATTTTTGAAATTGATGTGGCTCGCTGGAGAGTACAGTCAGCATTTAAACAACAAAACAACGCTGTTTGGTGTCTCTCCCCCAATTCAAAACCCTAAACCCTAAATCTGTCGGATAATCTCAGCCACCACCGCCCTCTTCTTCCTCTTCTCCTCCCTTTCCGTCCTCTCTATTGCCACCCATGGTGCCGCCAAGCACTACCACCTCCTCCATTACCTTGACTAGTTCGGCGACTGTGGCGAGCAAGTCGCCGTCGACCCCTCCTCCTCCTTCGAGAACTCGCGCCTTTGCAATGCCTACGTCGCCCTCCAGGCCCTAAAGCAGGCCATCCTCTCCGACCCCAACAACTTCACCGCCAACTGGGTCGGCCCCAACATCTGCAGCTACTCCAACGTCTTCTGCTCCCCCGTCCTCGATGACCCCAGCGTCCGCACCATCGCCGGCATCGACCTCAACCACGGCGACATCGCCGAGTACCTCCCCTTGGAGCTCGACCTGCTCGCCGACCTCGCGCTCTTCCACCTCAACTCCAACCGCTTATGCAGCAGCGTGCTGCAGAAGTTTCGAAACTTGAAGCGGCTCTTCGAGCTGGATTTGAGCAACAACCGGTTCCCCGAGAAGTTCCCGAGGGTCGTGTTGGAGCTCCCGGTGCTCAAGTTCTTGGACCTCTAGTTCAACGAGTTCGATGGGTCGGTCTCGCAGGAGCTCTTCGACAAGGATCTGGACGCCATTTTCATCAACGACAATCGGTTCCGGTTCGACCTACCGGATAATCTCGGCCACTCCCCGGTGTTGTTTTAAAAATTACGATGGTTTTCCCTCCTTCTCCCCCTTGAACTGCTTACATCCCTCACCTCCGCCTTCGTCGGTGATGGGCCAGTCGCTGTCCTCAACGGCCCCTGCGCTCTGCGGACACGGCTCCGACCCCGATCCCGACCTAGACGACGGCCACTCAGCAGCCAAGTCGAAGGGCGTGATCTCTCTCAAGTGCGAACCTCACGTCGCCAAGCGACGGCGGCATAGCGACCTAGGTCGGTGTTGGGCGAGGATTGGACAAAAAACCCTAATTTCAAACCAAAAAAAAAAAAATCCCCAAATGAGTTGTGCGGCTTCGTTTTTGTGAGGCCATCCACTTAGGACGGCAAAACGACGTCGTTTTCTTAAAGAGGATGGAAAACGATGTTGTTTAAAAGCCATGTCAATTTTTTTAAAATATAAAAGCCACGTAATCATTTTGCCCGGAATCTATTATTGGTGGGACCAAAGTGATCATTTTTCCTCCGATTTGGCACTTAAGTGATCCGATTGAAACTTTTGGCACCAAAGTGAGCGCTATACACAACTTTTGGCACTGATAGTGTACTTTCCCCCATACTACTTGAGCTTTATCATAACCTTCAAACTCACACAAGATATCATCTTGCATATAACTTAACAACGTGATGCGAGTAATGCAATTTTTCTTTTTTCAAACTTGATAAGCTTCCTAACCTCTCCCGTACTAAGCTGAAATTCTATACTTAGACTCATCCATGGTGTGATTGAGGATTTCCAAAGCCTCTTGCTCTTTAAGGATGTATTGAACCTTTTAGTGCAAAATATCATTATTGTCATCGTTCAGCTTCTCATCCTTATTGAGGTTTGTCACAATGGTCTTGGATACCGAAACCATAATCAATTGCCATAGCCACATTGATGTAATGAATGCATAATCGATACTAGCACATTTTCCATAGTTATACGCATATTTAATTTGCAACAAAAACAAACTAAATTAATGATAATTCAACAAAAGACACTGAAACAAAAGTTTACTATATTTCTAATCAGTTTCAGTGTAGTATTATTTGATCATCATTAACTAGTTTAATTTGTGCAAATTTTAAGTTTTAAATGAGAACTTCTTTGAGTTCTACCAACCTACGAACTCTCACTAGAAAGAAATAATTATATGACCTCATGTAATTTGCACATTTTTCTATAATATAAAAAAAAGCATGATATGAGCCAACGGACATAACAATCATGCAACAATTATAATTGAAAGTAGAGCTCAAGATGTAATGAAAAAATCAAGGATCTCCAACCATTGTTCTAGTTTACTCAGAACAAGGAAATTACAAGCATATCAAACCATATACATGCAATCATCGAACCGACTACACAATACATATGTTGTCATTGACATATAGGCTATCTTTTATATTTCCAAAACTATAAGAAAATATAGGTTAGAAGGAATAAACAATGCATTTATACTCCAAAAAATATGTAGACTTAGGGCTTCGTACGCATTTTTATACATTTAAAAGTCTCAAACATATAAAATAGCTATACCACAATGTAGAATACATCTATATGAACTAAATGCCACCGACCACGTGCCCATCGGAGCCTGCATGCACCTACATGTGCCGCCTAAGTGTGTGGCATGTGTGGCGCAAGCGCTAACGAACCACCATGGCTCTTGGCCGGTTTGGCCGACCTAATTGGTCCAACCAGGGATCGGTCTGATTGGTCCAACCACTAGATAGGTCCAAGCGGTCGGACCGATTGATTAGTTTAGTATCCGGGTCTTTGGGTAAGGTCATTAGTTGGGTCGAGTCGCTAGACGGTTGTCAGCCGGTGAACGGTTGGTGGATGACATCATTAATGTCGTCATCCTAACCGTTAGATGACATCATCGATGGCATCAGCATGTATCAGTTTGCCAATGCGCGTGGCACTCACGCACCACGTCTTTTGGCTGCATGTGCGAGCGCGTCCAATGTTGTCCAACGGCTCGACCCACCATTATGCTTGTCTCAATAAAATCTTTTACTCCGCATATTCAAAAGTTGATTTTAGCCAAAAAAATATTTCAAAAAATGGCCACAATCATATGGGTGACCGCGATCTCCAAACTCGTTCTTTGCTTCGGTTCTTTTTCGACAATTTATGTTGCAATTTTCGAGCAATGAACGTCCAGATGATGTGAAGTTCATGCTCTTGATCCCCATATCAAACAGCACACGAGAAAATTCAACGGAAAAATAAAGCAAAGGTTATAATATAGGCTTTGATACCAATGTTAGAAGAAAGTTAGCAAAATAAACGGCTAACCTCTTTGATGTAAAATAAACAAATTACCCAAGAATGAACATTGAATCACGAGCGAATGACGGACGATACGACTCTATGATGGTCCAAATGCAATCACAAGGAAAATATTCAATTTTCAAAGCGTTAATGCTGATTGTCTTCTCAAAACAATAATGGAATGTCTTTTGTTCTTTAATTGAGAGCGGAGAAGAAGAGAGAATAATTTCTTTTAGAACGTTCTTTTTGCCAATCAAAACCAACGGTTATCTCTAGAAGTTATTTATATAACTTCCCTCGCACTCTTGCAAGAACTATCTCTCCATTATGTTCCATCAAGATGGACCGGTGCGTCTTAATCACACCCCATCATAGACGTACCAACATAAATATAATAGATGGAGTTTCAACAAGTTTGATTGATGATCTCTATCATCATGGTGATATTGCTAGTGAGTGATCCTCATTCCGTGAGGGCCGTAGACATGGTACACAACTATTCGACTCTGTAGAACAACTGATTTTTTTGGCAACTATGTTGCTCCCTCATTTTCGTTGCTCTTGTTTGGCGATTTTAACTAGAACATCCTTAATTTGGTCATTTTCATCATGCTCTAACGCTTTATTGCGAATTTCAACACTTAATTTTGCCCCAATTCAACGAATCATATAGTCCTACGATTTCATCGAAGAACAAAAAAAATATAGGGTTTGAAGGAGAAAATTTAGCCCAAATTTGTTAATTTAGGGCAAATAACACACATAGACAACGTCATCGAGCACTAACAATACTTATTTCACTTTGTCAGCAAGCCTCGTCGGACAATTTATATTAACAAAATTGTTACATTAGATTTTCAGGCAAGTCAAATCGGCGATGACATTGAAGTGATTATTTTTTCACAAAAATGGCACTCTAGCAATCGCTCCAAAAATTTTGGCATTGAAAGGAGCACCATATAAAAGTTATGATGCTCATAGGGTCATTTTTCTTATTTCCATGTGAAAAACAAATCGGTCAAATTGGTCTTGTGGCTCTGATGTCATCTGCTAGTAATTTCGTCAATAGGAATCAACTAGTGCACATGCCAGAATTTGAATTAGAAAGAAGAAAGGTTGGAATCATTGAATTGAATATTGTTGACACTTAAATTTTGCCGTTTTATTTAAGACTTAATAGCATTAAAGGTTAGGAATTAGTCACAATTTTTTAAAAATTATTATTGTTAAAAAAAAAAGTCGGGTCGGGCCGAACCTGGCCTTGGCCGGGCCCGCTTTCCTTCCTTTTCTTTCCCCCGCGACCTAGCCTTCTTCCCCGCGGCCCATCCTCCTTCCCCTGTCGGCCCAGCCCGCGCCCTATCTTCCTCCCTCCGGCTAGTTTTCGCTACAAGACCTGCAAAAACAGAAAATAGAGCAGCAGAAGGAGCAGCGATGGAGAAGCAGGCGGATCGGGATGGCACGCGGCCAGCGTGATCTGCGGGTTGGGATCCGCCTAGCCGGCAGCTGGCACGGCGGACGATGACATGCGGAAGGAAAATGCAACAAAAAGAAGAGGATCATGGAGCGGACCGAGAGACCACAGAGAACAGCAACACGAAACCAAACAAAGAGAGAAAACATAGAGAGAGAACCCGGGAGGAAAGGAAGGAAAAGAGGCTGAAGAAGGAGCTGAGTAGCCCGGAACGTCCAGCTGCCGCCGGTGAGCTGCCGACTACTACCGTAATCCTCAGACCCCAGCAGCACAGAGAAGGAAAGAGCAGCGACACAGGGAGCCTGAAGCCGAGAGAGAGACGGAGAGAAGGCCGGAGAGTGAAATCCAGGAGCCGAGAGCCACCCCCGGGATGCCTAGCCACCGCTGGTGAGCCACTGACCGCCGCCATCTCCTCGGAACTCAGGTTGGTATTTTGACAAACACTTGGAGTGCGTCTTTAGAACCGAGTCGGCCTGAGTTCCCCCGACTGTTTTGGGCGGACTTTGGCCACCACTCACCCCCCTGCTGTGTTCTCCCGTGGTCCTGCCTTGTTTCTTTAGACCCCAGACTCGAGTGTGGGCCTTGGCCGAGCTCGAGGCCTCCGAATCCGTGGCGCACACCGCCAGTTCGGTGAAATACCCCATTGAAAGTAGCCCCTACTTTTCGTTGTTTAGGGCCCTCTCATGCCTCTCTCTCTCTCCGTCTTGCACCCCTCTCCCTTCTATGTTGATTAGGTCGAGTTACTGGAGGCAATGTCGCTGGAGCCGAGGGAGATCGAGGTCGAACTAGCCTGTGTACGCGTCCTCGCTAGAGTTCTCCCCGAGGTGACCCTTGCTGCCGCTGCCGCTGAAACCCCGACCTCAGAGATCCCGGTTCGCCCCCACCTGCCTAGTCGAAGAGCCACCGTCGCGCCTTCGCCGGAGCACCCCTCCCGAGCTGCACGCCACCGTGACCTCCTCCGGTCGCGACCGAGTGGTCGTGTGATCCGGCCCAACTCAGCCTCTGTTTCCGATTGGGCCCAATCTGGATTTGGTGAAGGCCCGATCAGGGCTGGTTGGGCCTAAGCCAACTGGGCCCAACTTGCCCTAACAAGGCCAAACTCGGGTTCGGTGAAACCGGACCCAACCAAATACGGCCCCCAAAAAAATATTGTTATTTTATTATTTTTTAAAAAGAAAAAATTAAAAAATTTCGAAAATCCAAAAATGATGGGTTTTGGTTAGGACTTGCCATGTACTGCCATTTTAATGTAATTAGGTCTTTATTTACTCGTATAGTGATTATATTGCATGTTTAGTTTGCATATTTTGTTATGTTTAATTGCATGTGTTTAATTTTACTGCAATTAAGATCTTGGTAGCTGTGATTATTATTTTAATGATTGCGCACTTGCATGATCACCTCACATGTTAGTGGATAGGTATAAAATCACTCCAAACTGCTTGACAAAAATAATTTCTTTTAAAATGAACAAGATTAGGTACCGAAAGGACACTAATTGATCAATTAGTGTAATCAAGTCCCCGACCCTAGATTCTCTAGTTGCGTAGGAAGTGTGGCATACTCCCATGCTTCGCTTGGTTTCTAGCTAACCCCAATAGGCTAGTGGCAACTCCTTATTGTCAATATCTTTAAAAATACCCAATGTCACGAGAGATGTGGGCTTGGGAGAGACCGCGCCTAATCATGGGCCATACGCCAGTCCTTTAAGCAATACCTTTAAACCTACTCCCTCCCCTCGAGGGGTAGGTCACAACAGCTTGGCGACTCTACTGGGGATTTGGTTTTAGACCTTAGAGGACTTAGGCCTAAATTTATCTTGTTCAAGAATAAGTTTTGTTTAGCAGCGAGGATATCAGGTACGTCCCTAATATGGATGGGTCTTGAATGATTTTGCAGTTGGGAGGTATAAGGGGAAGAGTGATTGTTAACCCTTTGTCTTGTAGGTGTGGAGTTGGGAATGGATGTTTATGTTTTGAATTTATGAAGTGCT
The DNA here is from genome assembly GCA_014182365.1 of Eucalyptus tenuipes. Classification (NCBI taxonomy): domain Eukaryota; kingdom Viridiplantae; phylum Streptophyta; class Magnoliopsida; order Myrtales; family Myrtaceae; genus Eucalyptus; species Eucalyptus tenuipes. The sequence continues at coordinate 24,394,665 of CM024540.1, read as the reverse complement.
GCTTGCTTATAAATTGTCATGCATGCATTCCCTGCATTGCACTACACCATAACACACACTATCTGCCGTCGGACCTGGGCCGCATAGGATCACTTAGGATGGTGTTGAGGTGGATACCACTCCGACTACAACCGTGTAGTACGAGTCGCCCATCTCTACCCCAAAATTTCTTTCTTCATGTCGAAGGTACCCACCCTGGTTTGCAACCGTGCGACATGGGTTGGTTCTTTGACAAAGCCGGAGTCATGAGTAACACGACCTAACCACAATCTTGTTGGTTCAGTCCGGTGATCCTATGACTCCATTTTGAGCCATCTATAGTAGAAATCGAACCACCGCCCATGTGCATGTCTATGTCATTGGCATATCTACTCAATGAATAGGGTACTAGCCAATTGATTATCTTTTGTCGATCGTCGACACGGCCAAGCGGAGATCCCCGATTCGTACGCGCAAGAAAGTCAAAATGGAGAATGAGGACACCAACGTGCGCATGGCCAAGATGGAGGACCAGCTGGCCTAACTCATCGCAATGATGTTTGAAATAAGCCAGAAGCTTAAGGAGCCCCCCGCGGTAGCTGTCACTGGAGCATCCACTCCTACGTCATCAGGACATGCTCCCCCGTCAACGGGAGACACGCACGTTGCTGATCTCCCTGGGAAAGAAACTGCCGGAGAGGCTCCTTCTGTCACGCCAATCATCGTCAATTTGGACCCTCCTCCGATGGAAGACCCAACACCCTGCCTAAGTGAAGAGAGTGAAAAACACTTTGCAAAGATGGAGGAGCGACTATGTGCCTTGCAAGGTTACGAGCTGAAAGGATCTAATAGGCTATCTCCATATACCAAGATGAACTTCCCTGAGACTTTCCAAGATCTTAAGTTCACAAGAAAGTATGACGGAATGGGGTGCCCCACGACCCACCTTAGGTATTACCTGAGGAAAATGGCTCGCTACGCTGACAACGTGTCTTTCCTCATACACACATTCCAAGATAGCTTGGAAGGCATCGCCTTGATGTGGGATGTGGTTCATCGCACTAGACATTGAAGAATTCACCAGTTGGGAAGATTTAGCCAATGAGTGTTTGTAGCAATATCGATTTAATACCGAGCTTGCCCCCACGAGGGAAGAGTTGACCCGCATTGAGAAGAAGAGGAATGAATCATTTAAGGCCTTCGCGCAAAGGTAGAGGACTATGGCCTCGCAAGTGAAGCCGACCTTGAATGAGAGGGAGATGAAGCAACTATTCCTCAAGACATAGCCCCCTGAATACTTCCAAGGTTAGTGTTCTCGGGTTACTAGATGTTTTCACAACTGGTTGAGGTAGGTGAATGAGTTGAATGGGCAATGGATGATGGAAGAATATCTATGGGGAATAGCCAAAAGTTCTCAATAAGGAAGGACAGGGAGACGGCAGTCAAAGTGGCGTTTATCCAAGAGCCATTTGCACCTAAATCAGTGTCGATGCCTTCACAAAAGCCTAAAGCCATGCAAGGAAACGTGTCATGAGGATTTGACGGAAGCAAGAAGTTCCCCCGAAGGGAATTCACACCTCTACCCCGACCTCTATCGAAGTTGTTACATATCCCCCTTGAAAAGAGATTGATAGCCAAGGAAGTGCCTAGAGACAATCACTCAAGATTCCCGGGGTTCGATGTGACCAAGGCATGTGAATACCACATGGGGGAAAGGGGGCATGACGTCGATGAATTCCTCGCACTGAAATGGAAACTTCAGCACCTTTTGGTTAAAGGAAAGTTGATATTCAAAGAAGCTACGCCTAATGTGCATCATAATCCCTTACCAAATCATGCTGATGAAGCGAACTCAATTTTCGAGGAGGACGTCATATGCACCATCCTAACTTGCAAGGAAGCTGAGTCCTCCGAAGTCATAGCTGTCCCCCCAAAGTAGGGCGGTTCTCGTTCAGCTTAGTCCTCTGTCTTATGTCCAATCCCCTGTGTGGGATTCTGTTGTTATTTCTTTCTTGTTTATGTCGTTCGTAGCATAAACTATGGTCAGCCCCGACCTTAAGCCGTTGGTTGAGGGTGGTGTGTGTTAAAATACGGCCTTATTTTTCCTTATTTAATAAAATAGACGAATATTTTATTATGGACATGTGGAAGAACATCAAACTAGTCCTATGATGGTCGTTGAGGCCTGGGCCTCCACATGCTCCCAAGTTTGACTGTTTTTCAAGAACAATGAGATCCAAGGATATGAGGATGAGTTCTTGAAACATTTTTCCAAAAAAAAAAAAAAATACTTCAAAAAATTGCATGGCATCATTCGCATGACCTATTTCCGGTGTCTCTACGCGTGCTTCATGTCGGTGACCCTCGTGAAAAGGGGTTTGTAAAAATATTTTTATTCGAGTGAAAGGTGAGACGTTAACCATGCTAAACAAGAAGTACTTAGGATGAAGAATGGAAGCCATTTCCAAACATGTCATTCAAACACTTTTGAGAGTTGAGTGGAAAACGACATTTTCTTAGGACGAAGGATTCATTGGTATTGAGCGCAAAGATGGAAATGATAAAGGAATTTCCTTCATCAATCCCAAGTATCGCACTAATCTCTTACTTCTCCTTTAGGCCAAATAAAGATGATCCTTTAAAGTACCCCTATCGAGAATGACCCTACATTGGGGAAGCATAGGAGGTTACGATCGTGTTGTAGAGCGAAAGATTGAGAAAGATTCTATTACTTTCACTTGCATCAATCTTCTGGTGATAGCTTCAGAGGAATTCTCATCAGAGCTTGACTCATCCCAACATGAAGAAGAGCATTTCCTTCTCTATCCAAACACTGATACCCATTGCTTAAACCAATTTGGGCCTGATTATTCATTTCTGAACCTCGATCGGTGATCATCTCCCTTCATTGGGGCAAGGCATAAGAATTGACCAAATACAATTGATGGTCACGAGAAAATGTGAAAAACATTTCGAAAGTCATAAGAACTACAAGAGTTCAAAGAGCAAAAAGTTTGACAAACTAGGGGCATGAAAAAGCAGTGTGCCTAGTAAAAGTAAGGCCAATGCCCGTCAAGAAAAAGAGCCAAAAGGTTGCATCTTATGTGAAAAAAGATTATCAAAGTCCAAGTACTTGGGTAAAAAAATCATCGTAAGTGCAAAGGAAATTAGAAAAAGGAGCAAAGCTCTATTGCAGAAATGATTAGTTAAAAGACTTTCGAGATGCGCTGTATTTCAAAAGCCAAATGATTTCGAAAGATCGAGTGACCTGGTCATGATGCCGTGATGATCACCAACTCTTAAGAACCCTCTTGAAAATTTTAAGCCTTTCGAGCTTCCCCCAAGCCAACATTACAACCCTCTTCCAAAGTCTCTTTTGATTGGGATGGTTTGAATGAAAATAAGAATGCCACAAAGAAGCTACCGCTTGAAGGAGTGGAGGTAATTCTATCTTGTCTTATCTTCCAAGTTCTCAACTTGTAAACCCGATCAAAACAGTGACAAATGTTTCTTTATTGGTCTTAAAGTAACAATTCCTTTGTGTAAGCCCTAATCGAGCCTATATTGTGGTCCTTTCAAAAGACCCTTTTGATCGATCAGATTGTGCTCATCGTGAATGTTTCTGAAAGACTTTGACATGGGTTATGTGAGATACCATCGGCAATCAGTTACTTCCCATGCGAATAGATGGGATCAAGTAGCCATTTTATCAAGAGTGTGTGAGAAACCCTTTCTGATTAAGAAGCTCTAGTTTGGCATGCTTTAATGAGCCTTTTTCCGAGTCGTAGCTGTTCTGATAAAAACTTGACTCTCGGAGAATTTGATGATTAATGATATATCCCCGAGCAAGATGATAGTTTTGTGCCACAGGATGCTGATTGAGATCGAATGTTCTTCTAAAGTAGTCAAACTTAGCTTGATTAGCTTGTTCAATTAATGCTGCAATATTGCCAACACGTCTCTTGATGACGTCTCTAATGACATTTGCTCAAGTTGAGTTTGACAGGTTTCCTCAATGAAGCCGTGCAGTTTTCAAGGGGTTAGTGAGTGCTTCCCTAAAAACCAAAGGTACATGGTTAGCCTTAAACCATGCCATTTCCAAGGTTGGTGGGTTTATCCTTAAACCACGGGGTTGGTGATTTCATCCCCAAGACATGGCTTGTGATTTCATCCGTAAACCATGCTTGTCCGCTCCCAGTTGAAACCCGTTCGTACACGGTGAGACTATCATACCCTGTCAAAACCCGTTTGTACACGGTGAGACCTTCTTCCCAGTCGATACCTGTTCGTACACGGTGAGACCTTTCTCACAGTCGAAACCCGTTCGTACACGGTGAGACTATCATACCCGGTCGAAACCCGTTCGTAAATGGTGAGACCTTCCTCCCAGTCGAAACTCGCTTATAAATGGTGAGAATATGATACTTGGTCGAGACCCCTTTTTACACAGTGAGACCCATTTTCCAGTCGAAACTAGTTATCATATAGTAAGATTTTCCTATCTCGGTCGAGGGGCATCCTTTACAAAATAAGGTCATCCCTTCTTATCTTTTTCCCATTTGTAGCCCTGATTGTCATTATCTAGGGGCAAAATTTAGGCGTCTCTTATCTTTGAAGGGAACCTCTTTAAGCTCCCATTCAAAGAGGGGTAGCTGTTGACACTTAAATGTTGCCATTTTATTTAAGACTTAATTGCATTAAAGGTTAGGAATTAGTCACATTTTTTTTAAAAAAAAATTATTATTATTATTTAAAAAATACATCGGGTCGGGTCGGACCTGGCCTTGGCTCGGCCCGCTTTCCTTCCTTTTCTTTTCCCCCTCGCAGCCCAGCCTTCTTCCCTTGTGACCTAGCCTCCTTCCCTGTCGGCTCGGCTTGCGCCTTATCTTCCTCCCTCCGATTGGTCTTTGCTGCAAGACCTACAAAAATAGAAAATAGAGTAGCAGAAGGAGCAGCGATGGATGAGTAGGCGGATCGGGATGGCAGGCGGCCAGCATGATCCATGGGTCAGGATTAGCTTGGCCGGCAGCTGGCAGGGTAGGACGACGACCTGCAGAAGGAAAATGCAACAAAAAGAAAAGGACCGTGGAGGGGATCGAGAGACCACAGAGAACAAAGCGGCGCGAAACCAAACAAAGAGAGAAAACACAGAGAGAGAACTTGGGAGGAAAGGAAGGAAAAGAGGCCGAAGCAGGAGCCGAGTAGCCCGGAACGTCCAGCTACCGCCGGTGAGCCGCCGACTGCCGCCGTAATCCTCGGACCCTAGCAAGACGTAGCACGGCGAAGGAAAGAGCAAAGAACACGGGGAGCTCGAAGTCGAGAGAGAGAGAGATGGAAAGAAGGCCGGAGAGTGAAACCCGGGAGTCGAGAGCCACCCCCGGGACACCTAGTTGCTGCCGGTGAGCTGCTGACCGCTGCCATCTCCCCGGAACTCAGGTTGGTATTTTGACAAACACTTGGCGTGCTTCTATTAGAACCGAGCTGGCCGAAGTTCCCTCGATTGTTTCGGGCGGACTCCGGCCACCACTCACCCCCTGCTGTGTTCCCCGTGAACCCGCCTTGTTTCTTTAGACCCCAGACTCTCGTGTGGGCCTCGGCCGAGCTCGAGGTCTCCGGATCCGCGACGCACACCACCTGTTCGGTGAAATGTCCCATTGAAAGCCGCCCCTGCTTTTCGTTGTTTAGGGCCCTCTCGCGCCTCTCTCTCTCTCTCCGTCTTGCACCCCTCTCCCTTCTACATTGATTAGGTTAGGTTACTAAAGGCAATGTTGCCGGAGCCGAGGGAGATCGAGGCCGAACCAGCCCACGTACGCGTCCTCGCCAGAGTTCGCCCCGAGGTGACCCTTGCCGTTGAAACCCCGACCTCAGAGATCCCAGTTTGCCCTCGCCTGCCTAATCGAAGAGCCACCGTCGCGCCTTCGCCGGAGCACCCCTCCCCAGAGCTGCACGCCACTGTGACCTCCTCTGGTCGCGACCAAGTGGTCATAGACCAGAGGGCAGGCCGAGTTGGGCCCGATCACAGATCTGGCCCATTCGGCCTCTGTTTGCGATTGGGCCTTTCAATTAGGCCCAATTCGGATTTGGTGAAGGCTCGATCAAGGCTGGTTGGGCCTAAGCCAATTGGGCCCGACCTGCGCCGACTGGGTCGGATCTGGGTCCGGTCAAACAGGACCTGACCCGGTCCGGTCCGGTCCAAAAAAAATATTTATTATTATTTTTTTGAAAGAAAAAATTTGAAAATTTCGAAAATCCAAAAATGATGGGTTTGGGTTAGGTCTTGCCATGTACTGCCATTTTTATGTAATTAGGTCTTTATTTACTCGTATATTGATTATATTGCATGTTTAGTTTGCATATTTTGTTATGTTTAATTGCACGTGTTTAATTTTATTGCAATTAAGATCTTGATAGCTGTGATTATTATTTTAATGATTGCGCACCCGCATGATCATCTCATATGTTAGTGGATAGGTATAAAATCAATCCAAACTACTTGACAAAAATTATTTCTTTTAAAATGAACAAGATTAAAATCCGAAAGGACACTAATTGATCAATTAGTGTAATCAAGTCCTTGACCCTGGATTTTCTGGTTGCGTAGGAAGCGTGGCATACTTCCATGCCTCGCTTGTTTCTAGCCGACCCCAATAGGTTAGTGGCGACTCCTTATTGTCAAAATTTTTAAAAAGACCCCAATGTCACGCGAGGTATGGGCGTGGGAGAGACCGCGCCTAATCATGGGCCATAGGCCAGTCCTTTAAGTAATACCCCTAAACCTACTCCCTCCCCCCGAGGGGTAGTTCGCGACAAATATCAATATGGAAGGACCAATGAAGTTTGTTAATCATATATAGAACTTTAAAAACTCATATATTCATTGTCTTTGCATTGCAATTGAAAACTCCTCTAGACATAAGAAATAGACAAACATTAAAGACATGAGAACTATCCAAACATTAAAGACATTGGAACTAGCTAAACAGTAAGACTCAAGAAATTAGGATTTTAAATTCGTCCACCAACCTTGACTAGAAAATAACCATTTTGGAAGATCAACAAAATCCTAGGAAATTTCTTAGAATAGCCTCCGGTTATTAGGTAGTCGATTACTAATTTTAAAGTTGATAACAAACTTGTAAATCGACATCTAGGTAGTCACTCGACAATCATGTTTTAGACAACTATTATTGCGAGTCAACAAATTGCGAGTCAACAAACTAGTACATGGAATGGACATTTTCAAAGTTGACCCATCGGTTCAAATTGTAGCCGAAATTGGCTTTTTGCTTGAAAACGTAAGGATTGAGCTGGATTAATTGACGTGGTTTGAGTTGAGCTTGATTGATAGAGCCCCACACTCGTGGTTATCTTTTGTGAGTAACTGGTGCTTGTTTTTCTCTCGACTACAAGTATGAGAGATCCAGGAGAATAGCACAAATGAGGTATGCAATGGCGGAGTTCCTCTGTAGACTCAATAGAGAGAGAGAGAGAGAGAGAGAGAGAGAGAGAGAGAGGCCATTCGCAATACGAAAGGAAGTCTGGATAATACGAAAGGAAGTCTAGATGAGAGGATGTGAGATCGAACCCAAGGAAAACATCTAAAACAGTCGGATATGAAATATCAGTCTGCTCAGGACCATGATCTACAACTAGACCATTATTTGGTTTGTCAAGCAGTAGGGATAGCTGAGATAATCTTCCATTCACAAGGAACACTAGATTACTATCTTCTATTAAAATTCTGACTCTTCCTTCCTAAAAAAGAAGCAACCTGAAGGACCACCATTTGGAAGAAGTGCCAGCTTCACTGGACTTTCGGCGCCTTCCTCAACCGAAATCAAGCCACTGTTCAAGTTGATGTCCGTTTTGACAAATCCGGGGCACACGCAATTGATGACGATACTTGGGTACTTCTTTGCGAGAATCCTAGTTAAAGCATTCATGGCCGCTTTCGAGATGCGGTAAGCGGGCATATAGGCAGGCCAGCCTTTGGCTTCGGACAAACCATCCTTGAAGTCTGCGAGGAAAGCCTTCACGATCCCGTCTACTTTCTCTTCCGTGATGTTCTCGGGATCACTCAGAATTTCCCTGGCCTTTTCGTTAGAGACTCTCTGGAGAAAAAATCACCAAAATTAACAAATCCTCAGCATAGATCACCCAAAACATATGTTTAGGAGCTTCAATCCAGGGACTAGACAGCGCTACAAATGCAAAGTGGACTTGAAGGCTTGAATCTCAATGCGTATCATACAAATCCATAAAAGAAGTAAACGAAAACCAAAACGAGTGAAGGCTTTTCGGGTTATGCCTGTTACTTATCCAGCAATACATTTATTGTGTAACCGTATCCTAGACGTAAATTAATTCCACAAAATGGACTCTTTATTAAGGCGAAGGCCACCTTAAGGCCAACACTCTCTTTCTCCCTCTCTTTAGTTGTCATAAGAAATGTTCATCTTTTGCTATTGATGCAGCAGCCTCTTAGCGAGAACCAGACCTAATGCAATCGCCAAGAACCTAGAAACCATTTACAAAAATTCAGGTAGATGAATTCTCAGAAACCATAAACTAGAGAGCGTCAGCATGGAAATGTATTTGTCTAGTAGGAATTTCTCTGATTGCAACAGAAAGCTGATGAAATAGGGAGCACAACTCAATATATCTGCCTAGCGGGTTTCATCAACAACTGAAGATCTATCCTCTATGACTCTGTGCTTACCTCAAGCTTCCCCATGCTGGATGAAACATTTACTATCCTTGGCGAATCAGATAGTTGGAGGAGGTTGATATGAGCCTCCACCATTCGTTTGGCCCCATAGTAGTTTGTTTCGATACATGCCTCAGCTGCTTCATAAGGTTGGGTCATAATTTCGTTCCAATTGATTTGGGCACCTTCCTGCATCAACAAGAAGAAAGCTCCTGATAAATTTTAATCAAGTAATATTGGAAGACTAACCACTTAAAAAATCATTTATCTTAACTTTCAAAAAGTAGGTGGGTTTCCTTCTCTTAGTGTGCAATCCATTTATTCAAGTGTGATCGTTTTACACCATTATGTTGCATAAAGAGCTGCTCCTGCTATACTTCCTCACGGTTTGCACAGAAAAAAGTACCAACACCAATAGCTAGCCAGGTTCTTGAGAAACCAAGCATCATTTACCAGCGCCATGGCAGAAAAATTACTGACTTTCTTTTTTTTTAAAAAAAAAAGACTTATTCTAAAGTCAGTACTGATCTTTGCTTGATCCACCTAATGAATGAGGAAAGTAACAAATTTGGAAATTCCAGTTCCAACGTTCATGTAAAGCAATTCTTTTCACCGGGGAGCATGCAATTTTCTCATACTCAACTGTAACAAATGCCAGAAAATTAAGAATTTGAGAAGTTACCTTACCCACACCAGAGGCCCTTAAAGCATCATTATCTATAATGGCTCCAGTAACCCCAGCATTGTTCACCTGGACAAATTTTTTTTGTTTATTGAAAGTTTTAAGTATTGGGTTGACAAAAGGCAAATGATGGTTGGAAATGCATATATACCAATATATCTAGCTTTCCGAATTGGGTCTCGATGAAATTTGCGAGGGCTAAAATGCTAGAGGGATTTGAGACATCGAGCTGATGAAAAACCAGGTAATCAGACAGACTCGAGTCTTTCAGTTTTTGAATTGCTTCAAGCCCTCTTTTTTCATCTCTAGATGTTAACACCACCACAATCCCATTTGAAGCCAACTGCCTACATATTTCAAATCCAATTCCTTTGTTCGCACCTGTCACGACTGCATACCTAAATACCAGAAAAGAAGGATAAGAAAGTTCTAAGAGAATAATAAGAACAAACAAATTGATGGAATGATGGACGTATGGATGCATAAACCCATTAGAGAGTACCTCTTTGTTGATCCTTCCATCGTATCTTGACTAATGTGAAGTGCGTGAACTGTTGAAAAACGAAAAGCTAACTAGCTCTCAATTTTCTGTTACATAAGAGAGGCAAGGTCATGGATTTCTTTCCCAAGAGATTTTCTCGTGCAATTAATAATAGCTGTTGGGGTTGACCAGTCAAAGAGTCAAAGGTCAAAGTTTGCAAAAATTAAAAAAGAAAGAAAGGACTTCTTCTCCCACGAGGAAATATTAGGTAGGGTTAGGAAAAATTCTGATGCCAACGATGAAAATTTTAGTCCACCGGATGACACTTGTTGGACCTAAGCAAGCCCTAAAAAGGCTGAAGGAGGAAACAAGCGGGAGAACCGACTTGGGGTGGGAGACCCTGTGCTGTCCTTCGTATTCCCTCTCTATCGGGAAGACAAAGATAAATAGTGCATTTGGGGGCCTCTCGGTGGGGAAGGTAGACTCTACGTTAGGGTTTGCTCTGGCTACCACCAGATAGGATAATATAGTAGTTATCCGCGCTTGGGGTGAAGAAAGGTGGATAAAATGCCCACTGCTATATTAGCATGCCTTACAAGGCACGGTTCTCAACCACCGGCTGAGCTGCGTAAAAGAAAAGACTTTTTCTCCCACGAGGAAATATTAGGTAGGATTAGGTAAAAGTCTGATGCCAACCGGTGAAAATTTTGGTCCACCGGATGACACTTGTTGCCCGGCCCCATCATTGGCAAAACCTCTAATACCCTTACCTCTCTCTTCCATCTCAAAGATTTTTCTTCATATTTTTTGGATTTTTTTAATTTCTTTTTCTCTTTTGTCTTTTTCTGTTTTTGTCTTTTTCCTCTCAGGCTTCAACCTTGAGCTTTCTTCTTCCCCGAACATGAATGCCTCCCGCGCCTGCAACCAGCCGAACCAAGGACTACTTGGCGCCCCGACTCTGGCTGCCAACCACCGTCCTTCGCCGTCGCAGAAACACTACCACCTGCAAGTTGTCTACTTCATCGGCATCGGCCACTGCCATCTTTTTTCCTTTGTTTGTTCTTCTTCTTTTCTTTCGCTCCGATGGGGACGACAGCGTATCCTTTCGCCACCATCGCTACCCCACTACCGTCTCAGTCCACCACCTCACCGTCGTTTCAGTCCTTTGTCATTGATCTCGAGCTTGGCCGGCGAACTTGAGCCTCAGATACCGGATCTAAGGTTGAGTGAGCCCTAGCGGTCTAGAGCTTAGCTCGACCTCGAATCTGAGTTGATTCGAGGTCGACCAGGGTCGGCTTAGACAACGAACGAGGCGGAGACGGCGGCAGTGCGCTTGAGGTCAGGCTCGAGGTTGAGGTTGGAGAAGGGAACATAATACAGCCGGAGGAGGGAGAGAGAAAGAGGAAGACCGTGAACCGAGGGAAAAAGAAGAAAAAATAAAGGGAAAAAAGAAGGGAAATGTAGGGCCCAAGCGACAAAAGGGTTCGACATTCTTGCAGCGGGTGGGGCTCGGTCGATACGTGTCGTCCCGAATGACGTGAGATTTTGACACGCTGGAATCCCACTCCTAGACAAAATTTTTTGACACGCTGGAATGCTTTAGCTCTTTCATGAGGCGGAGAGCACGCACCCACGCGTAGAAGGAAAGGAAAAGAGAAGGGAAAGGAGAAAAAGAAGAAAAAAGAGGGAGAAGTGAGGGACTTTGCATGTGCTTGCCATGGATGCATTGCTAAGTTGGATTAACCATGTATCGCAAAAGTGCTCATGTCCCTTGTTTGTCCAATCGGGGTGGTTTTCGTGTTTAGGGCTCAAATTCGAAATTTAGTGAAAATTGAGCTGCGAAATCCGATTATTTAATTGTAGAGCTTCGGGATTTCATGAAAATAGTTGTTTATAGTGTCCTGGAGCCATAGGGTTTGTCAAGAGTTATTTTCGAGCAATGGTTTATCGATCAAAATTTTAGGGTGTTGAGGTTGAGTTTCATGTTGCGTTTAAGTTTGAGTAATCACTTTGGGTGAGTGATTTATTAATATATAGGAACCTTTTTATTAGTGTTTAGGCTAGTTTAGCCATTTCATAATTGAGGTAGAATTTTATTTAGTTTAACACTAATTTTCATTTAACTAATATGATTACGAGATCCTCGTCTCATTTAGTAACACATTATTTTGTTTGGTCATTCTTAGGCGAGAGATACTAAACTTCTATGAATTTATAATACTCACGTTCTGAAAATGCTACGGATTATATATGGTATGAATTGTGAAATGGCATTGTTGTTGCATACAAGCTAGATCCAGAATTTACTACTCGTTGGTTGTTTACGAACGTCCAAAAAGCATGTTATGTAGGATATTGTGAAATAAAATATATTTGTAATAGCTTTGCGACTGGTTTATATGGAAGGGTTTATAAATGATTTCAGAAATGATTAAGATATGACGCATGGACTATGTGGCAAAAAGTTATTTGCTTGGTTTATGAAATTGATTTATGGATTGGATTTCCGGTAGTAGAAGATGGTTGTTTATGCTCAACATGACTGTCAACCTGGTGAAGGGTTTATGGGTATGTGTATTGATTTAGAATATCCTTCTAAGCTGAGCCACCAGTTTTGTAGGTGGAGACTTTGTCAAGGGGTATCTTGATTGCCTTGTCACCAAGCGTTATGTCATGACCATGGTTGATATTGAGCAATAGATTGGTTGATGGAATGAACCATCGATGTGTGATTTGATGAGATTAATCTATGAAATAAGCCATTGACATGTGAGTTGTTGAGATTGATCAATGGATTAATCTATTGATATTGTTGTTTTAATATTGTTAAGAAATGAGTATTTTTGACTTTTACAAAGCTTAACAACTCATATGTGATTTCTTTACCAAAAAAAAAAAAAAAAAAAAACAACTCATATGTGATTTGATACATATTTTATACCTTGGGTTTAGATTATGAGTTTTTGGTATCACCTTGTATACATGTATAGTAGTTGCTCGATCTATTTAGAAGATATACACATGACTCATTGAGCTTATGGTTGCTTACTCCTCTCTTTTAAGATCTTATTAGGCCCTCAGTTAGTGGATAATAGAGCGAGAGTGATATCGACAAGGACTTTTGGGAGTTTGATTTTGGTGGTTTGAGGTTGCATCCTTCAGGTGGAAGGATAGCCATGTCACCCCTCATCATTGTAGGATTTGAGATGTGACAATTTTTTTGACAACAAATGTGACAACCTGAATTTTCAGATTTTGTTTTCGATTAAATAAATCGGGCATTTCATCGACGCGCCAATAGTGCCGTTCTCTGAGTTGATCACTCATGAGATAGCTATACTATCTGGGGAAGCTGTTGAGGGATTTCAACGCAATAGACTTGAAAATTCGACTAGGAATTGATTTCTCGACCGTGTCAAACTGCAAGGGTCATTACGGCATTGTCAAAGTCGATCAGAGATTAGAGATAGATCAATTCGACTGAGATATATGATCAAAGTGTGGGTGATTCTACCTGATTGCAAAATCCTCATCGATCGGCACTAAATTGATTTTCTGTCGTTTTGGATACCTTGTGTCTGTAATTGAAACCTTGAGATTTTCACGACAACCGAGAGTTGCCAATGTGTCGAAGATGTACATTGTGACTCGAGATAAATCGATCACTGGTCAATTGTACAAAAAGTTCTTAAAAGTTACCCAGTAGACTAGGTCACGCTAAAATCGCACCAAATTGAAATTAATCGAGAATTTGAACCCGATTTCAGAAATTGAAATTTTTGTCATGCCACGATTTATTTTAGGAACATCAACTCACCTTCCGAAGAATTTTATGAGATTCTGAGATATTTACGGAAACTCGATTCGGACGTTGCGGAAAAATAATGGAAATTCGGATGAATGTAAGTCGAAACAAAATCGACTTCCAAATTCGAGCGCTTTGGGTGTTGGGGACTTATAGAAAATTGTACGGGATTTTTCTTTATCGAAATTGGACTTCGATTTGGAGAATTTGTGAAGAAATTGAGGTCAAGAGAGTGAAATTCGGATCCTAGGAAGAGGGCTGGAATTTCGGCTTCAATTTGATTAATTGTGAAAATTACTTGTTGGAGAGTAATAGGGGGGGGACAATGCATTCAATTAAATGGATTGGCTTTGTTGACTCTCTTCCCCCTCAACCGTGGCTTCTTCTTCAAACCGTGCCAGCTACTTTGTGTCGCTTTCATCTCATCCTTCGGAACCCAGCTCATCCGCTCGTCCCTTCTCTCTCACCACATCTGCCGCTTCATCCACCATCTTCTTCTTTCCCCCACCAAAACTGCCATTCTGTCTCTGCCCTCTCTCACGCCTCATGATCTTCAAGCTGCCACGAAGACCGAACTCTGCATGCTCCACCAGCGTGTCTCCTCTTCATGCCACACACCCTTCATCGGTCAACCAACGAAGTTCTTTCCCACCAACGTTGACTGCCGTTGCTCCTCTGCCGCGAATCAAGCTCACCGAAGTCCTGCCAGCACGCCCACGCATCCCAGTCTTCAGCTTCTACGGTCAAAGCCCCAACGAAAGGCCCCTTCGTTGACTCCTCCATCTGCCATTTGCCCGATCGAAGCAGCTCACTGCAGAAGCTGCTCCACCAGCGAGCTTGTCTGGCACTCGTCCGCTTCATCCCCGGCAGCCCAGCCAATTTCAGTCCATGCCGCTTCTTTGCTTGGGCCCAGCAGCCCATTTTCAGCTCAGTTTCAAGTCCAACGAACCCACAACTCCAGCCCATTTGAAGCCCACGAAAATTTCAGCAGTCCAGCCCGCAGCCCATCCAGTCTGTCTTCAGCCCATTTGAAGTCCACGATTCAGTCCACGAAATTCTTTTGAGCCCAGCGAAGCTTGCAAAGTTTAGCCCAATTCCAGCCCATCTTCAATTGCATCTCAGCCCATTCGAAGCCCGCTAAGACAAGCCCTGCAGCAGCAAGCCCAAGCCCAGCATTTGCTATGGGCTTGCAAGGCTTTTGGGCCTGGCCCAATTGTCTGTCGACGCCGCTGAAAATTCGGATTTCGGCCAACGTCGCGCCGCTGTCGCGGTGAACCGGTTTCCGCTTTACATCGGTGAGTTTATGCACTAAACTCTTCTTAGTAGGCTAATGACGTTTAAGGGATGTTTATATTTATTTAAGTATAATTAGTTTAATTATTAGTTTAGTTAGTTAAATTAGGTTAGTTAGATTATTTAATTAGGTGGTTAGAGATTATAGTTAATTAGATTAGTGTGTTGTTATATAGCTAGGATACTTAGAATAATTTATTTAGCTCAAGAGGGGGTTAGATTAGAATTATTTAGTCTAAGTTAGCATTTTAGTATTTAATGCATTTATTTAATTAATTTTATAAATTATTTAATTATTAAATATTTTCCGAAAATTAGGCGGGGATAGTCGGTGACCGGAATTTCGTGCTAATTGTAATGTGGTTAATTTCCGCAATTGAGTGTTAAATTACACAAATTGAGTGCTGATTGAATTTTTGGACATTCATTCCAAAAATTTATAAAATTCGTTATTTATTTAGAAAATCTCGGGTGTCGGGTTTTGACACTGAAAATGGATTTTAAGTACTATACCAAATAGTGGGGTTTGAAAAGAAAAGGTATCAATTTTTCTAGTTCGAATTGACTGTGTACCTACACTGACTATTTTCCAGGATGTTTTTAATACGAACGAAATAGGCCAGGATTACTATTTTAATTGAGGTATTTGAGTGCAATGCATAGTGTCTTAGGCCGAGATTGAATGGTGGTGTGTTGGTTAAAGAGAACCCGTCCTAGCGTTTAAGTCGGACGTTACTAAATCCCACTTTCGGGTTACCCATGCATTAGGGTAGTAGGTCGTGGTAGATTATGGACCTAAGCTCCTTCGGGATAGCCGTCAATGTGACGTAGCCGTGCTCTATGGGGAAGAGACGATGTCTGGCTACGCTAGTAGACTACCGAACATGGGAGTCGGCAGTGCCTTGAGTGGCTTAATTAACAATTGGAACGCATGATTGTCTGAGTTTGATGCGCTAGATTATGGGACAAAGTTGTGTGACATGGTATGGGACGTATCATAATGATTTGGCTCTATAATCAAGACCCCTGTGATTTATTGAGTTGTTGAGGCGTTTCAATTGTTATATGCATTTGTGTTATGAACTGTGCTGACCTACAGGGTGGATTTGAGGCGAGGTAAGTCCTCTGTTGCTTAATGTATGATTGTGTGGTTAGGGCGCCTTTAGGAGTATATCCCTCCTAATCGGGGTTTAGAGCATGAACTCGCTGAGATATATATCTCACCCCGCCGTGGGACAATTTTTTAGGGTCGTCGAGTGGAGGACCTGGAGCCGAGAGAAGGTGATTTGAAGTGTAGGTCAGTTAGGACCGCTTCTTTTTGGGAAAGCCAGTCTCTGTAGTCTTTTGGTCATAGGCCTTGTACATGACTCTATGTGAATATAAAAGCATGTTTGTTTGTAAATCTGTTGTCCTTCTTTTCTTTCCCAAGATGGTTACTGTAAGGGGATTTATTATTTTCTTCCGCATGTGTAATAAAAAGAAAGGGTCAGTGACTCGTTCTAGGAAGTCGCAAAATTTTATCAACCAGAGAGGGATGAGCATGTGCTTGGGGTCGGGGCGTGACAACAAATATTGGAACCGCAGGAAAAATATCATAAGTAATGCTCACAATGACGCCGTACCTGGGTACACTGAATACATAAAGAAGCTAGAGAGAGAGAGAGTGGCCACTCTAGGCACTAAGAAAGCTATTGAAGGTAAAGAAAATGAAAGGACACCATCCCTGTATTATTCTAACATGACATACATATAATTCTTGTACATACATACACAATTTCACAATAAAATAACTCACCTTTTCTTCTATTGCATATCAACAATTTAGGAAAATTATTAAAAAAAAATCATAAACATATTATATTTGTACCAATTCAGTAATAAAGCTATTAATTTGGCCAATTTAGTCCTAAACATTTTGAGGATTTGCTAATCCAGTCTAGTCATTTCCTAAACTTTGTGCATAGAGTCGGCTATTGATATCACTCTCTTTATGATGTAAATGATATTGTAGATTGATTGTACCAAACTTGAAGATGTTCAAGGAAACAACAGAAAAGTTCTGTGCTGCAGTGATGTTTTGCCTCATTGGGGGAAGGCCTTTGGTTTTTTTCTTTTTTTTTTGGGAATTGTCCTTGCTTAAGCTAATTAGCTGCGAGAAATTATTTTTACTCTTGCCCTTAACTTTATTATGCTGATGTTTCTATTCTCGACTTGAGAAGGCAAGTTTTTAGTATAGGAGTATAAGGTAATGATGACAATCGAATCGACCTTCTTCCCATGATCAATGCCTTGTAATATGCTTCTTTTGGTGCATGTATTATTTTTTGGAAGAGGAAAGTTAAAGGTGAGATGCTTATGCATATTATTTAAACTTGTTAAATTTCTAGTATTGAATGATGTGATCATCTAACTATGCTTTTGTGTGTTTAGAAAGAACAGTAAATAAATTAAGAAAAGATACCGTGCCACGCATGATGCTTTGAGGCATAACATAGGGATTTGGGGGGGGGGATACCATGAGAAATCTTAGGGTGTGTTTGGTAATATGTTGTTCCGAGAACAATTTCTACTCAAAAATTATTTTTTTCAATTCTGCTTCTTGGACAAGTTTATAAGCATTCGAAAGTATGGTAATTGTGCAAACTTTCTATTTATGAAATAGAAATGTATTTGGTATGATCCTTAAATATTTTTGTGGCTTAGAATTTCTTTTCATTTTTAATAATTTTATTACATTTTTCTCTTCTTTTTTTCCCTCTTTTTTTTTTTTTTTTTTTTTTTTTCCTCCTCTACTTCTTCCTCTAGCCACCAACCTTGCCGGCCTCAAATGAGCCTCGCCTAGATCTAGCAAGGGTCCACCTCACCCAATTGTCATGAGGTTGAGCCTTATCATGGTCGAGCAACGTTGTTGAGGCTCCACCTTGTGGCGGCTTGGCAAGGTTGACCCTTGTTGGTGGCTGGCAAGGCTTGGCCTCGCCAAGGGTTGTCGAGGCTTCGGAGTCACCAGCCATCATTGTAGCTGGAGATTGGGTAGAGGAGAAAAAGAAGAAAAAGAGTAAAAGAAAGAAAAGAAAAAGAAGAAAGAAGAGAGAGAAAAATAATTTGGGCTTGATTTTAGAGTTGTTCCATAAACAAAGAAGTAACTTTTTTTTTTTTTTTACTTCTTAATTTTGTTTTAAATCTATTCTTGGAATAAAAACGTTATCAGAAAGATTTCTATTCTTTTTTTGTTTCGAGGAACAAAAGAATAGAATGAGACATTATTTGACACGTTACCAAATAAGTCCTTAACAATCAATCTGTATTCCTCAATAATCACTTCTCCTTCTCAATAGTATGTATGCTTGGATATAAATGTCTAACGAGTACCACTTTTTCCCTTGGCGGCAAGGCAAGAACCAAGCACCAACAATGTGTCGTTGGCTTAAATGGTTAGACAATTCACTCCTTTTCTGTTTTGAATCATGCCTTGTTAGAATAAAATCTTGAATGTACTGGGCTGATGGGGACATGTGCCCTTAAGATCACTCAAAAAGGCGGACTAATAGAGATGTGCAAAAACTAATCCGAATGTGAACACTACGATAATAAAAAAAATGAAGAAAAGAGGACCGACCAGAGACAAAAAAAAAAAAAAAAAATTGGTTTGTTCAAGACAAAGGCATATTACCAACTTAAAAACCCTATGAATTAGTCAAATGCAATGGCTACACCTGCCGATGCCAACTTGGAGATAGCGAGTGCTACAAAATTCATGGGAAAAGGTACGTTACTGTAGGGGTGTTAAAACCGAACAGAATCGAACTTAAAATTTTGGGTATTTCGAATTCGTTCGGTTTTCCATTCGGATAATATAAAGTAATCATTTTTTTAAATTTGATTTATTTCGGATCGGTTCAGATCGAACCGAACTAAAAATAACTTTTCGTTTTTAACCCTAATCTTCGTCTTCTTTCTCACCCCTCTCCCATCCTCCCAAAACCAGAAAAAAAGCACCCATATTCCTCAAATCCTCTCTCTTTCTCTCCGAGGCCTTATTTTGCGTTCTCGTGGCTCTCTTGGTGCTGCTCAATCCCTCTAATTTTGTTATCGAGCCGACTGAGCTCAACCTTGACTGGATCTGAGCCATGGGGCAGGGTGATGAACTCATTGTCGGCACCCCTGCGAAAGTCACTCGAGCCCTCCTTGAAGCACGCCAACACCGTGAGGGGGGTTGCCGTTGCTGCAGCTGGTGGTGAGCTTCGCGGGTGCTCTCTCTTCGTTGGATGCCTCTGCCAACGCCAATCTAACCAATGCTCCTCGTCCACTCACGCCCGAAAGTCCATCCACTAGTGCTTTGACCATAGGAAGAGAGAGAGAGAGGGAAGGGGAGAACTGGGAAGAAGGTGAGTGTGTTGTAGAGAGAGAGAGAGAGAGAGAGAGAGAGAGAGAGGTGGGTAGTTGACTAGAGAGGAATGGTGATGAGACTGGACAGATGTTATAATTATGGTTAATGATCAACGAAAGCCAACAAATTGAGATATATCTTTTTTGTTCACGTATCTATTGAATTAATGAATTTCCTTGATTCACCTATATTTTTAATTCATATATTTATTAAATTTACAAATCTCTTGAATTCACGTGTCTCTGGATTCATGAATCTCTTGGATTCACATATTTCTTGATTAATGAATTTCTTGGATACATGCGTCTTTCTTTTAGTCTTGGGCTCAGTTATAACTGCGTTGAAGAAAATTTTCAAAATTTTTATTTGATCTTCTGAATGAATTCTTTCTTAATTCATGCATCTCTTCTGTACATGAACTTTAAAGCTCTATAAATAGAAAAGAGCATAGAGCTTCATTAGAAGGTTTTTCTATAGAACAATTCAAGACAACGATATCAAAAAAGATTTGAAATACTACTTTACTCTTTTGATTTTTCTGGGTGTGCTGGTTCAATTGAAGGGTTCGACTGAGTCTTGTTTGCTAATCTAAACAGGTTCGAGGTGTTGTATCTTGGGTAGCATAGTTCGTGAATTTGCGGAGCACCATTGGTAGGAACTAATCACCTTAAGGAGATTCGGATATCCGTACCTCACCTCTAATTTTATGTTATTTTTTAGTGATATCTTATTTTCTTCTTCTCCAATATTTGTAAATTTATATAAAAAGAAGGATTTATAAAGTTGTTATCGTCTTGTTTACATTGATGTTTTGATTACAACAAACAGTTTGCTTTCTCTGGATTATATTCCAACAATCTTAAGGCAATTATTTCACTCACTATTTGTTGTTCTTGTCAGATTATTGAGATGGTTGAAAATAATCAAGTGCCCTTCAATGTCCAGAATGTTTTAGGTGGCGTTCCTATGGTTGATTCGACTATTGCTATGGGAGATGTTCAACCCTCAGGGTCTGAATTTGTAGCAACCAATGCTACGGGCCCTCGGGCCAAAACCAATTTTGGTGGTGCGGGTACAAGTCATACGACTAGTATGCATGGGACTGTTTTTTAGAATAGTACATGCCAAATGGTTTTTGGCTCCGTTTCCGAAGGGATAGTTCAACGAACCTTGTCTACTATGATGACAACACCTCCAGTTACATATAATGAGAAACCGAAGAAATTCACCGGAGTGGGCTTTAAACAGTGGTAGCAGAAGATGTTCTTCTATCTGACCATGCTAAATCTGACGAAGTATTTATTAGAGGTGTGCTTGGTAATTAGTCCAGATGAGCACGATGTCTTGATGCTTGGTGGATTGGAGGCTTGGCAGTATGGGGACTTCTTATGCCGAAATTATATTCTTAACTGTTTAGTGAATTCTCTATATAATGTTTATTGTAATATTGAATTTGCTAAATAGTTATGGGAGTCCTTAGAGAAGAAATACAGGACTAAGAACATTGGCACAAAGAAATTTGTGGTTGCCAAATTCTTGGACTACAAGATGGTGGATTCTAAATTTGTCATGAGTCAGGTTCAAGAATTGCAATTAATTTTGAGTGACTTATCTGCTGAGCAAATGATACTTAATGAATCATTCCAAGTGGCGGCCATTATTGAGAAACTGCCTCCGGACTGGTCAGACTTCAAAAATCATTTGAAGTACAAATGGAAGGAGATGAGCCTTGAAGATCTCATTCTGCGCCTCAGAATCGAGGAGGACAATAGAAGGAGTGCAAACCCTTCTTCTGAGTCAAAAGCCAATGTTGTGGAATCTTCCAAATCCAAGCAAGATAGAAAAAGAAAGATGTCCTTTCAAGGAAAAGGCAAGCAAAAGGAACAGTTCCAAAAATTCCAAGGGACATGTTTTATATGCAACAAGCCTGGCCATCGTACTAAGGATTGCAAGAAGCGCTCGAAAAAAAAAGGCAAGAATAATGGTGCATCCCAGCAACTGAATTTGACAGAACATGACAATATTGAGAGACTGTCTCCTGTGGTAATGTTAGAAGCATCTCTGGTGTCGAACACTAATGGCTGATGGCTAGACACAGGTGCCACAAATCACATTTGTGCAGATAAACACATGTTCTCATATTATGAGAAGGGTGAAGAAGATGAGAAGCTTTATATGGCTAACTTTGTATCGGCAAAGATTGCCAGAAGAGGAAAGGAGATCCTGAAGTTTACATCTGGCAAGGAGGTCACCTTGCTGAATGTGCTGAATGTACTAGAGATTCGAAAAAACCTAATTTCTGGCCTCATACTTGTTAAGAAAGGTTTCAAAGTTGTATTTGAATATGACAAGTTTGTACTTTTGAAAGGAGGGATGTATGTGGGGAAATGATACTTGTGTAATGACCTGTTTAAAGCCAATGTGGCTGTCATTGATGTAAACTGGAATTATGTGTACCCAAAGACTATTAATAAAGAAAAGTCTTCAGTTTACACTGTTGTGTCTCCTTATCTATGGTATGGTAGATTAGGACATGTAAGCTATGGTACAATGAAGAGAATAGCAAACTTGGGGTTAATTCCAAGATTTGAGTTGGATGCCCGTTACAAGTGTGAGACGTGTGTTGAGGCCAAGTTTGCCAAGAAACATTTCAAATCCGTTGAAAGAACAAATGAACCTCTACAATTAATCCATAGTGATCTATGTGATTTAAAGTTTGTAGAAAGTAGAGGTGGAAAGAAGTATTACATCACATTTGTGGACGACTGTACTAGATTTTGCTATGTTTATTTACTAACTAGCAAAGATGATACTATGAGCATGTTTGTCAAGTATAAAAATGAAGTTGAAAACCAACTTATAAACGAATCAAAGTACTTAGGTCTGATAGAGGAGGAGAATACAGTTCAATCAATTTCAAAGAGTTTTGTGCTAGTTTGGAATAATTCTTCAAACAACTGCACCTTATGTTCTATAACAAAATGGAGTTATTGAACGATTGAGCAGGACACTAAAGGAGATGGCTAACGCCATGCTTTTGAGTTTAGATTTACCTCAGAACTTGTGGGAGAGGCAATTTTAACTGCAAATTATATTCTTAATAAAATATCCCACAAAAAGACAGGTAAAACTCCATACAAGTTATGGAATGGAAAGTTGTCATCCTACATTTTTCTAAAAGTGTGGGGGTGCTCGGCCAATGTGGCAATTCCTCCTCCTAAACAAACTCGGTTGGGACCTAAAATGGTGGATTGCATATTCATCGATTATGCTCAAAATAGTAGCGCATATAGATTTTTGGTTCACAAATATGAAAATGAGGAAATCCATGTCAATACAATCCTAGAATCAAGGGATGCTGAATTTTTTGAGGATATATATCCTGCAAAAAGAAATCAAGGAGAACTTTCTCAGTCCAGGCTTAGAGAATCAGAATATGAGAATGATGAAGTTGTGACCAAAGAAGCCGAACTTCAAAGGAGTAAAAGGTCTCGAATTTAAAAATCTTTTGGACCTCATTTTCTAACATACATGTTAGAAGGTGAGCCCCAAACATTTAAAGAGGCAATGTCATCTCCAGATGCTCATTTCTAGAAAGAAACCGTTGACAATGAAACCAATTCTATTGTAAGTAACCATACTTGGGAATTGGTTGATCTTCCACTTGGAAATAAACCAATTGGATGTAAATGGATATTCAAGAAAAAAACTAAAAGATGATGGATCCATTGATAAGTACAAAGCTCGGCTTGTAGCCAAAGGGTTTAGACAAAAAGAGGGTCTTGACTACTTTGATACTTATTCACCTGTCACAAGAATGACATCAGTAAAGATGTTGATTGCTATAGCTTTGCTATACAATTTGCAGATACATCAAATGGATGTGAAAACTGCATTTTTAAATGGTGATCTCAACGAGAAGATTTATATGGAACAACCTGAAGGGTTCAAGGTCAAAGGAAAAGAACACAAAGTATGTAGACTTGTCAAATCATTGCATGACTTAAACAAGCTCTTAAGCAATGGCATGAGAAATTTGACTGGGTAATAATTCAAAATGGGTATTTGAATCAATGAGTGTGACAATTGTGTGTACACTAAATCCACAACAGTTAGATATGTACTTATTTGTCTATATGTCGATGACTTACTAATTCTTGGAGATAACACTGAGGTCATTAGAATCATCAAGAACATTCTCAAGAACTTTGAGATGAAAAATTTAGGTGTAGCGGATGTTAGACTCGGCATCAAAATTCTAAGGAATTCTGATGGCTTAGGTTTAACACAATCTTATTACATTGAAAAGGTAATTGAGAGATTTAAAGGATTTAGCATTAAAGATGCAAACAATCCTTTTCTTCCACACCTAACTTTAAGAAAGAACACTGAAAATAGTATCAGACAGCTGGAATACTCTCAAGTAATCGGCAACATAATTTATATCATGAATTGCACTAGACCAGATATTGTGTACTTAGTAAGCAAACTGAGTAGATAAACTAATAACCCGGGTCACGAGCATTGGAATGCTCTGATGAGAGTATTAGGATATTTGAAAATGACAAAAGACTATGTTCTACAATATGACAAATATCCAGTTGTTTTGGAAGGTTATTGTGATGCCAACTAGATTTTAGATTTTGATGAATCGAAATCGACTAGCGGATATATGTTCATGTTAGGAGGTGCCGCAGTGTCATGGAAATCCTCTAAAAAAACTCTAATAATGTGCTTTACGATGGTATCAAAGTTTGTTGCTTTGGATAAAAAATTACTAAAGAAGCAGAATGGCTTCAACATTTTTTAGAAGATGTTCCAATGTGGCTAAAACCTATGCCTGTAATTTGCATACACTGTGACAATCAAGCGGCAATTGCAAGGGCACATAATATGATTTATAATGGTAAGTCTAGATACATTTGTTGTAGACACAATACCGTAAGGTAGTTGCTCTCAAATGGAATAATTTCTTTAGACTTTGTAAAGTCAAAGGAAAATATTGTGGATTTGCTGACAAAATGTTTGTCAAGAAAGCAGATAAACTGTGCATCAAGGGGAATGGGTTTAAGAGCCTTAACCCAATAAAAAGGTTCCAGGGTGGAAACCAAACCTATGCGATTGGAGATCCCATGATCTAGGTTCAATAGGACAACGCAAATTCTGGAAACTCTAGTGTAAGCACTGTCTTTCATTCCTATGATGCGACAGTGCTTTCTTATAGCATTATTAAAGGTATGCTATGTGTTTAATGATTCCTATAACTTGGAATGTAACATCTAAGTAAGATATGGTAGGATTTCTTTAATAGGAATGTACCTATATGCATGGAGTTGGTCGACTCTATGAATATCTTAAAAGGCTAAATTTTCTAAAGCACGGATGAATCCAGGGAGGTTTAGCCGAAAGAACAAACACAACTGAGAACCAATCTTGAATTGGAAATACTCTGTATGAGGTTTATTGTCTAGGCTTACACAAATAACTAGCGATTCAAGGCTTAGTCCATCGACTAATTAAGTAAGTCCGATAGGTTTTCACTAAAGAAGGTTCAAAGCGAAAGCTACCTATCTTGATGCGATGTATTTCAACAGGCATGCTCAGATTCCTTCGAGTAAAAAATGTTTTGTTAATCTATTAATGTGGTGGATTGTTATAATTATGGTTAATGGATCAACGAAAGTCAACAAATTAAGATACGTTTTTTTTGTTCACGTATTTATTGAATTCATGAATTTCCTAGATTCACCTATATTTTTAATTCATATATTTATTGAATTCACGTGTCTCTAAATTCATGAACATCTTGGATTCACGTATCTCTTGATTCATGAATTTCTTGGATACATGCGTCTATTTAATTCATGTATCTCTTCTGTACATGAACTTCAAAGCTCTATAAATAGATAAGAGCATAGAGCTTCATTAGAAGGTTTTTCTATAGAACAATTCGAGACAACGATTCCAAAAGAGTTTTGAAATACTACTCTACTCTTCTAATTTTTCTGGGTGTGTGGTTCAATTGAAAGGTTCGATTGAGTCTTGTTTGCACAGTGCTAATCCAAATAGGTTCGAGGTGTTGTATCTTGGGAGGCATAGTTCGTGAATCTGCGCAGCACCATTGGCAAGAATTAATTATCTTAAGGAGATTCGGATATCTGTACCTCACCTCTAATTTTATGTTATTTTTCAGTGATATCTTGTTTTCTTCTTCTCCAAGATTTTTAAGTTTACATAAAAGAATGATATTATAAAGGTTGTTATCGTCTTCTTTACATTGATGTTCTGATTACAACAAACAGTTTGCTTTCTCTGGATTATATTCCAACAACAGAGGACTGACAAAGGACTGACAACACTACAAATGGTGGTGGGTTTCTCCGTGGAAAAAATGGATTTAGATAGAGGACTGACAAGACCAAGGTAAAGCTAAAATCCCAAAAATCGAGTTGAATTAAACTGAATCAAATCGATTTTTCCTGTTTAGTTCGAGTCAAAATTCAATTCGGTTCAAGAATGTGTTCTAATGGTTCGATTTGGTTCGATTTTTCAAGAAAATCAAATTAAATTGAATCATTTACTTCTTCATGTATCAGTAGTGTCATAACTTTTATAAGAAATTCATTTCAATGCGAAAATTTTTTTTCAGTGATCACTTGGACATCATATTGATAAAAATATGATAATTTAAGTGTCTTTAACGATAGATTTTGACTGTTCATTCGACATAGCTTTTTTTTTAATGGAATTTAAAATTCTAGATGGTTTTGTTGACCTAAATTAAAGTCTAACGCAGATAAAAAACGAGATGATGAAGCAAATAGTCTAATTAACTCATCAATTTCCCTTCTCTTCAACTTTATCTTCTTTGTCTTCATTTTCATCTACACCAAACAATTTTCACTTTCATGCACATTTTTGTTCTTTTTCTTTTCCAATCATTCTCTTAACCAAATTTATGTCCCAACAGGCCAGCAAAAGCAAAACAAAATTATATAGAAGAAAAATTAATCCTCTTGCTCTTTCGATGACATGTTCTTCGTTAATTTGAAATTAGGAACGATGGAGTTTCAATGATTGAGATGGATGATCTCAATCATCATAGTGGTAATGCTGGTGGGTGGTCCTCATTCCATGGGCGCCTCAGACATAGTACACATCTATTTGACTTTGAAGAACAACTGATTATTTTTTTGGCAACTATGTTGCTCCCCCACTTTCGCTGCTCTTGTTTGGCGATTCTAACTAGAACATGCTTAATTTGGTCATTTTCATCATGCTTTAACGCTTTATTGGAATTTCAACACCTGATTTTGCCCAATTCGACGAATCATATAGTCCTACGACCTACGATTTCATTGAAGAACAAAACAAATCTAGGGTTTGAAGAAGGAAACAAATTTAGCCCCAATTCGTTAATTTAGGGCAAATGACACACATAGACAACGTCATCAAGCACTAATAATACTGATTTCACTTTGTCAGCAAGCCACATCGGACTATTTAAAAAAATTGCTACATTGGATTTTTAGGCAAGTCAAATTAGCGATGGCATTGAAGTGATTAATTTTTCACAAAAGTGGCACTTTAGTAATCACTCGAAAAGTTTTGGTATTGAAATGAGCGCCGTATGAAAGATATGACGCTTTTAATGTCATTTTTCTTATATTTATGTGAGAAATATATCGGTCAAATTGGTCAGTGGCTCTCATGTCATCCGCTAGTAATTTCATTAACAGGATTCAACTAGCGCACATGTCAAAATTTGAATAAGAAAGAAGAAAGGTTGGAATAATTGAATTGGATATCAATATGGAAGGACCAGTGAAGTTTGTTTAATGTAATAATAGCGAAGGGATTAACAAAGGTCTAAATGATGGGGCCATACTGATTTGCTCGAGATCTTGGAAGGAAACGTGATTTAGGGCGTGGTTCACGGGGAGACGCAATTTAGACGGGGTCACGCGAAAATGATATATAGAACATTAAAAACTCATATATTCATTGTCTCGTTCCAATTGAAAACTCCTCTATTTATAGAGTAATCAAGATATAAGAAATAGATAAACATTAAAGGCATGGAACTATCTAAACATCAAACACATTTGAACCAGCTAATCATTAAAAGACATGAGAACTAGAAAAGGAAATAAAGTCCTCAGAACTAGAACTTTGACTCTTGAAACCTATGCTACAATGAAGACTCATAAAATTAGGATTTTAAATTCGTCCATCACCCTTGACTAGAAGATAACCATTTTGGAAGATCAACAAATCCAAGGAAATTACTCAGAGTAACCTCCGATTATTAGGTAATCAATTATTAGTTATTAAGTCAATAACAAACTTGTAAATAGACATCTAGGTAGTCAATGGACAACCATATTCTGGACAAGTATTATTGTGAGTCGACAACTAAGGGCACGTTTGTTAACGATTTTGTTCCGAGAAACAATTTTTGATGAGAAATGATATTTTCTAATTATGTTCTCGGGAACAATTTCTGAACAAAAGAACACGTTTGGTAACTTCTCAAAATTTCTATTCCCGGGATAGAAATACGCTTGGTAAGATTCTTAGATTTTTTTTTCTTTTAATTTTTTAATTTTTTTTAATTTTTCCTTTTTTTTTTCTTCTCTCTGGCCGGCGATCGGCTGGGCAAGGTCCGACGAGCTTGCCGGAGGCCAGCCTGGCCATGACGAGGTCGGTCTCGCCCAGGCAACGCGAGGTTGGCCTTGCCTAGGCGACGCGAGGTCGGCCTCGCCCTGGCCTGGTGAGGCCCAACCTTGTGTCGGTTGGGGAGGCCGAGCCTCGCCATGGCCACACGACGCTCGGGCTGACGAGCCTTGCCATGGCTCAGCGTCTCCGGGTGTCGGCAACGCTCCAGCGAGGTCACCGGCCCTCATCTGGTCAGTCATCGATGCTAGCCATGGCTAAGGTCGGTGACCAGCCAAAAGGAAGAAGAGAGAAAAATAGATTTTAGAAATTGTTTATGGGAACAAGAAGTTACTTTTTTCTATTTTTTGTTTCTGGTCCAAATCTATTCCCGAGAACAAAAAAAATATTTTTTATTCTCGGGAATAAAAATTGTATCAAATAGGTTTCTATTTTTTTTTCGTTCCTCGAAACAAAAAAACAAAAAAAACTTATTCCGAGGAATAGAAACAAAATTTAACAAACAGGCCCTAATACATGAGTGGAGCCCATCGGTTCAAATTGTAGCCAAAACTGGCTTTTTGCTTCCAAACTTAAGGATTGAGCTGGATTAATTGACATGGCTTGAGTTGAGCTTGATTGATAGAGACCCATACTCGTGGTTATCTTTTGCAAGTCATTGATTCTTCTTTTTGTCTCCCTACGATTATGAGAGATGCAGGAAAATATCACAAATGAGGTATGCAATGACGTAGTTCCTGTGTAGAATTAATACACACTGAGAGAGAGAGAGAGAGAGAGAGAGAGAGAGAGAGGTCATTCGCAGTACGAAAGGAAGTCTAGATGAGAGGATGTGAGATCGAACCCACGGAAAACATCTAAAAGAGTCGGATATGAAATATCAATCTATTGAGGACGATGATCTATAGCTAGACCATTATTTAGTTCGTCACGCGGTAGAGATAGCTGAGATAGACTTTCCATTCACGAGGAAGACTATACCACCATCAAAATTCTGACTTTTCCTTCCTAACAAAGAAGCAACCGGAAGGACCACCATTTGGAAGAAGTGCCAGCTTCACTGGGCATGGAGCGCCTTCCTCAACCGACAGGATGCCCGTGTTGAAGTTGATGTCCATTTTGACAAATCCAGGGCACACACAATTGACGACGGTACTAGAATACTTCTTTGCGAGAATCCTAGTGTAAGCATTCATGGCCGCTTTCGAGATGCTGTAAGCAGGCATGAAGGCAGGCCAGCCTTTGGCTTCGGAGGAACCGTCCTTGAGGTCTGTGAGGAGAGCCTTCACGATTCCGTCCACTTTCTCTTCCGTGATGTCCTTGGGATCACTCAGAGTTTCCCTGGCCCATTCATTAGACACTCTCTGGAGAAAATATCACCAAATCTAACAAATCCTCAGCATGGATCACCCAAAACATATGTAAAGGAGCTTCAATCCAGGGATTAGACAGCGCTACAAATGCAAAATAGAGTTGAAGGCTTGAATTTTAATGCATATTAGACAAATCCAGAAAAGAAGTAAACAAAAACCGAAATGAGGGAAGGGCTTTTCGGTTACGGTCCGTTAATTATCCGGCAATACATTTCTTTTGCAACCTCGTCCTAGAAGTAAGTTAATTCCACAAAATGGACTCCTTATCAAGGTGTAGGCCACCTTACGGTGAACACAATCTATAGTTGTCCTAAGAAAGGTTTATCTTTTACGATTGATGCTGATGTTAAATCAAATATAAACTAAAACCTGACGATTCCGATTTATCAATCACAGATAAATTCGTACAGAATTCGGGATCGATTTACGGAAACATAAAGATCAACATACCTCCAGTCATTGATGAAATATGCAAAAGCGGAAAACCTCAAAACCTCGGACGGATCCATGTAGCACGATCGATATGCAATATGGGGAACACCAGATCTGTACGTCCTGTTCTACTAGCCAATACCCTTCAAACCCGATGGTGTGTTTTACTGTAGTGATAGGGTTTTAACTAGACGACTTGACGTTTTATTCCATTTCTTATGTTACCAACATCTTCCATCAAGACCGTTATGGTAACATAGTAACGGGTAAATATCACGTAATAGATATGGGGTGATAAATTGGGCAATAAATCGGAACTAATTGGGAATACAATATTGGGATCATATTTAGAATAATAAATATATTATAACATTCTCCCACTTGATCCAATATTCCATCAAATGAAATATTAACCCAAACCCACATAAACTTCATACTGAAATAAAATACATGAATCACGGCGATGAGTCCTCTTAGAGCGAGTGCTATCTTCCGTGTATCACAATGCATTTAATCAGCCCATATGTGATCAAATAACTTAATGAATAAACCTTATGTTTACTCCAGGTCAAACGTAATTGTTTTTTTTAGAATAACTGAATGTATACAACTGTATTGAGAAAAAAATTATAAATGAATAAAAGTCTCACAAATTTTTCCATATAAAGAAAAATTTACATGATTGGACCAATGCCCATTTTGAATACATGATCCTTATAACTTATTGGTGGCATGCCTTTAGTTAAAGAATCAGCTATCATCAATCTAGTGCTTACGTGTTCTATGACCACTTTCTTCTCTTTAACATGCTCTCTGATGGCTAAATACTTGGTATCGATGTGCTTGCTTCGACTACCACTTTTGTGGTTCTTAGCCATGAAAACTGTAGCTGAATTGTTACAAAATATTCTTAATGGCCTAGCAATGGAATCCATAACTCTAAGCCTGATATGAAACTTTTCAATCACACACCATGTGAGGTGGTCTCAAAATAGGAAACGAACTCTGCCTCTATAGTGGAAGTGACAACCAAGGTTTGTTTTGCACTCCTCCAAGATACAGCTCTGCTAGCAAACATAAAAATATATACCGATATTGATTTACGGGAATCAACACAGCTAGCAAAGTCTGAGTCCGAGTTACCAACTACCTCCAAGCTGTCCGTTCGTCTATACATAAGCATATGTCCCTTAATTCCTTGAAGGTACCTCATCACCTTCTTTGCAGCTCTTCAGTGGTCCATACTCGGATCACTTTGGTATCTACCCAACATTTCCACAGCAAAGGCTATGTCAGGTCGAGTGCAAACCTGAGCATATATCAAGCTTCCGACAGCAGAAGCATATGTGATGTTCTTCATTTGTTCCATTTTAAAATCGTTCTTTGGGCAATGGTTTAAATTAAACCTATCACCCTTCACAATCGGTGCTATACTTGGTGAACAATTTTTCATCCGAAACCTCTTTAAGACCTTATTGATATAGGTTTCTTGAGATAGTCCTAATATACCTCGAGATCTATCCCTATGGATCTTAATACCAATGACATAAGAGGCTTCATCCATATCCTTCATATCAAAACTCTTAGAGAGAAATTATTTCACTTCATATAACAACCCCTTGTCATTGGTTGCAAGTAAAATGTCATCTACTTATAGCACAAGGAAACAAATTTTGCTCCCACAAACCTTCTGGTATGTACATTGATCCATAACATTCTCTATAAAACCGAATGAAGAGATAATCTCATGGAATCTTAAGTACCATTGGCAGGATGCTTGTTTCAAGCCATATAGAGACATTTTAAGCTTGCATACCAAATGCTCACCAGCACTAGAGAAGAATCATTTTGGTTGTTTCATGTAAACCACTTCTTCCAATTTTTCATTGAGGAGAGCCATTTTCACATCCAATTGATGTAACTCCATATCAAAATGAGCAACCAATGCCAAAATAATACGAAGATAATCTTTCTTGGATATAGGAGAAAACGTTTCCGTGTAATTGATTCCCTCCTTTTGAGTGAATCCCTTGGCATCGAGTTTGGCTTTGTATCTCTTAATATTGCCTAATGAATTCTTCTTAGTTTTGAAGACCCATTTACAACCAATGGCCTTCGCACCATCAGGCAACTCAACAAAATCCCAGACTTCGTTTGATGCCATAGAATTCATTTCTTCCTTCATAGCATTGTACCATAAATTGGATTTATCACAACTCATGGCTTGTGAAAACGTCTCGGATCACTTTCAGCTCCAACATTATAGTCAGATTCTTGTAGATACACAATGTAGTCATTAGGGATTGTTGATTTCTTCATTCTAGTAGACCTTCTTAATGTTGCATCAACATCAACTTGAGGAGTTTGTTGTTCAACTAGAAGTTCAACAGTATTTGATAATTGCTGAACAGTTGGGTCTATCGGATCAATATCAGTAGGTTGTGGATCTTCAATGATTGGTTGCTCAACAACCGGTTGAACTGAAGGTGTGTTGTAAACATCAACCAATCTAGTACCTAAGGTAGAAGGTTGAGTATCTGAATGATCTTCTTCGGGAACAAAGTCCCTGAATTAATCGCTCCAACTAATCAGGTCATTCTTAAGAAATTTAGCATTTCTTGATTCCACAAACCTAGTGGTGTGAGATGGATAATAAAACCTGTATCATTTGGACTTTTCGGCATATCCAACAACTTATAGTCCTTGGATCTAACTTCTTTTCCTGTGGATTGTAGACTTTTACTTCAGATGGGTATCCCCAAACACGTACATGTTGCAAACTCAGTTTCTAACATTTGAATAACTCAAAAGGCGTCTTTGGAACAGCCTTGGTTGGAACTCGGTTTAATATGTACACAACCGTTTTAAGAGCCTCAGTCCACAAAAACTTAGGAAGTTTGGAGCTGCTGAGCATACTCCACACCATGTCCAATAATGTTCGGTTTCTTCTTTCTGCAACACTATTTTGGTCCGGTGAACCAGGCATAGTGTATTGGGCAATAATCCCATGCTCTTCAGGAAACTTTGCAAATGGACCTGGTGCTTGTCCATCTTCAGTGTATCTACCATAGTATTCTCCACCTCTATCTGATCTCACGATTTTAATTTGTTTGCCGCATTGTTTCTCTACTTCAGTTTTAAATACCTTAAAGGCATCTAGCGCTTTGTGCTTATTATGAAGCAAGTAGAGATATATGAATCGTGAATAATCATCTATGAAAGAAATGAAGTATCTCTGACCATTTGAGTCCATATCTGGACTACAAATATCTATATGTATGATTTCTAATATTCCTGTACTCCTCTTAGCACATTTCTTTGACTTGTTGGTCTGTTTTCCCTTTATACAGTCCACACAAGTGTCATAATTAGTAAAATACTAGTCGCTTAATTCTATCCATGGAGATATGTCCCAACCTCTAGTGCCACAGCATGAAGGAATCCTTATTCACAACACATCATTTTATACCAGCATTATCATGAATGTGCATCGCATTATTAATAAAATTGTCTTGTAAATTAATTCCAAAGAGGCTGTTAGACAAAATACCACTCCCAACAATTTCAGATTTATACGATAAATTGAACGTTGAATCTGAAAATTCAAAGGAGTATCCCAAAGGTACAAGTCTTGAAACTGAAATTAACTTCCTAGAAAAAATTAGGAATATAAAAGGTCCTTTCTAAAATTAAAACAAAACCACTACTGAGAACTAATCTGCATGTCCCAATAGCTTCCACACTCGAGCGTATCTTGTTTCCTGAATTGATGCTTTGTTCACTTCCCACTGGTTTTCGCTGGTTCTGAAAACCTTACAAGGAATTCGAAATGTGGATTGTAAAACCAGAATCAATCCACCAAGTGTTGTGACCCACATCAACCATATTAGATTCATAACAAACACAAGAGAGTTGGTTACATTTCTTTTTGAGCCAGACCATAAATTTGTCGCAATCCTTCTTCATGTGCCCCTTCTTTTTATAGAAGAAGCACTTGAATTCCTTCTTAATGCCAGTTTGGGGAGGTAGATGCATCTTACCTTTTCCCTTTTGCTTGCCTTGCTCTTTATACTTATCCTGTGTTGCCATATGGGCACTTTCTCATTTCTCCATTAGTAGCCTCTTTGCCTCTTGAACGCACATGGTCATAAGTTCATTGATTGACCATTTAGTTTTATGTCTGTTGTAAGAGATCTTGAAATGGGCATACTCTTGTGGGAGAGTATTCAGGATATAGTATACAAGAAAGGAATCTGATATCCCAACCTCAAGATTCTTCAGCTGAGCTGCAATGTCCCTTATCTTCATGATGTACTCATGCACACCTTTTACACTGGTAAGTTTCAAGGATGAGAACTTCATAATCAGGGTCATGGCATGCGCCTTCTCTGAAGACTCAAATTGTGCATCAATAGCCTCTAGCAATTTCTTGACATTGTTATGCTGAATGATTGAACCGCGAATACTAGTAGAGGGTTTTGTCTTTATGTACATCACACTGAGAAGGTTGGACCGCTCCCATTATGCATAACGAGTATGTTCAGTATGAGTATTATTCTCAGTAGGTTCAGGTGGTTTGTCAGACCTTAGGCATAATCAAGATCCATACACCCCAATTGAAGAAGAACTGACTCTCTCCATTTTTTATAGTTATTTCCATTAAGCTCGGGAACAATTATACTAGAACTAATCGTAGGTGGTAAGACTGCATCATAATTAAAGAAAACTTATGTATCAATATATTTGAGGCAAATAAACTTAAATCATATTTTACCAATGTAAAACATGTTATAAAATATAAATCACATAACATTAAAAATTGCATGTGGGCTAAGTTTCTTATTTAAATTGATTCATAATTACTTCATGATGAAACTATCAAATTATATTCCCTTCCTTAATCCTTGTGGGTAAATTAAGAAAGATAAAATAATATTTCATCATAATTAATCACATTAATATATTGAAAATTCCAGTGGGATAAAATTCATAATATTAATGTGACTAATCACAATTATTGTCCTTACTATACGTGATCCAAAGGCTCTTAATGTACATAATTTAATATAATTAAAGATGCCGTGGCTATTCTTTAATTAATTAAATATATACGGATCACTAGACATTTAATTTTATGAGAAAATATTCATAAAATTGCACGTAAGGGTAAAACAGTAAAATCACGTGCAAAAGGGGTAAAATAGGAATTTTACGCACAAAGGGCAAAATCGTAATTTTATGCGGGCAAGGGTAGAACACAATTTTCCTAAATGCAGAGGGGCAGAATTGCAAATCTACAAAAGGCAGAGGGCGAAATTGAGAATTCCCAGGCGCGTGTGCCACGCACGTTGCACGCGCCCGCTTTAGCCCGTCGAGCGCGTGCATCGCATGCCTTTGCTTCAGCCCTTCTGGCGTGTGCGCACGCGCCCGCTGCAGTCCTCCGGGCGTGCGTGACGCATGCACTCGAGGCTTCTCGAGCCTTTTTTTTTTCGCCGTTCTTCCGCCACGATCAGCTCCATTCCGCCGCCTGGGTCTCCTCCCACAGCCCATATCCGACCAAATTTTTTTTATGGGTTTCGAAGAGAATGTTGGGACGAATGAATAATTTCGAGAACTGGCAAAAATGACTAACGTATTGACCGAAATTAAGCCTAAAACGATCTGCCCTAAAAACCCTAACCACCAAAATTTCACCACTCGATTAACCTCCGACGATCAGTAATATGCCGAAAAATTTAAGGATTTTCCTTCCTAATGGCGGTCTGATCATGCAGATCCATTATCGCACGGTGGGTCCCCCGAATTTACCCATATATAATTCAATGAAAATAAATAGAAATTCCAAAAATTTCACCAAGGCAGAGATTGTATTGATACCAAATGTTAGATTAAATATAAACTAAAACCTGACGATCCTGTTTTATCAATCACAGATAAATTCGTATAAAATTTGGGATTGATTTGCGGAAACATAAAGATCAACATACCTCCAGCCATTGATGAAATCTGCAAAAGCGGAAAACCTCAAAACCTCAGACGGATCCACGTAGCACAATCGATCTGCAATATGGGGAACACCAGATCTGTACGTCCTGTTCTACTAGCCAATACCCCTCAAACCCGATGGTGTGTTTTTTCTATAGTGATAGGGTTTTTAACTAGACGACCTGACGTTTTATTCCGTTTCTTATGTTACCGACATCTTCCATCAAGACCGTTATGGTAACATATTAATGGGCAAATATCACGTAATAGATATGGGTGATAAATTTTGCAATAAATCGGAACTAATTGGGAATACATTATTGTGATCATATTTAGAATAATAAATATATTATAACAGCTAAAACCATTTACAAAATTCAAGAGGATGAAGGCCCTGTTTGGTTCAGCATTCCCAAGGGGCTTTCAGCCTTGAAAGCCCATTGGGAAAAATTTTAGGTGTTTGGTTCAGCATTTGAAGGTGTTCTTGGCCAAATGCTAGTATTTGGAATGCTGTGGAATGCCGATACAAGGTTTAATGAATTTTTTTTCTTTTCAATATTGCCCTCATCATAATTGTGTTTTCCTCTTTTGCCCTCATAAGACATTGTTCATCGTCTTCTTCGACCTTCCTACTCCACCGCGAAGCTCAGCGGGTGTACGCGGTGGCCGGCGCTTAGCTGCGAGTGGCCGATCTGGTCGCCGGGGCCTCGCCTAAGGTCGCGCGACCTCGGGCGAGGTGGCTTGAGGTCGGGTGACCTCAAGCGCGACGCCCGGGTCGCGTGACCCAAGCAACGCTCGAGGTCGCCTGACCTCAAGCCACCTCGCTTGAGGTCGCAGCAGCGTTGCTTGGGTCACTCGACCTCGGGCGCGACCCCCTCCCCCAAAACCGCCGCCGCCGCCGCTGCCCCCAGCCGTCTCCCACCGCCACCAGCCGCCTTCCCACCGCCACCGGCACCACCGTAGAGCCACCTCCCCCCCAAACAATTTTCCCCTCTCCACCTAGCTGATCTCCTCCCTTTTATCTTTTTTCTCTTTTTTTTTCCTTTTTCTTTTCAACCTAAAGTTACTTTGCAAAATATACACATTTTTGAGTATCCAAACACACTAGCATTCACAAAATGCTCATTTAGTCAAAGATACTTGGGGAAACGGGCCCGAATTCTAAGAAACCATAACCTAGCGTTAGCGTGGAAATGTATTTGTCTAGTAGGAATTTCTCTCATTCCAATAGCAAGCGGATAAAATAGGGAGCACAGCTCGATATATCTACTTTGAAGGTTTCATCAACCACTGAAAATCTGTCCTACACAACCGATTAATCTAAGTTTAAATTTTGAGCATCCTAGTCTATGACTCTGTGCTTACCTCAAGCTTCCCCATGCTGGATGAAACATTTACTATCCTTGGCGAATTAGATAGTTGGAGGAGGTCGACATGAGCCTCCACCATTCGTTTGGCCCCATAGTAGTTTGTTTCAATACACGCCTCAGTTGCTTCATAGGGTTGGGTCATGATTTGGTTCCAATTGATTTGGGCACCTGCCTGCATCAACAAGAAGAAAGCTCCTCATAATTCCTAAGCAAGTAATATTGGAAGACTAACCACTTAAAAATTCATTTTTCTTAACTTTCAAAAAGTAGGTGAGTTTCCTTCTCTTAGTGTGCAGTCCTTTTATTCAAAAGTGATTGTTTTACACCATTATGTTGCATAAGAAGCTGTTCATGCTATATTTCCTCGCAGTTTGGACAGAAAAAAGTACCAACACTAACAAAACATTATATGGTTTGCAGACTAGCCAGGTTCTTGAGAAACCAAGCATCATTTACCAGCGCCATGGCAGAGAAAAGGCTGACTTTAGAAAAAATACTAGATGACTTATCCTAAAATCAGTTCTGATCTTTGCTTGATCCACCTAATGGATGAGGAGAGTGACCCATTTGGAACGTTCCAACGTTCATATAAAGCAATTCTTTTCACCAGGAGCGTGCAATCTTCTTATATTCAATCGTAACCAATGCTAGAAAATTAAGAAATCGAGAACTTGCCTTGCCAAAACCAGAGGCCCTTAAAGCATCACCATCTATAATGGGTAGGGGAGAGCGCGGTTCCCGCGTAGAATTGGAAACCGGAGAATCGAGCAGGAGGTTCCGGTTCGGTTCCCGGTTCTTAAGGGACCGGTTCCGGTTCCCGGTTCCCCTTTTCTAGGAACCGGAATCAGAACCGGAACCAGACCGGTTAGGGCTCAAAAAGCCCCAAATGACTTTCACATTTCACAATTCACAGTTTCACACGACACTTTCTTCTCTCTTCGCCCGTTCTTTGCCTCTGCTCGACGCCATCTCTCGCCCTCGACGTCGCCGCCGGTCGCCTTCGACACCACTGCCGTTGACCTCTGGCTTGCTAACCTCCTGTCGACGCCACTGCCGCTAACCTCTAGCTCACTGACCTTTGCTCGACGCCCGCTGACCTTTGCTCCAGGCCACCTCCGCTCACCCTCGACGCCACCGCTCGCTGACCTCTACTCGACGCCACCGCCGCTCACCCTCGAGGCCACCGTTGACTTTTGCTCGGTGAGCCATTGCTTCCTCTGTAGAGAGAGAGAGCGTCGTTACAAGTGCTCGGCTCTTCCTTCGAGAAGAAGGCGAAGAAGAAGAAGGTGCGTGCGGCCATGTTCGTGTCCGTCACTCTTAGGGTTTTGTGGTTTCCCAACGCTCTCCCTTTTCCCCCCATCCCATTTCGCATTTCCGTTTTTGTTGAGATCCGTGCGTTTCCGTGTCTCTTTGTGCAAGTCCCGTTGGAGCTCAAGACCATTACAGGTTCGTCCCCGTTCTCTTTGGCTTTCTCCTCGTACTGTTGCTCGTGTCCTTGTCTCCTTTGTGATCTTCTTTTTTGGCGGTGGATCTGTGTTTGATCCGCTCTGTTATTACCTTTGCTTGAGTTCTAATCTCCTGAGTCGGGCTTGCGTGTGGTGATGGCCTATGCGGTTGGTGTCGATCCGGCGAACATGCATTATTTGGTTTTGTTCCTAAATCTATTTATGCAAGCACATGGGAATTGTCTCTGACATAATTACACTTGAAGGAGCTATGGCACTCTGATTACTACAACCCAAATTGCGAGGCCAAGACCACTTGCAAAAGGCCAAACTTACAGAAATTGGAGCCAAAAGAGAAGTATGCTCAGAGATACGTTACCTATTTTGGTCAGTTTCATAGTCCGCTTGCATGCGTGCTCGTGCGTACGTGCGCATATGCCTTATTGTCGGGTTAGGACTTGAACGAGATTGCTTGAATTTGCTTGAAACAGGTTGGTGGAAAACAAGCAAGCTCCTTTGCTTGACAAGGTTTCTGTGGTGTGCAATGGCATGGAAGGGTCATATATTCCAAAACTTAATCTGTAAGCCTTCAGTACTGCAGATTGAATTTCGTATAATGCTGCTTCATCTTTTCTGTCCTATCAACATTTTTCTTTTCGGCTTTTGTAGATTGAGCTTCTTTCTTTTAGTTATGACTAATAAACTTAGCTTATTGGCTTTTATGGCATAGTTAGTCTGTTGTCTACTTTGGAATTTAAGTGATCCAAATGGTGTGTGTTGAAGACCTTTTATTATGGAAAACCTGCATAACTTGTTGATAAGCCATCTTGATTTCGTTTGTCTCTGTAGAATTGTGTGCAAGTGTGGCTCGTGTGGTTCAAAAATGCAGACACCTAGTGAATGGGAATGACACACAGGTTGTAGAGCCAAAAAGTGGAAGTACAGTGTCAAAATCAAGAATACGAGAGAACCACTGGAGAAATGGGTTGGTACACTTTTCTTGTGACTGCACGGCATCACTTGCGCTCTTTCCTCATATGTCAACTTATACTAGACTTGCTTATCTAGTCTGCTCGATTCTTCTGTTTATAAATAATCAATCATGAACTTTGTTTGAATATTTCCAGCGTCAAATGTACTGATAAAGTAAACACCATGGAGTATCTTTTCCTTATACAGCTCGTGGTGTGGTGTAGTGTCCATGATTTATACTTTGTGTGCAGATCTAGTCATTAACATATAACCTACTGCAGGGGGCATGGGTTTGTACATTATGAATTGTTTATGCTATTGTTATTACACAGCGCATAACATGTTTCTAGAGTCTATAGTCTTGGTCATCTTTGAGCACACATCATTTGAGTTTCTGTATCTCCTTGATTTAATGTTTTTCTCACATGGAAGATTTCCACTTAGAGACTAAATATATTCTCAATACTCAGGTGGGAAGAAATCATGTTTAGGTCAATGAGGTAGACATACCCAATTTCATTCGAGGGTTTGAAACTATCTTTTGCAGCCTTTTCATGTGATATAATATCTCTTGGCAATGATTGTATGTATTGTATATGTGGTGCTTATACTTTGTGTGGCCAAAGTGCAGTTTCATGCTAATCTTATGTAACTTCAGCTTGCAGAGTATGCCGCACTTGGTTCTGATCCTTTGAAGTTAGATAAGCAGCAGTTGATGGATTTCTTGAAAGGGAGTTCTTGCATTCACCATCAAAATATACACTGAAAGTTTTCATGGTATATATGGTACAATTGCATCTTCATTGAAGTGATGCTGCATCCCGAACAGGAAGATGCTTGGGGATTTGGTGGTTTTACTGGGGTAGTTGTAGCTTTTGACTTGTGGTTTTAAGTTTGATTTTTTATTTTTTAAATGTAGTGCTTGAAAGTTGTTTACATTTGAAGGGATAGATATTTCGAAAACAAAAGCTAGAGGCTGAAGTTTGCGAGTAGAATTCCCCCTACCGCGAAAAAAAGAATCTTAGTGTTTGGAATGAATGAAGTGCTTTATTATTTATTTATCTTTTTGGCAGAGAGTTATGTGCCTATTTCTGCCAAATGGACGACGGAAAGGTGTGCCGTATGTAGATGGGTTGAAGATTGGGACTATAACAAAATGATAATCTGCAACAGGTCTTACATCTTTTCAGGTAGCATTTGTCCACCTTTTTTTTGGTATTTGAATCAAAGGTCACCAGATAGTTGGTCTTCTTCTGTAAATGAACTGGATTTACTCTTGATTGCAGGTGTTAGGTAGCTGTGCATCAAGAATGTTATGGAGTAAACAATGTCCAAGACATCATTTCATGGGTTTGCAGGGCATGTGAAACGCCTGATGTGAGGAGGCAGTGTTGTCTTTGTCCGGTAGAAAATTAGATCAGTGAAGAACTTGTAATCGATGCCACAAATAAAGGGAATATAGCTCGGCTAATTAATCATTTGGTAAGTTCCAATAGAAGCATTTTTTTTTAACTAAAAATGAAAAAAAGAAAACAGAAAAAAAAAAAGAACCTGTTGGAACTTGGAACCGACCCTGGAACTTGTGACAGGGTAAGTTACAGGTTCCAAAAAATGAGGAACCTGTACTCGAGGGTAGGTTCCAAGTTCCAAGTGGAACCTGTAAGGAACCGGGAACCGCTCACCCCTAATAATGGCTCCTGGAACCCCAGCATTGTTCACCTGGACAAAATTTTCACTTGTTTATTGCAAGTTGAGTATTGGGTTGACAAAACTCAGGGTCAAATGATGATTGGCAATGCATATATACCAATATATCTAGCTTTCCAAATTGGGTCTTGATGAAATTTGCGAGGACTAAAATGCTAGAGGGATTAGAGACATCAAGCTGATGAAAAGCCAGGTAATCGGACAAACCCGAGTCTTTCAGCTTTTGAATTGCTTCAATACCCCTTTTTTCATCTCTAGATGTTAACACCACCACAATCCCATTTGAAGCCAATTGCCAGCATATTTCAAAGCCATTTCCTTTGTTCGCACCGGTAATGACTGCATACCTAAATACCGAAAAAGAAGGATAAGAAAGTTCTCAGGAACAATTCAAACAAAAAAATTGATGGGCTGATGGACGTATAGATGCATCAAACCCCTTGGAGAATACCTCTTCGTTGATTCTTCCATTGGCTCCTAACGTAACGTAAGGGTGCGCATGGTAAAGCTTCTTGGCCGAGGAACAGTTTCTTTTCAGAAATAGTTCTTTTCTATTTTTACTCCGGGAAATAATTTCTAAGTAAAATAAGGTGTTTGGTAACTACATAAAATTTCTATTCTTGAAATAGAAAAATAATAGAAATGCGTTTGGTACGATTTTTTATTTTTTATTTTTTATTTATTTTTTATTTTTACTCACGGACCGCCGACCGCCGCCCATCGCCGCCCGTTGCCCGTCACCGCTCGCCGCCATCGCTGCCACCGCTCGCCGCTGCAGATGTCCGGCCGCCAACCGTCGACGTAGGCGCGGCGGCCGGTGGGCTATGGGCGGCGATCGTGCGGCAGTGGTTGGCGGTGACGGCTGGCGGCCA
Organism: Eucalyptus tenuipes; assembly: GCA_014182365.1. Classification (NCBI taxonomy): domain Eukaryota; kingdom Viridiplantae; phylum Streptophyta; class Magnoliopsida; order Myrtales; family Myrtaceae; genus Eucalyptus; species Eucalyptus tenuipes. Next base: position 24,352,499 of record CM024540.1, on the reverse strand, counting down.
GCGGTCCTACGGCGGTGGCTATGGGAGGCGGCGATGGACAGTCGGGGGGCGGCGACGACGGGCGGCCGGCGGTCGACGGTGGCAACGGCGGTCAGTGGCGATCATCGGAGGTCGGGGGTGGCCAATGGGTTGTGGGCGGCAGCCCCGACGATCGACGACGGCGGTGACGATGGTCGCCGCCAGTGGGATGACGGTTGGTGACGGCCGGCTGGAGGTGGCCGGTAGTTGGCAAGCGGCCACCCAAGGCCGCAACAAGCAAGAAAAACAAAAGAAAATAAAGAAAATAAAAAATTGGCTTATTTCCAGAAATTGTTCCTGGGAACAAAAGTTTTACCAAATTGATTTATGTTCTTTTTTTGTTCCAGGAAATAAAAGAACAAAAATTGTGAGAAACATAAACAGAAACGTTACCACTCAGGCCCAATGCGTGAACCGTTGAAAAACGAACTAACTAGGTCTCGATTTTCTTTTACATAAGAGAGGCAAGGTCATAGATATCTTTTGCAAGAGATTTTTTTCATGCAATTTATTTTGACCACAAATATTGGAACTGCTGGAAAGATATCACTCTTGATGTCCACAATGACGCAGTACCGGTGTGCACTTAATACAGAAAGAAGCTAGAGAGGGAGAGAGAGAGATAGAGCGGCCATTCCACGTACTAAGAAAGCTATTGATGGGGATGAAAATGACAAGGACACCATCCCTGTTTTATTCGGGCATGAAATATATATAATTCTTGTACAATACATACGTAATTGTACTGTAAAATAACTCACCTTTTCTTCTTTTACCTATTAACAGTTTAGGAAAATTATAAAAAATATCCTAAAGCTGTTGCACTTGCACTTGCACCAATTTAATCCAAAACCTTTCAACTTTAATTTAGTCCTAAACCCTTTGTCAATTTGTCAATTCAATCTCATCATTTCTTAAACTTTGTGCATCGAGTCAGTTGCCGATATCACTCCCTTTATGAAGAAAATGATATTGCAAATCCAATTTGCTAGACTTTGAAGATGTTTAAGGAATCTACATAACAGTTTTGTGGTGTAGTGAGGTTTTGCCTCATCGAGCGAAGACCCTCTGGTTTGTTTTTTGCATTGTGCTTGCTTAAGCTCTTTAGCTGTGAGGAAATTATTCTTATTCTTGCCCTAGCTTCGTTGTGCCGATGTTTCTATTCTTGACATGAGAAGACGAATTTAGGTCAGAATGAGTGAAGATTTTCTATTCCGTATCGTATTTCCTTTGATGTTTCAACAAATCTTAACGACTGATAATAGTCTCAATTTCACAAACCAATGGTCGAGATTTATTAAGGCACCAAAACGATCACTCTCCAAGGCAAATGACATGTTCGACCCGCACTCAACGTGCCATCTCTTGCAATATATAAAATGGAAAAGAATATTAGCTTTTAATGCTGAATAGAGATAGATAGTAGATTCTGTTTAGTAAGTTGGGTAGCACTAATCTTGCTAGTAGCTATAATTTAAGATAAAACCTCCCAATCAACCTTTTAGATAAGACAAGAAGCCACTTTGATTAATATATGTATATCATCCTAAGCTCTGGTTTTCTCCTACCAAGAAAATAAACGATGGCCGAATCATCAACCTTTCTTGCTAACAAGAGGTATCCAATTTAGCTTCTTTCTGTATTTTATTTTCCCTTTGGATGGAAAAACGAAGTTGACGATGTGGGTTTAGACTAATCCATGGTTTGAACGGAACTATTTTGCAGGTATGCAGTCGTGACGGGATCAAACAAGGGGATCGGGTTCGAGATATGCAGACAATTAGCTTCGACTGGAGTGACCGTAGTCTTGACCGCAAGAGATGAGAAGAGAGGCCTTCAGGCAGCTCGAGAACTCCAAAACAACGCCAGTCTTTCGGCCGGTGCCGTCGTCTTTCATCAGCTCGATGTGGCTGATCCTGCTAGTGTTTGTTCTCTTGTGGGTTTCGTCGCCACCCAGTTTGGCAGGCTTGATATCTTGGTAATCGAGCAAATGCTTTTTTCTTCTCCTCTCTTTTTTATTTTTTATTTTTGAAATCTTGTGGGAGGGCTTGTATTTTTCTCATCCTAAGGTCCTATTGGCTTTGGTTAAAATTGATCATTTTCAGGTAAATAATGCTGGAATTGGTGGAACCATCATGGACCTTAATGCTATGTCCGAAGCTGTTGAACGTACTGGTGGCGGCTTTGTAAGTCATGCGTCGGTCTAGTTCTTGTTTATATAACACCAAAGAACTAGATGAGCTATCGTGAATCCTCGTTTGTGATGGTTGATGAATCTCATAGGCCTCTAACGTTTGTGCTTATTAAGAGAGATGGCTACTTGGTGCTTTTCATTGATTCATGGGTTTTTTGGTTTTCTCTTTTAAATGTGCTCATTTTTCTAGCTTCTTTTTACCATCAAAATGCATAAGTTTCGTTCGTCAAATTTCAGCCATTTGGCGAGGAAATTTGGAAAAAGATATCGACCGAGGACTATGGAATGGCGGAAGAATGTGTGAAGACGAATTATTATGGTGCCAAGTCAGTAACTGAAGCCCTCCTTCCACTCCTCCATCTGTCTGACTCACCGAGAATCGTAAATGTCAGCTCCACCTTGGGGACCCTAGAGGTAAAACAAGAATCCCTTTTTTAGACTTTTCCGCAAATCCTACTTAAAAGTTGTTTAATATGGTTCAAAATGGTAGTTACACGTAACAATATATTCTGAGAAATTCTGTTCTAATCGCCTCTCTACCGGTTTAGCTCATACCGGGAGAGTGGCCGAAGCAAGTATTAGGCGATGTTGAGACCCTCACAGAAGAGAGAGTGGACGAAGTCCTGGAGTCATTCTTGCAGGATTTCAAAGAAGGGGACTTCGGAAAGAGGGGTTGGCCAACCCATATCTCAGCATACAAGGTCTCGAAAGCAGCCTTGAACGCATACACAAGGATCATGGCCAAGAAGCTGCCATCTTTCTTGGTGAACAGCGTGTGCCCTGGCTTTGTCAAGACCGACATCACTTGCAATACCGGACTTTTGACTTCTCCACAGGGGGCCGAGAGCCCGGTTTGGCTGGCTCTGCTTCCTCAGGGTGGCCCGAGTGGCCTCTTCTTTGATAGGAAGCAAGTCTCCAGTTTCTTGTCTCTTTCGAACTCCCCTTCCATTGTCAAGGGATGATTTCATTTCCTTTCTCTGTTTTTCTTTGGGGTTCTTGTTCTGTCTTTGTAACTAGCACCTGTTTGACCATTCAGTGGGTAATAACATGGTGGTAGTAAATGGAATGTTTATGAGTGCTTCGATTATCTTGATCTAGTAGCTTTCTGCGGCAATTTCTTATTAAGATTGTGCCGTTCAGGTGATTCATATAAAAGAAAGAACTTTGCAAAATTTCATCAAAAATCCAAATGGAGTGTTTCATTCTATGAAAGAAGAGGTGCTCAACACCCCGTGTGGGGTTTATTTTATTGAAATGCAAATCAAGTAAAGTTGACAGGCTACTTACCCATAACAAACAGGAATAAAGATATTAGATAGATAGAGAGAGAGAAAGAGAGAGAGAGAGAGAGAGAGAGAGAGAGAGAGCTTGGATCCCCTTATTGACGAAATTTATCAGCAAGATACTTCATATTCTAGTGATGACAAAATAAATAATTAGTTAAATCTTCATCAAACTGTCCAACTAATAATGATAAATCAAATTTAGAAATTCTAAAATGTCGACCAATCCTTAAAAGGTGATAATAATAATAATAATAATAATAATAATAATAATAATAATAAGACGCACCAACTATATATATGATTGTGCAAAGAATCATCATATAGTCGCATGATTTCATTGACCGATAATTTCCTCAGCTATAAAATAAAGGGTCATTTCCCATCCAGAGCACCCCGTGTATAAATAGATATATATCGTTTAGTTCATAACTGCATGGTTCCATATTTTAAAATTTTAATATATGGAATCATATGTATAATGAAGACTCATAATACCTATTGTATTGAAATGACTATGATGCGAAATGAATAAACCTCATTTTGATAGTAGTTGGTCTTACATTTTTGCTATTGGCATATGTATTTTGCTGGTTATCAGATCCAAATCAAGTTGGGGAGGCAGAGGGGGTACCACGCTTAATCTTAGCATTCAATGTATTTTTCTGAATAATCATTTCTCCTTCCCTTCGCACTGAAATAATCCTTTTTATTATTATTACTATTTTCAAATGTGGCATTCAAATAATTGTCCAAAATTTTTTGGCACCGAGTGAGTGCCGTACGAAAGTTATGACACTTTTAGTAATAATTTCCTCATATTTATGTGAAATTTTTTTGATCAAATCGGTCATGTGCTATGATGTTATCCACTAATAATTTCGTGAATAGGATTCAACTAGCCCACATGCCAACAATTGAATAAGAGAAAAGAAAGGTTGGCATCATTGAATTGATTATCAATATGGAAGGACCAGTGAAGTTTAATATAATAATGGTGAAGAGATTAACAAAGGTCTAAATGATGGGGCCGTACTGATTTGCTCGAGATCTTAGAACGGAACGTGATTTCGGGTGTATTTCACGTGGAAACGTGATTTAGCGGGAGGTCCACGGGAAAATCATATATAGACAAGTAGGCTTGTCAGAGATGAGATTTTCCTAAATTAAAACGCAAGGTCACTTGGAATGCATATAATGCAAGTACTAAAAGAAGTCGGTAAATTGCTAACATGTTGGGATGTTGGTAAATTTGCTGTAGAGTGTTTTACTAACCACACTTGTAATATTTGAAAAAAGTTGGTATCTTACCAATTTATCAAGATTTTAGTAAATTTTTTGTAGTGTTGGTAGTTTACTAATCACAACAGTAATTGTTGTACTTTAGCTAGTACGTTCATGATGGGGTGCGATTGGATCGCACCGTATCGTATTGATACGTTACGATGAAAAGACACCATTTTGAAAGGGTGCGAGTAAGTCATATAAAAGACTCCGGGATGACAACTGTTGAAAGGGTTGGCAAAACATACGATCAGAAAATTCCTCTCCTCGGTTTGTCTCATTTCCATCAAAGAAGAAGGAAGGCATTCCATTTCACTTTTACAAGAACAGTTTGCATTTACGCCGTGGAAATCGGGTGTTTTCTTTGTGATTACATTCAAACCAACGTGAAGTATTATTGTTCGTGATTCATCCGCAATTCAACGATCGTTCCGAGGTTAATTATTGTTTCCGCATTGGATAAAGTTAAGTCGTCTTCCGCCGACTTGAATCCCAACAGTAATATTTCAAAGATGCCAGTAACTTACGAATTTATTGAGATGTCTATTATAGGTGTTTTACTAACAACACTTGTAAAAGTTTAAAGGAAATGGTAACTTACTAATTTATCAGGACTTTGGTAAATTCTATGTAGAGTCAATATTTTTGTAACAACGTTGTAATAAGTTACTAATTTATTGGAATTTTGGTAAATTTATCATAGTATTGATAATTTACGTATGGCGTTTGTAAAGTTTGTTAATTTATTTATTCATTTGAAAGTTGGTAAGTTAATAACATAATTTTTTTTTTACCAACGGTACTGGAAATCTTCCAACAACTTCAAAAATCTACGAACTGTGGAAAAATTTTCAGATTTTCCTTTGACTGGACCCTAGATACGTCGAGAATTCAAGCAAAATAGTATCTCGGTTGGTAAAAGAACTGCGAAAAAATTTGGAGAGACCAACTTTAATTGCTTACACGTTTCTTGATACTCGTTTTGCGCGGGCATACATTGACAAACAAGTTTCGCATGCCTTTATTTTTCTTTATGTTATTAGTGTCGGCAACTTTTATATGTATTTTATTTGGAGTTGTTAATCATTGAGTGTATAAAATAGTAAGTAAAAATATCTGTCGAATTGGACCCGCAAAGTGCGGCCTAAAGAGTTGAAGTTACTGTTTAGTTAAATTAACATATAACGTAAAAATTAGAAATGAAGAGTTTGATTATTATTAGGGGAAGTGGAGGGTTCGAATTCCCATATTCTCATGGGGAGTTGGAGTGGGGATGTTGTAGTTTCAAGTATGGATTTCGATTTCCACGCCTGGCAAAGAGGTAGGGCAAAAGTTTGAGATTGAGTTAAGAGGTAAAATAGAATAGACAAAAAAATAAAATAAAATTACATTTGTGTTTTGGAGTACATGGGTTTTCTTATCTAGTATTATATCCTTTAAGTTGATATTTTTGTTCGTCAAACCAAAACTTGAGACCATATTTCGTTATGCACTATTTCAATTTTTCTAATAAACTAAAGTGCTCATGGACTTCTCATCTGCCTATTTTGTATAAGTTAATTTCAAATTAACTGGATCAAAGATAAAATCATAATTTTTTATACTTTTTTAAATGTTTTTTTTTTCAAAATGATTGAAGATATTCTCGATATAAAAGAATTTTGAAAGCAAAAAATAAATTTAACTGAAATGTATATATATTGTTTTAGATAAGTTTCAATTTATACTTTCCTAAAGTTTTGTTGAATTTGATAGACAGTATGCTTTATTTCACTCTTAATAAAGTATATTTTACTGAATTAAAGAAAAATTATCATTCGATTAGAAAAATATTTTCAGCCTTATTTTTCTTAATCAATTTTGAATTAAGTGGATTTTGGATGAAATTGTTTTTATTCTCATTTGTCCTAAACATATTTATATAAAATGAGGTTTGCTTTTTTTTTTTTTTTTTTTTTTTTTGCAAATTGATTTCAGAACAAGAAAATAAAAATGATGAGATATTATTCATATGTTTCAAAATAAGTTGTAATTTTAATTTCTTATATTTCTGCTCAAGTAAATAAGGCATATTTTTTTAATTCATTTGTAGTTAAATAATCTTGGTTGCTTTAAAGAAAATATCTCACTTTACAAGATTATGTCATTCATGAATATACTTTATCTTAGTTTGATAAATTTTGTTAATTGACATAATTTATTTCATTCCTAGTTAGGTTCAGTTCAATTAAAAGAATATATGATTCAAAATACTTTATCTTTTATCATATTCTTTTGAAATTTAAACTCAATAAGATAATAGACTTTTGGGATGACAACTTACTGGTTGAAGTCAGGCCACATGTCTTTCTACATGACAATCCTAAAGATAAAGTGAAATGTCTAAAGTGAAATGTCATGTGGCATGCATAAAAGGGAATATCCTTTTAGCGCTCACACTTCCTGCAAACATATGTCTAGGAACAAATGTTTACATGTTTTTGTACAATAATTACAATTTTTCCATTATAAATTTACATAAGAGAATGTAGCACTTTATGCTTTGTTAGCATAACAATTTTTGGACTACTTTAAGAGTAACAATATGTTATGAACCACAAATTCTTAAAGATGTGGACCCCATCACAAATTTAATTATTTGTTATATGTTTTCTTTTTGTAGTAAAAAAGAGGCGTTATTATTATAGTGAATTAAAGACAATCATATAAGCATTTCTCTTTTGAATTCAATAAAGAGGTTAATTACTCCAAAAAAATCGGATTTATTGCAAATTTAACTTATAAATGTCAATTTAATTCATGGATCGACAAATCGCTGAATAATAAGCTAACAAAGTGAAACTCATGAATTTATCTCATATATGATTTACTTTCAAAATTATAAAAGAATGAGAGAAGCCGTACCATATGAATGTTCGAGAAGGATAATAGAAATGAATTACAAAGTTTGAAGATACTTTATCTTAATTCATTTCAAATATAAAAGCAATTAATCAATAATAGATGCTTGAGAATGATTAATTGCCCAATAAATGCTAACTGGTCCAGATGAGCCATGTGACATAATTATACTACGTGGCTTGCTAGCTACGTGACTTGCAAAAAGTTGTTGTTAAGTGCCACGTGGCGAGTACAAAAGCAAAAATTCTACCAAATTGGACCTTAACTGTATATAATATAAACTGGCTTTTTGCTTTCAAATGTAAGGATTGAGCTGAATTAATTGACGTGGTTTGAGTTGAGCTTGATTGATAGAGCCCCATACTCGTCGTTATCTTCTGCAAGTCACTGGTGCTTGTTTTGCTCTCGACTACAAGTATGAGAGATCCGGGAAAATATTACAAATGAGGCATGCAATGACGGAGTTCCTCTGTAGACTCAATACAGAGAGAGAGGGAGGGAGGGAGGGAGGGAGGGAGGGAGGGAGAGAGAGAGAGGCCATTTGCAGTACGAAAGGAAGTCTAGATGAGAGGATGTGAGATTGAACCCAAGGAAAGCGTCTAAAACAGTCGGATACGATATATCAGTCTGTTGAGGACCATGATCTACAGCTAGACCATTGTTTGGTTCGTCAAGCGGTAGGGATAGCTGAAATAATCTTCCATTCACAACGAACACTAGATTACTATCTTCTATTAAAATTCTGACTCTTCCTTCCTTAAAAAGAAGCAACCTGAAGGACCACCATTTGGAAGAAGTGCCAGCTTCACTGGACTTTCGGCGCCTTCCTCAACCGACATGAAGCCAGTGTTGAAGTTGATGTCCGTTTTGACAAATCCGGGGGCCACGCAATTGACGACAGTACTTGGGTACTTCTTTGCGAGAATCCTAGTGACAGCATTCATGGCCGCTTTCGAGATGATGTAAGCGGGCATGAAGGCAGGCCAGCCTTTCGCTTTGGACAAACCGTCCTTGAAGTCTGCGAGGAAAGCCTTCACGATCCCGTCCACTTACTCTTCCGTGATGTTTTCGGGATCACTCAGAATTTCCCTGGCCCATTCGTTAGACTCTCTCTGGAGAAAAAATCACCAAAATTAACAAATCCTCAGCATAGATCTGTAAAAATTTTCCTAATATGGACTACATTAATTGATATTGTAATCTACCGTTTTACGGGATTGATCTAAGGTGAGATAGAATATTTCTTAATTAGTCTAATATGGGGTTGGTTAATGTGAGCCGAGTTGAGCCTGACCTGTAATGAGAGGGCCTAGTTGGAAACTCTATAAATAGTGCTTAAGTCTCTCTTCTAACCCTAATTCTCACAATTATCCTCACAAAAGAAGTGTTTACCTGGCGCAAAATGGTGAGGGGGCCGTCTCATTGAGCCAGTGATGCATAAGGCAGTAGAGGAGAAGGACTTGTGCGTGGATCATTGCTTTTTCGCTTCCGCATCAAGAATGATGGATTTCAAAACAGGTGCGTTAATCTTTCTACTTAATCATCTGTGCTCTTGTTCTGGTTATGGAGATCGTGGGATTGCACATTTTGTATCTAACATGTGGTATTAGAGCTACCATAACCTATAACTCGAATGCATAGAATTTTTCCATATTTTTGTGATTTTTTGTATTTTTTGTTCAATAAAAATCAAATTAAATTATAAATTCGAATTGGGCCTGTTGAGATAAGCAAATCCGTGGGTGGTGCGTCGCTGGGGGAGGCCCCACGCGCCCCCATGCGCGGTCACGTGCTCCCACGCATGGGGCGCCGCTTGCGCGTGTGCTGCACGCGCAAGGGCTAATGTCACGATGACATTAGCAACCCGGGCTCGACTTGTCTCGATACACGACTGACCAGACCGGACTCGGCCCCGTCAACCGTGGACCGGACCAGTCAACCAGTCGGACCGGACGGTCGAGCCGGGAGTCGGTCGGACCTCTACCAGTTGGATCGGTTTTGAGGAATCTTTCGCCCGTGTGTGAGCTCCATGTGCCGCGCACTCAAGCGGCACGTGCGGGCGCATGGTTGACGGCTACAGGTTCGTATGACCATTCTCTATCTTGTGATGTATTTATTTTACATGTTTGATGATTTTATGGATGTGAAAATACATACGAAATCCTAAATACATGTATTTTTACTATATTTTCACTTATTTTTCTTGTACTTTTCTATGAATTTGGAAATATAGGTGTTGGTTTACATATATGTTATTACATAAACATTATAAAAGTGTGATTCATTAATAATATACAATAAAGTTTAACTTTTATTAATGAATAAAGCAGTGTAATTAGCATGACATGTGATTTCAGTGATATATTGCCCCTATCACTAAAGTTAAAATTACATGTATATGGTGTATGTGAGGAGAAAATTTTAGAGACGCGGACCCCTGAAATGCCATAACTTGGCAGAAAGGGACACTTAAGTGCCATAACTTAAGAAATGTACACTTAAGTGCCAAAATCAGAGTAAAATGGATCACTTGAGTGCCAATTCGGCCAAAATCCAGTCAAATTGCATACGTGGCATTTTTCCGGCGAAGTGAGTGCAAAACGACGCCGTTTTACACGCTGACGTGGCCAAATAATGCAAAAACGGCGTCGTTTTGGGCTGAAAGATGAAAAAATAATAAATTTAAAATTAAATTTAGTTAAAATATGAAAATAATAATAATTTTAAAATTAAATTTAGTTAAAATACGAAAAAATAATAATTTTAAAATTAAATTTAGTTAAAATACGAAAAAATAATAATTTTAAAATTAAATTTAGTTAAAATACGAAAAAATAATAATTTTAAAATTAAATTTAGTTAAAATACGAAAAAATTAATAATTTTAAAATTAAATTTAGTTAAAATATTAAAAAAAGGGGGTGGTCGGTGGGCGAGGGCTCGGCCCTCGGCCGCCACGGTCGCCGAACCCGGCCAACCCTCCCCCTCCATCGCGGCCCTTCCCGACGATAGCGGGGAGGCGGCGATGTGCGAGGGGCCGAGCCCTCAGCCACCGACCCCCTTTTTTTAATTTTTTTAATTTTAAAATTATTATTTTTTAATATTTTAACTAAATCTAATTTTAAAATTATTATTTTTTCATATTTTAATTAAATTAAATTTAATTATTTTTTATATTATTTTTTTACCATGTCAACTCAAAACGACGCCGTTTTTGCATCATTTGGCCACATCAGCATGCAAATCGACATCGTTTTGCACTTGTTTCTCCGGAAAAATGCTACGTTAGCATTTTGGTCGGATTTTAGCCAGAGTGGCACTTAAGTGATCCATTTTTCTTCAAATGTGGCACTTAAGTGTACCTTTCGTAAGTTATGGCACTTAAGTGTCCCTTTGTGCCAAGTTATGACACTTGGAAGGTTCTTTTGCCGCAAATTTTATATCCTGGGTATGAGAGAGTTTCAAGGATTCAATTGAGTTGTGACCGCCAAAGTGGCACACTTGATTGAGTTTGAGAAATATCAATCTTGTATAATGATTGGGATGTCTCCTGGTTTAATGCGTGGTCATTCTCCCAAAGGAGTTAATTGCGTATTGGTTCATGGAGGGATACATGATGGTGTGGTAGAGAAGTGACTGATCCTACTGGTTCATATGCCTAAAGGTGATGAATTCATGAAGGTTAGAATATATTCTCATAACCACTACCATGTGGGGAGTGTACAACCGCATGACATGTATTCTGCTTAAAGGTGATTACATGATTTTGCATGTAACTCTCTAGATGTGTACTTGTACGTCAAGTTACACAATGCTTACATGATGTTAATTATATACATTACTTGTTTTGCAGTTACATTTTCTATAAATGGTAACTCCGTCACAATTGAGGTTCTTGCTGGTTCAAACTTTAAGAGATGGAGACAAGATTTTTTGTTTGCTATGGAGATGACAGATGTTCATATGGCTCTTACTACCGATCGGCCGGCAGATCTTACTGCCGAGAGCATAGAAGCTCAAAAAGCACATTTTGCTGCCTGGGAAAAGAGCAACAAAATTTTATTACTGTCCATGAAGCGTTCCATTCAGAAACACTTGAAAAGTGGTTTGCCTGCAGACTACACTGCTAGGCAAATGATGGAAGCCTTAGTGGCTAGAAATCGTGTCTCGTCTAATGTTGAGATAGGGACACACCTACAAACACTATTTAATATGAAGTATGATCATTCTGGTGGAGTTAGAGAGTATGTTCTCAGGATGGCAGATTTGCAGACAAAGCTTTAGGCTCTCAATATTGTTATTTTCACTGCTTGCATCGTGCATCAAGTTCTAAATACTATTCATCTTGATTTTGGGATTATCAAGATCAATTATAGTTCCCAAGATGAAACATGGTCAATTAATGACCTGATTGCAAGGGTAGTGGCTGAGAAAGAAAAATTGAAGAAAGATAAAGGGCACATTGCCCTTTATGCTTCTAATTTTGGTAGTGATAATGGTAAGAAGTTGAAAAATTATACTCATAAGGGCAATTCCGAAGCTGCCGGTCCTTCCAACAATAAAGGAAATTCTAAAGGTGCGGGTCCTTCTAACAGTTTGGGTCCTAAGAAAGCATTCTTTAAGAAGGATGGTATTATATGCTACTTTTGTAAGGAGAGATGACACGTAAAGAAACGCTGCAATAAGTATAAAGTTTGGTTGTCCAAGAAAACCAAAAGTGAGCTTAAAGGTAATGATTCTTTGGCATTTGTTTGTGAATCCAATCTATCTAAAACCCTGACCAATTCTTGGTGGCTAGATAGCGGTGCAACTAATCATGTAGCGTTTACCATACAGGGGTTCATAAACTGAAGGACGCCAAATTAAGATGAATCAAAGCTCACTGTGGGAAACAACATTGAAGTTGACGTCGAGTTCGTGGAAGATATTATTTTAATTTTAGATTCTAGTTTTAGGATGATGCTGAGAAACACTTTTTACATACTTTCTTTTAAGCAGAATTTAGTTTTTGTGTCTTGTCTGGACATGTGTGGATACTATTTTGAAATAAAGAGCAATAGTATTTCTATGTTTTATAATTCAAATATGGTTAGGTGTTGCAATTTATCCAATGGATTGTATCGATTGAGTTTATCTCCCAACGACATGTACTTTGCTTATTCAACTGAAAAAAATTGTTTCAAAAAGGCCTCTACCTAAGGAACAATCTTATGCATTGTGGCATAAATGTCTTAATCACATCTCTAAAGAAATAGTAGAAAGGCTTATAAATGCTGACATCTTGCCTACTCTTAAAAGTGATCAAGAGACTTGCATAGACTGTTGTAGAGGTAAGATGACAAAGATAAAGAATAAATCCGCCGTACAAAGTTCTGACTTACTGGAGGTTTTCACATTGATATTAGTGGACCATACACGGCTGCTTTGTGTAGAAATTTTTATTTCATTACATTTATTGACGACCATTCCCGATATAGATACTTATACTTGATTAAAGAAAGGTCCGAGTCTCTTGACAAATTGAAGATTTTTCAGACTGAAGTAGAGAAACAGTTGGGAAAAGTTATAAATATTGTTAGATCTAATCGTGGTGGTGAGTATTTTGGTAGGCATGGTGATGCTGGACAACTTAAAGGACCGTTTGCTAAATACTTAGAGGATTCTCGGATAATAGGTCAATTTACTGTGCCCGGAAGTCCTGAACAAAATAGTGTGGCTGAAAAGCCCAATTGCACTCTTATGGACATGATGAGAAGTCTGATTAGTAGGACCAATTATCTGATTTTCTGTGGGGTGAAGCTTTGAAAATAGCTCTTTATATTCTAAATCATGTTTCTACTAAAGCAGTTCCATTAACTCCTTTTGAGTTATAGACTGGGCGTAAACCTAGCTTGAATCATCTTTAAGTTTGGGGATGTCCTGCAGAAGTGAAGTTATATAATCTAACATTAAGTAAATCGGATTCTAAAACTACTCAGTGTTACTTCATATCTTACCCAGATCATTCAAAAGGGTATTGATTTTATAACCCTAATGGAGGTACAATAATTGTGGAATCCATAGTGTAAAATTTTTCGAATTTGATGTAGCAGAAAATGGTAGTTGCTCACAAACTATTGAAGATGATAGTATGGTATGGATTACTGGATCCTTGTCTCATCCTGTGCAGACAATTATGGAGCCTCCTGCCTCACAAACTGAGCCTGTTGCAGCTTAGGATCCTATTGTTGAGGTAGTTCCTGATGAAATTCCTCAAGCCCCTTAGATTCAAAATGAGGTTGTAGTAGCTCCACTCAGAATATTGACTAGGGAAAGTAGTTCAGCTATACCACTAGACTATGTAGTTTACCTAGGAGAGCATGATTATGACATTGGTTGTGTCGTTGATCCTATGACTTATACGGATGCCATTTCATGTCCTCAATCAAATTTATGGCTAGATGCGATGAAAGATGAGATGCAAACTATGAAACACAATGGAGTTTGGGAGCTTGTTGAATTGCCTGAAGGTTATAAGCTTATCGGCTGTATATGGGTATACAAGACTAAAAGGGATTCCAAAGGGAATATTGAAAATTTTAAAGCCAGACTAATAGCTAAGGGTTTCACTCAAAGAGAATGAATAGATTATGAAGCAACATTTTCTTGAGTTTCTTCTAAAGATTCTTTTAGAGTGATTTTGGCATTGGTAGCTCATTTTAATATGGAGTTACATCAGATGTTAAGACTGCTTTTCTAAATGAAAACCTTAACGAGGAGGTTTATATGGTGCAACCTAAAGGTTTTGCAGCAAATGACTCAGGTAAGCTTGTTTGTAGATTGAAAAAGTTTATTTATGGCCTTAAGTAAGCTTCTAGATAGTGGTATTTAAAGTTTCATAGTGTTGTCACTTCATTTGGATTTATTGAGAACAAAGAAGATCAGTGTATATACTACAAGGTCAGTGGAAGGAGATATATTTTTCTCATTCTTTATGTGGATGATATCTTACTTGCAAGTAGTGACATTGGATTACTGCATGAGATAATGCGAATGTTATCGAAAAATTTTGACATGAAAAACCATGGTGAGGCATCTTTTGTTCTAGGCATTGAGGTCCACAAGAATCGTTCTCGCCGTTCATTGGGTTTGTCTCAGAGAGCATATATTGATCGCATTTTAGAAAGACTCAATATGCAGCATTGCAAACCAGGAAATGCTCTTGTTATTAAGGGTGATAAATTGAGTCTTTCACAATACCCTAATTCAGATTTTGAGAAAGCCCAAATGAAGATTGTACCTTATGCTAGTGTGTTTGGAAGTATCATGTATCTCAAGTCTGCACTAGACCATATATTGCCTTCGTGACAAGACTTCTAGGCAGATATCAGTCAAATCCAGGACGCGATCACTAGGTTGCTGCCAAGAAGGTTTTAAGGTACTTAAAGAGCATAAGAGATTATATACTAATTTATAGACATGTTTCGGACTTACAACTAGCAGGATATTCATATGCAAATTTTACTAGCTGTTAAGATAAGAAGTCAATAACATGATACATATTTATGTTAGCAGGAGGTGTAGTATCATGGAAGAACGAGAAACGGAAATATATATCTTCTTCTACCATGCAAGCGGATTTTGTAGCATGTTTTTCAACTGCTACTTAGGTTATTTGGCTTCGGAACTTCATTAGGGAGTTAACGGTTTTTGATTTTGTGGATAGGCCCATACAACTATATTGTGATAATAACTTTGTAGTGTTATTTATTAATAACACAAAAGTCTCAATGGATCTAAACACATTTAGGTCAAGTTTTTTACCATAAAGGAATTAGTACATAATGGTGACATTTCAGTAGATCATTTTCGTATAGATGATATGGTTGCAGATCCACTAACAAAAGGTCTACGCCCTTGTATGTTTGAGCGACATGTCATTAGCATGGGCTTAGGAGCATCTTAGGATACTATTATTTAGTGGGAGCTGTGTTTTATTTTTCCTCAAATAAAGTTTACATCTGTATTTGTTACATTTAGTAACATTTTGATATATATATATATATATATATATATATATATATATATATATCAACTTTTACATTTAGTAAAATATTCTTTGAATGGATTGTTATTATGTTGTGTATATATATTGATAAAAGTCTCAAGATGTTGTATAAACTTTGAGTGAAGGCTAGGGGCATCTGGTTATTAGCCTTGTGCATATATGTCTTGTTATACATAAAGAAAGGTTAATTGTAAAAACAAGGAATATGTGGGTTCATTGGAATTATAAAGACATTCTCAAGTGGCACAAGTTTTTTTTTTTTTTGTGACGCTTAAGGTAAGAGAATGGTGACTGACAAATGGGATTTCCTATGAGAGATGTTATCCATTTGCCACACTGCTATATTGAATTCATTTCAATAAAGTTGAAAATGCTTGTGACAATGGAAGGTTCTGTGTATACACATAGTTACCGCCATAATTCGATGTTTGAGACTTTATGTGATGGAATTGACTATTAAGAATTATATCTAAACCAAGGTGCACACATAAAGTACATTTTCAATTAATATAGTCCAAGTGAGAGAATGTAAGAGTTTTCCTAATGTGTACTACATTAATTGATATTGTAATTTACCATTTTACGGGGTTGGTCTGAGATGAGATAGAATGTCTATTAATTAGTCTAATATGGGGCTGGCTAGTGTGGGTTGTGTTAAGCCTAGCCAATAATGAGAGGGTCCAGTTGGAAACTCTACAAATAGTGCTCAAGTCTATCCTCTTACCCTAATTCTCACAAGTATCCTCACAAAAGGAGCGTTAACCTAGCGCTTAAGGGTGAGGAGGCCGTTTCATTAAGCCAGTGATACCGAGGATAATAGAGGAGAAGGACTTGTGCGTAGATCATCGTTTTTCCGCTTCCGCATCAAGAACGAGGGATTCCAAAACAGGTGCATTAATCTTTCTACTCAATTATCTGTGTTCTTGTTCTGGTTATGGAGATCATGTGATTGCACGTTTTGCCTCTTACAGAGTGGATGAGGAGCATTGGTCAGATTGGCGTTGGCAAAGGTATCAAACGAAGAGAGAGTGCCCGCGAAGCTCACCACCAGCTGTAGCAACGGCTAGGCCACCCCGCCCCCTTATGGTGTTGGCATGCTTCAAGGAGGGCTGGAGCGACTCCCGCGGGAGGACCTTGGTCCGGCCTAGCCTCGACGCCGATAATAAGTTCATCACCCTGCCCCATGGCTTAGATCCAGTCAAGGTTCAGCTTAGTCGGCTCGAGAATGAAATTAGAGGGATTGAGTAGTGCCGAGAGAGCCACGAGAATGCAAAATAAGGCCAGAGAGAGAGAGAGAGAGATATGAGTAATATGGGTGTTTTTTTTCTAATTTTGGGAGGATGCGGGAGGGGTGAGAAAGAAGACGAAGATTAGGGTTAAAAACGAAAAGTTATTTTTTAGTTCAGTTCGATTTGAACCGATCCAAACTGATTTGAAATAAACCAAATTGAAAAAAAAAATGGTTACTTTTTATTATCCGAATAAAAAACCGAACCGAATGGAAATGCCCAAAATTTTCAGTTCGATTCCATTCGGTTCTAACCCCCTACAGCAATGTCCCTTTTTCCATGAATTTTGTAGCACTCACTATCTCCAAGTTGGCATCGACAATGAAGCCATAGCGTTTGACTAATTCATAGGGTTTATAAATCGGTAATATGCCTTTGTCACTAAACAGACTAATTTTTTTTTGTCTCTGAATCTCTTTTTTTTTCTTTTTTTATTATAGTGGTGTTCACATTCAGATTAATTTTTGCACATCTCAATTAGTCCACCTTTTTTAGCAATCTTAAGGGCACATGTCCCCATCAGCCCAATACTTTGATTTTATTCTAACAAGGCATGATTCAAAAACTAGAGAGGGAGTGAATTGTCTAGCCATTTAAGCCAATGACACCTTGTTGGTGCTTGGTTCTTGCTTCGTCGTCAAGGGAAAAATGGCACTCGTTAGACATTTATATCCGAGTATACATACTATTGAGAAGGAGAAGTGATTATGGAAGAATACACATTGATTGTTAAGGACTTATTTGGTAACGTATTATTTTCTATTCTTTTATTTTCCGAAACAAAAAAAAAAAAGATAAATCTGTTTGATAATGTTTTTATTCCGAAAATAGATTTAAAATGGAATTAAGAAGTTAAAAAAAAAATTGATTCTTTGTTCATGGGAATAACTTTAAAATCAAGTCCAAATTATTTTCTTCTCCTTTCCTTTCTTCTTTTTCTTTTCTTTCCTTTTCTCTTTTTCTTCTTCTTCCTCCTCTACCCAATCGCTGCCCACGATGATGGCTGGTGACTAGCCAGACAACATCGCCAGAGCCTCAACAGCCCTTGACAATGCCAAGCCTCACTAGCCACCAACAAGGGTTGACCTCGCCAGGCCGCCGCGAGGTGGAGCCTCAATAGCCTTGCCTGGCCATGGTAAGGCTTAACCTCACGGCGAGTGGGTGAGGTTGACCCTTGCTAGATCTGAGCGAGGCTCCCCCGAGGCCCGCGAGGTCGTTGGCTAGAGGAAGAAGTAGGGGAGGAAAAAGAAAAAATAAAAATGGAAAAAAAGAAGAAGAGAAAATTGTGATAAAATTATTAAAAATTAAAAGAAATTCTAAACCATAAAAATATTTAAGGGTCATACCAAATACGTTTCTATTTCGAAAATAGAAAATTTATGCTATTACCAAATACTTTTGGATGCCTATAAACTTGTCCAACTAGCAGAATTAGGGAAAAAAAATTAAGCAAGAATTGTTCACAAAACAAAATGTTACCAAACGTCATTCACATTATGTTATGCACCAAAGCGTCACGCGCAGCACAACATCTTTTCTTAATTTATTTATTAGTCTTTTTAAACACACATATGCATAGTTAGATGATCACATCATTCAGTAACAAAAATTTAACAAGTTTAAATAATATGCATAAGCATCCCACCTTTAACTTTCCTCTTCCAAATAATAATATATGCACCAAAAGAAGCATATTACAAAGCATTTATCATGAGAAGAAGGTCGGGTCAATTGTCATCATTACCCCATAGTCCTACACTAAAAATTTGCCTTCTCAAGTTGAGAATATAAACATCAGCATAATAAAGTTAGGACAAGAGTAAGAATAATTTCCTCATAGCTAAAGAGCTTAAGCAAGCACAATTCCCAAAAAAAAAAAAAAAAACCAAAGGCCTTTGCCCAATGAGGCAAAACATCACTGCATCAAAAAACTTGTCTGTTGATTCCTCGAACATCTTCAAGTTTGGTAAAATGAATCTACAATATCATTTACATCATAAAGAGAGTGATATCAATATAATGAAGAGCCTGGCTCCCTTATGGGGGTCGCCCCAGCGGGCGGCGGCCCTTGGGTTGGCCAGACGAGGGTTGGTGACCCTTGCCTAGAGGGGTGAGGGCATGTAGGCCCTCACTGCCGGTCGGCTGGGGCTGCCGGCCCTCGGCCAAGGCTCAACGGCCCCGGCCGACCCTCCCCCACCTTCCGACGACGATGGGGAGGCGGCGGCGGCCGGCTACCTTCCTCCTCCTCCTCCTCCGTTTTTTTTTTTTAATAAATATAAATTATTATTATTATTATTATTATTATTATTATTATTATTATTTTTAAATTTAATTTAATTAATTTTTATATTTATTAAAATTCAAATTATGCCAAAACGATGTTGTTTTAGCCGATTTAAGGGCTCTATTTTGGCCAACTATAAAAACGACGTCGTTTTGGTTGAATTAGAACTGAGTCAGCTCTCCGGCGAGCCATGTAAGTAAGCAATATTAATATTTAATTGCCACATATGATTTCCGGTCGGCTTCGCCGGATGTGGCACTCAGGTGTTCCACTTTTCAAAGAAAGTAGCACTTAAGTGTCACTTTCGTAACTTTTGGCACTTAAGCGTCCCTTTGTGCCAACTTTTGTCACTTGAAGCTATCTTTTGCCCTGTTTTATTGGTGTTGATACTTTTTTCTGTGCAAACTGCAAGAAAGTACAGCATGAGCAGCTCCTTATAAAACATAATGGTGCAAAACAATCACACTTGAATAAATGGATTGCAACCTAAGAGAAGGAAACCCACCTACTTTTTGAAAGTTAAGATAAATGAATTTTCAAGTGGTAATTCTTCCAAAATTACTTGATTAGGAATTATGAGGAGCTTTCTTCTTGTTGATGCAGGATGATGCCCAAAATCAAATGGAACGAAATCAGACCCAACCTTATGAAGTAGCTGAGGCGTGTGTCGAAACAAATTACTATGAGGCCAAACGAATGGTGGAGGCTCATGTTGAATGCAAAATGTGCAATCCCAAGATTCTTCGTAACCAAAACAAGAGCACAGAAGATTGAGTAGAAAAATTAGCACACCTGTTTTAGAATCCATCGTTCTTGATGTGGAAGCGGAAAAACAATGATCCACGCATAAGTCCTTCTCCTCTATTGCCCTCCTATCACTGGTTCAATGAGACGGCCCCCTCACCCTTTTGCGCTAGGTAAACGCTCCTTTTTTGAAGATACTTATGAGAATTAGGGTTAGAAGAGAGACTTGAGCACTATTTATAGAGTTTCCAATCAAGCCCTTTCATTACAGGCCCAGCTCAACTCGGCCCACACTAGCCAGCCCTATATTAGACTAATTAAGAAACCTTTTATCTTACCTTAGACCAACCCCATAAAATGGTAAATTACAATATCAATTAATGTAGTTCACATTAGAAAAACTCTTACATTCTCCCACTTGGACTATATTAATTGAAATTGTACTATATGTGCGCACCTTGGTTTGGAGATAATTCTTAATAGTCAATCTCATCCCATAAAGTTCAAACACCGAATCATGGAGGTAACTGCATGTATACACACAGAGGCTTCCATGGTCACGAGTGCTTTCAACTTTATTGATATAAATTCAATATGTGTGGCAAATGGATAACATCTCTTCCCATTTGTCAGTCATTATTATACTAGAGAATATCTTTATGGTTCTAATGAACCCACATATGCTTTGTCTTTACGGTTAACATTTCTTTATGTATAACAAGTCATATGCACAAGGCTAAACCGAATGCCCCTAGCTTTTACTCAAGGTTTATATAATACCTTGAGACTTTTATCAATATGTATTCAACTTATTAACAATACATTCAAATATATTTTATTGAATGCAAAAGTCGATACATATCAAACCATTACTAATTGTAACAAACACAGATTTAATTTTTTTTAGAATTAAACCGAAATAGCTCCCACTAAACAACAACATTGAATGTCATCCTAACAATCAACAAAGTTTACATCTAAATACCCTATTAGCTGCAAGAATTGAACATGTCTGTAAATCCGCATATAATCTATTGTCATATTTAAGTACCTTAAAACCTTCTTGGCAGCAACCTAGTGAGTGATCGCGTCCTGAATTTGATTGATATTTGCCTAGGAGTCCTATCGCAAAGGCGATATTTAGTCTAGTGCAAATTTGACCATACATTATACTTTTAAGTGCTCTAACACAAGGTATACCCTTTAACTAGATTTTCTCAATATTTAAATAAGGACAATGTAATAGATTCAATCCATCACCCTTAATGAAAGGAGCAATTCCTAGCTTGCAATGATGTATATTGAATATTTCCAGCAAATGTCATCTAAGATAAATCAAATATATATATAGCGAGAACAATTCTTACAGACATCAGTGCAAAGGACAAAAGATGCCTTAAGGTCACTACTTGTAAGAAAAATATCATGTACATAGAGTATGAGAACAATAAATTTCCTCCTACTGACCAACACTTGAATCATCTAAAACACCTATATTCTTTACATGTTCATTAATAAAAGTTAAACTTTATATATATGATTAATGAATCATACTTTTATAATAATTATGTGACAACATACCTGTAACCAACACTTGTATTTCCAGAATCACAGAAAAATACAAGGAAAATACGCGAAAATATACTAAAAATACACGTATTTAGGGTTTCATATATATTTTCACATCCATCAAATCATCAAAAATATAAAATAAATACACCACAACATAGAGAATGGTCATACGAACTTATAGCCACAAACCACGTGCTCACATGCACTGCCTGAGTGCGTGGCTCGTGGAGCTCACGTGCAAACGAGCCAGCCCCTCAAACCCGGTCTGACCGGTTCCTCGCTCGACCGTCCGGTCTGACCGGTTGACCGGTCTAATCCATAGTTGATTGGGTCGGGTTAGGTCAACGGGTTGGGTCAGGTCAGGTCAACGGGTCGGGTTAGGTCGGGTCCCATATCGGGTTGGGTCGAGTGTGAATTAGGTCAGGTTAAGCCTCAGGGTCGCTGACATCATCGTGATGTTAGCCCAACGCGCAAGCAGCGCTCCGCGCGTGGGAGCGCGTGACTGCGCGTGGGGCGCTTGCTCAATGCCCTGGTGGTGTGTGGCCACATGTGGGGGTGCATGGGGCCTCCCCCGGCGACGCGCCATCCACGGTTTTGCTCGTCTCGACAAGCCTAGTCTAAATTTATAATTAAATTTGATTTTTATTGAACAAAAAATCATGAAAATCACAAAAAATAAGGCGAAAATTCTATGCATTCGAGTTCTAGGTTATGGTTGCTCTGATATCACGTGTAAGAGGCAAAACGTGCAATCACATGATCTCCATAATCGGAACAAGAACACAGAAATTGAGTAGAAGGATTAACGCCCTTTTGTTTTGGAATCCATCGTTCTTGATGCGGAAGCAGAAAAGCGAGGATCCACGCACAAGTCCTTCTCCTCCATTGCCTTTTGTATCACTGGCTCAATGAGACGACCCACTCATCCTTAAGCGCTAGGTTAATGCTCCTTTTGTGAGGATACTTGTGAGAATCAGGGTTAGAGGAGAGACTTGAGCATCATTCATAGAGTTTTCAACCAGGCTCTCTCATTACGGACCAAGCTCAACTCGGCCCACACTAGCCAGTCTCATATTAGACTAATTAAGAAACCTTCTATCTCACCTTAGAACAATCTCTAAAACGGTAAATTACAATATCAATTAATGTAGTCCACATTAGGAAAAGTCTTACAAACTCACGCCCGAAGATCCAACCACTAGTGCTTTGACCATAGGAAGAGAGAGAGAGAGAGAGAGTGGGGTGGGGAGCTGACTAGAGAGGAATGGTGATGAGACTGGACAGAGGACTAACAAGACTACAAATTGTGGTGGGACTAACAAGACTACAAATTGTGGTGGGTTTCTCTCCCTAAGAACGTGTGGAAAAACTGGATTTAGATTGAGGACTGACAATACTAAAATAAAGCTAAAATCTCGAAAATCAAGTAGAATTGAACCGAATCAAATTGATTTTTTGGGTTCCATTCATATTCTATTCAAGTCAAAATTCGATTCAGTCCAAGTATATGCCATAACGGTTGGATTTGATTTGATTTTTCAAGAAAACCAAATTGAACTAAATCATTGACATCTTTAGATATTAGTAGTGTTATAATTATTATACGAAACTCCTTTCGGTGCCAAAATTTTTTTTGAGTGATCACTTGAACATCATATCGATAAAAATACGATAATTTAAGTATCTCAAGCGATATTTTGACGGTTCATCCGTTATAACTTTTTTCAATGGAATTTAAAATTCTAGATGGCTTTGGTAACATAATGTAAACAAAAAACGAGATGATAAAGCAAATAGTCTAATTAACTCACCAATTTCCCTTCTCTTCAACTTCATTTTCTTTGTCTTCATTTTCATCTACACCAAACAATTGTCACTTTCATGTACATTTTTGTTCTTTTTATTTTGGGTTAATACTCTGAAAAACCCCAAACCAGTACACTTGTGACAAATTTATCCTGCACAAATTTATCCCGACTGACCATAAAAAACCCTAAACTGGTACATTTATGACAAATTTACCTCAAACTAATTTATTCGATAGCAAAAAACTCTAAACTGGTAAATTTGTGATAAATATACCCTCCGCTAAATTGGATTAATACCACAAAAAAATCACAAAAATTATAAACGGTGACAAACGGAGCATAAAATCCCAAATTGGTATATCAGTTTACTGTCACGTATTATTTAACTTAATAATTTGACGGTAAAATTTAACGAAAACTAACATAGGGTAAATTTATCACAAGTGTACCAATTTAGGGTAAATTTGTCAAAAGTATACCAGTTTGAGATTTTTGGTTGTCAAAAAAATAGTTTGGGGTAAATTTGTCACATATGTACTAGTTTTGGGTTTTTCAAGATATTAACCATTTTATTTTCCAATCATTCCTTAACCAAATTTATGTCCTAACAGTCCAGCAAAACCAAAACAAAATTATATACGGAAGAAAAATTAATCCTCTTGCTCTTTCGATGACATACTCTTTGTGAATTTGCAATTAGGAACGATGCAGTTTCAACAAGTGAGATGGATGATCTCTGTCATCATAGTGGTATTGCTGGTGGGTGGTCCTCATTCCGTGAGGGCCTCAAACATAGTACACAACTATTTGACTCCGAAGAACAACTGATTATTTTTTTGGCAACTATGTTGCTCCCCCACTTTCGCTGCTCTTGTTTGGCGATTCTAACTGAACATGCTTAATTTGGTCATTTTCATATGCTCTAACGCTTTACTGGGAATTTCAACACCTAATTTTGCCCCAATTCGACGAATTATATAGTCCTACGACCTACTATTCCATTGAAGAACAAAACAAATCTAGGGTTTGAAAAAGAAAACAAATTTAGCCCCAGTTCGTTAATTTAGGGCAAATAACACACATAGACAACATCATTGAGCACTAATAATACTGATTTCACTTTGTCGGCAAGCCACGTCAGACTATTTATGTTAAAAAAATTGCTACATTGGATTTTTAGGCAAGTCAAATTAGTGATGGCATTGAAGTGATTAATTTTTCACAAAAGTGGCACTCTAGTAGTCACTCGAAAAGTTTTGGTATTGAAGTGAGTGCCGTATAAAGGATATGATGCTTTTAATATAATTTTTCATATATTTATGTGAGAAATATATCGGTCAAATCACTCATGTGGCTCTCATGTCATCCGCTAGTAATTTCGTTAACAGGATTCAACTAGCGCACATGCCAAAATTTGAATAAGAAAGAAGAAAGGTTGGAATCATTGAATTGAATATCAATATGGAAGGACCAGTGAAGTTTGTTTAATGTAATAATAGCGAAGAGATCAACAAAGTTCTAAATGATGGGGCCATATTGATTTGCTCGAGATCTTAGAAGGAAACGTGATTTAGGCCGTGGTTCACGGGGAGACGCAATTTAGACGGGGTCACGCAAAAATGATATATAGAACATTAAAAACTCGTATATTCATTGTCTCATTGCAATTGAAAACTCCTCTATTTATAGACAAACACATTTGAACCAGCTAATCATTAAAAGACATGAGAACTAGAAAAGGAAATAAAGTCCTCAGAACTAGAACTTTGACTCTTGAAACCTATGCCAAAATTAAGACTCATAAAATTAGGATTTTAAATTCGTCCACGAACCATTTTGGAAGACCAACAAATCCAAGGAAATTACTCAGAGTAGCCTCCGATTATTAGGTAGTCAATTACTAGTAAATTGACATTTAGGTAGTCAATCGACAACCATATTCTGGACAAGTATTATTGTGAGTCGACAACTAATACATGGAATGGAGCCCATCGGTTCAAATTGTAGCCAAAACTGTCCTTTTGCTTCCAACCATAAGGATTGAGCTGGGTTAATTGACGTGGCTTGAATTGAGCTTAATTGATAGAGACCCATACTCGTGGTTATCTTGTGCAAGTCCCTGGGCTTGTTTTTCTCTCACTACAATTATGAGAGATGCAGGAAAATTTCACAAATTAGGTATGAAATGACGCAGTTCCTGTGTAGAATTAGTACACACTGAGAGAGAGAAAGAGAGAGAGGCCACTCGCAGTACGAAAGGAAGTCTAGACGAGAGGATGGGAGATCGAATCCACGGAAAACATCTAAAAGAGTCGGATATGAAATATCAATCTGTTGAGGACGATGATCTACAGCTAGACCATTATTTAGTTCGTCACACGGTAGAGATAGCTGAGATAGACTTTCCATTCAGAAGGTAGACTAGACCAGCATCAAAATTCTGACTCTTCCTTCCTAACAAAGAAGCAACCAGAAGGACCACCATTTGGAAGAAGTGCCAGCTTCACTGGACTTTCAGCGCCTTCCTCAACCGACAGGATGCCCGTGTTGAAGTTGATGTCCGTTTTGACAAATCCAGGGCACACGCAATTGACGATGATACTCGGGTATTTCTTTGCGAGAATCCTAGTGTAAGCATTCGTGGCCGCTTTCGAGATGCTGTAAGCGGGCATGAAGGCAGGCCAGCCTTTGGCTTCGGAAGAACCGTCCTTGAAGTCTGTGAGGAGACCCTTCACGATCCCGTCCACTTTCTCTTCCGTGATGTCCTTGGGATCACTCAGAGTTTCCCTAGCCCATTCATTAGACACTCTCTGGAGAAAATATCACCAAAAGTAACAAATCCTCAGCATAGATCACCCAGAACATATGTAAAAGAGCTTCATTCTGGGATTAGACAGCGCTACAAATGCAAAATAGAGTTGGAGGCTTGAATTTTAATGCATATTAGACAAATCCAGAAAAGAAGTAAACAAAAACCAAAACGAGAGAAGGGCTTTTGGGCTACGGTCCGTTAATTATCCAGCAATACATTTCTTTTGCAACCTCATCCTAGAAGTAAGTTAATTCCACAAAATGGACTCTTTATCAAGGTGTAACCGTGTAAGCCACCTTACGGGGAACACACTCTATAGTTGTCCTGAGAAAGGTTAATCTTTTACGATTAATGCTGAAACCATTTACAAAATTCAAGAGGATGAATTCTAAGAAACCACAAACTAGAGAGAGCGTCAGCGTGGAAATGTTTTTGTCTATTAGGAATTTCTCTCATTCCAATAGGAAACGGATAAATAGGGAGCACAGCTCGATATATCTACTCTGTGGGTTTCATCAACCACTGAAAAATATGTCCTACACACCCGATTAATCAAAGTTTAAATTTTGAGCTTCCTAGTCTATGACTCTGTGCTTACCTCAAGCTTCCCCATGCTGGATGAAACATTTACTATCCTCGGAAAATCAGATAGTTGGAGGAGGTCGATATGAGCCTCCACCATTCGTTTGGCCCCATAGTAGTTTGTTTCGATACACGCCTCAGCTGCTGCATAAGGTTGGGTCATGATTTCGTTCCAATTGATTTGGGCACCTTCCTGCATCAACAAGAAGAAAGCTCCTCATAATTCCTAATCAAGTAATATTGGAAGACTTACCACTTAAAAATTCATTTATCTTAGCTTTCAAAAAGTAGGTGAGTTTCCTTCTCTTAGGTGAGTTTCCTTCTCTTAGTGTGCAGTCCTTTTATTCAAATGTGATTGTTTTACACCATTATGTTGCATAAGGAGCTGCTCATGCTATACTTCCTCGCAGTTTGCACAGAATATAGTACCAACACTAATAAAACATTATATGATTTTCAGACTAGCCAGGTTCTTGAGAAACCAAGCATCATTTACCAACGCCGTGGCAGAAAAAAAGGCTGACTTTGGAAAAAAATACTAGATGACTTATCCTAAAGTCAGTTCTGATCTTTGCTTGATCCACCTAATGGATGAGGTGAGTGACACATTTAAAACTTCCAGTTCCAACGTTCATGTAAAGCAATTCTTTTCACCAGGAGCATGCAATCTTCTCATACTGAACCGTAACCAATGCTAGAAAATTAAGAAACTGAGACTTGCCTTGCCAAAACCAGAGGCCCTTAAAGCATCACCATCTATAATGACTCCTGGAACCCCAGCATTGTTCACCTGGACAAAATTTTCCCTTGTTTATTGCAGGTTTTGAGTGTTGGGTTGGCAAAACTCAGGGTCAAATGATAATCGGAAATGCATATATACCAATATATCTAGCTTTCCGAATTGGGTCTTGATGAAATTTGCAAGGGCTAAAATGCTAGAGGGATTAGAGACATCAAGCTGATGAAAAATCAGGTAATCGGACAGACCCGAGTCTTTCAGCTTTTGAATTGCTTCAAGACCTCTTTTTTCATCTCTAGATGTTAACACCACCACAATCCCATTTGAAGCCAATTGCCTGCATATTTCAAATCCAATTCCTTTGTTTGCACCGGTAACGACTGCATATCTAAATATTGATAAAAAAAAAAAAAGGATAAGAAAGTTCTTAGAGAACAATTCAAACAAACAAACTGATGAACTGATAGACGTATAGATGCATAAAACCCCTAAGAGAATACCTCTTTGTTGATTCTTCCATTGGTTCCTAACAGTAACGTGAAGTGCGTGAATTGTTGAAAAGCGAAAACTAAGCAGCTCTCGATCTTCTTTTACATAAGAGAGGCAAGGTCATAGATATCTTTCCAAGAGATTTTTTTTTTTTCAATGCAATTCTTTTAGACCACAAATATTGGAACTGCTGGAAAAATATCACTAGTGATGTCCATGATGACGCGGTACCGGTATGCATTGAATACAGAAAGAGAGAGAAGTGGCCATTCCACGTACTAGGAAAGCTATTGATGGGGATGAAAATGACAAGGACACCATACCTATTTTATTCGGGCATGAAATACATATAATTTTTGTACAATGCATACGCAATTTTACTGTAGAATAACTTACCTTTTCTTCTTTTGCCTATCAATATTTTAGGAAAATAATTAAAAAAATCATAAATCTGTTGCACTTGTGTCAATTT
The DNA here is from genome assembly GCA_014182365.1 of Eucalyptus tenuipes. Lineage (NCBI taxonomy): Eukaryota > Viridiplantae > Streptophyta > Magnoliopsida > Myrtales > Myrtaceae > Eucalyptus > Eucalyptus tenuipes. Next base: position 24,323,981 of record CM024540.1, on the reverse strand, counting down.
AATCTTAAACTTTTTAATTTCAATTTATTCCGAAACTTTCTGTCAACTTGCCAATTCAATCCTGTCATTTCTTAAACTTTGAGCATCAAGTCAACCGTTCATATCACCCCCTTTATGACGGAACTGATATTGCAAATCCAATTTGCTAGACTTTGAAGATGTTTAAGGAACCTACGTAACAGTTTTGTGGTGTAGTGATGTTTTGCCTCATCAAGCGAAGACGCTCTGGTTTGTGTTTTCCATTGTGCCTGCTTAAGCTCTTTAGTTGCGCGGAAATTATTTTTACTCTTGCCCTAACTTTGTCGTGCCGATGTCTCTATTCTTGACATGAGAAGGTGAATTTAGGTTAGAATGAGTGAAGATTTTCTATTCTCGTGTTTCCTATGATGTCTCGACAAATCTTAGCTACCGATAAAAGTCTCATTTTCACAAACCAATGATTGAGACTTATTAAGGCACCAAAATGATCACTCTACAAAGCAAATGACCTATGTTCGACCTGCACTCGACATGCCATATGTTGCAATATATAAGATGGAAAAGAATATAAGTTTTTACCACTGTATAGAGATGGATAGTAGATTCTGTTTAGTAAATTGGGTAGTAAAAATCTTGCCAGTAGCTATAATTTAAGATAAAACCTCCCAACCAACAGATAGGACAAGAAGCCACTTTGATTAATATATGTATTGTAGAAAATTATTCACATAATTTAACTTTTTAATCAAAAAGAATCGAATCCATATATGACTGTAAAACACCGAGATCAATAAACAGCGAAATTAAAACATACCTGCTTGAGCCATTACTTTACTTGAAGAAAAATAGATCGCTCTGATAATCAGAGATCTATTGGAATGTCAGATCTTCCTCTCTATGACCTATTTCAGTATAGCAGCTTTCAATGGGATTTCAGCAACTGATAGGTATAACCGACCCTTTTATAGGCTAGAGATGGGACCTAGCAAACCCTAATCAACAGCGTGTCAACCGGGCCCTTCTCATTACGGGTTTCAGTTAAACACAATTGCCTACACTTTGCTACTCAACTAGGCCCGTTATTAATAGATGCCAATAAGATCACTCAAGGGTTTAACAAATATTAGAATATCCATTAACCCGATTATTTAAAATAAAAATTAATTAATTAATGTAAGCCCATAATATAGGAAATGTCCAACATTCTCCCACTTGGGCTACATTAATTAACTTATTTTTATTTTGAAAAAGATTTTATATTGAAAATGACACTATCGGGTTAATAACTGAAAATTTTGTTTTATATGGCCACAACTTTAAAAATAATATTTCAATAACGGCATCTTAAAACCAATTCAATCCTATATAACTTCAGTATAGAACTATGGAGATCAATGTGTTAAGAAAATACCACTACACATGACCTTCCATAATCACGTATAATAAGTATTATATTTTCATGGATCATGGGCCTAGTGGTGTAGTAAAAAATAGTGCCAACATGTGATCAAAATATACACTATTTCTTATCGGTCCTCAATGCAATTTCTCAATGACATGAAACTACATTAACACAATTTCTAAACAATATGAAATTGCCTAACTATGTCACAATCCAACATGAGATCTCATAATCAGTGACATCCAGTCGTCTTTAAACTAAAATTTGTTTAAAGATATTGTTTTATACTTCCATTTCGCAATCAATAGGAGAAATAATAACAAAAGAATCAATAATAACGATCATTGAAAATAAATGCTTTAATGGACATCATGAAAGCATTATCAGTTTACATATAACTATAATATCCAAAACTAAAAATTATATATAGCTCCCACTAATAAAAGAAATCAAAAGAATCTAAAACACCCATATTCTTTACATGTTCTTTAAACAAAATGAGTCGTAAGCCTTTTATTAGAGGATCAGTCAACATTGACTCGGTTATGATATTCTTGATCAAAATGTCCCCCTTTTTGGCCAAATATTTAATAGTATAATATTTAATCCAATTAACATTTCAACCGTGGCATTATTGTTATTTATAGTAAAAGTAATTATTTGTCACACATAATGCAAGAAGATCAATTATGGGCAATAAACAATTCAATAAAAATAATTAGTACATTATAAACTCCCATTTGGGCAGAGTGTACAATGCGCCATTATTTTTCACAACATGAAGTTTAAAGCAACAACAAGGAGAATTACATATAATTATCAAGTATCAATCCCCTTTGGCCAGACAAATCCTTTAAATTATACATCTCCATTATCACAACATAAAGGGGAATTACATATAATTTATCCCCTTTGGGAAGATAAATATTTTTCAATTATATATCCCCATCTTTCAAATATGAGAATTAATCTTCATGCTTTTGCCAAATTAATATACACAATAACCTCATTTGGGCGAGTAATTGTTTATACTAATTTTTATCAATATGGAACTCTAATAATTTATGCCCAAAATTCATCAAACAATATGAAACACTTTACAACATGTGCTTCCAAAGATCATATTGCACTTTTTTTCAAACAACAATTTTTGCCACAATTTTTTTTTTTTCTTCTTTTAAATTTATTATTTTATTATTATTTTAATATTTCGGACCCACCCGCGGGCCCTGACCCGCGCCCGGCCCGTAGACCAGCAGGAGCCCACGCGGGCCGCTTGGAACGGCCCCATCACTTCTTTTAATTAAAATTGGCCCACGATTGGGCTATCGGCCCAAAGGAAATTAGATTGGGCTCACGCCCATTAAAAACAATATTTGGGTTCTGGGCGTAGCCCAGAACCTGGAACAGGAAAAAAAAGAAAGGATGGGCGTAAGCCCATTCATAGTAAGGGTTCTGAGCATAGCCCAGAACTTGAAACATAAAATAAAAGAAGGAAAGGATGGGCTGTTTAAATGGCCCAAGATTCTGGGCGTGAGCCCAGAATCAGAAATTAGAAAAAAATATGGGCTTCGCCCATATTTAGGCCCAGGGCCGGCTGGAGGTCGTCTTCAACCTCCAGCCTGGTCCCGAACTTCCTGCAAACCGGGTCACACGACCCGGTTTCGACCCGAAGCTCCAAAAACACATATAATATTTGATTTTTGACGAAATTTCTCCATGGATCTAGCATATAACATCAATATAATTTACTAGAATGAATTAAACAAAGAAAAAACGAGTAAATCTTCCACATATAAGCTTGATAATTTCGGATCTAAGCCTCCCATGGCCGAAATTCGATTTTCTTAAATTTAAGCCCTAAAAACTTACTTTAATGCAACAAAAGGATGCTAAAATAAATATGGAACAATACCCATGCAACGATTCACAACGAACATCAATCAATTGCAAATAATTTGAAAATTCTACAACTTTTTAATGTATAAACCCTAGAATTTCAAATTTCAAATTCTCTCTCAATTCTCAACAAAATTGTACAAATTGTATATGGTTGGAAAGATCTCGACATGTAGAATAAAAGCCTATAGTTTCAAAATCAATCGAGCAAAAAGTCCACACGGAAAAATAATGCCTAAATTCAGCTCAAAGAGGAAAATTTCGAATTTTTCCATAAATTTTTTTTTTGTTTGGTTCTACAATCATATATGATTTGCTCTGATACCACATGTAGAAAATTATTCACATAACTTAACTTTTTAATCAAGAAGAATTGGATCTATATATGACTGTAAAACACCAAAATCAATAAACACAGCGGAATTAAAGCATATCTGTTTAAGTCATTGCTTTACTTGAAAAAAAATAGATCGTTCTAATAATCAAAGATATATTGGAATGCCAGATCTCCCTCTCTATGACATATTTCAATATAATAGCTTTCAATGGGATTTTAGCAACTGATAAGTATAACCAACCATTTTATAGGCTAGAGAGGGGACCTAGTAAACTCTAATCAATAGCGTGTTAACTGGGCCTTTCCCATTACGAGCTTCAGTTAAACACAATTGTTTACACTTTGCTGCTCAAGTAAGCCCATTATTGATAGATGCCAATACCCAATTCAATAAGATCACTTAAGGGTTTAATAAATATTGGAATATCTATTAACCCGATTATTTAAAATGAAAAATTAATTAATTAATATTAGCCCATATTATAGGAAATTTCCAACATGTATGTCATCCTAAGCTCTGGTTTTCTCCCACCAAATGTCATCCTAAGCTCTGATTTTCTCCAACCAAGAAATTAAACGATGGCCGAAGCATCAACTTTTCTTGCTAAGAAGAGGTATCCAATTTAGCTTCTTTTTGTCTTTTATTTTCCCTTTGAATGGAAAAACGAAGTTGACCACGTGGGTTTAGTCTTGAGGACAAGTGGTGGTTACAGCTTGAAGAGGACCTGTCAATCTTGATGAAAAAGGAGAAGAAGCCACTTAACTTCTCGGGAAGATAAGCACGAAGAGCGCTCGTAAAGTCGCCCTCACAAAAGAGATGGCATCAAGACAGTCGTCTCTTCCCTTAAACAGTCGGGGTGAATATCATCCACACCTTACTATTCCATTCCTTTAGGGATGCATTTTAAACCCCTGTAGGAAAACTTGAATCCATGGTTTGAACGGAACTATTTTGCAGGTATGCAGTCGTGGCGGGGTCAAACAAGGGGATCGGGTTCGAGATAACAAGAGGTATCCAACTTGATTAATATATATTAATATATAATATAAACAACGGAACTAAGCTCTGGTATTCTCCTACCAAATGTCATCCTAAGCTCTGGTTTTCTCCTACCAAGAATTAAACGATGGCCGAAGCATCAACCTTTCTTGCTAACAAGAGGTATTCCGACTTGTCTTCTTTCTCTTGTTCTGTTTTCCCTTTGAATGGAAAAACGAAATTAACTCTGTGGGTTTAGATTAATCCATGGTTTGAACGGAACTATTTTGCAGGTATGCAGTCGTGACGGGATCGAACAAGGGGATCGGGTTCGAGATATGCAGACAATTAGCTTCGACTGGAGTGACCGTGGTCTTCACCGCAAGAGATGAGAAGAGAGGACTTCAGGCAGCTCGAGAACTCCAAAACAACGCCAGCCTTTCGCCCGGCGCCGTCGTCTTTCATCAGCTCGATGTGGCTGATCCTGCTAGTGTTTCTTCTCTTGTGGGTTTCGTCGCTACCCAGTTTGGAAAGCTTGATATCTTGGTAATCGAGCAAATTCTTTTTTCTCTCCTCTTTTTTATTTTTTATTTTTGAAATCTTGTGGGAGGGCTTGTATTTTTCTCATCCTAAGGTCCAATGAGCTTTGGATAATTTGATTATTTTCAGGTAAATAATGCTGGAATCGGTGGGCACATCATGGACCGTAATGCTCTGTCCGAAGCTGTTGAACGTGCTGGTGGCGGCTTTGTAAGTCGTGCGTCGGTCTAGTTCTTGTTTATATAACACCAAAGAACTAGATGAGCTATCGTGAATCCTCGTATGTGATGGTTGATGAATCTCATAGGCCCCTAACGTTTGTGCTAATTAAGAGAGATGGCTACTTGGTGCTTTTCTTTGAATCATGGGTTTTTTGGTCTTCTCTTGCAAATGTGTAAATATTTCTAGCTTCTTTTTATTGTCAAAGTGCATAAGTTTCGTTTCTCAAATTTCAGCCATTTGGCGAGGAAGTGTGGAAAAAGATATCAACCGAGGACTATGGAATGGCGGAAGAATGTGTGAAGACGAATTATTATGGTGCCAAGTCAGTGACCGAAGCCCTCCTTCCGCTCCTCCATCTGTCTGACTCACCGAGAATCGTAAATGTCAGCTCCACCTTGGGGACCTTAGAGGTAAAATGAGAATGCCTTTTCAAAAAAATTTCCACAAAACCTACTTAAAAGTTGTTTAATATGGTTCAAATTGATAGTTACAAATAACAATATTTTCCGAGAATTTCTGTTCTAATCGCCTCTCTTCTGGTTTAGCTCATACCGGGAGAGTGGCCGAAGCAAGTTTTAGGCGATGTCGAGACCCTCACAGAAGAGAGTGGACGAAGTCCTAAAGTCATTCTTGCAGGATTTCAAAGAAGGGGACTTTGGAAAGAGGGGTTGGCCAACCCATACCTCAGCATACAAGGTCTCGAAAGCAGCCTTGAATGCATACACAAGGATCATGGCCAAGAAGCTGCCATCTTTCTTGGTGAACAGCGTGTGCCCTGGCTTTGTAAAGACCGACATGACTTGCAATACCGGACTCTTGACTCCTTCACATGGGGCCGAGAGCCCGGTTTGGCTGGCTCTACTTCCTAAGGGTGGCCCAAGCGGCCTGTTCTTTGCCAGGAAGCAAGTTTCCAGTTTCTTGTCTATTTCCAACTCGCCTTCCATTGTCAAGGGATGATTTCATTTCCTTTCTCTGTTTTTCTTTGGGGTTCTTGTTTTGTCTTTGTAATAAGCACCTGTTTAAACACGTCTATGAGTGCTTCGAATATTTTGGATCTAGTAGCTTGCTGCGACACTTCCTTATCGAGATTGTGTCGTTCAGGTGATTCATATAAAAGAAAGAACCTCGCAAAATTGCTCTTAAGCTCCAAATGGAGTATTTCGTTCTATGAAAGAAGAGAAGCTCAACACCTCATGTGGGGTTTATTTTATTGAAGTTAACACAAATTAAGTAAAGGCGGCAAGCTACAAACCCATAACAAATAGGGATAAAGATAGAGGAGGTGCGAACACCTCAAGTGCCAAAACTTAACAGGGGTTGATACATAACTGTTAAAACTTCTAAAATGTATACTTTAAGTATCAAAATTGGAGAATAAATGAACACTAAAGTGCCAACTATGATAATTTTTGACCAATTGGTTAATGAGACATTTTTTGGCGAGAATTTTAAATGATGTGGCATTTTTTTTTAAAAAAAATTATCTATGTGGCGTTGACGTGACTAGATAAGTCCAAAATGATGTTGGGAAATCAGCGAGGGCCTCCACACCCTCATCGCTGTCATTGCCCCACTATCACTGGAGTGATGGTGGGGTGAGGGTCGGCTGGGGTTGCCTAGCCTCACCCTAGCCAGCGGTGGCCCTTAGCTCGATCTGGGTGAGGATTGACGACCCTCACCCAATTTGGGGAAGGGCTGCGACCCTTACCCCAAATCTGGGCGAGGGCCACCATTGGCCCTCGCTTACGATTGGCTAGGGCTCAGCAACCCTTGTTGGCCCTTTCCAGTGATGGTGGTGCGGTGGCAGCAGTGAGGGCCATAGAGGCCCTCGTTGATTTGCTCTCTCTCTCTCTCTCTCTCTCTCTCTCTCATGTAATTTAATTACTATTTATATTAAAAATAAAATTTGGTAAAACGACGTTGCAAACTAGCTACGTCAGCATTATATGGATTTTCAACAAGTCACGTAGATCAATTCTATTATTAAATTAATGCCACATTAGATTTCTTATCAACTTCGTCTAAGTTACAATCAAGTATAAATTAAAAAAAAAAAAAGTGGCATTTAAGTATACCTTTTGAAAGTTTCAGTATGTAAGTGTCTATTTGTGCTAAGTTTTGGTGCTTGCGGTATACTTTTGTCTCAAAAAATTAATTTCAGGTAAATTTGTCAGAAGTGAATAAAAGGCTTATGAGATTGAGAGGCTTTGTTTGGGTAAATTCAAGTCCTTGCTCAACCCTGGATAGGCAGTGGAGACTACCAAGCTGTGATTTGGATTAGATCTCGATGAAAGAGTACGTCCATGAGAAGTTTATTTCAAGTTTGAGGTTTTTTGTGGTGAAAAAATAGTTTGTAATAAATTTATAACAGATATACCAGTTTGGGGTTTTTCAGGTATCGACCCTTTTAAATATTGGGAGTTGCAATTTCTTTTTTTAATTTTTTTACTTTGCAGGTAATTAAACCTTTGAGTTGTCCAAGCCTTTTATTTAAGGTAAGTGAAACTTTAAGGGTTAAGTTTGATTGATTTACTTAGTACTTTTAACTTGGTCGATTGATATTTGCTAACTTAGTTTGAATATATGCCTTAAGTGTGATCAAGCTTTGATGACAATATGTTGAGATATTGCGTTTACTTGACTTAAATCGGTAATTATTTTAATGTATAGGAAGTGTTGGTAGTCTTCCCAAAAGGCTCGGTTGTATTGGATGAGAAAAGTGTAAAACCTGGAATTTGGACTTGAAAATGATACTTAAGTGATTCTGATAAAGTGTTGGCTGACTAATCATTTATCGATTTTGATAAGTCACCGATTTTGATCAACTATCGATTCTCTGACTAGTTCACCAATTCTAACCATTCTGTCGATTTTGATCATCCAACCAACTAAGTAAGTCGATATTTTAAGCACTGTATGATAAGGTTTCTTTTCTTTGTTCTTTTATTTTTTTTTTTTGTTCCCAGGAATAGAAAAGGAACATAAATCAATTTGGTAACGTTAGTTAATGTTTTCATTCCCCAAAATAGAAAAGTGGTCGGGGAATAAATTTATAACACAAACAAGAAGTAGAAAAAAATAACTTCTTGTTTTCGGGAACAATATATAGAAATAAGTCATTTTTTTCTTTTTTTTTTCTTTTCTTCTTGTTCCTCACTGCTTACTGCCCCCTGCATACTGTTGGCCTTCGGTTGTTGGCAGTGCTCACCGCCGCCATCCACCTCCCGTTCGTCGTTCGTTGCTACCCGCCACCGCTGTTTGTTGTCACCTCTCGGGTAGCGTGATCGATTCTTGGTCATGTTCAGTTTCCATCTACTGGATTGGGAGGACCGATTTCCAATTTTTGAGACAAAGGATTGGATCAGATGGTCTTGGAACCGTGAACCAGACCGGACTGGTCCAATGGAACCAGTCATTTGGCTAAAAAAAATTTAAATTTTTTTAAAAAATACCAAAGTTATTACTATTTTAGGATTTATTACTAAATCAATCCAATCTGTTGGTTCAGTTCCCCTGGAATCAGAAATTGAACTGACAATCATAGGTTCCATTTTTATGGAATCGGGAATCAGACCGATGTCCTTGGGAATTGAACTAAACCGGCTAGTTTGATTTGGTTCAGGTGGTTCCCGATTCGATTAGTCTAATATGCTCGCCCATACTCTCGGTCATTGTCTGCCGCCGTCTGCTGTCTACCTTTTGTCGCTTCTTGGCCGCCGTCGGTTGCCACTTGGCGATTGGCTAGAGGAGGAAGAAGAAGAGAGGAAAAAAAAACAAAAAAGATATTAAAAAATTAAAAGAAATTCTATGTCACATAAAAACTTGTGAGTTGTACCAAGCACATTCTTGTTTTTATTTTTATTTTTCTATTTTACGAATAAAAATTTTGTTTAGTTACCAAATGTGTTATTTTATTCATAAACTGTTCTAGAGAATAAAAATAAAAATAAAAATAAAAATAAACAACTATTTTCGAAGTTATTTCGCCTAGCGAAGGTCGTCGGCTCTCACCTGGGGCCGGTGAGGTTTAGATCTGGGCGAGCCTTACCGGCCATAGGCGAGGGCCGGCGCCACCTAGATCTAGGCGAGCCTTGTCCGAGCCTTGCCTAGGTTGATGAGGGCTGCCCACCCTCGCCACCGTCGGCCCCCTCGACGGTGGCGGCGGCATGCCCCCATGACCCTACCTTTTTTTTTTTTTCACGACCTTGCCTTTTTTTCTTTTTTTATTCCAATTTTTTTTTTAGAATTATTCCCAGCAACCCACCTGCCTTTTTTTTTTTTCACTACCTTGCCTTTTTTTTTTTTTTAGTTTTTTTTTTAGAATTATTTTATCTTTTTTAGAATTTTTTTAACAAATTTTTAAATAATATTTAAAGAAAAAAATTAATAAAAAATGACCATGTAGGATAAATAAATTAATTTAAAAATACTATTTTAGCATTTTCGATCAAATAAATTGACGGTGTTAACAAAAGGACTCAATTGCATTAATTTGATAAGTTTTGTGATTCAATTACACTTTCGCGATAAGTTTTACGATATGTGTTACACATATCTCTAAATTTGATAGTAGAATATGGATTGTTTATTTTTTTCTCTCCAAGTTTTATGAATTATTGCAATGTAGTATAGTTGAATTTTCAAATTAAAATAATGAACGACATTAACAAATATTAGATTAATGATTTTAATGTAAATTAATTATAGACTCTTTTTATTATTTATTTATTTATTTATTTATATTTAAAAAATTATTTAATATATAACATATCAAAATTTTTTAATTTTTAAAAAATAACGTGTCGTTCAAGATATCACGTATATATATATATATATATATATATATATATATATATTATGTATTATGTGTCCATATTTGTGTTACATGGTTGAGAGCGACATATAAGATAGGAGGGCTTCCCCCACGAGAAAATATTAGGTAGGAGTAGGGGTGTGCATGGTCTGGGTGGGCGGTTCCCGACCTAGAACCGAGAACTATCCGCTAAGGATTGGTTCCAAAAAATTGGAACTGGGAACCACCCGTTATTGCATGGATCCACCCGAGAACCGGACCGCCGGTCCGGTTCGATTCCCGGGTGGATCTATGGAACCGGTCTCACCAATAATAATATCGTTTTCTAAATTCCGCCGTGAGTACTTTTTATATCGAGTAATATTTTTCTTTAAATCGAACATGCTTAATTAAGGGTACCATTTTTCTTTATTTTATCGAAAAACACTACTAAAGAAGAGAAATAGGTTTATTTCTTATTTTTGAATCATTTAAGTTGAAATCTAAAATATTCTTTAAGTTCAAGATTCTGTATGATTGTCATATGTAGATCATCTTTTCCTTTATCCTCTAACAATGCTCAATCTCTTACAAAATTTATTTTACTAAATTTTTTTTGTAGAAACAATTCCACTGGTACTCCATATATTCCTGAACATAGTGTCATATGTGAGTCCCGAAAATATCATTTGAATGAGCCATTTGTTGATTTGTTGCAAGGCAGCTTACACACTTTACTAAATTCTTATTTAAACATGGAAACCATGTGAGGAGATGGAACCCTAAAATTTAGATTTGCTAATTAATAATTTCGAAATTTATTTTAATATTTAAAATTAATATATTATTATAATATAATTGGTCCTGTCCGGGTGGGCGGATCCACTCATAGAACTGGGAACCGGACCGGTATCCACCGGTTCTCATAAATTGGAACCGGGAACAAGAACCACCGGTTCCGGGCGGTTTGAGCGGGTTCCTGTTCTTTTGCACACCCCTAGGTAGGAGTATTTTGCACCCATATTTTTCACAAATCGAATGTGGGTTATGAAATTGTAATGGGCCATGACCCACATTCGACCCATTTTAAGTTTAGTTTTATATGGGTCGAAGATGGGTCACACGTTGACTCATTTTCGACCCATTTTTAAAACTTAAAGAAACATGAAAATGAGTCAATGACACAGCCCTTCAAGTCTTCGACCTTCGTCCTCCGCCGCTCGCCTCCGAGCCGCCTCTGCCACTCGTCGCCGCGGCTCGCCTTTGCCGCCCCTCGAAGGTCGCCGACAATTGGCGAGGCTCGAGCACGCCAGCATCGAGCGGGGCCTTGGCCTCGCCGGATTGGCAAGATCGAGCCCTGCCCGATGCCAGCAAGCTCAATCTCGCTTGTGGTCGGTCGCCGGTCGTCATTGTGGCCGGTGGCCGGGCCGAAGAAGAAAAAAAAAAAAAAAAAAGAGAAAACTTAAATATAATTATTAAAAATTAAAAATGATATTTAAAAATAAAAATTATATTTTTAAAATAAAAAATAATTAAAAAAGTATTTTAAAAAATAAAATTAATTAAAAAATTTAAAATTCGATTTTTTTAAATATTTTAAAAAGAATTATAAAACTTTTCCATTAAATCTGTATTGCATAAAAATTGTTAAAAAATTTGTATTGCATAAAAATATTTTAACAATAAGTAGGTTTTAAAGAATATGAGTCGGATATTGGTCGAGTACGAGTCGGGTCAGGTATGGGTCATTAGATTTACATTACAAGAGTATGAGTCAGAACGGGTTAAATAGATCAAATATGGGTCGACCCATTTTCGACACAATCCATACCAGACCCGCCCATTTGTCATGCCTAGGTAGGAGTCTAGCGTGTGAAAATCCTAATCCACTCATCATACTACACGTGATTTGCCCAGCTCCTTCACCGGCAAAGCCTCCGACATCCCAACCTCTCTCTTCCCTCACACAGATTTTTTTTCTCTTTGGTCTTGTTCTGTTTTTGTCTTTTTCCTCTTCGGCTTCAACCTTGAGCTTTCTTCTTCCCTGAACATGAACGCCTCCGGCGACCTGCAACTAGCTGAACCAAGGATCGCTAGGCGCCACGAATCCGGCCGCCAACCGCCAACGACCGTCCTTCGCCGTCGTAGAAACACGACCACCTGTCGGCCATGTACTCGACCGGCATCGGCCACCGCCGTCTTTTTTCCTTTGTTTTTTCTTCTTCCTCCCTTTCACTCCGACGGGGACGACAATGTCTCCTTCCACCACCACCACCCCATCGCCGTCTCAGTCCACCACCTCGCCGCCGTTTCAGTCCTTTGTCGTCGAGCTTGAGCCTCAAATTTTGGATCTAAGGTTGAGCGAGCCCTAGAATTGTGATCTAGAGCTTAGCTCGACCTCGAATCTGAGTTGATTCGGGGTCGACCAGGGTCGGCTTAGACAACGGACAAGGCCGAGGCGGCAGTGTGGTTCGTTGACGCGGCGTAGGGCCTCGAGGCGGCGGCGCAGGAGTTCGGGGGAGGAGTGGGCGAAGATGGAGGCATAGATGAGGTGACGTGCCGGAGGCGGCGGCGTTGGGTGTGAGGTCGGGCTTGAGGTTGAGGTTGGAGAAGGGAACATGGGGCGGGCGGAGGAGAGAGAGAAACCGGAAGACCGGGAAGAGAGAGAAGAAGAAGAAAAAATAAAGGAAAAAAGAATAAAGGAAAAAAAAGAAGGGAAATGTGGGGCCCAATGACAGAAGGGTTCTGCATTCTTGCAGCAAGGTAGGGCCGAGCGACACGTTTCTGGGATGAGATTTCGACGCACTGGAATTTCACCATTAAACAGGAAAAGCAAGATAAGGTAAAAAAAATAATAAAAAGAGAAACGTTGAAAAAGTCAACAAAAGAAAAGCAAAAAGGAACCGTGGAACACTTTAGCCCTTTTATGAGGTCGAGGAAACGCACGCACGCACGCACGCATAGAAAGGGAGGAAAGGAAAAGGAAGGAAAGGAGAAAAAAAAAGAAGAAAAGAGAGGGAAAAGTGAGGGATTTTGCATGTGCTTGCCACAGACGCCTTACCAAGTTGGATTAATGATACATTACAATGCTAAGTAAGTATTTATGCCCCTTGTGAGAGGGAAAAGTGAGGGATTTTGCATGTACTTGCCATAGACGCCTTACTAAGTTGGATTAATGATACATTACAATGCTCAGTAAGTATTTATACCCATTGTCTTTTCAATCGAGATAATTTTCAGATTGAGAATTTAGTGAAAATCAAGCTGCGAAATTCGATTTTTGAGTTATATAACTTCGAGATTTCTTGGAAATGGTGGTTTATAGCATAGTGGAGCCATATGGTTTGTCGAAAGTCGTTTTCAAGCAACGGTTTAATATTGACTTTTGTATAGGCAAGTTTTTGGTGTAGGAGTATGGGTTAATGACAACAATTAACCCGACATTCATCCCATGATTAATGCTTTTTATTCTGCTTCTTTTGGTGCATAAATTAATATTTGGAAGAGGAAAGTTAAAGGCAAGATGCTTATGCATGTTATTTAAACTTGTTAAATTTGTATTACCGAATGATGTGATCACCTAACTATGCTTCTATGTGTTTAGAAAGAAAAATGAATAAATTAAGAAAAGATGTGCCACGCATGATGTTCTGGGGTATCAAATAGGGATTTTTTTAGGGTGGCGGGGGGGGAAGGAATATTACATGTAATCTTGGAGTGCTTTTGGTAACAATTCTATTCTTAGGAACAATTTTTGCCTAGAATTTTTTTTCTTGATTTTATTCCTTGGGTGAGTTTCTAAGCATTCGAAGGTGTTTGATAATTGTACAAAATTTCTATTCCTGTAATAGAAATACATTCGATACGATCCTCAAATATTTTTCTCAGAATTTCTTTTAATTTTTTTAATAATTTTATTAAATTTTTCTCTTTTTTTTCTCCTTTTGCTTTTTTCCTTTTTCCTTCTGTACTTCTTCTTCCTCTAGCTGGCGACCTCGCTGGCCTCAAGGGAGCCTCGCTTAGATCTAGCGAGGGTCAACCTCACCCACCCACTACAAGGTCGAGCCTGACCATGACAATGTTAGGCCGTCAAGGCTCGACCTCGCGGCAACTAGGTGAGTTTGACCCTCGCCAGCGACTGATGAGGTTTGGCCTCACTGAGGGTAGGCTTTGGCGAGGTCGTCAAACCTTGTCTAGCCAGTCGCCAACCATCACCGTGGCTAGCGATTGGGTAGAGGAAGAAGAAGAGGAAGAGAAAAATAAAATAAAAAATAAAAAGAAAGGAAAAGAGAAAAAAATAGTTTGGGCTTGATTTTAATGTTGTTCCTAGGAACAAATATATATATATATATATATACACACACATTATATATATACATTTTTTGTTTTACTTCTTGATTCTATTTCAAATCTATTATCGGAATAAAAACATTATCAAACGGATTTCTATTCTTTTTTTTTTAAAAGCAAAAGAATAGGATTAGGCAAACGGACCCTTTGCATTCAACGTGTATTCCTCAATAGTCACTTCTCCTTCTCAAAAGTATGTATGCTCGGATATAAATGCCTTACAAGTATCATTTTTTCCGTTGGCTACAAAGAAAGAACCAAGCACCAACAAGGTGTTGTGTTGGCTTAAATGGTAAGACAATTTACTCCTTTTTTAGTTTTTGAATCATGCTTTGTTGGAATAAAATCTTGAATGCACTAGACTGACGGGGATATGTGCCCTTAAGATCGCTCAAAAGAGTGGACTAATCGAGGTATGGGAAAAAGTATAAAAAAAGTCATAAACTTATTGCATTTGTATCGATTCAATTATAAACCTTTTAATTGAACCAATTTAATTCTAAACATTTTTGCATCAATACTAATTGAGCCCATTCGATCAATTTAGGTCGCAAATTGATGACGTGGATGCCAATGGTCCTATGTGGCATGATCAGTGTTGACATAAACAAATTTTTAAATTTTTAAATTTTTTACAATTTTTTTATTATTATTCTCTCTCTCTCTCTCTCTCTCTCTCTCTCTCTCTCTCTCTCTGTTTTTTTTTTTTTTTTTTTTTAATTTAAATTTTCCTTACCCTTTAGACAATTTTAGACAATGAGATCATTGGCCAACCATCGCTGACCACAGGTTGGTCTAGGCGAGGGCCTCTATGCCCTTGCTGGCCACCTGTTGGGCCCCCACCTAGATCTAGGCGAGGGTTGTGATGCTCTCACCTAGACCAGGCAAGGGCATCGCAACCTTCGCGGGCCACGATCGAGGTCCTTCACGCCCTCGTTGGCCATAGGCAAGAGCACAAGGCCTCTCCCGAGGCATTACATCCCTCACCCGCCACAAATGAGGGTGCGGAGGCCCTCGTCAGCCAATAGGCGAGGATTCGGGCCCTCACTTAGATCTGGGTGGAGACCCGATGCCCTTACCTGTGGCTAGCAAGGGTGCGGAGGCCCTCGCTAGTGGTAGGCAAGGGCACAGAGGCCCTCGCGAGTGGTAGGCGAGGGCACAGAGGCCCTTGCCCAGACTAGCATGTGGCCAGCGATGGTTGGTTGGCAATCTCGCTAGCGTCGGCCAAAGGGTAAGGAAAAAGAAAAAAAAAAAAAAAAAAGAAAGAAAAGCAAATAGAAAAAAAAAAATAATAATAATAAATTCTAAAAAATATTTAAAATTTATAAAATTTGTTCGCGTTAGCGCCGATTGTGCCACATAAGATCGTTGTCATCCATTTCATCAATTTCACTACCTAAATTGGTCAAATGGACTCAATTGGTACAAATATGTAAATGTTTATGATTAAATTAGTTGAATTGAAAGGTTTATGATTGAATTGGTACTAATGCAATAGGTTCATGATTGAATTGGTACTAATGCAATAGGTTCATGACTTTTTTTGGTACTCTTCCCCTGAGGTGTGCAAAAACTAATCTAGATGTCAGCACCACCTTAATGAAAAAATGAAAAAAAGAGGACCAAGCAGAAGACAAAAAAAATTGGTCTATTTAGGGCCATCATGGTAACGTTTCTATTTCTGTCGATTTCTATTCTTTTGTTTCCAAGAACAAAAAAAGAACAAAAATTCATTTGGTAATGCCAACTTATTTTTCTATTCCGCGGAATAGATTTGGAATAAAAACAAGAAAGAAAAAAAGGTAACTTCTTGTTCCCATAAACAATTTCTAGAAATAAGTCATTGTTTTCTTTCTATTTTTCTTTTGTTTTTCTTCCTTGTTATGGCCACCACCGGCCGCTTGCCAACCGCTGGCCATCTCCGGCCACCCGCGGCCACTGTCTCTGGCTGATGGCGGTAGGGGGCGGCGGTGGCGGTCCACAATAACAGTCGGTGGTCATGCGACGGCAGGCGGCGGGTGGTGGTCGGTGGTCCGTGAGCAATAAGAAAAAACGAATAAATACAAAAATTTATAAATTATACCAAACTCATTTCTATTCTTTTTCTATTCCAAGAATAAAAATTTTGTATAGTTACCGAACACCTTATTTTAGTTAGAAATTGTTCCTCGGAGTAGAAATAGAAAAGAATTATTTCTGAAAAGAAATACCTTCTTGGAATAGAAACGTTGCCATGTGCACCTTTAGTGACAAGGACATATTACTGATCCAGAATCCCAATGAATTAGTCGAATGCCATGGTTGCATCTGTTGATGCCAACTTGGAGATAGTGAGTATTATAAATTCATGGAAAAAATGGTATTATTAGTGTTATAACTCTCACATGAAGCTCATTTCAATGCCAAATCTTCTTTGAGCGATCACTTGGACATCATATTGATGAAAAAAAATGATAATTTAAGTGTTTCCAGCGACATATTTCGGCGGTTCATCTTACATAGATTTTTTTTTTAATGAAATTTAAAATTCTAGATGGCTTTGGTGACCTAAATTGAAGTCTAATGCAAACAAAAAACCGAGATGACGGAGCAAATAGTCTAATTAACTCACCGATCTCCCTTCTCTTCTACTTCATCTTCTCTATCTTCCTCTTCGTCTACACCAAACAATTTTTACTTTCATGCGCATTTTTGTTCCTTTTCTTTTCCAATCATTTTCTTAACCAAATTTATGTCCTAACACCGGCAAAACCGAAACAAAATTGCATGCGGAAGAAAAATTAATCCTCTCGCTCTTTCGGTGACACATGTTCTTCGTGACTCTGCAATTAGGAATGATCGACTTTCGGCAATTCTGATGGATGATCTCTATCATCATGGTGATATTGCTGGTGGGTGGTCCTCGTTCTGTGAGGGCCGTAGACATGGTACAATAACTATTCGACTTTGAAGAACAACTGATTTTTTTTTTTTTCCAACTATGTTGCTCCCCCTCTTTCGCTGCTCTTGTTTGGCGATTCTAACTACAACATGCTTAATTTGGTCATTTTCATCACGCTCTAACGCTTTACTGGGAATTTCAACATCTAATTTTGCCCCAAATCGACGAATCATATAGTCCTACTACTTCATCGGAGAACAAAACAATTCTAGAGTTTGAAGAAGAAAACAAATTTAGCCCCAACTCGTTAATTTAGGGCAAATAACACACATAGACAACATCATGGAGCACTAATAATACTGCTTTCACTTTGTCGGCAAGCCACGTCGAACTACTTATATAAAAAAAATTACTACATCAGATTTTCAGTTAAGTCAATTCGGTGATGGCATTGACGTGATTATTTTTTCACAAAAGTGGCACTCTAGTAATTGCTTGAAAAATTTTGTTACTGAAGGGAGCGCCGTACGTGATTATTTTTTTCACAAAAGTGGCACTCTAGTAATCGCTTGAAAAGTTTTGTTACCGAAGGGAGCGCCGTACGAAAGTTATGATGCTTTTAATGTCATTTTTCTTATATTTATGTTAGAAACAGGTCATGTGGCTCTGATGTCATCGGCTAGTAATTTCGTTAATAGGATTCAATTAGCGCACATGCCAAAATTTGAATAAGAAAGAAGAAAGGTTGAAATCATTGAATAGAATATCAATATGGAAGGACCAGTGAAGTTTGTTTAATGTAATCATAGCGAAGAGATTAACAAAGGTCTAAACAATGGGGCCGTACTGATTTGCTCAAGATCTTAGAAGGAAACGTGATTTAGGGCGCAGTTCACGGGGAGATGCAATTTAGAGGGTGGGTCACGTGAAAATGATATGTAGAACTTTAAAAACTCATATATTCATCGTGTCTGCATTGCAATTGAAAACTCATCTATTTGTAGAGTAATTAAGACACAAGAAATAGACAAACATTAAATACATGAGAACTATCCAAACATTAAAGACATTGGAACCAGCTAAACATTAAAAGACACGAGAACTAGAATAGGAAATAAAATCGTCAGAATTGGAATTTTGACTCTTGAAACCTATGTTACAATTAAGACTCATAAAATTAGGATTTTAAATTCTTCCACCTACCTTGACTAGAAAAATACCATTTTGGAAGATCAACAAAATCCAAGGAAATTACTCAGCATAGCCTCCGGCTATTAGGTAGTCGATTATTAATTTTAAAGTCGATAACAAACTTGTAAATTGACATTCAGGTAGTCAATCAGTAACGGTATTTTGGACAACCATTATTGCGAGTCCACAGTACATGGAATGGACATTTTCCAAGTTGACCCATCGGTTCAAATTGTATCCGAAACTGGCCTTTTTGCTTCCAAACGTAAGTATCGAGCTAGATTAATTGATGCGGTTTGAGTTGAGCTTGATTGATAGAGCCTCATACTCTATGAAGCATGGACACGTTCGGGAACCTTCTGTGTCGTGTCGGACACGTGTCGGCGTGTCCGACATGCTCCGATACGCTCGGACACGTGGTTGACACGTGTCGGAAAATCCGACACCTGGTCAACACTTCTCGACACGCGAGTCGGAGCGTGTTCGGCAAGAGGCTGGGTTTCTGCTTTTTGGAGCGGGTCTGCAAGCGTGAAGGGAGAGTGAGGGTGGAGACGAGGCGAGGGAGAGGAAGCAAGGTTGTGGAGGCGAGGCCGCAGCGGTGAGGTCACGACGGTGAGGCCGCGACGGTGAGAGAAGGCTGGAGGAAGAGAGAACCAGGCGACCGAGATGTCTACGACGGAGGACCGGAAACAAGGCTACGACCACAAAAGAGGGAGGACCAGAGGCAAGGCAGCGAGTGACTACAATGAGGCGACCAAGAAGGAGGAGGGAGCGGCCGTTTTTCGAGAGTTTTCAAGGCTGCTCTTTTTGTTTTAGGAAGAAGGGTTTTTAAAAGATAAAGAATGGGTGCCGTGCAAGGAGGATGAAAATAGAAGGAGGAGGAGGCTGCGGTTTAGGTTTCGAAGGAAGGGGGGAAGCCGTGTAGGAGGAGTCGGAAGCAGCTAGGTTTGGGTTTCCAAGGAGGGCAGAAAAAAATTTAAAAATGAGGTGCCGTGCAAGGAGGAGGCACCTAGGAGGAATAGTAGACAGCTAGTGTTTGGGTTTTAAGGAAGAGCAGGAAGAAAAAATTAAAAATGATGGTGCCATGAAGAGCAAAAAAAAAAAAAAATTAAAATGGGATGCTCATCCAACTGGACGGGATTTGTCCCTTTTTTCTTTTCTTTTTTTTGGAGGGAGAGCGTGGAGGGTGATTTCAAGAAAGAAAAAAGATGAATAATGTTGAATAATAATAAATGATGATCACCATAAAAAATTATAAATTTATTTAAATAAATTGACTCTACTCTTTATTTTTAAAATAATCAAATGTATATATAAAAATATTTATTTATTATATAACGTGTCCCTAACGTGTTTAAATTCTCTATTTTTGAGAAATGACGTGGCGGCGTGTCGTGTCGTGTTGTGTCGCGTGTCACGCGTGTCCATGTCGATCTTCATAGCTCATACTTGTGGTTATCTTTTGCAAGTCACTGGTGCTTGTTTTTCTCTCGACTACAAGTATGAGAGATTCTGGCCGATATCACAAATGAGGTAGGCAATGACGCTGTTCCTGTGTAGACGAGAGAGAGAGAGAGAGAGAGAGGCCATTCGCAGTACGAACGGAAGTCTAGATGAGAGGATGTGAGATCCAACCCATGGAAAACATCGAAAATGGACTCTTTATCAAGGTGAAGGCCACCTTATGGCGAATGCTCTCTCTCTCGATAGTTTCTAAGAAATTCAAATGGATGAATTCTGAGAAACCATAAACTAGAGAGCGTCACCATGGAAATGAATTTTTCTAGGAGGAATTTCTCTCATTACAATAGCAAGCTGATGAGATAGGGGGCAAAACTCAATATATCTGCTCGGCGGGTTTCGTCAACCACTGAAAATCTATCCTCTATGACTCTGTGCTTACCTCGAGCTTCCCCATGCTGGATGAAACATTTACTATCCTAGCGGAGTCAGAGAGTTGGTGGAGGTCGATGTGAGTCTCCACCATTCGTTTGGCCCCATAGTAGTTTGTTTCAATACACACCTCAGCTGTTTCATAAGGTTGGGTCGTGATTTCCTTCCAATTGATTTGGGCACCTTCCTGCGTCAACAAGAAGAAAGTTCCTCATAAGTCCTAGTCAATTAACATTGGAAGACTAACCACTTACAAATTCATTTATCTTAACTTTCAAAAAGTAGGTGGGTTTCCTTCTCTTAGTATGCAATCCATTTATTCAAATGTGATTGTTTTACTCCAATATGTTGGACAAAGAGACAATTCATGCTATGCTTCCTCGCAGTTTGCACAGACAAAAAGTACCAACACCAATAAGACATTTTATGATTTGGAGACTAGCCAGATTCTCAGGAAACCAAGCATCATTAACCAGCGTCATGGCAGAAAAATTATTGACTTTGTAAAAATAAATAAATAAATGACTTATTCTAAAGTCAGTTCTGATCTTTGCTTGATCCACTAATGGATGAGGAGAGTAACACATTTGGAACTTCCAGTTCCGACGTTCATGTAAAGCAATTCTTTTCACCGGGGAACATGCAATCTTCTGATAGTCAACTGTAACAAATTCTAGAAAATTAAGAAATTGAGAACTTGCCTAACCAAAATCAGGAAAAGTGTCAAAAAAGTCATGAACATTTTGCATTTATGTCAATTTAGTCATAAACCTTTTATTGGTGCTAATTTAGTTATAAACATTTTCACTCGGTGCCAATTCAGTCATTTTCAACTAATTTTGGTTGGATTTTGCTAACTGCTGGGTGCTACTCAACGACGTGGTACGATCAACATTGACGTAGACATATTTTAATAATATTTTAATATTTTTTGAAATTTTTATGTTGTTTTATTTTCTTTTTCTTTTTCTTTTTTCTTTCTCCTCCTCCTTCCTCCAACTGGTCGTCAGACCTTAGCGATTGGTTAGAGGTGATGGCCACTGAAGCTTGAGCCTCACTAGCCATGCGTAAGGCTCAACCTCGCTAGATCTGGCGAGGTTGGGCGATTTGGAGTTAGCCTCACCAGAGGCTGGGTGAGGCTTGACCCTCGCGCTGGGCAGCGAGGTTGCCCTCGCAGCCTCTTGCGAGGGCTCAAGCCTCACTAGTGGTCGGAAAGGTCAACCTCAACCTCGCCGGACCTCGACACTAGCTGTGCCAAAATTCGACGACCGACTAGAGGAGGGAGGAGGAGAAGAAAAGAAAAAGAAAAAGAAAAGGAAGATAAAAATTTTTTAAAAAATTAATATATTATTAAAATTTATTCACGTTAATGCTAACCATGCCATGTCAGCCGGTCGGTGCCTATTTAGCAAAATCTGATCAAAATTAGTTAGGAGGATTGAATTTGCATCAAATCAAAAGGTTTAGAACTAAATTGGTACCAATGAAAGGTTTATGACTAAATTGACACAATTATAAAATGTTTATGTTTTTTCTGACGTTTTTCCCAACTAAAACCAGAGGCCCTTAAAGCATCACCATCTATAATAGCTCCTGAAACCCCAGCATTGTTCACTTGGGCAAACTTCCCTTGTTTATTGCAAGTTTTCAGTGTTGGGTTGGCAAAAGTCAGGTCAAATGATAATTGGAAATGCATATGTACCAATATATCTACCTTTCTGAATTGGGTCTTGATGAAATTTGCGAGGGCTAAAATGCTAGAGGGATCAGAGACATCAAGTTGATGAAAAATCTGGTAATCACAAGACCTCTTCTTTCAGCTTTTGAATTGCTTCAAGACCTCTTCTTTCATCTCTAGATGTTAACACCACCACAATCCCATTTGAAGCCAACTGCCTGCATATTTCAAATCCAATTTCCTCCTTCGCTCCTGTAGCCACTGCATACCTAAATACCAGAAAAAAAAGGATAAGAAAGTTCTTAGAGAACAATAAGAACAAAAAAATTGATGGAATGATGGATGTATAGATGCATGAAATCCATTAGAGAATTGCATTGGCTCCTAACTGTAATGTGAAGTGCGTGAACTGTTGAAAAACGAAAACTAACTAGGTATCGATTTTCTATTGCATAAGAGAGGCCAGGTCATAGATATCTTTTGCAAGAGATTTTTTCCGAGCAATTTTTTTCAACCACAAATATTGAAGCTGATGGAAAAATATCACTAGTGATGTCCACAATGACGCAGTACCGGTGAACACTGAGTACTGAAAGAACCTAGAGAGAGTGGCCATTCCAGGTACTAAGAAAGCTATTGATGGTGATAAAAATGACAAGGACACCATCCCTTAATTCGGGCATGAAATACTTATGATTCTTGTACAATACATACTAGGGGTGATCGGGTCCAGGGTGGGTAGGGTCTAGACCTGGACCCTGTACTCGACCCTGTTATAACCGGTTCTCCTTTTCTGGACCCTATACCCAACCCTGTTTGTATTGGACCCTGTACCCAACCCACCCTGTTTTTCCAATCCGGTTCCAAGGTCAACCATGTTTTCACTAGAACCTGTTTTGCAATCTCCCGATATCTTATACGACTTTGAATTTTATATTAATACGCAAGAAAATAACGTAATCCTCCTAATTTGTATTGAAACATTAAGCACTTGTAATAAATAAATACATGAACTTTTTGACTAAACGAAAAATTAAGGATCCACCGGGCTAATTATAATAAATAAAATCATAAGGCAAAGAATTAGCAACAAGCGTATGTCTAATATTAGTCTTATTCCCACAACTACTACATGAAGGTACTCATTTATGCAAGCATAACTCCTCCTACAAAAGAAAAATTAGGCAAGCCAATCCATGTGATACACAAGAATTTGGCGGCGACGAGCATCGTCCGTCCATCAGACAGTGCGAGAGGGAGCCGGTGAGGGAGAGAAGCAAGTGAGAAAGAGGAATGACAAAGGAGGAGTGCCGTGCGTATTTGAGAGAGTCAAGAGGAAAAACGTCGTGTGATTGCGAGAGTCAGAAAATAAATCGGGAGATAAACAAGGGTTTTGGAACTCTACTTCCAAAACCGGTCTGAGAACCGGTTCCAAAACCGGTCCGGGAACCAGTTTCCGGGTGGGTAATCACGCGGAACCTATTCTCGGACCAGTTTCAACGAGAACCGGTTCCCGACCCTGTTTTCCAGGTGGGCCGGTCCGGGAGCCGGGTATACCCGGTCCGGTTGCACACCCCTAATAGATACGCAATTTCATAGTAAAATGACTCGCCTTTTCTACTTTTGCCCGTCAACAGCCTAGGGAAACTACCAAAAAATCCTAAACTTGTTGTATTTGTTCCAATTCAATACAAAACCTTTCAATTCGATCAACTTAGTCCTAAATTTTTGGTCAATTTGCCAATTTAGTCCAATCATTTCCTAAACTTTGCGCATCAAGTCAACTGTTGATATCACTCCCTTTATGATGGAAATGATATTGCAAATCCATTTTACTAGACTTTCAAGATTTTTAAGGAATCTACATAACAGTTTTGTGATGTAGTGATATTTGGGATGCGGGCACTTAAAGTGCCAAAAGTTCAAAAAGGTTTAAGTACCAAAATCGGAGTAAAATCGATCAGTTAAGTACCAACGTCGAGAAAATCTGGTCAAAATACTGACATGACGTTTTTTTGGCGAGACAAGTACAAAATGCATTGTTTTGCGCACTAAAATGGCTATATAAGCTGAAAATAACGTCGTTTTGCACGCCAACATGGAAAGAAAGCAAAAAACAATGTCATTTTGCCTCGAATTTGAATTTTAATATAAATATTAATTAAATTAAATTTAAAACTAAGTTTACTAAAAAAAAAGAATAAAAAGGAAGAAGCAGATTGGAGAAGGCGAGGGCTGTGCAAGCCTTCACCGCCGCCTCTCCACCATCGCCGAAAAGGGCTAGCGACCCTGGTTGACTGGTGGTGAGAGCTTGCAAGCCCTTGCCCAAATCTGGGGCCTAGTAGATGGCGGTCCCTGGCCTGGCTCGGCAAGGGTCGGCAACCTTCGCTGAATTTGGGGGAGGGCCGCGACCTTCGCCCCAAATCTAGGCGAGGGCTTGTAGGGCCTCATTGTTGGTTGGCCAGGGTCATTGACCCTTGGCTAGGGCTCGGTGATCTCGGTCAACCCTTCACCCACTTGTCACTAGCCCTTTTTGATGACGATGGGGCGGTGACGGTGAGGGGTGACAGCGAGGGCTACCCTCGTCGTTCTACAATCCCCTCCCTTTCTTTTTTTTTTTTTTTTTTTTTCAAATTTAGTTTAATTAATATTTGTATTAAAATTCAAATGAGAGGCAAAATGACATCATTTTGACTATTATTTACTAACTCAGCGCTTTGGCGAGTCACGTAGGTGAGTTATATTTTAAAAAAAATTGCCACATAAGATTTCTAGCCAGGGTAGCTAGATTTGGCACTTAGATGTGCCCATTTAAAAAAAAAAAAAGTGTCACTTATGTGTACTTTTTCGTCATTTTTGACACTTAGTATCATTCCATACCAAGTTTTGGCACTTGCACTATACTTTTGACAGTAATGTTTTGCCTCATTGAGCAAAGAGCCTCTAGTTTGTTTTTCACTTTGTGTGCTCTTAAGCTCTTTAGCTGTGAGGAAATTGTTCTTACTCTTGCCCTAACTTCGTTGTGCTGATGTTTATGCTCTCGACATGAGAAGGTGAATTTAGGTCAGAATGAGTGAAGATTTTCTATTCCATATTGTATTTCCTTTGATGTCTCGACAAATCTTAAGGAATGATAAAAGTCTCATTTTCACAAATCAATGGTTGAGACTCATTAAAGCACCAAAACGATCACTCTACAACGCAAATGACCTATGTTCAACCCGCACTCGACATGCCATCTGTCACAATATATTAAATGGAAAAGAATACTAGTTCTTACCGCTTAATAGAGATGGATGGTAGATTCTGCTTAGTAAATTAAGTAGTACTTATCTTGCCAGTAGCTAAAATAAGATAAAACCTCCCAATCGACCTTTTAGATAAGACAAGAGGAACCTCCCAATAGATAAGACGAGGCCACTTTGATTAATATATGTATGTCATCCTAAGCTCTGGTTTTCTCCTACCAAGAAATTAAACGATGGCCGAAGCATCAACCTTTCTTGCTAACAAGAGGTATCCGACTCGTCTTCTTTCTCTTGTTCTGTTTTCCCTTTGAATGGAAAACGAAGTTGATTCTGTGGTTTAGACTAATCCATGGTTTGAACGGAACTATTTTGCAGGTATGCAGTCGTGACGGGATCGAACAAGGGGATCGGGTTCGAGATATGCAGACAATTAGCTTTGACTGGAGTGACTGTGGTCTTCACCGCAAGAGATGAGAAGAGAGGGCTTCAGGCAGCTCGAGAACTCCAAAACAACGCCAGCGTTTCGCCCGGCGCCGTCGTCTTTCATCAGCTCGATGTGGCTGATCCTGCTAGTGTTTCTTCTCTTGTGGGTTTCGTCGCTACCCAGTTTGGAAAGCTTGATATCTTGGTAATCAAGCAAATTCTTTTTTCTCTCCTCTTTTTTATTTTTTATTTTTGAAATTTTGTGGGAGGGCTTGTATTTTTCTCATCCTAAGGTCCAATGAGCTTTGGATAAAATTGATCATTTTCAGGTAAATAATGCTGGAATTGGTGGAATCATCATGGAACGTAATGCTATGTCCGAAGCTGTTGAACGTTCTGGTGGCGGCTATGTAAGTCGTACTTCGGTCTAGTTCTTGTTTATATAACACCAAAGAACTAGATGAGCTCTCGTGAATCCTCGTATGTGATGCTTGATGAATCTCATAGGCCTCTAACGTTTGTGCTAATTAACAGAGATGGCTACTTGGTGCTTTTCTTTGATTCATGAGTTTTTTGGTTCTCTCTTGCAAATGTGTGCATTTTTCTAGCTTCTTTTTATCATCAAAGTGCATAAGTTTCGTTCCTCAAATTTCAGCCATTTGGCGAGGAAGTCTGGAAAAAGATATCGACCGAGGACTATGGAATGGCGGAAGAATGTGTGAAGACGAATTATTATGGTGCCAAGTTAGTGACCGAAGCGCTCCTTCCGCTCCTTCGTCTGTCTGATTCACCGAGAATTGTAAATGTCAGCTCCACTTTGGGGACCCTAGAGGTAAAACGAGAATCCCTCTTTTAAAAATTTTCTGCAAATCCTACTTAAAAGTTGTTTAATATGGTTCAAGATGATAACAATATATTCTGAGAAATTCTCTTCTAATGGTCTTCTCTACTAGTTCAGCTCATACCGGGAGAATGGCCGAAGCAGGTATTAGGCGATGTCGAGACCCTCACAGAAGAGAGAGTGGATGAAGTCTTGGAGTCATTCTTGCAGGATTTCAAAGAAGGGGACTTTGGAAAGAGGGGTTGGCCAACCCATATCTCAGCATACAAGGTCTCTAAAGCAGCCTTGAATGCGTACACAAGGATCATGGCCAAGAAGCTGCCATCTTTCTTGGTGAACAGCGTGTGCCCTGGCTTTGTCAAGACCGACATCACTTGCAATACGGGACCCTTGACTCCTCCACAGGGGGCCGAGAGCCCGGTTTGGCTTGCTCTGCTTCCTCAGGGTGGCTTGAGTGGCCTCTTCTTTCATAGGAAGCAAGTCTCCAGTTTCTTGTCTCTTTCGAACTCGCCTTCCATTGTCAAGGGATGATTTCATTTCGTTTCTCTGTTTTTCTTTGGGGTTCTTGTTCTGTCTTTGTAACTAGCACCTGTTTGACCATTCAGTGGGTAAAAACATGATGGTAGTAAATGGGATGTTTATGAGTGCTTCGATTATATTGATCAAGTAGCTTTCTGTGACAATTCCTTATTATGATTGTGACGTTCAGGTGATTCATATAAAAGAAAGAACATTGCAAAATTTCATCAAAAATCCAAATGGAGTGTTTCATTCTATGAAAGAACAGGTGCTCAACACCACGTGGGGTTTTAATTTATTGAAATGTAAATTAGGTAAACTTGACAGGCTACTAACCTATAACAAACAGGAAAAAAGATATTATAGAGAGAGAGAGAGAGCTTGGATCCCCTTACTGATGAAATTTATCAGCAATATACTTCATATTCTAGTGATGACAAAATAAATAATTAGTTAAATCTTCGTCAAACTGTCCAACTGATAATGATAAATCAAATTTAGAAATTCTAAAATATCAAGCAATCCTTAAAAGGCAACGACGACAACAACAACAACAACAACAACAACAATAATAAAAAAGTGCTATTTCAATTTTTCTAATAAAAAAAAGTGCTCATGGACTTCTCACCTGTCTATTTTGTATAAGTTAATTTCAAATTAATTGGATTAGAGATAAAATCAAAGTTTTTTTTTTTTTTTATACTTTTCTTCTAAAATGCATTTTTGTTTTCAAAATGATTGAAGATATTCTCGATATAAAATAATTTTGAAAGCAAAAAATAAATTTAACTGAAATGTAGATATATTGTTTCAGATAAGTTGCAATTTATACTTTCCTAAAGTTTTGTTGAATTTAATAGACAGTATGCTTTATTTCACTCTTAATAAAGTATATTTTAATGAATTAAAGAAACATTATCATTTGATTAGAAAAATATTTTCAGCCTTTCTTTTTTCTAAATCAATTTTGAATTAAGTGGGTTTTGGATGAAATTTTTTTATTCTAATTTGTCCTAAGCATATATAAAATGAGGTTTTTTTTTGGACAAATTGATTTTAGAACAAGAAAATAAAAATGATGAGATATTATTCGTATGTTTCAAATAAGTTGTAATTTTAATTTCTTATATTTCTGCTCAAGTAAATAAGGTATATTTTTTAATATATTTGTAGTTAAATAATCTTGGTTGTTTAAAGAAAATATCTCACTTTACAAAATTATGTCATTCATGAATATACTTTATCTTAGTTTGATAAATTTTGTTAATTGATATAATTTATATCTTTATTTCGTTCCCAGTTAGGTTCGGTCAATTAAAAAAATATATGATTTAAAATACTTTATCTTTTATCATATTCTTTTGAAATTTAAACTCAAGAAGAAAATAGACTTTTAGGAAGACAACTTACTGGTTGAAGTTAGGCCACATGTCTTTCTACATGACAATTCTAAAGATTAAATGAAATGTCACTTGGAGAGCATAGGATCTAAAAAGATAAAGTGAAATGTCATGTGGCATGCATAAAAGTGAATATCCTTTTAGCTCTCACGCTTCCTGAAAACATATGTCTGGAAACAAATGTTTACATGTTTTTGTACAATAATTAAAAAGTTTCCATTATAAATTTAGGAAGAGAATGTATATAGATTTTGTTAAATTCAAAAAATGTAGTAGAATTTCTGATTAAATCATTGAGTCGAAATTTTTTTCCAATTCTTTTATCTCTCGAGCGTGATGAAGGCCTTGATGACTCAATCTCAAATTGGGCATCACAAATTTCGACCTCTTCTCTAGTCGGACTTCAAGGCCTTGATTGGCGTTGTTGTGGCCGATTCAAGATTTTTCATCCATTATTGGAGCGCTTTATATTTTGCTAGTATAATAATTTTTGGGTTACTTTAAGAGTAACAACATACTGTGAACCACAAATTCTTAAAGATGTGGACCCCATCACAATTTTTAATTATTTTTTATATGTTATTTTAGTAAAAAAGAGGCGTTATTACTATAGTGAATTAAAGACAATCATATAAGCATTACTCTTTTGAATTCAATAAAGATGTTTAATTACTCCAAAAAAAAATCAGATTTATTTCAAATTTAACTTGGATAAATGTCAATTTAGTTATGGATTGACAAATCACTGAATAATAAGCTAACAAAGTGAAACTCATGAATTTATCTCACAAATGATTTACTTTCAAAATTTTAAAGGGAAATTGTCCAAAAAGTTCTAAATCTATTACATTTTTGCCAATTCAGTCCTAAACTTTATAAATTTACCAATTCAGTCCTAAACTTTTTCACTTCTTGTCAATTGAGTCCATCTAGCTAATTTTGGCTGGAAATGTTGATATGGATGCCGGCGGTGCCATGTAAGACTACTAGCGCTGATGTGAAATAATTTGTAATAATATTTTAATATTTTTTTTGAATTTTTATTATTTTTCCCTTTTTTTCTTTATTTTCTTTTTGGCTTTCTTCTTTGCCTTTTCTAGTGGCCGACCGGCCATAGACAACGGCCGACCATCGGAGCACAGCCAGCCGGGCCTCACCCGCCACGAGCAAGGCCCGGCCGAGCAAGGGTTAGCCTCAGTGAGGGGATACCTCACCTAGGCATGGCCCGAGAAGGGTTGCCTGGGCGAGGCCAACTTGCACCTAGGCCAGGGTGGCCTCGCTAGATCTGGCGAGAGAATCCCTCGTTGGGGCTCGCCCTGGCCCTGGCCCTTGCCCAGGCGAGTGTCGGCCTCGCCCAGACTAGATTTGGTGAGGTTGCCTTGGCCTGGGCGTAGGTCGGACTCGCCCAAGCGACCCTTCCTGGGCCACGCCTAGCGTGAGGGCTTCCCTCACCAAGGCTCACCCTCGCCTAATCGGGCCTCACCTATGGCGGGCGAGGCCAGCTGGCTAGCTATGGTCGGTGGCCGGTCGTTGGTGTGGTTGGTCAGCCACTAGAAAAGGCAAAGAAGAAAGCCAGAAAGAAAAGAAAGAAAAAAAAAAGTAGGAAAAAAAGTAGAAAAAATAATAAAGATTCAAACAAATATTAAAATATTATTAAAAATTGTTCACGTTAGTGTCGGTGGTTTTATGTGACATCGCTGGCATCCACATCAGTATTTTCCGGCCAAAATTAGCCGGATGGACTCAATTGACAAGAAGTAAAAATGTTTAGAACTGAATTGGTAAAATTAAAAGGTTAATGACTGAATTGGCAAAAGTACAATATGTTTAAAATTTTTGGACAATCTTCCCAATTTTAAAAGAACGAGATAAGCCGTACCATATGAATGTTTGAGAGGGATAATAGAAATGAATTACAAAGTTTGAAGTTACTTTATCTTAATTCATTTCAAACTAAAAGCAATTAATCAATAATAGATGTTTGAGAATGACTAATTGCTCAATAGATGCTAACTGGTCCAGGTGAGCATGTGACATAATTATGCTACGTGGCTTGCTAGCTACGTGACAAGCAAAAAGTTGTTGTTAAGTGCCATGTGGCGAGTGCAAAAGCAAAAATTCTGCCAATTTCGACCTCGACTATATATAATAAAAAAATATATCTATCTCATTCTTTTTTCATTCTTAGTTAAGCAGATTTAGTTGAATTAATAAAATATATGGTTCGGGACACTTTCTCTTTAACATTTGGAATTTAAACTTAATAAGACATAAACGTTTGGGATGACAAATAAATAAACTTATTTGTTGAGTTTAGGCCATGGGGCGATACTCTCCGCATGACAATTATAGTAAAGGTAAATTGTCATGCGGCGATCATATAAATGAACAAAGTACGTCACATGGTAAGTATACCAGCGACACAGCTCTCACGCTTTTTGCAGATATATATACCTACACAAATCTTTTCTTGTGTTTGTACTCATATAAAATTGGTGATACGAATCAGATTAGAGATATATGTACATTGGAGGCCTTGATGACTCGATCAAGAATTCAACATCACGTATTTTGAATTCTCTTCACCAATCATACCCGAACCCCTTGATAGCTTGAACTCAAGTCAAAGACAGTCGAGGTCTTGATTACTAATGTTGAAATTGGTGACGCAGTGGAAGCAGATTGTAATTTTGCAACTAAATTTGGAGTTATAAAAATTGATGGAGAAACAAAACAAGGAGCAATGAAAGGAGACAAGAAATTAACGTGGTTAGATCTGAATGTCGGAACTTACATTCACGGGAAAAGCTAACAAATAATCCACTAATCAATAGGGAAATTACACGTTTACAATTGCTCACATACTCAAATATTTTTCACACCTAAATTACACCAAATTCCCATAGTGTTTAATCACACAAATCTCACATCGCGCCAAAGAGAAAGAGATCAAGTCCCTTCCCGACACGATGAGAGGACCTAGGGACCCTCCAGAAAGAATCATTTGCTCTCTCATTTCTTGGCTTGTGACTTGTTTTTGCTTGTGGCTTGACCGAGAGCCTGTGTGAACTCCCATATTTATACACGGCGAAAAGGGCTCACATTTCATCGTGGGAGTAGTAAATGTGTGACTTTGGGAAGTTAAAAAGACACGAACCCCAATGGCTTAGCTTCAAGACTTTAACATCGCGCGGCTAGGAGATAAAAAGGAGTTAAAAGTCCTCCCTTCATTTAGTGAGCAGCTTGTGGAAGTCTTCTCTTGCGGCCAAGATCCCTCCCCCACGGATCAGGAGATGACCGTCCTGTTTTACTTCAAGCTAGCACGCGTGCACAAAATATCGACGCAGGAAGAGACAAAACAGAAACAACCGATTGGATTTTATTTGTCTGGCCATGCTCGCTTGCTAAAATTTCAGACTGCATTTATTTATGGGAAAATTTCAAATAAGAGCCTTAAATGCCATCATTTTTTCACATAAAAGCTTGAAGTAGATCTTGTGTCAAGTAGAGGTCTGAAGTTGCCATGCCGGTCTCAAATAAAGATATGACCTTACTAGTTGCCGATCAGCTAAATATTCCAACTAATTGAGGGCTTTTTGTCCAAAAACAGTTTAATTTTAAATTATTTTTATTTTCATTTCTTTCTTTTACTTTTTTTCCCCTTCCAGCGAGGACTCGGTGGCCCTCGCTTGCCATTAAGCGAGGGTCTGCAAGCTCTCATTGGATGTAGGCGAGATGACCCTCGCCTAGATTTGGCTAGGGTTGGCCTAACTTATGGGCAGCACAACCAGCCGTACCTAGGGCGAGGGTCACCTCGCTTAGGCGAGGCCGTCCCTTGCCAGTGGCCAGGGAGGGTGCCCTTGCCAAATTAGGCGAGGCGACCCTTGGCCAGCCCCCTCTGGGATTGCCGGTGGTCAGCCATCACTTGAGGCTGACCATCGACAAAGAAAAAAAGAAAAAATCAAAAAAAGGAAAATAAAAAAAGAAGAAAAAATGAAAAAATTCAGAGAAGGTAAGTGATTAATTGGAAAGTCAGGCCCTTATTTAAAACTAACATAACCATTTGAGGCTTTTATTTAAAACAACATCCATTTCAAATCCTTATATGAGAAAATAAGTGTATTTTAGGCCCTTATTTGAAATAAAATCCATTTCATATTTTTATTTGATAAAATGAGGGCACTTGATACCTTTATTTGAAATTTTCCCTTTATTCAATGAGTTCAAATTCAACAATCCAATTCCAAATCGTGTTTTTAAAAAAAGGTTTAATCTCCGAGAAAGGATAACATTGTAGATTAGATATGTTGCTATCAGTTCGGGGTGTCAAATTAAATGTAGGAGTTTCATAGTTAGAAAGATGAACCTTTGATGCTAGGTTGACTAAGGTTTTTGATTTGTAATTTTGGAATCAAACGGACATCCAATCTACTCAAAGAAAACAAGCATCCAATTAATTTCTAATTTAATTTGGAGAATGGCAATTTAGCTTATGCAATTGGCTAATTGCCGAACATTAAGCTAACAAATTAAAGATCATGAACTTATTTCTTGTGTGATTTTCGTTCTTTTCCAAATTCAAATTCAATGAGATAAGTCGTATGATAAGCAACTATCATAAATCAAAGTCACAAATTCTAAATTTAGGTTGATCTCCCCCTGTAGAAACCTAAATTAATCTAAATTTACAGGTCTTCATCTATAAATCTCTAACTTATGCATCACACAGAGAACTTATTTAACATGATAGAAAATCAACGACTGCCCAATGTAGTACATTACCACATAGCACTCGCCCTTTCCTAGATTGGGCCGAGTACACAAAAGGATTATGGGCTATTCGATGGGCCTTCACATGATGGGAGTTCATTATGAACCCAACAGGTTCATATATTTTTAAGCCTATTTGCTATTATGGCCTTTTCCTCTTTACAATGAAGAATGTGGAGGCAAAAAAATTTTGGACACCCTTTATTGCCAAAAAATAGACACCCTTTATTTCAATAGAGAAAATGGAAGAGAAAGTATAATCTTAGTACACTTTGAAGTGAAATTCAAATATAGAAAAGCCCATGAATTCAATCAATTGGCAGATGAGGAAGTATCTGGGCAACATTCATCATTATATTTCCCTTCCAACAGTTTTTGTTCCCATATACATAGGAAAATCCTTTATTCTCATGTTGACCGGACTGAACAACTTCCTACTTCTCTTAATCTATAAAATTTGACTATCTGTTACTTATTTTAAAAAGAAAACAACCATCTGTTAATAGGCTTACTATCGTTGTTGCCATTCAAATCACAAGAATTTGGCTCACATTTCAGCCATACAAATGGCCAAAAAAAAAAAATCTTAGAATGCCTTAGTATAAAAGGCCTGAGAAGGTGAACTTGGGCCAGAATGGGTGAAAATCTTATATTTCATATAGTGTTTCTCCTTGATAAATCGTAATGAATCTAATAATTGATAAAACTCATTTTCATAAATTAATGGTCGAGATTTGTCGAGATATCAAAAGAATCACCGTACCAGGAAGAAAATCCATGTCCAGCCAAGACTCAAAATGCCATCTTCTCACTGTATGAATTGGAAAAGAAAACTAGTTTTTACTGCTCAATAAGTGTCGGATCTTAAATTCCGTTTGGTAAATTGGGTCGTACTAATTTAGCTAGCAGCTATTAGCTAAGCCAAAACCTTCCAATTACGATTGACTTTACCAAGCGTTCTCTCTTTAGATCCTATGTAGCTTCATTTTAGATAAGGCAAGAAGCCAATTCCATTAATATCTATATTTCAAGCTAAGCTCTAGTTTTCTCCTACTAAGAACTTGAACGATGGCCATAAACCTGTCTTGCAACCAAGAGGTATACATTTTATTCTCTTATTCTGGTACCTTGTTTTTTACATTTTCCATGAAATACAAGGTTGACTATATTAGTTTAGACTAGTCCATGGTTTGAATGGAATTCCTTTCCAGGTATGCAGTCGCGACGGGGTCGAAATATGCAGGAAATTAGCTTCGAGTGGAGTGGCCGTGGTCTTGACTGCAAGAGACGAGAAGAGAGGCCTTCAGGCAGCTCGAGAACTTGGGAACGACGCCGGCCTATCGGCCAAGTCGTGTCTTTCATTGGCTCGATTCGGCTGATCCTGCTAGTGTTGCTTCTCTTGTGGATTTCGTCTCCACTCGGTTTGGCAGGTATGATAGCGTGGTAATCAAGCTCATTCTTTCTTCTTATCCTCTCTTACTTTTATTTATTTCGATCTTGTGGTAGACTTAGTTCTTGTCATCTTTCCTACTGCCTTTGTTTCCTGGTCAACTTACACTTTTAGCTCAGCTGCAAATAATCCAAGAGCTGATTTCGATGTTGGTTTGAACGGTTATGTGATTGCAGGTAAACGATGCAGGACTTGGTGGATACATCACGAACCATGATGCATGTCCAAAGCTACTGAACGAGCTGGTGTTGGCTTTGTAAGTCATGCATTGGTCAAGTTCTTGTTTATATAATACCAGAAAACTAGATGAGATATCGGGAATCATTGCATGTGATGATTGATGAATCCCATAGGTCTCCATCGTTTATGCTTATTAAGAGAGATCTCTTTCCTCCGATTTCAGCCATTAGATGAGGAAGTTTGGAAAGAGATAGGGGCTGAGGACAATGGAATGGCGGAAGAATGTGTGAAAAAGACGAATTATTATAGGGCAAATCAGTGACGGAACCGCTCCTTATCTGCCAAATCATTAGATGAGGAAGTTTGGAAAGAGATGGAGACTGAGGACTATGGAATGGGAGAAGAATGCGAGAAAAACACAAATTATTATAAAGCCAAATCAGTGATAGAAGCGCTCCTTCCGCTCCTTCATCTGTACAAGAATTGTAAATGATACCTCCACTTTAGAAATCCTCGAGGTAAAACCACGATTGCTTTTTTATACCTTTTTGGTGAATTCTAATTAAAAATATTAAATTGTTTCATATTGTTTAACAAGACAGTGATATCTAACAGATATGTGCTGAAAATTCAGTTAATACCAAACGAATGGCCAAAGCAGGTATTGAGCGATGTTGAGATCGAGAGAGCGGACCAAGTCCTGGAGTCATACTTGTAAGATTTCAAAGAAGGGGACTTCGGAAAGAGGGGTTTGCCAACTCATCTCGCAGCATACAATGTCTGAAAGGTAGCCTTGAATGCATATTCAAAGATCATGGCCAAGAAGGTGCCATCTTCCTTGGAGAACAGTGCGCGCCCTGGCTTCGTCAACCCTGACATCACTTGCAATTCCGGACTCTTGACTCCATCGCAGGGGGCTGAGAGCCCAGTTTGGCCGGCTCTACTTCCTTAGGGTGGCCCAAGTGGCCTTTTCTATGATAGGAAGAAAGTCTCTGGTTTCTAGTCTTTTCCTAACTTGCCTTCCTCCGTCAAGGAATGATTTGATTTTCTTTTTCTGTTACTTTTTTGTCTTTGTAACAACCAGTTGTTTGAACATCTAACTAGTGGGTAATGACAAGATGATAGCTAATCGAAATGTTTATGAGAGCTTCGGTTTTTTGATCTAGCAGTTTGCTGCGGTATTGTCTTTTCATCGTTTTGTCGTTTGAATGGCTTTATGTAGAAGAACTTGGCCAAATTGCATCAAAGCTCTAGATGGAGTCATTCATTTGCGAAAGAAGAAAAGCTAACTCCTCTACGCGATCTATTTTATTGTAGGTGTGTGCGAGTGAAGTAAAGGTGACAAGGCTACTACCCTGTCTTGATTGGATAAAAAAATTGTCACGCGCCAAAAATACAAAAAATGGGGATGCCATGGCCATCCTTCCACACGAAAGACATAGTTTCAGACATAACCAATAACCTGATATCAACAAATATATCTCAAATCATATATACATATCTGATAAACCAACAGGTTGGTTACAACATCAGAGTTTCTACAATTCACCAAAAAGAACATATACAATTATTACGTAGCCAACCCAACAACTAACACTAACTATGTGCATCACTTCCTTAAACCATACCCAAAAATAGTACTCCCAAAAGTTTCCCATTGATGACGCTCTCGCTCTACTCACTGCCAAGCAAGAAACCTAAAAAGATTGAAGGATAAGTGGAATGAGCAACAACAGTTCAGCGAGTAGTACATATCTTCTAAGCAGATCAAACAACCACTATGCATGTATACATAGGAATGCCAAACTTCTTAACTCAAACTTAATATATAAAATACATATTGAATAATATAAGAGTTCTTTTTTATCATCAAAGCTTTATACTAATATGAGAAACTCATTTAAATCACTATCACAATTTAAGTATCAATGGTCAAGTCCATTGAATAATCTCCATCAAATATCACATATCCATGGTCTATCCATTGACTAATTGCTCAATATTCTACTATGGTCACGACACAATGCTTGGTGACAAGGTGACCAAGATTCCCCTCTTGGCAAGATCTCCACAGATAAAACCGGTGGCTCGGCCTAGAAGGATATCCTAAACTTAGTATGCATACCCCAAAAACACTTAATCGGGGTCATAGTTATATTGAGTATAAACAACTATCCTCCAATACAAGCAAAACCAATCCAGAAATCAACCTCATAAACCAAGCAAATAACATTTGCAACATAGCTCATCATCAATTTTCTATCTATTTCTCAAATCATCATAAATCTTTCCATAAACCAGTCGCAAAGCAATATTACATAAATATTACTCCACACACTTTGTATAACACGCTTTGGAAACATTCATAATTAACTAAAGAGTAGCAAATGCTCGATCTGACTTTTATGCAATAAAAAATGCTCCTTAATTCATATATATACATATATACTTCAAGACATGGTTTTACAAAACCAAAGAAGATATAGTACTAATCACCTCGTTGTCTACGACCAAATGACAAATAATACTCGTATCGTTGAACCCGCGGCCCTATTAAATAATTGAGGAATAATGTTAAAATCAAATAAAACTCCACCTTGAGTACAAATTGACTAAATTACGTCTTAATGCTAACAAAACGACTCCTACGTGCTAACAAATCGCATACCCAAAGCGATTATTTAAGCTGTCCGCAACGCGGAGTTTGGGCACACAACTTGATTACGCCATAACTTTCTCCTCCGAACCCCATTCTGAACGTATTTATAGTCAATAAAAAACCCTTCACACATACTACAAAAATCCCAACTTGACCGTCCCAAAATCAAGCCGAAAATCAATAAAATATGGGCCCGAAGCTGCTGGACGCGCACTATTCACTATGAGCTAGAAAATTCGGAATTTTGTTTCAAGCAAACCGTAAGCTCAAATGACAATCCATAAAATCCTATGGCTCCACAACACTTAAACTCATTTCTATAAAAATACACTAGTCAACGACTCAAAAATAGGACCTTGCTGCTCAATTTTCCCAAAATTCTGTATTTGAGCCCTAAACCCGACAAATACTTCAATTGGATGAAGGATGGGCTTAATCTCTTACCGGGCATTATGTTATGGAGTTGAGTTGGCTTGGTGAGGCGTCCGCGGCGTGCACACCCCAAACACTCATTCCTTTTTTTCCCCTTTCTTTTCTTCTTCTTTTTCTTTCCTTTCTTTTTGGTTAAGGGAGCTCTCGGCTTCTATTTAGCCGAACACCCTCCCCTCTCCTTTTGCTTTATTGACTTTTCAACTTCTATTTTTTCTTCTTTTGGGGTCCACTAGCCAAATATTAGGGATAAGTATACTAGAAGTGCCGAAAGTTATGTACGGCGCTCACTTTGGTGCCAAAAGTTTATTTTGGATCACTTAAGTGCCAACAAATTTGAAAAACGATCATTTCAATGCCAACAACGATCTAATTGGCTGGAAATCCAATGTGACACTTTTTTATTAATTTTTGAAGCTAACGTGGCTTGTCGGAGAGTACAGTCAACATTTAAACAACAAAATGATGCCGTTTGGCGTCTTTCCTCCAAGTAAGAACCCTAAATCCCCAAATTGAGAGAGAGAGAGAGAGAGAGAGAGAGAGAGAGGGGAGGGCATGGGCTTCCTCCTCGTCTTCTTCCCCAAAGAACAATACCAGCAATGGCACCAGCAACAACACCAGCAGTAACACCAGAAGTAGCACCTTCGACCCCCCTTCTTCCTCCTCCTCCTCCGCCCTCGCCTCCTATTCTTCCCGCCACTTCTTACCTGAGCAACAACCTCAGCCTCTCCTCGCTCACCTAGTCGAGCAACTTCGATGGTGGCCGAGTGACGATGGCCGAGCAACGGCAGGCAAACGATGGTGGCCGAGCGATGGCAGTCGGCATTGGGCGAAGATCGGACAAAAAAACCCTAATTTCAGTCCCCATATGAGCTATACGACGTTGTTTTTGTACGATAGCAAAACGACGTTGTTTCTTAAGGAGGATGGAAAATGACGTCGTTTAAAAGCCACCACAACTTCTTCTTCTTCTTTTAAATATAAAAGCCACGTAATTAATTTGGCTGAAATCTCTCGCCAGTGGCATCAAAGTAATCATTTTTTTCTCCGATTTAGCACTTAAGTGATCTAACGGAAACTTTTAGCATCAAAGTGAATGTCGTACACAACTTTTGGTACTTCTAGTGTACTTTCCCCCAAATATTACAAAAATAGGATTGAAGAGATAATCTTTGGCAAGTTGATCATAAAAGAAGAGTGAAATTTATTAGCTTCTTTGCTAAATCAATAATAATTTTGTTGTAGAGTATGTGGATTTTATTATTCATTTGAATGACAATTTCATTCCATTTTTAAATTTTAACCCTCATAACAACGATTGTCCAAATAAATGCACAGAAAATTCGACTATCTGTTAATTAATCTTTGAAGAATTGACTACATGTTAATAAAAGGCTACCCATTAAAATCGTTATTGAGCGTTCGAACCACGAAACACTTGGCTCAAATCTCAGCCACACAAGTAACAAAAAGATATTGAATTCTTTCACTACCTGGGGTTTTGTTCTTCTGCACTGGTCACGGTCGTCTTCGTTGGGCGGAAAAAGAGAGGTTGCATAACTCATTCGAGCGCCAAAAGACAAAGTGGGTACGTTACATTCGAGGCTGCCGAAGGTTCCAGAGGTTCTTAAATCTATTAAAACAGGGAGAAGGTTCACGGGTTTTTCATCTTTGTCTTCAGTCTACAAAGCAATAGATGGCAGAGTCTACCAAGAGGTATTATTTCATGGTTCAGGGCATACTTTCATACCCATCACCCTCTTAATAATTCCATTCGTTTGCTTGTTCTTTATTGTTCCCTGAAATTACTCTCTTGTTCTCTGAATTCCATTGTTGTGGGGTTATTTACTTATTTTTTTTGGGTGTGTTTTCAGGTATGCAGTGGTCACAGGTGCAAACAAGGGGATTGGGTTGGAGATATGTAGGCAGCTGGCTTCAAATGGAATTGTGGTGATATTAACGTCTAGAGATGAAAAAAGAGGGCTTGAAGCGGTCCAGAAGCTCAAGGACTCTTCAAGTGGTCTGTCTGATCACATCGTCTTTCACCAGCTTGACGTCACTGATCCTGCTAGCGTTTTGTCCCTTGCGAATTTCATCAAGACCGGGTTCGGGAAGCTCGACATTCTGGTATGACGTCGGAGTCATTTTATCATTAATTTGTAAGATTGTTAGCAGTGATCTGATATGATGAGTTAGTGAAAGCGTCGAGAGTTCTGCTGCAGGTGAACAATGCCGGGATTGGCGGAGCCGTTGCAGATGGCGAAGCCTTGAAGGCTTCTGGTTTCGGAAAGGTAACAAGGAACTATTTCAAATTGGCGCTAGGAGTTTTAATTGTCTAGGCATCACAAAACTGATTAGGATCGAAGCATGTGATGATTATAAGCCCTGGCAAGGAACTATTTCGAAAAAGCGCTGGGAGTTTCAAGTTGCACTCTGCTCGATGTTAATGAGTTGTTGATTGGCATCAAGCTTAATAAGACTCCAGCCAGCCTTAAAACAAGCTTACATAATTAATTTGCCCAAGTTTGTATTTTTTGCCCTTTCTCATAACTTGGTACATTGTGATGCACGGTTTTGCCGTGACCTGTCGGAAGTATGAGGAGCTTTCTTCTTGTTGACGCAGGAAGGTGCCCAAATCAATTGGAAAGAAGTATTGACCCAACCTTATGAAATGGCTGAAGCATGTATGGAAACGAACTATTTTGGGGCCAAACGAATGATCGAGGCTCATATTGACCTCCTCCAACTTTCCAATTCACCGAGGATAGTGAATGTTTCCTCCAGCATGGGGAAGCTGCAGGTGAGCCTGGATTCAGGTTGGTTCTTGAAAATTTAAAATTACAATAAGCAGTGATATAGGACAGATTGATGAAACTTGGCAAAAATATACTTTTGAGTAGAGCTCCACCATTCACGAGCTTGCTATTTTAATGAGCAAAATCAAGATGAGGTACACAAATATTTCCACCAGCCCTGTTTGCCTATTGGTTTCTTAGAAATTGAGTAAGCAGTTGACCCTCATGAATTTGAATGGTATCTGCATTGTGGACCATTGCATTTGGTGTTCATTCTTGCCTACAAGCTTCTGCCCTGTTTAGCTTGTTTCAATTGCATCACATGAACTTCCTTTTGATAACTATCTTCAGTGAAGTTTTATATCTAATGCACCCTTCACGTTAAAGATAAAGAGTTCCATTTCGTGGAATTGGCTTGCTTCTAGGATGGAATTTCTCTAGAAATCCATTGACTGACTTGTTATAAACCATTCCCATAAACAAATAATTTGTTTTTTTTTTAATTCTTAATCAAGGAATGTGCATCTAGCTTCAAGTCCCACTTGCATGATGGAGCGCTGTTTATATCCCTGGTTGAAATTCCTTTGAGGACCCTATGCTGATGATTTTGTTAATTTTGGCGATTTTCCTTTCAGAGATTGTCTAATGAATGGGCCAGAGGAGTTCTGAGCGATGCTGAGAACCTTACGGAGGAGAAGGTGGACGGGGTTGTGAAGGCTTTCCTTGAAGACTTCAAGAACGGATCTTTGGAAGCCAAAGGCTGGCCTGCAGTCCTTGCCGCTTACATTGTCTCAAAAGCAGCCATGAATGCTTACACAAGGATCCTCGCCAAGAAGTACCCAAACATCATTGTGAACTGTGTGTGCCCCGGATTTGTCAAAACGGACATTAACTTCAACACCGGTATCTTGTCGGTTGAGGAAGGTGCTGAAAGTCCTGTGAAGTTGGCACTTCTTCCAAATGGCGGTCCTTCTGGTTGCTTCTTTGTGAGGAAGGAAGAGTCGGACTTTTGATAGAAGATGTTGAGTCTTCACATGATGCGACCCCCCCCGGCAACAGCTCAATATTTCATATGTGACTTCTTCGATGTTGTCCTGAGTTGGATTTACATCCTCTCCCATAACTTTTGGGTATCAGATTAGTTTAATGTGGGACTACGTTCCAGTCCTTAAATCACCCATTTATAGAGACTTCCACCATTTACCATCATACAACTTCTTCAGACATATTCAGCATATACATTATTTGACAGTATCCACAGAATTTGTTGTATGATAGCTTGCGAGCATCCAGTGAACCTTAGTTCAATGGACCGAGAACCTTTTATTGCCTTTTCCTTAACATGTTCAATTGATCCGTTGGCTCCGAGCTAGCACAGTAGGAGCTTGGTTTGAGTTCCTAGTGAGAATCCTGTAATGGTCATTTCTATTGAAGAGCGTTCTCCTGGTGGTCCATGGAAAATCATGCATGGAGACTATATCAGAGAACTGTTCTATAGATTCCTTAAATATCTCCAAAGTCCGGAATACTGCATCTGCATTATTTCCATCGGAAAGGCGGGGATATTAACAGTTGACTCTACGCACAA
Source organism: Eucalyptus tenuipes (assembly GCA_014182365.1). Classification (NCBI taxonomy): domain Eukaryota; kingdom Viridiplantae; phylum Streptophyta; class Magnoliopsida; order Myrtales; family Myrtaceae; genus Eucalyptus; species Eucalyptus tenuipes. Next base: position 24,281,536 of record CM024540.1, on the reverse strand, counting down.
ACCAAAGATTTTGGCTTAATTCTAAGAAACATTGCCGACAGCAGGCAAAAGAAGAAAAAGTCAGCTATTTGACTGTGTAATTGCTTATATGTTTGCGCAAGAATTACGTAGATTCATGCCCGAATAAAATGTGGATGGTGTCTTTGTCATTTTCATTGCCTTCAACTGCTTTCTTTAGTACATTGAAGGGCTGCAACCCTCGCCCGTGGCTAGGGAGGGCTTCGTGTTGTTGTTGGTGAGGGCCTCGCTTCCCTCACCCAGTCTTTCTGTATTTCTGAGTAAAAGATAAAGCAAAATCTGTCTGATACTTCGAGCATAAAGATAAGAGAACAAGTACATTAAGATATACTGAAATCTCTATTGACTTAATTAGAAAACTCATTTGGACTAATATATAAAATCACCGAAAGTCAACTGTGCGAAAATTAAACATATGATACATGAAAAAAAATTAAAATCTTGGACATAATATGCTCCTGCGTCATTAACCCCCACGCGGAAAAGCTCGACTCCGGTGAGTTGCATGTGCTGTGAAATGTAAAAAATCTGATCTTGAAGTGTGGAAGAATAACTATTGTCTCGTTCACCCTTCTTGCTATTAACTCCATTGTTCAAATATCAAGACCATTTGCTTGCCAAAAACATAACTTTCCAATAATTTTCTTGGAGACTCAAATGAATTGCTCATCGTCGCATGATCAACCTCTGGGGTTTCTTGGTCAGGGCTACCAACGCTATAGCCAAAAAACATAACAGGCCCCCATGCTTTTCTCTATCTTCTCTGATTGTGGCTGAAAAGAAGGGAATCAGAAAAGGCCAAGGAAAAACCTTCTGGACGTGTCACGTGAATTGGCCATCAAGAAGTTGTCGGATTTCTCTGCCTATGGAGTTGGATATTCAAGAAGTTTTAGGATAACTGCCTCTCTCTCTCCCCCAGTATTTTTCTGTATTCACAAACGCAGGAGCTGCGTCATTGCATACATAATCTGCGATACTGTCACGTTTGTGGTCCCAAGTAAAACAGGCACCCGGCCTTGCAAGAGACGGCGTATGTGTCTATGGCCTTGCACCTTTTACGTGAACAAGAAAGTCGAAAACTCTAGTTGCTTCTCCTTTTTCAACAGTGGACAGATTCTCAGTAGCTACAGTTTGCAACCAAAATGGCAGAATCAACCAAGAGGTATTCTACTTCTCTGATAGGTTTTACGCATGCATTGATTCCATCACACCACCAATTTGTTTGCTCTTCCTGTTATCTAAGAACTTTCTTATCCTTCTTCTCGGTATTTAGGCATGCGGTTGTTACGGGTGCGAACAAAGGGATTTGGTGCGAAAATTTGCAGGCAGTTGGCTTCGAGCGGGATTGTGGTTGTGCTAATATCTAGAGAGGAAAAAAGAAGGCTCGAAGCAGTTCAAAAACTCAAGACTCTGGTCTATCCGATTATACAATATTCCATCAGCTTGATGTCACCAATGTCTCTCCGGGGATTCTTGGTCAGGGCTAACGACGCTATAGCCGAAAAAGCATATCAGGCCCCCGTGCTTATCTCTATCTTCTCTGATTGTGGCTGAAAAGAAAGGAGTCAGAAAAGGCCAAGAAAAACCTTCTGGACATGTCCCGTGAAGTGGCCGTCAAGAAGTTGTCGGATTTCTCTGGAGTCCGAGATATTAAACTTGATGCAAAAAGACAATTAAGTACGAAAAGTTAAAAAAGTAATATTTAAGTGTCAAAATCGGAGGAAAATAGATCAGTTAAGTGTTTATAATGAGAAAATCTTATTAAAATGTTGACGGGACGATTTTCTGACGAGCCAATTGTAAAACGATGTCATTTTGCATGCTGATGTGGCTAGACAAGTGCAAAATCGACATCGTTTTGCTATTGACATGACTAAATAATTAATATAAAAATTAATTAAATTAAATTTAAAATCATTTTTTTTAAAAAAAAAAAAGGAAGAAGGAAGATGAACGGCAGCCGATGGCTAAGGGCTCGGCCTCGTCGCCGATCAGTGGGGTCGCCGCCCTTTGCTTGGGCTTGGCAACCTCGACCAACCCTCCCCCCACCTTTCTGGTGACAACGAGGCGGCGGCGAGGTCTAAACCCTCAATCGCCAACTGCCTTCATCTTCCTCTCTCTTATTATTATTTTTTTTTTAAATTAGTTTTAAATTTAATTTAATTAATTTTTATATTAAAATCCGAATCGTGCTAAAACGACGTCGTTTTGTGTTTCTATGCTAAGTTAGATTTCCGACGAGCTACGTATAAGCAAAATTAATAAAAAATTACAACGTAAGATTTCTAGCGGGGTTCACTAGATATGGCACTTAAATGTCCTATTTTTCAAAAAAAATTAGCACTTAAGTGTCACTTTCATAACTTTTGACATTTAAGTATCTCATTGGGTTAAATTTTGGCATTTGGAGTGTTCTTTTGTCAATTTTTCTACCTATAGAGTTGGATATTCAATAAGTTTTTAGGATAACTGTCGCTCTCTCCCCGATATTTTTCTGTATGCAGTGACATAGGAGCTGTGTCATTGCATACGTGATCTGTGATACTGCGACATTTGTGGTCCTGCGTAAAACAAGCACCCGGACTTGCAAAAGACGACGTATATAAGTCTTAAGGCCTTGCACCTTTTACATCAAGAAATTCGAAAAGTCTAGTTGCTTCTCCTTTTTCAACAGTGGACAGCTTCTCAGTAGCTACAGTTTGCAACCAAATGGCAGAGTCAACAAAAAGGTGTTCTATTTCTCTAATGGGTTTTACGCATGCATCGGTTCCATCACACCATCAATTTGTTTGCTCTTCCTGTTATCTAAGAACTTTCTTATCCTTCTTGGTATTTAGGTATGCGGTTGTTACGGGTGCGAACAAGGGGATTGGCTTCGAAATATGCAGGCAGTTGGCTTCGAGCGGGATTGTGGTTGTGCTAACATCTAGAGATGAAAAAAGAGGGCTCGAAGCAGTTCAAAAACTCAAAGACTCTGGTCTATCTGATTACATAATATTTCATCAGCTTGATGTCACCAATCTCTCCAGTGTTTTATCACTCGCAAATTTCATTGAGACCCAATTTAGAAAGCTAGATATATTGGTATACATGCATTCCCAATTACATTCTGTCCCTGCCTTTTGTCGACCAATCCAGAAACTTGCTATAAACAAGTGTAAATTTTGTGCAGGTGAACAATGCCGGGGTTATTGGAGCCACTATAAATGAAGAGGGGGCCTCTAATTATTTAAAGGTAAGCTTTTGAGTTCACGGTTTTCTAGGCACGTGTAGCGATTGAGGTACGTGTAAATTACAAGCCCACTTGTTGGAAACTGTAAGGCCGTGTTTGATAAAAAGTGTTTATGTTTCTGGAACAAAAAATTTTGTTCTTTTATTTCGGGGAACAAAAAAAAGAACAGAAACGTATTTGGTAAAATTTTTGTTCCTGGGAACAGATTTGGAATAAAAAGTAGAAAAAAATTACTTTTTGCTCTTGGAAACAATTCCGAGAAACAATTTTTCTCTCTCCTCTTTTCTTCTTTTTTTTCTTTTTTCCTTTTTTTTTGGCCGACGCCGGCGACTGGCCAGACAAGGGCCGACGACCTTGCCGGAGGGTCGCCGGCCCCCGGAGACGCCACACCATGGTGAGGCTCGGCCTCACCTAGGCTGGGCGAGGCGAGGTTGAGCCTTGCGGCTGGCGTGAGGTTGGCCTCGCGCTCACCCAACCAAGGCGAAGCCAAGCCTCGCCGACCGACATGAGGCTTGGTCTCGCCTGTGGCCGAGCGAGGCTTGCATGGCCATTGAGGCCACCAGCGAGGCTTGCATGGCCACCGAGGCCACTGGCGAGGCTTGGCCTCACCTAGATCTAGTGAGGCCGAGCCTCGCCGATGGTCAGGCGAGGCTCCAGCGAGCTCGCCAAACCTCACCCAGCCAATCACCAGTGGCCGGCAACCAGCCACAAAGAGGAAGAAGGAGAGAAACAAAAAAGAAGAAAGAAAAAAGGAAAATTTAATAAAAATATTTAAAAACTAAAAGAAACAACAAAATTATACAATTTCACCAAACATATTTCTTTACCGGGAATAGAAATTTTGTACGATTCTGCAAGCGCGTTCTTATACTCAGAAATTGTTCCCTAGAACAGAAACAAAAAAAAAGCTAATTCTATTAAAAAATTATTCTCCGGAACAGAAACGTTACTAAACGTGTCCTAAGTTTCCGCATACCGCTTTACTCATGTTAGCTAGATTAAGCAAAGGTCAGAATTTGTTTGAGTAAAGTTGACATAGTTGATCAAGCTATGTTTTTCCTGCTCATTCTGCTGGTAAGAGGATGCTTGGTTTCCCAAGAACCCCGCTAGTCTGCATATCCTCTGATGTTTTGTCTGCGGAACGAACTAAGTAGTAGCACGAGCTAAGGTTCTTTTTGAGGAGGCTGCATCCTTTTCTCCATGCACTTAGAGAGAGATTATCACCGACTGATTGTGACTATCAGGCTATAAAGAAGGGGGCTCTTCTTGATTGTGACTCCAGGGACAGGATGCTGCTAAAGTCGATTGGAGCAAAATTTTGGTACCGTCTTATGAAGCAGCCGAAGCATGCATTGACACCAATTACTATGGGGCGAAAAGAATGGTGGAAGCGCATATCAGCCTCCTCCAACGGTCTGATTCGCCTAGGATCGTGAACGTCTCCTCCGTCATTGGGAAACTCCAGGTAGATGCAAGCATATAATATATGGGCTCAAATAACGAAGATTAAGGATTCCAAGTTGGGTTTAGCAGTCTGAGTAAAATTCAGGATAAGATAAAATTTATCATATAATGTGTTTGGTGCTTACTCAATACACGATAAAATCAGATATAATAATAATATAACCTGGATAAAATTATCTCGAGGAAGGTAGAATAGAGGTGGATATGATTTTTACTATTTATAATGGATAGTTATTTTTTAGGAAAATTACCGAAAAAATCTAAACCTATTACAATTGTGCTGATTTAATCCTAAACTTATTATTTTATTTTATTTTTGCCAATAGAGTTCTAAACTTTTTACAATTATGCTAATACAATCAATCCGGCCAAATTTGGCCGGCTGGCGTTGATATGGACGCTGGCCAACAATTTTTTAATGATATTTTATATATATATATTGCAATTATGCTAATACAATCCATCCGGCCAAATTTGGCCAGCTGGAGTTGATGTGGACGTTGACCAATAATTTTTTAATAATATTTTTATTTATGATATTTTTTATTAATTTTTTATCTTTTCCTCTCTCTCTCTCTCTCTCTCTCTCTCTCTCTCTCTCTTTTTTTCCTCCTCCCACCTTCTTCCTTTGGCTTTGATGACCAATTATAGGCGAGGGCCAGAAGCCGGATTGAGGCGGTTGGCCAATGGCGAGTTGGGCAAGGGCAAGCTCACCCTCTTCTAGATTTAGCAAGGGTTCCCCTTGCTAGTGGATGGGTGAGCTCCATCTTGCCATCACTAGGTGAGGTTTAGCCATTGGGGAGCTCGCCCTTGCCCAATGATGATGAGATCAAGCTTGCCCTTGCTTATTGACAACGAGGTGAGCTCGCCATTGGCCAGTCATTGGAAGAAGGACGAAGGAGGAAAAAAAAAGAAAGAAAAATTTAATAAAAAATTCGAAAAATATTATTGAAAAATTGTCGCCCTACACTGGCTGGTGTCCATGTTAATGTTAGCTAGTCAAATTTGGTTGGATAGATTGAATTAACACAATTGCAAAATATTTATGACTCAATTGACTAAAAAAATAAATTTAGAATTGAATCGATACAATTACAGAAAGTTTAAGACTTTATTGATAATTTTTCCTGAATAACAAGTTTCTTAAATTAATAAAATTATAAGCATAATTCAATATTAATAATATTTGAATTTTAGTACAAGAAATTCAAAATGACAAAAAATAAAAATTTAATTTTTAATTTAATCTTATTTTTATTTATATATTTGAATTTAATTCTATCTTATATTTTTAGGAGTATTAATACAGTTTACTACTTAATAAAATTTTACAAGAGAATAATGGAATGGAAAAAGTAAATAAAAGAGAAATCATTTTTAAAAAAAAAAAAGAGGAAAAAAAGGCAAATTAAAATAAAGAAGGCAAAAATGTTGCGAAAGATTTTTACCATCTCCGTCCATAAATTTTTACATTTATTTATACTAGTATGCCATTTATACTAAATAATATACATAATATGATATGAATACATTCGAACTTTATTACTGTAATTCATCAAATAATGGATATAATATAACAAAATTTTAAGATTTTATACATTATCTTATCCAATCCTACTTTAACTAGAAATTTTGATGACCAAACATAGCCCTAATGTTTGTGTTAGCAACTAGAGACCCAAACAGCCCCACCTCAGCCAAATAAGTATTGGAGCTTATTACCGCATATTACAATGGCAGGTCTATTCCCTAATCAATCACCGCCATTTCCCTCTCTTGTTTCTCTCTTCTCTCTCTCTCTCTCCCTTCTTCTATCGCACGAGGCAACTTTTCCAAGCTTAGGAGGGTTGTTTGGGCCTCTAGTTGCTGTCCCGCCTACTACATTCCTCAATTTTCAATTTTGGGGGTCCGTGCATTAAAAGAGGATTCTAAGAAAAAATTAGTTCGTTTGCGTTTTGTAGTAGATCTCCAAGGTGTGAAACATTGTCCAAAGCATTTGGCAGATCTCGAAACTTTGTTATCTGGGTACAAATCAGGTGCCATATTCACCGATGACCATATTATAGTACAAAGTCTCTAACTAGATGCATCAGCTCAGCTATTCTGAGGTTCTGTCGTAACAATTGCTGCTTTTTCCCTTCAGTATGTGTCAAGCGAATGGGCCAAGGAAGTTTTGAGCGACATCGAGAACCTAACAGAGGAGAAAGTAGACGAGGTCGTGAAGATTTACCTTGAAGATTTCAAGAAGGATACATCCGCGGTCCCGCCCGCATATATCATGTCGAAAGCAGCCCTCAATGCCTACACTAGGATCCTCGCCAGGAAGTTCCCAGGTTTCTGCATCAACTGCGTATGCCCCGGCAGTGTGAAAACAGACATCAATCAGCACATAGGCGTCTTGTCCGTCAAAGAAGGCGCGGAGAGTCCCGTGACGCTGGCGCTTTTGCCCAACGGGGGCGTTACAGGTTGTTTCTTCATTAGGAAGGAACAATCAGAGTTCTGATGAAAGGTTATGACTAAACTCCTTTGGTTTGAAACAGGATTCAGATGAATACAATGCGTAGTAAACGAACAGCAGGCGAACCCAATACCGTTATTAAATTGCCCATTATGCGATCAACATGGAATGACAAGACGTGTGGTTCTTGAATGTCTGCCTCAGGTTTATTTCCTGCATCCTTTTTCCCGTAAGTCTGGAACGGTCAATGTACGTGCTCAGTTGTGACGTTGACCATGTGAACTCTGATGCTCATTATATGAACGCTTCGCCAGTGTTCGGGGCGGCTCCTCTTTTGGAATTTTACACACTAGCAATGCATAATAAAGTCACTCGACATAGAAAATTAGCCCTAATCACATCACAAAAATTATGCAGTCACAAAGAACGAGACGATGATACAGGTTTAAGAGTCGGGCCAGAAATTGTGTAATTTAAGGAATAAAAACAAATGGCGAAAGTCGGAATTTTCTGCTTCGGTTATGGTTGTGGTCATCTACAAAGTATCACCCTTAGATATTAATACACCAGAAAATCATTTCATTGATATAATAAGTGGTGCGGGATGAGATGTGGCTTAGCTTGATCTCTCGAGGTTCATTAACAAGATGTCGCAACTTTCTTCGAGATGAATTTATGAGCTTTGACCAACCAAGCATGCACAAAACCCATTAGAGCATTAGAGTACTTCTTCGTTGATTCTGCCATTTGGTTGCAAACCGTAGCTAGTGTGTGAAGTGCCCACTATTGAACAAGGGAAAGCAACTACACTCGTCCCATTGTCTTGTTTATATAAAAGGTGCAAGGTCAGAGACTCGCAGGTTCATGTTTGCAACAAGGTCGCTTTCATGAGCTCGTTCTTCTCTTGTCGGCGCCTGCGAATTCACATCAATCTGTTAGGGACGATCGTTTACAACTAGACCTGTCCATCCTGTTGGAGGACCGCTGTCTAGTTCGTTGCTGCTAGATTGTGGGCCTGTTTTCTAACAGATAATCTACAGACGGCTCCTACAAGGGGTAGCTATTTAACCCTTTTGGTGAAAAATACGTGCATGGGCTTTTCTGGTACAAAATGAGCCACCTCAAATAGATTGTTGCTATTATGACTAGGTTAAAAGTGAACGACACGAGGTTACTATTTATAGGAAAAATATTTTGCTCAAGGAAATAAGGTAGCAAAAATAAATGCTAAAAAACATTAATGAACATCGTATGAAGTTCTTATATTTTTAAAAATGAAATAATTATGATATTGTTAAACAGTAAGAGTTTAACTAATTTATGGGATAATTACTAAAAAATCTTAAATTTATTGTATTTATGCCAATTCATTCTTAAACATTTTAATTTGGTCAATTTAGTTTTAAACTTCTTGACAATTTACTAATGTACTACATCCAATCAATTTTGATAGGAAATTATTAACATCAATACCAACCGTCTTAGTTGCATGGCCTACGCTGATACAGATAATTTTTATATCCTTTTTTTCCTTTCTTCTCTATTCATTATTTTCTTCTTCTATTTTTCCTTTTACTATGGTTAGCGAGGGCCGTGAAGACCTTGTTGAATCTAGCAAGGGTCATGGCCCTCGCCCAAACCATTATGGTAGCCTTGCCCGAGGCTAACAAAGTTGGCCTTGCTTAACCATGCCTGGATTTGAGCAAGGCAACTCACCAGCGGTTAGTGAGAGCTTAGTAGCCCTTACCTAGTGGCTGGCAAGTCTTGGTGTAGCTCGTCAGCCATAGTGAAAAAAAAATGAAAAGAAGAAAAAGAAAAAAAAAGAAGAGAAATATATTAATTCATAGTACGATTTTTTTTGTATGTAAATCCTCGTAGAAGAAGATAAAATATTGTGTACGTAACATGCGGAGATTTTCTGTCTACTTTGTGTACTAATCGAGGTATTCCGCCAACCTATCCTATATGTTGAATTAAATGTTTTTGTCCTACGCCCAAGGTCCACGAGTCTAGACTGCTATCTTCCTGACAAATAAGCAACCACAAGGTCCACCATTCGGAAGAGTGCCCCCTTTTAAGAGTCGTCCATGACTAATTAACCACTAACTTATTTAGCCTGTAACCACAAGGGAATTCAAATTTCCCCTCCAGATCTTAAGAACAAAACTCTCATCTCTCTCTCTCACCGCGCGAACACACAATTTGGCCGAAAGTCTCCCTCTCTCTACTTTCTCTCTAATTTTTGTTTAAAAAAATTCTCTCTCTTCACCAAGCCTGGCGAAGGACCGGACCAAATATAAACAAAAATATATTTAATTTTTAAGAAAAAATTTTAATCAAAAAAATTTTAAAAAAAATGAAAACCCTAAAATCCCTAATCTGAAATTCAACATCCATCAACTAAGTATTTATCTTATCCCACTCTCATCTTATATGAGTCATCTCTTTATCTCTCATTCACGGTCTTAACTCTCAACTTTAACGTCCATCAACTCGTAACGATGTCAATTCTTAACTATTAATATGAGTTCAATTCTTTTACTAATATTGCAATTAAGAATGTGGAAGTTCTTTATTTTTTTGCTTTACTTTGACTTGTCGGAAAGTGTTATACTAAGTGCGTGAAACTTGATGGGACCGATTCCATGTATCCACCCGGAAATCAAACTGAGTCAAAGATTTGATTCTTAGGTAGATTCATGGAACCAATGTGCCGTTCTCAATTTTAATTTTTCTAAACTAGTCCTTAGTGGACGGTTCCCAATTCCAATACGGAACCGCTCCCTTGGACGATGCTCATTTCTATTATCAAAATGGAATGAGCTTTTTTATAAATGTGTGTTGAAACACATTTTAATATTGAAAAGATTTTGTTAATAAATATCAGAGTAAATGAAATTGCTATGATTGGTATATATGTAGTTAATGCATTGAAAATGAATATATAGTCCTTATTAGGCGTATGGATGGACTCGGAGGGCGGGGAATTCGTGCCCCGCTGAGGCGACGCACTGAATTGGGGAATTTTTCTCCATAGAAAATGACCGCAACGCATACGGCAGGAGATGAGGCTAATAATTGCCTCACCTTTTCTTGCGAAACCACCATGTGCATTATTTTTTAAAAATATATATTTTTAGAATTGGTGGTAAAAAGTATTATTATTATTATTATTATAATGATCGTAAAAGTAACCTATCCTTCGTACAAGTCTTGCTTTTGCAAGAGATGCGAGCATGGAAAGTTGCCTAGGCAAAGCTATGGAGGGGCATCTGTTTATGTACAAACCATCCAATTTTTCTACTGCCGTCTAATGCAATCCAATGCTTGTGACATGTGAGGCAAGATTTTCTGCAAAAAAGGGAATCCAAAATTGCAATGTGCATGCTTCTAATTCAAATCTAGTATGTTAACACATAACTGAGTCAACATGCATTAGATTCTTCTTAGTTTTGGCGAAATTTTGCAGTATCACAACTAAGTTTTAAAAATCTAAACTTTTCGTTTTGGTATATTAACAAGGTGTTAGAGCCAAATTCCACCCTAGGGCCTAGGCGATTAGTATATGAAATCGGGTATTAAAGTATTCCCTAAGTTGTCAAAAGAGAACATGGATTATATTTGTACACTCAAACACCTTCCCTCATGTTTAGACTAGACTTCATCCTAAAATCAAAACATGAAAATATATAATAGGGGACTAAAATATGATTCTGAAAATATCTGAATTCAAGGTCTCCATTTATAATATTATGTTGAGAAATTTAACTCAAAAGTTTAAATTATAAAGTAAATTTGTATATGTTTCGATAACAGAGTCAGAGATCTCAAGTTCAATTCTCCGTACCTCATTTCACCCATTCATTGGGTCGGGTTGGGTCGCTCAAGGCTTTTGTTGTCGAACCGATTTTCACGCCACGAGAAAAGTTAAGTTGTGGAAATTCATCTTGCACCCTGCTCTAGTAACTTAGAATTTTCGTTTGTCGCAACTGCTTTATCGCACCTGACATATCACATGCATCCAAAGTGCACCTTCATTCTCCGTAGAATTGGATGCTCTCCTACAAATGTCAATAGTCAAAGTCAACCCTTTGGCGGGTCCCCCCGTACGGACGCTACGATGCAATATCTGCTGGCTTCCCCATGGCGACCGGCTCCAAAAGGGAAGCGCTCAGCGTCCAAGGCGAAGTTCTTCCTGAGACGACACAGTCGCCGAATCATGCGCTCCAAGAAGCTGCAGTGTTATTGGATCCTCGTGGGGCTGTTGTTGGTCGTGATTCTTGGCTCATGGAATGGCTCTTCCAGAAAGCTTCTCGGAGCGGAAGGAATCAAAGCGGCTGTATATTATTTGCCTTTCTTGTTTTGCTTTGTTTGCTCCTTCTTGATCAAGTCCTTTTCTGATCGAGGATCGAATGGCATCGCGAAAGCAGGATTCACAAGCTGGCTTGGATAAACCGAGCTCCGAGGTGGCCCGGCAGATGTTGGATTCGAGCGGTGACGGTGAGAACTGTTCGCTGGGGCCGCTGTCTGGGGCTTGTGAAGGGAAGAATTTGACTGCATGTGTCGAAAATGGTCAAATGAAAAGGAGGCCTAACTTCTCTCTCTGCAGATTAATTTCAGTACTCAAGAATGCTCTCAAGCCTCTCGTGTGGATTTTGTTCTGAGCAGAATCGATGTGCGGCGAAACAATTCAATCACTTAAGTGAATCATTGCTCAGCCATCGGCATCGTCATTATAGAAGTCGGAGACTGAAAATTAATGGGCAAAGGATATGATTCAGTTGATCCTTTCATTTGCAGGTAGGAACGGAACATTTCTTGTAATCCGGAACGGCGGAGAGACTCCTCCGAAAGTGAACGTGAGCTTCTCGCCTGCTAACAATATCACTATCGATGAAATTCAAGCAGCGAAACAAAAGAAGGCGAGCGAGCTCCTGTACCTTCTTCATGCCTTATGTGATTGTCAAGTTGCCATCTTCGTTATGATATAATGAAATGCTGTGATTTGTTTCAGGTTAATATCACCACGTATGTCGGAGGAAGTTCTTCAATCGTGTTGGATGGAGGAGAAGGGGTTTGCGTCGTGGACACGGTATAAGTCCCAGTTCTTTCATTATGATATCAGCATGTTCTATTTCATGAGGAGTGGTTCATTTTCAGTCTAGTCAGTGTGCCATTCGTGGGTTTATCCTGCAGTCGGTATAGGCAATAGGATAAAAGAAGTTACCAACACAATCCTGGCCAATGTGGCGGCCCAAATTCGAGTATCAACAGCTTAGCGAAATGAAGCCCATCCACTGAGAGATACAAGTTCAATGAAACATTTTGCAGCCTTTTATGACATAATATCTCAGAAGAATACCTTTGCTTTGTAAAGTTTATTGTATTTACACCTCAGATATCAGCGACTTCCATTCATCTGCCTGATGGTTTTACATCAAACCGCCTAATAATTTAGATCCTCCTCCTGCTACCCTCCCCGTCATATGGCTTTATGAACTTTATTCTAATTCTTCTCGTTATTAGCACTTTCTATGGGAAAAAAATGAGTAATCGAAGAAGCATACACTGTCAAAGGTTAGTTTCTGGCAGAGTTGTGAACTGCACCAGTGACCAGTAACAGATTGCAGGATGAGATAGAGCTGTTATTCTCTCGTCTTGAACTGCTTCCCCGATGCTAAATACATGATGCTCAGCTGGAAGCGACAGCTTCCTATCCTTTCTTTCCAACTTGGTAGCTACCTCAGAAGCCACCGTAACTCCTCTACTAGCAAGCAAGACACTCTCCTGTTCTATGTCATTCCCAGGCTCTTCGGAGAAGGCATATCCATAAAATCAGCACAAGCTTAAACAGCAATGACATGCCTCACTGTATGAGGGGCAGAGATGTGCAAGATCGGCATTGCGTTAAATAAAATTCTGAAATCTCATTGCTTTAGATGTTCCAAGTCCGGCCCCTTTTCAAGAATCCCAATAAGTAGGCATGGAACGTTTGTTTAATCAGTTTCCAAACATAACAATAACACCACAATGCAACTAGTTTAGTTTAGTTTTGGTAGGCCAAATATCCTACTGGATGCCTCCTAAATTTCAATATGTAATGACCAAAATGATCCAATCTTACGCATGTGTGGAAGTTTAGAGCTTTATATGACTTAAAATCGAAGAGAATACTCCCAGATAAAGTAGCAGCATCTAAAGGATAGGAATCAAGTTTCTGGGAGTACCTAGTTCGGTTGTTCGATGGACCCCAGAGGACGCATATCACCACCAAGAGAATATATGCAAGCAAAATCCAGAAAGCAGGGATAATGTTTACTTGATGATTCTATGAATAGATAAACGAGACAGGAGTTATTTGTTGTTAAGTCTATGAAGGAGATGACGAAAGTTCTTGAGAATAGGTTGAAGATAGCATAAAGTTTTGGAAATTTGCTTAAATATGCTTGAATATTGCTGAGGATTTCTTGAAATTTTATAAACACTACTTTGAAGATGTTCATCAATCTTCAGAAATTCAAAATTCATTTGACCTTTGCCCGCTCTTTGATTTTTTTGATTTTTTGTGTTTCAAATTTAATAAGATTAATGAAATATTACTTCTCACTAAGATCGAGATCTTTCTAACGAAATAAATTTTGTAAAAATCAGAGTTCGTTTGATCCAAAAAAGTGAATCCGTAAAGTAGCAAAAGATTTTTGAGATTGATTGGAAAAATGGTGCTAGACAAGTCAGAAATTGTTTTGCAATGTCGTCAAAGTTAGAGCTTCTTTTTGCAAATACTCAAAAAAATATATAAATAAATAAACGTCCTGTATGGTCTTAAATACAAATCTAGAAAGTTTAAGGTTATTTCGGCAAAGTTTAGGAGGTCTTACATGCGTAAATCGGACAAGGTTTGACTGGCCTCTAAAATTATTTGCAATTGAGTCTTTAGGGAAAATCTGCGATTGTCTAATATAAAGGGCTTATTTGCAAAAAAAATTAAAATCGAAAGCTGTAGAGAACACGCAGGGCTAGCTATCTATCAAATTTGGAGCGTTTTGTAATTGATTTAATATTTTTGCCGCAATTTTCATAAGTCGGGTCTGAACAAGGTCAATTTCTGGGCAGTCGGGTTAAAATTGAAATTCTGGGTAATTTAGGTCTGAATTGGGAGAAATGGTCTGAATGAACATTAAACTAAACTCCCTAGGGTTTTGATTGCCGCTAATTTTGTTTAATTTCGAAATGTTGACTTAGTTAATTGCATTAAAACATAATTGATTAGAATTGGGGCAATATGGAATAAGTGACCCTTTTGGTTCACTAATTGCTCGCTTGTCTCCCAAGGCTAATTGGCCTAATCGTATGTCATAATTTGCTTTGCACGTGACTATTAGATGTATGTTAGGCTTGCAACGCATGTCGTTTGGTGGGCAGATTAGAGAGAATGATTAGAGCTTATTAGCGATTGGTGATATTAGCCTATTGCTTGTGAACGCAAGTGGAGGTTAATTTTCAGTGATCTTAACCAAAAAATCTATAGCTTTATTAGGAGGTGGCTAGGTAGATAGAAAAGCATGGACTATCAAATTCCAAAAGCCGAACCCGAGGAAACTGATTATTGATTCTAATTGTTTGATTCGCATGAGCGCATGTTGTGCTATGATTAAATGAATGAATGGAAGCTATGATCAATGGCCAAGAGTGAAGGTCGAAGGTGGTTCCATGAAGAGGCAACCATGCTCGGCGGCTAAGGAGGAAGCCAAGATGGTGGTCTAAATGCAACTAGATGTAGCTTAGCTTAGGCCGGTTTAGTTAATGAACTTAGGTTAGTTTCAATTTTGATAAGTAAACTAGCTTAGGTTCTAGTTTAATAAAACCAAGTTAGATTTAAAAACACTTTTAAATAATTGGTTAGAATAGCCAGATTAACGTTGGTATCATAATATGAGTGGATATAGGCTCCCCTTAAATAGATTTAGTCTCTACTTTCAAGCTTATGGGGGCCGATGTCTTAAGGCTTAATGACAATGCCATGTCTAGCCCAACTTAACATTGGATTCTCATTTGGTATTGTAATCTTCTTTCCCTGACTTCTATTGGGTTTTCTTTTCCGTATTTACTTTAAAGTCATTTCAATGCTTCAGTGTTACTTTAAGGAACTGCATTTATATATATTGTTTGTTAATTTCCCTTTCTATATTGATTTTGGTTTAGCTTGGGATCATAATAAACCCCTCAAGAACATTTGCATGATTACTTAGTGACTTTGATACCTTTAAGACAACAATTGATAATTAAGAGTGTGTGATCTTTTAGATAAATAACCTTTGATTTAGTGCTACTAGAAGAGCACTTATAGATGTTAATGTAATTAAGTCACCGAATTTTGAACCTATGGTTGCGTGAGAAACGAGATGAATCTCTGGCATCTTATTTGGTGCCTAGTCGAACTCAAAATGGCTTGTGCCAACTTCTAATAATCTTCTTACGGTAAAAGAATTTACAATTAAAATCCAATGCATGCGAGGTATGGATTTAGAAAAGCCTGTGCCCAAATGATGCACCATTAGCCCACCTTCTAAGGCAGTACCTGTAAACTCTTTTTTCAATTTTTAAGATGTTTTGGGAGGGTCATGACAGCAGTAAAGCTCAAGCCCTCTAAATTTGGGGGCTGGAGCTATTGAATATTTCAACAGTTTTGAAATATTTGAAAGTAAAGGCTTTATTAGAAGTTATGACCGCCTTGAAAACCATCAAATTTTTAACATCGTATAACAACTTTGTAATAGCCAAGTAATGGTTTTATAATGTTTAATTTATTTCTTCATAAATCTTCAATTTATAATGGCTTTATAACCATGATTATTTTAATAATTACTAATTATTTTATAATGGTTTCTTAAATGCTTTCTATTTTGTTTGAATATAAATCAAACCATAATCCTTTAAGATACACCGAGTTGAAAGAGATTTTTCATTTCCTTCTTCTTTTTTCTTGCTAGGTTATGCACATAACATTAGTTTTCTTCTTTCTATTTTTTTTTTGTGTGAAATAAAGAAGAATGTCTTTGGTATTTCGAAAGGCAATGTCTTTGGTATTTCGAAAGGCAGAATTATCTTTAAAAACAGTGCTTGACACTCCATATAGTTAATCTTTTTTTTTTATAATCTTTTCGAACTGATTTCCAACAATTCTTTTTTTTTTTTCATATTACCTAATTTTTAAAAAAAAAAATCTTAAGGATAAAGCCTATGAATTTTCAAGTTGAAACTGCCACCTCTACCACCGCCACTAGTGCCTCTACCTCGCACGCTCACACAAGGAGACAAATTGAGGGAATTGGAAAGGAGAAAATATTGGGTACGTCTCATGCTCCAGCATGTGAACATGAGAAGGAAAACTACAGAGTACGGAGTCCGACTTCAGAACTAGCTTTAATGCGGCGGATGGTGAGGAGAAGAATGCGAAATTTTTTCCCTCGGCTAAAGACTTCGAGCCTCCATTTATTCCTTCGGATACAATACCCGACCGGTCACGCCAAGAGGATTAAGAAGCTCCATAGAGACACCTATAAGGTGAACTCGGGAAAAGTTAGTTTTGATCATTGACTATGCGCAACTCTAGGAGAGATGTGCGCAAGTCACGGCTGAGAAAAAGAAGACCGAAAAGCTTGACCAGATAAGAATCGCCATCATGCGACATCCCGACAATGATGAAATTTGTCAACCAAGAGCCACACCTGTCGAGCCGTTCCCTCTGTTTTGTTCTGTGGTCAATCATTAGAAACCGGTGAAAGCAAGGAAGCGAGAGAGCAAATAAGGCCATTAAAAAAATATTCAGCACAGGCAAAAATGCCTTTTAAGAGGCACGTGGAGGTTGGAAGGGCTCATGTCAACTATGGCAGAGGACGGCAATCTCTTCGTGATCGTCGATATTGTCGACCGAAACCGGGTATGCACTCTTCCTGGGTTGTGTGAATTTTTGTAGTATAATCTGGTTTTTAAGCTCTTTACAATTGCCGATAGAGTGATACACATGCTATGGTTGATTTATGACTGCCAAAGTTGCCACCATGAAATGCATTTTTCAAGTATGTATTGTTATGATGCACATTTGAAGCAAGATTAAGCATAACAGTTTATATTCCTTTTATGTGAGCGCCCGGTAACTAGCACATTATATTTTGAGGGTTGCAAAAACTTTTTGTTCATTAAAACTTTTGTACTTAACGTACTTGAATTCGCTGGAACGGAGCTTGGACTTGCTGGTTGCTTTGGTTCATTTATAGATGAGAGACACTGTATTTTGTTTTGTTTGAATTGTGACTTGTAAGTATATATGTGAACATTGCTGTGTGTTCATTGCATGTGTATATGTGTAAATTAGGGATTAATATTTAACCCCTAAATAAAACTATTATAGTTAAATTGCATAGCATATAATTTTAGGAACATTTAGCATATAGATTAATTTATTAATTGCATTTGCATCAAACCGGTGGTGATATATGGACCCAAATCAGTTGCGCGGGCTTTGCCCGTACATCAAGCATATTCAGCAAGCATAGGAGGGGAGGGCGGCCAAAATTTCAAGTCTAAAAATAAGAGTATTTGAGCTCTAATTGAGTTGAGTTTAGTCCATAATGTTTAAAGGTCCTAAGCTTAATTAGAATTAGCCCTAATTGGGTTAAAGACTGTCAAATTAAGCCCATTGAAGGGCCAATAAACGGACACGATGATGGACAATGGAGGCTGATATTTTAAGGAAAACGAGCTGAAATCAAAGCTCAATTCAGCCCGTCACCAGCCAAATTGGAGGGTGACCCTAGGTTAATTGAGCCCGTTGGTTTGGAAAGGCTGAAATATCAAAGCCCAACTGATTAAACCCACGATTAAATTCTATATAAATGACGTTATGCCTTAGAATTACAGATTGGCAAATCATAATTTCATAACACCATGAGTAATACACGTGAGAACTGGAGAAAAGGGGGGTGGGGGTGAGGGGGTCATAGCGGTGAAGTATACGGTTTGGCCCATTCATTTGCATGAGAAAAAGTACCAAAAAAGTTCTAAACCTATTATATCGGTACCAATTTAGTCCTAAACTTTGAAATATGATCAATTTAGTCTTAAATTTTTTTACATTGATACCAATTCAGTCCATCCGGCCAATTCTGATTGGCAGGCGTTGACGTGGACGCTAGCCGATGGGCAGGTGCTGACGTGGACGTCGACCGGTGGCTAGACGTTGACATAGCAATTTTTTAAATTTTTTATTAATTTCTTTCTTTTTCTTTTTCTTTTCTCCCTTCTTCCTCCTTGGACTTTTAGTGGTTAGCGAGCCTCCAGTGGGGGCCGCGAAGCCCTCACCTAGCCTCTCCCAAGACTACGGGCAGAGGTGGCCTTGCCCGCGGCTAGCGAGGCCATGGCAGCCATCGCCGGCTGGCCTTGCCTAGATCTGGGCGAAGTTACCCTGCCCGCGACCCCTTGCAGCCCTAGGCGAGGCCAGGCAAGGGTTGCGACCCTTATCGACAACCGGCAAGGGTTTCGCAGCCTTCATCAAGTGGAGGGCGAGCCTTGTCGAAGGCTCGCCGGCCACTGAAAGTCCAAGGTGGAAGAAGGGAGAAAAGAAAAGGAAAACAAGAAAAAGAATAAAAAATTCAAAAAAATTATTAAAAAAATTGCCACGTCAACGCCAGCTGGCCAAAATTAGCTAAATTGATTGAATTGGTACCAATCTGAAAATGTTTAGGACTAAATTGATCTAATTGAAAAGTTTAAGACCGAATTGATATCAATATAATAAGTTTAAGACTTTTTTAGTACTTTTCCCCATTTGCCACGTATACGGTCTCAAAAGTAGCCGTCAATGCATACACAAGGGTCATAGCGGTGAAGTACCCCTTCATTTAATATGACTTGTGTCCATCCAGATCGGTCAAGACATATTTAAATTGCAATGCCGGTGTCGTAACGACCGAAGAAGGTGCGGAGGGTCCGATGAATGTGGCCTTGTTGCCCGAGGGCGGTTGGTCTGGTCGGTTCTTATGGGGAACAAAGGGAACAATCTTTGAATTGAAGATGTTTTATTTTCAAATCAGGGAGAGAATAAGATTGCGAAACAGGTTAACTCATTCGACCATTCCTATAATGTTTACTCATGTGCAAGCACCCGAACTTAAGCAAGATACATTGAAATCATGGATCGATTCTCTAGATCCCAGCCAAAAGAAAAAAAAAAAAAACTTCCTAACCTAGTTTGAGGTTTCGCTTGGTTATATATCCATATATATGGAAAATTACCAAGAAAACCCTAAACCTGTTGTGGTGTGTCGATTCAATTCTAAACCTTTCGACTTGACTAATTTAGCTTTGAACATTTTGACATTTTACTAATGTAGTTCATTCAGCCATTTTTGGTTGGAAACAGTCAACATTGATATTAGCCATCTTACAGTACATAGCCAACACTAAAGTAAATAATTTTTAGAATTTTTTTTTAAATTTTTTTGAATGTTTTTTCCTTCCTTTTTCTTTTCTTGTTTTGTTAGTGACCGATCACCGGCCATAGATCATGGTTGAGAAGGGTCGCCCTCACTCGCCATAGGCAAAGATTAGCTTGGCCAAGCCTCTCTTGGGCGAGGGTGAGGGCTGACCAGGCAACGTTGCCCTAACATAGCTGAGGGTTGGCCTCTCTACATCTGGCGAGGGAGGACGACCCTTGCCCAAACATTGCCGGTCATCACATGTGGCCAACGACTAGCTACTTGTAAAAGGAGAAGGGAAAAACAAAGAAAGAAGAAATTTAAAAAATTATTAAAAAATTATCAACGTTAGCATTGGCCATACCACATTAGATGGCCATCTTCCATGTTCCCCATTTTCAACCAAAATTAGCCAAGTGGACTACATTGGCAAATAGTCTAAAGATTTAAGACTCGATTGGCTAAATTGAAAGGTTTAAAACTGAATTACTGCAAATGCAATAGGCTTAGTACTTTCTTGATAATTTCCCATATATATAACTACAATTCAAATTACTAAGAAAAGTGAGACTTGCTTTACATATAAATGAATGTGTTTCGCCGAAATTTCTCCGGCAATGAAATATCCTTCGTGGAAAGTCGTTCTTTGGTTTTTATTTACGGAAAATAGGGTTCTGTACCAATTCAGGAGAGGAGATATGATAGCCCAAAAGGAACCAACATCTTAAATTAAAACAAGACTATACAAATACAAACCGTGTCAAAATTTAATTGACGATAACATTTGAAAGATACAAACTCGATGAAGCAACCAACTATAAACAAATTATGCTAGAATTTATCGATAACACAACTTGAGAATGTAAAGACTCTATGCTAGAATTTAATTTAACTCATGGGAGAAAGATGCACGCCGAAATTTAATTGACAATGTGAATATGAAAGATATAGCTAGGAAAATAAAGTACGTTGTAGGAGGATAAAAAGTAATAAAAAGATGGTAAATTTATTTGATTTATGCAGACGGGTATTCTATTTATAATGATCTAGCCGCTGCATTTCCCCGAACGGTTTCCATCGATTGTTCCATATTCCTTCATCTCTGAAAATTGGATGCCCATACTCTCACAATGTCATGATTCTACTTCTAAACGGTGGTTTTTATCTGACTGTGGGTCAACTGCTCCACGACTTTATTTTTGGACGGTTGTTGTCCCATGATTTAGTTTTTCAGTAATGACTATCCCATGATCTTGTTCCAAAGTGGTTACTGTTTCCTCCAAAAACGCACACCTCTTTCTTTTCAATTTCAACTGCATTGCTCATTTTGAACTTTGTAGTCGTGCTTCTATGCTCCTTAAGTGAACATCCACCAGTTACTTCACTATTCCGATTGTATCATCTCGAACTGGTAACTATGTTCTTGTGCTTCTCATACTTTTTAAAGAACTTCGATGGTATTATGTTATTCACCCATCGCCATTATCCATATCCATAGTTGCTAGCAGTTCGTCCTCATGTACTGACAACTGAGTATGTGCTTTTGATGTGGATCGCTGTTGATCAACAAGTATCGATCTCTACTATCATCAACAAGACGTCATGTGCGTGATAATATTGACGTGTTACTCACGCGACTGTTCATGCTTCCGTGTCAAGCACGTACTTGTTCATGTCAACAACTGGATTATTTTTTATGTAGACAGAATGCGACTCCTCAGTTGCATTGTATGGTTTCTGCTGAGCAACGAGGACCATGCCAAAGGTTTTGGCTTTCTCAAACAATTACTGAACTTAAGATGCATAGCATATCTAATTACGTGTTGTCGGAAAAACAAAAATGAAATAAATCATTCTATTGAATGCCTTAGGGTCTAACTCAGTCAGGTTCTATCTGAGGATGCTCAGCTTCATAAGACGAGGGAGTCAGGGAACTTTCTGGAGTCAAGCTTTTACTGGACATGGAATCTCGCAGATGTCAAACTGGAAACTCTTAATGTAATGGATGAATCATCGTGAACACCAAATAACGAGTACAGACACAAAAGGATATTGTTCTTCTATTGTCTATTGCAAAAGCAATGACAAATAATTTAACAAAATGATGTTTTAATACACCGAGTTTACAATCTAATAGGTATTAATTGTGGGATTTTGTGGGACTACTGATAACCGTTCTAAAAGCTTAAGCCGTTAGATGAAAGGCATGTTTGGTTCGACTTTGGGGAAATGGCTTTGGGAAAATGCAAATACATTTGCAGTAAAAGTTATCTCCGAAATGCTTTAGTATTCGGCAAATTGTAACATTAAAGTGCACTAAAAAGTGACTTTGGTGTAAATACCGTTGGTAAACCCTACATTTGCAAAAGGTTTTTATCCATATATATATATATATATATATATATATATATATATATATATATATCAAATCCTATGAATCTTTGTTGCCAACCAATCGCTGGCCAATTGTCGGCGGCAAGGCGGCGGCTGCCTAAGGTCACGCGACTTAGGCAGTGATTAGCAGCCTTCGACAGCTGCTGGGGAAGAGGAAGATGAATGGTCAACCCAAAAAAAGAGTCAATGGGTGAACAATAGAAATACACTTGCATTTTCAAAATGCCAAAAGCTTAAAGCAAGTCGCTACCTATTTTGGAATTGTGAAATGTTGACATTTGGCCAGTGGGCTTCCAAAAATGCTTGCCAAACACCTAATATTTTTCCCAAGGGGTTTAGGAGCTTAGAGCCCCTTGGGAAAGCTAAACCAAAAGGGACCGGAGGCATAGTTTATTATTTAAATATTCTAACACTCACATTCATGCTTAATCTAGTCTTTTGTACTAAGCATGGAAATTTAATTGGGGAGGCAAATGAGGCATTATGAGATTTAAACTCGAGACCTACAGCTTTGATACCTGAGATTTTATAGGACCACTGCCAACTATTCTAAAACTTTAAGTTATTAGATGAATACGTTATTTATTATTTAAATATTCTAACATTAATAGATGTTATTATTAAACACCAGGTAGCTCTTAGTTGAGTCACGTCTGTACTCTCTGTAAATTTTAAATTAAGAAGCGAACGTCTTAAGATAAGCAAAATAATTGGCCTTTTGATTTATATCAGTTAATTTATATCAGGTCTTGTCTTTGCAAGTGCTAGATTAAGATTAACGTTGTTTTACTACGAAAAAAGACAAGTGCCTTGGTGTTAATGATGTCTACTCTGCCCACCTAACGATGCTGACCTTCTGGATTCTTGTGATTCCGCAAATTTTACGTATTTGATTCTCTCGATGATTCGTTAGCTCCAAGCCAAACTCCATTTCGTTGACCCCGTTTTCATTTCCAGTTCATCATCCATGGCAGACTCCAAATCTGAGAGGTAATGAACCCATCACCCTCATTCATTTTTCTCTTTTTATTCCTTTCAGGTTCGTTTTGCTCTGCAAATCTGTTTATCCCTTTTATTCTGTACTTCTTTTTACAGGTGTGCAGTTGTTACAGGAGCTAACAAAGGGATTGGATTTGCAGTGTGCAAGCTCTTGGCTTCCAAAGGGATTGTGGTGGTATTCACTGCTAGAGACGAGAAGAGAGGACTTGAAGCTATTGACAAGCTCAAATTAGAAGTTGGTCTCTCCGATCATGTCATTTTCCACCAGCTTGATGTCTCTGATCCTGCCAGTGTTTCGTCTCTTGCCGACTTTGTTAAGCGCAAATTTGGAAAGCTGGATATTCTGGTAAACCTCAGAAATTCGTCTTTATTTTGGGACCGACAAAGATAAGAGTGTCATATCCCGAACATGTATTCAGAGTTGATGGTTTGTGATAAAATATGCTAGTCTGGTGCCATGAGCATTTCCTACATGTAAAGGGGAAAAAGCCCTTGTATAGGTTGGGCGACCCTGCACACCCGGCATCTAGTAAGAAAAGGCCCCTGACTATAGATAGATATTTTGTATGTGAGATTGAGGTGTTTGGAAGTTCTTGCATTGTTATGACTAGTGAGGAAAATGCAACCATCCCTTAACCCCCCGGGATATGTTTGAACTTCCCTTGTCTGTCTGAGGTACAATATTTTCATAATGAGAAAGGACTTTGATGAACTCGACAGAAAATTGTGCTTAAAATATACTG
This sequence comes from Eucalyptus tenuipes, assembly GCA_014182365.1. NCBI lineage: Eukaryota > Viridiplantae > Streptophyta > Magnoliopsida > Myrtales > Myrtaceae > Eucalyptus > Eucalyptus tenuipes. Next base: position 24,257,752 of record CM024540.1, on the reverse strand, counting down.
TAATTGCTTCTTTTCTTGAATGGTTTCTGGTATATGTAGTTTCAATCCGAGTACAAGACATAGAGTATGCACTGCTGCATTGATCTACCTTCTGTTGTGCAATATACTGTTTGATGCAAGGGTCATATGCAGATTTGTTCAGCCCCATTGCTCGGTCATTATCTAATCAGTTCAAAATTGACGGATGGTCGTATTTGATTACTTACTTTTCATTATATTACAAGGGAAAGGGATTTCTTGAGTACCTTTATACTCCTTTAGTGATTGGCCTTATGCATTTATTGCAGAAGAATAATGTGCTTATGAAATCTCTTTCCCAGGTGAACAATGCTGGTGTCGGCGGATCCATTTTCGATGCTGATGCTTTGAGAGTTTCCGGCATTGGAAAGGTATGCTCTTGGTTTCTCTTATCATGGTGTTGGTCGAGGAAAAATTTGATTTAAACATTAATTGGATTGGAAATTAGAAGCAGTTACTGCCTAAGGTTCATTGCAAAGAAACTTGTTGTGCAAATTAAATAAATCGAACACCGGATTTACATGACTTGGCTGGTGTGACTTATCCCATAAGGAGAGTAGCACAATATTGCACTACAGATCAAATGATACAAAATATCATAAATTAAAATCATACTCAAGTGACTCGGATACTCTTAGTGTTTCTCAGCTCCAATTACATGCGATAATTCTGACGGTATTTGACCATTGTAATTTCTCGCAAACTAATTTCTCAATCTAACAAAGAAATTGACAATTCTTATTACAAGATTTCTCGGCTCCAAACAGTCTGTCCTCTCAGACCAAAGAAAAACTGTCTGGTAATCAAACTTGAATTCCTTCTTAGATTTGCTTTCCTTCATTAGCACAAACTTGATACATAATTCTAGCATTACTATGGTCTTCTCAGTGAAGATATTGAAAGGGAGTTTCTTTTCAATACGAGTATGATGCAAATGACAGCTGAAGTTGTAACATCGTTCTCATAGTAAGTTAAACGTGGTTATTCAAAAAAACGTCGCAAAGAAGAATCATTTGGGAATCAACCAGTGCAAAGTTGAATTCTGATCCAAACACGATATAACTTGTTCGAATTTCTTGCGGCTAACTCCTTCTATGAGGTGGTACAAAGAGCTTTCTAGGATTCAAAATGCATATTCATTGTTGTGTTTTTTATGCTAGTTCATAAAATTTTCAATTGATGATGCAGAAACAAGTCGACTGGAGTAAAATTACGACAGAGACATATGAGTTAACTGAAGAGTGCCTGAACATTAACTATTATGGTGCCAAAAGAATGGTTGACACATTCATTGGCCTCCTTCAACTATCAGACTTGCCCACGATTGTCAATGTTTCCTCATCAGCGGGGAAGCTAGAGGTAAGAAGTATATGATTTCAAAGTTATTTCTCAGTACCGTAAGAACAGAAATTTACTCTCGACTTGAGCTATCACATTTGATGCAAAGCCTCATTTTTGCAAGAGAACGCTAGAATGTGACTAGTCAAGCTTTAAGCTAGACTTGTTTGCATGATGTAGGTCTTATGAGAAGTTTGGATATTGCCTTCGAAAAGCAAAAGAGATTCCTGACAGTGCTTTCTTATACAATGAATGAATTCTCTCAGATTTCTCTATACTGTTATGAACAAGTGAAATATGTTCCTCGAATTCATTGCTTTATATTGTGCTTCCAAGTGGTTAATTATTTTGGCATGTTCTATCTAGAACATTAGTCTATTGAAATAATCTTCCATGGTTATATCGCTGACGATGAATAACATTTCAATCATCCTGGGACCTTGCGATTAGCGTTTACCGGAGGGCTGGGCTAAAGAAGTGTTCAGCAATGCTGAAAACCTAACAGAAGAAAAAATGGACGAGGTTTTAAAGGAGTTTCTAGAAGATTTTAAAAAAGGTTCTCTAAAGACCAGAGGCTGGCCGACTCAACTATCAGCATATGCGGTCTCCAAGGTGGCCTTGAACGCGTATACTAGGATTACAGCAGCCAATTACCCCACGTTTCGTATAAATTGCGTCTGCCCTGGGTTTGTCAAGACGGACATAAATTGCAACAGCGGCTTCTTGACTCCTGAGGAAGGTGCAGAGGGTCCCGTGAGTCTGGCCTTGTTGCCGAAGGGCGGTCCATCTGGTCGATTCTTTCAGGGGACAAAAGAGGCTGCATTCTGATCGAACATGCTCCATTTTCAATTGAGGGAATGTAGAAATTTGAATTTGTCTGTGTGTGAGATTTAAACATTGGAATAGCTAATGAAAGATTCTGATACATTGGTGTATACCTGCACAGCTCTTGTTTGGTGTGAGCTATATGATTTGATATCTGCAATAATGAACGTGCCTTCCTCAAAATACCTCATTTCATTTGTGATATTTTTCTGCACTTCCCATACTTGTGGTCAAAAGAAAAACAAGCCCCAGTGAACTGCAAAAGATTAACTATGAGTTCAAGACCTCGCAAAATACTAGCAAGAAAATTGAAAAGTCCCGTTGCTCTCCCTTTTTCTACAATGGACAACTTCACAGTAGCTACAGTTTGCAACCAAATTACAGAATCAACAAAAAAGGTTGTTGGAAAGTGTGATCCATTTTCCAATTTCTCTAAATCTCTGCTCGACTATATCAAGAATGGTGGCTAGCTTAATCATGAAGTAAACTTGAAAATACAGCTATAACTAGTTTACCTAACTGTAAAAACCATGATTTTTCCTCCGAAATAAAAACCATGCCTCAAAATTCTGGTTTACCTAGCAACTATAAGATTTGAGACGTACGAGTACCAAATCTAAGCAAGAGACATGGAAACTGGTTTTGTGGTTTCGCTTGACCATATTTCAGACATAACTAAAATAAAGAAGTTACTAACAAAATACTTGGTTTACAACATTTGAACGCGAGTCTTTTGATGAGGTCTTTCTGCTGCTAATCTATAATAACCATGCAAAAGCTCGTGGCTTCCTTATACAATTAGTAGACTCAACAGGCTCTGTTTGTTTCTTGATTTGAAAAATATTTTCTTAAAAATGATTGTTTGTATCACTTATAAAATTGAACGAACAAAAGATAATTAATAAATATATTATTCATTTACTAATTAGTTTAAAAGATAAATGATCCTTAAATTATTAAACAATATGCAATGTGATCCTAAACTTTTAATTTATTCGATGTGATTCCTAAACTTTTGGTACATGTTGAAACTAGTCACTGGATTATCTGAAAATGTTCAATTTTATCTTTGAACTTATATTTATTAAAGGATAACATTGGTTATTTTTATATAGTCTCGGGATTAGTTTAAACATCACCAGAAATTTAGGAACTATATTGGGCTAAAGTGCAATGATCACACTGAACAAATTGAAAAGTTCGGAAACTAAATTGCATAATGAGTCAAAATTGATAAATTATTTGTGTCATTATCCCTTAGTTATTTGCTTGAGTAAAATGTCATAAATGCGAAGATATTAACAACCCTCCATTTGAACCTTCCGCAGCTCCCTCTATTGGGTTACAGGCAAGTTCTCTCTCTCTTTTATGGGCTCTCTCTCTCTCTCTCTCTCTCTCTCTCTCTCTCTCTCTCTCTCTCTCAATAACTCCACTTTAGGTTGCTAGAGAAGGGGGTAATCCTTTTTCTTCCTTCCCGCATGGTCCTACTCCAACATACTTCTCATATGTACATGGTAAATAAGTAGGTTAAAGTTTAAAAGTCATTGACTGTCCTACTGCAACTTTTGTTGCCCAAGATAGCTGTATATCTCCTTTTGCATAAGATGGGTTGAAAGTCAGCGAGCTTTGAATCCAGCAGCTGCTGCTCACTTGAGCACCAATGGAGGCCTAGAGGCGGCGGATGGATGAGTCAACCGTAAGTGTGCGTTGCTGTAATAATTGTTCCCGTGACATCCTGAATTTCAAGTTTTGATTTCGATTGAATAAGTTGGACTTTTCATCGACGCGCCTATAATTCTTTTCTCTGAGTAGGCCACTCACGAGATAACTAACCTATCAGGTAAAGCCGTTAAGGAATATAAACGCAATAGACTTGAGAATTCGACCAGGAATCGACTACTCGACCGTGCTAATCTGTAAGGATCATTACGGCACAGACCGATTGGAGACCGGAGATAGGTCGATTCGACAGAGCCATGTGATTAAGTGTAGGTGATTCCACCTAATTGCAAAATTCTTGTCGATCGACACTAGACCGATTTCTCTGTTGTTTTGGTAGCTTGTGTTTGTATTTGAAATCTCGAGATTTTCACGACAACTAAGAGTTGCGAATATGTCGAAGATGCACTTTGTGCCTTGAAAATAATCAACTACAGGTCAATTGCATTAAAAGTTCCTAAAAGCTACCTAGTAGGTTAGGACGCGCTAAAATCGCGCCAGATTGAAATTAACCGAGAAATTGAATCCGATTTCAGAATTTGAAAGTTCTGTCATGTCACAAATCATTTTAGGAACGTCGACTCATCCTCCGAAGATTTTTCTACAAACCAAGATTTTCGGTGAAAAATCAAGAATTGACGGAATTGGATCTGGAAGTTCGAGGGGCCGTTTTTTAGTGCACCCATGGCCGTTAAGTTGGTTCAATTGATGAGGAAAATTCATGAAAGGGACAATGGCACCTTGGCTGTATTTATAGGCTTTGAATTGAACTCATTTGGAGGAGAATTGAAGGATAATTGAATTGAATTTGGAGGCCAAATGTACAAAATTCGTAGGCCAAGTGGGGGAGCAACATTTTGGACCATTTGGGAGACTTCTTGAGGAAGCTTGGGAGTGGATAAGGGCTGAGGATGATGGCTGAGCAAGTGGGGCATGTTGGTTGAGCTCAAAGGGGACAAGAAAGCCATCTAGAAGGTTTGGTGGCCCCCCTCCAAGCTTCAGCCACTTCTTCTTCCTCCCAAGCCTTGCTTTATCCATTAAAGACCTTTTGGAGCTCCAAATTTTGTAGAGAAACCAGCCCTCACTTCACTCTCTCTCCCCCTCTTCGACCCTAAGAAATCGCATCCATTTTCTCCCATGTTTTTCTTCTCTGCCTATTTCTGCTCCAGCTGACCTTTCTTCGAAAACTTGAGTTGTTCATTGTCTTCCCGTGGAAATCAAGCTTCGTGCCACCCACCATCGCGCTCAAAAGGCCCAAACCGTTCAGGAGGACTCGGCCGCTCGCCGAACGGAGCCGTCAGCTGACCCGAACGCCGGCCGGAAGAAATTGGTCGCCGGTCCGTCGGTCCGCCTGGCAGCTTGCACTGCTTCGCCTGTTTCGCCCGTTTCAGCCGCTTTTCTTCCATTTCGACCCTACCTCCGCCCATATCAACCACCAGCAGGTCCCCCTCAACCCCCAGGAGCCACCGGTTGCCAGCCAATCCCTCGCCGAGCTCCGGCCAAGCCGTTCAACCTCTCTCCTCCTCTAGTTGTTCAGTTTCCAGAGTTGTTGTGGGAAGCAGAGCTTGTGGCTGATGTTCCAGCCCCAGGACCGCCTTGGATCGTCGTGGTTGAGGTTCCCAAGCGTAGCCTTCGCGTTGCTGTCACCCTGGACTCATCGGCTCACAAATCCGGTGAGTTTACTCATTAAACCTTGCTTATGAGGTTAATTATGCTTAAGGGTTGGTTAGATTAGCTTAAGAATGGATCGGTGATAATCTAGAATGATTAGATTAGCTTAAGAATGGATTAGTGATAATCTAGAATGGTTATTTTAGCCTTAGAAGTGATTAGTGTTAATCCAATTAGTGAGATTAGCACCTTTGAGATGGATTAGTCCAAATCAGTGGACTTTCTACAATTCAGATCTCTGGACCCTCGCCGTTTGCCATTTTGGTTGATCAAAATGGGCTATGAATTTGAGGTTTATTCCTTCTTGAGAAATGTTTAAGACATCTTCAGCTATAACATATATTTTTCTCAATATTTTAAGAGATTTAAAAAAAAAAAAAAAAAAAAGATATCAGCTCCGTCATTTGTAAACAGAGTCTCAGACTGTACTGGAATTTGTGACCTTTTGGGATTCTATGGGTTTTTATCAACTCTTAGGTTCGAATTTCAAAATGGTTTCTTCATCAAAGTTGTTTGCCACATCTTCTAGTTTAACATACTCAAATTTTAGATCAAACGGACATGTTTTGAATCTCGAACTAAGCTGAGTTTGAAAAACAGACTTTCTGGGAAATAGACATAGTTTTTGTACTGGATTGAGTGATTTATTGGGCTTAATCTAGAAGGATCTGGGTTAAGGCATCTTCATAAAAAATGTTCTTCTACGTGTCATTTACAATATATTCAAATTTGGGAATTTTCTGAACTCATTTGATTAAGTTTCTGGATTTAAACTTGGAGACGCGCGAGTGGACCATTCTGTCGGTTAGGACCGACTATAGTTGTGTGATGGTTCTTGATGCTTTGCTTGCTGGAAATTGCATATGTGCTAATGTGGCCGACTTTTGGAATGCTTAGAGCTTATGCTTGATGATACGTGATATGGATTGCTTAACTGTGCAATTGATTGATTGATGAGTTGTGGAATTGTGTGGTGATTATGAATGGTAAGCTTTTGGTTATGACACTTGGCTAAGCCAGAGGACCACCGAACATTTAGTAGGCTGTGCCCATTGGACCGTGATTTACCGCCGAACTTGAAAAAAGCTGTGTTCATTGGGCCGTGATTAACCGCCGAAGTAGGCTGTGCCCATTAGGCCATGATTTACCGCCGAACTTGGAAAAGGTTGTGCCCATTGGGCCGTGATTAACCGCCAAAGTAGGCTGTGCTCATTGGGCCGTGATTAACCGCCGAAGTAGGCTGTGCCCAAGGTGCTGTGATTAATAGTTGGAATGAGTGATTGATTGAGATATAATATGATGCGTTCCAATTGTTGAGTGATAATTGCACGTATATGAGATATGAATTATGCTAACATGTAGGAAGGAACTGAGACAAGGTAAGTCCTCCGTTGTGTGTGGCTAGGCCACCCTTAGGTGTATTTCCTTCCTAATAGGGGTTTAGGAAGTGGACTTGCTGAGATATTGTCTCACTGATTATTGTATAACCATTTTCAGGTCCCTAGTATGAAGAACCAGGAGCTTGAAGCGGAAAGCTAATGAGTATAGGTGGCTCAGTGGTTTTTTTTAGATAGACCGTCTGTATAAGAACCTGAGGTGTTTATGAAAGTTTTTTTTTTTTTTGTGAAAAATGTTGCCTTGCTTTCTTATCCCATGCTGTTTGTTGTTAGGGGTTTAATGTTTCGCTTCCGCATGTGTATTAAAAATAAATGAGTCGGCGACATGTCCTGGGAACATCGCATTTGTATCGACCAGTAAGGGATGCGCGCGTGCTCGAGGTTCAAAGCATGACAGTTCCTCTCTCGATGTACGAGCAACGTGCGTGGTGGTGGCGTCCTAAAGCTCCTCCACTTCCTCCACCGCCAGCCACACCTCCTCCTCTGTACGCCTCTTAGCTTCCTCCACTTCCTTTAGTGGCCTGTGTCTCCTCTATAGAGAGAGAGGGTCCGAGGATAAATGGGTTCAACATCAAAAACAGAAGATGAAGCCCTGTTTTGTAACATTCTCAGGAACAACTGATTATATATTTTTGTTCCTTGAAACAAAAAAAAAAAAGAATAGAAATCCATTTGATAAATTTTTTGCTCTCGGGAATAAAAATCCATTTTTTTGTTCTAGGAGTAGTTTGAAATAGAATCAAAAATAAGAAAAAAAGTTATTTCTTATTTTCAAGAACAATTCCTAAAATCAAGTCCAATTTTTTTCTTTTTTCTTCTATTTCCTCTTCTTCTCTTTACCCTTCTTCTTCTTCTTCTTCTTCTTCTTCTTCTTCTTCTTCTTCCTCCTCCTCCTTTTGGCCGGTTGCCAACCTCAGCCATGGCCGGCGATTAGCTAGACGAAGGCCGATAACCTCGCTAAAGCGTTGCCAACCCTCGATGACGCCGAGCCACAGCGAGGCTCGTCAGCCCGAGCCTCAACGTGGCTAGGCGAGCTTGGTCTCGCTAGATCTAAGCAAGGTTAACCTCGCCCAGCCAAGGCGAGCCTCACCTTGCCTAGCCAAGGTGAGGCTAACCTTGCACCACCTGGGTGAGGTCAAGCCTCGCCAGTGGCCAGGTGACACTCCGATGAGCTCGTAGGACCCTACCTAACTAGTCGTCGGCCACAAAGAAGGAGGAAGAAGAAGAGAAAAGGAAAAAGAAAAATATAATAAAAGTATTTAAAAAATTTTAAAAATCTAAAAATCTAAAAATCCTACTAAATGCATTTCTATCTCGGAAATAGAAATTTCAAATAGCTACCAAACACCTTCAAAAACTCAAAAATTGTTCCCGAGAATAAAATAAAATAAACATCATTTCTAAGCAAAATTTGTTTCTGGAAACAAAATGATTATCAAATGCGCCCTAAGAGTGCAACATCATTTTTGGGAATGGGAGTCTTGCCACGCCGTTTTTTGGAAGGCTAGTCATGTTGACTCATGCCACGTTGTTTATGATGCTCATGTGGACTAGTTTTTAATAAAAAATTTCCCACTCATATTAAGTTTTTATTATAAAAGTCATGTAATATTTTTGACCAAAATTTCTCACTGGAGGCACTTAAATAGTTTTTTTTTTTTAATTTCTTACTTAAGTAATTCGTTGAAAAATTTTTGGCATTAAAGTAAACACCGTACAAAAAATTTTGCCCTTCTTATGTCTTTATACCTAGCAATTTTGTTGAAAAATAGAAATATTTATAGGATATTGTTTTCTAGCAATATCTAGGGAGATGTTATCTCGATATATCTAGGGAGAAATTACCTAGAAACATCTAGAATAATTTTAGGATACTCTTAGAAAGATATTTTACTAGAAATATGTAAATATTTTAGGAGTCATAACCACTCCCTTAAACCTATAAGTACCCAAGCAACCTCGTTTGTGGAGCTTGAGCTTGGCTTCCATCTAAGAGTATGTGAGTGAGCTTAGGTCCCATAAGTTAGAGCGAGAGATTATGCTTGGCACAAAGTGTGTGGAAGAGTTCTCCCAATCAACATTGTAAAAGAGTGCCTCCATCAATAAAAGTGTGTTTTTTTTAAGTAAGCCTTACTTGTCTTGTCCAATAATTGATACTAGAGTTGCGCTTCCGCAACTCAACAAGTTGTACTAAAGCCATGTTTCTGAAGTTCAACAAAGTCATCATAGACCTATTTCAATTTCTAAAATCATGATACAACTAAAATTGTTTAGATACATATTAAAATGAGCTGATCAAAATAAACCTATTTTGATTGCTAAAATCGAAGCAAACTATGATTAATATTAGCAAGACATCATATAGAACCACTTTGCTACATGAGCTACATGAATGCTAATTACATTTGCACTAAAAGATTAGGTTTGAAATGATTTATGATTCTTGATTAAATAGATCCGATACATGCTGAAACTTCCGAATCGAATTGGTTTGTTAACTATCGTGACCTACCCCTCGGGAGAGAGGGGGGGAATAAGTTTAGGGTATTACCTAAAAGATAGGTTTACGACCCATGACCAAGCATAAGCTCTCGTAAGCCCATACTTTGTGTAACATTGAGGGGTTCATAAGAATTTTGTAATAAGAAGTCGTCACTAGCCTATTGAGGTTGGCTAGGGAACCAAGTGAAGTATGGGAGTGTACCTCACTTCCTGCACAACCAGAAACTCTAGGGTCAGGGACTTGACTACACTAATTAATCAATCAGTGCCATTTCGATACCTAATCTTGTTCATTTAAAAAAAAAAAGATTTTTGTTAAGCAATTTGAATTAATTTTAGACCAATCCATTAACACCTGAGGTGATCATATGGGTACACAATCATTAAAATAAGAATTAGTAGTCAAGGAAAGCGTTAAATAAATTGTATGGGAGAGCAAAGATTTAACATTATCAAGTAAGGAGCATGTCATCTTTAACTAAGCTAAAGGGAGGCCACAGTCAACATAATAAAAGTGCATAGTCAAGGGCATTCATTTTTAGGGATAATTGGAACTCTATGGTAAAACCGTAGAGGCTTATTTAATTTTGAGCATGATTTTCACCAAAGATTTTCACACATTTAATGAGAAGACTCACCAAAAAACTCTTTAAGCTATTTCCAAGAAATTAAAATTTTTTGAAAATTTTCTTGAATATTTACGAATTTTTAAATTTTTAAATATTTTAAATATTTTCTGAATTTTCTAAAAAAAGTTTTATGGATTTTCTATTTTTTTCAAATTTTTAATGTTTTTCCGAACTTTTTAATTTTCTAATGATTTTCTCAAATTTATAATTTTTCATTGATTTTCGAATTTTATAAATTTTATTATTATTTCCTAAAGTTTTAAAAAAATTGCATTTTTAATTTTTTTATTTTTTTGCATTTTTAATTAATTTATTTATTATTATATTCGGGGCACGGGCTCGGACTGAGTTCACCCGATCCGGCCCATTTCCCGGCCCAAACCGAGATTCAACATGCGTCGAATTAAAACCGATTTTTAATATTTTCATATCATTTTCTTTTGAAATTTTTTTTCTTCTTTCTTTTGTCTTTTTCCTATTTCGTCATTTTCTAGTTCATGTTCTTCCTTCAGCTTCCGTCTTCCCCGAAGCGTTTTTCTTCCTGCAACTCTTTGACCCGAACCAGAAACCACCATTGAAGTATGCCGCCACCGTCGCTCAAGCCGCCGCCAGGCCTCCACCGTCGGTCGGTCATCTTCCCCGACGGATATATTCCACAACACCGGTTTCTTCAGCGGCGTTAAACGCTTACACGAGGATCTTAGCAGCCAAGTGCCCCAGGTTTCGTATAAATTGCGTCTGCCCTGGATTCGCCAAGACGGATATATTCCACAACACCGGTTTCTTGAACCCGGAAGAAGGCGCGAAGGGTCCCATGACTCTGTCCTTGCTGCCCGATGACGACCCAACTGGCGGATTCTTTCAAGGGACGAAAGAATGGTCCGCCTTCTTGTATGAAGATGGTTTTGAACTTTCAAATGGCGAAAATTTTTATGATTCCTGATTTTAATTGAAGATGTTTCGTCTTCAGATGAGGGAATGTAGACATTTGCAATATGTTGCTTGTCTTCTCCAATAATTGATATTAGAGCTGCGCTTCCTCAACTCAACAAGTTGTATCATTGCTATGCTTCTTAAGTTCAACAAAGTCATTATAAAGTAATTAAATAACTTCATGTTGACAAAAAAACCATCGTACGACTAATATTTTTTTTAAATACATCTTTAAAATGAGCTGATCAAAATAAACCTATTTTGATTTTTAAAATCCAAGCAAACAGTGACTAATGCTAGCAAGACATCATATAGAACCACTTTGCTACATGAGCTACATGAATGCTAATAACATTTGCATTGAAAGATTAGGTTTGAAATGATTTACGATTCTTGATTAAATAGGCCTGATACGTGTGGAAACTTCCGAATCCAATTGGTTTGCTAACCTATCTCTAACCAGTGAAACTAATCATTACTTCACTAGTAGTCACTTTATTAAGAGGTTACATGATAATTATGTTTCTGTTTGCTTTCATATAAGATGCTGATTAATCAACAACGATGAGGATTATAGGTGACATAAAAATCACTTCTTTCGACTCATTTCCATGTCCATTTCAAGTTCATCATCAATGGCAGACTTCTAATAGTAGTCTCGTCTTCCTTGCAAACGGATGGCCATCTCAGCTATCTCTACCGCATGACGAACTGAACAAAGGTCCCCAACAAATTGACAGGTCTAATTTGTAAATTGTGGTCCCAACAAATTGATATTTCTTATGGTACCATCATTAGATATTTTCCCCAAGTTCGATCTTAGATTGTCTCATCTTGACTTGACTTCTTTCATACTGGGAATGGCCTCTCTCTCTCTCTCTCTCTCTCTCTCTCTCTATTGAGCCTATACAGGAATTAGCGTCATTGCATACCTCATTCGTGATATCTTCCTTCATCTCTCATGCTTCAGGTTAAGAGAAAAAGAAGCACCCGGAACTTGCAAAAGATAACCTGAGTGTATGACCTTGCACCTCGTATGTAAACAAGCAAATTAAATAATTTAGTCGCTTTTCCTTTTTAAACAGTGGACACTTTCCAGTAGCTACAGTTTGCAGTCAAATGGCAGAATCAACAAGGAGGCATTCTAATTCCCTAAAGGGTTTTATGCATGGACGAATTCCATAATTCCATCAATTTGTTTGCTCTTTCCTCTTATGTAAGGACTTTCTTATCCTTCCTTTTTGGTATTTATCTACGTAGTCATTATAAAGAATTCCCCAGTAATCAGAAGAAAGAGAGGAAAAACAGAATAGAAAAAGAAAAGGCCTTGCCTTTGCAAGTGCAAGATTAAGAATTGAAGATTACAGTTGTTTTCCTACGGAAAGAGAAGACTCACTCGACTTTCTAATTTTTGAAAATGTTTTCAGTTTTTGTTTGCGCCGAAACGGAAGATGAAGACAGTTTCCACTTTTCATTATTCTGTTTTCTTGGGTATATGTAATGCAGGATTCTCTTTGAAACTGAAATTAAAAGAACCTGCTTGTTTGTTGCCATTTTGAAAAAATCTTCTCGTAACGAAAAGTCTCTGAGGAGTAACGATACCCCACGGAAAAAAGACATTACTAGTCGCTGTTCTCATCCGAGGTCACGTGGCAACTCCATTTCTATTGACTGTTCCCCCCATATAGCTGTGTCTCTGCTTTTGTGTAGGATGTGGGTCAGCCATCCATAAAACGTATTCAATGACGATTTTCTGTCACCTAAAAATCACTTCCTTTTCCCTTATAAATTCCCATCTTATTCTAGCCATTTCCATATCCGTTTCGACTAAATCATCAATGGCAGACTCCAAATCTAAGAGGTAATACACCCGTCAAACCTCCAACCTTCTCTTTTTCTTTTAATTCCTTCCAATTTCGTTTTGTTCTGCTAAGTATTTTTTTTTTCCCACTTTCGCTGTACTCCATTTTTCCTTTGCAGGTGTGCAGTTGTTACGGGATCAAACAAAGGTATTGGATTTGCCATATGCAAGCTTCTGGCTTCCGAAGGGATTGTGGTGGTATTGACTGCAAGAGATGAGAAGAGAGGACTCGAAGCGGTGGACAAGCTTAAACTAGAGTCTGGCCTCTCTGACCATGTCTTCTTCCACCAGCTCGATGTCTCGAATCCTGCCAGTGTTTCATCGCTTGCAGACTTCATTAAGCGCCAATTTGGAAAGCTAGATATTCTGGTACGTCCCTTGAAATCATAATACTGGCCTCGGTGTTTCTTTTAGAACCAATGAAGATACGGAATGTTGTTTTCCCAACATCTATGCAGAGTGAATGAAGAATTGCAGATAATCTCACTGTAGTACTATGAACATTTTATCATGCTATTAAGAGTGCATTGGTGTAGCTGCGAGAAACGTGCAATATCGAGAGGAGAATTCTTGATGTACCTCGGATTGTGTTATAGATTTGTATATGAGGTTAAGCGTTGGGATAGCTGTGACTAGTGGGGACTGAGACAAGCCAAAAGCTATAATTTGGACACCACCTACTAGACCAGGAATATCTTCGAATTTCCCTTATCTATCCGAGGCGCATTTGTTTCAATAAAAAGTAATGTGATTGACTGGGGGAATTTTGAGGTTTTATTTGACATGTAAGAGAACTCCCCATTTTCATAAAATCCGAGGCGCGGTACTCAAAATCATCCACAACTTGTGCTTTCTCTACATATTTTATAGAACATATAGTTTTGATCCGTGCATATGACGCATAAGTTATATAACAACATCATATTATATTCATCCACATGCTCTATAATATATAGATGTATGCCAGGCTTATATCCGAACGACAAATGTTTCACCTCATTTATTAACCTCCAATCTAGTTAGTTTAAGATTGATTTTGATGGCTAGATTTCAAGGCTGACTTATGAGACTATCATAGGGCAAAAGTTGTCTTCCCTAGCGCTTTTTGCACGCTGCTTTGCGATTGGCCTTGTGCTATTGTCGTGACGATAAAATCTCTTTTCCAGGTGAACAACGCTGGCATCTTGGGATGCATTATGGATTATGATGGTTTAAGAGCAGCCGGCGTGGGAAAGGTATGGTCTTCATTTCTCTGATCATGGTGTTCAGATAGAAACTGAGAAAAGTATTAAAAAAGTTATAAACCTACTGCATGGGTACCAATTCAGTCCTAAACCCTTCAATTGGACCAATTTAGTCCTAAACCCTTTTCACATTTGTGTCGATTTAGCCCATCTAGGCCAATTTAGACCAGAAATTGGTGATGTAGATGTCAGCAATCCTACATGGCATCGCCAGCGCTGACGTAGATATTTTAACATATTTTTTTACAATTTTTTTGATATTTTGTGATTTTTTAAAAAAAAAATCTTTTTGCTTTTTTCTTTTTCCCTTTCTTTGGAGTGTGGCTGGTACCGGCCAATTCTTAGACCTCTCATCATCCTTCCTAACATTTCTTTGTTGAATGATACAGGAGCGAGTTAAGTGGAGTGAAATCTCAACAACGACCTACGAGTTAACTGAAGAGTGCATTAACATCAACTACTACGGTGCCAAAAGGATGGTTGATGTACTCATCGGTCTCCTCCAACTATCAGACTCGCCGAGGATTGTTAATGTTTCCTCCACTGCCGGGAAGCTAGCGGTAAGAAGTGTCAAAGTACATTAATCCAGAGTTTATTTCCCGGTAACTTAAGAACAAAAATTCACTCTTGAGTTATCACATCGAATGCAAAACCCATTTTCGCAAGTGAGTACAAAGATATCACTTTGAGGTCTTCTCTTGAAATCGAATCACATGGAACTTTAAGAAAAGCTAGACTAGTTTTCCTAGAGAATGAATAACATTTCACTCGTCTTTCTAACCTTGTGATCAGCTTTTCCCGGATGGCTGGGCTAAGAACGTCTTTAGCGATGCCGAATGCCTCACAGAAGAAAAGGTGGACGAGGTATTGAAGGAGTTTCTAAAAGATTTTAGGCAAGGTTCTCATGGGACCAAAGGCTGGCCTGCTTCTCATTCTGCTTATATAGTTTCTAAAGCGGCGTTAAACGCTTACACGAGGATTTTAGCAGCCAAGTACCGCACGTTTCGTGTAAATTGCGTCTGCCCTGGATTCGTCAAGACGGATATAATGGACAACACCGGTTTCTTGACTCCGGAAGAAGGCGCGAAGGGTCCCGTCAGTCTGTCCTTGCTGCCCGATGACGGCCCAACTGGCCGATTCTTTCAAGGGACGAAGGAATGGTCCTTCGTCTCGTATGAAGATGATTTTGAATTTCCCAATGGGGAAAAATTGACGATTCCTGATTTTAATTGAAGATGTTCCGTCTTCGGAATGTAGACATTTGCAATATATTGCCTTTGTGTGAGATATAGACGTGTGGAATAGCTACTGATATTTAAGAGAGAGAGAGAGAGAGAGAGTAATTAGGGGATAGCAAAAAATAAGAAATTCACTTTCTACTCTTAAAAGGATTTGAATATGTTGTTCGATGGACCATTCTTGTAAGTTTTACACATAAATAATGGTATGGAGCTCTTTGTATTGACTTCTACTTTCAAATGAAAATCATAACTAAAAGTTTTGATTACTCAAATACTTTTAAGATTCGAGATGCGCAAGCGTTGAATCTAAGCAGGAGACATGCAAATCATGGATTCATTCTCTAGATTGTAACAAAAAAAAAAAAAAAAAAAAACTTCCTTATTTGGTTTTGAGATTTTGCTTGTTTTTTTTTTTTTTTTTTCAAGGTAACTAAAATAATAAAGTTGCTAAGAAAAGCAAAAGTTGCTTTATGTTGTGTTATTGCCAGCAGGATTATTAAGACTCCTGTTGATTCCTGAATCTCGCCGTCGTAGTATACTCGAATCATCAAAATGTGTCCTACTGGGCATTCTAAATAGATATTTTACTACGAACATGATGAAATAACTTTTAACAAAGTAGGATGGATATCCACAATGGTTGTGAATGGTCCTTTTTTTTTTTTTAATTTGGATAGGAAAGCGAATGATAAGGAATTCAAAAGTACAACAATGAAGACAATTGAAGCCAATGATATAAAGTGTAGAAAAGTAAAAATAGAATAAATTTACAGAAGAATGTTGAGTTCTTTGGGCACTTATAATAGATACACTTGGTTTAGTTATAAACCTCCACCAACGCTAACATACAGTGGTTGCTGAATTTAAATGAAAAAAAAATAGCTTTCATGATCTTATCGGTTCATTATAAGAAGTTATATGATCTCTTACTATCTAACAACGATTATTCACAAGAAGTTATAAAAATCCCATAAGGTAACCACCTAGCAGTTATGTTTTTGTTTGTTCATCATCATTGAATTCGAGTTTCAACGCTCAGAATCTGTTTGTTTTGTAAAAAACATTTTCTTAAAAACGTTTTCCTTATTTTCTAGCATTTAGTTTGCATAGGAAACTGAGTCAACGGAAAAAAAATTTCCTATCAACCTAAATTCAAGAAAATGATTTCCTCTTTGAAAGAACCGAAAAATGTTTTCTAAAATATGACTAGATATTGGCATTTGGATCCAAAACTTTGTGCTGGAGCACAGACCCAAAATTTAGGAAAAATGATTTCCTCTTTGATCTTTTTAAATATTTGAAATTGTAATTTTTATTTTTATTTTTTTAAACAAATCGATTTTATTTTCATTTTTTCTTCTTTCCTTTCCTTTTCTTCTTTTCTCTTTTTTTTTTTTTCTTTTCCTTTCTCCTTCTTCCTCTATCAACCACCAGCCTCGATGATAGTTGACAACTCAACAACCGGCCATTACGCAAGCCGGCGAGCTCGAGGCTTGGTCGAGGCCAACTAGCTAGGGGCTTGCCAAATCCAGACGATCTCGTGGCTCGATCGATCCTTGCAAGCTTGGGCTCGGCTAAGGCCTAGCAACGGCGGAGAAAGAAGGAAAAAGAAAAAGAAAGAAAAGAAAAATTCGAATTATTCTTTGGCATGAGATAAACTCATGAGATTGAAATCATTTTTCGAATGAGATTCAAACACCAAAAAAATATTTTCGATCACATATCACAAAATATAGGAAAACTAACCATTTTCTTTAAAAATGATTCCTGAGAAATATTTTCCTTTATCATGAAGTTTTCCCCCAAACCATCACACCCTAAGTAATATTTGTCATAGCCTCATTGACTGAAAAAGGCTTTTGCTAATATCTTTCACTTCCAGCGGGTTGTCAATTCTTCAAGTTGTGCAATGACCAAATTATTGTCATCGACTCAGTTTGTCACTTGTCAATAAGCACCAAAAGTTGGTCATTTTTGGGTGTCAATGCAATCGTTGAATACGGCTCTCTCGATGAGTTGCCAGTCGCTGCTAAGCTACAATAGTTATGAGGAAGCTTGTGGCTTCCTCAGACAATTTTTCCCTTTTTTTTTGCACTCTTTTTTCTTTTTTGCAGGTATGCAGTTGTTAAAGGATCAAACAAAGGCACTGCAAGGCGCAAGCTTTTGGCTTTCAAAGGGATTGTGGTCGTATTGACTGCAAGAGATCCAGAAGAGAGGACTTGAAGCTGTTGACAAGCTCAAACTAGAGTCTGGCCTCTCTGGCCATGTCTTCTTCCACCAGCTCGATGTCTCCAATCCTGCCGGCGTTTCATCTCTTGCAAACTTCGTTAAGCGCCAATTTGCAAATATCGATTTTCTGATACGTCCCTAGGAATCGTAATACTGGCCTCGGTGTTTCTTTAGAACCAACAATTATACATAATGTTGTATTCCCAACATCTATGCAGAGTTTATGATGTATTTGCAGATAACCTTACTGCGGTCCTGTGAATATTTTATCATACTATTAAAGAGTGCATTAGTGTAAGTGCGAAAAAAGTGCAATATTGAGAAGAGAATTCTTGATGTTCCTCGGATCGCGGTATAGATTGGATATATGGGTTTTGGCGTTGGGATGCTGTCACATGGCTGTGACTCGTGGGGGCTATGAGACCTGTCCACAGCTCTAATTCGGCCACCACCACCATACTAGACCAGTAATATCTTCAAATTTCCCTGATCTATCCAAGGTGCATTTGTTTTAGTAGAGAGAGATGCGATTGACTAGGGAAACTGTTGGTGTTTAATTTGACATTGTTGAATTTTAGTAAGGCAATCAGAAAAGAACACAAGGATTACGAGGTTCAGCAATATGCCTACGTCCTCGGACAAAACTCTCGACTCTCTTATTTTTGTCATAACATTCTACTGCAATTTGTACACAAGGTTCACCGCAACAAAAAAGGGAAATTTCAAAATAGGAAAACTATCAATATAGAGATTTGCCCACAATATGTCCTTTCCTTGAATAGGAGAGCAAATCTCGCCAATATCGCCAATACTCCCCCTCAAGTTGGAGCGAAGACATCGTCAGAGGTCAACTTGTTCACCATATCTTGAAATACTCCCTTGGGTAAAGCTTTGGTGAAGACATCAGCAAGTTGATCCCTACTACAAATATATGGTGTCTCTATTGTCTTGTCTTGAACCTTTTCCCTTACAAAGTGACAATCGACCTTTATGTGTTTGGTCCTTTCATGAAAGACCGGATTTGAAGCAATGTGTGTTGCTGCCTGATTATCACAAAATAGCTTCGTAGGTTTAGACATGGCATCACAACCCAATTCTTGAAGCAATAGACGAAGCCATATGATCTCACTAGTGGCAATAGCCATGGCTCAATACTCAACTTCCGCACTAGATCTAGCCACAACTGTTTGCTTTTTACTTTTCCAAGTAACAATGTTTCCACCAACAAAGGTACAAAAACCCATGGTAGATTTTCTATCCATGGGGTTCCCAGCCCAATCAGCACCAGTAAATCCCACAATCTTAGTATTACCATTATTCTTCAACAATATTCCTCTTCCTGGAGAAGCCTTTAGTTATCGAAGGAGCTGGTTTAGCAACTCCATATGTCCTTGTGTAGGTTTTTGCATAAATTGGCTCACATAGCTAACAGAATAAGCAATGTCAGGTCTAGTAATGGTTAGATAAATCAATCTCCCTACCAAATGCTGAAATTGCCCAATATCCTGTAATGGTGTTTCCTTAGACATAGTCTTATTGTTGTAATCCATAGGAGTGCTTAGAGGTTTAACACCTAGCTTACCAGTCTCCTTTAATAGATCTAGGATATATTTCCTTTGAGTCAAGAACATACCTTTGTTAGAACTTGCCACCTCTATCCCCAAAAAATACCTCAATTTTCCAAGATCTTTAAAGTCAAACTCCTTGCTCAACAACTGTTTAAGTTCTGCAATACCTGCTAAGTTACTGCTAGTAATAATAAGATCATCAACACAAATGGGAATAGCAACAATACCTTCACTAGTTGCTTTAGTAAACATCGAAGAATCAGCTGCGCTCCTTTTGAAACCAAATCTAACGAGTGCGAAACTTAGTTTGCCATACCATGCTTTAGGTGACTGTTTGAGACCATATATTGCCTTCTTTAATTTGCAAACCATTCCCTTATTATTCTCTAAGGGATGTCCTGGAGGAAGATCCATATAAACCTCTTCCTCTAAGTCTCCTTGGAGGAAAGCATTCTTCACATCTATCTCGAAACAATGGCCAGCTACGGTTAATCGCTACGAGACGAATGACACGAACAATGTTCATTTTCACTACGGAGCAAATGTGTCCTTGGAGTCTATCCCATATGTTTGAGTATACCCTTTTGCAACAAGCCGAGCTTTGTACCTCTCAACTAAACCATCACTATTGTATTTGATCTTGTAAATCCATCGACATCCAACTGTCTTTTTCCCGTTTGGCAATTTAACAAATTCCCAAGTATGGTTACGGTCCAATGCCTGAAGTTCATCTTTCATGGCATTCACCCACACACTACTTTTACATGCTTCCAAGAAGGTATTGGGTTCCTGTTGATTTTCAATGACAAATAAGAAACTTAAATAATTATGGGAAAGTCTATCATACCCAATAAAATCTTGAATAGGATGCCGAGCCGTATGATATGTTAAAAAATCACGGAGCCGTGTTGAAAGCCTTGGAATGCGTGATGACCTACGGGTTGGGGCTGAGATATTAGGTACCGTATCTGCTGGATCTACCTCTATTGCATTTTCAACCTCTACTTCCAAATCAGCCCCATCTGTTGTAATGGCAGCTATATCAAGAACGGCATTGACATTAGGGACAAGCTAACTCCCTTGAACAGTCATTGTTGGAATTTTCTCTTGATCCGACATTGAATCCCCGATAGGTAGGATAGGAAGCAAAAATTTAGAATAGTCATCTTGCTCCCCTTGAATTTGATTCCTAGCAAAAAACATGTGAGCCTCATCGAAGACAACATCACGAGAAATATAAACACGTCTAGTACTTGGTTCATAGTAGTTGTATCCCTTCTTGACATTTGAGTATCCCACAAACACACACTTTCGAGCCCGTGGATCCAGCTTGTCACCAGATTGAGAATGCACATAACACACACATCCGAAAATTCTTAGGTGAGATATACCAAATTTTCGGCCATACAAACTTTCAATTGGAACTTTATACCCCAACACTTTACTAGGCAAACGATTGATTAAGTAGCAGCTAGTAAGGACCGCGTAAGCCCAATATGTCTTGGGTAAATTTCCTGAGAATAACAATGCTCGGGTAACCTCAGGCAGATGCCTATTTTTTCTTTCAACAACTCCATTCTGCTGTGAAGTTCCAACGCAGGAGGTCTGATGAATGACTCCCAAGCTATACAGGAACACTTGAAAAGCCTGATTGGTATATTCAGTTCCATTGTCTATATGAAAAATCTTCACCATAGTGTTAAATTGATTTTTCACCATATTGCAAAAATCTTGAAACACAGTCATAACTTCACTCTTGGATTTAAGCAGATAAAGCCATGTAGCTCGAGATTTATCATCAATAAATGTAACAAAATACTTGAACCCCTCCTTAGAGTCAAAAGGAGAAGTTCCCCAAACATCCGAGTGAACTAAATCAAAAAACTGTTTTGATTTATGTGTACTATGTGGAAAAGGTAACCTAGGCTACTTAGCACAATGACAAGGATCACAGCAATTGGAATCATAACTTAAAGTCATATCAAGAGCATGTAACACCCGATCAAAGGGATGACCCAGACGCCAATGCCACAACCAGGAAGTGTCAACAGTCTTCCTTTGTGCCATCAACGCTTCGTTGTTGAGGTCCACTGTATACAGCCCATTCTGCAACCGCCCTTCACCAATCATCCTCCCGGTGGTTCGATCTTGAAAAAACACCTTTTGAGGAGTAAAAATAACATTGCAATTCCACTGATTAGTATATTTGCTAACTGACATTAAATTTGAGGATTTGAAAAGAAATTAATTTTTCCAACACCACTAGTTGGAACCTGCCCACCATTAGCAATAGTAATAGGTGGATATGACACACCTGAAGTAATATTGGATAGCAAGTTTGGAGAACTACACATGTGGTCTGTAGCCCCTGAGTCAACAATAAACTGAGTTTTGGATAAAACTGAATAAGCATGGACATTACTAGACATCATAGCCAAATTTCTGATTTCGGTGCTAGAAGCGTTCGTTCCATTGCCATGTGTCTGAAGTAATTGCTGAACTTGTAAAGACAGAGCCTCCAACTTGGATTGAAAATCATTTGGATTTTCTTGAATTGCCACCTTAGCTTCCGAACCCCTGTCTTTGGAAAGACGCAAATGCGGATGAAGAACCCAACACCTCTCTTTGGAATGGCCATCGCTATTGCAATAGTCACAATGGAACCGTGCTGGTTTCTTAAATTTTCCTTTGGCAAACCGAGCAGTGGAGTCTCCTTGCTTCGTGTTGATAGCACTGTGGGCCAATTGTTCACCAAGCTCTCCTGATGTAATTGGAACAGAAGGCATGACGCCTCTCCTTGTTTCCTCACTTTGGATTATGGCACAAACTTCATTGAAAGTGGGCAATGCAGGACTCATAAGAATTTGACGTTTGGTGTCCTCAAATTCAGGCCTGATGCTTGCTAACAATTGAAAGATTTTATCTTGCTCTTCTCGATTGACATAATCCATCACATTCTGGGTAGCAGGTCTATACTGACGAAGCTCATCCCATTGCTTCTTCATCTTTCCCAAGTGTTCAATGAAAGATTGTGTTGCGCCTTGCTTAGAAGAAGCAAGTCCTTGTTGCAGTTCAAAGATCCGAGGTGCATTCCTGGCTTGACCATACATCTCGTTTATCGAATCCCACAACGCCTTGGCTGACTCTGAATATGCAAATATCTCGTAGATCTCTGGTTCCATGGAATTGAATATCCAAGACATCACACTGTGGTCATTCGCTTGCCATTCATCAAATCTGGGATCTGTCGCGGGAGGGGCTCTAATCTTCCCGTTGATGTGACCAAGCTTTGATCTACCCCCGAGAGCAACAGTTACAACTCGTGACCAAGGAAGGTAATTTCTTTCGTTTAGCAACAACGAAGTCAACCGCTGGTTGTTTGTCTCATGCACCTTTGTTGTGTTGGATGCATCTCCTGACTTCTTTGACCCATCCATGATGCGTTGCTAGTAATAACAAGGATATGACAGCAACAAAGAGAGGAACAAGCACTGACTGAAGAATGCAGATTGTCGTAGAACAGGAACGGTCTCGAACATAAGCAGATCGAGACAATCAGATGTGCAGAAAACAAACCAAAAAAAATCACAGGTTGAATCAAACCTGCTCTAATACCATGTTGAATTTTAGTAAGGCAATCAAAAAAGAACACAAGAATTACGAGGTTCAGCAATGTGCTTACGTCCTCGGACAAAACTCTCAACTCTCTTATTTTTGTCATAACATTCTCCTGCAATTTGTACACGAGGTTCACCGCAACAAAAAAAGGGAAATTTCAAAAATAGGAAAACTATTAATATAGAGATTTGCCCACAATATGTCCTTTCCTTGAATAGGAGAGCAAATCTTGCCAATATCGCCAATAGACATGTAAGAGAATTCCCCATTTTTATGAAATCCTAGGCACAGTAATCAAAATCACAAAGAAATTGTACTTTCTCGAAGTATTTTATAGAACATATAGTTTCAATCCATGTATAAGACGTATAGGATACATAGCAACATCATATTAATTCATCCACGTGTTCTGTAATATAGAGACGGATGCCTAGCTTATCTACGGATGAATGTTTCGCCTCATTTCTTAACCTTCAATCTAGTCAGTTTAAGATTGATCTTAATCGCCAGATTTGAATGCTCACTTATGAGAATATTATAGGGCAAAAGTTCTCCTCTATCACTTTTTTGCACTCTGCCTTGCGATTGGCCTTGTGCTTTTGCCGTGATGATAAAATTTCTTTTCCAGGTGAACAATGCTGGTGCCTTAGGATGCATTGTGGATGCTGATGCTTTAAGAGCAGCCGGCATGAGCCGGCATGGGAAAGGTGTAGTTTCCATTTCTCTGATCAAGGTGCTCAGAGAGAAACTTTATCGAACTATTAATTGGCTCGATCACTAAAAGGGGCGCCAGTTGTTCACTTGAAGGTCATGGCAAATAGAGCTCCGTGACGTTATTGTTATCTTTTCAGCCTTGTGGAGTGATTGAAAGGGATTCTTTCATGAGAGCACGGTGCGGATTATTGCTACTAAAGTTGTGATACTTTCACCATCTTAATAAGTTTTGCGATCTCAAAGGTCTTACAAGAGTATTGCAGATTACGAAGGTTGAGTTAAGTGAGATGGGGGAAAAAGCAACTAAAGCACCGGTCGAATTAGCGTCGTTGAATTCTGAACTTCACAGAGCCCGGTCTACAGATAGTCGAAGAGCTAGTTGAAGCTAGAACAAACAGTGTTAAACCAGGGCAGCTAGCACTGAGAAGCGGGGAAAGTCATGAAGGAGCACCAAAGGTCAAGAAAAGACGATGAGGCAGCTGAGGAATTTCAAAAATCAACTTTGCATGGTGACAGAACCCTCATTGAGAGAAGGAGTCGCTGAGGGAGAGTGTTCAACCATAAATCGAAACTCTAATTTGGTTTGCCCCCAAAATTAGCAACTCAATCTTTCCTCGAGGCACGGGCGTTAATCAAACCAAAAAACATCCTCACGAAGCCACCTATGCATCACGGTCACCATCATCCACTACGACAAACACGTAAACGACAAGGAAACCGGCGGCAGAGGAAAGGAAAGAGAACGAGTCAAGTCAAACACGCCTTGAGCTGTCGATGGAAGAAATGACGATGCGTCCACGTTGACCATGATGCACCTGGCCCTCCACATCTCCTTCTCGAGCCTGTCGGCGAGCTTTGAATCCAGCAGCCAGCTGGTCACTTGAGCACCAATGGAGGCCCAGAGGCCGGGGATGGACGAGTCAGGCGTGAGCGTGCATTGCCGTAACGATAGCCTCCTCCAAAAACAGAAGATAAGCGTGCGACATCGTTTTTGGGAACGGAAGTCATGCCATGCCAATTTTTGGAAGACTAGTCACGTTAACTCCTGCCGCGTCATTTAAGATGTACACTTGTAAGGGTGATTGTGTCCAAGGTAAGTAGGTTTCATATCTTGATCCTATACCCGACTCGTTATAACCGATTCCCTTTTTGTGGACCTTGTATCCTACCCCGTTTGCATTGAACCCCGTCCCCAAACCATCCCGTTTTTTCGGTCCAAACTCTAAGGTCAACCTATTTTCACTCGAACCTATTTTGTAACCGTCCGATATCCTATGGGTGCGCATGGTAAAATTTCTTGGTTGGGGAAGAGTTTTTTTTCCGTAAATAGTTCTTTTCTATTTCTATTCCGGAAACAGTTTAAAGAAAAGAACTCATTTGATAACCGCACAAAATTTCTACTCTTGGAATAGAAAAAGAATAGAAATGCTTTGGTAACCCAACGATTCTTTTTTGTATTTGGTTTTTTATTTGTTCTTTTTTATTTGTTTTTATTCTTTTTTGTATTTATTTGTTTTTTATTTGTTCTTTTTATTTTTTTATTCTTTTTTGTATTTATTTTTTTATTTGTTTTTTACTTGTTTTTATTTTTTTTGTATTTATTTGTTTTTTTATTTTTTATTTGTTTTTTGTATTTATTTGTTTTTTTGTATTTATTTGTTTTTTAATTTTTTTATTTTCTTGCGTTTGTTTTTTATTTGTATTTATTTTTTTTATTTGTTTTTTATTTTTTTGTATTTATTTTTTTTTTGTATTTATTTGTTTTTTATTTTTATTTTTTATTTGTTTTTTTTTCTTGCGTTTGTTTTTTATTTGTATTTATTTGTTTTTTATTTTTTTGTATTTATTTGTTTTTTTGTATTTATTTGTTTTTTATTTATTTGTTTTTTTATTCTTGCTCACGGTCGACGGCGGCGGTGGCCGGGCAACCGGCGGCGGCGGCGGCCGACAGTCGGCGGTGGCTCCGAGCAGTTGGAGGTGGCCACGGCAAGAGAGAAATAAAACAAAAATAAAAAAGAAAATTTGCTTATTCCTAGAAATTGTTCCCGGGACAAGAAGCAATTTTTTTTTTGTTTCTCGTTTCTATTCCCAGGCTAACTTTTCTATTCCGGGGAATAGAAATCAACTTGACGTTACCAAATGGGTTTCTATTCTTTTTTTGTTCCGATGAACAAAAGAACAGAAATTCTTAGGAATAGAAATGTTCTCATGCAGACCCTATACAGCTTCGAATTTTACATTAATACGCGAGAAAATCACGTAATCCTCCTAATTTGTATTAAAAATATTAAGCACTTGTAATCAATAAGTACATGAATTTTTTTGACTAAACAAAAAAACTAAGGATCCACAAAGCTAATGATGATAAATTAGAATGAGTTATAATCTCCAATTGATGACTTTTAATGATATCTGTAACTTCCTTGTTTTGGCAATATGCATAAGCAGGTGACTTGAGGAAAAGGATAATAAACAAAGAAAACAATAAAACATACGAATCATTAAGCATGAACTCAGTTGATTTGATTTTGAGATCTTTTTACCCCACGGAGCTGGACTGTCATAATATAGGTACCTAAGAAAATGCACTCTTCAATAACCACATTCATGTTTTGGACTTTTGGGGTTGGGCTTACAAAACCAATTCCCAAACCAGTCTGGTCGATCCGATTCCCGAGTGGGTATTCACTCGGATCCGGTTCTCGGACCAATTGAAACTAATTTGAATTTTGAGAATCGGTTCTCAGACCAGTTTCAATGGAAACCGGTTCCCGACCCTGTTTTTCGAGTGGGCCGGTCCGGTTTCCAGATATACCTAGTTCAATTGGACACCCCTATCTACTTGGGTTGGTTTTTAACAAAAAAATTTCCTACTAACGTTAAATTTTTATTATAAAAGTCATGTAATATTTTTTATCAAACTTCTTGCCGAAGGCACTCAAGTGATTTTTTTTTCCAAGTTGACACTTAAGTAAGTCAAAGAAAAATTTGTAGTAAGCACCATACAAAACTTTTGACTTTTCTAGTGTCCTTATGCCTAGATATTTTGTTGAAAGATAGAAATATTCTAGGACATTTTTTTTTCTAGAAATAACTAAGGAGATGTTATCTAAATATATTAAGGGAGACATCATCTAGAAACGTCTAGAATATTTCTAGGATAATTCTAGAAAGATATTTTACCAGAAATATCTAGATATTTTAGGAGGCATAACCACTCCCTTAAACCTATAAATACCCAAGCACCATCGTTTATAGAGCATGAGCCCGGCTTCCATCTAAGAGTATGCAAGTGAGCTTAGCTCCCATAAGTTCAAATGAGAGACTGTGCTTGGCACACCGGTGTGTATAAGAGTTCTCCCAATCAACATTGTAAAGGAGTGCCTCCATTAATAAAAGTGCGTTTTTTTTTTTAAGTGAGCCTTGCTTGTCTTCTCCAATAATTGATACCAGAGTCACGTTTCAGCAACTCAACAAGGTGTATCATAGCTATGCTTCTTAAGTTCAACAAAGTCATCATAAAGTAATTACATTACTTCATATCGACAAGAAAACCATCATACGACTAACATTTTTTAGATACATCTTTAAAATGAGCTTATCAAAATAAACCTATTTTTATTTCTAAAACCCAAGCAAACCGTAACTAATTGTAGAGAGACATCATATAGATCCACTTTGCTACACGAGCTACATGAATGCTAATAACGTTTGCATTGAAAGATCAAGTTTGAAATATTTTATGATTCTTGATTCAATAGGCCTTATACGTACTGAAACCTCCGCATCCAATTGGCTTGCTAACCTATTTTTAACCAGTGAAACTAATCGTTATTTCACTAGTGGGAAAATGTCATATATGGTCCCTATACTTTTACTTAATGTGCAATTTCGTCCATGAACTTTCAATTTGCTCAATTTGGTCCCTGAACTATTGATAAATATCCGATCTAGTCCCTGAACTTTCGATCGGCTCAATTTGGTCCCTGAACTATTGATAAATGTCCAATTTAGTCCTTCGTTACTGTTTTTCTTTTTTCCTTTTCTTTTTTTTTGCTTTTTCTCTCTTCCCTCCGCCGGAGCCGCCGAGGGCGACCCTCGCCGGCACCGGGCAAGGGCCGTCCTCACCGGACGCAAGCGAGGGCCGCCCTCGCCGGCGTCGGGCGAGGGGCTCCTCGCCAAGCTCCCTCGCCCGACGCCGGGTGCTCCCTCGCCTGATGCCGGCAAGGGCTGCCCGACACCGGCGAGGGCCGCCCTTGCTAGATCTGGCGAGGGAGCACCCCAGCATCGGGCGAGGGGCTCCCTCGCCAGATCTGGCAAGGGCTCCCTCACCCGACACCGCCGAGGGTCGCCCTCACCGGACGCCAGCTTCCCTCCGCCGGAGCCGGCAGAGGGAAGAGAGAAACGAAGGACTAGATCGGACATTTAGCAATGGTTCAGGGACCAAATTGAGCCGATCGAAAGTTTAGGGACTAGATCGGACATTTATCAATAGTTTAGGAACCAAATTGAGTAAATTGAAAGTTCATGGACGAAATTACACATTAAGTAAAAGTATAGGGACCATTTGTGACATTTTCCTTTTCACTAGTAGTCATTCTATTGGAAGGTTACATAATGATTATGTTTCTGTCTGCTTTCGTATAAGATGTTGGTTAATCATCAATCAAGACATACTTGACGAGGATTTTATGTGACATAAAAATTTCTTCCAACCCATTTCCATGTCCATCCATTTTAAGTTCATCATCAATGGTAGAATTCTGATGGTAGTCTTGTCTTCCTTGTGAACGGATGGTCATCTCAGCTGTCTCTATTGCGTGACAAAGTGGACAAAGGTCCCCAACAGATTAACAAGTCTAATTTTTTTTTTTTTTGGCAAAAGACCTCTTCAAGTGCCATAACTTGGCACAAAGGGATACTTAAGTGTCATAACTTACGAAAGGTATACTTAAGTGCCACATTCGAAAAAAAAATGGATCACTTAAGTGCCACTCTGGCCAAAACGCTGACGTGTGCAATTTCCGGCAAAGTGAGTGCAAAACAACGCCGTTTTGCACCCTAACGTGGCCAAATAATGCAAAACAGCGTCGTTTTGCACCCGATGTGATAAAAAAATAATAGAAAAATTAATTAAATTAAATTTATTTAAAATATTTAAAAATAATAATTTTTAATATTAAAAAAATTAAGAAAAATTAAAAAAGGGGGGAGGCTGCCGAGGGATCAACCCTCAACCGCCGCCGCCGCCCCCCCGCCGTCGCCGGGGGGCCCTGCGACCCGGCCAACCGGCGGCGAGGGCTCGCGAGCCCTCACCCGGATCCGATGAGGGCCTCGGCGGCCCTCGCCAGCCCGGCCCAGGGCCGCCGCCCGCCGAGGGTCGCTCGCCGGATCCGG
Source organism: Eucalyptus tenuipes (assembly GCA_014182365.1). Classification (NCBI taxonomy): domain Eukaryota; kingdom Viridiplantae; phylum Streptophyta; class Magnoliopsida; order Myrtales; family Myrtaceae; genus Eucalyptus; species Eucalyptus tenuipes. Next base: position 24,228,848 of record CM024540.1, on the reverse strand, counting down.
GCGAGGGCCGTGACCCCGGTCCGATCGTGGCCGGTGGCAAGGGCTCGTGGCCCTCGCCTAGATCCGGCAAGGGTCGACGGTCCTCGCCCGATCTGGGGGCGAGGGCGGCGAGCCCTCGCCGGCCGGGCCTCGGCCGGGTCGCCGCCCTAGCTAGGGCCCGGTGACCCCGGCCCGACCCTCCCCCGCAATCGCCGGCCCTTCCCAGTGGCAACGGCCGAGGGCGATCCCTCGCCCGCCTCCCCCTTTTTCTAATTTTTTAATTTTTTTAAATTTTAAAATTTTTAAAAAATATATTATTTAAAATTATTATTTTTAAATATTTTAAATAAATTTAGTTTTAAATTTAATTTAATTAATTTTTATGTTAAATTTTTTACCACGTTAGCACCAAAACGACGCCGTTTCGCACTCGCTTCGCCGGAAAATTGACACGTCAGCATTTTGGCCGGATTTTGGCCAGAGTGGCACTCAAGTGATTCATTTTGCTCCGATTTTGGCACTTAAGTATACATTTCGTAAGTTATGGTACGTAAGTGTCCCCTTCTGCCAAGTTATGGCACTTCAGGGGTCCTTCTGCCTTTTTTTCGGTGACCGAGGATCCACCGGAGACTCTTTTGGTTACGCTATTCGGGGTCACACGATCTGCCGATACCGGATGGCACCGTCAGGCCTCGCCGCAAGCCGCTATTTAGACGTCAGTACCTCGAGGGAGACTAACCCAACAACCCACCGCCAGGGGCCCCCACTTAAATCGCGATAGTAACGCAGGGATTCGACCTTTTGACCGCGTCGAAGTAGGGGAGAACGAATATCAATGCGGCTGCCCACGAGTGGCTTAGCAAGTCTAATTTGTAAATCTTGATCCCAACATATTCATATTTTTTATCATACTGTCATTAGATATTTTCCCCGAGTTAGATCTTAGATTGTCTCATCTTGACTTGACTTCTTTCGTACCGAGCATGGCCCCTCTCTCTCTCTCTCTCTCTCTATATTGAGTCTACATAGGAATTTGCCTCATTGCATACTTCATTCGTGATATTTTCCTGCACCTCTCGTACTCGTGGTCAAGATAAAAAGAAGCACCAATGACTTCCAAAAGATAACCTGAGCCTATGACCTTGCACCTTTCATGTAAACAAGCAAATTGAACAGTTTAGTCGCTTTTCCTTTTTAAGCAATGGACACTTCCAGTAGCTACAGTTTGCAATCAAATGACAGAATCAACAAGAGGTATTCTAATTCCCTAAAGGGGTTTATGCATGCACGAATTCCATAATTCCATCGACTTGTTTGCTCTTTCTCTTATGCAAGGACTTTCTTATCCTTCCTTTTTGGTATTTATCTACGTAGTTATTACAGAGAATTCCCCAGTAATCAAAAGCAAGAGAAGAAAAACAGAATAGAAAAAGAAAAGGCCTTGCCTTTGCAAGTGCAAGATTAAGAATTTAAGATTAAGGTTGTTTTCTTACGGAAAGAGGTGACTCACTCGACCGTCTGGTTTTTGAAAATGTTTTCAGTTTTTGCTTTCACTGAAACGGAAAATGAAGACAGTTTCCACCTTTTATTATTCTGTTTTATTGGGTATATGCAATGCAGGATTCTCTTTGAAAATGAAATTAAAAGAACCTGCTTGTTTGTTGCCATTTTAGAAAATCTTCTCCAGACGAACAGTCCCTAAGGAGTAAGATGCCCGCGGAAAAAGACATTACTAGTCGCCGCTCTCATCCGAGGTCATGTGGCAACTCTATTTCTGCTGCCCTTATAGCTGTATCTCTGCTTTTGTTTAGGAGGTGGGTCAGTCATCCATGAAACGTATTCGACGACGATTTTCTGTCACCTAAAAATCACATCCTTTTCCCTTATAAAATCCCATCTTATTCTACCCATTTCCATATCTATTTCAACTAAATCATCAATAGCAGACTCCAGATATAAGAGGTAATACACCCATCAACCCTCAAGCCTTTTCTTTTTCTTATGATTCCTTCCAATTTCGTTTTGTTCTACTAAGTATTTCTTTACCCCATTTTCGCCGTGCTCCTTTTTTTTTCTTTGCAGGTATGCAATTGTTACAGGATCAAACAAAGGCATTGGATTTGCCATATGCAAGCTTCTGGCTTCCAAAGGGACTGTGATGGTATTGACTGCAAGAGATGAGACGAGAGGACTTGAAGCCGTGGACAAGCCGAAACTAGAGTCTGGCCTCTATGACCATGTCTTCTTCCACCAGCTCGATGTCTCCAATCCTGCCAGTGTTTCATCACTTGCAGACTTCATTAAGCGCCAATTTGGAAAGCTAGATATTCTGGTACGTCCCTTGAAATCATAATACTGGCCTCGGTGTTTCTTTTAGAACCAACGAAGGTACAGAATGTTGTTTCCCCAACATCCATGAAGAGTGAATGAAGAATTGCAGATAATCTCACTGTAGTACTATAAATATTTTATCATGCTATTAAGAGTGCATTGGTGTAGCTGCGAGTAACGTGCAATATCAAGAGGAGAATTCTTGATGTATCCCGGATTGTGGTATAGATATGTATATGAGGTTAAGCGTTGGGATGCTGTCATATGGCTGTGACTAGCGGGGACCATGAGACCAGCCAAAAGCTCTAATTTGGACACCACCACCATACTAGACCAACAATATCTTCGAGTTTCCATTATCTATCTGAGGCGCATTTACTTTACTAAAGTAATGTTATGGACGAGGGGAAATTTGGTGTTAAAGTAAGAGAATTCCCCATTTTCAAAAAATCTGAGCACAGTAGTCAAGATAACCAACAACTTGTGCTTTAGTAAGATTTGCGTATAATTCATTCGTGAGATTGAGAGATTATTTCTTGAGGAATTTCGGGGCTAAACACTGCGTGCGTTGTTGGGTGTAATTGGGGCTTAGGAAATGCTGAGGGAGTATTTGAGTGACTTGAGTGTATAATATCTTTGTATCACTTGATCCATAGCGAAATTCGTTGTTGCTCTCCCCGTGGACGTAGGTCTTTACGACCGATTTACGTAAATCTGGTGTCCGATATATTTTCTTCTTTTGTCTATATTATTGTTCGATCGCTCGCCTTTTCGCATCAAGTGGTATCAGAGCCAGGTTTGGCTGAGTTGAAGCAAATCGATGGCGACAGAAGAAGTAAAAGTGAGAATCGACAGATTTGATGGGAAGGATTTTAGTTTCTAGAAGATGCAGATTGAATATTATCTTTACCAGATGAAACTGCACTTGCCCTTATCTGGGGAGAAACCAGAGTTGATGAAGCAAGCTGATTGGGATTTGCTAGATAGACAAGCTATAGGTGTTATTCGGCTGACGTTGGCTCATAACGTCGCTTTTAACATCTTGAAGGAGAAAACCACTGCTGATTTGATGCAAGCCTTGTCGGATATGTACAAGAAGCCCTCTGCAATCAATAAAATCTATTTGATGCGACGTCTGTTTAATTTGAAGATGAATGAAGGTGCGTCAGTTGCATATCATATCAATGAATTCAATGTGACTGTTAGTCAATTGAGTTCGGTTGAGATTGACTTTGAAGATGAGGTACGTGCTTTGATTCTATTATCCTCATTGCTTGATAGTTGGAATACTACTGTTACTGCTGTTAGTAATTCCTCTAGGTCAACAAGTTTGACTTTTGATGGGTTCGAGATTTGATTCTGAGCGAGGATATTCGTAGAAGAGAATCTGGTGAACCTATATCTGTTGCTTTAGTAGGTGAAAATAGAGGAAGATCTAGAACACGTGTAGGTAATAGTAGTACTAATATGAACAAGTGTAGCCAGTCTGGGACTGGTGATGTTGTCTGTTGGAGCTGTGGCAAGAGGGGGCATTTTAGAAGGAATTGTCTTAAGCTGAAGAATGAGAAGGGTAAGGGAATTATAGTTGATTCTGCAGATAATGTTGCGGATGTAGCAAATAATGCCGATTATGTCTTGTCTGTCACTAATGATTCATCGTTTGATAGATGGATTATGGATTCTGGTTGTTCTTTTCATGTCACACCAAATAGAAACTAGTTTATCACTTATCAGTGCACGGGTAGTGGTAAAGTCCAGTTAGGGAGCAACGCTGAGTGCGATGTTGTGGGTATTGGTGATGTTAAAATCAGAATGCATGATAGCATTGTGAGGACATTGACTAGAGTAAGACACGTTCTAAAATTGAAAAAGAACTTAATTTCCTTGGTTGCCTTAGATTCAGCTGGTTGCAAGTATTCTTCATAAGGTGGAGTTTTGAAGGTTGTTCGAGGTGCCCTGGTGATAATGAAAGGAATCAAGCACGAAGGCTTGTATAAACTTCAAGGTGAGATAGCGACAGGTTTCGACCCGGAGACGTTGGATGCATCTGTTCGAGAGTCTATTAACTGCACGAGGAAGACCTGGGTGTTTGTGCCAATGCACAAGTTCGATGCTGGTGTCAAGATCATGCAGTTGAGAGCTTTGATCGACACGAAGACTGGTAAGTCGATCAAGCATGTGCGGACTGACAATAGCATGGAGTTCTGCTCGGAGCTAGCAAATAAATTCTGCATGAAAGAGTGCATAGTGAAACATTGCACTAGTGCCAATAAATCACAACAATTTGTAGAATTGATGAGCAAAACATTACTAGAGATGGCCCGTAAAATGATCTCTAGTGCTGGTATTGCTAGGAGAATACTAGCTGATGTGCTTAGTACGATAAGCTGCCTGGCTAATAGATCCCCATCAACTGCTATTGAATGGCGGACTCTTGAAGAAGTGTGGTCAAGTAACGTTGCTGGTTATTCTATTATTAGAATGTTTGGTTGCTCGTGTTATTTTCGAGTGAGTGATGGTAAGCTCGATTGGAAGGCAATGTGCATATTCCATGGCTATGCACAAGGTGAGCGGGGCGATCGGTTGTGGTGCCCATATATAAATTCACCTGTTAATAGCAGAGAAGTTACCCTTGATGAGTCTCCCGTACTTCTGGCTAGGAGTGCTTGTGGCAGTGTTAATACGGATCTAGACGGTGTTCAGCTTGAGGTGGAGTTGCGACCAGAAACTCCTGAGGTAGCGAGTATGAGTACTAGCAAAGTGATCAATACGGATGGTGCTTGTAGCGAGGTGGAGCCTATAGAGCCAATAGTTGTTGTAACTACTGATATTGATAAGGTACGTATTCGATCTCCTGATAGATATGGATGCAAAAATGGTTTTGCTTTATCTGCGGTTAAAAAGGTTGTGTCGGAAAATCTTTGCGGAACAGTTAAAGGTGCATGTGGAGTTGGTATTCTGATGAGGTCCTCGGTTATAGCAAATTTCAAGCGAAACTTGAACTTGGATAATATCTATGGCGGTTAAGCCCATCGGGGGCTATGGAAGAGTAGCAGCAAAGTTTGAATTTTTGCGAAGTGATTGCAACTTGGCTCAAACGTCGAGCCAAGGTGGAGATTGTTAAAATATGTCTCGAGTTTGAGTCCAATGTGAAATTCCGAATATTCCTAATTGGATATGTTGTGGACGTTTGAAATTGAGCAAAGAAGATCCGAAGATCAACTTCCCAAAATTTGAATCTACGTTGGAGAATTTGGCCACTAAAATAGGAAAGTCCAACTTTCACTTGGATTTGGATTTTGTTTAAAATATAAGAGATATGTTTTGAATAAAATCATTTAAGATAGGAAACAGAATCCTATGAGAAGTTAGCAAAAGAATAAAGGTCTCACTTATATATATATATATATATATATATATATATAGACTTGTGGCCGTGGATGGAAGAGGGTTGATCATGAAGAAGTGTTCTTGAAGCGCCGTCTAGTTGTCGAGTGCTTGGGAAGGGTTTTCTTTGTCGTTCTTGTCCGTGAATTACATCCAAGAAAGATTAGTGTTTGTAGCCGATTTAAATCTTGTAGTAAGATTTGCGTGTAATTCATTCGTGAGATTGAGAGATTATTTCTTGAGGAATTTCGGGGCTAAACACTGCGTGCGTTGTTGGGTGTAATTGGGGCTTGGGAAACACCGAGAGAGTGTTTGAGTGACTTGAGTGTGTAATCTCCTTGTATCGCTTGATCTATAGTGAAATTCGTTGCTGCTCTCCCCGTGGACATAGGTCTTTACGACCGAACCACGTAAATCTGGTGTCCGATATATTTTCTTCTTTTGTCTATATTATTGTTCGATCGCTCGCCTTTTCACATCAATTTTGATGGCCAGCTTTGAATGCTGACTTATGAGAATATTATAGGGCAAAAATTGTCTTCTCTAGCACTTTCTGCACGCTGCTTTGCGATTGGCCTTGTGCTATTATCGTGATGATGAAATCTCTTTTCCAGGTGAACGATGCTGGCGTCTTGGGATGCATTGTGGATTACGATGGTTTAAGAGCTACCGGCATTAGAAAGGTCTCTATTCAGAGAGAAACTTAATTGAACTATTAATTGGCTTGATCACTATAGGGGCGCTAGTTATCCACTTGAAGGTCGTGGCAAATAGGGCTCTGTGACGTTATTGTCATCTTCTCAGTCTTGTGGAGTGATTGAAAAGGGATTCCTTCATAAGGGCATCATACGAATTATTGCGACTGAAGTTGCCACACTTTCCCTGTCCTAATAAGTTCTACCGGGTTAGGAATAAAAGTCCCGAAACAAAGAAGCATTCAAGAATCAGCGGGTGTGAACTAGCATTGTGATCCAAACACAATGTACCTTGATCTGATTTCTTGTGGCTAACTCCTATAAGATGACATGATGAGCTCCTGCAATTTAAGATGTATATTCCGTGTGGCACCGTGCCAATTCTGAGACCTCCGATTGTCCTTCGTTACTTTCTGTGTTGAATGATGCAGGAGCGACTTAAGTGGAGTGGATTCTCGACAACAACCTAAGAGTTAATTGAAGAGTGCATTAACATATGTAGGAAGAATGTCGGCAGAAGACGACTTACCTATTTCTGATGCACAATGAACAATTTACCCTGAAACAAACGTTGAATTACGGATGAATGATGAACAATATTACTTCACGTTGGTCTAAATGCAGTCACGAGGAAAACATCCAATTTTCACAGCGTAAATGCCAATTGTTTTCGTAAAGGAGTAATGGAATGCCTTTTTTTTCTTTAATGGAAAGGGGACAATGAAAGGAGAATAATTTCTTTCTAAACGTACGTTCTGCCAACAGTCCCAAAGATTATTTTAAGAAGTTTTTTATATGACTCCCTCGTACATTTTCAAAGTGTGTCTTTCTATCATAATATATCAAGACGAAACTGTGTGTTCTAATTGCACCCCATCATAGATGTATTAATAAAGTACAACATCATAAACGACTAAGGTGCCAAAATGATGGTTGCTGCACTCATTGGCCTCCTCCAACTATCAGACTCGCCAAAGATTGTTAATGTTTCCTCCCCCGTCAGCAAGCTGGCGGTAAGAAGTGTCAAAGTACATTAATCCAGAGTTTTTTTCCCGGTAACTTAAGAACGGAAATTCACCCTTGAGTTATCACATCAAACGCAAAACCCATTTTTACAAGTGAGTATGAAGATATCACATCGAGGTCTTCTCTTGAAATCGAAACACATGGAACTTTAAGAAAAGCTAGACTAGTTTTCCTAGGGAACGAATAACATTTCGATTGTCTTTCTAACCTTGTGATCAGTTTTTCCCGGATGGCTGGGCTAAGAACGTCTTTGCCGATGCCGAATGCCTCATAGAAGAGAAGGTGGACGAGGTATTGAAGGAGTTTCAAGATTTTAGGCAAGGTTCTCATGGGGCCAAAGGCTGGCCTGCTTCTCATTCTGCTTATATAGTTTCTAAAGCGGCGTTAAACGATTACACGAGGATTTTAGCAGCCAAGTACCCCAGGTTTCGTGCAAATTGTGTCTGCCCTGGATTCGTCAAGACGAATATATTTCACGACATTGGTTTCTTGACTCCGGAAGAAGGCGCGGAGGGTCCCGTGAGTCTGTCCTGGCTACCCGACGATGGCCCAACTGGCCGATTCTTTCAAGGGACGAAAGAATGGTCCTTCGTTTCGTATGAAGACATTATCTATTTCAAATGGCAAAAAATTTACGGTTCCGAATTTTAGTTGAAGATGTTTCGTTTTCAAATGAGGGAATTTAGGCATTTGCAATATATTGCCTTTGTGTGAGATGTAGACGAGTGGAATAGCTACTGCTGCAAAAGAAGAGAATAATCAGGGGACAACAGAAAATAAGAATTTCAATCTCCACTCTAATAAGGATTTGAAATATGTTGTTTGACGGATCATACATGTAAGGTGTACTCATTTATAATTGTATGAATCTCTTTGTATTGATTTCTACTTTCAAATAAAAATCATGCCTAAAAGTTGTGACTACTCATATAACTATAAAATTCAAGATGCGCAAGCGTTGAATCTAAGCAATAGACATGCAAATCATGGATTCATTCTCTAGATTGGAACCAAAAAAACTCACTGGTTCGGTTTTGAAGTTTCGATTGGTTTTATTTTCAACGCATGCTAGCAGCATTATTGAAATTATATTGGTTCCTGGACCTTGCCACCGTAGTATTCTCGAATCATCAAGACGTGTAAGTAAATGACAAGGAACTCAAAAGTATTGATTGGTCTGCATCTTTGTGGGCCCAGCTAACAGAAATAAAAACAAAAAAACAAAAGAAAAGGGAGTCAAAAAGTCAAAGAAAAATTAGCAGGAGAACAGAAACGCTATGGAGAAGAGAGGGAGAGTGTCCTTGGAAAGGGCAGAGAGCGAAGAGAAGAGGGCAGATTTTTCAGTCCAGTTTCGACGTCCAATTGTAATTAGCTGAAATTTTAATATATTATTGGTGTGACGAGGTCTATAAGTTAATTAGTTTCGTTTGTGAAAATTCCTACTACAAATTATCGCTCATAATCTTCAATTATCGCTGGATTTTCATGCTCCATTTGTGTTAATACACCTTGATGAAATCCTGTTGTATTATTGAAGTCGAGCCACTACTGTGTGACTAGATAATAACCTTTGTATATTCTACTATTCTTGATGATTAGTGCAGTTTTTATGATTTGTGATTTTTCCATAATGAGTTTTTAGCTCTTCCTCGGCCTTAATTTCAACCTCCGTCTTGGCTTGCCTCAGTTATTATTACTTTAAAATTTTCTTGATTGACTTCCCACGCTACTTTCTATAACAGGAGCCTCTAACTTAGAAATACAACTTAAACCTTTTCTCCTTGTTTCTAAATTGAACAATTGTCCCTTCCTTGTATCTCAAATTCACAAGTCTTTTACCTAGAAAAGCTTTTTTCTATAAGGTTTTTCTCTCATAGAGATCCTGTAATCCTTCCACAAAGTATCGACTTTTATTTCTTAAACACTGTACGGCTAGTTTCCTTCATTTAACACAAGAATCTCAATGCTAGCTCCACTATCATTTTGTTGGGGAGAACTGGACAACGGTTCACCAAGAACTAATCTAATCTAGGATCAATATCCCTCCCTAAACTAATTCGGCCATAATCAACTTAACCTCAACAACAACCAAACAATACAACCTCACAATAAGTAAATATGACGCCAAAATAAGAAGGAGACAAAAGTAACAACAACACTAAGATTTTACGTGAAAAACCAATGAGGAAAAAATCATGAATAATCCAAAACTTCCACTAATCATAAAGACACACTAGAGGCTCAACATCACAAACAAAGATTACCACAAATTGAGTTTGAAAACCTAAACCGCGATCGGAGAATTCTAAGAAGGCTCCCAACAAACGAAACCGATCAACTTGCAACCCTCAGTTTCACGAACAATATACTGAAGTATGAGCCAATTTCGATAACGTTCTGCCTTCCCGGAACCACAAAATTGCAGCCCTTTTTTCTTCTCCTCCGTGTGCTCTCTGGCGGGAGCTCTTTCTTACTTTTCTCTCTCATCTCTGTTTTTTTCCCTCACCCGTGAAGCAGCAGCTCCTTCTTTTCTTCTTTGACTTTTGGCTTTTCCTTTTTTTATTTTATTTATGCGTTAGCTGGGCCCCACATAGGCGGACCCAGCCAACCATTATCGCAGTCCCGTGGACATTTCATGATTCTAGCAAAGGTGCAGTAGATGTAAGTGCGAGAAAAGTGCGATATCAAGAAGAGAATTCGTGGTGTACTGCTGACTGTGGTGTAGATCGATGTATGTGGTCGAAGCGCTGGGATCCTCTCACGTGGCCACAATTGACGAGGACTATGGTGGCCATGATAGCCATTATGTTCCTCTATTTTTTTATTCTTCTATTCTCCAAATTTGAAACATAAATAAACAATTTTTGAAATTGAAACAATTTCCATTTTTTTATTTCTAAAATAAACTTTTAATCTAGAATTATGTTTTTGAGAAGTAAAAATTTTATACTTCTCTATCTCTGAAACAAAAAAAAAAAAAAAAAAAAACTTTTTCATCGCTTGCCCTTGTTATTACCTACACACCATCAATCCGAACGAGAGAAATTTTGTATTCTTATCAACTAAATTTTTGTTCTAGAAACAAAAAATTTGTATTGTAATCAAATGCATTTTTTTTTACTTGAAAACTTGTCTAGGGAATAAAAGTAGAAAAACCTATTTTTGGTCAAAAATTAATTTATGGAACATATTGGTCATCACTCGCACCCTAGGAGACCACCCCACAGCTATAATTTGGACACCACCACCAAGCTAGACGGAAAATCAAGGGACTTCCCTTATCTATCCGAGGCGCATTTGTTTCGCAGAGGAGCAATGGCTTTGGTTGAGAAGGGTAATTCTGGTGTTCAATTAGACATGCAAAAGAATTCCAAAATTTCATAAAATCTTAAAATCACCGATGGATTGTTCTTTCTCTGAATTATTTGTAGTGTATATCGTTTCAATACCGACATGAGACGTATGGGATGCATATCACCGTTATATTATATTCATCCACCTACGCCGTAATATGAAGCTGTACGCATGGCTTATATCCAGATGACATGTTTGAACTCATTTCTCGATCTCGAATCTAGTCAGTTTAAGATTGATTTTGATGGCTATACATATTTAAACGCTGACTTTTACGAATAATATGCGGCGAAAGTTGTCTCCACTTGTGCCAGAATATCAAGCTTCCCAAATTGGCACTTGAGTAGCAAGAGATGAAAGATTTCGAATAGCTGTCGCGAATTCAAGTTAATTATGTTTCGTCTCTTACTCGGAGAAAAACTCTAGGGATGAATCGAAAAAGAAATCTTTATTGGTTCTACCTCCTCTTTTTTATGAAGAGAATGAATCTTTTTATCGAAGGATCAGAAAAAATGGGTCCGGATCTCCTGCGGGAATGATTTGGAAGATCCAAAACCAAAAATAGTGGTATTTGCTAGCAACAACATAATGGAGGCAGTCAATCAATATAGATGGATCCGAAATCTGATTCAAATCCAATATAGCACCTATGGGTACATAAGAAATGTATGGAATCGATTCTTTTTAATGAATAGATCCGATCTGGCAGGATTAGAGACGTCGAGCGGGTGGAAGACAAACATGGTCAGACAGGACACCCCTAGTTTGAGCTTGTCAACAGCTTCAAGTCCTCTCTTCTCTTCTCTAGAACTGACTAGATTCAAGCTCAAGATTGGAAATTAACCGTTGAGCTATCGAATCCGAAGCAAGCTCCATTTTTGCATGAGAACACTAGGATATCACTTCGAGGTCTCTGCTCATAATTGAATCAGATGGAGCTTTAAGAAAAGCTAGACTTGTTTCCCTTGAGAGAATAACATGTCAATCATCTCTCTGACCTTGCGATCGGCATTTACCGGATGGCTGGGCCAAGAGCATGTTTAGCAATGCCGAATGCCTCGCAGAAGAAAAGGTGGACGAGGTATTGAAGGAGTTTCTAAAGATTTTAGGCAAGGTTCTCTGGAGACCAAAGGCTGGCCTGCTCATAATGCTGCTTATATAGTTTCTAAAGCGGCCTTGAATGCTAACGCGAGGATTACAGTGGCAAAGTACCCCACGTTTCGTGTAAATTGCGCCTCCCCTGGATCTGTCGAGATGGATATATGTCACGATGCCGGTTTCTTGACTGCAGAAGAAGGCGCAGAGTGTCTCAAGAGTCTTGCCTTGTTGCCCGATGGCGGCCTATCTGGCCGACTCTTCCAAGGCACAGAAGTATTGTCTTCCTTTTTAATTGAAAATAATGTCCTTCCAAGTGGCGAAAGAATCGACCTTCCTAATTTTAATTGAAGATGTTCCGTTTTTACTCGAGCCATTGTAGTTATATGTAATAGAAACACATTGTTCGATGGACCATTCATATGATTTTTATTCATTGTTTAACTGAATAAATCTTTCACTATGTTACATGGATTTATATTCTCAAGTAAAAATCATGCCTAAAATTTGTAATTTACTCAACTAACTATAAGACTTGAATGAGCGAGCATTAAATCTAAGCAAGAGACATGAAAATCATGGATTCATTCTAAAAACTCCCCAGTTTAGTTTTGAGGTTTTTGCTTGGTTATACTTTAGACATAGCTAAAAAAGCGAGCCTTGGTTTTCCACATTCGAATGCGAGTCCCTCGATCAGTGGTATGATTTCTGCGGGACAGTAACAACCATGTCAAAGCTTGTGGCTTCCTCAGACAATCATTAGACTTAAGATGCATAGAGTACCGAATTACGTTATGTGAAAATGAGAAGAAGAATATCACATGCGTTATTCTGCAAGTGAGAATCTTGGAGATTTGAAATCTATTGTCTATGTGTAGTATGAGATTTAGAACAATGGAATGGCTAATGCATGATGCTGAGACCCTGGTGTTTTATATGGATGACTCTTTTGGTGTGAGCTGTGTGATATGAGTCCGGCCATAATGACCATGCCTATCTCAAACTGCTACTAAGATGTGCACAAATACCAACCTGCATGTGTATCATCCATTCACAGCTTATTACAACAGCAATCTTTCACCTCATTAGACAAGGTAGAAGTAAATTTCTGGAACCAATCATTGCCTAATTTCTATGGGATACTACCCTTTTCTAGATTCTACTCTTTTCTAGATTCAAAAACACCCGGTTGAAAACTTCCATTAAATTTTATAGCTCAAAATAACCTGCGCGCAGTTGTTGATTGCTTTCATATTGCAAGTCGCCTGTGAGTCTTGTTTTGCATTTCCACAATCTGCATGAGAAATATGTATGCGACCATGGGCAAGTAAAAAACAAAAGCTTTTAAAGTAATACACAGATTTATTTCTCCCTTTACAAGGAGGATGGAAAAAGGGGGAGGTCCAACGTTGGACCATTTACACCAGCATAGGCCAAGCAGGTAGTGAGCTGCTTCGCTGTTGCTGAGCTGACCAACCTGGTTCCAAGATCACAGGCACAGAGTGATGGACCTATTCAATCTGTGGTAGGTATTTAGACACGTTCGGATTCTCTCCCAAACAAAAGATTCTGGAGAAAATGAACCATTAAAACGATGGGCCCACGGTCTTGTTCTTCACCTTAGAGGCCTGAAAAAACAAAAATGAAATCTTGGAGCTGATATTGGGGATCTGCAAGTTCTTCCACCTCTTGGGTCTTTGATTGTACGGTTCTTTTACAGCAAAATCTTCATTTTCTTGGATTCCCTCTTCCTCCTTCGGCAGAAAAGTAGGGTCATCATAAAAGCTGCAGAATTTCAGCTTCACTCATCCAAATGGGCACGTGAAAGAAGAGAAAGGGCATGTGAATTTGGCGTTTTTCATAATGGGGGAAATGAAGAGTGCTTGGAAGAGGAGGAGCTTTGTTAATTAATAGAAAGACTATCAACATGAAAAGGAAAACAACTGGGGCATACCAGAAAATAAGAATTTCACTTTTTCAATGCAACGAATTCTTCAATAATGGTGAAGAAATTATTCGATAAGTTCGTTTGAAGAGAAATTCATTATTTTCCTTATCTTGATTCTACGACAGTGGATTCTCGCCGACTGTTGGTCAGAGCCCCAACGAATTTATATAAAAGGTGCTGTTGCCGATTCGCCATTATAAAACTTACATCTTCTACTATATTAGCAAGTAATTCTAGGATTGTACTTTGTTTCCTGGGAAAGGAAAAATATTTTCCCAGATGACAAAACTTGGATTAATGGCAAGAACAGAGCCATCTGCATGACAGAGAGGGCTGATGACACGGCTCTGCACCCAAGTCACATCCAAGCCTACGTAACTTGGAGGTCAATGCTTCCATTTCGGGATAATCCAAGGACTCGTGGCACAACCTCGCATCTTCCCCATTTCATCGGATAATCTACAATTTTTGACCAATTTGTCCATGTGAATGCCGAGCAACATATGGCTTATCTCTTTCGTTTGACAATTAGAACACCGGACCTACTCCTGACATAGAAAAAGAAAAGAAAAAGAAAGTACATAGTGAACTTATCTTTTAGCAAAACGGAGCTACGGAAGCATTGCATGAGACATCGTCACTTATTACTTTTAAAGGGTTTTAGTCTTTATTTTTCTTCTTTTGTAGCTCTTTCGCGTGCGAAAAAGAAGAATATGCACATTTTTGTGATGGCTTGCGACCGACTGTTTATTATAAGTACTCAGGAAACAGAATCATACAACACAGTTTAGGCAAGTTCCAGTTTGGGATAAGACTGAAAACTCCATTTTCATTGCCCATTGCTGCAACACAACCTCTCATCATCAATGGAAGAAGCAGCAAGAAGGTACTTAGAGTCACTCACGTAGTCCTTCCGCTGGCTTAGTTAGTCACCGAGTATGAGTCGTGACTCAGCTTCAAACTCAACCCCACATGTTCATCACTTGTTTTTCTCCTGCTGTTACAGGTTAGCAGTTGTGACAGGGGCAAACAAAGGGATTGGATTGGAGACTGTGAAGCAGTTAGCTTCTAATGGGATCAGAGTGATTCTAACAGCCAGAGATGAGAAAAGGGGTCTTGAGGCGTTGGATAAGCTGAAGGAATCCGATTGCTTGTTCTCTGAGCTGGTGGTTTTTCATCAGCTTGATGTCACAGACCTGGCTAGTATAACTTCTTTGGCCAATTTCATCAGGACAAATTTCGGTAAACTCGACATCCTGGTACGCCCCAAAGTCGGCCTTAACACTAATCTGTGTGAGTTTACTCTCGGGGGTTTTTATTAAGTAGTGGAGATTCTTCAGCATTTAGACAGTTGGACGTATTTTTTTCTGTTGTTTTAATGTGTTCGCTTTATTTGTGATTTGGAAACCGGGTGAATAATACACAAAACTGAATTGTCAGTGCAGGTGAATAATGCTGGGATTGTGGGAGTCAGGGTAGACACAGATGCTTTATATGCAGTAAGTAATCTCAATGAGCCTGAGCGAAGCATCTCCTAGGATGAGCAAAGAAAAGGACTAAACATGCATGGAAGTAAATAGTACACACTGGTAGCAATATTGAGTTAAACTTTTGTCTCCTTAGGACTATTTTGTCCTAGAAACTGTTCATATTTTGGTTTTGGCATTGAAGGAAAAAACACTTTATTTGTTGTCTCAGAAAATCGGCTGATTTATGAGAGATCCTTTCTTCCTGATGCAGAATGGAGTGAGAACCCACTGGACAAAACTGAGGAGTGAAACGTATGATTTAGCTGTAGATTGTATAACGACAAACTACTATGGTGCTAGAAGAACTGCTGAAGCACTCATGCCTCTCCTGCAGTTATCCGACTCACCGAAAATTGTCAATGTTTCCTCCTTCATGGGAAAGCTAGAGGTATGAACTGTTGGATTTCTTTAAGAGCGTTTTCTACATCACGTACTGTCCAAGAGAATTGTCTACAGTATTGAGTTTCCACAATTAACAATCCCAGGACATCATGTATTGTCTCAGAAAGAAAAAATGTCTAATCTACGGAGCAATGAATTTGTCAGTGATGTCACGTTTATGAGTATAAACCATCAGTAAGTTGCCTTATACTAGCAGGTTTTGATAAGAATGAAAGCACAACTGCTCGATTCATAGCCTTTGATAATTAACATTTTACAGAAAAAATTATGTTTGATGTTATATTTGATACAGAACATTCAAAATGAATGGGCCAATGCCATATTAAGTGATGCCGAAAGCCTAACAGAAGAGCAAATAGATGAGGTCCTGAACCAATTCTTGAGAGACTTCAAGGAAGGGTCATTACAAACGAAAGGTTGGCCAACTTTTCTCTCAGCCAACACCATGTCAAAAGCAGCCATGAATGCCTTCACAAGGATCCTTGCAAGGAACTATCCGAGGTTCTGCATCAATTCCGTGTGCCCTGGCTTCGTGCAAACCGATATAAACTACAACAGCGGCATTTTAACCGTGGAAGAAGGTGCCGAAAGCGCAGTGAGGTTGGCACTCCTGCCCAACGGGGGTCCTTCCGGTCTCTTCTACATAAGGAGCAAATTGTCAACGTTCTGAGAATGAGATTCTCCAATTCCTTGCAGATTTGATAATCCAGAAACTATGGACGTCTTGTTTCTATGTCTTTCGGCTGTCTGCAAGTCTAGTTTTCTCAACTAAGGAGACAGAACAATCAAGTTATGGTTTTCAGATCGCAATGTTGATCTTCAGTTGTGCAACTAAGGGTTGTGTTCAATGGATGCTTAGTTTGAAAGCGCAAAGTTTCCATTTGTGCTTAACAATTCTTCGGTTTCAAGAAAGCTTTGATTTCAGTACAACCAAGCCTAGCTGAGGTAAGTGTTACCGAGCGTTAAACAAAACAAAAAATGCCGGGGCCTTTCACTTGGTAAGTGAAGCCTCTTCATGAGTCATGACATGCTCTTCATGTGATTAGGCTGCCGATGACCTCGTCAAAAAAAGTCCCAAGAACCCATAGAATTGGCTAACAAAGACTAAGGTGACGAATCTACTCGGCCCCACGAGAAACTCAAGCAACAATTCCTTCAAGCAACTCGAAACTGGAAAGCCTCTCGTCATATGGAGACAAAGTGCAGTGGTTGGGTGAACTCTTTCCGAAGTGCACTTTTGTCTGGATGTCTGACACGCGTCTTTTACTGTTGAAACATCAATTATGTTGGCCCACAGGGAGTACACCCATCTTGGATGCCCCAACCAAAAACATCCCTCTGTTTATCTTCTACCATTGGTTCGCATACCCTGTGGGCGATTCCTTTCGCTGGCAATTTATGGGATCACCTTCCTGATCCTAGCTCCTAATATGCATATGCAAAGAGGCACAATCATGTCAAAGCGTCACTCATTCGAAGCCCTATGTTAAGAATGTAACATACGATAGTAGGGCGACTTCAAAGTAATTGCGCTGTAGGATCCATCAAGATTCAAGAATGAGTACAATAGACATCACAAAATCTGATCTAATGTACTATGAATGCCATCCTGTCTGTCTACAAGTACCAGTACGATGATCAGGGCGTCGCCATAAATGGCCTGGCCAATATCCCATATTCGATGACCGGGTTCCGCGGGTGCATTGCCTGCTTATCCAAGGAACTGGGTTTTGACCTTTTTTGAACTTTTTCCTCAACAAAAATATCAGCCTGACTGAGTCGATGCTGATGTGTAACAATGGTCCAATCCTTGTGCTCCCCTTGCAAAGCAACTGCTGTTAACTGTATGCTCTAAAGCAACCATGTAATAATTACATGTTACGGATTATTTAATGGCAAATAAGTTTTTTCATTTATCGTCCAATTTATCTTAATGAAGTCCATAAGATTAGCTACGACTAAACATATTCTTAAGGTGTTAAGAATATGTGTGACAGGTTATAGTTATGCGAAATCTTTAAATAGTTCCCAGTCGATAGATCATTAAGAGAATATTGATGATTCTACCGGTGTGTTCTCAAGCTTCACTATTAAGTATTTGATACTTGAGGGGATAATGAGTCACAAGTAATATCCAAGTTAGAACACAGATGCTTGTCTTGAACAAGTTCATTGAACGTGACATACATAGAACGATTGGCAACACAAAAGCTTTAAGTAAGGTCAATGTCTAATTGTTCATGCTTTGGTTAGGTGTAAGATCCTTAAACCCGAGGCACGATGCTGACTTGTATGTTAGATGGCTATGGTTCACAAATGCCCATATTGACGCTTCCTCGAACCGTCTCTGTACTTGATGGTCATAATTTATTCACATAAGGCACATGAGTGCATAATATGAAATATGTCTTCTTGTTATATATAGATAAACAAGATTGATATCCTATGCGATCTAAGCGTGGCATTGTATTAAAATCCTCGGTCGAGGTTGTAATCAAGAATGAATGGTCCATATCTCAAAGAAATACATGTCAATTAGATTTGGGCATATGATCGAATTGGTGGCTTGACCAATAGTTCCATAACCTTTATTCGATCGAGGACATGGTAAGACAAAATGATCGAATTACACAGTGGTCAATGTCTAATCGTTCATGCTTTGGTTAGGTGTAAGATCCTTAGACCTGAGGCACGATGCTGACTTGTATGTTAGATGGCTATGGTTCACAAGTGCCCATATTGACGCTTCCTCGAACCGTCTCTATACTTGATGGTCATAATTTATTCACATAAGGCACATGCGTGCATAATATGAAATATGTCTTCTTGTTATATATAGATATACAAGATTGATATCCTATACGATCTAAGCGTGGCATTGTATTGAAATCCTCGGTCGAGGTTGTAATCAAGAATGAATGGTCCATATCTCAAAGAAATACATGTCAATTAGATTTGGGCATATGATCGAATTGGTGGCTTGACCAATAGTTCCATGACCTTTATTCGATCGAGGACGTGGTAAGACAAAATGATCGAGTTACACAGTTGTCAAAGCTGACAAGTTCATTATGTTCTGAAAAAATTTCACACCATTTGAGTATCCATGATATATTACTAGAATGTCACTCATGGTTTGCAAGAACGGGAGATTGATCTGGATAATCAGTTCTCTTGGTTGTGCTAATGTATTAATACAAGTCCTACTGTCAGTTCAGTGATGAACCTAGGGATGTCACACACCATAACAAATTAGAATGACATTTGAACGAGAGAGAGAATATTGCAAATGTGTTTGCAATTGAACCAATTAGATTGAGTCGGGCTAAAAATAAAAAGTTCTGATGAAGGAGTTTCAAAGTTTACAAAGTCTAAAGTGGGTTTCAGACTCTACAACCGAATCAAAGATCAGATTCAGTGACCGAATTAATAATCTGAAGTGAGTTCAGAATTAATAGCTGCATTAATAATCTGAAATGAGTTCAGAATTAGTCGTATCATTAATGATCTGAAGTGAGTTCGGAATCAATAGTCAAATTAATGATCTAAAACAATTTCAAACTTAATGACTAAATTAAAGATTTGAAACGGTTTTCAGATTTACCGGTCACATTAAGTTCTAAAACAGTTTCAAAACTTAATGGTCATATTAATGATCTAAACCAATTTCAAAATAAATTGGCAGTTTAATGATTTGAAATGGTTTCAAATTTAAATGACCAACTAATGCTCTGAAATAGTTTTAGAAGTAACGATCAAATTAAATATTTGTAACAGTTACAAAGTTAATGCCCAAAATAAAGACTTGTAACAGTTACAAATAAATATATAGAATAATGCTCTGTAATAGTTATAGAGTTAATGCCCGAATTAGTGTTTGTAACGGTATCAGAACTTACGTCCGTCACGAGTTACGGCAGAATTAATTCTAAAACGGTTTAGACTTAATGGACTGATTTAAATGTGATCTACACTAGCTATAAAAGATAATATAGAGAGCAGATCAATGGATGATGGACGATCGACAATCGACAATCAATAATTGAGAGTGTTGATATCGATCAACAAATCACTCACACGAGAGCAATTGCCAGCACAATTGTAGTTGTAAGATTTCTCAATTTCTCTCTTCTTTTCAATGTGAGAATTGGTGGTATGTCTGAACTAGAGGCCCCAAACTTGTGGGGCTGGATCTGAAGAACATCAGAGCCTGCGAAGAAATCAGACATTCTACATTTGAAGAACGTTAGAACCATATTATCGGAAGGCGTCAAACGTTAGTGGTCAAGAATCAAAGAACGTCAGAACTGGTGTTACCAGAAAACGTCAAACGTTCGCGGTTAGAGTCTAAGAACATGAGAACTACTACCGTGAGGACATCAAACGTTCGTGCTCAGAACCCGAAAAAACTTCTTAATCAAATTTTGGAGCACGATACAAGGTTAATATAATTAGTCCATTTAGCTCTTATTTGCGTTTTTTGTTAAAATGCACAAAAAGGCTTTAGAAATACGTGTATAAGCGTTTTTACTTCCACTGCGATCAGACTTTTGGTCTTAATTTACCTATGCACGTATGATTGTTTATCGAAACAATCACCAACAACCGCTTCAACATCAAAAACCACGAGAGATGCGAGAAAAGAACATAAACAATTAGAAACCTGCTTCTGAACTTACGACGGTGACATCAAGATTGGACCGCGCATGCAAATTCTCAGTTCAGATTCGCTCTGGGGAGTAGGAAATACAAGATTACAAAGGACTACACCAGAATGGTCACAGCAATCCGCATGGCTTTGGTCCTGCTCTTCTCAGTGACACCAGGCCGGTTCCAGAGGAAACTTACCGACCACCTTCTGCTGCAATTAATCCAGAACATACATATGTAGCGACTCATTCACTTCACTTGCGGATGACTTGATCAAAAAAATGTGTAGTTGATGCTAGGCTGATGAAAGTCAGATACCTTCATTTCTGCTTTGTCATTTCTTTCCAGAGCGAAGAACGCTGGATCAACATTCCTAGATCGAATAGATTGGGCTGTTTTCTGCCATGGGAGGACCAAGACAGGGTAATCAATTATTATAACATGATAAGGGACTTGTAGCTTAGATCAAAATGGTGTTCTTATTTTGGAATAATTGCACAAATTATCCTTGAACTTTAGCTCAATATACACTATCGTCCCTAAATTTTTAATTTGTTTAATGTAGTTCCTGAATGTCTAGTACATGTTCAATCTAGTCTAATGCTATCTTTCTATTAACCCAAGTTCAATGACAATATTGAATATTTTATATAGTTTAAGAATTAAATTAAATAAATATCAAAAGTTCAAAAACCTCATTAAAAAATTAAAAATTCATGAATGACATTTCACATTAAATTAAATTTCATGTATCATATTAAATAAATTAAAATTTCAGGAATCACATTACATAGTGAGCTAAAGTTTAGAAACGGTTTAAAGCACGTATATCATGGGCCGTTTTATGAGCCGCAAGTGGTTGGGCTTTTTGCATTGTACGAGGTTTTTCTTGTCCCGGCCTTCTTCAAGAAGAGAGTCTCTCGACTGCAGGGGCAGCACGAGCGGCTGCCAGCAGTCCATCCATGGCGACCGACGGCGGCGGCGGGGGCGGCGGCGCGGCGGCTGAGAGGCGCAGGTTCTTTGTCGCAGTCCACGTCGGCGCTGGATACCACTCGCCTTCCAACGAGAAGCCCCTCCGGCTCGCCATGAAGCGCGCCTGCCTCGCTGCCGCTTCGCTTCTTCGCAAGGTCCGTCTTCTCTTATCGATGAAGCTATTTGAACTTCCTCGGTTAGTAATTTTCGCGAATGCTGCATCGCTTGGCGCTTGGAGATGAGGCGATGGTGTATCGACGGTTTCGTTTCTTGTGGTGGCGGCACGGGTGTAGGGTTCCGGTGGATGTCTGGACGCTGTTTCAGCTGCCATTCAAGTGCTTGAGGTAGGAAACATCTTTAGTCCTCCTGTAAGAATAAATTTTTACACAAGGTTTCATCTTTTTATTCCCTGTCGAGTCGTTGAAATCTGAGGCGTGGGGAATTACTTTGGATGCAAGAGATGAAAGCTGAGTTGATAAAAGAGTTTATTGGTTCCCAAGCCAAAGAGGGTTGAAGAACAGATAGAGGGTAATTTTGAAGCAGAAAGTAGCTACTTTTGAGGAGTTAAGCATCTCTTTCGAACACAATAGTCGTGGAAAGAAAGAATCGGATGCTTGGTTACTCATCATTCCGTGAAATTTCTGTTAGAGTTGCGCTGTAATGGAGTTGACACTCCAATATGCACCCACAATATTGGCTTTAAGCCAATGATGTACTATGTTTTTGAGAGGTAGTCGATGGAACAGTCCCATCTTTGTCTATGTGGGAACGATGACATAGGTTACAGAAGACTGTCTCCTATAATCCGAATTCTTGTCATGGACATACTCATCTGTTGAGACCATCTCATATGTAAACTTTGCAAAATAAGCTTATGATTCTTTTCATTTGAAGGATGATCCTATCACAAATGCGGGACGTGGATCCAGCTTGACAGAGGATGGTCATGTCGAATGTGATGCCAGTATAATGGATGGTACTTCTGGGGCATTTGGAGCTGTAGGAGCAGTGCCTGGTACTCACTGTCTTATTGCTCTTGCTTATCAGATGTCTCATTGAGTTGGTCCTTTTCAAGTTTCATTTGGTCTCTTTAAAATATTCACGATGCTTCTGAGGATTCAGTCTTTGCTATAGACCAGGTGTCAGAAGTGCTATTCAGATTGCTACTTTACTAGCCAAGGAGCAGATGCTGGAGTCCTCCTTATTGGGTCGGCTGCATCCCATGTAAGATTAAGTTCCCTTAATTTGATTTTGGCTTCCAATGGTTGTGGACGACACACACTACTCAATTCAAGTAATCACCCATGGAAGGAGGAAAGCAATTATCTTGAGGCATTTCTGGATGCAGACACTCTAATATTACCCTTGAAACAACAGTAGTAACTCTATTTTCTCATGTTGCCGAGTCTTTTCAGCTTCCTTATCATGATAACTAGTCATTCTAGTTGTTAAATATGGATCTTGGTAGGAACTGTAGAAACTGCGAGACGTCTATTGCACTTTAAATCTATCGTTCTTGTTATAAGCTGCATAGCAATGAAATATTTATGAGTCTGGCAAACTTGTGCCGTCTTTCCTGTAGATTAGCCAAATGACCATGAGGCCTTTCTAATAGTATCCCAGGTCATACGGCACCTGTGTTGATCCAGTCCCTTTATATTCAAAATGCTCGTGTTGATGTTTTCTTTTTGGCATAATGAGCAAATTGCTGTACGAATTCAAAATCTATCTTGTAGATTGAGTTTACCATAGCGAACGCCATCAACGACAAGAGAAAAGTTGCTGAAAATTTCCATGTGTCAGTAGGGCTTTCTGGTACTTGTATGTTGGTCTGCTGTGGCTATGCTGTTGCATAGCTCAATGTCCTCTGAGGTCCCTTCTTTCATAACACTGTTGAGTTATGTTTCATTCTCACAGGTTTTTGGTTGGTGAAGGTGCTCGCAAATGGGCAAAGGCCAAGGGTGTTGCTCTGCCTGTGACTATAGCCGAAGCTGAGGAGGTCCCAGTGCTTGATTTCTTCCTTTTTATGTCAGTTGATTGCATATTTGACTGTAATTATACTTTTCGAGTGTGCCAACTAAAACTGTGCACATTGCACATTTTATACCAACAGTGGCTGGTGACAGAAAGGGCAAAAACACAATGGGAGAAATACAAAGAAATGGTTAGGGATGCTAGAGCTGAGAAAAAGACCACTATCGAGCAACCTATGCTCCGAGAACCAGTTGAAGTGTTAGGTATGTGTCCCTAAGAGGCTGAAAAGTATGCATATCTAGAGGGACTAGACTAACTATCGCACTATATCTTCTTATTGACAAAGACAATATCATCATGGACACCGTTGGAGTTATTTGCATTGACAATGAAGGACACATAGCATCTGGTGCTTCAAGTGGTGGTATTGCATTGAAGGTAATCGGTCTATTTTGAAACACTTTAGGTTAGCATAATTGTCATCATGATACTAATTCCTGTAAGAATGACAGATTAGTGGCCGTGTCGGATTGGCTGCAATGTATGGCGCGGGTTGTTGGGCATCTTCAAAGGGTCCATTTGGGGCTCCTTTTATTACAGGCAGTTGTGTCTCTGGTGCAGGGGAGTACCTAATGAAGGGTTTTGCAGCTCGCGAGTGCTGCGTCTCATCATCGATGTATGATCTATCCTATCTAATATCTATCATTGAGGCTGTTTCTTTAAGAGACATGAAAGAATTTAAGAAACATGATGCTGCTTTGTTAATCTGAGCAACTCTTTCAAAGCAGTGGTTGGGGCTGTATAATTTGACTTAGTAAATACATGGCCATGCACATTCTGTTGTTATGCTGATAGATGGAAATTGAAATGAAGAAAGCATGCCCATTGAGAATTACGATAAATTCCTAGTGATGATTTCTCTCATGATTATCACATTCCTTGGTAGTTTTAGCTTTTGCTCATGCTTGATGGTGGAGGCTTATTATTAATATAGACCAGCTAACATAAATAACTATTTTTATGGCATAGTTCACAGGCAGGTCCTGCCTCTGCTTGCATGAAAGTTTTACGTTCCATACTCCAGGAGAGCAGTCAACATGGTATTGATGGAACTGCTGGCATTTTATCAGTACAAGCTGACACTTCTGCGCCAGTACGGATGAGTTAAACTTTGTGCTAGTTCCATTGTGGAGATAATCTTAGCATCAATTTCTAATCTTTTGTCATTGTAATTATTCTAGGTGCCAGGATCTTCACCAAAGCTGAAGGCTGTAGAGATTGCCGCTGCTTACTCTTCGTCATCGTTTGGTATTGGATTCTTTGGAAGCTCAATGGAACGGCCAAAGGTATTACAAGATTCAATTCTGGATCTTCAATTTTTATCTCTAATAATCTTTCAGTTCTTCATTACTCCCCAGAAAATGAAGACAACACGAAACTTGTTTCAAGTGAATGAAGCCTGCAAAATTCAATTTGAGTGAACTTGCACTGTCTGAGATCACAATGTTGACATGCAGTTTAGTCTCTTAGCAATGTCAAAAGGTTGCGGTATGACACAACGCACTCCTTTTTCTGTTAGAAAAACAACCTGTGGCTAGAATTTAATGGTATGATCTTATGGGTTTGAGATAATGCATCCTGAAGCCTGGAGTGATTAGGGTTGTTGGTGCTCCATAATTCATGTGCTAGTCTCTGCTTTGCTTTCCTGAATCAGAGAGGCCTGTTCTGATATGCTTCGTCTAGCTTTAGTGTTTTTGGCCAATGCACGTTTTTCAAACAGCCTGATACTGTGGCTATTAGTAAAGTTCATAATATTTTTTCTCCCCTCGGATGATATTTTTGTTATTGATTATCAATGTTCTAACATTTGCTCTCTGTATATTTCAGGTTTCAATCCTTAGGAGCACAAAAAGCAAAAGACAACTAAAATTGATCATTTTGAAGCTCGGATTGATCTTTCTACGCATGGAGTTCTGTGATTGCTCATGCTTACATAACAAGCACTTGCCATCCAAATAACTTAAAGCACCCGAGAGATAAAAGATATGTATACTATGGTATTGATTTATCTACCTATCCAAGTGTGAATAACTAGCATGTCTTAGAGTCTATGCCTAGCTACAATGGGGTTTCTGGAATAAACAAAAGAATAGAGAGAAGCCTTAGGGATTTCTGGAGTTTTGATGTGGCAAGAAAGGATCTGGAAGATCTTATCAGTTAATTTTCAAGGAGGATTAACTCCACTGTATCAAAGCAATGAAATATTGCAATACGAAGAATGATAGCTGTTAAGTTTTTTTATCTGTAGGAAGCGTGAAGCTTTTGAATTGCTTGTCATTTAACTACCCTTATGCAAGTAAGTTCTTCTCTTGACTGGGTGAATCTTACAAGAAATTTTATTTTATCTACCTCTATGGAAAAAAATGTGGCGTTTCAAATGCCCTCCACAAGAGTAATAGAGGTGTCGATGCAACCTCTATCATCTGCTTTGAATTTATCACTATTGTTCAAGCTCGCCTTTCCTATGATCCATTAAATTACAAGAAAGATGCTTTAATTGATCCAGATATTCATGTAGACGCCAATGGAAAACATGTTGTACTAGTACCGATTCAGGAACAGCATGAGGAGCTGTTCAGTCCATTAATCATCTATGCTAGTCCTCAGGGGAAAACGATGAGAAAAGAGGAGAGGACATGGATGGTAAATAATCGGGTTAAGGATGAGGAAATCGGCTTATGAGATTATAATTTGAGCATAATACAATCAAGCAAACACAGGAAGAATCAAATTTTGGAACAATCAAACAAGAATTTCAATCATTCACCCCCCACAAAACCGAAAATAGATTATCAGCTAACCAAGTTGCAGAAAACTATCAAGGAGCGCTAAGCAGATGGCGAGACTTCTTGCATCATCTCAGTGTTGGTTTCTGTCACCAGCTCAGCAGGCTCGGGTGGTGGGGTACCAGAGGAGGCGTTTCTCCTGTGCGTGGCTGAGTCAAGCACGTGCTTGTAGTCGCCCTTCTCCATGAACAGCCGCGCGAAATGGTGTCTGCAGTAAAGAACTCCATCGAGGGCAGCATAAGAGGAGTGCGTTAGAGGGCATCCTCCATGCGCGCATCTGAAGCATGTCTTGTGGTAACACTCTCCCTCCATTGTCACCTGTTTACAGGAAAAACCATCAGGATGTAACTGAAAGCTCTAACCCGGTATCCTCACCTATAAATGCATCAAACCATATGGTGCACGGCAACACTTCTCATATCAACATGGACACGAGTTAATAAATCAGATGCGATCACTCCAACGACATGAAACACGCAAAACCTCTATGACTGATAATTTTGATTGCCAAAAGGAGTAAAACGCTACGAACCTTTTCCAAGGGGTAAACGGTTTTGTTGCAAGTGGAACACTTGTCTAGGGTTCCACTGAACAAGGAAGAGAGCTTGCTGGGGGTTCTTGTCTGTAAAAGGTCGTTAGGATGTTAGCCCCCGTCAATCAGGTAAAAGACAATAACACAGAAAAGGGCACCATGGATGATGCTTTTGATTGCCAGATTTAGACATAACCATCCCAAGGATTCAAAACATTGGACTTTGTCCAGGATTAAATCTAGAAGGATGATGCGTTTGAGGATATAGATAATTTTATCAAAACAAAAAAGAAATTCTCAAAGGGGCATCCTAACATCGGTGATGAAGTTTACCAGCTCATTCGGCTTGTCGGACTTGGCTGCCAGGGCATATCATAGGCAAGATATTGTCAAGACAAGAATAGTTAGTGCAAGATCTGGTGAAACCACTAAAGAACAAAACATGGCACGGAAAATGTACCTGAATGGAAATTCTTCCTGAAATCACCGGATTCCTTGAAGAGTTGCTCGAAATGCGTCTTACAGTAGAGAACACCATCCATGGAGGAATAGTTGCTCATCTACCAAGCAATTTACATCAGTACAGGTTTTGCTATGGAATGATAGGGAAATTACTGCTTTATCAAGTAAAACCAATTCCGAATCTCTCCCTCACATTGAGAACCCAATAACATTAACATCCAGAAAAAAAAAAAAATGCAGAAACATAACATACCACAAGTGTCCCATTGCAATGGCTGCATCTGAAGCAGGTTTTGTGATAGGGAATGCCTTCAAGAGTCATCATGTCGACGACATGAACGGTCTTGTCACAAACCTTACATTTATCCACGGTTCCAGTGAAAGCCATCTTTTGTGTTTCCTTGGGCAGATTAAATCTATGCTGTGTCTGATTGTCCGAGGGTCAAAGAAGATTCAGCAAGAAAAATTTTCAGACCCTTTTCTTGCTATCCCACCCCTGACAAGTCAGATTGAGCAGAATTGTCTTGGATTTGTGTGAAAAACTTCAATGGCTCACACGTTATAATGGGTCTTCGCCTTTCCTTGGGATGGTGGGAAATGGCATTCCAGTTTTCTTGGACAGTTGAATGGATGTCCATGTTGTGAGCTAAAAATGGACAATCCTCCATCAATTGCATATACATCGCCAGGGTAGGGGAATGACAAGAGGGCATGTGTGTTTGACCTTTTCAAAAGTAGATTTTGGGCTGAGGCCAGCCCAAAATCACTTGGCAACATAGCTTTTTTGTCTTTGTCAAATGGGTGATTCACAAGCCAATGACCTCGTATGCGAATCAATCCAGAGTGTCAGGGTAAGCGAATTGCAATTGGAGGTTTCATTTCTTGAAATAGATAAGGTTACTCATATAACAGTTTGAGATCACTACATAAATCGATTGTGTAGTAAAAAAGCCAGCTCCTCCCTCCTTCGCTGCCTCACCCTCTCTCCCCGTCATGAACAGGCTTCACCACCTCCGGCGATGGTGACTACACCAAAGATGTCCCTCAGCCCTCTCTCCACCGCCTATCTGCCATTATCAGGCTACCCTCTGCTCTTCTCCTCAATGAAATCCCTCAATGATTGGGAAATGTCCAGCATGCCAATTAGAAATCAAGCTATTGAGAGTTTCTCAATAGTTTTGGAGTATATTCCGACCTAATCCTATCAATAATATATGCATGCCTTTCATATCTGTTTCAAATCTATCATAAACCACTTAGCACCATTTCCGGGGGAAGGGGGAAGATATTTCATGAGGTTTCATCCTGATCTTATTTCGACTTTTAATTTTTTGTGATTTTTTTGCACCCCTTTCTATCATTTTTAGCTTTTAAGTTGGAAGATATTTTTATGACTTAACATCAGCAATTTTCATTTAATGTCACATTTTTTATTACTTTTGAAAACGAACAGTTAAAAGATTAGGTTCTTTTAAAGATATTATGACCTTAATAGGGGAAAAAAAAGAATAATTAAGCATTGGTTTTTGGAGGGAATATAACTTGGGATAGACTTGCTAAGACTTTAAAATGTGGAGGACTTATTTTGATAACCTAATAAGGTGGGGATAAAATTGAAAATGGTGAAAAGGTGAGGATTTTTATTGCAATTTTGCCTTACAAAATTGTTAGGAAAAGCCATATGCCTGCATTCGAGATAAACACTATGAACAATTATAAATGGATAAAGTTGTATCTTATGACAATAAATACAATGGTCGAGAATTATCCATGAACTCCAACGTTTTGAATTTGAACTCAAGATAATTATGAAGTATTTCAAGAATTCTAACCTCTAATACGTATATGTCTCCGAACTTCCAACTGTTGTACGATAGCCTAAACTTTATTTACAAATGTTACCCCTCCACTACTTTTTCCATCAACGTGTGCAATTCACGTGATCTTGAGTGAGTAAAAGTTTATCTTCATTTCACTTTTTAAAAGAAAACCCTCATTTACCCTATGTAAAATGGTAAAATAATATATATGAGATTGGTATTAAAAAAAAAAAGGAGATAACTAAATTAACTTGGTATTAAAGAAAGGAGATAACTAAATTAAATAGAAAATTAATAACCAAATAGAAATGAAATAAATAAATAAATAAATACATTAACTAATAAAATCTTGTTATTTGATGAACGTAGCCGCTTTAATAGAACTAAATAATATATATTTACAAAAAAAAAAAAAGTAAAAAGGGGATTTTCATTGGAGGTGAGCATGGTTATGGGATGGAATCTAGAACCCGACCGGATTAATAGGAATCTCTAGATTCTAGGTTCTAGGTTTCAAATTATGGAGGGTGAGTTCTAGGTTCCAAAAAATGAAAATCTGTTTTGACAAGTAAGTTCTAAATTCTTAATTGAAGTAACTTGGAACCTATAACTTAGAATTTAGAACAAGTTTTAATTTTTTTCTTTATTTATATCTTTGCGCGATCTTACGATATAGTTTGAGCTTCTATTTTACGATTGAGACTTTAGTTTATTAATATTTATATTTTCCATGTGTATTTATGGCCAGTGAATTGTGCAGTAAGTGGTGGCTATTAAAGATTTTAATTCATTATAATCATTAAATTAATAATATAAGTAAAACCTGATAGACCCTGGAACCGATCCTGAAATCTGTGGCGGGGTAGGTTCTAAGTTCTAAAATATGTATAATAGGTTTCAGATTCTAAAAAATGATGAACCTATTCCAATTGTACATTTCAAGTTTGAGGTGGAATCTATATGAAACCTGAAACCGTTCACCCTTAGTTCCCATGACTTTGTCAAACAAAAAAGAATTATGGGTTTTACGTGATTTTTTTCGAGCCACCTCACGTCAGCATTTATGTAAAGCTTTTCGACAGAAGGATGTAGATGATCAAATGAATGTATAGTTATAGTACCCCGATTACACCCGAAGAAAGAAAAAGAGAAAACATAACAAGTTTAACGACATCCTTTGACTCGAGAAAAGTTCAGACACTTGCGGTGGCCTTTGTCCCTGCATGCACCTGCCTTATAAAATGATCATGTGCTGTCGATGTGGGGAAACGAGGATTAGGTTTTGCACTGATAGAAGCTGTAGATTTTCGGATCGAAAATGGATAAAAATGCGAGAGTGAGGCCAGATTGATGTGGAGCAAGACCGTACTCGGCACGTGCATGCGGGGCCCCAGTCTCGTCGGGAGTTTATCTGTTGTTGGTTGGGCGGCGTTATCCGTTTCCGGGGACGCGTCCGTCTGCCCGCGTAGATACGAGCAAAGCAGCGGTTCTCGCCGTCACGCTCGTCCCAAGCGCGTGCGCGAGACACTCCGCCATTCGTTCTTGAGACTGTCGTTATTATCTGTCTGAACGATGTCCACTGGGCCTCTCCAAGCTAACAGGATCGAAGGCGTGCAATGCAATGCATAGCCCAAAAGAGGCAGTAAAGAGCAAACAGGCAGACACCCCCTCGATTGACTGCGGGATCCTGAGAGCTAGTACAGGCTGAGCCTCTCTCTCTCTCTGAGATAATGGCTTGTTGCTCCTCCTGCATGGTGGGTTCACTATAGTTCTTTGCACAGTCCTGGAGCTCCCAAGGTAAGCAATCTGTCAAATTCAAGTTCCCTTTTTGTTAACAGCAACAACGAAAGGGGGGAAAGGGGAGAAAAAGAGAGGGTGGGGGACAAAGATAGTAAAAGGTTAACGGTGTGGGGATACATCAGTTCAATCATTAGTGCTGTGAAGTACGCCGGAAAGGAGATTTACCTGTCGAGAATCCCAGGTTATGCTTGTTTTCGGATCACAAGTTTCGGAGTCTTATCCGCCGTAGCGTTCTTTTCAGATGCCCAGGAAAGGGTGTTACCTTATCTTTGTGAGTGCCTTATTCACATCATTTCATGTACTTGGAAAGTTAGTGGACATTGGTATCGGTGCTTCTTCTTTTTTTTATAAGTTTCTGCCACGAGATCTACGTTTCGGATTCTTTTGATGTCGTGAGAACATTTTTGCAGTCCCCTTATTCTGTTTTTCCATTTGAGAAGTTTGCGATTGAGCATGGGATCGAGTCAATCTATTTCTGATCGTGATCAATGCGTCGCAAGCATTAAACAGTGCCGATTCAATGTAAAGCAGCTCTATCCTTCTGGGAAGCTGAATTCAAGTGTGTTTGGCTAAGAGCCACATTCAGGACATTCCTGCTTTTATTCTTTTCCTTTTTCACTTGTTCGCTACAACATGGAATTTGATTCGTTGAAAGCCCAGTTTTTCAGTTGTTCAAAATTGGTTGATTAGCATTTGATCCATGTTCCTGTGGGGCGAGCTAATGAAAGCTTCTCCTTTCTCAATTTCTTTTTCAGTATCAGCCTTGCGTTTCTACTAAGATGCTTCCAAACTGCGAAGCCTAATTGACAAAAGCAGAAAATAATGTTCATCTAGAATAGGCTTCAATTCAAACTATTTCGGGTCTAGTTTTCAATTTTAACTGGAGCTGGTTAAAGCATAAGGACTAAGGAGCTTTTCCTTTATGTGCCAAGTCATTTCTGACAATGTAAATGCAGGGACATACTCTTGGTGAATCAGCATCCATTGTTCTTTAAATAGGTCAGACAGGCCAGGGGTACCCACTCTTGAGATGAACTCCTTGTCTTTACTTGGAAGAAATGGCGGAGGACAACAGCGAGGCAACTTTCAGGGCTTTGAAATTGGTTCATGTTCGAATGCTACCAAGGAGCTCTCTGCTAGTGATCTGCTTAGAAGTTCATCGAGAGGTTTTTATAAATATTGGTCTAAAGTTTCTATAGGTGCTAGGAAACGATACCAGTTCTGCGTCTTTGCAAAAGTAAACAAGGGTAGGAAGCATGAGTATCCCTGGCCTGATAAACTTGATCCGAATATCCCCAGCGAACAACAGTTGACCTATCTCTCTCACTTCAAGCCCCTGGCTGAGAAACCGAAGCCAGTGACACTTCCTTTCGAAAAGCCCCTTATGGACCTGGAGCAAAAGATAGTCGAGGTGAGTTTCCTATCAAATGTGTTTAATGTCATACATCGGGGATCTAAGCTATTTAGTTCTGTTTTCGTTACTTGTTAGGAAAATTAGAACAACCCAGTGAGAAAGTTAAGCCTGCATGTTTCCCTCTCATGATTGTTGTGTTAGAGTCGATACACTCACTAAAATTGCTCAATTGACCTGTTTAATCAAGCATGATAACTTAGAAGAAGTGTAAAGGCATTTAGCTCTTCACGATTGTAATCTATACAACTAACAAACCTTAACCTTGAGATTCTTTGTGCTTCCTGCAGGTTCAAAGAATGGCAGACGAAACTGGTTTAGACTTCAGTGACCAAATTGGGGCACTAGAAAACAAGTATCAACAGGTACAATTCCAAAATTATTATGGGAAAGGTCCCCGATGAGGTTAGCATAGGCATTGCTCCAGCGTCTCGTTTTATCAGCGTTAAGTTCTTAAGTTGTTTGAATGGGCTTATTCTCCTGTTGCCCTCAAATTCTGGATGGATTGTCAATGAGAAATGTAACTGAAGCATGTGCTTTTCTTATGGCATCTGGACTGGATGTGAGATTGAACCTCTTAAAAGGTCCATTTTATGGACAATTTCTCATATTGGCTTGTGTGTGGTCTACGAAGCGTGGAAGAAACATTTATTGGAGTAAACTGTATTATTAAGAGTAGCATGATTATTGCTGTTCCTATGGTTATTTCACAAGAGATCGAGAGATTGGTTTTTTTCCTCCTGCTTGCCTACTTAGAAAGCATATAATAAGAATGCAAATTTTCACTTTAACTGCAGGCCCTGAAGGATCTGTACACGCACTTGACTCCCATCCAACGCCTGACTATAGCTCGACATCCCAACAGACCAACGGTCCTTGATCACATCTTGAACATAACAGATAAGGTACCTTCCTTTTTCTACTTGACACAAATTCTGCTACATGATCAACACCTTATGCTCCGTTTATCTTGAAGTGGGTGGAACTCCATGGCGATCGTGCAGGATATAATGATCCAGCTATTGTGACTGGGCTTGGGACCATTGACGGTAAGACCTATATGTTTATAGGCCATCAGAAAGGGAGGAATACAAAGGAAAACATAGCTCGCAACTTTGCGATGCCAACTCCTCATGGGTGAGTACCAGTATCATTAAACCCAATTTATTAAAAATAACAGAAATAGAAAAGCAAAACCATTTAAAAAAAGCTGCAGAATATGTACTATTTTGCAATAACATCTTGTGAAGATTGATGGAAAGTTTTGATGAATGGAAAGCTACCGCAAGGCCTTGCGCTTGATGAAGTATGCAGATCACCATGGATTCCCAATTATTACTTTTGTTGATACTCCTGGGGCCTTCGCTGATTTAAAATCAGAGGAACTTGGTCAGGTGAGTTTTCACTTCTCGTATTCCTGAACTCTTTCTGTATAGCAGACAATCCATTTCCTTTTGCAAGTGAATTTTCTTATGTACTTCAGTGCAGGGAGAAGCAATAGCCCGTAACCTTAGGACAATGTTTGGCTTTAAAGTGCCCATTGTCACGGTTGTGACTGGCGAAGGTGGTTCTGGTGGAGCTCTTGCCATCGCGTGCGCCAATAAGCTGTTTATGCTGGAGAACTCGGCATTCTATGTGGCAAGGTAAGTGCGGTTCTTTCTTGATCTTTCTGGTGGTGAAAACCAAACTTGAGCTGAAACAATCAACAATAAATCAAGCCTTATCCCACTAAGTGGAATCGGTTCTGTGAAACAATCATGATTTTGGATTTTCAACTCTGGAGAAAATTGATAAGACCCTTGTTCTAATCCGTGTTCAATATGAGAGCTTCTTAATTCACATATCACGGGTTCATCTCTGTGCATAGAACTATTGGTCACTAATTCATTGCCACCTTCATTGAAGATCCATGTAGTGCTGATTTGCTATCAGTGTTTTTGCCATTAATAAACTCTCCTTTGTTGTTCTGGTGGTTAGCCCTGAAGCTTGTGCTGCAATACTGTGGAAAACATCCCAAGCGGCTCCTAAGGTACATAATCATTCTTAATCTGACAACTTTATCATCACACAATGCAGGGAGGGCACTGGATGATAATGAAAGTATTTTTGCGGACTTGTACAGGCAGCTGAAAAGCTGAGGATCACAGCTCAGGAGCACTACAAGCTCAAGATTGCCGATGGCATAATACCTGTAAGGACTAGCAACTTTCTATATCTATTGCTTTCTGGCTATACGGTAGCCAGATATCGAGGTCAAGAGTAAGAGCAAAAGTTTCTCATGGAAGGAGTAAAATCATTTTCAGTTTTCTCTGCCTGTTGGTTGGGCCGGAAATTGCAGTTGCAACTTCTATCTTACTGTCGTCACTAAAATTCGTAGGAACCTCTCGGCGGTGCACATGCAGACCCTGTGTGGACGTCTCAGCAAATAAAGTTTACAATCATTCAGGCCATGCAGGTAATAGATGCTCGCTCAATATGTTGCAGATAGGAATGATCTTTTCCAAGGAACTCAGACATCTTTCAATATCCTCGACAAACTCCACAGTTCTCTCTCGGGTATTGAAAACTTTCTGGTCATCCCTATCTTATAGAAAATGTTCAATAATGCAGGAGCTCACAGCAATGGATACCGAAGAGTTACTTCGCCACCGTAGGAACAAGTTCCGGCTAATCGGAGGCTTCCAGGAAGGCATTCCCGTGGAACCCGAGAGGAAAAGAAGCATGAAACGAGCTGATGTCAACACTCTGGCCACCGACTTAGAGTCAGAGATCGAGAACCTCAAGAAGAAAATCCTAGAAAAGACAGGGCCACCCGATCTGCTCACTAGCCAAGCTATCGAGAAGCTCAGGCAAGAGGTCGACAAGGAAATGACGGAAGCATTCATAGCAATGGGACTGCAAGGGAAACTCGAATCAGTAAAGCTGGAATTATCCAAACTGCCGGATTCGCCTAACCAGCCTCTCAACCGTGGTCTGCAAGAGAGAGTCGACAACATGGTGCGAGAGTTCAATAGTAAATTATCAAGGCCAGGGGCCTATCTTGGACTAAAGACCAAGCTCGAGAAGCTGAACATGGTGAACAGGCTGGTGGAGCTGAAAGAGAAACGCGACCGGTTGAAAGCAGAAATAAACGAGAAGATCCCGGCTGAAGTGAAGGCAAAGATGCAGCTTCTTAAAGATGCTCAGGAGAAGCTACGTGAGGGCGACGAACTGGATGAGCATTTGGTGGATGAAGTAAAGAGAGCCAAGGAAGAGCTGGAGGCGGCTCTTAAGTCGGCTAACCTGGAGATTGTCGGCACGACGAACCGGAACTCGATCCACGTTGCAGCCGAACTACAACACGGGATGGAGAAGATGAAGGAAGAGATCGACCGGGACATCGCAAGAGCAGTAAACGCAGCCGGAGTTGGCCCCGAAATCGAGCAGCTGAAGGCGGAGGTGGCAAAGGGCTCGAGCCCGGAACATGTTAGGAAGACGGCGGCGGAGATCAGGAGAAGATTCTTGCTGCGTTGGACGCAGAAGCACTGAAGGAGAAGGCGGAGAATCTTCAGAGGTCGGGGAGGGAGAACGGAAGATGTTAATTTACCGAAGAATTTTAGATTAGCAATGAAATAATAATGAGTAAATATTTGGATCTATTTTGAGATAAACAATATTATTACTGTTAAATAATGAGTGATTAGGATTTGTGAAATATTTGACAACCATCCTAAATTCAAATTGAGAAGACGAGAAACTCGTGAGTGACTCGATAATTATTTTTATTTTTTTTGTCGTAACTCAATAACTATATTTGGTTACTGCAAATTGCGATTTCATCCTTCTAAAATTATGTATCAAGTTCATATTAAATATAGAAATATGGAGTTTTTTTTGGTAGGTTTAG
Source organism: Eucalyptus tenuipes (assembly GCA_014182365.1). Taxonomy (NCBI): domain Eukaryota; kingdom Viridiplantae; phylum Streptophyta; class Magnoliopsida; order Myrtales; family Myrtaceae; genus Eucalyptus; species Eucalyptus tenuipes. Next base: position 24,192,749 of record CM024540.1, on the reverse strand, counting down.
CCTTTAAGGTTAAGTGCACTTTGATTTGTTCAATTTGTTCTCTATATGAAATCAAGTTAATGAACATCATGTCAGCATATTAACCATGTTAATTAATGGAATGGATTGATTATTTAAATCATACAAGTTAAATGACTTGAGTGTACAAAACAAAACTAAAAGGATCAAATTGAATAAAGGAATATGTGCATTACAAGTCCTAAAACTTATCGTGAATATGCAACTAAATCCTAAAACTTTCAAAAATACAATTAAATCCTAAAATTTGTCAAATTTACACAATCAAGTCCTTCCGTTAACAATGGCAATTTATTTAACGGAAAATACTAATGTTGCAACTTTAAATAGATTTCTCTCTCATACATGACTTTTTTTAATCAAAAACTAAAGAAAGCTAAAATAATATATTTTAAAAAAAAAAACTAGAAAAAAAGTTTTAAAAAATTTGTAGGGACTCATCGATGGCTGCCACCCATTGCTGGAGGGACCAACGCGCCTCACCCGAGCCAGCAAGGTTCGCCAGCCCTAGGAGGCTCATCCAAATCTAGGTGATGCCCTCTCTTGCTCAAGCCTAGCTCGGGCCTAGCGATGGTCACCGGCCCTCACCTAAGGCCGATGAGAGCCGACAAGGCATCATCTAGATCTGGGCGAGCCTCACTACCCTTAGGCAAGGGTCAGCCAGGTCTCGCCCAAGCCTAGCAACAATTGCCGGCCCTCGCCTAAGGCTAATGAAGCCTCACCCAAGGTTGGTGATGGTCACCAACCCTAGGGGAGGGTCGGTTTCACCTAGATCTAGGCTCCCTCAACCCAATTTGGGCAAGCCTCACCAGCATATGCAAGGGCCAACTTCACTGCCCTCCCACCGTCGCCACCTGGGGCCAATGAGATCGCCAGCCCCTCAAGTGATGGGCAATAGCAGCACCGGTCACCAATCATCGATGGGTTTTACCATTTGATTTCTTTTTGTCTAGTTTTATTTTTTAATTATTTTAGCATTTTTTTGTTTTTTGATATTATTTAAATAAGATCTAAGGGAAAAATTAATTAAAAAAATGCCAAGTAAGAGAAAGAAATTCATTTAAAATTGTCACGTCACTATTTTCTATTAGATAAAATGATGGTGTTAACGGAAAGATTCGATTGAATTAATTTGAAAATTTTAAAACTTGATTGCATATTTTAAAAATTCTAAACCTCAGTTGCACTTTCTTGATAAGTTTTAGAACTGTGTGTGTATTCCTTGAATAAACAATAATAATTACAAGACTCAGAGTGTGCTTCATGACCATTAAAATTGTACCCGTTCTTAATTGGAATAAGTTTCTCCAATTGAGTACTTCTTATATTTAAAATTAGAACATTATGTTATATTAAAATTGCTCGGGAAAGCGAAGTAGTCGAAGTGTGCGGAAAAGCAGCATGAACACCGTCCGACTGTTAAACAAAAGAAAAAAAAAATTGGTATGTTACCGCAAAAAGAAAAGCTAGGACATCGAAAGCTGCAAAATAAAAACCAATTCCGAACCCTGTTTCTCAAAAAGTGAACATCGATTACAAAAATTAAATCATAAAATTCTAATTCAATGTAGAAGCCTAGTCTAAATGGGGAATTCACGGATTGCTTAAACCTAACTTGGGTCCTAACTTGGGTCCTAACTTGTGTCCTCTCAACATGCAGCAAAACATCATGTGTCAATTCAAATATCCACATACCGCTACATGGAAATTCCTATTTAATAGTCATCTCTCACCTCTCATTATAAATAGTTAAATACGCCTATGACTAACTGAAAATGGGTTCAAACGTTAAAGCCCAATCAGATCAGATCTTATATGGGTTTCTAGAAAACCCATTTAAGTCCAAAGAAAGGTGCCAGATTTCTTCATCCACCACCAAGGCCACCACCAAGCAAGGTTGCCATCGCATCTCACCCCCATCATGTCTCGCCCCTCGTCGAGTTTGGCCCGTCATGGTCCGTAACTTGTGAAGTGTCGAGCCTGCACTGTGCTGACAATCTCCGTCACACCGGGCTCCAAGTTGTCGTGAGGCCACAACCCCAGCGATGGGCGACGTCCAATCTAGGCTATCAACCTCACATCCGATGTCGGGAGATGGAGATGGAGGGCGGGGGGCATGTCGCGACTAGTATTAAGGGCTCGATGGCAGCATCGTCCGGGGGCTCGGACGGAGGTGAGACTGCGGCAACCAAGTTGGACATGCGACAAAGTGGGATCAAGAACTCGTCTTCCATCGTGGAGCACAAAGGCTGATTGATGGCGGGCACTCCCGAAAGAACGAGGTGGGGAGACAGACAGAAAGGTGGGGCGGAGAGCGAGCCTTGAAGTATTAAGCCCAAAAGAAGGAGAGAGTCAGCTGAGGACCCATTTGTCCCAAGCCCGTCTCTAAGCCGAAAAAGAGCCACTTGTGGGCTGTCTAGTTTTGTCAGTGTGGCCAGAATTACCCAAATGAAAAAGAAAACCAATGTGGCCAAACTAGGTTGGGTTGAGAATATGGGTCAAGTCGAGTATGGCCCATATATCTCCACATTGCTCATGATCCATGCAAAATCCGAACCCATGACTCAACCTGAGCACCTGAAGTCGTTCGCCGACTTAGTGAGCTGATCCGTAGAGACGTCCGTTCTTCAGATGCAACAAGTTAAGATGAGAATTTGTTAATAATTGAAGTTTGGGTCAGGTCAGGTATGAATTGGGTTCAGGCAAGGTCAAGACTTGATCACTATGATGAATTGTTTAAATAGGTAAATTCAGATCGGGAAATTATCGACCCAATCTATCCATTTGATAGGTTTTAGTTTTCTTAGATTTGGTTAAATATGGCAATGTTTTAGCGGCTTGGGTGTTAGTCACTAGATTTGTATTTGCATAAAAATTACTCAAAACGGATTAACTGAGTCAATATGAGTCTACTGATTTTTTACTTGATCTGATTCACCAGTTTGACAAATCTAGTCACAAGGCAATCCTCGACTTAGAATCACCCAACTTGAGAACCAATCACTCACAAAAATGATGCATTTGGTTCAGCATTTATAAGCCCTTTGACGATCTAAAGTCCCTTGGGCTTATGGAAATGGTATTTGGCAAATTTTTTGGAGAACTTTAGGGAAATGTAATTGCATTTTTAGGTCTTTGGCCCACATTAGGTCCATATGTGCTTTAGAATGTTACATTTCAGATTTGCAAATAGACTTTTTTTTTTTCCAATTTTGTCATTCGCTCAACTTTCATAATTCCATAAATGTCCTTGAAAACTCCAACTTTACCTTAGCCAACAGCGTCGACTGAGTTCTACCAACAAATAGTCTGAGATTAAAAGAAAAATAGCAAAAGTCTTTTTCAAAATATAGTTTCTATGCCGAAGTTGCTTCTCAGTACGTTTTTAAAATATACTTTTGAACACTACTAACATTTCAGAAAATCTTTTTAGCGTAAAGGCCTTTCGATTTTTAGCATCCATTGCCTGTGCTTGATACAAACTAAATTGCATATTGACTAATCGATTGTGCCATTATAATTTAGGCATTTTAGATTTCCCGAAGTTAGATTGTTATATCAAACTGTTGTTTCCTATCAAGGAGAAGATTGTTGCTGATTTGGATGCAAAAGCACCGAAAGAAAAGGCAATCTAGTTAGGCATTTGAAGTCCTCGAGACCAAGAATGGCAGATGTGAAATTGACATTGTTTGGCTTTGAAGCTTGAATCATGGATTGAATTTGACTTTATTCATTCTTAACCGAGACTTCCAACGTTAAAAAAACTGTCAAGCATTTGTTCTTCACGTTCGACACTTCAAGTGTTCTGACAGAAAGTCATTCTTGAATCGCAATCGACGCTGGCTCGACGATCTCTCTTGCATACCACAACGGAACGAAATATCGCACTGTCGGATCATGTCAGACACAGAATCACAAATGATGCGGACCCGAGTCAACGCGCTAATGAAAACTTGCATTGGGGGTTACTTCTTTATGAAGTATTGGATCGGGAGGAAAGTGCGCCATTCCTTGAGGATTGAACTAGGAAAGTAAAAGAAAGTGGCCTTTCTTTCTTGAGTATAATTACATTGCTTTATTCTGTGTTATGGCTGTCATCTTCCCTGTCTTCTTGGTAAAGACTTGTAATGTGTTGTTGCCCTGAAAGAGATTGATGTTGCCCCCGCCTTTTCCTTTCCACTTTTTGCCAATGGCCTCCTATTGGAAGCTTTTCCCAAAATGCACTATTGATCCTGATTATTATAAATATTAAAATATAATTATCCTGGTGCCGACTTTTTCTATTTTGTCTATACCCAACTCACAAGTCTTAAATATCACAATGCCCCAATTTTTGGAAATTCCCTAGAACACTTATGCATTATTTATATTCGAATTATGATTAATACAACGAAAAATTCCAAATAGTTACATTTGTAACAAGTTTACTTATAACTAATCTTTGACCATTGAAAATACAAATTGTTATATTTATGACAAATTTATCATCCTTTAATTTCTGTCAAATTAGATTAATACCATGAAAAATCACAAATTGGTATACATAAATAACAAATAGAAAGTAAAACCCCAACTGGTATATCTGTTAACTGTCGTATGTCATTCAATAGGACAATTTGATGGTAAAATTGAATGGAAAATAACGGAGGGTACATTCATCACAGGTGTAGTAGTTGAGTATTAAATTAATTGGGACAAAATTTGTCATGGATGTACTAATTTTGGATTTTTTGTGGTATTAACCCTTAGAATTATTATGACCCCACTAAAAGAAGAAAGAAACTTAAAAATAAAATAAAAAATACACTACTATAGCATCTCTTATCCAACATGAAGTCAAAAATTAATTTTCCATTTCAAATTATATTCAATCTTCTTAGGTTTCATTGGTTTTGTGGAAAACGAATAATTTAGAAAATATTTTTCTAAAAATAATTGCTTATAACACCTACAAATATGAACAAATGAAAAATATTTTCATCATCCACCAAAATATTTAGACTTCAATTGCTATCAATAATAAAAATATTTTTTATTGCTAATTATTTTTTAGCGATCAATTTCAGGAAAATATTTTCTAAATCATTTGTTTTCTATGAAACAAATGAAACCTCAATGTTTCAAGCGATTTCAAGAGGATCGAGCATGCAAATTTCCAACACGTATTGAGCGTGCTCGAGCAAGGTTTGATCTACCCATTCGATTTACGACCAATAAATGTGCTGCATGCAGAAGAATTCTACTGATTTTTTTAGGCACGCTTTAGACACGTGTAATTAAAACATATCAACACATTATATCTATCGACATGATGCGTTTTAAATGTACTTAGACATATTTGTGCACGAAAGGTCGTAATTTTTAAAAAAATGTCGAGCATGTTATATTTGACTTATTATATAATTGGTCAAGATATTGCGTTCAACTTGAATCCAACACAAAGCAATTATGACGCGACATGATTATGATACGAAACTAGAAACTGCCCCTCCAGTTCTACTCGATAAGGCAGGGGACACTACTTCTAAGTTCTAACGACAACTCTACATTGCTTGATATTATTAATTTAGTTTTCATTCTATTTTTTTTTTCTGATTTTACATGCAATTATAGGAAAACGCTCGTTAACATAACGCTGGCGAAAGTGTTTTATCCCCTTGTATCGTTGGCCCCACCGGTGCAATCAACACGCTCCGGCCCTGCAAACCGGTCGACTGAAGTAAACGCAAGGAGAAGATGAGCACCAAAGAGACAAACTTCGAAGAAGAAAATGTACTGCGAGAGAGAGTAAAATAAAAAATTCGAAACTTTCAATGCCGTAAAATTTTATGGCAATTTGGCTCCGATTTTTTTACGAAAAAAGGATAAAAATTCCAAATTAGAGTGTGAAGTGAGCTCATTTTTTTAAAAGAGAATGAATATTGTCTCAAATTAAAGCTATGTACGTTTGACATTCCAATTTCCAAGACCTAATAAAGGGCATTTTCGTCCACGGGCTTTCTTTTTTTTTTTCTCTTTTTTGGTTCTCAAGGCCCGCTCAAGGAAGCCATACGAATAGTCGAATCTTTACACCCGACTCTCAAAACGCCAAATTACAAAAAGCAACAATTGACACAGAGGACCCGGATCCTAATGACGTTTGGCCATTCAAGTCGAGCAATGGCTGGTTAGAATTTAGCCGGCGGACCAAGAACTCAGCAGGACTCAATGATCTAACCACGCCTTATTCCCGAAAGGGGCGACGAAATCCAGTCAGGACACCCCACAAATCCAATGCATTTCCTCATTCCCTCGTTCCGTGAAGCTCCCCATTGTGGACGTGAGAAGTGAACATTCCCAACGCTGGGACATCACGCAGAGTTGCAGAATCCTCGTTGCATTGTTTCTCGAATCAGTGTCCTAAAATTTTCAGAGAGCCCGACTTCTCGGTTACATAGTGATAAGGCTGTTTGCTTGTTTCAGTGCTTTATGTAAGTCATATGAGTTCAAGAACTGAAGGCAGATAAATTAAGAGAAAACATAAAACCAGTAGAAGATTTCCGATGAGAATCGGAGACGCGAAGATGTTTACACGTTCAAGAACAACGAGATGAGTTGAAGAGCTGACCGGATGAGGAAGGAAGAAGGAGACGATGATATGAGAAAAAGAAGATAGTGAACAAGAAAAAATAAAAAATTAGTAGCAAAAGTCTCTGGACGAAAATGCCCCAATCATAGATTGGAAAATGGCATGTGATAAGCATGTGATTCATTAGGACCTTATTTGAAATAAAGTTAATTACTTTAGTCCCTTATTTGAGACAATATTCATTTTGACCCCTTTTTGAGAAAATGAGCTCACTTCAAGTCCTTATTTGAAATTTTCCCTATTAAAAATAGATTTAAAAAATATTTTTCTAAAAATGATAACTTGAAATAACTAATCAATGGAGAATGTTTTGTCATCAACAACAATTTACTTCTATACATTTTCGTAGATGATGAAAATCTATTTCGTTCATTTATGTTTATAAGTTATTCAAGCGATCATTCTAAATTATTCATTTCCTGCAAAAAAAAAGAAAAACGAAGCATTTATCATGTACAGATTTCGCATAAGATTTTGTTTGCGTGGTTAAGGGGCCCAATTGAAATATCTTCGGTCGCCTTTTTAAGAAGGCTTTCGATATCAACACAAAACTCATTTATGGTACATTTAATTCAGCATTTTCAAAAGTATTAAAAGTCTCCAAAAGTTATTTATGTCAAAATTGAAGTGTTTGGTCCAATATTCTCAAAGGCTTTTTGACAGCCATGCCTTTTATTTTTTTTTCTTTTACTTCTAAACTACTTTGCAAAAAAAAAATACACTAAAAATCCATTCAATCAAACAGTATTTACTTTAAGCAAATGCACCTCGAGTCAATTTGCATTTCCCCAAATTTCTCTCAAATATTCTATATTTCAGTTCTATAAAGCGATCAAATAGAGCCGAACCTCATATTTCCAAGTTCAAATTCGAAATCTAAATAATAAGAACCGATTGCTCAATCATGCTACCGTTATTCCATGAGAAAATCCGAGCTGGAGCTCTACTAATTTCGCGACACTCTAAAATTGACTGCACATCAATTCAATCAAGAGAAAAAAAAAAAAAAAAAAAAAAAAAAGGAAGAGAAAGCCGCTTCTCGCCCTCAAAAGTCAAGATTCCCTCCCACACCACTCCCTCCAAGGTCTATAAATACTCCCCCAGCCAGGGACCATTTCATAAATACACAAAAATTGAGGGACCTCTCTGCAAATATAACCCTCGAATCGCTCTCCACGCCCAACGCCGGAGAAGGAAAGTAAGCCAGAAGAAAACCCACTGTTCCCCCAACCCGATCCGTCGTCATCTCCACCATCGTCGTCACCGCCATCATTTCGAGCTCTCCCGCAGGCAGAAGCCCCACCCCCGTGAAGATCATGAGCAATCGCTCCGCCACGCGCTGATACGCGCCACTCTCTTCCTCCTCCTCCGCCGCTCCGCCGCCGCGTCGCCGCCGCGCCGCCGCAGCAGCCGCCCCGATCCTCGGGCATTTTCCCTAGATCTGTAAAAAGACTCTTTGTTTTTTTTCTCTCGCTCTCGCGGACCGCGATTCTCTTCAAAAACCTTCTCCTCCGTCGCAGGCGGATCGTCCCCTAGGGTTTCGCAATCGCGCGCGTGTTCGTTGGAAGTCGGTAACCTCTTTTTGTACCCACGGTTTCCGCCTCCCAATCGGCCCCGCGCGCTGCCCCGTTCGTCCCCCCTCAAACCCTAGGAGCTTAACGGGGGTTCCGTTTCGTGTCTGTATAGGGCGCGGTCGTTCGGTTTTGCAGATTTTTCTTCGGTTTTTTTTGTTGTTGCTTGTCTTCTCGCAAACAGAGGAGCGTTAGGTTGTAGTCTTGGTTCGTTCGCAGTTTGTGTATACAGGAAAGGTTGTAGTTGTTACTTGTTAGGTTTTCTGTTTTAGTGGATTCGTGGTTAGCGATGATGAACAATAGAGCTAGGTATCCGCCGGGGATCGGCGCCGGCAGGGGCGTGAACGTGGGCCCCGCATTCCAGTCGAGGGCGCCTCAGCCGCAGTATGTGCAGAGAGGCCAGTTAGGACAGCTACCGCAGTATCAGCAGAATCACCACCAACAGCAGCCGCAGCAGCATCAGCAGCACCAGCAGCATCACCAGCAGCAGCACCAGCAGCATCAGCACCAGCAGCATCAGCAGTGGCTTAGGAGAACTCAATTAGGAGGCGCGGACTCGACAGTTGATGAGGTCGAGAAGACGGTGCAGTCGGAGGCCGTTGATTCGAGGTGCCATTATACTTGCTGCAATGCACATGTGCTCGTGTGTATTAGTCATGAGTGTTCGTTGCGTTCGTAGAGATTATATTATGAGTGGAATATGTCGATTAGTTGTGTTGGTGATGATTTTGCAGTCGAATGGAATGTCTTGCAACTCGTGTTTGCCTTTATTGACCTTGCCATGACATTGTTATAGGCATTGATGCTTGTGTATGCCACCGGTTGCTTATTTTAGGTTGACTCATTTTGAGTTCCCATGTGTGGAAACTTTGGGAACTTCGATTCAAGAATTCAAGTGCTGTATACGTCTTTAGTCCGATCTTTTGTAGGAACTTACCTTAATAATGAACTGGCAAAATTACGATGGTTATAGAAAAAAATTGAAGACTTAATCAATTGAATATCGTGTCTAGGCACCTTGGTTTCTTCATATGTTGACTTCTGTGAACTGCCTTTCTTTGCACAGCTGATAATCATAGAACAACCTGGAGTAATTTACTGACGATACTTATTTTTCCGTCTTTGTGTTAAGCTTTTCAATTTTTCTTAATATTCCGAACAAAAACTTCATTCCTTAAAAGGATTTAATTCTTTACCTCTCAATGAAGGATTCCATTAGCATCTATTGCAAAAAGTCATGCACACGATATGTTTGTATGATTGAGTGAAGTGGAGTTTTGGGAAGTTCACGAAATACCTATTTTGGTAGAGAGATCCTCATTGGTTACCTTACTTATGTTACAATGTGAAAATGGGTCTTTCAACAGGAAACTTATGATGATTTAACCTTATTTCTTGGAAGTTTCTTTTTAATCGACTAGTTGAAGTTTATTTAGCCGATCTTTGGAATTTTGCCGATATGCTTATATTTATTCCATTTTTGAAATTTTTCCCCACCAATAGCAGGAATGCTTTTTGTGTACGCATGCTTGTTCTTCTTGCTTGTTGATATTTTCATCTCACTTGCTCATTGTTTTATACTGACATTTAATGCTTTTTCCTCTAGTTCACAAGATTGGAAGGCAAGACTAAAGATACCATCACCCGATACGCGCTACAGGACAGAGGTATGAGGCCCATATCAGCCTGGGAATGGCAATTGTTTAAGTTACTTATAAATTATTAATTTGGATATTTTAGATCCCATGTTGAAAGGCTTTATCTCTTAACTTCTGAATTTGACTCCAGGATGTGACAGCAACTAAAGGAAACGAATTTGAGGACTACTTTTTGAAGCGCGAGCTCCTTATGGGTATTTATGAGAAAGGATTTGAAAGACCTTCTCCTATCCAGGAAGAAAGCATTCCAATTGCTCTAACTGGTAGTGACATTCTTGCTCGAGCTAAAAATGGAACTGGAAAAACTGCTGCATTCTGCATTCCTGCCTTGGAAAAGATTGATCAAGATAACAATGTTATTCAAGGTTTGTGTTGTATCTTGTTCTACATTATTTTGGATAATGTTATTCAGTTGTATTGCTGCTCTAAGTGCTTGACAGTAAGTCATCTAGTTACTCGCATTATTTGATGTGGTTGCTTGTGACATATGTGATAACTCTTTAATTTGATGTAGTTGTCATACTCGTTCCTACTCGAGAATTGGCTCTTCAGACGTCACAAGTATGTAAGGAACTTGGGAAGCACTTGAAAATTCAAGTGATGGTGACCACTGGTGGAACCAGCTTAAAGGATGATATTATGCGTTTGTATCAACCTGTTCATTTACTTGTTGGAACACCCGGGAGAATCTTGGATCTTGCAAAGAAGGGAGTGTGCATAATGAAAGATTGTTCAATGCTTGTTATGGATGAGGTAATAATCTGCTGATCTATCTAGCTTGGTGATTTGTGTTGCCATTAAAGTTCAGATTTCAGTTATATTTTATGAAAGTTCCATTCGTGGGATACTATATTCTTTTCCATAACTCTTTTTCTAATGCCAATTGTGCTGCTCAAGCTGCTAAGCTATGTGTGCTCTTGTTCTAAAATAATTTGTTTGTGTCGGGGAGGATATAAACCTTGGGGTTGTTCTCCTTGTTCATTTCATTCATTTGATTCCTTTTTAAATTAAAATGGAATCCTTCGTTGTTGCTAAGCTATTCAAATTTTTACCTATAGAAATTGAATTCCAAAGATCTAATGTATGTGCATCTATGTATTTCAGGCTGATAAGCTTTTGTCACCAGAATTTCAACCATCAGTGGAGCAGCTGATTCGGTTTTTGCCAGGAAATCGTCAAATCTTGATGTATTCGGCCACATTTCCTGTTACTGTGAAGGATTTCAAGGATAGATATTTGCAGAAACCTTATGTTATTAACCTTATGGATGAGCTCACGCTGAAAGGTATTACTCAATTTTATGCTTTTGTTGAAGAACGGCAGAAGGTGCATTGTCTCAACACACTATTCTCAAAGGTTTGTTTTAATAGCTGATGATTCATGAAATTTTCCTTCTTATGATTTGGACCATTTGTGACAAAGACATTGTTCTATCTCTAGCTTCAAATCAACCAATCAATCATTTTTTGCAACTCGGTCAATCGGGTGGAGCTTTTGGCCAAGAAAATAACTGAACTTGGCTACTCTTGCTTCTACATTCATGCCAAGATGCTGCAAGACCATCGGAACAGAGTTTTTCATGACTTCCGTAATGGTGCCTGCAGGAATCTTGTTTGTACTGGTATGTATTGGTGTGTCCTGTTGGTTACTGTGTGCTACTTTTTACCATGGATGTGCAAGCCGGTCTGTTTGTACTTGTCATGCAAATTGTTACAAATTGAATCACTACATTTTTTCTTCAATTTATCCATTAAAGTAGCATAAGTATCTTCAGCTTCATCTGGGTTTGTGTTTTTTCTCTCTTCCTTGTCTTGAGCGGGGTATTGGGTGCAAACTGTTATTTTCTTACTGTAGGTTTTAGGATTTAGTTGGCTGTTTGTGATTTGATGTTTATACTTGAGTAGCAGTGGGCTGCTAGGGATTTGATTACAGCATAGTTTCTGTACATCCAAGGTATTACACACTTTTAGAGGCAAAAATTAAAGTTATTTGAGAGGTGGCTTTTGATGGTTACTTTACGCTGCTCTTCTTTAGTGGTTCTTGGGGTGTTGTGATTGTATGGTGGCATCGATATGTTTCTTCATTGAAATAATTGCGTGCATATTCTTTTACTTCTCTAGTCAGATCTGATGAACTTTTTCCTTTGTATTTGGTAACGTTGCAGATCTATTCACTAGGGGTATTGACATTCAAGCTGTGAATGTCGTTATTAACTTTGATTTCCCCAAGAACTCTGAAACTTACTTGCACAGGGTAATGTTGGGAGACTCTCTCTCTCTCTCTCTCTCTCTCTCTCTCTCTCTCTCTCTCTCTCTGCGCTAATGTGAAGCATCATGAGTTCTCTCGGTTTCATGTGCAGGTTGGTCGTTCAGGAAGATTTGGCCACCTAGGTTTGGCTGTCAATCTTATCACATATGAGGATCGCTTCAACTTGTACGCATTTCATTCCCTCATCTGTCTGGAATTGCTAGCCAAATGGTTACTGATAATTTGCCTAAATTGTTCCTACAGGTATAGGATTGAGCAAGAACTTGGAACTGAGATAAAACAGATTCCTCCACATATTGATCAGGCAATTTATTGTCGGTGATATATGGGGAAAATCTTGGTGCAGTACCGACGTGGAAATGGTGAGTGATGGTCGAGATTGATTGCCTTCTCTTTTTGATGTTTTATTTAAGAAGAGCATTTATTGATAGAAGAAGCGTCAAGATTCATGCTTCTTATCTGTTACCGAGGCCATGATACCTACTCTTCTTTTAGTGGGTATTATTATCATGTGAACTATTTTGGCGGTGATGTTGATGTGAAATTTCGACACATTGCTTGAATTGTTCTCATGTAGGTAATCTTTATTTTGCTCTAACTTTGGTCTGAGGGTGCCTTCATTCATCACCTGAAGAATAAGGTTCTGTGTCTTTGTACAAAGCGAAAGAGTTTTCATTGATCATTGGTTGGTAGTCAGTGGAATGAGCTCGAATGACTACATTTTCTTCTTACAGCACAGTGCATAGTTTTCTGTCCATTATGTTTTTTCCTTTTTAATATTATTACGAGATTTGTAAAGTATCAATTGGTAAATTCAATTTTTACTGGTTGACAGATGTACATGCTCTTACGTACGTATAGCATGAATTGGACGTTTCAATTTATCGAACTAAGATTTTGTCGTATGCTCATTTCAATTACTATTAACACATTGCTGATGTCACTTCTCCTGGTTTCAGGGTCACTGAAGCTGCCTGATTCAATAAGTGGGCGCGGGCTGCTTTCGGAGGGTAAATTGTGAGGGATTTAATATGAGGAGAGACATTTTGGTGGACGCCCAAATATGAGTGTTAAGAATGGTTTTAATGGTGTCTGGATTGTGTAACCCGGATTTTATCAGGAGATTTCCTGAGAGTTGGTAGATGATCTCTACACAAGTCTCCGGAAGACGTATGGGTTCAATTTACCTTTGAATTTCCTCAAGAGACGTTTCCCTCTTGTTATCACCAGTATCGTCTCGAATGCTTTTGTTCCCTTTGTTTTAGAAAGATTGATCAATGTTGACAGATGTACCTTGAGTTTTATCTCTTGCTTTTCTCCTCCTCCTTTTTCATTTTTCGTTTTTTTGTTTTTGTTTCGACTTCTTTAACTACCAGCCTCTCCCTCTGTTCTTTCTGTTTTAGATTGACCAGGGTAGGTTTGTTTCTATGCTTCTTCTGTCTTCTATCCTCTTCCCAAAATGTCGTATTTCATGAAATGATGTGCATAAGTTTTACCAAATTGATCTGGTTTTGTGATGTCTGATGGGACTACTAGTATTGGTGGTATTTGGAAAACTGTGAATCAGAGTTCTCTCGTGTTTGGGTCAAGATTTGTTGCAAAGGAGATTGTAGATGTTGTATGCTGACATGCATCCAACGCGCATGACCTGTTGTTCCTTGCTTCAAATTTGTCTCTGACACTGGCTAAGCTGGACTAGCATTTAGCAGCGTCCACTTGAACAGAACACGTTGTATTCGAGAAGCGATTGATCGACAGAGTTCGTGTATGTAGTGGCCGTTTTGCAAGTAGGGTCCACCTCGTGCCTGTGGCTGGGGGAAATGATGATCTAAATAAATGGCTTAATGACCAAATTTTATATGTAATGAAATGACCGAAATCCAGAGCATATATTGCACTGACGGTTTTAGCCGTGGGCGAGTCTATGGTTTTTCGTGGGTACCGTGCCTCCTCTGATTCCGTCATTGTACCGAAGAACAGAATACGTCCGTGCTGAAATACGGCGAGCTCGTATTAAGACTGGAGACTAACCCGTATGGTACACGAGCGATTGTTTGTTTGAGGACCCTTTTTAAATCTCTCCGAGTAAGATCAGAATGCTATCGTGAAAAAGGGAAGTGCCAGAGACTCCGAGGTGACTCAACCGGGCACGCAAACTCAGCTCAGTCAAAACGGACATAGTGCGGGAGGTGCTTTCCAGTTCTGAGCTTCGCTGGTTTTGACCGCATTTATTGCCTCCTTTTCCCCTGTTTCTTGACATCTCTTTTCATCGTTGATTCGTCTGTCGCTCTTGCGAACAAATTTTTGTTTATTAACTCATAAAAAGCTATCCATTCGAATTATCCCTAACCTTATCAGTCAACCTTTGCATTCACAACGAAATGTTTGATTTGAAATATGATCATATTTTTTCTTTCGCAAATCCGACCACTTTCAGTATGCAATGCAGAAACAGGTTCATAGTGCTCACCACAGATTCACGTCCAACCACAGACGAAGCTTCTCCCCACAAGATATAAGTCATCCCTTTAGAACAGACATTATTCGCATGAAGTAATTCGATCATAAGCAGTGCTAGATAATGGAAAAAAAACTCAAAAAACTGTAGAACCATAGCTAGCAGTCATCAATGAACGAATGCATAGCAGAAGCGAGAGAGAGAGAGAGAGAGAGAGGGGGGGAGATTGTCACCTCAGACTGTGTCCGTACCCAAAAAATTCATGTCGTGTCATAGAGTCGTAGCTCATTAAATGGCAGGACGCACTCAACCTCTCTCCTGAGATCTCATTCCTCCATATCTCTCTCTCTCTCTCTTCAATGCCACCCGCCATTAATGCAACCCTTCTTGATTGTCACTTCACGGGGTTTCTCTCTCTTCCCACCCAGTTTAAAAACCTCCAAAAAATGGAAAGCCCGCCTTAAATGGTGTTCATTTTTCTGCACAAGAGCTACAGCGAAGCTACGACCCGTTTGAGTGATGATGGTTTCAAAAATATTCAATCCTTCCTCCTTCCCGAATCTCCTTCGTTTGCTCTGGGGTACGAACGAGCACTTCTTGGTAGGACCAATACGATGCATTTACTTTCATACGTGATGCGTTCACCATTAATGTCTCTCTCCCAGCAAGAATACTGGGACATTTAATGCAATCCACAGCTTAAAGCTCGCCGACCGTCCTTCCCCTCCAGCTAGTTGTAGTCAGTTCGATCTCGATCCCTCCCCGAGATGTAGTAAATCGATATGGGCATTTAGAAAACTCCTCACGAGTTACATGATCCCATGGTCGCTCCTCTCTCTCTCTCTCTCCAAGATATTCTTTTTACTACTACCCTGTACTTCTTTTGCTCTGTTTCACTCGCCGACTGATGATGAGCTTCGAAGGCGTTTCTTGATTCTCTTAGGGTCTTTCTATTCTCGGGTAATGCCGTGGTAACTTTGTGTGTGTGTGTGTGTGTGTGAGAGAGAGAGAGAGAGAGAGAGAGAGGGAGGGAGAATGGGAAGGACGCCATGCTGTGACAAGAAGGATTTGAAGAAAGGGCCATGGACGCCCGAGGAAGATGAGATTCTTGTTGAGTATATCAGACAGAATGGCCATGGAAGCTGGCGTTCTCTCCCCAAGCTTGCAGGTTGGGTTAACACTTCTCTCCTCCTTCTCCTCTTCTTCTTCTTCTTCTTCTAACTTTGTCCTTTTTGTTCTTTTTTCGGTTTACTGTATGTTTGATCACCATAAGGGCCTCTTTGAATCTTGTCTTATGAGAGGAATTAGCGTGGTTCTAAAGGCAAAGCTGCAAACTTTTAGCTTCAGAGAGTTTGAGAATGGGCAAAGTAGTCTTCTTTTAGGTGGTGCTGTGCAGCTTTACGAAAACATAGTCAGTATTCAAAAATAGTTCTGCACTTGATGGCTTGGAGTATATGCTGATGTTGTGAGTTCATACACTGGTGATGGTTGTGCCGTTGCTGCTTGATAGGTCTTCTTCGTTGCGGCAAGAGTTGCCGGCTAAGGTGGACGAACTATCTCAGGCCAGACATAAAACGTGGCCCTTTTACTCCCGAGGAGGAGAAGCTGGTCATTCAGCTCCATGGAATACTCGGTAACAGGTGTCTTATCTTACACTCGCCAAGACTCATGCCTAGTGCTTAAGCTGAATAACCATCTCCTTGGATATGGCTGTCTTAGTTGAGTAGAGATTCAGAACTTCTGCTTGCATTTGGATCGTGAATAGTTAACAAGATGAAAGATACCCTTTTGGAGTTATATCAGTTACTGTTGTCCTACGGCACTTGGCCATTTAAGTCTCGGAAGATCGATAGTGGTTGACTCTCAAACATTTTGTTCTAAGCAAGTTGATGAGCAGCACGTATTGTCTCACTAACATGCAAATTTTGGTCAAGAAATGGCCCAGAATAATGACACTATCCAGATAGCATCATGAAGATGCATTTTTCATTTCTTACTTACGTTAGGCCGTTTATTTTGTAGATATACAATGTCCCGTACTTGCTTCAACCGTCAGCAACTTGGTTTTCACTTGGTTTGGATCTACAAATTTAAATTTAACATGTGATTAAAAGTAATTTTAGAACTGCTCCTTTTATCGTAGATGATTAGGACTTCAACTCATTGCAATTGAAAACATAAGTGTAGGCCTTTGACATGTTCCATTTGTGATGCCAGGTGGGCTGCTATTGCTGCTCAACTTCCCGGAAGAACGGACAATGAGATCAAGAACCTGTGGAACACCCATCTAAAGAAGCGTCTTCTTTGCATGGGCCTCGACCCCCTGACTCATGAACCCTTCCTGACCCGAGGCCCTATGACAAACTCACCCGCATCTACAGTCACGCGTCACATGGCACAGTGGGAAAGTGCTCGGCTCGAAGCTGAAGCTCGGCTTTCTAGGGAATCCAACCTGTTTAATCCACTTCCTCTTCAAAAAGCTGATGCGGACCATTTCCTCCGGCTCTGGAACTCAGAAGTTGGAGAATCATTCAGAAAGATAAACATGGAAATGGGAAGAAGCCCTGTTTCTCCGGCATCTTCATCTGTGAAGTGTGAATCTAATTCAGCCATCAGCGCCGAAATGGGTCCCTCCTTGGGTGGCTCTGCTGCTGTCACAAATGATGGAGACGAAGATAAGGAATGCGAGACGTACAAATCCTACTTCCAACAAATGGCTGCAGGGACAGAGTCCTCTGGCTCTAGTGCTTTAGAAGATTCATCAGACACCGCGTTGCAGCTGCTGCTGGATTTTCCTATCAACAATGACATTAGCTTCTTAGGAGGAGATATCGATCAATATGCTTCATCTTCTGGTTTAGTTTAGAAAGTTCTGAAATATTTGCAGTTAGGGAACCCGGCTAAGCCTTTGCCTTTTATAAGGCCTCTCCTGCTAGAGTTTTGAGCTTTTTCCATTGGCAAGAGGGGATGTGAACATAACATTCGGCTCTATCGTAATGTCTGACTTGCTTAGTCTCTTTGGTTCTGCTGTATCTAGAAATTTTCTTGTTCCGGACCCTATTAATGCATTAAACAAATGGGTCTCATGTTCCTGGCAACTTCTGCAATTGGAAGTCTCTACTGATACTATTGCTTTTCTGTCTTGTCCTTCTGTTAGGCAGCAATTGTTCTTGTAAACTTAAAAATTCCACAGGGTGGTTGTTCTGGCAGAAGTTTGCAGATAGGCCATGAAACCTGCTTATCTGTGTAGAGCTACCGAATGGGCATGAAATAACTACCCAAAAAAAAGTATGAAGTTCATAAGCCCCTTCTTGCTTAGCTTAGCAAAATTACTGACCCTAGGGAGGGATTTTAAATTTGTTCAGCAGTTGTTTTTAAGTGTTTGGAGTTGGAATATGGTTCAAAAAAACCACAAGCCACCTACATCCGAACCAGTAGCCAGAGATTAGACATATCATTCCCTTCATAGGAATTACAGGAAAAGATCAGTCACAACCATTTATGGACTTCAGATATCACATGGCAAACAAGTCGTTTGTCATGAAAGCACAAACAGACAGGCGGTAATCTTCCTTTTTCAGCAATGTTCACACACCGACAGCATGAAATGACAAAAAGAATTCCGATGGTCCATGGGGAGAGTGATTATAATTGCCTTATTGTCAGTCCAAGATCAACATTTTTTCAGAAACACCCAAGGAACTTCTTCGGCATGTACCCAGTAGCGCGGTATTTTGCAGCCACTTCCTCTGCTTTGAGAATTTCTTCACCACGTTTTGCTTGGATTACTGCCCTCTTTTCTTCTGCTTGCTTGTGAATCAATGCTACCTTGTTTTTATTTTTTTCCCCGTGTTCTGCCTTCTTCTTCTCCAGTCGTTCCTGCATACCATGAATATGAAACTGAGAATAACCAAGAAAGAAGCAGATGACACAAGATACTGGTAGAAAAATGCTCAAAGCTGGAGAAAGAACAAAATGACAGGGAAAACGAAAAAAAAAAAAAAAAAAAAAAGTTTGCGAATGTTACCTCTGTTTTTCGCAAATCGGCTTCTTTAGTAGCCTTCTTGCTGTTTTCCCAAGAAGTAACTATGGACATCTTTTTCTCTGCCCTGTTCATGGAAAATCTTACTTTGGTTGGACACACTCTATTAAGAGCTAGCACTATAAACTTCTTTGCAAGTAGCTCAATGGTGTTACAGACTCAGGAGGGCAAACATAATAGGCCTAGCTTACATCATGGGTCAGCATGCCGACGTGTAAGAGGGAGTTGCTACTGACAATATGCACTAAGTTGTGAACACAACCCCTTTGGTGAAGCAACTGATGGAGCAGAGTTCCCACCGCTTGGGGTTGAGCACTCTTTCATGAAGAATGTGCTAACGAACTATCTTTCCTAATGGTCGGAACACAAATGAAGAGTTTGGCACTTCCGTAGCACACATTACTACATTAGGATGTCTGACGTAAAAAAGGTTGGGAAGATGGGAATAAGTATAACCATTTGGTATGTGTGATTACAGGAGTGTCGAGAGATTAATTTAGAACACACACTGGCAACCCAATTGCAAATAAGCAGGAGGTTAGAAAACACTCCTCAAAGAAAACAAAGAACTCTTTCCCTCATGATCATAATTTCAGACTTTTACTTGTTCAAGGAAATTCATGCATTAAGCTAAGGCAACCCAATTCAAAACTCCAAGAAGATGTGTCATATGTATGGCTTACTTGTTGTCTGCCTTTGTCTTTTCACTTTCTTCCCATGCCTTTATGAATGTCAATTTCTTTTGCTTCTCAACTTTCGCTAGCGCCAGGTCTGCAAAAAGCACAGCACAGAGAATCTGGGTCATTATAGTTGGGAGGACACTTCATCATGCATCTAGGATCTTTAAAGATAGAAACTCGACGATATGACACAAAATAGATCTCGAATCATGTTAGAAGTAAGATGATTACAATGGAAATTGAGAAACTCATTCTGTCACAATACAATCATTATAACGTCCTTATTAGGAACTACATAAAAGAAGTCTGGGTAAGATCAATTCTTTCTCGATGTGCAAGCACTTAGTACTCACCCCTGTCGGCTGATCCACCTGAACTTTTATTTTGCGCTGTACCCAGTGCCTCTGTTAATATGTACAAATTACATTGAAGTGAAGACAGAATAATTACTGGATGTATATCCTGAAATAATTGTTCTCGGGCAAGTATTGACGACTGAAGTGCATTACAATGAAGTGAAAAGCCACAGCATTTCTCCAACTGCTAACACATTCTCGACATGATATTTATACTTCTAAATCCATCCCTTAATGCTAGTTTTAATTTCTGGAGGATGAGAGGAGATTGGAGTGATTGGTGTCTTATGCTAAGTTGCAGCTAACGTCATCACTTCAGTAAATGAGAAGCGCTTTCCTCATACTTCATTCGTTTTGTGCTGTGGTCTCCAC
This sequence comes from Eucalyptus tenuipes, assembly GCA_014182365.1. Lineage (NCBI taxonomy): Eukaryota > Viridiplantae > Streptophyta > Magnoliopsida > Myrtales > Myrtaceae > Eucalyptus > Eucalyptus tenuipes. Next base: position 24,172,698 of record CM024540.1, on the reverse strand, counting down.
ATTTTGTGCAAAGCCAATTAACAGAAGAAGGTGTCAATCATTAGCATAACTAGTGTGGTCCAGTTCCCTGCACCTAGGACAGACAATAGTCGCTGCAAAAAAAACTAATTGTTCTTGAGGTCTCAGGTCAAGCAACAGATTTGCGTGAAATGATGAGCATGACTAGTCATTACGGACACTGTCTTTTTGAAGTCTTCGCTAAATTCACGTGAAGGCAATAAGCGAACTCGGTTGAGATCTATACACGTTATATGTCGAACAATGTCAAGAGCTCAAATGTCAACGCTGACTCCACATGACTGGGTTTAACTTGGTTCTGAACTAAGGGATTCTCTTAGACCGTGTTTTTTCAGACCTCATCATAAATCAATCTGAAGCAATAGAAGATAAGAACGGGTCATATACACTTCCTATCACTTCCTATCACCTCAGGAAAGTACCTTATTTTCCTTAGTTATTTGATAATTCCTACGGGAAAGGGGAAAAAAGAAAAAGAGAGTGACTATTTTTCTGTTCGATTTTACAGAAAAGAATTGGCAGAGATGTATCGTTCTTTTTGAAATCTTAAGATTAAAGAAAACAAAGTGGAGAACCCAATTTTGAAATTATTAAAACAGAGACCAAGCATAGTGTAACGAAAGTGACCATTTTTAATACGCCAATCACCGAATTCAGCTTTGGGAAAGAATGAACTTGGGATCCAATTCCATCTCTTTACAGATGTGATGACAAAGTACTTTAATCGGCCTCATTTGTGCACTAATGGAGTTCGTGTTTCAAAGTAGGTCCATTAAAAATATCACAAGTTTTATATATCATGCCCCTGCTTTAAAGGGGTTTCATGCAAAATAATTATTGTGCAAAGTTTTGCAAGCAAGCGAGATTCATAATGCAGCCCCCAAAAAGAAAAATACAAAGAAGACAGAGAATATGAATAGTGGTTAGATCAGGACAAATAAAGTAAAAATTCAGGAACCTAAATCAAGAACGAACGTAGAGGTGACCCTTGAGCTTGTGACAGCTTCCTAAGACTAGAAAAGACAGTATAATTCACTTCAAGTGCGAAGATCAGATGATTCATAGCCTTTTCTCCGTGATCAGAACCAGAACTAAAAAAGAATAACCAAGAAATGAGCGCAAGATAATTTTATCATTCCATATGCTGCGGGCGTATACATGTGCCATCTTACTTACTCAAAATGACAAAGAGGACTATTAACTTTTGGTGACAGTAAGATCATTATTCTCTCCAGCCAAAGAAACAGATAAGAAAAGAAAAGACTGAAACATAAAGGAGGCTGAAGAAGAGAGGTCGATTTACTTGGAGCAGCAACGAGTGCTGTGGACTCATTGCTTTTCTCTTCTGGTGGTGTGACTCTGATCTCTCCCTTCATGCCTTAAACTATCAACTCCTCAGAGCTTTGACTACAAACCGTTTTTGATGATTTGCAAGTGAATTGGGACTAACCCCTCTTTTTATAACTGTAATGGCTTTGTATAGATGGGGTCCATATCTCAGCTTTAGGCTTTTGCAAAAGAAAATAGAAAGCAAGCGAAAACTAGCTCGTTGGTCGGCCGACGTTTTGCTTGACTGTGTTTCTTGACCCATCTCATATCGAACGAAATGGGTTGGGAATAAAGTTGATGAACAGAAAGGTAAGGTCGTTGTTTCGGCATAAAGAATAAATGCAGTGCAAGGCTGTCCCAAATAAAGAGCTAAGCCCAGAGAAAAGGAAACACAGCAATGCACTCCGATCTGTATTAGAATCACCATCTTCAGTTTGGATATACATACATACATATATATATATACATACATACATACATACATACATACATACATATATATATATACTGTATTACCCCTAGAGAAACCTCCGAATCAGTAATAGGATGAGAATATATAGAGGAGACATCTTTAATGGGCTATATTGGATTTGGTCAGACTACTAAAATTTCCAAGGCGTCGTGGCACGTCATGGCGAGATCCCTTTTATTTTTTTGTATTTATTTGAGTCGTATTTATTTGTTTTTTTATTTGTATTTATTTGTATAAAAATTTGTTTTTTATTTGTTTTTTTCTTTCCAGACTTTTCTCAATCGAGTATAAGTCTCGTGGCTCTCCAATTAACAAAGATGTCGTCACATGTATAATGTTAGACCCGACCCTAAATCAAAACGTAAAGCGCTGTCCTTGAGACTTGACCTGCGCGATTCAAGTCGGATCGTTACAATCACCGTACTAATTATCTAAAAGAGCTGTGGCGTTGTTGTGGTCCGTCACGTTCCCCTTGAATTCGATGTTAGTTGCCCGTGCATGCATGTTTTATACGTCTCAACGCTCTCGAAGCACCCATATCATGTGTAGAACTCGATGACTTGCTTCGTTTTTCCCCACTTATTTTGCCCGGAATCGACGAGTTAAATGAGCTGACTTTACAATTCGAAGTCGCCTTTTCCGTTTCATATGCGATGGACGATGGAATTTGCGTACGTAGGCATTTAAACGTGAAGAGAACAGATGGTTTTCACGAAGAAAACGACGCTGCCCTATAATATTCTCTGCCGTGCTCGTCCGTTTAAACTTGCAAAGCCCGCGAGAAGAGCGCCAGATTTCTGCATGCATTGCGGCCTGTGCAATGCCTCGTAAACATGAGACTTCAATTATCACGTGTACGTGGGAAGTCTTCCTATGCTATATGTTACATCAGTGTTGCTATGTGATCCTAATGTTTGGCTGCTAGAGAGAGAATCAAGGACCAGATGAAGATGATTATCAATGAGAAGTATTTGGCCATGTCTGGTCATGGAATTCATAAGCAAACCCTGACCGGAGCACGGTTTAGGCAGCTAAAGAAGGAAAGCGCGACCACAACTCTGGTTCTAGTCTTCTTCTTCTTCCTTTTGGTCGGCGCTCTGGTCTTTGCCGTTTGGATCAAAGTAGTAAGTAGACATGACATACCTTTGCTTGATGTAACCCATCGTTACAGACCGATTTTCGTTGCAATTGAGAGATGATTATTATTCTTTAGCGCAATTTTCCTAGAACTGATGGAAGCCACATTAATTACATTTCATTTTGCATTTCCAGTTTCAATCACTCTTTTCAGGTGCTTATCAATACCAATCTTCTCAACTTCAAAAGTACCAAAGAAACCAGAATTGCCACTCCAATGCACAAACCATAAACTCACTCAAACATGTCCAAGAAACTACCCCATCACTCAAAACCTCACCAAGCAACATCAAAACCATGCATCAACAAGTCAATGCCCGTCATACTTCAAATGGATCCATGAAGATCTGCGGCCATGGAAGGAGACCGGGATCACGAGGGACATGGTCGAGAGAGCACGCAGGACAGCGCATTTCAGGCTCGTGGTCCTCGATGGGAAGGCCTACGTTGAGAAGTACAGGTCGGCGGTACAAACAAGGGATGTGTTCACCTTGTGGGGCATATTGCAACTTCTTAGGCGATACCCTGGAAGATTGCCTGATTTGGAGCTGATGTTTGACTGCGACGATCGGCCGCTTATCCAAATAAACGACTATCGACGCCCCAAATCAGGACCGCCGCCGCTATTCCGATATTGCGGGGACGGAAAGACGTTGGACATAGTGTTTCCAGATTGGTCTTTTTGGGGATGGTAATTAAATTCAAGTTTCGCTCGCTGTATAAGAACATAGCTACTAACTCTTTACTTCCAAATGAAATCCTTATTAGGAGAATGATGTGGCTTGATACAAATATGTAGGGTGGAGACAAATATTAAACCATGGACACATGTGTTGAAGGACATAGGAGAAGGCAATAAGAGGATTAAGTGGGAAGATAGAGTGCCCTATGCTTATTGGAAAGGGAACCCTGATGTGGCCTCCACCCGAAGAGACCTTCTCAAATGCAATGTCACAGATAAATATGACTGGAATGCCCGCTTATTTATTCAGGTAATAACTTTTGATTTATAGGCAAAAGCATAAGAAAAAAAGAAATCATAAATGTTGTGTCGATTTAGATGAATATCGCATATGAAATTCATTAATTGTATATGAACTTACATGTACTCGGTGCACTTATGGTCTATTAGAACTCTCTAACACATGTTACGAGGATCAAACTCTTATGGCAGGATTGGGGGAAACAATCTAAACGAGGGTACAAGCAATCCAGCCTGGAGGACCAGTGCACCCATCGGTATACAGCACAGAGTTTATTAACTACTTGCACTTGTTTTCCTTGGTAAACAGCGTTCACGAGTAACTGTTCCTGTTGGATTTTGACAGCTATAAGATATACATTGACGGGTGGGCGTGGTCTGTAAGCAAGAAGTACATCCTGGCATGCGATTCTATGACTCTGTTCGTACGTCCAAGTTACTATGATTTCTTCACCAGAGGAATGGTCCCCTTGCGACACTACTGGCCAATTAGGGACAACTCCAAATGCACCTCCCTCAAGTTCGCCGTGGAATGGGGCAACAACCACACCAACGAGGTTTCTCTCTCTTAATTGTCGAGTCACGCCTATTCTTGTCACTTACAAAACAATCGATAATCGAAATTTGTTCAACGTGCCGACTGTTTTGTCTATTCAAATCCATGTCAGACCGACTCATCTTCAAAACTTCTTATCAACAAACGCATTCGACTGATGTTTTTGTGCCAGGCAAAGACCATCGCAAATGATGGGAGCCACTTCATATTCAATGAGCTGAAGATGGAGTATGTGTATGGCTACATGTACCATGTGCTGAGTGAGTATGCAAGGCTATTGACATACAAGCCAAGCATACCACCAAAGGCAGTAGAGGTATGCTCAGAGACAATGGCGTGCCCATCAAATGGGACATACAGGAGGTTCATGGAGGAGTCCATGGTGATGTCCCCAAGAGGAGGAGCCCCATGCACTCTACCTCCTCCATTTGACCCTCCTTCGCTCCAAGCCTTCAATGAGAAGGCGGCTCGTTCCACTTGGCAAGTTGAGATGATGGAGAATGACTATTGGCGAGGAGTTAACAGCAAGGACAAAAACAAGAACAAGGACATGAAGAAGCCCCTCTAGGGGAAGAAGAATCCCTTTTAATAGTTTAGCTTTGTTCTGACATTTTCTAGCAGTTGTTTGGCCAGGGGCAGAAAGAAAACGAGGGGCACTTGTTTGAGATTATATAATTAGCCCTTGAGGGTCAGTCATGGTTGGGCTTCTAGTGAAAACTTACAACGTTTAGATTGTTGGCATGATCTCTCTCTCTCTCTCTCTCTCTAGCCAAGTGCTATGACGTACACACTCTCCTTGAGACTGAGAAAGAATGACGCCATTATTCTTTAAATCCAAATAGCCCACAAAGAACATACAGAAGAAGCAAAATTTGCTGCTCACTGGGATACATAGAGAGATATAAATTCATAAATTAAGGGATCCATTCATTTAGAGAGCTCGCCCTTTGATGATGTCGATGCTCATCTCGCTGGGATCAGTTGCTTGCAACTCCACTTGAATGCCGTCTAATTCTCTCTTGAATCTGTCTTTAGAGCTCGCATATAGCATCTTACTCCTCACTCTTGATGTATCTGGCGACCTGTTCCCCCGACCAAAAGAGCGCAACACAATTGTTAAAAGTCACATTTCACAGATATACACTAGTCGATCACTGAGGATAACGTACAAAATAATGGACAAAGGAGACGTGCTGTGGTCATATTCGACATGTACAATGTGCCTATGTCAATGTTAAGGTTGTCATGACCCTTCATACTATTTGTTATTCCGAATGTCATAATCAGAAAAGTTATGTCTTCATAGTCAAGATTGTACTAAATTTGTACATAATTGGTCATGACAATATCTTAAAGGTATAGCAAGTGGGAACACGAGCTAGTTGTACACAAACATGCAATATGACACAAGCACAAGCTTGGAATTGGAAAAAAGCTTCCTGTTACCAGGCGATGAAGAAGATCTTGCTCTTTTGACAGTTCTCATCGGTGATGAAATCGAAGTCGAAAACAGCGTATCGGCACTCATCGGCGGGCATACATGCGGTGAAATCATCATAGGTTTCTTCAGGACTCCCGACCTTCTCCACGGTGACTTGTTGGATCTTCTCATCAATCTTGAACACAATGAACCGGTGGTTCCTCTTTGCTTTTAGCTCCAAGAACTTCAGTTTGCACTCGTCATTCACCGCCATTCCAGACGCCGAATTCGCCTGCAAATTTTCGTCTCACTTACTTGCGAAAATCAAAGGTTTATACAAATCTCTTCTCTGTTTGTAGAATGATGATATAGATGAGCCAAACGAATAAAATTTTCTGCATGCATGTGAACCAATCGTTCTTCACCAATGAACATTTTGACAGACTCTATATGCGCAATAACTTTCACATGACGAGAAATTGTTATCTTCATGCACGGCCGCGCGGCCGCACTCGGGTACGCTGATGAATCAAATGAAACAAACCGTGTTTCTTGCAAAGCGCAGCCAAAAATCTCGTCCATACAATGTCCTAGTTTTTCCACCTATCGATATTCGCTGAACCATGCTCTCAGGTGAAACCACGAGCATCTACATCAGCCAAATTTCAAATTCGATCTGCCATTTCTCCCCATATATGGAATAATGAACACATTGATACCAATCACGGGATTTCCGGCCTCTATATCCCATGAAGAAGCAACTCCTGACACCAAAAAAACAAAAAAAAGGGTGGGCGTCGTGAGGGACATACCATTTTGTGAGAAAGAAGTCCTCAGCTGGGAAGATGAAAGCAATAGAGGGTAAAATATATCAAGAACGAGATCAGATCCAACCCTAGTAGGAGGAGGAGGAGAAAGAGAGACCCTGATTTTGGAAATGGAATTGAGCAAGGCCCTGAGTTTTGAGGAAGGAAGAAAGAGATTCTAGAGGAGAGATTTTCTTGGGACAAAGCAAGGGTTGCTATTCATTTCGGCCTCCATAACCAACCATTGGCCTCGGTCATCACATTCACTTGTTTGATGTTGCCACGTTGTTTATTTAATTATTATTTTTTTAAAATTTTGCAACTGGGTTAATTTATTTTTGGCCAATAAAATTATTCAGGGGATTTTTGGCTTTTTTTTTTTAATTTGGAGTATGATTGGTCACGCCTCTGCCTCTTCCTTCTAGGCTGTGTCCATGCTTATTAAGATTTCCCAGTTCTAATTCTTTCTCCACAAACTTCGGTAGTTCGTTAGATTTAAGCATCATGGTTATCCAATCTCCATCTCTGCATTAATGAGCATGTGCGAGTTAAGTAAAGAAAGGTTTTTATCTGCCTAAATCAAGAGTAAAATTTCTATTTTGTAACATAATCTTAATCGTTACAGTAACATGAAAAGTACTAGAAATGAGTGGTTCCATATTCCGTATAAGCTACATTTGGAACTTGGAACCTACCCGTTAGAACATGTTCATAATTTTTTGGAGCTTGAAAGCTATCTTCCATACTCTAGAACCTAGAATTTACCCTGTCACAAGTTTCACAGTTGATTCTAAGCTCCATTTGTATTGTCAATTGAATGATTGTAGTGAATCAAAACATTTAATAGTCACCATTTGCTGCTAGAATTTACTAACCATAACTTATATTTAGACACATAAAAATAATTAACATTAAAAAAGTAAAAGTCTCGATCATAAAATGGAAGTTCATACTAATGTTTCCAGATTATACACTCATACTCAAATAAAGATCACACAAAGACATAAATCAAGAAAACCATTAAACTTGTTCTAGGTTTTAGGTTATGAGTTCTAGGTTTATCCAATTAAGAATCTGGAATCTACCCGTCGAAACTTACCTTGCATACCTTGGAACCTAGAACCTACAAATTCCCACCAGTGTGATTCTCAAATTCCAGGTTCTACCCTCAAACCATGCTCACCCCTAAAAAGCACAGCGGATTTTTTTTTTCCATAAGTACAAAGTCATGCATAATCTAAGTTGCAATGGATGATGTAGATGTTCACATGACACATCAAAATTACTAATCCATCCACCATAATTAATCTCTAATACTAGGAATTCGATGTCAAGCTGCTAGCTTCTTTAAGCTCTATAGGATATATAAACATGGTGAGTTTTTGGATTAGTTAGCAAATCATAAAAAATTTCGCCTGCAATCACAGCAAAAGGTAAGGAAAAAGTTTCTCAAATGCTTCTGGTTGGATCTTAGCCTATGAAAGAGTTGACATGATCACAGGGTTTGCCACCTTGGTTAGCCCACCTGGGCTTGCTCGATTCAACAAGGCTCTGGGCTCCGCTCAAGCCGAGCACAAATTGGATAGATATATACAAGCAATTTTCCTCTTGAGCCCAACTCTATCTAACCCACTACCTTCAGTAAATAAAAGAACATTTTTTAAGTCAGGGAAAGGCCCGAACAAGGACTTTGAAGCTTGGTATCTATCTCGGGTCGCCCAAACTCGATCACTTGTCAAAGTCCCTGCACGAGAAAGAGTATTTAAACATTGGGATATCAAATGACCGGTGGACTTGGCGGATTCCCATTAGTGCTGAGCAGGAGTTTGCATTTGAGATTTGTCTAGTCTTCGACGACCCAACTTTATACCGGACAAAACAATGTTAGGTTGCATAGCTTGGCATTAATTAATCAATTCCCACCACAACCAGCTCACTGTGGTCCTAACCATCAGGTTCCTTTTATATACAAACATTTGTTTGAAGAAAAAGACTCCCCCGAGAGAAATAATTTTTACCCAGTTGCATTTGACTTCCTTAGCATCACTTGACAGCTTTCTTGATAAGTGACGTCCAACGCAATTTTAGTGACTGGTCGCTGTCGCCATCACAAAATAGGAGGGGAGACCCAAAACCTCAGCTCAAACCTAACCGGAATACTTAAAAGGCAATTTAAACCCGGAGTCAAGTTCAGCAGGCAATCGGTTGCTTGATTGGCACTTTGCAACCTCTCATCTTAATAAAACAAACCTAATCATTATAAAATAAAATAAAAATAAAGTTCTTCATAAACCCATTTATTGTTTTACCGCGTTTATAGTAATTCATTAAAATTAAAAAAAAAAATCCGGTAGTATATTCAGGGTAGAGAAGGGAAGTAACAGGAGCATGCAGTTTAGGAGAATATCCTATGCTATAAAACCGCATATTCTTGAGTAACTGCGCTTTCCACCAGTCATGTCTCGCTAAAGGACTGGTGGGCGTCTTTTCTCACAGCTCATAATTTTTTCTCTGTAGATAACATAAACAAATCGATTCCATGGCTGATGCTTTAAGCTGATGGCGTGAGCTCCACTTTAGGGGGCGATTTTTTTAAGCTGACAGGACGACTCTACTGTTCTGTTTTGAGAAAGAGACCTTAATTTTTCGTATGGGTAGATTCCTAAAGAATGGGTTTTGGTGAGGTGCAGAAGAAAAAGAATGAGTTTGAGTAGAGGAAAGAACGTAGGGATTGTGAGATTTGTTTCACTTTTGATTTTTTTATTTTATTTTCGGGAGCAAAAATTAATGTTTTTTTACTTCTTGATTTTATTATAAATCTGTTCTCGAGAACAAAAATTTTTATCAAATGAATTTCTAATCAAAATCTACTCCCAAAAATAAAAGAATAGAAATTATCATTGTTTGGCAAGTTGCCAAACAAAGTCTTAGTGACTGTAAAAAAAAAAGTTGCTCATGCAAAAGATTATCAATCACTTGATTTCTGGAAATTTGTTTGTATCCTACTATAAAAAATATATATATATATCAACTCTTTGTTACTGTTTGCACGTAACCAACTCTTTCTTCTTTTGTTTTTACTGGCATTTATTTATATTTCTTACAAATAGTTTAAATTCATCAACTTTTATGTGAAGTTACCGATCTTTACTCAAGTCATTTACTAACTTTTTGTTATTGAAGTACCCACTGGATTTTCAATCTTTATTTGAGTTACTTATTAAAGTTTGTATGACATTTTTATCCATTAACAACTCTCATTTGAGCTGCTTACTGCTTTTTCTACTGGGTTACATATTTTTATTTTGTCTAATATACCAACTCGTTACATTTACCAACCATTCTTTGAAAACTACCTACCTTAATTTGAGGGATTATCAATTTTATTTTTTTAACACTTACCAACGCTTATTAACATACGATAGGAAATCCATATTTTTAATACCAAAACAATAAAATTCTGCATTCCGGATTATTTCTCTCTTTCAGACAAACCCTGACCACCCAAGGAGGTCGCTTTAATATAATATCTCATCATTTGGGGAAAAATATTGGATAGACTTTAGACTTTGGGGTGCCACGCTAAAGTATCCTTTGAATATCAATATTTTTATAAGCGCGTTTAATCATGGCAAAGAAAGATAGAAGGTATCCCACGGGCCATGACAATACAAGCGTCAAGAGAGACAACTTTCTGGTCTTTGATTATAATATTCTCTTTGAATCGTTCAGTTGGTACCCTTAATTTGAGATATTCATCTGAACAATAAGTAAAATAACCAGGATAATTATCAAAAAGTCATCAACCTATTATATGCATATAAATTTAATTCTGAATTTTTCAATTTGGATGATTTAGTTTAAAATATTTTGACAATTCGTCAATGGAGCAATTCCAGTCAATTTTGGCCAATAATTACTAACTTGGATGCTAGCCGTGTCACATAACCATTTTATGTAATACGATTGATGTTAACGTTGATAATTTTTTTCATTTTTATGAATTTTCTTTTAAATTATTTTATTATTTTCTTTCTTTTTCTTCAACTGTGGTAAAAATTATTTACCAACAAACGATTTTTTTGGTTAAAATGAAGATATACTCCTCTAAAATCTCTTGTAAAACGATTAAATAAAAATTTAATATCAAGTCAATGTGAGATTGGATTAATATCATGCTTGCCAGTAAACTATTCTTTAAAAATTTATACAAGATGAGCTGTGCCCGCAGTGTAAGTATTCTTCCCTGCATTAGTAAAGATACTTATATTATTTAATGAAGAAATCCTATTAGCCGTCGTAACCTGTGCAAATAGAATAGAATCTATGTTCTTCTCGGGTTTTGAGGACCGTTGCAATAGTTTCCGTCCAGAAAACACGTCTCGTCTTTTGTGAATTAGAGAATATATAATATGAGTGAACGTGTATACCAATCTGTGGGCATGTTTTTACGCGTCTCGCCTTTTGTGAATTATAGAATATATAACATGAGGTGAACGTGTATACTAATATGTGGACAAGTGTTTTTTTTTTAATCAATTTTATCTTTCCAGCTCCTCTACAATATATAAAGCGAAAGATGACGATGACGACCTTTGTTTTTTCGTTCGTTTTGGTCAGATCCCACAGGAGCATGCTTAGAAAGCCTAATGGCTTTATTGAGAGATAAACATTTTTTTTTTTTGGGTAGAAGATAAGCACTCTTTGATTAGAAATATTGCCATGAGGTTCACGCCAACCACCGACGACCATCCACTACAAGAGGCAATGTCGGCACGTTTGCTTAGGAACATAATTGTTCTCAAGTTATATCATTCTCCTAATTAGAGAAGTTATTGCTTTTTGACGTCAGAAATCTTGCTTCTTGAAATACTAACGTTAACGAGATTAGACTGTTCATATCTTGCGAGCATCGGTCTGTGTGCTCGGAGAATCCTGGACACCTTATCATCAGTGAAAACAAAGGGGATCAAAATTCTCACTAAATCCCACTGTATCCTTCGTCATGTGCTTCCCTCTCACTTGTGAAGATGATATTAGCAGTTTTTTTAACACGCGGTTCGCGATCTAATGCAGATCAAATTATATCAACATTCTTTATTGAGACAAGTGTTTTGGAAACCCTAAAATCTATTACAAAGTGTAATTGAATTCTAAAATTTATAAAAAGTGTAATCAAATTTTAAAACTTACTAAATTAATTTAATCAAGTCTTTCCGTTAATTCCGTCTAACTTGGCTAACGAAAAATGCTGACGTGACTTTTTTTTCCTCTATTTATGTGACCATGGTGTGATTAAAATGACATCCTTGGTCCAAATCTTATATTTAATGCAAATTTTATTTAAAATAAATAAAATAAAAAGCTAAATTAAAGTCACGTCATCATCACGTAAAATAGAGAAAAAAAGGTATATCAATATTTTTCGTTAACCAAGTTTGATAGAATTAACGAAATGATTCAATTATACTAATTTGATAAGTTTTAGGATTTTATCACTTTTTGTAAGTTTTATATCTCAATTGTTACTTTTTCAAGAGGTTTTAGTGCGATAGTTTTTCAAGAGGTTTTAGTGCACTTATCCTGTCTTTATACAGACTAGACAAAGGCAATTGGGATATTCTTTACAGGTAGCGAACAAGTCCCGTGGTATTAAAGCTTTGGTAACTAGGGTTTAATGAAGGCAAAGTTCTTTCTGTGTTCTGCGACTTTATGTATAGTGGTGGAGGATGGACAAGTACAGAACGATAGGCATGCGACAAATGATTGGAGTGTAAATAATACAATTTATCGAACGTTTTAGGACCACAGAAAGATCCGTGGAAGGGGCTCCACACGTTCATTCACTTGATGCCTCCCTTGGGGTCAATGCCCAAATGCAATTTATTTGAGCAGAAAGTTACAAAGTCCCACGTGCCATTATGATTTCAACGTGTTGCTTTCTTGCTAAGCAAATAATAGTTTATGTTAACGATATGAATTTTATTAGTATAGATATTTTCTTGAAGAAAAGTTGAACCCTAATGAGACTCACCACCAACTCATCCACCCCAATTATTATTTGTCTTTTGTATGGTAATATATGTTTGCACTCCTATCTTTTGTGATTTAAATTCCAGTGGAGGAAGTTCTTCTATTTGAATTATCATAAAGGTGAGTTGAGATAAATTTGAAGAGAATAGGTGTATTAATTTAATCTAATGTGCAATAGCGTCCATAAATTTATAATTTATTCGATATAGTCTGTGAACTATTTAAAACGTTCAATCAGTCCTTAGATTATATGAAAATGTTTAATGTCGTCGTTCTGTGAATTCAAGTTAACGGATTCTGCTGATATGACTTTTAATCCATTAAGTTTAAACGGTAGACAAAAAAAAAAATTACTCGTGAATTATTAAAGTAAATATTCATCTCAAATTATGATATATAATCCACGTCATCAAATACTGATGGACATGTAAACACCCAAATTCTCTATTTCCCTTTCTAAAGTAGATAGATAAAAGGATAGACATGCTAACTTATCATTTTTCTTTTTTACCCCCAACTCAACATATAATAATCTTTGTCATCAAATAATGTATGATTTGTAATTTGAATAAATGGAATGATTATTTTGAACATTTACTAATAGTTCAAGGCCACTTATTACATTTCCTGTCAGTAAGAATACAACAATTGAAAGTTTTTCGACCCTATAATGTCTAGACTATCCGTGGAATGGGGACAATGCATTCATTGATGGACCTTCCCTTACGGTCAACACCAAGTGCAATTTATAAATTCGACCGTCATTGTATGTTTGACATAGCTTTTAATGCTTGACTTTTTCTACAAAATTTTAGAGCTGAAATCAAATTAAAATTTAGCCCAAATTTTTCAACACCTAAAATTTTATAAAAAGTGCATTTCAACAATGAATTAGAAAACCACTGAGATTTGTCCCAGTGGCTATCCTTCCAACATGGAAGGAGGAGATGGGGGGTTCGAATCCTCACCTTCTCATTTTAGGGGTTGGGGTGGGACAAATTAAGTTTCAAGTGTGGGTTTCGCCTCCCACACCTTAGGTATGGCAAAAATCTAAGAGTGAGAATTAAAATAGGAGTAGAGTAGGACCGACAAAAAAAAAAATTAGATGTATATATTATTTACCAGTAAACTATATATGCACGCGCACATATAGACATACATATATATTTTAAAATGAAGATAAATTGAGCTGTGCCCACAACATCGTATTCTCCCTGCATAAATGAAGAGATCAATGCCAATTAAGAAAGCAATCTTATTAGCCGCCGTAACTTGTGCAATTAGAGGATAGAATCTATTTTCTTCTTCGGTTTTGAAGACCGTCGCAATAGCTTCTGTTTGATAAACACGTCTTTTCTTTCATGTATTATAGAAAATATAAGATGAGTAAACGTGTTTAGCAATCTGATATGACCGAAAGATGACAATGCTGACCTATGTCTTTGGTTCTTCGGGGTCAACCCCAGAGGAACATGCTTAGAAACCCTAATGGCTTTATTAAGAGCTAAGCATTCTTTGATTGAAAATATGCAGTGAGGCTCACGCCAATGACGATCCTCCCCTTCGAGATTCAAAGTTGGCACGTTTGCTTTGAAATATAATTAGGGTTTTGAGTGAAAAAAAAAAATTACTGTTTTTTAGGTAGTAGAAATCTTGCTTTCGAAATTCCAACAATACATTTATCACATTCCAAAATCAAGCATGTCTCTACCCAAATTTTGTAAGGATTAGTCGTGTACTCGAAAAGTTCAGAAAGCTTCATTATAAGTGAAAATAAATAGAAATGGTATTAAAATAATCTTATCATATCTTTCGACCTTTGCTTCATTTTAAGCACGCGGCTCACACGTTCATGCGGATGCTCATTATTCTACATTCTCTATGCAGATTAAACAAAAAACAATGTGGACATGCTTTACAGGTATGTCTTCTGGAGCTAAAGCTCTGCTAATTGGGATTTAATTAAGGGAAATTTCCTTCTGTCCTTCTTGGACTTCTATGCAAGTGGTGGCGGAGTTTGGAGGAGCATACAGATATAACGATCGACGCGCGAAACGTGCAAAACGAGTGAGCTACAGTACAATTTCTGAACGTGTTTTTTTTTTTTTTTTTTCCGACCCGAGAACGATCGAACCGTCCGTGGAATGGGCTCCACGCGGCCACCGGGGCCCGTTTGGTTCAGCTTTTGGGGAATGCATTTGCCAAAATGCAAATACCTTTGGGTGAATGGGGTTTTCCGAAATGCAAATATTGTTTGGCCAAAGTTGTATCTCAGGTAAAATTTGCATTGAGATACAACTTGGCCAAAATACTGTTTGGTAAAATTTGTATTTGTAAAGGACTTTTATTAAATTAAAAAAACAAAAAAACATTTCTAATTTTTTTTTGGAAATCCAGCCACCAAACCGCCGGATCTGGCTGCTTAGGACCGCCGGATCTGGGCGGTCGGACAGCCGGATCGCGGCGCCGACGGTCGCGGGGTCGCGCGACCCCGGCGACGGTCGCTGAGGTCGCGCGACCCGGCGACGGCCGGATCCGGCGGCCATGCGGTCGACTTTTATGCAAGTGGTGGCGGAGGTTGAAGGACCATAGGGAACGGTAGACGCGCGAAACGTGCAAAACGGGTGAGCAACAGTACAATTTCTGAACGTGTTTTGTTTTTGGTGTGCGGTGGTTTTTGAGAAGATGAACAAGTGCTTGGGATTTGCATTCCGAGATCAACTTCCCAAAGTACCTCCGGGGCCACCCGAGAACGATCGAACCGTCCGTGGAATGGGCTCCACGCGGCCACTGACTCGGCGCCTCGCTTGGGGTCGATGCCAAAATGCAATTTGTTTTGAGGGGATAAGTTTTGAAGTCCTACGTGTGATTATGATTTCGACATGGTGCTTTCTTGCTAAGCAAATAAAAGGTCATGTCAACGATGTGATTTTTACCAATATCTATTTTCTTCAACAGAAAAGTTGAATCCAATGAGACCCACCACCCAACTCATCCATCCCAATTATTATCTACTTCTTGTATGGTAGTATATGTTTGCATAACTGTCTTTTTGTGATTAAATTCTAGTGGAGGAAGTTTCTTTTATTTGAATTATTATATAAACGAATTGAGATAAATTTAGAGAGAAGAGGCATTACTTTGATCTAACGTGTAAATGTCATGCATGAATTTTTAATTTATTCGATATAATCCATGAATTATTGGCAAATATTTAATCTAGTCCCGGATTAGCGGAGTACTTCAAATTCATTAAGATATCATTTCAATTCCAATTCGTTAAGATATAATTCCACGTCATCAAATATCGAAGGACATGTTAACTCGCTAATTTTATGTTTCTATTTTTTAAATAAATGGATAAAAAGATAGACATATTAAATCATAATTTTAATACTCCAAACTCAAAATATAACAATCGAAGTTATCATATAACATCTAATTTATTATTTAATTGAATGAAATGATTATATCAAATATTTATCAAAAAGTTAGGGAACCATTTATGTCATTTTTCCGAAGTAAAAGTACAATAATCGAAAGTTTTTCAAACCATAAGGATGCGTTTGGTAACGATTCTGTTCTGGGGAATAATTTTTTTTCAGAAACATTTTTTTCTGTTTCTATTCCCGAGAACAGTTTATGAACATTTAAACGCATTTGATAACTATACAAAATTTCTATTCTCGGGAGAGAAATGCCTTTAATACGACCCCATATATTTTTATGATTTAGAATTTCTTTTAATTTATTAATAATTTTATTATTTCATTTTTTTTTTTCTTTTTCTTCTACTTCCTCTAGGCGGTCATCGGTCATCGGCCAGCCGAGAAGGGCCGGCAAGGTTGGCCTCGGGGGAGGCTTGCCGGCCACTAGCTAGGTCACCTCAAGCCTTGCCGTTGCGATGGCCAGGCGAAGTCACCGCAAGCCTTACCGTTGCGATGGCCCGACGAGGTCACCCCGAGCCTTGCCGTGACGGGCAAGGCTCAACCTCTCCGGTGGTCGATAAGACTCATGGTGGCCGGGCAAGGTTGAGCCTTGCCCGCCCATGGCTAGCTCGGGGCAACCTCGCCGAGGGCCGACAAGGCTCCGGCGAGGTCGCCGAGCCTCATCTGGCCAATCGTCGGCCGGTGCCAAGGTTGGCGACTAGCTAGGGGAAGAAGGGAGGAGGAGAAAAAAAAAAAAAGAAAAAGGAAAAAAAAAACTTGATTCTTAATTCTTGTTTCTTAAATTAATTTTTTTTGGTAAGGATGTTTCTTAAATTATTTCCGAGAACAAGAATCAACTTTTTATTTCTTATTTCTATTCCAAATATATTCCTAAAAATAAAAAAACTTACCAAACGCATTTTTATTCTATTTCTACTCTCGAGAAAAAAAAAATACTTATTTTTGGGAGCATTACCAAACATACCTAAATGTACAAACCATTCGTGGAATTGGGGTCCCATGCATTCATTGATTGACCCACGCTTATGGTCAATGCCAAATGCAATTTATCTTAGAAAAGTAATAAAGTAACATCGATTGCAGAGGAAAAAAAAATACAATATTAGGATTAAAAACCGATATCAGCAATATTCTTTTCAAGAAAGGCCGAATCCTAATGAGGCACGTCACCCAACTCATCCATTCTAAATACTATTGCTTTTCTTGCATGCTAATAAATCTTTGCATTCTTGTCTTTTGTGAATTAAATTCCAGCGGTGGAAGTTCTTTTATTTGAATTATTATATAGATGAATTGTTACAAATTTGAAGAGAAGAGGCATTACTTTGGTCAAATATTTAGATATCATATGTGAACTTCTAATTTATTTGATAAAGTTCTTGAATTATTGGTAATTATTCAATTAAGTTCTTAAATTATATGAAAACATTTAATGTCGTTCTTCCATGAATTCAAGTTAAGGGACTCTACTGATGCGGCTTCCAACTCGTTAAGTTTAAATTGTGGACCACAAAAAATAAAAAGTAACACGTGGATTATTCATATATAATATTTATCCCAAATCAGAATACATAGTCCACATCATCAAATATCAATGGACATTTTTCAAAAGTAGATGAATAAAATATGGATATGTCGACTCATCATTTTTAATGCTTTAACTCAGCATATAATCTATGTCCTTAAATAATGTCTAATTAGTTGTTCGAATAAATGGAATGATTATATTGAACATATATCAATAATTTGAAGGGTCATTTGTTTAAATTTCCCTAATCAATAGTGCAAATAATTAAAAAATTTCGACTCCACGATGAGCAAACCATCCGTGGAAAGGGGTCCACGCGATCGTTGATTGATCCTCCCTTATGGTAAATGCCAAAGTGCAGTTTACCCGAGAAGAGTTAAAACTGGACCCCATTGTACGTTTGATAATGGCTTTCTTTTAGTGCGCGGCTTTCATTTTCGAACTTTTAGAGCCGATGTCCAATTAAAATTTAGTTCAATTTCACGACACCTAAATTTAGAAATATATATTAAAAAAAGTACTTAAGATCGACATAATGTTCCTTGTTCCGGAAATTTTATTTAAAAAAAGCCTATCGATTTTCACAGAATAGTCTTTTTGATTGCGCATATGCCTTATAAATTATAGAACAAAAAGCTATTAAGTAATTTACCATAGTGTTGGTAATTTACTATAATTTTCTTTGGTAGAAATGATCAAAGTGAGAAAATAATTAAAAAAAACAGCTGGGAAAGAAAAATCCCCCAAATAATTGGTGGCTTGGGCGCGTTTCGTGAAGAAACTACGGTCGAATACGTAAACGGGATTCGTCGCATTAGAAAAACAACACGCAGAAGAAGCCAAAGAAGACGACTTCCTTCTTCTTCTTCCTCCTCCTCGTCCTCCGCCTCCATTCAAAGACTCGTTTTCGACGACTCTGCTTCCTCTCTCTCTCTCTCTCTCTCTCTCTCTCTACCCTCCTTCTGCGAACCGTCGCGGAAACGTTTTCGAGTTACGACTCCGGTATAAGTATTCGGAGGAGCAGGTCACGCTTTGCTAACATCGCGGGCTTTGCTTTTTTTCCGCTCTCCAGAGGTCGAGTTTTCACACTTGTCAAGCTCTTAAACCTTGAGAAAAGGTCGGAAAAGGTCAGTTTCCGTTTGTTCGATGGAGATTTTCATTTGGGTCCTCTTTGGTTGCTCGGTGTGTGCCGAAAGTCGGCTTATGTCCATCTGGGTCTTCCCCTGATGATCGTTTTATGGCGTGCGAGATCGACTTCTTTCGAAAAGTTGGAGCTCTTGTGCTTTCTTCTTGCTTTGTTCGGAGTAATTCGCGGGATTTGTGATCGTTTCCGCGGATAAAAATCTCTCCTTTCATCTGGCTTTTCGGGTGCTTAGCTCATGCTTGTCTGGATTTTAAAAAGGAAGAGACTTTGTAGATCGTAAGCATCGTTGACCCCATCTTTTCCGAGGCAATTTGTTGTGGAAGCAATTTTTTGTCGGATACAAGGAAGCGGTGTCTTTGCTCTGTTTGAGTTATAGCTGAAATTCTGGTGAATATACGGTGATAAAGTTCAGGCTCTGTATGAGTTATAGCTGAAATTCTGGTGAATATACGGTGATAAAGTTCATGCTCTGTTTTTTCTTTTCTTCAGAGCAAACTGAGGGCAGAATTTGTAAAACTAATTCGTGGCTGATTGAAGATACCAAATATTCTTATTGCCTTTCCTTTTTGGTTTCCCAGAAAGATCATGGGAGGAACTTGGATGCCTGATGAGTTTCGGAATCTGAATTGAATATGCTCTTCTTCCCTTCATTCAAATAATTAGCAAAACATATGCTTTTTCGATCTTTGACTTTATCTTTCCCCTTTTTTTGATTTTTCATGGTGGCGTCTCGTTCATGGCTGTTTAGACTCTAGATGTTTTAGTTTGAATTCGACAAGTATAAACCAAGTTTGAAAGGAGAATCAAGCCATAACCATATGGAGCAAATTCATATTGCATTTTCTTTCTGATAGGATATTTATGACTTTTCCTGTACTTTGCTCTATATGTTCGATTGAAAACTTTGGCTTTCTGTGCATCACATGCCTGCCTATTAAGTTACTGTACTCTTCTTTCTGTCACATTTTTTATTCACTAATAGAGAAGATATTCTGTTTATCTCACCAATTGACGGAATCTTTTTGTATTAAGTTGCTTTGATGAGAGGATTAACAAGGTTTGTGAGGCATCTGGAGTGAACGTCATGATCTTTGTTGGCTGATTGATTTACCGCTTGTTTATGAACAATGCTTCTTTCAACTCTTTCCTTTGATGTCCTTTTTTTTTTTTTTTTTGACTCTTTATCTTTTCCGCAATTTTATTATCATTTTTGACTGGTTTTTTAATCCCTCACAGGTATAGGTTGCAAAGTGGTTCTTGCTTCAATCAAGTTGTCAGTTTGCTAGGTCCCATGAGTAATCTCAAGCTTGGCGTGGAGGTAGTGAGTGCGCATGATCTTGTTCCCAAAGATGCGCAAGATTCTTCCGGTGTTTATGTGGAGCTCCAATTTGAGGGTCAAAAATTTCGCACCTCTTTGAAAGAGAGAGATCTCAGTCCAGTCTGGAATGAAAACTTCTACTTCAACGTCACCAACCCTAGCAACCTTCGCGACCTTAACCTTGATGCCTATGTCTACAATTTCAATAAAGCCACCGAGAAGAAGTCCTTCCTTGGAAAAGTTTCCCTTACTGGGTCATCATTCGTGCCACTCTCGGATGCTGTCATCCTCCATTACCCCCTCGAAAAACAAAGAATTTGGTCACGGGTGAAGGGAGAGCTTGGCTTGAAAGTTTTCGTAACAGATGATCTTTACATGAGCTCCTCAAATCCACTGCGTACAACGCAGTCCACCATGAATGCGGACCCACTTTCAGCTGAATCAATTCCAAATGCCTTCTCCAATGAAAGAGCCGAGTCAAGGCGTACTTTCCGTCACCTTCCAAACTCAGACCGCCGAAAACAAAATGACAATACATTTGCAGCAGGTCCCCCGCCAAAACCAAATGTGGGGTCTCATGAGATGAGATCCGGACCACGGCCTCCAAATATAGTCAACACTTATGCTGGCCCATTGCCTATGCAACCAGGGGAGTATTCTGTGAAAGAAACAAGCCCCTATCTTGGTGGTGGCCGAGTTGTTGGAGGGCGAGTAATACCTTCTGACAGGCCGAACAGTACCTATGATCTTGTTGAAAAGATGCAATACCTGTTTGTTCGAGTCGTAAAGGCCCGTGATCTTCCTGCTAAGGACGTAACAGGAAGCCTTGATCCGTATGTGGAAGTTAGAGTGGGGAACTATAAAGGAACTACAAAGTATTTTGAAAGGAAGCAAAACCCAGAGTGGAATGAGGTGTTTGCTTTTGCGAAGGACCAGTTACAGACATCTGTGCTCGAGGTTGTGGTCATGGACAAAGATCTTGTAATGGATGACTTTGTGGGTTTGGTTCGCTTGGATACTTACGAGATTCCCACTAGAGTTCCACCTGACAGCCCGTTAGCTCCGGAATGGTATAGGCTTGAAGATAAGAATGGGGAGAAGATAAGAAAAGGGGAACTGATGCTCGCTGTTTGGTATGGCACACAGGCAGATGAAGCTTTTCCTGATGCTTGGCACTCAGATGCTTCTTCTGCAACTGATCCAACTCCAGCTATCTATGGCCATACTCGTGGCAAGGTCTACCACTCGCCTAAATTGTGGTATGTACGTGTTAACATAATTGAGGCACAAGATCTGCTAGTGTCGGACAAGGGCCGTTTCCCTGATGCATATGTTAAGGTGCAGATAGGTAATCAGGTGATCAAGACAAAACCAGTTCAGGCTCGGACTATGAATCCCATGTGGAAAGAGGAATTCTGTTTGTTGCTGCCGAGCCCTTTGAAGAGCCTTTGGTTCTTACAGTTGAAGACCGTTTAGCTTCCAATAAGGAGGAAACTATTGGGAAAGTTATTATACCACTGAGCCAAGTTCCCAGGCGTGCCGATGACAAACTTGTGCGCACCCGCTGGTACAACCTTGAAAAGTCAACATCGGCTGCCATGGATGCTGATGCAGGAAAGAAGGACAAGTTCTACACCAGATTGCATGTGCAAGTCTTCCTTGAAGGAGGGTATCATGTGCTTGATGAGTCCGCGTACTACAGCACTGACCTCAGACCGACCGCAAAGCCACTGTGGAAGAATTCCATAGGGGTCTTGGAACTTGGGATTCTCAATGCTGACGGACTTCACCCAATGAAGACGAGAGATGGTAAGGGTACATCAGACACTTATTGTGTAGCAAAGTATGGCCAAAAGTGGGTGCGAACTAGGACCATAATCAACAGCCTGAGTCCCAAATACAATGAGCAGTACACATGGGAAGTTTATGATCCAGCAACTGTTCTAGTTGTGGGAGTTTTCGACAATAGTCAGATAAATGGCAGTAACAAAGATGCTAAGATCGGGAAGGTTCGGATTCGGCTATCTACTCTCGAGACTGGTCGTGTGTATACACACTCCTATCCACTTCTAGCACTTCACTCGTCTGGGGTAAAAAAGATGGGTGATTTACATTTGGCGATAAGATTTTCATGCACGTCACTAGTGAATATGATGTATATCTACTCTCGGCCACTTCTACCGAAGATGCACTACATAAGGCCGTTGACCCCAATGCAACAGGAGATGTTGCGTCACCAAGCGGTCAACTTGGTGGCGGCTCGTCTCAGTCGGGCCGAGCCTCCCCTAAAGAGGGAGGTAGTTGAATACATGTCTGATGCACACTCCCATTTATGGAGCATGAGGAGGAGCAAGGCGAACTTTTTTAGGCTGATGTCAGTTTTCTCAGGATTACTTGCTTTTGGGAGATGGTTTGGGGAGGTGTGCAAATGGAAAAACCCTGTGACGACCGTCCTTGTGCATGTTCTCTTTGGGATGCTCGTGCTGTTTCCAGAGTTGATCTTGCCAACTGCTTTCTTGTACATGTTCATAATAGGTCTTTGGAATTACCGGTATCGGCCAAGACATCCCCCTCATATGAACACAAGAATATCTTATGCGGATGGTGTTCATCCAGATGAGCTCGACGAAGAATTTGACACGTTTCCAACCACTCGAAGCCCGGATGTAGTTCGATTCCGCTATGATCGTTTGAGGAGTGTCGCAGGAAAGGTTCAGTCTGTGGTAGGTGATATCGCAAGCCAAGGCGAGCGATTCCAAGCACTAATAAGCTGGCGAGACCCTCGCGCCACGGTCATCTTCTTGCTATTTTCTCTCGTGGCAGCAACCGTGTTGTATGCAACACCTTTCCAGGTTGTGGCTCTCATTTTCGGGACTTATCTCATGAGGCACCCTAGGTTACGGCACAAGGTGCCCTCTGCGCCTATCAATTTCTTCAAGCGACTGCCTGCTCACACGGACAGTATGTTGTAGATAGGTGTTTGGTTTTGGACTCTGAGATCTTTTCCTTCATTGGAACAACTATTCTGCTCAAGTTTTTTCCTCCCAAATTATGCAGTGTCTCTTGTGTTTCTGTGAATTCTTGTTTGATTGCTTTAGCTCTGTAATTATACTGGCAATGTTGCAAACAAGTATAACGTGTTCATATGACATCCCTTGAAGAAGTCTTCCGCTCTCTCTGATCCCCTACAGTTGGTTCTGTTGATCTAATGGCAGAACTTATATTTACTTTCTGCATCCAAGGGCTCGCCCCTGGAAGTAGGTTCATCCTTATCTACTTGACCAAGGAAGCAGAGGAGCTCGATTGGCGAATGAAGCACGATAATTTGATTCCTAATGATCTATCTGGCATTATACTTAATTAACTGAATGTCAGAATGTCATGGAAATTGAAATAGCATCATCCTATCTTTGTTTTCTAGGATCAACTCACTTTCTATGAGAGAATATATTAACATTCACTTCCAACTTCCTAATTCATTCTCAGTTACAGCATCCCATAGTCTTCATAGCCAGTACATGAGCGAAAGGCGTGGATAAGATTATGAAAAGTACACTTCTGCTGAGCTGTCGAAAACCATTAAGTTTGTCGTAAATTATTCTGAGCATAGCACCATCTCGTGGTTCTCTTTATAGTTACCTTTTGTGTCTACCTCTCATTGACACCGCAGCCGAGAAACCAGATAGAAATGAAAGCACGGACTAATCAAACCCATACCACCAACCACCTTACAGAGCACATCCTAATCCTTTACATGCCATTCTTCACTAACTTCATTGACCGCACTTGATGCGTTAGAACAGTAAACATCCAGTACAGCCCTGTCGCTAAGCGGCGCTTCCATAGCCATCTGAACCGCTTTAGAGGCTGCGACAATGTTGTCACGACACGGAGGCTGGTGAATGATCAGCTTCGCAACCACCTGTAGTGTCACACCGATCCACTGCCTTGGCCTCGACGCTTCTCCCATTTGGATAGATGGTAATATACTCTTCAAGCACATGCTCCGGTGTCATGACTGCCTTTTTGAAGCCGTTGAGAGTTCAGAGTAGCTTTGGTCGGATGGAAAACAGGAGGCGAGCACTTGTGGGTTTGTTGACACCTGAATTTTTTGGTGACCCAGTTAGTCAGTTAAATTACACGTAAATATTATGAGCATTTGTATTCAAATTGAACCAACCACAGATGGACTCGTAAGGCAGAGGGACCTGAGCTCGATTACACTAAGACCCGTGCGTAAACTAAAAATTTGGCCCAGAGCCCATTTCATGGCCCGAATCCCTTAAGGTGAGAGAATTATCGATTTGAGCAAACTTGGAGAGCAAATTACTTCGGTACAAAGGCAATAATATTTATTAAAAAAATTAAATATCTTCATGTGTCCGTGAGCCGCAAGGAAACGTGGACATGAAATTATATAAATATATATTATAATATAAAATATATATGCATTCAAAATAGGAAAGCAGATCACGTCCTTTGCCTGGGCCGCCTTTGCTTACATAAGGAACCTAGGACCGACAATGCACACGCGCGTTCTCTTTCCTCGTACCGCAGAACGCCTGCCGCGACCGCCGCGGATTGGTCGGAAGACCGGTCCTCTCCGGTGAATTCTGCGCAAGCTTCCTCCGTCCCGTTCGGCTTCACGTCGGCAGTTTCCAGCCGGAGCTCTCCTCGGCGACCGTTCGAGCCAAAGCCCGACCCTCCGGATCGCGCCGACGTGCCCGGCCCGTGCCGCATCTCTCTCTCCCCGGCGAGCACCCGAACCGACACCCGGTCACGGCGACGCCCCTCCAAGCTCGGCCCGTCGCCGCCTCGCCGAAAGATACCCCTGGACCATCTCCGATCACGGCGACTTCGGAGTAACGTCCGGCCCTCGAACCGCCACGAGCCCATTGTCGGCTAAGCTCGGTTTCACCAGAAGCACGACCCCATCGTTGCTGCTTGGTTTTGCTCGCCGCTGCTCTTCCCGCCGGACGTCGCGGCACCCACCGTGGGCATCCACTTGTCGTTGGCTAACCTGCTAGCGGGATGGGGGCGCATTCGCATGGAAGCAAGAGAGAGACGTCCTCTTCTTCGGAGAGGAACGGGAAGCGAAGCCGAAGCAGAAGAAGGGAAAGATCGGATGATTCAGAATCAGAGTCCGTAAGTGGACGAGGACGGGTTCTTACAGAGGAAGAGATTGAGGCTTGCAAAGTGGAGAGGGCACTGAAGAAGGCCACGCGCGTTGCCGAGAAGTTGGAGTCGCAGTCTGTTGTTGCCGATTACTCCAATGCTTCGAATCCTTTCGGTGATTCAAACCTCGGTGAGATGTTTGTATGGAAAAAGAAGATTGAGCGGGATGTCGCCCTCGGTGCAGATCTCGACATGTTCTCTGTCAAAGCAGTGAAGAAGAGGCTGAGAGAAAGCATGGCGGAGATTGAGAAGGGGAAGAAGAGAAGGGATGAAAGAGCGCTTGGAAAGGCTCAGCATGAGGAGAATTTGGCCATGCTAGACAGAAAGCGTGCTCAAGCAGAGTTTCAAGATCGGGAGAAGAAAGAAAAGGAGTTTCATTTTCATCAAAGCAAAGTCAGGTCCGAGATCAGACTGCGGGAAGGGCGTGCGAAAGCAATCGATATTCTATCCAAGCAACTCAATGGTTCAGATGACCTGGATATCGAATTGAAAGAACCTTGGGTCGTCTTCGATGGGTTAACAATGAAAGAAATGGAAGAGCTTCGCGGTGATATCGAAATGCATCTCGATTTCAACACAGAGACGCCGACCCATGTGGAGTACTGGAAGGCACTCCTAGTGGTTTGCGATTGGGAGCTGGCGGAAGCTAGGAAGGAGGACGCATTCGATCGAGCTAGAGCACGCGGGGAAGAGCCTCCTGCTGAGTTGCTTGCAGAAGAAAGGGGCGTGCATCCCAGCACCGAAGCAGATGTGAGGGATTATCTGCATAATAAAACCTGGCGAGAATTGGAGCATATGCATGCTGGTGTCGAGACTCGGCTGCGTTCCGGCACGGCAAAGGTCGTGGAGTTCTGGGAGGTCATGCTCAGACGTATCCCCATATACAAGGCGAAGGCTTTCTTGAAAGAATTTCATGCGAACATGCCGCTCAGGCATCTTCGACATCTGGAGCCGCCTGCGGATGTCATTAAAAAAACAGAAACTGCTGATGTCCTTAGTCTTATACAAGAAGAAATTGTGCCTGATGATGAAGGATCAATGTCCCCAGAACCCTTACCTAGAGGAGAGATAATGGAGCCGGAAGAGGAGGCCGGATCATTTTCTCCGCGACTGCTACACGGTGACGAAACTGAAGGGGCCATCGACCCTGAAGAGGACAGGGCTGCATTGGAACGGAAAAGGATGGAGGTACAAATGGGAGCCATGAAGGAAGGTGATGCAGTTTTCAGTACTGGTGCGGAGGTGAATCTGGGTTCACTGGTTTATGGCTGGCAAGACAAGTATCGACCGAGAAAACCGAAATATTTCAACCGTGTCCACACCGGATATGAGTGGAATAAGTACAATCGAACACATTACGATCACGACAATCCGCCACCGAAGACGGTGCAAGGGTATAAGTTCAACATCTTTTACCCAGACCTTGTCGACAAAACTAAGGCCCCGAGATACTTTATCGAAAAGGATGGGAATAGCACAGAGACTTGCATCATCCGGTTCCACGCTGGGCCCCCATATGAGGACATTGCTTTTAGGATTGTGCTCAAGGACTGGGAATATTCAAACAAGAAGGAATTCAGATGCACTTTTGAAAGAGGGATTATGCAAGTCTATTTCAACTTCAAACGGTATAACTATCGTCGATGAACAGATTTTTCTTTTTCTATGGAAACCGTGGGCAAGAACACTTACTACTTGTTTTGAATCATCTCTGGCAATGTGGAGTTTAATTACTGCTGGCATTCTTATGGTACTTCTGTTGCAGCATATTAGGATTCAAATATGTGCAGATAGGTGACATGAACTAAATACTTTAATGATGAACGATGTTGGTGTTTTGCTCTGGGACTTTATGCCATGTATCTTCTACCTTTTTAAACCCTGCTTCCTGGCCAATTTGGATTAATTCCTGCCAGCATTCTTAATTCTCATCTTGTTATATTTTGGTGGAGGTGGATATGCAACCTTGAATCTGTTTGCTGTAAAAGACTCATTTCCTGTTTCCAAGTCTCCACCATCAAATGAGTCGGTCTCATGAAAATATCACGAAGTTGGCTTTTTGTAGAGCAAGGATTGGAACTTCATACGTATTCCTTTTCTTCTAAGTTAATTAGAACGATGTACCCAGGAAAGGGCCATTCCAGATACAACTACAGAGCCAGAACAAAAGGTGAACTCTCATCATTTCGAGTGATATGGTGATGGAGAAGAGTGAATCCTGTTTGACATTTTCTTCTGTTGGAAGACTCATTTCTTCGCCCCCCCCCCGGGCCTTTCAGTTCCTCTAGAATTTTAAGTTGCTGTAAATTCAATGAGACGAGCTTTTGATTTTTAACCCTTTAATTTATAACTTTGTAAATCATTTCAATTCAGCAATCAGTAGGCCATTTTTTTTTTCATTTGGTCCATAAGAATCCATCAACAGCATGATCATAAATTTGACATTTTAATAAAAAGAAGCATTAGCCATAGTAACTGAGAGTGAAACCAAGACAAGAAAACGAGATTGAAATGTATCCAACGCACACTATCATCTTCTGGCAAACCGTGGATGTGAAGAACCCCAAAAGGGCCAGTGGTTCTTTCAATGGCACTCATTCATCAGACCAGTAAATATCAAGCTAACCCCAGTCATGCCTTGGCATTCCTAATGCCTTCCAGACATCTTCGGAGGCATTGACAATGTTGTTAGGGCACGGAGGTTGGTAATCGTGAGCAGGATCGCATCCCTTAGTAGAGTCACACTCATCCACAACGATGGCCTTGACACTTCTTCCGTTAGCGTAAATAGTAATATTTTCAAAGCACCTGTGCCTGCGGTTGAACCACCCTGTCGACAGCGCCACCAGTGGAGTATTATCCGAATGGTAGTTCTTATCACACTCGGATGGCCCACCACCATCACCGCCTTTTTCAAAGCTGTTGAGAGGTAGTTTAGCTTTCGTTCGATGGGAAATGGGAGGCGAGCACTTGTAGGTTGTGTAGAGACGGCCTTCTTTGCAGCATTCGGAATCATTTTCAGGGTTGCATTTTTTTGGAGGAGGCTTTCTTCCCCTTAAGCACCCGCTTGGTTTGCAAGGTTGAGCTTCAACACCCAAGTGATTTGAACCGAGAAACAAAACGATGAGAATGAAAATATTTGAGCAAACTTGTTTCTTCATCTTCAGTTTTTGTATCTCCACTCTCTCTGGAAATGTACTAGGCAATGGTTTGGTGAAGGTGGTTTTCATTCTGGTAGGCCTTATATATAGATCGGATCTGTAAGTTGGCTGCCAATTTGTGCAGAATCATCGAATATGTGTTCGTCTTTTGTTATTTTAACATTGTCAGCGATGAATTAGGTAGGGAAACAAAGGAAAAGGAGTCAATAATTTAGAAGTCCTGATTTTTTCACCGTGTGCTGGCCATGCCATAGTTTTTGCTCGTGGCTGAACTTGTTCATTTTCATCTTGGTCGGATAGGTCATCTCCATCTGACAAACTCGATCCTTATGGAATTTTACAGGGCAAATTTGGGTTTCAAAAGATGTCTTCATATTCTCATAAGTAAGGCCAACTTCAACATGGTACTGGACACGTGCTTAATTTTTTGGATCTGAACCTCTATCTGATGTTACTAATTGATATTCGGGTTTTCTGTTTGTGTATTTTCTACGATGCAACTATATAGGATTGGTATGATGAACGCGATGACCAAAGCCCAAATTCAATTTTCAAAAAAGATTAAAAGAAGCTGTTCTCAATTTCAAGATTCAGCCTTTAGCGTTCAACTTATCCAGGGTTATATACAAGTCAATGAGAAAAGAACCAAATGAACCAGTCCTTAAATCTGTGGCCAGAAATCGTCAAGAAACATCAGCAAGGCAAAGTCATGGTAGTGTGCCAGCGTCATTTCTGAAAAAGATGACAAGAAGACTAACAGTCATCTAATTTGGACTTCGATCTCTCCAAGGGTCATTTGCAAGAGCACCTGAGCTTAAAGCCAGAACTGAAGCTGCAATTTTTGTTAGATGTTATTCATCAATTCCATATATAAGAGAACAACAAGAGTTAAACCATGAAATGCTTTTCACCAGGCGACTTGATGCAATATTTCATCCTCTTACTTGAATGACTAGCTAGAAATAAGACCTTCTCAAGGTCTTTTCTACTCGGCAGGGTTCATCGGCACATGTTTAATTAATGTTTTGTACATTGAATACGTTTGGATCATCAAAAGCAAGTTTTTTCAGGTATATGATAGCTAAAGGACCAAAATTCTGTTTTACAGCAGAAGAGTCCTCGCACGAAGATTTTGCACCTACGTTGATATTCTTTTATCTGACATGATAAAACAAAGTAAAAGGCTAAAACAGCAGAGGAAGATGTAACTATGAGAAACAGCAGAGGAAGCAGAAACCACTTGGGGAAGCGAACAGTTCAATTCCAACTGAAGAAATGCATTCGTAGAGTGATGGTCGCCATTTTGTCGCCGCTGTCACTGCTGATTTCATGTCCTAGAAAACTGGAGATATGCTAAAAAAATGGGCTTTTAACCCAATGGCCCGTTACCTGAGGAAGTGAAGACTCCTCATCTGGAGAGGAAGGATTGCATTGAAATTGTATTGAAGAAAGTATGACCAGCCTACAACTTATGTGAAGTTTACTCTTTCCTCCAAACATTTCTAATTGAATGGCTAGGTGAACTTTTGAATTGGTATCGTTTTGGAAATTCACTATAATCTCATTTCACTTTTAATATCAAAGGCAACTACAAATAGTTAGTAGTAGTTATTGTTGTAAATATATCTCAAGTTTAAGCCCGTGAAAAAAACTTGATCCAAGTAAAAGTTCAAAATCCACATAGGTTTTACGGCTAGACCTGAACAAATAAGAAATAATTGACGTAGGGGCTGGATTCCCCAAGTTTCAATAGGTTACCTATTTTGAGTACGCTAAAGGAGGTTTCCTAGTGTTGATCCAAATGTTACAGGTGGGTTTTGGTTTTTTCCCATTAGTGAGCAGAGGAATTTTCGGCCATAACAATCAATTGTGCAGCTTTGTTCATGAATATTATGAAGAAATTACAAGTGCATTGAAGCCAATAATTAAGAAACTACTCATTGTATCATTTGATCATAGTAGAATCCTCTACTGCTCTCTTCATAAAATAAGTCATACCGATCAAATCATGTAAATTGGATGTCCAATTTATTTTCTTATTTTGTTTATTTTATTATTCAATCGCTTCACCACAGATATGCTCCTATGTTTTCTTTCTTTCTTCTGAATATTAAGTTCCTTCAAAAGTAGCCTGTTTCCTGCTTGTTTAGACATGCTAATTCAAAGAGTTAAGGGATTCCAAGGCCTATAAATAGTAATTAAAAGAATGCTTGTTTTCTTCGGATTATTGAATCATCACTTTGAGTTTTGAGCAAAACCCAGAACGGGGAAATATGGTAGGAAAGAAAACGGATAGCATCATCTCGCTATCCCCGAGATGGATAGGTCATAAAGCCTTTGCATGGCATATCCTTTCAAGTGGAAATCAGGCATCTGACCAGAGAATGTCAAGCTCGCCCACATGGGTTGGCACTCCTAGAGCCTGCCAAACAGCTTTAGAGGCATCCACAACGTGATTGGGACATGGAGATTGGAAATCATGGTCAGAATCGCAGCCCATGGTGGAGTCAGACTCATCCACAACCATGGCGTTGACCTTCCTCCCATTAGCATAGATAGTAATATTCTTCAAGCACCTGCTCCGGTGGTCGAACCACCCAGTCGATAGCGCCACCACCGGGGTGTTGTCTGAGTGATACCGGTTGTTGCATTCGGACGGCGCACCCCAATCCCCGCCCTTCTCGAAGCTGTTGATGGTTAGAGTAGCTTTTGTTCAATGTGAAACAGGCGGTGAACACTTGAAGGTCTTGTAAAAGACGCCTTCTTTGCAACATTCGGATTGATTCTCGGGGTTGCATTTTTTTGGAGGCGGCTTTCTCCCCTTGATTCTCCCACTGGGCTTGCAAGATTGAGCTTCAACACCAGGAAAAGTTGAACCAATAGAAAGAATGAGTACGAGAACGAGAAAACTCGAAAGAGCTTGTTTCTTCATCTTCGACATGTTATACTTCCTCTGTACTGAATCGTTTGGCAATTGATTCAAGTGAAGGTGATGTTAAGTTTATGGACTTTATACAGAGATTAAATCACTTGCATAGCTGTCTTTAGCTGCGACGTGACAAAATAACGAGATATTGTCATTTAATAAAGCATAAATTGACAGCATAATGTATAGAAAAAAGGCAGACGGGTTAGAATCAATAACGTGGACGAAGTAGAGACAAGACCGCATGAACAAAAGATTCTTGGTGATTTCCCATGCTCCTTATTGGCCTGTTTAGTCTTTGCCGGATGCCCTTGGTTAACTCGGTTGAAAGATTCTTGATCCTTAATTGGAATTTATGGCAGCATTGTTGGATCACAAACAAAGTCTTGACGTGCATGTAAGAGAAGCGAGTTCAATATAACTGTGGACATCATATGTTTGTCTCAATTCGCTTTGTATTGGATTGGCTTCAAAAGGGTAAATTTTCTGTTAAGACAATATGTCTTGGTTCTTCATCAAATGGTATTTGTTACAGGAGACTAAGTGTGAATTTTCTGAATATGAAGTAGAGACCTTTTTTCTTTGATTCTGAAGCTTACAGCATCAAGGTTACTGTGAATCTGAAGATTCCGCCTCCTTTCCTTGCTTATCTTATTCGAGAGCATCTTTGAACCAATGAGAAAGAACAATGACATTGAACCACTAATCTGCCGCAGCATCAATCGGATACAATACCAGAGCATGACAGATTTTGATACTGTGACATTGTTATTTCTTAGAAAACGGCAACAAGAAACGAATTGTTTGGTCTAGACGAAGAATACAGCCAAAACAAAAACCAAAGATGCATCTTCGTTCGATATGATTTTTGAAGTTAGTTGACTTTTAATTATGTGTAGTTTAGGATCCTGTGACGGCAAACTATGTCCCGTCTTACGAATTTGTGAACTAGACTATGGAAGACACACCAATAGTTCTTCATCAAGGCACGAGCTATTCATTTAGCGCACTGAAGGATATGGAAGCATGTGTCCGGAAGTTCTACGCCCGGTTTCTTCTCTCCAAAGTTACACGTCAATGCTTCTTCCCTGCTTTTCGGGGAAACTTTAAAATCCTGATGCATTGCTAAGATCGATGAAGTCGCGTCAATTTAAAGTACAGAACAATTAAATCCGTAAAATTTTAAGAGGTCTGCGACCTTAACTATACTTCAGCAAATGAAAGGTCGCTGGGGAATTTTTTGAGGTACATCATTCAGTGAAACTTTAATTATATTACTCTAACATTCAGTAAGAAAGAGAATGCAAAGTGATTTGAAAGGGAAAAGTGTGGTGGCTAACAATAATACAATATCACCTAAAGGGGTGAATAAATGATCTTAACTTGACAAAATATTGCGAAGCGAAGTTTAATATGTTATGTAGTGAAACTTTAACAATATTACTCTAACATGATGTGAGAAAAATAATGCAAAGTGATTTGGAAGGGAAAAGTGTGATGGCTTACAGTATTACCCTCAAACCGGTACACCTATGACAATATTAATATAAACTAACGGAGGATAAATTTGTCATGAGTGTACTAATTTGAAGTTTTTGATGATAAAAAAGTTCGTTTTTGATAAATGTCATAAATATATCAATTTAGGAATTTTTATAATATTAACTTTACTTAGTATCCTATGGGTAGAAAGTGTATATTGTTGTCAAAACACACATCCTCACCTTATTGAAGCACAACATGTATTCAAAGATAATTTTTTCACGAACTTGTGGCTCCATAGACTTCTTTGAGAAAAGCCCACGTTTTCAAGTGGATTGGATATGTTCCGGCGCCAACCTCATAAACACCTCGACCTAGAAAAAATGGCAATTATTTGATTTGACTATCAAAAGGCACAATTAATAGGGAAAAGAGGTAAGAATTAATGTGGAATAGCCCTTAGTTGGTGTGTCGTCCGTACCCTTACATAGAATTACTAAAGAGAATCAGCAGAATTCATATTTGTCTCTTCAAAAGTCTTAGGCCTTTTAAGAGCTAAAATAACTAGGTTAATAAAGGAAAAAAAAACCAACGAAAGAATTTATTTCAACAACAAAAATAAAGAAAAGCGTAATCCACACATGCTTCGGCTTCCTCTTCATATCTCAAACAAAACGAAAGCGGGAAAGCGGGAGGTGTCCGTGGAAAGTAGTGATAGAAAACGTGAAAAAACTCAAAAATACAAAGTAAAAATCCTTTCAATCTGATTCTAAATTATTTTTGTCGGAATTTAATTTTCTTGAACCTAAATAAAACTTTAACATATAAATATGATTGTTCAAAAGAATTTCCCAATTAGATAAACTGAAAATAACGAGTCAAGGCTTTCCTTAGGTGTAAAAAACAAGCCCATAGCACGTTTGGCGGAAACTTATGGTCGATGAAGGTTTTGGCCAATTTTGTGTAAAAAACATGTGAATTTGATTTTTCAAAACTATCTCAATTTGATGAATTAAAATATCAATTTTTCATAGTTACAAAAAACTAGTCAATGAGATGTTTGATGAAAAAGTCATGGCTAGTCAAAGTTTGCTTAAATTCGTGGCAAAACTTTTCAAATTTTCCGAATTAATGAATTGAAAACGTTGAGTTACGGCTTCCATAAGTGCAAATACCAAGTTAAGGAAACATGGGACAGAAAAGTTATGCCTGATTAAAAATTTTCAAAAATTTGATGAACTGAAAACATTGGGTCACATGCTCTTCATAGGTGAAAAAATTGAGTCATTGGAACATTAGATGGAAAACTTATGTCCAATCAAAGTTTTCCTAAAAACATGTCAATATGATTTTTCAAAATTTGATGTATTTAAAACATCGAGTCACTATTATGAAATCAAGTCAATGAAATATCGAAAAATATTATGATTATCGGCCACTATTGTTGTCATATCACATGGAATTAATGCTGACACAATGTGCCACATTTTAAACATAATCACTAATGTCTGCTAGGAGGTATAGAAGATGCACATAAGTACATCAAGTGACGTTCAGACAAAAAAATTCTTAAAAAGATAACTTTTATGTCATTCTTTTCATTGACTTCATTTTTGTACCTGTGGAGAGTCGCGACTCAATATCTAAAATCACATCTTAATATATTCAAAAATTATTCAAAAAATAATCCATCTTCCCATTGACTTGATTTTGGAACATATGGATTTTTCGTAGGTTGTAGGTGCAAAAATCGAGTTACACATACCTAGAAGGATACGGCCGCAAGAGTCTAATTGGATGATCAATCATGCATGACTAAAGAAACCGAATTTCCATAAGGAAGTGCCCCCAAGATTAGTAGAAATTGTTGCCTTGCATCATCTCTTGTAAAATGTTCTTATGCAACAGCCAATAGTCAGGGAGAATTAGTGAAAGTTTAAATGCAATTAAGACAAGATTTTCATGTATATCATATGGAAAACATATGCCCAATTAAAGTTGGGCCAAATTTCTCAAAAACACACATGAATATGATTCTTTGAAAAAATTTCCAATTTAATGAATCGGCATTCCATAGGTGTAAAAATTGTGTCAATGGGACGTCGGACGAAAGAATTCTTAAAAAAAGATAGCTTTTAAGTCTTTCCATTGATTCCATTTTTTTACCTATGGAAAGCCCATGACTCGATAGCTAAACTTTTTTCCAATTTGATGAATCCAAAATATCAAGTAATGGTGTTCTTTGGTGCAAAAATCGAGTCAATGCTTAGGATGAAAGAATTGATAACTCTTATGTCTAGGGTAATCGGTTCTCAGTCCGATCCTGTTCCATCTAGGAACTAGGAACGAGACTGACTAGTCACAAACTAGTAGGACCGGTTCCAGTTCTTAGGTGGCTCAAGGAAACTAATCCCGTTCCAGTTCCTAGGCGGCTCAAGGAAATCGATAATAAATCTATTTCCCATCCCCTTTTTTAAAAAAGAAAAAGAAAAAAGCATTTGTTCTTTAATCACAAAAAGATTAAAATGCTTCAAAAATTGTGTGAAATTCACACACTTAACAATCATTATACTTAATCTTAGCCAAAAGGCCAAGAAAGACATGCTTTTGGTTGGAGTATAACTTGGCTTTTATACCCAACTCCTCTCATATTCTTGTTTGCCTATTCAATGTAGGACTCTTGGTGTGTGGCTTGTCTCTCTAGTCTCTTGTGGAATCCAACCTTCTATGCAAATGCCCTCAATGTAAGACTATTGGCTTGTCTCTATTGTTCTATCTAGTGGATGACAAGAGTCTTACATCAAATGGGTATGCAAAGAATGTGAGCGGATTTGTGCATAAAACCTCCAAGCCTTGCTCCAACCAAAGCATTCATCTTTTGGCTTTTTATCTAAATGTATGCATCTCCACAACATTTAGTATACTCTTAATAATTAAGAGTTAAAATTATTTTTTTAATAATTTTAAAGAAATAAATTAAAAAAATTTTAAAAATCATCGGTCTAGTCTCGGCGGTTCCAGGGATGGAACCGAGAATCGGACTGATTTCACCAATTCCAATTTTAGGGAATCGGGAACCGCATTGACGCCCCTTGGGATCGGACCACATCGATCGGTCTGGTCCGGGCAGTTCCCTTTGCTCAACCCTACTCGTGTCCTTTAACTCCATTTTTATACCTATAGAAAGCCCATGACTCAATACCTAAATTTTTTTTCAATTTAATGAATTAAAAATATTGGGTCATGTGCTTTTGTAAGTGCAAATATTGCATTAATGGAATATGTTTGAATTTCATACATAATTCAATGATTTTTCTTCCCCTCATCAAATTATATTTTTATATTTTTGTACGACATTCAATTTATTTAGAAATTCAAAAAGTCCCAAAGTACCTCCATTGCATTAGTCACTATTGTCGCCATATCATATTAATCTCTTTAAAAGTTTCATACAAGAAAAATATTATAATTGTCACTTCCGACCCATTAAAAGAGCTTCAATCTCCTCACGCCCTAGTATTGTATGTATTGGGCTAGCCTTAGCAAAGTGTTTAAAAGCATGTATTCAACATAATAATTTGGATTTTGGAATCAATGCGTACACAATGTACCACATTATGTACATACTCCAATAGAATGAAGTGATATGTTCTTGCTAAGTGGCATTGAAGAAGCACATAAAGTACATTGAGTCGGACATAGGATGAAAAAATTCATTTCACTTCATTTTTTCTATTGACTCCATTTTTGTACCTGTGCAAAATTTGTGACTCGATATCTAAATTCACAACTCAATATATTAAAAAAATTATATCTCCTATTGACTCGACTTTTGATCCTACAAACTTTTCATAGGTCATGAGTTTGAAAATCAAGTTATTCATGCCCAGGAGGATATGGTCCGTGAAGAGCCTAATTGGATCATCAATCATGCACGCACTAAAAAAAAATCAAATTTCCATTAAAAAAAAAAGTGCCCACAAAATCGTAGGAATTGTTGCCTTGCATCATCTTTGCTTGCGCGGTGGAGACAGCCACGCTAGATTCTTAAGTGGTTAGGCTGGCGATGATTGGACAGAGGAGCAAGCGGTGGCTAGGAGAGTGGATGGTGCAGATTAGCGATTGACGTGACACTTTGCAACCATCGAATATTATTCCCTTGTTTAGATCATCAATCATACACACACTAAGAAAACCAAATTTCCTTAAGGAAGTGCTGAGAAGATCCATAGGAATTGTTGCCTTGCGTCATCTTTTGTAAAATGCTCCTGTGCAAAAGTGAATAGTCATGGAGAATGAGTAAGAGTGCAAGTAAGACAAATTTTATGTGTATCATCATATGGAAAACTTTTGTCCAATCAAAGTTTGGTTAAATTTATGTAAAAACAAATGAATATGAATCTTCAAAAATTTTCCTAATTTGATAAATTTGAAAAATCAAGTCATGGGTTCGTAGATGCAAAAATGGAGTGGACATCAGACGAAAGAATTCTTAGAAAGAATAATTTTATGTCCTTTCCATTGACTCCAGTTTTTTATCTATGAAAAGCTTATGACTCGATGCCTAAATTTTGTAGGTATGAAATAAGAATGAGAACGAGAGAGCACGCAGTAACCTATTTCTTCTTTTCGTATTTCCTCTCTAACATGGATGGCAAAACAATGGCTGGGTATGAATGTGTATTGATGGGGGCGGACTTCATTTAAAAGTTAAATGGTCAATAGCTGTCTTTTACTGTGGATATACAGAATTACATGATCTTGTCTTTTATTAAGTTCAGCAATAAACAAAATAAAATTGGCCGGGTAATAATTGAATACAAAATAAATTACAGCCAAGCTAATGACAGAGGAGTAAAGAGAACTCTTGGTGGTTTCACAGTGCATCAACCTACTGCCTGTCTTTACTTGATGAACATTGGACATAATTGTTTAACTCCACTCAAATTAACCATGATTCTTATGGAACTTCATGCCATCGTGTGTAACCTATGGAAAAATCAGTATCATTTTACGTTTGTTTGAAATTATATTATGCTCTCACTTACACTTGATTATGAAGTTATTTATATTCAATTTAGAGTACATTTTGAAGCAAATGCAACCACAGATTAGCCATGAAGAGACGGACTAAAATTGCTTCAAACAATAATACTTTTTTGTTAATATCACGAAAAATATCAAATTGGTACACATGCGGACAATTTACCTACCGTTAGTTTCAGTTAAATTTTACTGTCAAATTGCTAAATTAGATGACACATGGCACTTGAGGGATGTATCGGTTTAGGATTTTACTCTCCATTTGTCACCGGTGTACAAATTTTATGATTTTTTGTTGTACTTATCCAATTTAATGGAAACTAACAAGGATATAATTGTCGCAAATATACTAGTTTAGGATTTTTGGTAATAACAAAATATAGTTTATAGAAGTATATCAATTTCGGGTTTTTGATAGTCAAAAAGTTAGTTTTTGGTAAATTGATCATAATTCTACTAGTTTACGATTTTTCGAGATATTAACCTTTTTTTTTGCAAGTAATGCCAGCAAACTCAATTTTTAATAGATTCAAGTGAATGGAATGGTTAATTGTACAGCAAACACTAAGAAGAAAAATACAAAAAAAGTCTTAAATTTATTATATTTGTATCAATTTAATCACAAACTTTTCAATTATGACAATATAGTCCTAAAATTTTACATTTGACCAATTGAGCTCTTTCGGCCAATTAAGACTTGATATTGCTAATATGGATGCTAGATGTCACACGTGGCACGACTAACTTAATAATTTTTTATCATTTTATAGATTTTTTCCTTTATTTATTTTCTTCTCCCCCCCCCCCCCCCCCCGTTTTTTTTATGCTGGTAGCTAGTGGGGGCAACCCTTGTATGCCATAGTTAGAGGTGTCAAAATGGGTCCATGATAGGCTTTGAAAAACCTAACTAAAAATAGGTTAAAAAAGTGAGTTTGATTTAAATGAATCAAAACTTGTGACCCATTTTCGACCCATTTAAAATATCAAGTGGGTTGGAACCTTAAAACCCATTTCTAAATTTCCAACTCAAGCCCCACACAATCTTTCCCTGTTTAATTTTATAAAAATATGTTTTTTTTATAAAAAATCGAAATTATAATTATTTTTCATATTTCAATTTTCTTTTATTTTATTTTTTTTTTTTTTTCCCTCCTTCCTTAGTCGATGGCTGGTAGGGCGACGGCCGGCAATAGGCCAAGCAAGGCTGGAGCTTGTCGGCACGCGAGCTCGTGGTTGCCAACAACTGGCGAGGCTCGGCCTCGCCGACCGGATCTAGCAAGACTCAAGCTCGCCGGCATCGGGCAGGGCCTCAGCCTCGCCAAAGATCGAGCCTCGCCAAAGACTAGCGAGCTCGAGTCTCGCCCGTGGCTAGTTGCCGCCGTCGTCATGGCTGACGGCCGGCCTAAGAAGAAGAAAAAAAGAAAAATAATAATTACAAATTATATTTTAAAAATAAAATAATAAAAATTATATTTAAAAATAAATATATATTTTTAAAATATTCAATTTTTAAAAAATATATTTTAAAAAGAAATTATCCATTAAATTTGTATTGCATAAAAGTGTTTTAACAATACTTTTTTTATTAAAAAAATAAAAATGAGCTTTTTAGGTTTAGTTAAAGATTTTTCATATTACAGTGTCTAGTTATTCAATAGTATGTTCACTTCAAACAAGAGAAGCATGTGTATGGTCTAATTCTTTATAAATAGGGAAAAAGCCACCAAAAACCCTCAATTTTGCCTTAAGTGACATTTACCCCAAATTTTGTTTTGTGACGTGAAAAACCCCGAAATTTGCTAACCGTGACACATTTACCCCAAACTTTTATTTGTGATACAAAAACCCCGAACTTTTATTTGTGTGACACATTTACCCTAAATCATAGGGGCATTTTGGTCTTTTTACTTTTAAAAACTTTTTTCTTTTTTTCTTCTTCTTCTTCTTTCTTCCCTCCGCCATGGCCGACGGAGGGAAGCCTCGCCCGACGCCAGCGAGCGCACCCCTCGCCGGATCTAGTGAGGGCACCCTCGCCCGCGCGATCCGGCGAGGGCACCTTCGCCGACAAGCGAGGGGACCCCTCGCCAAGCCCTCGCCGGGGCACCCTTCGCGGCGAGGGCACCCTCGCCAAGCCCTCACCCCGAGGGCCGCCCCTCGCCCGACCCGGCGAGGGCGCCCTCAGCCGACATCGGCGAGGGCGGCCCTAGCCAACTTAGGAGAGGGCGACCCTCGCTCGACGCTGGCGAGGGCAACCCTTGCCGGACGCCGACTTTCCTCCGCCATGGTCGGCAGAGGGGGAAGAGAGAAGAAGAAAAAAAAAAAATAAAAAAGAAAAAGAAAAAAATAAAGAATAAGACGAAAATACCCTTAATGGGGTAAATGTGTCACAGACAGAAAGTTCGGGGTTTTTCACGTCACAAAACAAAGTTTGGGGTAAATCTATCACTCGAGGCAAAGTTTGGGGTTTTTGATGGCTTTTTCCCTTATAAATATTTCAATTTATTGGTTTTTTTAACTTTTTATTTTATTTTATTTACCATTTTTAATTTAATTTGAAGTTTTAATCCAATTAGCATATAATAAGTGTGGGTTTTCCTAAAATATTAATAAGTTTTAGCAATACGGGTCGGGTCGAGTATAGGTCACTTGATTTACACTATATGAATATGGGTCAAAACGAGTTAAATGAGTCAAATATGAGTCGACCTATTTTCGACCCAACCCAAACTCGACCCGACCCACCCATTTGACAGGTCTAGCCATAGCCAAGGGTTAACCTTGCCGACGACCGGCCACTAGCAAAAAGAGAAGGGAAAGAGAGAGGGAAAAAAAATCAAGAATTATATTAAAAATCATTTTAAAGATATCAACGTGCCCATGCCACAAAATTTCTTACTTAAAATGTGAAAAAAAAAAAAAAAAAAACTATCACTAAATTAGCATAATTGACAATTTTAATATTTAATTGACATAAAAACCAAGAGGTTTATAACTTTTTTTATACTTTTTCCAACCACTTAGTGATGGTCTACCCTTGTTTGAATGGAGAATTGACATTCATTGAGCAAATCAGTCCTGGTCCGGAAAGATAATCGTGATGGGACTGATAATCACATATCATCCTCATAGCGTGGGGAAGAACATCTGAAAACCAATTTGGTTTAGGTGTTCTCTCGTTTGCATTTCCGAATTTGAGACTTGTCAAGGTCGAATCATGCGTTTAGCGTAGCTTCCTCAAAGCCTACGATTTTTCGCGGGTGAAGACGATCCAACCCCGAGTACCCAATAAACCCAACGGATATCATCTTATCTTCCCGCTAAAAACCTCCATACTGCAACTTCAAGCTGTAAAGATACTATATAGCTAAGTTTATAACTTCCCCACCACCACCACTGAGGATGTTTTCCTTAAAACAGTGAAAAAAAATGGGCACTTGTAGGAAGAGAGAGATGCCTACTGCTCACTACTTTAGCCTGTATTATTTGAACTGCCATTTCAAGCAACAGAATAGAGACCACATCTTGTAGATCTACAACCAATCTCTAGCCACAAAGGGGCCAACCTCAAATCAATTGCGCAGGCTTAAGCCGAGCCTCAGGATGCTCTGTTCAGTCATTTTTCCTTAGCAGACAGCTCAGAAGAAGAAACTGAAATGTTTCAAATTCCCTGCTCTTAGGGAGGTTAACATCATGTTAGGCAACAAGCATCGGTCATTCATAGGATCCGGCTATATAAAACACAGAAGCAGAAACTTTCT
The DNA here is from genome assembly GCA_014182365.1 of Eucalyptus tenuipes. Classification (NCBI taxonomy): domain Eukaryota; kingdom Viridiplantae; phylum Streptophyta; class Magnoliopsida; order Myrtales; family Myrtaceae; genus Eucalyptus; species Eucalyptus tenuipes. The sequence continues at coordinate 24,130,961 of CM024540.1, read as the reverse complement.
TTGGATCCAATCATAGATTGTAAACAAAACAGCAGCCAGAAAAAGAAAACCCGAAAGAATACGGAAAAATTTTCAAGTTAAGGCTACAAAAAAGTATCGGTATCTTACCGATTCACAGAATCAATGTATCGCGACACAGGCATGAAGACTAGGTCAGCTGCTATACCATCATACTCGAAGAGGTCAAATCTTGGCCACACCAGAAGAGCAAGATATATACACGATCGATCAATGTGCCTATGCCACTTAAAACTGTCATCCCCGCATCAGATCAATGTCCACATGATCATGGATGCCCAGTGGCTGGGAATCAGGCCAAACGCCCATAGAAACTGGAGTAAGATTTTGAGTCGGGGGCGGAGCTGATGTTGTATGCATGGTGCGAGCTTTTGAACCTTCCCCTTTCCGGTGCTTGGTTTTCGAACTTCCCCATGAAAAGCTCCCCACTATTACCTGCAGCTAAAAGCTATTAGTCAAGTAGAGGATATTATTTCTGAGTCAGGCACAACCAAACAGACAAAATCTAGTACATTTAAAGTTCCGATGACCGTTTTTGAAGATCTCACATAATTGGATTGCTAAGATAGTGGCCTTAGTTCCCATTCTAGAAGTATTGCTTTGAGAAAACATTGCCAACACTGTTGAGAGAAGCGTTTGGCTTTCATATCAACCTCGTATTATCAACCTCAGTCTAAATCAAAGTCTAAGAACTGCAGTTTATGAAAAGATCAACAAAGCACATGGGCAATCCATGAAGCAAGCAGGAGTTTTACCTGAACAGGACTTGCAGCTATGAGCATTCCCCCAACTCCTCCACCAATGACACGACCATCTGGACTGGCAAGAGAGATGCTAAGACCACCCATTCTATTTCGAGAACCGCTATCCTCTGTAAGCAAGAAAGAGCCAGAAAGACACAAAATTTCTAAGCGCCCCTGCAGATGTCAAAGACGGCATATATTAGCTGCATTTTTATAAATGATCAAACTGAAACTTCATGTTCTGGATCCTTCCATCAGAAAGAAAGAAAGAAATAAGGAATATAAATAGCTGCTTGAACCTCATATGTGATGGTGCCACCAGAACTAGAAGGCTGACGTAGAGTGACAGTATTTACAGCACCATTGGCAGACAAGACACATACAGCTTTTGACCCTTGCTGTGAAAAAGATGTTATTTTGGCGGCGACATCCTACCACAGAATGAAAGGAACTTACTAAAAGAACGTCTCATTAAAAGAAATGGCAATCTTCAGTGGCCAATATGAATGGCAAAAATCATATACTAATAGAATTCAATGCTATGGATGCAAAGAAGATGACCACGATCTAAAGTTTCAAGCACAACATGGATGCTCATTGCCCTTGACTTCGTATTCAATTTGAGAAAAACTTCTTTATGAACAAAGGAAAACTGAAAATCGAATGTTCATTTTCATGCTCATGAAGGAAAAGCTGTTCATGAAATGCAGAACGCATTTAACATATGGCAATTTCTTTAATATGTGGAAAGACTTGATATTTTCCCATCATATGTTTAAATTCTCCAGTCATGATTTTTACAATTCTAGAAGAACATTGTGCATAAAGTACAGAGTGATAAAAAGCAAAGCAGGAAGTTAAGGACTCAACATTGTACCATTTTCCAGTAATTCTATCAGAAATTTTAAACAGCATTAGCATGGTAGTTACAAGCTACAGTCCTTTGGAGATTCTTTTTAATGCAAATTGCAGCTCGTTCATAATAAAAAAAAATGCCTCAAATTCCAAGTAACTACATACCAGATCTTGCCAGCAAAAAATGCCCAAAAAGAAAAAATTGCATCTAAATTTTCAACCAGAGATACATTGTTTGGCTCCAATTTACATGTTAATGAGAGAGAATAGAGACTGGTTAAAGCAGATCACATACTTCTCCCACTGCGACATTGATTATATGGGGAGTAAAACCCATTCCAGCTGAACCAGACAATAGATCACCTGGCAAATATATCATTACAAAGTAAATCACTGAAAGAATTCTAAATTGACAGGAGCAAAATTAACATGAAACAGTGAGCCTAACTTTGCTTTTCCTTTATAAAAGAAGGCGAGATATCCTTATGTTGGAAGGAAAAATAGAACAAAATAAACTGGCTAAGCAATTAAACTAGAGAAAACACTCAAGCTCTGATCTAAGGCTCAACAGCTATTGGTTTCTCTTGTCCTCTCCTCTAACTTAACAGATCAAAACACTAAGATTCTGAACTAAGGCTTTAAAGAAATTGGCTTTTCTCATCCTCTCCATCTCACTAAACAGATCAGGCATCTCAAACACCCACCTTAGTCCAAAATATAACAATGACAAAATAAGGCTGGCATTAGACCTTAATCGGGTTTGACAACTAAAATAGTGGGATGAAATGAACACTTAGAAGACCAGTAAAGTTCATTAGAGAAACGTCATTGCCAAGATAGATTAGATATGGCCTAAGTCTCAAAGTAAATATGAAAACCAAACTGATTACATGATCCGACATCCACCAGTGTCCCAGTTCATTGTCTAAGGACCTTGTTAAGTTAAACGTTCACCCTCCAATACAGATTACTCCTATTCCGTGTTAGCTTTATAAAACTTGTCAAAGCTTCCTTTTCAAGCTCTTATCTTTAGTAAGGAAGTCTGATATCGAAATTGAGCTGGATGCAGAAAAACGGGTCACCCACGCTCAAAATCAACTAATAAAATTGACCTATTTAATTCCCAAAAGCAATTAGACCCAGAAAACTCACCTGCGGAAGCTAACTGTTGCTTCCTGCCAGAACCCGGAGGCCGCCCTCTGCCACGCCTCGGCGGTGTGGATGTTGGTCCTGGAGGAGAGACCGACGTGGACGATAATGCCAAAGACACAGTCCCTTCAGGACCATACTTCCTTGGCCGGCCACGCTTCCTTTTCACCGGCTCACCTGGTGGAGCTGCCACAAGTGCCTGCGCCCCAGCACTAACTTCATGAGTCGGTATTGTCGATGAAGTCTCCGCTGACAATGGCGATCCCAAAGAACCGCCTCCAAAATTGCTTGGAAAAGGCATACTTGCACTTGTTAACGGGTGAATTCCATGCGACCCATGGAATAATGATTGTGCTCCGGTACCAGTTCCAGATGCACCTCCTTGAGTGTAATAAGAGGCTGACATTGCATCTCTCCGATCCATGCATCTACTTTGGTAATGTACAACTAAGGGCACTCGGGAAAGCAGTATCGCTCCTTTTCTTCCTCCGATAAAACACTAGAGACTTTCTTTTTAGCTCCAATAACACTTGAAGGCACCCAAAAACATGAAGAATTCTTGAAACCAAGCTTCAAATCTTAAAAGTTACTGGCAATGCAAAAACGGAAGCAGCATTAGGCATGAGATTATGAACTTCGCATATCTTCAAAACAAGCACAAGCTCTTGCAAGACTGAATTTCCACAACAGAGAAGAATTGACAAAGTGAACAGAAGAATAGCAGATCAAGATCACAGAAAAAAATAAACAAGCAACCGAAAGTACAAAAGAAGGAAAGGAAAGCGAGCACAATTGGACGAGAGGGGAAAAAAGCTTGAAGCTCAAAAAGGCTCAGAACAGAAAGACAAAAAGGTGTGGATGTGTTAACTGCTCACCAAACAAAAAGAAACCACAAAAAGTCTTCACGAACAAGATAACGAAATAGGAAAGGGAAGAGAGACTCAAACAAGGTCCACACTCTCACCAACCCATTCTACAATCTTTAACACCAAGCATCCTCAAAGGCCACCTAAGAAAACCCAGAAACCTTCAAGACATAAGGAATGCAAACTCAACAGCAGACCCGACCCAAAAAAAAAAAAAGAAAAAATTTCAACAGCAAACCCAGGCCAAGGCCACTGACGATCTCGAAATCCCCACTAATAAAAGACGCAACTTTCAAGATTAGAGAGAGAGAGAGAGAGAGAGGCAAATGCAGCTTGGGAGTGAAGCTTAAGGACCTGCTAAGGGGAGCGCAGAAGGAGCCTGCTGTTGAAACGACAGCCACCCTGCAGCCGAAGCCAGGTCCTTATCTCACAATGCAAATTTCTAGGACGCCAGAGCTCGATCTCTCCCTATCCCTATCTCCACCTCTGCTCTCGGCAAAGGCAGATTTTATCACGTTCTCTCTCTCATCCGGGGCGACGAGTGATGATGCTTTGCTCAAATCAAGACACGGGCTTTCACACACACACACACACACACACAGAAAGAGAGAGAAAGAGAGAAAGAGAGAAACAAACAAGAAAACTTGAACAGAAGAAAGCGCTGCTCCTGCTGCTGCTCTGTGGCGTACTACTAATAGATGTGCATCGTCTTTTCTCAAGCTTGACAACACGTATGAATGTGTGACTCTGTTTTCAACCTGATCCAATGACGTGCGTGGGGAGGCCCCCCACACACACCAATCCCTACGCGCGTCGCGAGGCGCGTGGAGAGCAAGGGGCGGGAACACCGGTCAACGCTGCGATCGAGGACGTTATCGAAACGGCATTTCGGGTCAGTCGAGGATTAACAGATTAATATTATTTTTTGTCTCTGGGTCAACGGGGGTGTCGGAATGAATTCATCTCGACATCCTGTACATTCACCTGAATCGCTATGCATCATTTCCACAGTAAATATTCTACTTTTTTAAAATAGATGACGGTGTTATTCCTAAATAGTAAATACAGTTAATGAATAAGAGAAGACTATAGATTTCGCCGACTATATTTTCCGCTTCCATGAAATCTATTAGCCTAACCAACGGCGATAGAAAAAGGAAAAAACAAACTCTCGATTCTATAATTAATTGTTCCTTATATGGATTTCGTATTTAACTTGCGCGGGCATCAATTTTCTCCTCTCTTTTTTTTTCGAATCTCTCATTCAATTTCATGACTTTGCGCGTAATCTTTTGATTATAATGGTGGCAAAGCTAGGAATTCTTCTACCACAAAGCGCAAAAGATCAGGAAGGTGCTTCCTCTATGTCATTAGTTGACTTGTCGTTGGCAAGAGCAATTCCATGAAAGGAAGTGAATAGAATGGATTCCTATGAGGAAATTCAAGAAAACAACAGTATAGCTTTGTGCGACCAATAAATTCAAAAGAAAAAAGAAGATTCTTAATGCGTAACCCCTTAAAAAGAGTACCAACTTTAGGTCATTTTCAATTTGAACTCACATTTTTTTATCTCATAAAAAATTCCGATTTTGGGTTGGATCTAAATTCAAACCATAACCCATTTTCCTCTCATAAAAAAAAAACACAAAATTTTAATAAATATCCAATTCCAATCCTCGTCAAGTTTATATTCAATGATGCTATTAAAGATGTGACGTGTCATACATCTCTATCTCTTCCTCTCTCTCTCCAAGTGGAATGGCACTTGGGGACTTTAATAGCATTATTGGATTGAAACTTGACAGTAGTCAAATTCGGATGCCTACTGAAAAATGATATTGTTTATGAAACACCAAAAAAGTTCAAGGTCGTAAAATTAGTGCTTTTTCATGATACCAAAAAGAAAAAGTCCGGACCAAAATGAAGACCAATCTAAAGTAGATGCTTCTTAATAGGAACAAAAAACTTCATGTCCGAATTAATATCCGACCTAAACTTCGTGCTGTTTTTTTAAGGGAATTTGCCAAGGAGTTCGTTCGTACGTTTCATTGCTTTGAATGATCAGCAGAGGAGGGTGGACTCACGCAGCCTTGGCAACGCGTGGGGGTAGAGCGAAAGCCCGTCAGAAACGTGACCACGCTTTTGGTTTGGAACCTCAGACCGGAATGGAGCGAGAGAAGTTTCAAAATTTTTTCTCTTCCGCTTTCCTGATTTTTGCATGTGACTGTGTTAATATCGGCTTCTTCTTTTTACATGGTAAACCATATATTATGTCTGAAAGCCTTCCGCTCCGTGCGGGAAAGATGCGTCGAGGAGGAGACCGTCCCCATTTGCACGTGGGGGGGAAAATCTCTGATCCAAGAGGAATATGTTCTCGTCAACTTGCTAAAGCAGCCTCCACATTCTCCATCCCCACATCGCTAGTGGAAGAGATGGCCACCACACCACACCCTACCATGAAAGGACAGCTTCCGGCTTCTTTCGCGTCAATCTTCATTTTCAGGGGGTTGGGAAGGAACCATAGCTTTCGGTTTGAACAATAAATTACAGTACCTAACCGATAACGTGGAGATCGACAGAATAATCTTCTTCTCTCGATAGATAACAGAGTCGAAGATGGTTTTGCGTGCTTCATCAGTGCCCGGTATTTGAAGGAAAAATGGCTTCCCAAATTCAATTTTCTTAACCATTTATCACGAGAGACTTTCTTAGTTATGTGGGTCAATTCTATGATCTATCGACCCATATGGGGTTTTGCCTCTCCAACTCAGATTCTAGGATAAACTACAAAACAAGCTCTATGATGATGACAAAGGGGACGAGATGAGAAGCTTTTGATCATCCTAGGGACTATGATTTGAAAGTTCGAAAGTATGCAAATCTCAGGCCGCTTCTTTTCATACCCAAACAAACGTGCTCGAGTAAATCCTACTCTTGGTTCTTCGCCACGTTCAACGCCCATTCATTCCTGAACAATGTCCATCAATCTAAAGGCCTATAGCATAAACCCAACTGCAAGAATCTTTTTTGTAGAGTCCAGACCATTTCTGCATAATATGATGGCGGCACATCTTGCGTCTAGGAATCGCTGAGAACCCACTGGTCCATCAATTGTAATTTGTCCAAGCCAAGGAACTAGAAGCTGTAGAATTCCTTCGATCATTGAGCTTCAAACTGATCGGCACCTAATTCACGAGAGTTTTTGGGCATGAGGTGAAGTCCTAACAAGCATGCCCACAACAGTATTTTACTGAATTAAACTTGATGGCATGTGAGCATGAGCTCATCCAAAGGTTGGATTTGGACTTCCAATAGAAGAGAGGCCTCTGTTTGGTTCGAACTTTTTCTAACGCCACCCCAAAACCCCTTAGGAAAATATTTTGTGTTTCTAAAATCATTTTCGAAAGCTCTTGGCCAAATATTAGATTTCCAATGCTGAAAGCCCAATGCAGGTCCGGACTAACTTAAAGCATTGGTCAATTCAAAAATGCAAGTTCATTGTTCATCTTCTTCTCCCTTCTTCCTCGTTCGTCTTCATCTTCCCTCCACCTAAGAGTTTGGCTTCTCCAACAGCTGCCACCGCTTCGTGGGGGTCCCGCGTCCCCGATGACCACTGCTTGAGGTGGCGGGATCCGCGACCCAGGCAATGTCACCTAGCTCCCGCCAGATCCGGCCGCCCGACGGCCAAATTTGGCCCCCACGACCTCAGGCCACTAGATTTGGTGGTCACCGGAATTTGATTTTCAGACTTAAATAAAAAATAAAAAATAGCAAAAGTCAATTACAAATGTAAATTTTGTCATATTGCCAAACGATATTTATGCTAAGTTACCTTTCAATACTACAATTTACCAAACGCGTAACACTTCCGAAAACCTCTTTACCTTAAAGGTATTTGCGATTCTCCCACCCGTTTCCCTGCTGAACCAATAGAAGAGAATAGGCCATCAATTAATGTACAAAGACACCAAGTCCACAATTCAGATGGCATATGTAGGAAGTGTTTTTAGCCATGAAGCCAACTAAGGGACAGCATTGAACCTCAATTCAGATAACCATATCTAGAGTATGCCACACCTTAAACTGACCAAACTAGGTTCTCACTCCAACCATGACACAAGTATTCTGTTGAAGCACATAATGTGCACTGCAGATTCTCAAACTAAAAGGCTGCTGTCAAGTGTTCAGGCTCCCTTCACTAATATCTACTTGTTAACCACTAACAACCATTATCACGACAATCATGAACATGGACCAAAAGAAGCTACCTTTCAAAATAAATTAAACAGTGAAGTTAAGAATTACATTTAGCCACTGAAGTGTCAGGTTTCCCAAGAAAAAAAAAAAACTCACGCTACAATGAAATTTATCGTCCTCAACGCACACGAGCAAACCTCATTTGTCCAGCTCCATTGCCTGTGCCGCCTTAGCTTTCGCCAAAGCAGTCAGCTTCGTCTTCACCTTTCTCTTCCCTACTTGGAATCCACCCGCACCCTTCTTCTTCTTGCCACTACCATCTACCTGCAGGCACAAGTACTTTAGCCCAACTCTCCATATATTTCCAGCTAAATCCTTCATCCACAAATACAATTGATCTCCTTTTCCCCATTTCCCCCCCGACAAATAGCATAACAAATTACCGGCGATCGACCCATTTGAGTTCGAATCGATCACCCACTACCAATACAGAAAGAACATCCACCAGGGCAGCAGAATGATGACCGAAAAAATCAAACTTTCGAATCCAAGATAACCAGTAAGCACCCAAAAAGCATACAAATACAGGAACCCTTCACCATTTTGCTCTCCAGGAAGCACTTACACCGACAGCAAACAGAGAGGCAATTCAAGACCTAAGCCCAACCATCGAAGCCGCAATCCGAAAAAATCACGATCAAAAGGTTCGAGAAAAGTGGGCAGGAAGCAACTTACCTTCATCTTGTTCTTCTTAGTTTGAAGCTTCTTCACCTTCTTCTCTTTCTCCGCTTTCTCTCCTGCTCAACGGCCGTAAAAATCAACACTTTCCGACATACGAGACAGGGGTGGACCAAAAACAGACGAACAGAACAAAAGATTGCGCCGCAGAGATTCAAAAGAATCATAGAAACAGACAGAAAGACACGAATTTGAACAGAGAGAGAGGGAGAGAACATACTTCGAAGATCAAACTCGTACTGCTTCTTCCTACGAGACAAGCTGTTCTTCTTCGACATCGTTCCCGATGCTCGCGACTGGAATTGGATTTCTTGCCCCCTTCTCGAAGTCGCAGCGGCGATCCAAAGAACCGAGCTAGGGTTTTCTTCTCTCTCTCTCTATCTCCCCTAAACGGTTCTCCGGTCGGTCTTATTTTCTTATTTTCTTCTATTTCTAGGAAATTGTTTATCTGTATCTAATTGAATATTCATCCTTAGCCGCCTTTATTTTCTTTTCCAGTGTTCATATGCTAAGCAATATCGACATGACGCACCAACACATTATTTAAAAAAAAAAAAAAATTGACCCGTTGAAACATATTACATGTTAACTGTAAATTTTTATATATACATGATATGTTGATTTTTGCCCACTGCTATGCAAAGCAATCCCACATTGTTTGGGAGAAATCCTCAACCTTCTTTATAATTATTGCGGCTCCCCTTATCTCACAATATGTTTTTTAAGGTCGAATCTCCCATAAAAATAATAAAAGAACCTAAAATGAATTTACATAAAAACATTAATCCGCAATTTGTTAATATCATTTATTATTTCAATTTTATAAATTCAACTACATTATATTCAAATAATCAATAAAATTTGGTCGGGAAAAAAATATTCCACTATTATATTTAACATGATAATTTGAAAAGGAAATCCACATGTCACTATCAAATATAACAATAAGTCTTTTCTCATTTATTATTTTATTATATATTTACATTTTAACATTTCATTTATTGAAAATTTTTAAAATTGACTCTATGTATGTCAAAATTCTTAACTCACGTGTTGAAGTATCTTTGAGAGAGTTAACCACATGTTGGATTTTTCTAACACGTGTTGATCACGTGTCAGAACGTGTTAGAGCGTGTTGGAGTGTGTTAAACATATGTTTGAGTATTGGACACGACCTAAAAGCTCCTAAAGAGTATTGATGCTTCCGAGTTCATATGTCATTTTAATTTGACCAAAAGAAAAATATGCCATTTTAAACGTTTCTCCTTATGTATTTACTAATGGTGTTAAGACAATAGATCCGCAAAGTTGATTATCTCAATCTCGATGGTTTAAATCAAACTCAATTAACCCAAAATAATATGGCTCAAGACTAACATTTTGGGATGGGTATGACCTTTTTTCTTTTTCGGTTAAGAATGCATATCAAACTAAAAAAACAATATGGTTCGCTCTAAGTTTGTTGGTTTTGGTTTTGGTTGAATTCCTAGTATAGATCATTGTTGCTTTTAATTATTTCTCTAGAAGTGTGATAATTTAGTTTTACGTACAAATTTCTCCAAAGAACTATATACTAAGGGCCTATTTATTTATGTTTTTCTAAAATGAAAAATTATAACATTTTGCTTGTCATGCAAAATTCAAATTGTCGTCCAGATTTGAAAATTTATTAGAAATATTTCATGTGAATAAATTTATAAATTGTGAAAGTTTTGAATGTCTTAAAAAAACTTAAAAGTGCATCTGGTCCTTGCCTGGATGGTACTGATCGATGGGTCAGACCTAAGGTCATCTTGCGGCTGTGCAACTCTGATGTCAACTCACCTGAGATTGTACGACCTGAGCGACAGATCTTCGTCCATTCGCCTGAGCTGTCTCTTCATCGATCCGCGCTTTCATTTTTTTTTTTTTTATGCTAAAGTCCTTCACAAGTTTGTGGTAAATAATGTTTACCCAAATACTATATGCAAAGGTATTTTGCAAAAGCCAAACCTCACGCTTCCTTCATCTTTTTTCCAGCCCATTACGTTATGTACAAACCAGTTTTTTAACTTTTTTGGTCAAAATGTACAAACCAGTTAAATAGGTGGCAGGAATGGATGATTTGCTAATTCATCTCATGTAAAACATCTGGCATGGATAGTATTAATCCTCTCTCTTTCGGAAAATTTCAAATCCTAAGAAACCTCAATTTCCACTTCAAGCATTAAGCAGAAAGATCTCGTCAACTTGTTCCAGAAGACAAAATGGAAGAATTAGCTCATACATACCAAAAACATAACGTCAGATTCTGTATGATCCTTATGAAGATGAATCAGCTACAAAATGTACAGAGTGATCCGCCACATAAATCTCCTCGGCAATTATACTTTGAGGCATTAAGCGATTGCTTTCAATCTCCGAACACGGGAAAGAGAGAGCCCCAGTTACGATGCTTGTACGTTCGCTTGAGCAGCTCGGAATGATTCCTTAGTCATGCCGTAATAAACTGGTTCGTTGCCCGGAAAGGTGACGAAATTCCAGCCAAAAGCAGATGCCCCGACGAGTTTACCGTCGTCATCAGGTCGCTGCTTCTCAGATGCTAACCCTGATTGAAAAGGCTTGCTGTCAGATGGTTTCGAAGGTTTCTGCTCTTGGTGCTCCTTCGACTTGGAATCTGGAGCCTTTTGACCATTCCGGTTTTCTGCTGTGGGAGGAGGCTGGACTTCCGGAGCACTATTTCCAGTTATCTGAGTATATAGATCCATCAGAAGCTTAACCTCTGCAAGAAAGAATGCCAAAAATTAATATACGCAAACAAAATGTAAACCTTTTATAAAGGCAATATAAACTTAGGCAGTTTGGCAAGTTAAAAGTATTGCTTGAGAGTGTCCGAGATAATGGTCATTTTCATGCCGCTCTTGCTTTGCATAACATCAGACCGATGTGCTTGTTATTTCTCATTTGAGGTATACATTCTCAAAAAGTTCAGGAATTACCATCCAGAATGTGCAGCTACTGTAGCACGCAACTAGAATAGTAAACTAGAAATGACTCAACCAAAGCTATTCTACATAGTGAATATAGTTATGATATCACATTTCACCAAGCATTCTTTTGCTCTAAAATAAGTTAATCTAGTTTTTCTCATTGTACCAAAAATAAAGCTCTGAGCACAAGTTTCAGAGTACCCTTCCAAAAAACTCAACCAAGTATTCACTTCAGCATGTTAAAGCCCTGGACTACTCAAGACAGTAGTGAGCAAATGCATCCATTACCGAATGTGAACTGGGAATTGCTTTATGCGAAACAACAGCCAGAGTTGAAACAGGATATTCTGTCTTCCTTTGACAAGTAAAGAGAGATCCCTTCCCCCAAACATCAGAAGTCAAAAATCTCCGTTTACTAAGTCAAGTGTATAATTTATAAAACAACTAGATCACAAACCCATCATAAGAGGCTTTCCTAACTAAATTGATCTGGCAAATCGATCATCTAGTATGGTGATGAACACTGAAAACTACTCTTGCAACACATCTACCTTATGAAACCAGGACAAGGAAACAGTGATGAGACACTTACGTTTTCTGATTTCTTCAGCTGCGTTGCTGTTTCGAAAATCTGGGGTCCGAAGCACCTTCAAAGGGTATGGAAAAGGGAAAGTGTTAGGTCCAAGTTCACACAAGGTCTTCTTGCCCCCTCCTTTGATAAGCCAGCATTCAACATAAATCCAAAAGCATGCCCGGATAATCCTTCGCAAGTTGGAGGGAGGAAAAACAACATGCTCGATAATTATTTCAGTTGCTAAACAAGAACAGAGTCCTAGCAACAAGTTTCAGTTCGCAAGATTCCTGAAACTGGCCATAAAATGACCAAGAGTCGGAACTACCGCAGCCCAATGGGCAAGTGCAATAGCATGATCTAGTGAAAGCTAAAGATTAACCAATAGACAATGGAACCATCAAAGTTTCGCCAAAAAAGAACAATGAATTAGCTAGACAGGACGGCCTCGGATAGATACAGGCATCTGATCTCGAGTCCTTCCGTTCCCATCAACAGTAGACAACACATAACCAGCTCACGACGCGCTATCACTCTGGACTTCACATAAAAAAGAGACAAACTTTCGACCTGGGTATGTCCAAGAACACATCAAGCAAGAAGATCCAGAACAGAGACTCAAAAAGAAAAAAAAAGTTGAAGCTCCCAAAAACTCAAAACAAACGTGTCTGCTGACAGAGTCGCGATTCAAGGGCAACCCGTGATTCCATCTAAAACGAATCTGTACCTCGATGAAATGGGGACGGAGGTCGCCCAGCACGGCGCGCATCCTGAAGTACTTGGAGTTCTGGACGGAGGCGTCGGCGTCCAGCGGCCGCTTCTTGCTCTGCGGCGGGAGCGGCGGTTGACCGGGAGGCGTTTGGGCTGTCGGGTCTGGAGCCGGAGCCGGAACCGGAGCCGGCTTCGGGTCTTCCATGGATCGCTCGTGGCTGGCTGGCGCCGAAATGGGTTTCTCCTTGCTCGCCGGAGGAGAGCGGCGGAGATGGGGCCGGCGAGCTTCTGCTTTTATGGAAGAAGGAAGAGCCGAGATGGAAAGTGGGAAAATGGAGGAGGAGACATTCTTGCTACAAATTCTTCTCTCTTTTTTGCTTCTTTTTCTCCTCGTTTGGCAAGCACGTATTAGGTAAGTTCCATTTGGATTTACTCAAATTTATTGGTCGATTTTCAGATCAACCCACGGAATTTGATTTTTTTTTTATTCCATTCATTTAATTTTCAATTTCGTGCAATCAACACGGCTGAGGAAGAATTTATGCAACATATTACTAATTTGTAGAAAAGTAAGTCATAATCACGTGGGTGAAATAAATCTCAATCTAATATAAAATTCCTAACCTGTTTCTTAATAATAAACTTAAGTCCCAAGATTGGTTACTTTGCTCTTATTGGAGATAAGAGATCGTGCATTAATTTACTCAAGATATCGTTTGATTATTAAAAACAAAAATTATAAGGATGAATTTTACCCAATGAGCAAATAAAATATACATTCTACGCTTTTGACTTATTGAGCATTTCGCCGAACCACTTCATGTTAAATGCTTTTGCATTTCCTCATATACATTTCCCCGAAATTGAACCAAATCGGTGTAAATCTATAATCACAAAATCAGAGGGTGATATATATATCAAAAAGTGTAGTGCCAATTTGAAATCAGTCTATTTTCTTGTAACATAAGTAAATCACTAGAAAAGGTTCACTCCATCCAATCTTCCAACACCTTCTTCCTTCTTCCTTCTTCCTGCTTGTCCACACCACTCCAATCGCCGTTATTTCTCCTCCTCTTCTAGACGGTTCACGAGAGCAGGCGGTTTCTCTCCAGCACGAAGATGGTGAACCCCAGGACGGACAAGCTCGTGAGGAGGACGACCATGGTGGCCACCATCACCGCCGCCTACTTTCTCTTGACTGCTGACTACGGTCCCGAGCCCAACGCCCTCGATCCCGTCAGTCCCTTCTTCTTCTTCTCTTCTTCTTCTTCTTCTTCTTTTTTTGGGGTTTTGTTTCTTTTTTTCCGTGAATTTCGTTTGTTGTTGGGTGCCGGAGGAGAGTGGCATGCGAAAGTTGCCGACTTCGCGAAGAACTTTATGAAATTTCTGAAATTGCGGTGGCAGGCGAATGGGTTTGGGGGAATATCTGGTGGGCAAGGTTGAATTACGGGCTGGGATCGGAGACCGTGACTGTTTGATCCGTTACGCTGGTTGATTGGTTTCTGCGCGCGTAATGTTATCATGGGCTGCTGTTTCTTGGGTTTGAGGTGGTGATGGGGATGGATGTCTTTGAGAGTTCAGATGTTTTCTCTCGGTTGAATGTGTGGGGCACTGTCCGTTTGTAATTCTCGCAGCGTAGATTCCGATTCGTGCTTCGTCTGAAGCAGAAGCTAATTGCTGGGAACTTCTGATGCTTATCGAGGTTCTGACCTTGTAATTTGTCTATCTCAAGCAAATTTTTCTTTTTGCTTTTGCTGCTGTGCTGCAATTGGATAAAAACGCATGGTATGTATCCTCCGGCGAATGCTGTAAATGGGTACGAGGCGGTGTTGTGATATCCTCTTTCTGCTTGTTGTGATTTGACATAGAAATTGTTGTTTTCTACCTGTCCCCTGTCCTTTGTACCTTACTCTTGAATTGATTACATGGTGATCATTGATCCGAGATGTCTTCATTCCCAGATTAAGAAGGCGATACTATCGGCCGAGAATCGTGTGAAAGGTTTTGTTTTTGGATCGAGTGAGAAACCTCGAGAGAGCCACTAGGGGAACTTGGCGGGCTCCAGGGATTCACCAAAAGAACAACCATGATCCTGTTGCTGTGTTCACTTCATACAGAATAATTTCGTCTTGACTCTTAGAGCTGCCCAGCCTTTGCTATGGTTTAAGCATGATATCTCAGTTTTTGTATGTTCTGTGATTAATCTGATGTATATACCATGGGAGACTAGTTCAGTTATGCAAATTTGACACGGAAGTTTTTTCAATTGAGTTTCTTCAACTCTCGCCATACCAATTTCCGTTCTGGATGAATTAACATGGTTTATTTTATTTTATTTTATTTTATTGTGTGTGCCATGCGCTTTTGTGCTATTGCTAATGTCTCTCAAGCGTTCACTCAAGTACTCGCAGCCCAGGAATTGAGCATTTTGATTTTACATGCATTGAATATTAAAGTAGGAAAAGTGAGCAGGATGGCAGTGGTTTGAGCTCCACACGGACCTTGCTGCTGTATGTGGTGGAGCCTTCCCGTGTCATTCTTCTTTTTTGATCCACAGTTCGTTGTTAGAGAAGTTTATGAGCGAATAACTGTAATCTTGTTAACGTATGGTTGAAGATTGGGAAAAATTCAAAGCATTTCAAGGTCATGAAAGATCTCCCTGGTATTTATTAAAGTCAGATACATGTCTCCTCATCTATCTTATCCAATAAAAAACTTTCATAAAAATCCATTTATGAATTTCAAATTTCAGTTACATAGATAAAGCAAGCTACATAATATTTCTCAGGAATGCAGCAAATGTCACCGTTTATTTCAATGCACAGCATCTCGCACAAAGTTACATAGTCAATTGCCTCGGATCGAGTTTCTTATGCTAAAGATGACCCTCCAATATGATGCTCTTATTGTAGATCTTGGGTTGCAAGTTCTTTATTTTGTGTACTTCCGCCATGTTCAACGGGAAACGTGCATTTCTGTCATTTTCTTCGCACCATAGAGGCAACACTTCGACCAAAATCTTCTGCAGCAGATTCTGTTCAACACTCTCCTTGACAAGCTCTTCGAAGTCATATGCATTCCCTGTGAAGTCTAACAAAACACTGCACATACCTTGACGTTTACAGTAGTCCAAGATGGCATCCATATTTATCTTATCTAAAATAACCGTCTCGACTCCTTCGAGACACCCTTTTGATTCCACACCACTCTCTTTGTCTGTAAATATTATAAGCTTGGAATTTACTCCTGCAGCGAGACCCGGGACATCGAGTGTGGCATTGGAACTTCTTGCTACTACTATCCGAAGAGGTTGATTGGCACCAGGTTCTTGGGAAGTGGGAAGTGACAATTTATCAGATAATGAGGTTGACGAGAGGATGACTGCATCATATTCCTGCAGTAACTTGGAGTAGTACCCACCAGAGTCAGTGGCTCCTTCACCAAGATGATCTGAGACTTGGCCGTTAAGGGAGATGGAGTACCTAGAAGTTATAAGAAGGGCATTTAGTCAAATCAACCCGTGAACTCGAAACTATTTCGGCTGCTCGATTCAAACAGTTCAATTCTTGTATAGATTAAAGACGCATTCTCTCTTGCGCATGTGAATTGGTGCATCTTAAATTCTGATGACATGCATGAACGAAGATCAATATATACTGAATCGACCACCTGAGAGCAAGAAGAGGCTTCTTAGTGAGCATCAGATGTATAAAGGCCTCATTGAGACTCTTGCATAGCGCTTCCTCCACCCCAACAGTCACTTCGATCCCCGCAGCTCTTAATCTATCAATACCTTTTGAAGCCACGAGTGGATTAGGATCTACCATCCCAACTACCACCTTTCTTACTTTGGCTTTGATCAGTGCTTCTGTACACGGTGGAGTCCTTCCAAAATGGTTACATGGTTCCAAGCTCACGTAAGCAGTTGCATTCTCCGCCAAATCACCAGCATCTCTCAAAGCAAACACCTGCACATGGGCATTGTGATGCAACTAGTTTATAAGATAAGAAGATAGACTTTAAAATTTCATAAACTAAATCTTGGATTCGCAATTTTATTTATTCTATAGAATACTGGGAAAAGATACAAAATTATATTGTTCTGCAGATAACTTATTTAAGTTTCTTCTCAATACTAGCTATCAAGCCGGAACCATGTCACTGTTCAACTTTAGAACAGCAACAGAGAAATGCCCATCATCAATTAAAATGTGAACAAGCAGCATCAGTATCTTAAGGTCCTCAGCTGTGACCTAGGTGAGGTCACGGGAGAGCTAAACTCCAGCCCAAGGGGAACTGCCCTGTATTACCGTCATCTAGTTGGAAGGTTGGGGGTTGAAGCTCCAAGCCTTGTGGTCACAGTGGCACTGCCCCGGCACCATCTTCTCCAGCCAGCTAAAGAAACCAACCAAAACACAATGCAATGTCCTCCAGAAGGAGGAAAAGTGAAGTTTTATTCCACCTAGTTATTAAGCAACTAAAGATGGAGGGTGAAAACATGAGCTAATGTAACTGACCTCAGCATGAGGCTGACCAGCTTTGGGATGGAATCCTTCACCAACAATCTTCCCATCCTTTACAATTATGCATCCCACCAAAGGATTGGGACTTGTACAGCCAATCGCTGTCCTTGCAAGCTCCACACACCTCCTCATGTAAAAACTGTCATCATGTTCTGCCATTCCACAACAGACTCTAACTGAACAGCTGCGTTTTCCCAAACTAATGAGTGGCCTAGAGAACTTTCCAGATGATGTGTACAAACTAGGAACTAAACCTGAGTTGTATCCAGGTTTGATGGGTTGATGCCACGGTAAAATAGAAGTCGAGAAATGTGCAGAAGGTGGCGAATTGGATGGAGTGAGGGGATTAGGAAAAGAAAGTTTTAAGAACTGCATATTATATTCTTCCTCTGAATATGACGAGATGAGAAAGACCAAAATTTAGAGGCAGTCTAGGGGAATAAAGTTACCATAGTGTCATAAAGGAGGGGAATAAAGTTAACATAAGGTCATAAAGCAGTGTCTTCTTTGTTGGACTCTTCTAAAGAAGCTGTATACGAATATGGGATCTTTGATCAGAAGCCGATATAGTCAGGTAAATTAGGCTCAGATATGGACCAGCTCAGATAAACCACCACCCATGGTATAACCTGGTATAACCTGATTTAAGCCCAAACAGACCTGTATAAGAAAACATGACACTGCTGAAGTGCTAGATCATGTTGTTACGATATTAGTGCAGTATTAAGGAGAATTACCGATCCAAACAATTGAAAGAGTAGCTGCAAATGTGTTGTTTCCAAAAATTTGACAATGATAAAAACAAATAGAACTGAAAGAGCTAATCCATGAGGGCGCTTGGTTAGATGTGGGATTATTAAGTAACCAAACATTCGCGAGCTTTCACTAAGCAAATTATCCTTTATGATCGAAGGAAACTATGTGAGAATGCAAGCAAAAAGCCATGCATTGTAATGTGCAATACCTCAATTTCGTTTTTCATTTTTCCAATTCGTATGATAGGCAAATTTGCAAATGCATGCATCTGCCAGAAACATGCCAAGGTGATTTGTTTCAGAAATCGTCCAAAAGCATGGTTCTCCTGCCTGGAGACATTATTTTGGTTTTCACATTGCAAAAGAGGCAGCCCCACATAGTTGAGCAATTCAACCACCGGT
Organism: Eucalyptus tenuipes; assembly: GCA_014182365.1. Classification (NCBI taxonomy): domain Eukaryota; kingdom Viridiplantae; phylum Streptophyta; class Magnoliopsida; order Myrtales; family Myrtaceae; genus Eucalyptus; species Eucalyptus tenuipes. The sequence goes on along the minus strand of CM024540.1, from coordinate 24,112,464 downwards.
CCTTATTAAAGACGGAGGCCGTGTTAGTGACATTAACTTGGCATTTAAACTCATTATCAACGGGTTACCATTTGTCAAATACACAAGCCTCGTTCACAAACTACACATGGATCTTTCTCCGAATCTGTCCAAAAATCATGAAAGATGGTTGTCCTCGAGCTCAGTCGCAGCTCCTCTTTCACCTTACGCAACTTTCGAGCTCAGGCGCTTTTAACTTTGAAAAAATATTCAGCTACGCAGCTTTGGCAAACCATCACGTGGTTAAGATAATTGTCCGTGAATGTTTGCAGGTCAAATCATCAAACAGCATACGTGCGTAAGTACACTAACGTCTCCACCACAGGAGTGGCAAACCATCACACAGGGAACATAATTGTTCAAGATTCTTTGCCGGGCATTCCATCAAACAGCACGCGTGCGTAGGTACACTCACCTCTCTAGCACAGAAGTGGCAAACCATCACATGGCCAACACAATTGTTCAAGATTCTTTGCCGGGCATTCCATCAAACAGTATGCGTGCGTAAGTACACTCCAACCACTGTACCACAGAAGTAGCAAACCATCACAAGGCCAACATAATTGTTCAAGATTCTTTGCCGGGCATTCCATCAAACAGTATGCGTGCGTAAGTACGCTCCAACCTCTCTACCACAGAAGTGGCTAACCATCACATGGCCAACATAATCGTTCAAGATTCTTTGCCGGGCATTCCATCAAACAGTACGCGTGCGTAAGTACACTAACCTCTCTACCACAGAAGAAGAACATCAAAAGCAACCCATCCTCTGCCAACTACGCATCGCCGCGTCGTCAAAGAGAGGAGAAATGCACGCCGCGAAAAGCAGGAGCTCAGCGGATAAGAAAAAGGTACGAAGGGGGAAAAGGTAAGCACCTTGCGAAACGAACGAACCGACTTCAAATTTCTTGACCACGATGAAGAACGAAGAGGAAGAGAGAGAGAGAGAGAGAGAGAGAGGAGCATAAGGGAAAAAAGAAAAACCAATTTTTGGAATGGTTTTGCTTTAAATTTTTGTCATTTTATATCAAAATCTGAAGTTTTTTAAAGTCTAGCAAAGAATATTTTTTATGTATTTCAATATGCAAATTTTTCTCATTTTCGTGGGAAAATTCATAAGCAATAACTAAAGCCACCAATTCTGCAATTTTTTGGCATCTTTTATTTTATAATTCTATCGATGTGCTTTGTTTTGTTGTCTATCTAGAAAAGAAAATCGTTACCCGACCTTACTGATGGTACACCATCATTCATAAACTAATAAATATTTCGAGAGATTGAAAATAAATTGAACAGCAGCGTGACTTTAGACAAGTGAACTAAATTTTGAACTACTGTATCAACCACTGTGGTGGCAGGTAAGGTTAAATGTATAATAAGGAGTTGGTAAATCTAGGGAGAGTGGGGACCATATACGCTCCATGCATTTCAATTTTGACCTTCTAAAAAGTAATAAATGTGGGTCGAAAGGTTGATGAGCTTAATTGAGTTTTTATTTTGTATACTATAAAAGAGAGTGCCGAACATTTGGAGTGTCAAAACTTAACACGGAAAGATACTTAAGTGCTAAAAATTTAAAAAGTGACACTTAAATGCCAAAATCGGAGCAAAATGGATTACTTAAGTGTCAATTCGGCCAAAATGCTAACGTGGCGATTTTCCGGCGAGATAAGTGCAAAACAATGTCATTTTACATGCCGACGTGACTAAAAATGCAAAAACGACGTCATTTTGTCTATGACATGATAAGTAATTAATATAAAAATTATTTAAATTAAATTTATTTAAAACATTTACAAATTTAAAATTTAAAAAAAAAAAAAAAAAAAAAAAAGGAGAGAGAGGAGGCACACGGCTTAGGGGCGAGCCCTCGCCGCCACCGCCTCTGCCGTCACTAGGAAGGGCCGGCGATGGTGAGAGGGAGTGTCGCCCGGGGTCACCGGGCCTTGGCCGGGGCTAGCGACCCCGGCCAACCAACAACGAGGGCCCGCGAGCCCTTGCTAGATTTGGGGGAGGGCTGCGACCCTCGCCCCGAGCTGGGCGAGGGCTCACGGCCCTCACCACCTCCCCGTTGTCCCGGGAAGGGTCGGCGACAATGGGGCCCTCGCCCCCTCCCGTCGTCGTCGGGAAGGGACGATGACGGTGGGGGAGCATTGGCCGAGGTCGCTAGCCCTTGGCCCAAGGCTTGGCGACCCCGCCCGACCGGCGGTGAGGGCCCTCGCCCGCCGGTTGCCCCCGGCGGCGGCCCTTAGCTCGGTAGAGTGAGGGCCGCTGACCCTCGTTGAATCTAGGGGAGGGCCTTGACCCTTGCCCTAGATCTCGGGTGAGGGCTCACCGGCCCTTGTCGTCGATCGACCGACGCTCCCCCCATCGTTGCCGCCCATTCTCGGTGACGGGGGGGGCGGTGGCGGCGAGGGCTCGCCCTCGCCGCGTCCCTCCCCCCCCCCTCTTTTTTTTTTAAAAATTATTTATTTATTTATTTTATAATTTAATTTAATTAATTTTTATATTAAAATTCGAATTTGCACCAAAACGGCATCATTTTTGCATTTCTTTGTTAAGTTAGCTTTTTGGCGAGCCACATAAGCAAAAAATAATAATAAAAAATTGCCACATAGGATTTCCGATAGGGTTCGCCGGAGATGGCATTTAAGTGTCCCACTTTTCCAAAAAAAGTAGCACTTAAGTGTTCCTTCGTATTAAATTTTGGCACTTGGCATGTACTTTATATAGGAATCTTTTAACATTACATAATGTACCTTGGGCATATGATGTTTATAAATATTAAGGAAAATATTCGAATTTATTAAGCACGAACTAAAGCTTGAGTACATTGTCTAAAATTCTTAGGGTATGTTTGTTTGATAAAACTTCTTGTCATGGCAAAATGTTTTGAGGAAATGCTATTATAAATAAAGTAAACAATTTTTTGATGGTTGCTCGTGTTAGAAAAAAATGATTTTATGATAGTTGATTATGAGTAAATCCACTAAAGGCAGGTTGTCTTTTTGAAAATGATACTTATAGTGTGTTTAGTAACATTTATGTTCTTAGGAATAATTTATATTCAAAAATAAATTTTTTCTATTCTAAATGCGTTTGGTACGACTCCAAAAAATTATATTCTCAATTTTTTATTTAATTATAAAGAGACTTAACATTTCATGTTTAGATAAAATTGGACTTTTGTAATGAGAAAATTACCTAAGAAAATCAAACATGATAGCAAGTCAAAGATGGATGCTAGAAATAGCAACAAAGAGTTTTATTTGTTTATAACTTACAATATTAAGGGATTGATAATATGTCTTTGGACATTACAATAAACAAATATATAGATCTTTTGAGAAGAAGAGCAAACATTGCTTGAAGTCACCAACATTCACAACTTAGTATTGTCAAAGAAAACAATATTAAAAAATCCACATAATAAAGCCCTAAAAATTTATTCAATTTTGAATCCAATTTTCACCAAAAATAATTTCATATATTTTTTTATGTTAAACTAATTCTAAACTATAGCTAACATTAAAATCTAGTAAAACTACTCATAATATAATTCCTAAATTTTTCCTAAATTTTTTATTTTTTATTTATTAACTTATTTATTTATTTCAAAAAATGAGGACTCAAATAGGGTGAGGAGACCAAACCTTGTGTTGATTGTGTTAAAACTAGCATTAAGTTATGTTGAGCTTGTTTTTCTCAAATGAACTTATTTCCCTTTTTTTTTTTTTTTGAGTTAATACATTGAAAATCCCCACACCGATATACATGTGATAAATTTACCCAAACTAATTTTTTGACCACGAAAAATCATAAACCGGTATACATTTGAAAATCAAACTAATTTTTTGACCACGAAAATCATAAACCGTATACATTTGACAAATTTACCTCAAACTAATACATATGTGACAAATTTACTCTATGTTAATCTCTATTAAATTTTATTACCAAATTACTAAATTGAATAACACGTGACAGTTAACTGGCGTACTAATTTGCTATTTTATTCTCCGTTTGTCATAGTTATGATTTTTTGTTGTATTAATTCAATTTAATGGAAGATATATTTATCACAAATGTACTAGTTTAGGGTTTTTGACAATTGTTAGTTTGAGGTAAATTTGTCACAAGTATATAGTCCGAGGTTTTTTATAGTCGGTTGTGGTAAATTTATAATAGATATACTAGTTTGGAATTTTTCATGGTCAAAAAATTAGTTTGAGGTAAAATTGTCATTAGGGTGTTAACCCTTTTTTTTTTTTTTGAAGAACAAAGAAAAAGTTTTTTCTATTTCTTATTTATGTTCTAAATCAATTCCATGATCATCGATTTATTTTGAGGTAGCTAACATTATCAAATGAATTTATGTTCTTTTTCTATTTCTAACAACAAAAGCAAAAAAAAAAAAAAAAAATGGAGAAACAAAAACGTTGCCAAATAAGGTCTTAATGACAAACAAGTTGGAATCAACGTCTTCTTTATTTATCGAGTCAATACTACAAAATACCCTAAGCTAGTGATAAATTTATCAAAAACTTATTTTTTGATTGTGAAAATTTTCAAATTAGTACATTTGTGACAAATTTATCTTAAATATTAACAAAAAAATCCAAACTAGTATATATGTGATAAATTTATCTCAAATTGATTTTTTTACCCAAAAACCATAAATTGATATATTTGTGACAAATATACCATTTGTTAAATTTGATCAATACAATAAAAATTACAAAACTAGTACTACCATGACAAACAAAAAGTAAAATCCTAAACTGATATACTATTCAATCATCACGTATTATCCGAAATAAAGTTTAACAGAAATTAATATAAGGCAAGACGAGTGTGCTAGTTTTGGATTTTTTGCGGTGAAAAAATTAGTTTGAGATAAATTTGTCAAAAATGTACTAGTTTAGAGTTTTTTGTAATATTCATTGAAGTAACATTAATTACAACAAAATGATGAAATCATATTTGTAAAAAATTATACGTGAGTGTGTTTTTTTTTTTTTTCCCTGGAATGTAGAAGAACGGTCATTGGCTAAATATATTATGGGGATGGTAGAAAGGATTTATGGGAAAAACATATAAGAACCATCTAGAGGAAAAAAGAAATAAAATAAATAGTGAGAGAGAGAGAGAGAGGAGGGGAAATAAATGTATAAAGATATATTCTTCTCACCTAGATACAACAAAATAATGGATCATACTTAACAAATTAAAATTTGAAGAATTACATTGCATAATTGGCCAAAGTTAATAAACTATTTGTATCGTTATCCTAAACAATAAATGAGGATAATGATTTGAAAGATGAAATAAATGATCCTTGAACTTTTATTCAATTCGCAATATCATCTTTAATTTATTTGATATGGCCAATAAACTTTTTGTACATGTTCAAATTCACTTATTTGAATATTTACCAAAAGTTAATGGGTTATATCAAACAAATTAAAAGTTCATGGACCATATTGAATAAATTAAAAGTTAATGGATCATATTATATATTTAGCCAAAATTCAATGATTATTTATGTTATACTCCCTAATGATTTCCTTATTGGAAGTCGGTTTCTTCAATTTGAACTTGTTTTCAATTCGTGAGATTGAGTAATTTTTCATTGTTCGGATGCAAAGAAGTCCAAAAATAATTTCCCAAAAACAGTTCTACTCGATTAGGGCCTCTGTCTGGTAACCGATTGGCCAAATATTGCCTAATTCCATTTTTTTGTTCCTCGGAAGAAAAAAAAAAAGAATAGAAATATCTACCTCGTAATTTTTTTGTTTTCAGAAATATATTTGGAATAAAATAGAAAAGTAGAAAAAAGTTATTTATTTGTTTTCGAGAACAACTCCAGAATCAAATTCATTTTATTTTTTTTCCTTTTTTCTTTTCTTCTTTCCTTCTTTTTTTAGTTGGCGAACTTGCTAGAGCGTTACCAGCCAAAGGAAGAAAGAGAAGAAGAAAAGGAAAACACAAAAAGAAAAAAAAAAAAAAAGAAAAGAGAAAAATATAATAAATTTATTTTAAAAAATAAAATAAATTATAAATCATAAAAATAATTTGAAATCCTACTAAATCCATGTCTATCAAAAAATAAATTTTTTGGATAGTTTTCAAATATTTTCAAATGCTAAGAAATTCGTTGATAGAATAGAAAAAATATTTCTAAATTGAAACATAATAATTATCAAATGGGCTTTTATGCCCTTGTAATCCGGGCTCCAAAAAGGTTCGACCCGACCCGATTCGGCCCATCCACCCTGCACTGGTTCTTCTGGCTTTCTCAGAAATGATCAGCGAGAGTGCCGCCATGTCCGTCCTCAAAAGTTTCAAAATTTCCGACCTTCGATCCAAGATCCAGAAGCTCAAGATCAACCCCCAAATCTAGCCCTCTTCCCCACGCCACTTGCTTCTATCCCATGGCGATGAACAGCGTTCGAGCCCTGGAAGCTCCGACGTCCGCCGAAACCCCCGGAGACGCCGCCGCCGCCGCCGCCGACGCAGGGGACGAGTCGCAGGAGGAAATCGAGAGGCTGGACTCCGACGTGTCGGAGATGGCCGAGAAGATCCTCCATTACCGCGCGAGTCTCCCCGACCAGCTCAAGCAGGCCCTCGATCTGCTCAAATCCGCCGAGCGATTCGACTTCGCGGGTCCCCCGCCCGGAACTTCGGCGGATTCCGACCGAGGTACGCAACCGACCGCGCTTTGATTCCGGATGTCTCGTCTTTTCCCTCGGGAGCACCGCGCGACTTTGATCTGCGCTGAGGTGAGGAGGCTGTGATTGTGGCGGTCCGAAAGAAATGCGGTAGAAGCAGGAGGTGTACGCGGCGGGGGGAGACTTCGGATTTGAACTTGGCGTCTCAACCGCGTGCTTTTTATCAGTGCCTGTCGGGATTCTTCTGCTATGGTTTTTTCCCCCTATACTGCTTGATTCTATTGTGTCAAAACTTGAAAATTGCTGTTCAAACAAAGATGCCTTAAGGTTTATGTGATGCCGGGCAAGGTTTCTTTTTGTGGTGTTTGAGTAGGATTTGCTGATTGTTGTTGTTAGGTTTTGCTCATTGTTGTGTTGTTAATTCACTAGGTCTGAAGCATATAAAGGAGTCCAAACGTCGTATGCGATGCGGAACCGTTTTATGTCGTATGCTAGCTGTAGCTGTAGAATATGTAGGAGGAAGAGGATCTTCTGGTGACAAACGTTAGGATGTGGGAGTTATTTATGGTTTTTGGAGGGGCAACTGAAATCCTTTTTTCCTTACCTCTCATGATGCTGAAGCCTTGGGTGAGATGTGATTCCTCGCCGGTGGAATCATGGCTTAGCCCTGGTGTTTGTTCATCTGCCTCGTTTAGTCCAACTTTGCTCGGGTTAGCAACGGCAGCAATCGAGTCTAGTAAGAGCTGTTTGGTGGTATGGAGGGGTAAAAAGGTGGAACAGCGACCTGAATTTTCTTCGTTGGTCAGTGTAGATTCAGTGTTAGTGTCGTCTCGTTTTGTGATCTAGAGAATGGGGGATGTGATGGAGTGAGTCATGAAAGAGAACCTGCGGGCATGTTCAAAAGATCAAATTACTGGCTGTTAGGTGGAAGTTCTCCATGGAGATATTAAGTTTTGGAGTGATAATTCTTAACTTGTTCATAATCGGGAATTTACCATGAGCTGACTAAAATTCTACACCTGACTCGGTGCTTGTCTCACAAAGACTGTCACAGAATTTTGTTATTGTCAATGCAATGCTTGAGCATGCTCACTGTGCAAACTGTTTTTAAATGCTCTGCTCAATGTTTTGGCATGTTCCATGCCTGCATCATGTCGTATTGTTCCAGTATCTTCCTTGCATTATTACTTCAGCCGAAGTTAGCATTGATTCCGAGGATTTTACAGGTGCAGGAGGAATGATGGCAGTGGTTGAAAGAGATGCAGAGATGTTGAAGAAGGTCCAGTTGCTTAGAGAAAAACAGCGGCAAATGCCTCCATGGTGCCCATTCTCTTGAAGAGAATGAAAGACTGCATTTCGTTGATTGACAATTTGAGCACCCAAGAGCACAGCACCATTCACATCCCCTCCTCATTTAACAGAAAAGGATCGACCAGCTGAATTAGTAGCTAGCTCATTGATTTTGCAGTGCCGCTGTTTTGTACAGCTAGAGTCGATGTGTCGGGATTCTTTTCTGGGTTGTGATTATATCCTAATGGTCTGCTTTTCTACAAACGGTTACCAGCGAGTAGGAGCTTGTCTTTTCTGTTTCGAAAAGTTTTCGCCTTGTCACCCTTTGCTGGACTCCCAGTCGGGGTTAACTTGTACAGCAAATTTAATTTGACGTGTCGAGTGGTTCAAATTGGAAGATATCGTCTAGGCAAAGTGCATTACATGTTTCCTCTCTGCGTGTAGTTCTTCAGATCTCAGAACATCTCACTGCCAGAACTCTCGTCGGCTCCTCTCTTTAACCAGTAACAGAGCGACCTCCTCGTCTCTTGGCCTGAAAAGAACTATCCCCCGTCTGGCCAACTTACGCCATGAATGCTTGGCGCGAAAGAATTCACACGAAGGATGACCAAAACACGTCGGAATTCATCTGATTCAACGCAGGATGGTACACGACATGGAAGGAGATGGAGGGAGAATTGTCTTTCTGGGTCGGACGCTTATTTGGTCTGCTGGTGGGCCTTAGGTTGGATCTTCAAGGCCAGTTTCCAACACGCATGAGCTGAGTTGGGCCCTTAATCCGAGCTCTATCCAGACCTTATAGATCCGAATATGCTCATCTGGGATTCTCCAGCAGACCCACGTATGTCAGACTGCTTTTATCGTATTACTCGACAGTAATCTCGTATTCTGTTCCTAATTGAACGCTGCCCTGCAGATGAAACGATCACACCGACCGACTCTGTGCTATAGAGCCACCTTAAGACATGCATTAAGGGTTTTGCTAATTACGCTTAAACACGTGAATTCTGTCGGAATCATGCCATTGTTGGTACTTTTCTCTATAATTTATATAAATAGGAAAGGACTTAGTTAAGACTAATGACCCGGGCACGTGCATACCGGTAGCGAAATCGTCCCGCGGTCGATGAACGAGGGATTCCGACTGAAAACGACGTCGTATCGATCCCCCGGCTGAGCGAGCGGAACCTCTCACGTTCGTCAATTATTCATCTTCAGAGAGCACGGGCCTTGTCTTCATCCCCATAAAGAGAGCACTTATTCCAACCCTCCACGCACGATTAATATACGATTTCGTCTGCGTGCATGCAGAGAGAACAACGATGAAAATGGGGGGTCCCCGTACTCGAATGTCTCGGAAGACGGATGGTGTCTTTTATAACGTTCACGTTGTTTTCATGATCATTCCCGGCAGGTTCCTTGGTAATGACAAAAACCAAAGATATTCTTTTCTTTTCTGTGCATCTCCTTGATTTAAGAGATAGTTTAAATAATTCTGGACCTACCCAAAGTGTGGCATCTTATACAAGTGGAGTATTTTTTTACTGTATGAATACCATAGAGTGATAGGGTTATCGAGAGTAAGACCACGTGAGTGAGATAGCTTTTATACGGCGCCCGCTTAAGTATTATAATATTTTTTTTGATCAATTGAGTACTGTAATTTTTTCTTTTGTTATGGTCATTTGAGTACTATATAACTTTTTAATCGATCACGCAAGTGTCATAAGTGCCATGTTACGTTGAATTTCTGACATTTAGATAATTTTTTTTTCAAAAGTTGTAGCATTTAAATAATCAATTGAAAAGCATGACACTCAATTATTGATTCAATCTCCAAAAGTATTGCTTATAAGCATAGCACGAGAGAAAGTCGGTACGTGGGAATTGCATAAGTTTTCTCTACCGACTGCTTAATAAGTATATCCGGGATGCTAGTTCATTGTGAAGTGACGCAGATGTAGTTTTGCTCCGGTTCGTTCACCTCGGTAAACCGGCGAAACGTGCTCATCGTAGTTGCACTCTCGATAAAACCCTAATATTTTTGTAACTTGCTTGCTCTGTAAATCGCCGCCTCGTGCATGTCTCAACGAGGGAATGCCATTCAAAGCTATATTCAATCAGTGTGCAGCAACCCAACATCATATAATACAAAATATTCCGTGTAACTCATGCTGTTTCCTCGTTATTAAAAGGAGGAAATGGGAAACGTGAACCAATCATTTCTAACCTTGTGCAGTGGTCACGGACTCCATCGGGAGAGAACGTGTGTTCTTGGGGTAGGGGGAGGGAGACAAACGAATGGATTCCAAATTTCGACCAATCGCTTCTTGGCCACACCATGTGATTTTGTTGGCTGATCTCCTGCTGCCCTTGGAGCTTTCCCTCGTTTGATTCTGTCTGTTAGAGGGGAAACTACAACGAGCAAAACAACTCCATAGACTACCCAACAAAAGTTTTGCAAGTGCGCACCATTTCTTATCAGCAAGAAAACTCATTGTCTGTATGTATACGAATTCAATGTTCCATGACGGACGTGGATCGGAAATTCACCAAATACTGGGAGCATGAAGTGTTTTAGTAGCCAGAGTCATCCCGTCATGTTGGTCGTGATACTATGATGCTTCATCGTGTTGGTATTTAATTTCCGAAAGAGTTCCGATAGTAAGGTGGTGATGGCTCTCACCATTTCTTTCTTGGATGGACGCCGATCCATATATTAGATTGCAAAAGCACACCGTGCCGTTTTTAACAGTTTTGAAGACTTCTAAAGTTGTCATATTTTTTATTAGGGTGTTCATATATATAGAACATTCGAGAGAAATGATATTAAACAAGTGTGCTTGTCGTAAGAATAATTCAACACAGTCATGGAGCTCTCCAAACCCAATTAATTCTTATCATAGATACGGAAGTCTACAGCATACAACGTGATTATCCTCGGCTACCCTAGTTTACACATATATTAGCAAGACTCTTTCAACCTTGGTCCCCCACCTTTTGTCGGTAGATAGATCCAATTCAACCAGTGGGGACTGTCGCAATACTGTAGAATAAGCAGGTCAAATTAAGTATTTGGAATCAACACTCCTATCTCGATACAATACACATCTAAAAATTCGATGTACAACACGTATACATTTGGATAAGAAATTTGGGTTCAACTCATTCTCGTAATAGCGTCGATCGTTCATTTTCTATTCTCCATACTATCAGTCTTCCAGCCGACATGCTATGATCACTGTTAAAGGCAGGATTCGAGGCCTCTGGCCCTTGTCTAATTCTTAGCATTGCAGAGAAAACGAGACAAGACCACTCGGAGTTCTTCACATGATTCTCCACGATGAACACAACGAGGACCGCCTAATAATTGGAGCAACGCATCGAGAACTCAACCAAATATTATTGATTTGTACGCAGATTTACGGTCACGTGACATGTGACTAAATTGATGGAGGAGGGGACAATTTAGCAATAGTTGAAATCAGTGTCAATGATGCAATCGAGGGATGGAAATCGCCCGCGTCCAAACAAGGTGAAGACAAGACCAGCCCCAGTTTTGCGCTGACACAGCTGCGCGTACCATGAACAACTCATCACGTTCGTCATCTTGTCCCCGGCCTTTTCACTCCCCTCATGATGTTATTAGCAGCATCTGTGGTGGAGTTAAGCCTCCAGCTCGAAGCGTAAACGGAGCAGAGAACCCTAGAAGCAGAGGCAAGATTCAAGAACCTAATAAAACCTAGTTCAAGATGCGAGGCGAAAGATTTTCGCACGAAATTTCATAATGTATAGTATATACTCTACAATAAAGATAACGTCGAACACCGAGCGGTTAGAGTGACATGGCCCGGGTAGGTTCTTGGTCGGTCCGTCACCTACTTCTTCTTTATGCTAGAGATGGGTTCTTCGACGATTTCTAAGCGCCCAACTTTTTTGCACCGGACGTTAATCCCACATTCATCCGGGGATCATCGAAATTGAAATGTCGAGTGCCAAGCGTCCAAATATGGTCCTTTGAACTGGATTCAGATTGTTCAATCCACCCAGAACAAGTTTGAGAGCTTCAGCTTTTTACTTCTTGATGCTTCCTCGCCTTTTGGGTGTTGTGAATGGGACTGGGCGATGGGCGAAGACCACATGCCCACTTGTTCGTGCAGAAACACCAGCTTTTAAGAAGACCCAAACAAGAAAAGTTATTACAATAATGTTTGTCAATGTTGGTACCTTTAAAAAATGGGCCCTCCTCTTTTATTTTTTGTTCTTCTTTTTTATCCTTTAGCCATGGCATAATTCTCTCTCTCTCTCCTCTCTCTTAACTCAAGACCCGCCTTCTTGTCTTGGTTTCCTCAACGGGATCTACTTGCAAGATTGGTGCTTTTATGGAGATGCATGCAGCAAAAAAAGAAGAAAAAGTAGAAGGAGAAAAGGCACAAAATACACTGCATATTATGCGTCACCTCATCCGTAATACGTATGTATGTGTCAGGCAGATTTGGTCTCCTGAATTTGGATTTTTTTTTTTAATTTTTGGTTACCTGAAAAAGTGATCTCCACCAATTCAAATGATTAAAGTCTCTTTTGATCAGGACACACATAAATCCGGATAATGAAAAGGGCAGTACAAACAGTAAATTTGACTACTGTAGCAGTTTGTTAATCGCTGGTTTGACTATAATAACTCACTATCGAGTAAGTCCTATCAGTTTCTTAATGATACAATAAAATACAGAAAAGGAAGAAAAGAGATCATCGCTTTTAACTATCAGGAAATTATGGAAAGCAACAGTTCTGTCCTTTATATTCTTGTCAAATCCTCAATTCAGTTGGGGTCTCTTCAGCATTCATTGTTTATATTTCCTTTCCTTTTCTCTTGTCCATGGAATCCAATTTAATAGAGTCCAACCGAATCTGGCTCAAAAGAATTGCAAAGTGACAGCAAACAGTAGCTACCTCTTCTGGGTCCTGTCTGGAGGTCTTCGGAGCTGAGAGAGTTAAAAGGTCTGTAAAAGATTCAAGGTTTCTACCCAGAGGAAAGAACCCACTTCTTCCTTTATCATCCATGGGTTCTTAAACCTTGTGACAGTGCAATTTAAACATTAGAGCAAAACATAAAAAAAGAAGAAAGCTGTTCAAATGGCTACTGGCGTAGAAGGCAATGAAGGTGTCCCAGCAAACCTGAGAAAGCAGCTTGCTGTGGCTGTGAGGAGTATCCAATGGAGCTACGCTATTTTCTGGTCACTATCAGCTACAAAACAAGGGTGTGTGATATCTTTCTCGCAGCCAATCTGTGCTACTTACTAGATCTCCCAAGTTTTCCTCTTTCAGAGTTACTTTTGATTTTGTGGTTCTTCTTAAAGGGGGTTAAGTTTTCTTAAATTAGGAAAATGTCCTGGTCAAAGTCAGGTTTCTTAATGCAGTTGATCGATCCATACTCAGTATGGGGCTTTAAATGTCTGGTGTTGATATTTGAAGCCATCATTTTCAGGGATGATTGATTGTTTTTCCGGTTCAATATGGCTTTTTCTGCACACGACAAACGCAGCTTTACACTTGCTCAAAAGCTCGGTTTCTTAATCATGTATACTGGTTCGCATTTGGCTTTAAGGTCATGAGTGTTAGGATTCTTGATTCTGCTAAAATTGTTTAGTAATGGAGAGAGAGTGAAACATTGAATGGCGTCCTCATTCCTCAGATGCACTTGAATTTAGCTCTCATCGAAACCAAAGTTGTCCTTCCAGAGGAATCCTCGTCTCTGAAGAAAACTAGACCTGCAGTTGAAATTTGTGTTTGTGAAAGTAATCAAAAGTAGCTTTTTAAGCTAAGAAAGAAAATGCGCTCTTTTTTAAGTATGCCTTAAATGTATTCTACTTTTGAAAACAGTTTCCTATGGAATGTCGAATATCTCCTTTCTGTTAAGTATGAGAGGTCAACGGTTGCTTCAAATCCATGTTCTATCTTCTCTTGCCAAATTAGAAGATGTCCTAAGGTGAAAAAAAGATACCTTTATACTGGAACTCTTGCAACATATATATTTTTCAAAGTTGCTGTCAAAGAAAAATTCTCATCTTGGAATAATATTTTTTTTGCTTTGTCATTCTCAGATGAAACATTGCTTATCCAGGACTCCTAAGAGTTTCATACATGTTACGCCTTCTTCGTTACTTGTACATTATGGCAGAATCGCTTTTGAACTTGGTTAATAATAGTTCATTCCTCTCAGTTGTTTTCTTGTCTTTAATGAAGTGTACTGCAATGGGGTGATGGCTACTACAATGGTGACATCAAGACCAGGAAGACGGTCCAAGCTGTGGAGCTTAAACCTGATAAGATTGGATTACAGAGGAGTGAGCAATTAAGAGATCTTTACGAGTCGCTGCTTGAAGGGGAAACTGATGCACAAAACAAGCGGCCCTCTGCTGCATTATCCCCAGAGGATCTCACAGACGAAGAGTGGTATTACTTGGTTTGCATGTCCTTTGTATTCAATCCTGGCGAAGGGTAATTTCTCTCCTGTATACTTCCTTCTAGTGATTTTTTGCTTCATTTCGTGCCATACTGACATGATAGTTTTAACATATGTAGTCTTCCGGGAAGAGCGCTAGCGGATGGCCAAACTATCTGGTTATGCAATGCTCAATATGCAGATAGCAAAGTGTTTTCTCGCTCACTACTTGCAAAGGTTGGGATTTAGGGGCTGAAAAGCCTTCAACTTCTTTTGTAATTGCCTTGATTTCAGCTGATGCTCTAGCAACATTACACATTTTGTCTAGCAAGAACTAATTTTGTGTTTTCTGTGTGAATTTTCTTTGGACTGGGTTCAACAATGCACAGAGTGCATCTATTCAGGTACCTCTCTCTCTCTCTCTCTCACACACACACACACACACACATGCACAATGGCACGCCTTGCGTTCACGGGCTTCATGGGCTTTGTCTATGGTGTGTGCACTTTGTGTGCATGTGCATCACATGTAAATGATTAGACTGTGAAATGCTTGCACCTGAATTACTTCCATTTACTTGAAGAAACAAACTAGTTTGATGTTCTTCAAATGCTTGCACTCCAACTTGTTCCTTTTGCCTTTTGGCCAAAAAAAACTGGTTCTTTTGCCGGAAATAGTAAGTTTAAAATCCCTGGGAAAAAAACAGAGAGATTCACTTATTTAACCCTTTGCCCTTGTCGTACCATTTAAAAGCTTAGGAAAGATAATGTGTAGCCGGATATTTCATTATACTCTGTAACACTTTGTCATGATTCTACTAAACAGCGAAAAAAACATAATTCTGCCTACAGTTAAAGTGACACACAAAAAGAAAGAAACGTCCCATTATTTCTTCCAATGAATATTTTTTAGGATGTTCAAGTACAAGACCTCCGACAGAAAGGACATCACAGGCTTGAATTGTCTGGTCTATCTAGTCAATTTCACTCTCTGTAGACATTAGCAGCGAGAATGATTCCATTGCTTCTGACATCATGACATAGTTCTGTGGCTGTGATTTTCAGACTGTGGTATGTTTTCCCTATCTTGGAGGCGTGATTGAACTTGGCGTGACCGAGCTGGTGAGTTGTGCTGCTGGAGTGGATTACCTTATATTCTAGACCTATATGTGCACCACTGACATAAATTCTATCTCATTCTTCGTTCTATGGAATGTCTCACACTTAGGTCCAAGAGGACCCCAGTCTCCTGCAACATATCAAAGTTTCTTTACTAGATTTCTCCAAGCCGATTTGTTCTGAGAAATCTTCCTCTATACCACAAAATGGAGATGCTGATAAAGAGCCTATGTGTGCCAAGGTTGACTGTGGCATGGTGGATGAGTTGGTTTTGGAGAACCTATATTCACCGGCTCAAAAATCAAATTTGACCCAGAGAAAATAAGTGAATTATGTGAAAGTATCCCAAAAGAACTGGATATGGACTCTCCTGATGAGTGTTCTAATGGGTGTGAACACAATTACCAAACAGAAGATTCGTTTATGGTTGATGGTATGAACGGAGGGGCATCGCAAGTTCAAAGTTGGCATTTTGTTGATGATGACTTCAGTAATGGTGTTCAAGGTTCAATAAACTCTAGTGATTGTATATCCGAAGCTATTGTGAACCAAGACAAGTATATTTCATCTCCAAGGCGAGAAAATGCCAAGAATTCCCACTTGAAAGAACTTCAAGAATGCAACCACTCAAAATTAAGCTCCCTGGATCTTGGACCTGACGACATCTCGCATTACAGAAGAACAATTTCTGCTGTTCTAAGGAACCCTGATCAATTGCCTGAGACACGGTGTATCTGCAGCTGTGGATGCAAATCCAGCTTTGTGAGGTGGAGGATGGTTGAGGTTCATAAACCGCGAGCACACCAGGAAACTCTGAAGAAGATTTTGTTCGAAGTTCCACTGATGCACCGTGGTCAAGCTCTTAAATCTGAACTACAGAATGGTGCGGAATCATTGCTGGGAGATGTTGATTTTTGCGCTGGCCACATATTGTCTACCAAGAAAAAAGAACATGAAAAGTTTCTGGTCCTGAGGTCCATGATTCCTTCCATCGAGGAGGTAATTTTCTCATAATCTTTTTTCAGTTTTTCCCTATTAGCATATATTTCCCATTAATGATTATCATATTGATGGCATCTTCATTTGAAAATATCAGCAATATGTCTTTCCCGGTTCCAGGACATGGCTTTAGGATTTTTCACACCCTGATTATGCTTTTATGCTTGTGCAGATAGATAAAGCATCCATCCTTGATGACACAATTATGTACCTAAGAGAGCTTGAAGCAAGAGTGGAAGAACTAGAATCTTGCATGGACTCAACAGACGTTGAGGGGAAAGTTACCAGGAAAAAGTTTCCAGACATGATAGAGCAGACATCCGATAACTGCAAAAAACGTTGGATAAACAAGAGGAAGGCCTCCGACATTGATGAAACCGATGCAGAACTTGATAGAAATGCTCAAGGAGATGGGCTTCAGACAGATGTCAAAGTCAACATAAAGGAGCAGGAAGTATTGATCGAGATGAAATGTCCCTATCGAGAGTACTTGTTGCTTGATATTCTGGAGGCAGTAAACAACCTGCACTTGGATGCTCATTCAATTCAGTCATCTACACTTGATGGTGTTCTCAAATTAACCGTCAAGTCTAAGGTTAGTGCCCCGGGCTCAACAAAATGAGCACGTCGAATATGAGTTTGTTCTCACCAGTTCATCCTAATAATGACCCTTTCTTGAATTTAATCTCAGTTTCGGGCGCAGCAGTATCTCCAGCTGGGATGATCAGACAAGTCCTTTGGAAGATTACTGGGAAGTACTGAGAAGTGTAGTTATAATAGATTGTGTGCTCGGTCATTCAAGTGGGTAGGCGATCTCTTTATGTTTCTGTAAGTGTATGGCTCGGTTACTTTCAAAACCAGTTCTTGCTAAATGTTCATCTCTTAGGATTTATAAGAATTTTCTTGTCCTAGTAATGAAGAACCTTGCTGTTGTATTGAAGTAATTCTGCCAGTGGCTCCTGATTCAAATTTCATTGCCAATTACACATGACCTTAGAAACTAAAACCACTGTTCATCTACCTCTTTCCTTGTAGTTTCGGAAATGAAAATCAAGAAACCTATTGATTTGCTGTTTGCAGAATCAATCTGCATAAACAGGTGATGGAGAATTTCATCTTTTAGAATGATTCCCAGATGCAGTCCAATTGGGGAGCGCCATAGTTGTATAGTGCTATTCTTTTAATACTGGAAGTGTCACAATCTAATCTCAGTTTTGCCACTTTAAAATAAAGGCAATCTTATGTGATCCAAGCAGTCTGTGCTTTTCTTCTACTTGTTTTGCTGGACACAAACAAAAGGAGATTTCCATCCTAAAAAAATAAGGAAAGACACAAGTAAATCACAATATTTGAGAAAGGAGAGGTGTGACCTTAAAGATAGAATGGATGCTTTCGAAGTTGGAACATATGCGATCATGGGATATATGCTGCAATCTGCAGGTCCATTTTGGGGTGTTTCTATTAGTTAGCTCAAAAGCTCTTAATATACTATTGCATCTCTCTCTCTCTCTCTCTCTCTCTCTCTCTCTCTCTCTAGCACACCTGCCCACGTATACGCACACAATGTACATTAATTGTTCATAGTTTTGCACAAACTTGGGCACTTTCCCCCAAGGGAGCAAAACTTCCAGCTGGGTCATAATGTCAAGAACAACGATTTGGGAATTCACTCATGCAGCTATAAAGTTCTTGCAAAAATTGGGGATCTTCCAGAATGTGTGTTTTGACTTTATGCATATTTCACATGGGGGGAACCATTATTTTATAGAAGGCCGACTCTTGTATTCTTGCACATGAAGTGAGATGACCATTTGCAGTCCTCCTATTTCCATTGCCTCTGTCTCTGCAGATCAAATAATTAGTCAACAGCATGCCAAACTGGTGAGATTATTCAATTGCAAAATGCAGCAGCAGAATGCACGAGTTGCGCTGTGCCAACTTCACGCATTAATTGTTAAAGAGAGTCCCGGTGAACTTTCATCATAGAAGAGGGAAACATGAACATGACCCAGACAAAAGCAAAGTGTACTTTCAATACATTAGAACTCCATTTCTTTATGCGCAAAATTTGGTAAAACCCCGAGCTAAGAAAACCACATGTGCCTGCGTGTTATTGGATCCACCTATGAATCAAACATATATTAATGCTTACACCATATATGATCATGTCCGAGTATTGTATAATCGAGGGAAAGTGAAAAGGCAGAGATGCAACATTATTACTTAAGGACTTCAATTCCAGAAGGATTTCTGACTCCTTTAACAAATTTATGTAGAAAGGTACACATCAAAAGATTTAAACAAGCCCGAAATGTACACAATGGAATTGCAACTCATTTTATTGAACAGCTCATAACGGAGGCATTCTGATATGAGTTCACATTTAACAGCTCCACTGGATTAGGGAAAAAAAAACCATAGGCTATGAGGTGATTCGTTATCAACATAAGCTAGGACTAGAACTCGGATTCTTTTCAGCCGGCCCCTTCAATCCCTCCCGGCGAATCCTTTAACCGTGAAGCCAACTTTCTCGAACTTCCCGCGCTCTGTGCTTTCCCTGAATTTGACATAATCCGTGCTCACAAAAGGCTTGTACATCCTCACATTTCCTTCTCCTACCACATCATCAGGTGCCAAGATCTCTTTCTCATCCTCAAAGGACCAAAAGAAAGCTAGAGAAAAGCGCTGCGCCGGCTGCTTCAGGACTACTCTGTGCTCCGATGAAATGAACTTGTCATTACTCCAAGCTTGCAGCATATCTCCTATGTTCACCACAAGAATACCCTCTCGAGGGCTTATGTCCAGCCATTTTCCGTCTTTCGATCTCACTTGAAGTCCCCCTATGTCGTCTTGATACACAATGGTTATACAGCTCATATCAGCGTGCATCCCAAGACCTTCAACCTCATTTTCGAGACTCTCAGGAGGAGAGTAGTTATTTATTCTCAAGTACCCGTGACAATTCTTGAAATCGGATTTGTAATATTTCTCGTTGAAACCTTCTCCCAAGATCATCAACATGACTACTATGATTTTGTTTGACAAATCTGACATCTTCCTTCCATATTCTTCCAATACCTCACTGCAGGGAAGGAAAAACAGAACATTAGAAATTGCAGGGGACAAAAAATAAGTGCTTAGACAAAACGACTGTAATAAGAGAATCATGGTGTTACCAGAATTCTTGTTTTTGTTGATCTAGAATAATATCTGCAGAGCTATTCGCCGAGGCGAGAAAATCCGGTCCGGACACTCGGAGGCTTTCGAAGAAGGGAGAGGCTATGAAATGAGGAGTGTAGGTCTTGGTGGAAGAGAATGGACCGAGCTTGAGTTTCTCGTCTGGAGGGAGGCTAAAGAATTGTTTGCAGAGAGCATGGAGTTTGTCGTAGAAATCTCTAGCGATCCCGTGGTTGGCAATGAGGAAAAAACCCCATTCTTTACAGGCATCGGCTATTGGAGACAGAGAGGATGGCTGAATCGGCTGAGAAATGTCTAGAACTGGAAGCTCCAAGGAAGTCTCTGAATCAGACATCTTTTCGAGGACATAAAACATTAAGGTTTGGTATTACCTTTCCATTAGACCCAAACAAACATAATTATGAAAGGGTTCACCGGTCTGACAGGAACAACTGAAGCAACGGGATGGAGTTCAGAGAAGCAGCATGAAACACCGCCTGACAAACATCTACACCTTAGATTTTGGTGGAGGACAAAGCCTACAATTTTTGCCCCTGTTGTTACATTCTGTTATGTAAGTATATATACATGGGAAATGGCAACTGAACTGAGGCATGAACAATTAAAATAAGAGCTCTCAATTGGGCCGAAAGGGGTTGAATAAAGAAATGCAACCCTCCAAGTTTGACCTCTGACATTGGCTGTTCATGTGAAGCAAGTCATTCATGAAGTTTTCTTTTCTTTTCTCACCCAATATAAGTAAAAAAAGGAAAAAAGAAAACTGGCAGTTATATGGATCGAAGGACAGGCTGGTTTGAAGGTATTTTAAGTCCTCGTGGGACTTTGTTAATTTCGGTTGAGTGGATCCTCGAGCCTTGGACTCTTCTGGAGAAAGTTTTCACCAAAAGCCAAAAATGCTCATTTGCCAAGCATGCATTCAATGGCTCTCATTGAAGTGTGCGTGAATCGGGAAAATAAAAATGTACCAATTCGCTTTCTTTCTGGATTAGTCAAATGTCAATTACTGCATGTTTTTATATTTCAAAGTTGTATCAACGAAAAGTTCAGTCTCATAATTCCTTCTTTACAATGAATCTATACTTGAAAAGATAGGTCTTTACTACCTGCGAATTGTTTGAGCTTCACCAACATGCATACTGAGAAACTACTTGAGTTCTGCATTAATTTAGACTTACAACCTGTTACTCTCATTTGGAGCTGCTTGTTTTCAAGAACTTCAATTGCTAAGTTCTTGAATATATGAAAACCCAGCTACTCCTCTAGACTTAACAGTTCATGATTAGCTGGACACTTTGACTAGTTGCAATCTAGAAGAATTTGCATTATGGGGGTCGTGGGGCTAACTCCCAATTGCGCTATAACCAGACTAACTTTTTTAATAGCAGTTTAGAGTTAAATCTGACATACTGGGACTTCGAAGCATGTTGAGAGTCTATTATTAATCTTTGGAAAGTATGATGGAAATGATCTATTTACCTGAATTAACGAAGATATATTTTAGTTGCTGTAATCTGTTATTACCTTTTGTGCTGATCCAGAGAAAGTGAATTACAGAAAGATGAGGGAGACTTCACCTCTAAAGTTTGACGATTAGCGTATAAAAAACATTTCTTTCTTTCTATTTAATAATATGATCTTAGTGTGACCATTGTGATGGAGATTGGACTTTCAGTCTATCAATAGCAAAAAGGCTTTGGACCGAGGGCCCAATTCCATAGAAGTACTGTTGGGCCCTCAGGCGACAAGAAATTAGTTTCAGCAAATATGATGAATGTCCAAGAGCTTTCTTCCATAGGGTGCTTCTGGTGACATGGTCTCATTGGGAAAAATAGTATAATTAGAGAAAGAGGAATGAAAGACAATTAGCTTCTGCTTAGTTATGTGACTTCCAATGCAAGTTATGCAACAGCTATCTTCCTTTTGGCCACTCAACAATTTTTTCCCCTTTCATTCACTAGCACAAGCTGTAATATTTGGGGACTAAGACTATAGAAAATCCATGTGCCGTTATTGAAAAGTGAGAGGCATGTGATACATGTTTCTTATTCTTTCAAGTTCTGAAATATATAGATCATGAGTCATGAATAGGTAGATAACTCAGACTAAAAAGGGTTAAAGAAATACCATTTCCTAATCACTGATTAAAAGTCATCACTTGACCTGGATGGCCAGCACCAAAATGGGATAGATATTCAACCCCTGAGAAAATAGTCATTTATTATCTTTATCATGAAACCTTAAACTGATATCTGTTACCAAAAGAAAGAGATTAATGCATAATAATGCAGTGTACGTTTAACTTACACTCGATTTTCATTTACAGAGAAAAGGGATCGTGATTGAGTTGTTACTAATTTAAAATGATCTCTTTCAGAATAATCGGATGCTCTCTTCTCTCACACACTCATGACAGGAGGAGGAATTCTTGAAGTGCTTCTTGTAAATGCTGAAGGCATTCAGCACCCATATCTCACTTGTATCTCTCTCTCTCCCCGTTCCAATACAATTGCATCACAAGTTTATGTCTCCTTTTGCCTTAGCCTCACTAGTATTGGAAAATTCACGTCTACATGAATTTACAAATATTGTTGTAGGGAAGCCAACATACTACCTAATCGCGGAATGTGGTGCTCAAGTGCATAGAACCAAAATTTCATTAGGTTTAATTCCAGCCGACTTTTTTTTTCCTTACTAAATGAAATCCTAATGCTACTTTGTTCACTGAATTCTTCTTTCTTGTTCTGCATATGAAGGTAAAGATGATAAGGCTTGGTGGAATGAAAAATTCACATTCGAACTCCAACCATCTGATTTTAGAAATTCCACCCATTTGAAGATCAGAATCAAGAAGTCAAGATTCTTCAGTCAGGGCACATTTGCTGGAGAAACCACGTATATAATCTAAATCTCGTAACCTTATCGTGTTTTAGTCTTTCCGGGCATGCACAAACCGGCACATTAGTAACTGTAATTGATGTTGGTTATGATTAAGCTTCAATTTCATTAGCTTTATCTAGTTTTCGCCCCCTTTTGCAACTCAGAATTTACCTCGGAGGAATTATAAGTGAGGGACTTGACAGAGGATTAGTGGAGGTGGAACAAGCTCCATACAATGTAGTTCTTGAAGACGCCACCTACAGAGGGCAAATAACACTTGGTCTCAAATTCATTGCCAATGTATGCATGAATCTGAAATTATTTGAACTCAAATATGTCTTTAACTATAATCTAGTCGATGTATATTATTTGTCTTAACACAAATCTTGTCTTATTTATACAGAAAGAATCGCAAAGAGAGACAAGAGAATGCTTCCTCCAGGATCAGGAGAGAGAGCCAAAGACCTCAATTTCCAGGTCTATTATGAGTCTCTGGAAGTTTTCCTGGTGGGAATTCTTTTCCAAGCGCAGCCGCAGAAGTTTCAAAATAAAGAATAATTAGGATCGAAAAGTAATCATCGCAGCCACATACATGAATCTTTAATCGGGTTTCCCTGTGAACAACTAATTCTTACTATTTTTTTCATCAAATTATTCCTCTGCTTCACAGATTTCTCGGCATTATGCTGATATACTAACCCTTCCAGAGGACGATTTCAGAGAAAAACCAAAGCAAGGTTTTGAATCCCGACTTGTTTACTATAAACGTTGAGTGAAGCTGACAATGAAGTCGGTAATTCCTATGAAATTTATGAGTCTGCAATAGAATCTGCTGAGAAAATCTTAGTAGCCATAGTGCCATCTTGACACAAATCCATCTAGACTCGAGTGAATGAATGTCTGTGCAAATACAAGATGGGCCGAGCCCACAAGCATTAAGCATTGGATCTGCACATAAAAATGAAAAATCCCAAGATGGGTATACAGTTAATATAACTGTTTGATCCCATTGGGAAATTTTATGGGCAATAAGACCTAGCAATTTTTTCTCGTTCTTTACTTGCTCTCTGTCCTAGACTCCTAATCATTCTATGGTGCTAGAGAACTACAGTCAGACCTGATGTCCTTTCTAAACATACCTGTGAAAAATCATGCATGGCCTGCGAAGAAACATTTAAAATACCGACCACCTCGTAGTCAGGTTCACGCATGTGGTGGGAGACAAAACGCTTGATAAGCTTTTGACTTTAATTGAATATACATCTTTCTTTTGAACTATGACACGTCTATAGCACAGTGGCATGAAGTGGAGTCGTAAAAGCTGAGACATGGGCAGCACGTCTTTGAGGTCTATCTCGAAACAACAACAGTGTCTCATACTTCGAACAGCGACTTGTCTTTCCTTATTTTAAGCCTAATTGTTCAATAATTTCGAGGATCACATGCATTATAAGCCAACCCCCCGACCAAGCTGATTACTTAATTCATATTTAAGTCCCATTATACAACTCAAGTCTCCAACTTTCTTTTAGCCCTTTAAAGTCTAAACTATAATTTTCCCCTCTAATTTTTCATCCAAAGAAAATTTGAGAATCTCATATTCTCTTAACCATCTAAAGTTGTTCTTCTATTTTGTCAATATTCTAAGAATCGAAATAATCTTCATTCTCTACCTTTTTTCTAGTCATAGATGTTCGATACACTTCATTTGATATGTCATTTTCCCTAGTAGTAGTCTTAGCATGAATTTCCTCTCTTCTTTGATGCTCGAACAATATGATACAACTTTTCTTGAAAAAGTACAAGAATTCGACCCTTTTCGGAATGCTCAATTAATTTATCTTGACTGACGGATTTAATAATTTAGGTTTAAAATGTAATGTGACTTGATAGGAATGAGAAATTAGGAGCTATACAATGCCTACTTTAGGCACCAAGACAAGTTGCTGATGACGACCGCCAAAAAAACCTAGATATCGGGTGCCAATAACGCTAACCAAAACAAGACTCAATCTGCATGACATTGTGTATGGAATGTTCGAAGTTTCTATAGTCCGACACCTATTCCATCAAATCATGCCAAAAAGCAAGGCGAGCAATTTGAGACACTTTCCTGTGCTGAAACATACACTCACGGGTCAGCTTCCCATGCAAAAACCAGAAAATAAGATGGTCGAAAATCTAAAATAGCGGGGGGCGACGTATCAGGGTTTCCGAACAAAATCAGTTTTGCTGTCTTATATTAACTGGCAATGGACAATATATTTTGCCGACAATTATCAGGTACAATATGTTGAAGCCAATGGTGGCTAGCTCTGGATGAGGGATGGCCATGAAAGGTGCGAGATTATTCTTCGCCAGCTGCAGCAGTATGAGGGATGGCCATGAAAGATACGAGATTATTCTTCGCCAGCTACAGCAGTACTAGTAATTTATGCATCGCTTATTGATTGGTCAACTCATTGCACGTCTGAGGGACGCTTGAGTTCTAGAAATTTTTCTTGAAATAACTCTCTCGAACTGCTCTTCACACCACCATGTAATGAGGTGCTCCTATATAACTAAGACCCATCTCCCACCTTCTGTTATCCTCGTTCAACACACACTAAAAATCGCTACTTTTCGAGTTCCGCCGGTCACTTTCCGGAAATCTTCTTCGAGAAGTGCAATTTTCGATGACGGGCATCTGTTTTTCGATCATATAAAGAGACGGGTTGGATCATGCAATTCAAAACCATGTGATTACATTTCAAAAGATTCCAGAGAGAGAGAGAGAGAGAGAGAGAGAGAGAGTGCTTAGGAGGGAACTGTTTCAAAAACGGTTCTGAATTAGCTTGTTGCGAGTTGAGACACCCAGCAGGTTCAAATTCGAATGCGGAAGCAACTAAAGGTAACGTAAAGAATAAGTGAGACCGTTGCTTTTTTTAGGTTGGGTTAGCCCTTTGCTTTAGTTTTTCAAACTTCATGTTTTTTCAGCTGTACAATATTGGTTCAAACATTGCTTTATTTGCAATGCTCTTTGCTGCTGTAAATTTTTTCAGTGAATAATTCAGATTCCTGCTAACAAAAACGACCCGTGAAAGAGCCCTTTTGCTTTTTGTAGCTCAAAAGAAAAGCATTGATGTTTCTTTTCCTTTCTTTTTCAATGTTTCTTGATCTTTCTCGCCTTAAGGAATTGCATGAATTTCTCTGCTTATATAAGACAAATTAATGTGCTGCCATTGTGATCCTGAA
Source organism: Eucalyptus tenuipes (assembly GCA_014182365.1). Taxonomy (NCBI): domain Eukaryota; kingdom Viridiplantae; phylum Streptophyta; class Magnoliopsida; order Myrtales; family Myrtaceae; genus Eucalyptus; species Eucalyptus tenuipes. Next base: position 24,086,613 of record CM024540.1, on the reverse strand, counting down.
GTTCTGAGTTGAGTTCAAGTTCAAGACCCCGCCGAACTCCCACTAAATGAGGCTTTTCATGATGATGTGCAGCGCTGAGGAGCACTCCACAAGCTCGACAATTTCAGCAATGGAAAAATTGTCAATTTTGGATGAAAATTCTCAGCCAGCTTACCGAGCTTCACCTTCTTCAGCCAATCGACATGAGCAATCCACCACTGATACCGAGACCCCGATGAGCGCAGACTCTTTCATGTTTTGCCGCACTAACTCAGAGGCCTCGACATATTCGGAGCAGACAGACGATAACTGTTCCTCTAGTGAGCCTTCCCCCTTGTGCTGGCCAAGTGTCAAGTCCGGACGCCATAACCATATCACATTTGACGGACTCGATGTGAAGCAGCAAAAGCAGTGTCTAGAAGAGAAGCTATACAATCTTGAATCATCGGATTCAGGTAAGCAATTTTCATGGCTTTATGTCTTTTGCCACTTCAACTTCCATAGGATATCTTTCGGTACTTGGCCAAAAAAAAAAAAAACAATATTGATTAGTCCGAGTGTGTGTTGATGTTTGTAGCTGGTGTAGAGCTTGAGATTATAAAGGAGAAATTCGCAAAGCTTTTGTTAGGAGAGGACATGTCCGGGAGTGGGAAAGGAGTCTGCACAGCTGTGACAATCTCTAATGCCATAACCAATCTTTATGGTAATCTTTTAGTGATTTCGACATTGAACAGAATCAAATATATCAGTGAATTATGAATGTTATATGGTTGGACTTATGTCTATCCACGTTGTTACCATATGCAGCTACTGTATTTGGGCAAAATTTAAGGTTGGAGCCTCTGAATCCCGAGAAGAAGGCGATGTGGAAGAGAGAAATGAACTGCCTTTTATCAGTCTGCAACTACATCGTGGAATTTGCCCCCACCTTGCAGACTTTAAAGGATGGCACGACTGTCGAGGTGAAGTCTCGAGCTTGTGCCATCCTCTAGAACACCTTTTTGAATTGGGCATGCTGTTTTTTTGTCTGCCTTTAACATGACGTTGTCTGGCCTTCCAGGTGATGACAAGCAGACCGAGATCGGACATATTCCTTAACCTCCCCGCATTGAGAAAGCTCGACGCGATGCTTCTGGTGAGCACCCGCATGTTCCATCCATAGATGTAATCGGCATGTCTGATCCCTCTTCTTCGCATTATGAGAAGTTGGATTTTGGTTTGTTCAGGAAATATTGGACAGCTTCCAGGAGACAGAATTCTGGTATGCTGAGCACGGGACCGTGTCACCGAACTCGACTTGTAGGGGATCATTCAGGAGAGTTATTGCGCAGCGCAAAGAAGAGAAATGGTGGTTGCCTGTTCCATGCGTAAGTCCTGGAGGCCTATCGGAGAAGGCGAGGAAGCATTTGCAGCAGAAACGCGACTGCGCAACTCAAATCCACAAAGCGGCAATGGCAATCAACAGCAGTCTACTAGACGAGATGGATATCCCAGATTCTTACATGACATCTCTTCCAAAGGTTGGGTTCAATCCTTATATTAATTTTTTCTTTGTCTAGTATTGCGCTCCTCTAGCACCACTTAAGTTGTGCCAAGGTTGATAAAAAGGGGAAAAATTGAATCATCTTGGCTATTGCTGGAATGACTTAACCTCCCTCAACTGAATTGAATGAATGTCTATGTTCAATTGTTTAAGAAAATGAATAATTACTTCCGTTATAGTAGTGACAGCAATATCTTCACTACACAAGTACAGTCACTTGGAGACTCTGCGCTAAACCCATCCTATTCTTGCTTGTGATAATCTCACAGAAATAAATTGTCTATTCTCTTTCTTTTAGAGTGGAAGAGCGAGTGTTGGAGACACAATATACAGATATATACATGCAGCCGACAAATTCTCTCCAGATCGTCTACTGGACTGCCTCAACATATCGACAGAGCACGAAGCACTCGATCTAGCAGACAGGGTCGAAGCTTCAATGTATACATGGAGAAGAAAGGCATGTATTAGTCATTTGAAACCATCATGGACCATGGTAAAGGATTTCATGCTGGAGACTGGCCGAAACGACAAAAACTATATGTTAGCAGAGAGGGCAGAAAGCTTGCTGCTTTGCCTGAAGCAGAGGTATCCGGAGCTCTCTCAGACAAGCTTGGACATATGCAAGATCCAATACAACAGGGTGAGCAAAACTTCCTGCCAAATTTTTGTCGTAGCTAATCATTTAAATTCGCTGATATCTCGCTCAAAAGCACATCACCTCGCATCTTTGGGATCCATGTTCGTGCTTTTCTATGATAGTAGTTCATGAATGTGCTGAACTGGAAACGCATCTTGCAGGATGTGGGACAAGCAGTACTAGAGAGCTACTCAAGGGTCCTGGAAGGTCTGGCATTCAATGTCGTTGCGTGGATCGAAGACGTGCTCTTTGTAGATACATCCATGAGGAACCAAGATCAGTAGGAAACAATTGGCGCGGTCTGCATGATAGCTCACGTATTCTTAAGTTTCAAGCATAAAGCTGAGCGTAAATCTGTAAACAAGCTTTCTTCGTAGTGCATAGCCCAATTAGTTAAGCAGTTCGCTTTTCTTTGGCTGTATATCAGACAGTTCGTGATGACGGCGTACCATTCCGTAGCGAATATAGCTACTTTGCATTGAGTTACTTCATCCTCCCCCCTAGTCTGTTTTTCTATTATCCAGCGTCTGAGTAAAAGATGATAGACAATTGCTTCACCCAAATAGGATGGGGAGAAGAAAAAAGGAAAAATAACTAAGTCACACCATCCCGTTTTTGCCGGAGAGGAATTTACACGTCTAAATCCTGATGCAACTTAAGTATCCCCTTTTTTGTTCAGCTGCAGAAGTATATACAAGCGGAAATTTCCCTACCAAGAGCATGAGTTAAATTTCATTGCCTTGAGGAGAAATGAAGTAGCAAAGTACTTTCAGGTATGCAATTTGTACAATAAAACCCGCTTAATTTCAAGATTAGTCGCGCGTGCGCTCCCACAGCGGGCTTTCTTGAAACCACATACTTATAATATGTTGGTGAATGGTTGCATCGCCTAAACGAACAAAAAGAGAATGAAGAAGAATAACTTCGATAATCTGAAGCACATTAATCCCAACTTTTTTTTTTTTTGGTCGGAACATTAATCCAAACTTGTACAGTACTTACAGCATTCTTTTTGTGTAATCCTAGTTTTCCTTCTATACAAACACATCTAAGAAAGAAAAGTCACAACCATCATCACCACTCCAAAGTCGGCAATTGCAATAGCAACGCCAGGTACACGAAGAACAAGAAAGCAAAGGAAAAAATGAACAAAAAGATCAAACCTCAAACAGTGCAGGAAAAAGTCGGAAAGGGAAAACGATGAAAAATGACACAGACACACACAAAAACAAGAGGCTATAAGAACCCTAAACTTTACAGTATGGCTAGAAAAATGCATATGGCCGCAGGGAATGGATGGACCAGCATTGAGTTGAGAACTATCATCAGCATGGGAACAACGTGGAGAAATGTTCCTTGCAAAAACCGGTCATCGTCTGTACAACACAGACACCATGGAAGACCAGCCTCAGACGCTTCTTGCATTGGTTGCTCAAGTTAAAACGTGAGAAAAAGTTAGAAAGTCGTGTCATTTATGCTTAAGAAGACTGATCCAATCCACCCCGTCAGGCAAAGCTGATGATGACTCGATCAGAGTGTTCCTGGAACTCACCAGGTCAATCACTTGTCATGCTATACATTGATTTAGGTCAATGAAGCCGATGCTGCGGTCATTTTCAAAATCTCATCCAACCCAAAACAATATACAATTCCTCAACTATCCTCCATGCAGCAGTCGATTACCTCGTCAATTAGTTCATCAAAAATAGCATCACCCATCTCAAACCCAATGCTTTCAGAATCAAAACGTAGGTCCATCCACTTCCCAGATTTCACCATGTCTTTTCTAGCAATTTGTTCCAAGTTAGGTGGAGAGAGTGGGAGGAGGTGCCAGTGAAATCCTTCCCACACCTCGTGGATAGTAGTTCTTATATCATGGACTGGCTTAATGCTTGGCTTCACATATGAAACCCAAGGAGAACAACCGAAGTAATGCTGACAGACCTCCAGAAGGACCTCATTTATGCAATCAAACACAAGTTTTTGGTCCAAATGCAGTTGGTCATAGAAGAAATCCACTTCATCAAACACAGATGGCTCAATAAGCTGGTCTGAAGGTTCTGATCTCAAATAAAATTCCTGCCCACCCAAGCCAGAGGCATGCAGAACAGCTTCTACATACGCCAACAATGATTCCTTGCCCTCCATAGACGTTTTAATATGAATACCATGCTTGAGAGTATGGGGCATTTCATCTTCGAACTTGATCTTCAGTGGTTGTATTGATGGTTCTACAGAAAAAATATCAAACAACAAAAGTCAGCCCATAATCATGACCATTCCCTTATTAGATACATACATACATATATTTTCTGTTCATAAATCCCCAGACCTACCAGATCGAGATGCGGTTCTTGCAGGACTTATGTCATCCTCCATGAACAGTGGCTCAAGAACAGATACAGGACTTTGCCTCTCTGGTTTGTCGACAGCAATTTCCAATTCCGCAATCTTCTGAATTGTTGAAGAGCTTGATGGGGATGCAAATGGAGACACATGTAGTTCATCATTGGAGTGAGGCTCCTGCTCATGGAAAAATGTGATTTTAAACTGGAACAAACACCATAAAATGAAGCAGATGGCAACAGATAGGAGAGATGATGAATACAAGGCAAATTTTTCTGCCGTTGCTAATGCACTTATCAGATATCACAAGATCTCTACTCCGCTCTCATTATAACTATCGACATCAAACTGCTCTATTAACATATATATAGGCCAGTGCTATTTCCACAGTAGTAACTGCTGCAGACAAAGCCAAGTAAATGAAAATTCCATACTACCCTCACAAGATAGGTAAGTTTGACCATAAATTTATTGTATCCTGTTTTTCATTCATTAATCAAGCCAATCTGCAACCTTTCCTCTCTAATTACGTCTGCTTTTCTTCTCTATTCCTTTCCAGTTCAAAGATATTCACTTCGAAAAGAATTCTCTATACCACTCATATGTCTGAATGATATCTCCCCTTTTAAGATCACACTTAATTTAATCGATATACCGACCATACAAACTCATTGCCCAAGGAAAGCCTAACAAAAATAGCCCCATATCCTCACCAATTACTCCAATTGGTTTTATGTGTATTAGCCACTGAAAATGGGACAGCAATTGAAATGAGTGTTATGAGTGACATAACCTTTTGATTTTAAAGTTATTACTTTGTAAATGATAGAAACTTATTTGCTTCAGCAGGCAAGGGGTGTCCATAAACACAGCTTTCTTTTCCCGAGAAAAAAAAGGAAAAGCATATGTCATTGCAACTTTTGTTTCTGCCTTCAACCTCGACCGATTAGGGCTGAAGTTTGAAGCCTCCAGTAAGCCACCTCTTGGTGTTATTGAAAATGATGTATAAGGGCAGAGCACACAACACCAATAACGAAGTGTCAATGACACAAATATTCAAGAGTGTAGAGTATTGATCAAATATCTAATGATCTTAGATTATCTCTCTTTCTTTTTTTCCTTTTTATTTGAGGGATAAACCTCTTCTTCTTCTTAGTGGAGCTCCCCCAGACGCAGTAGGATGGTCAATTTGGCTCATGACTCTTAGAGAGGCAATGGAACATGAGAAACGAAATCACCCTTAGACTGGTTTTCCTCAGAGATGGAGAAGAGTCCCATGCACACGAAGGCAGAAGCATCATCCATAGAGGGTTCAGTGACAAGGAATCTTGGATAGAGGGAGGGGGATTGAAATTGTCAAAGAAGAGAAATCCACTCTTAAAAACACAATGCAGTTTCCTTTTGTGTGATGGCACTTCAGTCAAATTGACTCTTATTTATTAATGATACCATGTTTGGAAGATTTAACTTGATAAAAGATGGCGGTACTTTGATTTGTTGTCAAAACAAAATGGTACTCAACCCGTGCACTATCATATGCTTCAGTAGTAATGATCCAAGCTATGCATGGGATTTATATTATCTTATTCTAAATGACAAAATAAATTTGACTTAGAGATACAAATTTTCTTTGTATATGGATGATGTGTGCATCTTTTGAGGAGTTATTTCTTCTTTTCCTTTATAATTGAGTATTAATTATCCACAATTTTTTTTCTGTAGAAAGACTATATCGAGTCTAGAAGTAAAATTAAATAAGTAGACCTTATTCACCAATATGACTTGACTACATATTACATACGGATTTGGATACACTTTTCCTGGAGAGATTCAATTTTACATCATGAAATTTATTTTCACTTCATCAATTTATCATTTGGCATCTAGAAGGTATGACTTGGTCTCTAAATGAGGGAATATGCATCATTGAAGTTCTCTTACCTCTTTCTTATGATCAGAATCAGTATAATCTTCATCAATATCTTCAGCCAAATGATCCTCTGCGCCACATTGGAGGCTGGCTGGACTAGCACTGCCAGTCAAAGTATCCTTGGAGACATGCTCTTCAGTGATTGTTCCATCAACTGTTATAAATTTCAGTGTTACCCGCAAAATAATGCACGTGAGCAACTGTGATTTGATTTGTATAAAAGCAATTGACTTCCAGTTCCTGCAACAATCAAAGGTGGAGAGAAGGGGAGGGGGTGGGGGAGGAATTACCTTTGGGACTCAGGTACAGACCACAGGTCTCTTCCACCTCACTACCGGAAAGCAGCTCAACCGATAGAGTTGGATTTTTCCGGATGTTTGGATTTTATTATCACAACTTGCCAGAACACACAACTCACTTTCTGTACTTGGAGCTGAAGGACCTTGATGGCCATCATTTGCTTCTTCTATTTGCCTCTCCTTATTTTCATCAACCCTCGGAGACCTGAGATGGGCAGAATATCTCATCTGTGCAGTTACCAAGCTGCTTTCCGGTATCTTTCCTGGACTAGCAAGAGGGGAGTTGTATTCAGGAAGAGAGAGGATTCTCCCTAGAGATTTTGGGAGCTGCCTACTTGAAAAGTCTGTCACTTCATCTGCAGTGCTCAGCATTTCCGAAAGGTGCTTCTTGGCCTCAATGTAGATGTTAGACACTCTTCTCTTGGACACATTAACATTTTCATATTCTTTGTTTGCTTCAGAGTCTCTTGGCTTAACAGTCTTTTCTTCTCTTTTTTTTGCAACACGTCTAGCAATTTTCTCTATGTAAAAGTGCTCTTTGCCTGGAGAATTCATCCCATTATTTTCTCCCATGTTCGCTTTACCACCATCAGGAAGTCTTTTCGTAATACCACCAGGAGATCTGCCATTGTGCTCCTTTCCCATCACATTTTTCCATCTTTTCCTAATCTCCGAAATTAAGAAGTGCCTACTTGCTTTCTCAGCCTGCCCTTTATAGACAATGTTCGGCGAATGTCCTAGAAGCATGTCAGTGCTGTCCAAAGATGTAGAGTTTTTCGATTCTGCCGGCCCAGGCTTCAAAATAACAATTCTATTAGAAGTTTGAGGATTCTCAATCTCCCCGAGTGTCTTTGTTTCATGAGACTTGACATTTCTTCTAAAGAACTTGTAAGACTTATGATTAACAACCTGTTGTGATTCACAGTGTTTGTCATGCTTCTCTTTTGATGAATTACATTCTGCAAATGACTCTGACAAAGTGTCTCTCTGCAAATGAGCATCCTGCAAGTTTTGCATGTATTTAACCAAGATTGAGTCTGGATCTTCCAGGAGTTTCGAAAATGATTCCTCATTTAAGTTTGGAATCTGAAGCGCATTAACCAGTTCTTTAGAGAAGGAAGTCCCTCCATGCTCTGTGAGATGCTTCCCACTTTTGAGTTGTTGATTTATCAACTCCTTGATTGCTTCGCACAATTTTTCTTTGAGATCAGCATGCTTTGAATTTACCTGAATCTGTACTTCGGCATCATTGTGGTTTTTTCCAGTACCTATAGTTTCCTGACAGATCTCACCACAAATGTTCTCCGCTTTAGAACTTTCATTATGGCTATTTGTGCAGTCCTGGTTTGCATCGAGATCAACACATCTGGATGCCAAGCTTTCAGTGGCACTCAAAATATCAGCATCCATGTCATAGCTTCCCCCAGAAGACTTCTTACTTCTTCTCCGGTTTTTCCTTCTGCGATTGTCATCTCCCAAATCAGATTGTTTGGACACTAGCTTGGAATCTTTCACTTTAATATCTGTATCAGGCTTGCCTACCATTTCTTCTTCCATGAGTATCTTCACACTAGGTTTTCCCCCCTCAGCTGCAAATCTTGAGCTCTCTTCACCATCCTGAAAAATCTATTTCAGTCAGTCGCAGCTAAGAAAAATGGATATCCTTCTCAATCAATGCCTTGCAATCACTGAATGGGGAAACTTAACTACCCTACTGTTTAACTTTACAATCATCCGATGGGAAAACTTGAGAACCCTACTGTCTATGCTATTGAATCTTACCAGGGTGACTTCAAGTTTCTCATCCAGATTGGTCAACACTTCAAACTTATTCCCTGAATGTTGTGCATCTGCAGGATAGAAGAGAACTCAATAAAATGACCACCAACTTTACTAATCCACAAATCTTAATGACCTAAAAAATCATGTTGATCTAGAATATATAACACCTATACAAAATCATAAGAAGACAGACAAAGTAAAACATAAATGCACCACTTCATGTACAAAAATTGTAATAATAGGTAGCAGGAAAACCACCATGTGTTACGAGCAGTAATTATTCAATCTCAAAAAGACTTGAGTATATGTCAATCCTGCTAATCAATTAGGGGGCCTCACCACCAGCATGGCTGCTTCCTCGCCTTCTATCAGATAGTAGCCTCCGAGTGGATCTGCCATGGCGAAAATCCAAAATACTAATGAAACTCCACATGCAGCCTAACTGATCCCTTTCATGCCTCACCACACGCCTTTTTGACCTCTTTGTCATGTTGAAGGTATATCCAGTCCAATTTCTGCAAGTTGATTGAAAATTTTTGACACCTGGTGCAAAAGGTTTAGGAAATAATGTCAGAGGCCTAGTAAAGAATAATCAAATATGCTGGCTGAATCAGACAAGAAGATTCTGAAATCACACATAATAATCTCACGTTTTTTGTCTTAATTAAAGCAACCTCAACACTTAAAACACCATATTTCTGCTATCACATACTTCAAAGTTCCAAAGATCAGTCCACTGCCAAATCAATTAACAGGAAACTCGTCATCTTTTTCCACGCACCATGAGAACAACTCATTATGTGGTTTTGCAGATAGCTGCTCTCTCTCTCTCTCTCTCTCTCACACTCTCTCTCTCTCTCTCTCTCACACACACACACACACATACATCCCCAGTTGAACCGAAAAATCGATCCAAAAGATATGAGACATATAGATGAAATCAAAATCATCATCCGATAATCAAGGACTATACCCGATCTAATAACTTTGAAGATGGACAAAAACATGGCATGCATCAGAAAATACCTCAAAATTGAAAATTGTGGAGTTCGGTTCTGCTCAGAGGAAACTGAAATATAGCTCGCTCGGAATATCTATGATTTCCTATTTGAGCTCCACAGGTTTCTATTCTACAGAAGTAAAGCCCAAGATGGTATCCTCAGCAGGAGGGTATCGAAGGCTTCTTCTTTCCTTTTTCATCCCAAACGAAATAAAGCCTTGATGTATGCCCACATGCAATCTTCCACAAACTTTTGAGTCATGATGGGGGCACCCCATCCTTTGAGACAGAAATCACAGAGTGAGGCAAACATGCTGGGACTGACTCTCTAAATATGAATGGGCCATAACTCAAACTCAACTTCATCAAACCAAGCAACAAAATTTGCATTTGATTATACAAACACTTGGCTATCGAACTCAACCTTCCAATGAAGCAATCCAATGTCCCGCTTGAGAATCAAAGCAAATGCAATCCAAAGTCACCCTCCAACTTCCAGCTCACAAAGAACAAAACCAATGCTCCGAACCCTCTTCCAAAACCAAGAACTTTCGACAGCCTCACTCTTCCGATACTAAAACCACGACACACCAAAGGGAATCTGCCCTTTCTCACCAATGACGAAACCAAAGAAAAAAAGAAAGAATTCTTATAGACTTCCCGAGAAAAAACACAAATCAGATTCTTCAGGCGTATTCTGACAAACACCGCGAGAGCATCAAAGGGCCTCCGCCTCCTTTTCTCCCCATTAGAATCATCTACGGTGGCATCTTTTGACAGCAAAAAAGAAGGGCCCCGATGCTCACCCTGCACCGACCCTTTACTTTCCGCGGAGGGATTACATACGGGCAGCCATTAAAGACTGAGGAAAGTGGAAGACGGGTGGGTTAGAGAGAGAGAGAGAGAGAGGGAGAGAGGAAGGAGAGAGAAAGCGAAAGACGAGAGCTTTTTCACAATGCAGTCGTTGATGGGGGGAGAAAAAACAAGTGACAGTTGTGGGAGTGGAGCTGGGACCCATTTCGAAAAGAGAGAGAGAGAGAGAGAGAGAGATACGTATGGAAATGGGGTTGCCTCCATTTTCTCAACTTCAGCGTTCCGCCATCATCTCTCTGTCGAGAAAATATTCTCTCTCTCTCTCTCTCTCTCTCTCTGCGTCAGAGGTATTGAGAACGACGAAGAAAGATGCACGGGGGGGCGGTGGTTCCTTGTATCGTACCTTTTCCCAGCTTCGGACACGGGAATTATAGAAAAAACCAACGCCTTGACATCGACGACAACGAAATGTCCTCCTTCGTTTTTCTCTCCTCTGCAATACATAGCTTAATTATCACAAAGCAGCAATTTTTTTTTTTTGGAAAGGTAAGAACAGATCCATTCCATCTCAAGTCCCAGATTAAATTAAACCCATCATATGCTGCATTAATTAAAACTGATTCGTTTTTCTAACAAATATTTGACTGTGTTTTCTAACTTTCAAGAGACGTTTTGTAAAGATAGTCGAGTTTGTAAAACTTCTTCGATGGATGGGAACGAAAATAGAGAGAATTCGAAGTTGGAAATATTTAAAGAAGGTCGGTTTTCGTTATGGTTTTATTGAATAGACTAAGAATTTAAGTTTGTTTTGTTTTGATTTTCGTGGAGAAAGAATTGAACTTATAAAAGATTGAAATTTTAAAAAAGTACGAAATTATGAGAAGTCGTACACCCTCTTGATTTTGTAACAAAACCCAACACACCCTGGATTTTAATAAGGGTCGGCCATTGTTAAATCATATCTTTGATTTAATAGGTTGGGCGCGTGAAATGAATATCGCTATTATAGTATACAAGATAGTATTTATTTTACAAGGGAAATATGGACTTGGCTCAGAGATAAAATTTGGTATTTTGTTTCATTAGCTTGAAGAAAATAATAATCTAAAGAACTTGGCCCACAGATTTTGCCCCCTGAACTTTTGTTACTCCTTTTCTTTTCTCGTGCACTCCTGCAGCTGATTAAATGTACAGGGAACTATGCCAATTCACGTAGACAATAATGCCATTTATTTTCGGTACTATTCTTCCAATTTTTCGCTTGGTGAAGATTTCTCAATCAACATCAAAAATGGCTGTCGGTATGAAATTTACGGTGGCGGGCGGGCTCAGTAAGAAAACATCAATGCATTTCCCGGTTGTCAACGAAAGAACCTAGCATGCTTGTGAAGATGAAATTTTGACCACCTGATTAATGTACTAAAAAAAAGGCCTTCAGAATTAGTCATAATGTATATTGTATATGGGTTAATGTAGGATATCTGGAGGAAAGGCCAATGGGTTTACAGATGGATGATCTCATGATTTTTTTAAAGAAAAAAGTGTGATTAACATTTCAAATGATATCTTTTCTTATGTTGAATTCAAATGGATTGACCTGGCAACATTTCACCTATGGAAACATCAAGTACAATTTTGTACATTACGTGGTATGACATTTCGAATAGTAATTAGTAAACATAATTAGATCTAGGAGAGGCCATTTTTCCACTCCTCCTTTCACTCAATGGAACAACCTTTAGGAAAAGCCACAATGATGGTAATGATGATTGTCGAGCTTTGAATTTAAATGTGGCCTCTTCCTTGAAAGAGGCTCTGAAGCAAGAATCATTGACGAGATTTAAAGGTTGGCCAAAAATTGAAAACCGGCTTCCCGCTATCAAATTGGTGTTTTGGGATATTGGATTATCATCAATGCACTGGCAAACCTCAAAGGGTACTGCTCATCATTGTCCCTCATGATGAAAATGATTAAGGGCCGTGTCGAACAAGCCAAGAAAGACATTTTATTTTTAATGTGGGTACGTGGATATTCCGCTTGATCGGTCCTCACACCATGCACATAAACAGTACTGGTCAAGTGCACGATGTAATGCTCCATCGATAGAGTGATGGGTCTAAACCTGAATTAAGTTCGAGCGAATGATTCACGTGCTAGAATCGCCGTCAGTTGAGAAAAATATTTACAAAGGATCCTTTATATTACGACATATTGTACAACTAATTAAGAATAAACATAAGCCCGTGTTATATATCAAACCTAACCTTTTGGGTTGTTGGGTCGGTTAAGATTTAATATCGAATCCCACATTAAAAGGGTTGGATCTTGAGTTCGAGCCTCTAAAGAAAGATGACTCCTTCAAGGCAATCCCATGAGCTTCATTTTTCAATGATTACTCGGTTGCCATGGGAAGACAGAATTCTCATAATACAGGTGGAGTTGATTAGAAATTATAAGAGGTTCGTATGACCTCCATCTCAAGAAATGTATGTACGACCCACCAAAGTACTTATATCGGAAGATATTCCTTATTAGACTTAACTTGTTGATCATTGGCTCTAGGCTCTGTATAATTTAAGTATGAAATTAGAGCTAATCCTCTTGCTTCGAGCGTAAGTGTGGTTCGATGGTTATGTATGAAAATAAAGTAGAAAGGTAGAGGAGCATATGGTCACGGAAGAGTTGCTTTTGTGGAATTAACTATCCGTTAACGAAAAAAAAAAAAAAAACAAACAAAATGTATTATATTACCATTTTAGATTCCATCATTGTAGAAGCCATGAGAGCCTTAAGAACCCTGTTTGGTTAATTGGAATGAAACAATTGAAATCATTAAGAGGGATGAGAACGAATATTAGGTAAAATAAACTTTGAATTACCATGTGCGGTAACGCCTTCAAATTGAAATGTCAAGTTTTTATGATTCGGAACATTCTCAAATATCCGCCATTCATTGATGTAAAATTCATTTCAATTAAAAATTCGCCATAGAGATAAGTTCACATGCTCCTTTCACTCCTCTCATTCTCGATAAACAAACATGGACCTTAGGATATTTTGAGGGTCAATATCAAATGTATAAGTCCTGTTTAATAGTATAGATGACTTTTCTACGGTGCCAACCACATATATATCATAGGGAAACTCAGTGCATTGGCATTCGTCAAGTTCCCCCATGTGATTACTTATCAAGCAGTTATGGCACTCTTTAACCGAATCCACATTTGTTCAAAAAAAAAAAAAAACCGAATCCACATTCAAATAAATAAAAAAAGTACTTCGAAAGTAAATCGGGTAAATCTTTTTGAAGTTCCGTACCCACAAGACCTTGAATTTATCCGTTTTAGGTAACAAGTGCCTTTCATCTATTTCCCCATTAAAACCGTTCGCATCTGCACAAAATTCCATAGCACGGATGCAGAGCAAGAGAGCATCCGAGGTTAGCCAGTTTGCAGGGCACGGGATCGTCTTGGGAAGAAGAAAGAAGGCACGGCGTAACTCACAACCACCCACGATCAGACATGACATGGTGCAAACCATGCAAATAGAGCTAATTCCCTTCATTTATTAAATATAAAAAAACCGAACTATCAGTTCAATTCCGCTTTTGTCCCGAATTTTTCTTTTTTAAAAAGAAATTTTTAACTTTCACTCTAGTCTTAAATTTATTCACACGTCCTAAAAATTACTACTTGTTTCTTCTAAAGTATCAGGCTATCAACATTATAAAGCGATTGTTATTTCATATGAAGGCAAAGGAATTTATGAAGGTCTAAGTTCTTATGATGAATCTCTAATCGGCCTTGATATTAATAATTTGAAGAAATTAGTGACGATTTTTGGATGAGTGGGTAGATTTGGGAGAGTAAAGGTTGGGGACTTCTCTTTAGGATAAAAAAGAAAAAAGAGTTTACGATAGACCCGAAATTTGACCTAAAATCATGAGTTCTTTTAATTTTTTTTAAAAGGAAACTAGGCCCTATGCATATACGAAAACCACAACGTGTGCTTTATTTTTATTTCTTTCGCTCGCGTTTGTCCGCCATTGATGTGACGTGGGGCTGAGTTGGGCCTGAACGGAGAGCCCCCTCTTGGGCCCATCAGAGGACCCCCACGTGCGGGCCCACCGCAATGATCACCGGACTCCAAATGGCGATTAATTGCCTAATGACGAGGCCCATGTGAGACAACACAGCTAAATCTGCTTTCTTCGTGAAGGCCAAAAAAAAAAAAAAAAAAAAAGGAAAGATCCGAACGGAGCTGGAGCTGGTGGGAGGACCACCCGACCGGTTTGGCCTGTTCTAGGCTAACGTAAGACGTGGCAACGGTGCCGGTCGAAACGGGGCGGTGATGGAAAGAGACGGGGACGGAGACATATAATGTGCTCTTTTGTCTTTGAGCTGTTTCGCCGTTTTAGATATTGGTGAAAAGAAAGAGGTAGGGGGTGGGGGTTGGAAGGAACTTTTGCATGCCCGAGTTTGTTAGCCATTGCCTGATTTGCTTGACCTTGAAGATAACATAACCCAACGATCAATGATTGCGAAAGTACCGCGGCCTTCCTTTTAATTTTTGTTGGATATATGGTCGTTGATTTTTATGGAAGCAAGACTTTAGTAAATTATCATTTCCCCCCTAGATATCGAAATAATATAATACAATGTTTGATAACCACATATGCGGAATCGAAATTACTCCCACCGAGTTGTCACCATACGAACATCCGATATTTGAGGAAGTTTCGCAGCTGAGGCTATGCTTCTCGCGTGACATGAATTTCTCTTTATATAGATCGTTTCAGTGATGGGTAGGTGGATTTTCATCGCGGCAATGGATCCGGTTTTTCGGTTTTCCCTAGATGTGCAAAAAAAATGAGCGATTCAGCTCACCCAATCGCCAACAGGAACATTTCCTGCCTAACCTGAAGCCGAAACTTGCCCCGTTTTCCTACGATTAGTCGGGAATCAGATCGTGGAATCAGCTCGCGAGCAGGACCAATTGCAATTGCAAGTGCAAGCGCTGGCTTTTGCGACGATAGTGGTCCGTATTTGCTGGCCCGTTGTCACGTAAAGATCGTACCAAACGTTCCTCCCTCCTTCCCTCTCCCCCCCACGCAACGTGGCAATCACGACCGAAGTCTCGATCATCAACGCCGCACTTGCCGTCTTGCGTTGGCGAGTTAGGTGGAATGGAATGCTGACTACAAACGAAGCTTGTGAGGGACTCAAAGCCAACCCCTCGTTTCAGCTTTATCATCCAGCGATGCTCCTCGGACAGTGTGGACTTTTCCCGTTTCGATTGTTTTTTCCCGGTTGGATTGTATTTCTTTGTTAGGTGTCGAATCCGGCCCTCGATAGCGGTAATGATGGTGTGGGCGTGGATGATTTCACTTTCATTTCACCTCCAAGGAAGATGTGTGGCGTTTTCTTCTTTTGTTCCCCTCCACTAAGAATCAGATACGGCGAGGGGTGGGTGAAATCTCGCTTTTTTATCGTGCCCATGCAGTGGGGAATCATGATGTCTTGTGGGGGGATGGCATCGTGACTCGGTCCATGGAAGACGTACCTTAGGACCACCCGTTAAAGCCTGATGCTCCCTTTCTCTTTCTTGTCTGAGCAATAGCAAGAAGCCGCAGTTGAGCTTTTAATTAACTTCTCAGGGAGAGTCTAACGTAATAGTGAAGACTTCAGTAGATGAGAATTTACACTTACGGTATACTTTATGACGAGACTTTATATTAATATTTAAGCGGGATCATTCATGAGAAAACCAAGTTTCACCGATGTTTCTCACACGAGATGACTTATTACTTGTATGTTTGCACTTGAATGAGAGTGGTGGTTGTACGTGTATGGACAGATGCATATATGAAGACTGCAAATAATATGCAATTAGGACATCACTAAGTTGTGGAATTCTGTGACGTCATTGAAGCGACGCCGATCACTAATCGATTGAATGACTAATTGGAGAAAAAGTACGGTCCAATGAGCAACATTCCATGAACGAATTTGACTATGTCAGATGGCAAGTGACCCTTTGGACTATCGAAAAGGATAGGGTCCATTCCCTCCCTACTTCCCTTCCCACTACCAAGACATCATCTTCTTCGTTGACTATTAGATGAAAAAAATCAACCTCTATTCCACTTATATCTAACACTGATGTTCCTAACAAAAAATTGAGATGGAATCGTGTGATGTATGAAGAGGTCATGAGGGAAAAATATCAACTAGTGGCCAAAGATAGTTATGTGTTTGATTATTCAGTAAATAATGCAGAAAAAAAAATCGGAAAAAAGTTATTAGTCAGTCCATTAATAGAAGTAAAACAGACGCCAAAACCATTTTAAAATGGATTCATGTAATATATAAAGAGGTTATTAGGGAAAAAGTACAAATTAACGGAAAAAATTCTTACATGATTTTAATTAATTATTCAATGAATTACTTGGTCATCTAATAAAATAAGCGGTCATAAAATTAATTTAATAGGGATTCATGTAATATGTAAAGAGGTCAGTTAGGGAAAACTACAAAAATAATGGCAAAAGATACAACCGTTTTTAAAGGTTGGAGCGAAGGGGTTGGCCCAAAAGGGAGAAAATCTCAAACAGAGGAGGGATCATGGATCTTATTTTGGGCTAGACATGTTGCTACTGGCATGCGTTGTCTAGAGATCATATTCCACTATCAATTGCCAGAAATTCATCTCATAATTCAGCTGATCACTCCGCTGCTTTGTTATCTTGAGCGACAGTCTATTAGACAACTCCATTCTCCAGAATATCAATCATGAAAAGCTACAGATATATTCAGCGTGTACATTTATTTTTTATTTTTATGAGGTAAATGGAAAAAAGAAGAAGAAGCAAACAACTAGGTAAATGTCCGTGACCTGGTTACACCAGATTTACATGTATGATTAACGATTACAGCAGTTTACGATGCTCGGTCATGTGAGAAGATACCTTATGGTGGTTATTCGGCAGAACTGGATCTACTTTTCCAAGAAGCTTGTCTCCTCTTCGCCAGGAATTGAGTCTTATTTCCAACACCAAGCTACGGAGAACTATGGAAGAAGCATTGGCCAATCCAGTATACCCCCAGTGGGAATGAATTAGGCATTACAAACAAATACCACTTTGTCTACTGCAGTATCATTGGCCAATAAACAACAAACGAATCTTCGATAATGCTTTGATTAGATACGATGATAGGGGTACTACAAGATGTAATTGTATCTGCCATGACTTATAATTCTTCCTGACTTGAAGCACAAGGCTGGAGAGAATATAATTTGCAGACATCTACTAGTCTACGGGCAGGAACTACTAAATGTACGGCAACTCGTATAGAAAAGGAGTTACTAACCTTCAATTAAGGACTATAGTTTTGGAAGACCTCCACTTTCGTTTCCTCGCTTTCCTTAGAATACGCGCCGTTTCTACCTTGACTTCATCTGTTATGGAGCTACCCCTATCTGCCCAAGGAATTTTGATGAGGGATAGTGCTTTTTTTATAAACATCTATATAGCTGCACAAAGCTGGAGATATCTTTAAAATTAATCTGTTTACTAGCTTTCATGAATGGTATCAGGTTTGTGGAAAATAATAACATTCTACATGTCATTCTTAAGTGGAGCTGATGGACTTAATCTTGCTCCCGAATGCCTTTGTAAATCTGGTGATACTTCCTTTTACTTCCCAACTAGTAGCAGCCGATGGGTACTTATCATTCCATAAGGAATAGAAATTAGTTTTACCCGTCTCCCTGTCATCAAGCAAGCAAGGAAATCCACTGTCAATCTCCTCATCTGACTCAATGGCAAGTCGACAGTTTCTTTCATCTACCCTGACCTGCCGAGAATGCCATGAGTAAGATGAACTTGCCCTTTGGCCAGGTGATACGACCATATGTGCAACAAAATCACTGAGATGATTTCAAGCAACTCAAGACAACTTGTACCAATCCTTCATTGGAAGAATTGACAAGCATGTCTTATTATCGATTGCCACATGGTGAGCAAAATGGAACTTGAAAAAGCAGAAACACCTTTCTGTTTGATAACACATCTTTTTGCCCGTGCTTCATAATTGGCATATTAGAAGCAAAAGTTGCTTTTTCTGACTTCACTGACGTCCACCCTCCTAGTTCTGTCTTTGGTACCGAATTGGTTTGCAAATGCACTTTTGAATTTGTAGCTGAACTGAAACCAACAATTTGATATTTCAAAATGCTTGGGGACACAGGACAGAAGAAAATCGGGACAAGCAAAACATAAGTAGGCAAGTAAGCAGGAAGCACATTTACTAATCAAAACATGCATGCCATCCCAGATCAGACACAGGCAGCAAGTGAAAGATCCATCCTAGGCCCAGCTAATTACAATTCATGTTGAGTTAGATTGTGTTCTTTTGTTATGTGTGTTTATTTAAAAAGGGCGTGCGCGCACAGAGACAATTAGAGTAATTTGACCAGTGAATAAATTCCATCCTACATATTTCGATAATTTTACGAACACCATTTGAAGGGGAAATTAGATTCTCCACATGAAATGTCTGATTTTAACAAAAGATAACATCAGTGTGTCTCAGCTTTGACTGCGGAGAAGAAAAAAGCCTGCATATAGTTGTTAAAAGTGTCAGTACGCTGGCTACCCAAGTAGGCTTTTAAAACTCATGAGTGCAGATTTTGATGCATACAATTTCAGTTGTATCGATTTCTCATGAAACATTCACTTCCGATATTCTAAGCAGCCAAAACGATGAGTCCAGGCTTTACACCTCTGAGCTACAAACTACTTAACCTTGCTAACAGGGCTGCGATGATCTATTTCTCTTATTCAGAAACGCAATCAACAAAGACAAGATCACACACCTTTGTAATTGTTGTGCATTCCTTTGTGGGAGAGCACAAATGACAGTACTCTGCAAGCTTGCGAGCTCAATTGCTTAATTTCCTCTAGAATAATTGATAAGTCCATCTGATCCTAGAGTATTAAATTACCTTTACTGGAAGAACAGCAGGTGCTGCTGATTTTTGGTCCCGCAGGATATCTCGTGCTGCCTGGAATAAGTCAAGGCATTGAGGGATATTTATCTCACAAAAGTACAAAAACAATGGGGTAAGAAAAATTCAAAGTAAATGATCTATCTGAACACAAGAAAATTCTCTTGCCTAGGGCTACAAGCATACCCTGAGTACCATTTGCTTTCACCTTTAAGAAGGTTACCAGAAACTAAGGAAACATGAAATAAGCCTTTAAATTGTATAACCATATACCTGCATTTCTTTGGTGAAGGTATTTTGAAGCTGATTTTGTAGTTTCAGCATTAGTCCTTCTACCTTAACTGGTAAAGCTGAAAGTGCTGAGAAGACTTCCTGCAATCTGTCCTCGTTTTTGTGCTTATTGAGTTGTTCGGATATTGATTTGAAACAACCATCCAGGCTAGCTTTGATATCTTCTTGTCCTTTGCTCTAGTTCACCACGTCATGAGAGTGATAAATGGTTGTGCATGACAATCATGTGAGGGAATTCTTGAGCAGGACCACAAAATTAAAGATTAGATATGATGTGTTACCATCTGCTGCAATGAATTATCCTGGTTCATCAACTTCTGCTGTATGCTTTCCACTGCATCAACAATCAGAAGAACACAAACGGTGACTAGTCAATTTGGAGCACTCTCTTAAAGATGTATCATACATGACATCATGAAAGATGACTGCAATCAATTTCACACAGAGTGAAAATGCATGTAATTCCACATGGTATATATGATGAATTTGTCATAATTTGAGGCTATTGACATTTTACTGGCATTCAATTGGCAGTTATTGCCAAGCACATTAAGAAAAATACATTGATAGAATTAGTTCTTTAATTTTGAATTGGTGATGGCCATATGCCCGAAGGTACTTGGTGGTTGTAATATGTATTGCAGTAACACTGTTAAAAAAAAAAAAATCTCATATTGTGCATTCGTCAGGCATACATAGGATAGACAATTTACCTTCTAGGGATAATTCTTTTGCTCTTTTGTTTACTTGCATGACATCACTCTGGACAGAATCCACTACTATCCCAAACCTGCTCAATGAAGCTTCCATCAATCCAATTTTGCGCTCAAGTTCTTCTGTTACCTGACCTGCGAAAGTAACAATAATGCTCCTCAAAGCTTTGGGAAATTATTATAGTGCAAATATGGATTGAATAGTCATAAATCTACCCTTAAGATAGGTGAACAGATGAAATTCAGGAAACCCCATCATATTTAACATCATAAACAAGGATTAGTGAAAAAAATTAACAGGAAATTCAGGATCGTCTGTGTCAAGGACCATTATGAATAGCTAGTACTCAAGTAATTTTCATCTGGCCGTTGATGGTTTCTGTAGCTTACTTCCACTATCTAATGAGGAACCAGCACTCCACTTCCGGATAAGTTTGGTGGAATTTCTTGTGATTGGCATTTGACTCTCTTCTCGCGTATGATTGACCCGAGCTAAGGAAGCTATGTTCTTTTTAGAGTTCTCTCGTTCTCCAGCACTATATCTCTGCATGTAAATTGTGTAAAACTGATATTAAAATCAACGTATTAAAATGCTCGTCATATAGAAGGATAAAATCACAATCACCTAAATGTTGAAGAAGAAAGATTGCGTGAATATGAATTTCTTCACCATTAATTATCCAAAAGTCAAATGAAAATACGATACTTGAATGGCATGATAAAATGCAACTAGAGTTTGCAGGATCCCATTCTCGTCACTGCAAATAATTTCATCCATGAAGAAATATGTTCCTATCTATAGAAAGAAAAGTTGAGTTTAATAGGAAATCGGCAAAAAGAAAATTCAGAAGTGGCAAGCAATTGTCAATTATGATTGTTCTCTCTATTGGTAGATACAATCATAGTGCAGCGAATTTATCCAAAGATGCATCAAAATGTTCCACAAGTTCGATGTATATTTCATCTCAAACTTGTCCAGAGCAACCATGACGGTCCATCTCAACTGCACTTCTGACAAGTTTCGTTGTACTTATAACTAAAGAATCTCCTGAGACATTAAAGAAGAAGAATAGCCAAGGTATTATGTTGGCATCTCATTAAGCAATTATACCATGTCAGTGTCACAAACCGATTACAGTTGAGATGCTTCAGATTTATGACAAAAACGTTGGTTTTTTCTAGTCAAAATACAACTCCATTTTTAAAAATCAATTAACTTGTTTCAACACGTGAGTGCATTTAATCTAAATACTCTATATGATACTTTCTCGTCTGACCAGAAAATAGGTGAAATTTCTAACCTATGAACCATAGTTTCTGACTTGCACACCACAGGTGACATGTGGAATCCAATTTAAACCTCATTTCCTAGTGAAAGCATTCTGTGTGAATAGACAATCCTAAGTGCTGACTGCAAAATTTTTTGTTCGTATGTTGATAGTCAAAGTAAAAAAGGCTAGACCAGATCGTTTGCTAAAACGTCGTCCAGAGAATTCTGAGAGAACTGAGAAAATAGCCCATGCTGTGATGAAAGTCCCTGAGAAAATGACTGCTGTGACTGTTGCTGAGTCTGAGAATGTGACGCTTGTCCTCCAGCTTGCAGAGCAGTTGGTCTCCTGTACGTCAATACCAAACAGCATTTAGCTTTGATCTTCATTTTACAGCATATACTAGCAGCTAAGCTCCGCTTTCATAAGAAGGTGAAACAATTTTGGTGTTTGTTCCTTCTACAAGAAGAGCAGATGACTATGCAGACAATAGCATGAAACGTTGCAACAT
Organism: Eucalyptus tenuipes; assembly: GCA_014182365.1. NCBI lineage: Eukaryota > Viridiplantae > Streptophyta > Magnoliopsida > Myrtales > Myrtaceae > Eucalyptus > Eucalyptus tenuipes. Next base: position 24,064,488 of record CM024540.1, on the reverse strand, counting down.
GGAGGACAGAAAAATGTCATAGGAAATCAGATGTATATTGCTCGTCACTTGGTGTAACAGTACAACCTCTATTGGCGCGAGTTGTGAGATTTCTCTAGAACTGATAGATAAATGAGAACGCAAATACAGGCAGCCAAATTCCTATTTGCACATCATCTCAGAGGCACAATCTCTTCCAAGCCACATGATGATGCCGCATATAATTGCAGATTTTCCGAAATTCAAAGCCTCCACATCTCTGCCAATACTTCACGGAAGAGTTAAAATCTATCTCAGATTCAATCCTTCAACAGAACTAGCAACGTGCGATTTTTTACGAGCTCCAAATTCAGCTGATGAAGTCCTTCATAATCTAACCGCAATCATTCCGCATCTAATTGCATATTTTCCTAAAATTCAAAGCCTCCTCATCTCTGCCACCACTTCACGTCAAAGTTAAAATCGATCTTAGATTCAATCCTTCAATAAATATTTTTTACAAGCTCCAAATTCCGCCCATGGAGTCATTCATAATCTAATCGCAATCATCTCGCGCGGTTTTCGCCAAAATAGACAGTTCGAAGCGGCAGATTCCGCAAAACCGGAAGAGACTCACGCCGTCATCCGCTCGTCACTCAGATGAACGCAGAACGGTAGTTCCTTAAAGCTACGGAGTCAAGGATTTCGCAAGACGAAGCAAGTGGACGATCACATGACAGGAAGAGAAGAGAGAGAGAGAGAGAGAGAGGAACCTGGCGCGAGGAGGGAGGACGGAGATGGAGCTGAGGTCGCAGGCTCGGTTGATCTTCATCTTCATCGCTCGATCCACTTCGTTCGATAGATGAAGTTCGCTCTGACAGAGAAAATTCCGGAGATGGAAGCTAACGGATTGTCACTGCATGCATCGAGATAGAGAGATTTGGACGTTGGCGGGATATGGGAAGGCTATTTATTGGAGGGAAACTGAAAGGCTTCGATCCGAGCCGGAGTGTCGGGTCGGGTCGGGTCGGGTCGAATCACAAGACAAGTCGGGCCCAGCCCCTCGGGCCGGGTCAATCTGTCCCCGCTTCTGTGCTCATTCGTAATTTTAATTTTCATTCACATTTTTTAATATTAAATTTTTTTGAAGTTTTCTATCTTTTAACGACTTTCTTAGAAAGATTTCAAGTACGGAGTTCTCTTTCCATGATATTTCTACATTTTCTGTATATCTTATTATTAGTAATTTCTTTTCATTATTTAATGGTCCAAATGTTTTGCATTAGAGTGATTTTGCTTAATCTTTCACATGCGAATGTTTTGCACACATGCTAGTATTATTATTGTGAACACAATGTGAAAATTATTAAATTATCCTTGTTCAACACCATTCCAACAGCATTTTTTTCTATAGCCTAACACAAAAATCCCCATCCCATTTCATCTCCACATTTTACCAAACAAAAAATACCGGGATCACCATGCCATGTCATTCCCCGACTCCCTTCCGCTCCGCCATATCAAACACAACATCATATCCAACAACACATTAGTCAAGTATTATTACTTTTCAAAGTATGATGGTCAAAATATCATGAATAAATTTCATCTGAATCTCTCGATCATTGAAAAGAAAAATATATATTTCAAAATTGCACAGCGAACAAAAGTCACGAGCCCTAATAAGATTTATATTTCTCAATAGGTAGAGATAATGCAGGAGTTAGGTAATCCGACGTGGAGTCGAGTGGTATTTATTCGAAAGATACCTCGTCCAGAAAAGCAAAGATACACGCATGCATGCAAGAACTACAAATTATTTAGGCCATGAAAGAGACGGCAGTGAATGCTGTGGATCCCCACACTTCTAAAGTACGATGGTGGCAGTTTCCACTCCGTTTCCTCGAAAGCTCCCGCTTTCATGGCGGCTTGTTTTGGCCATTGACTTCGCAAAGACTTTAGAACCGGACAAGAGAGGCCGTAACGAGACAGACGCCTTCCTCTGCAAGTTAAACCCATCTCAATTCTCAACTGTTTCCAGGCAGAGAGAGAGAGAGAGAGATATATATATATATATATAATTGCCTTCTTGAAGCTGATGGGACATTTCCCTCCTGCCTATTTCTAAGCGAACGAATTCTTGAAAAAACTCATCTGGGTCGTCACGGGTCGGTGCCTCCCGCAAGGTAAAGTTTCTCTGTTCGCTCGATTCTGCTCCCCCGTTTCGAGTTGGGCGGCGGCTGTGATGGAGTTCAGCAACGGTCGTTCGCCGGCGAGGGCGGTCAACGACAGAATCTACGTGGCGGTGGGGAGGGACGTGCAGGAAAGCAAGTCGACCCTTTCGTGGGCTTTGGAGAATTTCGGAGGCGACTTTCGCATCATCCACGTTCATCAGCCTCATCAGCTAAATCCGTCTCGTGAGTGACCGTGCTCAAAAGCGACGGCTTTGCCAATTTAATCCGTCTTATAAGTTGTTTCTTGTTCCAATCATTGATCGTCAGAACTGTGGAGTTGAACAGTGTCACGGCATGTCTTTCCAGTAACCCACAAATGACACAGGACCATGATGTACTTGGAATGTTGTGAATTTTCGCATGGTTCATCTCATGGCGGCTTGAGTTTGCTTTTATGAGATTTAGGGTCTCCTTGTAGGCTCGGTTTTGTTCCCGCAATATCTGATACTTTGCTCAGTGGAAGATTTCAAGCATTCATGATAATCTGCTCGAGATTTTACTGCTCTCTTATTGTCGAAGGGATGACTGTGTTTAGCGATCATTAAGCTAATGGTTAAATGAGATTGCTTTGTCAATCTCATTAGTATCATCTCTTGGTCAGCTGAATCCATGTGGCATATGCTGAAAGAGATTGCTCTGTCATTTGTCAATTCCCTCAAAGGCAAGAATACATCTGTGTCGATATGAAAATCCCATTGAGTGAACTAAGAAGTGGAGACTTGGTAGTTTTCGGTTAGCTTCATGGCCATTTTTTCTTTTTTAAAATTTGGGTGCACTCTATCAGCAATGAGATATCCAATGATTTCACATGATAGTTTTTTGGGACTGCATTGAAGGAAGTTCATCTCTACCCAAGCGCATTATTGGACTTTATCGATGAGTCATTTGTTGATTTTGGTTGTAATAATTGCTCACCACGGATTTTCTATTTCCACGAATGTGTTACGATAGCGGGTTTGAATCTTGATTTATTTTACTACTTAGTATGATTGTCTGAGGGATGATGCATCTGTGAAATGGTTCGGAAGATTAGTTTTCTCTGGCTCCTTAGAATGACCCACTCTAGAGAATTAGTATTTGAATGCAATTGAATTGCTAGGATTTCTTTCCAGTTCTAGTTAAAGTAATTTTCCTTTGCTATAGTTCTGTAACAATTGTTTCCATTATGTGGTTGAACTCCGCTCTGCAGCACGCCCGTTTCATGGTAGTGGATCCAGGAATCCTCAAGAACTCGCAAGGCAACAGATGAACAGCATTCTGGATGAGTACATTCACATGTGTAGCCAGGCGGAGGTTATACCTTCTTTCAATAATACACGTCTGTTGCTTCTAAAAATGACTACTGATTTCTTTGTAAATAATTTGACCTACATGGCGGGTGAATCTCTCATATCCCGTTTATTTATTTTTACCTGAAGCAAAATTGCTAGAAGACTAGAGCTACTGCAGCCAAATAAAAATATCCAGGATGTATTTACATGGGCAAACTACTCTTTCTGTCTTCAGGTTCGTGCTGAGAAAAGATTCATTGAGATGCAAGATATAGGAGAAGGGATTGTGGAACTCGTCGAGCAGCATGCCATTACGAAGCTTGTCATGGGAGCAGCTGCAGACAGACGCTATTTTGAGTACAATCAATCGTGACTCATAATTGAATCTTATTTAATTTACAGTACTTGGGCAGTAAAAGCTTGGCTGATATTTCTAGTACAATCTAATCTGATCTTTACCCCATCCTGGTCCTAGATTAAGGACCCACCAGTACTTCGGTTTTCCTTCATGAGTTAGCATAGTTACGTATCTGAGTGAGCTACTAGGATTATCTCAACATGCAAAACTTAAGAGTCCTGTATGTAATGAAGTTGCCAATTGTAATGATCACAGTTCAGTTGAGCTGTTTGCTTGGTATTGTATACAAAGTTGACAAGTGCATGCTAAAAATCTGCTTTTTTCTCTCTTTCCATTCCTATTCTTGAAATTGCTTGATCATCTCCCTTTCATGTTGCAGGGGGATGACACTCACATCCACGAAAGCGAAATTTGTAAACCAGCATGCACATCGATCTTGTTCCATTTGGTTTGTCTGCCATGGGCACCGGATATACTTAAGGTACGTGTGATAATTTTATTGAGGTGTAATTATGGCAACCGGGAAGATGATAAATCTCAGGGAACAAATTTTTCAATGATTTCAAATGACTTTATATGTATTGATTGTCAAAGACTTTGGGTATTCATTGTTAAATTAAAGTCAAATCCAAATGCTGAAAACTAAAAAAGTAAAATGAAAAGAAAATCACTCCAAAGAGACCTTAAGTTTCCAAGGTCTTCATCTCCATTTGCTGATATCACGCCCATTCACGTCTTGAGGTTTTGGTTGAGGCTCTGTATGTACAGGAGTATATTGGAGATTGCTGATCAAGCTGTTTCTAGAACTCCCCTCAAGCTTTCCTTGAACACAACCTTATCTCAGTTGATGTGACATACCAAATCTTTACAGGGAAGGTGATTCAAACACTTCCGACGTGGGCATCACACCATCAGTATCGCAAGGGAGTTCTGTTGTTGAATCTGGACTACAAAATGTAAGGATTCCTCTTGGTTCAGTTCATTCAAGATCCAACTCTAGTGAAGTTGAGGATGATCTAGCCTCGGTCCGGTATGAAAGCAGTGAGGGGAGTAATTATATTTCTGAAGTAAATTCAGCGCGTGCATATGAAGGCTCCAGTCAAAACCAAAGTTATACTGGAATGGTGAGAGCCCTCCTTTCTTTTTAGACTGTATTCATTCATAATTTCAAGTTCTGGTGTATATACGATAGCTGGTGTTTGGATAAATTATGGGGAAAGCTGAGATTACTGCAGATGGGGCTACCCAAAAGTAAAGTCCATGTTATGAGGCCCTATTTGGCTTTCAGTACTAAATTTATTGTTTTGATGTAGCATGAACTGTTTTGATAAAATTATTCTGTAGGAATTTTCAAACAACATTGTGCAATCTGCTGATATTTTCGCCCTTTTGCAGCTTAAAGAACTTGAAAATATACACAATGAGCAGCTAAGAGTGAGGAAAGATCTTGAGGAATCACTAGCACTAGAAAAAGAATCATTCGAAGCGCTGAAGAATCGACATGAGGAACTGGAAATGCTGTACGAAGATGCTCTGAAAGCTAACTCCGAACTCTTGGCTAACCAAACAAGCGAACCCTCCGGTGCACATGGACAGGACTTCATTTCTGAGTTTTATTGGGACGAATTAGAGGCAGGTACCGACATTCTTAATGAATCGTTACAGATTGAGGAAGGGGAATATGGGACCATCTGTAGAGGTTCACTTCATCACACGCAGGTGGTCATCCAAATGATGCAACCCCGCAATTACCATCAGGCGGTAAGGTGGTTTTGCATTGTTGGAATTTCCTGGAAGGCACACAAAACAATTTAAATAAAATATTATTAGGGCAATGGCATTATGAAGTTGTCAGTGGAACCAGGAAAGGGTCAAGTGACTGCAAAAACTTAAGAAGCACGCTGGTGACTCTAATTTGCTTAAAGATTGATAATGTAGTCTAAATCTTAAAACTTACTGGAGATCTGTTTATTGTTTTATTTAGGGACAAGTCTTATAATCAAGATATCATGTCTTTATTATGGTAATCTAGTAATCTTTGTCTTGTTCGCTGGTGTCGTGTCGGGGTCTCTCTCCCATACTTGTCGGTTCTGTTTCAGGTTCGACTTGTGACTAAGTTGAGGCATCCTAATTTGGTAACACTCATTGGAGTCTCCCCCGACACTCCGGCTCTCATTTATGAGTACCCCCCGAATGGCAGCCTTGAAGACCAACTCGGCGCCAGGGACACCAGCAACCATCTATCTTGGCAAACTCGAATCTGTATTTGTGCAGATACATGCGCCGCTCTTATGTTTCTTCACTCTTGCCACAGGAGAGTGCATGGCGATCTGAAACCGGGAAATATTCTTCTTGACTCCAACTTCACGGCCAAAATAGCCAACTTCGGATCGCATTCTGCACCATCTCATCCCCCCTCGACGGGAGAGTTGTCTTTCGCCTCTGATGTTTATTCATTTGGTTATGTGTTGCTGCGGTTACTCACTGGGAGATCGGCCCTGAATCTAGATGAAGTTATGCAAAATGCGTTGGATGGAGAAAACCTAAGCGGCGTGTTGGATCCTGCAGCAGGGCCCTGGCCATTCGAGCAAGCCACCGAGCTGGCTCACCTGGCATTAAGTTGCTGTGACATCGACAGCGATAATCGACCAGATCTTGCGTCACAGGTGTGGCCGGTACTCGAACGGATGCGAACCGAAGCCTCTCTATCCAGTCGGTCTGGTCCAGAAGAGCCCGGCGAGCCTCCGGAGCATTTCCTTTGTCCAATCTCCTACGTGAGTCGGCTTACCATTTCATCCCGGCATATATTATTCACTGCTTGAACAGGGATCCATACGTTCGCCTGAATCATACATCGATCCTTGATTAATGTACTCGATTCGATCGTGCTTGTAGGAAATCATGCGAGATCCTCATGTGGCGGCAGATGGTTTTACTTACGAAGAATCGGAAATAAGACGCTGGCTTAGCGACGGCCACGACACTTCGCCCATGACGAATAATCCGCTTTCGACCCTCAATCTTTTCCCGAACCAGGCTCTCCGTTCAATGATTCAAGAGTGGCGGCAACGCCACAACCTTTAATTTTGGCATTCTGAGTGTATGTATGCTAAGAGAATGCTGTGGAAAGCTGCATGGAATCCATTTCAGCTGCATCTCCATGTCCTGTAAATGAGATAATATTGTGGAAACTTACAAGGACACCGAAGAGGTGAGATGGCTTAAGTGAAACGGAAGTCCAATGGGATGTTTTCTTTGGACCATCAATTTGTATAATTTTGTTAATGAACTTTAACTAATGTGCAATATTATTATTAGACTCTTAGTTTGTTCAATTTAGTTCTTAAATTATTGTTAAATGTTCAATTTGGTCCCTAAACTATGTGAATATGACACAAACAGAGGGACAGCATTTATCATAACTTAGAAATTACATTAAACAAATTAAAAGTTTAGAAATGATAATATATATTGAATTGGAAAGTATGGATCATTTATATCATTTATATCATTTTCTCTTTTCATTTTTGTTATTTACAAATGTCCACACATGCCACATGAATGAAAAAAACTCGTGTTTGAAAATTAAGCAAACCCACTTTATCACTAATTATTTGAAAGTAATAAAAGAAACGTCGTCGTAGGACTGAAAAGATCTATCTATATCCGTGTATGAAAGCCAAAAATGTTTTTGTTTGAATTTTTGCTTTCCAAAATTACACTTACACTCACACTACCTATTTGTTGATTAATTGCGCACTTTTTCCCCAAGCATAATCACCGCCATGTCTTTTTTTTTTTTTTTTTTTCCTTTTGGCAAGAATCGGTATATTTTTTTCTTTTGACACTTCCTTGTCTCAGTGAAAAAATCAGGGAGTCAATCATCTTATCATTAAAATGGCATTACTAAATAAATTTGACAAATACAATTTATAGTATTATCTCCAAAACTGCTGTGTATGTGCATTGCGCGTGCATGAGAACTAGTCATTATATAAAACAAAGAAGACCTCCTACTTATCAAAGATCACAATTATTTTGTTCTTCCCTAAATATTATCTATTATTTATTCTATAAATATTGAATCCATTGGCAAATGCGTAAACTGATAATTCCAACATCCCTCTCATTTTTCAATATTAATAATATCTTTTCTACCCCAAATGACATTCCTAAAATTATCAAATTTAGATATTTTTCCCTTTCCACACATATTTATACAGTTTCCTCATATTGTAAATTTTCATATTATGTCTTTCCATAATTTAATGATTTAGATATTTCATATAATAAGGTGATTTTGTTAAAAATATTTATAACTAGTGAAAAAGAAAAACTCTACATAATTATTAACTTACATATTTTTCTCTGGATTTATATTTGTACAATAAATAGTCGAGGACATTTGTAAACAATTTTTTTTTTATTAAAATCTCTTAAAAGTGGGATGTCAGCTTTTCTTCATTGAATATTACATATGGGACACAGTATTCCGAATTGGTATTTGATGGAGTTTTCAAAAATAAACTCCATCATATTAGAGCTTGCCTATTTAGACTTTGCCTCTTGCGTTCCCACCAAATTTTAGAATATTATTCAAATTTTAAAAATGCATGGAATATTATGTGCGAATAGATGTGGCAAAAATTTGTGCACTCTAAAGATTTTGAGTATTGTTAAAATGCGGCCGCCACAATCGTGAGGATTTTTTTTTGAAAAAGTGGAAATGCTGTCTCTCATCCACAGTTGAAGGATCCAAATTTTGCATTTTCTAGTGGAATTTTCATAACTTGGTGATAGCACTAGGCCCAGGAACAAGCTCATATCGTTTGTGCAAGAGAAAAAGGAGAAACTGAAGAGAGAGGAGAAGCGGGGGCAGGTCGAAAAGACCCGTTCGCATGCATAGGACGTTCATAATGGAATTGGCATATTCACTTCGATAAGTGTTAAAAAGTTCTAAACCTTTTATGTTTACGCCAATTTAGTTTTAACTCCCTTTTTTCATGCCAATTTAGACCTAAATATTTTTATGGTGTACCAATTAAGTTCTTTCAGGCTAATTTTGGTCGGATTTGCTAACTGAACGTCGGCCGATTGACATAGCATGATCGGTCTAACGTGGATAATTTTTAATAATATTTTAATTTTTAATTTTTTAATTTTTTTCATCAGGAGCACTTAACATTTTCTCTTCATGGCGGCTCCTTTTGGCCATTGACTCGGCGAAGACTTCGAAAACAGGGAAGAGGAAACTTAAAGAAGAAGAGTAAAGCCATTCTCTAGAAGTTGATGTGCGCCAGTCTATTTTTAAGCGAACGGATCATCGAAGAAACTCATCTGGGTCATCACTGATCAGCGTCTCCCGCATGGTAAAGTTGCTCCGTTCGCTCGGTTCTTCTTCCCCCGTATCGAGTTAAGCGGCGGCTATGGTGAAGTTCAGCGACGGTCGTTCGCCGGCGAGGGTGGTCAACAATAAAATCTACGTGGCGGTGGGGAGGGACGTGCAGGAAAGCAAGGCGACCCTCTCGTGGGCATTGAAGAATTTCACAGGCGACTTTCGCGTCGTCCATGTTCATCAGCTGAATCCATCTGGTAAGTGACCGTGCTCAAAAGTGACGGCTTTACCAAGTTAATCCATATTATACGTCGTCGCTTTTTGCAATCATCGATCGTCCGAAGACTCCGAACTGTGGAGTTGAACGGTGTCAGGCCGCGACTTTCCAAGAGATTATAACCCGCAATGTTTCCTTTTACCTTTTCGGTCTGCTGTGTATTGGCAAGGAGACACAGGACCTTGTACTTGGAATGTTGTGAATTCTCATATGGTTCATTTGATGGCGGCTTGAGTTTTCTTTTATGAGTTTTAGGGTCTCCTCGTAGGCTCAATTATGTTCCCGCACTGTCTGATACTTTGCTCGGTAGAAGCTTTCAAGCCCACATGACAATCTGCTCGAGATTTCACTGCTCTTTTATTGTCCAAGGGATGACCATGTTTAGCGATCATTATGCTAATGACTTAATGAGATTGCTTTGTCAGTCTCACTAATATCATCTCTTAGTCATCTGAATCCATGTGGCATATGTTGAAAGAGATTGCTTTGTCATTTGTCAATTCCCTCAGAGGCGAGAATACATTTATGTCGATATGAAAATACCGTTGAGTGAACTAAGAATTTGGGACTTGGTAGTTTCGGTTAGCTTAATGGCCATTCTTTTTTCAATTTGGGTGCACTCTATCAGCGGGAAGATCTTCAATGATTTCAGATGATGGTTCTTTGGGATTGCATTGAAGGAAGTTCATCTCTACCCAAGCACTTTATTGGACTTTATGAATGGATGGGTCGTTCGTCGATTTTGGGTGTAAAAACTGCTTACCGCGGATCTTATATTTCCACTAATGTGTGTTATGATGGCGGGTTTGAATCTATTTATTTGACTACTTAGTATGATTGTCTGAAGGATGATGCATCTGCAAAATGGTTTGGGAGATAAGTTTTCTCTGGCTCCTGAGTATGAACCGCTCTAGAGAAATAGTATATGAATGCAAGTGAATTGCTAGGATTTCTTTCAAGTTCTAGGTAAATAAATTTTCCTCTGCTATAGTTCTGTAACAATTGTTTCCATTATGTGGTTGAACTCTGCCCCGCAGCACGCCCGTTTTATGGTAGTGGATCCAAAAATCCCCAAGAACTTGCAAGGCAAGAGATGGGCAGCATTCTGGATGAGTACATTCACATGTGTAACCAAGCTAAGGTTAATACCTTCTTTCTGCAATGCACATTTGTTGCTTCTGAAAATGACTATTGGTTTCTTTGTAAATAATTTGACCCACATGGCGGGTGAATCTCTCATATCACAGTTGTTTATTTTTACCTGAAGCAAAATTGCTAGAAGACTCGAACTACTGCAGCCAAATAAAAAGTTCCAGAATGTATTTAAGTGGGCAAACTACTCTTTCTGTCTTCAGGTTCACGCCAAGAAAAGATTCGTTGAGATGCAAGATATAGGAAAAGGGATTGTGGAACTCATCAACCAGCATGCCATTACAAAGCTTGTCATGGGAGCAGCTGCAGACAAACGCTATTTTGAGTACGATCAATCATGATTCAGAATTGAATCTTATTTAATTTACAGTGCCTGGGCAGTAAAAGCTTAGCCGATACATACAGTACAAGCTAATTTGATATTTACCCCATCCTTGTCCTAGATTAAGGACCCACCAGTACTTTGGCTTTCCTTAATGAACTAGCATACTTAAGTATCTGAGTTGAGCCACTAGGATAATCTTGACAGGCAAAACCTAGAATCCTTTTTGTAATGAAGTTGCCAATTGTAATGTTTACAGCTCGGTTGAGCTGTTTGCTTGGTATTGTATCCAAAGTTGACAAGAAAATGTCTAAAAGTCTGCTCTTTTTATTTTTTATTTTTTTCCTTTTTTTCATTCCTATCCTTGAAATTGCTTGATCATCTGCATTTCACATTGCAGAGGGATGACAAAACTCACATCCACAAAAGCGAAATTTGTAAACCAGCATGCGCATCCATCTTGTGACATCTGGTTTGTCTGCAATGGGCACCTAATCTGCTCGAGGTACGTGTGATCATTTTATTAAGGTGAAATTATTGCAATCGGGAAGATGATAAATCTCAGGGGTCAAATTTTTTATAATGATTTCGAATGAGTTTAGAAGTTTATTTGTAACGACCATCAAAGACTTTGGGTGTTAATTGATAGACAAAAGTCTAATCCAAATGCTGAAAACTAAGTAAGTTTAAGTAAAAGAAAGTCACTCCAGAGAGACCCTAAGTTTCCAGGGTCCCCATCTCCATTTGCTGATGGAAGCCATGCACATTCGCTTCTTGAGGTTTTGGTATTTTGGAGATTGCTGCTTAAGCTCTTTCTAAGACTCATCTCAAGCTTTATTTGAACGCAACCTTATCTCAGTTGATGTGACCTACCAAATCTTTACAGGGAAGGTAAATTAAACACTTTCGATATGGACATCACATCATCGGGAATGCAAAATAGATCTGCTGTTGAATCTGGGCCGCAAAATGTAACGAGTCCTCTTGGTTCAGTTCATTCAAGATCCAGCTGTAGTGGTGACGTCAAATGCGATCTAACCTTGGTCCGGTATGCAAGGCGTGAGGGGACTAATTATATTTCTGAATCAACTTCAGTGCGTGCAGATGAAGGCTACAGTCAAGAACAAGGTCATACTGAACTGGTGAGAACCGTCCTTTCTTTTTTGGTGTATCCATTCATAATTTCAAGTTCCGGTGTATATACTATAGCCGGTGTCTAGATAAATTACTAGGAAAGCTGAGAAAACTGCAAATGGGGCTACCGGCAAAGTAAAGTCCTTGTTATGGGGCCCTATTTGGTCTTCAGTACTAAATTTATTGTTTTGATGCAGGATGAATTGTTTTGACAAAAATTTTCCTAGAGAATTTTCGGACATTACTATGCGATCTGCTGATGTTGTTACCCATTTGCAGCTTAAAGCACTTGAGAATATATACAACGAGCAGCTAAGAGTGAGGAAAGATCTTGAGGAATCGCTAGCAATAAACGGGGAAGGACTCAAATCGCTGGAGCATCAGTTTGAGGCACTGGAGCATCAGTTTGAGGCGCTAGACAATCTGTACGAAGAAGCTCTGAAAGCTAACTCCATACTCTCGCCTAACCAAACCAGCGAACCCTCTGGTGCACATGGACGGGATCTCATTCCTGAGTTTTCTTTGGCCGAATTATGGGCAGCCACCGACAGTTTCAATCAATCGTGGAAGATCGAGGAAGGGGTGTATTGGACCACTTACAGAGGTTCACTTCATCACATGCAGGTGGCCATAAAGATGATGGAACGCAATTACCTTCAGGCGGTAAGGTGGTTTTGCATTGTTGGAATTTCCTGGAAGGCGCACAAAGTGATTTAAATAAAAGATTATTAGGGCAGTGGCATTATGAAATTGTCTATGGAACCAGGAAAGGGTAAAGTGACTGCAAAAACTTAAGAAGCACGCTGGTGACTCTAATTGGCTTGAAGATTGATAATGCAGTCTAAATCTTAAAACTTACCGGAGTTCTGTTAATTCTTTTATTTAGGGACAAGTTTTACAATCAAGATATTATGTCTTTACTATGGTAATCTAGTAATCTTTGTCTTGTTTGTTGGGTTCATGTCAAGGTCTCTCTCCCATACTCGTGGGTCTGTTTCAGGTTCAACTTGCGACTAAGTGTAGGCATCCTAATTTGGTAACACTCATTGGCGTCTCCCCCGACACTCCGGCTCTCATTTATGAGTACCTCCCGAATGGCAGCCTTGAAGACCAACTCAGCGCCAGGGACACCAGCAACCATCTATCTTGGCAAGCTCGAATCCGTATTTGTGCAAATACATGTGCCGCTCTTATGTTTCTTCACTCTTGCTGCAGTATAGTACATGGCGATCTGAAACTGGGAAATATTCTTCTTGACTCCAACTTTGCGGCCAAAATAAACAACTTTGGATTGCATGCTGCACCATCTCATTCCCCCACCACAGGAGAATTGTCTTTTGCCTCTGATGTTTTATCATTTGGTCATGTTTTACTGAGGTTACTCACTGGGAGGTCGGACTGGAATTTAGATGAAGAGATGCAAGATGCGTTGGGTGAAGGAAGGCTACGTGACGTGTTGGATCCTACAGCAGGGCACTGGCCAGTCGAGCAAGCCACGAAGCTGGCTGTCCTGGCATTACGTTGCTGTCACATCCACAGCGATAATCTACCGGATCTTGAGTCAGAGGTGTGGCCACTACTTGAAGAGATGCGAACCAGTTGTGAAGCGAGGACTGATCCAGAAGAGCCCAGCACGTCTCCACGTCAGCTCCCTTGTCCAATCTCAGAAGTACCAAGCGAGCCTCCATGTCAATTCATCTGTCCAATCTCCCGCGTGAGTCGGCTTAGCATTTCATCTCGGCATATGCTATTCAGTGCTTGAACCGGCTATCCATATGTTGGCCTTAATACGTCGATCCTTGATTAATGGACTCGATTCGATCGTGCTTGTAGGAAATCATGCAAGATCCTCATGTGGCGGCAGATGGTTTTACTTACGAAGCATCGGAAATAAGGTGCTGGCTTAGCAACGGCCGCGATACTTCACCTATGACGAATGATCAACTTTCGAGCCTCGATCTTTTCCCGAACCAGGCTCTGCGTTCAATGATTCAAGAGTGGCTGCAAAGCCATTGAACCTTTAATTTTGGCATTGGAGTGTACGTATGCTGAGAGAATGTCGTCGAAAGCTGAATGGATTCCATTTCGGCCGGCATCTCCATGTCCTGTAAACGAGATGACATTGTGGAAACTTACAGGGAGACCGGAGAGGTGTGATGGCCTAAGTGAAATAAAAGTCCAATGAGATGTTATCCTAGATTATTGTCTTGTACAATTTTGTGAATGAACTTTAGTCTAATGTGCAATATTGTTATTAGATGTTTAATTTGTTCAATTTAATCTTTGAATTATCACTAAACGTTCAATTTAGTCCATAAACTGTGTGAACGTGACACCAATAGAAGGATTACATTTACCATAGTTCAGATATCACATTAAACAAATTAAAAATTTAAAGACGACATTATGCATCGGATCAAAATGGATGGACCATCTATATCATTTTCTCTTTTCATTTTTGTTATTTACATATATCCACACGTGTCACATGAATGAAAAACCTGTGTGTTTGAAAATTAAGCAAACCCACTTTATCACTGATTATTTGAAAGTAAAGAAAAGAAACATCGTCTTAGGACTGAAAAGATCTATCTATGCCTTCGTGTGAAAGCCAAATTGTTTTTGTTTGAATTTTTGCTTTCAAAATTTACGCTTCCGCTCACGCTACCCATTTGTTGATTAATCACCCACTTTTTCCCCAACCATAATCACCCCTTTTCTTTTTTCTTTTTTTGCCGCGAATCAGTATTTTTTTTTTTTTAACACTTCCTCACCTCAGTGAATAAATCAGGGAGTCAATCATCTTATCATTAAAATGGCATCACTAAACAAATTTGACAAATACAATTTATAATATCATCCCCAAAACTGTTGTGTATGTGCGGACCGCGGGCATGAGAACTAGTCATTATACAAAACAGAGAAGACATCCTAATTTTCAGAGAACACAATTATTTTGTTCCTCCCTAAATATCATCTATTATTTATTCTATAAATATTGAATCCATGGACTAACGCCTAAACAGATAATTCCAACATCCTCTCATTTTCAATATTAATAAAATATTTTCTACCCCAAAATGACATCCCTAAAATTATCAGATTTTGATAAATTTTCCCTCTCCACACACATTTATACAATTTCCTCATATTGTATATTTTCATATATTATTTCTAGGTTAATACTCTGAAAAATCTTAAATTGGTACATGTGTAACAAATTTATTCCGAATTAATTTTTTGATCATCAAAAATTCAAACCGGTACGTCTTTGACAAATTTACCTTAAACTAGTAAACTTGTGGTGAATTTACCCCATTTTAGTTTCCATTAAATATTACTATCAAATTGCTATGTTTGATGATACATGACAGTTGACTAGTATATCAATTTGAGATTTTACTCTTCGTATGTCACAGTTGTACAATTTTTGTGGTTTTTTTAATGGTATTAATCTAATTTAACGAAATGTATATTTGTCACGAACGTATTATTTTGAGTTTTTGGCAGTCGAACAAATTAGTTTGAGGTAAATTTGTCATAAGTATACCGATTTGAGTGTTTTTGTGGTCATTGGGGGTACATTAATCACACGTGTACCAGTTTGAAGTTTTTCATGGCCAAAAAATTAGTTTGGAGTAAATTTATCATGCGCATACCAGTTTAGAGTTTTTTAGATATTCACCCATTATTTCTTTCCATGATTTAATGATTTAGACACTTCATATAATAAACTAATTTTGTTAGAAATTTCAAATGTCAATTTCTTGCGTACATGCAATTGTGTGTTTCTCATTTGCTAGTATTTTAATATTTATAACTTGTGAAAAAAACGTACATAATTGTTCACTTACATGTTTTTCTCTGGATTTATATTTGTACAATAAAAAAATAGAGGAAATTTGTAGACAATTATTTTTTTTTATTGAAACCTCTTAAAAGTGGGATGTCCGATTTTCTTTATTAAATATTACATATGGAATATAGTATTCCGAATTATGGAGTTTTTAAAAATAAACTCCATCATGTTCGAGCCTGTTAGTTTAAACTTTGCTTTTTGCGTTCCCACTAAATTTTAGAATATCATTCAAATTTTAAAAATGTGTGAAATATTATATGTGAATCTACGTGGCAAAAATTTGTACACTATAAAAGTTTTGAGTATTGTCAAAATGCGGCCGCCACAATCTTCAGGATTTCCTTTTGAAAAAGTAGAAACGCTGTATCTCATCCACAGTTGATGGAAATCCAGATTTTGAAATTTCTAGTGGAATTTTCATAACTCGGTGATAGCACTAGGCACAGGGAAAAGTACAAAAAGTTATAAACCTATCAGACGGTATCAATTCAGTCATAAACTTTTCAATTTGACCAATTCAGTTTTAAACCTTTTTACATCGGTACCAATTTAATCCATCTGGCCAATTTTGGCCTGCCGATGCTGACGTGGACATCGGCCGATGACCGGACGCTGACGTGGTAATCTTTTTGAATTTTTTCCTTTTTCTTTTTTTCCTTTTTCTTTTCTTTTTCCTTTTCTTTTCTTCCTTCTTCTTGAACTGTTCTGGCGAGCCTCCGATGAGGCTCGCCGGTTCTTACGGGTGAGGGCCTCAAAGCCCTCACCGCCGCTGGCAAGGGTCGCGGCCCTCGCTCGGCCTCTCCCAGGGCCGTCGGCGAGGCGGCTTCACTCGGATCTAGGCGAGGCCGCCTTATTCGGGCAAAGGCGGCCTTGGACGAGGCCGAGCGAGGGTCGCGAAGCCCTTGCTCGGCCGAATCGTGGAGAGAAAGCTACCTCGGAGGAGCTCGTTCACGACCGTTGCCAAGGAGAGGGAGACGAGAGATGAAGCCGACTTCATGATTGATACCGTGGCCGCGGAAGAGGCGGCAGAGATCGATCCGGGGAGGTGCGGCGGCGGAGAGAGGACGGCGAGCGGTGAGTGAGATTGATTGGCGAAGCTAGAGGGAAACAAGGGAACCGGCGAGAGGAGGAGGTCTTTGAGGGCCTCGCCTAGTGGCCGGCCGTTGGTGAGGGCTTCGCGGCCCTCACTCGGCCTTGCCCGGGCCATGGGTGAGGCCGCCTTCACCCGGATCTAGGCGAGGCCGGCCGCGGGCGAAGGCGGCCTCGCACGCGGCCAACGAGGCCAAGGCGAGGCTAGCCTCGCCCAGATCCAAGCGAAGCCGCCTCACCAGCGGCCCTGGGAGAAGGCCACGACCCTCGCCGGAGGCAGGCGAGGGCTTCGAGGCACTTGCCCAGTGGCCGGCGAGCCTCACCGGAGGCTCGCCGGACCACCCAAGAAGAAGGAAGAAAAGACAAGGAAAAGAAAAGAAAAAAGAAAAAGGAAAAAATTCAAAAAAATTTAACAAAAATTCAAAAAAATTGCCACGTCGGCCAGCCACACGGCCGATGTCCACATCAGCTCCGGCAAGCCAAAATTGGTCGGATGGACTGAATTGGTATCGATGTAAAAAAGTTTAGGACTGAATTGGTCTAATTGAAAATTTAGGACTGAATTGGTATTAATACAATAGGTTTAAGACTTTTTTGGTACTTTTCCCCTAAGCATAAGAACAAGCTCATATCGTACGTGCAAGAGAAAAAGAGAGTGAAAAGAGAGAGGGGAAGTGGGGGAAGGTCGAAAAGACCGACTCACATGCAGGGGACGTTTATAATGGAATTGATATATTCATTCCGCCAATAAATTTTTATTAAGAGAGAGTGTTGACTATTAATATATTAATTAGTACATATAAAATATAATCAACCATCTACTTAAAATTATGTGGCAAAATACAATCAATTTTTTTAATGAAACCACTGATGTTTCCACTATAAATACATAAATTATCGTTAAAAAAAAAAAAATCCAAGAGATATCACTTATTATTAATCCCTCCGCGAAAGTTTCAAATCTCGAAATATAATTCTCTTTCTATAAACATTTATACAACTTTTTATTCTTTTTTCTTTTGGGGGAGGGGGGCTTCAGATTTGCACGACTTCTTGTATTGTGCATTTTTAATTGTAGTTTTTCATTATTCAATTGTTCAAATGTTTTGAAACAAAGTAAATTTGCTTAATCTTTCAAATGACAAGTTCTTGCACGTACTTGCGAAAACACACACGCATCTGCCGGTACTATTGATGCAAAGTGCAATGTAAATGAAATTTATTAAAAATATCATTTGCCAACATTATGTCTCACAACCGAACACATGAATCTCCATTCCGTTCCGTTCCCTCATTTTGCTAAATAAAGGCATCGGAATCGTCATTCTATCATTCTATGTCATTCCCTGATCAATTCTATTTAGCCATACCGAGCACAACATTTACAACTTCTTTTTTCTTTTGGTGTGTGTGGGGGTGGTTTCAGATTTGCACAACTTAGAATTATCTCAACGTACAAAACTTAGAATCCTTTATGTAATGAAGTTGCCAATTGTAATGATCACAGTTCAGTTGAGGTGCTTGGTATTGTATTAAAAGTTGACAAGTACATGTTTAAAAATCTGCTTTTTTCTTTTTCTCTTTTCATTCCTATTCTTGAAATTGCTTGATCATCTCCCTTTCATGTTGCAGGGGGATGACACTCACATCCACGAAAGCGAAATTTGTAAACCAGCACGCGCATCGATCTTGTTCCATTTGGTTTGTCTGCCATGGGCACCGGATATACTTAAGGTGCGTGTGATCATTTTATTGAGGTGTAATTATGGCAACCGGGAAGATGATAAATCTCAGGGAACAAAATTTTCAATGATTTCAAATGACTTTATATGTATTGATTATCAAAGACTTTGGGTATTCATTGTTAAATTAAAGTCAAATCCAAATGCTGAAAACTAAAAAGTAAAATGAAAAGAAAATCACTCCAAAGAGACCTTAAGTTTCCAAGGTCTTCATCTCCATTTGCTGATATCACGCCCATTCACGTCTTGAGGTTTTGGTTGAGGCTCTGTATGTACAGGAGTATATTGGAGATTGCTGATCAAGCTGTTTCTAGAACTCCCCTCAAGCTTTCCTTGAACACAACCTTATCTCAGTTGATGTGACATACCAAATCTTTACAGGGAAGGTGATTCAAACAATTCCGACGTGGGCATCACACCATCAGTATCGCAAGGGAGTTCTGTTGTTGAATCTGGACTACAAAATGTAAGGAGTCCTCTTGGTTCAGTTCATTCAAGATCCAACTCTAGTGAAGTTGAGGATGATCTAGCCTCGGTCCGGTATGAAAGCAGTGAGAGGAGTAATTATATTTCTGAAGCAAATTCAGCGCGCGCATATGAAGGCTCCAGTCAAAACCAAAGTTATACTGGAATGGTGAGAGCCCTCCTTTCTTTTTAGACTGTATTCATTCATAATTGCAAGTTCTGGTGTATATACGATAGCTGGTGTTTGGATAAATTACTGGGAAAGCTGAGAAAACTGCAGATGGGGCTACCCAAAAGTAAAGTCCATGTTATGAGGCCCTATTTGGCTTTCAGTACTAAATTTATTGTTTTGATGTAGCATGAACTGTTTTGATAAAATTATTCTGTAGGAATTTTCAAACAACGTTGTGCAATCTGCTGATAAGTTTGCCCTTTTGCAGCTTAAAGCACTTGGAAATATACACAATGAGCAGCTAAGAGTGAGGAAAGATCTTGAGGAATCGCTAGCACTAGAAAAAGAAGCATTCGAAGCGCTGAAGAATCGACATGAGGAGCTGGAGATGCTGTACGAAGATGCTCTGAAAGCTAACTCCGAACTCTTGGCTAACCAAACAAGCGAACCCTACAGTGCACATGGTCCAGAGGATCCCAGCGAGCCTCCGGAGCATTTCCTTTGTCCAATCTCCTACGTGAGTCGGCTTACCATTTCATCCCGGCATATATTATTCACTGCTTGAACAGGGATCCATACGTTCGCCAGAATCATACATCGATCCTTGATTAATGTACTCGATTCGATCGTGCTTGTAGGAAATCATGCGAGATCCTCATGTGGCGGCAGATGGTTTTACTTACGAAGCATCAGAAATAAGACGCTGGCTTGGCGACGGCCACGATACTTCGCCCATGACGAATAATCCGCTTTCGACCCTCGATCTTTTCCCGAACCAGGCTCTCCATTCAATGATTCAAGAGTGGCGGCAACGCCACAACCTTTAATTTTGGCATTCTGAGTGTATGTATGCTAAGAGAATGCTGTGGAAAGCTGCATGGAATCCATTTCAGCCGCATCTCCATGTCCTGTAAATGAGATAATATTGTGGAAACTTACAAGGACACCGAAGAGGTGAGATGGCTTAAGTGAAACGGAAGTCCAATGGGATGTTTTCTTTGGACCATCAATTTGTACAATTTTGTTAATGAACTTTAATTAATGTGCAATATTATTATTAGACTTTTAGTTTGTTCAATTTAATTCTTAAGTTATTGCTAAATGTTCAATTTAGTCCCTAAAATGTGTGAACATAAACTGTGTGAACATGACACAAAAAGAGGGACCGCATTTATCATAACTCAGAGATTACATTAAAAAATTAAAAGTTTAGAGTTGACATTATATATTGGATAGGAATGTATGGATCATTTATATCATTTTCTCTTTTCATTTTGGTTATTTACAAATGTCCACACATGCCACATGAATGAAAAAACTCGTGTTTGAAAATTAAGCAAACCCACTTTATCACTAATTATTTGAAAGTAATAAAAGAAACGTCGTCGTAGGACTGAAAACATCTACCTATATCCGTGTATGAAAGCCAAAAATGTTTTTGTTTGAATTTTTGCTTTCCAAAATTACACTTACACTCACACTACCTATTTGTTGATTAATTGCGCACTTTTTCCCCAAGCATAATCACCGCCATGTCTTTTTTTTTTTCCTTTTGGCAAGAATCGGTATATTTTTTTCTTTTGACACTTCCTTGCCTCAGTGAAAAAATCAGGGAGTCAATCATCTTATCATTAAAATGGCATTACTAAATAAATTTAACAAATACAATTTATAGTATTATCTCCAAAACTGCTGTGTATGTGCATTGCGCGTGCATGAGAACTAGTCATTATATAAAACAAAAAAGACCTCCTACTTATCAAAGATCACAATTATTTTGTTCTTCCCTAAATATCTTCTATTATTTATTCTATAAATATTGAATCCATTGGCAAATGCGTAAACTGATAATTCCAACATCCCTCTCATCTTTCAATATTAATAATATCTTTTCTACCCCAAAATGACATTCCTAAAATTATCAAATTTAGATATTTTTCCCTTTCCACACATATTTATACAGTTTCCTCATATTGTAAATTTTCATCTATTATGTCTTTCCATAATTTAATGATTTAGATATTTCATATAATAAGATGATTTTGTTAAAAATTTCGAATATTTCTTGCATACACACAATTGAGTGTTCTCATTTACTAGTATTTTAATATTTATAACTAGTGAAAAAAAAAAAAAAAGCTGTACATAATCATTAACTTACATATTTTTCTCTGGATTATATTTGTACAATAAATAGTCGAGGACATTTGTAGACAATTTTTTTTTATTGAAATCTCTTAAAAGTGGGATGTTAGCTTTTCTTCATTGAATATTAAGTATGGGATATAGTATTCCGAATTGGTATTTGATGGAGTTTTCAAAAATAAACTCCATCCTGTTAGAGCTTGCCTGTTTAGACTTTGCTTTTTGCGTTCCCACCAAATTTTAGAATATTATTCAAATTTTAAAAATGCATGGAATATTACATGCGAATCTATGTGGCAAAAATTTGTTCACTCCGAAGGTTTTGAGTATTGTTAAAATGCAGCCGCCACAATCGTGAGGATTTTCTTTTGAAAAAGTGGAAATGCTGTCTGTCATCCATAGTTGAAGGATCCAAATTTTGCAGTTTCTAGTGGAATTTTCATAACTTGGTGATAGCACTAGGCCCGCGAACAAGTTCATATCGTGTGTGCAAGAGAAAAAGGGCAAAGTGAAAAGAGAGAGGAGAAGTGGGGGAAGGTCGAAAAGACCCGCTCGCATGCATAGGACGTTCATGATGGAATTGGCATATTCATTCCACCAATAAATTTTTTATTCAGAGAGTGTTCACTATTAATATATTAATTAGTATATATAAAATATAATCAACCACCTACTTGAAATCATGTAGCAAAATACAATTAGTTTTTTTTTTAAGGAGCAAGTGATGTTTCCACTATAAATTCATAAATTATCGTAAATATTATTCAAGAGATATCACTTATCATTATTGCTTTATCAAACTTTTTCAAATCTCCAAATATAGTTCTCTTTTCGTAAACATTTATACAATTTCTCATATTGTGCATTTTCATATGTAGTTTTTCACTATCCAATTGTTCAAATGTTTCCGAACAAAGTAAATTTGCCTAATCTTTCAAATGACAAGTTCTTGCTCGTACTTACTAAAAGGCACGCGCATTTGCTGGTACTATTAATGCAAAGTGCAATGTAAATGAAATTTATTAAAAATATCATTTCTTACTATTATGTCTTATAACCGAACACAAGAATCTCCATTCCATTCCACTCCCACATTTTACTAAACAAAGTCATTGGTATCATAATGCCATATCCCTCATTCAATTCTATTTAGCCACACCGAGCACTACAATAGAAATAGTGGCACTCCATAAAGTATCCTCAATGCCGACTGTTTTTCCATAGGACAACAACCATTTTACATGAAATATCTCGATAATCGGAAGAAAGATATAGGGTTCATACTACAAAAACGTGTAACAAATTTATCAAAACTAATTTTGGGTCGCTAAAAACTTCAAAGTAGTACATATATAATAAATTTCAAAAAAACTCAAAATTGATACA
The DNA here is from genome assembly GCA_014182365.1 of Eucalyptus tenuipes. Lineage (NCBI taxonomy): Eukaryota > Viridiplantae > Streptophyta > Magnoliopsida > Myrtales > Myrtaceae > Eucalyptus > Eucalyptus tenuipes. Next base: position 24,041,589 of record CM024540.1, on the reverse strand, counting down.
CATTTGACAAATTTATCTTAAATTGATATGTATATCCACGTAGACTTATCAAGTCAATTGAGGTACTGGTACGTGTGATCAAACTCGGTAATTTTACGATAAAACCGACCGATTTGGGGTTTCTGTCTGGTGAAGTAATTAGTCTAGGGACTGGTGTTCAGTGGTTAAAAAAAAAAAGTGTGGGGGAACAAAAGTGAGAAAGCAAAAGATAAACACGGAAAGGAGGGATGGAAATGAACGTTGATTCCGGCATCTGTCGAGCACGACGACGGCGATGGCCGTTTCCCCTCCGTGTATACACGGAAAGCTCCTGCTTTTGGCCATTGACTCCGCAGAGACTTTCTTGGGAACGATAAAAGGAGAGGGGGACGAAAGGAGACAAGCGCCTTCCTCCGGAAGCCAACCCCCACCATCCTCGATCCTCCACTGTGTCCGTACGGCGAGGGGAGAGGGAGAGGGAGAGGGACGAAAGAGGCCAGCGATTCTTTGACGGCTTTGGCTTTGGTTGGGGCCTCCGCCATGATTGCGGCCCTCGAAGCTGATTGGTCATTTCCCTTCCTGTGCGCTCGCATAAGCAAAGGGAGGGAAAAAGCCCATCTGGGTCGTCGCCGATCGGCGTCTCTGGCCCGGTGAAGTCGAGTTCCTCTTCTCCCCCTCCCCTGTTTCGAGCCGAGCGGCGGCTGCGATGGAGGTCGGCGACGGTCGCTCGCCGGCGACGGCGAGGGTGGTCAACGACAGGGTCTACGTCGCGGTGGGGAGGGACGTGCGGGAGGGACGGTCGATCCTCTCGTGGGCGTTGAACAATTTCGGCGGCCACTTCCGGATCATTCACGTCCACCAGCCTCACCAGCTGAATCCATCTCGTAAGTGAGCGGGTTCAAAGGCGATGGCTTTTGCCGAGTTTAATCCCATCTTGTGCATTGTTTCTTTTTGGCAATCCTTGATTGTCCGGACTTGGAGTTGAACGGTGTCGTGGCATGACTTTTCGATAGATTTTGAGCCGCCAAAGTTTTCTTCTTCTATTTTTTTCCCCTGCTTTTCTTTTCAGTTTGTCGTGTATTGGCAAGGAGACGCAGGACCATGTGCTTGGAATGTCGTGAATTTTCAATGGTTCATTTTGTGTCGGCTTGAATTTGCTTTTATGAGTTTTAGGTTCTCCTTGTAGGCTCAATCATGTTCCCGCAATGTTTGATACTTTGCTCAGTAGAAGCTTTCAAGCACACACGATAGTTTGCTCAAGATTTTACTGCTCTTTTATTGTCAAAAGGATGGCCAAAGGGATGACTAGCATTATGGTAATATCATCGCTTGATCAGCTGACTCCATATGGTGTATGTTGAAAGAGATTGCTTTTTTGTTTGTCAATCCCCTCAAAAGCGAGAGTACATTTATGTCAATATGAAATCTGTTGAGTGAACTAAGAAGTGGAGCTTGGTAGTTTTTGATTAGCTTCATGGCCCTTTCTTTTTTTTATTGGGGTGCACCTGCGCTCTATCAGCAAGAAGATCTCCAATGATTTCAGATGATAGTTTTGTGGGACTGCATTGAAGGAAGTTCATCTCTACCCAAGCACATTATTGGACTTTAACGATGGATGGGTCGTTCGTCAATTTTAGGTGTAAAAATAGCTCACCGCAAATATTATATTTCCACTAGTAAGTGTTATGACTGCACGGTTGAATCTTGATTAGTTTACTACTTAGTATCACTGTATGAAGCATGTATGGTTCGGGAGATAAGTTTTCTCTGGCTCCTGAGAATGACCCGCTCTAGAATTATAATATTTGAACGCGAATGAATTGCTAGTATTCTTTTCAAGTTATAGTCAATGCAAATTTCCTCTGTTATAGTCCTGTAATAATAGTTTCCATTATGTGGTGGAACTCTGCTCCACAGCACGCTTGTCTTATGGTAGTGGATCCAGGAATCCTCAAGAACTTGCAACACAAGAGATGGAACGCATTCTGGATGAGTACATACACATGTGTAGCCAAGCAGGGGTTAGTACCTTCCTTTTACAGTACACATTTGTTGCTTCTAAAAATTGCTATTGATCGCACAAAACTCTCTATTTTTTGTAAATAATTCGGCCTACATGGCAGGTGAATCACTCATATCATGGTTATTTATCTTTACCTGAAGCAAAATTGCTAGAAGACTAGGACTACTGCCACCAAATAAAAAGTTTCAGAGTGTATTTACGGGTACAAACTGCCGTTTCTTTCTTCAGGTTCCTTCTCAGAAAAGACACGTTGAGATGCAAGATATAGGAAAAGGGATTGTGGAACTCATCGAGCAGCATGCCATCACGAAGCTTGTCATGGGAGCAGCTGCAGACAGACGCTATTTTGAGTACAGCCTAATCATAATTCATGATTGTATATTTAATTAAATTACAGTTGGGCATTACAAGCTAATCTGATATTTATCCCCTCCTGGTCCTAGATTAAGCGTCCAACAGTACTCGGGCTTTGCTTAATAAGCTGGCATAGTGACTTTTCTGAGCGACCTACTAGGATTATCTTGACAGACTAAACCTAGAATCCTGTATGTAATGAAGCGGCCAATTGTAATGATCACAGTCAGGTTGAGCCGTTTGCTTGGAATTGTATTTTAAGTCGACAAGTGTGTGTCTAAAAATCTGTGCCCTTTTTTCTTTTTCACTAGTATTCTCAAAATTGCTTGGTCATCTGCTTTTCATGTTGCAGGGGGATGACACAACTCACATCTGCAAAGGCCAAGTTTGTAAACCAGCATGCGCATCCATCTTGTCGTATTTGGTTTGTCTGCAATGGGCACTTAATCTACACTAGGTACGCGTGACTATTTTTATCGAGGTGTAATTATGGATAGCATGAAGATGATAAATCTCGGGGAACAAATTTTTAACTATTGTAAATGACTATAGAAGCATAGATGGATTGATTTTCAAAGACTTTGGGTTTTCATTGTTAAATGAAAGTCAAAGTCACTCCAAAGAGATCCCATCTCCATTTGCTGATGAAGCCATGCTCATCCACTTCTTGAGGTTTTGTTTCAGGCTCTTTATTTACTGGTGTATATTGGAGATTGCTGCTTAAGCTTTTTCTAAAATTCATGTTGAGCTATAGTTGAACACAACCTTAGCTCAGTAGATGTTACCTACCAAATCTTTACAGGGAAGGTGATTTAAGCACTTTTGATATGGACATCACATCATCAGTATTACCAGGTAGATCTGTTGTTGAATCTGGACTACAAAATACGAGGAGTCCTTCTCTTGATTCGGTCCATTCAAGATCCAACTCTAGTGAAGTTGAAGATGATCTAGCTTTGGTTCAGTATGAAAGGGGTGAGGGGAGCAACCATGTTACTGAATCAAATTCAGTGTGCGCATATGAAGGCTACAGTCAAAATCAAAGTTATACTGGAATGGTGAGAACTTTCTTTTCCTTTTTAGACTGTGCATGTTCATAATTTATATACTACAGCTGGGGTTAGATAAATGACTGGGAGGGAAAATCTTTCTTATGAATGTGACGATCAGGAAGGAAGTTATAGCGAGGATCTCTATGAGCAACTGGACCAAGCAATGAAAGAAGTTGCACATGCAAAACAGGAGGCATTAGAAGAGTTGATCCGGCGTCAGAAAGCTGAGAAAACAGCAAATGAGGCTACCCGCAAAGTAAAGTCCTTGTTATGAGGCCTTACTTGGTTGTCGGTTGTATTGTTTTGAGGCAGCATGAATTGGTTGGATAAATTCCAAAAGCAATTTCAAGCATTGATATGCAATCTGCTGATTTCCTTGCTTTGCAGCTTAAAGCACTTGAAAATGTATACAATGAGGAGCTAAGATTGAGGAAAGATTTTGAGGAATTGCTAGCACAAGAAAAGGAAGCATTGGAAGTGCTGAAGAAGTGTCATGAGGAACTACAGCTGCTGAACGAGGAACTCTTGGCTAACCAAACAAGCGAACCCTCCAGTGCACATGGACAGGAGTTCATTTCTGAGTTTTCGTTATCCGATGTACATGAAGCTACCGAGAGTTTTAATCAAGCGTTAGTGATTGATAAGGGGGCGTATGGGACCACGTACAAAGGTTTGCTTCATCACATGCGAGTGGCCATAAAGATGCTGCACCCCTCCAACTACCATCATGAGGTAAGGTGGTTGTGCATTATTGGAATTTCCTGGAAGGCACGCAAAACAATTTAAAGAAAGGATTATTATGGCAATGGCATTATGAAGTTGTCTAGGGAACCAGGAAAAGGTCAAGTGGCTGCAAAAACTTCAGAAGCATGCTGGTGACTCTAACTTGCTTAAAGATTAATAAAGCAATCTAAATCTTTAAACTTACTGGAGATCTGTTTATTGTTTTATTTAGGGACAAGTCTAATGAATGAATGATCAACATATTTCTTTAATGTGGTAATCTAGATCTTTGTCTTGTTAGCTGGGGTCGTGTTGGGGTTACTCTCCCATACTTGTTGGTTCTGTTTCAGATTCAAGTTGCAACTAAGTTGAGGCATCCTAATTTGGTAAGCCTCATTGGAGTCTGCCCTGATGCCACGGCTGCTATTTATGAGTATCTCCCAAATGGCAGCCTTGAAGACCAACTCGGCACCAGAGACAGCAGCAACCATCTATCTTGGCAAACTCGAATACATATTTGTGCAGATACATGTGCTGCACTTATTTTTCTTCATTCTTGCTACGGTTTGGTACATGGCGATCTGAAACCAGAAAATATTCTTCTTGACTCCAACTTCGTGGCCAAAATTAAGAACTTTGGATTGTGTTCTGCCCCATCTCATTCCCCCATGACAGGAGAATTATCTTTTGCCTCTGATGTTTATTCATTTGGTAACGTGTTGTTGCGTTTACTGACTGGGAGATCAGGTCTAAATTTAGATGAACTGATGGAAAGGGCCTTAGATGTAGGGAATTTAAGTGCTGCATTGGATCCTACAGCAGGTCACTGGCCACTCGAGTTAGCCAATGAGCTGGCTCATCTGGCATTAAGGTGTCGTGACAGTGATAGCAATAATCGACCTTGTCTTAGGTCAGAGGTGTGGCCGGTACTGGAAGGGATGCGAACCCATTGTGAAGCCTCATTATCCAGTCAGCCTGGTCCAGAAGAGCCTGCGCAGCCTCCTCAATATTTCATTTGTCCAATCTCCCATGTGAGTCGGCTTATCAGTTCGTCCCAGCATATGCTATTCACCTTTTAAATCATATTTCCATATGTTGGCCTGAATATGTTGGTCATGATTAATGTACTTAATTTGACTTTGCGTTTAGGAAATTATGCAAGATCCTCATGTGGCGGCAGATGGTTTTACTTACGAAGCAGAGGCAATAAGGATCTGGCTTAGCGGCCATGATACTTCGCCGATGACGAATCTGCAACTTTCAAACTGCGATCTTTTCCCGAATCAGACTGTCCGTTCAATGATTCAAGAATGGCTGCAAAACCATGAACCCTAAATTTGGCATTGAAATGTATCATAGGCGTCTTAGTTTCTAGGTCTTGGGGTATCGGGTTATCCACCTTGCGTTTACCGTCTGTACATACCATGAGTGGATTTCTAATTGTGCATATGCTACGAAATGTGTTTAGCATTGCATGAAATCTAATTGAACTGCGTCTTTCTATCATGTAATCTAACCACAGTCTAGTCATCCTTCTCTGCACTTTTGATCTGCAACTCTGCGATGACTAGTTTTGTACAGTTTTGGACAGCTCGATTTTCTTTGTGATGGTTCAATGGTATTGCACCTTGCTGCTGATAGAATTCAAGTGCACTGTGACTATTCATTCAATTATACCTGCAAACGTGGACTCCTAATTTCTTGTTGTTTCTTTCTTCGTGTGTGTTTTTTGCTTAAAGAAACTGTCAATGGTTTATTCCCTCTGAGCAGTAAATTATCTGCTATCGAACTCTCTGGACTGGCTTTGGTCTCCGGGCAGCGGAGACTTCTTGAAATCACTTGATTAGTTTGAGTAACTCAACGTACGCTGTTCCTCGAACGCATTTCTAAACTTTTCGAAGCATATTGAAGTTGTTGTACGTTGATGTGAGAGGACTTTTCTTCTGAATATCTCATTTGTGGAGCAAAATGCACATAATACACAACACCCTCTTTCTGACTGAATCCAGTTCCTGGTTGAACTTGGTTGTTTCTGTTAATGGCCTTGTCATAATAGCTTCAAGACTTCAATTGTCCTTACATTCCAGAACGCATGTAGTCTCTCCTCCTTTCCACATGATGTTTTTAGACTCTTCTTATTCCTCTTTTTTGTTTAACAAAAATGGATCCTTCGTAAGGTTCATTATCAAGTGGAAAATTATCTCGGAGCTCTTTGCATTTGGCAACACTTTACTGAGGGACTTTTGAGGTCATAGAGGCCTTTGAGGAAACGCAATAGTTCTTGGCGAAGAAGTTTGGAGGGCCATTTGGAAAATGCAATTACATTTCCAAAGGGGTGTAGCCTAAGGAGAAGCATTGAGCTCTCCGGCATGCTCAGCTCTGAATTAATGAAATTTTTTGAATGTCTAATCTCATCTTCTCTCATTAGTTATATATTTATTTTCTGTTTGTTTCATGAAAAATGAATAATTTGAAAAACATTTTTAAAAAATTGATTATCTTTATCACTTAGAAAAGTGAATGAGCGAAAAATATTTACACCATCCACAAAAATATTTAGATATAAATTATTATTAATAATGGAAACATCTTTCATCAATTAACTATTTTCAGCTATAAAAACTATATATTTTAGAAATATATTTTTTAAATTATTTATTTTCTGCAAAATAAATGGAACTTCAGTTTGGCGAGTTCTTGATTTTATTTGGACGAAGTAGGGAAGAAAAAATAGGCATTTGGTGGGTTTTAGGTGAGAAGTTTGCTTTTGGGATCAATTTTCTCTTCCTTGAATTGGGTTTGGCTTCTGATCCTGAAAGAAATGAGCTGTTTTGGACATTGTAGCTTTTGATCTACTGGGTGGTAAAGACTGATCGAATGGTTCTGGTTTGTGTTCTGGCTCACTTGCAGGGAAAAACAAAGCTTTATGTTTCTCAAACTTTTTACTTTGGTAAAAATTATTGCTTGATGTTGGAAGTAAACTCCTGCTGCATCATGGAGCATTCTGGATTTGTTCTCTCGTTGATCTATTCCAAGAAACTTTAGAACTTTGGTATAATAGGCAGAAAATGTTTTGGTTGGGACAGACGGATTCATTCACCAATTCTTTTACCTACTGCTTTATTTACTTAAGCTTTTTATTTTCTGCATTTGTGCTGGCTGCTTTAGGAACATTTCATCGTTAGGAATTTGAGCATATCCTTGATAATGCTTCATCCTCCAGATCAAGCAACACCCAGATTTGGAGGCATCGCCAATTTCTCCTTCCTCTTCTTTCTGTAGTTGCTTTGATTTCTCTAGCGGTACAAAGGAGTCTGAAGGGACAAGTTTTATCAGAAATCCTCAGGGTTTTCCTTCTGATTGACAGTCAGAGCTTTTTGTTGATATTAACGGTTTGTTGTTTCCGCTTGTTTAGTGGTTTGTTGTTCTCTCTTGCTACATTTTTCTTTTTTCTGTTTATTCATGTTGTGGAATTGGGTCATTATTAATTTCATTCTTTTGTGCCTCTTTTATTTGTTCATGTTCACTTTACTAGGAGACGACGAGTTCATCAAATGAAGAGAAGCATTTGAGCCCCGAAGATGAAGCAACTCGTTGTAAGTTGTGCAATAAACAAATTGAAATAGACAATCATCCTACAATAAAGAAAAGGGATGGATGTACAATCATAATTTGACAAGTTTGAGGAGTTGAAGGACAAAAACATGATCAAACTCAAATGAAGGGTAAGTGAAATAGCCTTCAGGAATGATAAGAAAAATTGGAAGCAATTGCTTCACAAGGAAACGGGTCTAAGAGGAGATCCAAGGTAGAATATCATCGATGCGAGTGATAAATAAATAGTGGAAGCGATTTACATTATATTTTTATAGGTAATTATTATTTAGCAGATGTTGAATATTCAAATATTACAATTTGTTTGGAGCCATACAAAAAAGTCCGATGTTATTTGCCGGAATTTTGACGAGGTCATACACTTGGTTATTAAAAAGTGTTCAACCATGCCCATTTCTCGTTATAATTGGAAATTCAGCAAATCTTTGATGCATTGAAAGAAAGTGGAAATAAAAAAAAAAATGCAAAGTTATTCATCTAAAAAGCAATTGAAAATAATAATAGTGGTAATGACTCTTCAAGAAAAGCATGAATGATGCCTATTTTGCAAAGAACAAATTTGTATATCAATTATGGATATACTTGTTGACCTTTATGATATAAATGAGAGAGTAGTGCTTTAAATGATCATGGCACGTCTTCGTGACCAAATATCCATAAGTTTATGAAATATTTATGAATGTTTGAAATTTCTTAGGACAATCACCATGAAAGAGGCTAGAAAAAAGAAAGATACTTGAAAAGTGTATTTCTTTGCTTGGGACATTTGCAATCATGTTTATTATGATAAAATCACTTTATTTTTAATTGAGGAAATAGCCAACTCTAATGTGATTTTTTTTTCCATTTGATTTTTGTAGCCAAGAAAGAAATGTGAATTTTTTATTTATATATTTATTAGTAAGTTTACGTTATATTATTTTAAATTTTTACACGACAAAAGTTGTTAATCATTGATTTTTCCAATTATAAACAAATTAAAAAAATTAAAGACTTAAATTGATAGCACCAAATGACTTTTCAAAACGTGTATGGTCTGTCTCCCTCTCTCTCAAACTTCTTTCCCAGTATACTTTTCAATCACAATTTATCCAAAAACTTTAACTTTCCATGAAGACCTTTAGGTGAAAATCCTTCGTATTTATTCGAAGGTCTTTTTCTTATAGGCTCTTTCAGACGCGGCCCAAGGAAAAAAAAAAGATCATGAAAATAACAAAAGGGAATAAAAATGGGACCCATTTTCCAACTTTTCTGTGATCCAATGAAAGGAAAAAGACCACCTTATAGTCTAGATATTCCCATCAATCGAATCAATCCATCTTTATGCATGTGACCCATCTTTGTACTATATTTTCAAGGAATGGTCTATCATAAAAATTGTCCGTATTATATAACTCTTCCTTCCTGACTTCTCTAAATTTACAAAAATCACATCATTTCCTTAATTTTCAATTTTACCAATTCTCAGTTCACTATATAAAGGCAAAATTTTACGAGATTATTACCAACCAAATACGCGCTTCAACTGTGTGATGGAGAACTATCCCTATCTTTGTACTATATACTTAAGAATAGTAAATTACCATATTACACAACTCTTCACCACTTTTCTAAGTTACAAAAATCATAATTTTTTTCACCCGTATGGTGAGAACTTATCATATCTTTGTCTAATATTCAATTTATAATAAAAGACATAATTTCACAGCTCAACTTCAATCAAAAATGCACCTCATCTGTCATGGTTTTCGAACTACCAACATAATAAAAATCGTCCCATGTTATACAACTCCTTATGGCTTCTCCAAGTCACAAAAATCACATCTTTTTGTCATGATTTTCGATTCTACTAACGTTCGACGCATAAAAATATAATTTTGCGAAAACACGGTCAATCAAATGGAAGAACCTTCCGACACGTCTAAACTCGAGGAAGAACAGGAAAAATTCTCGCAAGTGGCCGCCCATTGACTACGCCTGGACTCCTTCGCCGAAAAGGAACGCCTTTTATCCCAAGCTCTCCCTTTTCGGTCGGACCTTCCTTCGCAAGTTACCACTGTCAGATAGAGAGAGAGAGAGAGCAGCGCGATCGTCATAAGAAAGCCCGGGCGTCTTTTTCGTTTGCTGGGCACTTCCCATTTCCGCTCGGTACACTCACCGACGCACCCTCGACCGGCGGGCGGGCGGTGGCGACCGATCGCCGTCCGAGCTCGAGGCGCTTTTTGCTGGCGGCGATGTCGAGCGGGGACGATGGGTCGTCGTCGTCGTCGTCGTCGTCTGGAGCGGTGCCGGGCAGCGTGTGCGTCGCGGTGGGGAGCGACGGCGCGGAGGGCGGGATGACTCTCCTGTGGGCGCTCGAGAACTTCGGGGGCGAGTTCAAGTACTGCATCCTGCACGTCCGGCAGCCCGGCGGTGAGTGTCCCGTGAGCTTGGAAAAAGATGCTTCTTTTCTGGATTTTTTTTTTTTTTTTTTTGCATTTTTTAGCTTCGTCTCTGTTTCTGCTGATGGGTCTCTCCTGGGTCGGTCGAAATCGCGGGATACGGAGTTCGGTTGTGATGGACGAAGTAAATTTACGATGCGGGCAGTAGCTGTTGACCTTGACCCCCGAGCCTCTTGTTCAGTTCTATATACGTTATTGACGAGACGAAACCGTCGAGCGAATTTCATTTTCCGAATGTTGTATTGTTTGAAGAAGTGCTCGCTACGCAAAACGGCATTTGGAGATGTGGAGGAGTTGGAGACTGCTGTAAAATGGGCTCTCTTGTAGCATACTTGGGCTGCATTTGATCATTTTGGCAAATAAAACTTTCTTGCTTACTTGGCAATAAAAAAGAAAGTGAAAGTAATGGGATAGTAGATATAGACGTGGCAGTTTGTAGGTTGATCTCTCTGCAGTTTCTTGTCTCAGATGTCTGCTGGTAGTGGGGATGATCTTGAATTGGCGAAAAACTCTGTTCGATTTTTTGCATGTGGAAAGTGATCGCGGGTTTTTTATTATGTGCGCAAACTATTAGGCCTCATTTAAAGATGGGTGGTCATACAATTTTGAATGCGATGATAATAAATGGCATCATGTTAATCTTCATCTCAATTGGTGCGCTTCCAAACTGATTCATGATATAAATATGCTTTGCTGTATGTCTAGACTGACCACCTATCGCTCTCTTTAAGAAAATGAGAACACCATTTTCATTTGTAATTTGCATTGCTAGTAGTCTTTCTGGTTAGTACTTTTTTCCTTCTGCGGAAATTTTTCAACAGAATTTTTTCTTTATTTGCAATTGGTGAAATCTCCTCTAGAAGCTGCAAGGCAGAATATGGACGAGATCCTGGATGCGTACATTCAAATGTGTAACAAAGCAAAGGTTCGTTCCTGAAACCGGTTTATTTTTTTGTCAACAGATTTATATAGAAATAGATTGATTTTTTGCCACGTTTAAAAAAAGATTAGGCTTTTGGAATGCAGTTATGCATTGGGATTTTTCATTTGCAATAAAGTAGAAAAGGAGGGATGAGTGCCCTAAAAATCTAAAAGCTTTCCATAAAAATGCAATTGAATCTTAAAACTTTCAAATAGTTCAATCAAGTCCTAAAACTTGTCAAATTTGGTTTAAGTCCCTCCGTTAAATCCATCCAATTAAATTTAGTTAATGGAAAATGTTGACGTTCTGTGGTGCCGATCTGGCACCCATCAAGCGCCACATCAGAAAATTCTTGAAAATTTGAAAAGATAAAAGACTAAAAAGATTAAAAAAGAAAGAAAAGGAGGTGAAAGATAAAAGACGCAGATTGCAAAGATCTTTCATCTCTTCTATACTCGAGCAGATGAAAGCTAAGGTTTCAACCATAGCAGCATAGAACCCCTTGTTGTCACTGTGAACTCATCACAAGAATGTCAGGATTATCTCTACAAACAACTCCAATGGCACCGAGGAAGATTCCCTCAAACAAACCCCAATTATATACACCTTCAAAGTGTCAATCGAAGGAGCTATCTATATGCGGTGTTTGATTCCCTCATCGAGTGCTAGATGGAGACACCATTGTTGTAGCTACTTGAAGGAGTTGTAGATAAAGAGAGCTTTAACTGTAATCCATGGATCTGATTTGTCATGCCGAAAAACCAGATTGACTGACATTGAGTCATCTTTGTTTTTCTGATCGCCACCACCGTGTGACATGGAGAGTGCCTGCAAGACGTTGCCCTGCTGGTTGATGGGTGACCTCACTGGTGAAGCTGGGGATGGCGGAACTGGGGGCTAAAACTTTAGGCCATAGAAATGCGATACGATAGATTTTTCCCACTGTCTTGAAGATTGTTTCTCTTCCTGTGTTATCAGATTGTTGTATGGTTTCTGTTTCTCAGGGAAAGAATTTAAAATGGTTTTAGATTGAACTTGGGTTGCATTTAGTATTCCTTACTTTTTATTTTCACTTAACTGAGGTTCAATAAAGGTTTGAGAAAAAAACAAGTAAAATTTGGAGACAACCAATGGCCATGTAGGAATGAAAAAATAATAAAATAAGCCACATCAGTCTTTTTCCATTAGCGAAATCAAATAGAGTTAACACAGGGACTTCATTGCGCCAATTCGATAAGGTTGAGGATTTTATAGCACTATTGAAAATTTTAAAACTTGATTGTACTCTCATGACAAGTTTTCGGACTTCTGAAGCACTTATCCTTAGGAAAGAAAATTGTAACTCTCATTTTATTGGGCTTTTATAAAAGATGAGACGTTTTCTTTTGATCTCGAATTGAATGTCTTGACTTCTCAGCAGACTCCATTACCATTGGCTCCTTTTGGATTAAATGGTTTAGAAAATTTAAACTAGTGAGGTAGAATGATTTCTGTCAGCATTCTTTTTTTAAGAGAGCATTATGATATTGAGAAGGTTCACATTTATATCTAAGTGGAAATTGTGGGCAATTATACATTGACAAATCCTGATGAGCATCCATCATTGGGAAGTTTCTGAAAGCAAATCCTTTGCTAGAATATTTTCCTTCCAGATTGTCATCACTTATTATGCCACCATGGAAGGAATCTTCCAGTGGAAACATTATTTTTGTTACTTAGTCCTGATTTTTACTACTTGTGCTTCCCAAATGCTGCTTCCTTTTCCAGGTTTCTTTGATGAAATTATATGCTGAGATGGAGGATGTAGGACAAGGGATTGTGGAACTTGTCGAGCAGCATTGCATCAGGAAGCTTGTTATGGGAGCAGCAGCAAATAGTCACTACATTGAGTAATGACTTATGGTTTATCTTTATTCGCAACAGTGGACTTATTAATGCTTATTAAATTATGGACTTAATGGAGGGTTTTGTTTTGGGATGCAATGTTTTCTTCACTTGACTGGTGTCACTGATGCTTTAACGCATGCAAAATCTTGGACAAATGCTGCATAGGTTCTCATATTCTGCTAAATGAGTTGGTGAATGCGCAGAAACCATTGCATTGAAAATTTATGCTACCCGTAGATTCTATAACTAATATGTCTAACAAAGTGGCCACAAAGAGATCAATTTATGAGTTCTTTTATCCATTGAGTGGATGGTTTGGCTAGCTGTTTGTTTTTTGATCTTTTTTCTTACTACTGCTTATGGAAAAAGTCTGCCCATTTTAGATGATGGCTACTTAGCTCGAGCTCTTGTGTTACTTGATATAATTATGGAGTTGACTACAAACTGTTTTACTAAGATGAATGCTATATTTTCATTCCTTTATTGAAATAAATATTGAACCTGTAGGGGCATGGCACAGCTTAAATCTACAAAAGCAATGCTTGTGAACCAGCGTGCTCATCCATCCTGTGAAATTTGGTTTATCTGCAGAGGCAATCCAGTTTACTTGAGGTATGCATAACCATGCTGAACTTTCACTGCCAGACATTTAGATATCTTGTAGAGTCGAGCAGTCAAGCTGTTCCAGTTTACTTGAGGTATGCATAACCAGGCTGAACTTTCGTCGCATTTGATTGTGGTGCTTTATTATTAATTTTTGGTGAAACGTCCAACATGGTATAGGAAATTCGGTTTTCTAGCCCCATTTCCTGTCCCATTGGCTTATGGGGATGAATCAAGGGCTTAGAATTGATCTGTGTTTTCTTGGAAGTACTAAGATCGATTTCATCTTGTTGACCAAACTTGAGTTATAAAATTTTCCAGAGGAAATTTATGAGTCTGACTTGGTATGTAAATTTAGCACCTGGCTCTAAGTAAGGCCTCCCCATGTTGCATTATATCAGAGATAGCTGCTTAAGTTTATTTACAACTTCTGACTGAATTAAAGTGAATATGTCATGAAGCTAATGCAAATTGCTAAACCTGCATTTCAGGGAAAGTAGGTCAAGTACCTCTTATCCGTATATTGCGACATTGTCACAACCAGTGAGCTCCCATGTTCAATCTGGACAGAGTACTGCAGGTTCAGATAACTCTGGATCCGACTCTAGCGAAGTTGCAGATAATCTAGCCTTGGTTCAGTTTGAAGGTCCTGAAAGGAGCAATGAAAGCTCAACAACAAATCCGGTGCCTGCTGTTCATCAACCTCCATCTAGTGTAGCAGTAAGGAAAAGAACCTCTCCACTCTTTTATTTGGCTATTCTTCTATACAAGTTAATTAGCTGGTTTCATAGGTAGCATAACCCAAATATATTTATATCCCAACAGGATGGAATTAACAGTGAGCAACTCTGTGAACAACTTGACAGAGCAATGTCAGAGGTTGCAAAGGCAAAAAGGGAGGCACTCCAAGAGTTGATTCGCCGTCAGAAAGCTGAAAAGGCTGCAATTGAGGCTAAGCGCAAAGTAAATTTCTTGATATGAAATCTTTGGATGATTTCTATGTTTAAACATGTTAACACAACTAGGCACCATGCGTTATTTTATTTTATTTTTTCAATTTCTAATCTGGTGCTTGGCATGACTAGGTTTTAAATACAGAGCAGTATATATGCGTGAAAATCTGGGAGTTTTGCCTAGTGCAGTGGATGGTGAAGATACTGCATAATCATTTTAGTTTCTAAATTGTTACCATCAGTCCAAATGTGGATTGGGAAACCTAGAATATAGATAATAGAGTCCGGAATGTACGGACAATGAATTAAACTTATTCAGAAGATTAATTAACCTTTCGATTCCTTCTCAGTTGGAACTTAAAAAGCAGCATTGACATTAATTTTACCATTTGAGCAGAGTTTGTCCTTTATGCTGACGTAATCCTTTTTTGTCAAGGATTAATTTAGATGATTTAGAGCTATTAAAGCATCCTTCACTCTCAACAATCTTATGACTTGCACAAAATTTTTGGTATATGGGAAGTGTTACTTATTTTCTTGGATTTTTCCAATGTCACTGCCTATTTACAGGTTGGTGCACTTGAGAACTCACATGCTGAGGAATCAGTTCGGAGGATTAATCTCGAGGAGATGCTAGAGAAAGAAAGGGAGAGATGCAAAATGATCAAGAATGAGAGAGATGACATGCAAATGCTGTTCGAAAATGCACTTAAAGCTAATGAAGAGCTCTCAGCAAACCAAGCAAGTGAACCTTCAAGTTTGAACTCGCAGGATCAGGAAGTCATTACCAAGTTTTCTTTCTCAGAAATTCTGGAAGCTACAGAAAATTTCAATCCTTCCTCAAAAATAGAGGAAGGGGATTATGGAAGCACTTACAAAGGTTTTCTTCGTCATACCCAAGTGATTATGAAGATGATGCATTCTGATAGCTCACAGGGCCCATCACAGTACCATCAGGAGGTGAGGTACTCATAGTTTGATTGTATTTCCTCAAAAATTGCATGCATGCCAATTTGAATGAGATTATCTCTGGATGATGGTGCTGAAAATGTTGTGTAAGAAATCGTTGATGGCCACCTCATAGTAAGGACTTTGCACATATCCATGCCTATGTGATTGCTTGAAACTTTTAATATTGTAATTTGCTAGGACATTTGCCTTTTGTTGTTTTATTCGTGCAGAAGTCAAAGAGATTAAAGATAGGTGAATATGAATATATTTATTAGAGAAATGTAATTACACAGGCTTTACTCAATTTTCCATTTTATTTACTGAGATATTGAAGTAGGCACTCATGTCATTCCGGGCTGCTGTTTCAGCTTCACATTGCAAGCATGTTGAGGCATCCAAATTTGGTCACCCTCATTGGGGTTTGCCCAGAAGCTTGGGCTCTCATCTATGAGTATCTCCCAAATGGTAACCTTGAAGACCGGCTAAACTGTAAAGATAACACTGCCCCACTATCATGGCAAACAAGGATACAGATATGTAGAGATACATGTGCTGCACTTATTTTTTTGCACTCATTTGAACCTCATGGGATAGCTCATGGTGATCTGAACCCAAAAATATTCTTCTCGATGCCAACTTCGTGGCTAAACTGAGCAACTTCGGATTGCATGATGCACCTTTTGTTCCCATGCAACAGGAGACTTTTCTGCTGAGTCAGATGTTTATTCATTTGGGGTCGTACTATTGCGGTTGCTTGTTGGTCAAGCAGCATTGGATTTGGACGAAATTGTGCAAACTGCGTTGGATGCTGAAGAGTTAGACACTGTGTTGGATCAAATGGCAGGGCCATGGCCACTTGAGCAGGTCACAGAGCTGGCACGCCTAGCTTTGAGTTGCTGTGGGATAGATATTAGCAACCAACCAGATCTTCGGTCAGAGGTGTGGCAGCTGCTTGAAGAATTCCAAACACTATGTGAGCAAGCGCCATCATCTGATCGTTCTTCAGGAGTTACTCGGCAATCCTGGTCATCTGATCATTCTCCTGGTGAAGAGCATACCCAGCCTCCTTCGTATTTCCTCTGTCCAATAAAACATGTAAGTTGCTACTTCTGTCGTTCTGCGGTAGTCATTGACAATGCTCGTTTTCACAAGCTGAACAGAGCTGGAAAGCACGTGCTCCCCTTAATTATCTTACAGGAGAAAGGGCAACGGAACTTGTCATACCAGTTTAGTTTGATACATCAGTAACAGAACTTGCCCTGGCACCTTGTGATCCAATTCATGTATAGCAGCACAGGTTCAACGTAACCTAGCTGTTTTGATTTCTTAAAAAGAGTATTGAGTCGACAATGCTTTTTGGCAGGAGATTATGGAAGACCCTCTAGTGGCGGCAGATGGCTATACATATGAGGCGGAGGCGATAAGGGAGTGGCTGGACGGCCACAACACCTCACCCATGACGAATCTTCCGCTCGCTAACCAACATCTCGTGCCGAATAGGATTGTTCGGTCGGCAATTCAAGAATGGCTTCAGATCAATGAAAGCTAGTGTGGCTGTCAAACAGCAAAATCTATGTACAGTTAGTGCTGCTCCGGTGGGTTTTCTTGTACATATACACAGCAGCAGGAGTGATAACGTAAGAGCATACACCCGTGAGTAAAACACGAGGTTATGATAGTAATTTCGTGTGAGCAGGCCTGTTTTTGTTTATGCTTAGACAAAAGCAAAAAGTAATTTTTCACTTCGCGGTCGAAATTTAAAATGTCATTTAAATTTCAGAAAATCATGAGATAAATTATGTGCTGCTTGATGTGTCGATATTTGCATTAGGAGAGTGCAACCAAACTAGTTCTACCAAAATAGGTCTAGGACTCGGCTCCTATTGGAAGTGGTCCAGGAACAAGTTTCAAGTGAATACCCATCCAAGATTCAAATTGACCACTTCATTTTGGAACCGGTCTCAAAATTAGTTTTATAAGCTAAAATGGAAAATCCTAATTTCTTTTTCCCTAATTTCTAATCTGAGTGCTCGTTCATCTTTTATCCTTAATCAAAACTCATTGCCAGTCTTTCCTCTTCTCCTATATTTTTGTAAATTAATGGGGAATAAGATTTTATAATTTATGTTTTATGTTAGGTGTTTGAACATTTTATCATTCGAAACTGCATATTCTTCTTATGAAGTGTTGTTTTTTTACGGATTTTGTTGTTCATCTTTAATTTTGAATTATTTCGTTACTCATAGCCTCATATAATTTGCTATAAAAAAATGGACCAAGAAAAGGAACAAAAAAAAAAAAATCTCAAGTAGACCCAAACCGGAAAAACATGATAGGTTCCAAAATCAGTTCTAAGTAAACAGAGTAGGTTCTAAGGTCCAAAATTGGGAACTAGTTATAATCTTGAATCCACTCATTTTGAAACGCATCACCCTTAATTTACGTACTATCGATTCAAGAGTTTCGGATTTTGACAAATCGATATGTGCAATGTAAACGCCCAAGGCCCGACAAATCAACTTGTTGACTAGGTAGCACTAATACTGACAAGCGACACGCAACACAATACGATATGACACGCTAACACGTCGTTTCTCAAAAGTAAAGAATTCCTATACGTTGGGACACATTGTGTGTGTTATATATTTTATGATTATTTCAATCAAATTAATTTGATTCAAATTCATAAATAAATAAATAAATAATAAAAGCCTATAATGAATTTACACTAAAAACATTAATCCACAATTTACTTATATTATTCATTATTTCAAGAGTTAATACTTTGAAAAACCCTAAACTGGTACACGTATGACAAATTTACCAAAAACTAATTATTTTACCATGAAAAATCTTAAACTAGTACACTCGTGATAAATTTACCCCGATTGATCATAAAAAATCTTAAACTAATACATTTGTGACATATTTACCCCAAACTAATTTATTTGACAACCAAAAAATCATAAACTAATACATTTGTGATAAATATACCCTTTATTAAATTAGATTAATACTATAAAAAATCACAAAAATTGTATAACGTAACAAACGGATAATAAAATCCTAAATTGGTATACCAATTAACTGTCATGTATTATTCAACTTAGTAATTTGATAGTAAAATTCAACGGAAACTAACAGAGAGTACATTTGTCACAAGTATACTAGTTTTTGGTAAATTTATCAAATGTGTACTTAGGTTGGGGTTTTTGGTGGTCAAAAATTAGTTTATTCTCAATTCGCATGTCAAACATGTCGGAAAAGAAGAGAAAAAACCTTAAGAGTGAATTGTGTATCACGAAAAATGAGAATCGAAGAGAATGGAAAATTATGTTTTTCTTCTTTTCCCATTTATTATTATTTTTATTATTTTTTATTTTTTCACACACACACATATATATATATATATTGATCCCTCATTTATTGAAAAATTTTAAAATTAACTTTGGGAGTTAGAATCACGTGTCGGAAACTCGCATGTTGGAATTAAGAGTATCGGGAAAGTTAATCAAGTATCGGATTTTCTAACACATGTTAACCGAGTGTCGAAAATTGTCTTCGACACAACACGAAGGCTTCTATAGAGTGTTGGTGCTTCCTAGCTTATTGATGACTTGACGCGACATGAGGCCTGACAATTTGGCTCGTTGATGGCCTTTGAGCTTCTCTCAACGACATTATTCTATTTTTCCCCCTTTCATGAACCTTTCGTGAGTAAATAATTCTAACCTATTAAAAAGAGTACATCGGTTGCTTTGGACACACTTGAGCCCAAATTGGATAACACCCCAATGTACTTAAAAAGAAAAGAACTAAAGGATATTGAAAGTATCATAAATTGTATACGACATTTATTTTAGTATCAAAAGTTTTTGACAAATTACTTAAATGCAACTTTCTAAAAAGAACAATCTTTTAAGCGCCAACTCCGATATAGGTTTCCAAAAATCTGACGTGGCTATATATTATGAATTTCTTAGATTGACATGGCTTGCTAGTGTGCCTGGTCAATATTTAATCTTTAAATAGTGTCATATACTAGATTTTCCCCAAATTAAAGCATTGAATTGCCAAATTGAACCAAATTTCCAAATTTGAAACCTTATATGCTAATGAATTGAAAATCAACACCCTAATTTGGTTTGCCCTTAAAATTAATCGCTCAATTTTGCTAATGGAGAGCAAGAGCTTCAGGAGTAGCTCAAATTTGTTTCAACAAAGCGAAGAAGAAGAGAAGGTGAGTTTTATATTATTGTGGGCTACCGAGTCCAAGAAGAACATCTTGCACTCAGTAAAATCTCGAGAGAAGAGATGTGCTACGTATAGAGAATGTTCGTAGTGCGAAGCGAAATTCTTAGATTTAGAACACAAGTACTGTTAGAGTTACTTGAAGGACGACATCAACTTCCACCTACATAAACGGATGAGTTAGAGGATGTCAATTCAATGCAAGCAAAAATTGAAGGCTTAAGCATCTCTGACCAACCATTTGAAATAAGAAGTTTGAAGAATAAAAAGTGAAAGTGTTAGCGAGCGTTGATTTATGCTTAAATGTAAAGTAGGTAATGAGAAAGATCAATGGAATATGTAATTGTATTGGGGTAATTTGTAAATTTAATTGTGTTGTTAGTTTTGCTAATGTTGTTTGCTGCACTTTTGGTGGAAATGTGACTGGAATTTAGTTAAGCAAGGGTTGTTTGCCATGTGTAATTAGTAAATTCAACACGAGCTTATGGTAGTAATTTTGTTTGAGCAAGAATGCTTGTTTACAAAATTACAGTTAAGACAAGATAACAAAAGGTCATTTTTCATTTTTCCATCAAAATTTAAAATAAGGCTAATATTACAAAAATTCAAATTATACTCACCGTGATATAAATATCTTGAACTTCTTAAACTTTTCCACCGCGATGCAAATATCCTTAAATTTTTTGCGTATCACAAAAAACTCAAGGTTTTTGGTAAAAAAAAAAATTGAGTATTTGTGTTACTGTGGACATTGTTTGAGGTTTTTTTTTATGATATTTGCCCTTTAAAAATGCTACCTAAATTTCAGAAAAATCAGGACATAAATTATGTGCTGCTCTGCGTGGGAGTTTTGAATCTCGACAAATAACATCCGCGCAATGCAGCCACACAGGGACCAACAAATGGACTTGTCGATGACTTGCCATGTGGCAGCACAGCACGAGGCTTGACGATCTGGCTAGCTGATAGCTCGCCGCATGGCGTTCGAGCCAGCGTGGACAACGTTATTCCCTTTTTTATTTCCTTTTCCCCCCGTTTCATTAACCTTTTGTGATTAAATAATTCAGGCCTATTAAAAAAAAATACGCCAGTTCCTTTGGACGCACTTGAGCCCAAATTGGATGAGAGCCCAACGTACTTACAAAACAAAAATAAAATAAAATAAAATAAAGGAGGGAGGCAACGAACTATCTCATCAACGAAGTAGGCCCACGCGTACAAGCCCCCTCAAATGAGTGGATTATATTGGGTTTCGGCTGGGTTGAAAAGAATCTAATCTATATTTGACCCGTTTAACCCGTTTTTACTCATACGATTAATGCCGACTCAATCTGTATTCTTGGCAAAACCCATTAATATTCTAGGAAAATCCATGCCCACTTTGAACTATATGCTAATTGGATAAAAACTTCAAATTACATTAAAAATTAAAATTAAACAATTAAAAAATGTAAAAAAAAAAAAAAAAAAACCTATAGATTGAAATATTTATAATTCCCTTCTCTCAAATGCACACAGTCACGCACGATTTCATATCACATCTCGGCAAATAACAATCATCATAAAATGATTCAAAACACATTGAACAATAACTTGAGCATATAAGAATCATACTATTCACAAGATCTTGCGGATGGATCCAATGAGCCCGATATCTACAAAGCAAACTCTTACAACTACATTTTACAATATAAGACTGAATCTCAAACCTGAAAAAGGCAGGAATTAAGATGGGAGTAAATTTCCAACTTCCAATATTATATCATCATTTTTGCATCTTCAATTCCATTCAAAAGAATATAACAAATTATATGTCGCAAGCAAGCACATTATCTTGCATGCTTTTACTCAAATTAGCTTCAAATTTCAGCTCATAGCTTAAAATCTCTCACTGTACGCCAATTTAGAACACTCCTCTAAACACCAATTCAACAACAGGCAAAACCCAGATGAGATAAAAACGTGAAATTTTAATGCGAACGCGAAATTTGCAATCGGAACAAGAAATCACCCTAGGGTCGCTGATTGCGCTAAAGAAGAATCCGACGAATGGGATATTGAAGGAGCGACGGTAGAGACAGTGTTAACAATCAGCAGCCGTCTTCCTATCTTTACCATGAAATGAAAAGAGAACGACTAACCGATAAAAAATGGAAGGCTCCGAACTCGGACTCGAAGCTGCACCCCCGACTCCAAGTGCTGATACTTTAAATCCACTCTTTCACAATCCGTTCCGTGCTTTAGCCCTAGGGCCACCTCGGTCTATTCATCCCGCCCTCTGGTCCAGATTTAGATCACCTCGCTCCATGTCTCAGGAATCAAACGTGAATCTATACTACGGTTCCACTCGATTTTATTTATTTATTTATTTATTTATTTATTTGGATATTAACGGACAGCTTTTAACATAAGACGTTCGGGTTGTCTGAAAATGGCGATATTTTAATTAAGGGAAGACAAAGGGGCGCGGAAACTGCTCTCCCGTCCGAGGCAGCACATCTTGAAAACCGGGCGCTGGGCGCATCAGTTTACGATTTGATTAGAGGGGGAGTGGAGGGAGTTGCAAGCGTAAAGTTTACGCTTTTACGCTTGTAGTTGTATCCATATCCCTGTCCTATGCAGTCAAGTAGTGGTCGATCATAAAAATTGTACTCACTACTCTAAGCCATAAAATCACATCTTTTTCTTAATTTTCGATTTTACTAACATTTAATTTAACATATAAAAGTATGATTTTACGGGAATACTACCAACCAAATACACGCTAAGACATTCCGATGCTTTTAAACTAGAGAAAGAACAGAGAAATTCCGTCGGCGGCCACCCCATTGACAACGCGGCCTAGAGGGTCCCAAGTCTTTCTTCATTTGTTGGACCTCAGTCAACAAGTCGCCATTGAGAGGGAGCGTTCAGAAGCAGTTGAATCGAGCTCGATCGGCAGATTGAATCAGCGGAGTGCGATCATAGTTCGAGCTCGAAGCGCTTTATTCGCGGCGATGACGGGCGCCGGGCGGGGACGAGGGGTCATTGTCTTGAGCGGTGTTGGGCAACGTGTACGTCGCGGTGGGGGCGACGGTGCGAAGCGCGAGACGACTTTGCTGTGGGCGCTGCAGAACTTCGAGGGCAAGTTCAATTACTGCATCCTACATGTCATCGCCACGTAAAAGAAATATAATATTAAAAATAATCACGTCGGTATTTTCTATTAGCCAAATTGGATGAAGTTAACATAATGACTTGATTGAATTAATTTGACAAGTTTTAGAACTCGATTGCACTTTCGTGACAAGTTTAAGAACTCCTAATGAACGTATTCCTTTATTATATACTTATGTAAAGCTATTCAATATTTCTAAAAGGTTTGAAAAATATATTTGGTAACTCAAGATTAGAATGCTCCGTTACTATCTATTCAAAATAATTAGATTGGAGTGATTTAAGATTTTATTCGCGTGCGAATACGTTACTTCCTACAAGCTACTCTTGGTGATGGCGGTGATTCATAATTTTAGTTTTTAGAGAATGGTTTTCTGTTAATGCGGAAGACGAATTAACAAATTAACACGCAACTGTTATTTGATAGACGATAATCGACTTAAAAAGACGAAAAGATCAATGCGATAGGGAAAAGACGAAGAAAGGGTAGGGGTGATTTTCTTTGGTGATGTCTTCTTTTGGCCATATGGTGACGTTGGGCATGCTACGATTAACACGCAAAATTGCTGTAAACAGACTGCAAGCGAGCCTTTATATAATTATTGAATAAAACACACTCAGCGCACACTATGAATTCGGCGCACCATTTTTCAAATCGCATTTGTAAATCCATTCTATTATTTTTTTCATCATTATTATTTTCTTCGTGTTATTCTCGTGTCATCATTGATCACGACATTCTTAATCTATTTACCCGTCGATGTGATCCACTCAATTAACTCACTCGAGAAACGGTTCTCATTCCCATCATGTTCCAACGAGGCAAAAAAATATGGTCCCGTCTTTTGTCTTTGCCCAATAGACTTCTGAATTTGCAAATTTTTTCTTTTCTAATTTCATTTTGCTAAACGATAAACATTTGTCTAAATTTAATTAGAGGTTCCTCGCCGATTTACATATATATATAAAACCACGCGATTCCCGTTTACCATCCCACCTTTCGCAGAGAAAATACGATATTCCTCTCTCTTTATAAACTCAGTGCCCATCTCTCTCTCTCTCTCCACAGCCCGGTCGAGCTCTCTGATGCCCGAGCTGTCGTTTCCTTCCGCGCTTTTTGATAACTCTGGATCTGACTCATAGCGAAGTTGCTGATAATCTAGCCTTGGTTCAGTTTGAAGGTTACTGAAAGGAGCAACGACAAGCTCAGAAACGAATCCGGTGCCTGCTGTTCATCAACCGACATCTACTGCAGCGGTAAGGAAAAAACCTCTCTACTCTTTTAGGCTCTGCTTGCCTCATTCTATTTGTTTTTTTGGTTATCCGGAACAAAAGAGGGCATGGGAATCCGTTCGGTACAGAAATAAATTTAGAATAGAATAAAAAAAGTAGAAAAATTTCCCGGAAATAATTCCATGATCAAGTCCATTCTCTTTTTTTCCTTTTCTTTTCCTCTTTTTCTTTCTTTGGCCAGCAATTGGGTGAGGCTCTCGGCAAGGACGAGCCTCGCCTGTTTTTGGGCGAGGCTTGCCCAGCCACCGGCAAGACAACGCTGCCCTCGTGGTAGCCCAGCAAGGTTAAGCCTTGTCTTGGCTGGGCTAGCTTGGCCTTGCCCATCCGCTAGGAGGCTCAGCCGACGAGGTCTTCGGCCAAAAGGAAGAAGGAGAAGAAGAAAATAAAAGAAATATAATAAATTTATTAAATAATTAGAATAAATGATTTGGACTAAAAATTTTGACAGTAGTACCAAACGTATTTCTACTAGCAATAGATATTTTGTACAATTAAAAAATGCATTTGAATGCTTAGAAATTTATTCGGAGAACAAAATCAAAAAAATCATTTCTGTACTTGAAACAAAATTGTTACCGAACGTACTTTTATTCGGCTATTCTTCCATGCAAGTTAATTAGCTGGTTTCATGGGTTGCGTAAGCCAAATATACTTATATTTAACGGGAAGGAATTAACAGTGAGGAACTCTGTGAACAACTTGACAGAGTAATGTCAGGTTACAGAGGCAAAAAGGAGGCACTCGAAGAGTTGAAAGCCGAGAAGGCTGCAATTGAGGCTAAGCGCAAAGTAAACTTCTTGATATGAAATCTTAGAATGATTTCTATGTTTAAACATGTTAACACAACTAGGCACAATGATTTAGTCTGGCATGGCTATGTTTTGAATACAGATCAATATATATGCGTGAAAGTCTGGGAGTTTTGCCTTGGGCAGAGGATGGTGAAGATACTGCATAATTATTTTAGTTTCTAGCTTGTTACCGTCAGTCCAAGTGTGGATTGGGAAACCTAAAATATAGATAACAAAGTCCACCTTGGAGCTAATTACCCCTTAATTGGCGTACCATCAATTTAGGAGTTTCAGATTTTGACAAATCGGACATGTGCGATGTAACCGCCTGAGGCCTGACGAATAGACTTGTTGATGCTGCCCCAACATGCGGCCTGACAAATTGGCTCGTTGATGGCTTGCCGCATGGCATTCGAGCTTCTGTCAAAGGTAAATATCCAAAATATACTTTTCAAATCATGATCTATCCAAAAACTTTTACATTCCATGGAGACCTTTAGGTAAATATCCGCCGTATTTTATGTAGAGTCCTTTTTCTCATAGGCTTTTTCAGATGCGGCCATATATCCCAAAAAAAAAAAAAAGCGATCATGCAAATAGCAAAAGGGAATAAATCCGGACTCATTTTCCAACTTTTTGTGATCCACTAAAAGGAAAATGACCACGTTAGAATCTATACGTCCCCATCGATCAGATCGATCTATCTTTACTCTCGTAGTTGTCCCGATATCCTTGTCCTGTACAGTCAAGTAGTGGTCGACCATAAAAATTGTCCGTATTATATAATTCTTCATGACTACTCTAAGCTACAAAATCACATCTTTTTCTTAATTTTCAATTTAACATTCAATTAATGGTTTTATGGGAATATTACCAACCAAATACACGTGGACGCGTGGAGTGGAGAACCGACATTCCGACACGTTCAAACTCGAGAAAGGACGCAGAAATTCTGAAAACGCCTCAGCTTCAGCTGCTTCTGATCTCTCTCTCTCTCAGTGCTGACTTGACTCGCGGCGATGACGAGGGGGGAGGAGGGGTCGTCGTCTGGAGCGGTGCCGGGCGACGTGTACGTCGCGGTGGGGAGCGACGGCGCGGAGGGCGAGACGATTCTCCAGTGGGCGCTGCAGAACTTCGGGGGCGACTTCAAGTACTGCATCCTGCACGTCGGGCAGCCCGACGGTGAGTTCCAACCCGCCTGGTAAATTTCCTGTGTGTCCCGTGAGCTGGAAAAGATGCTTTTTTTTTTGGAAATTTTTTTAGCTTCGTCTCTGTTTCTGCTGTTGGGTCTCTTCTGGGTTGGTCGAAATTAGGGATGAGCATACAGTAGTGCCTCGACCATATCGGACTGGCCGGTTTGGTTCGGTCTCCCGAGGACGTCGATGTGGTTTCCAGTTTCATAAAAACTGAAACCCATAATTTTCGGTCCGGTTCCTGATATATATTTTTAATTTCTAAAAATAGTAATAAATCTTAAATTGTAATAACTCTGGTTTTCTTTAATTTTTTAATTTTTTTTTTTTTGCTAAATGGCCGGTTCGGACCGGCTGGTTCTTGATCTTGGGACCGTCCAATCTAGTTCTTGGTCCCAAAAAGTGGAACCAGTCCTCTGGTTCGGATCTCGGTTCCTAAGTGGAACCAGATCGGACCGGAAACCGATTATCTCTAGTCGAAATTGGAGGGTATGTAGTTCAGGTGTGAATGTGGGTATTAGCTGTTGACCTTGAACCCAGAGCTCTTTGTTCATTTCTAAATACATTATTGATGGGACGAAACCGTCAAGCGAATTTCATCGCTTGAAGAAGTGCTCGCTTCGCATAACGGCATTTGGACATGTGTAGGAGTTAAAGACTGCTGTAAATTGGACTATTTTGTAGCATATTTGGGCTGCATTTGATCATTTTTGTGAATAAAACTTTCTTGCTTACTTAGCAAAAAATAAAAATAAAATAAAAGTAATGGGATAGTAGATATGGATATGGCAGTTTGGAGAATGATCTCTCTGCAGTTTCTTGGGGCAGATGTCTGCTGGTAGTGAGGATAATCTCGATTTGGTGAAAAACGATCGCGGGTTTTTTTATTATGTGCACAAACTATTAGGCCTCATTTAAATAACATGATGATAACAAAAGGCATCATGTTAGTCTTCATCTCAGATGTGGTCTTTTTGGCGCGCTTTCAGAATGATTCATGAGATAAATATGCTTTGCTGTATGTCTAGACTGACCACTATCGTTCTGTTTAAAGAAAATGAGAACAGCATTTTCATTTTTTGATTTGCATTGCTAGTAGTCTTTGTAGTTAGTACTTTTTCCTTCTGCAGTAATTTTCAACAGAATTTTTTCTTTGTTTGCAATTGGTGAAATCTCCTCCAGAATTTGCAAGGGAGAATACGAACGAGATTCTGGATGCGTACATCCAAATGTGTAACCACGAAAAGGTTCGTTTTTAAACCAGTTTATTTCTTTGTCGACAGATTTATAGGAATAGATTGATCTTGCCCTACATTTTAAAAGAATTAGGCTTTCAGGATGCGGTTATGCATTGAGATTTCTTTGCGTTTGCAATAAAGTAGAAAAGGAGGGATAAGTGCCCTAGAAATCTAAAAACTTGTCATAAGAATGCAATTGAATCCTAAATTTTTTTTAATGGTTCAATCTAAACCAAGTTGAAAAACTAGTCAAATTGGTGCATTTAAGTCCCTCCATTAAATCCGTTTAATTTAGTTAATCGAAGATATTGACGTGGCTTTTTTTTTGTTACTTTCCATGGCGCTGATGTGGCACCCATGAAGCACCACATTGAAAAATTCTTGAAAATTTGAAAAGATAAAAGATAAAAAATATAAAAGAAATTTTAAAAAAGGAGGTAAAAGATAAAAGGAACAGATTGCAAAGATCTTTCATCTCTTGTGTACTAAAGCAGATGAAAGCTAAGGTTTCAACCATAGCAGCTATAGAATTCGTTGTTGTCATCGTGAATGTCATGATTATCTCTACAAATAACTCCAATGGCACCTAGGAAGATTCCCTCAAAACAAACCTCATCTATATTCACCTTTAAAGTGTTAATCGAAGGAGCTATCTATATGCGGTGCTCGATTCCCGCGCCGAATGCTAGACGGAGACTTCATTGTTGTAGCTATTTGAAGGAGTAGTAGTAGATTAAAAGAGCTCTAATTGTAATCCAGGGATCCGATTTGTCATGCCGAAAAACAAGATCAACCAACTTCAAGTCATCTTTGTTTTCCCGATTGCCACCACCGTGTGACATGGAGAGTGACTGCAAGCTGAAAAGAAAAAATGATACAATAAGCCACATCAGTTTTTTCCTTTTACCAAATCAGATAGAGTTAACAGAGGGATTTCATTGCACCAAGTTGACAAGGTCTAGGATTTTATTGCACTTTGGAAAGTTTTAGGACCTGATTGTACTTTCTTGACAAGTTTTTGAACTTCTGATGCACTTATCCCTAAGAAAGAAAATAGTGAACTCTTATTTTATTGAGCTTATATGAAAGACGAGATGTTTTCTTTTGATCTCGAACTGATTGTCTTGACTTCTCAGCAGACTCCATTACAATTGGTTCCTTTTGGATTGAATGGTTTAGAAAATTTAAACTAGTGAGTTAGAATGATTTCTGTTGGCACTCTTTTTGTAGATGAGAACATTTTGATATTGAGAAGGTTTGCGATCATATCTAAGTGGAAATTGTGGTCAATTATACATTGACAAATCCTGATGAGAGTCCACCATTGGGAAGTTTCTGAAAGCAAATCCTTTGCTAGAATATTTTCCTTCCAGATTGTCATTACTTATTATGCCACCATGAAAGAAATCTTGAGAATGAATACAATCAAATCAACAGAAGCATCATTATTGTTACTTAGTCCTAATTTTTGTTACTTGTGCTTCCCAAATGCTGCTTAATTTTCCAGGTTTCTGCGACGAAATTATATGCTGAGATGCAGGATGTAGGACAAGGGATTGTGGAACTTGTCGAGCAGCATTGCATCAGGAAGCTCGTTATGGGAGCAGCAGCAGATAGACACTACATTGAGTAATAACTTATGGCTTATCTGTATTCGCAACAGTGGACTGATTAAGGCTCTTTGAATTATGGACTTAATGGAGGGTTTTGTTTTGAGATGCAATGTTTTCTTCACTTGACTGGTGTCACTGATGCTTTAACGCATGCAAAATCTTGGACATATGCTGCATAGGTTCTCATATTCTGATAAATGAGTCCGTAAATGCGCAGAAACCATTGCATTGCAAATTTTTCCTGCCCCTAGATTCTAAATAACTAATATGTCTAACGAAGTGGCCAGAAAGAGATCGATTTGTGAGTTCTTTTATCCATTGAGTGGATGGTTTGGCTAGTTGTTTGTTTTTTATCCTTTTTTCTTACCACTGCTTATATTAAAAAATTTGCCCGTTTTAGAGGATGGCTACTTAGCTCAAGCTTTCGTGTTACTTGATGTAATTATGGAGTTGACTACAAAATGTTTTGCTGAGATGAATGCTATATTTTCATTCCTTTATTGAAATAAATATTGAACCTGTAGGGGCATGGCACAGCTTAAATCTACAAAAGCAATATTTGTGAAGGAGCATGCTCATCCATCCTGTGATATTTGGTTTATCTGCAGAGGCAATCTTGTTTACTGGAGGTATGCATAACCGTGGTGAACTTTCACTGCCAGACATTTAGGTATCTTGTAGAGTTGAGCAGTCGAGCTGTTCACATTTTCTTTCGACGCATTTGATTGTGGTGCTTTATTATTAGTTTTTTGGCATAATGTCCAACATGGTATCGGAAATCGGGTTTTTGAGCCCCATTTCCTGTCCCATTGGCTTATGGGGATGAATCAATGGCCTAGAATCCATCTCTATGTTTCTTGGAAGTACTAAGATCGATTTCATATTATTGACCAAACTTCAATGAGTTTTAAAATTTTTCCAGAAGAAATTTATGAATCAACTTGATGTATAAATTTAACTCCTGACTCTAAGTAAGGCCTACCCATGTTGGATTATGTCAGAGATAGTTGCCTAAGTTTATTCTACAACTTCGGACCAACTCAAAGTGAATATGTCATGAAGCTAATGCAAATTGCTAAACCTGAATGTCAGGGAAAGTAGGTCAAGTACCCCTTATCCAGTGAGGTCCCATGTTCAATCTGGACAGAGTATTCCAGGTTCAGATAACTCTGGATCTGACTCTAGCGAAGCTACAGATGATCTAGCCTTGGATCAGTTTGAAAGTCCTGAAAGGAGCAAGGAAAGCTCAGAAACAGATCTGGTGCCTGCTGTTCATCAACCTCCATTTAGTGCAGCGGTAAGGAAAAAAACCTCACTACTCGTTTACTCGGCTATTCTTTTATACGAGTTAATTAACTGGTTTCATAGGTAGCATAACGCAAATATATTCATTTCCCAACAGGAAGGAATTAACAGTGAGGAACTCCGTGAACTACTTGTCAGAGCAATGTCAGAGGTTACAAAGGCAGAAAGGAAGGTACGTGAAGAGTTGATTTGCCGTCATGAAGCTGAAAAGGCTGCAATAGAGGCTAAGCACATATTAAACTTCTTGATATGAAATCTTAGGATGATTCCTATGTTTAAACATGTTGACACAACTAGGCACCATGAGTTTAGTAATTTTTTTTTTGTTTTTCAATTTCTAGTCTGGTTCTTGTCATGGCTATGTAATAAAGAGAAAACAGTATACATGCATGAAAATGTGGGAGTTTTGCCTAGTGCAGTGGATGGTGAAGATGCTGCATATTCATTTTAGTTTCTAAATTCTTACTGTCAGTCCAAGTGTGGATTGGGAAACCTAGAATATAGATTACAGAGTGCAAAATGTACAGACGATGAATCAAACTCATTCAGAAGATTAACTAACCTTTTGACTCCTTTTCAGTTGGAACTTTCAAAGTAGCATCGACAATATTTCTACGAGCAGAGTCTGTCCTTTATGCTGACGTACTCCTTTTATTTTTCTCAAAAATTAATTTAGATGATTTGAAGCTATTAGTGCATCAACTTCATTCTCAACAATCTTTTGACTTGCACAAACATTTTGGATACAGTATCGGAAGTGTTTCTTATTTTCTTGGATTTTTCTGATGTCACCGTCTATTTACAGGCTGGTGCACTCAAGAACTCACATGCCAAGGAATTAAGTTGGAGGATTGATCTTGAGAAGATGCTAAAGAATGAAAGGGAGAGATGCAAAACAATCGAGAATGAGAGAAATGGCTTACAAATGCAGCTTGAAAGTGCACTTGCCAAGTTTTCTTTGTCGGAAATTCAGCAAGCTACTGACCATCCTCACTCAAAAATAGACGAAGGGGATTATGGAAGCACTTACAAAGGTGTTCTTCATCATACCCAAGTGGTCATAAAGATGATCTATTCTGTATCGAAGTACCATCAGGAGGTGAGGTACTCGGTCTAATTGTATTTCCTAAAAAATTCATACCCGCCAATTTGAATGAGATTATCTCTGGATGATGGTGCTGAAAAAGTTGCGTACGGCCACCTCATAGTAAGGACTTTGCACATATCCATGCCTATGTGATTGCCTGAAACTTTTAATATCACGTAACCTAAATTGTAAATTTGCTAGGACATTTAATGCCTTTTGTTGTTTTATTTAAGCAGAAGTCAAAGACATTAGAGATCAGGTGAATATGAATATATTTATTAGATAAATGTAATTACACAGGCTTTACTCAATTTTCTGTTTTATTTACAGAGATACTGAAGTTGACACTCATATCATTCTGGGCTGTTGTTTCAGGTTCGCATTGCGAGCGTGTTGAGGCATCCAAATTTGGTCACCCTTATTGGGGTTTGCCCGGAAGCTGGGGCTCTCATCTACGAGTATCTCCCAAATGGTAACCTTGAAGACTGGCTAAGTGAAGATAACGCTGCCCCACTATCAGGGCAAACAAGGATACAGATATGTAGAGATACATGTGCTGCACTTATTTTTTTGCACTCCTTCAAACCTCATGGGATAGCTCATGGTGATCTGACAACCAAAAATATTCTTCTTGATGCCAATTTCGTGGCTAAATTGGGCAACTTTGCATCACATGATGCATCTTTCAGTTCCCGTACAACAAGAGACATTTCTGCTGGGTCGGATGTTTTTTCATTTGGGGGCGTACTCTTGCAGTTACTTGTCGGTCAAGCGGCATTGAATATGGACCATATTGTGCAAAATGCGTTGAATGATAATGAGTTAGATGCCGTATTGGATCAAAAGGCAGGGCAATGGCCACTAGAGCAGGTCACAAAGCTGGCACGCCTAGCTTTGCGTTGCTGTGGGACGATAGATAATAGCAACCAGCCGGATCTTCAGTCAGAGGTGTGGCCACTGCTTGAACAAATCCAAACACTGTGTGAGCAGGCGTCATCATCTGACCGTTCTTCAGGAGGTATTCAGCGGTCCTCATCATCTGATCATCCTCCCGGTGAAGAGCATACCCAGCCTCCTCAGTATTTCCTGTGTCCAATAACACATGTAAGTTGCTACTTCTTTCATCGTGCAGTAGTCATTGACTATGCTCATTTTCACTAGCCGAACACAGCTGGAAAGTGCGTGCTCGCCTTAATTATCTTACAGGAGAAAATGCGACGGAGCTTGTCATACTGGTTCAGTTTGATACATCAGTAATAGAACTTGTCCTGGCACCTTATGATCCAATTCATTTATAGCGGCACAGGTTCAACGTGACCTCGCTGTTTTGAATTCTTCAAAAGACTATTGAGTCGACAATGCTTTTTGCAGGAAATAATGGTAGAACCTGTTATGGCAGCGGACGGCCACACATATGAAGCGGAGGCGATAAGGGAGTGGCTGAATCGGCACGAAACCTCACCCATGACGAACCTTCGGCTCCAAAACTCGGATCTCATACGGAACATGAATCTTCAGTTGGCTATTCAAGATTGGCGTCGGATCAATGGAAGCTAGCGTGGTCTGTCAAACAGAAAAATCTATGTACGGTCAGTGCTGCTCCGGGTGGCTATGCACATTCCAGGAGCAGGGGTGATATGCTTAAGAACATACGCCCGTGAGTTAAACACAAGGTTATGACTTATGATGGTTATTTTGTGTGAGCAGGCCTGTTTTTGTTTATGCTTAGACAAAATGCTTCTCCGTCGAAATTCAAAATGTCATCTATATTTCAGAAAATAATGAGATAAATTATGCGCCGCTTGACATATTGATATTTGCATTAGGGGTGTGTAACCAAACCAGTTCTATGCAGGAATTGGACCGGATCACCAAAGAAACAAGTCCGGGAATCGATTCCTATTGGAAAAGTTCCGAGTAAATACTCACCCATGATCCAAATCGGGCCATCTTATTTTGGAACCTGTTTTGAAATCGATTTTATAAGTTAAAAAGCCAAAATTCTAACTTCTTGTTCTCCAAAATTCTAATTTCAACTTCATCCTTTGTCCTTTCTCAATCTCATCACCAATATTTTCTCTTCTCCTAAATTTTTACAAATTAATGGGAAAGAGAGCTTTATAATTTATATTTTATGTTATGTATATGAACATTTTATCATTTATAATTATATGTGACTACGTATTCATCATTTAGACTGTTGTTTTGGGCGGATTTTGTTATTCATTTTTTTAACTTTGAATTATTTCGTTACTTATAACCTCATATAATTTTGTTATAAAAAATAAACAAAAAAGGAACAAAAAAATAAAATAGGTTTTATGGTAGACCTTAGAATCGGATCGGAAAAACATGATAGGTTTCATAATTGATTTTAAGGTCCAAAAATTGAAAATTAGTTATAACGGGGTTGGTTTCAGTTCTCAAACTTACCTACTTTGAAATTGATCATCTCCAGTTTGTATACATCGACATAGGAGTTTGGGATTTTGACAAATCGGATATGTGCGATGTAACCGCCCTATACATCGATATAGGAGTTTGGGATTTTGACAAATCGGATATGTGTGATGTAACCGCCCGAGGCTTGACAAATCGACTTGTTGATGCTGCCACAACATGCGGCCTGACAAATTGACATTATTCTTTTTTTCCCCCTTTCATTAACCTTTTGTGAGTAAATAATTCTGACCTATTAAAAAGAATACATTAGTTGCTTTGGACACACTCGAGCCCAAACTGGATAAGACCCCAGTGTACTTGAAAAGAAATGTTAAAAGACATCGAAAGTGTTAAAAATTATGTATGACATTCATTTTAGTGCCAAAAGATTTCTACCAATTACTTAAATATAACTTTTTTTAAAAATGATTTTTGAAGTGCCAACTCCAATATAAGTTTCTAAAAATCCAACATGGTCATATTTTATTAATTTCTTAGATTGATGTGGCTTGCTAGCATGCTTTGTCAATACTTAATTCCAAACAATGCCGTGTACTAGATTTTCCCCAAATTAAAGCCTTAAATTGCCAAATTTAACCAAAATTCCATTTTGAAACCATACCTGCCGATAAATCAAAAATCAACACTCTAATTCAGTTTGCCCTTAAAATTAACCGCTCAATTTTGCTAATGGAGAATAGGAGCTTCACAAGTAGCAGAAATTCATTTCAACAAAACGAAAAAGAAGATGAGTTTCATATTATTGTGGGTTACCAAGTCTAGGAAGAACATCTTGCACTCAATTAAATCTTGAAAGAAGAGATGCATTGCAATAGAGAAGGCTCGAAACACAAAAATTTCAAATGGTAGATCCAAAATTCTTAGGTCGAGAGACGCAGGTGATCTTAGAGCTACTTAAAAGACGACATCAACTTCCACCTATATAAACGGATGAGTTAGACAATGTTGATTCAATGCAAGTAGAAAAATGAAGGTTTAGGCGTCTCTGACAATCATTTGAAATAAGAAGTTTCAATGATGAAAAGTTAAAAAGTGTTATTAAGTGCTGATTTATGCTCAAATGTAAAATAAGCAATGAGAAAGATCGATGAAATATGCAATTGT
This sequence comes from Eucalyptus tenuipes, assembly GCA_014182365.1. Classification (NCBI taxonomy): domain Eukaryota; kingdom Viridiplantae; phylum Streptophyta; class Magnoliopsida; order Myrtales; family Myrtaceae; genus Eucalyptus; species Eucalyptus tenuipes. The sequence goes on along the minus strand of CM024540.1, from coordinate 24,006,592 downwards.
ATTGGGATAATTTGTAAATTTAATCGTGTTGTTGGTTTGTTGGACTATTGGTGGAAATATAACTGGAATTTAGTTAAGAAAGGGCTGTTTGCCATATGTAATTAGTAAATTTAACATGAGGTTAAGGTAAAAATTTCATGTGAGCAAGAATGCTTGTTTACACTTAAGAGAAGATAACGAAAAGAAAATTTTCATTTTTCCATCAAAATTTAAAATAAAGTTAATACAAAAAAAAATTAAAATTATATTCACCATGACATAAATATCTCAAATTTTTTCGTGTTATTAAAAGTTCTAAACCTTTCTACCGTTATACAAATATCCCACATTTTTTTCTATGTCACGAAAAAAAACTCAAGGTTTTTGGCTAAAAAAAGTCTAGAGTATCTATTGTTACGATTAATATAGTTCGAGGTTTTTTTTTTTTGGGGCCGTATTTACCCTTTAAAAGTATTACCTAAATTTCAGAAAAATCACGACATAAATCACGTGTTACTCCTCGTATAGTGATATATAAATAGTATTGAATCGGATATCGGGACAATGCAATCTGATGGGAACTGACAAAGTGGGAATTTTTATGGCTGCCACGTGGCGTTCGAGCTCAGGTGGGAACGGGGACGACGTTATTCCTTTTTTATTTCCTTTTCCCCGCGTTTCGTTAACCTTTCGTGATTAAATAATTCAGGCCTATTAAAAAATTACACCACTTCTTTTGGACGCACCTGAGCCCCGATTGGATAAGAAGAGCCCGACGTACTCGCGAAAGCAAAATTAAAAAAAAAAAAAAAAAAAAAAAAAAAAAGAAGGAGGCAACGAAGCATCTCATCGACGAAGCAGGCCCTCACACGTACGAGGCCCCCCTCCCCTCCCGCACGTGCGGCGCCCCGGGCCCCACCACCATGCACGTGTGAACAGCTCACCCGCGCCCTCCGCGTGGGGCCCCTCCCCAGCGCCCCTGTCCCGCTTTCCAATTCCGTATGCTTCTCGACGACCGCCCGGATTTCCTCCACTGCTGCCGAGTCCACGGCCCCGCGCGGGTGACGTGTCCCGACGCGAGTGGCCCGACCGAGTGAGGAAGTCAATCCGAAAGAGAAAGAGAGAGAGAGAGAGAGGGAGGGAGGGGGAACGGGATCGGTTGACTTTGACGCGTCGGGCGCACGCTACGGCGGTGGGCATGGGGCGCAGCGGATCGGAGCCTGGCGGGCGCCATCATTTATTCCCTCCCGCTCCACGCCGGCTTATCTGTACGGTCCCTATACGGGCGCTTTTGACCTGCTGAGGGCGTAGCCGGTCAGCCGCGGGCGGGCGGGCGGGCGGGGGGGACCCGCCTCACGCGCTGCTGGCGGGGTCCGTACGGACGGGGGTGACTCGGCGTTCTGCTTTTGGCAAGTGGGAAGTCGAAGTGAGGTTTCACGTGGCTTTTTAATTAAGTTCATGTCCTTTTCATTAAGTTGCGTGCTTTTGAATTTTCTCTTGAGATGTACCTACGTACCAATTATTCGATATTTTTGTAAAAGTCGAAAATATATCCGGTAACTCAAAATTGGAATGTTCTATTGCTGTCTATCCAAAATACGTTTGCTTTGTGCAGGCTACTTTTGGTGGTGGCGATGATTGGTAATTTTAGTTATTAGAGATTGATTTTTTGTTGATGCGGAAGATAAATTAATGAATTGACGCACAGCTATTATTTGATTGATGATGCTCCGCTTGATAGAACGAATGAATCAAAATCAACACAATAGGGAAAATATGAAGAATGAGTCCAAATGATTTTCTTGGGTGATGTCTTCTTTTGGCCATATGGTGACGTTGGGTACATTGAGATTAATATGTAAAATCAACATGCAAAATCGATGTAAACGAATAACATGCGAACCCTTAAATAATTATTGAATAAACTATATTCGCACACTACTTGACGGTCATATCATTTTCCGAATCGCTTTTGTAGATTTGTTCTATTATTTTTATCATTATTATTAATTTATTTGTCTTATTCTCATATCATCATTGATCACGACATTCTCAATTTATTTATTTGATGATGTGATTCATTTAAATAACTCACTTAAGAAACAGCTCTCGTTCCCTCCATGTTCCAAAGAGGCAAAAGTAAAGGTCCCTTCTTTCGTCCTTTCTCAATGGACTTCTGAATTTGCAAAAATAAAAAAAGAATCCCCTATTTTATTTCGCTGAACGATAAACATTTATCGAAATTTAATTAGAGGTTCCCCGCCGGAATCAAAAAAAGATTAAAAAATAAATAAATAAAAGTACCACTCGATTCCCGGTTTCTATCTTCTTCCCACCTTTCGCCATGGGACGGGAAAAACGTGGGAACCACGACGGCCCGTGCGGCGCACGCGCGGGGCGCGTGGGCGTGGGAAAGCACGGTGTGAAAAAGCGAGGGAAACCGGCTGGACGAAAGCGGGCAACGGTTTCCACCCGGCGCTCCTCTCTCCCGCTTGTCCTCGTTAAAACGACACATCGGGAAAAAGAAAAGAAGAAAAAAAAAAAAAAAAAAGGCGACGAGGAAAAAACAAGAAAGAATTATTTAATAATTAAAAGAAAAAAAGTACAGAGTTTCAAGTACACGATATTTCTCCCCCTCTCTCTCTAGAAACTCAGTGCCTCTCCCTCTCTCTCTCTCTCTACAGCGGTCGAGCCTTCTGATCGAGCGACCAGAGCTTCCGTTACCGTCGCCTCGCCTCTTGATGCTCTGCGGTTGCCGGCGATGAAGGGGAGAGAGCTCGCCATATGCCGCGCGGCGTGGCTTTTGGTCGCGTGCCTGAGCCTCCGGCCGGTCTTCTCCGGCGACATAGTGCACCAGGACGACGTCGCGCCGAAGAGGCCCGGCTGCGAGAACAACTTCGTCCTGGTAAATTGTTTCTCTAACCCTAGCTTCCTCCCTCGCTCGAGCCGAGGATTCCTTTCCTCCTTTCTGGCCATTTCGTTGCGGTATTCCGTGCGTTTTTTTTTTTTTTTCTGTTTATTTATTTATTTATTCGGTTGGGGTTGGAGAATGGAGGAGAGGAAGGAGGAGCGAGGAGCGGGGGCCTGCGAGGTCGTGGCTTTGGCGGTCGCCTTTGGCTGGAGCTGAATTGAGCGTCGATCGTTGGCGGTGGCGTCGCGCGGCGACGGTTCGGTCAGGGTTTTCTTGGTGCCGTCATCATTAGGTTCGTGACTTTTGATCTGATTGCTGAGAAAAAGGAGGCAAAAGGAAGCAGAAAAAGGAAGTGGCGGAGGAAAGACTTTCCGTTGGGATGGATGTTGTAAGAGTGTTTGAACAGGGTTGTTTGATTTGACGCGGTGGATTGGTTTTGAGAGGTGGTATCCGGTGGAGGCAATTAGGTGCTTTGAGTCGTTTGATGCTGCTCTCGGTAAATTGATTTGGGATATTCTCTAGGAGTGCTCAGAATTTTTGCCTAGTGCGATGAACGAAGCGACCTTAGTTATTTTAATTTCTTGTGGTTGATAAATTACAAGAGTTGACTTCAAGGAGTTTCTTAGGATGCTTACTCCCCCAAATTGCATTTCTGGTGATGAGTCATCTTGGTGGAATTGATTGGGGGTTAGATATATTTCTCTGTTCCCTGTGATTGAGGATGATATCCCCTGAATGGATTAGCATTTTCGGACATCAGAATTGCTGCTAACTATATTCTGATCTTTTCAATGCTTACTTGGGCTCACGAAGGTTGTTCTGGGTTAGATATATCCTTAATTCAAACCAAAAGTAATTAGTTGCGCTTGCATGACAGTCTCTTGATGACTGGAATTGAATGAATTACATACGATTTGTTTTTCGTTCTATGTTCATCGAGGATGCTTTTCTCTGCACGTGTAGTTATCGAAGGGGCTGATCGATCACAATTACAATTTATCTCGTTCACATAAACTCACAAGCTTTATGTTTTTTTTCCTTTTCTTTAATGTTACTCCTACATTTGTTGGCTTCTAGCCTTTCCATTTCAGCACATGGACTAGCTTAATGATCTTTTGACCATCTATTTGTAAAAGAATTGCTTTCTTTATACTTTTTTTGTTGTTTTGCTAGCTAACTGGAATCGATTAAAATTGATTGCAAAAGGATGCTGAACATTTAGATTCCATATCACGTTTTATTCCTTACACTTAAGGGTTTATGGTCAATTCACTGTGGCACCAGTGATCATCACATGGCATAGTTTGTATAGTCATTGAGGATAAATAATTGAGAAGAATTTGTTCTGTTGTGTTTTTATTTTATCTAGAGTTCGTTAGGCTAAATAATCGCGTCACGGTCTTCATGTTGGCAATCGATAAACTGACATTTACCTCCATGTTGCGATGATAGGTGAAAGTACCTACTTGGGTGAATGGTGTTGAAGACATTGAGTATGTTGGTGTGGGTGCTCGATTTGGTGTTACACTAGAATCAAAAGAGAAACATGCCAACAATACTAGAGTTGTAATCGCAGATCCTCCTGATTTTTGTACAAAGCCCAAGGAAAAGGTTCATTTCTTTTCTGTGAACTATGAGTCATTGACATATCTACGGTTAAGTTCTTATCTACATGAAGCATCTGAATCTGAATAGAAAACCCCAGATATAATGTGAATGCTTTCGCTGATTTTCATTTATGTAAATTCTTTCATAGCTTAAAGGGGAGGTCGTTGTGGTGCAAAGAGGTAACTGCAGTTTCACAACTAAGTCAAATATTGCCGAAGATGCTGGTGCAACTGCAATACTCATTATAAATAACGGTACAGGTATATGGATGAAATTTTAATTGTTGGGGTATAATTTTTACACACCACTTGTTGCTTATATATTATGATCTTGCCATGCCCTTAATGAGTAACAGTGGTTAAAGGATGCACCCAACCAAACTCATTGGCAGTCTAGAAATCACCTCTTGGGTGACATTTATGCTAATCCTACGTGCATCATGCATGGAAAGCTGAAGAAGGATACTGCCTGTTAAGTATTGTCATAAATTCCTTTTGTGATAAGCAATGGTCCAAAATTAGGTTGTCCTGCTTGAAGTGATCAGATTGCACTAGAAAGATGCTAAATTATAGACATGAATCAATGTAAAGTTTTCACTTCAAACATTCAGAAGAGACTCATGAGTCGCCATAATCTCAGAATTCAAGTGTCTCCTCACAGAAATAAATAAGTTTAATGAGAAAAGTTCGTCAAGAATTCCTTTTGCTCCCTCCTTTAACTCCATGTCATGCTTCAAGATAGACTTGTCATTGGATGATGTGACTCACAAACTCATTCTGTATGCAAGTTCAAAATCCTGGCGATTGTCAATATATATTTATCTGCTTTATCAAATAAATTAAGTGCTGTTATTATGGTTCCAATCACATGAACTTGCTTCTGCCAAATGAAAAGACTAAAAGAGAATGGAATTTGATGTTTTATTGATGTTGGCCATGATGTGCAGAACTCTTCAAGATGGTTTGTGAAGTGAATCAAACAGATGTCAAGATTGGCATTCCGGCTGTCATGCTCCCACAAGATGCTGGCGCAAACTTGGAGAAGCTTATAAACACGAATACAAAAGGTGTGTAATATGTGCATCTTTGTCTAGTGAAAGTGAAATACATGTCTAGAGAAGCTTATGCCCTAAGTTATATTCCTTAAGAGCACGTAGTTATGCAGAAAAGTTTGGACTAGCTGGAATCTTCTTTTGACGAATAAGTTGGTGTAACAAATCTCCATTTTCTATTGTTGTGTCTTCAGCATTTTGTCTTTCTTGTAACTGTGAACATGATGTGTGTTGTTTTTTCAGTCTCAGTGCAGTTATACTCCCCACAGCGTCCATTAGTGGACGTTGCAGAAGTGTTCTTATGGCTTATGGCCGTTGGGACCATCTTATGTGCTTCTTATTGGTCTGCAAGGAGTGCTAGAGAAGCAGCTATCGAGCATGAGAAATTGCTGAAGGTTACATTACTGTTGTTTTTAGCTCAACTTTAATTGTTCTGGCCCTGGGTGTCGGGAACAAAAGGACCTATGTCTCTGTAATGGCTATTTCAAATTGATATAGAGTTTAACAATGGCAGGATGCCTCTGACAAGTTGGGCGAAATCGAAGGCATTGGTTCCAGTGGTGTTGTGGACATAAACACGACATCTGCTGTTCTCTTTGTTGTAGTTGCTTCATGTTTCTTGGTCATGCTGTACAAACTGATGTCTTACTGGTTTATTGAGGTTCTGGTGGTTCTGTTTTGCATTGGTGGAGTAGAGGTGCGCTTTCCTTTCTCATGTACATTCTGTATGAGTATGTATTTGGCAATTTTTTTCTGTTTATGTTTTTGCTGCATTTCCTGGGAAAGAAACATAATAGTCGGTTTGGAAATTTCCACAAACTTGGCTGTTTTTTGGTAGGCAATAGTAATAAAAGAACAAGTCCTCTGATACTTGTCCCTGGCATGCGGTACTTGTTGCCTGTCAAGCACTGTGTCCTTTGCAATGATCGTGGATATAAAAGCAAGAATTATCGCAAGTTGGGATGTTGGCATTTCTTGGGAAATTTCCATTGTCTTGGTGCATAGACTGATTTAGAGATGTGCATTTTAATGCCTATTTGCTGAACATATCTGATTCTAGTGACTTTGAGCATAGACGTATGGACAATATTACATGTATTGACATTCTCCATGTGTTGTTTAGATCTAGAATGGTGTACATCAGTTGAGGATCGGGGTGTTTTCAGTATAGCTGTAAATGACTGAGTGACAACTTGCTTGCCTGCCAGCAAGTCCTTCAAAAAATAGTCAATAGATAGAACCTTGAACTTTTTAAGCTTTCCTTTGCATCTTACTCATTTTATGTGACAAGATTTAACTCTGCATTGTGTCTACGGTTGCAGGGTCTGCAAACTTGTTTGGTGGCTTTTCTCTCGTGGTATATAACCTTTCAGATTTTGAAATTACATTTGTGCTTATAGTGCCATCAATCAGTTTTAAGTGACAAAATATCTTTATGTGTAACACATCCTTTCTATTACTCCTGCTCTTCAATAACAAGTGTACTTTCCTTGTTGATGCTTGCACGATGTTTGCTAAGTTATGCATAACTCTGATGTACAGCCAAAATGAAAATAATATATAAATGGTACCTATTTTGCTCTTCTTTCACGTAAGTTTTGCTTTCTATAAAGTAGTCAAAGAGCCTGCATCATTTATGGGATTGAGAAATAAAATTTGCATTGTTATGTGATGAGAAGATAGAAAATCAAATTCGGGATGTAAGGTATGCATAGGATTGCTTAATACTTTTATGATCATCTAATTAGAAGGCGTGGATTTTAATGGAATTTGTGGGTAAAAGTTTGAGATTCAAAGGAGTCGTTGAGTTTGCTTCCTATGTAATAGAATTAATCTCTCACGAGAGATAATACCCTGATATTCTGAATTGACAAAACTATCTCACTTCCTCAAGGTATTGATTTGTTTGGGCTGATGAGTAAGGATTAATGAGAGATTGTTGAAACAAGCATTATTTTTTGAGCCATATCTCTTTTACACTATGAATGTAAAAGCTGAAATAAATCACAATGAATGTCAACTTTTCAGGATATTGATATCACTTTTTACTAAAGCATCTTTTTCTGCCTTCTGTTTCTTTTTATCATGTTGAAAAGTACATGGATGCTTTTTTTCTAATATTACGAGACTGACCTCAAATAATTTTAGTTTCAGATGGTTTGAGAATTCTGCGCAATCGTTCGTGAAGTTGCCCATCTTTGGAGCTGTTTCACACCTAACTTTGGCTCTTTCTCCATTCTGCATAGCCTTTGCTGTCCTTTGGGCAGTTTTCCGCCGTCTTTCCTATGCGTGGATAGGTCAAGATATACTTGTAAGAAAATTGCCGTTGCCTCGCTGTCTTCTTTACCTTCCTTTCATTGCCTTGATAGCTTCTGTGGTTATAGCATTTTTTGACATATAAATGTACTTTGGGTGTTTGACCAATGGGTACAAATTTCTTACCATCGCTTTATTGTGGTGTTTGTGCTGGTCATATTTATTTTTCCTTATTATCTGACATCTTTTGTCACGACGAAGTATGGATGAGGTCCATACCTGAGGACATAACCTAGTTAATAAGATATTTGGTTGCCATGAGGTCCAAAAGAGTAGGATCTGTTTTTAAGGAAATCATGGCAATTTATGGAAACAACAGAACTAATAGTATGTTGCAGACAGCCATCAAAATCTGTTTATATAAGAGATCATACTTGTTAAGCAGGAGCATTCAAAGGCTTGTTAATGTATAAGCTGAAAATTATTCAGGGTGTCTCCCATAAAGGTTTTAGAATAATAATTTGTTGAGTAAATGTTGGGGAACCATAGGGAAAGAAATATCTAAGGCTCTGTTTCCACTAAGAGCTGAATGTATTTTCCTCAAGGTAACTTGTTACATAATTGACATGGACCCAGGTGTCGTTTGCTGGGCAATTAGAATGGTATGTTCTCGTCTGTCTTTCTTAGCAGACCTGTGGCAACTTTTGCTTATATGGGTGAATCCTTAAGTCATTTGAAACCGGAAGAATTAAGATTGTTACAATTGCTGCTTGCTAATATATTTTTCTTGTTGAGATGTAATCTGAATGCCTTTATGCTTTTCTCTTTTTGCCTAGTTTATTTTTATTACTTCTGATCCAGTAAGATATAATGCTTTGCCTTTTCTTTTATCTTTGTTTTCTATTTATTTTAAAAGAGACATTATTTGTATCCAGATTAAAGAGACCACCTAATGTTGCCTTTTCCTTGTCTGAATTAGGGAATTGCTTTGATAATCACGGTTCTTCAGATAATTCGCCTACCAAATCTCAAGGTGATGATCACTGGAGGCTATTGTTGATTAGTATATAACAGTTAGATTTTGGATTTTGTTTGAGATTTGCCTTTTCTTCTTAATCTATCTGGAATATCCTTGCCTTTTATTTCATATCCTCTGCTAGGAAAGGCCTTTCCTGTAACCACAGGATGCACTAAGTATTACATTGAAGTCGGCAGACAAGCATCAGAAAGCTCTGCCGTCAATATAGAAGAATGTCTATGAAGATTCATAAAGAAATCTTGCTTTTATGCATCAAAGAAAAAAGTGGATGAATGTGCTTTTCAGTGATCTCTTGTTCTTTTATTGAACAGGTTGGAACAGTGCTTCTTAGCTGTGCTTTCTTGTATGACATCTTCTGGGTATTTGTTTCCAAATGGTGGTTCCATGAAAGCGTGATGATAGTGGTAAGCAACTCTTTCTGAAGCTCGTATACTTGTTTGAGATACATTTTCCCATAGCTGTTGTGAGAAAGCTAAGATTGCTGTAATCCAAGTGAAGTACATGAACCTATTTCCCAAGAAAACTGTTAATCAGGTCACATCTCTAGCTGGATGGAGTTTTCTTTACATGCTTGGCTCAGGCTAATGGGATTGTTAACTTCAGGGCAGGCCAGTGATCCTGACCTGGAGATGGAATGGACAATTTTTTGAAATACGAGTTGGCAAATTCCTTTTCTTCTTATGATTCTCACTAAATGTAAATCCACTAAAAGACATGCTTATCAATTATGGTCTGGGCTTAGCTGCTCATCACAAAATTAAGCTTCACTTCACGTGAAGCAAGTTTGGATATGACAAGTAAATTCCCCCTCCTCCTTGGGCTTAAGGAAATTAACTTCATCAAATTCCTGTAAACAGTAGTAGACGGTACATATATCCTAGAATGGAGTGACACTCAGAAATTTGTTATTCGAAGCCAAATTATGAGCTTCAGTATTGTTCTATCTTCTTGTCTGGCACACAGATTGCAACTCCTTCACCACTGTGGACCAACCATTGGCACGAACCGATTTTCCTTAGTACTTGAATAGCTTGAAGAGAAACCCCTGTAATTCTCAAATGTTTTCGTATCTCTTTTGACGCAGTCTAATTCCAATCTGGCTGCCGTCACTTCCATTACTTCAACTGAGTTAACTTTTGCAATGTAAGTTTTTCCCATCACAAGATGACTCAATTCAGTTAACTGGATCAACTTTTCTTTGTCCTTCTGTGCAGGTTGCACGTGGTGATAAGAGTGGAGAAGATGGGATCCCCATGCTACTGAAAATTCCACGACTCTTTGATCCTTGGGGTGGCTATAGCATCATTGGATTTGGAGATATCATCTTACCCGGTCTGCTAGTGGTGTTCTCATTAAGGTTTGATTGTCAACTTCATAAGCTGAAGCTTGCATCTTATTGCATCTAGTTCCTGGATGTTTAAAGCAATCCCTGTTTCTTTATAATAATTGCTTACTTGTGTCTCTCCAATCTTTCTGACAGTCATGCTTTAAGGTGAAGTAACTAGCTTGTACTGATTCTGGCTCTAATAGAATGGAACCTGGTGTTGCCTTTTCCTTTTCTGCAGGTATGATATGTTGGCAAAAAAGAAGATTCGAGAAGGATACTTCCTGTGGGCAATGATTGCTTATGGTCTAGGTATGAGAAGCTCTGGATGTCGATTTCCATTTTGGTCGTAATGCAATAGTAATATTCCATTTCTCCAAGATCTGCACTTTTTTTTGGAGGGACTTGCTGTTGGCACTTGATGCCTCTTTCTGGCTCCCCCCGCAAATGCCATTGATGCGTGATTTCTGGACTTCATGCAGGACTGCTCATCACTTATGTGGCTTTGAATTTGATGGATGGACATGGGCAACCTGCTTTGCTTTATATTGTTCCCTTCACGCTCGGTGAGGACGATCATCTAATGAACTCTGTACTCTGTCAATTGGGTAGTTGCGTGTGTATCCAGAGAAGACTTCTCGGGGGAGTATTTGAGGCTTGTAATTGGGTGTCACGTGAAAGATTTTTTGGAAGTATATTTTGATTTCCGTTGGTAATCCACACGTGAGCTATCACCGCTTACTCTCCTGGGTTGTGGCTGCAGGGACCTTTTTGACATTGGGAAAACAGAGAGGCGATCTCATGACTTTGTGGACAAGAGGCGAGCCAGAGAGACCATGCCCGCACATCCAACTTCAACCCTCTCAATGAGGAACTAATCAACCCTAATGTAATTGCATACTGGTCTTTTACCCTTATGTTTAGTTCCGAGTCACTTCGACCGCGGTAGGCTGGTATCCTGGACGTTGGACCCACCCTAGAACTGTAGAAAATTTAGTTTTTCAATAGCCTATAAGCAAAACTATACTGTAAAACTAAAGGACATTTATATCGAATGGAGATCTACATGCTATTGCTTTCATAAAAGGGAAGAAAGTGATGTTGCATCCATCTAATAGAAGAGAAGTATGTATTCACTGTTTTGTCCCTCCAGGTAAACGAATGAAGTGATCCACCCTCACTCATGGCTATAAAATGTAGTCGTCCTCTGGAAAACCCTAAATGTAGCTAAACGAAGCAGATTGTGCCAGACCGAACCAGTAGTTTGTCAACCGGTTGGACCGTCGTCTCGACAGTGGTTTGTCTGCCTATTGATTTGAATTGCACGGTAGGGGATGATTTGATAAGAACCTGAAGCGAATGAAATCCGGTGGTTGCCTGCAGTCGTTTCTTCAATAAAATTGTTCCGAATGAATTGCGGTGCCTGTTCAACTGAACTTGGACGTGAAACATGATCAAACGTTATGGTACGAGATCTCCTCGAACTGGTTGCCGGAGGACATGCTGGAGGGAGTGATTCACGAACTACGAACCACGTGCAGAAGGTGGTAGGGGATGTTCTTGGTTCTGAATCGGACTAGCTCGACAAGGAAGGATGCGTACATGTTGAGAGGGAACGATGGTTTAATCTGAGTCCACGTACGATGCCAGGGAAGGTCGATTCTCTGTTGTGGTTTCTGTGAGGAACGTGTTTAGAGTGGTCCCAAAAAAGGTTGCTAAATGTCGCACCAAATGTTCTTGTGGCATTGTCAATTTGATGGATTTTGTCAATCAGTGTTGGCCCAAAAACTCTTTTCTTCTCCTTTACCTTCTTACTTCTTCGTTAATTCAGACATTCCAATTAAATAAGTGCGCACTACGAAATAAAAATAATTCTCGATCAAGTAGTTCTCACTAATACCAAAGAAATATCATTCATCAAACTCATGTTAGCTTCAAACAAACTTTCATAAACCGTGCATTTTTTGGCATGTTATTGAATTGGTAGTGATATATTCTTTCAAAATGAAATCATCATCAAACTCCTGTTTCAAACAAACTGACCCATTTTTTGGCATGTTATTGAATTGAGTTTATGAGTTTAATTGTTATATTGATTAGTTATTTCTAATAAATGGTTTTATAATGGTAAAATTCAAAATAAATTGTTGTTAAATGAGTTTAGAAATTATTTAGAATCAACCCACCTTTATAACTCTCCTTTCACTCTCTCTCTCGCTCCTCATTTTGCTCTCACCTCAGGATTGAGTATGAGTTTTCATATCCCCTTTCATATTGATATATGTCATGTTGTGATAAATGTCACAAAAATGAATCACGTTGTAATAAATGCTTTCAAATGAGTCATGATGTTATAATAAATGTTTTAAGATAAGTCATGATGTTGTAATAAGTGTGATGAGTCATGATACTAAATTAATGGTAAGTCATGGGTGTCATGGGTGTGAACTACATTTTGTTATTAGGCATTAATATGCCTACGCCACTAGTGACGTAATCTTGTTTGTCTTTTCTTTCTCTTATGCCTATAAAAGGCATGTTTCATAATACGTAGAGGCAGACTAGGCTCAATAATAAAATCGTGTGTTTGTGTAATTTTCCCTTTTTCTCTTCAAATTTTCGTCTCATGTAGAAATCTTAAAACGGTAAAATAGCACCTTATCCTTCACACTCTCCTTCATGAGGATCATGTGCATTAGAAACTAAGCCTAGAAAGTCTTATGTTTGGAAGGGTGGTTCAGCTAGATGCTTGGTAAGGCTTTAGAGAGGCATTGCAAGGAGACCGAATATCTGCATTTACTAAGTTTTTGTTCTGAACATATTTCATTTTTGGATGAAAAGTGTATTAATCATACGGGTTGAATTAAATATAAGTTTAGTCACTAAATTTACATTAAATCCAAATGAGATCATTTTAGGTCAGATCATTTGCAATTAAGCTCAAAGTCAATTCGATTGCTAATTTGACTGGTCCATTTGTCGGATCATTAAATAGCGGCCCTCCATGTTAGCTGCATCGGGGGAAGATGATCTCCTTTTGTAGCCTATTAAATATGTTTGTTGCGAAAGCAGTCCGATCGATCTCGACGGGAACGATCATTAAAAAAAGAGAAAAAAAAAAAGAATTTCGAAAATGCGTCGCATAAAAGTCCCTTTTACGCTTTACGCAGGAGCCGTACGATTTTATTGTTTTTTTGAGGACGAGGATTTTCGCGCAGCTCGAGGCGGAGAACCAGCCGCCCCAGGTGCCGCCGGGCTCCCGAGGCGCCACGTGTCGATCCCTCGGCCCCCGTCTCCTCGGTGGATCGACGGAGGCCACTCCTCCTCGGGCGTCTCCCGCTTTTTTCCAAACGACACACCGTCGCAAAACCGAAAAAAATAAAATAAAAATATTAATTTAGAACAAATAATTTAAAAAAGAAAAGAAAAAAAGAAAAAAGGAGGAAAATTCGTGTCCTCTTCTGTTTATCCTCTCCGAGCCTCGACCTCACAGTCACAGCCGGAGCTGTGCGCTTCTCTTCTCTTCTCTTCTCCTCCCTCCGTCGCCGTCCGTTTCCGAAGCTCGCCGGCCGTCGATTTCCGGAGACGACACGGGAATGGAGTGACTCGCTGCTCGGGGACTTCAGTCGGAGACGCGTGGAGATGGCCATCGGAGCTCTGATTTCCAACCGCCACTTCGGCGCTTTCGTCGGCTCAGGTACGGCTCAGTCCTTTCGCCGTCCCCGCCGCGGATTCCGGCGGGTTTCGCGCCGGACACGGTCGCACGAGTCATTCCTTCTCCGCTCGTCGCGGCTGTTTTGAGTGAGGAGGCGTTTGTTCTCGGGGGGGCGCGGTTCGGGGCTCGCGCGCGGTTCTCTCGCGCTTCCTTTTTCGTTAGTTGCGTGCGGCTCTCGTGTTGGAGTGAATCGGCTTGCTGGGAATGCGGATGCGATTGAGAGTCCGACGCTTTCGCGTTCGGCGGCGGAGTGTCCTGCGGACGATGGCCTCGCCGCTCGTTTATCTTCCAGTAGGGAAATTTAGTGATGCGAAGTTTTGATAGAAGCGCGTACGTGGAATTCGCGCACCGACGGCTCGTCCGCCGTGAATACTTTCGCATGGCGCGGATTCCAAGTTTGCATTTTGCAAGAGCCCTGAGTATGGATTTTGAGATGTTGCTAACGAAAAGGTTTAGTTTTGCTTCTTTCTAATTCTCGGGCTTCTTAGTCGATGCGGTCGCCACTTTTTATCGGTTGCAGGACTCGTAACTTATTCAGTTAATGTCACTTCGGTGTGCTTATCCTCTTGTTCATCTTTAGGAGGGTTAAAAAGGGTTTTATTGTTTAGGTGCTGTGCGAATCGGGAAAGTTTTTGAGCTTTTACATTCTGAGGCTAATTGCTGTCGGCATTGGCAGGCAAGTTATGTCAAGCAGAGGGAGGAACTTCGCCTGGCGGAGGATGTCATGTGGCTACATCCGTGGCTCTGTTTCCTGGGAGCAATTTGCGTCCAAATTTGTGCAGACACAGGACCTGCTTATATACATCCAATTACTCGAGTTTTGCTCTCTGTGGTGCTGTTCCCTTGGATGGAGGGATCTCCAGAAGTGCAGGTAATTTGCCTGATGAAAGTAATTGCAGCACTCTTGCTCAGTATAGAAGTAGAGGAAGATGTTACTGCTGTGCTTCCTCAAGTTCTTGTCATGTCAGCCGGTCTAGGCTCCATGCACCACAGGTTCCTCGTACAAAAAATAGACCAGTCTGGCAATCTGAGCTTGTTAAGGTCAATAGAACCCGTGCTTATTATAAGTCAGAGGAGTATGAAATTTCAGAAGCAAGGTTGGAAGCGCTGACTGTCCCAGAAGGGTCAAGTGACGCTCTTTTAGTTGAGGGAAGTGCACAAGAAACATCTCCGTGGTGGGAGCAGTTTCCAAAGCGCTGGGTGATTGTTCTGCTCTGTTTCACAGCATTTCTGTTGTGCAACATGGACAGGGTATGTAATTTTCTTGTTCTATTTTCCAAATATAGACAAAAAAACCTTAGCTGGAGTTTTAGTAGAGTAAGAGTTCCCTCACTATGTGTAGTCGTGGGATATTATATCTGTTATTTTGCACGGCCAAGTACAAAAAGGGTTCCTTCCATCAGTTTTCTGGTATGTTGGTTTCTTATGGCAAGCAAGATTTCTATCAAAGGGGAACTGAGGATTTAGAGAGCTTTCATACTCAGTCCTATCGATATGCTATAGCATATTCTAACCTGTTTCACTGTGCATTTAGGTCAACATGAGCATTGCAATACTTCCAATGTCACAAGAGTTTGGTTGGAATAGTGCAACTGTGGGGTTAATTCAATCCTCTTTCTTCTGGGGTTATCTACTTACTCAGGTATTTTTCTGTATTAACATCAAGTAATCTAAGTAAATGTTCAATTATTTTATGAATTCCTAGATAAAGTCATGTAAAGTTCTGCAGGACACATGTATATATAGGATACATCGTCATGCTTTTTCCTGATGAATGCATAGATGACGTTTTAGGGCATGGTCCTCATCTAACTGCTTTTTATCTTATATTTCCTGTGCATAGATTCTTGGAGGCATATGGGCTGATAAAAGTGGAGGGAAGTTGGTGTTGGGTTTTGGAGTTGTTTGGTGGTCATTAGCGACAGTTTTGACACCTATTGCAGCAAAACTCGGGCTTCCCTTTTTGCTAATTATGCGTGCTTTTATGGGGATCGGTGAGGTCGGCCCTCTCTCTTTCTTTGTGTCATTTGATTGTCTGATGATAATATTCCCTACCATGGTCTCAAATAAGTAACTATAATTTGCATTACCACAGCAAGCCCCTAGATTGTAATTCCCACATTGTTCCATCCACAACAGCTGATTATCCCCTGAGAAAGGGCATTTCTTGTTGCCACTCTGGCAGCATACTTACCATCAACCTTTTCTTTCAGATGGTATCAAAGCATCAGACATTGCACTTATGTTGCTCTTCTATACAGGGTGTAGCTATGCCTGCTATGAACAACATACTTTCAAAGTGGATTCCAGTTTCAGAGAGAAGCAGATCACTGGCTCTAGTCTATAGTGGCATGTATCTTGGTTCTGTGGCAGGGTTGGGCTTCTCACCCTTTCTGATCCACAAGTGCGGCTGGCCATCTGTTTTCTACTCGTTTGGCTCCCTCGGAAGCATATGGTTTGCACTGTGGCTGAGTAAAGTATGAGTCAGTTTCCATCCATTAATTGTAGCACAGTGATAAACATTCAATCAATGAAGAAGTTTCGAAGTTTTGGTTCTTGGAAGCAGAAAATATGACTTCAGGATTCGATTTCTGTCAGAAAATTTGTGCCAATGAATTGAAGTTTAAACAGTTGCTTGTTTGATGAGATCATATTTACTTTGATAAAAAATGTTAGTTCCAGCTATATGCCTGCCACTTTAGTAAGCGTTCACCAAAATAGGTGAAGGAAAAAAAATAAAATAAAGATTATTTAAAGCGGTGACTCATGAGCAAGATTCTGGCATGGGGATTACAGTTGGGATTAGAGAATATATTCCATGCATCTATAACCTGGATGTCCTACATGGAAAACTAAATATTGTTTTTTCCACCCATTGGTTGGTTTGTTTACAGGGATATAGTTCACCCAAGCAGGACCCAGGGCTCACTGCAAATGAAAAACGGCTAATCTTGAGTGGTAGCATGTCAGAGGAACCAGTATCTGTCATTCCATGGAAACTAATTTTATCAAAAGCGCCTGTTTGGGCTCTAATAATCTCGCACTTCTGCCATAATTGGGGAACTTTCATTCTTCTAACATGGATGCCCACGTACTACAACCAGGTATTCGAGTTCAACTCCTGTAGTTGTAACGTACGCACCCTTTATTAGCTTTGATCATTATCTAATTGTAGACTTTTGTGGCTGATCTGCATACTCTTGCAACATCAAAGCTTGGATATGTTTTGGCTTTGAACAGTAACATATTACCCAGCCTCCCTGTTGCCTCTACTACATCTTCCAAATGTATAATTTACAAATTTTGCAAGAAAATGTACTGGGCATTTCCCTTACTAACTGCATATTTCAATCACCCACAGTATTTTAGTCACTATATTAAGTTTAGATCATGAAAGTCGGTGGAACTTTTACCACATTTATGATATTATGATGACCTGGTATCCATTTCCAGGTTTTGAAATTCAACCTCACCGAATCTGGCCTCCTCTGTGTCTTGCCATGGTTAACCATGGCCATATTTGCAAACTTAGGAGGATGGATTGCAGATACACTTGTCAGCAAAGGTATCTCAATCACCAACGTCCGAAAGGCAAGTACTAATATCTGCGCTGTCTTCAAAATGTATATATTGTTTGGTGAAATCTGCAATCTATATTTTGTGAAAGAATGAGGTTTGCTTTTAAAATTCTATGATCTATGGGATTGATTATTTATAGAACCGTACTGCATCAAGTATCACCTGTTCCATTAGAGAGCCAAATTCCTGGCAAGGTCAAGAAATCGGCATGTAGTCGTTTGTTTACATGCGCTCCCTGCAAAAGAGTAACTAATCCTTTTACTGAACCTCTATTATTGCAGATTATGCAATCGATTGGGTTTCTGGGCCCAGCCTTCTTTCTGACACAGCTGAGCCACGTGAAGACACCTGCTCTAGCAGTGCTGTGTATGGCATGCAGTCAGGTATGAGTTTACATAATTTTGGATCATGCACGCCATGTGAAAAACGACTGTCCAATGAAGAGATATTGGCATCATCATTGAACTGCTGAAGAAGCGCCTATATTTATCCTGGAAAAAGACCTACAGTGCATAGAATCAACTACATGATTTGAAAGTACTTCCATTTTGATATATTAGCTGTAATGAGGAAGCTGCTGAAAACTATCTAGGAAAAGAAAGCCGAGAAAGCATCCTCAAGAGCCCTTTACAGAGCTGTTAGTGAGAAAAGTTAAAAGAGTGAAGAAACCATGAGTTTATCTTCCAATTGACTGATGTATATGAAGTAGTGGCCTAAAAGGATTGATATGGCCACCCGCATGATATGTTTACTTGATGTTGTATTCTTGCCATTGCACTTTATTATGCCAGAGAGTCTTTTAGCATTGCAAATACCAAAACTGAGGGTAGTGTTTCATCTTGTATGCTGGAGTGGCTATTGGAATATGGACCTTAATGACCAGAGTGGACACTGTATCTCTTAATCTATGAAACCACAGTTTTCTACAAAGAACAGCCTTTTCAGAGTAGGCTTTCCATGAAATTTGTAAGTTCAGGACAACCCAACATCTGGCATTAACATTGGTTTATATGCTCTGTATGACAGGGATCTGATGCATTCTCGCAGTCTGGTCTCTATTCCAATCACCAAGACATTGGGCCGCGCTATGCTGTGAGTTCTTGCTCCTTACATTGCAATTTTGGGGGGGAAAAAAACCCTTCTTCAAATGCAAAATGAATGCGAACAATCAACTTAAGTTTCCCCTTAGGTTATAGAATCTCCTTTCGCCTCTTTGTTACTACCCTTTCAATCTTTAGCTTCTGTGCACCTATTCTCCTTGCCTACTTTTCTTCCAAATCTTTACTAAGTTTATGTGTATCACAGGGAGTACTGCTAGGACTCTCAAATACTGCAGGAGTGCTTGCTGGGGTTTTTGGTACAGCTGCGACAGGATACATACTTCAACGAGGTATAGTCCGACTTCATGCATAATCAGATCTGTTTAATAAAAGTACCATTGTTTCCTTTCAGTTCAGGCTGTTGATCAACTTCACTGTTTTGCAGGTTCTTGGGATGATGTGTTTAAGGTGGCTGTTGCACTATACCTCATTGGCACATTAGTATGGAACTTTTTTCAACTGGAGAGAAAATTCTTGACTGAGAAATGACCATCAGGGGGAAAAAAATTATGTTGCCGACTAACTTAAAAGGCATCGAGTTAGCGAGCTACACGAGTATAAGGAAGATACTGAAACGAGCTAGTCAAAAGTCAGGCAGGGGGGAGACCTTATAATGCACCGTTGCATTTGGATACCGATTCCACAGTTCATCTCACCGATTTGAGGCCCTCAGATGCTGCAGGATCCCGATGACTTTATTTATCAGCTCCGAGCAAATTTTTCCCACGGGTTCTTCGATTTTATATGGGATACTTAAGCTGTACACAGTGTCGGGGTGAAACCGCCCCCAAACACTTCGGTTGACGACTATGGTGCACCTCATTTATCGAGGACTCAAAATCATTTTCCACAGAACCCTGATAAATTCACACCATGCATTTAGCTTTGCATTACTCATGTCCAGTACACATGTATTTATATCGATGTGTATATGTATATAGTATATATTTATATATAGACACTTGTATGGGTTAACAGGTATTCTTAGGGCTAGTACCCTGCTCGAGAATTAGTTCAAATGGTCAATGTGTCATGACTTCCCAACGAGCCAATTACCCGAGTTGGATCATCTCATGTGAAGGTCAGGAGAAACAGAAAAAAGTGGCTTCAAGTTGTAGTTGAGTTTGAATAGATAGAACTTTTGAGTGGTCCAAGTTCCGTATCTTCAATTTCGACAAACGCGTCATAAATTCTGCGCGCAAAGCTGAAACTCTTGAAGGCAAAGAAGAGTCCTTAACTTTTTACTGAGCACATGAGGGCTCTTGAAGGCAAACAACATTATTTCAAACGAAAAGGCCGAATCAGAAGCCAATAAACAAATAAATTGAACGGGAAACCCGAACGTCGTACGTACACAAGGCGGGAAAAAAGAATGAATTCAAGGGTGCAACCAAGCAAGCAAAGGGACCGCCGAGGATTGAATGCCTCTCTCAGTTCATCAAGGACCACACCCTTCCTAGACCAAAACCATTCTTTTCCCGGCGGCGAAATCAATCAGATCAAGATTAAGAAACCAGATGAAAGGCGGGCGTAAATTGGCTAAGCTCTCTTTGCACCAGCCGATCAATGAACCTTCCCATTCCCACGACTCAAAAATTCAAAGCTCGACTCACTAACATCAAGCAAACCCCACTGCCATGTCGCCGCCACCGCCGTTACACTCACCATTCAATTTGACGCCCGCTTCCTCGTTCCTCTCTCTCCTGATGCTCTCCAAAATCGGCTCCAAGTCCCTCCTGAGCACGTCCACTTTGAGCCCGTACTGCATGAACAGCGTCAACGACATCTTCTGCACCACCCTATGCCCGGCGGCCACCCTCAGCCTGTGCCTCAGCAGCACCGCCGCGGCGATCGACTTCATCTGCAGATAAGCCAAGTCCTTCCCTAGGCAGATCCTCGGCCCCGCGTTGAACGCCACGAACTTGAACGCGTCCTGCATGACGAACTTCCGGCCGTCCGGCGACAGCCACCTCTCGGGCCGGAACTCCGAGCAGTCCTCCCCCACGTCGCCCTCATCCTCCCCGCCGAGTATATCGAATACGTGACCGACGATCCGGCCGGCACGAACGTCCCGTCGGGCAGCACGTCGTCCGCCACCACGTGCTTCGAGTCCTCGGGCACCGAGGGGTAGAGCCGCAGCGTCTCCGACAGAGCCGCCTTCAGGTACACCAGCTTGTCCACCTCCTCGAACCCCAGGGGCTCGTCGACCCACCTCGCCACGTCGTCGCCGCGCGACTCGATCAGGACCCTGCATATCTCGCGAACGATTTTGTCCTCCACGGATGGGTTCTGGATGACCAGCCAGAAGAACCAGCTCAGCGCCACCGACGACGTGTCGCGCCCGGCCAGGATGAAGTTGAGCGCTACGTGCTGGAGGAACGCATCGGAGTAGGACTCCTTCTTCTTCATGAACCTCGAGAGCAGGTCGTCGTGGGGTGCTCGTCAATTTTCTGTTGCTGATTCAGCAGCTCAAGCTTGCGCGCGGCGATCACCTTGGACAAGTACTCGTCGATGTTCACGAGGCTGCGGCTCAAGCTGACCTCCATCCCGAGCCGGAGCCGCTTCTTGAACCTCCACATCACCTCGGGCAATATGAACCGCTGCAGCGAGGCCTCCGTGGCCCGGTCGAAGGCCGAGGCGAAGCCGTTCTCGGGGAGCCCCGGCGCGCAGGTCTCCGGGTCCTTCCCGAAGGCCAAGCCGCAAATGTTGTCGAACGTGAGGCGGAGCAGCAGGTCCTGCAGATCGACCGGCTCGGCGCCCAGCTCGGCCGACTCCAGGATGGGGCAGAACCGGAGCTTGATGGCTCGGTTGAGCCACCGGGCCATGGCCTGGCGGAGCGTCCGGGTGGTGAACTCCAGGGCGGCGGTCTTCCGCTGGAACAGCCACGTGTCGCCGTCGGAGTTGAAGATGCCCTGGCCGAGGAGGTCGTGGAAGACGGCCTGCCAGGTGGGGCCCTTGGGGTAGTTGTCGAAGCGGGCCTTGAGGATGTGCTCGAGGTTCCTGGGGTCGCAGGTGACGGTCACCAGCCCTTGCTTCCGGGCCAGGAAGGGCACCGCGCAGATGCAGGTCTGGTACGTGCCGCCGCACGCGAGGAGGTTGTCGGCAATCCAGTCGTGCATGCGGTCGCAGTTCTCGATCAGCCCCGGCAGGCTGCCCAGTAGGGGCCAGACACGTGGGCCCTTCAGCGACCGCGAGATGAAGGTGAACCAGATGAGGTAGGCCGTTATTGCCGTTAATACCAGTAGAGCTGTCGCCGCGTCCATTTCCCGTCTTTCCTTCTCCTGTAGCAAAAACCCTCTTTCGCTTTTCTTCCCGGAAAAAGCTTGCCACTTTCCGGGAGAACGGACGCCCAAGTTTTCTCGGGAAAAACTTCAGACCCTAGTTACATGTGCGACGCAGTTGACTGTGTGTGTGTCTGAACAGCAAAAGAAGCAAAAGCGAAAGGAAATGTGGAGACGGAGAAGAAGAAGATGTATAGATGGATGTAATGAGAGGGGTTTAAGTGAGTGAGAGAGAGTGTGGTACGTACAGTTAGTAAAGAGAAACGAGAGAGCAAGACCATTTATAGGTGAAAAGATGAAGAAGAGCAATAATGGCAGACAGACTGTTGCTTGAAATGTACCATGCCTCTCCCTCTCTCTCTCTCTCTCCTCTCTCGCTCACACACATCAGTCACGCTGAATCACTCTAGTCTGACTGATATAATGAGGAGACACGCTTGAATCGTAATGGCGTGTCTTCAATGCACTGGCAAGGCCGTTGAGAAGCTCTTAAAAACCCTCGGTGGGATCCTCTTCTCTTCTCCAGCTCCAACTCAATCATCTGCCGTATATTATAAACCGCTCTTGCGAGAACCCCATGTCATGGCATCTCTCTCTCTCTCTCTCTCTCTCTCTCTAAGAGACATCACACGCACACACGCATGCATGTGACACCTAATTCTGCAGAAAAAGGGAAAGGGTCATAAATTGTGGAGTATTGAATGAAAGAGGAAACTTTAATGAGATTAGTTGAGGAAGCAGCGACAGATCAGACGAAAAGAAACGCCAAGGAGACCGTCTGTATGATGAGATGGAGAGGAAGGGGGGAAAAAAGAATGGGGGTCACACAGTTTAGGCTCGTTTTAAGGAAGTGCTTGTGCTTTCAATCTTCAAGAACCCCTCCCTCCCTCTTCTCTTTTCCCAAAAAGAAACCAGAGATCTTTCCGGGGGATTGCATATTGAAGATTCTCATGTGTAGAGCCATGTGATGTTGTCTTAAATGAAAAATGGGTTGTTCATGTGGGCTTTGGTTAGGGGCCGGTGAGCGAACCACCAACAATTTATAGCGTTTACTTGCGGTGAAGCGATATTCTTTTCAAATTATTTCGGCCCTCCGTTTTCATCTTTATCCACCTCTGGGTCCGTTCTTTCTTTCACCAACCTTGCAATCTGTTGATTGAAAAAAAAGACAGATGAAAAGAGGGAACAGGGCTCTGCGCCTGACGATTGTGTTCTTTCATCCTCATCATCGTCATCACACGGTTCCGTTTGACCTCCTTCCGAAATTTAATACCCTTCCATCTGTTTAACACGAACGGCGGAACGCAGATGGCAAACAAACATTGGGAGATGTTGAGGTCAAACTTGCAGGCGGTGCCACCTGAAAGTAGCAGTTTTTGCCTCAATTGGCACTGTCAAAAACCCTCCTTTTTTTTTTTTCTCTCTCTGATCATCTAATCCATGCCAGGCCCTTACTTTTCTTTTTCTTTTTGCTTTGCTTTCCGTGTGATGTCAACTTTTGGAAAGAAAATTTGGACATGCTAGGCGAGCTCTAATCATCTAATCTACCAAAGAAGATCATCGCTATCGTTACGTCATCGAAATCATATAGGATCTTCTTGAGACTTTCATTCCCTTTTTATGCATCAGATTTTCGAGTTTCAATACAATCCAACCTTCACCCCGGAAGTGTCGGTATCGGGCGACAATATCCAGTGATAATTCTCTTGTCGAGCTTCGGTGAGTAGCTAATTAGTGTCTTGAATGGTGCAGACACTGTGTGAATGTGTACTTGAGGCTATAGAATTAGAGGGGAGATTGGATCAGCAAGAGAGGCTGGGTGGTGTAACTAGCTTGTGACTTGCGAGGAGAAGCATGGCGGTGTGTTAGGGCAGCTAATTCTATCTAATTCTCTTACATGCAAGAGCGTGAATAATTGTTTGCTACAACCATGCCACCGCCCTCCACAACCAACGGACAGTGCAATTAGTCCTTCAAGTTGGCAGCTCCGCAGTACATGTTTGATCAAGAAAAAGAAGACAAAAAGGAAAGCAATAGGATGAAATCGACACGTGTATATATATATGTACGGTGGATATAGTCAATCAAAGTACAAAATCATGTAAGAATTTGCCTTCTTTTAAGAAACTAATGTCGGTGTTGTTGCTACTTTTTTTTTTTTCTGTATGCAATCGATATTGTAATAACTTCTTGAAGGAAAAGTAGGTTTACGCAGAATATTAAGGATTTAATTCTAGTTATGGAAATGATTTCGTTAATGAGTGCTTCCAATTAAGCAATCGGTTAAAAAAATTCTTTATAATTTTTTTGTGTCATGTAAAATCAACATTTTGAAATATCTTTAATATTCTCATGAACATTTTAGAGCACTCATTAACGTGACACGTAAATGAAATCACATGCGGCCATTACTACGAATATATGATCTCTCTCCCTCTCCTTTCTTTTTTATTTTTCTTTTATTTACTTGTTTTCGTTTCAATTTTTAAAATTTGGTATTTATGACAAGAGGAGAATAGGCGTTGACTTGCGCGGGGGATACGGGATTTATGAGGGCCAGGTTGGTGCTCAAACTCACACGACTCGATTTCAATGCAGCCATTTGCCACCGAACTCTCTCTCTCTCTCTCTCTCTCTCTCTCTCTCTCGACATTTAAACCGCACCATATCATCTCAATCCGGTGCTAATTTCCATGATACCAAAAGGGTGTTTGATAATCACACTCCGAGAATTTGCTCAAAAAAAAAAAAAATCACACTCCAAGAAAGCGCGAAGACCTATGCAATGCGATGCAAATTTACATTCCCGAGTACCAACCCTCCACGAAATTCTTCTTCCGCCTACAAATGGCAGACTTTCAGGTTGTCACTCATTCTCGATCGTTCGAAAAGTGTCCGTAGAAGAAAGAATTTTACCAATGGAGAGATTTCGTGCCGCTCATCGTTCTTTCCCATCACGATGTGTCACTCAATAAGTGTGGGTCTTTTTCTTTTTCAACTTCAGATGCCAAGGCGATCTTTTCGCGAGCATGTGATGTGAATAGAGTAATCCTACTATGGAATGCGTCATCCAAAAGTTGCCGTGACTGACCGGGATATCATTAGCTTACCCGTTTATGCTTGAATTAACAAGGAATCGGGAGGTGGGGTTCATCTGCATCATCAGCTCCTTGCCCATTAGAAAATAGTCTAAAATGGTGCTAAATGTAGTGAAATGCATAAAGAATTTGATTTGCTAGCAGTGCACGTTTAAACAAGGGCAATCCTAGATATGCAAACTGGACCACGTCATTCCATTGTTATATCGAATATTGCTCGAGAGTGTGTGGCATACAAAATTCATGATTTCTAGAAGGAGCGCTCTTGCTTTCCATCTTAGGTTGTCGACTTATGAGGGTGTAGTCGCCGACTCAGTGAAATTGGCTATGAAAAAGGAGGCAATGCACCAATGGTTCAACTACCATTACGAAACCGTGGCTTCTGAATGAAGGGTAATCTTCCAAATTGAGTGTTTTCATTGGTGAACTCGTGGCATCTGAACTCCGAGCCCACTGTTTTCTTTTTGTTTTCGGGCACCATGTTTTGGCCAATCTTGCCACCCACAGAGTCCGTAGGAAGAGAGTGAAAAGCTTCTTCATTTTGCAGCTGATACGCCAGTATTATGACTTGATGGCCCGTTGCCGAAATCTTAGGGTATGTCCCAAATTCAAATTATTAGTAAAAGATACGGAATCATCTTAGGCTGCCAACATACAGAGACAGAACCAACATCAACCACTGCTGCTTTTCCTTGCGTGCAAGAAACCTCTTGCACGCCACGGCACTCAGAACCAGCCAGCAAAACAACCGGCCAAAATGCCCATGTTCGTCTGAGATTAGTCTCATTAAGTGGAACTTGTTTAAGCTAATAATTTCGAGACCGGTGCAGACACGTCACGGAGCATGCATGAGCCTCGGCGATATACTAAGGTTTTAGGATTTTGAGATCACGGGTTCAAGTCATTCAAATGGCCCCTGTGCAAAAGCGGAGGACGCATGCGGAGTGCTGTAGATGCCATTACGGGATAACCTTGTGGAGCCGAACCTGCAACGCATATGCAAGAATTGCACGGGGACGAAACAACCCGATATAACATTTCCAGTGACATAAAAATCTGGAAACGATTGGTGATCCAAACTAGAGGCTTTTCATGGTCCAATGACATGCCATGCCATGCAGCTTCTGATTTTAAACACTTTTGCCCTCAGATTGACGGTTCAAGATATCACACTTTTAACGATGCTTTCATGGTCAGTCATGACAAAAAGCCATAACGTTATATGGCAGGATCTCTGTCCTTGTCCCATAACAAAAATTTCATCCACACATTCGGATACAATGAGGGCGACACGGCATGCTTTCTTTTTTCACCAAGCAAAGCAGGCAAACTACTAAAGCCGCCATGTCACAGAAACTTTGCCTATAACACATGATGTCCAGTTTGGGCAGAACTACTCTTGCCAGGCAACTCACTGTACAATGGAATACACTACCATAAAATTGTCATCTGTCACCACGATATAAATTAAATAGTACATGTGTAACTCGGTTATTGGAATCATACCCGCAGCACAATACAACAACACACTGAAATCTCTTGCTCAGTCTCTGTCCCTCCATATTTTCGTCATCATCTTAGTTCTCACTCGAGGAACTGCTGCTAATAAAGGAACCACGTCGGTGGCCACCCACTATCACATCTTTGATGCGATATATGGGACCCAGCAGCCTGCCCATCTTCTGTCAGAAAGAAGATTGAAGAAATAATTAGTCACAGCACCAGTATGAAGAAGCTTAGAATACAGTGCGCAGGCAGATCTAAGACACAATATCATTCAGCAAAGAAAAATACCAAAGCGATTCAACCAAACTCATTTTTGTTCAAGAAAATAAGCCAAAATCCGAAGCAGCAACTCAGGAGATTACACCTATTTCAACTTCATACAAGGATGCCAGACAAGTCACACTCTCATCCTTACTCTTATTATTCTTTTTTGTACTCCAGACAATTACACTTAAAAAGAAAACACAACTTCGCACTGGGTAAAAGCTAAAACAGAACAAATGCAATCGTAGATGGTTCCCACATTGTACCTCCAACCCCGCCAGTTACCTTGAGGCACTTCTCCAACCCCATTACTTAAGCCAAGTAATGTTAATAATGAAGATCCCATCTTAAAATATCTGAACACTTATTATGCCCTCTACATAAAGGCCTTGACTCACACAGAATGGACCAGTGTCCAAGAAACCGACATGTTATTGTCTCAAGATAGGATGACCGGGAGTTACAAAACAATAACGCTATGGCAGAATCACTCAACAATGCCCCGAGTCGAGGCAGTTTTTTAGGTCCAAGGGAGATGATACAGTAGCATATCGATATCCCACTGTTCAAACAAGAAAAGTAACTGGACAAATCTTGTGATTGATTCCCCTCAGACATAAATAACTTATTTTCCAACAATAGTCTCTTCTCTTTCACTCTAAAGTTCCCCAGATATAATAACATTTAGTGCTTATTGTTTGCTAGTACAAGTGACACATAAAACTAATCATTAGCCGTTTGCATGGAGAAATGAAATGCCTATCAATGAAAGCTACAATATTGCAGTTCTGAATTGAAAAGGAGTGTATGCACTATCAGCAAGCATGGGCCAGAGTTCCACTGGTTGTGTCTCCCTTTACCAACAAATCGTGGGAGCAAAAGGCATACCTCATCATTGATGGCCATATGCCATTTAAGTTGAAGAACTTGCCATCTTTCTTGCTGCCACCTCTGCCCAAGAATTACAAGACCCATCACAGCTGCAGCAACGAAAACAGACCAAAAAGAATTTGCCTCCTTTGCATGTGTATAAAAAGAAGCCGCGCGTTTTTTCCACCAAGCTCCACAAGGAAGGTCAGGCTCATAATAATCGCGATCTTTGGTGGATTTGGACAACCTTGATAACTCCTCGTGGGAATCTAAGACATGCTCATGTTCGGTTAACTCGGAGCTTGTATTGTCAACATATGTACTTGCATTGGGGCCACCAAGAGAAGTTTCACTGTGAAAAGAACTTAAAGTAGCATCAGCACACGGCACATCTAGCCCTTGCAGATTCATGCCTTCCTCAAACTCCTTATCATGAATAAACTGTTTGCTGCCTGCCTCATCCAAACACTCTATCCCAGGAAACTCATCATGTGTCGTCCTGAAACTCGTATCTTTCTGGTCCTTTCCGCTAGATCTCCCCTCCTCTGTTTCTAGTTCAGTAACATCATCTTGGTCTATGTCTTCTTCGGTTTGATCTTTCTCAGGCT
This sequence comes from Eucalyptus tenuipes, assembly GCA_014182365.1. Classification (NCBI taxonomy): domain Eukaryota; kingdom Viridiplantae; phylum Streptophyta; class Magnoliopsida; order Myrtales; family Myrtaceae; genus Eucalyptus; species Eucalyptus tenuipes. The sequence continues at coordinate 23,978,403 of CM024540.1, read as the reverse complement.
CCAATGGAAGATTTTCATGTTGACTAGGTGGAAAGACAAAGTGACCAGACATGAACAAAGCACGAGAAATTTCTGCATCATCAACATCATATGCACTACCCTTGTCATCAGTTTTTAGTTCAACATCTGGACCAGGAGCTGCCGCATATGCTGACGCTGTAAGTGAGACAACTTCCCATTCATTTCTGCGAGTACTAGTTTCCTCTCCCTCATCTTTATCTGCCATTGTTCAGCTCGTCCTTTTGAACAAAAATCACCAAGAAAATATCATAATAGAGAACAGAAGATAAAAAAATTATATAGCCCTTCAAATGCGACAAAAGACGTCTATTGACAAAAACAACAACTGTCAGTTGGTAAATTTAGGAACTTGTCATTCCAGAAACCTTAACAGAAAATGCAACAGGACAATTCATCCACGATGGTAAAAGCAGTTATACTGTGATGAGAGAGAGACCAAGGTCTCACAGGAAGCCACACAATATTTGGCAGTAGCTCTGGCAAGGGTTGTTGTACTATATTAATAGGGGACGAAATTCACTTACCCGAGCTCACCGTCAAAATCTTAAGTATATTTATGTTAACACACTGAGAAATTTTTTTAAAAATACGGGTTTTGCCTAGAGGTGGAAACTTGCATTACTATGAGGCCAAGAAGAGAAGAATTCAGCAGAATCCCACCCTTAGTACTTTAACAAGACGATCCATTTCACAAAAAACAGCGCCAAAGTTCCATGTCAGGAAGTAATTTCATAGCATGTGATACTTTCTGGGAAACAGAGACCATGAACTCAACTGGAAAGCATGAGTTCAATATTAACTAAAAGGAATTTCTTCAAAGAAACAAAAACCAAACAAAAACAAGATGAAAGCATGAACTTATCATATAACAAACTAAGAGGCATTTCCATCATTTGGAACAAAGGTAATTCAGCTATCTCTAAATCCCAAAGGGATAAACGATAAAACATCAGCTTAGAGCTTCAGAGGCAAAATCTGCAGCAGGAATTACAGAGGAATGATCACCAACAGCCAAATTGCATAAAGCCAAACTTTGATGTGACCCAATCTCCTCATTGAAGAACTACTTCCTCCTTAATTATTCTCCCTCTATGAGTCTATCTTGTTTTCCAAAAAGCAAAAAGGTGTTGCTGAACCAATCAATTGGGCAGTCAACACAACCTGCACACCACCAATTCCACTGACTATCTTTCGTCCGGGCTTCAGCGCCGGGCAACTACTAAGTCCAAAAGGAAAAATAACCGCTCCAAAAAAATGCCAGCTAGGTCTCGAGCGCGAAACCTTCACAGTATGCCGCTAAAAGAATCAAAGTCCCCACACTTCACACACGCATGGAATCAAAAACAGCAGCTTCGGATCAATCCCTTGCTCAACAGAGAGGGCGACAGAATCGAGCTAGCTCCCGAATCAACATCGAACGGAGCAGAATTCAACACGAAACTCCCGATAACCACCACCTCTAAAACCACTCAAATCGAAAACCACGCCGGACGCACGAGGCCGTTCACCTACGCCCTATCGGATCTCTATCTCGATAGCGAAACAACAGAAAAACACATTCAATCTCCGCCGAATCGGGCCGCGAACGGATCGGCCGAACGACGGCGGAGCGACGGCGAGGGAGCGAGCTACCGACGAACTCTGCGGACGGAGAGAGCGGGGAGGATTCTTACAGGCGAGCGGCCGGAGCGATCGGGAGATTGTCGAGCGAGTAGAATCTCTCGGCGACGAAGGAGACCACGACGATTCGATTTGATTCGATTCGATTGATTGCAGGGAAACTGTCTCGAGAAGTGCAGAAAGGAATGGGCGAGAGAGCAGCCTTTTATATGCCAGATTTTTCTGGCCACGTTTAACGACACAGGAAAAAAAAAAAAAAAAAAAAAAAAGACAAAAAAACGACACAGGAAAAAAAAAAAAGAAGGAGAGGTAAACGGGCTGCTCCGGTGAAAGGTGGCTACGATGAAATCTGTCCGTTTATACATTTTGACAAAACCGGGAGCATTTTGGCCTCCTGATTTGGATTCTCAGCTCAATGAGAAAACATAAAATTCATAAGCTATACATTAAAAATAATGCTTGGAAAAATGTGCGATCGTGTCCCGAGCTCACCATCAGCATATTGGGCGTCTCCCACATGGCTGTTGTCGTATAATACTTAGCCACGGGTTAGAGAGCCACATAGGTTTTTCGGCATCCAAAATCTATTCAAGTTCGGCATTTGGTTGTACCTTTTTTTGTAAAACGGTGGGGTGAATTGACCATAATGGCTTATTATAAAGTCAAATTGACTTTCAATATAACTTAAGGACCAAGAAATGTACTTATCTAATGTACATAATTTTTATTTAAAACTAATATACGAACATCTCTTTTAGTAAAAAAAACTACCATGGTCAAGTTATAAGTAGTCTGTATAATAGTTAGGCAAGGCCCGATAACAATGGCATCGCTATACCGTGTTGTGTCAATAGGTGTTGCGATTTTGAAATCTGAACATAATATGACGATTAAAATAAATGAAGAAAATCACGCTTAATCCTTTTAAAAATATACTTTTGTATGATAATATGTAAAAGAAACATCTTTAAATGATATATGCAATCAAACATCTTACTTATACTATGTGAGCTTAATTAGCAATCATGTTGAATGGATCGAGATTTGTTATACAACAAATTATTTATTTATATGTAAACAAATTAACTTATTCAATTAGATATACTCTAAATACCGTTTATGACAAAACGGGGGTTAGTAATACTTTCTGCCACGCTAGTCAACGAAATTAAAAGTGGACGAAAGGAATACCATTATGAGCAAATTACAGTTGATTGCATGTTAAGGAAAAACATTAATAAAAATACCCAAAAAAAAAGAAGAAAAACTCAGTGAAGAATGCAGGTGTGATTCTTATCAGCAAAACGAAATGGAGGGACGGATGCTACCGGCTGGGCCGGTCTCTTTTGTCCCGCGACGCGGGATTGTGTTGCGTGCTACGGTGCTGAGGAGATGCACCGGAGACACGTTCCGGTTAAAAGCCGTTTTCTCTCGGCTTGCGTGCGAGGGGAGATTGGCACCTTACCATGAAATTCTTTGCCGTGAGAGCATTAAAATATTGTCGAAATTAGCCGGGTCAATTGGACATTAATATGGTTATTACTTAGTACTTACCAATCCGATTGTAAACCGCTCAGTCTGGTCGAGGAAAATTGTCCGAAAAACTATAAATTTATTGTACTCCGATAAATTCAGTCTTAAACCTTGTAATTGCGTCCTAAATTTTTTCACATTTTGTTAATTCCGACTAATTTTAATTAGAAATCGCTAATGTGAACGTAGACCGTTTTACGTGATATGGACGAAGCTAATGTGGACAATTTTGATAACCTTTTAAAAAAATTCTGAATTTTATTTTATTTCTTCATTCTTCTTTCTTTCTTTCTTTCTTTTTCTTATTTTCTTTTAAGTCCGACGAGGGTCGTTGGCCAACCTTCTTTGGTTGCAAACGAGGGTTAGCGAGAGATGGCGAGGGCTGCAACTCTCACTAGACTTGGTAAGAGAAAAAAGGAAAATAAAGAAAAAATAAAAAAATTATATAAAAAATTATTCTCGTCAATAATGACCATCTTACATGACATTATTAAATGTCTATGTCAACGATTTTTCGTTAAAATTGGTCAGATGGCCTAAATTAACAAAACGTGAAAGAGTTTATGACACAATTAAAAAGTTATGACTAAATTAGCCAAAGTACAATACATTTAGGACTTTATAGACAATTATTGAGTCTTGTTCTTATAAGATAGATGGTGTTATCCGGTGTAGGATCTTGACAATTTTCCAATCAATCAAATTAAAAAAAAAAAAAAAAATTCATGGTCTCAATCTTATGGAAGGTGATTGGGAATGTGTGGGTGGCCTTATAGGAAGGAACCTTGTGGGATATGGGAAATGACAAACACAACAGGTTTGGAACGGATAGATGGATTAAAGGTATGAAACCGCTCTATAGTGTTGTTGATACTCAACCATCTCCTCTCAGATGGAGGTTTGTGATTATGTATTGAATAGGAATTGGAACTTACAAGGGAATTTTATCGAAAGATATAATCTTTTCGAATTTTAAGGGCAAAACCTCCTTTAGCCTCCAACGAGCAGTATAGTCTTTTGTGGGATAGTATTAGAAGTGGGTCTTTCTTTATTAAGTCAATGCAAGAATTTGATTATATATGGTCCATTATTATAAGTGGAGAGGACCACAATGTTGATACAATATCATATAATGGAGTAATAACTACAAAATTTAATTAAAAACTAGTCGATTGTCAATAAGCATTCCACCCCCATCATGTAAACAAGTATTCAACGAATAAATTGAAAATAATGCACTTTATTTTTAAAGTTGGAAAACTCCCACTTGTAAAGAACATAAGAAAAAAAGGGAATCCTTGCAAGACTAACGTTGTGAAAAGCTCGGACCGCCTGGTTCGATTTTCAGTTCCACAAGCTAGGAACCGACCTTGCACGATTTGATTCTAGGTTTCAAGGTGGGAAACGACCCACTTTGGAACCAATCACCCTCAATTAGAACATAACTTTTGCATCAAGTGTATGACTTTTTTAGCATGGAGAAACAAGTCACATTTCTAAGACAATTTTTTATAACTCCAAATCCAACACAAGTAATTCGGTCACATATGAACGAAATCAAGAATTGTCTGTATATAGTTTGATGTTAAGTCGATCACGCACTTCTCCGATTTTGGTTCGGTGGGATCCTCCCCCTTCAAGCTGGATTAAACTACATATCGATGGGGTGACTGATTTGATAATTTTGCTACCTTCGTTGGAATTGTTATAATCATATGCAGGACTTTGGAAATTGTGGTTAGGACTCAACTTTGCAAAAACAACTTGATTTTCACGAAATCATCATTGAGATTAATTCTACAAACATTGCTGATTCTGTTAGTTCGAAATTTATGGTTGATAATGTTGGCATTAATTTGTTTAAAAATATAAGAAAACTATTGAATTCTCACTTTGAGTTCAAAGTATAATATAACTTTCAGAAACGAAATCGTCTTGTCGATTAACTTGCTAATTTAGGGATTGGATAATAGGCTTAACTTCGAAAGTTACTTTGCATTTTATTAGATGATAAAATTGGAATAGTAGATTCTCAATGTTAATTTTTTTGTATTTGGTTTTAGACCGAAAATCTTTTTTGATTGCAAAAACTATTTGGGGTTATGGTATGCTCTGCTCATTCCATGATTTTTCAGTCACAAAAACTTAATCTTCCTCGTAAGTGATTACTATATTTGGTGATGACCCAAAACAAAATAATCACTTTCTTAAAAACATTTGCATAAAGAATGACCAAATGAAATTGCGCATTATCCTGCCAATGAAAGCGATCCAGACTGAGTCCAAAGATTAACATCAAGTGGATATAAGTCTTATGACCCATTTAACTAAAAATGGGTCATAATATGGGTTTATGACCCATATTGCCACCTCTAGTCTTATATATAAAGGAGCCTTAGGATCATCTCTTCTAAGTGTAGCGCAGTTGCAGCAGAGTCGGTGCTTCTCAGCCATGGCTGCGCTGAGACATTCCCCAAGAAGGGTCAATGTGCAATGATGAGGAGATTCTTCTCCACAGAACCGCCGTGGTCGAATGTTCGTCTCATTGATTGCTGCTTCAGCATATGCGCTGGACGAACGCCAAGAAAGACGCTTCTCAGCTGTTTCTTTCTTTCGTTCTTCGAACCCATGAAAGGGAGTTCATAAAGTTAATCTAATCACGAGTACATTATCTGCCTTTATTTGAACAAATCGAATGGTCGATTCAGATGAAGAAGAGAAGTTCCTTATTTCTGTTTGTTCTTTTCTGTGGTTTGTCAATTTCTTTCTTCTGTTGTTGGCAAGTATATAGAACTCTTACCTTGTCCGTCTCATTATCATTGCATCAAGGTAAGGTATGGTTTTGGGGCTCTATCAGAAGCAGTTGGTGATTAGGTGGCTCCTATTTAGGCGAATTTGACATTTCTCTTGCAAGAGTTTGTAAAAAACAGGAAGCAGGACAAAGATATGATGTCGCAGCTAGCTGTTTGCGAGTGGAAAGAGAGCAGCTACCAGCAGAACGTCCGAGGAAAAAAAAAACCCTTCAAGAAAATGCCTACTTTTAGCCAGCATGAAGGACTCAACTAAGACAATAAGACTCGTTGATTTGGTGCCGATTGAGTCCTTACCAATCCAACCAAAGGCAAGGGACGAATTGTGAAGAAGGCTTATGAACTTTTGGAATCCACACCGGAAACTTTCATGCTACAACCATTCTCGAACCTGGCCAAAACTCAGCACTCAGGTAGTGATCAAGCTCCCGTATTTTTTAACTCGCATCTGTCAATAACCCTTCCGCTAGAGAAGGGCACAGCGACAAGATTGAGGAGGTAACCACAGCTTCAGATACTCAACAAACACATAAGACAGCATCAGATTCAGAGCAGGAAAGCATGCTCAAACCGGAAATTCTTCCAAAGCACGTCCATTTAACCATAGTCTTGGTGAACTGTCGATTGTTCTAGGCAATATATATCGAGATAAAAACTCTCTCTTCATCTGACCACCTATATCTCTGCAATGCTCAAACTCCGCATGCCATTTGAATGTCTTTGATTCGCACTCTACATAAGTCTCCTAATCAACAAGTGTCATTGTCTTGCACCTTGCATTCCAAAGAATTTTTTGTTATTAATGGAGTTGCTTGACATGATAAAAGAAAAGCATGTTACAGTTTCAAGCTCGAAAATCATGATCAATCCTTGACGCAAATGCAACTTCTCCGATGATTGATTTATGGTAATCTTAAGTAGAGACGACTGGATTATCCTACCCGATTCATCAATTCAGAACGGAAACTAATGTCACCTCCTTTCCATTGTTACCAGCTTAAAAAGGACGGACAGACAGGTCATGAATTAACAGCTGTCGGTGTCTCATTGGCCGTATTTAAAAATATTTATATTTAATAAGTGCTCCGGAAGGACAAACACCGGCTTTAGCTCAGTTGGCAGAGCGGAGGACTGTAGTCGTGGCTAGCTGTAATCCTTAGGTCGCTGGTTCGAATCCGGCAAGCCGGATCTTCCTTTTCGCAAAATTGAATAATTTTTTTTATCCATTTTGTTTTTTGTATTTGCTGTTTTTATGTCTTTCATTTCCACGCTTAGCTTTGGTAGTGAGTGATCGGTTCTTGGTTTGGTCCAATGGAATCAGTCACTTAGTAAAAAAAAAAAAATTACAAGAGTTGTTATTATTTTAGAGCTTATTGTTATTTTTAAGAAATAAAAGAATAATTTAAAAAAGAGAGCTGGTCCAGCCTATTCCCAAAATTTAGTGATTTTATCCTTTTTTTAGTTACTATTTTTATGTCTTTCATTTCCACTATTAGCTTTGGTATTACATATATGCATAGTAAGGGCAATTAGTTATCGTTCCGGTCTAAAGGAACCGGTCACTTAGCAAAAAAATTACAAATTACTAGTATTGTTACTATTTTAGGTTTTATTGCTATTTTTAAGAAATATTTTTTTTTTTTAAAAAGAGTTGATCTAGTCCAATTCTCAGAATTTAGTTTTTTTATCCTTTTTTCTCTGTATTTACTGTTTTTATGACTTTCATTTCTACGCTTAGCTTTCGTATTGCACATGCGCATAGTAGGGGTAATCGGTTTGCGGTCTTGTCCAATGGAACTCATTACATTGCCAAAAAAATTTAAAAATTTACTAAAGTTGTTACTATGTTAGGGTTTATTACTATTTTTAAGAAATTAAAAAATATTTAAAAAAAGAGTTGGTCCATTTCGATTCCCCAGAATCAGGAACCTGACCAACGCTCCCCAGAACTAGACTAAACTAGCCGATCTGGTCGGTTTGAGCAATTCTCGGTTTGGTCGATCCGGTATGCTCACCCCTAGCACATAGTCCTTTCAAAAATTAATTTCTTTCCTCCTTTTTTTTGTGGAAAAGCCTAAATTTTTTTGAAGAAGCTTACCAAAATTGGCATACTAAATTGGCTCGCTAATTAATTTGCCTTATTATAATTAGATTTTCAAATAAGCGAACGTAATCAATGTTCAAGGAAACTCTATTGTATCTGTTAGTAAAAACAATTTAGTAAATAAATCTCGATAGTTGACATTATTCTCAAGATCAAAATAAGTCATAAATCATTTTTGGAAAACAAATCAACTTTGTTTGTAAATCCATTTTTGCTTACCAAAATGGACACGGATTTCCAAATCCGCGTAAAATGAGAAGAAAAGCAACGGAGAATAATTGGAATTCTCTCAACATCGAATGCACCGAAAAAGGCTATCTACAAATTTCTAGCTGTTAGGCTGCGTTTAGCAGTCGGGATAAAATTTGGAATAGGATCCTACATTTGGTACTCACTCGAGGATAGGATAAAGTCGGATATAAGGGGGATATAGACAGGATAAAATTATCCCATGGGGAGGTGGGATAAATGTGGATCGGATTTCTAATGTTCCTAATAGGAAAGTTATTTTCTTGAATAACAAACTTATTAAATTAACAAAATTGAAATTATATTTCAATATAAATAATATTTGAATTCTAATTTATATAATTAAAAATAAAAAAATAAAATTTTATTTTTTAATTAATCTTATTTTAATTTATATATTCAATTTTAATTCTATTTTATAATAAACATTCAATCTATAAATTAAATATTTATATTTATTATATATTTTATGTATTTTTAATTTAGGTATGTTAGTACAGTTAACTATTTGATAAACTTTTATTAAAGAATGATGAAAGGGGAAAAATAAATAATAATGAAAATAATATAAAAAATAGGAAAAATAAAATAAAAAATAAATACAAATAAATTAAGGAATAGTGTTATGAGAGATTTTCACCATCTCGTTTATAAACATTTAAGTTCATTTATAATGATATGCCGTTTATATAAAAAAAAATGTACGTGATATGATGTGAACATATCTTACTTTAATACTGCGATTCACTAAACAATGGATGTGATATAAAAAAATCTTAGGATTTCATATCCTATCCTATCCAGTCCCATCCCGATTAAAAATCCGGACGACCAAACGTAGCCTTAGAGGTTACTCTTAATGCAAAGAATTCTTGGATTATACTGCCATACGTATATTATACAAATTGACAATGACCCCTTTTAGATGATTTGAATAAGCATAGAAAAACTAAAATTTGAAAGGAGGAGCTTAACCAATGTTCCACTGACCAGATTGGGTCAAAATTTTGCAATTTTCTTCCTGCTCTCCTAGTACCTCACGTCCTTCTGTCCTTTTTTCCTAATCTCATTTTAATCAACTCATAATTGATTAGGTCCAGTATGCTCTCCCCCTAGCGCATAGTCCTTTCAAAAATTATTTTCTTTCCATTTTTTTTGGAAAAGCCTAAAGTATTTCGAAGAGGTTTACCAAAATCAGCATACTATGGTTTAGCATTTCCAATGGGCTTTTAGCCCTAAAAGCCCATTGGGAAATCTTTGGGCCGTTTGGTTCAATTTTTTTTGGCTTTCGGCTTTCAACTTGCCTTCAAAATCTTTAAAAGCCCAAAACTAGTAGGGACTAGCTTTGGGCTTTCGGATTCAAAAAATGCTAAAATTATTTTTCTCTTCTAAAACTACCCTCACTAATTTTTCATATTTCCCATTTTGCCCCTGTTTTTTTTTTTTTTTTTTTAAATTGAAAAAGGAGGCACCCTTCACCTAGGACCAGCGAAGGGCTACGGCCGCCGACAAGCCAGATTTGGCGCCGGCGGCTCAGGCGACCTCCGACGAGGGTCGCGCGACTCAGCCGAGGGCCGCCGGAGGTCGCTCAACCTCGGGCGACCCAAGCGACCGCGACGTGCGTGGGGTCTCGCGAGGGTCGCGCGACTCCGACCCCTGGGTCACCCAAGCTCAGGTGACCTCCGGCGGCCCTTGGCTGGGTCATGCGACCTCAACCGACGGCCGCCGATGCCGGATCCGCTCACACGGGGGCCGTAGCCCTTCGCCGGTCCGGCGAAGGGTTTAGTTCAATTTAAAAATATATATATATATATATATATATATATATATATATATAATTATATACCCATCAAAGCCCATTGCGAAAGTTTTTTTTACCAAACGCACATTCAACTCAAAGTCCATTTGCAAAAATTTTTTACCAAACACAATTGCATTTCCCCAAGTAGCTTTGAGCTTTCAGCATTTGCATTGGACTCAAAGCCCATTGCAAATGCTGAACCAAATGCAGCCTAAATTGGCTCGCTAAGTTGTTTGCCTAATGATAATTAGATTTTCAAATAAGCGAACATAGTCGATGTTTAAGGAAACTCTATCGTAGCCCTTAGTCAAAAACAATCTAAGGGATTTAACGGGACGATTTTGGGATTGGGAATTGGACAATAGAACCGCCAACTTACCAAAAAAAAAATTTAAAAATTACAAGAGTTGTTATATTATAGGTTTTATTTCTATTTTTAATAAATTAAAAAATAATTTAAAAAAGACTCTATCTGGTTCAATTATATGGAATTGGGAATCGGACCAACGCCTCTGGAACCGGACTAGATTGGCCCGTTCGATCTGATCCGAGTGGTTCTCGATTCTATCGGCCCGATATGCTCACCCCCGGTGCATAATCCTTTCAAAAATTAATTCCTCTCCATTTTTTTGGGGAAAAGCCAAAAAATATTTTGATGACGCTTATCAAAATCGGCATATTAAATAGGCTCATGATAACTCTATTTTAGATAGAGTATATTTACTAATTTAAGCTTGATATGTGCTAAGTTTTGATGATTTTTGGGTGAATTTGTTTGCTACTTATGTAATTTTATTGAATTTTGTAGAAAACATGATTTTCGGATTTATGAGGGACCCTGCACTTGCAAAGACGCAAGGACCGATGCGTAATTTTCCCACGTGTCTGAGCAATCCCTGCGTCTCAATCTTTTCCAAAATATTTAAGTATCTTTAAGGATATCTCAATATTTTTAAGAATATCTCAGTATCTTCTAGAATATTTTATCTTGAAGAAGAAGCCCACCAAAACCTAATGGGAGGCTAACCTAGAGTAAAATTTTGGAGGCCTATATAAACCCCTCTTACGCCGCATATTGGAGAGAGGAGATGAGCCTTGGAGCCGCCACCGGATTTTAGGTTTTCTTAGTTAGCTTTTATGCTTCTATTTTATTAGTCAAATTGGCGCATGTCAAGGAGAGAAGGAGGAGGCAAACCCGAACCTATTTGTGATTCGAATTGGTGAATTTGTTTTAATTTAGCATTATGTTCTTTTTTATTTTTGTTGTTAATTTAGCTTTAATGATGTTCTAAATTTCTTTTGTTAGAGTTCTAATGGATCTTGACCATGATTGATTGATTTTCAAGACTTGTTCATGTAATATAATTGTTTTAATTGTGACGTATTCTATCATGATCTTAATATTTTTAAAAGTTTGGCCAACTTTTAAATGATTTTTGATGCACGCATGAGACCGGGTGGAGATTGTATGCATTGGCACCAGTGATATAGAACCATAAATTAAATCTAGGTTAAGGTAGACTATGTTGTTTGTGTGGTTGCGGTAGTAAATCTAGGTTTGGACTACTTAGATTAAATCCAGGAATTTCTACAAGAAGTTAATGTTTTTATGTAGTTTAAATTCACCTAAGGTTAGTGTGAGTTAACATCCCCAATTAGAGATTATTAGACCGAGGTTGACTTGTAATCTAACTTAGGGAAATTTCACCAACACAGTTGGGAATTCATTTATTGCATGACAAATTAAGAGATTTGATTATGTTAAGTGAAGTTCAATACTCTAACACTTTGTGATCTTGGTTAAAATCTTGAAATTTGCCTTTTTAATTTTCGGTTTACTTTAGATTAATTTTATTTTGCAATTTTAGTTAGCTTTTGAATCATTTAAGTTTCTACTCTTTCATATTTCAGTCCTTTAATTACTTTAGTTCACTTTTTAGTTGCCTTTTCAACTTGCTTAGCTAAATTTTTGGATTGATTACCTTTGGTAAGTAATTGGATAATTAGAGACAATCCTGGTGGAAACGATACTCACTCATCACTTTATTACTTGTAGATATTGTGCACTTGCAATTGACCTAACAGCTCACTAAGTAATTTGCTAGGCTAATTCCATAAAAAAAAAACGAACTTTAGGTATTGTTCCAAATTTGGATCGAACTTTATTTTGTCCAAAAAAAAAAAGCACCAACTTTCACCCATGTCCTAAATCTGCCTCGTTAATCCTCCTTACACAATCATTGTTAGTCATCCGACTTGGCATTCCACGTTAGCAATAATATCCAAGAAAGCAAGCTTACGTGGATATAAAGGCAAAACTACACTTTTGCTTTCTCTCTCTCTCTTTTTTTTTTTTTTTTTTTTTAATATGAGATTGAGGGGGCAGTTCTGTTAGGGTTTCCTTTCTCCAGCAAATTCGTGCGTGAGACGGTATAATCTAGCGCACTGCCTTGCTCACTCATTCTCTCATGCGAAGACGCTCACTCTCGCACATCCTCACGCTCGATCCCTTAGAGACGTCGTTTTCATCATAAATTTTGGGCTCTAAAGATTTGTTCTTGCTTAAGGGTCAAAGCGGACATAGTGTTGAAGGCATTGAGCTAAAGGTATTTTACTTCTTCTATCTAGGGTTTCCTTTCTTCAGCGACTTTGCGTGCAGGAGTCTTGAATCTGTTGGAAGATCTCGTGCATTGGTCTTGCTCGCTTATTCTCTCACATGGAGATGCTCGCTCTTGCACATCTCATGCTCGACTGCTCGGAGACATTGTTTCTGTTGGAAATTTTGTGCTCAAAGGATTGTGCTTGCTTAAGGATCAAAGCGGACATAGTGTTGAAGGCATTGAACTCTTTGCTATATGACATATTAGATTACGTTCACCATATGCTCGATGGTTTGTCTAGAAGTGATCTACCTGATAGAAACTGTTAGGTGAAATTTTCTGGGCTTAACAAACTTTTGACATTGAGTTCAATGCCTTCAGCACTCTATCCACTTCGATCCTTAAGCAAGCATAGATCCTTTGAGTTTCCAACAGAAATAACGTCTTCGAGCGGTTGAGCGTGAGATGTGCTAGAGCGAGTGTCTCCGTGTGAGAGAATAAGTGAGCAAGACCACCGCATGAGATCTTCCAACAGGTTGAACACTCTTGCGCACGAAGTCGCTGAAGAAAGAAAATCCTAGATAGAAGAAGAAGTAGAATACCTTTAGCTCAATGCCTTCAACACTGTCCACTTCGACCCTTAAGCAAGCACAGATCTTTGGAGCCCAAAATTTATGACGGAAACAACATCTCCAAGCGATTGAGCGTGAGGATGTGTGAGAGTGAGTGTTTCGTGTGAGAGAATGAGCGAGTAAGGCAATGCACAAGATCTTCCAATGGATTGAACACTCCCACGTGCGGATTTGCTGGAGAAAGGAAACCATAGTAGAAACCTCCCCCACCCAAATCTTATAAATCGTGAGTTTAAAAAAAGAAAGCATAGGTGTAGTTTTGCCTTTATATCCACGTAAGCTTGCTTTGTAAGATATTATTACTGACATGGAATTGCCACGTCAGATGATTAATGATGATTGTGGAAGGAGGGTTAATGGGGCCAGATTTGGGATATGAGTGAAAGTTGGTACTTCTTTTGAAACAAAATTAAGTTTGGGTCAGATTTGGGACAATACCTAAAGTTTGTGCTTCTTTTTTTTTTTTTTTTTATGGAACTGGCCCGTAATTTGCTTGATTGTAATTAGATTTTCAAACAAGCAAATGTGGTCAACGTGCAAGGAAACTCTATTGTATTCCTTAGTAAAAACAATCTAAAGGACTAGATCGAATAGTCCTAGGGCCAAGAACCAGATTGGACCAACTTCGAATTAATTGAATTGGTCATTTAGCCAAAAAAAAAAAGAAATTACCAAAGTTGTTACTATTTTAGAGTTTATTGTTATTTTCAAGAAATATAAAAAAATATTTAAAAAGGTCGATTGTTACTATTTTATGGTTTATTGTTATTCTTAAGAAATTCAAAAATATTTTTAAAAAGAGTCGGTTGTTACTATTTTAGGGTTTATTACTATTTTTAAGAAATTTAAAAATTATTTTAAAAAAAGTCAGTCATTACTATTTTAGGGTTTATTGCTATTCTTAAGAAACTTTAAAATATTTTTAAAAAAGAGTTCGTCTAGTCCAATTCCATTTTTATGGAAATGAGAACAGGATTGATGCCTTCTAGATTTGGACTAAGTCGGCCAGTCCGATTCAATTCGAGAGATTCTCGATTCGGTCAGTCCGACATGTTCATCCCCAGTGCATAGTCCTTTCAAAAATTAATTTCTTTCCATTTTTTGTGGAAAACCCTGAAATATTTCAAGGGGATTTACCAAAATCGGCATACTAAATTGGCTCGCTAAGTAATTTGCCTAATTATAATTAGATTTTCAAACAAGCGAACGTAGTCAATATTTAAGGAAACTCCATCGTATCCCTTAGTAAAAACAATCTAGTAAACAAATCTCAATAGTCGACATTATTCTCAGCATCAAAATAACTCATAAATCATTTTTGGAAAACCAATCAACTTTGTTTGTAAATCCATTTTTGCTCGATAAAGTGGACACAGTTTTCCAAATCTGCGTATAATGAGAAGAAAAGCAGTGGAGAATAATCGGGATCCTCTTAACATCAATCAAAATAGGTTATTTACAAATTTCCAACTACTAGAGATAACTCTTAATGTAAAGCAATTTTCATGATTATACTGCCACGTATATATACTATGAATTGACGATGATCCTTTTAGATGATTTGAATAGGCATAGAAAAATAGTCAAGTTTAAAAGGACGAGCTTATCCAATGTTTCCAATGACGAAAGTTTGGGTCAATTTTTTGCAAATTTTTTATTCCTTTCCTATCAAATCACGCCCTTTTTGTCTTTTTTTTTTCCTGATCTCATTTTAATCGACTCATAATTGATCGGGTCTCGACTTCTTAATTAAGTTGCTAAGACCTGAAGTTGATCTTCAATTTGGCACAATCTATTGCATTTGGCCAACCTACTAAGGAATTAAATCTAGTCCAATGTGCCAATTCTAGCTCGAAATATAATTGCAATGCGAATATTCTTTTTTTTAGGGGTTATTTTCCCAACATCGCAATTTACTAATGGACAAAGTTTTCCATTTTCGCTTGACAAAATGGACACACTAAGTAATTTGCTATTTTAGGGTTTATTGCTATTTTTTAAGAAAATAAAAAAAGACTCGGTCCAATTCCAATTTTATGGAATTGAGAATCGGACTGATGCCCTCAGAATCGGACCAAATCGGCTGGTCCAGTCTTGTCTGAGCGGTTCTTGATTCGATTGGTCCGATATGCTCACCCTTGGCGCATAATCCTTTTAAAAAATAATTTCTTTCCATTTTTTTGTGGAAAAGCCTAAAAATATTCCAATGAGGCTTACCAAAATCGGCATACTAAATTGGCTCACTGAGTAATTTGCCTTATTGTAATTAGATTTTCAAACAATCAAATGTAGTCAATGTGTAAGGAAACTCTTGTATTTCTTGGTAAAAACAATCTAGGGGACTGGATCGACTTTTGTCCATGGAACTGGTCAATTAGCAAAAACAAAAAAAGAAATTATTAGAGTTGTTACTATTTTAGGGTTATTGCTATTTTAAAAAAATATTTAAAAAAAGTCGATTGTTACTATTTATGATTTATTGCTATTATTAAAGAATTTCAAAAATATCTTTAAAAAAAAAAGAGTCTGTTGTTACTATTTTAGAGTTTATTGCTATTTTAAATAAATTTTAAAAATATTGTAAAGAGAGTTAGTTGTTACTATCGTAGGGTTTATTGCTATTCTTGAGAAATTTAAAATATATTTTTAAAAAAAGAGTTGGTCCGGTTCGATTTCATTTTTATGGAATTGAGAACAAGATCGGTGCCTCCTGGAATTGAACCAAACCAGCCGGTCCGAGTGATTTCCAATCAGGTTGGTCCAACATACTCACCCCTAGCACATAGTCCTTTGAAAAATTAATTTCTTTCTATTTTTTTAGCCTAACATATTTCAAAGGGGCTTACTAGAATCGGCATATCAAATTGGCTCGCTAAATAATTTAACCAATTATAGTTTCAAATAAGCGATGTAGTCGACATTGAAGGAAACTCCATCGTATCCCTTAGTAAAAACAATCTAGTAAACAAATCTCAAGAGTTGACATTATTCTTGGCATCAAAATAACTCACGAATCATTTTTGGAAAACGAATCAAATTTGTTTGTGAATCCATTTTCGCTGGATAAAGTGGACACGGTTTTCCAAATCCGCATGTTTTGAGAAGGAAAGCAATGGAGAATAATTGGAATCCTCTCAACATCGAATTAATCAAAATAGGTTATCTACAAATTTCCAGCTGTTAGAGATAACTCTTAACGTAAAGCAATTCTCATGATTATACCGCCACGTATACATACTGCGAATTGATAATTCTCATGATTATACCACCACGTATACATACCGCGAATTGATAGTTACCCACTTTAGATGATTTGAATAGACATGGAAAAAAAGTAAAATTTGCAAGGACGAGCTTGGCCAATATTCCAACGATCAAAGATGGGGTCAAATTTTTGCAAATTTTTTCTGCTCTCCTATCAAATCATGGCCTTTTGTCCCTTTTTCCTAAATCTCATTTTAATCGACTCATAATTGATCAGGTCGAGTTCTTAATTAAGTTGCTAAGACCCGAAGTTTGATCTTCAATTTGGCACAATCTATTGCATTCGGCCAACCTACTAAGGAAGTAAATCTAGTCTAATGTGCCAATTCTAGCTCGAAGAACAACTGCAATGCAAAAATCCCAACATCGCAATTTACTAATTTTTTCATTTTTTTTTTAAAAGGAAGCGATGCGACGGACGCGGTGGGGGCCCGCGCCGCGTGCGCACGTGGCGGGACGCGATTCGGGGGAGGCGTCGGGCGTTACGGTGGTCCCGCCGCAGCTTAGCGCGGCCCCGGAGGCTTATATCTGAACGCAAGCCTTTCTCCCTCCCCACGCCTGTAGAGAGAGAAAAAAATCAGCTGCGCAAGAAAACAAAAGGGGAAAATTAGAGAGAGAAAAAAGGGGGAAGCGAAAACAAATCCCTAGGGTTCGAACTTTGACTGCGAGGCGCAAATTCCACCCCCTTCCCCCTGCGCGATAGAGAGAGAGAGAGAGAGAGAGAGAGAACCCCACACAGAGACTGTGCGACTGAGCGCGAGGGAGAGAGAGAGAGAGGGGGACACAGAGCTCGCTCGCTCGCTCGCTTGTTTGCTTTCGCCACCGATTCTCTCTCTTCTTTCTCTCTCTTGCTGTCAGAGGGAAATCGCAATGCCCCCGTAAAAATCGCATTTTTAATTTTCTTTTTCTCCTTTCGCGAAGGAGGAGAGAGAGAGAGAGAGGTGGGGTGTGGAGTGGGGGGGAGCTGCTGTCGGGGTCTCGAGCGTTGGGATCGCTTGGAGATTTTGGAGGGGATTTGGGAATTCCCGTGGGGGAAAAGGGTTTTGGGGTTTTTTTTTTTTTTGGTTGGTTTCCCCTTTTTTAATCATTTTGGGTTTTCCTTTTTCGGGGGAATTTATGTGGGGGATTCGGGGTTTTTAAGATTTTGAGGAGAAATTACCGGGGGATTGTGCATGCAGCAGCCGATTGGCGGAGGCGGCGGCGGCGGGCCCGGCCGGGGAGGGCGGCCGCCGTCCACTTCAGCTGCCGGGTCGCCCTCTTCGTCCTCCTCGGCCGTGTCCGCCTCGCATTTGGGATATGATTCGGCGCAGCACCAGCAGCAGCACCAGCAGCACCACCCACAGCAGCCGCAGCAGCAGCAGCCTAGACAGGTATATGGGCTCTCTTTTCAATTGCGGGTGACGTGACGGGCGCTTGGGAAAAATGGTGTTGAATTCGCACGGGCATGCTCTGATTGGTGGGAGGAAGCGTTTTGTCATGTTGCGAATTGAGTGTCCGAACATGGATTTTGTTGGAGAATTGGGGAAACTACTACGTGGTGTTTGGTGGGTGGGAGGCGGTGTGCGATTGGATTGGGCAATTAATGCCCTTCCTTTGTTTCTGATGGTATTAAGTGCAGCTGTTGGTTTATCAGTTGAGTAGGTCATTTAAATCTCTGATGATCAAGTGAACTGAGGAACTGCTTTATATGAAATCGTGTCTGTGTGTTGTTTTGTCTTTATCGAGGAGAAGTGACATATGCAAGAACCCTTTTCATATTTTGCTGTCGTTTGCCACTGGGTAGATATCGATGACATCTAGCACTTCATGCTTTTGGCTATTTGCCGCCTTTCAATTTTGCACTTGTGGATTTTGAGAATCTTCTGGGTATGGACTAAATAAGATGGGGCATATAGCTCTCAGAGCTCTTGCAATTTTTTTAGGGGGGAAATGGTGCTTTGTGTTAGATATCTTAGTGATCTTGGAGCTTTTCCTTCTTTGTTAGTCGCCAGGAGGAACTCTTTGCTTTAATGTATCTGCTAAGATTTTTCAATCACTTTTAGATGGTGTATATTGCATGATTTTGTTTCCCTTAATTAGGGGACTTAGTTATGCACACAGTGAATTTGTATAACTGCTGTGAGGTACTTGTTTCTATAGGACAAACTTGGTGTCATGTGATTTAGTCGTGGTAATTGATTGACTTCTACATCCTTCTCAGTATCTTTGGGGGTCACTAGTGTTAAAAGCTTTTGATGCATCTGTGTGGAAGCCTTTTTCCTGTGTTATTGGGCCTTTTACTTTTTTAAGCTGCAACACACTTGAGAAATATTGGTTCTTAAACTCTGAGATATATGTTGTAAACTGTATATAACATTTTCTTATAGTTTTGTTTTTGGTTCTCTTTTATTTCTCTTAGCTTGAAAAATAAGAGCTAGTTCCTGGATCTGTAGCTGTTAGCTTTTTCTACTGTTGCTGTAGATGTCCACTGCATGCTGAAAAATTTGCTACGTTTCCTTATGTTTGCAGTTATTACAGCAGCAGTTCATGCGAAGACCTGAAGGGAATGAAGTCCTTCTAGCATATCAAACAGGTGGACTCCAAGGAACTGGGGGAGGTAGCATGTTTTCTCCATCGCCAGGCTCCATGCAATTTCCTCAACAATCTAGAAAGTTTGTAGATTTGGCACAGCAACAAGGTTCCTCCCAGGATGGACAGAATAAAAAGCAGGGTGTTGAGCAACAAGTCCTCAGTCCAGTTCATCAAGCTTATCTTCAATATGGTTTTCAAGATCCGCAAAAGTCTGCTTTAATAATGCAAGCACAACAACAAGCTAAACTGGAGATGATGGGCCATGTATCAGGGAAGGATCAAGACATGCGGATGGGCAATATGAAAATGCAGGAGCTTATGTCTGCTCAGGCATCTAAACAGGCTCAGGCATCATCCTCCAAGAGTTTGTCTGAACAATTTGCTTCTGGTGAAAAGCGATTGGGACAAGTGTTTCAGCCAGGCTCTGAACAGAGGCTTGAGCCAAGGGCAATTAGCCAGCCAACTGGTACAGGACAGTTACCACATGCAAGTACTGCAAGACCTTTACAATCGCTGCAGACTCAGCAAAGCTCGCAGAATGTGCCTCACCAGTTGATGGCTTCCCAGATTCAAGCAGTGCAGGCATGGGCAATGGAGAATAACATTGATCTTTCACAACCTGGAAATGCCAACATGATGGCACAGCTCATACCGCTCATGCAGGCTAGGATTGCTGCCCAGCAGAAAGCAGCAAATGACAATAACCTTGGTGCACAATCATCAAGTACGCCTGTCTCAAAACCACAAGCTGCTTCTCCATCAGTCGTAAGTGAGAATTCTTCCCATGCTAATTCTCCCAATGAAGTATCTGGTCAACCTGGCTCGGCAAAAGCTAGGCAGAACATTCCTGCTGGTCCTTCTGGCCCTTCTGGCCCCTCTGGCCCTGGGGCAGTCAGCAACAGCAATAACATTATAATGCAGCAATTTCCTACTCATGGAAGGGAGAACCAAGTGTCTTCGGGAAAATCTCCTGTCTTTGAGAATGGAATGCTCCCTATGCGTCCCCCTCAACCATCAGCAAGTGCAGTTCCGGGTGTGGATTCATCCTTACAGAATAAGAAGTCATTCAGTGGCCAAGAATCCTTGCAGATGCAATATCTAAAACAGATAAATAGGTCATCCCCTCAGTCTCCTGTTCCTTCAAACAGTGGGCCCCCAAACAGCCATTCTTCCTCCCATGGTGGAGCAGCTGTGCAGATGTCACAACAACATTCTGGTTTTACGAAACAGCAACTGCATGTGCTTAAAGCTCAGATATTGGCATTCAGGCGGCTGAAAGTACCAATCTCTCTCTCTCTCTCTCTCTCTCGCGCGCACACACTTAGATTCACACTCACACACACACACACACACACCAGTGCGCACACACAGCTACATGTGTATGTCAGAAGAAGTTGGAAGCATATGCTATTTTTTTATGTGTACCAACTTGTATGTATCTCTTGTAGAAAGGAGAAGGAACTCTACCGCAAGAACTACTTCGAGCTATTGTCCCACCACCCCTTGAGTTGCAGTTGCAGCAGCAAATCCTCCCTACCGGAGGGAACGGTCTGGAAAAGGCTGCTACAAAGGTTGCAGAAGATGGTGTGAGGTCTTCACATACGGGTGAGAAAGATGCTCGGCCTGTGCCACCACCTAGTGCACCAATATCTTTAAGAGATCAGGCTGCTGCAGTGGAGGAGAAGGCAACTGTTTCAGCAGTTCACTTACAAGGTCCTCCGCCTGCTTTAAAGGATCATCTTCCATCTGTATCTGCTATCAAGGACGATCAGCAGACTGCTGTCCTCTCGGTCAAGGTGGAGCAAGATGCCGAACGTGTGGCTCAGAAAACTCCCACTGGGAATGATCTTCCTATTGATAAAGGAAAGGGTGTTGTGGGCCAAGCTGCAATCTCTGAGGCAGTGCAGGGTAAGAAACCTGTGCAAGCGAGTGCAGCAACCCAGCCAAAAGATGCAGGCTCTGCCAGAAAGTATCATGGACCGCTGTTTGATTTCCCCTTCTTCACAAGGAAATATGACTCTGTTGGGTCGGCACCAGTGCTTAACAACAATAACAATCTCATGCTGGCATATGATATCAAGGACCTGCTTTTTGAGGAAGGGCTTGAAGTGCTCAACAAGAAGAGGACAGAAAATCTGAAGAAGATTGGCGGCTTACTGGCTGTGAATCTGGAGAGGAAAAGGATCAGGCCTGATCTTGTACTTCGCTTGCAAATTGAAGAGAAGAAGCTTCGCCTTTTAGATCTACAGGCACGCTTGAGGGATGAAGTTGATCAGCAACAGCAGGAAATAATGCAGATGCCTGATAGGCCATATCGGAAATTTGTTCGCCTGTGTGAGCGTCAAAGGATGGAGCTGACTCGTCAAGTGCAAGCTTCTCAGAAAGCTTTGCGTGAGAAGCAACTCAAATCAATCTTTCAATGGCGTAAGAAGCTTCTTGAAGCTCATTGGGCCATCCGTGATGCACGGACTGCACGTAACAGAGGCGTTGCCAAATATCATGAGAGAATGTTGAGGGAATTTTCTAAAAGAAAGGATGATGATAGGAATAGAAGGATGGAGGCACTGAAGAATAATGATGTGGAGAGATACAGAGAGATGTTGCTGGAGCAGCAGACCTCCATTCCAGGTGAGGCTGCCGAGCGGTATGCTGTTCTGTCATCATTTTTGACTCAGACGGAAGAATATCTTCAGAAGCTGGGAAATAAAATAACAGCCGCCAAGAACAACCAGGAAGTAGAAGAGGCTGCAAATGCTGCTGCAGCAGCTGCAAGGCTGCAGGTATTTTGTCCCTTCTTTACTTGTTGATTTTTCCTTTTGCCTTGTTTGATCAACTAAGCTTTGTACTATCTTTTGCCACAAAGTCATAATTTAATTGTGGCTATATTCTCAATAACTGATCTTTGTTGTTGTTAACTATTGAATAAAGGGACTCTCTGAAGAAGAAGTGAGGACAGCAGCATCTTGTGCTGGAGAAGAAGTAATGATACGGAATCGCTTCATGGAAATGAATGCACCTAAGGATGCTTCATCTGTGAGCAAGTAAGGCATTGTTCAACCAAATCATGCTTTAGCTTTCACTCTTCAGAAGTTATGATCCTTTGTATTTCATATTGTTCTATGCATTTAATGTGGCTCATAGCTTTATGAACATAATAGCCTTTTGCCAGGAGTAGATTGGACTATGTTAGTGTATACTGTATCTTTGTCATTGTCCGATTGATCATCCTGCTCAATTTGGAGCTCTTTTTATAGATTTCTTGGGTAACTTTTGTTTCTCGCTGTTGTTAACAGGTATTATTCCCTCGCACATGCTGTGAATGAAAGGGTTCTGAGGCAACCCTCAATGTTGAGGGCTGGAACTTTACGAGATTATCAACTTGTATGTCTAATCTTGAAATCCACATGTTGGTCCTTTTTTTTTTTTTCCCTCCCCTTGGCACGTAGCTGAAGTGTTCACATTTGAAGCCAAGTCTTTGACAACCGCCATCTCCGAGTTCTGCAGGTTGGTTTGCAATGGATGCTTTCTTTGTACAACAACAAGCTAAATGGAATTTTGGCAGATGAGATGGGTCTTGGAAAAACTGTGCAGGTGAACTTTTAGGTCCTTAAAGTTGAAATTCTACTTTGAAGTGTGGACAAGAGATCCTTAGTTGTCGTAATTGAGATTTCGCATTTTTTATAGCTTAGTTCTATATAGCAGTGCTTATTTGAGACTTTAATTTTTTAATTTTAGATTGCAGTACAATAAATACTCAGGAACTGATCAGAATTTTTCAGTTGTTTGACTAGCTTGTGTTATGAGAGCAGGTAATGGCACTGATTGCTTATCTAATGGAGTTTAAGAGTAACTATGGACCTCATCTTATTATAGTACCCAACGCTGTCTTGGTGAACTGGAAGGTTGGTATTATTTGGTTGATCGTATGGTTGGTTTAGTTTAGCATAAAGGGGTAATGCCTTTGTCCTTCTGTCCTGTTCTCAAGTGTGCTTAATAGCTATTTTTTTTTTCCAGAGTGAATTCTACAATTGGTTGCCATCAGCTTCATGCATTTTTTACGTGGGTGGAAAGGACCAAAGGTCGAAATTGTTTTCTCAGGTGAGTTTTGCTATTCTTTTACATTTAATTTTGAGTTCAATTGCTTCATTGAGCTTAATTATGGTAATTGTGATACAGGAGGTGTGTGCCATGAAATTCAATGTTCTTGTGACTACTTATGAGTTTATTATGTATGACCGGTCAAAACTATCGAAAGTTGATTGGAAATATATCATAATTGATGAGGCTCAAAGAATGAAGGACAGAGAATCGGTTTTAGCACGAGATCTTGACAGATATCGTTGCCAGAGGCGTCTGCTTCTCACAGGAACTCCATTACAGGTAAGTCAAGATATAAAGCAGATGACGTCACATGAAATTTTGCTATGGGGATGTTTTAATTATTTGAAGTTTTTAAAGAAAATGTCACTTCTGCTCTTGGGTAGATTATATTTGGCCATATTCCCTCCTATTTATATTTCGATGCATGGATGTATTTGGCAGATGGCACAACGATATAGCCTTTATGTAGCAAAGAAAATCTTCTGTTGCTTCCTTTGACTGACAATAGACAGTAATGTGGCTTATTATAATTATAATATCACTGAGTGAAGAAACACAGCCAGGTTCTTTTATTAGGCACATCCTTGTTTTTGACAACCTCCTCGTATGTTTCTTGTATAGCGCAGTCCATTTGGTTTATTACCACCTGTCAGATTTTTGAAGCATGATTGCTAGATAGATCTTGGGAAAGAGAAGATAGTTAACTCCCAATACTTAGAACTTGGTACTTTTGCTTTGAGAGTAAGGATGCCTTTTTCATTCTCGCATCTTGCATAATTTAACAATTAGATTTGCTACCTCGAGGGAAAGAGTTTGCAGTTGATTTGATAAAACTTTAGTCAGTTAGCTGCTATTTGGTAACGTTAAAAAATAGGGGTCAGAAAATAATTGAAGAAGGGCAATTGCTCATCTTAAACATACAGATTTGGCAATTTTTCATAAAGATAAGCTCCTGCTTGTCTTATGCTTGATATTGCACTATTCTCTGTAAGTGTTAAGCGTGATATGTCTTCATTGCAGAATGATTTGAAGGAGCTATGGTCACTTCTAAATCTACTTCTTCCTGAGGTTTTTGATAATCGAAAAGTGTTCCATGATTGGTTTTCGAAACCCTTCCAAAAGGAAGGCCCTTCTCAAAATGCAGAGGATGACTGGCTTGAGACTGAAAAGAAAGTCATCATTATCCATCGACTTCATCAAATTCTGGAGCCATTTATGCTTAGGCGTCGTGTTGAAGATGTGGAGGGTTCACTTCCTCCAAAGGTACGGGATGAGCAGAAGTGGGTTTTACTTAGTAATATTTTATTTGTTTGTGGTGGCCTTTAATTGATAGCACCTTTGGTTGCAGGTGTCCATAGTCCTAAGATGCAGGATGTCTTCTATTCAGAGTGCCATCTATGATTGGATCAAATCTACTGGGACTCTTCGAGTTGACCCTGAAGATGAGCAACGCAGAGTTCAGAAGAATCCGATTTATCAAGCTAGGATTTTTAGAACTTTAAATAATAGATGTATGGAACTTCGAAAAGCTTGCAATCATCCTTTGCTGAACTACCCCTACTTTAACGATTTTTCAAAGGACTTCCTTGTGAGATCGTGTGGCAAATTGTGGATCTTGGACAGGATCCTTATTAAGCTGCAGAGAACTGGGCACCGGGTACTACTCTTTAGTACCATGACCAAATTGCTCGATATACTAGAGGAATACCTGCAGTGGAGGAGACTTCTCTATAGGCGAATTGATGGAACAACAAGCTTAGAAGATCGTGAATCAGCTATCGTGGACTTCAATAGCCCTAATTCAGATTGCTTCATATTTCTGTTGAGCATTCGTGCAGCTGGTCGGGGTCTTAATCTTCAGTCTGCTGATACAGTTGTTATATATGATCCTGATCCTAACCCCAAAAATGAAGAGCAGGCTGTTGCAAGAGCCCACCGCATTGGGCAGACGAGAGAAGTCAAGGTTATTTATATGGAAGCAGTTGTTGGCAAAATTCCGAGTCATCAGAAGGAGGATGAACTAAGGAGTGGTGGTACAATGGATATGGATGATGATCTAGCAGGTAAGGATCGGTATATGGGATCCATCGAGAGCCTGATCAGGAATAACATTCAACAATATAAAATTGACATGGCTGATGAGGTGATCAATGCTGGTCGCTTTGACCAGAGAACAACGCACGAAGAGAGACGGTTGACTCTGGAAACATTATTACATGATGAGGAAAGGTATCAAGAAACTGTGCATGATGTTCCCTCTCTGCAGGAGGTAAATCGAATGATTGCTAGGAGCGAAGAAGAGGTCGAGCTATTTGATCAGATGGATGAAGAACTGGATTGGACAGAGGAGATGACCAATTATGAACAAGTGCCAAAATGGCTTCGGGCCAGTACAAAGGAGGTCAATGCTGCTATTGCCACTCTATCAAAGAAACCATCGAAAAACACTTTTTTTGCTAGCACAATAGTGGAACCTAATGAACCGGGATCTGAATCAGTGAGAAAGAGGGGGCGGCCCAAGAGTAAAAAGCATCCTAATTACAAGGAACTAGATGATGACAATGAAGAATATTCTGAAGCAAGTTCAGATGAGGGAAATCAGTATTCTACACGTGAAGAGGAGGGAGAGATTGAGGAGTTTGAGGAGGACACTTACAGTGGTGCTCCTGGAGCACTACCAATCAACAAAGACCAGTCTGATGAGGATGTTCCGGCTGAAGAATGTGATGAGTATCCATGGACATCAGAGAGGACTAGGAACAATCATTTGCCAGAAGAAGCCGGTTTCTCAGGATCATCGGCAGACAGTCCTAGAGGAATCAGGATAGCGTCTCCTTCTGCTTCTTCACAGAAATTTGGATCTTTGTCTGCATTAGATTCCAGGCCAAGTTCTCTTTCGAGAAGGATGGTCTGTTCTGTTTCATAGATTTTTCTTCTTTTTCTATTTGATCGTCATAATTTTTTTGAGAAACTTGTTTTGGTTTACTTCAAATTTCAATCTGTTGATGTTTGCCAGCCTGATGACCTTGAAGAGGGAGAAATTGCTCTGTCTGGAGATTCTCACATTGATCATCAACAATCTGAAAGTTGGGTTCATGAACGTGAAGAAGGTGAAGATGAACAGGTCTTGCAGCCCAAGATCAAGCGGAAGCGTAGTCTCAGGGTGCGCCCTCGTCACACTATGGAAAGGCCAGAGGAAAAGTCTAGCAATGGGGCACTAGCTGTACAATGTGGAGATTCTGCTTTCTTGCCACTCCAAATGGACCACAAGTATCAATCCCAGTCAAGGACTGCATCTGAGACCAATCCCTTTGGAGAACCTACTGCTTCCAAGCATGGTCATGGTGGTGGTCCATCCATGAAAAGCAAGCGACAAACATCTCTAAGGAGAATAAATGATCCATCAAAGCTACATCCCTTGCCAAAATCTAGCAGATCAAATAACATTTCGTCATCAGATGCTGCTGCGGAACGCTCGAGAGAAAACTGGAATGGTAGAGTTGCAAATCCCTCAGGAAATTCAAGTGTTGGTGCCGGTTTATCTGAAATCATTCAGAGAAAGGTATTTAGTTAGTGTCTTCTATTTCTTTGTTTTCTCTCTTTTCGTTTCTGGGTGGGGATGGCCAGTGGTTTTGTCATGGTCTTGAGCTTCCTAATCTGGCCTTGCCCTAGTCCTATGATTGCATACTGGCAACCATGTGTCATGTGGATCCACAAACCATGGATATATTGAGCTTCTCTTGCACATGCATGTGACACCTGGAACTTTTTTTCTTATCGGTTCTTGCTGTTTGATTTCATTCATCTTTCTGTGTATTGACTCAACATATTTATATTATTAGTGCAAGAATGTAGTAAGCAAGCTCCAGAGGAGGATAGATAAGGAAGGGCATCACATTGTTCCGCTGCTAACTGATCTTTGGAAGAGGATGGGAAGTCCTGGTCATATGGGTGGTGTTGGAAGTAACCTTTTGGATTTGCGGAAAATTGATCAGCGCATTGAGAAATTGGAGTACGGCGATGTGATGGATCTTGTGCTTGACGTGCAACTGATGTTAAAAGGTGCCATGCAGTTCTATGGGTTTTCTCATGAGGTATGGTGTATAATTTTGTAGATCTGATGAATTAAACAAATAATCCTGATCTTGCTAATGCAGATAATCATTTGAGCTTCATTTATGCTTTTGAGATTGCTGGGGTACTTGCTGTTGGCACAATTATTATTCGGATTGAAGATTTTGTTTGAAGGACTCTGGTTGTTGTGATTTTTCTGTTTTAATATAGGTGGAGTCAATTCATGGATTTTGAACTTGCACTTATGTAGACATTGCCTCAAACAATTGATTGCCCTGAGCTTTTATGTTACCCATGCACCTTTAAAGTAGTGAACTTAATCTTCAGTGGCTATATATCGGCTCCATGTGAACTTATCAATAATATGGAAGTAAGGATAATACTGATCAGTACTTCAGGTTATGGGACTTCAGTACTTAGATCTTAAGCTTTCTAGAACTAAATCATTTAACCTTTATGTAGTCGATTTAATTCTCATGCACCTGTATTAATCTTCAATTGAATGCTACTTGTTGCTTCTTTTATTTGTTACAAACAGAATCTCAGGTTTTCATTGCATATTTGCAGGTTAGATCTGAAGCGAGAAAAGTTCATGATCTCTTCTTTGACATATTGAAGATTGCATTTCCGGACACAGATTTTGAAGAAGCGAGGAATGCTCTCTCTTTCTCGGGCCCTGGTGCTGCATCCCAATCTGCTCCATCACCGAAACAGGCATCTGCTGGCCAAAGCAAGAGACACAGGACAATAAATGAGGTCGATGCTGACAAAGACCCTCCCCTTAAGCCAGTGCGGCGTGGAGAAGACACTAGGATCAGAGTCAGCTTGCATCCAAAGGAAACTGGCACGGTGAGTGGAAACTTCAGTGCCCGGGAACAGTCTCAGCGGGATGATTCTCCACTGCTTGCACACCCAGGGGACTTGGTCATCTGCAAGAAGAAGAGGAAGGACCGAGAGAAAGTAGTAGTAAAGTCAAGGACTCCATCATCTGTTCCAGTTTCACCTGCTGCAGTGGCTCGTGGTATCAGGAGTCCCGGTCCATCATCTCTGAAGGATGCAAAATCAACTCAACAGGCCCTCCATCAGCAAGGGTGGATCAATAACTCGGGCCAGCCATCTAATAGCAGCGGTGGGGACGTTGGTTGGGCCAACCCAGTGAAGAGGTTGAGAACAGATTCTGGCAGAAGGCGGCCGAGCCATTTGTGATTTTTTGTGCTATTTTATACTATGATGGAAAATTCACAGCCGTTCTTCTTCAACCCATGCAAGAGAGGTGACTGCTCATGGATAGCATAGCGTAGGCCTTTGATCCTTGAATTATATTTTCTCAGTACGCAGATTGACATGCGCGACGTGGTAAAGAAGGGAGCAGAATAGAGTGGGAAGATTTATCTCCATTTTGTATGTACACCTGATAGGAAGGAAGTCCACTTCCCTGACTCATTGACTGCGTTGGATGGACAGCCAGGTCTGTAAGAAATCTGTACATGAGTCAAGAGATCACATTTCATAGAACAAACTCTTAGTCTTTTATATGCCAGTGCTCTAATGCAATGCCTTGCGTACTTGAGATCCTTACGAGTATATGAGGCTATTCGCCCGAGTCGTCGCCATTCCTGAACTTCAATCGTCTCGCGCTAAATGTCTTCTCCGCAGCGCAAGTCAGACGACTGGAATGGTGACGGCCTTCCGCACTTTTTAAAGGGGCACGACAAAAGCCTCTGACGTTGCATTTGTTGCAATTGAATGGAATTAGATTTTCTTATTTGGTTTTTGCTTTTGCGGAAAAAAAAAAAGTGGAGGGGATTGGGACCCATCTTATTGACCTTTGCTGGAATTTCCAAGTCGCATTTTCGTTTGAAGGGTTTTTGTTAAATGTATGTCTCGAATTTCATCCGTATGCGGAATCCAACGTCTGAAGATATAGATCGGTTTTGTTAAATTGACAGGAAAGAAATCCGAAGAGCTTTTTGAACTGTGTGTATATATATGTTTAAAAAAATTAAAAAAGAAAAAGAAGAGGAAGTTGAGCCGCACGAGTAGCGGCCGCACGGTGAAAAAGAGATGCCGCACAAAAAAGGAAAAGGGACGTGGAAGACGCTCTTACTTTCGGCCGTACGATGAGGTTTTGCTTTGCGCTTGAACACGCGCGAATTTGTGTCGTAAATTTTACATCAAATCGAGTTGTTTTTATATAATTTAAATATGGGAAACACTCGAATTATGTGGGCAATTGTAACTTAATGAATTATTTGATGTTGAATCTTCATGTGGTTGCAGTGACACTTACATGGACACACGTTTATTTTTTATGCTCTTATTGTTCCTTATTTATTTCTTTGGTTACTTTATTAGTTTCCACATTAATTTTACAACAATTAGTATCAAAGCCTAGGGTCAGAATTTCTAAATTTTGATTTGGATCTTTTGCTTGTCTGATTATTATTTAAAAATTTTACTTTTATAATTATATATGGAGCGAAAGTAGAAATTAAGAAATTTAGCGGAAAGAATAACTTTTGGGTTGTGGAACATTAAAATACGTGAGCTATTTGACAACCCAAGGTTTGGGTAAGGCCTTGAATGACAAAGATGAGTTTACCCATTTTGATGAAAGAAGTTGATAAGGGAGACTTAATGAAGAAAATAAAGAGTATTATCTTGTTGAATTAGTTGAATGAGGCGTTAGTAAAGATGGCTGAGGAGAAGGAATGCCGCGGCATAGTGGGCAAAACTTCAAGCACCATATGTAACGAAGGTTTTGAACATCTTAAAAAAGATGTTTTAGTTTAGATACACTAAAGATACGTCTATCATCTCACCTAGATGAGTTTAATAAACTTATAATGGATTTAAAGAAATGTCGGTAAAATTCTTGATGATGAAGAACATGGCTTGTTAGCTTTTTTATCAAAGTCATGGGAACACTTTACAGTAATTCAAAAGAGGTAATGTCCGCTTTATTATCTAAGGAGTGATAGATGAGTCGCAAGATGACAGTCTAGTGTAGGATGTCGGGCGGGGACTAGTGAAGTACATATGAATATCGAGGGTCTAATAGCAACAAAGGCAAAAGTAACTCAAAGGCACGCCCAAGAAAAGTCCAAAGGACACATGAAGTGCTTTGAGTGTCACGGGGAGGAATGCAGTAAAATAGACTATGCAAAGCTAAGAAACAGAGGTGATAAACATAATACCACAAGTAGTGTAACGAGCGTTGCTAAGGCGACCATCGGTGATGCAGAGGCTATCTTCTGTGTAAGTATTAGCTAGTTAACAAACAAATGAGTGTTGAATCCAAAGGGCATATGATAGGAATCGGTTTACTACTTACTAGACTGCAAATGGTGGTAGAGATTCAATTGAGAATAACGTAGCTTGTTAGTTTGCGGCGATAGGGACAATTTGAATTCGGATGCATGATGGGGTGCTGCGCACATCGACACATGTGAGGCATGTACCGGAGTTCAAGAGGAACCTTATTTTTCTGGAAACACTCTATGACATCAGTGTAACTACATCGTTGAAGGTAGAGTGTTGAAAATCTTCCTAGGTTCCATGATAGTGATTGAAAAATCTCCCAAGGAGGCATGATAGAGATGGAAGGGAAGAAAGTGAATTTTGTTTATTATCTACTAAGAGAGACCTTGACACAAGCTTTGCAGTTTCATAGAGTGGGTCAGACTTTGCTTGACTCAGTTGTGGCATATACAATTAAAACGACACCTGAATTCCTGGAGTGCCAAAACTGGGCATGGAAGACACTTATTTCTCTGGAGACACTCAATGATATCGGTGTAACTACATTGTTGAAGGTAGAGTGCTGAAAATCTTTCGAGGCGCCATGACAGTGATTGAAAAATCTCCCTAGTGCCATGACAAAGATGAAAGAGAAGAAAGTTAATTATGTTTGTCATCTACTAGGAGAGACCTTGACACAAGCTATTGCAATTTCATCTGGTAGGTCAGATTCTGGCTTAACTCAGTTGTGACATATACGATTAAAATGACACCCAGATTCCTAGAGTGCTAAAATTTGGCACGGGTGAACACTTTGTGCCAACGGTTAAGAAATGTGCACTTATGTATTAAAATTAGAGCAAAATGGATCAATTAAGTGCTACCGGCAAGAAAATCCGGCCAAAATACCGACGTGATGTTTTTCTGGCGAGATAAATGCAAAACCACATTGTTTTACACGCTAACATGGCTAGATAAGTCAAAAACGATGTCGTTTTGCCTCGAACTTGAATTTTAATATAAAAATTAATTAAATTAAATTTAAAACTAAATTAGTTAAATTTTAAAAAAAGGAAGATAGCAGAACAAGGAGGGTTTTGCAAGCCCTAGTCGCCACCTCCCCACTATCATCGAGAAGGATCGACGACGATGGGGGGAGGGTTCGCTGGGGTCGTCAGGCCTTGGCCAGGGGTTGGCCCTATTCAACTAATGGCGGCCCTTGGCTCCACTAGGCGAGGCCAGTGATCCTTACTTGGGGGAGGGCCACGACCCTCACCTTAGATCTCAATGAGGGCTTGTAGGCCTTTGTTGCCGATCGACTAGGGTCGTTAGACCCTGGACAGGGCCCAACGACCTTGGCCAACCATCCCCACCATAGTCGGCCCTTCCTATTGACAATGGAGAGGCGACAACGAAGGCTTGCACAATCCTTGCCATTTTGCAATCTCTCGCTCTGTTTTTTTTTTTAATAATTTAGTTTGGAATTTAGTTTAATAAATATTTATGTTAAGTTTTTTTTTTTTTAAAAAAAAGCCAAAACGACATCATTTTTGCTCTTTTTTATTGACTCGGCCCTCCAGCGAGTCATATAAGCAAGTTATATTAATAAAAAATTGTCATGTAGGATTTTCAGTCAAAGTTGCCGGACTTGGCGCTTACGTCTTAATTTTTTTTTTTTAAAAAGGGGCATTTTGGTATACATTTCATAACTTTTGGCACTTAAATGTCTCCCCGTGCCAAGTTTTGACATTTATGCTATACTTTTATCCAATTAAAACACGTGATTGAGGCATGTACGACTATGCTGAGTGAGAGGGGATGTAGAAGTGTTTGAGGATAGGAAAGCTAGACTTGTGTAAGCAGTGCATCTTTAAAAAGTGGCGCTGGATTAAATTTACTACAACTATTAATTCGATCAAGCAACCAATTGAATATATTCATTCAGATGTTTGGGACCCATCTTCGGTTCCTTCGAAA
This sequence comes from Eucalyptus tenuipes, assembly GCA_014182365.1. NCBI lineage: Eukaryota > Viridiplantae > Streptophyta > Magnoliopsida > Myrtales > Myrtaceae > Eucalyptus > Eucalyptus tenuipes. The sequence continues at coordinate 23,945,806 of CM024540.1, read as the reverse complement.
GGTGGTCCCAAAATATGCTAACATTTATAGACAACTATTTAAGAAAAGTATGGGTATACTTTCTAAAACACAAATATGATATGTTCGATCGGTTCGAGAAGTTTAAGGCATTGAATGAGAAGCAATAGATAAAAAAAAATTAAGTGCCTAGGAACTAATAATGGCATGAAATTCTATGGTAAAGATTTTACAAAGTTATGCTAGAAAGAAGGGATATGAGAGATCGCATAGTACTCGGGACACCATAACAAAATGGCCTAGCAAAATGGAATGAAACTTTACTTGAGTGAGCTCGGTGCATGCTTTTGCACGTCATTCTGCTATGGGTATACTTTTTGAAACACAAATATGATGTGTTCGATTAGTTCGAGAAGTTTAAGGCATTGATTGAGAAACAATAGATAAACTAATCAAGTGCGTAAGAATTGATAGTAGCATGAAATCTATGGTAAAGTTTTTACCGTGTTATGCTAGAAAGAAGGGATCGCAAGACATTGTACAATACCCAAGACATCATAGCAGAATGGCATTTCAGGATGGAAGAACAAAACTTTACTTGAGAAAACTCGGTGCGTGCTTTTGCACGCGAGACTAGGCAAGGGATTTTGGGCTAAAACAATGAACATGTCATGTTACTTAGTTAATCGATCTTCATCATCTGCTATAGAGTTGAAGACTTCTATGGAAGTATGGTCGTGAAAACCTATTGATTACTCTGGATTACAAGTATTCAGATGTCCTCGATTGATGATAAGCTTAAGTTGATGGCAAAAAAGTGCATATTTTTGGGTTATGCACATGGGGTAAAAGACTATCGATTGTAGTGCACCAATCCTAGATTACCTGACTTTCTAATTAGCAAATGTGATCTTAAACGAGATTGCAATGCTTCAACAAAGGAGTCTTGAGACACAACCGGTTGAATAGACGAATCATGGTGTTAGTAGTGAGGTGGAGCTTCAGGTAGAGACTCCTAAGACCTCGAAGGTAATAGAGGTAGAGACTATAGATGAGGTCGTAGTTCCTAAAGTCAATGATACTAAACAAGCAGCACCGACACCGTACATTACAGCCGTCGATAGATAGAGAAAACAAATTAAACCACCGATACATTATGATCATAATGATATTGCTTATGCATTGACTATGAGTGACGACGTGGAGACAGGTGAGCCTTCATCTTACTTTGAGACTGGCTAATATTGAGTTGTAGCAGAGGCTAGGGGTTATGAGCGAAAAGAAAGAATCACTTCATTGGAATCAAAAGCAAGTGGGTTTATGAATGGAATAAGGGCATCCCCGATATCGATGTAGTGAGGTATAAGGCAAGGCTTGTTGCGAAGAGGTATATATAGCAAGAGGGCATGGACTACAATAAGATGTTTTCTCCTATGGTACGACATAATCCTATTTGTGTATTACTTGCATTATTTGGTATATAAGATCTCGAGTTGGGGAATCTAGATGCAAAAACAACGCTTTTTCACGGTGAGTTGAGGGACGGATTTATATGAGGCGTTTGCTTATTAAAAAAACGTTTATATATTTTGAAACAATCTCCTAGGCTGTGGTATAAGCGTTTTGATACTTTTATGATTAGTCAAGACAATTCGAAAAGTCAAATAAATAGTTATCTTCACCTTGGGATATTAGAGGATAGGTCTTTGATTTATCCGTTATTATATATTGATAACAATTAAAAATAGGGTTAATACCCTGAAAAACCCTAAACTGGTACACATGTGACAAATTTATCCAAAATTATTTTTTTGACCATGAAAAACCCCAAACTAGTATACCTGTGACAAATTTACCCTGACTGATCATAAAAAACCTTAAACTGGTACATTTATGACAAATTTATCCCAAACTAATTTATTCAACCGCAAAAAAACCTCAAACTGGTAAATTTGTGATAAATATACCCTCCACTAAATTGGATTAATATCACAAAAAAATCACAAAAATTGTAAACTGTGACAAATGAAGCGTAAAATCCCAAATATACCAGTCAACTATTATGTGTCGTTTAACTTAATAATTTGACAGTATAATTTAATGAAAACTAACAGAGGGTAAATTTCTAACAAGTGTACTGGTTTTGGGTAAATTTGTCAAAGATATAACAGTTTGGGTTTTAGATGGTCAAAAAAATAGTTTGGGATAAATTTGTTACAGGTGTACCAGTTTGGGGTTTTTCAGGGTATTAATATTGATATGCAAAAGAGGCATTTGAGATGAAATATTTAGATGCCACAAAAGAGAAATATTAGATATGGAGATTTTGCATAGTAAGATTGCGACAGTGTTACCTTTGTCTCAAGAAATATATTCAAAATATTGTTGTAGATTTTAATATGTAGGCAGCGAAATATGTGAATGCACCCTTAACGAAGTACCAAGGTCCAATGCGATATATTTGGCATAAAATTCGGTTCATCACGAACAAACAAAGCATATTGATATCATGTATTTCATCCGAAATGTCTTAACGAAGGTTGAGATTTTGGTGAAGAGGATAGCAACAATGGAGAACCTAGCAGAAGCTCAAGCTTTATTTGAGCACAATTGACGTCCATAGAGATAGAGTGCTCATTGAGATGTTGGAAGAACAGCACGGATGATGAGCACTATGACTTAACTTCAAACGTCAAGCCAATGTGGAGGATTATTAAATTTATGTCTTAAGTTTTAATTATTTGCGGAATCCAACCCGGTTGAAGATATAGATTGGTTTTGTTAAATCGATTGGAGAGAGATCCAAAGAATTCTAATTTAATTAGAATTGCTTCTGAAGTGGATATGTATTTATATCTCGGGGATTTGTTTCTATTTAAAAGAAAAGGAAAGAATAATATTCATATTTGACCGGTTTATCAAGATTTGGATTTCTTCACCAAGTCGTATAGCGGACGTGTTTGTGTGTATTATTAGAGCCTCACAAGTAGAGTTGTTAAACGGGTGGGTCGGGTCGGGTTTGGGTCGGGTCATTAATGGTCCGACCCAAATTGACCCATTAACCCATTTATGACCCATTTATGCATAATGTAAATTTTTCGACCCATACCCGACCCGACCCATACCCAACCCATACCTGACCCAACTCATATTAATAAAATATTTTCATATTTAATCAAATTTAGAAAAACTTATTCCTATGTTTTTTTTTTTTTAAGATTATATTACTAAAATACTTCCAAGCTTATTTCTTATATATATTATTTTTTTAAAAATGGTATTGCTAAAATAGTTTTATACAGCACAAATTTAATGGACAATTTTTATAATTTTTAAAATAATTATTTTAAAAAATCGAATTTTAATTATTTTTTTATTTTTAAAATATAATTTTTCTTTTTCTTTTTCTTTTTTCTTCTTCTTTGGCCGGCGGCTGGCCACGACGACGGCCGGCGGCCGGCCACAAGCGAGCCTCGAGCTCGCCCGGCTTAGCTCTCCGGCGTCGACGACCTCGCCGGGTTCGGCGAGGGGCGAGCTCGAGGCTCGCCCGGCCGGTTCTTAGGCCATCGCCGTGCCCGGCGGCGGAGGAAGAAGAAAGAAAAATAAAGAAAAATAAAAAAAACAATTATAATTTCGGTTTTTAAAAAATATATATATTTTTGTAAAGTTAAAAAGAGGAGAGAGTTGTAAGGTTTTGGGTGAAAATAAATGGGTTTATTTTTAATGGGTTGATAAATGGGTCTGCTCTTAGACCCATTTAAGACCCATGTATCTCAACCTCTTTATTTTTAAAACTCATTATGGGTGCTTTGGGGAATAAAGCTTGACCCATTAACGACCCATTTAACTATAAATGGGTCAATGACCCATTTTGACACCTCTACTCACAAGCAGGAGCCGCATTGTGAAAAAGAGACGCCACACAAAAAGACATATTTTGAAATAATAATAATAATAATAATAATAATAATAATAATAATAATAATAATAATAATAATAATAATAATAATAATAATAATAATAATAATAATAATAAAAGCCCTTTTGCAAACGTAAATTTTACTGAACGAAATTAAAGCCAAACTTATTTTCAAAAAAATTTTAAAGTTACAATTTGCCAAACTCTATAACATTTTAAAAAACTCCTTCAGTTCATAGGCATTTGTAATTTCCTAAAATCATTTCCCTAAATCAAACCAAACGGGACTATAGAAGACTTTCTTGCTTCCAACCGTACGAAAAGCTTCTGCTTTGGTATTGACCACTTGTGAATTTGTGCTGAGTTCTACATCGATTTGAATTATTTAACTGTAAAATATTTGGGCTTGGATGTAATTTAGATGTGAAAAATGCTCAAGCATGCAAGCGATTGTAACTTTTATTCCCATGAATATAGGTACGAACACTTAAACCGAACCATGTAAATCTTTGTTGTCCCTTGTCGTTCCCCGTTTATTGGTCAAGATCTTTGGTATCAATTTAATTGTAAGATCTTGTTAGTTTCCAAGTCAATTTTACTACAGTGTCAACAAAATTTAGTATCAAACTTTCAAAATCGGTTAATATTATGAAAAAAACCTCAAACTAGTATATTTATAAAAAATTTACCCTCAACTAATTTTTTCACTAGTAAAGACATCAAACTAGTATACATATAACGAATTTACTCTCTTTTAGTATCTGTTAAAGTATCGTGACAGTTGATGAGTATATCAATTCAGAATTTTATCTTCTGTTTGTTGTGGATATATTGGTTTGTGATTTTTCACTGTGGTAATCCAATTTTAATAAAAATTAATGAAAAATAAATTTATTACAAATGTACTAATTTGGGATTTTGATTTGTAAAAAAATTAGTATTGTATAAATTTGCAATAGGTGTCCTAGGTTAAGAATTTTAATGATAAAAAAATTAATTTTAGATAAATTTACCACAAATCTATTAGTTTCGATATATTAACCCTTCAAAATAGAGGTGCAGACATCAGAAGGGCAAAAATTTGACACAGGGGACACTTAAGTACCAAAAGTTCCAAAAGATACACTTAAATACGAAAGTTAGATAACAATGAAATACTTATGTGCTAACAGTGAGAAATTTCGATCAAACGACTGACGTAACATTTTTTGGCAATTTTTTTAATCTTTAAAAAAAATCCATGTGGTAATTTTTTTTAAAAACTATCCATGTTAGTAAAAAGCCCCTAAATTTAATTTTAATATAAATATTAATTAAAAATAGATTAAAAAATAAATTCCTCCTCCTCCTTTTGAAAATAAATTTTATTTTATAATTTATTTTAATTATTAAATTAATCAATTTAGAGGAAAATGACGTCGTTTTGCACCTTCATTGCTGAGTTGACTTCCGATGAGCCACATAAGCCACATACATCATTAAAAAATGCTCCGTCGCATTTCCGTCTATTCTCCCTGAACTTAGCACCAAAATGCCCTCCTTTAAAAAAAAAAAAAAAAAAAAAAAAGTGACACTTAAGTATATCTTTTCAAATTTTTGATACTAAATTATCCACCTATATCGAGTTTTGAATCCCAGTATACTTTATCTCTTCAACATATATTGGATCTAGGGGTGAGCATGGTTCGGGTTGGTCCGGGCCACCCCCTAACCCTAGGACCAACCTCGGCCGTCGGTGTCGGTCCTCAATTTTAGGGCCGAGGACAGACCCTATTGAGCATGGGACCAAGGACCGAACCAACCCAATGGGTTTGGTCCGGTTCCAGGGTCAACCCGAGACCGATCGATAATTTTTTTCGTCTTGTTTTTTATACTCCCTAAAAAAGCAAACCTACAAATTTAAATTACACATCCATCGACAATGCGGCATTGTGCAACTAAACTATAAATACCAATACATATTCAGCAAATTTAAGATGACACAATAACAGAAATTTCGTACTTGCTAACCGCTTATCGAGATATGGGACAAGATGAAAAGTTCTTGTAATCATCTATCTTTAATATTCATAACACCATATGCAAAAGTGTTTCTCTACATTTGATTATGTAGAGTCCACTCAACCAAAAAATGAGCTTCGCACCACTTGACTAGCATTTGATCATGTAGAGTCCAGTTCACACCTTTTTGGATGCCGTCTATTTGTAACCATGAGCCCGAGGAGTCAACAACTTTAACATCATTTTACTTAGGTTTTTTTAATAGACATTTTACTTAAGTTTGAATATATAAAAGAATTATAAATAATATAATATAATATACGGGGTTAGTCCAGGGGTTGAACGGACCCAAAACTCTTAGGACCGATGACCAACCCGCACAGTGTTGGTCCTAAAATTTTAGGACCAAGGATCGACCCAGTCCCCTTGGGAACCGGACCGGGACCAGCAGGGTTGGGCCGGTCTAGAGTCGGTCCAAGGTCGACCCTAGACCGCTGCTCACCCCTAATTGGATCTGTTGGTACAATTGTAATTGTTATTGAATTAAAAAGTGACTCGAAAACATTTTTCTTAAAGCATAATAAGTTTGAAAAACGTACGAGTTAAAACTAAAATTAATTAGTTGATCAAAATCAATAACCATACTTTGTCCATAATTCAAATTGAGCATCCATAATTATTTGAAGTATAGTCGGGGCAAGGTTGAACAAAATTTCATCTTGGCAAACTGCCATGCTGAAAAGCTCAACACCGTCCCGCCATCATAAAACAGCTTCGAAGAAACCACATAACAAACATGAAACGATAGCTACAAGCTAGACCCATTAAAAAACGAAGCAATTCCGAATAGTGCATGTATTTTGCTGAATCTATACAATTATAAGGAAATCAGCAGCTGAGATCAAACATTTGCAAACTGACGATTCACTTGTTTCCATATCAGTCTCAATCACTTGGCTTTAACAAAGCTTTCTTTCATCAACTAGCTAAGGCCAGAAAGAAAGCAAACAAGTATATTGCAAAAAAGAAAGAAGAAAAAGGAAGACCTGTATCTGGTGTTGTTAGTCATGAGAAATCAACAGGATGTATACCTTCAACAGCTGTACGCTGGAAAAACAAAATGACTCGACAGCAAACATAACTTCTTGCGCTATACGGCTAATACTGTATATCGATGCTTCGCTTCTTTTTTTCTCTACCAGAGCTAAACATGATTATCCTGTAGTAATACACTATAGCTATGACCCAAAAGAAAATTTTGTCCTCAAGAAAATTTTTGCCGAGGGACTGGACTGGAGAAGAACAACGGATCAGCAGCCCTCAACAAAGTTTATGCTTCAGAAGAAACTTAGCATCATCTGTACCTAGAGTGTGGCTTTGTTGGTGAATAAAATATGGAGCCTGACGACCTGACCTCTTGATGGCCAACACCACGAACAACAGAACCGGGTTCCCATTCATCATCATCGCTATCGATATTAAGGGGAGTGCAACTGTTCTGATTTCTCCTTCGTAGCATGAGAAAGACATTAAAATAGTAGTTCACCAATTCAACCCTGCTTTTGGTTGGAAAATCCTTGAACATTTGATCCCAGAAACACTTACCTTGAGAAGGGGGATTCGACCTCACTATAGCAGCAAATTTCTCCTGCTCTTCACTTGTCCAGGAATGTTTAACTTCTTCACCCATTTTGTCAAAATTGAAAACGTAGAAAGCTGGGCCAAGTTCCAGGTTCAACCTTTTGCTTTTCTCCACAATGTGAAATCTAACACATTCAGCAGAGCCTCGAACTTGACATCCACATGAATCTTGCCTTCCCTTTCCCATAGGTTCCCTTTCAATTAGAGATCTTCTCTGTGTATTTTTCAAAGGCCAAACTGGGGTTCCCAGCCATTTAGAGTCACTTTCAAAAGTTTCCCCAGTCCACTCTGGCACTTCAGCTTGAAATTCAGAACCCAGAGGCACTTCCTCTTCTCCCTGATCGTCAAATAGAGAAGCTGCAGATGAGGAACTGGAGTCTCCATTCCTGATATTGTTATCAATGTGATCTTGGATATCCAAGTTACCATGACATACTGACATGAAAGTATCCGAGCCGTTTTTCACCTTCTTGCTCGAACCTTTGAGGAGAAAACTCTGCTCACACCGTCTCTCTCTCAGTTTATAACCAGACCCATCACGATCTTCATACATGCTTGGGTGCATCCTCTGATTTTTCTGCAAAGCAAAACACCAATCATACATACATGATGTATGAGATTGAGATTAAAATTCCAAACTTCATCAAAATATTTTTTTTTTGGTAAAGTAACTTCATCAAAATATTTTCTCACTCATAATTTTCGACTTTTAATCTAATCAAAATCTGAATGTACGAGCTTATAACTTGAACCTCTAATATTCCAGTTGCATGAAAATCGATGGATTCACCACTGCAACTGAAAAAAATCAATGCATTACACCACTTCCCAATTTATCATCACATGACCAGGTTTGAGCTAATAATATTTAAAAGAGATAATCCCACAAATATTCCTAATCCTTTTCTCATGGCACACCATTACCAAAAAAATTTTCGTCTCACCAATATTCTAAACCGGTACCAGTGACCCAAAATTACCTTCATCAGACTTCTGCCCATAATGACGATTAAATATTTGATGTGACAACATTAACTGACAACGCCAGACAAACGGATCTGACGTGGCAATGGACTCATGCTACCATGTCGATCAAGAGCATAGCAACAGCAGATTTTTCACAACTAAGTATGCTGCCACGTTGGATATTTAACGGCCATACGGAAGGCATTTTTGGATCATTGGCAAGTATTTGGGGGATTGGAGAGACACCAAAAAGTCTAGGGTATTGGCGTCTCACGGTCTGACAAAATTAGTATTTTTTGTGGAATTATCCCTATTTAAAATTGGATATAACATATCAGTAATTCCATGCCAATTCAAACAAATTCTTTGTATTGTGTTTGTGCGATCCTGTTGTACAGAAGTGCTAAATCTCTAACCCTCTATCTATAATCACACTACCACTTGAAAAAGATGACACAACAAATGTTTTTTTTTAAAGTAAACAGGTTTAAAACTAATTGTGAATGGCTAGTCCTATTCATGTATCATGTTCTACTTAATTTACGTATCTATACCTTGGAACATAGCTCTAGGCATTAAACTAAATATCAGGATTGAACATGAACAATTCACGACAAGACAATATTAGTGTGTAAATGACACAGTCTTTATACGTGGCATATACATGCTGAGATACAGCTCACGGAGACAATTTAGGAATTCTTCTCTCCTTTCACTAGTAACTAAACCCTGACAAAAGGAATATAAGGAAATACTTGGGAACACAATACAGGGGAACTGATTCTGCATATCACCAACGATCAACAATCTCTTATTCATATTATGCTTGCATCTAATTCATCCATGAAGTTAGAGGAAGTACACTATATGCCCAACTGTTGAAGTTGAACCACCTAAGGTGAACTTCTTCACCATTAAAACAGTAACCAATAGACTATTGATAATGTGAGCCAAAAAATGAAAAACCCACAACGAAATCACAAGAAGTGCATCAAAGCAAAAGCAAATTCCTAAGCAAATTCCCATTCATGGACGCAACAAGAAATCAAGGGTAAGGAGAAGAAAAGAGGATAATAAGAATAAGGAACATATAATTTCTACCATAAAAAAAGCAAAGCCTAGAAAAGGTTTTCAACCACAATTATTTTACAAAAATACTACATAAAAGCCCACATAAATTGTTAAAATGAAATTTTATGATTCCTTACTAAGCAATGAACAGAATTGTAATTTGGTAGGCGAGATGATTATAGTCATCCTCAGTCGATCACTTCCCCGAATCAAATTATTATTTCAATCTTTCCATCATTATAATAGCTTAAATTCACATTCTTTCACAATATACTAAATTTAAAAAGATCATTTTTTTTTTTTACTTACTAAAAGTAAAAGCTTCTATTTTACTATTTACCTTCGTGCGCAACATTTAAGCCATTTTGCTAATTAAGATCAAAACAAGTATACCCTAAAATGTAGTTCTTTTATTTTAGTTAGTCAGAATATTTAATGGTGGAAAAAGAGATTTCACACGGTATGAGTAAAAAAATGAAGTAAAAAGAGAAACCGGACCTGACAAGCAACTCTGGCAACTTAGTCAAGGTATTTACCAAGCCCCTTTTTTTTTTTTTTCCAAATAGAACTATTAACCAAGCTGGAGAAATGGAAAAGAGAGATCTCAAAACATTGAATCCAACTAAAAGTATACCAAAGAACTGAGTCAAGAACGGAAACAACATAAGATTTTGAGCTCTATTATCCACAATGAAGTAGTACTACAACAAACAATTAAGCCTTATCTCATTGATTGACGTCGCCTATGTAACAACATTGCACTCATCCTCCAATCATATCTCTGAAGAAGTGGTTGATATCTTTTCCAATCATCTCCCACCATGTCTTTTACATTTTTATCCATGCCTTTTGACCCAACTCTCCATGCAATAATCATATGTTCCCATCACTGGACACCCAAAGGTCTTTGTTTCACATGTTCAGCCCACCTCAAACAAGCTCTCTCATTTAATCTTCCATCAGGTTGCCTCACTTTTACTTGAGTAAATTCATTTTTAATCCTATCGTTCTTCGAGTGTCCCTATATCCATCCATCATCACAACAAAACATTCTCATACTTTATACACTCATTTAGTGCACAATATTTACAACTAATTTAGCTTAGGTTTGATCTCAGAGGATGTTTCCAATTTTCTATACGCGTAAAAGATAACGATAAAAACAATTTGCTTTTTATTTAATCTATTTTCTTGAAATTGCATTTGATAAATGACAATAAGAACTCTCTTTTGAGTTAAAAGTTCAGAAATCATATTTGGTTGTGGTATTTTCTCGATAAAGGTTGTATGTCAATTAAACATAATATAAGTTATAGAATCAACAACTATTGTATTTTATAAGAAAGTTAGATATAACAATTTCTTCCACAAAAAAATTGCATGCGTAATGTGATATTATAATAGCACCTCAATATGTTGAACACCAAATGTACTTAAAAAACAAGATGCATCCTATGCCACTATATACTGTACAATTATTTAGAAGTCACCTCCAATTTCTAGTTCTACTCGTGTAATAAGCCTGTGCAAACATAAACATTAATAGCAGCCAACCCAATTTAGAAATGAAAGAGCAAAGAGTAATGCTTTTAGTATAGTAAATAGCACTGAGATTTGACAACCACATACCTGCCAGACTAATTTTTTGGCACTCAGAGTTTTGTGTCTTTCCGCTAAGAGAGCCTCCCGAGACAACAAAACCTGTTTCCACAATTTGTCACTTCCGTAGATGTTCCATTTGGACAGTTCTGGTAAGGAACCAATTTCTGGGTCACATGGGTCTCTTGCAATCCCATTGAGCCAGTTAAGCATCGCCCATAATGGACTCTGGTCCACAACACAAGCAGATTCCTCTCCAGACACTTCAAGATCCAGAATTACAAAATCACCCTGACTGCTATATATATTGCCTCCATCTGATTCAGCAACCACGCCAATCGACTCGTCATCCCGTTGCCCTACTGAACTCTTCTTTTTCCAATTCAACCCCACTGAATCTTCTTCGTAGATACCGTCACGAGCTCGTTTGAAGGAAGCTCTGGTTTTCTTATTCACTGCATCTCCCTCCACTACTTCACTCTCTGTATCGCCTTCATTACGTGTTCCACCACCTGCAGAACAGGCCGCGCTTTCGTTCGAGTCTGAAATCATCAAGTCTCCATCCTCGACACTGATCTTGCTTCCATTGGATTCTAGCTCCATGCTCTTGGTCTCGTCCACATCCCCCATGCCATCATCATCCCCAGAGTTGATCTTGAACGTCAATACAGAGGGCATGCATTCCTCATCATTTTTCTTTTGATTCAAAGTCTCCATGAAATATCCTTCAAGATCCTTGCTCGCCACCATGAATGACCCCCTCGAAAATATACTGCTGCAGGCACGACTCTTCTAAACTTCACTTGATATGTTGACCTTCCAAAGTCGTCACTTACCACCTCCTTAGCAGACCCAAATACTTTCTTTTTTCCCTATGAAAACTCCAAAGCTGGGATGACAAGTTTCGAACGGAGCACTTCAAATTTAGCCACCAAATCACTCAACCCAGTCTCCGGAAAGGCATTTTAACGATCCTTCTCGGCACGCTGCACTGTAGAGGTCAAGCCACCCGCGACAGCTCCAAACCAACACAATGCATCTGTCCAAGCATTCGAGACAGAGACGTGTCAAGACGACTAGACCAGCAGCAGATCTCCCTGGAACAAAAACACCACCAAATCCGTTGCAGAAGCCCGTCGAAACTCGCCTTCCGAGGGTTCGTTCCCGGGCACAGCCCAAAACCGGATCTAAACGGTCGCGAAACTCGTCCACCCGGGAGCTCCTCTATCTCGGCGCAATCCGGAACACCATCAGCTACCATCAACCACCCTGCCATTGAATTCCGAATTCACTCAAAAAAAAAAAACCCTAGAAGAAACACATACAAAACGTTCGACACTGTCGCATTCCCTTCGCCACTCCAAACACCCACACACCCACCACCCCAAAAAAAAAAAAAAAAAAAAAAAAAAAAAAAACCTAAAACGGAAGACAGAACAAAAAAACCGAACAAGACCCGGAACGCGAAAGCGGAAAATAGAAACACCCGCGTGCCGCGGACGTGGGCAGAATCGAAGATCCGGGATGGATGTTACCGACTCGAGGGCGAGGCCGTCACATGCGCGCTGGCGGTGCGTTTGGCGGGAGAAGTGAGCTCGGTTGAAGTTTCGGGCCGCGCTCATTTCTCGTGGATTGCAGGTATTTAAGAATGGAGCGACAAGGAAATGAAATAACTGGACAGAGGACAGAGAGGGGGGACAAATGTTTGACAAGAAAAGAGAGAGAGAAAAGGAGAGGTCTTTCCCACAGATGCAGACACCCAATGATTAGAGCTTTGCATAATTTACAATGAATGCAGTACAGAGCATAGGAGGAGGAACCACCCAAAAAAAATGTCACATGAACTAGAGAGAGAATCTAGAGAGAGAGAGAGGGAGATTGTATTGTACCTCACAGGGGAGGGGGGGAGTAGGAGGAGGCTTGCCTGTGATGTGTTTATGGGGGGTCTTGGGACTACAATTCTCACCTTCTTGTTGACCTCATCTGGCCTACAATTCCCACTGCCCACAGCCCCTTCCCTCTCTCTCTCTTTCTCTCTCTATCTCTCTCTCTTTCTCCTATTTTGTGACCCTTTTCTTTCTTTGAAGAGGTGGCTAGTGAGAGAGTATTTTGTAGAGGATGTGTGGTTTGTGAAGGTATGTGAGGCTTTTTGTGGGACATCTCTCACAGCCCCCTCACATCATCATTTTTATAGTGGAAATGATTGGCTAACCTTGGTTAATAAATGACTAGTCATTGTGGTTGAGTCAAGGGTGGGATTAGGTTTATGAGTTTTTTTTTTTAATTTATTGCTTCTCTTTCCTTTTCTTTTCTTTTCCTTTCGCTTTTTTTAGTTTCTCTCAAATTATCGTTCTCATCCTGACTATAAAATACCATTATTAGACATAGGATTTGACGAAAATATCCTGTAAAGTTGACGAATAGATTTCCTATAATAGATTTCCGAGAATTTAAGCGATACAACTTTTAATGAATCAAAGCTTTGGAAATTTCTTTAAATAGGTAATTAATGAACTTTCCTAATTTCGGAATCGAAGGCCGTGGCATTTATTACTAATATTAAAGACGAGATCACCTTGTCCCTCTAAAATTATTTTCTAATTTATCAATGGAAAAACTTCTGCTAATTTTTGTTTCGATAATCACTATCTACTATTATATATATGTGTGTGTGAGAGAAAATTATTGCTTACATAGCAACTGCAATAGTTTAATTGACATGTGTGTAGTGTGAAAGTGGGGAAAAATTCTTTTAAAGGGAGGAATATTATATCTGATGGATATGAGAGTCTGCTTGAGAGAGAGAGAGAGAGAGAGAGAGATGGGGGGAGATCTGGTACATGAGAAGTGGGAGGGGCAAAGGAGGAGGATGATGGAGATAATGGGGTGACACGTGAAAAAAAAAAGTCATTATTCTGTAATAATTTTAAATGTCAGCCTTCAAACAAAATACATATATCTACATATAGATATTGACTTTTTCTAATGGATAATAAATGGAGTAAAACAATTTTCCTCCATAATAACCTTCCCCTACTTTTCACTTTAGAATATTCGTCAGTCGACAGAAAAAATTGCCCCTTATTTGAAATTCCATAAATAAAGTTTTATATTAAAAAATTAGAGACATTTTTTAACAAAATCTTTATATGTACACTCATTACTAAAAATATCTCTCTCAACTACCCCTCGCCCACTTGAAGAAGGTAACTTGGCCCATTAGGCCGAGTAGAAAAAGGCTTTGGGCCTCGTAAAGTAATGGAGAGAGAGAATCGTAGATTCTCCAAGAGGATTCCTAGTACTACTACTACCACCTCCTTTATCTTATGCATTTCATCACTTGCTATCCAAAACATGTTATATGTAGAACGAATTGGCGGTTACATATGTAGAAGGGGCAATGTTCTTGTGACAAGTATTGCGATGTGCATGTGAGTAAGCCGGTTCTACAAAACACATACATTTTACAAGCTGAAAATTTACCATCACCTGTTGAAATATTACCTTTCTCCCCGATTTGGATCACGAACCCCTACAACCCTTCATTACGATATGTTAAGAGACAAGATAATAAAAAAGGATGCCAGGTGGGATATGAAGATCGCTGCATTGGGTAGTTTTGTTCGAAGGAAATATTTTATGCGATAGTCCAAGTCCACGAAAATATCTAATGATAGATCGACGCCTGTCTTAACCACTCGAGCCTATAGATCGAATCCATTTGAGAAGCAAGAGAGAACTAGCCTCCCCGAATTTGATCTTTCTAAAACATCTCGACAAAATGAACAGGATCTAAAGATCTTCTGACCAATTCCAACTCAAATTTGTATGTACTTCAACTTGCAAGAACCCTTGAACTTAAGTCTCTACTAACGAGTAAGAGTTGTTTTTAATGACAAAAAAGGGTTACATGTTATGCAGTTGTCATGACTCCTGACAAAGCGGGTTAGTGTTTGCATGTTGGACAAAAAAGGGAAAGAGACAACAAAGACAAAGTAGATTTGTCTCTAATATAGTTGTCATGACATTCTCACGGGTGAATCACCAAGGAGAACTAATGAATTATTATGCAAAGACTTAGCGGGGACTATCCAAAGTGCATATCGTTGCAACTTTGAGATTTCAATCAAATCATTGAAACATGCAGTTTAATTCATTTTAGAGTTGTCAATAATCTATTATGAGTCGGTTAGAAATCTAAGTAAAATATAAAGAACGTTTTACTTCTACAAACTAGAGATTTCATGGATATGAGAACTTGATTATGCTAGACAAATCTAATGTCTTTTCGGTACATTTTCTCTTTATTTCAAAAATATTTTGCAAACAGTCTTGATTAATTTTAATCATAAACCACTAACATGCAAAGAGCGATTATGCGGTTGTGCAAACAAGTATTTAACACTCAATAAATGAGAACGATATATAAATTTTTTAACTAGATAGAAAAATCTCGACGCTAACAAATCAAAAGCAAAGCTTTTTTATTGCCCAGCACATCAAATGTTATGCAAAACGTTAACTAGAAGCCAAACAATATAAGCATGACCTAAACATAATTTCTAAATCCAATGACGAGTAATTCTTTCTGGGTTTTTTCTTTTATTCAAAATAAACATGAATTAATTTAAATAATTTGACTATGTGATTCTAATCTAACATTCAGTAATGGACTGTGTAAGCTTCTAAATGACATGTAAACTATATTAATAACTTTACATAACTATATGCAATTCCAATGACATGAGTTAAGACTAACCATAAATTAACCCTTTTATTTAAACTGGGTGAGAACATTTTTTATTGTCCTTTTTATAAAAAGAAAAGACTAAACTTTAGAACACTAACATGAACTAATGACTTTTATTAAAAGATGACCTAACGTACAATGCTATTTATTTTTGGTTTTTTCTTTTTATGATGTAAAGCAAGAACTGCCTAAAATGACTTTTAAACAATTAGGAAATAATATATTAAATCCTAATTTGCACTACATGAAGTTTATGCTTTTCCTAAATTACTACATGCTTCCTAATGCATCTAAGAAATGAACTTTTAAATTAGAAAACATGCATAAATGCAATCTAAACTAAATTCAATGCAGCTTTTTTTTTTTTACATATATATTATATGATGCATATGCCTAATCTAATAACATATAAATTCTAACACCCTACATTATTGACATCAATATTATCATGCACAAAAAGGGTCCAAATGTTTAGTCTCAAACATCATATCTCCAATTATCAAACATATATATGAAACTAACTCAAACAAGTTAACTGTATATTCGGTAATTCTTAACAAATCAAATCAAATCGGGTTGGTTTTGTGACCAGGTTCATTGGTGCAATTCAATCAGTGCAAGAAAGCTTTGCTTACTATTAATAGGAGACTCACTATTGTCCACAAAAGCAGCTGAAGAGTCAAAATTCCTCTCTTTGCGATTTATGTTGAAGTTTCATGAATGTGGTAAGAGAGTCAAAATAATACGCTTTTCAAAATCGCAAAGGGGAATGATGATGTTTTCTCTATTTTCCTAGATTTGACATTCGCTAGCTGATCTATCTCATTAATGTTACTATAGCCAATTACATTCTTATCACAGTCAAACTTGTGGCTTTAGAATGCTTTAATGAGCTCATTTGCTATTTAAAACTTAAATTGCACAATAGTCATAAGTTGATTGATGGAGCTTATTTCTATTTATGTATTTGTAGTTTTTTCAGTAGTGAATCATAAGAGATTCTTATACATCTTTAGTTTTTTTTTACACTAATATGTCCTTCATAACAAACAAATGAGAAAATAGAGTTTGAAGATTCACCAAATAGTGGATGTGATATAGGAAAGTCTTTAGATTCATATCTTATCATATTCAATCATCTCCTGACTAAAAATGCAGACAATCAAATGTAGCCTCATTATCTCCCTATATTTTAAATTCCCAAAGATAATAACTTTATTTCTTCCAATTTTGATGAGATATTGCAATCTTTCTTAAATTGGCGCTTCCTATGTACAATGCATGTGACTTTCGGCCAACAAATATATTCAAGATGCGTTTGGTTCAGCTTTTTTAAGGGACTTTCAACCTCCAAAGTCCCTTGAGGAAATGGTGGGGGTGTTTGGCAACTCTTTTGAAGTAGTTTTCGGGTCAAATGTTAGCCTTGGGAATGCTAAAAACCCAAAGCGAGTGAGGACCAACCTTCCAAAGTAGTATTTGCAAGATGCTAAAACTAGTGTTAAATGTTATTCTTCCAAAACTACCCTCACAAATTCTTTAGTTTTCCGGTTTTACCCCTCCTTGTTACTATACATTTTCTTTGCACGAGAGTAGCCGACAAAGGTCGAGGAGGCCAGCTGTGGCTGGTGAGGGTTGCGCGACCCTAGAAGTCATGAGACTAGAAGTGTAGAACCAAATCAATTTTACCTGAGAACTAAACGAACCGCCCGAAAAATAGGCCCAAGAATCGATTCCCATTCATGAATAGGTTCCAAATTTTTGGAATTGGTCCAAGAATAGGTTCCGAGTGAATATCCACTTAGGAACTAGACCGACTGATTTCAAAACTGAACTGGCTGGTTTTTTAACCAATTTTATAAGCTAAAAAGGCCAAAATCCTAATTTCTTTTTCCCCAAAATTCTAATTTCGGGACTCTTTCATCCTTTGTCCTTCCTCGAAATTCCTTGCCAATCTTTCCTCTTCCTCTAAATTTTTATGGATAAATGGGGAATGGAACTTATTAATTTATGGTTTATGTTATGTGTTTGAACTTTTTATTGTTTATAATTATACATAACTATGTATTCATCTAATAAATTGTTGCTTTTGGCATATAAGAATTCATGTTTTTCATCTTTTACTTTGAATGGTTTTGTTATTTATAGCATCATATTATTTTTCTGTAAAAAATTATCAAAAAAAAAAAGGAACTAAAAAAGAAAACCGGTTCTCGTGTAGACCCTAGAATCGAACCGGAAAAACAGGGTAGATTCCAGAACTGATTCTAGGCAAACATGGTAGGTTCAAAGACCCAAAAACTGGGAAGCAATTATAATAGAGCAGGTTTCAAGTTTCAGTTCTAGTTTCTATTTTCTACCACCCTAAAACCAATCACCCATTCACAAGACCCAAGCGACGGTTGCCCGAGGTCATGCGATCTCAAGCGGTGGTCACCTAGTCCTGCAACCCTTGTCGAGGGTCACTTGACTCAGGTGATGGCCGTGAGTGCTTGATTTGGCTCACCAGTGGCCTAACCCCTTCTTTGGCGCCAATGAAGTTTTTTTAATAAAAATTATTGAAAAGATGCAATCAAAGTCTCTTGCAAAAGTTCTTTCACCAAACACTATTTAAACTCAAAGTTGTTTTGCAAAGAGTTTTAGCAATTTGCATTTCCCCGAAAAGTTTTAGCTTTTAACATTTTCATTACACCGAAAATTCATTTCCAAAGTTGAATTAAACCCACCCTCAAAGGGCTTTGCCAAATTTTATATTCTCGCGGACCCAGTTTAGATAGTTTAATAAAGTTTAAAATTTCCCTGCTAAAACCCATCAGCTCCCTTCTAATTAGAATGCATTTTATTTAGGCCCGTCATTACTAAGCTAAATTGCTTTTAATATGCAAATTCAAATTAATAATAATTTTTTTTAGCGATCAGGATATACTCCTCATTTTTATACAATAAAAGACTAAGTGAGGTCGACAAAATTAAGGTGTTAGCAGTAATAATATCAAAAAATACCATTAGGAAATTTCTAACTCAAACACCTCTCAAGTGATATATGCAGATCAGATCAACCATTTGCTTGGAGACTCAAAAGTTAGCTCAAATTCAGTGCTTTGGTCCCAACAGGTTGGCTTGCAGCCTCATTAACAAGCATAGTCCATCAAGACAGGGTCGATTAAATTTATGGTGATGACTTAGTAGTTAGTGCTCTCCCTTGCATTGCTCTATCTATGCATCATAACTTATGATTAGTGCGTTCCACAAGGCTCATGATACCCTTGGCACGGTTCCGCGAAGACGACGTTCCCGCCTCACGGGAAGTCCTTAGCCAGGAAAAGAGATCGCACGTGAAGTAGGAAAACAAACATGAGATTGACTGTTTTGCTAGCTCTTCTGAAGCTGTCCCTTACTTATGGCTTGGGCCAATCAAGACCCCAACCTACTTTCCCGCGAGCTTCGACCTATTCATAGATAGATCACATTCGATTCCAAGACAATACCGCCAAAATCTCTTCATTAGTTGGGGAAAGAACACATGTAAATCGGTTTTTTTGTCTGATTGGATTATTGCGAGTGGAGAATAGGGCTTGAAAATAAGAGACAGACTTCAGCCTTGTAGTTTCTTTGCATTTTAAGTTTAAGTAGACCTATCGTCGGGTCAAAAATAATCCAACCCAAATTAATACATTAACCCATTTTAACCATTTTCACGTAACACAAATTTAATAACATATACCCGACCCGACCCATATTATTAAAACACTCCTATATTCACCCAATTTAGGAAAATTCATGCCGAAACTAAAGCTAAAAAACGGAGTGAATGAGAGATGAACCCATTTGATACCTATATTAAATCCATTTATGACTCATATAATTGAGTTTAAATCCATTTTTGTTACTGAATATAACTAACTAATATAATAAACAAAACCATCAAATACTGGACAAGGTAGATTTAAATAGGTTTTGGTTGGAAATGCTAGCCGTCGCATTCATAGCCTATCTTTTTCAAGCTGAGAATGTATTCAGGTCCCTCGGTGGACCAGTAATTGACAGATCATACTAGAATCCATGACCTTAAAGCTTTGGGAGAAAAGGTTGTGAAAAGCTGAAAGCCTATCCTATGATGCGGCCCACTCACAGCCCACCCTAACTGGCCAGGGAGGGGATGCTAATTACACTCCATGATTGAGAATAATGAGAGAAGAAAACAGAACTTGAGCAGATGCAACCACCCTTCGTTTTTTTTTCAGCGAAATGATGGACCAAGCATATCCCTCTGTATCTATCTAACATCTTGCTGATTCGTTTGTCAAAAATGCGTCATGAAAACATGACAGCAAACTATTTCACAACCATACAAGAAGTTCCTGTTTTGCACAATGACCCACGAGTGCCAGTGAGCAGTGAGATTCTCCAGGAACTCGTTTCAGAGTTTTAGCCTTGTACCGGGAATAGGAGTGATTAACCGTAAGAGAAGGATTAAAACTTCGGTTTCCTCGGACTAGTTCATATGCTGAAAGCACTCATCAATATCTACGCAAAAAACTCTATGCATCTTCCATTCTGCATCCTGAAATATGAATCAGGAGGACAACACCTGAACTGCTGCAGCAACTATGGCACTAGAGCAGGAGGCACAAAAACCTTGAAATCTCAGACACTAATTTCAAACTTGCCGGTTAACTTTGTTAGTAGAAGATTCAGGTAAATCTACATTTGCTGGGGAAGAGACAATACCAAAAGAAGATTCAGAAGCGGCGCTGGCTGCTTCCATGTTGCCACCGGAAGAGCTACCAACTGCAGACATCCTAATACCAGAATGTTCCCTGATACCTTGGAAAGATTCACCAGAAACGAGGGCTTGTATAAGCTTGGGTGGGGGTGGGACGGGTATTTCCACCACACCTTCCAGCATCTTCACCACCATTCCCATTGTTGGCCGCGCGTCCTCCTCGTCCTGTATGCACCACACGGCCACCATTGCCACCCGCTCTGCCTCTTCCATGTTGTACACCCCACAAAGCCGGTCATCCATCACTCCCGCCACATTCCCCTCCACGATTTGGCGGCCTGCCCACGGTGGGAAGAACCATTTCTCGCCGGCCCCGCCCTCTCCACCTGCAGATGGCGGCACCTCCACATTGCGGCGGCCACCAATCAATTCCAACAGTGTCATCCCATAGCTGTAGACATCAGCCTTGGTCGTGATTCCCACGCCAGAGATCCACTCCGGCGCGACATAGCCCCATGTGCCTCTCATAGAAGCTAGGACTCGGCTGAAGTCCCGGCCAACCAGCTTAGCCAAGCCAAAATCTGACACCTTGGCTGAAAAATCGCCATCCAGTAGTATATTTTCTGGCTTGATATCGCAATGGAGGATACAGTCCCTACATTCTTCATGTAAATAAGCAATGCCTCTTGCAGTACCAATTGCCACACTAAACCTAACCTCCCAGCTCAAATTTGGACCATCTCTGCGTAAATATGCGCTCAAAGGACCATTTGGCATGTAATCATAGACCAGAAGCCTGTGAGAGTTTTCTGAACAGAAACCTCTAAGCCTTACCAGATTGACATGCTGAATGTTCCCTATGGTGCACACCTCAGCGCGGAATTCTTTCTCCCCACCACCTTGCCTTTCAAGGCGTTTGACTGCAACGGGAGTGGAATCGGGTAAAATTCCCTTAAAAACTCCACCAAAGCCACCATGTCCGAGTTTTTCGGAAAACCCTCTTGTGGCCATGTGAAGCTCTTTGTACGCAAAGACCCTCAAGTTCAATACCTGAAATTCTTCATCTCCTTCTTTCCCTTTTCCCTTCTCCCTCCTATTCCGAGCAATGGACAATATCAACCCTGAGAACCCCAAAATCGCAATCGACCCAACAATGCTGGCCACCAAGACTATACTCTTTGATATGTTCTCTTTAACAATCCCTCCTCTCTGCACCCTCACATACAACACATCCTCGGAAGTGGCATCCCCACTCAAGTTCCTGAGATTTAGCAGAGAACCATAAATGTTCTTGCACAAATTGCTCTTTTCATTGTGAGACAAGCCAATGCAAGAACAATTGCCCAAACAAGACTTCTTACAGTCTCTCCGACTCCCAGAAATTGAAACCACACCGCTTCCTTCAAAACCCATCAAACCTACCTCTTCAAAAACATCATCTTTCTCACATATGTGCTCACTCCCTCGGTGACAACCCGCAGAGTAGTCCCCGGAGTCCCAACCCTCACCATCCACAGGTCTAAACCCAGAAAGACACTCACAGGGCCTCAATGTCCTGCTACTGCAGAACCCCAAATTGCCACACAGCCCGTAGACCCTGCACTGGTTCTCAGGCGCCGACCAGAACGTGTTCCAGCTCTCCGTCTGCGAAGTCCACGTGTACTGCCGGAGCTGGCCGTTGATGTGCACCTGAAACCGACTCAGTGGCGGACCCAGGGCGCCGTCCAGCGACCTCTCGGAGTACCCGAAAGAAGCTGTCGGCCTAAATGGGTCGGTGAAGTGGAACTGGTAAATGTACGGTATGGTCATCTCCGGCACGGCGGAGAACGCCTCGCCGGTCCAGTTCCCGGTGGACCAGTACACCTTGCCGAAGTCGTAGATCAGCTGGAACGCACCGTAGTGATCTGGGTCGAGCCTCAGAGAGTAGTGACCCGGCGACGGATCCGACGAGCTCCTCCAAGAAACCAATAGTCGGTCCTTGGTCAGGTTCATCCCCGGCAACCACGTGTCCGTCGGGTAATCGAAGCTCTGCCATGCGATCTTCCCTTCCCTCGACCACAGAATCAAGTTCCCACTGTCCGAAAACGTGACTTTCGACGACATTTCAGTGTTCCCGCTTTGCCACAAGACGGAATCGCCCGACTCTCTCACCGCCAATTGACCCGTGTCGGTGAGTTCCAGCGTCGACGACGTTCGATTCTTGGCGGGTCTGTCGCGATTCGCGACCCAAACGTAAGTCGGAGTTGGGGTTGAGGCGTACCAGATTCCCAAGTACCAAGTGGAATCCCCGTTCGTGCTGAAAAACCCGAGCCAGAACGTGCCGTTCTCGCTCTGCATCGTCGAATTCCCCGGCAAAACGAATCGGGTCGTCTCTAATTTCTTCCCTCTGGGCAATGCGTCTCGACTCGCTCCTGGTCCGACGGCGGCGATCTTCTTCATCTGATGACGGGCCTCCGCAGCCCGCCTCGCCGCAGCCGGGCGGACTTCGAGAGGCCTCCGGAGAGCCGGTCCAGCTCGGAGCTCGGTTACCCAGTTCCCGCCGACGCTTGAGGTGGCGTTACCGGAGCTCGAAAGCGGCGACCCATCTATGGCTAGGACCGGGAGCACCAGGAGGAGGGAGGCGAGAATGGCGACGGGAGCGATGGCGGGTGGCGACATTTCTCGCTCACTTGATTCCGGACATGCTTGGGCTTTGGGGCCGCGCGAGGACGGTTGCTTC
The DNA here is from genome assembly GCA_014182365.1 of Eucalyptus tenuipes. Classification (NCBI taxonomy): domain Eukaryota; kingdom Viridiplantae; phylum Streptophyta; class Magnoliopsida; order Myrtales; family Myrtaceae; genus Eucalyptus; species Eucalyptus tenuipes. The sequence continues at coordinate 23,922,459 of CM024540.1, read as the reverse complement.
TTCCGGGGCCGGCGAAAAGACCGCGAGCGTGTCTCGATGGAGCCCTCTCAAGCGTGGGAAGTGATGAAGAAAGGAGCTCCGGAGAGCAAGAGGAAGGAGACGAAGTAGAGGAGTAGCTGGTCTCCTCTGAAAGCTCCCACTTCCGACCGCCACTGAAGCTCACGGACAGCTTGAAGAAGACCCTGCGAATTTTGTCTTGTCGTTTTCTGGCGAAAAGACGGGAATAGCCTTGCACGTTCTGGTAACTCACATACACCTTATGCAGGAGCTAGCTGATCGACATGGATGTGAATTGAGCTCATACTACTGAGCATAGATCAGAAAGAGGGAGCAATAGTAGAACGTATTTCGGGCTCACCAATCAACCATCGACTCTCATATCACCTCTTGAGACAAGCGCGACAACTTCATGAAGAGATTACAAAGAGGAAGCTCAAGTATGAGCTCATCAATGTATCTAATTGGAATTGTTAAAAAACTTAACACAATGAATTACATACCGATTAGAATTCATTACTTCCTCCGGATCATACCAAATATTTTATTTGAAATCCATACAATCACCTCAACATACACATCCTCTTAGTACGCGCGAATTATAAATAATGATGAATTATGGCATCATTGATAAATATACCCTGAAAAGAAAAAAAAAAAAAAAGATGGTTCATGCCCTCAATGCTGTATAAATATTTCATAGGAAAAATGACACGAATAATCCATGAACTCTGACTTAATGTGTAAGGTGGAAACTGAAATTTTAATTTGTTTAAGGGTTAATACCCTGAAAAATCCTGAATTGATAAATCTATAACAAATTTACCCCAAACTATTTTTTTGACCACCAAAACTCCAAACCGGTATACCTTTGACAAATTTACCTTAAACCGATACACTTGTAACAAATTTTCCCTCTGTTAGTTTTCGTTAAATTTTACTGTCAAATTATTAAGTTAAATAACACGTGACAGTTAACTGATATACCAATTTGGGATTATAAGCTCCGTTTATCACAGTTTATAATTTCTGTAATTTTTTGTGGTATTAATCCAATTTAGGGGAGGGTATATTTATCACAAATTTACCAGCTTGAAATTTTTTGAGGTTGAATAAATTAGTTTGGGATAAATTTATCATAAATATACCAGTTTAGGGTTTTTGATGGTCAATCGGGGTAAATTTGTCACAAGTATACTAGTTTGAAGTTTTGATGGTCAAAAATATAATTTTGGGTAAATTTGTCACAAGTGTACAGGTTTTTTAGGGTATTAACCATTTATTTAATGCGACTTACCAAAAAAAAAACCATTTATTTAATGCGGTCCCTGAATTTAAGTTCAATGGGTCATGGACTTTTAATCTGTTCAATATAGTCTATGAACTTTTGCTTTGTATTCAATATAATCTCTAGGCCGTGTGAAAATGCACATTTTTGTATAGTTTAAGAACTATTTGAATATGTACCTAAAATCCATAGATCACATTGAACAGATTAAAAATTTCATGGACTACACTGCATATTAAGCTTAAATTCAATGATTACGTTAAACTAATTAAAAGTTCAGAAATCACACTATATATTAAATTAAAGTTCAAAGATCATTTGAATTAGTAACCTATCTCATGCATTCATGAGACTATTATATGTGCACGTTGCATGATAATCCACACTAATTTCATTTTTATATTAATCACTCGCCTAATAATTCTTTGTACACAGCATAAGCCCGTCGATATACCACATAACTTAGGTTATGAAATGATGGGTATGGGCTAATTATATGGTTCTAAGAGACAACGCAGGATACGGGACGATGGTAATGGTACGTATGGTCAAAGGTAGGACCGTCTAAGAATGAAAAAATTGCCCTGCTCAAAGTTCCGTGAACATATGTGATGGCAATGGCGCCATTCGTGATTGTCATGCTTACTCCCATGCCATCAACTGATGTCTCCTCTTTCCTACCGAAGCGTCTCCTTTGATGTTAATCTTATTTAATGTCATCATCACCCCTTCAATTTCTATTCTAGTCAATCAGCCGGCTCGTGTACTAATCAATCTAATGCATCGTGATTCATTAGTCAAGTGAAAAGAAAAAAATGGCTATCTTTATAATGGGAGATGGTGATTATTAAGTAAAACATACCTAACCCTTGTTTTTTCCTCTCTCTTCTTTTGATGAGCATTTGTCAAAGGTTTTAGGCAACCCAACGCAGAGTTGGGCGATATCTGTCAATTCAGAGCAATGACAAAAGAATAGGAATAAAGATAATATCATCGAGTTAAGTGCTTAATAGTATTAACTTCACCTAGATAAAATCCTTCACTGAATTAATCAAGGACAGCCGATGATACTTTTTAAAAAGTAAAAGGATGATTTTTAACCAAAAAAAAGAGAAGTAGAGGACAATTTTGAATTTCGAATAGAAGTAGAGGGACCATCAATAATGTTATTGCGGAAGAATAGACATTTATAAGAGTATAGGTGCTTGTCAATTATTAGACGCATTAACTTCACGCAATCTCGTAAAGATAATATGTTCTCTTTGCTTGATTGAGACAAAATGGTGGAATCAAAGAATATTTTTGGATCTCTATTTGCGCTGCTGAAAATTTGGACGGAAAATTCTGTCGCGAGGATGGAAAAAAATTCAGAAGTTTTGCACACTTCCCACCCACAATTTCTCTCACTCCCCAACCCCACAGCCATTTAAATAAAGCCATGTTGGAGGCTTTTCAGAGAGTTTTTTGTCACAAGGCTCTTAATTTTTTTCTATGAATAGATTCATATACTTAAATCAGTATTGATGCTTTATTAAAATACCTTTTATGAGATGACTCATAAACTTTATATATATTAGAATTCTATATCATTGATATTCTTTTTCTTTCTATCTCAACCTTCCCTTTATGTGCGTACTTTTTTTGTATCATAATCAGATTGATTTTTTTTTTTTTATGACACGAGAGAGAGTGAGGACATTTTTGTAAATCGAATGAAAATGGCCAGGATGGAGGAGGGCGGGAGGGAGATCGAAAATGGCGGAAGTGGCAGACAACGGTGGTGAAGTCCAAAGTTGGCCACGAGTCCATTTAACTTTCTGGGGAAGATCGCAATATAAAAATAGATACTTTCGAACGGAGTTAAAAAAAAGGGAAATTAGATTTCCTCGCCCCAAAAGTCCAATTAATAATTAGAATATCTCCCCACGCACGAGAATTAAATTCATTTTTTCCGTCGCTTTTTCATTTTTTCCGTCGCTTTTTCCTTTTTAATTTTTCCGTTCTTCTTGTCGGTACATAAGGTAACTGGGGCCCACGACGGACAGCGATCAATGTGCATCGAGATTTCAAAGACGCCGTCGTAGTCAGACCGCGGTCCGGACAGCGACCTCCGAGGCTCGAACAATTGGACGGGCCCCTTGACCTTTGCTCTCCCTCCTCCGCTTCCATAAATAATTATAATTGATTAAAAAAATAGACCGGAAATGTTCATACGATTAGGGTTAAAGCGATTTCAAATTTCAAAATCCGAAACCTACTTTTGGAATGGATTCATTAATTTTTGATATCTGAAACTTGCCATGCATATCTAAGAACTTGAAAAGTCTACCAAGATTCTACATGTATTATTAATTGAACAATTTTAGTTAACCATCATCTCTAATGACTCACATTTGTCATAATTAATTGATCACGACTCATATTTAGACGCACAAATATTATGAAATATTAACAAAATAAAAATCTTAATCATAGATAGTGCAAAAATGGAATTTTACACTAGTGATTTTAGATTATATACTTATCATTGAATGTCATGAAATGTTGCAATATCATAAACAAAAAAACACAATAAAATAAATTCTCAATTCCACGTTAAAATCTATCAATCAGGGTTTCCAAATCTTTGGACTCATATAACCTAGGACATGAAACTAGTGAGAACTAGTCCGATTCTCAAATTTTTAGCTCTACTTCAAAACCATGCTTACCCTTACTAAATTATGTAAACAGTTCTTGTACTTTGACACAATGTTTAACGTGATCCATGAATTTTAAATTTGTTCAATATGCAATATATTTTTAAAATTTTTAATTTGTTCAATATGGTCTATATATTTTTTTTACATGTTCAATTTAGTCCATAAATTGTATAAAAATATTTTATGTTTGAGGGACCACAATAAAAAATAATTCTAAAGATAATATCGCACATTAGGTTAAAATTTAGAGATCATATTAAAAATTATATTACACATTAAATTAAAATCTATAGATTATTTATGTAGTTATCTTATTTACCATAATCAATGCATCTTGTGATCATTTCCACTAGTTTTATTCGTTTTGGCTTCTAGAATTGAAGCACACCTAACAAACGGAAAACGACATTTTACTTATTTACATTACGAGCCTCAAGAATAAAAGGCATGAAAAGATCGGGAAACGGGGTCTTCTATACGGACGTTGACCCGATCACTACAGCCATGGACTTTTCGCGCGCGCGAGATGAGAAGCATGATCTCTTTCTTTAATTTAAATCACCTCCATCAAGTTTAATTAGTGATTTTGCATGCCGAGGAAGCAAAAATAATTATACACTTGGTTTGCACTTGCCATGCTGTCTTTCGTGGCACAATGATTTGGATAGTTTAACAACTGCTTTGAAAATTACACTATGTATCTTTAATTATTGATTTAATTATTACAAATAGTTCAAATAATTTTGGCTTAATGTATAATATTATTCCTAAACTTTTAATTTGTTTAATGCAGCCCCTGAACTTTAGTCCAACATGCAATATTGTTCATGACTTTTTAATCAATTTAATCCCCAAACCATATAAAAATATCTAACGCCATCCTTCCATTAATTGAAATTTAGGGACAACATTGAAAATTTTTGTGTAATTCATGGACTAAATTGAACATGTATAAAAAAAATTCAAAAGCCACATTGAATAAAAGTATTTTAGGGACAATATTGTATATTAAGTTAAAACTCAATAACTATTCATATCATTTTCCCTCAATTATTTAGCATAACAAAATTGGCCAAAATTGCAAAGAACTTACTTAGCAAGAGATTTTCAAATTGGTAAAATGAACTTTGCGATGTAGCAGACTCTCATGAAGTAAAATTTGGGCCATTGGATTTGATAAGTCGATAAAGTCCTGGCGACACTTGAGTTACGAAAAAATATATATATATATACATACATAAATACATACACACACACAAGCAGAGTTCGATTTGATGGAACTTTGTGTTAAAGGCATTGTAGGCTGTAGCAACGTCGCGGGGCTATTAAATATAAAAAGGGTCAGGTCCATAGTGCCTCCTACAAAGTAAAGCTTGGAGTTCTTTCACCAGTGCCTATTCCAACAACAGCCGTCGGATGCTTGCCAGATGCCGCGCCCGCTCCATCCGCACCGTCCATTTCGAACGGCCGTTAGCCTTCGCGCCAACTAATTCGGCAGCCCCCTCCGAGCCTCAGACCCGCCGCGATGCCCCCGAAAACGGCGGCGCCGAGGCGGTCTCGTTTCCAGGCTCCAGGCCGACTCGCTCCGACGGTTCTTGCATCGACTCGGCGCGCGCCTTTTGCTCCGGCGCCCTCAGGGTCTCGGCGAAGTTTCGGCGCCTTCGCGAGGGAAAACAAGTGCATGCCCGGGTGGTGAAGTCCGGGCTGTATGGCTTTCTGTCCTTGCAGAATCAGGTCTTGGATGTTTACGTCAAATGTGGGCAGCACTGCGATGCTCGGACGTTGTTCGACGAAATCCCCACGAAGAATGTCGTCACGTGGAACACATTGATCTGCGGCGCCGCAGCTCATGGCGCTGATTCTGGGTTGTTCTCTGATTTGCTTGTTTATTTCAGGAGGATGTTGATGGAGTCGGTGAATCCGGACTTCCTGACCTTCAATGGTCTCTACCGAGCTTGTGTGGAGTCTGATGACATTCATCTTGGTAGGCAGTTGCATTGTTTTATAACGAAATATGGGGTCGGAATGAATTGTTTTGTCAGCAATGGTCTTATTAGTCTATACGGGAAATGTGGTCAAGTTGAAGAAGCAAGGTGGGTTTTTGATGAAGTAGCTTATAGGGATTCGGCTGTTTGGAACACGATGTTGTCTTGCTATGCTTCGACATTCTCAGCTGAAGAGGCTTTTGGGTTCTTCAATTTAATGCAGTTGGCTGGAGTGAAAGGCGATGAGTTTACGTTTTCTAGTTTGCTTTGCTTTTGTGCCACTTCAGGACGAGGGCGATTGGTTGAGCAGATTCATGGTCTTGTGATTAGACTTTCATTTGATGCAGATACTTTAGTCTCGAGTGCGCTTGTCGATGCATATGGAAAGAATGGGCAAACAGACAATGCTCGGAAGGCTTTTGACATGATGCCTTTTAAGAATGTCGTTTCTTGGACCACAATCATAGTAGGATATGGAAGGGCTGCAAATGGAACAATGGCCATGAAGCTTCTTCAAGAAATGCTCCAGAAAGACTTCTCCCCTGATGAATTGACTTTGGCTAGTGTTCTTAGCTCTTGCAGCAATACATCATCCTCATCTGAAATAATGCAAATCCATGCTCATACTATTAAAAGGGGGTTTGAATATTTCTTGTCGGTTTTAAATGCTCTGATAAATGCGTATTCCAGATGTGCACACATGGACAGTGCATCTAAATGTTTCAGCTCAGTAGATGAACCTGATCTTGTAACTTGGAGTACAATCATCCGTGGATATGGATTCCATGGTCTAGCTAAAGAAGCTACAGGGAATTTTGAGAAGATGTTATCTTGTGGCATACGGCCAGATAAAATTGCCTTTCTTGGGGTTATCTCTGCCTGTGCTCATGCCAGAATGGTAAGTGAGGGCCTTCATTACTTTGATTTGATGATCAATACATACTGGCTTGTGCCAGATGTGGAGCAATACGCGTCTCTAATCGATCTTGCTGCACGTGCTGGTCTTCTGGATGAGGCTTATGATTTGTTGACCAAACTGCCAGAGCTACGTGCAGATATGCTGGGGGCATTTATAGGGGCATGCAAAGTATATGGCAATGAGAAGTTAGTGCATGAAGCTGCTGCAATGCTACTTTCCATGGAGCCGGACGAGACTGCCAATTACAGTCTTACATCGAATATCTATGCTTCAGAAGGTAGGTGGACAGATGTAGCAAAAATAAGGAAAAAGATGAGGGACAACAGTTGTGACAACAAAGTTGCTGGTTGTAGCTGGATTCATCTGTCGGGTCGCGTCCAGGCATTTGTTTCAAGTGACAAGTCCCTCCCACAAGCCTTTAAAGTATATGCTTTGCTCAAAACGTTGCTCAGGCAACTCAAGGAGGACAGTGACTTCCAATTCTGTTGTTGATTTGGATCAAAGAATGCACGCTTGATATATCAGATTGACCCATTTTTCAGAATGCGGTGGAGAATGAACTTGCGATCAGTGGTATCAACAGAGCTTTTGTAGAGCTTCACTGAACTATAGCTCAGAAGATGTGCACTTAAGGGGCCAATTGATGGAACTTTCCTCCTGGAGTGAGACCATAGCCACCATACTGGAAAAGCCGAGCGGTTGCTTCTCTGGAGAAAAAGTGGGATGGTTATTGCGGACTACGATGGATGGCCAATAGCGAGGACCTAAAGTTTTGTCTCTCAAAAAGAAGTCAAGGTCATCCTAAAAGAAGGATGGTAAACGAAAAGAGCTCATTTCTTCCTCAATTGGATTTAATGGAACGCCCGTCCAATTGGAAATGGAAAATGGAACGAATGTCATTAAAAAGAATTTCTATAGGAAGTGATTAAGCAAAGCAATGTTTTCTCTTCCCCGAGAAGATAGATTACTTCATATTCATATAATACGAAACCAGATGGAGCCCAGGATTGGAGGCTAGATGCAGAAGACAAGCGGGTGGAAGAGGAGTTAGGGGCGCAGAATGTGTAGTGTAGATATCGTGATTAAGAGAAGCATGTTGTTTCCTTTGAGAACATTTTTCCCAGTAGCCTCGAGAGTAAAGTTGAGTGCTTTTCTCGTTTATTCTTCTAATACAGTCTGATTGACCATGATTGTGCAGTACAAAGTGAAAACCTTTGTTCCAGTGTCAAGGTGGCAAATGAAAATAATTTCATCAAGAAAGATAAGGTTTCTAGACAAAGTAGTGACTATTGCTTGTGCGGAGAATCTTGTAGGCAAGTAAAATAGTAGAACCACATCAGAAAAAAATGGTCGAGTTTCTAGACAACGTAGATAAGTAGAAGATTGATCTGTACTATATTTGCATGATGACAACTCACAAGGCATACTCATGTACTATTTTTATCCCTTTATTATATAATTTTGTCTTCAGGAGATCTTACGCGCTCACCTTAATGCATGGCGAACCCTTTATTCATGTGGCTCGCGGGTAAAGAAGGTACCGGCTAGACTTAAAAAGATCAAGATGACCATACTATATGATTAGGACGGCGGATCCACATGAAATCTCATAGATGGTAGCATGGACCACACACAACTTTTTTAACATTCATACCATATTTGTCTTGCCACACCTACCGGCCACTGCACAACAAGCTTATTTATTACTTTATGCCGTGAAAGAAGAAGAAAAGTTCTACTGTCCATCCGTAATTTTTATTTTGCCCCAAAAGGGTCATGGAGAACGATAAGAGAGAAGAAGTTTCAAACCTTGGAAGCTTGGCATGGTCTATCAAAAAAATGTTTGTAATTGGCTTTTAGCACATCTTCAGGTCTCCTTGTAGGCAGCCTAAGTTTCCGCGTCCGATTAGCATTGGGCTTAGCTTGTAATGGAACTGAAGATCTAACTGCCATGGGCAATAAAAGAAAATTTCAGCCTAAGCTTTCTAACTGACAGCTGCAGTTATCCCACGGGAAGTGCCTATATTTACACTGACAATAACTGCACGTTCCCAACAACCCAGATTCGTCACTTGCCTTTTCCTCGTACCTCTGTCTCCGTCTCTGTTCTGCATCCATTGTCCCTAAAACTGATAACCGGCCCTTGGCTCTGTACATAAAATTTTTGTTTCGGATTCGCTCTGTTCATCGCATCTGTACAGACAAAGGATGGCGCTTCAGATCCGCGCAGAGAAGATGGAGCTGCGTCAGCACTACAGGAATGTTTGGCATACGGATCTCACGGGCGCCATCAGCGCCGATTTTCCTTGTAATCATTCTTTCTTTCATCTTCTCCCCATTTTGCTACCACTAGGTTCACTACTCAGAGATGTATCGATGTGTTGTAGCTTTTTCTGGGTCATGAATTTTCTGTCATGGTTCGAAATGTTTCGGTTTGATGAAATGAAATAACTGACCGGCTCCTTCTGTTTTATTGCGCAGATTGTTGCTTTGCAGGGTTGTGGTACGACTTCTCCATTATATCTTTTATTTTTTTGAAACTTAGATTTTGAATTCATATAATAGTGCTCATGTCACACTTTTTATCAAGTTCATGCATGTGACGTAATGTTTCAGGCTGTTTTTATGCGCCATTCTGCAACATAAGACCTGGAACAGGAGCTAGTTTTGTTGACCAGCTGTGTCATAATTTTTTTCATACGAAGAGCATGTGTATGCTTATATTGTACCTTTTGCATGATTATGATAGATAAACATGGATTAGTTGCATCTGCTCAGTAAAGAGTCGTGATTAGGGAATGCGAAAATGGATCAATGTGATCTCAAAATCTCCACTTTGCAACCGGGGTGACAGGGTCATGATACCCTGGACAGTCAAATTGGAACTGAAATAGAAAGGATGGTTCGAAAAAAGATAAATAAATTCACCAGCTTCTCATCATCAAGCAGCATAAGTCTGAAGTTAATTGTGAATGAGTAATGATAGGAGTACTAATAAGGGTTACGAAATTTAATATCCTGAATGATGCGCTACATATTTGAATGGAAAGCTTGTGGAGTGTGCGACGCAGTTGTGGCACACAACTTGGTATGTCGAGTTAGGTTTGACAAATTAGGAACTCATACATGTTCTCTCAATTAAAACGCAATTGACTTCCTATTGATCTTATTGTCATGACAATGTTTTTACCGACATTTATCGTGAATCGTTGGTAGTATCTATCATGACCTACTCATCAAGAGATAGTTACGGTCAGAACTCTGTATAATCATCATTGCCATCATTTCTTCATTTCCCTGAGCAGTGGTCCGTGTGCTTCATATATGCTGCGCAAGCGAGCTCTTTACAATGATATGTCAAGGTAATTGATGGCACTAGAGCCTTTTTCTGGCAGAAAATCTTTTTTTATAGATACTGAGCTTCATTCCCAATTCAACTATATTACAGGTATACATGCTGTGCTGGCTTTATGCCATGCAGTGGTAGATGTGGAGAAAGCCGGTGCCCTGAAATTTGTCTTTGCACTGAGGTATGAACTCGATCTGATTTCAATCCACTCTTCCGGCTTCTTCCTTGATCTGTCTATGTACTTAGAAAGCTTCTGCTTGCTTTGTATATTACATGTCCGCTAAATTGTTTCTTAATTACTAATGCTATCAAAGTCATGTCTTTTTCACTTCTCGTGTTATTAAGGTTCTCTGTTGCTTCGCAAACTCAGTTGCCTCAACCCGGTTCCTTTTGCAAGATGAATTCAACATACAGACAACGCAGTGCGATAACTGCATTATTGTAATGCTTCATGCCCCCTCATCTTTCCATCACGCTGATTAAGCATGTCAACCTCCTCCTTGACCTATCACCTTCTCATGCAGGCATTCATGTTCTGCCTCCAACAATTGGCGTGTATATGTTCCTTGGTTGCTTGTTTGACTGGAAGTGAGGAAATTGAAGATGCTTCACAGTGCTTGTCTTGCTTTTCCGACATGGTTTATTGCACGTAAGAGACTTTCCTTTACCTTTCTCACCAGCTTGAATGTGATGTATCTGGTAGCGGGGTGCTGATTATTTGATCTGCATCATCTTGCAGGGTGTGTGCATGTATGCAGGTACAGTACTTATCTACGATCAATTACATACTAATGAATCAGGAAGTTATGCCATTACCCTTCATATCCGTGTCACTATAAATCAGATTATACTAAAGGAGGCTCTAGGAATGGTGTCTACCACCCCCTTTGAAAATCTTTTTCCATTCCTATTCTGACAAACGGTAGCCGAATCATCGGAAAGCAGTCTAAACATCTTGGTTCCAAATGACTGTCATCTTTAGCGGCCATATATTACCATCCCAGTTCTTTAATTCGCTAGAGAATTTGATTGCTTAGTAACTGACTTTTGGATTGTATCCAGACCCAACATAAGATTGAAATGGACAAGAGAGACGGTAAGTTTGGGCAACAAACTGGAATGGTTGTGCCTCCGGTGCAGCAGATGTCACGGATCAATCAGGCAGTTCCTCCTTCGGCTGGACACCCGCAACATCCAGCTTATGGGCCGCCACCTTATGGATATCCCCCTCCTCCACAAGTTCAAGGTCATCCACCTCCAGGTTATCCACCTGCTGCTTATCCTCATCCAGGACATCCCAAATGAAGAACCAGTGCAACTTTCCAGCGAAATATTATTCCAACATGTGCACTCATTATTTCAAAGAAGCGATTGTAAAACAACAGCATTAACCAGTCACATTTCCTAACTTTTGGTGCTCTAGATGGAAGACATTAGCCGATGGATAACTATATTACCCACGTGTGTGTGTGTTTTCCCTGACATTAAGTGAATGCAGTAATAGACAAATAATCTTTTTATTATCTAGCTCATAATGACTTGAGTTTTCTTCTAGTTTTGCCTTGGTCAGGTTTTGTCATTACGTTATGTAAACTATGCATAATCAAAGTTGGGATGCATAATTTGGGTAGCTCCCAGGACATGCACAAGTTTTGCCAAGCTCAGCTGTTGGTCCAGTGTCCATGCTATGGAGACAATAATGCAACATACATCAAATGTCTAACAGTAAAGAAGACAGGTTTAGTTTTTGACAACAAAGTTTCTCGATAACTTCCAGTGGGAGAATATTCCAATGGCAGGATGAGGGTTTTGGGTTAAAGATGCGAGTCGTCATTGTGTGTGTCTTCTACAGAGATTTGATTGGGGTTGTCCTCTTCCAATACGCGGTGATAAGGCTGCATGTCCGATAACTGCTGAGACTTCGGAGAAGTTCTTTGTCTTTTCATAACCCATTTCCGGGCATAAATAGCTAGTCCCAGTACAGCTCCTACAGAACATAGAACAAGAAAGAGCAGCACCAACCCCTGCTTGCAGAAACACAGAACAAAGCACATCATGACGTAATCGAAGTTAATGAAGAACATTGAACCAGAAAAATAAAACGAACAATACTCACACTCGTGTCATCATCCTCGCCCCACCGATCTGATCCGGTTGAGGATGTACTTTTAGAAGAACCTGCAATTTACGATATTTCTTTTGACTGCTGATCGTATGAAACTATTGAAGAGGAAATAATGGCAAATCTACACAATGAAATTGGGATAGACCTGTAGTGGAATTTGTTGGGTGTGAACAATCAGCACTTCCTCTCCAGCCAGAAGGACATTCGCAAGCCTCTCCCTCAACCAAGCATTCCGCCCCGTGGAAGCAGAAGATCCCGCCACAGTGCACGCCCGAATACTCGCAGCGCTCACCACTGTACCCTGGAGGGCACTTGCAACTATATTTTTCACCCTGCACAATCTCCTCGCATTTCCCCCCGTGCTCGCACCAAAAAGAGTTCGTTCCATCACACATCACCATCTCCTCATTGCAAAATTTTCCACTGTGATCCCGGCAGATAATGTCAAGAATGCTACTTCAGCAATTCAGCTAAGTACTATCAACATGGGAAACTGTGTCATGCCTTATTTGAAAAATCATTTCATTACATTAGAGATATGGTATGCGTGATCTTATTGGCAGTGAAAAAGGGAACGGAACAACATTGAAGTGCAAAATGCAATGATAAATAATCACCCGAGAAAAAGCCGATCGCCATCTAATATAGTCGAAGGATCAGGGAACTTGCAGATGCAATCTCCGTTGGTGTTGCAGGAACCTGTCCTGCACTGAGTGTCCTCGCACCGAAGAGAACTCGCATTGATTGATCCAAGAAACAGATAACATAGAACTATGTGCCACTGTATTCTTGGCCTTGTGGCCATCTTCAGTAATTCTCTCGAGTTATGCTGTGGAAAGAGGAGGAAGAGAGGCATAGAAAGCAGTGAGTTGTCTTTGCATCCACGGTGCACCCACAACTTTTTATTTCCCAAGTTCATGCATTTTACGAGTCTTGCCTTGAGATCAAACAAGAGTGTCTTAAGGCTAAAGCAATGCTGTGAAAATGGCTGATGCGAGCTGTTTGACTCTATTAAATTATTAAGCACCGCATACACATTAGATTTTGATTCTTCCCATCCATTTTCATGCAAGAATGCTCCTCTATTGGAGAACCAAATGATGGATTATTTAATCATGAAGTCTCGGAGTCCGTGTAAAGGTTGATTTGCCTAGATTGTCCTAAATTTCTGAGAAAAAAGGAAAACTCCCAAGACAAATCTCCATGTTCAGATCTGCCTACAAAAGGCTAGTTTGCAAGACCAGCCCGGCCATGAAGGACCCAGCAACTCGAGTGCGCATCTTCAATAAACAAAAGCAGAAAAATCGCTGAAGAAAGTGGCATACTTGGTCCAAAGTTAGCAGCACTTCATAAGACAGATACGATTTTATTCTTTGATGTGACCTATTTGAGTAGTCAGAACACACTATTGGAATTGGAAAGCGGAGAGTACTCAGGATATACTTCTCACGATAAATTCATTGTCGTGGAGAGGAAAGCGGATAGAAATCCATATTCCAACTAAAATTTCATTCATCTCTCTATAGCTCAGTTAGCGGGAATGTCTTCTTTAGACTATAATAAATTCCATACCCAAATATCCAAATCAAACGGTTAATATCGGGTTGGGTAATTACTGTGTCAGGCTCGGGTGAAGGAAACTGCCTCAAGACGTTTGCTTCAGGCCAGTCTGGCATTGTGCCACAGCCGACCCAACCAGTTGACACCCCAAACTTTCTGCCGTCTTGGCTGATTAAAGCATTGCAAATGCCATGGATTCAACATCAGCTGACGCGTGATACTCTTTTTCCCCTTTTCTTGACAGTACTTCTGGCTAAATGAAGGTCATATATTAGGACCAACAAAGAAAAATATGGGAAATTATTCTTGTAAATCTAGTGCACACCTTCTAATGCAAAACACGGGAAGGGATCTGGTGTCCAGACTTGTAATTCCATCTATTCCTCCTCATCCTACTTTTCCAGATTCTCAAATCATTCATGAGAGTGAGACCCGTTCTTTGGACAGACACTTGGGTTGGTGCAGGATAGACGGGATTAACCGCAGTTATTGATCATCTGAATTTCACACGAGTTCAACGAAATTTAAATAATGATCGCATCTGATATATGGACTCGGATTCAAGCAAGAAATTTCTAATCTTTCACAGCCTGGGAATGATGGTTCCTGCACGAAAATCTAGTTCAAATCCAAGGACACTGTCAATGTCTGTCAGCATTTCTTTCTTAGTGTTTACAGGTACTAGTTTAGATGACTGCAGACATGGATCATGCTCGTGGAATCATCACGCAGAACCTACAGTTTCTCTCCATGGTGTCATGACCCGAGTTTGGACAGCAATTGATTCGTTTAGCTAACGCGTGACGTTTACACAGACAGTGACAAAGGAGTCGGAACAGAATAGCAAGTTTTGATACCCAATAAGAAAATTTGAGCCCCTTCACGTATTATATCAGCGCCAAAGTCTTCTTTTTGTAGCCAAATGAGTGCTAACATTTTCCCAATTAAAGAAACAGAGAATCAATATTTAATGCTTGCAGGCCATCTCATATGGAAACGGCAGAAGCTAAATTGTCACAACATGGACGCCGGTCACGTATCGTTCGCATTACAATAGTTAAAAGAAACTCACGACTTTGTCGCCCTTCGTATCGATGACGACAAGATCCAAACGACTAGTCTCGCTCGCCACATTGGCCGACGGTCTTTGACAACCCAAATCATTATCTTAAATCTAAGCTCATCGACTACTTTTTGGAATGTTCGGTTCTGAAAGAAAAGGACCTTGAATAAAAGAGTTCGACTCCTATTTTCAGTTTATAGGGGTGATATGGGATCCGTGGTAGGTAGGAATCGCTTGTCTAATCAAGCACGCTGCCAATAAATTTTTACCTCCGATTCTAGCGCGTGCTCCCGGAAGAGCTCATATGCGATAAGGAAGCTTGAGCTTGACACAAATAGCTAAAATATTCATCTGTTCATACTATTTTCAAACTCATAAAGATGAATGATCAAACCCATTTCTCCTCATATGTGAGAAGGAAGCGTATGCTTGATGCAAATGGTTAAAATATTTGTTGCTTTACACTATTTTCTATCCGGTAAAGATAAAGGGTCAAACCCATTTCTCCTCATATGCGAGAGGGAAGCGTGTGCTTAAATGTAAATGGTTAAAATATTTGTTCGCTTCGACCGTTACGAGCAAATAACCCGTTCGTTTCCTATGCATTTGGGGCCTTTCGACCGGATTGGATCGGGGAGCTGATCACCCCTTGTTTGGGCATCTATTCATCAAATTGCTCGAGCATTTTTTTTTCTTTTTTTAGCAACTGCACAAGACTCAAACTCATTGCCATTGTAACCCTCCACACCACCAAGGTTATTCATTTCCTCTGTGAATCAAAATCCATTCAGACATCCTCAATAACACAGACAAAGAAAAGTGGAAGCCACAAAGGAAAGCGATTCTCTTGGAAACTCCAAAGCCACGATTGATTCTGTATCAGATAATAGGGAACGAGCCATGACAGAAAGAGAGAAGATCTTCACACCGCAAAATCTCACAAAAAAAAGGGAGCCAAAAAGGCCTTATTGGCATATCGAAACCAGTCATTGTTTTCGGTTCTTTGTGGGAGTAAACATCAAGAAGAAGCAGTCGCAAAAACCTTTCTTCTTCTTGTTTCGAGTCTTATTCTTGATCCTTGGATCTTACCTAACTTGCCCTTTATATATACAAGCTCGCGGAACCGCCACCCACCGCCTAAATCGAACTGTAGTCGCCGTAAAGCTCAAGAACACCGCTCCCAGGAGCAGCAGCAGCAGCGTCCCACAGCCACCCGTCGTACACTTCCTGCATTCCCTTGGGCAAGAACTGGGTCCTGCAAAGGGGACACGTCCGCTGGTCGCAGTCCATCCAGCGGTCCAGGCAGCCCCTGTGGAAGACGTGCTTGCAGTTCTTCAGCTCCCTGACCTCCTCCCCGGCCTCGAACTCGTACAAGCAGACCGTGCAGCTCTCGGGCGGGTCCGAAGACTCCCGGTACTTTGCCAGGGGCAGGAATTCTTGGATCAGGACGGCGGACACGGGCGGGCGGATGGCCGTTCGGCTCTCGGGGAGAGGAGGGTCGATCTCGGGGAAATCCGGGAAGCCCAGGAGGCGGAGGAGGGAGGAGACGAGGATCCTGATGAGGCGGAGGAGGGGGATGGTTTGGCACAGGAGCTTCGGTAAGGAAATCTCGGTGTAAGCAACTGGAAAGCCCATCGGTTCTTGTATCTAAAGCAAGATTGGAGTGTGCTTTCCTCTGCCTGTGCGTGTGCCACAGAGAGAGAGAGAGAGAGAGAGAGAGAGAGAGAGAGAGACAGAGGAAGGCAGAGCAGGACTAGGAGGAGGTGATGGGCAGTTCGCAGATTGAGCGATGAACGAATGATGATATATAGTGGCGAAGTCGAGTGGGACGATGATATATTCCCAGGCTGTGAGGGAAAGATTCTGGATGGACCGATAGATGCCAGTGATCTGCAGCGAAGGAACTACCTGTGGATGCTTTTTTTTATTATTGCGTGGAAAAGTTGACCCTGAAGCTCCTGCGCATGTGCGCAGTTCCAAGATATGGAGAGCAAGGCAAGCAAGTGCCTCATCAATAATCCCCACATGACATGATTAAGCAATCTAATAGCATTTTTGCTCCAATGCATTAGCAAGGCACGAGGCTAGGCTAGACCACTCAGCAACAGCCAAAACAATTAAGAACCAGGCTATACAAAACTATGATTGATCGTAGCCAAAAGGCGTAAGCTTGAGCTTTAAGGAAAAACCGAGATTTCGTGCATGGGGATTGCCTCATCGGGTAGGTCGATGATGACCCGGTAGGCCGTGAAAATTGCTTGGACCGGCTGATTATTGTCCGAATCTCATTCAGTCCTAGATGAGTCAGAATGCTGAAGGTGGGGACTAGGCATGGAGGAGGCTGAGTTCTCGTTGCAAGTTGCAGTGCCAAGATTGGATGTGCCATGGGAGGACAAAGCACTCACGGCCCAAATGCACCCCATGACCAATATCTCAACCCCATCAGCATCACTCTTCACTAGCTAATGTTGATCAAATCGCCAAATGATAGTGCCTGTAGAATTTGTGGTAGAACAATCTAAAACAAATCTATCTCACTGGTGGGTGACTCACCCATCCATTTTGTGCTCGGCTGATCAAAGTAGTAGATTACATGGAATTGCTAAGTGTGTACGTTTCTCCCCATGCAGCTATAGCCTCTATGTAATGCTCTGTTTTACCACTAACAAAGAACAAAGCTCAAGTTTGTGGTTTTCCTTTCTTGACTTGTAAAAGTGATGCAATTCGATGTATCAGAAGAACATAAAGCTAAAACAACTGAAACCAACCTATAAGAGGGTAATTTACACTGTTCCAGCAGCAATTTGTTCCAAGCAAGTTCTACTTCTCATCCTGCTACGGTCAGAATGCTCGTGACCTCTTAATTTCCAATAGGATACATCCTTGTTCCAAAGAAAATTGCATCACACGGATCACTAGACAAAACAACACATTTACAAACATTCGTCCACATTGGCAAAGCTAGCGAATTATCATTTCTCGAGAGAAATTGACAATCAAGGACTTCTAAACGTTTGAATGACGCATCCCCCTTTTAGGTCAGCTGATGCTCATGGTATGCTAACACACATGTGCAGAATTTCCCTTGCATAGGCTGCTAAAACTATCTGTAAGAAGAAGTAGCACGATAGATGCATGCTATCAGTTCTTTCTTGCATCAATCATCAAGCATCTGCAAGTATACATTAAGACACTATGTATCTATCTGGACATAAACAAAACACAGGAAGACAGCTCCAACAATAGAGTTTATAAAGCTGACATAATAATTACAGAAAAACAGTATCAGAAAACTCCAAACTCCCAAGTTGCAACCGAATAAGAAGATTTCTTTCCCCCCATCCCCTCCATTTCTCAGATAATTACCCCATACTTCCCCTCACTTTGAAAGACCCAAAATACAGGTTGAGATTGTTTTCGTCTATGAACTAGGGAAATATGGTTATGGAATTCTAAAAACTAGTAATCGGACAGCCCTACTACAAACTTTCATAGGGTATGGACAAATAGAATAAAGTGCAGCCGGTTTAATATTTTTTGGCAAGTCCAGTATTCTCTGAGATCTAATCTAGATATTCTGGGAAGCAGAGACTAATCAATAAAGGCATACAGATAGGAACTCCTACAAAGAACCACCCAGCAAACATCTTTGGTGGTTGTCAGGATGAAGGAAACAACAGCAGCTTCCATTGATTGTTAAAGTAACAGCCTGTTATCAACAGAAAATAGAGAAAACTCGCTGGATAAGCAAGGTTTTAGCATACAGAAGCTAACATCTACAACATACAAGCACTTCCCACTCATAAACTTAACAAACTTCTATGTGATTAGTATTGCTTCATAGTGCTTCAAGATCAGGTAAAATAATGAGGATATTGTAATACCAACAGGAATGGCACGATATTTCTTTTTTCACATTGCAAGGAATACTACCGACAAAACTTACAGGATAATTACAACACATACACTCCAAGTTTATAAACCCTCTCACAGGCCCCAAACAACAACACAAAATAATAGAAGCCATAGAAGCTGCTATGTGTCAACAGCACACTTTCACTAATTAGCAACAACATTTTGATCCACCTGACCAATTATAAGTACATGTTCCAAGTCATGATCTATCTGAACTGTTGTCTGGCTTGCTTCAGGCTTAATTCTGTCATGTCTGTTGGCAATTTGGTCCATGCCACGGTGTGGCTTGCCGCAGTTGTCCTCCAACGCATAACCACAGATATACTCAGCAGCAAACAAATTACAGCGACCAAAGGAACCAAAACACCCATGTTTCCTCTTGGCCAGCTCTTCAATATAAACCCACTACACACCTCTCCATCAAGGCTACCCATTGAGTTATTCAATTTCATGATCTCCACACCATTAAGAATACCATCAATTGCATGCGCAAAGCTATAATTTGAAGGTCCAATGCTCACACTCAGAATCCCCGAATTATCTCCCTCGACTATGAAATCCGCATAAAATGGTGATGCCAAAACCTCATTCGCAGCAAGTGAGAGATCGAAATCTTTAGACACCAAGAACCCATTGACGTACACGTTGAAGTATAACAACTCGAGAGAAATACTAGCAATGTCGCAGAAATGCAGCCGCACAAGATACTCATAATCTCCGGTCACCGGAAAAACCCACGTCATGTTAACATTAGGTACTGTTGCATTTGTGCTTTTAATCACTCTGGCGGAATTGTACATATTGTCAGGACCTACTTCACGGCTTGCACCTCCCTCTTGGTACTTAATCCTACCACCAAAGAGGACCCTTTCCGATCCATAAGTCGACTTCAGATAAGCATCATCAGGAACCCAAGTCCTCCACAGAGAATCATTAAAAGGAGTAACCTTCGGACCCCCGACACTAACCCTATATAACACTTCGAGCGCTTGCCGGTTCAATCCATCGAAATTCACTAGTTTGCCACCATCAACAAGCTGGGCAGTCTCCAAAATCAAATCTTTGGGCGCAGATATCACTTCAATCGCATTGACAAATCCAACTTTCGACCTTCCAGCAGGCACAAACGTAAGAACAAGCTTTTCAGCATCGACCCAGATCAGATACTCCTTAATTACAGGCCTAGACTCGCTTTCGCCGCTAAAATTGCTCAACACCACATACCCATCCACCAAAACATGAAACCGAACGTCCCCCAACTCCACCCTCGAGGAATCGAACCTACGGAAATGAAGGCGTACCATGTGCGTCCCTCTCTCCCGGACGTCGAACACGTACTTGAAAGGCCTGGCGAAGGCCCTCGCCGTGTGGTAGATTTGGGGCGTGCCGAGGGCCGGGCTGGCGTCGTTGAGCGAGATCGTCCGGGTCGAGGCCAGGACCCGGGAGCCACCGGAGCCGGGCGAGTCGCCGAGGAAGGCGCGGTTGTCGACGACGGCGTCGACGGCGGAGCCGCAGTTCAGGAGGTAATCGTCGACGGGAGAGAAGGGGAAGGAGAGGGCAAGCGCGGGGAGAGCGCACGCGCAGAGCAGCAAGAAGGAGCGCGGATCGAGCTTCGGGAACGCCTCCATCTTCGCGGAGCAGGACGCGGAGCAGAGACGATTTCACAACAGCGTTCGAGCGGAGCGAGTTAAGAGGGGCGAGCCGAGTCGAGCCGAGCCGAGTCAACGAGCAAGGCGGCGGTGGATTTCCTACGCGCTATAACAGCTGGAGCGAGTGGAGGAGGGCGAGGTTTTCCCCATCGATTCCCATTTCCATCTCTCCTTCGTCCTTCGTTATCGTCACGAGTCCCTTGCCTTGACGGAGTCGGGCGGGGGTCGGTCGTCCGTGGTGCGCGAAACGCGTCGTCGTCGTGCGGCGGGCCCCGCCCTCCACCGCCGAGATTTGGAGTTTTCTTTTGGGCCGCCGACTGGAGTTCTCATTTTTGGAAGGGTGGCCCCGTAGAGGATGTGGGCCGTGATCGCCGACCCGGCCCGGAAGTGTTGCCCCGTTAGGTTGCAGATTTGGGGTAAGCGGTTCTAGCTTGATTCGATGAAACTTGGAACTTACCATGTGTATCCCAAACCCAAAACCTACCATGTCGTGAATCTAAGATTGGTTTCAGAGTTTATCCGAGGAGGGGTGAGTATCGGTCTAAGGTCCCTAGATCGACTCTGGACACAGCCCCTAACTTGGCTGCTTTTGAATCTATTTGCGGGGAGATTGGCCCGATCCTTGGTCTAGAGACCCCTAGGCCCTACACTTTAGTTGGTCCTCGGTCTGGACTTTAGGGTTGGTTCAACCGGAATCGACTCCATATAAGACATATAATGTATATCATGTATATATAATATTATAATATCTTATATATTTTTGTTTACTTTAAACTTTAGCGTCTCCACTTCAATTCTTTTTTATGCGGCTCTATCATGCATATTAGAAAGTAGAACCCAATCATGATTTGAGCAAAAAATGTAGAAGCCCTCTTTGCTTGCCGTTTGCCTTCTTTTTGCCTCTCTTTGCTTGCCTTATTGCTTGACTCTAGTCCTCAAGTTTCTCCTCACTCGCCTCACAAGCACAACTCAGCTAGTGAAATCACTTGCCTCTTTTGGCTCGCTTCACGAACATAGCTCAACAATTGCAAATTGAGATTTTTGTTATTATATTATCTTAAATTTATGTTTGATGTGTATCGGTATTCATAGATTTGTTGCTCAATATCACATTATTGATGAATATGTAATTTGAAATAATATGTTTATCTTTTCAAGAAATACAAAAAATGAAATAAAAAAAATAATCGGTTGGCCCTAAGTTGACCTTGGAACTCGAGACCCATAGAATGGGTCCGATCCTCAATTCCAAACTCAATTGGGACAGTCCCAGTCCCAAAAATTGGGGGCCAATTTTGTGCAAGTTGGTCCCTAGTTATGTATTGGATTGGCTCAACTTGGACCATACTCCCCCTATATTTAGGAATCAGACAATTTGTTTTTTTTTTCTCCATTTTGACTTAAACAAAAATGAAAGTGAACGCAACGACAAAAACAAAAATTTCACATTTATCAATGACAACCATCCATAAAAAATGAACATTAAATAAATAATAAAAAATTCAAAACATGTAACATCCTAAATTATAGAATTTTAATCCTCAATCATCTATAAGAAATTGGCCGTTAACAAATCATTTACAATTCAAGTATAAATTCTTCAAATATACAAAGACGATCGAAGTCTTGGTCAAATAGAGCGAATAATCAAAGGAATTTGCACTTACACTTTCTTTTTGTGGCAAAAAGCTATCTCTACTTTTGCTTTTCACTATTACTGATCCTTTATAAGTATTTTTTTATTCAATTAAGTGAATGAGTTGCACTCCATAAATATATTTATTCAAATATGCTTTTAATGATTATCATTTATTTATGTGTTTTTTTAAATTTAAATGAAGTTGGAAATTATAGAGTCGTTTCCTTTTAATAAAGTGGTTAGAACTAGATGTGCACATGAAAATGAGTTGGGGGATTTGGTTTTTGTTTTAATTACACAAGAAATTAACAGATGGGATTATATATGCTTCTACACGTGGAAATTAGCTTATAAATGAGAGCCAATCAATTGTCCTGCTCCTAGTTTGGTTCCTGATTTCCAATTCGTGGTCCAATTTTGCATAGTACAGGTTTCAAAAAATAGTGCACCGGATTATATTCCTTCAGAACCCATAATCAGATGTCTCACCGGTCAAATTTTAATTCTATTCTAAAATCATGTTCACCTCGGTTGTGGACCGACAACGCGGATATGCCTCTTCCTATTTCCTACGCTAACTAGAAGCTGCATGAGCAAGCGAGCTCGATGTTCTTTTTCTCGTCGTGCGCTAAGCATGAAGCTTCCCCATTAGCAGGGGACCCGTTGGATTGTCGAGAAACAGGCGGAGCAAGGAGCTGAAGATTCAGACCATCGCGTAAAAGGTTCCGTCTCTTTACTTCCTCCGATTTTCGTCTGTAAAACGGACTCATCAGCGGTAGTAGAGTTTCTCAAATGTCACTTTCGTCTTGTTCTTGGGAGTATGTTTTGAGATGTCTGAGCGCTCTGGCTCTTCCCGCAGCTCCTACAATCCCAGGTGCTGAAGATTTCAGACGATGGCTAAACTTGGCTTTCCCGGTTTAAAATCCATGCGCAAGTTCTCCGTCCCTTGTTCAAAATGGCTGTCATGTACATGTTCGAAGTATCCGGCTCAAGTTCCCAAAAGAGCGTCACGTCCATCTCTTTTTGATGCCATCTACTGCTCCAAAGAGTCAAGATCTCTTGACTACGTGAAAACGAGTCAGAGAACGCTGGCTCCTGTATCATTCTCTGGTATTACCAGTTACCTGAGAAAACCCACCAACGGATTGTCTCCAAAACTACCCCGCACGTGCTGTGGAAGTAATTTCTCCCCCTTTTTGGCAAGCCCCCTGTTGGATTCTCGGTCATTTGCATCATATTTCAGTGGCAAACGGGGTACACGTGAGGAACTGGAAGTATCGGGTGCTTCTGGGGCGGGCAAAGTGGGTGATGAGAATAATGCGATTGCCTCGAGTGAGTGGCTCGATAAGATAAAAGATACTTGGCACGGCACCGTTGACGTGGCTGGTCACCCAGGGGAAAAGGTGAAGGAGGTATCTGATGAATTGGGTCCTTATGTGCAGCAGGTGCTCGATGGGCACCCCTATGTTAAGTATGTTTTTTTGCCAATTGGTCTTACTTTGACCGGTACTCTACTGGCATGGGTTGTGATGCCTAGAATATTAAGGAGATTTCACAAGTATGCAACACAAGGTCAGGCTGCTTTTCTCTCGGGAACCCCTTTGGGAGAAGAAACTCCTCATGACAAAAGCTTATGGGGGGCCCTGGAGGATCCTGTGAGACATCTCATCACCTTCATGGCATTTTGGCAGATGTTAGTAAATGCAAGCTTGATCATCATCTCATGTGTACGTGTGTGTTTTGTTATATGAACCTTAATGTGTACACTGTACGTCTTATTTGAATTTCAGCGCCACGATGGTTGCTCCTACAACTATAGCATCTCAATACATCGGGCAAGCATGGAGGGGTGCAGTTATTATTTCGTTTGTATGGTTCTTGCATCGCTGGAAAACAAATGTGTTCTCTCGTGCATTAGCAGTTGATAGTTTGGCAGGGCTTGATCGGGAAAAGATACCTGCACTAGACCGACTTTCGTCTATAGGGCTGTTTGTAATTGGGTTCATGGCCTTAGCAGAAGCATGTGGGGTGGCTGTGCAATCCATCACTACAGTTGGTGGTATAGGAGGTACCTAAAACTGTTCCTTTATCTGCTATGCCTTCTGTCTGAAAATTACCTGCAATCTCAGGCATTATATAGCTACCAAATCATACACAAAGTAAAATCTTTTGGAGTTTCTTTTGGTAAGTGTCATGTTGTTGCAGCATTCATTATTTTGAAAATTTGGAACTCCTTTGTTATACAAGAGCTCATTCATATGTTTATTGCACTGGCACATATTCTCTCTATGTACTGTCTCAAGATTTTCTCTAGGACACATCTTGCTACTGCCCATGATGCCAATAGCTATATGAAGCCTACAAGTCATGCCATGCTTTAACCTATTTGTCACCTAATTATATGCAGGAATAGCAACTGCTTTTGCTGCCAGAGATATACTTGGAAATGTGCTTAGTGGCTTGTCTATGCAGTTTTCAACGCCTTTTTCGCTTGGAGATACAATAAAAGTATGGTTCAGCATCTCAACCCAGCTACTTACTCATCTTTGGCATTGCAATTTGTTATTTTTTCCCTTTCTTTCTGGATATGGAATGGAGTTTTGTTCTTCCTAACCATTTACACTGATCAGAAGCATTTCATCTCCTAATGCATTTGTTGTGAGAAGTCATCTCATTGTCCATAATTTGGATCTTTATCAGTACACATCTTGTTGTTCCTCTTTCCTCTGGAAAACTCATGGGCTGTGAATATACTGGGGAACAAGTAGCAAAGAGAAACAAGCCTTGACTTTTAAACTTAGTAAACCATCTGTTTTTTAGGCTGGATCTATAAAAGGTGAAGTTGTGGAAATGGGGCTTACAACAACATCACTGCTTAATTCAAAGAAACTTCCGGTCATTGTTCCAAACTCGCTGTTTTCTAGCCAGGTGAGTACTCTTTGTCAGTTTATCTTATTTTCTAAATTTTGTAGATCTTACTGTATCCTTATTAGAAGGTCTCTCAACAATCTCTCAGAGAATTATAACTTTTACTGTTCTTTGCAGGGTGACGTATTACCCTTTATTTTAGACCTGCTTCTGTGCTAGAATTCAGTGTTACTTACCGAGTTTGGTAGATTAGTCTAATATTACGGATATTATCATGTGCTTGGATATGCAAAATACTTATATACTAACTATTCTTGCTTGAGCTAAAAAAAACTGTTGTTTGATATTGATTCAGTTTGGTCTGACTCTTTATAATCTTCATTTGTATGCTTGACAGCTTAGTCCACTACGATATTTGATCTCACTGGCAATACCTCTTGCTGGTCGCCCCATTCAAAAAAATGGAATAACAACCTAAACTGCAAAGAGTTAGCGAATATTCGATGCTTCATAATCAAAACCGGGCGTCTTGTTAGCTGGATATGCATGTGTTTTTTATGTACTTTGTTGTGTGGTAGGAGTAACTACAATCCTGGTCAGAAAATCTCATTATCGATCTACAAAGTCTCTAGGTGATCATAAATAAGTCGCGTGCTGAGTGGCGTGCCATAGTCACCCAAATCCCTTTGCAAAGTGATGATCTGGAGAAGGTTCCGCCTATTTCAAATGACATCAAGAATATGCTGAAATCACATCCAAAAGTTTTCTTGGGTAGGGAAGCCCCCTACTGCTTCATGTCGCGAGTGGAAACTTCTCGCATCGAATTGACTCTCGGCTACAATCTCAAACGCATGGTGAGCAGTTCTTCCTCTTGTGCACATCTCATGATAAAGCAGCTTTCTACTATCTATGGAAGAGAACAACCGAGTAAAAAACATTCATCTCATCATGCAAGTAGCAATAGCATCATCTGCATAAAAAGAACATATTCTACAGAAGATGAATGTTTCTTGCTCAGTTGTTCTTTTCTATATATATATATATATTTTTTTTTTTTAAATTGCGTGTTGTACTAGAAAAGGTGAGACAACCAATACGCAAGATTTCAGTATTTTATCTTTGTCGTCATGATATAGGAAGCAGTATTCTTACGCCGCATACTTAGATTCTTGTGCCATCCAGTCTCCGATTTTTTTCTTCCTTTCTGAAGCATTTTTACATGCTCTGCCATGCTTCGTTGTCACATACATTCTTGCACTTACGCAATGCTGTGTGGGGTTTTAGGATAGAGATGAGTTGTACCCCACAAAGCAAGATATCCTTCTTCAGGCAGTCCAGATAATTAAGCAGCATGATGCTAGATTTGGCAGCAGAATGCAAGAAACAACTGGTCAGTGACATGGTGTGGAAGAATTGCGAGTTTCCGATTGGATGTAAGACACAAGCTATGTAGTTGCTTGAGTCATTCATCAAACAGCTCGAAAGAGCCATCAAAATGGATCAATAATCCGAGACCAAAATAATATTTGGAGGACTCTTCTGACCAAACAA
Source organism: Eucalyptus tenuipes (assembly GCA_014182365.1). Lineage (NCBI taxonomy): Eukaryota > Viridiplantae > Streptophyta > Magnoliopsida > Myrtales > Myrtaceae > Eucalyptus > Eucalyptus tenuipes. The sequence goes on along the minus strand of CM024540.1, from coordinate 23,895,849 downwards.
AAGACATGGAATTATCGGCTAACTTGTTTCTTTTTCTTTTTTTTTTCTAAAAGTCCAAAAATTCTACTTACTTTATATTTTATAAATTATAGAGGTCATCAATTCAGCGTTGGCTAAGACAAAAAGAAAAAAAAAGTGTGCCCTTTTCTCCAATAAAAGTTTCAAATATTTTTATGGGAAAAAGCAAAAAAAAAACCCCAAACTTTGCGCCGGTGACGATTTACCCCAAACTTTGTTTTGTGACGTGAAAAACCCCGAACTTTGCAAATCGTGACACATTTACCCCAAACTTTTATTTGTGACACAAAAAACCCTGAACTTTCATTTGTGTGACACATTTACCCTAAATCATAGGGGTATTTTGGTCTTTTTACCTTTAAAAATTTTTTTCTTTTTTTTTTTTTCTTCTCCGGCGGAGGGCGGCCTCGCCGGCGTCCGGCGAGGGCACCCTCGCCCGACGCAGGCGGGGCGGCCCTCGTCGGCGTCGGGCGGGCGGCCCTCGCCGGGCGCGGCGAGGGCCTCCTCGCTAGATCCGCGAGGGCACCCCTCGCTGCGTCCCGCGAGGGCCCCCTCGCCCGATCCGACGAGGGCCTCCTCGCCGGATGGCGAGGGTACCCTCGCCCGACCCGGCCGAGGGCCGCCCTCGCCGACGCCGCGAGGGCGACCCTCGGCTGGGCGCCGGCGAGGGCGCCCTCGCCGAACGCGGCTTCCCTCCGGCGGAGGGAAGAGAAAATAAGAAAAAAATAAAAAAAGAAAAAGAAAAAATAAAGAAAAGACGAAAATACCCTTAATGGGGTAAATGTGTCACAATTTGCAAAGTTCGGGGTTTTCACGTCACAAAACAAAGTTTGGGGTAAATGTCACACTCGCAAAGTTTGGGGTTTTTTTGGCTTTTTCCTATTTTTATCCACATGAGTGATCTCTATCAATTAAAAAAAATTCAAAACAGCCCGAATGAGTATCTAATTTCTTGAAGCTTTGTCTTGTTGATAGTTCATGTCACTACTCAAATTTCCATAAAATTTAAACCTCGAATGAGTGTATAATTTAACTTCACTTTAATAGTATGATAAATAACTAATTTATCCCAATTGTACAAATAATTTAACTTTAGTTAATTTACACAAATATTTTCTATATAGAAACTCGTCTCCACTTTCACTACTCACTTTGATTCAATCATTACAAGTAACTTTCAAAACGTTAATCTTAAAGCTATTGAGCTCTTGAAATATGAATCGACAACCTTGCTCGTCAACATGCCGTCGTCGTCGGAACCAAGGGGAACCTTTGAAGCCCCCAAATAACTTACTGCTAGTGCTGAAGTACCAAGCAACAAGTCGGTGGGAACCCACCCTAGCAGCCTCACAATAGGCCATAAAATAAAACTGCACTTCAATATAGGATACCACTAAATCAAGTACTAACACATCTTGGTATTCACGGGCAAAGGATGATTCATCTTACAAATTTAAAAATAAGGGTGAGTTAAATCCCAATAAATAAAATTTTATTAAGTCTAAGGCACGATATCATTTCACCACTCAACCTAATGTCCATAAACAACATGAGTTTAAGATAAGTTCAAAAGCAAATGCACCATCTCTCTCTCTATTGCAACTCACCCTCCTCGCTCATTCATGACTTGCCTTTGCTCGCTCACCTTTGTTTATCTCTTACTTTCACATTATGTTGCTCATATTATTTTGCTATAAAGAATAACATAACAAAAAGCAATAAAAGAAAAACAGATGCTATGGGTAGATCTTGGAACTTGACCAAAAGAACAGAGCAGCTTTCACGGTTCCAAAAATTAAAAACCGATTTTAACATTTTAGATTTTAGGTTCCACGTACCCATATTTTAGGCGTGGGCCCACCTCCACAAAAATTGTTCTTCTTCTTTGGGCCGAAGCCGGACTTTTCAATCGTGGAACCGAGGCCTTAAAGGATGCGGACCATGACCCGAGCTTTTGCGGCCGAGCCCGACCCGAAATGCCACCCGGTCAGGCTGCGGACCGGACAACCCGGATCCGCTAACCAGAAACCGCTTGACCAAGCAAGGAAGCCACCTCGATTTCCTTCTTCTCGCCGCGGTCGCATCGCATGCTAAAGGATCGAACTTTTCATTACACCTCGATTTCCGTTCTTGCGGGTATTTCTATGATGCCTGGGCTTTAGCTCTTCCCGCGGCTCCTGCAAATCCCGGGGTGCTGGAAATCTCAGGCGATGGCTAAACTTGGCTTCCCCAGTTTGAAATCCATTTGCAAATTCACCGTCCCTCGTTCGGAATGGCTGTCGTGTTATGGTTCGAAGTATCCTGCTCGAGTATCACGTCCATCTCTCGATGCCATCCGCTGCTCCAGAGAGTCAAGATCTCTTGACCATGTGAAGGCGTACCAGAGAATGCTGGCTCCTGTATCAGTCTATGGTGCTACTGGTTACCTGAGAAGACCCAGCAATGGATTTTCTCCAGAACTACCCCGCACGGGCGGTGGAAGTACTTTCTCCCCCTTTTTGGCAAGCCCCATGTTGAATTCTCGGTCATTTGCATCGTATTTCGGCGGCGGCAAAAGAGGTACACCCGAGGAATCGGAAGTATCGGCTGTTTCTGGGGCAGGCAATGTGGGTAATGGGGACAGTGTGGTTGTATCGAGTGGGTATCTCGATAAGATGAAGGAAGCTTGGCACGGCGCTGTTGATGTGGCTGGTCACACACGGGAGAAGGTTAAGGAGGTATCTGATGAATGGACTCCTTATGTGCAGCAGGTGCTCGATTCGCACCCTTATGTTGAGAATGTTGTTATGCCAATTGGTCTTACTTTGACCGGTACTCTATTGGCATGGTTTGTGATGCCTAGAATATTGAGGAGATTTCACAAGTATGCAACACAAGGTCAGGCTGCTTTGCTCTCGGGAACCCCTTTGGGAGAGGAAGTTCCTTATGACAAAAGCTTCTGGGGTGCCCTGGAGGATCCTGTCAGATATCTCATCACCTTCATGGCATTTTGGCAGATGTTAGTAAATACAAGATTGATGATTGTCTCATGTGTACTTATGTGTGTTTTTTTGTAATATGAACCTTAATGTGTATAATGAATGTCTTATTTGAATTGCAGTGCTATGATGGTTGCTCCTACAACTATAGCATCTCAATACATTGGGCAAGCATGGAGGGGTGCAGTTATTCTCTCATTTGTGTGGTTCTTGCATCGCTGGAAAACGAATGTGTTCTCTCGTGCATTAGCACTCAAGGGTTTGGCAGGGCTTGATCAAGAAAAAATGCTTACACTAGACCGACTTTCATCTATAGGGCTGTTTGTAATTGGGTTGATGGCTTTAGCAGAAGCATGTGGGGTGGCTGTGCAATCTATCATTACAGTTGGTGGTATAGGAGGTACTTAAACTGTTTCTTTATCTGCATATGCCTTCTATCTGAGAGTTACCTGCAATCTATGGCATCATATAGCTACCAAATCATTAACACGACGTAAAATCTCGTGCAGTTACTTTTGATAAATCTCCTGATGTCGCAGCATTCATAATTTGGGAAATCCCAAGCTCCTCTCTTAGACAATAGAGCTCATTCATATATTTATTGCACTCGCACGTAGTCTCTCTATCTACTGTCTCCTTATCTTTTTAGGATACGTCTTGCCAGCGCCCATAATGCCAAGAGCTCATATGATGGCTACAAGTCTTGCCATGCTTTAACCTATTTGTCAACTAAATTTATGCAGGTGTAGCAACTGCTTTTGCCGCCAGAGATGTACTAGGAAATGTGCTGAGTGGCTTGTCTATGCAGTTTTCAAAGCCCTTTTCGCTTGGAGATACAATAAAAGTATGGCTTAGCATCAACCTGGCTACTTACTACATCTTTGACATTTTAATTTGTTTTTATTTTCCTTTCCTCCTGGATGTGGAATGAAGTTTTGTTATTCCTAACCATTTACTCTGACAAGGAGCTTTTCGTCTCTTAATGCATTTATTGTGATGTGTCATCTGATCATTATTTTGAAGTAACTCTGCAGTTAATGACATGATTCGGATCTTCAATCAGTACATGATCATGTTGTTCCTATTTCCTGTGGCAATCTCATGGGCTATGAATATAGTGGGGAACAAGCAGTAGCCTTGACTTCTGAATTTAATAAATTTTCCGTATTTTAGGCTGGATCTATAGAAGGTCAAGTTGTCGAAATGGGGCTTACGACCACATCACTGCTTAATGCCGAGAAATTTCCTGTCATTGTTCCAAATTCGTTGTTTTCTAGCCAGGTGAGTACTCTTCTGAAGAGGTGGATTACTAGCAGTGTTATTATCTTTTGTATGTAGTTGCCTGAAATTTGTAGATCTTACTGTATCCCTGTTGGAAGGTCTTCACCAATCTCTTGGAATATTATAATTACTGTTCTTTGCAGGGGTGCTCTATTACCCTCTATTTAGAGCTGCTTCCGCACTAGAGTGGGGTGTCACTTACAGAGTTTAGTAGATTAGTTTTACTATTGCTGATGTTATAACGTGCTCAGATTTGCAAAATACTTGAATACTCACTAGTCTTGCTTGAGCTAAAAATTACTGTTATTTGATAATGATTGAGTGGTTTGATTGTTGATAATCTTCATTTGTATGCTTGACTGTATACTACTTTGGACCTTTTGCTGGATGAGGTAGTCCACTATGACATTGGATCTCACTGGCAATACCTCTTGCTGGTCGTCCCATGAGAAAAAAAAATGGAAAGACAAATAAAACTGCAAGGAGTTGTGAATATTCCAGATCTTTAGGATTGCTGTATTCTTTTCAATAAAATTGGGCAATTTTAGTTGGATATGATGTTGTTTTTATCTGCTTTGTTCTATGGTAGTAGTAACTGCAAATTTTAGTCAGAAAACCTCATTATCAGTTCACAAAGTTTGTAGGTGATTGTAAATAAGTCGCGTGCTGAATGGCGTGCCATAGTCACCAAAATCCCTTTGCAAAGTGATGATGTGGAGAAGATTCCACCAATATCAAATGACATCAAGAATATGCTGAAGTCACATCCAAAGGTTTTCTTGGGTAGAGAAGTCCCTTACTGTTTCCTGTCACAAGTGGAAGGTTCTTATGTCGAACTGACTCTTGGTTGTAATCTCAAACATATGGTGAGTAGTTCTTCCTCTTGTGCACATCTCATGACAAAGCAGTTTTCTACTATCTACTTTAGAATGTGTTTTTACGTAGATGATGGTGCTAGTGCTACTCGTATGAGATGAATGTTTCTTACTCGGTTGTTCTTTTATAAATAATTTTTGAATTGCACGTTGTACCAGAAAAAGTGAGACAACCAATACACAAAATTTCAGTTTTTATTTTCATTGTTATGATACTGGAGGCAAGTATTCTTGCGCCACATGCTTTGATTCTTGTGCCACCCAGTCTCTAATTTTTTTTCCCTTTCCGAAGCCTCTTGCATGTTCTACCATACTTTGTTGTCATACTATCTCTCATTTACGTAATGCTGTGTGGGATTTTAGGGTAGACAAGAGTTGTACACCACACAACAAGATATCCTTATTCAGTCTGTCAAGATAATCAAGCAGCATGGTGCTAGATTAGGCAGCAGAATGCAAGAAACAATTGGTCAATGACAGGGGAAGAATGGGAGTTTCTATTTGGAGGTAAGACACAAGTTATGTAATTGCTTGAGTCATTCATCAAACTGCTCAAAAGAAGTTATCTAATTCGTATCTAATTTCTTGAAGCTTTTTTTGCTGACAGTTCACCTTGCGGCAAGGACCATGTACAGATGGGAAGCCTGATTTTTTGTTTTGTGCCCTTTTGCTGCTGGTTCAAGTCATCACCATCCAATATCGCATTCATTCCATGCCCCGGAAGCTCTACCTTCGCCTACCATTTCTAAGGATATGACCCCCGGTTTCCTTTTCATGTGGATTTTGTTGAAAGCTTTGACAGGAAAGGGAACTTGACAACTGGGACCGTGGTTAAGTGCTCTTCGGGGAAGTTGTTCATGTGCATGTACAAAGAATGCTTGACGGCATTGTGTGCTGATGGTGCCATCTCATGTGGCCTTTTCTGTTTCTTCTCATTCGAGAGGCCGTGCGGAAGTCCAAAATCCTCAAGACTAGTGTGGTTTGAAATTGTCTTCTACCGGGAGTCAATTATTTTCACCAGTTACCACAGCATATGGCAAAGGAGATGGTTTAAATCCATTTACTATCTCATGAATTTGATCTTTCCGTAGTTTATTCATGACCAAATTCCACGAATAGAACTGATCGCCGGTTTCCATGGCCAAAACCAACGGAAGATATGATTCCATGAATGATCACAATAGCTTGTGCTTAATCTGGTGGAAATCGTCCCCCTGGATTGGCTGGCTTCTTTGGAATTTCTCTTAAGAGAGTAGATATGCTCGCCCTTTGGATTGTTGCAGCTATGGACTATGACGCGAATATGAATCTCTCGGCCATTTGTTTGGCATCGGTTTTTCAGGTGATGCCGGAATCTTCCTTTGGCCATCACCCGTTAAATGACGATGTAGGCCGTGCGGAAGTCCAAAATCCTCAAGACTAGTGTGGTTTGAAATTGTCTTCTACCGGGAGTCAATTATTTTCACCAGTTACCACAGCATATGGCAAAGGAGATGGTTTAAATCCATTTACTAACTCATGAATTTGATCTTTCCGTAGTTTATTCATGACCAAATTCCACGAATAGAACTGATCGCCGGTTTCCATGGCCAAAACCAACGGAAGATATGATTCCATGAATGATCACAATAACTTGTGCTTAATCTGGTGGAAATCGTCCCCCTGGATTGGCTGGCTTCTTTGGAATTTCTCTTAAGAGAGTAGATATGCTCGCCCTTTGGATTGTTGCAGCTATGGACTATGACGCGAATATGAATCTCTCGGCCATTTGTTTGGCATCGGTTTTTCAGATGATGCCGGAATCTTCCTTTAGCCAACACCCGTTAAATGACGATGTAGGCCGAAGATAGGGCAGATTACCATCCACGAAATTCGATACAATTGCTGACTTAATCAATCTCGGTGCGTATGACTAAAGAAAAATAATCAATCCATTCGAATGCTGAGTATCTTCGCTTGTGAAATCTTAAGTGGTCAAACAGATCGCGCTGCACGTTCAATATTTTCAAGGGCTACCCGTGGATGTTCCAGAACGGCTGACTCGACCAAATAAAAGTAGTCAAGAGGGACGCAGTTGGCAATGACCTAACGCAAGTTGCTTAGACTTTAAGTTTTGTCATAACTTTCTCGTACTGGCGAATCGTCGAGGACGGCAAATGCTTGTCTGCCCACTTATATTATTATTTGTATTACCTCTTACTATACACTCCACGCAAAGAACAAAGATGGACAACAAATTCTCTCTTTCCTCCAAATTTTCTGTTCACACGTCTACAAGCCGCCTTTTCTTGACTAATTCAAAGGGGAGAAGTGCCAAATTTCCGCTTCTTGGTCATACCCTCCACAGCACGATGATCAAGGCAATGCGGAAACTCAAATCGAGCTTTTCAGGGCTGGTTCAAAGGGGGAGAAGTGCAAAATTAGTCATACCCTCCATAGCACGATGATCAAGGCAAAGCGGAAACTCAAATCGACCATAGCAGCGCCGAGTTGACAGCACAACGATGCATCACAGCGCACACATAATTTAAAGACTGGCGAAAAGTTAAAGCACCCAACATAAAGGGACTGACCAATTAAGTAATCAACACAAACAGAGATAAAGACGATATTCTTCAGCATCGCACTAATTTTTACATTAACATATATTCCTGACCTTATATCAGTGCTAGTTCCAACAAACGACACAAACTGTTCTAGTAGCAGCATAGCACGCCTTACACCCACACCACAAGTAACATGTCCACGACATGGAGTCCTACATACTCTCACCATTAAAGATAACACATTACATGGTTGATTTTTATATGAAAGCACAAAGATATCTAGAGAACTATCGCTCCACAATGTTTTTTTGCATTTGCGTAGAAGCTGGACCATTGGCTCTAAAATTACACAGCAAAGCATCACGTCCGGTTAAAACAACCTGGAAGAAGCCATCCACTTCCTTCTCAAGAAGATCCAGCCCCTGCGTAAGATTATCAACGCTCCCACGTAAACTGGAAACAGAGCTACGGACAGATTCCTCTTCAACTGTGCCCTCCCCAGAGCGGATCAGTGGAGACAACTTCTTGACATTTGCATCAACTGCTTCCAGCTCATTGAAGATGGCCAGACTACCACTAGAAGGTCGTTTTCTAATGCTACTATTTACACTTGTCAGCAAGTTAGTGAAGGAAAGGCCCCACAGGTGTGTGTCAGAAACACTCAACTCCAACAGTTTCTTGGATGATCCAGAGAAGGCAGCAACAAAGACGCTGCAAACAAATAACGTCTGCACCTTAACACCATACAAGGCACGCATCAGAACCTTACCTTTGGCTGAGTTTTTGACCTTGGGCAAGTCGAGAGATTCCCTCAGACCATCCAGTATACTGCCACAGTTCTCAAACCTGGGGTTCCTCGAGCTGATGTGCTGTCTCCAACGACCAAGGGAAGAACTAGCACGGATAAATTGTTCGGGACATGAGGATTCCAGATTGTGGAGAACGCATTGGAGCATTAGACGGCCTTGGTTCAGGCGTGAGATCTCAGCGCTGAAGGCATTGCATAAATCAAGCAGCTTCACACTGATGTCAAGGTATACATCAATCCACTTGTCATCCCAATCACATACAGGAAGCTCAAGTGTAGTGATTAAATTTTTTATGTCGCCGTGGGTTTCACAAAGTGACTTCATAGCCTTTTCCATCCATGTTAAGCTAAGCACATCACCCGTCTCTTTTGGGTCAAGTTTCCTAAATCTATCTGCTAATGTTTCCTCAAAATTGTTCAATACTGCAAGAAGTTTTGAAGATAGATGAGAACCCTTCGGTGATATCATCCGAAAAGGATTCCCAAAAGGGAAGAAGGGTCGTTGTGCATCATGAGGACGGCTCATTTTGTACGTAATCACTGCAAAAAAGACAAAATAATCACAATCAGATAATCATGCCAACCACTTTGAGCAAAAGATTCATGTTTCAGTCTTTCTCCCATGTCAACGACAAGGTCAATTTTACAAGCTCTATGTAATAACTCCCAGAAGCAAGAACACAAACAGAACCTCAAAACACTTGCACAGAAGCTCCAGTTTAGGGGCTTCCAATCTCAACTTTCTTTTATGAGGAGTTTCGCCAGACATTTGCACAGAAAGATACGTTCCACAGAAATCGAGAAAAACACAACAATCTCTTCGCCACACGAACACAACGTATCCCTTCAAAACACCGTAACCAACACAAAGAACAACTTTTAGAAACCTAAACAGTATACGAAACACAGGAACTCATCCAAAGGAGAGATATGCATACAAAAATTACAAGATAAGCAGATAAAAAGCAATTCAAACTTGTTAAAAGAGAGTATGTTCCTCGGACTAGGAGCAAACAATATCACGACCAATTCTCGACAGAAAATCCACAGATCGGCTCCTAAACGGCGCTAATCTACCGCGTATAGACATGCGGCAGCGAGAATTCTTCGCCTCAGAATTCCAGTCCACCACCGTCAGATCATCAACACCTCCATATCAAAAGCAAATCCCACGCAATCAGGCAGATCTAAAAGAATAAGCACCAAAAAAGGCCATCGATCGGAAAAACGAGCGGATCCGCCGCGTACTTACAGATCTATCGGATCGGGGGGCGTAAAAAGGCGCGGATCGACCGAGATCGAGGCTGATTACGCAAGACGAGGCGGAGAAAAAGAAGAGAAAATCGCAACGACCGCCGAGGCAAGGCAAAGGAAAACCCTAGCCTTCTTCAAGACGACGCGGCAGCAGCAAGCGAAATCGAAACCGATTCTACCGAATCGAAGCTGAGACTTAATAAGAGAGGAGACGACGAGGAAGGAGGAAGAGGAATCGATCAGACCTGGAGAGAGATGGCGGAGACGAAGTTGCGGAGAAGGCTGCGGAGGGACGATTGCGGACTTTGAACGCGGACGGGAAAGATAGATAGATTGATGGATGGTAGGGTTCGTGGAAAATGTGGAGGAAGAGGAGCGAGTCCGCGGAGGGGAAGGCGGGACGCGTGGGAGGACGTGATTGGAGGTCGAGGTAGCCGGTAGGGGGATATTTTTTCTTTTCTTTTTTTTAATCTTTTTTTTGTCCCATCCTCCCACTTGGGGTGAGCGTGAATTCCCGCTTTTGCCCCTCGGGGCGGCTCGGCTCGGCTCTTCTTATCGGTTTTGCTTGCGTGTGCGTTGCTTCCGCTTTTGCCATTTTCCATTTTTTGAGGTCTCTGGTTTTGCACACAGAGAAATAACGTGCGGTGGTAGGAAATTACCGAGGTGCCCATGGGATTGCCCTTTCGCGGCAGTAATCTTTTTCTCTCCTTTTCCAGTTTTCCTCCCCCTTAAGATTTTCATCTCATTCAGAAGCACCTGGAAGTTTCTCGGATCTTGCGAGTCCCTTGATTTAGCTTCCCCTTTTTATGACGTCATGCTTGTCGAAATTTAACGACTAAGTTCAATTACCAAAACGATCGAAACCTTACATCTTAAGAAATTGTAAGGTCCAAGACACGTCGATACAAAGCATTTTTACTAAAAGATCATCTCTTTAATAGCAATTCAAAAAGAAAAAGGAAAAAAGGAAGCACCTTGAAGTTTCTGGTCTTTTGCAAGTCCCTTAATTAGTCGTGCTTGTCAAATCAATTAACGACTAAGTTCAATTATTAAAGCCAACGGAACTTTATGTCCTAAGAAACCGTAAAATTCAAAGATACGTCAATACGAGATACCTTCACTCAGAATATCATTTCTCTTTAATAGCAAATCCAACATTGATATTCCGATGATTATTCTAACTGTTTTGTCAACTATCTAAGCCATGCCATGTATAAATAAAGCTCATATCTTGGCAAAATTGAAAAACAAAACTGGGACAAATTGCCTTGTTTAATACCCTAGATGGCATAATTGTAACATATAAAGTGCCATAACCTTGAAAGCGCACAATATAGTTGGCAAACTTAAAGCATGTGCACAGAGAAGGGAAACATTGCGCCAATTGGTGGCAAATCATGCTCTCAGTCCTAAATTATTCACTGGACTTTCTTGTCCAGTCCCCCACATGGCCTTATAATGTTCAATGATTTTTAGCCCACTTCACATCAAACAAAATAAGTATTTCATATGTCCATTTCAGGCCATAAGAAATAAACAAATAAAATAAAAAGTTTTAAAAGTAACGGACATATTTATGGCGAATTTCTTGTCGTTAACATGAGAGTTTTGGTGTTACATATTGAAAAAAATATTAAAAAAACCCCCACATTTGACACGCACATTGTACTCTAAGAAGATAATTCTGAAAGAGAACCAAGAAAAAGCCACGTCCAGTGATAATTAATAGGATCAGGTCAGAATAATTGCAGAAAGAGAGGATGATGGGACAGAAAAAGATTCGAAATTGAACAGGCTCTATTGAGTGAAGAGGAGGGCATGTCTTGGCATGATGATAGCGAGATGCAAGCTGCAAAACCATGTGTGTCCAGCCTGAGTTATGGCCGGCCATCAGGACAGCTGCCCGAGCAGGGCCACCGGGTGTATTCATCTCGACTCGGGGCGGGGTGATGATAGCGATAGGAGTTCTTAGAGCCATGTGAACAAGCTTTACTCTCTATTGGACGAGGAATTGACAATGAGATGGTACAAAAGAGGCCAATGTTAAGTTTTCCAACTATAGCAACAGATCTCTCTGCTCACAGCAGGTACACTGGGGGAAAACAAATAAGAAGAGGAAAGGTGTAACTAATGCATAAATCAGATATAAATGACAATTTCCTGAGTAAAAATGGTATCTATATTTGCTTTGCAGGTGCATCTCGTGTTTGTTATCTCCATCTAGTTGGCTGCTGATAGTTCCTATCGCTATCATATCTACTTGAATCGGAAGCTCCTTCGCTAGTAGCTTTACTTCCTAACCTTGCATCAGCATGGTTATCCTGCTGGTTTTCCCGGTTTGAGAGTGAAGGCTCTCTCCCAATTTGACGGTCCTGCATTCAGTTAGTAAGAATTTATCAGAACAGATCGAAGAACAGGAATTTCCTCATTCTGCCCTTTTTGACAATGTGAAGGAGTGACGTTTTGGAAAGACAAAAAGTCACGTACATCACGGAACAGCAAGTCATCAGCCTCAAGCATGTGGATTACATGACCCATTTTGGGCCTCTTCGTTGCATCAGGGTCAACGCATCTAAGAGCAACCAGAAGAATCCGCTTGAGCGCTTTTGAAGCAGGCATCTCAGGCAGCTTTGGATCGACTACTTCCTCAGCTTTTCGATCTCCAACCATGGCCTTCAACCAGTCAACCAAATTCACCTGCAATTATTTTGCCATTTCAAAGTGAGTTCAAAGTGAAAAAGAAGACAGTGATGGAAGATGGAAATCTGCAAATTTCATGTTACATGCATCACACCAACCTCGCCCTTTGGTCGACTATAATCAACAGGACTTCTGCCTGTTATTATTTCCATGATCAGTATTCCAAAACTGTAGACATCACTCTTCTCATTCAGCATTCCGGTGCAAGCATATTCTGGTGCTACGTAACTGCAGAAATACTTGCCTTCAGTGACTTTCTACTTAAAAAAGAGCTAGCAGACATGACTAAGAAGAAACAAAAGAACTTGAACTAACCCAAATGTTCCCATCACACGAGTTGTGACATAACTCATATCAGAACAAAGAAGCTTTGCAAGTCCAAAATCTGACACCTTAGAGTTCCATTGTCGATCCAGCAGTATGTTGCTGGACTTCACATCTCGGTGGACAACTTTAGGTTCAAGACCCTCATGAAGGTAGGCCAATCTGCCAGGTTGCAAAAGTAACACGTCAGTTTGAAGAACATAAAGCACGAAAAGCAAATCTTGGAAATGAAGAACCACTTGGATGGACTCCAATATAAGTATCCAATCACTCACCCCTTTGCGGTTCCAAGTATAATATTTATACGAATATTCCACGTAAGAGGGCTGACCTCGCCTACATCCCCATGAAGCCACTGGTCTAGATTTCCATTGTCAACATACTCATACACAAGCATCCTAGCAAAAACAGGAGAAATCCAACCTATTAGCATATTCAACAGCATCCACAAGTTCAACCTCTGGTTGGTAGGCAAGAATTAGTACCTATAAGCACCCTCAACGCAATAACCAAGCAGCCTCACAAGATTTTTGTGTCTTACGCGCCCAATCACTTCAACCTCCACTTTGAACTCCTTTTCAGCTTGTCCCCTGATCATTGATAAATCTTGTGAACCACATATTGTGCATGCTTGCGGTGAAGAAAAGAAAAGAAGGATCCCATCCAAGTTCCAACAGTGTAATGGTCACAGAAAGGCAATTGGAGAAAACATGAAAGGGAAGATAGTAGTACGAGAATATGCAGCGTAATTTGCATGAAAATACAGCTATTTTCCCTAAGTGACCAGCAAAATAAAAAATGAAACTTTTTCGCCCATGCATAAACTTTTTTCTTTTTCATGTTCTTGGCTGATAAAACAGAGAATAATTTGCAAAGTCTTTAAGATGCAGAAAAAGACCGTTGAACCAAATTTCAGATTCTTTAAAGGAAGGCCTAGAGACAAGACAATAGGATGTCAAATCCACCAAACACATGATAGGCGCTTCTGAGCAAAAGCAGGTCACTTTCTTTTATACAGCTTGACAAGGTTCTATTCCTTCAGCAGCAACCTCAAAAGAAAAAGTCAAAAGTGGGATGCAACACGAAAGCTTAAATCAAAATTTCCCATCTCAACCAGCTCGCTTTTCACCAATCAAATTGCTAAGTATAAAGGCAAAATTCACCAAAACACATCCAAAATTAATCCTTCTACTATTCCTTCCATCCCAGCAATCAAACTCATGCCAACCCAACAGTACAAAACATGAGCAAATCTCCCTCACATAGCAATCACCTGCACATGCATTCTATGACTGATAAATGTACACAACAACAAATAGCAGCATCCATTCGGGAGGATGGCAATTCACGCCGATCAATTCGCGTTGCCACACTAAAAAAAAAAAAAAAAAAAAAAAAAAAAAAAAACTGAAATATCAACTCTAATCAATCCAATGAAGCATAGAACAGCCAACGAGCACAGGGATGTTACCTGTTATTCAGGAGATTCTTCACAGCCACTCTCGTGCCATCGCCAAGCACGCCCCTGTAAACAATCCCGTATCCACCTTCGCCGATCACATTCTCCTCGCACAACCCGCCCGTCGCCTCCTCGAGCTCCCTCAGTGTGTACCACCGCCCCCACCCCAAGTGCGACACCTCGGGCCCCACGTTCCCGCTCCCCAGCGACGCGGTCTCGGTCCTCTCCGTCCCCCTGCTCTCCCCGCTCGAGTAACGATCCGAGTACACCACCCGGTGCTCCACCTTCCCCATGTCGATCTGGATCTCCGGCGCCGGCCCCGCGCGGGGCGCCTCCAACGGCACGATCTCGAGGATCTCCTTCGAGATGGGGGCGTGGCGGCCGCCGCCGCCGCTTCGGGCTGCCCGCCGCGGCGCCGCCCCCCCGCTTGGCGCCGCCCTTCCCTCCTCCCCCGCCGTCGCCGCGACGGCGGGAGGTGAGGCAGAGGGAGAGGAGGAAGAGCGCGACGACGATGAGGGAGCCGAGGAAGATGCCGATGACGACCCAGAGGCGAAGGCCGAAGATGGAGGTCGGCTTGGAGAGCTCGGTGTTCACGAAGGACGAGTTGTAGACCGGCATCTTCGCGCCGACCCGCCGGACAAAATCGGGCCTTTCGGCGAACGGCGGCGTAAAGATGACAACTTGAGAAGCGGGACGGGGAAAACGACTTCGAATCTACCTCATGGGACAGTCCATCTAGAGAGAAAGAGAGAGAGAGAGAGAGAGTACTTTCTTTTTCTCTTGTTTTTTCTCTCACTAGAACGTTGCAGTAGAGAGAGAGTGAGAGAGAGTGGAGCATAAATGAGGAGAGACGAGGTGATCTGTCTGTCGGAAGCTGGATGTCCAGCTGGCGAGGATGGAGCAGCGCTAATATTTTCTCGTTTTCGTTTTCGTTTTGCGTTCGGGTTTTCCTTTTGGGAAGAGGCGATGACGTGGACGGATTTTTCGTAAGGACCCCCCGGGGGGTGGGGTGGACGACATGTGCGCTAATTCCGTTTAAAGCGATTTAAATTAACCTCGGCCCGGTCGGGTCACGCTCTCGTCTTTTGTCCCGGTCGTTCGCGTCGTTTCGATGGACCGCTCTTCTCTTTCCATCTTCACCTGCAAAAAGCTAAGTAATGATGACCCAATTACCGTCAAATTTCTGACCAAAAAGCCGAATTACCGTCAAACCCGGTCATTGGATTGGTCCCAACGCCCGTTTCGGCTTAGCGTCCGACCACGGCGTCTTGTTCGAAAAACGAGACCAGTTCTCGCATGAATCACAAATTGGGAGGCACCAGTTGGTTGACGTATTCTGAGGGACGGAAGAAGGGAAACGTAGTCAGTTTTTCAATTTTCAATGTGTTGATTACGAATTACGCAAGAGAGAGAACGATGTGTTGAAAACTGTAAAAAGGGCGATGAGTTGGAGTATGAATTTAGTTTATCCTTTAAATCTAAGATAACTTTTGTATTTATAGAACTTATTTGCTAGTTGTTACGATAATTACATAGACTAATTCAAAATATTTTAAATTTTAAACTAATCTATTATGTGATAATAATTATATGAGATAAGAATGGACTAATTTAGATATTTTGAATTAATCCATCACAATAATAATTACAGTAATAACTAAATGATGAAAGTATTAACTAATTTAAAATATTTTGAATTTGAACGAGTTATGTCATTGCTATCCTTAACAAAAGTTATATAATCATCTTATCCGGTCCTTGATGATAATTGATTGCTTGGCATTTCCATTCACCCTTTTCGTTTTATCGAACGACACAACCATCTAAAATTTCCATGGGGCACAAATTGATGATTCAAATTAGTTTTAGTTTCGCTCAACAAGCTTGGTAGATGTACAGTAAGATTGCAAACGTATTTCTTCATCGACGAATTCTCCCGGTGTCGATTTTATCCTGCACAGGAATGGACGCCCTTTAGTAAAAATTTTACTAAAATGGATATCCTTCGAAGATGCTGTCATCGCACTTCCCTTACTAACTCAAACTTGTGCAGATACCAATTACTTGCGCCGGTTACGTCACCATAACCAAAACGAGAAGCCAATCATGGCAGATCCTAACTTAAAGTTCATTTTATTTTATTTTATTTTTGGGTCGCAACTTGTAGTCGAATCGACAAGGTCTATTGCAATCAAGAGAATTTCGTGCTCCCACTTGGGGCCTTTCTTGTGGCCCGATCCGAGAGCAGCTGGTCACGAGGGGAGAACGACCTCTCGATTTCTTTTCCTTCCTTTTCCTGTAGGAGTTTATACTTTATACGGCACGATGTCATTAAATGTAGGTAGCGTGCATATGATTAGATTCCGAGCGCATGCCCTGCTGTCGACGCAAGTTGCGAAACTCGCATGATCATCATGGTCCTTTCCGAATTATCTCCGGTCAATAATTGGCTATTCCTGACAGAGCAACTACCACAGAAGCCCATGTTCTTTCTAAAAGAGTTTCTTAAAACGCAAAGGCGCCGAGAATGAGTGGACAGCTCAACGACCGTTCCAAGCATTGACCATGTTCAATCTCGTGAATCAGCCGGCGCTCGCTTAACAAGAGAGAAGCATTTTTTGATAATTCATTGTCGCCTCCATGTTTAGCAGCTTCTTTCAAACATACCACGAAAAGTCACGTGAGCCTATATGCCCGAGATTTGGTAAACACAAAGCACCGACGAACAGATGTACGCTAACTAGTATCAAAATCCCAAAACTGCGGTTTATAAGCCCAAGGGACTTGATCATTCCCCTCTCTCCACTTTCCCGGATTTAAACACCACCCTCCCCCACTACTTTCAGGCATCAAATTATGAAAAATTGGCTTGCCTCGTCGTATCATAGAAGTAACATAACTATGACTCCATGACCCGATTTGGTGATCATGAGCAAGTCTTCCTCCATCTGCTATCCATAAATGTTACCTGAATCAGTCTTCTTTCTTGTCCGATTTATCAATGGCAGCCAATCTTTCAACCAGCGGAGGATGAGAATAGTGATAGGCTGAATACCAAGGATCTGTGTTCATTGCCGACAAATTCTCCTCCTGAAAACACAAAACAAAGCCATATGATTTGAACTTTCATTAGTTCAGGCAGAATGCTGTAGACGTGTATCCTTTACGCTCTGTATACTGGAAAACTGTATGAAAGTAGTGCCATTGAACTATGCACTAGTCTACTTCCAATTTGAGTATATTAAAACCGCAACAGTGCTTTTGGGTTATTGACTTAGAAGAAAGCCACTCCAGTTTTTAAGACAAGAGGGGCAGTATAATCACCTGTAGTTTCACAAGTCCACTACGAAGTTCAGAAGCATAGCCCAAGTTCTTAGCAAAAGCATCAGCCTAAATAAACACAGGACAGCCAAACGCACAAATTAGTTTTCAGGAAGAGATACATATATACCGAGAAACTTCAGTAAAGAAAAGGATGAATTACCTGAAATTCAAAGGACCGGCTCACCAAATTCAGAGCAAAGCTTACGAGGTGCTGAAGAGGTATAACAGTGTGCTGCAACCAAAGCGCGAGAAAGTATGTTAACACGTTTTTCCCAGGACTCTTTCTTGCTCTTGCTCACATGGAGAGAGAAGCAGAAACAAAGAACATGGTATAATGTTTATATGACACAGACAAAATAGTTCATTTGTTGGCCACAGCCATCAAAATGTATAATGTTGCCACTGCATATTGATTCAAAAGTTTCCTACTCCAATAGATTTAGATTTGTTATTGCATTCCAACCAAAGGCAATGTGGGAACATGTGACAGTTTATTCTGAAAAATAATCATTGATAGGCCCAAGTACACCCCACTCTTAACTACTGTGGTCATTCTTATCAGAGTGATACCTGGAAGATGATGAGTCCAATGAGCACTGGCTGTGTATCAAAACCAAAACTTTTAAACAGATCACTTGAGTTCCTCACAAGAGTATATCCTCCAAATTGCAGAAATGTGAGAATCTGCATCCGGATAGTAAGAGTGATGAGAGAAGAAAAATCTGATCACCTAAAAATTTCCAACTAGGTACCTGAATGTTTCTTAACTTGTTTAAGTTCTAAATATCATCCTTTAGTGATTAGATGTATAGGAAATTAGTTTGCACTATTACATCAAGCCAGGCAGTTGAGAGTTGGCATGATGCAGACAATAAGCAAATGGAGCAATTTCATTCAGTCAAATTCATCTATCAACATCTTCCCTTCAAAATAAAGAGAGGAACCTAATGTGAAATTGCTCCATTTACTAATTTATTATTCCTGAAAATAACATTAAATTTCAGCCGGAAAAACTTATTATTCATCATCTCCTTTTCACAATCCCTGGATTCTGCATATTTTCAAAATCAGTCACCGTAACACCAAACAAAATTAATTGTCAACTAAAACAAGCAAATCAATATATATATTGTACAGGCATCACATGCACTCTATGAACCTTGTTGAGGTATAGGCATATCCAGAGAGTGAGGTTCCGCAATTTAGACTGGTTACGACTAATTGGGAGCTTCTGCAACCATAACATTTATCTATGCAGCCTTATCTTTACCGACAACAATTGTACGGATAACCAATTTATTAATGATAGTTGATGTCATAACTAAAGGGCAAATGGTTTATTTTCCAATATCTTAATCAAGAGGAAAAGGCAAGTTCCTAATTTCTTTCGTGGACAAGATTAAACATAAGCCCCCTACTATGCTAATGAGTTGTTACATGTAAGATGCTAAAAAGAACACATTGTCAAGCCCAATCCAAGAAATATATTCAAGGAAATCTGCAGATATCTTTTCTTTGTTAGAGTACTACACTAGAGTATTCATAAACCAATTCCCTTCTCTACACCAGAGAATTACGGTACATTGAATCAAAGTGAGGAATGAAAATTTAACCAACCACAGAACTGAAAATAGTTTTACCAGGAATGAAAAAACAGTTTACCTGTACAGCAATAAAAGAGTACATAGTGTGATTAAGCTTCCAATGTCCCAACTCATGAGCAATCACAGCCACAACCTCCTCAGTCTTACACTGCAAGAAACAATTTTGGCCAATTAAGTTCTGTCTGCTTGAAAAAGAACGGAAAATTTTGAATGGCCATATTCCAACAATTACACATTCTTAGCATGAAAAGTAACAAAAATACTGATCACCAATTGGTTTAGTGCAAAAGGACGGAGTGGGACAGGAAGTCAGAAACCAATCCCTCACCCAATGGAAAAAGGAAAGAAAATCAGCAGAAGAGAAAAAGTAAAAACAAGCGTGTGAAGAATGTGAACACATGCTCTGGGGAGAGAGGGAGAAGAGAGAGAGATAGAGAGCTTATTTACTACTCTTTGAACAGATTATCATGGAACTTCACATAAAATAGTCAAAAGAAATGCACCCTTTTCGACAAGTAAAAATTCGATTCACATAAACTGCAAAGTTGAGGACAGCAATTCTCAAGACACTAAAAAAATCGGATCAATAAAAGGTCTTTAAGGCCAATACTTAGAAAATTAAAAATGCTCCATACCTGCTGAATAAGGGTGTCATATAACACAATCCGTTTGTTTTTGAAGAATCCATACATATAGGCCTGCATGAATATTCAAGTAGTCAGTCCACAGACCATGCAAGTTACGCATCTGTACTATCGTGAGCACCAGCAGACATGTAGGCAAAAATTAATAAGTTACACAATATGCAGGAACAAGAGAAGCATTGATTCATTCACTTCATCTTCCCTAAATTTTCCATAGGTATCTATCTACCTATCCACAATCCTCTTAACAATTAACCTGCCTTTATTAGTTCACATATATGCTCTTTAGACCTTTATTTGCACCCTGTACTACCCACACTAGATACCTGGGCAGGACCATTATGAATTGCTAATAATGTCACATCTTTCTTTTAGTAATCGCCGCATGCTGTTGATATTATCAAGCAACAAGGTTATAATGATTTGGGATAACAAAGGTGACCAAACTTGGCATACTCTTTCAGACTTCTATCTAGTTAGCCTCATTTTCTAGGAAACCACCGCCTCCTCTCATATGCAAGCCTGTGTACTATTTGTGAAGTCCTATGGGTATTTTGAAAAGAAGAATAACGCATTCTGAAATTTGAGAGTCAAACAGAAAGATATCAGAGAAACTAAGTGACCAAAAGTTAAAAATCTGAAACCCCAAGGTCGTCGCATCATTGAAAATAACAAAACTCAATACACTGATATGATGAGACTATCACTAGCGCAATTTTATACTAAAGGAAGACATGGCAGGTCATACAAGAACCATAAAATGAAAACAATAAGTGGATGGATAAAATGGATCTCACATTGCTATGGCTAGACCTGGTTGATCCATCGACCACGAACAACTTCTTGAGAGGAAACGTAAGAGAAGAAGCAAGTTTCTCAATTTTCTCTCTGAGCTCACCATCTGGAAGCTATTGCAACAGAGTAATATAGAAGATAATTATTTTTGAACAACCCAAACAATCATGGAAGATCAGAATTCAAGAAACTTACTGGTGTGAACTTGTTAAAAAGTGGAGCAATTAGAATAGGGAAAAGTGTCATCATCACTAACGAGAGAACAAACATGAATCCCCAAAGATAAATAGCCAGATAAGGGCCCCCTTTCTGCAAGAATACAAATTAGTGGTCATCAGCAAAAATGACAAGGTAGTGGCAGAATGAAGAAGAGAATTGGACCAATTCATCCATGTAACCAACAAAAGTTTACCCAGTGGAAACAACATCAAAGGACATAAAGGATTCTATACAAAACATTTTTAGACATTGTTACGTTGCTTTAATAGAGTTATTTTTTATTTTCTGGATTTTATTCCTTTTTACATAAATAAGGGCACTAGGGTCATTTATAATTTATATTCAATATAAACACAATGAGTGTAGGGCTTCTGTTACACAGAAAACCCAAGGCCCCCTCTTTGGTTAAAATTTTTTTGATATCATGTGGGATGGGACTACTACCAATTATTTTAAAAGCTAAAGGTTTTGGGTTGGACTTTCTAACAGAGATAACACCATTTAAAGAGTACTAGTCAGCAGTAGAGGACCATCAAACCTGTACAATTATGATGATTGCAGCCACTATGGGAGGACCAATTATAACAGAAAGGAAAATCCCTTTGATGATATCCCAAAAGAACAACCATACTGTTTGCTGCAAAACAACCAATAATAGTAAGTAGACATACGGAAAAAATCACAACGCGTAGCTTTATGGAGCAGCATATCACCAAACTACAAGACATAAGCAGAAAGAGATGATAGAGTGAATACAAACTTTGTTGAAACCATGGCGAGCCTCAATCACAAAGGTTGAGTATAAAGAAAATGGCAAATCAGTTATCTGCAACAGAAATTTCAAAGCAAGTCAGTAAACAACAATCAAAGAGCACCTATATTCATATCAACTTTTTTTAACAGTGCAAATATATTCAGCTAAAATTATAAGTTCGACATCTACCACCCTAAAAAGTCCCTAGTTGCAAATGCAGGGTTGCCGTGGAAAAGAGGCATCAAGAGCTCGTACTGTCTCCTTAATCATTATTCAAGATGTAGAAAGATCAAAAGACCCTTATATGTGACAACACTTGTATAAATATTAGAGGAACAGTTCTATATCAGTACCCAACATCTTGATTTTTGTATCGAAAAAAAAAGAAAAGTAAATGATGATGACATTAGAGCCTTTTTCACCCTAAACAGGGTTGGTTACACAGACAAATGCCTATTTGTATGTACAATCATGACTTGAAAGTGAAGTAATAAGGACTAAACAGCTATATCGGAAGGTTCCATGTGATTTCAGTACCAGAAAGGTTCAAGATGCAGAAAACTCCAAAGTACTAGACAAAGTGATCTATTTCAAGCTCAATCCGACACCAGAAGCATCAAACAGAAAAAATCAAGTTCAAGAATCACCATAGCCAATAGATTCATTTCCGAAGTCCGACAACCTTAATAATAGTTCAATTTTCCTTCCGATGATGCTGGCTACATTTGGCATGGAAGATATCGAAATTATACTTTCACCCATTTATTAAACAGTTTGACAAGTTCAGAGCAAAAACTACACTGCAAAACAAGAAGCATCCCCCAAAAAATTACAATTCCCAATCCTATTTTGCATTCACCGACAAATTACAATTTGGAAAAAAAAAAAAAAAAAAATCATTCAGCACGATCAACTCATGAACCTTTTACAGAAAGATCTCGAAGCATGCCAATATGCAAGTGCAGATATTTGCAATACAAATAGTTACCATACAGTTGTAGAAAAGGAGATAAGTTTTTTAACACAAATTTTGCTGGAAAAAGAAACCTGATATTAATATACCTGAGACCAAATCATAACACCAGCCAAAAAGGAAAGGGTGTGTAGTATCTCATTCTCTGCGTTGAGGCCAGCTAGAACTAGAAATTCTCCAGATTTCTGCATCACAAAAAAAAAAAAAAAAAGAGATGATACGACAAACTTCAAATGGAAAGTAGCACAGCAGCAATGATTACCCACTTACCTTCCAAAACCAAGGCAATATCCCAAACAACAATATTGCAGAATCCATCAGTATAGAGACAAACTCATGCACAAAGTGGAAGCGGCTGAAACAAAGGAAAAGACATCCATCAGATGTGAATTAAGATTGCAAACTTATAAGAAGTTCCAGTCACAGTACAGTCAAATGCTACAAGCAGCTCTTTCAGGAATCAGCGAAGGCCGGAGACCCCCAAGCACGCGAACCTTTTATCGAGACTGTAGGCTCGGGACTTCTCGAATTTCTCTCGGCCAATCACTCCTTCCAAAGTTTTCGGAAGCGTCGGGAGTTTGTAGGCGGCGTGTTGCCTCAAGTCCAGATAAGTCTCGAAGAAGTACATCAATATCATGAAACCTGAAGAACATCAAGTAAGTTGAGAACTCGGGAGAATCCAACGACAAGACCAGCACAAATTACCACACCAGAAGAAAAAGAAAAGGAAGAAACTTTGCCAAAATCGCGGCGCATTCAAGCATGCGCCGCATCACTAAAGCACAATCATATTAGCTCATGACTAATAAACCGTTCCACTCTACATTTCAGCCTCCTTGCCCAGCTCCGGAGCTTGAACTAAGCACAGAATTCCAATCGAGCTCAGTACTCGACTCGGATTCGCGCGAAATGCGACCGCCGCCAACCGGCCGGACACAGCTCAAAAACACAAAATCCGTTCACGCGGAAAGCTGATCCGACCGGGCGCTGGAAGGCGGAAAGGCCGAATGCCGCCCGCACGTCGGCGGCCAAATGAGGAAGGAAAAAACCACACGCGCATCGAAACCCGAATGAGACAACTCGACCGTCACTTCCGAACCGCGCGGCCACCGATCGCGCGCGAGCAATAGCCGCATCAGGACCGGAAGAGAAAGGACGCTACTAAACCTAGGAAAAAAAAAAAAAAAACTCGGCTCGAAAAAAATGGACCGCGAACGCGCGAAGCGAAGGAGGTCCGAGCGAGCGAGCGCCGCCCGCGCGAGCGCACGGAGGCGCGGATGCGGAGCGACGGGCGTCGTCGGGGGGAGGGCGAGACGTACCGACGACGGATTCCATGTAAGGGAACGCCATGGCCGACTTCGGAAGAGAGAGAGAGAGAGAGAGAGAGAGAGGCCTAGAGAGAGAGAGAGGTTTTGGTGCGGAGGAAGCGTGGAAGACGAAGATTTTTCTTTTAACCAGCGTAGGGAAAATTAAAATTCGGGAGCACTTCTCTGTCGACTTACGAATATTTCATTTTCTTCGTTTTCTTCTTCTTCTTTTTTATTTTTATTTTTTATTTGTGCATATCCGGTTGTTGCAATTGCCTTAAGCCCGGCCCAAAAGGCCCTTGCTTCGGTCTAAAAATTTATTTGTGTTTGGAATACGTACACTCTGGAAGTGCTCAAATTTATCATTGTGTATTTACATAAATTACAATCAAATTCTAAAATTTATTAAATTGGCACAATCGAATCCTTTTGTTATATCTGTTCATTTAAATTAGAAAATGCTTGGGTGACTTTTTTTTTTTAATATTTTATCTCCTCATGTGGCCATGACGTGAATTAATTCTAATTTTTGAACTAAAATATTGACTAAATAAAATAAATAGTAAAGAGTAATTAAAAAAAGAAAAAGGGGCCCTTGTCACCACTACCCCATCGCCGGAAAGGGCCGACAAGAATCGCTAGAGCCTCAACGAGGGCCAACAACCCTCGCCTAATTGCGCAATGGCCCTTGGCGCGATCTAGCTAAAGGCCACCAAATCTGGGTGGAGGGCCAAGACCCTCCCCAAATTTGGGCGGGGGTTGCCAGGCTCAACCAGGACCAACGATGGAGTGGTCACGATAAGGGCTTGCCACCCGTGGCTCCTTTTTTTGCATTTTTTTTAAATTATTTTATTTAATTAAGATTTTAGTTAAAAAACTATAATTTAATTTAAAATATGTCATTTTAATCTCGTGTTCCATATTTTAGCCATGTCATCGCCATATAAATTAAAGAAAATATAAAAAAAAGTTATTTTCAGTATTTTCTGTTAGTCTAAATGAACGGAGTTAACAAAAGCACTCGATTATACAAATTTAATAAGTTTTAGGACTCAATTATACTTTTTATATTTTCGGATTCTTACTTCATATTATAATTTTATATTCAAAAGGCTAAACGTTTGTTTTTTTTTTTTTTTTTTAAGTTCTATTGTGACTATTTGAAGATGAAGATGAAGATGGTATTTTCTTCATCTCGTTATGATAGGAAAGGAGGAAAAATGACACCTCCCAAGCGGACTTCTTATTTTTTCACCTAGGGTCCCCTCTATGATCTTTCGAAGGTACAAAGTATATCATTGCTACACGCGCATCCGAAAGCAGCCGGAGCTCCTTCGAGTTTGTGGCCATGTCAGCTCAAGCTCGAGACATGGCCATCTGACCAACTCGACCGCAGCATTTGGGGCTTCTGGCCGCTCGAGATATTGCATCGACGGGGTTGTTCGATTTTGCGGGTTTTGGCTTGAGTTTGGAAGGGTTCGAGTCGAAGAACAAAAAGATGATTTGCTCGGATAGAGAGAGGGAGACAGAAAGGACCCGAGTGAACGAATTTCAAAAGCAGTTAGCTTACGTCAACGAAACAGCTGTAATGCCACGCCAAGAAATTACATCATCGGACCGACAAGGACCGACAGGGGATGGCCGGTGACATATTCTGAAAAGTAGAGACGGTTTCGAATGAAAAGAAAGCATGTGGACGATTTTGATCTTTGAACTAAAGTTTACAGACCGACAGCGACGTTCCACCTAGCTTTTTCCTCCAAGGAATATTGATGCTATGTACCATCGGAAAGGTCCAAACATATGATCAAGTGAGTTTGCATATTCGGTAAAATGCAATCTGCAGTAGGAACTGCTGCAAATGCTCATACAAATATTCCAAATTACATTCGGCAAAAACACTTTTTTTTTTCTCCCGATTTCAATGGGAGCATTTGAATATTCATAAGCATTGAAGAACAGGTGTAGTGAGGGAGGAGGGAGCTTCTTCCACACGCATGAAATCGGGTCTGAAAACAGAAGACCCGCAAAAGGTGGACATGGCATTCACTTGGGACTTTGAAAATGCCGAGCAAAGAGCAACATCCTATCAAAATTGTTCTGTATCCTCATCAGATCATACCGATGTCCCTTTCCAGGCCATCTCTCTGAGTCTTATGCACAATGCTATACAGCAAAGAGCCATGGCTTCGACCTGCTAGATGGACGTATAACACACATGCGGCAAAAGCAGAGGCAACATGCTTAAAAGCAGAGGCAACATGCTTCGGCAATGAATTGGTCCCTCTCTCCAGAAAGCTCTACCCTGGGCTTCCGTTGCGTTTATTTTGTGTCTGCTGTTGACGGACCAAAAACAGGAGTTTCTCGGTGAAAATTGTCACCCTTGTATGCAATCAAGCAAATTATTTGACCTGATTCGATTTTGTGTAGACACCACTTCAGTGAATCATCTCTATAGCAGAAGGTAAAACACGAAATTTCCGAGGTAGAAACCCCAAATGTTCCCCATCTGACTGGACAAATATGCTGCCAGTGCCTGATATTTCTTCTACTTCAATTGAGTGCACGCTGGATTTGAAACAGATAGAAGAAAAGAATGACGCCATCAAATTACAAAATCTGAGAGTAGAAAATAATTCTAAAGAGAACCGCCGATGCCCCAAATCCAAATGCCTGAGAATATTATGACTGAACCTACTTGATGTTTCTAATCAAACTTCAAAAAAAGAAATATACTGATGAATGATGAACATGAGCAATAAACCGGTAGAAGTATCTTTACCTTCTTGAAGATACATTATTTACGGACAGATGTGTTCCATTGTAGAGCTTATGCAGTTTTAAGATGAAGTCATACCACTTGAAATCCTGAAGAATTACAACCTGCAAGGTAGATATGGATCATGATGAAGTCAGCAGAGGACCCCAAAAAAAAAAAAAAAAAATTAATCAGATGATCATTAGGGTGCATAAGATCTCTTGAGACTTCACCTCGAAATTTCCACTGGAAGGATCAGCATTTGGTGTGATCTTCATGCCACCACCAAAGAATTTGGCATTACCTATGCAAAGCGCTGTTACTTGAGGATAGGTTTCCCATTCACCATCATTCACCTATATATACAGCCGACTACGACATTGAGTTCCAAGATCAGCAAACTGGAAAGACATCGAATAAGACAAAGATGCCACATAAAATTGCGATTCCAGATGAAGAGTAGATTACGAGGTTCTCATAGATTTTCAGAGACAATGACCTTGATTCGAAAATTTTGGTTACGGTGCCCAATAAAGGCTTGCAATGCGCCAAAGACATAACATAAGTTTCCAAATCGCTTGTATCTGGAAGCATAGTAACCAGCTTTTGCACTCCTGTAAATTTTAAATTAGGTGTGGCAATGAGTAACTTCGCAGTATAGCATGTACTGTCATCATTCATACCAAAAGATTTAAGTTAACCTTACAAATGAATGTCCGCAACATTTAAAAAGTAATGAAGCTCTTCATTTTCTCCCCGAATGATACCAACATCTATTTGAGATCTTTGCCCTACAAAATGCATCAATCACACAGCAAGCAATGAGAAAGTGGATCCTACAGAACGAATCAACATTCAGAGGCAGGTACCAATTTTATATATGTCCCAAAACATTTTTAGCCAAAACTGCCGTATGTTGGGAAAACAGAAGAAATGGAAGCTTAATGAACAACCTTTGGCTATGCGTTCAACGGCATCATGAGGATCATTTTTCCTGAGAAAAACAAGAGCCAGCCAGAACTTTTACTTCAACTACAATTTGGAAATTAAAAAATCACTTACTTAATCTCAAGTAATAGCATATATGATCAGGAAGAACTAACCAGCCAAATGTTCTGGCAAAATCAGAGCCTGTGCCCAAGGGAATTAGCTGCATGAATGGAATTGACCTTAGTAGCTTTCTCAGGAACAGTTAATACAATTGTGAGGAGCAAATCACACGTCTAAAGAAGTTTAAGGGAAACACTTACACCAAGAGCAGTGGAGCGAGAAGTCGCTGTATCTTGATTGGTGACAGGTTTTCCAGCCCAAAAGAAGCCATTGACTACCTTCTCAATGTACACATAAGTTATAAGTATGGATGTATAGAAACCAACCACGCTGAAGGCTTTCTATGACCATATAATGGCATATCTGGCCACGAACATAATTTTTGTTTTTCTATCTCATGTTACAAAAGAAACAACATTGATGGGTTTATGAAAAGTGTGTTACATAACAGATTGATCATTTGAGCTTCAAAATCACATAGTAGCCTCTCCTAGTCCTCCACCTACCCACCAAAATGACACTAATTACAACACCAATAGATTAGAAAACATGAAAAAAGTCTCCTACTCCAAGCTACCCTGGCAGTTGCGAATCTTTACATCTGCATCACTACCTATGTGTGAAATTTACCATATAACATAAGTTCATACATGACTACCCATTTCACCTACTCTACTCCACTGCAATTAGTACCGTGTTACCAGGAGACTAGGTGAGAGGATATTATATGTTATAATAAAGAGAATTACAAATTATGGACATGGACAAGGCAAATGGCATCCCACCTCATGAAGAGTTCCATCGCCTCCAACTGCAATTACAGCATCAGCACCCTCTCGAATAGACTGGACAATGTTCAGACAAATATCAAACTGACAGTTCACGAAGTAAATATGCATCCAAGTTGACCGGCTTTTTAGGGTCAAGATGCCTACCTCCCTTGTTATGTCAGTTGCATGACAAGGACCAGAGGTGAACGATTCACATATCTGCGAATTCGACAAAAAATAACCACACTTAACTTGTTTGAATTGTTTGAATTGAGATACAAAGCCCCAGCAGTGAATAAATCATGGAATCGACAACTTAGAGATGGGAGGGAGAGATCTTTCAATTTTTTTAAGAAAAGTATCTAGATGCAACTACAACATCTAGAGGAGATCGAACAAGATAATTCATGAGGGGAAAGCGTCGATAAGTCAAAGTAGTCTTTTGTAATTGAGTCCAAACATGCATGATACTGCAGCTCAGACATGGCAAAAGGAAGCAACTCAAAGCAAGAAATGAGTAAAATCTACCCAATTGCTCTCTCTAGTATCAGTCTCAATACTTCAAACCCATCTCGCACCATCTTGGCAACAAGCGACTAGCACCCACCAACACATGTGGGCTCAGACAAAGTTGAACTGAACAAGGCCCCCTTTCAAGATCTTAGTAAAAGCTATTCAACGACATTCGAAGGTGGGCAACGTTTCGAGAGGACTCACGTTACAATCTTCACCGAGGCGAGACCTGAGATACGGCAACAGTTTCTTCCACTCCTTCCAGGTCTTACCATTCGCACCTGTCCACAAAACGCGCCCAATCATCCACCACCCGCACACTTCCGACGCTCATCAATCGACGCCGTCATAAAGAAGAAAGCGAATAAAAATCTCAACTTTCGCGCGCGCGCGCGAACGGAGAGAGACCCACCTCGAGGATTGACGACGAAGACGAGATCGCGGCGGCTGCGGGAGGCGGAGAGAGACCCGCCCCCCAAGAGGGCACGGTCGAAGGGGAGATCTGGAGGCGGAGCTGTGGGGCGCTGCTCCGCCCTCGCGACGACCGAGGAATTCGCCATTAGACACGGCGGTGCTCTTCCCAATGCTACCTGATAATAACACCACCCCATGTTCGTTTCTTTCTTCTTCCGCCGCCTCGGGGTCGCGAAAAGAAAGATTCACTCGGTGGGCACTGTCTGGTCTGCCCCGTGTCTCCGTCGCAGTCGCCGCCGCCGTCGGTGGTCGCGGAAGCAGAGACGGCGGGTGCTGTCGGTTAGTCAGCTACGAGACGCAGGAAATGAGGAGATGGGAGAGAGATGATGAATCGGCTGAGTTAACGAGAGCGAATAATGCGGGCTCGATTAGACAGAGGTTTCGACGTTGGAGGATTGAGACAAGAAGCGGAGACAAATTAACAGATACGGTTTCTCCTTCTTCTTCGTGCCTTATGCATCGTTTTCCACGACGACGACGGTGAAAATGAGGGTCGGGTCGGGTCGGGTCGGGTCGGGATAACGATTGAGGAGGGAAGAGAGAAGCATATCTGGACAGAGGAAAAGAGACGGGACGGAATCAGTAGGGAATATGAAAGATTAGCGTGAATTGGTCCAGTCAATATTATACATCTTCCACTTTTTGAAATTTGTTTCCACCCAAAAAAATATATATATATTCTTCTCGAATTTGGAGGGGTTTGCATTACTTGACAGGTTTATTCTTTAGTATCTCTCTAAAAATATATAAAAGTATATATATATATATATATATATATATTATAATGTATATTTTCATCTATTTTCTCTCGTTAGCATCCGATCAACAGTACAACTCAATCCCCTCGAATCCTCCCTCTATTTTCCTCTCATAACATACTAAATCTGTTCAATTCATATGTAATTACTCGATCAAGATTGAGTGTAAATTTTAATATGTACTGATTATGATTGACTTAAATGAACTGAGCAAAAAGAGATTTTCCTAATGAGTACCATTCGTTGGCATGGATATTGCCTGGCGTCTCCCCGGAGGCTGCCTTCGTTGCCGGTTCTTTCAATCAAAAGAACCCGAGTTCTTGCATGGACAAGCTCGGCTCAATTTTGAAATTGGTAATGTTAACTTCAGGTGACGTAAGGGATCGCCAACATGGATCCGACTCATTTGGTGAAACTCGAGCTAAAGACAAGAGGGTATTGACAGAACCCTTCTAGAATGGCCCAATCGGATTGATCCCGCACAAAAGCAGCCAAATTCCATGAATAGCCTAAATACAGAGGGCATTGACATATTGTCAATCTGCTACTCCCTGTGACCCTGCGAAGCTTAAACATGTTGTAGGGAGCAGGAGAACAAGAAAAGAAAACGATTAGTTCGAATAATCAGCCTTACAAACTGCAATATCTAATCACTTTTCAAAAGGATCAACATTTGCTCCAACTGCCGATGGCACAAACTCGAAAAGACATCAATACAAATGACCGTTATACAAAATCCCAAGCCACTTAAGCCAAAGGATCCTATCTTCTGGACCTCCCTTTTGATTTTGAATCGAAGTGATGTTTCCTCAGTTTCTTCTTCCGGGGCAAAGCTGCCGAACCGCCGCCTTCTCTGAACGGCATTCCCATCAGAGCCAACAGCCTTTGAGCCTCCTGATCCGTTTTTGCGGTAGTTGCAATGCACACGTCCATCCCCCTCGGTTTGCCTAGGGCATCAAACCTGATCTCCGGGAAAACACTCTGATCTTGGATGCCAACGCTGTAATTCCCATGTCCATCAAAGCTATTTGGGTTTACTCCTTGGAAGTCTCTCGTCCGGGGAAACCCCAAGTTGATCAGCCGATCCAGGAATGAGTACATCATCTGTCATTACAGAGATAGATGAAAACGTAGCAATGTCTCATAAAAAATATTCATGACTGCAGATAGCAACTGATTGAGAGTGACTGAAATAGAGCAGGACCCAGATTATTATAACAGTGCTTGATAAATCAAAAGAAGAGGATAAAGGGTGGAACCGGTGTAAACAGAAGTTGCAGGGCTTATACAGCTCAGGATGCCAAGCATAAGATAGTCAGTACAAATGAGCAGGCTACTTCTATAATGATCCTTCGCCACAGCATATGTATTCTCCGCAAATTCAACGAGCACAGTCAAAACATATTATGAAGCAAGATGACGGTTATGACATGATCCGGATGAAATAAAAACCAACGAATCATAAACTACCAATGCTAGCATCTTGTGAAACGCAATAGAACGCGAAGCGTTATATAGCACCAGTGAGTATAGGAGATATAGTGCAGCAGCAGACAAAACTTGTCAATGCAGCAAACCTCAAAGTATTGCAATTTCAATGGACATATAAACAAAAGCACTGCAGTAACATGTAAATCTAATTTTCTAAATTGTGCGTCACATCTCTAGCATTATCGTTTCCGCTATAAAAAAAAGCCGTTGCATACTGACAAATTTAGACAACCATCAGTACAGGGACAAGAATCAAGAAGTTAAACCGTGAATATAAGTGAACATTCAAAGTATTACGAACACCGCCAACATCAACTCCTTCACAAGAAAATCTACATACCACTATGACGAACTTCTTGGCCTTAAGTAGGAAAGAAAAGATAGCTAAAATAAACACTATAGTTCTCACATTTCCTCGGAGAGTGACAGCGATACCGAGCGGTTGACCTTCTCTGATCTTGAATTGGGCGAGGGAGACCCTAGCCCGCGTCTTTATAGGCCTCTGCCCCACAATAAGCGCCATATCGTTCATGGCCGCATCCAGCCCCTTCGCATTTTGAGCAGCCTCTCCAATACCGCAATTCACCACGACCTTTTCAATCTTCGGAACCTAGTCGAATTCCAAGTTCAAAAAGCTCAGAGACCGAACTAATCCATTGCCAATTGAACACGGAAAAACCAAAAAGATCAACTCATCGTGACGCATAATACGCGAAAATGCTAAAAGACTGCGCTTTGAAAACAAAGGAACGTGTGCGGAAGTTTTTCAAAGACGGTGATCGATACTTCATTTTCTGGTAAACCGCAGAATCACACGCCACCGCAGCTTCCACCGGAATCTGCGTCACCTCTATCGGCTATCACGAAATGCGGCGCACCTCCGGCCAGAATTTCCGATACGGCGAGCCTGCTGTAGACCGCGAGCCGGCCGATTCCTAATTTCCGACTCGACTATTACCGCGACGAAAGCGCCGACCAGAATCGAGGCTCTTCACCTACCTGGTGGATGTTAGTGTAGGAGAACTCGTCCTTGAGCAAGGGCACGATCTTCTCGAGGTAAACCGCCTTCAGCCTCTGCGTCTTCTCCGCCTCCGCCTTCTCCACGAGCACTATCGCGCCCGAAGCCCTCACCGAGACGCCGCCATTCGCGCTCCTCCGGCCCGCTCGCACGACGGACGGCGGCGGCGCCGCGAGGCGGAGGAGCTGGCCGTGGAAGGAGGAGGAGGCGGCGGGCAAAAGCGAGGGGCACGCCATGAGAGAGGGGGGAGGCGGAGCTCAGTTGAGCTCCGGGCTGCTGTTCGTTATCGAGTAGATAGAGGGAGCGTCGAGCGGGTGGTGATGGCGAGATGCCCGTGGGATTGGGTTTATTTACACGAGTGCCACTGAGGGGGAGAACGGCGGGCTTCGATGTAAATATTCGATGTTCTGAGGGGGTTTTCCTCTTCTGTCGTGGCGTAAAATGGCGGAGTAGATAAGACTCGTCCGTTTTTGAAGAGGAGGACGTCATGACGTTCTATTTTCACGAGCAGAGTCTTACTACGCCTTGATACTTTTGTTTTTTTGTTTTTTTGTTTTTGGAGCCAGGGAAACCCGTACGCCGACAGAGCGGCGGGACAAATCCTGGGCCACACGAAGGAACCACCACCCCACGACGGTTAAAGCGTCAGCAAGCCCGGCCTGGCGATTTTTTTTTTTTTTTTTGATGACGCAGGAACCGCTGTCGGCGGCGAGCAAGGCATAAACTCGGGACGAACCGGCGCTACTGTGACCCAAACCCAGCGTTTGAGTCGCGCAAACGCGATGCCTTTGGGATAGGTTTTAAACCCTTCACCTTTGAGGAAAGAATTAGTAAGGCCTTATCCAGCGGAGCCACCGCGGCAGATGGTTTTTGATACTTTTGTTTTGATAATAGTAATAGTGTTAAAAACTTATCGCAAAAATGTAATTAAATTCTAAAATTTTCAAAAAAATATAATTCAATCCAAAAACTTACTACAAAAGTATAATCAAATCCTAAATTATCATAACGTGCAATCAATTTCGATTGAATCAATTTAATTAATTAATAACTTGTTTGTATATTTTGAAAATTTTAAAACTAAATTACATTTTTCTGATAAATTTTAATATTTAACTGCATACTTTACAAAATTTTAGACTCCCAACACACTTTGATAATAAGTTCTAGAGCTTTCAATGCACTTATCTCTCTTAATTTTTTTTGTTTAATTTGAAGATTCAAGATTCGTGCACTTGTCACCACTCAATCGAGACACTTGTTATAAGTAAATCTCCCTATACACTCGTGATCTTATCGAAGATAACCGGACTCTAAATTATTGGCATGACAAAAATCTCTGCCGTCAATGCATCCTCCGATCCTCCCTGCTCCCGTCACTCATCACTGATGCGAAAACTAATCAATGCGTTTTGTAACAAGAGTATAATTTCCCCACCAAGGCGAGAGGTAAAATTAGGTACGAAGTCGATACGATAGCCCTTCGTTTAGGCCCAAAAAAGGCTGAGAAAGAGAGAGTGCCAAGGACCGATCATTTAACCGTGATATCATGGATGAAGTGCCTTACCGCTCACAAAATATAGAAAGAACGTTCGCCACTGATCCGATGTAAGTTCTTCGGGTTGCAATAAGCATGAGAAAACCGTACTTATCATGAAACTATAGTGATATCAGCAAAAACGAGAGAAGAAGAAGAGAGAGAAAGCAGCCAATGCATTATAGTTTACCAAAAACCACAACCTGATCAAACGCTCCTCACTACTTCCTCATCTTCGATCTAACACACGCATATACATAAACACACCCACCGCCTAAGCTTTATTCTAGGTCGCACGACAATCTCTGTATCTCGCAGCCATATACAAAGTCCGATAAGAATCTATACAAAGCCTATCGGAAGTTACAGCTTCCGATGATGTCTCTCAGCGTTGTTCACACAAACTGCCGTTCCCATTTCACAGGATATTTACAGACCTACAAAAACCACAAGCCCAAACCTCAGTTACGGACCAGTTTTGCGATCCCCACAGCTTGGCGATCCTTCTGCATCTTTATTCTCCACTACTAATCTTGATCTTCAAAGACAGTGCAGTTTTCCCCGACGATGCCCGACTTGAAGAGGTCGAGTTTGTTAAAGTCACGAGTTATGCAGACAGAATTAGGCTTCCAGATTTTTCGGGGAGCAACTTGAAGGAACCGCCAGATTTGTACTTCTCAGGACCACCCTCATATGAGGCAAACAAGCCTCGCTGCTACGAATAAAGAGAGTCCATTATTTCTCCAATAAGTAACCCAGATATCACGACACAAGAAAGCACAAGGAATAGCTACTAAGATCGACATGATAAAAAGCACTTACATATTTCTCAAATTCGGGGCTTGTCAAATTTGCACTAAGATTTTTCATCAAGAGCACTACCTGAGGAAAAGAAAGATAGAAGAAATGGATGAATCAGCTAGATAATGATAAACAGCAATACAAGGGGCACAAGTACAAACACCATCCTCCAGAAATGTGGCACAATTTACTGAGTATATCACTCGAGTAACATTTCCCAATCCCACATTTCCGAACCCTACTGCTAGTCCACCACCCACAGATAAAATGGATACTCAGTATGAATACAATCAAGAGAATCAGTCACTACTTATGCATGCTAATTCCAGGGGCCATGCAAGGCAGGACACACTTTTCGCAAGAGTAATATTTTATTGGAAAATTGCACTGCCAGCCATCAACATTACTTACGTGCAATCAAGTCTAAACCTTTTGACTAGTGTAGTCAAGCCCGAAAATTTTTTTTAGAAAGTACAATCAAATATTTTCACTATATCATACCAGAAAAAGCCTAATGGCTCTAGAACTTGCCAAAATGGCAGCCTTGATTGCATTTTTTAGTGTAGTTTTAGAAGTCGAATACAAAAGTTCAAGAATTGATTACGCATCCCACTGAAATTTGGTATATGGTTAAGATCTACAGTTCATTCAAGTGAAATCGCAATCTTGAGGCCAGAAAAGCAGCTGCATCACTTGATACCAACCAAACCACAGCAAGATCCTAAAGACCAACAAACATCCAAAACAAACAGAACAAACATACAACCCAGCATTTGCATGAGGGCTCTATAGACAAGACTGCTGCTTTTCTATTCCAAATTGTGGTATGTCTCACAGATGAAAGATCATGAAAAAACCTATAACCGATAGACTGGTCAACACAAAACACCTGGAAAAGCACTGCTGCAATCAAAGTCATAGCAGAACATGCCACACAAGTATGAACTTGCTTTCGTAGAACACTCATAGAAACATCTCCTGAAGGACCAAATCCCAATACATAAGAAAATGTGCTCCCAACATAATGATTTTTCAGATTTGAGCCATACTGTTTCCAAATTTATAGGGTCCATCTGCTTCAATCTCTGTAGATGACCACTGGCATCCGGGTCAAAAACGCTGCCGATGAACCTATAAACTTGCGCGAAATCTGGCATAACTGAATCAGCAAAGGCATATGTTAGGAATAAGTATCAAAATCTGTCTTAAAATAAGAAAGACAAGATGCAAGTCAATCTGAACATTTTTGCATGGGATTAATTTGCTTCATAGTCTAATCAGACAGTATCTCGTGATAATCACGAATGACAAATGCATTTGGCTTAGCAAACATTCCAAAGCATAACATGTGGAAGGATTGACTAAAAGAATAAGATTAACTATCTATGACGAGAAGTTACAACAACAGTCATTGACACCGACACTGACACTCTCCGAAAATGTGATAGCAAGATGAGAAAACATTGAAATATTAAACAATGTAAACAAGTTAACCTAGCGCCAGTAAATGTATAAACAGACATAACTATGAAAATTGAGAATGAACCTCCTTTATAACTGCCCTTTTGACATGGGATTATGGCTATCGATGCATTTCGTATATCCAAATTAGTCAGGCAACTTTATCTAATGCGTGGCCATCTAACGTTTAACATTTCAGAATGTCAGAGATAACGAAGCATGGTGACTATGGATGTGCATAAAACCTGCACACTTCTATTTAAGAAGAGGAAAGAAAAATTTTAATAGCTTTTGCATAGATAGCAAATGGCTACACAAGGTCCGATTTGTTAGCTTAACGCATAATTTACCATTCTCAGGACTTCATTCAATGACTATTGAGATAACAATATTCCAAAGGGAACTAACACGAGTCCCACTCATATTCATATAGCTTTATCTCTTTCTCAGTTTATTTTTCCTTTTTTCATAGAACAACCAAGTGGAAAACCCTTTTTTTTTTGTTTTTTAAAGATATATAAGAGAGAGAATATCTGTCCAACGAACCGGTGATAAATAACCATAAAGATTCTAACCTCTAAGATGTTTCTGTTGATCCAAAGGTTCAATTGCTTGAGCATTTGGCCAGGACCTCGGTGTACTGTCATTACTACTGCTGTTGCAACAATTACTTGGAACTGGTGGGCCAGAAATTCGTACATCTACATGAAAAGGAGGGAAACCAAAAAGAATGCTGAGCATAAAGTGAAGTCTATATTTAGCAAGAGATAGTAATTGCAATAGCACCCACGTAAAATTACTGTGAAAGGTAATGAAAAAACCTTTTGTCCCCTGTGATGCACTCATTGCGGGTACAGAGTTATGACTCCATGAAGACAAGGCTACACTTGTACGGGAATTCCCAAGCAATGCTGATCCATCAGGTCTGACAATATGCCCGGGTTCCAAAAAAGCAGATGAAACTTGAAATGGCCCATTGACTTGGGAAACAACTGGAGCTGCAAGAATTGAATGTCAGTTCATCATTCATTATCATAGGAAGCAGCAAGAGAAAGAAAGGCTCAGCGTCTGTAAAACCTTTAGGTGCTTTCTGTGGGTATGGATGGGCAGCTTTCCTTTTTGGCCGTGGAGGTGGTACATGTTCGCTTGTCCCATTCTTTTGAACCTTTAGAAAGTACTTTTGTGCATGGCTACGAATCTGCAAAGGCAATAAAAAGAAATTAACTGGGTCAAAAGTTTGCAGTCTTCAAGATGAATACGCGGATTAAAAAAACAAAAAATGTCAATAAAATAGAAAAAGAGAAAACAGCTTTTGTGCCGATATGGAAGAAATTGCCACCAGCATACACACACTGCACGAGATGACAAGCTACAAAGCAGCAACAGCTCAAGTGGCAACAACAGTCACCATGCTGAGTGGACCTCGCACACCCCAGTAAACAGGGATTATATGATCAATACAGTTCTTTTTAAGTTATTGCATTACCTGAATAACTGTTTTTGATCCAACAAAAGCTTCAATCTTCTTCCAATCACGATCAAACCTAACACAGGCCAAAAGGTCAAATGAGAAATGACAGTCAAAAGGAACTCAGCTGTGTGCACAGACAATTCAATCTTATTTCTCAGGGATCACAAACAATGATCTGTTGTATGCCTATGGAAATTAGATGTTAAAAATGACCAATCCACAAAGAACCGAATGTGGATCAAGCAAAATAGACTCAGTGGCTTGTGGTCATCAATTAATTAAAGGCAGGACGGAAAACTCTTCGCAAATGAAATCAATGACGACACTATTGCAGATTCAAAGCAACCCCACTATGGCAGTTGCAATCTGTCCACTTCCCGAACATGAATGTTGGGGACCAAGTAATATCAAACAGAAGCAGACTAAATGCAATCCAATCACATCTCCACAGTTACAAGTTTTACATCCCAAACCCAGAGTCCTGGCTGCTCAATCACACATTAGGAGATGTAACACTAAAAAATAAGTTGAAGCGGCCAGTAGACGGTCACGTCATTCATCTCAATAAAGATCCTCTGCTATTATGGCACATTGAGACAAACAGAGGGAGCGAAATATGACTTCGGCAATAGCAACTGCCCAAATTGTTAGCTTATCCATAAAAACTATCCACGGCTCACAATAAACCCGGACTCTGGAGCAGAATAGTCTCGACTCCTAAATTTCCGACATCCACTATTTGCCGATAGCCTGATCAAGCGATCTACCCAAGGACGATCCTTTGATTGACTGGACAGATGACCAGACATCTATGGCAGCTCCACACGATGAGTCCTGAAAACAAATGTGACGACGTCCCAGCTAGAACAGCAAAGAAACTTCGAGAACTCGCTCCGACACAGAGCAGACAACTAAGCTGCAGAAACTGACGCCGTTCGACAACTAAATCGCAGAATCCACTACATAGTTCAACAAAGAAGTCTCAATTCGAGAAAACCCGAAGAACGAAGAGCTGTTCTCCCTCGGTCTCCCCCCGATCATTCCCCGAAATCACCACACACGAACTCGACCCCGACATCTCGACTCAGAACTCCCGATCAAACAACCTTAAAAGAGCTCGCCCCACACTACTTACAGGTGAAGCGCCTCCAGGAACTTGTCGTGCTCCTGCTCGGTCCAGCTCTCCCTGGACTTGGTGATGGTGTACGGCTTCCGCACCTTCTTGCTCGGGTCCTCCGCGTACGGCGGCGCGGCGCCGCCGCCGCCACCCCCGCCGCGGCGGCGGCCGAGGGCGGCGGGGAGCCGGCGTCCACGCCGTGGATCCCCATGTTCGCGGGATCGAAGAAGTAAAACCCTTGCGCCGGGTTCGCGTTCACTGACACCATAAGGCTCCGATTCGTCGTCTTCCTCCTCTCCTCCCGGCCGATTACCAAGCGTCGAATTCCTTCTCGATTTTTCCGCGACTGGTTCGCGTGCTGTGCTGTGTCGTCGATGGTGGTGGTCGTCGTCGTCGTCGTCGTCGTCGCCGGCGTCGTTTTTTGAAGGGAGACGGGAGATGTGGTTTACAGATTTCTAGTTCGGATGGTTCTATATTAGGTGATGCTCGTGGCGACAGGTGGCATTTCCATACGTCAGAATTTACGAATTTGGAAATCCGCTTCTTTTTTTTGGGTCAGCCATTGACGCCGACATTATCCCTTTCCTCTGAGGTTATCGCATTTTTTCTTCTCTTTTTCTTTTTTTCTTTGGATTAGCGGGTGTCTTTAGAAATATATTATTTAGATTTGACAATGTTAAGAAAATAAATTAGCTTACTTTGGTATTTTGTGTGAATTATACACTTCATTTTTGTGCCTTCAACATAGAATGCATTGCATATAATTGGCTTAACAAGGAGGCTGCCGTAGATAATTTTTGCCTTCCCTTACGAGTGTGCATCCATTGCTCCTATTGCGTTTTCTTGTTTACACTCGATAAAAATCGTAAATTTCAAGCATTGGAGCATAGGCCTATCAGTAAATTAAATGGTAATAACCAATATTTCTAGACATATCAAGGCGATGAATTTCTTTATGTGAAGATGTTGTAAATTAAAATTTCCCTACTCTCCGACTCTCATGAGAGTCCGACTCTCATAAGAGTTCAAAATGAAGTCCCAAATCGTAGGAAGCTTACAATTTTCGATGTACCCATATTCGAGTAGCCCCAATTTCAAATGTAGAGTGGTCGTATCCCAAATTTCAAATGGAAGTCGATCTTGACTTCTAAAAGTGGTAGCTGCTGCAACGCTCGGGTTTGGCGCTGATTCCGAGGCACGCGTTGCACGGTGCGCACCCGTTTCCAGAAACTTGCCCGAGTGGGGAAGCAAGAATCGGCATCGGGAGAGAATTTGTCAACGGCCAGATGCCACGCCACGTCGGCATTGGGACTCTATCCTCCGTCGATTACCACCTGCATCTTTTAGCTAGAGGGTTGGGGAAAAGAAGCGAATGTTCTAGCACGGTCGACGGGAAACATCGCAACCGTCGCTTTTCCTGGTAAACGCCTAAAACGGTAGTTAACTACGGACAAAAGGGCACCGTCCATGGGTTGGGCCGGGCCTACCGAGCCGATTGCAATTACAGGTACCATATTATCAAAAGAAATCTTCCCAGGTCGAATAAAATAGAACGAAAGAAAAAGAAAAGGGGGAAAAGGGCGAAAGCGAGAGGTGAAGATGAAACACTTTCATCCTTTTGTAAAAATGCACACTCATCTCATTTGGAAGCTGGAACAACACACCAAAACACAATGAGCAGAGAGATGCCGATATCCTCCCCGATACAAGGGAAGCAAATGCGAAGGGGGTGAAAGGGAAATCGAGGCAAAGGACGCTTTACAAATGATCTGGAGAGAATACAACCGCGAGGAAAAAGTATAAAAATGAAGAAAAGGAATAAAAATACGCCACGACCCGATTGAGGACTCGCTAGTCGATCCACCGGGTAATCCCATCGTCATCTCCTACAACTGCCAAAATTTCGACGCGGACTTCGAGCACCGCCTGGAATGCAGCGTAAGAGCAATTGAGAAAGGGAAGGAGAATTCAACCGTATGTTGACCACTGGTATGGTAGAATTACTCTACTATAATTGCATATATGTTGACTACTGGCATATATCCGCAGGATCAGCATTGACAACAAAGAAATATCTAATAATGAAGATTTGCAAAATCTGCATTGCTTAAAACGTTGACAGAGGAGAAAAGTGGGGAGTGGTTTGTTCAATACCATATTGACTAAATGCTGTAAATAAAACGCAACAAAAGGAACTTACCTGAGAATTCCGACAATTAACTAGCTTGCATTCGTCCAGAGAACCTTCCAACGTCCAACTTTCCCAAACATCAAAGCTGTGACTGGCAAATACGAATTCCATTCGTCTATTGATCTGCACATCAGAACAAAAACAAAGAACCCTCTTAAAAGTCAAGTAAAAACTATAAAAATTCTAGCAGAATACCTCGCTCTCACAACAATCAAAACTCTTAGCAAAGGAGAAAAAATAAAAAATGATCTAAAACAAGTTGGGGATCATAAGAAAAAACAAAAGCAGAAAATAAAGTTAAATATCATACAATCACTTGCACAGGAAGCTCAAGTCTCTATGTATACACTGCAAAAAGGGCCATGTTGTTGCAATTTTGAAGCTTCAGTCGGTTCATTCATTTACGACTACCCCTAATTAATTTCTTCTTTTCATTTGGTCAGAGAATGACTAACCCTAATTTCAACTAAAGGCTTGGTGACTCCTATCCAGACCCTTCAACGGAAAAACCATTTGATCAATGCTCATACAATCGCGTGGCAGTCGGTTTGAACTAAAACACCATCATCATGTAAATGACAGTAGAGCTATAATATCTCACAAGCAGCATCAGACTGACTTCAAGAAACACAACAAGCATCCCAGCATAACTTCTGCATTTTATCAGCAAAGGTAGTAAACGTTTCCATTACCTGCAATAACTTTCCACCAGCAGCAAAAGATCGCAAACCAATTGTCTCCTGAATCAATAGTACCCATGCTATCATGTCAGCACAAACTTAAGCACTAGCAAAATATTGCTTCAAAAGAGCCAATGAGTTTGACTACACTCGCAGAAAAGTAAATAAGAATTATTTGGAGCAAGGGGTTCTTCTCGACAAACCTTGCCTCTTAAAACAACAAGAAACTGTGCTGCAGGATCTCTTTTGGTTACATTAGATATAGTATCTAGGAACCAGCCACCGCCTTTTACTCTTTGCCTGGAAACATGGAGCGCAGGATGATCTTTGGCATATAGAGCTACAACATACCCATCTTTCAGCAATTCCCCAGGCCTTCCAGAAAGATTCCTGATTGACTTATGAGGTTGGCTTGGAGTAGAATCTTGCATTGAATCGAGAGGCGTCTTCCTACTTCTGGAGTCTTCAGGAGAAGCAAAACGTGAACTAGAACTTAAAACTTGATCTGTGCCACTCATAGCAGTGTCATCTTCTCGATTGGATGCGCTTTCTTTTCCTATAGAAGAAGGGTCATCGAATTTTTGCCCCGACTTTTGACGACCGTGCCTCTTTTTCGCTTTCTTACCCGCTCGACTACGCCTTGCTTCAGGTCGTGCAACCGTGTTTTGAGATAAACCTGAACCCTGATTGTGGTTTGGAGACTCTACTAATTGACTAGTGCCCACTTTCTGTGTGCTTTCTCGACTTAGTTCGATGATATCTGTCACTTGTGCAACTGAAGAAACCTGGGGAACACTTTCTTTGTCTCGGGAATCAAACTTCTGAGTTTCATCTGTTATTTCATTTTCTTCCTCTTCCTCATCAGATACAGCATCTTTTGGAACAATGCCATCAAAAAAGTATGTCTGCAACATTGAGATGGCTTTCTCCCGTATCTCCATCCACACTTCTTCACTATAATCAGCACTCCGTGGTAGTATCAACACATTGGGCATTTCCCTTACCTGAAGCAAAGGATAATTTAATGAGTACATATTGCAATTACATCCAACTTACTAGCATAGCAATATCAAATTAAGCCATTGCAAAACACAAGGACAATAACTTTATGCTAGTGCAAACCTTGTTATGATAGAAAAGTGATCATGCAAGTTACAAATGATGCAATATG
Source organism: Eucalyptus tenuipes (assembly GCA_014182365.1). NCBI lineage: Eukaryota > Viridiplantae > Streptophyta > Magnoliopsida > Myrtales > Myrtaceae > Eucalyptus > Eucalyptus tenuipes. Next base: position 23,852,725 of record CM024540.1, on the reverse strand, counting down.
AGAAACTGGATGCTTCATTAGTCAGACTAAGATATTCCAGGGGAAAATGCTTCAAACAATCAATAATAAGACCAATAAATTATAAAACACTGTAGCTTTTAGACTGGAGCTCCAAAAGTTAACTTAGTAATCAGTCCTAGCTGCAAAACAGAATGGCTCTTTTTAAAGCTGTATTCAGACGGTTACTTATTTGAAGAAGACATGTAACCATATGCTAAAGGAAATTCAGACAGTAAAAAACTAGAATCCTGCATGAACAAGAGTAAAAATCATAACCCAGTAGGCTGTCAAGAAGATAACTACACACATGGTACCATATATTATACAAGGATAACAATCATACCCATGCTTCCATCCATTGTGGCCCTTCAGCACCGTCCAGAGCACATCCAGCCAAGGTACCATCAATGAGCATTTGCTTTACCACACAATCATCCAGCAACTGACAGCTGCCAGTATTTACAATAAATGCCCCTACACATAGACGAAGGATATCAATCTACAAGAAGACAAGGGAAGTCAAACTTCCTCAGAGAGACAATTCAGACAAAAGCGTACCAGGCTTTATATGCTGCAAGCATTCTGCATTAAGAATCTGGATAGTTTCGTTTGTTAGTGCACAGTGAAGAGAGACAATATCACTGGCTGCGAGCAAATCGTTAAGAGTTTCCATTCTCCGGGCGGAGGGAGGAAAGGATATGGATGGCCTGAGCACTTTCCCATTTGCCTGTGTTTTAGGGAGGAAATAAAATCTGAAAGAACTAATCTTTGAGACCATATGTAAGATTAAAATTTCAAGATAACACTGTGGATGAGGACTTCAGCGGGCTGCTCTTGTGATAATGAAAAGATTGCAATGACAATTTATACTTCTAGCACAAACCCAGCTTCAATTACTCAGAAAGAACAACTATCACTTCCAAAGTTACGGTTCTAACTTCCAACATTAAGCCATGCTCCAAACTTTAACACAACTCTAGTTGCATTAATCACTGAGGCTGTCATACTTCAGCAAGACACGGTGATTAATTTGACACATCATGAAGCAACAAGCTAATATTCTAAAGCGACAAATGAACAACCGGTACGATCTCCCATAAATTGAACAGCTAATACAATGAAGCAACCATAGCTATAATAAGACAAATCAAGTAGCCACACCCAGTTCAACACGCATTCCATTCACTAAAATAACTACAAAAGACATCACATCTTACAGATAAGAGGACACGGAAACATCCCCTGTAGCCACTGAGATCAAGGCGACCCAAAATAACATGAGGAGAAGTTATCCAACTAACCGAACCAGTGAACCATACAATCATCTTCGAGCAGTCTAAACAGAAATAAAGAACCAGCCAGCTGAAGGAGATGGGGCAGCAACTGACCAGCTCAATCCAACAAGAAATCCGCAAACTTCAATTAATTTTAACATAGACATTGTCATGACTAGAACCATTAGCTCACCGAATGTCACTCAAAATGCGCTTCAACTAGCTATGAAACCCTACAAGTTCACATTACAGCCCAAGGACAGCGTAACGTTTCCCCTGAACGATCGATCGAAAGCAGAGGCACACACATTCAAGCCAAATGAAGTGCAAAAGATCGCAACATCACTTACATCGACGACATCGAAGTAGAGCACGCTCATCTTAAAAGCCAATCCGCGCGTCGCGAGCGACTTGGCGGAGCTCGATCTACCGATAATCCCGAGCACCAAGCCGCGGCACCTCCTCATCCCCCTACACAGAGGCTGCACCGATCCGAGCCACCCCGAGGCCGAGAGCGCGTGCCGAGCCAGCAAATGCGTCCTCCGCAGCAAGCTCAGGACCAGGGCCATGACCGTGTCCGCGATCTCCTCGGCCCGGCAGGTGTCCACGTGGACGAGGCGGAGCCCGAGCTCGGCGGCGAGGGCGGAGTCGACGGAGCGGTCGGCGGAGCCGAGGCAGAGGACGAGCTGGTAGGGGCGGAGGCGGCGCTGGGCGGCGCGGGGGAGGAAGGCGAGGGAGTGGAGGAGCACGGCGGAGGCGGAGTCGATGGTGCGGTCGGAGGAGGCGAGGCGGCTGAGGGGGACGTGCTCGAGGGAGGCGACGCCGGCGAGGGAGGCCTGCTCGAGGGAGCAGTCCTCGATGCAGTTGAGGGCGACGACGAGGGGGAGGGACGAGGGGTCGTCCTGGTGGGGCACCACCGCGAGGGAAGAGGATTCGGCCATTGTTCGCGGCAGCGGACGGTGAGGGGCAGGGCGAGATTAGGGTTTGAGCACCGAAGGATTTGGGGCATTTTCGAAGGTCGCTGAAGCTCTGTTGCTGCTGCTGCCGCTGGTGGCGGTTGTTGTTCGGATCTTGTTCGACGCAAAAGCGTTCGGGTAGCGCAGAGAGCGTGTGGGTTGGGACGCTGTTTTCCTCTCTCTCTCTCTCTCTGAGGTTGAGGAAAAGCGTTTGGGACTCACGCGCTCCTCCAGATCGACGTGACCGGCCGGCTTCGCCGTTCGTCGTTTTCATTTTTTTTTTCCCTTTTTTTTTTTCTTCTCTCTTTTTTTTTTTTTTTTTTTGGCTGGCTAACAAGTCATTAGCATCTGACCAGAAAATCACGAGTCATTAGTGATTGCGACCAAAATAAGAAAAGTCATTAGGGACGCGATATCACATCTTTTCCGCATCGTTGTCAAACGCTGCCGGTCCTGAGTTTTCAGTTACGTTTTTGAAATCGATGTGATGCCCAAAATAATGCTTTGTCCGCGGAATATTCTTCATTCGCATAGACCTTTTTAGGTGTCCGGATTCGTCATCTTAGGTCAGAAAGTTCTCCCGCCCATCACCAGAAAATTGACGAACGGTAGGCAGCCCGTTGATGAGAAGGAAGAAATCACGAATAATTAAACGCCCGTGCGATCCCTCGATTCATCTTTGCATATGGAACAAGCGAAATCGCACGGGCGAGGACACTGTTCACAAGTTTATTAAAAGGATGGAGATGCCTAGACAAGGGTCTTCGAGACTGGATAAATTGCAAAGGGCCAACCAAAACTAACCAGCCTGCAAATATCATAATAAGCTGAGGAATCTACCTTTCCCAAGTACCATCCACACGCTTGAGCACAAAAGATGAGAAGAAACAATCCAAGACGACAACCCGAATAGTGCGAAAGCTATACAATGAGCGCGCGCATTCGCACGTCGCTCCCTCCATACATTTTCACACTAGCATTCAAAAACATCTACTACCGCACAATAAAGCTCAAAACACAGGACCTTGACTACAGGAGTTGGATCACCAGCAAAATTTGAGTAAGAGGACCAAAACTGAAGAATTCGACGCACCAGCCGCACTGCACCAACAACTGCAGCAACCTCGTTATGTATGTTACAGGCTCGATTGAACAGCTGCTGGCAGTCCAGAAGTCAGCTAAAGGAAGTTTATTGGACAAACCTCTTCAGCTCTCTTGAAGCTTCACAGGAAATAAATTGCTATACAACTTCCTAAAGAATCGCCATGACTTGCTCTATAACTCTAGTTCACTGACCGACATCATACATAACCAAAATCTTGGACAGTCCAGACTACTGACCAGAGTGAGAGATTCCTGAGCTTCAGCATCCATTTACGGAACCAGATGCAAATTTGCCCCTCATAAAGACCAGATTCAGAAAAACCTTCTCCTGAAGTTCCTGGTAGTTGTTTGGTATGAGCGCATGAGCAGTCCAACACCTATCCCAATCCCGAGGCACATACCTAGGCCAATCCCAACACCGACTCTTACACCAGCATTAAACCATGAAAGCTGTCCGTCCTCGACAGTATACATGTCCTCCGAGTAATACGGGTGCCCAAATTTACTCTCTGGTCCATAGTCATCGAATTCGGGATCTAACATCTGCATAAGCCCCAAAATTGTGGGATATTAGAATCGTAACAGCAAAACTCGAGACATAAAATAGTCAGACATAAAGGGTATAATATTTAACACGCAATGCTGATAGAAAATAAAATATGATAACCAGCCAAGTGCACCAGAATGACAGCTTACCAGGTGAGAAGTCCCTGTAAATCGAAACTACAGGTGTAAAAGCTAATTTTATGGGAACCTCTAGATATAAATCGAATCAATTCTATACAGAAACCATGGCACCACTCGCAAATTGAGCAAACAAGGAGAAAGAATGGACAGAAGCTGACGGTTAAAGAAAATGCGGGGTGCCGAATCCCCCTGCTCGAAAGGTAATAGCTTGAAAAGGAAAAGAAAAAATTCCAAGGTCCAGAGCCCGCAGCAGGGTTCTCTAAAATCGTCTGAAAATCCTATGAATAAGCCGCATCTCAACTGTCCGCAAAGCACGCTCTTGCTACTACAAGTTCCAAAGCAGCTCCACAACCTCTGGACCTATCAACTACGCCACGAAAATCACCACCACCATGTCCAGTTTTTCAATCGTTCATAAATTCAACGAGAAATTCGCCTTCAAATCGACAATGTCACCACACGCGCATGACCGAGCTGAATAAGAAGAACAAACCACAACAAAGTGAACAACAGCTGGGAATATTCGCATCGCAGCACTTGTCATGCACCTGCAAATCCCGGTGTCGAACCAACCCGTTCCCGATGTTGTTCTGCTCCTTCCCGATCTCTTCATCCTCCGGAATGGCATCCAAGGTTCCGTGCCGCGGCCCCTTCTTTCTGGGGCTCACCTGTATCGTCCTCGTCAAAATCACCGGCACGCCTGAGCACCGCCCCGCGATATACACCTCGATGGACGGAGAAGACACCCCCATCTTCGGTTGAAAGAACGCGGAAGACGACGGCGACGACGACGAACCGCCCAAATTCGCGACGTGGCAATCCAGGAACCACCCCTTGCTCGAATCGCCCTCCAGCCCCGTGCTCACGTTGCTCCAATTGTCGTCCACCCTCTCCAGCGACCCGCACAGGACCACGTCCTCGTTCTCCAGCACCTCGAACTCGACGCCGCCCGTGATCCGCACGCTGTCGGTGCTCAGGTACGTCACCTCGAGCGCGTCCTTGTCGACGCGGTCCCGCCGGAGCGCCACGGACGCGGGGCTCAGCTCGGGGACGCGGGTGCCGTTGATCTCGAGGGCGGCGCCGAGGTCGCGGTGGACGTGGCGGAGGGTGAGGCGGTCGGGGACGAGGCCCGGGACGCAGGGGGAGATGCGGACGTAGAAGAGGCGGATCTCCAGGTGGACCGAGTAGCTCAGCGGCGCCGGGTAGGAGCCGGAGGTCTTGGGGATCGCCATGTGGGCGGCGATCGGCGATCGGCGCGGTTCAGGCCCGGTCGTCCGGCGACGGCGTCGGAGGGGATCGGGGGTCCGGCGGGGGAGCTAGCGTCGCGCGGCGGATTGCGTTTGCGGCGATCAGGGAGGAGAGAGAAGGCATGTGGTGGGAATTCGTGCTTCTGGTAGGGTTTAGAGAGAGAAAATGAGGGAAGGAGAGAGAGAAAGGGGGGCGGAGGTTGAAAGAAGGGGAAGGTGAGGAGGAAGAAGAGGAATCAGATATTTTCTTCTCTTCTGTCGGGCGGGCGGAGAAGCGGGTCGGTTTCCGTCCGGCCGGGCTTGCGGGTTGCGGGTGACCGATAATTGATGGATGACCCGAAATTTAGAGATCTATTTTCGGTAATTAAGGTTACTAGGGCAAGTCTGGTTCGGATTGCACCGGTGCCAATTCGAACGATGCTCATCCCCAATTTTTGAAATTAGAAACTGACCCCATTAAGGGCGAGACTGAGGACTGGACTAAACCTTACAGATTGAGTCTGGTTTCAAGGTCAATTTGGAATCAATCAATTCTTTATTTTTTGTTTCGTTTCGTTTTTCTGCTTACTTTAAAAAAAAATTTACTATTTGAAATTACTTATACATTGACTACACGATATTGAGCAATCAAAAGATAAACACCAAAACAAATCAAATTGAAATTTAAAATAAGGTAATAATATAAATAACAATTATCAATAGCATAAAATCATAGAAGACAAACACGTAAAATAAATTAAATAATAAAAAAAGTAGAGAATTGCAAAGGAGAGGAAGAAAATTGATTACTAAGAGTCCATTCGTTTCACGGAAAATGACTTCCCGAAAACGTTTTCCGGATTTTCCGATGTTCGTTTTACGGAAAATAAATTACTTAAGGAAAATGTTTTCCATCACTAGAAAAAATAACATTCAAAGTTGCAGAAAATGTTTTCCACAACTTCTTCCAACTTGCTTCTTTTCACCAACATATTTTTGTTTTATTTTTATGCTTGTTTTTCTTTTTTCTTTTCTTTTTCTTTTTTTCATCTTTCTTCCTTATAGCCTTGGCCGGTCCACCGAGCCACGACGGCGGCCGTGATCGGCCGCAGCCGCAGCCGCAGCCGCAACCGCAGCCGCGGCCGCAAGACGCTCGAGCTCCGCCCCAGGCCGGCGAGGCTCCGCCTAGCCCGATCTGGGGAAGCCGAGCTCGCCCGAGCCCGGCGAGCTTGGGCCTCACCAAATTCGACGAGCTAGGCGGGGCTCGGAGGCGAGCCCAAGCTTCGCCGCCGGATCCGGCGAGCTCGCGGCTCGCCCGAGCCGGCGAACCTCCGGCGAGCTCGGGTGAGGCTCGAGCCCCGCCTAGCTCGCCGGATCGGGCGGCCAGGATCTTGGTCCATCGCCGGGCGGCCACCATCGTGCGGCAACGAAGGAAGGAGGAAGGAGGAGGAAGAAGGAGGAAGGAGGAAAGATGAGGGAAAAGAAAAGAAAAAAAAATAAAAATTTCGATTTTTAAAAATATAAATAATTAAAAATTCAATTTTTTTAAAAAATAAAAAAATAAAACTAATTTTTTGGTCAATTAAAAATATTAAAGTTCAATTCTTCAATAATTTTTCCCAAATAATTAAATTAGCTCGCGAGCAGTGGAAAATATTTTCCATTAAAAGTTCAGGTTTTAGCCGAACACTGGAAAATATAGTCATTTTCTTGGAAAATGACTTCCAGGAAAATATTTTCCGAAAATAGCTTATTTTCCACGAAACGAACGGACCCTAAGTTCAAATAGATAGAGAAGAGACGAAGAGAAGGAAATGGATGATTTTCAATGATAATTTGAAAGGATGGGTACTTAGAACTACATATGTAGAGTTTGAACAATAAAAAATAAATAAATAACTTTAGAATTGGACCAACCATAAAAGCCATGACTTGGGACCAACCTACGAAACACGGGTCCTAATGGCCTCAAGACCAAGACCGACCAGATTAGGTCAATATAGGGTTAGTTCAAGGTCAATTATAGACCAATAACTCACTTCTAGAAGCTAGGAATGTGTAGATTATATATTTATGTAATAAGAAGATTAACAATACTAACTACTAAGATGCTTTAAAAAGAAAATTACCCCGTCAATTGAAATTCACTAGTCATGGATTAAGCATCCATTATTTGACTCGGGGATATGTATCGTTTCGCTTCTTCTTTTTTTCCCTCAGCAATGAAATGCATTTATTTGGGTAAAATAGGATAGCGATTTATTTTCACTAAGGAAAAGAAAAAAGAAGAAGAGAGAAAAACAAGACAAACATTGCCCCTCAACTGTCTAAAGCAATTTTTTTTTTATAGATTAAATCAATCAAGGTTTTTCTTTTATCGGTCTCGACTGGTCCAATTCTATCAAAATGCAACTTAAGAATCCGGACTAATGCCCAATGCGATTTCAGCATTTAATAATTTCATCGATCTCTCTAGAACAAACAAGTTTTTTTAATCTTTCGGTCAGAAAACAAGTTCACCTATCAACATATCAAGTAATCTAGTAAGGCAAAAGACAAAAAGACCATCAACTTTTTTTTCCTCATTTCAACTTATCCCCGCATTTTCTACTCTAACAAAATAAATTCTGGCCTCTCGAACTCGAATCATATATATCCCAAGACTAGAGAAACCTGCAAAAACTACGATCATGGTTACTCTTATAAGATTACTATTCTCCGGTTTAAATGATAAAAGCAAAAAAAGCAGTGGGAAAAATCCCACGGGAGAATAAAATAAAAGTAAGCGCAAAGTTGAAATTTGATAATGAATCTAATGGAGTATTTTCCTTTGACAAATGACGTTGAAGGACTAGGTAATGAATCTAATGGATTTTCGACAAAAAAAAAAAAATCTAATGGATTATTTTCCTTTGGCAAATGACGTTTAAGGACTAGGACATATTTGAAACGAATATGAAAGGTTGAGTATTTTCTTGATTGGACTAAAAGTTCACGATAAAAACTGAAAATTTGTGAAAATATTGTGTTTCATTTTGCCTTTTGGGCTTCAGTAATTAACTTTTTTTTTTTTTATCATAATTCACAAGATCTCCATATTTGGAAAAGTTTGTAAATTTTGATTCAAATATGAGCGGCTAGTGTTCCTTCCGGGCAATGATTTTCTACGAGAAAATGGTAACTTTTAGTATGTGAATAATGCGTGAATTTTTCATACGATGATAACTTCCCATTCGGTAGTATCAACAATTTCTTTTGCTGGCCGAAGTGTCTCTAGAGCAAGCTATGGCACTCCCAAACGGTAAATGCCGTACACACTCATGAATCTGACTGCAGTGATAAAAACTTGAAATCAGTCCAAATTATACTGCGACGAAACGATCTAGTGCCTGCAGACGGACCATTCCAGTGGCTCCTGCATTATCTTGTTAATCATGAATCACATTCCATAACTCATCAGATCACCAAGTCATTCACTTCTAAATCATGCAGAGCTTGCGTATCTGAAGCCTCATTAACATTGCTCTCCACTCCGCTGAGGAGACTGCTAACTCTAAATCTAGTTCAGGACTCACAGCCTCCAAATAATCTTCTGATCTACAAGTACTCTTTGATGGGAGGCGACAAGGCAGATTGGTTTAGTTCTTTTGACAGTTGACGGCATGCCAAACCATGAGACGGTGGAACAAAATGGGATTGCGGGAAAAACGAGTTGCTGATGTCAAATCCTTACGACAGACAACTTTTCTTTGATCAGGGCACCTCATCCAAGTGTACAAGTGTGCATTTTGTCGCCATTCAAATGGAATCGAGTTTTTACCCAGCATGCAACATTTTTTCCGACTGATCACTAGGGGCACTCACTGAGTGCACAATTGTGCAACTTAGTGCCATTTCAAGCCCAATCAAAAAGAAATCAAGTTTTTGCCTTGCATGCTCGAGGTGAGGGAACTCATGAAAAGGTACCAGTGCATTAGTAAGAATACCTAGTGAGACATCTTTGCAAAGAAGTGTTCTATTTGCAAGCAATTTTTAGATTGAGAGAGATTCGTCTTGGATTCAGATTTGCATCTCTTCATTCGTGTCTCCTTACCATCCTGCATAAAAAAACAAGCCCACGTTGGCGTCATAAATTGCTTTTTTTCACTTAAAGATAAGAAAAATGAAGCGCAAAAACATAATTCTAGCACTGTGTGGAAATTCATCAGCATTCCCTGGGGACTTGAAAAAGAAAGTGCAGCATAACATGAGGATTTCCTAATTGTGAAAAGGGGACCTTCAACATTAGGCAGATGAATACGGATGCAGGTAGGGAAAAAAAGTGTTCATTGCTCTCATATACAGTCTGGCTATGCATTAGTAAATCCACCAAATATTTAACTGGCATCAGACCATTATCAGACAAATGGTTTTGAGCAACACCAGATTGCTACATAAAAGAATGGGTGAGCTAGCATACCACTGAAGTTTGAGAGGAAGACCTCAAGGCTTTGATTCTACCACCTCTTCCATCAGATCCAACAGCTATTAGACCACCATTACTGATGCTTGAGTTCTGCATGGCCTTCAATGTCTCACTCTGTCCCCGTTTACACCATTTTCCCAAATACCTTGTTGTTCCATCTGGCCCAAGCAATCCGCCAGAAAAACATATTTCTCCTAGTGGACTTTGTAAGTTAGATGCCAGCCAATTTGTCTTCAGGATATGCATGTGAAAGTTTTAACAAATTGAGCAGGTATTGACATGATGGTACATGGTAGCACAAGCTCTGTCAACTCATTTACGAAACACATAGATACCAATAAAGGCAGAACCTAATTACCTGGCCTGCCAAGCGGAAGCTGTGGAGTAGTCTCTTTTCTGATATTCAGCACTGGCTGGCCTGAGTTATGGTCATTCATAATTGCCACATCATCATCTATAGTGACAATATCCACTTTATTGGATGCACTGTTAGTTTTTGAACCTGAGATTTCAATAGGGATATTTGATGCTTTAGGCACCACAGCTTCCTGATTAAAGTAAGAAGAGTTCTCTGATTTGGATACGTCATTGTTGTGGACAACATTGTTTGCACCAGGCAGAGGAAGTTCTGAGGCATCCTCATTGATAAAAGTGAATGTATCGACCTGTCTTGAGGTAATGGAACTCAGTCCATTGTTATTTGCACCCGAATTTCTCACGGTTCTGAAACCTTCGTTTGCCAAAGAAGCATCTGACTTTGTTACTTTACCAAATAAATTAGAGTCTGACAATGGTACAGGGGGTGGCGCTGAGTGATCTTGAGGGGACAATTTTCCTACTGCTGAAGTTGTGTAACAGGTAGCTTCACTTTGATTGGTTGCATCAGATTTATGCTTCTTTCGCTTCAAAGACCTCAAGACTTCATTATCTTTTGCTTCAATAGATGCCTCTAATTCTTGGACCCTGATCTGTCAACCAAACAACAGATTATCACTTTTTCAGCCTGAAAGCATATCATCGGACCAAGAAACACTTACATATCATACATTGACTGACCTTCAATTTACTTATCTTTTCTTTAGCCTTCTCGAGCTTCCTCGTTGAACGAGCCTCTCCTCTCCCAAGAACATTGCACTTAGCCATCAATTCTTTATAACTCCTGTAAAGGTGCAACATTAAACAATTTGACAAGCCTAAACAAAAGGAACAAATTGAAGAGGGACTGGGTAAAAATTTCAAAACAAATAATGGTTGACCAATTTTGCCATGAACATGCCTAGAATTATTGACTTCAGAAGTAGTCAATCTATTTAAGGATTCAGATGGACATAACTCACTGATTTCGTATGACTAAGGACTTTCTAAGGATGTCTATGGTATCTCTGGTGTTGCCTTCATTACCCAGACTGGCAAGCTTTAGGACTTCACCTTCCTCCAAGTCCAAGTCAGACACCCTATCTCAACCATCATAATTCATGATATAAGTGTGCCGAATAGGAAATGTTCCAAAGTTAACAAAAAGGTTGCCTCTTCCTGATTCTACTTACAGTTTAAGTGCAGCAAGCTCTTTAGCCAATGCCATGTTTCTTTCTTGCAACCTTAAGCATTCCAAAGTGGTTTTATCGAGCTCCTGTCAAATTTACCCAAGAAGCACCCAAAACATTATGGAAGGATATTTTCTGGTAATTTGGTAGAGCAGAATAAGCCAAGATCACTCTCTATAACCTCGGATTTCGAATGAAGCAACTGCTGAATGGAAGCTTTTTGTTTTAAGACATCGTTCTTCAGTGCTGCCTCCTTTTTTGCCAATTCCTTGGAAATGCATAGCTGGGACAAAATCCACATAACAAAAGATTCACATCAGATAGGAGATAGTCAAGAAAAAACTCTAGCCCATGACACCTCATGAGATGTCCAAAACTTCTTGGCCCTTGCTGTCTTGGAGAAAATGGATGTTTTCAGAGTACATATTTTTTGGTAAAACAAAGAATGCATGGAGGTAAAAGGTGATTTACATAGTGCTATCATATTTGTAGTGGGTATGTCCCAAAATTGCTGAGATAACCTGAGCAGAGTCAACCTGGTGGAAAAGAATGGCAGGCTCCATTTCTATCCTCTCATAAGCAGCGAAAAGAGCCACCACAGTTCTATGCATTGTACAGTGACACATTTTACATTTAAGAAAGCCAAACCCAATATCTTAAATCTCTGCCAACCTATACCTGTGAGGTCCGGGCCTACTCTTGCAGTGGATATCACCTGATTTTGTTTGCACGCTCGACGTTGAAACACAGTCTCAACCTTAGCTAACTTAGTTAACAGAGATGCAACACACACTCTATTGTCAAAACCACATTGCAACAGCATTATCCACCCATATAAGCTTCAATTGCCAAGAAGATCTACAATATGCCCAAATGCATTTAGATGATTCTACTTGTGATAAGTATATCAGAACACGAGAAGTTCTCTTCCATCCTTCCCTTCGATCACACGATCGAACCAGTCGCGACCAGTTCGAGAACTTCATTACCTCCGCATTGAGCTGCTCGAGATCCTTGTTCCGATGCTCCAGAGCCGAAACGAGCCCCGACGCCTTCGCCTCCAATCTCCTCACCTCCGCGCGCAGCGCCTCGGGATCGACCTCGAGCCCGGGCGACCTCGGAGGAGGGGCGGCGTCGCTCGCGTCACCGACGGACTGGAAGTAAAGCCGGCAGACCTTGTTCGCCTGGCAGGCCTGCTTGCAGATGGGGCAGCTCCGCTTCCTCGTGGCCGGGCAGTACTCGAACCACTGCTGCAGGCTACAGATTTCGACATCGAAAAAGAGAGAAAGAGAAAGAAAACCTCGATCAGTTCAGCGATTCGCTCGATAGCGATTGCGAATTGGAGGGAGAAAGAGAGGGGGGAGATAGACCAGAGCTCGTGGAAGACGTGGCCGCAGATGGGGATGGCCTGGAGGTCTTCGACGATGGGCTTCAGATCTTCGAAGCAGATGGAGCAGATCGTCTTGCTGCTCCTCGCGGCGTCGCCAGCCATCTCCGCCATCGTCCCTCCGCTCGCGCATCCCGGCGGCGTGTCGTGTTTTTTTCCTTTATCTCCCTCGCTTTTCCCGGGAAAATGAATTTTTCGGGGGAATTCGAATTCCCGGAAAGGCGTCGAGCCGGAAAATACGAGCGGGCGAGGGGAGAGATTTCGGTCGGGAACGGGCCTAACGCTTGAGTTCTATCCAGGCCTCTTCTCTATTTCTTTTAGGTTAATCCCTAAAAAATCTAAACTAGAACACCTATAATAAATTTATTCAAATTAATTTAAACCCTAAATCGATACATTTTTGATAAATTTATCATAAATTAATATATTTATAACAAATTTACACTATGTTAGTTTCCGTTAAATTTTATTATCAAATTACTAAATTTTAATTGGCATACCGATTTGAGATTTTACTCTCCGTTTATCACAGTTAATTTTTTTGTAGTATTAATCTAATTTAAAGGAGGGTATATTTATCACAAATATACAATTTTAGGATTTTTGGCGATCAAATAAATTTGTTTAAGGTAAATTTGTCACAAACATACCGATTTTAGATTTTTTGGTCAGTTAGAGTAAATTTGTTACAGGTATACTAATTTAAGATTTTTCATAATAAAAAATTAATTTTGTGTAAATTTATTACGCGTGTAATAATTTGGGGCTCTTAAGGTATTAACCTTTTATTTTTCTTAGTTTTTTTATGAAGTTGGGATAAGTACACCATAGTTTTTTTTTTCCCCAAAATACGATTTCTTATTTATACCATAAACTGGACTTAGCCAGCATGGCCCAAACAAGGGGGCGTCATTACATAATAGGGCCCAAAGGGCTTGAGGAGGAGAAGATGTCCAATCGAACGGTAGGCATTTCTTTCTCTGGGCTCACATGACCCAATCAGCCATAGCATATGCACTTTGTGGATAGAAATTCGAGCCCATGCCTTTTACACTTGAAAGTAGAGAGAAACACCTAGGCTCTATATAATAAAATTTATGTTTTTCTATTTCTTTATTTTTCTGTTCATTAGAATAGTTTTAAAACAGAAATCCATTTGATAACGCAAATTTTTTTTTTATACTTTTGGAATAGATTTCTTTTCCAAAATAGATTTGTAGCAGAAAGCATAAATTAAAACTTTTAACTTTTCTATTTATGGAATAAAAATGAAAAACAAAAGCTCCTTTTATTGTTCACTTTTATTACCATCCATTGCTCACTTGTTGCCCGTGGGATGCCGGATGCCTGTCACCAACCGTCGGTTGTTTGTCGCCGATTGCTGGATGTCAGTTGCCCGTTGCTGGCCGCCCGTCACCTGCTATTGGACGTTGCCACCAGACACTGAATGTCGCCCTCCCTCTTATCGCTGGACACCGGCCGGCCATCGCCTTACGCAGACTGCCCGTCGCCGCCAAATAGGGGCCGGACATTGACAGCCGATATCCATTTGCCGCTCTCCTAGAAATATAAATTTTATTCTATTATCAAACAAATTTCTATTCTAGAAATAGAAATTTTGAGTGGTTATCAAACGTGTTTCTTTGCTCAAAAACTCGTCCGAGGAATATAAATTGATTTCTATTCCAAAAATGTTGTCTTGCATGTCCTTGGTGATCAGCGCTCATACTTCCTAGGTAATCTGTTGTTCTTGCTTCATTGCACTTATCAGTTCTACATAGCCCGACTCAAGCTCAACTCCTTGCATTTTGTTTTGTTCATCGTACCGGAGGGCAGCGAGAAAAGGTAGGGATTCGATTTGTGCTGGGGAGGATGCTCGAACGGATTGTACAAAGCCATCGAAAAGGCAGCCGGAGTAGTCTCGACAGACGAAAGCTATTGCACCGTCCATCGACTCTTCACCGAGAGACCCGTCAACGTTGATTTTTATTGCACCCTCCACCGGAGCTGTCCATACATGCGCTGAAGTAAGATCTCTCCTTGCTGCGTTTTTTGTTCGAAAGCCCCATTTTTTAACATTTTGTTGCATCATTCGGGCTGATTCCACTTCTTCTGTTGCATTCGGCTTTACTCCTCCAGTTTGCCACATGAGTAACAAAAGTGCGGCAATCTTTCATACTTAAAATCCAATCATAGTTTTTCTTCCTTATTGCTGAAAATTGATCCTGATTGCAAAGGGGCTAGGATATCCATTATAACTATCGCATTTCCCAATTTATAGGACGTGTATCCTCTGGCTTCAATCTTTACTTTTGATACGCTTCCAATCTCTCCTGCGATTCTTACCACTACTTCCTCCAACATTCATTCGATGGGTAGTCCATGAATTTGGACCCAAAATGTGCATATATTGAAAGTATAAGGGGGCGTATTCGGTTCCCAAGGTTTTAGCAATAAGAGATGATTAACAAATGACCACGGACCGTATTTAAAGCCATATCTCTATCTATTTCTGAGTAGAAATGAAATCCAAACACACCAGGTGCAAGCAAACTGATATCCATATATTCAGCTTGCTAGGCTTTCTTCATCGTATTCTGGAATGCTTGTATGTTTACCTTTTCGATTTTGGTGTAGCTGCTCGATTAAAGTCAATCGATTTTTCAGTGCTTTCTCTGTTGTTATAGCATCGTCTACTGCCGTGATCTTCTTTCTTGACCATAAATTTCCTAATCTTCTCCAAAGAGCGACTACGCAGATTTTTTATTCTTCCATTCCGCCATTTTGGACTTACTAGCAGCTGGGAAATCTCTGAGTTAGGTTTGAAAGGAAGGATGAAAGGAAGGGGAAGTATGAAGTGAAAGGGCCGAGGGTTAAGGGATTGTATGCCGTGTGGAATAAGAAGTCTTTCGATGAAAATAAAACTAGTAGTATGGAGAAACAGAAGGGTTAGTGAAGAAAGGAGTTAATGTTCTTACGGGGAAAAGAAAGTCGGATAGCTGAGCAAAGTATGTACAGCCATTTGGAGTGAGTTGCAGGGATATGGGTGATAGTTTCAAAGAGCAAAAAAAAAAAAAAAAAAAAAAAAAAAAAAAAAGAGGATTTTTAGGATTTAGATAGCTACCATGGAGGTAGAGGGAGCTCGCCAGATGAGAGAGAAAAGGAATTGAATTTTAAGCTTTGAGTAGGAATTGCTAAGCTATGATCTCACATGATCTTGAAATTCACATTATCAGCTTCTTTGTGCACACATAATAACTTTCTTATTTCTCTATTTTACGTTTTTCTCCAAAAATAGGTTTGGAATGAAAATTCATCTACTAATGTAATTTTATTTTTCTATTTTCAGAACAAAATTTTAATCCAAAGATGGGTTTGGAACTAAAATGAGATGTAGAATTTTTTTTTTTTTAAATTTTTCTATTTTTGGAACAAAAATAAGAAATAAAAACTTTTCTCATCACTCGCCTTTGCCCTCGCTACTAACTACTTGTCGCCACCCACTAGCAGCTTGAGAAAGAAAAATTTTGTATCGTTATCAAACGAATTTTTATTCCGAGAACATAAATTTTGTGAAATTATCAAATGCATATCTTTTCTCGAAAATTCTTTTAGAGAATAGATATAGAAAAATCAATTTCTGGAATATTATGGTTATCATCTATGCCCTTACGACACTCGCATGAAAATTGTGACTTCTTTTTCAATACTTGAGTGCCACATTTATTAAAAAGCGTTTACATATGTGCCATCCATAATTTGTCTCATTAAAAAATCTAACCTAGCATTAATTTATAATATTATGTCTGACGTGACTCACTGACAAAATGAAATATGCAAGTCAGCCACTAAGGGTTTGTTTGGTAACGCTTCTGTTTCGGGAAATAATTTATTTTCAAAAATAGTTTTTTTCTATTTCTATTCCCGGGAACAATTTCTCAATAAAAGAACGCATTTGGTAACTACATAAAATTTCTATTTTTGGAATGAAAAAAGAATAGAAATACGTTTGGTATGATTCACAATATATAATTTCTTTTAATTTTTTTCTTATTCTTCTTTATCGCGGCCGCCACCGACTGCCACCGTCGTGGCTAGCCACTGATGACCGCTGACAACGGACCCAGTAGCATCAGCAACGGCGGTTGGTGGCGTCCGTCGTCGGCGGTCATCAAAGGCTAACGACAACAGATCGGCGACGGTGGCGGTTGGCGGTGGTCATCGACAAGTGGCGGCGATGGTCGTCGGCCGGCTAGCGGGCGGCGGCATCAACCGTCATCGACGGTGGGTGCGGCAGCCAGCAACGACAACGACCGGTAGTGGTGACGGTGGCCGACTGTCAGCCAGCCGGTGAGTGATGGCAGCCGGCTAGCGGCGATGGCCGGATAACAGGGGCAACGGTGAAGGGAAGGGGCAACAAGGAAGAAGAAAAGAAAAGAAAAAAGTTATTTCTAGAAATTGTCCTCGAGAATAAGAAGCTACTTTTTTTTTTTTTAATTTCTAGTTTTTTTCCAAATCTATTCCCTAACCACTTTTCTATTATGGGGAATAGAAAAATCAATTGACGTTACCAAATGGATTTCATTTCTTTTTTTGTTCCGAGAAACAAAATAACAGAAATTGGGAGAAATGGAAACGTTATCAAACATGGCCTAAATGATGTTGTGTAAGCCATTTGTTTGTCTCATCCAAAAAATGTTAAACCTATTGTACTTTTACCAATTCAATATTAAACCTTTAAATTTTGCTAATTTAGTTCTAAACATTTTCATGTTTTGTCAATTAAATCTATTCAATCAATTTTAATTAGAAAAAACTAACTTGGATGCCAGTAATGCCATATCGAATGGTACAATTTTATATATTTTGTAATGATTTTTTTATAATTTTCTTTCTTTCTTTCTTTCTTTTCCTTTTTCTCTACTGAGCCCGGCGAGGGTTGCCAAATCTCGTGACTAACATGGGATTTTTAAAAAATTATCCATGTCAGCATTGATCATGTCGTGTTCTCATAGGACAATCGATATCCATGTCAGTAAATTTTGGTTAAAATGATCTGATGGACTCGATTGGCAAAACCTGAAAAGATTTATAACTCAATTAACAAAATCGAAATGTTTAACATAGAATTGGCATACAAAAGGGTAGGAATTTTTGGACAATTTTCCACCAAATTGACAAATTAGGGAAAAATTCAATATGTTCTTCGCAAAACCCTAACCCCAATTTGAAAATCAAAAGATCCATACCCGAAGCCCAATTTGAGGAGATACGAGGAGCAACTTCTTGGCCTTCCTTTTATTCTTCAACACGAAAAGAGCCCTCTCTCTTCGATATTGGCTCTCTGAATCACCATCTTCCACAGCTATAGAGATGGCTATGGTGGCATATCGGAGTTCGATAGCTGTTTGTCACAGGTCTAACAGTTCTTTGGCCAAGGAATAACCTGTGTGGTGGTGACAAGCGGAACACATCATGTCAACCCTCATTCAATAGTTGTTCCATAGAACAATATGATGAATAGTTTTTTTTTATACAAGATCATATCACACCTAGGCTAGTTTGGGCATCTAGTCCATTGAGCAAGACAGGTAAATCTCTTTAGGCTCAACAATTTGTTTCGGCTTGCTATGGCCTCACTAGGAGAGCGACACAACTCTCGACCAATTTGTGCACGGGAGGCCAATCTCGCCTTCAAAGCTTCTAAATTATATAATCCTTCTATCCTAAAACTCCTAATGCATATCGACCAATTGTATCCATCCCCTCTGCATCTTTACTCAATAATCCAAAACTTCACTCCCAAGCGTTCACAAATATGGGAGAATCACAGATCGTGACATATCTTTATGGGAAAATGTCACAAATGGTCGCTATACTATTACTTAATGTGCAATTTGGTCCCTGAACTATTGATAAATGCCCGATTTGGTCCCTGAACTTTCGATCGGCTCAATTTGGTCCCTGAACTATTGATAAATGTTCGATTTAGTCATTCGTTACTATTTTTCCTTTTTTTTTTTTTTTGCTTATAGTAACGAAATTGAAAAAATAAAAAATAAGGAAAAAAAAAAAATAGTAACGAAAAAAAAAAAAAAAAAGTTCAATAGTAACGAAAAAAAAAGAAAAAAAGTAAAGGAAAAATAGTAACGAATGACTAAATCGGACGTTTATCAATAGTTCGGGGGACCAAATCGTGGCCGATCGAAAGTTCATGGATCAAATCGGGCGTTCATCAATAGTTCATGGATCAAATTGAGCCGATCGAAAGTTCAGGGACCAAATTACATATTAAGTAATAGTATAGGGATCATTTGTGATATTTTTCCTATCTTTATAATGTCAACGCATTCTATAGAGAGTGCGTCTTCAGCGTTTTAGCTGCAACTGTGGTTGAGTTAATCGCAGGCAATTAGCAAATGACCATCGTTGTCGAGAGTAAAGGACAAAGCCGTCGAGCGTGAGAGACGAGGCATGAAGCATTCACTTGAGCACTGCACAAATGTTGTGACACTCTGTGGCGTCCTTATCTCTACGAAGTTGCGTAATTTTTTATATTAAAAATTGGTGAAAAGGGTCACCCGATGAAACCGACTCATTTGTCCCATCTTGTTTTGTCGTGACTTGAGAGAGCATGAAATTTCCTTTATCTTACTTCACCCGTGGGCATTGTGGGAGAAAGAAACAAAAAAAACTATAATAAAGGAGAATGGCGCGCGAGAGAGTAAGGATTAATACCACGAAAGATCTCAAGTCAGTACACCTATGATAAATTTATCAAAAATTAATTTTTTTACAACACAAAAACTCAAATTAGTTTTTTTATGTTTCTTTACCAAAAAAAAAACTTAAATTAGTACATATTTGATAAATTTATTGCCGTCTGATACACTTGTAATAAATTTATCCTATATTAGTTTCCGTTAAATTTTACAGTTAAATTATTGAATTTGATGACATCGACTTGAGATTTTGCTCTCTATTTATCATAATTGTACCAGTTTTGTAGTATTAATCCAATTTAACAAATGATATGTTTGTTTATATCAGTTTGGAATTTTTGGATGTCAAAAAATTAGTTTTGAGTAAATTTGCTACATGTATATTAGTACAAGATTTTTTGTGATTATTTGAGTTATATTTATCATAAAGTTACTAATTTAGGGTTTTTCATAGTGTTAACCTAGAAAGTACTAATCGAAGTATCAACTTTTTCATTGAGCGAGCAAGAATATCTACGAAAGTTTTGCCAACAAGTTAGAATAACTTTCCAAAGATGATAATTGATAGAGCTATTTAGTAACTATTGATTCTACGAGTTGGAAATAGATCGCAGCAATGGGTAATCCATTCAAATTATAAATTGAGATCTTACTTCCCTGGTCTTGCGTTGGTCCTAATTTTGCAAGGACGATGGAAAGTTGGAATCAACCTATACTCTTTAATCTTAGAGCATTGTCGCATAAGTGGATCTCCCTCGCCCTCGAGATTTTTATGGCCAGGGCTACGCAACCAAACTACTTTGAAAGCTGGTTTAGTTTCACGTTCCCGTTTGAATCGCTCCAGTTCCTAATTTCAAAATTTGAAACCGATGGAATTGGTCAGTTCCCGCTTGCAAGTGAAGAACTACTCGGGATTCGGAATGACTAAGATCGAATTTCTCATTAAACCTAAAAATCCTATTTTTTTTCCTAGCATCTCTCTCTCTCTCTTTTCCAAACCCCAATCATATACCTCAAAACTCTCTATCAATCGTGACTCACCCTCCTCGTGACTCACTCGGTTGAGCCTCGCAATCCTCGCTCGTCCTTGACTCGTTTTTTTGGCTTGCCCTCATTTATCTTTTTACTTTAAACTGTTTTATTGTTCATGTTATTTTACTATAAAAAATGAAAACCAAAAACTGAACAAAAGAAAAATAAGTTCTTGAATAGACCCTAGAATTGACAGAAAACAAGGTAGGTTTTGAGTGAGTTCAAAAGCTAATAAGGTAGGTTCCAAGTTCCAAAAATTGGAAACTAGACAGGTTCCGGTTTCAGATCTGAAATCTACCCTATTTGGTACTGATTACCCCTACTTATGGCTCGATCTAGATCTAGACGACCATGTAGGCCGCGCCACACCACTAAAGTCGGTTTCTCTTTCATGGGCGGAACTTATCCTAGATCCGCAGAACAAGAGGGCCCCAACCCTCCCCTTTCTATCATCCCCTTCCTTACGCTCACTGTGCGAAAGAATCTTGATGATGAGTGGCATCACAGCCATCGCAATTTACACAAAGACATGAGCATACACTTTTGACTCTAAAACTTAAATCTTTGTGGGTTCTCTGAATTGTATGTTCGGTGGAACTATTCCCAAGTTTCCATGGAAAAGGAGGAATAAAATCAGGCTAAAGAAGATTTAAGCAATCACAACTTTTCATCTCCATTGTCTGCTGGAACTTCACGTGACCGAGAGGAGGTGACCTCACTCCACCTTTAATGGAAGAAGGGAAGGGAAAAAGATGGTCGGAATCGCCAGCGCCCGCCAACCCAAAAGTTCCTTCCCTCTTCATCATCATTCGCTCCAGCACACACTCGAAAACGGGCAAATGTATGTAGTTTGAGACGCGCGAGCCGTTCATAACATCGGCTCACGATGGAAGGAAAATTGCTTTCGAGAAACCGTTTTTCGAATTTCTAATATTTGGATGAAGAGAAGTTAATGGATATACTGAAAAGTTCTCCATGGACAACGAGCAACAAGATTAGATTTTTCTTTTTTTTTGGGGGGGGGGGACTTCCATTTTCGACAAGAAGGAAATTGATTTTTCTTAAATCACCTAACAAATAAAAAGTAATCTTTTTTTAAGTGGTCTTTGATTTTTGTGGATTAACACAACGAAAAATACCAAATTAGCACATTCATAACAAATTTACCCTTGACTAAATTAGCACATTCATGACAAATTTACCCTTGACTAATCTTTTTTTATCATTAAAATCCCACTGATACACTTGTGACAAATTTATCATCAATTAATTTCCGTTAAATTACCAAGTTGGACAATACATGGAGTTAACAGGTGTACTACTACTAGATAGATGTGTCGGTTTGTAATTTTTAGTTGTGTTAATCCAATTTAATGAAAATAAATTGAGGGTAAGTTTATTACAAATGAATCGATTTGAGAGTTCTGGTGGTGACGGCAGGTGACGGCGGGGTTGCCCGGTTTAGTAGGGAGAAAAGTGGTGGGGACCAGCGGCGGGGTCCCGTTCTAGAGACTGCATCATCCCTTCTTTAGTCTGTTAAAATCACCATCATCATGGACCTGGCCTCCTCCACTCAATTACCAAAGAGAACCAGAGAGAGAGAGAGAGAGAGAGGGGGAGAGTTTCACATTCTTACGCACGTTGCTCGCCCGAAGAGGAGAGAATCGGGAAAAAAGGAGGGAGGAGGGAATCATCATCGCCGGGTCCTGTGTCAAATGATTCGGCGACACCGACCCGCCTCGGTGGGATCCGAGGAATGTGAAATGCGAACGGAAAAACAATCAGAACCGCAACCCCCGACCGTAGGAATTTTCATGATGATGGACAATTATATGATGGGATTCGGTTCGTTTGAACTCGAGAGCGATTCGAAGGGGAAGTCGATTGCGTCATTCTTTTTCAGGGAGGGGGAGAGAATAGTCAACTGCCGAATTTGAAATGCCTGCAATGATTTTTTTCCGGACAGTTAATTTCAAGAGTGTCGTTGGTCGTCCGGATTCAGATATGAGATTAGAGAGCATTCCAATTGTAGAAAATCCCGACATAGGTTTGGTGCAATCTAAGATAAGATTGCAAATCTTTAAAAATTTTGTTTTGCCTAGTGAGTGTTTCTTTCTTCTTCTTTCTTTTTTGGCTCTAAAGGGGAAAAAATGAAGGAAAACTCAAGCGCGGACTTTTCAATGACAACAAGCAACTCCATTTCAAGAATCAACGCTGTACCTTCGGGAAGAGAAGCCGCCGGCAAAGTTTTCCGGATTTCGTCGGAAGTGCTTGTCACCGTCGCAGGGAGTTGCAAGCTGGAAGTTGAGAACCTGGCTATGGTGGAAAGAGAGCGAATTATGCTGGGCCAAGGAGACGTATTTGTTGACTACTGAGAAATACCCTTGTAGTTTTACGATTGACAAATACCCCCTCAATATGGTCAATTTCGACCTCCACCCGCCACTTTTGACACTCATTATGGTGTCCTGAATTTGCCGTCCCATTCGTCGCCCTCTCGATCAATTTCATGAGCATCGGAATCTTCTCCCAATCCCAAATACCAAATCACTCAAGACATTGAAGAGGAAGTTAGAAGTTCCCTAATCAACTTCCCAAGAAACCTCTCGAATGGCAATGCCGAGGTTGCCTATTGCTATTGGCCGGGAATGAGATTATGACCCCCACTAGAATAGTATTAGCGTGTTATGTAGAGAATGCTACCAGAACATAATTGATTATCTGGCAATAACAATTGGAGACGATAACGTCTATGCAATGGTCAAGAATGATGGCTATTGACTATCATAGTGATGGTCCTAATGTCATGGCTGGCAAAGGAATATACGAATGCATATACTTATAATTCAATTGTCAGAAAATAACAGAATTTGTTGAATTACTTTTTGTAAAGAAAATTATTTGAATCGGATTTATCACACCTTGATTTTATCTGGATCTTTTTTGTTCAGATGATGTTATTAAATGTCAAATAGGATAATTATTAAATTAAGTAAAAATAGTAACGAGTATTACTTATGGAGCACGCTAGGAATTTTATTATCTCGTAATCATGATAAGGAAAAGTAACGGGAAAACCAAACGCCATGAAAGAGAAAATCCTGCACGATCATGACGTGGCATAGTGATCCTATGGTTAAGCGATTGACTACACTCGCCTGTTATCATTTTTTGTTCTTTTTTTCTTTATGGCCATATAAAGTAGATGGATACATATGACTCAACATATAAATAAAACTAATTAATCTTTTAATTTAAAGCTCCTTCTATTTCACGAACAATAAATTATTTAGAAGATATTTTTTCAAAAAATAATCGCTTGTCTTGTTTGAATTAGTCAATAAAAAACATATTGATCATCGATAACATTTGTTTATGCATGGTGAATTTTTTTTTATTCATTCATTTTTGTAAATAACACGAGAGATCATTTTCAGGAAAATAATTTTCAAATTATTCAGTTTTTGCGAAACAAACACGTTTGAAGTAGATTTCCAAACAGGTCATAAGACCCATTTCTTTTTCTTTTTTTTTTTGGTAACCTAGGGAATCCCGTAGTGTTCGATAGATGGCCGTGAAACCCCTGGGAGAGTGACTGCAGGATCCACCACCATAGTACTCCAGGTAAGAATCCCTAACGACGCCTCTAGGATTCGAACTTCTCCCCTTCGTGAGGGGAAGAGAGCCCGAGCCAGCTGCGCCGTTGCGGGCGGTGGTATCATAAGACCCGTTTCTTAATCTCTATTTGATTGGCTGAGTTGTAATACGAGCTCGTTATATTCAATAAATAGGCCACGAATTAGTGTGAAATGTTAAATCTGAAAATAATACGGGTGTCGAATAAGTTCGCAGCAACTTCCTTTAAACCCAACTCACATCTATAACTTTCTCTTAACTTTCTCGTCCTCACTCGATCTCGCGCTTGCTTGCTCCGCATTTTTACATCAATTTGGGTACAAGTTTCTCCTCAATTTTAGCAATTTGGGTCGAGCGTGAGTCACCGAATTTGTATCATACAGAAAGTGATTAATTTGAATTCTAATTCATCCGTGACGCCTCGTTTGATCACGGAAGACGTCACAGCACACGTGTGCGGAAAATAGACGTCGAATTTTCTTACCAAGGGGGGGAGCATCGGTGCGTCCGTGTGAACTTGGCCTTTTATTTTTTTAAACCACTTGGCAGCATCGTGGAGAATTGGATACCGCGGGGGAACATCAAAAGGCGAGAAAGGGCTGTGGGTGACGACATGTTCCACGCTGCCCGCCCGCCCGCCCGCCCGCCCCCTGGAGTCGCGCCCGAATCCGAGGACTCCGTCACGTGCGCCGCACGCGCCGATCCCCCTCGCGTCCGCGTCCCTGCCCGTCGGTGCCTCTCCTTTTCGCAGGCAAATCGGCGAGGACGGCTCGGCCTCCGCGTGGGCAATAAAATAATCAAGATGGTTAATATCGCGAGAAATTTTAAATTAGCTTACCGGTGTGTAGCTGTTTTAATATAAACTTCACGTCACACAAAATTTTTTAAATTAATACATTTCTGATGCGACATTTAACTTGTTAAATATTGTGTCACAGAAAATCTCAGCACTATCCAATGAAAATAGGTTTTGAAAAATTGAGATAGCTCTTACTCTCGAGGCAAAATTAGCATATTTTAACAAATTTTGCAATCGGAGGTTTTGATGATGTGAGATTTTTCGGGGTGTAAAAATTAGTCGGGGGTAAACACTTGTGTATTGACTTGAGATTTTCTATAACGTAAAAATTAATTTTAGAAAAATATGATTTGGGGTTACCATTTTTTTTATTGGACTTATTGGTTTGGTAGCTCCCGTGACATGAAAATTAGTTTGGGTGACAGTGACACGGATATACTGATTCAAGATTCTTTGTGACGCAAAAAATTATTTTAAGGTAAATATGATATGAATGTACCGATTTTAGGGTTTTTTTTTTAATGGTATTAACCCATTATTCAATTCGTTTAGCATGCATATTAATATCAGATGGTCCACATTCTACTAAGCCCATCACACTTGTCTAATAATTTCTTCAGATTACAAATCCTATATCGACAGGTCATTAGGACCGTAGTTAGAAAAGTGCGTATAAAAGATGTGAGAGGTACTAAAATCTGTGTATTGAATTTGGTTTCCAATGGCACGGCAATGTTTACATTGTAGAGCATAGCATCATTTAATAGATTGCATAGGTTAGGTCCTTTTGGTTGTGGATGTTTATACATACATGTTCTTTGATTTTGGAGCCAAACTTGTTTAATGTAAATCATGTCGGGAATGATCCTACCAGATCAATGGTGGTCCCTTTTAAGTTTATTGATGATAAGTTATTATGTGCAAGGTGTATGCATCCAAGTACCCGCATTATCTAGGTAGTGGGTCCACATGATTTCAATGTGCACACACGTAATAATTCCTCCAAATTTGACCACTTCTTTATCATTTGAACGAGTAATACAGGACATACAAAAAAAAAATTAATTTATAAAGTTTAATGTGGATTTAAGTTCAAAATTTATCCTATTCAAGACTCAAATTGTCACACGCAATGCGATTTAAAAACAACAATACGCAATTGTTTATAACATGTATCGATGTGCACGCACGTAATTAAGTTACATGAGAGTTCAAAAGCCAGGTCATGAGCTATTCAAATCGAGTATTTTCAAACCCAAATCCGAAGGAATTCCCAGCTACTCGAGCTATAAAAAAATTGGAGCCGAGTTTAAATCATCTACTGGTCCTACTGGAGTGGCTCCTAAATTGATTAATTTCATCTACAACGTCTCCAAAAAAAAGCCTATCAAGTCAATTATCATGTCAATCATTATTACGTTAATTCAATAAATTGGCTATTGTTATATTAATCATAATTAATGCAGCCTCGATATCTCTTCACATGACGCGGAAACCTTTTTATTTCTTTCCGGCTTTTCTTGTCGGCAAATTCACGGGTCCCCCCCCCCGCCTCCTTCTACAATCTTCCCCACTCGCGAACGTGGGGCCCAGGCGTGCGTGGACCATTTCTCCCCGCCCTCCCCAAAACCGCCTTTGACAAAGCTCAAAAGTCAAACCCGAAACCACCAAGCGGTTTTCCTCACGTCCTCTAGAGAGACAAAGGCAGTGGGAAAGCAGAGGAGGAAGGCCAGCAGCATCGAGATGCCAACCTCTCTCTCTCTCTCTCTCTACTCGATGGACGTGTCGTCTATATATGCTGGTTCAGATCCCCTCTCTCTTTCTCCATCCCCTCCAAAAGTCAGCGCCTTCTTTTGTCTCTTCTCTCTCTCTCCCTCTCTCTGCGCCTCGCGATTCTTCTTCCGACAGGCGAAGCAGAGCGCCGTGGCTGCTTTCGCTGCAGATTTCTCAGAGCTTCGTCTCTACAACAGCCGAGCGAGAGAGGCCATGGAGGTCGACTGGGATCTGCATGCCGTGGTCAGAGGCTGCACAGCCTCCTCCTCCTCCTCCTCCGCCGCCGCCGCCGCCGCCGCCGCAGCAGCGTCGGGGACGGAGCGTCGCCTCGAGCCCGCTGCTTCTCGCGCTCCGTTCTCTGCAGGGGAAGGACCGGATTCGGAACCCTTCGAGACCAGGAAAGGCGCCTTC
Organism: Eucalyptus tenuipes; assembly: GCA_014182365.1. Classification (NCBI taxonomy): domain Eukaryota; kingdom Viridiplantae; phylum Streptophyta; class Magnoliopsida; order Myrtales; family Myrtaceae; genus Eucalyptus; species Eucalyptus tenuipes. Next base: position 23,825,709 of record CM024540.1, on the reverse strand, counting down.
CTGGAGGAGCTCCACGAGCTCTACAAGCCCTTCCTGCCCGCGTATGGACCTCTGTTCTCGCACCGCAGCAGCCTTTCCGTCTCATCTCCGCTCGCCGTCGAAGGCTCGAAGAGCTCGTCGAGCGCTGGTCTGATGCAGAAGAGGCCGTTTCAAAGCGCTTCTGCGATTGCTCCTCTGGCTCCGTTCAAAACGAGCTCTTCAGCTCCCAGATCCAAGAAAAGGTAGCGTCTTTTTGCCCCCGTTTGTTCCAAAAGATCTCATGTTTCGTTACGCACTCGCGGTGACTAACTTCAGAAGACAAAACAGGAAGAGCCAGATGAAGGTGGTTCGCCAAGTTCCTGCAGAGAAAGTCTCTTCGGACGAGTGGGCTTGGCGGAAGTACGGTCAAAAACCCATCAAGGGTTCTCCATATCCAAGGTACTTTAGGAGATTGAATCTTTCCGTTTCCAGAATGCTCGTGAAAAATTCTCCCTGATTTTTTTATGAAAATCCCGTTCTTGATGGATTTTTTATGATTTCTGCAACAGGAGCTATTATAGATGCAGTAGCTCCAAGGGGTGCTTGGCCCGGAAGCAAGTAGAGCGGAACAGATCCGACCCGGGAATCTTCATAGTCACCTACACGTCGGAGCACAATCACGCTGCACCGACGCACCGGAGCTCGCTTGCCGGCTCCACGCGCCCCAAGACCTCGACGCCCGAAACAGAGCTTAGCGTTGACTCCGCTGCTACCGCAACCACAACCCCAGGAATTTCAGGGGAAGAGGAGGCGGCGCATGTTCCTCAGAGCACCAGCAGCGAAAGCGGAGAAGAGAAGGAATACAGTCAAAGTAGCAGTATGCTGGACAATGACGGGGAAGACGAGACTGGTGGGTCGTCTGGTGCGGCTCTGAGCGATGATTTCTTCGTGGGTCTGGAGGGATTATTAGGTTCTCATTATGGAGATCCATTTTCGGATCCGTCTCAGCCGTGTTTCGGCTTCTCTTGGTCAGCCGGCGATGCGGTCACCGCCACCGGCGGTAGCTGAGTCGCCGGAATAATTAAAGAGCACTTCCATCAGGAAGTCTCTCGTTCTCTATTTTCCTCCTTTTGTGCTCTGTAGAGAAAAGCCGAGTGCTAAACCGTTGATGTAGGAAACGTGCTCTGTTTTGTAAATTGATTTCGATTAGGTTTGGAAAACTTTACTGAAAGATGAGGATATGGGTTGTTTTCAGTAATTAATTTTGCCGTTTCTGTTCCACAAGAACTTGCACGAGTTATCAGACCATATCATCTGTGCCAAGCTGCCCTGTTCTTCAAAACTCCGCGATTCTATCGGGTTCCCCCCTTCAAGATTCATCTAAATTTAGACGCTGAGCATTTATTTTTCGCGGGCATCTAATGGGTCCACTTGCTGAAGTTTCTACAGCGAATGAGCATACAGTAAAATGACATGGTCGTGAATGGGAACCAAGATTTCGATGCGCAGTTCAGGACGACCATGTCCAAACACGCTAGTCAAACGCCTCTCCCCCAACCAAAAAGTCAACGATCCACCCCACGGTCAACGCGACGACGCTCGCGCGTGCGCTCACGCCCCCTCCCTCGCGGCTGTCGTTGCGCGCTCACTCGGCGCATCGAGTGCCGACATGATGAAACAACGGCATTCCGATCCAACGGGCGAGACGAGCCGAGCAACTCCCCTCCTGGGCCGACGCGCGTCCGATCCGCCACGTCACATCGCCCCCGGGAGATAAAGCACTCCACTCGACGCGCGCTTTATTCCGATCTGACAGCCCCGCCTCACTCGCGCCCCTCATGCCGATTCTCCACGCGCCACCTTCTTCGATAAATCCTCTGCGCTTCCTCTCTCTCCTTCCGCGCCCCACCGCATTGCCGAGCCTCCGCTCTCCCCGACGGTAATCAGATTGGCTCGAAGGTTCGCGTCCATGGAAACTCCAGCGCAGCCAGCGGTGCCGCCTCGCCGGAGCACGTCGCCGGAGACTGGTACTCGGTGCCGGAGCTCCGGCTCCGGGACCATCGCTTCGCCGTTCCCCTCGATTATTCAACGGATCGGAACGCCTCGCAGAGGATCTCCGTCTTCGCTCGTGAAGTCGTCGCCGGTACTCACGATTCCGAACTCAGCTTCTCATTTCAAATCGCTGTAAATTTTGTTCTTTTCCTGATTCCGAGGCTTAGATTGTTCAGAAATGGAACTTGGTTTTCTCGAACGCTCGATTCTTATCCAGAAATCACGCGGTAGTTGTCGATGCTGGAATTGATAAATTCAACTTAAATCGAAGTGTTCTCGGGCTTGGACCACAATGATGAATCATGGGTTCTTCGTCTTAGCTCAGTTGATTCGATAGGCGAATCTTTGATGACCCTTTACTGGGTTTCTTTCGGCAATTCGAAGCTTTTTCTCGTAGGCCGACACCTGTTGACCTAACCAACGTATAAAAGCCTGCTCTTGTCCTTACATTGTGGGGTGTCTCGTAGCTGTGATTCGTGACTGTCGAAAGCATCCTATGCGTCGGTGCACTAGTGTGTGACGAGGAGGACAACGACAGCGCCACAACCACGACATTTCTCGGAAAAGAAGGGGGAGAAAAAACAACCTTAACCACTAGTTCTGTTCGAACTGAGCAAGATCGATGCAAATGCATGGAAGTCCAATGGAAGTTCCACACCTTGTAGTGATGGATACTGTTCATGCATCCACTATGTTGGAAGTGCAGGATAGTAATCGACTGTCTCCAAATCTATAACAAAGTATTCGAATTTGTGGTGGAGCCACATCCAGTGGGATATGGTGATTCTTCATTTTCATGGGTTGTTCCTAGAAAGTAATTTGAACAGAATTTGGATCGATTGACTAGCGCGCGTTTGTATTATGACCTGCTGTACCGGTTTGTCAACCATAGAGCTGTCATGTGTATAAATTTTCAAAACGAGAATGTCCGGTGCCAACTTAAAGAGAACCCGTTTTTGTTAGAAAGATTTCCTATCTTCCAGCAATTTCTGCTTTTGCAGTTCAGTACGCAATGCACATAAGTATTAGGTTTTTCTCTTTAAGCTCCTTAGAAGCACACCCAATGCTAATGCTGCGTTTAAGAAATTCGATATTTTTTTCGCATCTGTGGACTTGTATGAAGAGAGAAGCGGCCCACGAATGCAAAGTACAGTATTTTTTTCATTGTATTGATTGGCCTAAAAAATCTTTAACCCTATCTATTTTGACTTGTTCCTACCATTTTGTTTGCTTCAGTTGGGAAAGAAGAGCAACAACTGCCATACCTGTTGTTTCTACAAGGTGGACCTGGTTTTGAGTCCCCAAGACCCACTGAATCCAGCGGATGGCTACTCAGAGCATGTGAAGAATTCCGTGTAATCTTGATGGATCAGGCATGATGTTGCAGGCATTACCTAGAAAATTAGTCAGTAAAATTTAATCTCAGAGTCAATATTTCCTTGCTAAATCTCATAAATGTTGTTAAACTGCAGCGTGGAACAGGCTTGTCTACTCCATTGACCGTTTCATCGATGTCGCAAATAAAATCTGCAGAGAACCTGTCTAATTATTTGATACATTTTCGGGCGGATAATATTGTAAATGATGCTGAGTTTATTCGAGTGCGTCTTGTTCCTGATGCTGGACCTTGGACAATTCTGGGTCAGGTATTTCAGTTTTTCATTCGACTGCTCAAGACTTTAGTGGACCAAGCATTCAGTAACAAGAATTTTGCATTATGAATTGCTGAAATGCTCATGCTTACTCTCGATAGTTACCAACAGGATGTAATCAGTTCTTCAATTTGTTTTTCTATGTTCTTCCCCCAGTACTTTGGTGTCATGATTAATTTGAGTGACACTCTTTTCCCATTTTGCAGAGTTTTGGCGGTTTCTGTGCAGTCACTTATTTAAGTTTTGCTCCTCAAGGACTCAAACAAGTTCTTATAACTGGTGGAATTCCACCCATCGCAAATGGATGCACTGCAGATATTGTATATAAAGCAGGCATAGAGTCGGTAACTATTCAAAGTGAGAAGTATTACAAGAGGTATCCTCAGGATGCAGAAGTTGTTCGTGAAGTTGTAAAGTATTTGGCAGAATCTGAAGGTGGTGGGGTGAGATATCAAGTAGATTTACGGAACCCTGGGTGCTGTCAATGTTTGTGCTGAATCTCTCTTGTTTCTATTGAATTGCAGGTGATTCTTCCTTCTGGTGGCATCTTAACGCCTAGGGGTTTCCAAACTCTTGGGCTTTCTGGCTTAGGATTCAGTGCTAGCTTTGAGCGATTGCACTACATGTAAGAAGACATATTTTCAAGTTCTAAAAAGGGATCCTATGCAAAAAGTAAAACTACTTAATGATCATCCTTTCTTGTGGACTTGAACACAGGCTTGAGAGGGTGTGGGATCCTATTTTAGTACCTGGTGCATCAAAGCAAATGAGCTACTTCTTCTTGAAAGCTGTAAGAACTAATGACTTGTGACTACATGATTTGTTGGTTGGTTACAATACACATCAAAGTCAACCTTAGTCATTCGATGTGTGCAGTTTGAGAATTGGTTGGGCTTTGATACAAATCCTCTGTATGCTCTTCTACATGAGCCCATATACTGTCAGGTAAACATCTCACCTCATTCCATATTGATTATGATTGAAGCTTGTCAGTTTCTTCTTGCCTGACCAATTTTTAATATTATCGTGGTAAAGTTAAGTTGGTCATTGAATGAGGTAATTCAGCACAATGAAGAATTGCCCCAAGCATTTGATGCATTTTCCTGATTGCTTCATTTATGTATAGGGTGCGTCATCAGAGTGGTCTGCTCATAGAGTGATAGGTGAAGATGAAAGCAAGTTTGATGCCGTAGAGGCAGCAAAAGAAGGTCGTCCCGTTCTTTTTACAGGAGAGGTAGGAGGAAGCTCTGTAATATTGCAATTAATGAGTTAATATATCTATTTTTGCCTGTTCTGTTGGGATGCATGACTTTCCTTCTCACATTTATTGTTAAGTTGGCTTGTGTCTATGCTCCAGATGATTTTCCCATGGATGTTTGACGAAATTCATGTCTTAAAGCCATTCAAAGAAGCTTCTCAGATATTGGCGGAGAAGAAGGATTGGCCTCCGCTATATGACGTCACTGCTCTCAACAATAACAAGGTGCTTGGAATTTCTCTCTTAAAGAAAGACTTAACCCCATGTGTCCGCTGCAATGAATGCAATTGGCTCCCCAATACCGATCGGTTCTGGTTATCATTCGACTCATTCATCTTTGTTGACAGGTGCCCATCGCAGCTGCAGTCTATTACGAAGATATGTATGTTAATTTCAAGTTGTCGATGGAGACAGCTTCTCAAATAGCTGGTATCAGACTATGGATAACCAACGAATACATGCATTCTGGTCTACGCGATGCAGGCGGTCGGGTTCTGGAGCACCTGTTGGCCATGTTGAACGGGAAGAAGCCTTTGTTCTAATCTTCACCGTTGGTTTAGTTTTCTCGTCAAACTCTTCCATTCGAGTACATTCCTCTCTTGGAATAACAAGTTAGATCACCGAATAAAGAAAACTTCCCCTTTCGCATTACCGTACTAAGGCTTCCGTCGTGTTAACAAGTCAAATGATTTTGTTCTAAATGCTTTAAGGACTTGAATGCTTAATTAGGGTGATCGGTTTTTGGTTCAATCTGATTCCACCTTGGAATCAAGACAGGATTGGGACCGGAGGTCTATGGAACTAGACCAGAGCGGTCTGGTTCACAGGTGGTTCAATGGAACCGGTTGAGTTCAAATGAGAGAATGCTTTGAGGTGAAGAGATTCAGAGAGAGAGAGAGAGAGAGAGAGAGAGAGCAAAAAGAGACAAAAATGGTCAAAGGTGCTCGGGAAACAAATCCTAAGAGAAACAGTAAGGCGTTGAGGGGTCGCTGCATAGGAATTAGTGGCCGAGAGTGATGCATCGCTCCACTGGGCGGAGGGTGGTGAGGTGAGACCGTGAGAGGCAATCAGGGTTTGCCGAGAGGAAAGGGGAAAGACCGCATGCATGAGCATTGTTGAGCGAAAGGAAAAGACCGAAAGAGGAGATATGCATTATTTGGCATGAACATGCATGCTTGAAACATTTAAAAAATAATAATAATCGGTCCAATTTTCCCCTTGGAACCTATGCTCTACAACCCTTTACCAGACTATCGGCTTATTGACAATTGAAACGTCATTGTTTGGTGAACAGCGTTTGATCTAGAACCGGATTTGGTACCTCTCACGCAGGCTTGGGTCTTTGCCTCTTTGCGTGTTTCAGACACGGAAAAGTCAAAAGGGTTTGGACCGACGTTTCACCTGGTGGAGGTATCCTGCTTCACATAATCTAATACATACATAAGAATACGTCAGTAGGCATGATAGAGAAAGGAGGAGGCGGCGTGCGTAGACGGTGAACGATTCCTACATGTTTCGCCTTCCCGTCGCTTGCAAAGATTAGTTGAACAGAAACAGGTGGATGTTTTGGTGGCTCTTTTACCTCCCCATCTCTAGGGCATTCATTTCAGGGAGAGATTGCATACCTTTTTAATCACGTTCTATTAATATTTTTCGGATAAGTTATGAAAACTTTATTGTATATATACATCTAAATGCAGATGCATGGTAGGTACGCATTTGAATAAAAGGAGTTAATTCTGGCTCCAAAAATTAATCTTTTACGAGATATATGAAATGAACCTAGACAAACTTGTTTTAATTTAAATTGGCTTGCAGATTGTGCAATAAAATAGGAAGGAAAAAATGAATGAAAAAGACTATAAAGGAGTTCCATATGTTCCGCCTCAATGTAGCCTTGCGTGTGCGTGGGTCAGTCCAACCTCTTCACCTTCCACGATCCTTTTGAGATCGATATCTTTTGGAAAGTCCTGCGCCTTGACACAATCTGAAATCTCCATAATGGAACGACAAGAAGCTCCTCCTCCTCCTCCACCTTCGCCTCCGCCTCCGCAAGGAATCCCGCCGTTGCCGCCGCTGTTGCCTCAAAACCCTCCCTACCTCGTCGCTGATTCCTCGTCGCACCCGCCTCCCATAGACACCCACCGAGTCCTCGAAGAAATCAACAGTTTGGTCAGCCTCGCTTCTGGTAGTACTAGTGCCTGGATCGATGGACGGGGTACCCTTGATGGGTACGCCGCGCGCCATGAGGCTTCTTTAGTGGCGTCCGAGTACCGAACAGCCATGGAAGAGATCAGGGCGGGGAGAATGGAGAAGCAATCTAAGGCTGCCGCGAGCAGCAGAGCTCGAAAGGCGGTGAGCCCGAGGTTCGAGTTCCAAACGAGGACCGAGGACGATCTGCTCGACGATGGCTATCGTTGGAGGAAATACGGGCAGAAAGCCGTCAAGAACAGCACGCACCCCAGGTCTGTAATCGCGTTGGCTGGACTACATACGTATGCATATACAAACTCATGCAGTTCATTACCTTTGCGCATGAAAGCATCATCACTTATATTTATGAAGATACATCGTCCATGTTGTAAAGGACAGATCGCATGATGTCACTACTAGAAAATGGATCTATGGCGACCAATAGAAACGTGGTCTCGAAAAAGACTTTTGGCGACCCAACACGAATCGGTCGCCAAAAAGTAACGTCTAGCGACCAAATAGATCATCCTTCCTTAGGTCCTAGATATAGACTGTTGTGGGGTATATAGCGCTCACCTCGTAGAGGCCATCCTAGGAGAGAAAATCAGGCAAATTCACGTCCTATTTGAAACAAACTTGATACAATTTCAATTGTCTTCTCTATGTTTTGTGCTCAAAATGACATATATAGAATACTAATTTCACTAATGATGTCAAATCATCATCACAATCACCATCTCCGAGTATGCTTATATGTCCAAGATCAACAATGGGATTAAATCGATCAATGACGTAATGCACACATTAAGATTGGTGTCTTAAGGATGTACATAGTCATATGCATATAAATCCATCTCTAATTTAATGTTATTGGTGTTGTGTGACATGGTGCAAAAGGAGCTACTATCGCTGTGCCCATATCGCGTGCAATGTGAAGAAACAAGTGCAGAGGTTGTCCGAGGACACTAGCATCGTTGTGACGACTTACGAAGGCATTCACAATCATCCCTCTGAGAAGATAATGGAAACCCTATCTCCTCTTCTGAGGCAGATTCAATTGCTCTCAAGATTTTCGCCCGACAAGTAATGACCCCTCTTCAATTCTTGGACAATTCTTTAGTTAATAATCTGTACACATATATGCGCTTCTTAACTTTATTCCACTTCCCTTGGTACATGAACAACTCAATCTTAACATATGATAACAGTTCTTTTATGAGCCAAATTCTCTTAATTGTTGTTGGCACTCTAACATGTAGAAAAAAAGGCACTATTTGATTGAGCACGAGGTGAAGCTCTCATGTTTTTACAGAAAAAAAAAATGTTTTTTTCTCCTAGTCACTACTTTGATTTGATAGAATAAGTTTAAAAAGTCCTAAACCTATTCCTATTGTAATTTCATCAATTTACTTCTAAACCTTTCAATTTTGCTAATCTTGCACAATTTTTAATAATATTTTAATATTTTCAAAAAATTTAAATTATTTTTTTTTTTTTTTTTTTCCCTATGTCGGCGGAGGGTCACCTGCCAACTGCGCAGGCCTCGCCTAGACCAGGCGATAAAGATACGTTTGCACAATCAAAAGAGTGAAAAGTGAGCCAGCCCTATTCATCCCTTTGACCCGAAAAATTGCAAGTTGTCATAATCTTTTTCTTTTTTTTCTTGGCCTTTTATCTTTTGGTTTGTTTTATGAGCATGACTCGATCATATTCTCCATTTTGTGTTTTATACGATGCCACCATCTCCTTTTTGCAACGGCAAAGGAGAATCCTCCGGTGGTCTGAGACGTGATGGGCATGGCATCTCTGATGCAGAGGAAGCAACGCTTGGAAAGAGATTCTAAATGATATATATATTTTTTATAATGAAGTGTTGATTATAATATCTTAGACACCTATTTATAGGTAGGGCACCATTTAAGAAATAATCAAACAACTTAAATCAAATAACAGAATTAAGGAAAAGATGTTGATAAAGGGAAAAGTTTTCAAAATGTTACTAGAAAATGTGCAAAATATGTCCGAAATTTTTGACATCTTGAAAATCAAGAAAAACACGTGAATTTGAGATCAAATATCGTTATCCATTTGTAATTTCAAATCCCGCAATTTTCTTTGATTTGTGGAATTATCTTACTTTCTGACGCTTGAAGATTTCCATATAAGCATTTGCCCATTGTTCTATATCAATCTTGCACCTTGCACACCAATACAAAAAAGAAAAAAAGAATTCGGTTTTATTAAATGCATGCTAAGATCTCATCTCACATTATAATATAGCCGTTCATGTATCTTACAAAGACCATCTAAGATGGTTTTCACGCGAAAAATTAAAACACGATCCTATCAAAATCAATCAGATGCGCACCCAATTCCATTTGCGTGCAAAGTAAGACTTTATGCTAACTTTTTGCCACACAAAAACTCCCCCGCCAATCGTACCAACTTTTGCACCTCTCAAGTGAGCAAGCATCGATCCGAATTCAAAGCCTATCTATACCTATATAAAGGTGGTTGAGTGGAGTTTGGGCTGAGATGAAAATGATTGGATATAAATTGATCTACTTGACCTATTTTGATCCATTTAACCTATTTTGAATATAGAGAGCGTGGGATCGAATAAGGGTGAGAGAGAACGGTGAGTTGTCTAACTAAGTTGTGAGTCCATTTAACACCAACAATTCGAAATTAATTTATAACTCATTTACTGAATATAATCAAACCATATAACAATCCGATCCATATATATACCCAAACCAAGGAGAGTGCATGGAGTGAGTAAACATGATATTGAATGAGAGTAAGAGAGAGTCACAAAGGCAAGTCAAGTCTAAATATGTTGTGTACCCATTTAACGCAGATACTATTTTGAATCTTATCATTTCTAAATCCATTTGCTAAATATAAACAATCTATATAATAACACAATCCATTACATATGGATCAAAAATTGGATTTACGATCCATTTTGAGAGGGGAAAAGTACCAAAAAAGTCTTCAATCTATTTATTAGTACTAATTCGAGTCATGAACTTTCCAATTGAACTAATTTAGTAATGAACCTCTTCATATTGATATCAATTTGGTCCATCATGTTAACTTTAGGCTTCGGCGCTAACGTGGACCCGATCGGTGGTCGGATGCGCGTGGGCCGGTCGGTGGCGGACCCGACGTGGTAATTTATAATAATTTTTTGATTTTTTTTTTTTTTTTTGGAATTTTTCTTCTCTTTTTGATTTTTTTCCTTTTCCTTTTTAGATGGATTGAATTGGTATAAATGTAAAAATATTTAAAATTAAATTAATCAAATTTAAAAATTTAAAATTGAATTAGTATTAATACAATAAATTTATAATTTTTTTTGCATTTTTCTCGTTTCGAGGGGTATGGCATATCATTTTACAAGATCCGCATCGAGCGGCATCATCACCGACGAAGCGGAAATTAAACGCGCAAACTCCTTACGTCGGTCCTTAAACCAATCAAAGCAACACCATCCTTTGTCCCCCTCCAAGACCCTTTTACACGGGAATTCCGCCGACGCCCACACGCGCGCCACGTCACCCCACCCCCACCCCCGGCCCGTCATCAGGCCGTTCAACACGACACGTGTCGCGGCCCGCGCTGGCTCTCGCGTATAAAACGCGGGAGGCCCGATCTCTTCGGGATCGCAGTCCATATTCGGCCTCCTCGCATTCTCGCCGCGAAATTCCGATCCGATCGAGAGCTCGGAGGGAGAGAGAGAGAGAGAGAGAGAGAGAGAATGGGGGATTTGCTGGACAAGGCGAAGAACTTCCTGGCCGAGAAGGTGGCCAACATCCCGAAGCCGGAGGCCAGCGTGACGGACGTCGACCTCAAGGGCGTCACCCGCGAGTGCGTCGAGTACAACGCTAAGGTCGCCGTCAAGAACCCCTACGGCCACTCCCTCCCCATCTGCGAGATCTCCTACTCCTTCAAAAGCGCCGGCAGGTATGATGAATCCCCCGCTTCGAAATGCTCGATTTTTCTTGTGCCTGGATTTCGATTGCGAATGAGACGTGGGGGAATTGATTCGGTTTTGAATGGATCAGGGAGATAGCGTCGGGGAAGGTGCCGGATCCGGGGTCGCTGAAGGCGAGCGACACGACGATGCTGGACGTGCTGGTGAAGACGCCGTACAGCATCCTGATGAGCCTGGCGAAGGACATCGGGGCCGACTGGGACATCGACTACCAGCTCGACATCGGGCTCATCATCGACCTCCCCATCATCGGGAACTTCACGCTCCCCGTCTCCACCAAGGGCGAGATCAAGCTCCCCACGCTCACCGACATGTTCTGATGCGATTGTATGATATGACGCGATGAGCAGAATAAAAGTCGCGCTTTCCTTGTGAATTGATCCGTTGTCGATCTCTCTCCTTTTCATCGTCACCGCGAAATTTCGTGGGTTTGCCGTCGCCTGTTTTGGATCGAAGCGGGCGCCCTCGAATATTTCTACGTATGACGATGTCGATCGTGTTCTGAATGTTTTCTCGAAACCGGGGGGACAACGCGCTTAATGAGTGAAGATATAATTATCTAAGATATTAGGAAATAAATTGATTTAATTTCGGATTCAAAGATTGCATTTCTTGAACGAGCAATTAGAGGGATTTTGGAGCATCCCCGCACATTCATGCTTTAAATTACACATGGTAATACTATGATGTACGGCGGATGAAATGATATAGGTAGGGGGACCTCGAGAGGAAAAAAAAGGAAAAGAAGATGTTATTTTGATAGGGGATAATCACACAAAGCGTTCTTGAATTTTTGTTTAATACGCAATGTGGTCCCTCAATTTTTAATTTATTCAACATCGGTCCCTGAAATTTAGTTTAGTGTTTAATATGCAATGTGATCCCTGAATTTTTAATTTATTCAACATCGGTCTCTGAATTTTAGTTTAATGTTTAATATACAATGTGGTCCCTAAATTTTTAATTTACTTAACATTGGTCCCTAAACTTTAGTTTAATGTTTAATGTGGTTCATAAACTTTTTATTTGTTCAATATGGTTTATGGCATGTATTCAATATAATCTTTTAAATCATATAAAAATATTTAATGTAGTTCTTCCACTAACTCAAAAATAAGGGCAGCATTGAATATTTTCATTCATGAACTAATTTAAATATGAATCAAAAGTTTAGGATTATATTTAATAATTAAAAAATTTAGAGATCACATTACACATTGAACCGACTTTTATGAACTATTTGTACTATTTTCTCTTTTGATAAAGTGGGAGAAAAAAAAGGGAAATCTTGTTGACATGTTAGACTATATTTATTTTGTGAAAAGTATTGCTTAAAATAATCTATTAAAAAATATATTTATTATCAATTTTAATCTATATCTAATCATTTTCATGATGAAAATATCTTTCATTATTTGTACATAGAAACTGTCAGTTTGAAGGAAAATAAATTTCAAATTATTTTTTCCATCGATTCTATACATGGCTCGATAAGGCTGGGCGGGGTTTGACATTGTTTTTAGGCCCATTAGGCTGGTGTCTGCCCTCTGGGGATTGGGCCTTTTTGACTAATATTTTATTTAAAAATAATATGTTTAAGTTCCTCAGCGTCAAGGGGATGTAGCTCAGATGGTAGAGCGCTCGCTTAGCATGCGAGAGGTACGGGGATCGATACCCCGCATCTCCACTCTTCTGATTTTTAGTCTTCTTTCTTTTTGGACCTCAGCTCTTATAATTACGGTATATCTTGTGGGTATTCCTTTTTTTTTTTTTTTTTTTTTTTTCCTGAGAAATTGTATACTTACTTGGCGGTCAATTTGTAAGGAGAGAGAAGACGGACGAACTGGTCCCCTCTCGTCCTACCTTCTCCAGCCAGCCATTCTGGAAATCCGAATGAAACATCAACCAAAAGTCAATCCCTGCATGTCGAAAAAGTCAAGGCCCTGTTCGTACTTCCACACCAAAAACAGAAAGATTTTTTCAAAATGCGTCAGCTCCTCCTCCTCCCCCTTTACCAACTCTTTCTCCAATTTTTGCAAAAGCATTTCCCCATCGAAGTCTTTACACCCTCTGTCCCCTAGAAGAGTATGGCCGAGCAGAGCGATCGATCTCATCCCTCTAGGATCGATGAGGAAAGGGCCGCCATGCCGAGCTTATCGCCCAAGTCGCTCCCGAGGCGGCGGAGAATCAAGTGGCTCGGTATCTCGATTGCGTCTATCTTATTCGCAGTGGTTGTAATTGGCGTGCTTGCCCTCACCGCATTCCGCTTCCGGGACCCCGACCTCAAGCTCGACTCAATAGCCATAACCAACATAAGCTCGTCCTTGGCGGCTTCCGTCAACCTGACCCTCAGGGAAGAAATCAGGGTGAGGAACCAGAACTGGGGCCCATTCGAGATCGACGACAGCCTCGCGGTCTTGACGTTCGGAGGAGCCCGAGTCGGGGAGAATCAGGTGGTGGATCGGGGCACCAGCGTGAAGAAGCGGAGCTCGAGAAGGGAGGCGGTGGCGATCGAAGCGGGGCCGATCGACGGCACGAGTGGTGACGGCGCTAACTCCACCCCGGAGGCCGTGGAGATAGCGGCTTACGCCTACGTGTCCGGGGAGGTGAGCTTGCTGGGCGTGCTCAAGAGGCGGAGGTCCGGGAGCCTGAACTGCACGGCGAGCCTCAGCTTGACGACGCGGGCAGTTTGGAACTCGAGCTGTCGCTAGAGCCTCGCCGCCGTCGCCGTCGCCGTGGATGATCCTCGGGACTGTTGGGGACTCGAGGGCCCTTCGACAGTGCTCTTGCGGAAAAGCCCACGATCGTTCGCGGCCTAGAAGAGCCCAAAAGCCTCGCGAGCGGCCACTTCATCGCCATCATCGTCGCCGTCATCGTCTTCGTCGTCCGCAATTCAATTCGACATCGCCAAGAAATAAATGCTCGTCTCTGTTCCCAAACCTAAAACTATTAAATGCGCCAGCAGCTGCATCACCCACCCTACCACCTCGTCCTTCTTCTCTCCTAACTCCTCCCGTCTCCTTCTCCTCTTATGGATCCCCCTCTCTCCCCCTCCACCCTCCTCCATGTCCTCCGCCCTACCCCCGCCGCCTCCGCCGCCGCCGCCGCCCCCCCTCCCACGCCTCCGCCGCCGGCTACGTCACCAACCTCGGCCTCGGGTACGCCATCGCCATCGCCTTCGGCTTCCTCGTCCTCCTCTCCGCCGCCCTCCTCGCCTCCTACATCTGCTGCCGCTCCTCCCGCCGCCGCCGCCTCCGCCGCCAGCTGCAGGAGCAGCAGCGGCAGCGCCGCGCCACCAGCGGCGGCGGCGGCGGCCCCGCCCGGCGGCGCGGGCTCCGACGGCATCATCCTCCCCGCATCATCTTCGTGGCCGAGGACGACAACGAGGGGAGCGAGGCGGAGCAGGGCGCGGCGGTGGGGCTCGACCCGAGCGTCATCAATTCGTACCCCAAGTTCGCTTTCTCTAGGGAGGCCGGCGGCGTCGGGGGCAGCACGACGTGCTCGATCTGCTTGTGCGAGTACAAGGATGCCGAGATGTTGAGGATGATGCCCGAGTGCCGCCACTTCTTCCACCTGCTCTGCCTCGACGCTTGGTTGAAGCTCAACGGGTCGTGCCCCGTCTGCCGGAACTCCCCCCTCCCCACCCCGCTCTCCACGCCCCTCTCCGAGGTCGTGCCGCTCTCTCAGTACGGCGAGGACCGCCGTCGACGTCGATGATTATTCCTTTCTTCCTCCTTCCTTTTTTTCTTGGGTTGATTTGGATGGTGGGTTTTGGTTTTTCTGCGAGTGTTCTTGGTGGGAGTGTAAATTCTACAACAAACGAGGTCGAGGGATTGGTTTGGAGGGTTGCTTCTTCGTTCTCTTGTTTCACTGAGTTTGCCATTTCGATTGATGATAGTTCTTTAGAGTCAAGAAGGGATAGAAAAGCTGGAAATTTTGACATGTTTTCGCTGGTAGCACTTCACTGTTAGATTGAATTTTCGAATTTTTTCATCCGCTGGGCTTGGAATTAAGCTGAGAAGGTGACGGCTTCTTCCATTTCTGGGTAAATTCGGAGCTCGCCTTGATCGGACCAGGCTGTTTCAGTCAACGCTCTTCGCAGTTCGCGCAATTCGGTCGCCGCCACCATCTCTGGCGACCCAGAAATTTGGGATCGCGCAAGATTTGTATATTCATGTGAAACCAATTGTTAAAGGGTTTGATTCGATTCGGAAGCTGTGAACTTTCCCAGTTTGCATCTGTACTGTACAGAAGACGGAAGGAAAAAAAAAGTCAAAAGCCGTCCAACACGTCCAAAGTTGACCGACCACTTTTGGCTCCATCCCAAATGCTCGCATTCGCATTTTCTAATCCGACGACTTGTGGCCCTGAATTGCGAGATGGAATTCGCTTCAAACGCACTCTCCACCTTCCAGCTAGTGGGATTTGAATTGCTGTTGGCGACCACTAGACCTTGCTTAGGACGCTCGACCCCTACACGCAGTTAAGGAACAATTTCATCCTGATCCGACAGTGCTTAAGATTTGATTGGCCGACTAATTAAAGTTGTCTAGATCAGCTCTTATCTGCTCGGATCTAACTTGCCCACTTCCCGGTTCACCGTCTAGATCACGGTGGAAAAGGAAAAAAGAAAACTTGCAGAGTGCTGATGCTTCCTCGTTTCCAAGGTCCTGTTCTGTCCCCCGAGCCTGATTTTGTGCTTTCGATGCTTCTATGCCGGCCCTGGAATCCCGCAACTGCAGTCAAAAGTGTCCAGATTGACATATGCGCACCCTTTATTTTATAAAAGGCCGTAATAAATTATGCACGCTGGTGGGACTAGAAGTGGATGGATTCGAGAACCCGAGGTTCTAAACTATTGGGGGGCATTGACTCGACGATCTCGAACTTCTCCAGGTCCCTGATCGCTGAATCTCGGAGGCCCTGATAAACCTTATCATAATGGCTCTGCAGATTAAAAAAATGAATCTAGGAAGCTAAAAATCTCGGATTTCAATTGGAGAGTATTCAAATTCCTCCGGCTTCTCAAGCTCTCGGCTTCGTCTCTCAGTGACCATACGGGCGTTGACTCCAAGATCTGCCCCTCTCTTCTCCTGGCCAGAGCTTCCAGGTTCAAGATTCAGGTACTTTCTCTTCTCGGGGCCGTTTAGCAATAGTATAGTATTCGGAAAAAGTGAAGCATTGTCGTCGTCCGCCAGATAAGATGATTAGCTCTGGCTAGATCGTGAGTTCAGAAGGCGGTTGTTTCAAGCACAAGAAGGGAGAAATGCGGAAGCCGAATGTTCTTGTGAAGTTAGGGACCTGGAGGGCTATCCCTAAGTTTTTCTTTGTATTGGGCGGCTTCGGCGTTCTCATCTACGTCGCCACTTTGTTCAACTTCTACTCTCTTAGATCTCTTCATATTCCCGATACCTTTAGCAATAACATCAACCAAGACAGAGCTGGGACTGAGGTTAGAGCGACCATCGACACGGTTATTCACAAAATCCAGGATGAAATTAGCACGGTAGGGTATACATCCGCCAACACATCAGTGTCGGAGTTTGCGTCGCGATACAGCCGCTTTCTTGTGGATATCCTCGGGCTCATTGAGTCTATGGAAGTATCATTACCGTCAGATCAGGGGACTGGTGAAATCAGGATTGTCCATCCTCTAGCAAAGCCAAAGGAGCGATCCGATGAGCCCGTCGATTACTTCCTCATCGAAGAGATACGCAAGTACGTGAAGATTAAGCCCAACAGGTTGCGGAAACAGAACTTCATGGGAGCAAATGGAACTTTCACGAGCATAGGCCATGCTTGCTTTGCCATGAAGAAGGATTTGGAGGAGTACATGGACTATGATGTTGGTGAGATCTGCAACGATGATTGGAAACTAGCTCAGAGGCTCATGGTTCATGGGTGTGACCCGCTCCCCAGGAGGAGGTGCTTCTCGAGGGCACCGCAGCTATACCACAAGCCATTTCCCATCAATGAGTCCATATGGAAGCTTCCAGACGACCGCAATGTTCGTTGGGGCGGGTACCGGTGCAAGAACTTCACATGCTTGGCAAGAAATTCTACTGGCAAAGGATTCTTCAAATGTGCGGACTGCTTCAATCTCACCAGTCATGAAATGCCCAGATGGATTAAACCCATCTATATCGATCCGAATACAAATCTCACTACGGATTTCGTCATACCTGAAGTGCTTGCTATCAAGCCTGGAGAGATCAGAATTGGATTGGATTTCAGTGTTGGGACTGGGACTTTTGCAGCTAGGATGAGGGAGTTCAATATAACTATCATCACAGCGACAATAAATCTTGGCGCACCTTTCAGCGAGATGATCGCTCTGCGTGGTTTCGTGCCTCTTTACTTGACTGTAAATCAGCGGCTGCCGTTCTTCGACAATACCCTCGATCTGATCCACACGACAAGGTTCTTGGACGGGTGGATAGACTTCATTCTTCTAGACTTTGTGCTGTATGATTGGGATCGAGTGTTGAGGCCTGGTGGCCTTCTGTGGGTAGATAGCTTCTTCTGCATGAAGGAAGATCTGGATGACTATTTGGAATCCTTCAAGATGCTGAGGTATAAGAGGCATAAATGGGTTGTGATACCAAAGTTGGATAAAGATGACAAGGAGGTTTTCTTCTCCGCTGTGCTCGAAAAGCCACCGAGACCCTTCCGATGAATGCGTTTTCCAGACTGTTCCCCGATTCATGTATGTCCGCATCGATCGCTTTGTTTTGTAAGTGCCTATGTGTTTGATTTTGCCATGTTGATTATAGATAGGCCTTTGTACTTCAGGAAAAACTTTTGTTCTTACACATGATGAAGCAATTAGCTGATCAAAAAGTTGGTTTAGCGAGAGAGTGCGGGGTTCTCTTGGGGGGTGAAGCTCTTGAGTCTTGAGCCCGCTTGATAGTGATTGACTGGAATTATAATACTCATCCAACAATCAATAAAATTATAACTCCTTGCCAAGATTTTGTTTTTTGAACCGTTTATTTTCTGGGAAATATTTTTCGAAGAAACACCGTGCTTCAATGTGCAATTGTGCATTTTCCTTATTTTCCAGCATTATGATCTAGGCTTCGTCTTACTTATTAGATTAGTAATGGAGCCGGGCACGCCACGCTACAATGTCAACAATGATTCAACTATTCCTTCACCTCCACTAATCTGACGGTCTCCTTCTTAGCTTTGATATCATGTTGATATATAGAGTTAGGAAAAAAAAACAATGACAAAGTGTTTATAGTGGCTCAACTTCAATTAGAGTTGTATGATATGTATTTATAGGAGTGACTAATTACAGTAAATGTATGGATAAAAACATAATTATAGAAAGATTCCATATTACATATAAATTACACATTAATAGTTGCCACTTGCCTACGCGACCTTCAAAGAAATGGTGGCTGACCACAATGAGTGAACACCACCACCGGTCGATTGCGTCCCTTTTGCCCTCCACCACCGTTGTCACTTCCCTTCTCCCTGCCACCGCCGCAACTTGTCTCCACCACCAGTCGGGCAGGCTCGGCATTGTTCGGCTCCGATCAATGGGAATGTGCAAAAAGATGGTGATCGAAGCGGTTACGCAGATCAGCTCGAGAGACGTTTCCTTGGGCCAGATTATACGGTGGTGATGGCAGATCCAAACTGAAAGCAAAGGAGAAGCAAAATCGAAAATACGTTTTAGGGGGAGATGAAGGAGCGATCAAGCACGGTTACCAACTCTTGAGGGCCTTCAGGCTTCGGATGAACATTCCGATTTATGATATAAGTAAAGCCATTATATCTAAAAAGAACATTTGATTCTCGATAGTTTTTTTAAACTTTTTCAAGGTCTATTCAATAGTTAGTAAAAAGCCCTTTATTATCGGCGCAATCACTTATTTATTATACAAACGAATTAATATATAGTGCATTCTTCCACAAATACAATTTAAGAATATTTGATTACATAAGTTATTAATATAATATTTCTATATAGTAGTATTCATAATGCCGCTTTGAAAAAGGAAAGTTACTTTGGAGATTAAATTTTTATTTTTTATGTGACTAATAATATTTTTAATTTGACAGACTTTTAAATTAAAATAAGTTAGTTGTTGTAAACCCAAAAATCAACTTAACAAAGAAAAGTGTGAATAAAAACTCTAGGGACCATTCGTACCAAACCCAGAAAGGAACTTGAGACTTTAATGAAATACAAACGTGGGACCTTTTGCCCTTATTCTAGGAATTGAAATCCAAAGTTAAAAGGTAAGTTGAGAGTGATTGGTGAAATAATAGAGTGAGACCTCATCTTGGGAATTCTCTCTCTTCAATTTTATACACTGTCATAACAAAGAATGAAAGAGGAGATGGGTGAACCATGGTTAGATAATATAATGCTCATAGAATGAAATCATTGAATCAAAAAGTATACAGGTAAATATTCCAATAGAATTTCTTCATGTGGCCTCTAGGTGAGTAGCTTAGGTATGTGCCACATTCCCATAAGCTAAGAGGTGAGAAATTTATAAGGAATTCATCTTCTTTGGCCAAGTAAAGAAGTGAGTCACCCCTTACATTAATGAACTAGAAGTTAATAAAGGTGAAATAGGCATGACATCAACAAGACTAAGTTCAATTTATCACTTTGCTGATGGAGTAAAGTTAAAAATATAAAGTTCAAAGTTTCATTTCTCGATGGAAGAGAAAGCCAAAAGAACAACTTTTCAAAGTAGCTTTTTTGGTTGAATTACTAATGAATTAAGGGAACCGGTATGTAAATTAGAAAATCAATGTCCATTTTAAATATTGATAAATCCAAAAAATATTTTGAGCATGTCAAAACGTTTAGCAAAGCTTTCCGAATATAAGTAAATAATTAATTTCGTAAATTTCTAACCCATTGCTCAAACATAAGAGTTGCATTAATTGATCGTGTAAATTTCTCACACACGACATTGATTGAAATCAAGTTCATACATATTAATAAATGTAGGAATTTTATGGATGTCACAACATTGATGCCTTCCATGCCGAAGATGTGATGAGGACGTTGCCCGATTAGGTAGAGGAGAATTGTATGGTCCAAGGAGATGACATGTCCAAGAGGGTTTCTGAATGAAGGATCATGACCGATTTGTGATTGGGTGACCCTCAAACTATCCCTCGAAATCCTAGAGTTTTTTTAAGTATTCTAAAATATTTTTGGAGTGGGCAATATTAATTATATATGATTGTAATAAATGAGGATAGATAATAGTTGGGGAAATGTAATCTCCACTGTCAGATCAAGAGGAGATGTATGGTTATTGTTTACCTTGTACTTATATATAGAGGCATTCCCTTCATTTGTATCCATTTACAAGTGAAATATAATACAAAGTTTCTCATTGTTTCTCTCTCTAAAGGTCCTTGTAAGTTGAATAAGTAAAGTTGGGAAGAAATTCCTAAGGCAAAATGGTCTCATGGCCTCGATCCCAGCAAGAGGCTGGCCCATCAGTTTTTCTTAATACCTATTCTAAACATCAAAAGTTTCTTGAAAATTCAAGATTTCAGCCGGTTCATGACCATGAAATGGAATGCTGTGGACAAAAATTGAAAAAGGATGCCTCTTCTGGTTCTAGTTCTTAAAAACTGAAATCAAAGGAAACTCACCTGGTTCTAGTTTTTAGAAGAAGGATCCTTCTCCTCCGTCTTCGCCCTCATCTTTACACGACATTGATTGATGTGCTGGATGAACTGACTCAGAATCTTGAACTCATGACCACATTGGGACATGTGAACTTGTTTAATGCAAATCCCTTTGGATGCCTTTTTGGTTCCCGGAATTCGGAACAAAGCCCCCTTTGGCCCAGCTCTTTTTGCCTGTCTGCTTCTTGTAACCTCCCATCTTCTCCTCTTTTTTTGGGGTTGCGTGCGTTTTTCTCTTCTGCTTTTCCTGCTTGTCTCTCCTTATCATTTTCTTTTAAAAAATAATTGGTGACAATTTTTACACAATATATAAATTTCTTATTGGACTTTTTTTTCTTTCCCTCCGGGGTTTGACCAATTAACATTTTGTTCCCCTGGTGCTCGCAACTAGCCAATTCGGATACTTCGTTAGCAAGAAAAATTTCCTCCCGATCATCATGGCACGACTGAACTGAAGATCGACCTTATCCTTTTATTTATTTATTTATAGAGTTTTATTTTACATATATCTTTATCAAGTTGCTTTTTGGTTTATAAGAAATTGCTTTACTTAATTTAATCTCTTAAAGTGAAGATTTGTCATATCCACGCAATACAATAGCTTTTAAAGATGAAAAAATTAATCGCACGAGTCACTTATCTTAGAAGGCTCAATTTTATAAGCATGTAGGCATCGAGTTGTGATAAACTCTAATTAAGTTAAACGAAATAAAAAAAATTCACCTCAAAAATAATTTTTCTCTTCCAAGTTACTTAGGCTTCATTTATATTTCATGGGAAACGACTAATTTAGAATGTACTAGCCTGAAAATGATTGTTTTGGTCTTATATAAAAATGAACGAAGAAAAAAAATATTCTCATCATCCGCGAAAACATCAAGACATAAATTATTCCGAGTAATAAAAATATTTCTTGTTGACTAATTATTTCAATCGATATTAGCAATCATTTTTTAAGAAAATGTTTTTCAGATCATTTATATTACATGAAATAAACAAAGCCTCAGTTTTGAAATAAATACCGATACAAAAAATCATTTTTACGAAAGTATCTCGGTTTTGTACTAAACTGATAGAGTAGAGTCATTGAATCGTTCCGATGGACTCACTTCCCAACTCACCTCCCGTTCGCCCTTGGCTGCTCGCAAGCATCTCGGGCAGATTTGTGATTATCTTTGCTTTCATAGTAAATAGATCGTTACTGCTAGGTTGCTATGATGATGATGTAGCATCCTTGATAAAGCCGAGAGAGAGAGAGAGAGGCTAGAGGCGGCGCGGCGAGCCTGGGCCGAGCTTGGGGGTAGTGAAGGCGAGGATGGTCTTGCAGTCGTCAATCTCTTAAGCAATCTTGGAGATGGTGTTAAAGGGGTCGGTGGTGGTGGTGATGATGGCGTCGAGGGACATGACAGCGAGGCAGTTGACAAGAAAGGAGACAGAGTTATGGGAGAGGAGGGGAAGGATGTTGCACTTCCGGATGTCCATGGCGGAGAGGCAGGAGATGATGGAGCGCTAGAGCTCAGGGAAAGGGACGTGGAGGCCAAAGAAGGCGTTAATGAATGCGGTGGAGCTGTGGCGAGAACAAGAGGAGATGAAGGTGGTGATGACGAGGGAGGTGTTGAGGGGAAGGGATGGGCTTGCGCTTGCTATTGAAGGTAGAGTTGGAGTTGTAGAAACCTCTTCTAGGGTATTTGGAGTGGGCTGGTCGCCATTTGAGATGAATCTTGACTTCCTAAAGCTTAAACTTTAGAAAAGATAATGGATGCTAGAGTTGTGTCGAGTAGGGTTTGTATTAGTCAATTAATTAGTTATCACGTATGTCCACTGGGCCTATTCTATATTAGTTAATTAATTTTTATTGGCGGAGTTGCTTGGCCTTTAAACTCTAGTGGTGAATTTCATCTAATCTGATCTTTTATCCTTCATTGGTAACGTGTTTTTAACGCTTTGGTGGTGATCATCATCTATTCCAATCTCAATATTTTCACTCAAATATGTTCCGCACTTCGCATGCGCATCAGTCTTGATATTACTTTCTAAAATTTCCACGTTGCATCTTGTGTAAGAAATCCACTGAAAGATAATCATGAGAAAAGAATTAGTTCTAGACAATTAAATTAGAGAATAAACATGCACAACAACGTGATTTTGCTTGAATACATACGGGCGTTGTTCGATTACATGCAAGTGACTTACCCATGATATTCCTTAGACCTTGAAAACGCTAGATAGCGAATCAAGACCAACTTCCATAATCTCTTCCTTATGAAGCACTGATGCGTATGGTAAAGAAAAATAACAGGCTTCTTCCAAGAAGAAGGGAGAAGAAGAAGAAATTAGGTGAAAGTCAATACATATCCTGTCACCCCTTGAATCCCATAGGGATGGGGATGACATCCAAAGTCCAGCTTCCAAAAGTTTCCATGATTACGCTCTCGCTTTAACGGCGACTAAATGAGGGACCTGAAAAATATAATAAAAAGAAAGGAATAATCTACTATAATCTAGTGAGTAATACATTTCTTCTAAGCGGATCAAGTAATCATTATGCACATTTAAAATATGAAAATAATTCATTTTTTCCAAATTTAGAAATTTAACAAATCTTCAAGAGCAAAATGCAATATTTCTTACTTTAACATAATATGTTCAAATCAGAAGTATTCAAGATAATAACAAGCAAACATCAATAATCCAGTCTATTGGTTATCTCATAAAAATACACATCAATAGTCCATTCTACTTATCAATTTCATAAAAACACACGTTAATGGTCCATTCCATTAGTTAATTTCATGTAACACATCAATGGTCTATCTCATTAATCTATCTCATATGAAACCACATGCCTATGGTCCATTTATTGATAAATCTTTTGCTTAATATCAAACCATGATTATGCACAATGTCTAGTGATAAGACGACCAAGGTTCTCTCTTGGTTAGGTCTCCACTTATTATTACTTGATGGCTCGGCCCACAAGAATATTCTAGATTGGTATGCATATATCCACAAGACCCTCACTAAACTCACAGTTATATTGAGCATCAATACCAATTTATAAGAATCTCCACAATCTACAAAGCCAAACAAAAATATATGTTTCACAAATCAAAGCATATAGTCTTTCCACAACCCGACTCATTACTTTTCATAAAATATTTCTAAAATCATTTCAAAATCCGTTTCTTAAACTAGAATAAATTTCATGTACCTTTTTACAACACATTTCATAAACTACGTTCACAAATCAACACACACACACACACACACACACACACATACATACATACATACATACATACATACATACATACATACATACATACATACATACATACATACATACATACATACATATAACCTTTCATAATAATTTTTCAAAACCATTTGGCAAATCATTCACAAATACCAAATTATAATAAAAGCTCAATCTAGATTTTGTGCAACAAAACATGTATTCAATAATTTATGATATATCAAATCTCCAAATCTTTCAAGACATGAGTTCACAAACTCATGGAAATAATAGTACTCGCCTAAGAAAGCCAAGACCAACCTACTATAGTTACTCGAGCCCACGTACTTGAATTCCTAATAAATAACTGAAAAAAAATATCAAAAGACCGAGCAAAATGATATTTTTATGAACGACTTGACTACACTATGCCTATTCATTGATAAAATGACATCCACGTGCCAACCAATGCTTGCCCATAGTAGAAATCTATCGTTGTCTCATATGCACAACTCGTGCTCTAAACTTCTTCGGGCCATAATTTCCTCCACATATGTCTGTTTCAAACAAGTGTACAATTCATAGAAAGCCATTTCAATGTACTACAACAACTCCAACTCACCCACCCCAAAAACTCATGGAAAATGGCTGAAATTCAGGCCCGAAAGTTATTGTTCGGAACCCAACTACCGCACGACGAACTTCGAAATTTTGTTTCGGGCAAACCATAAGCCTAAATTGAGATCTGTGAAATTCTACAACTTCACAACACTCTAAACTATCATTTCTATAAAAATACGTAGTTCAATGGCTCCAAAAATTGGATTTCGCTGCACGAATATCTAATAATTCCGAATTTCAAGCCTTAAATTTGAAACTATTCTGATTGAATGAACAAGGGGTGCAAATGATTACCAAGCATTGCGTTACATAATTAAATCAGCTTGGCGAGTCATATGGATCATAAGTGCGGCAAAATTTTTCCTTTCCTCTTTTCTTCTTTTTCCTTTATCTTCTTTCCCCTTTCTTTTGCCAGTGCTCTCTCTCTCTCTCTCAAAGCTGAAGTCCGCTCTTCTTTTTCTTTCTTCCTCTTTCTTTTCTTTCCCCCCCTTCTCTCTCTCCCCAAAGCTGTCGGTCTCTCTTCTCTTCTTTGACCGTTCACCCCTGGGCCCACCAGCTAGATCTTACATTCTACCATTCTTAAAAAAATTTCATCCTCGAAATTTACACTTATCTCAACCATCAAACAAACGGGGGTATTTATGCCTTGCCTCCTTTTTGAGTTCCTAGGTGGCCTTAGTCAATCTATTGATAATTGCACATACACTCTTTTTACTTCGTGTTCTCAACAGGCCAATGATAAAATCCATGGTTACAAACTCCCGCTTCCAATTTAGATATTTTGAGAGCTTGCAACTGCCCAGCTGGTTTATAATGTTCAATTTTCACTAATTGGCCAATTGGATATTGGTAAAGAAAAAAGAAAGTACAATATCATTCTTCCTTTGAATCCTATCAAAAGTATTCTTTCAACTCCTTATAAATTCTAAGTGTCCCCGGATGAGTTGAGAAGTTGAAAGACCACATCAAAAGAGTTGTTGTGTGCCAAACACAAATCTCTTGAAGTTTGCAATTGCTTGCCTTGTTCACTTCGACCACCATCTATTACCGTAAATAAATTTCAGTCGGTTTTAACATGTCTTGTGCTTCCTTGATAGATTTGATCATCACCAGACTTAATGACCGAAATTAGACTAAAATTGATTGCAACAGCTTCTAAGAATATAAAAGCCATGTGCGGATTTATATCTATTGCATCTCTCTCCACTGAGTATAAATGATGCTCCTAATTATTCTTCTGTTTAGCTTTGATCCGCCTATGTGTTTTTCTTAGTAGAATTGCCACCATGGAGTAAGCAATTTAAACTTGCGAAGAAAATTCCAAAATTCAACAACGGAAGTTCAAAATCCTCAGGCGTTTTTAGTTCCACCGCAATCTCAGATGCACTGATGCGTAATTGTACCATTCTTTGTATGGGAGGCTTTAAAGGATTTGTTTCTTTCACTAATAATCTCCACATTAATAGACCTATTCCCTAAATTGATGAAAGCGATCTGAATCCCTTAGAACTATATGGCAGCTAAACACTTGTGATATAAATCTCATGGCCGCGTGATAGTCACCACATACCCTAAGATTCCTACAAATTTGAATCGGTCCTACTTGGGACACAGCAAGCAGTCCAAAGGCAGCGGCCATTCCCTCACTGTGATAACAAGACCAAGCTCTTTTCCCTCTTCATCAACAACATGTAGTGCAAAACATATATCTGGAACATAACCAGCTTCCTTGATTAATCGTATTACTTCATCAATCTTTGAATAAGTATCGGACATTCTTGGATGCCCTCTTTCATCAGATACAAAGATGTGTACTTGGCCATTGATCCCAACCCATCTACTACAACCAAGCTCTTTATTGATTCCTCTTGATTTCATCAAAGCCCAAATTTCTTTTGCTTTGCAATGACTTACATAACCTATAATAAGAGCCGTCCAGGTGATTACATCCTGTACTTGCATTGAGTTGAACACTCGTGTAGCATCTTCTATGCATCCACATCTTGCATATATTGAGATGAGAGAATGGCCAATCAATGTTGAGAAAAAATATGAAAAAACATAACCTGATTTCGTAAAAATTCCATGAACCTGTTGCCCAAAATCTAGAGCTATCAATTCTATAGGAGCGCTTAAAATATTAGTAAGATCCATTTCATCAAAATAAATCCCCTTGACTGTCATTCATAGAACACTTGGGAGCTTCTTCAAAGAAGCCATTGGGCGCGTATCCTGTGACCAGAGAAGTCCATGAAATGATGTCCTTGTCCAAACAAACGCTTAGAATACCACTCATGCGCAAGTGATCTCTTTATTTAGCATACGCGTCGATGAAAGCATTGCTCACTAGTTGATAAGCCTTAAATCTCATCTTTAAGATCATAGAGTGCACAAACTTTGCAAGTTCAAATCCATCAAAGAAGCAAGAGACTTTAGAACAGATATGTACGTAAAATCATTAATCTTCACAGCCTCTATCACCAACTTAGCACTGTTTAGATCTCCACATTTAGAATACATGTCAACCAGCAAACTCTGAACAAACGCACTAACTCCATATCCTTTCCTGATAATGCAACAATGCACCTTTGCCCCAAAAGCATTAGCTGAAACTACTGTACAAGTTGCCAATAATAAGTAAAGTATACATGTTGAATTCAATTCTTTACTTTCTTATTTCCTTAGAACACTCCATTGCTCTATCCAAGCGCATGTTTACTCCTTTCCAAAACCATCGCAAAGAGATACTCTATCTCAAAGATGCTTCTCTTTGTGGAACACCTGACACAACACGCTCTAAGCAGCCGCTCAAGCTAAACTGTGTGGCTTCTGATTGTCCAACTGATTTTGCTAGAAGAATTTAAAAGCCTCTCTAATAATTGTGATATGACACCATCCGCAGAAGTTGGTCCGACATTGAATGGGCACTTGGCGGATGGAGGCACTACAGCCCCCACCACCCACCAACAAGGAGCATTGAGAACCCAACAACAAATTAGATTGCTCAAGAAGCATAACCACTTACTTCAAGAAAATCATTGGTAAACTATATCTGCTTGATGTAAGACATTCACTTCCGCAAAAATAAGCAACACGTGAAGAATGCTAAGGACCAATAAAGGATTAGATCAATTTGTATGATAAATCTGTTGGAAATTTTCTATAATATGAGCTTACATTAATTAATTAATTATTTATTTATTTGTTGCACCCTACAGTGATCTGATTGAATTGGGTATTGGCATCTATTAATAATAGGCTTAGTTGAGCAACAAAGTGTAGGTAATTGTATTTAACTGAAACCCCTAATGAGAAGGGCCCAGTTGACACGTTGTTGATTAGGGTTTGCTAGGTCTCCTCTCTAGCCTATAAAAGGGTAGGTTATACCTATAAGTTGCTTTAATCCCATTGAAAGCTGTTATATCGAAATAGGTCATGAAGAGGAATATCTAGCATTCCGATAGATCTCTGATTATCAGACTGATCTATTTTTCTTCAAGTGAAGCAATGACTCAAACAGGTACGTTTTATTCCGCTGTGCTTATTGATTTCGGTGTTCTACAGTTATATATGGATCCGATTCTTCTTGATTAATTAGTTGTTTATGTGCATAATTTTCTACAAAATCTTGTAGGAAGCTTCATGTGAAAAAGTAATCTTACCATCCACCACACATATTGATGCAAAAATAAAACAATATTGCTAGCCACAAATAGATCCCTTGATGAAATTCCTGATGAAACTAGACCATCAACATTGTTCAAATTCATTTCCACTATCCTTTCCGTTGAGATAGAAGATTCAGAAGGTACACCATTAAAGAAAACAATCTTTCCATGAACAAGGAAATCCTCAATGAGACAAAGAAGTCCATCAACTTGACATAACTCCATAAATAATCATCTTGTCTCCGTATTTAACATTACAGACTTTATATGCCCAGCAAATGAATCTACCAAATTGAAAAAAAAAAAAAAATCTTTGTCAAATGAGTACTCAAATGTTCCTGATGCCACTACAGAGTAGTTGACCAACAATAATGACAATAGCACATAGATCTTTTCCTTCTGTAGGAGATTTTTTTCCTTCCTCAGTTCCATCAGAAATTTTATTTTTGTGGCATCCAGCATGGGTGAAATAGCAAAGAACTTCAAACCACACAACTGTCGATTGCAAAAATTATCTTATATATGCTTTCAATTTCCTTGACATCCAAAGAGGTAACATAATATTTAGGAAGAGCATCACATGCAGGTCCATGTTGGCTCTCAAATAAATATATATCTCCATCTCCTGAAATAATATATCTCAACTTGTTTGGAGCGACTCTCCCGTCTACAAAACCAAGACAGTAGGAAGTTGCTGTACTCTTTTTCTCACGCTTTACCCCATGGATCAAGTCTTTCTCTTTCTTAACAGAAGATTCACTGATCTCGAAGTCCATCTCGAGAAGCGCTACAGAAATGAGCCTGCAAATTGCTCTCTTGTAGCGTTGCTTTTCAGTCGGATATTCCAACTCCAGCAATTTCATATAACTGCCATCCAAGGTATCAAAGATATCAACTCTATCGTTGTTAAAATCAAAAGAACCACCACCATCTTCCTTGAATTGGTATAGGTGGCGACCATTGTATTCCAAATATACTCATCTCTGTCGAACATTTCATCGAACAGCTTTTGAGCCTCATCAATTCAGCTTTCTTCAGACAAGTTTTATTTTTCAGCACCTAGGTGGGTTCAAAAGTGCTACAAGGTGAATTGATGACGTGTGCAATATTTGAAACTTTTGCCCAATTGGTATGATAATATGCCTCTCGAGTGAAGTGGCTAAAGCCCCACCAATGTAGTCTTAGATTTGACATCAGGACGCTGTCACCTTTCTAAATTGAATGGATGTGCATTCTCCATCATTCTCTAAATCGGCAGCGCCACTTCTGCTTAATTTCTTCATTGGAGGATGCAGATCAATCACCAGTTGACAAGTTCCAACTAATTCAATTTAAGTGATAGGCTAGGAGCTCGTCCTTTACTCCTAGTGAATCACGACTTGGATTATTATGCTTATATTATCTCCTTGTTGAAATCGCACTTTGAAAAACACAAGATGCTTTCTCGATTTCAAAGGCAGTAACTCAATTGTCTTTGAAGTAAGATTGACGGTCACTTGCACTCCAAAAGAGACACATATCCTAGTATCTAGCAGGATACTAACGCGCTATAAATTAACACACAACCTCACTATGTTCCATAAAATCTACACCCAAATAGATCACAATCCTAAGCTTTGATACCACAAATGTCACACCTCGAATCCTATAAGGATGGGGATGACACAGCTGTCTTTCCACTCGAAGGACAATTTCAAACCATCCAAAGTCCATCTCCCAAAATTCTCCACGATGACGTCGTCGCTTTAACGGTTATTAATTGAGGGACCTGAAAAACATGATAAGAAGAAATGAATAAGCTATTACGGCTCAGTGAGTAATACATTTCTTTCAAGAAGATTGAGCAATTATTATGCACCTTTAAACCACAAACATAATTCATTCTTGCCAAATCTAGAAATTTAACTAACCTTCAAGACCAACATGCAATATTTTTAACTTTAACATAATATGTTCAAAGCAGAAATATTCAAGACAATAACAAGCAAACACCAATAGTTCGGCCCATTGGTCATCTTATAAAAACACATGTAAACGGTTCATTCCATTGGTTAATCTCATGCCACATATTAATGGTCTACTCCATTAATCCATTTTATATAAAACCAAACGTCAATGGTCCATCTATCGACCAATCTTTTACTCAATATCAAATCATGGTCATGACCAAGATTTCCCCATTGGTTAGGTCTCCATTTATTATTAGCCGGTTGCTCGACTCATAAGGATATCTTAAATTAGTGTACGCATACCCATAAGCCTCTCACTGGGCGTACAACGATATTAAGCATCAATACCAATCCAAAAAAACCTCTACAATTTACAAAGCCAAACCAAAATATAGGTTTCACAAATCAAAACATATAATCTTTCTATAACCCGACTCATTCATCATTAATACTTTTCGTTTAATATAGAATTAATTTTATATATCTTTTTACGACACATTTCATAAACCACGTTCACAAATCAACATATATATACATATAACCTTTCACATAACTTTACAAAAACATTTGGCAAGCTATTCATAAATGCTAAATCGTAGTAAAAGCTTGATCCATATTTTATGCAACAAAACATGATTTCAATAACTTATGATACATCAAATCTCTATAACTTTTAAGATGTGAGTTTATAAACTCATAGAAGAAATAGTATCACTCACTTGGAAAGTCAAAACAAACCTACTATAGTCACTTGAGCCCACGTGTTCAAATTCCAAATAAATAACAGAAAAGTAATATCAAAAGACCGAGTAAAATAATATTCTTACGAATGACTTGACTACACTATACCTATTCATCGATAAAACGGCATCCACACGCCAACCAACGCTTGTCGATAGCATAAATCTATTATCGTCCTATATGCACAGCTCCCGCTCTAAACTTGTTCAGGCCATAAGTTCCTCCACATATGTCTGTTTCTAACAAGCATATAGTCCATAGAAAGGCATTAGATGTACTATAACAACCCTAATTCACCCCCCAAAAGCTCACAGAAAACGGCTGAAAATTACTGTTTAGAACTCGACCAACGCGTGCAATGAACTTCAAAATTTTGTTATGGGCAAACCATAAGCCTAAATCGAGACTCGTAAAATTCTACAACTTTACAACACCCTAAACTATCATTTCTATAAAAATAAGCAACTCAACGACTCAAAAATTGAATTTCGCTGCACAAATCTCCAATAATTTCGAATTTTAAGCCTTAAATCTGAAACTACTCCAATTGAAATAACGGGGGGCGCGGACAATTACCAAGCATTACGTTACATAATTGAGTTGGCTTGGCGAGTAGTATGGATCACAAGCTCGGCAAAATTATTCCTTTCTTCCTTTTTTTTTTTTTTTTTTCTCTTTCTCCTTTCTCTTCTTTCCCCTTTCTTTTGCCGGTACTCTCTCTCAAAGCTGGAAGTCCACTTTTCCTTTTCTTTCTTCCCTTCTTTTCTTTTTATTTATTTCTTTTCTTCCCTTCTCTCTCTCAAAGCCGGAAGTCCGCTTTTCCTTTTCTTTTTCTTTCTTTCTTTTTCTTCCCTTCTCTCTCTCTCTTCCTTTTCTTCCTCTCTCCCCAAAGCTCTGGGTCTCTCTTCTCTTCTCTGACCGTTCACCCCTGGGTCCACCAGCCAGATGTTACATACCCAATCACAATTTGATCCATGGGACACTCGCTGCCTTAGGGCGACCGTGATGAAAAATCGTTTGGGCACCATGCTCGTGGTGGTTGGTGGTGATTTTGATAGAGGAAAAGAAAGAAACGATGGCTTCTCTTGTGCATTGGAAGTGAAAAGTAACGGACGAATTGTTTATTGGTTGGGATCGCGACCGAAATCTAACTCGATACTTATATTTATAAGTCCTTTCTTCAATAGACTCTCTCTCTCTATGTGTCCATAAAATATTTTCCTACAATATTTACCAACACATTTAATCTTTTGCATTAATTGTTAAGTTTCCTAGAGTATATATTTATGAAACAAAAAGTTATGTTTATTTGATCCAGATTTCAGAAAAGAGAAAAAAAACTTCTTAAATCGCAAATAAAAGCGATAATTAAAAGCACCTTGTTAGGATGCGACAATTGAGGATTTTGGGCTCCAATATAGGATTTTGCTAAGAGAGCTCATCGAGTTATATTCAATGTAGCTCAAATCAATGTACTTCCTTTTTCTCCTCTCTCTCTCTTTTAATAGAGTTTTATTTTACATTTTTCTTTATTAAGTTGATTTTTGGTTAATAATTTTTTTACTTTACCCAATTTAATTTCTTTACATGAAAAGCCATCACATACACATATTACGTTAGCGTTTAATGATGGAAAAAGATAAATTGCACAAATCACACTTCTCATGTGGCTTAAATTTTATAAGTATGTAAGGATCCGGTTGTGGTAGACTAATTAAGTTGTATGGCATGAAAATAAAACCACCTTGAAAGTAAGCTTTCTCTTATGAGTGATTCAGTTTTGAAATAAATACGGAAAATATTTTCATATGAAAGTAAATACTCAACACGAGTACTATTGCACAAAACTATAATAATTTTAGAAATCACGGGATCAAATTTTACTGAACTTTATTTTAAGGAAGAGCGCCTAATCATTGTTTTTGTTAATTGTTAAAGTAATGTTAAATAAAATTGAGATTTTTATTATCAAGAACTAAATATTACATTAAAAAAAATGTGATGAGTTTACTCACTTCATAAATCATGATGTTTCGTGCCGATAGAAATCCCTTTCATGGGGGCATAAAAAGGCCCTAAAACGGTTGAGAGGTCCTCACTTTTAATCACTCCTCGATCTCCCACTAAAACGTATTTTTCGATTTCACTTCCTTCGGTTGCTTCCTGTCGGATCTAGGCGTGAGCATCGATCCAAACCCGGATTGGCCCAACCCGGTCAGTCCTGGTCTGATTCCCAGGGAAACTAGGATGATCCTTGATCTTGGGACTCCTGGACTATGCTTGAACCTGGGATTTTAGGGTTGGACCAACCCATACAAACCTTAGACATATATATTTATATATATTTTACATTATATATGTTGTATGATATATTTTATATTTTTATCTACCCCAGATCCTAGCATCTCCGCCTCTCTTTTTTCTGATGTGATTCTTCCATGTATATTAAAAAGTGGAAATCCATTCCTAACTCGATAAAAAAAACAAATAAAATAGAAAACCTCCTTGCTCGCCTTGCTATGTTCACTCGTTGCTAGGCTCACGGGTAAAACTCACCTGGTGAAATCGCTTGCCTCTCTTAGCCTACCTCACGAACGCAACTTAACAATCACAGATGGAGTTTTCTATTGTAATCTTTTATTAGATTTATGTTTGATAAGTACCGGTATTCATAGTTTATTACTAAATGTTGCACTGTTAATGGATATGCAATTTGAAAGAGTATATTTGTCCTTTCAAAAATTATATGCTATGATCTTCCAAATTAGACATGCGAATACATCGATCGCCACGCTACACAAAATATATGGCATATTTCTTAACTCTTGAGTCTTTTAGGAATTAGATTAGGAATCGGTATACTTTCAAACTAGGATATACTTATTCTATATTAAGAAGGTGACTTGCGCATTCAAATATCAAGTTAGATCGCGAATGCATCAAGCTATTTGCCCCTTACTTTATTACCCATTGGCTGCCGCCACTCTTTTTTCATTTTTGCCGTTAGAATCACCACCCGACACTGAAAATACGGTGCCTCAATGATTTTCGATTACTTTCACACGAAAGCGGCAAGCGTCATGCGAATGGGATTGTGATTGGGTAAATATTAATTCTCATCTTGTTTCTTTTTCTTCTCTTCAGATCCTTGCTATCGCCTGCGTCCTTCGTTAGGAAGAAATTATGGAAGTTGATTATGATTTAGTGTTCTGGACGTCCTCGGAGTGTTACGGATAATCAAGAATTTTTCTGTTCTTTTCCC
Organism: Eucalyptus tenuipes; assembly: GCA_014182365.1. Taxonomy (NCBI): domain Eukaryota; kingdom Viridiplantae; phylum Streptophyta; class Magnoliopsida; order Myrtales; family Myrtaceae; genus Eucalyptus; species Eucalyptus tenuipes. The sequence continues at coordinate 23,791,442 of CM024540.1, read as the reverse complement.
TTCACTGTATTGGCGGGTGCATTATTAAAACAGTGGGATTGACATCTTTTAATGCGAAATTCATTGGAAAGTCTAGAAAGATGGGAGGCTTACCCTATTATAGGTTAGTTCATGCGAACCAAAACCGATCGATAAGGCTAAAGAAAAGAAAATTACCAAAGATAGCTTAAAGGAAACGGAATATGGGCATATTAGTCAAAATCACGAGCTGATTATCGGAGATGCTAAAAGCAAAGGATTGATTACTTTTTCCATTGTGCTATCTTTGATGATTATCTTCTCAATGATTCAAAATAAATTATTTACCGCTAATTTTTTTTAACAACTACACGAATTTACTTCTAGAAAGGAAACACTGAATGCATTGTTTTGCTTGTTCTTTTTTAGTGGAAGGCGGGTCATTGGCCTTTTTAAAAAAATAAAAATTACACGTTAATCCTTTCTTTAGGCCAATTTAATACTTACATGAGGGTTCACTGGGAAATTTAAGGTGATAAACAGATGTTTCCTTGCTTTGCATTTTATCTAGTTACCAGTTACCGGTGCTATAGTCTGGTTTGATTTTGCAAAAGATGGAAAAGGATGGCGCAGACGTTGTAAAACAAAAGCAAAAGAGCTACAGTAATCCTCCTCCTCCCGGCAATCAACCTTGCCCTTGGCTTGTGATGAGCCATGGATGAAGGTCAGAGGCAAACTTGCTATGACATTACAGAGGACTGCTCCCGCACCAAGATCATTCCCAATTTGCGCAACAAGATGATCCACGCCACTTCGAGTCGCGAAGGGATTTTCATGGAAGACCAAGATTCCGGCGATTGCTGCCTTTGGAATCCCGCTTCTTTGGAGAAAATCAATCTTCCCCCTTTGGAAGACCTTGCGTGCTCTTGTTGTTTCTTGTCGTCTTCACCAAGCGATCCTCAATCGTATGTTGTGGTGGTTGATCTAGGAGAGGACATCATCGGATAATGCAAACCTGGCGAGGATGCATTCAAGAGGCACAAGGTCGAACCTTCCATCGGTCGTGCCACGATCTTCAAAGGGGAAATTTTCTTGCTGTTGAATTATGACGAATTGGCTATTGCCGACATAGAGAACTCGGAGCTGCGAGTACGAGCATTGGGTAACAAAGATGTTTATTGGTCAAATCTCGGAGGCATATCTCATCTCATCTGGCAAAGACTTGTTAGTTGTGGCAGAGATAATATATGCCCTTCCGATAGCACGGATCTACGGGTTTACGGTTTTCCAGATGAATTTTACAAGATGGACATGAGAGGAACTGAAAAGCATCGGTGATAGAACAATTTTTCTTTCTATTTGTGGGGGAATTTCATGCTCTCCAAAAAACCCGAGAATTAAGAAAAATGCCATATATTTTGTGCAGCATGGCAATAGACATATTCACATGTATGGTTTGGAAGATCATAGCATTTCCAAAGCATCACCTAACTCAAACATTGATTATCATTCATCCTATTTACGGTGGATTATATTGTGACACTTAAAATTGATGGGGAAATAATTATGTTGCCTATCATCATCGAGGTTATTACATAGAGTGGATTATGTTGATAAGTATTTTGTGCAAATACTTGTCCTTTTGGTAATTCTCCTAATATTTGGATCATCCTCCCTTATCCTCATTACACTGCCCCACCAGAAGCAAACAAACGGGTCGGGCTGCAAAAGCGCAGCTTGAAAAGAGACTGAGCAATTATTTGCTTACCTTGTTATAGATTAGTTTATGCGAACCACAATGGACATGATTTTTAGCTAGAAATAGATTTTTCTAATTCTATTATCTAACAAGTTTCTAAGTAAAAATAGGTATTTGATAACGACACAAAATTTCTTTCCTCTTGATAGCGGATGGCGAGCGGTGAGTTAGTGGCTTTCTAGTAGACAAAGCGAGTAGTAAGAATAGTTTTTATTTGTCATTTTTGTTTCAAAAATAAGGAAGTAGAAAATTTTTACTTCTTATTTCTGTTCCAAACATAATTCTAGACTAAAAATTTGTTCTAGAATGGAAAAATGAAATTGAATTACCAAACGGATTTGTATTCCAAACCTATTTTCGAAAAAATAAAAATATATTTTATTGGAAATAGAATGGTTATCGTGCGCACCTCAAAATAGAAAATGCTCTCTTTTTCTTGAAAACAAGTTCCGCAAATAATTAGATGTCGGAAGAAGAACTCGAAGGTGGCCGGATGGCTACTCTTTCAGTTTTCTTCACGCCAAATTCTTATTTTAGATTTTCAATAACCGGTTGTATTATTCCTCATGGTAAATTCAATAATTTGTTCCCATAAATAATCAAACATAGACGAGGGCATAGATGTTGAAGTAGTCCAAAGTTTATTATTTTCAGAATAATTTTCAGTTTATCATCCTTTAGTTTGGCGTATAAGTCATTATCGTTTTAAGAATAATTTTCAATTTACCCCAGAATGAATAAGCACATATAATAAACAATTGTGAACTCACGAAAATGTCAAGGTCGTAGAAACTCGCTAGGTTTTAATTTCTATTATAATACATACCGTAAAATCGTCACTGTAATTACAGAAATAGTTACACGCATTTTATTTGTAATCGCCAATCAAATATTGCCCCCACTTAACAATCTAGATTCTTCCCTGCACGTTATATAAACTTTTTAAAATGATTATAATGAAACAACGCATTACTTTTTATGGAAATCACATGATCTTTTTGTTTTGCTCAATCAGAAAGTACTTTCACTCATTAAGGTCCAATAATTGCTCAGTCTATTTTGGAGCTGGGCTTTTGCAGCCCGATCCGATTGTTTGCTTTTGGCGGGGCAATGTAAGGAGGAAAAGGGAGAATGATCCAAATAATGGGAGAATTACCAAAACGAAGGATAATTGTTTGTACAAAATACTTATAAACATAAACATAAATATTTCTCCATCTATATTAAGTGTCACAGCATAATCCACTGTAAATTGGATGAACGGTAATCAATGTTTGAGCAGGGCGACGCTTTGGAAATGCTTTGATCTTCCAAATCATACATGTGAATATATCGATCATCATGCTGCACAAAATATATGGCATTTTTCTTAACTCTCGAGTCTTTAAGAGAGCATGAAATTCCCCCACGAGTAGAAAGAAAAATTGTTCGGTCGCCAATGCTTTTCAATTCTTCCCATATCCCTTCTGTAAAATTCATCCGAAAAACTGTAAACCCATAGATCTGCGCCATTGGGAGGGCATATATCATCTCACTCACGACTAACAGGTCTTCGTCGGATGAGATAAGATAATCGCGAGATGCCGGTATGCATCCGGGATTTGAGCAATTAATGTCTTTGTTCCCCAATTTACGTACTCGTAGCTCCGAGTTCTCTACGTCGGCAATAGCCAATTCGCAATTCTTCAACATCAAGAAAATTTCCCCTTTGAAGATCGTGGCACGACTGATGGAAGGTTCGACGTTGTGCCTCTTGAATGTGTCCTCGCCGGGTTTGCAATATCCGATGACGTTCTTTCGCACATCAATCACCAGAACATATGATTGAGGATCGCTTGGCGAAGACGACAAGAAACAAATAGAGCACGCGAGGTCTTCTAAAGGGGGGAGCCGGATTTTCTCCAGAGAAGCGGGATTCCAAAGGCTGCAATCGTCGGAATCTCGATCTTCCACGAACAACCATTCGCGACTCGAAGTGGCGAGGATAAACTTGTTGCGCAGATCGGGAATCATCTTGGTGTGGCGGCGGTCCTCTGAAATGTCGTAGAAAGTCTGCCTCTGAAATTCCCGTCCGTGGCATATCATAAGCCAAGGGCACGGACGATTGCCGGGAGGAGGACTATGGTAGCTCTTTTGCTTTTGTTTTACAACGTCCCAGGCATCCTTTTCCATCTTCTGCAAATAAGTATGCCAATTTGCACACCCCTCAATTAGTATTCTCCGACAGACAGTCTATACATCTAAGTAAACAGTCTCGCTTTAAATTTGCCAATTAACCATCATCTACATATTAAATTGGCCAAAATAAAGGACTAACATGTGAATAATTGAAAAGAAAGGGCTAAGTACCCACTTTCCACTAAAAAAGTGAGACTAGGTGCAATTCCTTAACTATTCCTGTGGAGCACACGACTTCATTCGGTTGTCCTTTTCTTTTTCTTGAATTTCGATTGAATGTTTGTCTTTAGTTATTGAAAGAACAGCGAAACAATTCATTCAGGGTTACTTTCTAGAAGTAAATTCGTATAGTGACAAAAAGATAGTGTTAAATAATTTATTTTTAATCATTAGGAGATAATTATCAAGTATAGCATAACGGGAAAAGTAGTCAATCCTTGATTTTAGCATCTTTTATAATCAGCTCGTGATTTATACTGATGTTGCCCAGATTTTGTTTCCTTCTAATCTATGGCCACATCGATCCATTTTGGTTCGCAGAAACTAATCTATAATAAGGTAAGCAAATATTTTTTGGTTAATTGCAGAGAATCATCAAAATTGTTCCGTTTAGCCAGATTTCCTAATGAATTTTGCATTTAAAGATGTCAATCCCACTGTTTTAATAATGCACCCGCCAAAACAGAGAAGGGAAAAGCAGGAAAAAAAGAAGTTCTGATTATCCTTAATATTCATTAGACCTCCAAAACACTAAATAGCCAAAACCAGAATCCTCTGCCATAATTTCTTCTTGCTGACGAAGGACGCCAGGTGATAAGAAAATTAACAGAAGAAGAAGAAACAAGACGAAAATTGATATTTACCCGATCACAGTTTGATTTGCGCGATGGTTGCCGCCTTTGCATAGCTGTAATCGAAAATCGTCGAGGCACTGCGCTCCTGGTGGCTGGTGGCGATTCTAACGGTGCAAACAGTAAAAAAGCGGCCGCTAGTGGTGGCAGCTGATAGGAAGCATGCACTAACCTTTAGCTAGACTTTCCAATGAATTTGGCATTAAAATATGTCAATCTCACTGTTTTAATAATGCACCCGCCAAAGAGAAGGGAAAAGAACAGAAAAAATCTTGATTATCCGTAATAACCCTTGGACCTCCAAAACATTAAATCATAATCAACTTCCATAATTTCTTCCCGACGAAGGACGCAGGCGATAGCAAAGAACTGAAGAGAAGAAAAGGAAACTAGACGAAAATTGATGTTTACCCAATCACAATTCAATTTGCGCGATGCTTGCCGCTTGCCGCTTTCGTGTGACAGTGATCGAAAATCATTGAGGCACCGTATTTTCAGTGTCAGGTGCGAAGAGCTTGATGCACTCGCGATCTAACTTAATATTTGAAGGCACGAGTCACTTTTATACTGATTCCTAATCCAATTCGTACAAGGTGAGTCATTAAAAGGATGATTCCTAGTTTTTTTGTCAAATTCAATTTTGGTTTGGTTCAAAATATTTAATGGATATGCCTTGTTTAGATAATCTTTTTATCTGCAAATCTACGGTAGGGGAAAGAGGCCTGCAATGCTCTCCACGGGACTTAATCCTTGTCAAATTTTAATTACAGCTAGATAATACTTTGGATATCAGCCAATCACAGTTCATTTAAAAAGAAAATTGACGACGATTAAAAAAAAAGGGAAAAAAGAGACAAAAAAAAAAGGAAGAAAAGAACTACTTGGAGGCCTTATGGACTGAACCTATTTGATCATGATATTATAATCGATAATTATGCACGAGAAGCTTATTACTATCACTAATTTACATTACATGGTTTCGTTTGTAGATATATATACGTTAATAAACTAATTTACCAAAATATATATCGACTCATATCATTAATTAGGTTTATGCTTAAGTTTCCTATAAATTTATTTATGCAATGAAAAGGTCACATTTACTTGATCCAGAATACTAAAAGGAGAATAAAATTAAATTGGCAATTTGGCCCTCCTCTACGTGTTATCCTTTCCAAAGAAGAAATCAAGAACATCGTCCTCTCGACTGCCAACGCCAAACACCTCCACGAACTTGGGCATCGCCGCCGCCGCTGCCCACCTTCTCGTCGTCCCCAATACGCTCTCCGTTCAACCGAACTCGAACCGGGAACGGCGAGACGCCGGCACCGGGAACCCCGCGCCACTCGCCTGAATACCTGCGTCTCCGGCGAGAGAACGGAAGGAAGGAGAGAGAATGGGGTCGGAGACGACGAAGCGATGGGCGAGGCGAAGCTGCTCGACGTGTCGTTGCGGGGGCGGGACAAGGCCGGACGATGCGGCTTTGGGTTTTTTTTCGTTTTTCCAGGTGAAAAATTCTGCTGACCTTTGGTGCGAAGGCGAAGCCGAAGGGGGTGGTTCTTCTCTTTTGCCCAGAGCCGAAGGTTTCGGCTCCTGCTGCTCCTTCTTGCTCTTCTGTCTCCTCCGGATCGACCCAGCAAGCAAAGTTAGGATTTTTACACACGGACAGGACATCCTTTCGCATACGCCATAGCCGCCAAACTCGAAGCTTGGAGTGCAGTGGAATCGACAGCACTTCCTTTCATCCTCGGCTTTTTGTTCTCTCCAGCAAATCCCAAGTAGCACTTTTTCACGGGAAAATGCTACGACTAGCGACACCGAAACCTCTGACGTCGTCATCATCATCTTCTTCTTCTTCTTGCTCACTCGCTTCGCTGTACTTACTTGAGCAAGGAATAAGCCTTCTCTTTGGTCCCTTCTAGTTTTTACTATTAGTTGCGATGCGAACAGGTTTTAGATCGCTACGCCCGCGGCACCCCCATGGGAGTTCCACTTCCCGATAGTCCAAGCTCAAAGCGTGCCGACCCCTCAAGCGCTCCAGGTTCACACCACCAAGAAATTCCCCGGCCGTCGGACTCTGCCTCCAAGGGCGGCGGCGGCGGCAGCAAGCACGGCCCCTCCGAGGCCGAGTCGAAATTGGGCGTCTCTGATGAGCCGGAGATAATCAGGACCGGGCTTTGGATTTGATCACATTGGGACCGGCGGTGGATGCGGATAAGATTCCGAAGTATGAGCTCACGGCCGAGGATGGAAGGCGGCTTGCGAAGGATTATTCTAAGGTTTTGATGTGGAGGCATAGGGCGCGGCAGGCTGCGGAGAGTAATTTGTTGCAGATTGAGAAGGACGTTGCTGGAGAAGCTAAGAGTGGTGGCGCCGGTGCCGTATTTAGCACCTTTCCCTGCAATTGAAGGGTGTACATTGAGAATGTCAAGGAAGCTGCGAGGAAGAGCCCGGCCAAGGAGAAGCTTGGATGACGATGACGGATGAAGGTCGTGATCAAAGGCTAGAGCTTTCTGCTGTTTTAGGCGAATGGGTTTCGGTACGAATTTATCAACCGTGTTTAGTTCAAGTTCCAGTGTTTGTGTTCCATGTCCCGTTTTGGGGGTCATAGAGGAAGATATTTTAGCATTCATGTAGTGCCTGAAGAATGTCAATGAGCCATGGATGCGGTTCAGGGCCAGGCATGTTGAAATCTTCTTGGTTGATTAGACTCTTTAATTTAGGTGTAGAGATCGGCGGAATGTAGGTCATAGCTTCTCTGGGAATGCGAGTGTTGGTCCAATCTTGATACCATGTGCTTTGACTTCCAATTATATGCGCAAGAGCAACAGGAAGAACGAAAGTCTTAAACCTTTTTTCTTCTCAGTCTTCTGTGATCCCATTACCTAGCAAAGCGTCTTCTTTGATCTCGTTGTCGCTAGTCGTGGTTTAAGGCCCTTTTTTTCCCACTATGATGCAGGTCTGTATGCATAAGGAAGATCGTACCGATCTAAATCATAGCTACAACCGAGAGGCGACGGTTTCGTGCTCTGAATCTGAACTTGCCCAGCTAAAAGCCTTATGTCTCATGGTTGTCAATTTTCTCTGTTCGGTACGATTGTGTCACATACTCTCGTGCCACTAGCATGCCTTGTTTTCACGGGAAGAAATGGTAATCGCCACGTAACTGCCTACTCCTTTGAAGCTCCCAAACTTTCTTAGTATTCCCTATCTTTCCTTATTTCCATTCAACCCCTTCAAATTTCGAAATCTCTTATTTCCATACAACCCTTTCAAGAATCTAAGCCGGATACAAACAGCCATTCTGTCAAAAGCATGCTCAACCATGTCTGCAACATTTCTTTTTCTTCAGAGGAAAAACCAGAGAGAATTTCTCGGTTACAACTAGCCTCAGGAGTTTGCAACGGCAAATAAGCACTGTTGTGCATCCTCATTATTCACGTTGATGTGACAAAAATTGGGGAGAACAATCTTGTATTCAAATGAGTCGCAATAGACCGGTATGACAAAAGTAGTACAGATCACACAGTAGAATTTCCTATACTTGGTTAATTACGTGATGCGGCATTGATTTATCTGGGAAAAGGTCTAGAAGTCCATGATGTAATACCTGAGTTGTATAGAGGAACTGTGGAGAACTTGGACTGGTGGCGTTTGGTGGTCTGTGTATTCCCATGAAATGGCAGGGGACTGGAGCCTTGGCTCATGGAAGGGCTAAATCTTGAGAAACTGGGTGGGGCTCCAGCCGCTGAGGAAGGTGGAGTCGTGCCAACTGCGTCCAGGCTTTTTCCACCTGTATCAACTGCGGAGTCGGCCGTGGATCCGTCACGGCCCCTTCTCTCCCTTTCATCGGACTCTTTGAGAAGAAAATAAACCCAAAGATTGGGAATGGACTGAAAAGAAATGCGGGAAATAGCATTAGATTGATAATTTACCCACTTAAAATGGCTTCGTGAAGTAAAATGACATGAATAAATCAGCACCCTTCGGGAGGAAAGAACACTTTGTGTACATTTGTCGGGCGCAATTGAGAAATCATCCAACTCTCCATGTGGCAAGATGCCATAACCATCAGGGCCTCTGCTCCTAATCTAAACGTAGTTCTTGAATATTCAAGAACTCAGCCGGACGTCAAGAGCCCTTGACGTCCGTCCATGAAAGAATGCTGTGAGATGAAAAAGAACGAAAAAGATTAGAGAAAGCAGAAGAAAACAATCGAAGCTGAAAATAAAGAAAACTCACTGGAACTAGTTTCGAGAAGGAGGATGCTTCTCCTCCCACTTCGCCCTAATCTTTAAGCGACACTTATTTTCATGCTCTATTAATTGGCCTAGGGTGTCGAGCTCACGACCGCATCGCTTGCATTTGAACTCCGATGGATGAGATGGATCCCCAGACCCTCGCTTGCCCTTTTTGTTCTTAATCGGAGCATAGCGCTCTGTCGTCTTCTTCTTGGAGCCACCTCCCATCTTCTCTTCTCGGCCTACGTGCAGTCTTTTCCCGCCGGCTTCTCCTTCTATTCTTTTTCGTTTTATTCTCTCTCGCGAAGAGAGCAGATATACATATTTCCCGCTCGGCTTTTTCTTTTTTCCCTCGTGCGCCACCGGGGTTTGACCCATAAACATATTTGTTCCCCGATGCACGTGCTCCTTTCTTGGGCCTTCAAAATACTTAGAACCAAAATCACCTTCCACATAAAAGAAGGAGAAGAAGAAGAAACAAGATTGAAAATCGATATAAACTTGATACTTATATTTATAAGTCGCTCTCTTTGATAAACAATTATATATGTGTGTCGATAAAATATTTTCCTACAATATTTATCAACACATTTAGTCAGTTGAGTAATGGTTAAGTTCCCTATAGTATGTATTCATTGAAACAAAAAAGGATATATTTACTTGATTTGGACTTCAAAAAAGCCAAAAAAAAATTCTTAAATCGCAAATAAAAGTGGTAATTAAAAGCCCAGTGTTAGGATGCAACAAGTGAGGATTTTGGGCTCCGATATGGGATTGCTAAGAGACATTGTTGAGCTACATTCAATATAGGTTAAATCAAATGATCATTTTTAAGAAAATGTTTCTCAATTTTTTTTTTTGTAAATATATGAAGTTTTCGTTTCAAAATAAAAACCAAAAGTATCTTGATGCGAAACTAAATATTCAAAACGTGTAATGAATATTACTGCACAAAACTTTTATAATTTTAAGACTAACGACTTCACTTTAATGATTAAAGATAAATTATTCAACAATATTTTTTTTACCACCATACGAATTTACTTCTGGAAAGTAAGCACTGAATGATATTTTGCTGTTCTTCTGTAGTGGAAGGTGGTTAGCCTTTTTAAAAAAAAAAAAATAATTTACACGTTAATCCTTTCTTTTGGCCGATTTAAAATGTAGATGAGGGTCAATTGGGAAATTTAAAAGGAGACAATTTACTTAGATAAAAAGATGTTCACTTGCTTTGCATTTTATCTAATTACTGGTAGTATAGTCCGGTCTGATTTTGTAGATGTTATACTTTAGCTAGTACGTCCATGATGGGGTGCGATTGGATCGCATCCTATCGACTTGACACGTTACGATGGAAATATATCTCTTGAAAGGGTACGAAGGGAGATGTATAAGAGTCTCCCGAACACAACCGTTGGAACGGTTGGCAGAGCATTCGATCAGAAATTCCTCTCCTCGGTTTGTCTCATTTCCATCAACGAAGAAGGAAGGCATTCCATTTCACTTTTACAAGAACAGTTTGCATTTACGCCATGGAAATAGGGTGTTTTCCTTGTGATTACATTCAGACCAACGTGAAGTATTATTGTTCGTGATTCATCTGCAATTCAACGATCGTTCCGGGGTTAATTATTGTTTGCGCATTGGATAAAGGTAAGTCGTCTTCCGCCGACTTGAATCCCAACATTGGTATTAGAGCCCGGTCGCGATTTCTGCCTTGTTTTTTCATCGAATCTTCTCATTTACTAATTGATATCGAGATCAAGAGTATGAAATTTATATCGTTTGGATGTTTATTGCTCGGAATTGCGATCTGAATCGTCGAAAATGAACCGAAGCGAAGAATGGGTTCGGGCTGCGTACACCCGTATGGTTTTGGCCATTTTTCGAAATATTTTTTCGGCCAAAATAAATTTTTAAATATATAGGGTGAAAGTGCTCGTCAAGACGAGTCCGACGATGGGTAGAGTGCCGCGGAGGACGCCGGACACGCCCACAAGCGTGGCCAGAAGCCACTGCGCGTGGGCTTCACACGCCTGACGCGCTGGGAACGCCAGCGCGTGCGCTACACGCGCCGGTCGGCGAATCGACGCGTGACGTCACGCACGCGGCGAACCAGCGCGTGCTGACGTCACGGATGACGTCATCCATCGGTCGGTAACCGCCGGATGACGTCATCGATGACGTCACCGTCGGCGGCGGTTGGCCGGCGGGCGACCCGACCAGCGACCCGACCCGACCCGAGGACCAGCCCTTTGACTTGCCCGACCCGACCGTTGATCGGTCAACCGGTTGGATCGGTCAGCCGGACCGGCGGTCATACCGGTCGGACTGGCCACCGGTTGGACCGGTCTGACCGGTCGGACCGGCCAGGAGCCCTTTGGGCTCGCTGTCGCGTGCACCACACGCGCCGCGCACTCAGGCGGCGTGTGTGGGCGCGTGCAAGTTCTGATTGGAGCGTGGTTGGTGGCGTTTGGTTCGTATAGATGTCCCCTACACTGTGGTATAGTTGTTTTTAATTTTTGAATTTTATAAATATATGAAAATGTGTTGGAAACCCTATGTATGCGTATTTTTAGGGGTTTAATGCATAGTTTATTCATTTGTAGCTAGTATTTTCTTATGTTTTAGGAAATACAGTAGCTAACCTATATGAAAATGATGTCATATATGCTGTGTAGAGCTTGGTTTGATGGTAGCATGTATATAGTTTAATATACTTGCAATTTTCTAGTTCAAAGAAAATTCGAACAATGGTAGGAAATCCTTGTTTTTCCATTACATGTTGAATTGCGGATTTTGATTGTAGTTATAGCATGATTGTTTTTTGTACGTTGGTTTACATCATGCTATGTTTTTGTGTTAATGGAAAAATGTCGAAATTACATAAGGTCATGTAATTATTTTTCCAAGTGGGAGTTCATAGGTTGGTAGAATTCGAAGGAGTTCTCACCTAGAACTTAAAATTTGTGCAAATTAAACTAACTAATGATAATGGAACAATCGTACATAGGAGCTGATTGGGAACATAGTGAACTTTCGTTTCTGTGTCTTTTGTTAAATTATCATTAATTTAGTTTGTCTTTAATTAAATATATGTGTTACTTTTTAAAGTGTGCTAGTATTGATTCTGCGTTTATTATGTCAATGTGTTTTAGCAATTGATTATGGCTTCATCCAAGACCATTGTGGCTGACCTCAATAAGGGTGAGAAGCTGAACAGTGACAATTATGATATTTGGTACCGAAAGGTTCAGTACATTCTTGAGGAGCAAGAGGTTTTGGAAACCCTCAACACACCATGGATGAACTTGAGCATGGAACTTCAGCTCAACACAGGAGAGATCTAGAAGCTTATCAAGCTTGGAAAAAGAAGAATAGCATTGCTCGCATCACGTTGCTGAGCTGTATGCAAGATGATCTCATGTGTGAGTTTGAATTATGAGAAAGCTCAAGTTATGTGGGTTGCCCTGAAAGATAAGTTTGGGGATATATCTGCAACTAAGCTGAGGAGACTCACCATCAAGTTTGACACATACCGAAAGCGCCCAAATGTAACCATGAGGCGGCATCTTCGGGAGATGTCAAACATGATTCGTGAGCTGAAGTAGGCCGGTCACTCCCTTACTGATGAACAGCAAGTTCAGGCTGTTATAAGGTCTCTTCCTGACAATTGGGAGCATATGAAGATCAATATGACGCATAATGAGAATATTGTCACTTTTGATGATATTGCGCGTCATTTGGAATTAGAGGATGAGTGCCTAGAGGCTGCGAGATCCTCTACCCATGCTTATGTTACTAAATCGAGTTGGCGCAAAGCTTCGGGCTTTAAGTGCAAAAGGAATTCTCAATTCAACAACAAAGGGAAGAAGACTGATCAGGCACCTAAGAGGGCTAAGACCTTCCAACGCAAGAAGCGTGGTGGGAAGAAGGACACGGCCAAGATGAAGCACTACAATTGTGGCAAGATGAGTCACTTTGCTCGTGAATGCACTGAGCCGAAAGAGGTACCATATTACTCCATTACTTTAAGTAATGCTTTTGTTTTCAGCACTGTAATGCTTGTTGAATCTCATCCAATGTGGACTGTAGACTCAGGAGCAATAGACCATGTAGCTGGAGATCGAGAAGCATTTGTGGAGTACCGTCGGATACAGCCTGGAAGAAGATTGATATATGTTGGGAATAACTCAAGAGTTGAAGTGAAGGGTATTGGCACATGTAAATTAATTTTACGTGGTGGCCAAAGCCTATTCCTATATGATGTCCTCTATGCTCCGGATATTCGACGAAACTTGGTCTCAGAAGTTGTTCTTCTTAGCTTAGGTTATGTATTGAATTTCCATGGTGATTGTATTGACATTTTGTATGGAATAGTTTATTATGGCTTAGGTCATGTATCGAATGGTTTTATGGTGTTAGACATTGACTATGATAAGTACAATATTAATGTCGATGGTTGTTTTTCTTTAATTGCATCTTCTAGTAATGTTGAGATTGATGCAAGTACCTAGCATGCTAGATTAGGTCACATTGGGTTGCAAAGAATGCAAAGATTAGCTAGAGAAGGCCTTTTAGGGTCACTCACTAATGTTGATTTACCCGTATGTGAACATTGTCTAGCGGGAAAAGCAACTAGAAAATCATTCGGTAAAGGGACTAGAGCCAAATTTCCATTGCAACTCATACATTCTGACATTTGTGGTCCTTTGAATGTGAGGGCAAGGCATGGAGTCTCATATTTCATCACTTTCATAGATGACTTCACGCGTTTTGGTTATGTCTTTTTGATCTCCCATAAGTCAGAAGCATTAGATTGCTTTAGACGATATATAACGATGGTAGAGAATCAGTTGAACAAAACAATAAAGGCATTGAGAACCGATCGCGGACGTGAGTATCTATCGGAGCAATTCAAGGCTCTTTGTGATGAAAAGTGAATTGTACGACAATTGACTATTCATGGTACTCCACAACAAAATGGGGTAGCTGAGAGAAGGAATAGAACCCTAATGAAAATGGTTAGGTCTATGATGGCGTAAACAAATTTACCTATCTCCTATTGGGGAGATGCATTATTGACTGCTGCCTATGTACTTAACCGAGTGCTCTCAAAATCAGTCACTTCCACCCCTTATGAATTATGGACTAGTAGGAAACCAGACTTGAGTATTCTACGTCCATGGGAATATGAAGCTTATGTTCATGATTCTTCCCATAAATATGGCAAATTAGGTCATAGAGGGAAGAAATGTATCTTTATAAGAGATTCTGAACATTCCAAAGGGTACGTGTTTATAGGTGAACAAGCTGATGGAAGTGTGACTGAAATAGAGTCACGAGATGTCACGTTCTTGGAGAACGATTTTCCTAGTAGAGGTGAGATTGATAAGAACTTCCAATTATATGAGATGGAGGATCCTAATAACACACCCACTAATGTTGTAGAGGGAAATGAAGATTTACCTCAACACACAAGACCTAGTGGGAGTGTTGTATCGCCTGACGAATTGAATTCAAGAGAAATTCAATTGCGTAAAAGTAATCGTAAAAGTATTCCCCGTCGTCGTTTTGAGATTGAAGGGGAAGCATTTATGATTGCTCAAAAGACGATGCCGAGCCTAAGACTGTTCAAGAGGCTCTCTCATCCTCTGATAAGGAAGAATGGAGAAAAGCTTTGGAAGATGAAATGGAGTCAATGAGGGCAAATCATGTCTGGGACTTGGTTGATCTACCAGCCAATCGTAAGGCCATTGGAAACAAATGGGTTTTTAAGATTAAGCGAAGGGCGGATGAATCTATTGAAAAGTATAAGGCTCGCCTTGTGGCGAAAGGTTATACTCAACAAGAGGGTATAAACTATGAGGAAACCTTTTCACCAATTGTAAGGTTTGCCTCAATACGCCTTATTCTAGCCATCGTTGCACATTTGGACCTTGAATTACATCGAATGGATGTAAAGACGGCATTTCTCAATGGAGAACTAGATGAGGAAACCTATATGAAACAACCAATAGGTTTCATAACTAAAGGTCAAGAGCATAAAGTTTGCAAACTTCGTCGCTCAATATATGGCCTTAAACAATCATCTAGACAGTGGTATCTTCGTTTTCATCGAGCCATAATAAATTTTGGTTTCACAATGATCGAAGAAGATCACTGTGTATATGTCAAGCGGTCCGAAGATAAATTTGTGATTTTATCACTTTATGTGGACAATATTCTGTTGGCTGGAAATGACAAGGTTTTGGTTGTCACCATAAAAGAATGGTTGTCTTCCAATTTTGAAATGAAGGACATGGGATAAGCTGCTTATATATTAGGAGTTAAGATCGAAAGAGATCGATTAAGGAAACTCCTTACTTTATCACAAGAGTCTTATATTATGAAGATTCTTGAGTGTTTCAATATGCAGCACTGTAATCCCATTGATACCCCTGTCATGCAAGGTGAAGGCCTAAGTACTGAGATGTGTCCTAAGACTCCAGAAGAAATTAAAATAATGGAAACTGTTCCTTACACTAGTGCGGTCGGAAGTTTGATGTATGTTATGATGTGTACTCGACCCGACATATGTTATGCCGTGGGATTGGTGAGCCGATATCAATCAAATCCCGGTCATGCACACTGGAAAGCAGTGAAGAGGATCTTGAGATACTTGAAAGGCACTATGGACTATCGACTTTGTTACCAAGGGAATGATTTACGCCTATTTGGCTATTCAGATGCTGATTGGGGTGGAGACCTAGATGAGCGTAAATCGACTTCCGGATATGCGTTCTTGCTCAATGGAGGTGTAATTTCTTGTAATAGCAAGAAGCAGACATGCACGGCCTTATCTACTATGGAGGCATAATTTATTGTATGTTCTGCCGCAGTGCAAGAAGCAGTTTGGCTAAAACGTTTCTTGGAAAATTTAGCCACTGTCACTGAGATTCCAAGACCAGTGACAGTTTATTGCGATAGTCAAGCAGCCATTGCCTATGTGAAAGATCCCAAGTATCATGGAAGGACGAAACACATTGACATAAAGAATAATTTCATCGAGATATTATAGCGCGAAAGAAGTGATCCTACAATACATTTCAACCAATAGAATGGTTGCTAATCCATTTACGAAGGCTATTCCTAGAGACATATTCTTGACCCACAGAGTGTCACTAGGATTGCGTAGAATGTGATATGTGTTATTGTAGAGGATCATTGATTTATGTATTTGTGGACATATATATTGTACTTGTTTGTTCATTAGTAATTTGATGTTTCATCAATAAGTATAAATCCACTATAAGACTAGCACATACACACATATATTATTGAAAAGTATGTCAGCAGGCAATGATTGACTCGCTCACACGAGCAATCACCTCAAGTGCTATAGTTAGCACGTTGAGATGAGACATTATGTACAAGTAAATGCTGAAGAGCAAGTTTAGTACATAAAATAATATGTCGCCTTGATTGGAGTCAAGATGAGGCCTGTGATTTGTTAATAATAAGACCGAACATGATAGTCCCACAATCATGTATGCCTGAAGGATGCCGGATGCGAGTACTTAATTAGGCGCTACAGAAAGCGAGCTGATATAGCACTCGAGCTAAACATGAGTACGTGAGGAGCACGTGACTATGTTTAGGCTAAGATCCGTATAGTGGATATATTTAGTAAATGACATACGCTCTTATAGAAAGAGAAATCCACTATAGCATATAATTCATACTACATGTGCATTGTACGACCGACAATGGAAGGTGAGTAAAACTATCCCTATTTACTCATCGTGTGAGCCCTTGAGGTAATTTATAATTTACCTCATTTTGTGCCTTATGTTACTTCTGACTATGTTCTCGAAGTAAAAGATCAATGTTGCTACTTTAGCATGTTATCGGCGGTCATAAATGGATATGGTCTTATGGGACGTGTCTAGGAAAGCAGTTGTTCTGAAATGGAGATAGACATGAGTACGAAGGAAGACTATTGTTGTTTTACATCTATCACATGTATTTACTGGTCGACCAATTATATCGCCCTCTGTGGTTGCGGATATAATTGTAAATACATGGTGTTTTTGAGGATAGTGAAGTATAGTCTTTAAGGGATAAGTATACTTGGATTGATGTAGCAAAATATGTTTGGGGCATTGTGAGACATCGATTGTTTATTTCTTTTCGGGGTTATAGCCATTATGTCATCTCTAACAGGTGCATAATTTGAGCTCCCAAGTGCAGGTGTACTCACTGGTTACTTGCCGGTATGAATTGTTTTGTAAAGTTGATGAATGTTGAATGCCTTATATTCTTGATAGATCGCTATCAAGTCCATCATGTCCGAGTGGGAGATGTTGTACTTTAGCTAGTACGTCCATGATGGGGTGCGATTGGATTGCACCGTATCGACTTGATACGTTACGATGGAAATATATCTCTTGAAAGGGTACGGATGGAGATGTATAAGAGTCTCCCGAACACAACCGTTGTAACGGTTGGCAGAGCATATGATCAGAAATTCCTCTCCTCGGTTTGTCTCATTTCCATCAACGAAGAAGGATGGCATTCCATTTCACTTTTACAAGAACAATTTGCATTTACGCCGTGGAAATCGGGTGTTTTCCTTGTGATTACATTCAGATCAACGTGAAGTATTATTGTTTGTGATTCATCCTCAATTCAACGATCGTTCCGGGGTTAATTATTGTTTGCGCATTGGATAAAGGTAAGTCGTCTTCCGCCGACTTGAATCCCAACATTAGAAGATGGAAACGAATGCCTTGGCCGTTGTAAAACAAAAGCAAAAGAGCTACCGTAATTCTCCTCCCCGGGGCAATCCATTTGCCCTTGGCTAGTGATGTGCCATGGATGGGAAGGTCACAGGCAAACTTTGTACGACATTAAAAAGGACCGCCACCACACCAAGATCATTCCCGATTTGCGCAACAAGATGATCCACGCCACTTCAAGTCGCGAGTGGTTGTTCGTGGAAGATCAAATTCTGGCGGTCGCTGCCTTCGGAATCCCTCTTCTTTGAAGAAAATCGAACTCCCCCCTCTGGAAGACCTCGCGTGCTCTTATTGTTTCTTGTCATCTTCACCAAGCATTCCTTAATCATACGTTCTGGTGGTTGATCTGGGAGAGGACATCATCGGATATTGCAAACCTGGTGAGGATGCCTTCAAGGGGCACAAGGTCGAACCTTCCATCGGTTGTGCCACGATCTTCAAAAGGGAAATTTTCTTGATGTTGAATTATGACGAATTGGCTATTGCTGACATAGAGAACCCAAAGCTTTGAGTACAAACATTGGGGAACAAAGATGTTAATTAGGTCAAATCCCGGAGGCATACTGGCATCCTGCGATTATCTTCTCTTGTCCGGCGAAGACCTATTAGTCGTGATAGAGATGATATGCGCCGTCTCAATGGCGCAGATCTACAGGTTTATGGTTTCCTGAATGAATTTTACGGAAGGGATACGGGAGGAATTGAAAAGCATCGGTGATCAAACAATTTTTCTTTCTGTTTGTAGGGAAATTTCATGCTCTCCAAAAGACTCGAGAGTTAAGAAAAATGCCATATATTTTGTACAGCATGATGATAGACATATTCACATGTATGATTTGGAAGATCAGAGCATTTCCAAGGCATTGCCTTATTTAAACATTGATTATCATTCATCAACAGTGAATTATATTGTGACACTTAAAATTGATGGAGAAATAATTATGTTGCCCATCATTATCTAGGTTATTACATAGAATGGATTATGTTTATAAGTATCTTGTGCAAATACTTGTCCTTCCTTCTGGTAATTTTCCTGTTATTTGAATCATTCTCCCTTATCCTCATTACACTGCCCCGCCGTAAGCAAACAATTGGGTTGGGCTGCAAAAGCCCAGCTTCAAAATAGACTGAGCAATTATTTGCTTACCTCGTTATAGATTAGTTTTTGCGAAGCAAAATGGACATGATTTCTGACTAGAACTAAATTTTTCTAATTCTATTTCTTGAACAAGTTTTTGAGCAAAAATATATATTTGATAATAATACAAAATTTCTCTCTCTTGGGTAGTAGCAGAGGACGATAACAGATGGCGAGTGGCGGTGAGTGAGTGGCTTTCTAGTAGCCAAAGCGAGCAATAAGACTAGTTTTTATTTTTCATTTTTATTTCAAAAATAAACTTCTCATTTCTGTTACAAACCTAATTCTAGACTAAAAATTTGTTCTAGAATAGAAAAAAAAGGGCAAAAGAACGGTTCAAATGCCATAATTTGGCAGAAAGGGACACTTAAGTGTCATAATTTACGAAAGTGACACTTAAGTGCCAAAATGGGAGAGAAATGGATCACTTAAGTACCACTTCGGCCAAAATCCGGCCAAAACGCGACGTGTCAATTTTTCTAGCGAAGCGAATTCAAAATGGTGTCGTTTTGCACTCGACATGGTAAAAAAATAATATAAAAAATAATAAAATTAAATTTAAAATTGAATTTATTTAAAACATTTAAAAATAAAAATTTTTAATATTAAAAATTTTGAAAAAATAAAAAAAAAATTAATTTTTAATTTTTTTTAAAAAGAAAAGAAAATGGGGGAGGTGGCTGCCCTCGCCCGCCGCCGCCCCCGCCTCCGCCGGGAAGGGCCGGCGACGGAGGGGGAAGGGTCGGCACGGGTCGCCGGGCCACGGCCGGGGGCCTGATCCCGACCGATCGACGGTGAGGGCTCGCAGCCTTTGCCCAGATCCGGCGAGGGTTGGTGGCCCTTGTCCGATCTGGCGAGGGCTCGCGGGCCCTCGACGCCGGTCGGCCGGGGCCCATTTTCCTTTTTTTTTTTTTTTTTTTAAATTTAATTTTTAAATGTTTTAAATATATTTAGTTTTAAATTAAATTAAATTAATTTTTATATTAAATTTTTTACCACATCAGTACCAAAACAACGCCGTTTTGCACTCGCTTCGCCGGAAAATTGACATGTTAGCGGTTTGGCCGGATTTTGGCTGGAGTGGCACTTAAGTGATCAATTTCTCTCCGATTTTGACACTTAAGTGTCACTTTCATAAGTTATGGCACTTAAGTGTCCATTTCTACCAAGTAATGGCACTCCAGGGGTCCGCGCGTCGAAGAAAATGAAATTATATTACTAAATGGATTTTTATTCTAAATCTATCCTCGGAAAGAGAAAAATAGATTCAATCAAAAATAGAATGGTTATTGCACGTACCCTAAAATTGAAAATGCTCCTTTTCTTGAAACTTGTAAATAATTAGATGTCGAAAGAAGAACTCGAAGGTGGCCATATGGCTGCTGTTCAGTTTTCCTCACGCCAATATCTGATTTTACATTTTCAATAACCGGTTGTACTATTCCTCACGGAAAATTCAATATTTTGTTACCATAAGTAATCGAACCAAGATGAGCACATAGATGTTGAAGTAGTCCAAAGTTTATAAGTTATCATCCTTTAGTTTGGCAGATAAGTCATTATCGTTTCCATAATAATTTTCAGTTTAGCCCCATATCAAATAAGCATATATAATAAAGAATTCTAAATTCACGAAAATGCAGAGGTCGTAGAAACTCACTAGATTTTAATTTCTATGATAGTATATACCGTAAAATTGTCTATAATTACTAAAACAATTACGCGCATTTTATTTGTAATCGTCAATCAAATATTGCTCCCACTTAACAATCTAGATTCATCCCTGCGTGTTATATAAACTTTTTCAAATGATTATAACGACACAACGCATTATGTTTTATGGAAATCACATGATCATTTTATTTTGCTCATTCGGAAATTACTTTCATTCATTAAGGCCCGATAATTGCTCAGTCTATTTTGGAGCTGGGCTTTTGTAGCCCGACCCGATTGTTTGCTTTTGACAGGGCAATGTAACGAGGATAAGGGAGAATTACCAAAAGGACAAGTATTTGCACAAAATACTTATAAATATAAGGGTTAATATCTTGAAAAACCCCAAACTGGTACACTTGTGACAAATTTACCCTAAACTATTTTTTTGACCACCAAAAACCCTAAACTGGTATATTTTTGATAAATTTACCCCAAACTGATACACTTGTGACAAATTTACTCTCTATTAGTTTTCGTTAAATTTTACTGTCAAATTATTAAGTTAAATAACACATGACAGTTGACTGGTATATCAATTTGGGATTTTATGCTCTGTTTATCATAGTTTACAATTTTTGTGATTTTTTTTTTGTAGTATTGATCCAATTTAGCGGATGGTATATTTGTCACAAATTTACCAATTTGAGGTTTTTTGCGGTCGAATAAATTAGTTTGGGGTAAATTTATCATAAATGTACCAGTTTAGGGTTTTTTTATGGTCAATTAGGGTAAATTTGTTAAAGATGTACCAGTTTGAGATTTTTCAAGGTATTAACTCTAAACATAACCACTCTATGTAATAACCTAGATAATGACAGGCAACATAATTATTTCTCCATCTATATTAAGTGTCACAATATAATCCACTATAAATCGGATGAACGGTAATCGATGTTTGAGCAAGGTGATGCTTTAGAAATGCTATGATTTTCCAAATGATACGTGTGACTATGTTGATCATCATGCTGCACAAAATATATGGCATTTTTCTTAACTCTCAAGTCTATTGGAAAGCATGAAATTCCCCCACAAGTAAAAAGAAAAATTATTCAGTCGCTGATGCTTTTCAGTTCTTCCTATGTCCCTTCAGTAAAATTCATCCAGAAAATCGTAAACTATAGATCTGCATCATTGGGAGGCCGTATATCACCTCACTCACAACTGATAGGTCTTCGCTGGATGAGATAAGATAATTGCGGTATGCCGGTATGCATCCGGGATTTGACCAATTAATGTCTTTGTTCCCCAATGTTCATACTCGTAGCTCCGAGTTCTCTATGTCGGCAATAGCCAATTCACGATACTTCAACATCAAGAAATTTTACCCTTTGAATCGTGGCACAACTGATGGAAGGTTCGACATTGTGCCTCTTGAATGTGTCCTTGCTGGGTTTGCAATATCCGATGGCATCCTTTTACACATCAACCACCAGAACATATGATTGAGGATCGCTTGGCGAAGAGGACAAGAAACAACTAGAGCACGCGAGGTCTTCTAAAGGGGGAGTCGGATTTTCTCCAGAGAAGTGGGATTCCAAAGGCTGCAATCGTCGGAATCTCGATCTTCCGCGAACAACCATTCGCGACTCAAAGTGGCGAGGATAAACTTGTTGTGCAGATTGGGAATGATCTTTGGTGTGGTGGCGGTCCTCCGAAATGTCGTAGAAAGTCTGCCTCTGAACTTCCCGTCCATGGCATATCACAAGCCAAGGGCACAGACGATTGCCGGGAGGAGGAGGATTATGGTAGCTCTCTTGCTTTTGTTTTACAAAGTCCGAGGCATCCTTTTCCATTTTCTGCAAATAAGTACATCAATTTGCATAGCCCCTCAATTAGTATTCTCCGACAAACAGTCTATACATCTAAGTAAACAGTCTCACTTTAAATTTGCCAACTAACCATCATCTACAAATGAAATTGGCCAAAAGAAAGGATTAACATGTGAATAATTGAAAAGAAAGAGCTAAGCACCCCTTCCACTGAAAAAGTTAGACTCGGTGCAATTCCTTAACTATCCTTGTAGGGCACACGACTTCGTTCGGCTGTCCTTCTCTTTTTTCTTGAATTTCGATTAAATGTTTGTCTTTAGTTATTGAAAGAACAGAAAAACAATTCATTCAGGGTTTACTTTCTAGAATTAAATTCGGATAGTGACAAAAAGATAGTGTTAAATAATTTATTTTTAATCATTAGGAGATAATTATCAAGGATGGCATAAAGGAAAAAGTAGTCGATCATCTATAATCAGCTCGTGATTTTGACTGATATTGCCTAGATTTTGTTTCCTTGTATCTCTTTTACCTCACGCCTCTCGCGCTTGCTGCAAAATTTGGAGAAGTATGAGGAAAAGAAAATAAGTTAAGTGGGAAATCTATATGAATTGGACACGTGGCACATTACTATATATCATACCTCCTCTCCCTCACATAATTAAGAGAGGTAAAAAAATTGATTGTGCGACAGTTTTTAAATTACCGTGAGAACAACGGTCTATTTTGGATCCTTAAAAATCAAATACTAAATAATTATAAATTGTTGTGGGTGAACTCAAACTTATGACTCACAACAAATTGTTATTCTCACGATAGTGGAAAACTGCTAAAAAGAGAAGAAAAGGCACGTAGAAGAAGGTGGGAGGTTCCAAGAAGAGCTCCATTCCAAACCGAGGAACGAGAAACGCATTCGAAGGGATGTTGATAAAGAGGACGGGCTTTAATGTAAAGATTGCCCTCAAACATTCAAGACTCCGGGCATGTCAACCAAATTCACGTAATGACGAGGAGACGGATCCTCTTCTAAAAACAAAAACTGAGTGAGTCCTGTCATTTCAATTTTTTCTCTAACGGATGCATTTTTGTGGAAATGCTTTCTCTAACGAGTGCTTTCTTTTTTCGTCCATAGGTTTCCAGCTAAGTTCTTTGTTGGATATACAGTTGAAGATTGTGATCGTTGATTGATTCTAATTGTAAGATTGATTGATTTAGTTAATAGGAAGTTTTAGTAAATAGGAAATTTATAATTCTTTGTATACTATATCCTTTTATTCTCTTCCATTCTTGCACTATAAATGTATTAATGTGCTTGTATACATATCAATGAATATACAATCAATTTCCTCCTCTTTTCTTGTATTTCTTGTCATGGTATCAGAGCAGATACTCCTGGCCTAGCTTCCGCATATTTTTGAATTGCCACTGTTTTTTTTTTCTAGTCTGTTGTTGCACGATCTTCACCTGCAAAACAGACTAGCAAATCGGTTAGGAATTCAACCCTTTTTTTTGGTACCATGACCAATAACATTGAGAGCTCTTCAATAGAGGAGACGCCCACCTCAGATCTGGTTATCCTCTCTAGCGAAGACCGATCTTCTGAAGAAACTCATTCGGCAAGGTTGGCTCCTACGATGGGTCAGACCTCCGGCCCAGCCCAGTGGCCACCGATTTTTCCCCCAGTTAATTGGTATCAGTGGGCTACTGGGCCAGGACAGATGTGGACCCAATACCCATCTGGACCTACGCAGTCTGTGACGGGCCCAACTGAAGCATCGGGCTAGACGAACTTGGGTCAGGGATCCAGATCTATGCCGGGTCAGGGACACGGAGCTATCCCGGGTCACGGGACGAATCCCTACCCGGGATTTCAACTAGAATACACGCCGCTAGGTCAGGAACCCGAATCTATGCCGGGTCAAGGGACGAATCCCTACCCGACATTTCAACCCGGATACATGCCGCTGGTTTTTCCGGTTGGCGGCGGCGGTCGGCTTGAACCCGGCGATCCTCTTTACACATTGCCAGCGGATGGCCCTGAATTACGTCTCATCAGCAATCAACTTACCGGACCAGAATCCTATTCCTCGTGGGCTTGAGATCTCTCGGGCTGCCGGTGACGAAAGACAAGGACGGCTTCCTCGATGGAGCCATCCTGTTCCCGACTGACGAATGCCTCCAGTGTCTCTGGCGGAAGTGCAACCAGTTGGTTCGCACCTGGATTGGCAACACGCTCCCCTTGACGTTGCGGCTGGACTGCCACCTATTGAGGACTCCAAGCAGATCTGGGATAAAATCAAAGAGATGTATGGCCGGCTCGACCGAGCACGACTCTTCAGCATCACAGAAAGCCTGACGGAGTTGAAGCAAGGGAACCTCTTAGTTACCGCTTGCTTCAACCGTCTCTCCTCCTTGTGGAATGAATTGGAGTCAGTCAAGGAGCGCCTCCAAGGACCCGAGGCTACACTAAGATAGTACAGAGACATGCGGGAAAGAGAAAAAAATACACGATTCTTACTCATCCTCAACGACTCCTACTCGGCCTTCCGATCTTAGATGCTCGCCATGGAGCCATCGCCGCCGCTCAGACGCATTTATCAACTCGCCGTCCAAGAGAAAGTCAGCGTCTCGCCACGGCCGAATATGCCTGAGTGGGAGAAGGCATGAGCCTTGTAGTTTTCTCATCCGGCGTGGGCTCACGAGAGGTGGTGGCCGGAGGCAGCGGAATAGCCACATGCTCGGGATACCCAAAAATGGGTAGTGCGGTTGCAGCGAGAAGGAAGCCTGAAGGAAACCCTACTTCTTTTCGAATGAACGGCCTAGATTCACGCGGCCGATCCAATGGCTTGGATTCAGGCGGGCTGCTAGACGGCTCAGATCAGCAGGATGCAATGGACGGCTACAGATCATCCATCAGCTTGAATGGATCCGAAGGCTATCATCAAGCCACGTCAGCCCCTATTTATAAAGGATCCTATGATCCACGTGGCGCCGCGTCATCAGGAAATGTCAGTGGGCAAAATAGTAAATTCAAAAATAAATATTGTGAATATTGCAAACGCCCACAACATACTATTGATACGTGCTGGAAATTGCATGGAAAGCCTACTGATAAAAATACAAAAGAAAAAGAATCGTTAGCTTATCAGGTCTCGACACAAAGAATTGATGGGGTACAACAAACAATTACCCAAGATCAGTATTAGAATATCATGCAGACTCTGAATCAATTGAAGATGGGAGACAAAAGTGCAGGGTTCTCAGGTACTTTTCTTCACAAGGAGAATTCTTTTTCTATGAATGCATGGATAATCGATACGGGGGCTAGTGACCACATAATTTGTAGTGAGCATTTTTTTTCCCATGTCGATAGAACATCAGAATCTCCCATATTAGTGCGCCTTCCAAATGGAAACGTCACTCAAGTTACCAAGACTGGTACTGTTCACCTTGGTCCGCATTTTGTCCTCATAAATGTCTTATACATTCCTGATTTTGAATTCAACCTACTCTCTCTCTCAAAAGTTTGCATAGATAGTTCCTGTCATGCAATATTCGGTTCCAACAATTGTTTCTTTCAGGACCGTTCGACTGGCACAGTGATGGGCTTGGGTAGTATTGCACAAGGACTATACTATTGGATTGATTCCCCAGGAGATGTATAATTATTAAATAAAAGCATTTCTTGTAATGCTATTCATCGAAATAAAAATCTTCTTTTTCATCAAAGATTGGGTCATATTGCACATTTTCCTCATCCTAAATGCCCAATATGTCCTTTGGCCAAACAATCTCGAGCTTCTTTTCCAAATTGCACATCTCGAGCAGATAGAAGGTTTTCTTTACTTCATATGGATATTTAGGGACCTTATCATACTTCACATCGTGATGGCTCTCGTTTTTCTTCTCACGATTGTAGATGATTATACAAGGGCCACTTGGGTATATCTTATGCAATCAAATAGTCAAACATTTACTCATCTTTCGAATTTCGTTTCCTTGGTTAAAAATCAAATCGATCGATTTGTACAACAAATTCATACAGATAATGGGCATGAATTTTTCACTTTTGATTGTACAAAATTCCTATCTTCTCAAGGGATACTTCATGAGAGTTCTTGTACTTACACACCACAACAAAATGGAATTGTAGAGCGTAAGCACATACATTTCTTAGAAGTAGCATGTGCATTGAAATATCAAGCCTCTACTCTTGAAGGTTTTTGGGGAGATTGTGTGGTCACTGCTGCCTATTTAATTAATTGCATGCCAACTCGTATCCTCGATGGGAAAACTCCTTTTGAACTACTTTACAATAGACAGCCTCACAATGATCATCTTCAAGTATTTGATTGTCTGTGTTATGCAACAAATGTCGGTCCTTTGGATAAGATGGGCCCTCGTGCCACTCAATGCATTTTCATGGGATATCCGCCTCTTCAAAAAGGTTATCGAGTTATGGAGATTTCTACAGGACATTTCTTCATAAGCAGGGATGTCATCTTTCACGAGGATGTTTTTCCATTTAAGGATATGATATCTTCGTCATCTACATCGTCGTTCCCAAATAATAGGCCTTTTCTATGTGAAGAAGATTTATCTATGGCTTCTCAATATTTGTTAGTTGCTCCGAAACCATCCATTTATGTTCTGAAGAACACCACCTTTTCTGAAGACGGCTTACCTTCAGAGTTATTTGAGGATCCCCTTTTTGCATCGGCTCCATCAGCAACTACTTCTTGTTGGAAAAAACTCCTTTACTGTTTTGAAGTTGACAAAACCTTTCCAAGTCTAAGTTTGAAGATTTCCAGACTCTATCATCAAAGTCTGAAGACCGCCAGACTTTAGTTTCAAAGTCTGCCCTCATTGACAGTTTCTAGACCGAAGAATGAAGACTTATCCAGATGCGGGTTTATCTTCAAGGATTCGATTCAAATGGTTTATAGCACATATTTGATTGATTATCTTTATTGGAATCAATTCCGATAAATCAAATCTTTTGAAAGGCGAAGCAAACTTAGAAGGTTCTACTTATGGAAACCAAGATGCTAATTGTATGGGCGAGCAGGATTGACGGGCTCCATCACAACTCTTCTAACGATTCGAGATCACCTTGATTGATTCTGTCCAACGGGTAGATTGGAAGAATTCTTTTGGAAAGTGCCAACGGTCGAGAAGGCATGAAGGAGTATTTAAGGATGACTCTCCAGTTGTTCGAAGGTGTGCGTGGAAGAAAAATTTCAAAGTCTAAAGCTTTCTAGTTCCTTACTATTTCATTTATTGAGCTCAAAGTTGTAAACAAAGGAGAGAAACTCTTGTGAGACTTAGTGAGAGGCCAGTAGAAACTCTTCACTGTGAAATTGAGATCACACTGCTGTAAAATCTCTTTTGATTCATAGTGGAATCCAGCCAATAGGCTGTCAATGCGGGAGAGTGGACGTAAGCTTGGTTTAAACCGAACCACTATAAACCTTGTGTTCTTATTCTCTTACCTAAACTCCTTACTTTTATTCATAGTCTTACTTAATTGTTTAAAGCTGTATGTGTTGTCTTCTAAAGGCAATTTATCTCTTTTGAATTCTGCGAAAATTTGTTTTACATCTATTCACCCCCTTTAGGTGTTTGTACTAGCCCTTTCACTTCTGATTCTTTCTTAGCACCTGAACTAATAGTAGCTAAGTAGCCTCGATGTTCTGGACGACAAACTCATCCACCCACATGGATTAAGGACTACATTTGTTCTGCACTGCATTCTCCAGGTACGAAGTATTCTGCTTCTTCATATGTGTCTTTTAATCGACTATGACCGGAACATATGTGTTGCATCAGCCGTCTCTCGGAAGAGAACGAACCTTCTTCCTTCCATGAAGCATCCCGTGATCTAAGGTGGCAACACGCAATGGAATCAGAACTTACTGCCTTGATAGAGAATCATACTGGGGACATTGTTCCACTTCCCCCACACCGGAAGCCCATTGGATGTAAATGGGTCTATAAAATCAAGTTTTGGGTAGATGGTTCAGTTGAAAGATATAAAGCTCGGCCAGTGGCTAAAGGGTTTACTTAGAGAGAAGGCTTCGATTATCATGAAACCTTCTCACCTGTTGTCAAAGAAGTCACCATCCGTTCCTTCTTATCCATTGCAGCCATCAGAAATTGGTCTTTACATCATATGGATGTTAACAATGCCTTCCTTCACGGCAATCTAGATGAAGAGATCTATATGGAGCTTCCACAGGGATTACGCAGACAGTGGGAGTCTTGGGTATGTCGTCTATGCAAATCCTCGTACGGATTGAAATAGGCATCTAGGCAGTGGTATGCCAAGTTCAATACTGCGCTGACTAATGCAGGATTTCGGCATTCTAAGCATGATTATGCCTTGTTTACATGGAATGAAGGTAATTCATCAATCTATTTGCTGATATATGTTGATGATATACTTGTTATGGGAAACAATGACTCACACGTTGCAAGATTTAAAAAATATTTGCATTCTACTTTCCATATCAAGGATTTGGGACCGCCCAAATATTTTCTTGGGATTGAAATTGCTCGATCCGATAAAGGTATCAATCTCAGTCAGAGGAAGTTCATCCTTGAAATTTTTTCTGAAGGTGGATTATCCGAATGCAAACCGGCTATCATACTAGCTGAGCAGAATGCCAAGTTGACTACTCATGAATATGAATTGAACTCTTCTTCATCTATTGAGGACCCACTGCTCAAAGATCTATCAGCATATCAGCAACTTGTTGGTAAATTAATATATCTTACTATGACAAGACCCGATATATATTATGCAGTGCATATACTCAGTCAATTCATGCATGGTCCAAAACAATCTCATATGAATGCAGCCTTAAAGGTCGTGAAATACTTGAAGGGATGTCCAGGACTTGGAATTTTCTTATCTCGTGACTGCAACATGAAGATGACAGCTTTCTGTGATATGGATTATGCTACTTGTCCAATGACCAAAAGATCAATTATTGGTTTTTGCATCAAGTTGGGAAAGTCATTAATCTCGTGGAAGACAAAGAAGCAATCAACTGTCTCATTATCATCGGCTGAATCAGAGTATTGAGCCATGTCAAAAACTACTTGCGAAGTGGTTTGGATTCGAGGATTACTCTCAGATCTCGAGTTACAGGTTAGTCGAACAATTGAATTATTTTGTGACAACGATGCTGCACTTAAATTGGCAGCAAATCTAGTTTTTCACGAAAGGATGAAACATATAGAAGTTGATTGCCATTTTACATGAGATAAGATCAAAGAAGGAATCCTCGTAGCAAAGGGTATTGGAACAATGGATCAACCTACAGACATCTTCACTAAGCCATTATGTCGGAGACAACATACTTATCTCCTAAACAAGCTGGGTGTCCTTGATATATATAGGCCATCAGCTTGAGGGGAAGTGTTGGAGATACAGTTGAAGATTGTGATCGTTGATTGATTCTAATTGTAGATTGATTGATTTAGTGAATAGGAAGTTTTAGTAAATAGGAAATTTATAATTCTTTGTATATTATTTCCTTTTATTCTCTTCCATTCTTGCACTATAAAATTTGTTAATGTACTTGTATACAGATCAATGAATATACAGTCAATTTCCTCCTCTTTTCTTGTATTTCCTGTCATTCTTGAATGAATCAAGAACTTGTGATGTTTAAAAGCATTCACTATATACAGTTTCATGCATTTTCTCATCTTTTACCTGTTCTGAGCACTTTTGGTGCCGCGTAACTAGCCTGTGCTAATTATGCATCTGTCTCATCTATTCTGAGTTATGGATATCACCGTATGCCACTGACAAGCATATTCTTAACAAGCCTGATATGGAAATGAAGACGAATCCTCCTCCTAATGACAAAAAAGAGAAGTGTCATTTCTTTTTGGCATTGTTTAATACATGGTCGAAATGGATTTCACTTAAAGATTTATCAATGAATTAATTAATTTGACTATTTATAGTGAGACGGTTACAAAATATCAAAAAACGAGATTATTCCATATGGGTATCTAAGTTTAGTGAAATCAACGGTTGATACAATTGCCACATGTTATGAGGATGCTTTCCAAAGATAACTATCATGTGTCATGAGGATGTGAGCTAGATATAAAATTCCATGTGTCGTGAGTTCGTTCATAGACATGGGGCCCATTTTAAGAGAAAATATTGAGTGCCTCTCATGTGCCAGCGTGGCAAATAAGAAGGCCCTTAAGAATGCGACACGTGTAGCGTATGGGGCCCAATTTTCAGGGCATTGAAAGCTCCTCTTTCATCTCTGCGCGCGTGCGCACGCACTCTCTCTCTCTCACTCTCTCTCTCTCTCTGTGTTTGCCCCCCTACAGTGCACGCTCTCTATCTCACCCGTTTTGAAATAGAGGCGGAGGCCGCCCGGTGGTTTTTCTGATGAGCCATTGTGACCCCGCCCGATCGACGAACCACCCGACCAATGAACTCCACGGTGACAGCAAAGGCAACCTTTTGAGGTGAAGGCGGAGCCGTGTAGTGGTTCGTTGGACAAGCCACCGCACTCGATCGACAAACTTCGCGATGGCGGAGGCAACTTCGAGGCAGAGCCACGCGGTGACGAGCTATCGCGCCCTCGTTCAACTAATAAGCCATAACGCCGCCCCTCCAACTTCGCTGTTGTCAAGTTGCTGCCCCCTCCCGACTGCTCTCTTTCTCTTTCTCTAAGTCATGGCCGAACCCTCATCCGACAAACCACCGTGTGGCCTCCGCTTCCGCGATCACGAAGTTCATTGGTTGGCCATGGTTGTTCGTCGGTCGGACGAGGGCTCGGTGGGAGCGAGAGGAGGCAGCGAAGAGAGAGAGAGAGAGAGAGAGAGAGAGTCGGGTGAGACAAAGCGTGAGAAGAGAGAGGAGAGAAGAGAGAGAGCGTGAAGGGAAGGTAGAAGAGAGAGAAAAGCGTGTACGGTAGGGGGTGAACAGAGAGAGGAGAGAGAGAGAACGAGTGGAGAGAGAATAGAGAGGAGAGAGAAAAGTTTTCAATGCCGTGACAATTGGAGCTCACACATGACAACTGTTGTGCTCTTAAGGGTCTTCTTATTTGCCACACTGGCACATGAAAGGTACCCAATTCTTTCTCATTATTCCATATGGGTATCTAAGTTTAGTGAAATTAACGGTTGATACAATTGCCACATGTTATGAGGATGCTTTCCAAAGATAACTATCATGTGTCATGTGAGCTAAATATAAAATTTCACGTGTTGTGAGTACGTTCATAGACATGAGGCCCATTTCAATGGATTAGGAATAGGCTTAATCTTTCCATCGAGCGTCCCATCGAGCGTCCCATCAAGCCCATCAAACCAGGACCCTCCAACTACTCATGAAAACATTGATTAAATATAAAGCAGTGCAGATTGTTTACCTGACCTTGTTTCCCCATCTTTAGCTGCTTAATTTCACCTATTATAATCTTTTTAGTTACAAAGACACCAATAACTCTAAGACAACAGAAACCTCATAGCAACTTTTTTATCGACTTGACAATTGAAATGAAAAAAGCATAATATTATAACTTTTCTTAATAAGTCGGGTGTTAGTTGACTAATCTAATAGCATCGAGAAATTCCTCATTCCATCACAATCATAGCATCCGAATAAGTTATCGCGAAAAGAGGCTTCCAAGGTAATCTTGGGAAAGTCGTTTTCCTTGATATCAAAACTTATGACCTTTTTTTCTTTAGGCTTGAATTTATGTTAAATCTCAACCGAACTTTCATTTGTTATGCTTCGAACATATATCATAAGATGCGAGAAAATTATCTAAAAAGTTCTAAACCTATTGTAGTTGTGCCGATTCAGTTCTAAACTTATTTTTTTTTGTCAATTGAATCATAAACTTTTGGCAATTGTGCTAATTCAATTCATCCAGCTAAAGCGCCGTCTCGGTGCCACCAACAATTTTTTATTAATATTTTATTTTTCGAATTATTTTACTAATTTTTTTTATCTTTTCTTTTTTTCCCCCTCCTCCTTCCTCCTCCCTCCTTCTTCCTTTGACTCCAGCAACCTACTAAAGGGGAAGGATGATCGATTGCCGGACTAAGATAGCCGGGCAAGTTCGCCTAGCCATCAATGGGCAAGGGCGAGCTCACCCAACCATTAGCGAGGTCAGCCCTCGTTGAATTTGGCAAGGCGAGCTCACCTAGCTACTTCAGTCTGGCGATTGGCCTACCCTCCCCTTTGGCCAATCATCGAAGCCAAAGGAAGAAGGAAGAAGGAGGGAGGAGGAATGAGGGAATAAAAATAGAAAAAAAAAGGAAAGAAAAAAAAAAAAGAAACGATTAAAAATAAAATAATCTGAAAAAAATAATATATTGTTAAAAAATTATTGTCGGTGGCCACATCAGCACCGATGACTGAGCAAGCGGGAAGTAGTTTACACATTTTTCCTTAGGGATAGTTACACGAATAGTCTCCGAAGTTTTTATTCACATTTTCCTTTGTTAAGGTGATTTTTGGTCGACAACAATTGACTTTACTTATTTTAATTTAAAAATCTATCACATCAAAAATATCATTAGTTACATAAAAAAAAAAAAAAAGTTAGTCTCCAAAGTAGCTTTCCTTTTCAAAGCGGCATTATGAATACTACTGCATAAAAATATTATATTTATAACTTACGTAATCGAATGATCTTATATGGTATTTGAGGAAGAATGCACTACGTATTAATCCGTTTGTATAATAAATAAGTGATTGCAGCAATAACTACGGGCTTTTTTTTTTTTTTTTTTTTTTTTTCTAATTATTGAATAGACCTTGAAATTTTTTTAAAAGAAATGACGGAGAATCAAATTTTTTTTCAGATGTAATGGCTTTACTTATATCATTTATCGGAATGTTCATTTGAGGACTATATTCCTTCTACGGCCCTGAAGGCCCTTAACGGTTGGTGTCTGTGCTTGGTCGTTCCTCCATCGCCCCCTAAAACGTATTTTCGATTTCGCTTCTTCTTTGCTTTCAATTTGGATCTATCATCACGACCATGTAATCTCGCCCAAGGAAACGTCTCTCGATCTGATCTGCGTAACCACTTCGATCACCATCTTTTGCACATTCCCATTGGATGGAGCCGAACGATGTTGTGCCTGCCCGACTGGTGGTGGAGACGAGTTGTGGCGGTGGCGGGGGGAGAAGGGAAGTGATGGTGGTAGTTGAGGGCGGAGGAGACGGGATCGACTAGAGGTGGTGTCTTCTCATGGTGGTCAACCATGATTTCTTTGAAGGTCGCGACAACAAGTGGTGACTATTGATGTGTAATTTATATGTATTATTGAGGCTTATGTTTCTATTTGTACCAAAATTGTGTTTAGTTACTCCTATAAGTACATATCATACAATCTTAATTGCAGTTGAGCCACCATAAATATTTTCTCGTTATTTTCTCTTTGACCCTTAACATCAACAAGGAATCAGAGTTGAGAAGGAATTTAATAGATCAATGAAGACATGGTTGAATCGTTGTCGAGCCCTATTCCATTGACGTTGGCCCAAGGACGGCATTGCCTGTGCTCAAGTCCCTATTGACCAGGTTAGGGTCCTCAATGATCGTGTTTGGATCTATCAAGGCCAAGCTTGGAAACCCCAATCACTTTAACTTGGGGTGCCTAGGCTTCAACCTCAATGGACCTAGGCTCAAGCGCGAGGAATCTAAACATAGGCACTAGGATCAAAGCATTAATTTTTTGGACTTAGATTTCGACGTGGGGGGATCCAAGCATGAGTACTAGAGTCCTGTACTCAACCTTTGTGGACCCGGCCTTGATGCCCTGGCCTTGGTGCCAAGGCATCAAGGCCTTAGGCCTAGTCTCTATGGACTTATACCCGAGCATTGACACCGAAGTCTCGGGCTTGGCCTCAATGGACCTAAGTACTATCGTCGGGATGCATTTTGGGTGCCAGGGACCCGGTCTTGGGCACAAGCACAAGGGTTGCGGGCCCGGCCTTAATAGATTTGGGCTCTAGCATTGGAGACCTATTCTTGTATGTCAAGACTTGGGAATGAGCATTAGGGTTTAGTACTCAAATGTAGAATTTCTAGTTCAAGTGCTAATATTTAGTTACATTTTCAATAATGATTTCTGATTTTTTAAACATAAACTATTTTCCTGAATTTAAGTATGGGTGACAAAATATTTTTCGTTAACTCATTTTCTAAATGCCGAGAAATGAAGATATTTTTTTCTGAGATATAAACACTGCCATAATGTTAAGAAAAATCTTTGCAATGAGGTACAGTTTTATTGATTGTTGGATGAGTATTCTAATTCCAGTCAGTCACTATTTAGCGGGCTCAAGGCTCGGGTTTCACCTTATAAGAGAGCCGCGCACACTCTCTCGCTCCTGGTTCCTAACAAAGAAACCAAATCAACTCCTTGATCAGCTAATTGCTTCATCATGTGTAAGAGCAGAACTTTTTCCTGAAGTGCAAAGGCCTATCTATAATCAACATTGCAAAATCAAACGCATCGGCACTTGCTAAACAAAGCCATCAATGCGGACATACACGGATCGGGGAACTGTCTGGAAAACACATTCATCAGGAGGGTCTCAGCGGCTTTTCGAGCACGGCAGAGAAGAACACCTCCTTGTCATCTTTATCCAACTTTGGTATCACAACCAACTTATGCCTGTTATACCTCAGCATCTTGAAGGATTCCAAATAGTCATCCAGATCCTCCTTCATGCAGAAGCTATCTACCCACAGAAGGCCACCAGGCCTCAGCACTCGATCCCAATCATACAACACAAAGTCCAGAAGTATAAGGTCTATCCACCCGTTCAAGAACCTTGTCATGTGGATCAGATCGAGAGTATTGTCGAAGAACAGCAGCCGTTGATTTATCGTCAAGTAAAGAGGCACGAAACCACACAGAGCGATCATCTCATTAAAAGATGCACCGAGAGTTATCGTCGCTGTGATTATAGTGACATTGAACTCCCTCATCCTAGCTGCAAAAGCCCCGGTCCCAACACTGAAATCCAATCCAATTCTGATCTCTCCAGGCTTGATAGCAAGCACTTCAGGTATGATGAAATCCGTAGTGAGATTTGTATTCAGATCGATATAGATGGGCTTAATCCATCTGGGCATTTCATGACTGGTGAGATCGAAGCAGTCCGCACATCTGAAGAATCCTTTGCCAGTAGAATTTCTCGCCAAGCAAGTGAAGTTCTTGCACCGGTACCCGCCCCACTGAACATGGTGGTCGTCCGGAAGCTTCCATATGGACTCGTTGATGGGGAACGGCTTGTGGTGTATAGCTGCGGCGCCCTCAAGAAGCACCTCCTCCTGGGGAGCGGGTCACGCCCATGAACCATGAGCCTCTGAGATAGTTTCCAATCATCGTTGCAGGTCTCACCGACATCATAGTCCATGTTCTTCTTTGGTGGAAGGTGGGTCGTTAGCCCTTTTTTTTTTTCCAATTTAATTGACATGTTAATCCTTTCTTTTGGCCAATTTAATAAGTAGATGAGGGTCAACTGGGAAATTTAAAAGGGGACAGTTTATTTAGATAAATAGATGTTTACTTGCTTTGCATTTTATCTATTTACTGGTACTACAGTCCTGTCTGATTTTGCAGAAGATGGAAAAGGATGCCTCCGGCGTTGTAAAGCAAAAGCAAAAGAGATACCATAATCCTCCTCCTCCCGGCAATTGACAATCGACCCCGCCCTTGGCTTGTGATAAGCCACAGATGGGAAGTTCAGAGGCAAACTTTCTACAACATTTCGGAGGACTGCCACCATGCGAAGATCATTCCCGATCTGCGCGACAAGAGGATCCATGCCTTTTCGAATTGCTAATAGTGGTTCCTGGAAGATCACAATTCCGGCGATTGCTGCCTTTGGATTCCCACTTCTGTGGAGAGAGTTGGACTCCCACCTTTGAAAGTGAAAGGGCTAGAGAGTACACCTAGAGGGGGGTGAATAGGTATAAATAAAAATTTTCGCAGGACTTAATGAAAGTAATTTTTCTTTTAGAAGATGTTAGACATTAAGTGTATTTCAACTTTAAGCAAATAGACAATCAGTAAATATAAGTAAGGAGTTCAGGGTAAAGAGAATATGAACACAGAGTTTATAGTGGTTCGGCTTAGGTCAAGCCTACGTCCACTCTCCTCACTGACAGCCTATTGGCTGGATTCCACTAAGGATCAAAAGAGATGTTACAGCTTGTGATCTCGACTATCACAGTAATGAGTCTCTATCGAACTCTCACACAGTCTCACTAAGAGATTCTCTCTTTTGTATACAATGTTTAGCTCGATGAATGACAAAGCAAGAGACTAGAAAGCTTTAGACTTTGGAATTCTCTTTCAAGCACCGTCTCGAACAACCAAAGAGTCAATTCTTAAATACTCCTTCATGCCTTCTCGACCGTTGGCACTTCCCAAAGGAATTTTTCCAATCTACCCGTTGGACAGAATCAATTAAGGTGATCTCTACTCGTTAGATGATTTGTATTGAAAGCCCGTCAATCCTATTCGCCCATACAAATTAGGATCTTGAGTTTCCATAAGTAGAACCTTCCAAGTTTAGCTCACCTTTCAAAGATCTTTATATCGGAGTAGTTTCCAATAAGAATAATCAATCAAGTATATGTGCAATCCAGCTATAAGATCTTCCAATAACCATACAATTCGAAACTTTGAAGATAATCTTGCATCTGGATAACAATCCTGCATTTGGATAAGTCTTCATATTTCAGTTTAGAATTGTCAGAGAGGATAGACTTTGAGACTTAAAATCTGATGGTCTGTCGGTCTTCAGACTTTGATGATAAAGTCTTGAGATCTTCAGATATAGACTTGGAAAAGTTTTGTCAACTTCAAAACAATAAAAGAGTTTTCTCTAACAGAAAGACCTTGCTTGCTTGTTGTTTCTTGTCATTTTCATGGAGCTATCCTCGATCGTATGTTGATGTTGGCTGGGTCCACCTTCATGTGGGGCCTAGCTAACATTAAATTTAAAAAAAACAAAAAAGAAAAGAAAAGAACAAAGAGAAGTGGAAGTGGGGTTGAAGAGGAGAGAGAAAAAAAACTGCAGAAGCAAGGGAGAAGAGAAGAAAGGAAGAGGGCTGCAACTTTGCGGCTCCGATTCGAAGGCCAAATATTGACGGAATTGGCTCAAATTTCAGTATGTTGTTCGTGAGACCGAGGGCTACAAGCTGATGGTTTTTGTTCGTTGAGAACCGTCTCCGAATTTTCCAGTTGCGGTTAAGGTTTTCTTGCTCCAAACTTATTTATCTACCTATGTGGTGAGAAAAAGATGATTGTAATGTTGATGTTGAGCCTCTAGTGTGTGACTAGAGAATAATACTTTGTGTATCCTACTATTCTTGGTGATTAGTGGATGTTTTTGGGCGGTCCGTGATTTTTCCCACATTGGGTTTTCCACATTAAATCCTTGGTGTCATTATTTACTTTATCTACTTATCATTTCGGCATTATACTTGCATATTGTGAGGCTATACATTGCTGGTTGTTGCTGGGGGTTAAGAGATTTTTAGTTGATTTAGTTTTGGGGGAGAAATTGATCTTGGATTGCGTTTGGCCATGGTGAATTGTTGTACCTGAGTTCTCCCCAACAATGAGGTGGTTGGTCGAGGAGGGGAGACCATCAGGTATTGCAAACCCGGTGAGGACGCATTCAAGAGGCACAAGGCCGTACCGTGCCGCGATGTTCAAAGGGGAAATTTTCTTGTTATTAAAGGACCATGAATTGGCTATTGCCGACATAGAGAACTCGAAGCTGCGAGTACGAGCATTGAGGAACAAAGACATTAATTCCTCAAATCCCGGAGGATGCCGGCATCGCATGATTATCTGATCTCATCCAGCCATGACCTTGTTAATCGCGGAACAGACGATATACACGCTCCAGTGGGACAGATCTACAGGTCCGCGGTTTTCCGGATGAATTTTGCACAAGGAACATGGAAGGAATTGAAAAGCATTGGCGACCGAACAAGTTTTCTTTTTGCTTGTGGGGAAATTTCATTCTAAGAAAAATTGCAATATATTTTGTGCGTTGGACATATTTGCATCTATGATTCGGAAGATCAGAGCTATTCAAAGGCGATTCCTTGCTCAAAAATTAATTACTGTTCATCCTATTTACATTGGATTATGTTGTGACACTAAAAATAGATGGAGAAATGCACTCCTTGCTGCCAATATAATCCTCATTTATTTGTGTGTTTGAATGCTTATATCCCATTATTGCTGCAACAATGTGCGTTGAGGTAATTGAGACTTCCACGCTTAATAAAGAGGTCACACTCTTTTTCATGAGGTCACAAATTCAAGTCATTTTATGGACGAACCTCCGGTCTACTCGTATCTTTAATATTTTCCACCTCATGTGAAAAGCCAATTGGCTTCCGGCATGCTAGGGAGTTGGGGTGACAAGCTCGTACACTTAAACATTTAGAGAAGTTAACTGCAATTGATTCCATAAACAAACAAGAAGATGAAACCATCGTGATGAATTTCAACATTATTATATCTAAACTCCATGCTATTTGATAATTAAAATGCAAGTTGGTATTGATTCCCTCTACAAATAGTGAAATGAAATGGTTGTGATAAATTTTGGTTATGTTAGTGAACAAGCAAGGCATATCTATCATACTGATATAAGTTCGGGATTTTTTATGATACCAAAAAATTTTAGAATATTTATGTTACAATGAAAAAATTTGCGATTTTTATTGACATGAAAAAGGTTTAGAATAATTGTTTTATAACGGGTATAGTTGATTTTTGGTCAAGCTCTTGAAATTTTCCTAAAACTTTGTTAAGAACGAGGGAATGAGGCATTAGAGGAAAATCTCCAAGGTGGCCGAGAAACAATTGGGTTCGGGAGTAGTGCCACGTGGGTCATGCATAAATCCATCATTCAGTTGCCATATAGGCAAATCAGGTCAACTCATATTAATCTTTTATATGGCAAGCGAGACCCACTCTGCAACTTAGTCTTAGATCAGACAAAGCTCTCTCTCCACTTCTCATCTTTCCCCGCAAATCCACATTTTTAAGTGCCCCGTAAATTACTTGCTTAGTCCATTTCCAAGTTCTTCAAAAGACTCATAAAGCTGGAAGACAATTTCATATATCTTATGCATCACGATGACAAACGTCTTCGCATGCATAATTTAAAAGATGAATGTATTTCAAAATTATTATAATGCTCGGGTATTAGTCAACCTTAACTCATACCGGATTACAATGTCATAATTTGCACATATTTCTATGGGTCATAATGCATCTTAGGATATATGTCCTAAGCATAACAAATGAAAATTTGATTGAGATTCAACACAATTGAGCCTAAAGAAGAACTGTCATATTTTTTATGTCAAGGAAAAAAAATTTCCTAATATTAATTCAGAAGCTCTTTTTTTGTGATAACTTATTCAATTGCTATGGTTATTATGGAATGGGGAATTTTCATGATGGAATTTGATTAGTTGACCAACACCCAAGTTATTAAGATCAGTTATAATTTTAAGCCTCCTCATTTCAATTGTCAACCAAAAACGAAAAAGATACTTTGAATTTTTTGTTGTATCAGATTTATTAGTGTTTTTGTGACAAAAGAGATTACAGTACGTGAAATTAAGCAGCTAAAGATCTAGAAACAAGATCAAGTAAACAATTGGTACTGTTTTATAACTAAGTAATGTTTTTATGAGGCATAAGAGAGCCTTGGTTTGATGGGTCTGACGTGATGTTAATAAAAACATTTGGTCTAAACCTAATCCTTTCAAATGGGCTTTGTGTCTATTAACATTATCGCAACACGGGATTTATATCTAACTCAATTTCTTATTACACATGGTAATTATCCTTGAAAAGTGTCCTCATAACACGAGGCAATTGTGATGATTGATTTCAATAAACTTAGATATCCGTATGGAGTAATCTCAGTTTAGTGAAATCAATGGTTGGTACAATTGCCACTATTATGAGGACACTTACTAATAATGATATATATTTCACAAAAACGTGAACTAAATATAAGATTCCACGTATCGTGATAATGTTGATAGACATGAAGCCCATTTGAAAGGATTAGGAATAGGTCAAATCTTTCCATTGATCATCACATCAAGCACATCAAAATTCTCTCACTCCTCATAAAATCATTACTCAACTATAAAATGGCGCGAATGCATCAAGCTATTTGCCCCTTACTTTATTACCCATCGGCTGCCGCCACTCTTTCATTTTTGCCGTTAGAATCACCACCCGACATTGAAAATACGGTGCCTCAATGATTTTCGATTACTGATTTTCGATTACTTTCACACGAAAGCAGCAAGCGGCAAGCGTCATGCGAATGGGACTGTGATTGGGTAAATATTAATTCTCATCTTGTTTCCTTTTCTTCTCTTCAGATCCTTGCTATCCTGCGTCCTTCGTTAGGAAGAAATTATGGAAGTTGATTATGATTTGGTGTTTTGGAGGTCCTAGGAGTGTTACGGATAATCAAGACTTTTTCTGTTCTTTTCCCTTCACTGTATTAGCGGGTGCATTATTAAAACAGTGGGATTGACATCTTTTAATGCCAAATTCATTGGAAAGTCTAGATAGATGGGAGGCTTACCCTATTATAGGTTAGTGCATGCGAACCAAAACCGATCGATAAGGCTAAAGAAAAGATAATTACCAAAGATAGCTTAAAGGAAACGGAATATGGGCGTATTAGTCAAAATCACAAGTTGATTATTGGAGATGCTAAAAGCAAAGAATTGATTACTTTTTCCGTTGTGCTATCTTTGATAATTATCTTCTCAATGACTCAAAATAAATTATTTACCACTAGTTTTTTTAACAACTACACGAATTTACTTCTAGAAAGGAAACAATGAATGCATTGTTTTGCTTGTTCTTTTTTGGCCTTTAAAAAAAAAAAACTACACGTTAATCCTTTCTTTAGGCCAATTTAATACGTAGATGAGGGTTCACTGGGAAATTTAAGGTGAGACAGTTTACTTAGATAAACAGATGTTTCCTTGCTTTGCATTTTATCTATTTACCAGTGCTATAGTCTGGTTTGATTTTGCAAAAGATGGAAAAGGATGCCGCAGACGTTGTAAAACAAAAAGCAAAAGATCTACAGTAATCCTCCTCCTCCCTGCAATCAACCTTGCCCTTGGCTTGTGATATGCCATGGATGAAGGTCAGGCAAACTTGCTTTGACATTACAGAGGACTGCCCCCATACCAAGATAATTCCCAATTTGCGCAACAAGATGATCCACGCCACTTCGAGTCGCGAAGGGATTTTCATGGAAGACCGAGATTCCGGCGATTGCTGCCTTTGGAATCCCGCTTCTTTGGAGAAAATCAATCTTCCCCCTTTGGAAGACCTTGCGTGCTCTTGTTGTTTCTTGTCGTCTTCGCCAAGCGATCCTCAATCGTGTGTTGTGGTGGTTGATCTAGGAGAGGACATCATCGGATATTGCAAACCTGGCGAGGATGCATTCAAGAGGCACAAGGTCGAACCTTCCATCGGTCGTGCCACGATCTTCAAATGGGAAATTTTCTTGCTGTTGAATTATGACGAGTTGGCTATTGCCGACATAGAGAACTCGGAGCTGCGAGTACGAGCATTGGGTAACAAAGATGTTTATTGGTCAAATCTCGGAGGCATATCTTATCTCATCTGGCAAAGACTTGTTAGTTGTGACAGAGATAATATATGCCCTTCCGATAGCACGGATCTACGGGTTTACGGTTTTCCAGATGAATTTTACAAGATGGACATGAGAGGAACTGAAAAGCATCGGTGATAGAACAATTTTTCTTTCTATTTGCGGGGGAATTTCATGCTCTCCAAAAAAACCCGAGAGTTAAGAAAAATGCCATATATTTTGTGCAGCATGGCAATAGACATATTCACATGTATGGTTTGGAAGATCATAGCATTTCCAAGGCATCACCTAACTCAACCATTGATTATCATTCATCCTATTTACGGTGGATTATATTGTGACACTTAAAATTGATGGGGAAATAATTATGTTGCCTATCATTATCGAGGTTATTACATAGAGTGGACTATGTTGATAAGTATTTTGTGCAAATACTTGTCCTTTTGGTAATTCTCCTAATATTTGATCATCCTTCCTTATCCTCATTACACTGCCCCACCAGAAGCAAACAAACGGGTCGGGCTGCAAAAGCGCAGCTTGAAAAGAGACTGAGCAATTATTTGCTTACCTTGTTATAGATTAGTTTATGCGAACCACAATGGACATGAGTTTTAGCTAGAAATAGATTTTTC
This sequence comes from Eucalyptus tenuipes, assembly GCA_014182365.1. Lineage (NCBI taxonomy): Eukaryota > Viridiplantae > Streptophyta > Magnoliopsida > Myrtales > Myrtaceae > Eucalyptus > Eucalyptus tenuipes. Next base: position 23,748,709 of record CM024540.1, on the reverse strand, counting down.
TAATTCTATTATCTAACAAGTTTCTAAGTAAAAATAGGTATTTGATAACGACACAAAATTTCTTTCCTCTTGATAGCGGATGGAGAGCGGTGAGTTAGTGGCTTTCTAGTAGACAAAGCGAGTAGTAAGAATAGTTTTTATTTGTCATTTTTGTTTCAGAAATAAGGAAGTAGAAAATTTTTGCTTCTTATTTCTGTTCCAAACATAATTCTAGACTAAAAATTTGTTCCAGAATGGAAAAATGAAATTGAATTACCAAACGGATTTGTATTCCAAACCTATTTTCGAAAAAATAAAAATATATTTTATTTAAAATAGAATGGTTATCGTGCGCACCTCAAAATAGAAAATGCTCTCTTTTTCTTGAAAACAAGTTCCGCAAATAATTAGATGTTGGAAGAAGAACTCGAAGGTGGCCGGATGGCTACTCTTTTAGTTTTCTTCACGCCAAATTCTTATTTTAGATTTTCAATAACCGGTTGTATTATTCCTCATGGTAAATTCAATAATTTGTTCCCATAAATAATCAAACATAGACGAGGGCATAGATGTTGAAGTAGTCCAAAGTTTATTATTTTCAGAATAATTTTCAGTTTATCATCCTTTAGTTTGGCGTATAAGTCACCATCGTTTTAAGAATAATTTTCAATTTACCCCAGAATGAATAAGCACATATAATAAACAATTGTGAACTCACGAAAATGTCAAGGTCGTAGAAACTCGCTAGGTTTTAATTTCTATTATAATACATACCGTAAAATCGTCGCTGTAATTACAGAAATAGTTACACGCATTTTATTTGTAATCGCCAATCAAATATTGCCCCCACTTAACAATCTAGATTCATCCCTGCACGTTATATAAACTTTTTTAAATGATTATAATGAAACAACGCATTACTTATTATGGAAATCACATGATCTTTTTGTTTTGCTCAATCAGAAAGTACTTTCACTCATTAAGGTCCAATAATTGCTCAGTCTATTTTGGAGCTGGGCTTTTGCAGCCCGATCCGATTGTTTGCTTTTGGCGGGGCAATGTAAGGAGGAAAAGGGAGAATGATCCAAATAATGGGAGAATTACCAAAACGAAGGATAATTGTCTGTACAAAATACTTATAAACATAAACATAAATATTTCTCCATCTATATTAAGTGTCACAGCATAATCCACTATAAATTGAATGAACGGTAATCAATGTTTGAGCAGAGCGACGCTTTGGAAATGCTCTGATCTTCCAAATCATACATGTGAATATGTCGATCATCATGCTGCACAAAATATATGGCATTTTTCTTAACTCTCGAGTCTTTAAGAGAGCATGAAATTCCCCCACGAGTAGAAAGAAAAATTGTTCGGTCGCCAATGCTTTTCAATTCTTCCCATATCCCTTCTGTAAAATTCATCCGAAAAACTGTAAACCCATAGATCTGCGCCATTGGGAGGGCATATATCATCTCACTCACGATTAACAGGTCTTCGTCGGATGAGATAAGATAATCGCGAGATGCTGGTATGCATCCGGGATTTGAGCAATTAATGTCTTTGTTCCCCAATTTTTGTACTCGTAGCTCCGAGTTCTCTACGTCGGCAATAGCCAATTCGCAATTCTTCAACATCAAGAAAATTTCCCCTTTGAAGATCGTGGCACGACTGATGGAAGGTTCGACGTTGTGCCTCTTGAATGTGTCCTCGCCGGGTTTGCAATATCCGATGACGTTCTTTCGCACATCAATCACCAGAACATATGATTGAGGATCGCTTGGCGAAGACGACAAGAAACAAATAGAGCACGCGAGGTCTTCTAAAGGGGGGAGCCGGATTTTCTCCAGAGAAGTGGGATTCCAAAGGCTGCAATCGTCGGAATCTCGATCTTCCACGAACAACCATTCGCGACTCGAAGTGGCGAGGATAAACTTGTTGCGCAGATCGGGAATCATCTTGGTGTGGCGGCGGTCCTCTGAAATGTCGTAGAAAGTCTGCCTCTGAAATTCCCGTCCGTGGCATATCATAAGCCAAGGGCACGGACGATTGCCGGGAGGAGGACTATGGTAGCTCTTTTGCTTTTGTTTTACAACGTCCCAGGCATCCTTTTCCATCTTCTGCAAATAAGTATGCCAATTTGCATACCCCTCAATTAGTATTCTCCGACAGACAGTCTATACATCTAAGTAAACAGTCTCGCTTTAAATTTGCCAATTAACCATCATCTACATATTAAATTGGCCAAAATAAAGGACTAACATGTGAATAATTGAAAAGAAAGGGCTAAGTACCCACTTTCCACTAAAAAAGTGAGACTAGGTGCAATTCCTTAACTATTCCTGTGGAGCATACGACTTCATTCGGTTGTCCTTTTCTTTTTTCTTGAATTTCGATTGAATGTTTGTCTTTAGTTATTGAAAGAACAGCGAAACAATTCATTCAGGGTTACTTTCTAGAAGTAAATTCGTATAGTGACAAAAAGATAGTGTTAAATAATTTATTTTTAATCATTAGGAGATAATTATCAAGTATAGCATAACGGAAAAAGTAGTCAATCCTTGATTTTAGCATCTTTTATAATCAGCTCGTGATTTATACTGATGTTGCCCAGATTTTGTTTCCTTCTAATCTATGGCCATATCGATCCATTTTGGTTCGCAGAAACTAATCTATAATAAGGTAAGCAAATATTTTTTGGTTAATTGCAGAGAATCATCAAAATTGTTCAATGAATTTTGCATTTAAAGATGTCAATCCCACTGTTTTAATAATGCACCCGCCAAAACAGAGAAGGGAAAAGCAGGAAAAAAAAAAGTTCTGATTATCCTTAATATTCATTAGACCTCCAAAACACTAAATACCCAAAACCATAATCAGCTGCCATAATTTCTTCTTCCTGACGAAGGACCCCAGGCGATAAGAAAATTAACAGGCTTTTTTCAGAAGAAGAAGAAACAAGACAAAAATTGATATTTACCTGATCGCAGTTCGATTTGCGCGATGGTTGCCGCCTTTGCGTAACTGTAATCGAAAATCGTCGAGGCACTGCCCTCCTGGTGGCTGGTGGCGATTCTAAGAGCGCAAACAGAACAAGAGCGGCGGATAGGAAGTAAAGTAAGGGGTGAATAATTTGATGGCTACGTGATACTTGAATGCACGAGTCACCCTTTTAATATAAATAAAGTTTCCTAGTTTGAAAGAATACCGATTCCTAATCCAATTCCTAGTTTTTGTCAAATTCAATTTTTTGTTTGATTCAAATTATCCAAGAAGTTAACCATAAATTATTTTTAAATAGAAAGTACCGTGACCATACATACAATACAATGACAAAAAATTTAAGAGATATGCCTTGTTTTGATGATCTCTATCTTCAAATCCGCAGTAGGGCAAAGAGGCCACCGATGTTCTGCATGGGACTATTCCTCGTCAAATTGTAATTACAATTAGATAATACTTTGGATATTGGCCAACACAGGTCATTTAAAAAAAGAAAGTTTAAAAAAAAGAGATGGAAAAACAGAAGATAAAAACCGGTATATCTGCATTACAAAGAAAATTTCCCCTTTAAACGTCGTGGCGCAATTGATGTAAGATTCGACCTTGTGCCTCTTAATGCATCCTCCCTAGATTTGCAGTATCCAATGATGTTTTCTCCCTTACCAACCGCCGGAACATACGATTGAGGATCACTTGGCGAAGATGACATGAAAGAACGAGAGCGCCCAAGGTCTTCCAAAGGGGGGAGTCGAAGCGGGATTCCAAAGGGGGCAATTGCCGGAACCTTGATCTACCATCAACAACCAATTCGTGAATCGAACTGGTGCAGATCCTCTCGTTGTGCAGATCGGGAATGATCTTTGTCCGGTGGCAGTCGAAATATCTAGAAAGTTTGCCTCTGTCCTTTCCAGTTTCCATCCATGGCATATCACCACCCAAGGGCAAGATCAATTGCCCAGAGAAGGAGGATCACGACAGTTCTTTTGTTGTTCTCCTACAACGTCCTTCAAATTCGAAAATGATGCCATCATCCCCCGTTGAAAAGGACCAACCGATTTCAATTAGTACCCTCAGAACAAGATCGGATTAAGTATAGTACAGATAAGCCAATACTAGATAAAATGCAAGTCAATATCTAAGAGCAAAAATAAAATAAAATAAATCGCTTTCAAAATTTCGCAACGAGCCCTCCGCTACATGTTAACTCTAATATTATATAGCATGTTAGGTCTAAAGAGAAAAAATAAAATTGGCCAAAAGAAAGGATTATAATGTAAAAGAAAAAGGTTAACTGTCCACCTCCTACTAAAAGTTGCACTTACTGTAATTCCTTAATTGTACTTACGGTGCACACAGTCTCGTTTTCTTTTTCTAAATTTCCAGTAAATGTTTACTTTTCGTTATTACAAGAATAACAAATATTTCTTTCGAAGTTTACCTTTTAGAAGTAAATTCTTATAATAATATTAAGTATTTTCTTTCTCCATTCATTTAAAGTTCTTAATCTTATCATTAATTACACAAGGAATGAAAAAAGAAAAACGGCCTGGCCTTTATTTGTAACATCAACCATAAACACAAACTCATCAATAAGTTGCTATTACAAGCAGATCCAATTTACATCGGATAAAATTGGAGCTCTTAATTGAACTCTCGGAAGGAATTAAACTTACTCATAATTGATACAATCTTGAAGAATGCTCAATTTTGGCAAAGCCTGACAGGTGTTTTATGGTTTTGTGTAGTAAGTTGAATATATAATACAATCTCTTGAAAAAAATTGAATATTTTTTAAATTTATTACGGATGTACTAGATTGAGATTTTTGGTAGTCAAAAAATTAGTTTAGGATAAATTTGTCGCAGATGCATTAAATTGATAATTTTCGTGATATTAACTCTCTCTAATTATATATATGGGCTTGATTGCACAAATAAAAGTTGAAAGGTCTGGTTGAGCAATTTACAACAGTTTAGAGACTTTTGATGAATTTTTTTACCACTGTAAAATTAGAAAAAGTCACGTAGATGCTTACACGGCACAAGACGGTCTTAATTAGATAATAAGATTGAAAATTCTCTTTTTTCTTGAAAAAAAGTATCGTAAATAATTAGATGTCGGAAGACGGACTCCAAGGTGGCCGGATGGCTGCTATTTCGGTTTTCTTCACGTCAATTTCTGATTTTACATTTTCAATAACAGGTTCTATTATTCCTCATGGTAAATTCAATAATATGTTCTCATAAATTATCGAACATAGATGAGCGCATCGATGTTAAAATGGCCCAAAGGTTTATGAGTAATCATCCATTAGTTTGGCGTTATTCAACATCTATCATTTTGAGAATAATTTTCAGTTTAGCCCAACAATGAATAAGCATATATAATAAACAATTCTAAAATCACGAAAATGCCGAGGTCATAGAATCTTGCTAGATTTTAATTTTTGTTGTAAGATATATTGTAAGAACATCATTGTAATTACTTAAATAATTACACACATTTCATTTCTAATCGCCAAGTAAATATTTCCCCCACTTAAAAAACAATCTAGATTCATCCCCGGTGTTATATGAACTTTTTTAAATGATTATAACGGAATAACATATTACATTTTATGGAAATCACATGATCTTTTTATTTTGCTCGTTTAGAAATAAATTTCATTCATTAAGGCCCAATAATTGCTCATTCTATTTGGAGCTAAGCTTTCGCAGCCAGACCCGATTGTTTGCTTCTGGCGGGGCAGTGTAATGATAATAAGGGAGAATGATCCAAATAATAGGAGAATTACCAAAAGGACAAGTATTTGCACAAAATACTTATAAACATAATCTACTCTATGTTATAACCTAGATAATGACAGGCATAATTGTTTCTTCATCAATTTTAAGTGTCACAACATAATCCATTGTAAATAGACTGAACAGTAATCGATATTTGAGCAAGGCGACGCCTTGAAAAAGCTATGATCTACCAAATCATACATGTGAATACATCCATCACCATGCTAAACAAAATATATGACATTCTTCTCAACTCTTGAGTCTTTTAGAGAGCACGAAATTTCCCCATAAGTAGAAAGAAAAATTATTTGATCGTCGATGCTTTTCAGTTCCTCTAATGTGCCTCCTGCAAAATTCATCCGGAAAACCATAAACCCATATATTTGTGCCATTGGGAAGGCATGTATCATCTCTCTCGTGACTAATAGATCTTCGCCGAATATTATAAGATAATTGCGGGATGCCCATATGCATCCGGGATTTGACCCTTTAATATCTTTATTCCCTAATGTTCGTACTTGCAGCTTTGAGTTCTCAATGTCAGCGTGATACTTCAACAGCAAGAAAATCTCCCCTTTGAAGATTGTGGCACAACTGATGGAAGGTTCGATCTTGTGCCTCTTGAATGTGTCCTCGCCGGATGTGCAATATTCGATGATGTCCTCTCGCACATCAACCACCAGAACATATGATTGAGGATCTTTTGGCAAAGACAACAAGAAACAACAAGAGCATGCGAAGTTTTCCAAAGGTGGGAGCCGGATTTCTCCAGAGAAGCGGGACTCCAAAGGCAACGGTCATCGGAATCTTGATCTTCCACGAACAACCATTTGCGACTTGAAGTGGTGCAGAACCTTCTGTTGCGTAAATCGGGAATGATCTTCGTGTGGTGGCGGTCCTCCGAAATTTCGTACAAAGTTTGCCTTTGACCTTTCCATCCATGGCATATCCCCAGCCAAGGGCAAGGTCAATTGCCGGGAGGAGGAGGATGATGGTAGCTCCTTTGCTTTTGTTTTACAACGGCCAAGGCACCCTTTTCCATCTTTTGCAAAATCAAACTAGACGACAGTACCGGTAACGGGATAAAATGCGAAGCAAGTAAACATCCATTTATCTTAGTAAACTGTCTCTCTTTGAATTTCCTAATTAGCCCTCATTCGTAAAATCCAAGATGAAATTAGCACAGTAGGGTTTTATATCCGCCAACACATCAATGTCAAAGTTCGCGTTGCATTTAGGGATGTCAACGGTTCAGTTCAGCTCGGGTTTTTAGGAAATTCGAACCGAACCGAACCAATAAGGTAAGTAGCTAAACCGAACCGAATCACAACCGGAATGGTTTTCGGTTTTTCAATTTTTGTCTTGCTTATTGGAACCGAATAGAATAAGAAGTGAGAAAGACGAGAGATTTTAAGTTGGTTAATCGAACTGAACCGAAATAGCCCGAATCCAAAAAAATAATAGTTATCTTTCCATTGTTTGAACCGAAACGGAAACCAAACTAAACTGGAAAATACACGAATTTTTCATTCGGTTTGATTTGATGTTGATTACAGTTTAGTTCTGACACCCCCATCACTATACAGTCACTTTTGTTGTGGGAATCTTGGGGCTTATTAAGTACCTGTTTGGTAATCATCCTAACAGTAATTGATTCGGATTTTTTGTTCCCGGGAGCAGTTTGGAAATAGAATTGTGTTTGGTAAAAATTTTGTTCCTTGGAACAAATTTCTATTTTTTTTGTTCCCAAGTAGATTTGGAACAGAATCAAGAATAAAAAAAAAAAGTTGATTATTGTTCCGGGAACAAATTTAAGAATCAAAACCAACTCTTCTTCTTCTCTTTTCTTCTTCTTCATCGACCGCCATGCCGCGGTTGCTATCCACCACTGCCTACCCCTGCCCGCGGTTGCCCGCCGTCGTTGGTCACCGTCCGCCGCCACTACCAGTTGCCGGCAATCAGTTCGGCGAGCTCGCCGGAGGCCAGGGGGCCTCGCCCGGCTGGGTGAGGGTCGCCCGCCCTAGCGAGGCTCGCCCGCCCGCCGAGGGCCGGCGACGCTCCGGTGAGGCGCCGTCCGGCGACAAGAAGAAGAAGAAGAAGAATAGGATAAAAAGGAAAAAAAAGAAAAGAAAAGAAAAAGTAAAAAAATATTTAAAAATTAAAAGAAATTGATTAGGAACATAATCAATGAGCATGGTACCAAACGCAATTCTAAACCAGAATTAGAAATTTTGGACAGTTACCAAACGGCTTAAAATGCTTAGAAATTGTTCCCGAGAATAGAATAAAAAAGAATAATTTCTGATTAGAATCTGCTCTCGGGAACAGAATCGTTACCAAACGTATGATAAGTTGATGGAAGCCTCTTTGCCATCCGATTCAGGGACTAGTGAAATCGGGATAGTCCATCCTCTGAGAAAGCCAAAGGAGCAATCTGACGAGCCAGTCAATTACTTTCTCATCAAAAAGATATACAAGTGAAGATTAAGCCCAATAGGTTGGGGAAACAGAACCTTATGGGAGCAAATTGGACTTTCACAAGCATTGACCATGCTTGCTTTGCCATGAAGAAGGAATTGGAGGAGTACATGGACTATGATGTTGGTGAACTTTGTAAAGATGATTGGAAACTAGCTCAGAGACTCATGGTTCATGGGTGCGACCCGTCCGTCAGGAGGAAGTGCTTCTTGAGGGCACCACGGCGATTTCACAAGCCGTTTCCCATCAACGAGTCCATACGAAAGCTTCCAGACTACCGCAATGTTTTTTGGGGGCGGGTACCGGTGCAAGAACTTCACTTGCTTGGCAAGAAATTTTACCGAAACTAAAGATACATCCGGTATTCCTGTTAGTATACTTAAACCTTTTCATGTAGATGAGGAAGATCCGGATCAAGGAGAGTCGCAACGGACACCACTTGGGGCGAAAACCTCGCATGATTGAGACGTCAAGTACATCATCGTAGATCGAGTTATACAAAAGTGATACTGTGTGCCAAAGCAAGAGTATTTGATCATATAGAAGGGTCTTCCAAAGAGCAAAATCAGTTGGGAACCCGTTGAAGTATTGTGACAATTTAAGAAGCACACTGTGATGCCCCAGGTAGGTCAAGCGCCACACGTGTGGTATTAATTTCTTTCTTATTAATTTATTTGCCAATGGAAGTACTACGAATAATTAGACATGTCATATCTTATTAACGTAAACATACATCACTTACAAAACAACACCGCAATACAAAACACTAGTGAATGGTTCGGTAACTTCTATTTCAAAAGCCTATTTGTACAACACCGATCTAACATTTAAGGATTGATAACCTCCCCCAATGTCGGCTCATCGGCAACGTAACTAGGAGGACCATTAAAGCCTCTAAGCAGGTCCCATCTAGTCACCACCGAAGATCGTGTATTAGGCTACAAACTGATGGGAAACCCACTCAATAAATCCTACGTCGACCCATACTGTGGTAGTACACTTTGTATACATAAAAACCAAATTAGGCAACACAACCACTATAAACTTATACTCTATGTGTGCCGAGGCTTTTAAAAGTGGCGGTGGTGACGGTGGCAGCGGCGACAAAAGAACCATCCCTACATGTCTGGAAAATAAACAAATGAACTAAAACCCAGCAAGTGAAACCTTTAAGTCTAAAGTAGGAGTTCACCTTCGCACCTGTCTTGACATAACAATCACAAACATTCAGAGCTACATAATTAATGTGTGGGCACATGCCTTACCTTCTTTGCAAGCGCCTCATACGAATGTATGATATTATTTATTCAATGCACACATATGGCAAATAATTTCTTCATACATCAATATCATTTGGTGTCTTATTAATGTTCATATATGTATATTCATGAATGCATCATCTTTTTCATCTCTCTTCCTAAATACTCTCGAGGCATCTCGACACATGGGGCATCTCAACTCCAAGGCATCCCAAAACTTTCACCACAGTATACTTATACATAATCCTAAATGCGGGGTATCTTGATTCTTAGGACATTGCTCAACACTTCTCAATGCATCATGACACACGGGGCAACATCGCCACCTTCACGTGGACGACATAACTTTTCATTTTCAATATTTAATGTTATCGCACAACATTGATGCACATGAACCATATCATTTCACTTTATCATCATTGATTGGACATATTCAATATCAACATTTTATATATTGCATCATTTCACATAATCATCATCAAATGAACATGTTCAATATTAACATTCTATGCATACTTTCCTCAAATATAATGAATATGCATTTATTAAATAACGGTGCTTAATAATACATTAAGATATCCAAAGAACATAAAGCATGAAAGATTTATAAAAATGAAAAAAAAAAAAATCAGTAACCCCTAAATTTGGTAACTTTCCTAATTCAATCTATAATCAATAACTTCCCCAATTCAGTAATTAGTAACTTTCCCAATTCAATAATTGGTAACTTTCCTGATTTAGTAACGCACAAGAATTAGTAACTCCCTCATTTCTTGTCATTTTTACACTCTTTTTACCAAAATACCACAATCATCAAGGAATTAACTCACACGTTTTATTGTAACAATTAAAATTATCAATACACAACTCAATATACCATTATCAGAATTCACACAAGTGAGGAACCCAACATGCTATTATGAAACTTTCTCACACATGTTCATACTATTCACTTAAAGTAAGCATCCATCAAGTAATCAAGTCAAGTACTCATTAGAATAATTTGGCTTAGTGCCTAGAGTTTTCACTTACCTTAATAATAGCTTGCGTAAAATTACAGCTTTAGTTTTCCTTCAATGATTTTTTGTCTTGAAAACAACAAACCCATTTATAAAGAGTAGAGAAAATTAATAAGTTTACACAAGTGAAGAGTGATTGGTGAAATAATGGAGTGGCGCCTTGTCTTGAGAATTCTCTCTCTCCTATTTTATACATAGTCATAACAAAGAATGAAAGAGAAGATGGGTTAACCATGATTAGAGAATTTAATACTCATAGGATGAAATCATTGAATCAAAGAGTAGAGAGGGTGAGTGTTTCAATAGAATTTCTTTATGTGGCCCCTAGTTGAATAGCTTAAATGTGTGCCACATTCTCATAGCTAAGAGAAGAGACATTTAGGAGGGATTCATCTCCTTTGGCCAAGTAAAGAAGTGAGTCACCCTTGCACTAATGAACTAAAAGTTCATATAGATGAAATATGCATGACATTAACAAGGCTAAGTTCAATATCTCACTTTGCTGATGGAGGAAAGTTAGAAATATGAAGTTCAAAGTCTCACTTGCCGATGGAAGAGAGAGCCAAAAGAACTACTTTCCAAAGTATCTTTTTTGATTGAATTACCAAGCAATCAAGGGAATTAGTATATAAATTAGAAAATCAGTGTCTGTTCTAAATATTGATAAATTTGAAAAATCTTTTGAGCCTATCAAAACATTTAGCAAAACTTTTGAACATAAGTAACTAATAAACTTAGTAATTTACAATCCTTCACTCAACCATAACAGTCACATTAATCGATCGCATAAATTTCTTATGTATGACATTGATTGCAACCAAATTCCAACTTATTACTAAATGTACGAATTTTTCAGATGCTACAACATTGATGCCTTCCATGCCAAAGATGCTATGAAGTAGTTGCTCAATTAGATGGGGGAGAATTTCACGGTCCAAGGAGATGACACGTCCTAGAGGAATTTTAAAAAAGGACCATGACTGATCTGTGAACAAGCGACTCTCAAGTTTTCTCCTAAAATCCTAGGGTTTTCTTGAGTATTGTAGGATACTCTTGAGGGCGCGCAATACGGTAATCATATACTGTTGTAATAAATGTAGGTAGATGATAGTTAGGGAGATGTATGACGCGTTTAGTAACGATTCTGCTCCCGGAACAAATTCTGATCAGAAATGATTATTTTTTATTCTGTTCCCGGGAACTGATTCTGAGTAAAAGAACGCGTTTGGTAACTGTACAAAATTTCTGATTCTGGAATAGAATTGCGTTTGGTACCGTGTTCATTGATTCTGTTCCAAATCAATTTTTTTTTAATTTTTTTTTAATTTTTAAATAATTTTTATAATTTTTTCCTTTTTTCCTTTTCTTTTTTTCCTTTTTTCCTTTTTTTTTTTTTTTTCTCGTATTCTTCTTCTTCTTCAGGTCGGTTGCCGGACCGGCAATCGGCCAGACGAGGGCTGGCGACCTAACCAGAGCGTCACCGGCCCTCAGCGAGGCCGGCCCTCGTCGGCCAAGCCTCACCGGTGGCCAGGCCCGCCTCGCCAGACCGGTTGCCGGCGACCGACGGCGGATGGCAGCGGGCGGCGGTCGCGGGATGGCGGTCGATGAAGAAGAAGAAAAAAGAAGAAGAAGAGTTTTGATTCTCAATTTTGTTCCCGGAACAAGAATCAACTTTTTTTTTTATTCTTGATTCTCTTCCAAATCTGTTCTTGGGAACAAAATTTTTACCAAACGCAATTCTGTTCCAAAACTACTCCTGAGAACAAAAAATTAGAATTTGGCACTGTTGGGATACCAAACAGGCTCGTAATATTCATCATTTTTGTTTTTTAACAGTTTGGGGAATGGAAACTAAACTTCCTTTTGGTTCTCCTAGAAAACAACGTTCATTTTTTGAACCCATTTTTAAAGAACTCTGAAAAAAATTATAAAATTGCAAAAGAATTCTTTTTTAGTTATAGAGGTTTTAAAAGAAAGAATATATATTTTTTTAAAACCTTTCAAAAGAAAGAATTGAAAGAAATGGAAGTTTTGTCTTTCTTTCAATCCAACAAAGAAACCACTCAAAAATGAAAGTTAGATAAAGAAGTTTCAGTAAAAACTAGCACTAGACTTCTTCCCCACTTTCGACTTTCCCTCTCTCCTTTTTTTGTGCTTCCCCTCGGCTTTTCATTATGTTTTATTGAGCACCGAGAAAATTTTAGAATTATGTATAAAGGTGAGGCATACAGAAAAAAAAAATCCAGGATGACTGCTTTCAAAGGACGAGCAAGGGACAGGGAGGGGTTTGGATCGTGTATCGACATCCACACGGCCAATATCCGGTAGAAGAAAAGGTTCCATCAGAACAATTATTTAGTTTAGGGCAACCTCGTCGCTTTTTTTTTTTTTTTTGAAAAAAAAAAAGCATAAATGGGGGGAGAAATGACAAGAAGGTATTGGAATATCAATTTGGAAGAGATGATGGAAGTGGGAGCTCATTTTGGTCATGGTACTAGGAAATGCAATCCTAGGATGGCACCTTATATTTCTGCCAAGCGTAAAGATATTCATATTACAAATCTTACTAAAACTACTCGTTTTTTTATCAGAATCTTGTGATTTAGTTTTTGATGCAGCAAGTGGGGGATTTTTTTTTTTTTGAGGAACTTATCATGAATCCACTAATTTTTGCCGCTTCCGTTATTGCTGCTGGGTTAGCTATCAAGCTTGCTTCTACTGGACCTGGAGTTGGTCAAGGTACTACTACAGGCCAAGCTGTAGAAGGTATTCCAAGACAACCTGAGGTGGAGGGAAAAATACGAGGTACTTTATTGGTTAGTTTGGCTTTAATGAAAGCGTTAACAATTTTTGGATTGATTATAGCCTTAGCGCTTTTATTTGCGAATCCCTTTGCGTAATCCGATATATATCAAAAATACGTATTTTTTTTCTTTGACAAATAAGATAGCAATCGTTGGCATTTTCCCAGGATTTTACGTAAACCTCTCCAAGATAAATAATTTTTTTGGTGCAATTCCAAATGTGAAGTCAGTCTTCATATTTTATTGGTGAAATGAAATACTTGAAATTCGACGGACCCCCAATTTTCTTCTTTTTCTTCTTGTGAAACAACTGAAATGAATGAATGTTTTACCATAAAATGGATTTTCTATCCTCCTTTTTTAATGGATTTTACTGATTAGTAAGAATAATGCTAGTCATTTTAATTTGGCATACACAATAATCTTGGTTTCTTTATAAACTCCTAATTTTATCAAATAAAATTAATCAATCCAATTTTCTTTTCAATTTTATTTGTATAGGAATATGAAATTTAGTATAGGAATAGGAAAGGGTGATATATTTCTACATTTAGAAAAGAAAAAAAAAATTGGATCGAAATCTAATAATAAATAAAAAAGAAAAAATAATAAGATTCCATTAATCATTTATAGGTCTATTGGATATTGATAAATGCATTGAATTAGTATTCATGTATCAGACTGGAAGGTAAGCCTATACATAGGTGCAACTCCTCTTTTCATATACCATACATATATGGTACAAAATATATATAAAAAACTCATAATTAACAAATTTGCAATTGTGGATACAAATATATATATATATATATATATATATAAGAGACTCTCCTCTTTCTTCATTTATATCAATTCACAAGTAAAATACAATCCAAAACTTCTCTTTTCTCTCTAAAGATCCGTGTGGAGTCTATGACACCTGAAGTGCCAAAACATAAAACAATGGGATATTTAAGTGTCAAAATCGGAGCAAAATGGATTAATTAAGTGCTAACGGTGAAAAAATCCGGCCAAAACGCTGACGTGGCAATTTTTCGATGAGCCAAATGCAAAATGACGTTGTTTTGCATGCTGACGTGGTGAGTCAAGTGTAAAACAACGTCGTTTTGCATGCTAACGTGGGTAAATAATTCATATAAAATTAATTAAACTTAATATAAAAGCAATTTTTTTTTAAAAAAAAAAAAGGAGGAAGAAGGTAGCCTGCTACCGAGGGCTTAGCCCTCGTTGCCGCCCTAGCCCGGCGATCCCGGCCGACCCTCCCCCACCTTTCCAATGACAACAAGGAGGCAGCCTTCAGCCGTCGACTGCCTTCTTTCTCTCTTTTTTTTTTTTTAAAATTAAACTTAATAAATTTTTATATTAAAATTCGAATTATGCCAAAACGATGTCGTTTTTGTGTTTGTTTGTTGAGTTAGCCTTCTGGTGAGCCACGTAAGCGAGCAAAATTAATAAAAAATTGCCACGTAAGATTTTCGGTAGGGTTCGCCGGATGTAGCACTCAAGTGTCCCATTTAAAAAAAAAAAATGACACTTACATGTCACTTTCCTAACTTTTTACACTTAAGTATTTCTTTGTGCCAAGTTTTAATACTTGAGGTGTTCTTTTGTCGGATTTGTGTGAGTCGGCTGACTTGGGAAGAAATTCCTAAAGCTCCACGAGTAAGGAAATGTTAGATCAATAAATCCGTGACAAATGCTTGAGAGTACACTCGTTCGGATGGAAAAAGATTTGCGCATTCTTCTATCTTCAAAGCTAAACCACACAATGTTGCTTAGGAAGTTCAAACTCAAAAACCTGTGCATTCTTCAATGGGTAGAGTTCGTTGCTGGTGTAGGGCCTCTGCTCTTGAAAATTCAAAAACTTAGCTAGACCATGAAATGGAATGCTATAGGACAAAAAAAAAAAAATTAGAGAAAGCACATAAAAAAAAACACTCGTTTAGAGAAGTGAAACGAAAGGAAACTCACTCGGTTCTAATTTTAAGGAGGATTTTTCTTTCTTTAAATGACAATGATTGACATGCTCGATCAACTGACCTAGAATCTTGAATTCATGGCCATCAATTCATTGTAAATTCCTTTGGATGTCTTTTTATTCGTGGGATTCGGAACAGAGCTCTCTTTGCCACAACTTTTTTTTTTCTGGTATTTTTATTGGAAATTCCTATCTTCCCCTATTTTTTTGGGCTGCATGAGTCTTTTCCTCTGCTTTTCTTTCCCTCCTAACAATTAACATTTTTGTTCCCCTTGTGATCGCAACTGAATTATACAGGTGTGCAACAGCCAATTCATGGATATTCATTAGCCAATAAAATTTGCACCTCGAACATTGTGGCACGACTGAACCGAAGATCGACCTTGTCCTCATTTTTTTTTTTATAGTTTTATTTTACATATTTCTTTATTAAGTTGTTTTTTGGTTTATAAAAAATTACTTTACTTAATTTAATCTCTTAACATGAAAATTCGGCATATCCACATGATACAGTAGCATTTACAGATAAAAAAATTAATGGCACAAGTCATGTATCTTAAAAGGCTCAATTTGAAAAGTATGTAAGCACCGATTGTGATAAACTAATTAAGTTAAACAAAATGAAAACATAATCACCTCAGAAGTAATTTCTTTCTTCCAATTTACTTAGGCTCCATTTGCATTTCACGGAAAATAAATAATTTAGTATATATTTTCTTAAAAATAATCATTTATATTGTATACAAAAAATGAACGAACAAAAGATATTCTCATTATCCATCAAAAAATTGCGACATAAATTATTCTATATAATAAAAATATTTTTCATTGACTGATTATTTCAACCAATACAAGTAATTATTTTTCAAGAAAATATTTTTTGGATCATTCATATTACGCCAAAAAAAAATGGAACCTTAATTTTTAAATAAATACCCAGAGTATCTTGATATGAAAGTAAAACATTCTGACGCACGTAATGAAGATTGCCACACAAAACTATCACAATCTTTAAAAATCACGAGATCATATGATTATAAATTATATTTTTAGGAAAAGTGCCTGTTCTTTTTTTTTTCTTGTCAATTGTTTAATAAAAATATTTAATAAAATTCGAATTTTATTAATAAGAACCAAATATTAGTTTTTTATTATAAAAAAATGTGATGGATTGATGTTGCGACCTAACATCGGGTGAACCATCTAGGGTTTGGCCGATGAATTATTAAGTCTCTCCAAGCCCATACTAATTCGCAACTTAAGTTCAAGTTCTTAACCTGCAAATGATTTTTCATTTAGAAGTCGCTACTAATTAGTTTATGGTAGGTCGATTAGATATTTAAGTAGAATAACGGGAGAATTATTTGACTCCCCACAAACCATAGATTTTGAGTATGGGGACTTGATTATACTAGATTTCACTAATTCATTTTATTACTCCTTAACATGTAAAGTGACCATGTGGGTGCACAATCCATCAATTAACACCCAATAAAATAATGAATAAATTGCAAGATTTACCTCATAGCAACGAAAGCATCTACAATGTTAGCTCATAATTCACATCAATAACCCTAGATATGATTTCTAATTAGTACGTAGTCACTCAATCTTTTAGGATTTTCTTTTATTTAATGAAACATAATCTACGTGCCATGCAATGCAATGATGTACAAAAATGTATATATACTAACGTGACAATTGCAAAATATATTGGATCATTCAAATGAGGTAGTAAAATATTGCAAATATATTAGAAATGTGCATTTTACCTAATTTGATGATTCACTTTCCGAATTCGAATCAAACGTGATAGGATCGGGATTGCAACCGGCTCCTTGACGGTGAATGACAAGCAACGGTAGTGAGTGGCGGTAATGGCTCATGCACGGCGGCAGTTTGAGGGTGGCTCACGTCAGGGACAGCAGTAAGGAGCAACAGCTACTTGTCGTTAACATCAGGCAGTAGCTTGACAAAAGGGGGCATAGCGACGGGCTTAGTTGCTCAACCAAGGGAGTGTTGGCTATTTGTGCGCTTTTTTGAAGTTTTCACGTCGCCACATGCCCAAAAACTCTCACTATTTCCTCTTCGATTCTTTTCTTTTGCTTGCTCAAGCAAGACTTCAACGCCCACAATGCTTGTTGCGTTTATTGAGCCTAGACAAATCTAAACGGAGTTGCGGACACCTAGAGTGCCAAAACTTGGCATGGAGGGACACTTAAGTGCCAAAAGTTAGAAAAGTGATATTTAAGTGCCAAAATCGGAGCAAAATGGATCACTTAAGTGCCAATCCGGCCAAAATGCTGTAGTGGCGATTTTCCAACGAGGTAAGTACAAAACGACGTCGTTTTGCACGCCGATGTGGCTAAAAATGCAAAAACGACGTCGTTTAGCCTCTAACGTGGTAAAAATTTTATATATAAATTAATTAAATTAAATTTAAAACTAAATTTATTTAAAACATTTAAAAATACAAATTCAAATATTTAAAAAATAAATAATAAGAATAAGAATAATAATTATAATAAAAAAAAAAGGAGGGGAGGGAGATGGTGAGCCCTCGCCGCCGCCGTCTCCTCGCTCGCCGGAAGGGGCGGCGGGGTCGCCAGCCCTCGGCCGACCAAATGCGGCGAGGCCCCATGAGCCCTCGCCCGGATCCGACGAGGGCTTGCGGGCCCTCGTCGTCGGTCAGCCGGGGTCGCCGTCGCCGGTCCTTCCCGACGGCGGCGGGAGGCGGCGAGGGCCCGCAAGCCCTTGCCCCAGATCCGGGCGAGGGCTCGCAGCCCTCGCCGCCGGTCGGCCGGGGGTCGGCAACCCCGGCTGACCCTCCCCCACCGTTGCCGGCTTCCCCGGCGACGGCGGGAGGCGGTGGCGGCGAGGGCTCAGCCCTCAACCGCTGCCTCCTCTCCCCACCTTTTTAAAAAAAAAAATTATTTTATTTTATTAAAATAATAATAATTTATTTTTATAATTTAATTCAATTAATTTTTATATTAACATTTGAGTCCGCTTAAAAACGGCTTCGTTTTTGGCTTTGTTTGTTGAGTCAACATTCCGGCGAGCCACGTAGAAGAAAAATAATAAAAAATTGCCACGTAGGATTTCCGGTGGGGTTCACCGGAGATAACACTTAAGTGTCCTACTTTTTTTGAAAAGTGGGACACTTAAGTGCCACTTTCCTAACTTTTGGCACTTAAGTGTCCCTCTGTGCCAAGTTTTGGCACTTGGGCTGTACTTTGCCCAATCTAAAAGCAAACAAATCCACTGCTTTTCTTTTTGCCTTCTTCCAAGCTTATATGTGGGCTAAGTGAAGATCAAGACCTATTTTAATTAATTCTCATGGACTGAAATTATATTAAATTAACCTCAGTTTAGCCCGTCTTCCCATGGAAATTTCACTCACTTGGTCCCCTAGTGCTAGCCAAATTTTGTCCCGCTACGTGGGCTCAAGCCATTCACTTTTAAGTTTATGATTGTTTACCTTCGGTCCAATGCTAATGCAATTAATAAAAATACAAAATAAATAATAAATGCTTCAAAAACTATATGCTATGCAACTTAATTCTAATATTTTTGTTTAGGGATTAAAATTAATCCTAATTTTCTATACAATAAATGAATGATCGGATTCCTAAAATTTAGATATCAACAGCTGCCTCTCTTTGAAGGTGAGCTCATAGAGGTTACATTCAAATATAAATTAAAAACTAAATTTTGATCATGCACATGCAATGAATGATTTTTTATTGGAAAACGGATTCCATTTTGGAATGCAATTTTTATGATACATGAAAATGTTAATGCAAACAATAAAGGAACACACCTAGGATGACTTACCTTTAAGGAGGGTAAAGTAATTCTATGACCCACATCTTTCTACGGTCACCCAAAATTATAACAAGATTTTGTAATAGAAAGCAGTTTGCCCAAGACCAATATCTTTATATGGTCGCCCTCTATGGCAGTATTTGGTTGTTTAGGACCCGAACCTTTTTTTCGGTCGTCTTGACAAAAAAATTACTTTTTCAGGACCCATACTTCTCTACGGTCACCTGTTAAAGCATTAGGTATGCTGTCCAAAACCTATACCTCTCTATAATCGCCTGAATGGAAAATTATTTTTCCAAAACCTGTACCTTTTTATGATCACCTATTAAAGTAACAAGTATTGTCTAGGACCCGTACCTTTCTATGGTCACCCAAAATGAGGTTTTGTTTATCCAAGACTCGAACATTTATTTGGTCGCCTTAACATAGCAAGGGAAATCATCTATCCAAGACCTGAACTTATCTTCGATCACTTGGCATAGTGATGAGAGTTTTGTCTGACTAGGACCCGAATCTTTCTTTGGTCGCCCAACATTGCGGCATAGATCGCCTGATTAGGACCCGAACCTTTCTCTGATTGCCCGGTATTGTAGCATAGATCACCTGACCATGACCCAAATCTTTCTTCGATTGCCTTAATCGAACTGAATTTGAAGAAAATCTTTAAGGGAAAGCTCGACCGAGTTAAGTGTCCGTATACTTGAGAAGAAATCCTTGCACAATGATAAGTATTTAAAGTATTGGTAGAGACATATTTACCTAGCGACATCTCTGATTCTTGGGGATATGTCTCCGATAAAGCTTAGTCATAGGAGAGGTAACATGCATTCGTGGTCACAAATAACACATACGTTAATTCAAGTGGAGTTCATGCATGATCATTTCTATCAACCTTGCATCACCTAATTTCCACTACGAAGAATTTCAAAAGAATATTCTATTTCGAACACATGAATGTCATAGATGTGTCAAATGAAGGACCTTTCAATCTAAAAGGACTTTTCACTCAATCTCATCAAAAAGGCCATTTCGTCCCGACCATTGATGTGGGAACCTGAGAATCACTCTATGTAGGAACTTGAGAATCACTTTATCTTGCTATTATCATGCCAAATAAGGGTTTGAGCAATCTCATAAGTGGTACGACCATACCAATATGAGAAGTCTTTAATAGAGACTATAATGTGAGCTTGATCAACAGCTTAACAAAGGGGACTCTTTGAGTCGAGGCTATTGAAAAAATTGATATTCCACGATCATCTTCGGGTTTACAAATCAAGAAACCTATGAAATGAGATAGAAATGGTCTTACTCGCATTTCTTCGAGCGATGCTTTTATATATATGAGCTCTTATGTTTATTCAAGTGTCATTATCTGAAGAGACTTTGCAAGAGACGTAACGTAGGCTAGGTTCACGTGGTGAGAAATGAAAGGATGGTTAAGCTCAAAACATATTTAGTGTAGTGAGAGTTGGTGATCATCTTGACATTGCCACCAATCTTTTTCTTCATATCGAAGCTCCACTAACTATAACACCTCGGCATTTAAGTTTTTTAAGTATCGCTCCGCTGGGGATACAACTTTCTACAATTGATAATTATCTGTCTTTTTTCGATGGGCATTTACCTTACTTTTACCAGACACACTTCTTTTTATTACTCTAGTTTTCATGTCATTTTTTTTCTTATGTTTATGGGCATCGACCTTACTTTTATGAGACACATTGCTTTTTCATCCCCCTATTTCTATTGACTTTTAACACAATTATCAACATTTTGGTTTCCTTTACAAAATGATTCAATATTTGGACTCACAAGGTCTTCGTCTTTTGTCGATGCTTTGGACCATGTTGTTTGAATGATTATCTTTTGCCTTGCCCCAATGTGGGGGATGATCACTAACTAGGTTTGAATGAAATGAAATGTGAGCTCAAGTGGGCTATGAAAATAATATGAGTGTATTGGATAGAAAAAGAAATGAATCTTTATCATCCTAAAACACTTAAATTACCACATGAATTCATTTGTAATAGCAATACTTAAAGATTTATGCAAGTGAAGCAAGAAAGTTCCTATCAATTTACTTCCAGTTTGCCCCAATGTGGGGTGGTTCTTAACAGAAATAATTTAAAATTTTTTACGTGTGTGGGCTCAAAAAGGTTAAACAATGGATATGCCTATAATGTTGAGATAGAGAAAGAAATTGTCTTTCATCACTTCAATTAAT
The DNA here is from genome assembly GCA_014182365.1 of Eucalyptus tenuipes. Lineage (NCBI taxonomy): Eukaryota > Viridiplantae > Streptophyta > Magnoliopsida > Myrtales > Myrtaceae > Eucalyptus > Eucalyptus tenuipes. The sequence goes on along the minus strand of CM024540.1, from coordinate 23,727,345 downwards.
GTACCCTTTGCGAGATAACCCACTACATTATGGGCATGGAATTTTACCACTCAACTCGCTAGGGATTAGTGTATGAAACAATATATGGAACAAGGCTTGCCTTTTATCATTCTAATGTATCCCATTTGACACATTCAATTTATCTCACATGATTCATCAAGGAAACCATTGTCTTAGACAAAATGGCCACGCAAGATTTGCAATAAATGTGAACAATTTAATTTGCAATTCATTGAGGCAATTTATTCATCATAAAAATGCTTGCAATTCAAGATATACCACATCAAATTCTATTATGGGTAATACTTCTTAACAGCATCAGAGTTAACAGGATTAGAAAACTCACGACCATCCAAATCTGCTAGGATTGAGGCACCTCCAGGGAGTACCTTCTTCCATGTCACCCAAATTAATAGTAATAGTTGTTCGGATGTAAGAGTCTTGGCTTTTTCACATTGTTCCCAACTACGTTGCACCTCAATGGAATCTTTGATCGAGTCTTCAAGATCATCATTATCAGTGCCTATTGCATTGGATTGGACCATTCCCATACCCTTGGATGCCATAAGATTGTATCTGAAATATGAAGTAGATGAATCAGAAAGACAAACAGGGTTAAACTATTTTTTTTTTCTCTTTTTTTGAAAACTCTTTATCAAAAACATTTTTTAAGAAACATTTTGACACGAGGAAGCATAATAAAGTCCAGGCCTCGGAATTCTCCTTATATATTTCTTTTCTTTTTTTGGTTGGATATCATCACCGGGCTGGTTTGGTGTGCCTCATCATGCCCTCAAAATAAAAATTGTAATTTTATTGACATTCATCAATAAATTACATTTACTAAATGAAAAATGAGATATTCAAGCCCTAAAAAGAAAGCGAAAAAGAAGAAATTGAAAACAATTCCTAAAAAAGCAATAAAAATTCTCACGCAGGGGAATTTGCAACAACAATAAATGAGTTACTTGTATGGGCTAACGCCCATTTCCTTTGACTGTCCTTTGCCAATGATGCCTATGAAGAGTTTATCGAATAGGATTGTGATTCCTTATATGCATCTTCTCTACCTTTGGAGGTGTCAGATCATCCATGCCACCCCATCCACTTGGGACAATGTCACGAGAATCGATGTAAAATTTGGATGAGCCGAATGCTCCATATACTAATTAAATTTGCCACTTGGCTGTCCCACAGTACCTATCGTCTTCTTTTCCTTCTTGCATCATTTCCATAGGACTAGGGAACGTCTCCCACATATCAAGAGGTCATAGGTTATGCCTTCTGCGTTCACATCCTCTGATTATCGCAGGGACTTCAATAGACAATTCCGCATCTTCTAATGGAGGCATGTCCCCAAGCAAGGGTTCCATCTTATTGTTATTAGCATTCAATACAACTTATTCTTTTTCCCAATTAACAAAAACTTTGGATATAGTAGAGACTATGCCAGTGTGGTCAACATAAACGATCATTTCGGCATCTACCATTTCAGCGACCCTTTCCTTCATTAGGACAAGGGAACAACCTCATGATTATGATAATACCAACTCTTACTAGTCCGTCGTAGATATCTGTATTGTGCACCTTTAGGTTCATAGTTTGACCGGTGTTAAACTCAATTATAGCATTCACCTTGCCTTCATGCTCAGGTGATGAATTTTTTTGGACATTCGACCGAGCAGTTTGGAATGAAAAGGCCTTCATGTCTAAAAGATTCTAGATCCAGTGCTTGAGGGTGAAACATTCATTAGTCGAATATCCCAATTTTCCATTTTGGTAATCATACTTTCTTACGAGTCATAACCACAAGTATGCTCGTGATTAGGGCGCTTTGGCTTGCTCGTAAGTAAACATTGCTTTCGGGAGATCGCTAATACTTAGGATGAAGACCCAGATGAGGGAGAACTGCTTTCAACTATTTGGCTAGACGAATGATTGACGGCCAACAGTTTGTTGATGCCTTCCATTCACTTGAATAGCCGAGGTGTGATTAGTACTTTCTTAGTTGTAAGCCACATTTATGTTCGCAGCGGCCTCTTTTTCCTTTTTAACAAAAAACCTTTTGTTAGGTGAAGATGGTTCGGAAACCACCCTTCTCTTATCCCCATTTCAATTTGTTTCCTCACAGGAACAAGTTGGTTGAAGTTCTTGACGTATGTGCTAGTCATCCGGTTATGAAACTCAAATTACAGAGTCTTAATAAACAACTTAATCAATTGTTTGTCAGTAGGCTCGGGAGTGATTTGAGCTACCAGATTTTGCCACCTCACAACATACTCCTTAAATGACTTATTTATCTTCTTCTCCATTTGCTCAAAATCTTCCATGAAAGACGCGATGTCCATATTGAACTTATACTGCTTGAGAAATGCATCGGCCACCTCATTCCAAGTGTCAAGAAAGTTTTTGTTCTTCATAATGTACCTACTCGGGGTAGGTCCGATCAAACTCACATAGAATGATTGGATCATGAATGGGTCATTTTTTACATATTGGGCCATCCGCGCATGGTACATTTATAGGTGAGCTTTCGGGCAAGGAATACCATCATATTTCTCGAACTCCGGTATTTTGAACTTATTCAACATCACCTTCTCATGTATAGACAAATTAATGGGAGTGAGCTTTGTATTTCTTGCAGTTGTCTCACTTTCTCCTTAAGCTTTGCAAAGCGTTCATCTTGCTTCGGCTTAAGAGCACTGTCAGACTTGTCTTTCTCAACAATGGCTAGCAATGGGTCATCCTCCAGTTCGAGCATGTCATCATCAATTTAGGCCTTGTTCACTTGCTTCAGAATTACTAACTCAGGGAAATGGGGTACATGAATCGAATTCACTCTAAGAAATTCGATTTGAGTCATCATACGTTGCATAGAGGTGAGTAACTAGTTGAGCTGATCTTCCACATTGGTAATACGATCAAACATCTCAGTTTAGCTCTTGATCTTGTAATAGTGAGCGAACGTGGACAATCCGTTATCACCTAGTTTGAAGAAATGAACACATATAAGCATCACATACAAAACATGTCAATCCATGACAAAGGTTTGACAACTTTTATTCATTCATTAATGGAAAATGATCTTTATTCAATAAAACTTCTAAATGATGACTACGAAAGCAAAAACTTGCAAAATCCCTAAACAAATATTCTAGAAATATAAATGACTCAGCCTCCTAAATAATAAATCTAATAATGAAAAATAGATTCAAGCTTTTCTATTTAGCTTGATCTATATACACAAGGGAAGCGACACTCTTTTATAATTACTCATAAGGTCAAGCTAACTTGGAGGCACACTCTTTAGCTTGTTCGGTCTTTCTCTTGAGGCGGTTATACTTCGCACGATACGTGGACTTGACAAGCACTTAGGATATCTTCGAGAGCAGTTTCTTGGGATTCTATGCGATTTGATGTATTCTTTCAATACATAATAGATTTTTTGCTCACCTTTCAACTTTTCCTTATATGGTACTGACTTCGATGACCAACACATATCCTACATTGCCTTGAGCAAGTCAATGGATCGCGGTGGTAATTTTAGGACACCATTGGGGTTTTGATTGATTAAAAAGAAGAATCTACTTCAACCGATATGCCTTTAGGCACGGCCATAAAGAAATTCAGGACATGAGAAGGACAACTCATACTATGAGGTTGTAGTCGCAGTGTCCATGGTCTCAGTACTATTCTAATAATCCTATGTGTCCAGGTCCAACGCAGGTTGTGTGTGTAGTGTAGTGTAGATGCAAGGCCTGCACAACAATTTATATCAAACAACACTTCACACATGAAAAAAAAACCATACATTCTTACACTTCCCTACAAAACAAAGGTTAGTAAATACTTTCCCTAATACCTCACATTCTGCAAGAACATTTAATACCTTAAACGTTAAGAGCGCACCTGGGATCCTCGCTGCCAAATATAATTTTTTTGTCAAGAAAGGAAAATGGCCTAAGTCCACTAATTTTTTTTTAAAATCCCTAGTGGAGTCGTCAAGCCGTCATGACCCAAACTTGAGTAAACCACCTAGGATTTGACTAATGGATTATTAGACCTAAACTTAGCTCGGGCTGTCCCCAAACCCATACCAATTTGCAAATTAAGTTCAAGTTCTTAACATGTAAATAATTTTTCAGTTAGGAGTTGTCACTAATCAATTTATGGTAGGTCCATTAAACACTTAAGTAAAATAACAAGAGAATTATTTTACTCTTACAAACCATAGATTTTAAGTATGGGGACTTAATTATAAAAATTTCTCTAATGCCTTTTTGGTATGGTTCTTTTCATGAAAAAAAAAATGTTTATTAGGCAGCTTAAATCATTTTATTACTTTCTAACATGTGAAGTGACCATGCGGGTGTGTAATTCAACAATTTACATCCAATAAAATAATAAATAAATTGCAAAACTTAACTTATAGTAATGAAAGCATCCATAATGTTAGCTCAAAATTCATATCAATAGCCCTATATAGGATTTGTAATTAACATGCAGTCACTCAATCTTCTAGGATTTTCTCTTATTTAATGAAACCTAATTTACATGTCAGCAATGTAATGATGTACAAAGATGTATCTATACTAATATGACATGCAACGTGCAAACCTCAGATGCAAATTATATGTCATGCGACATTACTTTGATGGGTAGTTATTAACGCAATTATCTTAATATGTTACATCTTTAAATGATCCTAAATATACAATGACTAAATGATGCGCAAGGGATGACTTAATTCTATATGACACATGCCTGATGTTTTTTATGTTTTCTTTTCTTTTTAATTAAAATTCGAAATTAAAATTACCCAATAATTAAACATGCAATTTTAATTAAAGAAAATGAAATCTAACTCCTAAAGCAATATTTTTGGTATTTTTATTTCAAAAATTCGGAATAAATAAATAAACTATTCTAAACATGTAATCTAACTTAAAACAAGCAATATTCTAGCATGAATCAAATCTAATTCAAAGATATTTTTTGGGTCTTTTTTTTGGAAAGCAATTAAACAATGGATAGATATTTAAGTAAATAATGTAATCCACAATTTTACATTATCTACGTCAATAAGGACATTAAATAAACTAACGATCATATCCAAGTGGTTATGGATATTGATGGAAGGCTTATCCATTTAAATTTGGAAATGGATAAATCAACGATCATATTGAAATGGTTGTGGACAAGATAGAAGATTTTCCATAGCCCAAGCATCCTATCTCGTGGTTAGAAATCAGGCGGCCGTCTAGGTATGTTGTTAAGTTAGGAAAGTTTCCTAACTCGAGGGAGGTATGGTTTTGTGGATCGTAAGTAAATATCTAACATAATGTTTTAATATCCAACAAAATATATCCGACAATTGTAGAATATATCGAATTACTCAAATAAGCTAGTAAAATATTGCAAATATACTAGAGATGTGCATTTTACCTAATTTGATGATTCACTTTCTGAATTCGAATCAAACGCAATCAGATCGGGTTGCAACTGGTTCCGTGACGGTGAACAGCAAGTGAGGGCAAAGGCTCATGCACGGCATCCGTTTGAGGATGGGTTGTCACGCCTTGATCCTCGAACGTGTGCCCATCCCTCACCTGGTTGATTAATAGCGACGTCCTAGGACGCGTCGCCGACCCATTTGATTTTAATACACATGCGGAAGCATATAATAAATCCCCAGACAATAAAACAATGGGATAGAAAAGTAGGGTTATATTTTTCACAACTAAAATGCACAACCACACTTTTACATAAGGCAAACTAAATAGTATATAATACAATACTATTCACGAGTCTTATCTACTGTACACTGATCAAAACTCATAGTTTGCAAAATAGGAGAGGATCTCAATCCTCATCTGGATCATACTCGGGATCATCCTGATCCTCCTCTGTCTCCTCTTCACTAAGTTCATTCTCTTCTAGCTCATCTCCTTCTTCTTCAGGCTCATCCTCGGCTTCAGCTATCGGCTCGTCCACAGGCTCCTCCTCCATAGGTTCATCCTCCTACCACTCCTCCTGCTCCACGATCTCACCGTCCTCTTCGTTCCAGTTGTCGTCATCGACCGAGTACACGGGAGTACGAGCTTCGTCCTCTTCCTTAGGGTCCTTAGCATCCACTATCGATCCTTCCTTAGGATCAGCCGTTCCTTCTCCGAACGCTTCTTCTAAGACGTGCAAAGGTACGTCACCCTCAGGTATAGGTCCCTCTCTTCGCCCATCGAAGTAATGACGGTACCATGATCGATACTCATGGGACCTCAGGGCGTCCTGACCCACGTCAACCCACACGGTCAACTTAACTAGTACGTACTCTAGCCCTTCCGGGTGAGGTTGGATGTGGTAGTGGTATGCTATCTCTGTGACTTCCTCTGGGATGCCGAAGTGCATAGGAGGACGAGGAGGTGGAGGTGTTGCCATCTAGGGGCCTGAAATGTTGTTCCACAACCGGGATGAGACTACCTCTCAGCAAGTTCTACCCCCTAAGACCCGATTAGTAAACCAATACACTATGGGCTGCCTAAGCACGCACAGGTCAGAGGACTTACCTTGGCCTCAGATCCCACCTGCGAGTCAATACAACTCAATATAGGCACCCATTTAATCCACACGGATCAAACTACCGATCAATCGACCTATTTGATTACATGTCATTCAGATCATTCCTTCCGATGAAATATCTAGTCGTTGAGCCCACGTGCATTCTCCAGGATGACATACCAAGTCTCCGAGCCCACGTGTCTTTTCTAAGACGACGTACCTACTCATCAAACCCAAGTACAATTTTCAAGGTGGAATATCTAGTCACCGAGCCACGTGCATTCTCCAGGATGACATACTGAGTCTCCGAGCCCACGTGCATTCTCTAAGGCGACTTCTTCGCCAATGTGACATACTTAAACATTAGGCCCACGTGCATTCTCTAAGGCACTAGTTCGCCAAAGTGATGCATCAAGTCACCGAGCCCATGTGCCCTTTTCACGATGCCATACTCAAACATTGGACCCACGTGCATTCTCTAAGGTACTAGTTCGCCAAAAGTGATGCATTAAGTCACCGAGCTCATGTGTCCTTTTTATGATGCCATACTAAAACATTGGGCTCACGTGCATTCTCTTAGGCATTAGTTCGCCAATGTGATGCATCAAGTCACCGAGCCCACGTGCCCTTTTTAGATGCCATACTTAATCACCAATCTACTATCGATGCTAACAACCGATACCCGACTATTTCTCAATCAAATAATCAAAAATCAACTTAATAGGAGTATATCCTAAAAGTTCACAATTAAATCAATTTGGCACGATTCAAAGCTCAAATAAATAAAGGGGCTGTACCACGGCAATCAGCATGAAATTCCGGTCACCGATCATTCCAGTTGAATTTTCGAAAATTAATTATTAAATAGAAATATATCCAATTTAGGCCCGTAATGCCTAATTGTAGGCCGAGACAGACCTGGAAAATTTATGAGGTTCGCTCAATAATTGCTCAAGCCTATCTACTCGTTAATGACTAAGTCTAACCACCTAACATGCATTGTTAAGTCACTAATTTAATTTATCTAAACTAATCTAACCTCCTAATCGTGCTTAATTAACACTAATCAACCCTTAAGTATCATTAGCAAACTAAGCATGGATTAGTGAGTTAAACTCACTAGTTTAACAATCCGCTCGGATTGAAACGTCGGGAACGTCGCGGGGGACATTTTTCTCCAAAGCGGGCCTAGGGTCCAAGGCCCGTAGACACCTCAAAACGGGCCTACAAGCTGTTGCGAGACCCACAAATCTGCTTGTTGCTCTTGCTGCAAAATAGAAGCAAACAAGGTTGAGATGGGCGGCAAAGCTCGGGGAAAGATGGAGGGGTGGTCTCGCGTCCAAACCAGTGGCTTGGGAGGCTTCCTTAGCCCTTGCAACGGCTGAACAGGGGCTGAGACGGTGGACAGAGCTGCTGGACAGCGTGAGGGAGGCAGCCAAGGGCGGACGGCGTGCGGGCAAGGCGGCGTGCGTACGGGCGGGCGCGAGTGAGGCGGACGGCGGCAAACGGTGCTCTGGCATCCAGGCTGTGGCTGCTCCGGCTCCTCTTCTTCCTTGCTGGTTTCGCACAAGATGGAGGGAAGAGAGAGAGTTGGCCGGTCAAGAGAGTGTGAGGGAGAGAAGAGATAGAGATGAGGGGAGACAAGGGCCCCATGGCCTTATTTTTCCCCCACTTTGTCCCCCATAAGCTTGTCCCTCAAGCCAGCAATCCTTGGCTGCAAATTGGACACATATGCTTGCCCAACAACCTCTCAAATGGTCCAAAAATGCTAGGGGAAGGGGGAGCTACAAAATTGGCATCAAATGGCTTCAATTAAACTCCTCAACTCACTTGATTCAATCTCAATTGACCATAATAAATTCAATTGGTCATCCATCGACCATCTCGGCATTTTTCCTCACCCACATATCTATCATGCTTCCCAATTTTGCTATCAAAAGTGATCTTCAGCTTTTTCTGCACAAAAATGACCCGCCGACGACTTTTTCCAAAAAAATGTCAGGTGTCAGAAAAATCTTCTGAGACTGAGTCGACACTCCTAGAATTTATTGTAACATGACAGAACTTTCAATTTCTAAATTTGGACTTGAATTCACAGTTAATTTCAACTTGACACGTTTTTAGTGTGATTTAGGCTACCGGGTAACTTTCAGAAAATTTTAGTACAAATGACCCATGGTCGATTTTCTTCGAGCCACAATGAACCCACTCGACTCATTGGAGACTCTTGGTTGTCATGAAAATCTTGAGGATCTAAATACGGACACAGGGTACCAAAACGATAGTAAAAATCAAATTAGTGTCGGTCGACGAGAATTTTTCAATTCAGTGGTATCGCCCACGATTAGCCACATATCTCAGTCAAACTAACCTATCTCTGATCTTAAATCGATTTTTAACTGTGCCGTAATAGCCTCTAAAGATAGACACGGTCGAAAAGCCGATTTCTAGTCGAATTCTCAAGTCTATTTGCCTTAAAATTCTTAATGATTTCCCCAGATAGTCTAGTTATCTCGAAAGTGATCGGCTCTGAGAATAACCCTATAGGCGCGTCAATGAAATGCCCGATTTATTCAATAGAAAACAGAGTTGAAAATCTGGGATGTCACATGGCTCATGCCAGGGACAGTGGTAGGGAGCCGCACCTACTTGCCTTCGATGTCAAGTAGCAACTCGACAAAGGGGGGCGCAGCGACTGGCTTAGTTCCTCAGCCAAAGGAGTGTTGGCTATTTGTGCGCTTTTTCAAAGCTTTCACGTCGCCGCATGCCCAAAAACTCTCACGATTTCCTCTTCAATTCTTTTCTTTTGCTTGCTCAAGCAAGACTTCAACGCCCACAATGCTTGTTGCCTTTATTGAGCCTGGACAAATCTAAAAGCAAACAAACCCTCCGCCTTTCATTTTGCCTTCCTGCAAGTTCACATGTGCTGCTCCAGTTGTTGGCTTCTTTCCTTCTCCGTGGAAGTGACGTCGCGCGAGTTGATAAATCTCTGAATACCGGGCAACGAGGTAGGACTCTTCCCGGTGCAGGGGCAACTCGTCATCGGTGTCGCTGACTTAGACTGATTGACGGCCGCAGCTAATGAAGTGCAGCGGATTGTCACGATGCTGCCGCTTCGCGATGTGATGCTCGAAGGTGTCGACCAGCAAGCGGCGTCATTGATGAACAGCAACAAACGAGGTAGTAACGGGCATAAAGGTAGGAGTTACGGTCGATGGACGGTAAGGGGGATTAGCGAATTGTGAGGAGGCTCCACCGACCTTCTCTCTCGCGTGTGTATCCCTTGGTGTTCTCTTGAGATATTGACTTGCTAACATTTAATTTGTGAGACATAATGTCCTACGTATAGCGCAAAACTAGATTTAAACTTGATCTCATGGGCTTAATTTAGGCCCTTTTCATGTAACGGGCGGACTGAAGTTCAAGACCTATTTAAATTAATTCTCAAAGGCTGAAATCAGATTAAATTACCCTTAATTTGGCCCGTCTTCTCATGGAAATTTCGCCCCCTTAATCCCCTAGTACTAGCCAAATTTTGTCCTGCTATGTGGGCTTAATCCATTCACTTTTAAATTGGGAGAAGTGCCAAAAAAGTCCTAAACCTTTTATTTTTGTGCCGATTTAGTCCTAAACCTTTTTTTGGTGCCGATTCAGTCCTAAAACCTTTTTACGTTGTGCCAATTCGGTCCTTTCCGGCCAATTTTGGCCGGATTTTGCTGGACGGACGCCGGCCGGCGACGTGGCCTGATCGGTGCGACGTGGACAAATTTTAATAATATTTTAATATTTTAGAATTTTTTTGAATTTTTCGAATTTTTTTGAATTTTTTTATTTTTTATTTTTTTATTTTTGTCTTTTTCCTCCAGCCGGTCACCGAGGTCCGGCGACCGCCGAGGCGCAGGCCGGCGGGGCGAGGCCGACCTCACCGGCCACCTCGCGGCGAGGCCCTCGCCCATGCCCGGCGAGGGCAAGCCTCCCCATGGCCGGATCGGCGAGGTCGAGCCTCGCCGGCCATGGGCGAGGCTCGCCGCGTCGATCCGGCGAGGGCGGGGCCTCGCCCATGGCCGGCGAGGCTCGACCTCGCCGGATCCGGCGAGGGGGGCCTCGCCCATGGCCGGCGAGGCTCGACCTCACCGGATCCGGCGAGGGGGGCCTCGCCCATGGCCGGCGAGGGCAAGCCTCGCCCATGGCCGGCGAGGCCAAGCCTCGCCCATGGCGGATCCGGCGAGGTCGAGCCTCGCCGGCCATGGGCGAGGCTCGCCTCGTCGGATCCGGCGAGGGCGAGCCTCGCCCATGGCCGGCAAGGCTCGACCTCGCCGGATCCGGCGAGGCTCGACCTCGCCGGCCTCGCCCATGGCCGGATCCGGCGAGGTCGAGCCTCGCCGCCATGGGCGAGGCTCGCCTCGTCGGAGATCCGGCGAGGGCGAGCCTCGCCCATGGCCGGCGAGGCTCGACCCTCGCCGCGAGGTGGCCGGCGAGGTCGGCCTCGCCCTCGCCGGCCGTCGCCTCGGCCGCCGCCGGACTTCGGCGACCTACCGGAGGAAAAAGACAAAACAATAAAAGAATGAAAAATAATAAAATAATAAAATAAAAATAAAAATAAAAATTCAAAAATATTAAAATATTATTAAAAGTTGTCCACGCCGGCCGATCAGTACGCCACGTCACGGCCGGCGGCCCGAAAAGAAATCCGGCCAAAATTGGCCGGAAAGGACTGAATTGGCACAACGTAAAAAGGTTTAGGACTGAATCGGCACCAAAAAAAGCAGTTTACTAACCCAAGACAGCGCAAGCGCAGGCCGGTTTAGGGCTTTTCAAGACTTCTCCCCTTTTAAATTCATAATCGTCTATCGCCAATCCAATGCTAATGTAATTAATAAAAATATAAACTAAATAACAAATGACCCTAAAACTACAATGCAACTTAATTTTAATATTTTTTTGTTATTTTTTATGTAATAAATGAATGAATTTAGATTTCAACAGTAGAATTTGCTTTGCTTACGTCATAAATAAGTTTCGGGTCGGTAGGAATTCCTTCCACGGGGGCTTGAAAAGGCCCTAAAACGGTTGATGATGGCCTCGTCCGATCTCCCACTAAAACGTATTTTCGATTTTTACTTCCTTCGGTCGGTTCCTTTCGGATCTACCCTCTCGCCTCTGCGTAATCTCGCGCGACGAGAACCCTGACCTGATCGGCGGCGGCGGCGGCGGCGGCGGCGGCGGCGGCGGCCTTCGATCTCTGACCGCGACGCGCCTTTTTGCGCCCCATCCGCATTGATCGGAGCCCGAAGGATGCTGAGCCCTCTCGCGAACTGGAGGGAGAGCTTGGAGAAGATCGCCCTCGCCGTGCACGACGGCGACGGCGACGACGACGGCGACGGGGAGGGGCTCGAGATCTACCGCCGGAGCAACGGGGACGCCTCCTCCGTCTCCGATCGGAGGAACTCGCACCGCCTCGCGCATTCCCCGTCCCTCTCGCGGTCCCCGGTGGCCAACGGATACGGCTTCGCTCACGATTCGGAGGTGCGCTTTTCGATTGGGCTGGATGTTTCACGAAATCTGATGTGCGTTTGATTGCGGAGCCGTTGCTTCATCTCGTTGCGTCTCTTCTGTTATGTTCAATTTTGGGTTGAATAGATGAGTCTCGCTCCCGAACTGCGGTCGAGCGCAAATTGTTTTGTCTAGGCAAGATTTGATTGACTTGTGGTCGCTAATATTGTTGCTCAATTGATGAGATGCGACATTGGAATCTACTTGCCGACTTTGAAGACGCATACCCTTTTTATTGGTAGGCATGCGTGCTTAAGGTTCTGAGAGATTTAAATCTAAATTACAGTCGTCTGCATTGCAAAACTTCAAGCTTGTCTTCCAAATGCACAATCGAAAGGGGTTCGTTGCTCGAAATTGCGACTCCACACTAAGATTAGAGTTACGGCATGAAGACCCCCAGTTTTGAAGCTTGAATAAATTGCTTCATCTTTAAGCATTTGAAGCCTGAATAAATTACTTCATCATTAACCTTTAAGCACAAATAAGTGGTTGTGGTTCCTTGCGGTGAACTCTTAAAGATAGCATTTGACTTTTGGTGCTGCTGAATGTGGTATGTACTTGTAAGGCATCCCTTCTTAGGCACTCTGCAACTCTACACCTGTCAGTATGTGTAATGCTTGTCCCCCGGTTTTAAGTGATGTTTCCCCTTGGTCCTGTCAATACGCACAACTTTTCCTGCTTCATAAACTGATGCCTTTGGACGCAATCAGAGCGAAGCAGATACATTAAAAAATAGATGCTCAGAATATTTGTCTTAAGCATGGTCTTTATTTACTGTTTTCTTTTCAGTAATTTCATATGTGAGGATTGCTTAGTCCAATCACAATTGTTATTCTTATCTGGTAGATTGAGCAATACAAAGCAGAAATCAAAAGGCTACAAGAATCAGAAGCCGAAATAAAGGCCCTATCAGTAAATTATGCAGCTTTGCTAAAGGAAAAAGAGGTAAATTGGTAGATGATTTGCTGCTCTTATTATGATAATTGATGCACGTGACTCGCATCGTTGGAATCGGTGCTTTAAAGTTTTCAAAAGCTATCCATTTGGTATAATGGCTTGACATCTGGGGTAGTTTCATTCTTCGTACCGCTAGATATGTACTCCTGATGCAATTTATTTCACGAGATGCAGGTTATTGTGTTATTTAGTAGCTTGAACCTGAACTTATGTATAGCTGATGTCCTGAAACTTGCAGATGTGATTGATCCCTCATAAAGATTTTATAGTCCCTGGAAGTTGTTCAATTGTCTTTTCTTTCTCCCCAGTGAACCTAGTAGTTAAATAGCTTGGGATTGAACCTAGTCCATTGCTAAAAAATTACATTCCTGGATCTCAGCTGGATGCACTTTCATAAATTTTTTGTCCTTTGCTCTTCCTTTTAAATATTCAAAACTGATTAGTTTTCAAAATATCTTCATTTCAGTCTGATCTTTGTTTATCCTACTTAAAAAGAATATGACCGGTGGCGCACATGTTCAACGAACATTCTATGATTGAGCTACTTGTCATGACTCCTTGTCTGTTGTGATGGATTCACTGTCTTATTGATTATTTGTTATTTTTTCCAAGTTCGCTAAATATGTCCTCGCTCATTTACAACTTGTTTCTTGTCAAGCAGGATCATATTTCTAGACTGAACAAAGAAAATGGAGCATTGAAGCAGAATCTCGATGCCAGTGTCAATGGTGTTAAAAATGAAAGCATGAGAGCATCTATAAATAGCACAAATGCGCTCAAGGTAGGTCATTGAATGTAGGTTGGTGTGGAAAAGGACGTATATTGTCAGAAATTTTTCTGCTTTTATTTAACAATGAATCATTTGGTTGAATGTTGTTGAGAATGGTTGGTACATTTATTCCAACTTTTCTACTATATTTGCATTGCTTTTAACTGGCACAAGTGGTCACTTGAAGCTTGGTTCTTTGCTCACTTTCAGACCCTTCATGTCACATTATTCTGTTACATCAGAAATTCTAGCCGTATCAATACTTTATGCACTTGCTCATGTTTATAGACATGTTCTAATCATGGATCGGCTGATCAGAGTGACTCAAGGGTGCGTTCGGGCAACTTAACAGCTTTTGGTCACTAAGAGATATGAAACAGTGACACAAGAAAAGAGAACTCGTAAATATGCCAGATATCTTCCGTTATTTGCCTAATTGTGCCATGGCATCTATTTATAATATTACGAGGTTTCCAGTAATCTGAAGACTGGTCCTGCTTTAGTTCTAGCTCTCTGAACTGTAAAAGATGCGGAAACACAACCTTGGTACTGTTAGTATTTTGTCATCCTGTGCTATGAGGAAAGTCATATAGAGTACACATTTTTGAGGTGACATTTGTACTCCTTGACAATGACAGAGTACTAGAAATGAGAGCTGGACTAATAAAAGCTAAATTATTTGGCTTCCATGTCATCTTTTTCTGACCAATGGGAATTTGGTATTGTTCTGCTATATTATTGTTTGGCATAGATGTTTTATACATCTATAGAAATTACAGACTACTTTGCCTGAAGAATATAAATCTTAAGATGGCAATGTGCCTGAATATTCTTCGCAATGTTTAGGAGGGTAATGACCAATCACCAAACCGGCAACACAAACTTGCGTCACAATTGAAAACACATTCCGGTGTAAATCATGGACAGAATGGTATTATCTCAAGACTGGACATTGCTGGCAATGGAACTAGGCATGCTGGAGAACATGATGGTTTTTGGGCTAAAGAAAAGGTAATGGCGCTTTGTGTTCAATCCTCCTTTGTTATGTGGATGCTAGCATTTCGTATGATGCATGGCGGAGGTAGAAGTGTTTTCTTAATTAGTCTATGTCTTGTCACTCAAATATGATCTTAAATGCATACGCTTGACAAATATCTATGAATGCCCTTTAGGAGCTTGCAGATTTGCTAGAAGAAAAAAACCGGTCCCTTGCAGCACTACAAGCTACTCACCAGTTACAAATTGGAGAACTCAGGACGGAACTGGAGAAGGAACGTAAAAGATTAGCAACTGTAGACATTGAATTGCAAGGTTATTCCAACTCTTGCGATTATTATGCATTGTGAATTAGAGTGCATGTGACTTTTTTGGGCTTCTCATATATTGATCTCATTTTCAGAGGAACGCAAGTTGAATGAAGCATTTCAGACCAAACTTCGGTCACTGAAGGATGAGAAGGATAAAGTAAGTGCTTTAGGTTTTGTTTTGATTTCCTAGTATGCCTTATGGTTATGCATACTTACCTGTTTATTTTGTTCACATAATCACTTTTCAAAATGTCTAGTTAGGTTATTGTAGTTCTAAAATGATGTCAATTAGGTCTTTCTTCAAATATTCCTGAAAAACTAGCTGGTCTTGCACTTTACCTAGAATGATGTGACACTTTTTCCACGTGCCAGCAGCTACGTGGGCTACTTCACATGAAGTTTCCACTCTCAAAGTACAACAAACTAACCAAACGAAGATTTGTAAAGTAGAATGATTTGGAAAAAAGGAAGCCCAAAATTCGATGACCAAAAATTTGTAGAAGCTACTTCTCTGGCCAAAATACCTTATCTTTTTATTACAGCTCAAGTGAACACTGATGTCAAAGTAATTATCTATGGTACTGGTCATTTTCTCTTCCTGACTTGGTGAAGCTAACTCAGATGTCTTCTGTTTTCTATTTTTTTCTATTGGCAGATTTTCATGGAGATGAATCAAGTGCACAACGAATTGAATGAGAAATTATTGGAAATAAAAAGATTGCAAAATGGATTGGACAGGCATGAGAACAAGGATGTTGATGGGACTTTTGAGAAACTAAAAAGAGTCATTGCCTCCCTGGAAAAGGAAAATAATGACCTCAAGGTTGTGATCTGCTGTCAGTGTCTATAATGCTTTTCCCCCTAATCTTCACATGTTAATTACATTTTTGGTTATTTCTTCACTGTCAAACTGTGGTAAATGAATTTTGTAGGCTGAGAAAAGTGAACTTGAGGTTGTTTTGAGGACGACCAGGAACTCTTCAACTATCAAAGGAGCCCAAAGTAGTGTGAATGAGGTGATCTTTTTTTTAATAAGTTTATAAAGACCTATGGCACCAGTAATGATGACATTATGATAGGTTTTACATTTTATAAGCTTTCTGTGCTACTTTTTCTAAGTAAAAATACTTGTACAGGGTGTAGTTCCCTTCGGAAGTTCTCGTGAAAGAGACGAATTAAAGCAATCCCTGCAAAAATTGGAGAATGATTTGAAGGAAACACGGAAAGAGAGGGACAAAGCATTGCGAGAATTGAGTCGGCTTAAACAGCACTTGTTGGATAAGGTTACATGTTCATTGTTTTTATTTGCTTTTGGCAGAATAAATTTTCATTTAATCAGATGTTGGTAGAATAGTGGTCAATAAATCAATCATGCTAAATTAGTTTTAATATTAATTTATCTGCTGATTACTGAATATGCTGGCGGCCCCATATGCTTTTTTCATTTTAGACATTTAATTATTTGTGAGCAATATCTTGCAAGTAATGAGCTGAAAGTAGTAGGCTTCACTTTACTTTGATCAGGTTATTGATGGTTCGCCTCAATGCTAACACAAATATGAGGAGAAAAAGAAAAGGAAAATAAAAATAGAGGTTCTGATTGTGTTGAGCATAATGTTTTAATATTCATCTTACAGTCTTCGGTTTATGCATTTTCTCTCCAATTATCTGTTCTGCACATTTTTACCGTAGCCTAAACAATTCTCTCTTTACAATGATAATAGAAACTACACCTTTTTTTCTCCTTAAAGTGGATTAATCACATAAGTGCATTTACTTTATCATTTTATATTAAGTGTTATGTCCTCTTGAAGATCCATAATTTTCAGGTTCTAATCAGAAAATATGATTGTTTTTTCTTAGGCCTTCACTATGCCCTTTAACCATTAGGTCATTTCTTCTCAATTGAGCTTCTTTAACTATGAACAACCAATAATTTTAAATTGTGAATGGTATTTTGTAATATCTAGGATTCATTGCCTTGGTTTTCCAATTTATTTATATTTGGTCTTTTCTTTTTCTTTTTCTGCTTAAATTTAGCATTAGTGGGGAGGTTCATCATTGTCAAGTATCGTTTCTCTCTTTTTTCTATGGTTGTCCCTGGTCCAATCATTGTCATAAATGTTGCAGAACTGTGCCCAACAGTCATTGCTGAACTTTACACCACTTTCTACACCAGTGTGATTAAGTGAATGTAATTACTTTTTTAAATATGACTCAGAGTTCCGTGTTCATATCTATTTTCGTGCCCAGAGATTCCTTTTCTTTCGCTTTTGCTTTAAGTTTGGCTAAGGTTTATATAATCATGCCCCCAAGTACTTCAGCAACCTGTCTGCACGGATGGGAATGCTTAATCTGCTCTAAGAATCACATCTTATTGCTGCTTCTGCTGGACTTAGTGAATATCACTCATTACATTATAAGTGAATATAATTTACAATTTTTGCAGTCAAAGTTGAGATTATTTTTTGTGCTCCAATTCCTATAGGAATCTGAAGAATCAGAAAAGATGGATGAGGACAGAAAAGTAATTGAAGAATTGCGAGAAACCAATGCGGCTCAGACAACTCAGATTATGCGCCTTGAGAAAGCTCTTAACCAAGCAATAGCAAGTCAGGATGAGTTGCGGATGAATAGTAGCAATGAAACTCAAAAGCAGAAGGAGATCATTGAAGACCTGAATAAAAAAATTGCAAATTATATGAGCATTGTAGATAGCAAGAACATGGAGCTGCTGAATCTTCAGACTGCCCTCGGTCAGTATTATGCAGAAATTGAAGAGAAGGTAAATGAAATGTGGCATTATCATGAAAAGATCAGCTTTTTGTGCTTCAGAGAAGGGTTCTTATACATCATATCGCTGTTTTCTATCCTTTTTTCTACTTAGGAACGTTTAGCAAGAGATCTGGCTTTGGCAAGAGAAGAATGTGCAAGATTCTCGGAGCTTTTGAATGTAATTTCTCTCTCCCTTTCATCATTAAGATAGATCTTACAGACAAACTTCTATTTTCCTTAATTTTCACAGCCTTTCTCATAACAGCAATCACGGTTTTTATGCACTTGTTACTTCTTATAAAGACTGCATGTTTGAAAGCCCAAAAGTACAAAGTCCCTTCCCTGCATGATGTTCTTATTTCGATGTCCTTGCAGTTGTTGATAGGAAATGGTGAGATTTAATGAAAATTGATGTTCTCAATTAAAGTATATGTTACTTGGGTGACAAGTGTATTCTCTTATCGAGTAAGTTATATGGGAGTTCATACATATACCGAAATAATTTTCAAATGTTTGTACTTGTTTGGTACAGGGTTTGTACTCGTACTTCATTAGTTTCTTATCTTTTAAAATGAGTCTACTGATTAGCCCACTTGTTACAGAATGCATACAAGTCGGTGGAGGTGTCTGGAAGGGAGAAGGAAGATATTATGGACAAACTCTCTCAAGTTGAAAGGGCGCTGATTGAAGGGAATAACAGAGTAAACAAACTTGAGGAAGATAACGCAAAATTGCGACGTGCACTTGAGCAGAGCATGACCCAACTTAATAGAATGTCCATGGACTCAGATTATCTAGTTGACAGGTTGGCTGGCTGTGATTATGCTGTTGAACTTTTTGTTTCTCTGATAGTTTACTCATTTCAAGTATCTGCTGCTGAAATTGGGACATTTCTTTGTTTAATTCTGCTTGCTAACACGAGTATATCCTGCTTTATAATGGATGGCTCATGTCCAGTGGTCCTAATATTGCTATTCTTATAGAAATGGATATTCATGTAGAGAAAATTCATGAGAGGCTTATTGAGACTTTACTCTTTATACATTTAATCGGAGTTTGTCTTTAAGTTCAATATTTCTGCTAGCAAAGAAGAATCATGCATGCCTGCAGTAATGTGTTAATACTCCCAACGTTCTTAAACCCAATTGCAGAAGCAGATGGGTTGGAGTTGATTAGTATCTATTGGCTAGATGAAAAATTTGGTGCTGGTGTTCTATGAAAAATCTGCATTGAAATCCTTTGCATGGAGATAGCAAAATATTTGATGACTTGTTATCTCTTCGAACTTTGAATAATACTAAGTTGTTGTCTAATGCTGTTTCTAATGATGTGGGTGACATCCACAGGCGTATTGTGATCAAATTGCTTGTGACTTATTTCCAGAGAAATCATAGCAAAGAGGTAAGATGACTCCTTTACACATGCTTGATTTTGCACTTCATATGCATTACCTTGAAAAAGGTCAGTTTAGGTATCTGGGGCCCGTAGTATGCTCAGAGCAATGCTCACTAATAGAGTGAACTAAGTCCAAAAAATTTGAAGCTGGGTATTTGCTAGCTTCATCCTGCTGCATAGAGTTGCTGCATCATAGATATGATTTCTCAATTGGTACCTTTTGATTGATTTTTTTTTTTTTTTTTTTTTTTTTGTCATTTCTCTGGAAATTTTCAGGTTCTGGATCTTATGGCACGCATGCTTGGATTTTCAGATGAAGACAAACAGAGGATTGGTGTTGCACAACAAGGAGCTGGTAAAGGTGTCGTTCGGGGTGTCCTGGGTATTCCTGGCCGTCTAGTAGGTGGTATCTTGGGAGGAAGTTCGGTTGAAACACATGCTAATATGGCATCTGACAATCAGGTTAGTGTTTCATTTTCGAGATTTAAATTTACGCTGGGTAAATTAAAGCTCCTCTCTCTCTCTCTCTCTCTCTCTCTCTCTCTCATTAGAATTTCCAATCCAAAAACTTCACTATTAAGTGAGGAGAGATTGTATGTATTTATGGCCAAAACAAACCCCATAGATAAGCATGTGGAGTAATTTAATTACTCATCATCCTAAAAACTGATTGAGAGTTAATACTTGATTTTGACCAGACCGGTCAACTAGTTGAGCATGGTCAAACTTGGGGACTGGTTTGGTTCTCAGTTCAACCACTTGAAGTAGGCATGTACGAAATTGCCAAATTCGCATCTAAAACTTGCATCTGTCTGGTTTGGTTCTCAGTTAGTCAAAGTAGCAGATCTGGTTCTGATTTAAAAACACTCTTTTTTGCATGTACAAAATTGCCAAATTTGCATTTAAAACTTGCATTTGTCTGGTTTGGTTCTCAGTTCAACCAGTCAGAAGTAGCAGATCTGGTTCTGATCTAAAAACACTCTTTTTTGCATGTATGAAATTGCCACGTTTGCATTTAAAACTTTTATTTGCTCCCTTTTAAAATGAGTTTTTCCACCTAATGAGTTGGGTTCCATCTTGTTTCTCGCTCTCTGCCTTGCTGCCTGAATTGCCAGGCCGATCTAGTTTCCATTAATGCTTTTCCGATACATCTCTCGGGTCATCTGTCGGTCCTTTAGTTCTTGAATTCTACATTGCTCGAGCCTCATTCCTTAATGTTTCAGTGTGCCCAAAAAATGCAGTCTTCTTTCCCCCTGAAGGGTGTTGATTGATTCATGTCATTTTTCTTCACGATGCCATTTTAAGTGGGTAAATTATCAACCTAATGCTATTTCCGGCATTCCTTTTCAGTCCATTGCCGATCTTTGGGTTGATTTTCTTCTCAAAGAGTCTGATGAAAGGGAGAGAAGGGACCGTGACGCATCCATGACCAACTCCGCAGTTGATACAAGTGCGAAAAGTCCGGACGCAGTTGGCCCTACTCCACGTTTACCAGATAACAGAACATCTGCAGCGGCTGGAGCCCCACCCAGTTTCTCAAGATTTAGCCCATCCATGAGCCAAGGCTCCAGTGCCCTGCCATTTCAGGGGAATACACGACCACCCGAACGCTACGGGTCTGAGTTCTCCACAGTTTCTCTATACAACTCGGATAGTACGTCACGGACTTCTAGACCTTTTGCCGGATAAATCAATGCCAAATCATGTAATTAACCAAGTATAGGAAATTCTGCTGTGTAATCTGCGCTGCTTTTGTCATACCGCCCTATTGCGATTCGTTTGAATACAAGATTGTTCGCCCCAATTTTTGTGACATCAATGTGAATAATAAAAATGCACATCGGTGCTGATTTGCCATTGCAAACTTCAAAAGCCAGTTGCACATGTATATGTGTGCAAGAGATTTTCTGTGACCTTTCGTGTGATTTTTCGTCTCAAGAAAAAGATGGCATGTTGTGAACATGGTAGAGTATGCTTTTGATGGAATGGCTGTCCACATTCGGCTTATGGTGTGTTTGATAACATTTCTATTTCAAGGAACGATTTTTTGAAAAAAAATAGTCTCTTTTTATATCTATTTTCTAGAATAAAAAACCTGAGTAAAAGAACGTGTTTGATAATTATATAAAATTTTTATTTTCATAATAGAAAAAGAATAGGATTGCTTTTTGTACGATCCACAATTTTTTTATAACATATAATTTCTTTTAATATTTAATAATTTCTTTGATGGAATGGTTGTCCGCAGTCGGCCATCGGTAGCGGCAGACGGTGGGGAAAGGTGGGCGGCAAGGAATATAATGTATAATTTCTTTTAATCTTTAATAATTTCTTTGATGGAATGGTTGTCCACAACCGGCGATCGATAGCGGCAAACGTGGGGAAACGTGGGCGGCAAGGAATATAATGTATAATTTCTTTTAATCTTTAATAATTTCTTTGATGGAATGATTGTCCGTAGCCAGCGATCAATAGCGGCAGAAGTGGGGAAACGTGGGCGGCAAGGAATATAATGTATAATTTCTTTTAATCTTTAATAATTTCTTTGCTGGAATGGTTGTCCGTAGTCAACGATCGGTAGCGGTAGACATGCGGAAAGGTGGGCGGCAAGGAAGAAGAAGAAAATAAAATAAAGAAAATAAAAAATTGTTCCTGAAAACAAAAAGCTAATTTTTTTATAACTTATGTTTTAAATCTATTCCCAAACTATTTTTCTATTTTGGAGAGTCGAAAAATTAGTTGACGTTATCAAATGAATTTTTTTCTTTTTGGGTAATAAAAGAGCATATAAAAATTGAAGTGTTACTATCAGCTTTAGATGCTTTGCCTTGTTTCCTAGCATGAAAAGGAAAGCAAATGTAATGAAGGACCCAGAATAAATTATGATAGGTTTCTATGCGTAAACATGAAAGGGAAAGCAAATGTAATGAAGGACCCAAAATAAATTATGATAGGTTTCTATGCGCCTGCATGTTTGTATGACCATCTAGAAGAGAGGGCATTTTTTATGCGCACCCTTGTCTTAAAATAATGAATGATATTAATAAATGATGGATTAATATTTTTAATGAGAATTCATTATGGGTTATTTTTTATTATTCATTTATTTATGAATTTGAATCAAATTAATTTGAATGGAATAGTCAATGATAATTTATTTCATCTGCATAAAAAAATATATTTAATATATAACGTATTCTAACATATTGTAAATTTTGTTTTTTGAAAAACAATATGTAGGCATGTCATGTGGCATTCTAGCACGCGTTACGTATCAATGTCAGTATAATTTAGCTTACAAAATTCGCCAACTTCTATAAATGGAGAATGTGTCAATACATCAAATCCCCATCCGGTTAGAAAAGGGTCGTCGCTCACTCTCCCTTCCAGGTTTCCGATTGGGAAATCCGATCCAATTCCAAGCGTTGAGTTTGGTTGGGTTGTTTGTATAGGGATTCGATTTGCAGACCTCCTAGGAGCGACCCAGGTCCGCGCCGCCCTCCAGCATCCAGCCAAGGGCAATTTTCCCGCCTACGATGGAGGCCGAGAAGAAGTACATTACGCTGGAGGAGCTCCGGGAGCACAGCTCGCCGGGGGATCTGTTGATCTCGATCCAGGGGAAGGTGTATGATGTGACGGAGTGGGCGAAGTGCCACCCTGGCGGCGAGGTCCCGCTCTGCACCCTGGCGGGGCAGGACGTGACCGACGCGTTCCTGGCACACCACCCTGGGTCGGCCTGGCAGCACCTAGAGGGGCTCTACACCGGGTACTGCGTCCGGGACTTCGCCCCCTCTGAGGTGTCCAAGGACTACCAGCGGCTCCACGCCGAGCTCGCCCAGCTGGGGCTGTTTGAGGAGAAGGGACACGTCGCGGTGTGCGCCCTGGCATCCATCGTGCTGATGCTGTCGCTGTGCGTGTACGGCGTGGTGGCATGCGAGGGCGCGGCGGTGCACTTCCTCTGCGCCGTCCTGCTCGGGCTGCTGTGGATCCAGAGCGCCTACGTGGCGCACGACTCCGGGCACTACCAGGTGATGACGACCAGGGAATACAACCGGGTGGCCCAAATCCTGGCGGCCAACTGCCTGACCGGCGTCGGCATCGCGTGGTGGAAGTGGACCCACAATGGCCACCACATCGCCTGCAACAGCCTCGACCACGACCCGGACCTCCAGCACATCCCGGTGTTCGCCGTCTCCTCGAGGTTCTTCAGCTCGCTCACCTCCATCTTCTACAGCCGGAAGCTCACGTTCTACTCCATGGCGAGGCTGATGGTGAGCTACCAGCATTGGACGTACTACCCGTTCATGTTCCTGGGGCGGATCAATCTGATCGTCCAGACATTCCTCCTCCTCTTCTCCAAGCGAAAAGTCCCGGATCGAGCCCTCAACATCCTGGGCATCCTCATGTTCTGGACCTGGTACCCTCTGCTCGTGTCCTGCCTCCCCACCTGGAGTGAGCGAGCCATGTTCGTGGCCACCAGCCTCGGCGTCACGGCCATCCAACATGTCCAGTTCTGCCTCAGCCACTTCTCCGCCAACGTCTACGTGGGCCCGCCTAACGGGAACAACTGGCTCGAGATGCAAACCCGCGGGACTATCAACGTCCGGTGCCCGACTTGGATGGACTGGTTCCACGGCGGTATCCAGTTCCAACTGGAGCACCACTTTTTCCCGCGGCTGCCCCGGTGCCAGCTGCGGCGGATCGCACCGCTCACCCGCGACCTGTGCAAGAAGCACAACCTCCCCTACCGGAGCCTCTCCTTCTGGGACGCCAATGTCTCCACCCTCCGAACGCTGAGGACCACGGCGCTGCAAGCGCGCGACCTGTCCAGCCCAGTGCCCAAGAACCTTGCCTGGGAAGCCATCAACACCCATGGCTAATGAGCAAGTGTGGGGGAGGGTACATATCAGAACGTTACTAAATATAATAAATATAGATGTAGATTTTATTAAAGCAAAAATAAAAGCAACTCCCACTAAATAACAGCATCTAAGATGCTCCTAAATCCATGTTTATGACATGTCGATCAAGAGCATAAGGCTTAAGGCATTTAGTTAGTGAATATGAAAGTATATCATCTGTGAAAATATGTTTTATTTTAATATTACCATTTGTATTGGTTCTTTATGGTAAAAAACTTGACCGCTCTATATTTAGACCCTTAAAACCTCTATTGTTGTTAGTAAACAATATAACAGAGTTAGGGCCTGTTTGGTAAAAATTGTTTCTGTTCTTCGGAACAAAAATTTCTATTCTTTTGTTCCGGAGAACAAAAAAAGAATATAAACGTGTTTGGTAAAACTTTTGTTTTCGAGAACAAAAAAATAGATCTATTTTTTTGTTTCCGTGAATAGATTTCGAAAAGTAGTCTCTTGTTCCCGAGAATAATTTCTAAAATCAATTTTTTTCTCTCTTCTTTTTTCTTCTCTTTTCTTCTTCTCTTTCTTTTCTTCTCCTTCTTCCTTTTGGCCGGTCGCCGGAGCGTCACCGGTCCTCAGAGACGCCGAGCCACAGCGAGGCTCATCGACCTAAGCCTCGTTGTGGCTAGGCGAGGCTTGACCTCACCTAGGCAACGCAAGGTCGACCTCACCCAGATCTGACGAGGCCAAGACTCGCCGGCCGGCGCGAGGCTCGACCATCGCCAGGCTAGGGCAAGGCTGACCTAGCGCTGCCTAGGTGAGGTCAAGCCTAGCCGGTGGCCTGGCGAGGCTCCGGCGAGCTCGCGAGACCTCGCCTAGCCGATTGCCGGCCACCAAGGAGGAAAAAAAAAAAGGAAAAATATTTAAAAATTAAAAGAAATAACAAAATTATATAATTTTACCAAACACATTCCTATCTCGGGAATAAAAAACTTATGTAGTTATCAAATGCGTTCTTATACTCAAAAATTGTTTCCGAGAACATAAACAAAAAAAAAACTATTTCTCATCAAAAATTGTTTCCCGAAATAGAATCTTTACCAAATGCATCCTTATTATCTCAATAAAAGTGTACGGGTTTATCCATAAAGTTAAATATGATTTTCTCTTTTGGCCAATAACCATAATGTATAAAGGCCAACAAAGTGAAGGATGTTGATGTCGATTATGAAATTTGGCCAGAAGTACTTCAATCTTGGAAAGAATTATGGTGTTCTCTGATATAATAGTTTATAGTTTCTTATACAAACGTTCTTTTGCCCTTTCGTCTAATGGATCATATATGGTAAAACTTGTAAATCCTCTGATATCTAAATTTTGTCATTTTACTTAAAACTTAATCGCATACAAAATTAGGAATTAATTATTAAAAAATATTAATAAAAAAATTATTATTTTTAAAAAGAGTCGGGTCGGGCCGGATCCGACCTCGGCCCGGCCCGGCCCGGCCCGACCCCCTTCCTTGCCTTTCCCCACGCGCGGCCCATCTTCTTTTCTCCCTCGCGCGGCCCACCAGCCCGGCCCATCCTCCTTTCCCGTTTAGCCTGGCCCGGCCCAGCCTTCTTTCTCCTCCAGCCCACGCCCAGCTGTCTTCCTCCCTTGCGCGACGACCTGCAGAGAACAGAACAGAGAGGAGGAGCAGCGACAGAGGAGCAGGGGGATCGGTGTGGCAGGCGACCGGCGTGATCCACGGGTCAGGGGCAGTCCGGCCGACAAGCTGGCAGCTGCAGAGGCCATGCGCGCCGGCCGGTTTCTCTAAAAGACGAAGAGCGAGCAGAACAAGGGGGAGCACTGCGAGGACAGGGAGTACCGAGAGAGAGAGA
This sequence comes from Eucalyptus tenuipes, assembly GCA_014182365.1. Lineage (NCBI taxonomy): Eukaryota > Viridiplantae > Streptophyta > Magnoliopsida > Myrtales > Myrtaceae > Eucalyptus > Eucalyptus tenuipes. The sequence continues at coordinate 23,701,292 of CM024540.1, read as the reverse complement.
GAGAGAACGCTAGAGACAGAGAGGGAGAGAGCTTGAGGGAGTTCGAGCGAGAGCAACCGAGAGAGCAAGAGGGCTGAAATTTAGCCCCGGGTGGGCGTCGTCCAGCCGTCCTCGACGCAAACCGGTGCAACGGAGCTCGCGGTTCCCCCCTTCTTCCACGTCCTCCGACATTGGTTTTGGCCGAGAGGGACTAACAAGAGCGTGAGTCCAAGGGAGAGAGAGAGAGACAGAGAGCAAACTAAGAGAGCTGGAGCTCGAGGGAGTGATCCAACATCATCGGTAGGCCGTTCATCAGCCACCATCTGTCGCAGCATCCCCATCGAACCAAACCAGGTGGGTCTTTTCTACTCATGTATGCTCCATTTTTGTAGGGCGCCGGATCGAAACTCGCGGTTGACCAGTTCACGCGAGCTTCGGTCCCGTGGAGCCTCCATTGATGTTTCTGTGCATGCTGCTATGCTCATGTAGAAGCCTAAGCTCAAGTTGAGTTTCGATCGAGGCAAAACCTCCTCGTTTCATTAGTGCATACCATCTGTTCGACAAAATGCCTTAAAGAAAATCGAAGAATAGCCTGTGTTTTAACGCGAGACCGACTCATTTTTGCCCCCGTGCTTGCTGAATCCTTGTTGCTTTGCCTGTATTCATTGTATTTTCGTGTGGTTTATGCGAAATATTTGCATGTATTCGAATCGACGAAGTCTTTCGTCGCACCGGAGAATGAGTTAGTGGTCGTCGGAATATGTGGCCGGCGGTAGCCAACGTCGGTCAAGGGGGATGACCGGTGGACGGTGTCGGTCCAGCGGTCAACGCCGCTTAATCTGGCCGGCGTTGTGCATGGTGCAGAATGAGGAAGCTCTGGGCAGAGAGGGGACATCGTGAAGAAGACCAGGGAAGAAGACGATCTAAAAAAAAAAAAATTAAAAGAAAAACAATAAATAAAAACAGTAATGAAAAAAACAAAACAAAACAAAAAAATCGAAAGGTGGAAAAACCGTGGGAGGCAGACTTCGGTGAAGGCAGCGTGGATGAGAGGATAGTGCAAGGAAAAAGACAAAACATAGAAGAAGCCAAAAAAGGAAGAAGGAAAAAAAGAAAAAAAAATTAATTAAAAATCTTATTTTCTTTTTCAATCCGATAGGGTCGAATCTGGTTTTGGGTCGGGTTAATGGCCGGATTGGATCTACCCGGTCCGAACCCTTTTTCCGAATAAAATAATAATAAATACTAAAAATATATTAAAATTTCAAAAAAATTCAAAAATCAAACTCAAAAGGTTTTTGGAAAATTCAAAATTTCAATTTTTCTAAAAAAAGAAAAATCCAAAAAAATTCTTTAAAAAAATTAAATTTCATCGAAAATGTTAAAATTAATCTTTGGAGTACTTTTCTCCTGAAAATAGGAAGCTTTTCTCCTTAGGGTTTCAATTGTCCTTAGAGACAAATGCCCTTGATTGTGCGGTATTGGTATATTGATTTTGGCTTCCATTTAGTCTAGTTAGTATTAGCATTTATCTTTTCCTTAATGTTAAATATTTGCTCTCCTATGCAATTTATTTAAACGCTTTCCTTGGCTGCTAACTGTTATTTTAATGATTGCGTACTCGCATGATCACCTCATGTGTTAGTAGATAGGTATAAAATCAATCCAAACTGCCTGACAAAAACCCTTTTTTTAAATTGAACAAGATTAGGTACCGAAGTGGCATTAATTGCTTAATTAGTATAATCAAGTCCCCGACCCTAGATTCTCTAGTTGCGTAGGAAATGAGGTATACTCTCATGCCTTACTTGGTTTCTCCAACCCCAATAAATTAATGGCAATTTTTTTTTGCAAAAATCTTAATAATACCCCAATGTCACACGAGGTATGGGCTTGGAAGAGCCTGCGCCAAATCATGTGCTTTAGGTCCGTTCTTTAGGCAATACCCCTAAACCTATTCTCTCCCCGAGGGGTAGATTGTGACAACTTGGCGACTCTCCACTGGGGACTTGGTTTAAACTAGGGGTGAGCGGTTCCCGGTTCCTTACAGGTTCCGCTTGGAACCTGGAATTTACCCTCGGGTACAAGTTTCTCATTTTTTGGAACCTGGAACCTACCCGTCAAAACCAAGAACCTGGAACCTACCCCCGTCACAGTTCCGGGTCGGGCCTGTGTTCCAACAGGTTCCAACAAGTTCTTTGTTTTTTTTTTTTTCATTTTTAGTTAAAAAAAATGGAAATAAATGCAGCAATAATAACGACATAGCCATGAATCCTGCAACTCGATGCTAGAACACACTTCACATGCTAAACCGACTTGAAGCTACTGAAGATGCCCATAAATTGATGATTACTCTCATTTAGACATTGTAGATGGCAAACTAGCTGGTAGGCGAAATTGGGCACTTACATCGCTACTGCATACATACCACATAAGTTGAAATTCCTCAGAATTGACACAACTAGAAGCTCCCCAATGTTTGGAAGGACGACCACTAATAATCACTACCACACTATGAGAACAAGCACCGTGACCTCAACAAGCACTGAACAGGAAAAGCAGGTCCAACACAAGCCTATAAGTCTCATCTAAATAAGAAGATAAGACCAATCATTAGCAAAACCGATCAAAGGCGCTGAACGTTGAACACAATGTGTTGTAACAAATGACAAGCTTAACAAGACATAAAGTTGAAGCAACATTAAAATTCACTAAAATCCCATCCCTGATACTATCAAAACCACATGAAGCAACAGAAACTACCACAATTCGCAGATCATCAGATATAAAAAATGCTCGTGCTCGAGAGTAACAAAGTAGCACTGTATCTAAGTAGCTATTTGCTTCCTTACAAGTCTTCAATTCGCTTAAAAGCAATAATCAGAAAAGCATCAAGAGGTCTCTTTCGCAACAACTAAAAAGCTCTAACCTAAAGCAAAAGCACCTCCTCCCATGAAAACACCTCAGAACCCAAGCTTGGTGCGGCGCCAGTGCCTGCGCTTCGCGTTGTACCTAAACGATTTCGGCGACAAAAATTAGGCCACAAAAAAATAAAATAAAATAAAATAAGACAACTTTTATGGGACAAAACATGAAGGAATTGGATATGAACCTGATGGTGTTGTTAGTCCACATGCGAATCCAGTGAGGGATGGGCCTGTTCTGCCTCATCTTCTTCGCCAGCTTCTTGATCCGGCGACGGCGACAGTGGCGCGACGGCAACGAGGGCACGAGTCTCGCGGCACCAACGGCGGCATGAACGGCGCAGCGAAGACGGCGGCGGTCGCGGCTCAACCCACGGCCAAGGGGGGAAGAGCTCGGTTCGAGCGGAGGTGGTGACGATTTGGAGCAACGACGGCCCGGACAGCCGAGCGAGCGGCGGCAAGAGGAAGTGACGGTGGCTTGGGACGGCGGCGGCGCGAGACGGCGAGACAGCTCGTCGGGCTCAACGGCAAGACGGCTCGTCGGACGAGCAAAGGTGGGTGGTGGGGGTTCGGTGGCCAAGAGGTGGTGGTGAGTAGGGCGTGGGGCGGCGGTGTGGTGGTGGGTGAAGCAAGAACCGGCGAGAGGAAGAAGAAGAAGAAGAAGAAGGGGGGTTTCGGCCGAGAGAGGGGGAAAGAGAAGAGAGAGAGAGAGAGAGGAAAAGAAAAAGTTGGGGCGGCGGGAAGTGACGTGAGGAGGAAAAAGAGGAGAAAAGAGAGAGAGAAAAAGAAAGGGAAAGGGGGAAGATTGAACATAAGGGGGGGAAATCACGTGGAGAGGGTTAGGGTTTTTTTTTTTTAACTTGGCTGGTTCCGGAACCGGGTACCGCCGGTTCCCAGAAAAAGAGAATCGAGAACCGGAACCGGTCCCCTTAGAACCAGGAACCGAACCGGAACCTCCGGTTCGGTTCTCCAGTTCCCGGTTCTACCCGGGAACCACGCTCACCCCTAGTTTAAACCTTAGAGAACTTAGACCTAAATTAATATTGTTCAAAAAGTATTTTTGTTTGGTAGTTAAGATCCGAGGTGCATCCCTATCATGTCGAGTGATAAATGTTTATGTGGAATGGGAGGTATAAGGGTTAGTGATCACTAACTCTTACTTCGTAGGGAAGTGTAAGAATGAATGGTTTATTTATATATGAAGTGCTGATTGCTTATAAATTGCCATGCATGCATCCCCTACATTGCACAACATCATAGCACACACTACCTGCCACCGGACCTGGGCCGCATAGGATCACTTAGGATGGTATTGAGGTGGATACCACTCTGACTATAATCATGTAGTACGAGTCGCCCATCTCAACCCCGAAGTTTCTTTTTTGATGTCAAAGGTCCCCACCCTTGTCTGCAACCGCGCGACATGGGTCGGTTCTTTGACGAAACCGAAGTCATGGGTAACCCGACCTAGCTGCGATATTGTTGGTTCGGTTCAGTGATCCTATGGCTCCATTTTGAGCTATTTAGAGTAGAAATTGAACCACCGCCTATGCGCATGTCTGTTTCATTGGCATTGCTACTCAATTCGTAGGGCAAGTTTTTGACCTTTTTCTTCACTCGCAATTTATTTATTCGCTTTCCTTTTTGGTCAGTCCATGGCAAATTAGGTTGATCGTAGTTATGAGTAGTATACGATGGGGGGACTCGAGCTTCGCATCATTGCCGCCCCGAAAGCCGAGCTTCGCACATGGTGGGATAGACTAGACTCGACTAGCCATGATTAGGTGGAATCCCATGTCGGATGACTACTTCCCCTCTTGGAAATAGAAACTCATTATGGTATTGTACGAGCGTTGGCGCATGTCTGGTGTCCCGAGACTTACATGTTCATATTCAGTGACCACGAGCTCACTCCAATCTTGGAGTAATATGGCCTTGCCATTGGGAAACCCTTAGTGTCGGAGTTAGTTAGCCCGCCTGTAGGGACTGAGCACACATTGACCTTATATGAGTTCCTTAGAGTTAAGGGAGAGGACGTGAGAAAGGTTTTGAAAGCCAATCGCAAAGCCTGCCCATTTTCATTCCTAAATCTTTCCAAAAGAATAGGATCTTTCTATTAGCTTTCTTCGCGTTCGTGATATTCCCACATATTAGGAATGCTATTAACCCCTCCGTAGCATGGGTCGTTTGTGAGGTTTATATGGGAAGGGGTTTTGTTAATGCCGTCCTAACTAAAACCTTTCTTTCCCTCACCCACTTTAAAGAAAACAAAGACAAAGCTTTTCATGCTCCTCCTGAACTCTTACAAATTTGGTTCTTCTCTCATGTTAAGGGGTTTGGTAGCTTGATGATCGTGAACGACATTTCTGACTCTAATCACCCTATCCTAAAGTTTAGAGATAGGAAAACATTTGCCCCTGATTATCATTATTCGGAGTGGTTAGTTTTCATAACCAACCCTGAACCTGAAGATTTCCAATGGCCTGCCAAATGGCTCCGAGTTCAAGAAGCGCAGTTCGTGGGTGGGCTTAGTGGACCTATTCCTTTACTGGGAATTACTAGAGTCACTGAGTATTATCCAACCTAGGTCACCCGCCAGTTCTAAGAGATTCAACAACTTCCACCGACGATTCGAGAGGACCCGCTCAGGATAGACTTCCCGGATGGATGCCAAGTTCACGAAGACTCCGTCACGCTGGTTAAGTCGATGTGGGATATTTGCCACCCCCGGAAGCTGATATGGCTTGAAGAGAAGTTGGAAGGGTAAGAGAAGACCTATTATGCCTCGATGGAGTACATCCTTAGGCACAAGATCCAAGAGAGCCTACGCTAGAAGATTTTTGACGTGCCACTAAAGATCACCCACCGAGCTGGGATCAAGCGCCCAAAAAGGGAGCTCGAGGAGGCCAAAGAGCTTGCCTCGAATTTGACTCGAATTAGTGGGGCCGCCACAAGCAGAGCTGCATCATTAGTTAGATTGAGTCAAGTGTGATGTGTAGTGGGACCATGCCCACGTACGTTACAATGTTAAGGAGTTTGTATCGTGTCATTATGTCGGGAGTTAAGAGTAATGTATTTCCATCTTCAAAATAGTTTCGTTGTTTAGGGGTTCTCCCTTGTGTCTTTTCCTGCATTATGTAACAACATTGCTTTCAATTAAACGAACGAATTGAGGCAATTACATCTTTGTCATGGGCCGACCGTCTGTTTATTTCTTGTGCTTATATACGCTTATTTACACTTTCGTTCAGGTACTAGCCAATCGATTGTCTTCAATCGATCGTCGACACGGCCAAGCGGAGATTTCCGATTCGCACCGGCGTGAAAGCCATAATGGAGAACGAAGACACCGACACCCGCATGGCCAAGATGGAGGACCAGCTGGCCCAACTTACCGCGATGATGCTCAAGATAAGCCAAAAGCTCAAAGAGCCCCCCGTCGTAGCTGTCGCTGGGACATCCACTCTTATATCGTCAGGACACGCTCCCCCGTTGATGGGAGACCCACACGTCGCCGACTTTCCCGAAAGGGAAACTGCCAGAGAAACCCCTTCTGTCACGCCAATCGTCGTCGACTTAAATCCTCATCGAAAGAAAGAGCAAACGTCCTGCCTAGATGGAGAGAGTGAAAAGTGCCTGACTAAGATGGAGGAGCGATTGTGCGCCTTGCAAGGATACGAGCTAGAAGGAGCCGACAAGTTGTCCCCGTATACAAAGATGAACTTCCCTGAGACTTTCCAAGAGCTCGAATTCACGATAAAGTATGACGGAACATGATACCCTAAGACTCACCTTAGGTATTACTTGAGGAAAATGGCTCGATATGCTGACAACGTGCTCTTCCTCTTTCACATGTTCCAATATAGCTTAGAAGGCATCGTCTTGACATTGTTTATCGCGCTGGACATCGAAGAGTTCACCAGTTGGGAGGACTTGGCCAATGAATTCCTGCAGCAATACAGGTTCAACACCGAGCTCGCCCCCACAAGGGAAGAGTTGACCCGCATAGAAAAGAAGATGGATGAATCATTTAAGGCCTTCGCGCAAAGGTGGAGAACCATGGCCTCACACGTGAAGCCGGCCTTGAATGAGAGGGAAATGAAGCAGTTATTGCTCAAGACATTACCCCCTGAATATTTCCAATTATTAGTATACTTAGGATGCCAGACATTTTCACAATTGGTAGATGTGGGCAAAAGAGTCGAGTGGGCAATCATCGAGGGAAGACTATCTACCGGAAGCGCTAAGAAATTCTCGGTGAGGAAAGATAAGGAAACTGTGGTCTAAGTAACGCTAGTGCAAGAGCCATTTCTCTCTGGGCCGCCTTCAACACCCGCACATAAGCCTATAATGGCTTAAGGGAACTCATCCCGGGCATATGACAAGGGCAAGAGACCCTTTCGAAGGGAATTTTTCCCGTTACTGCGCCCATTGTCAAAGTTGTTGCCCATACTTCTCGAAAAGAGGATGGTTGTGAATGAGGTGCCTAGAGACAACCCTGCGAAGTTTACTGGATTCGATGTAACCAAAACATGCGAGTATCACATAGAGAGAGGGGGCATGACGTGGATAATTGCTATGTGCTGAAATGCAAAGTCCAGCAACTGCTAGATGGGGGCATCTTGACTTTCAAGGAAGTTCAACCTAACGTACAACAGAACCCCTTACCAAATCATGCAGAGGGAGTGAACTCAATTTTCGAGAATGACGACATATGCACCATCCTAACGTGTGAGGAAGCTGAGTCCTCCAAAGTCGTAGTTGTCCCTCCAAAGTAGGGCAGTTCTCGTTCAGCTTAGTCTTTTGTCTTATGTCCAATCCCCTACGTGAGATCTTCTTGTTATTTCTTTCTTGTCTATGCCGTTCATAGCGTGAACTATGGTCAACCCCGATCTTGAGCCGTTGGTCGAGGGTGGTGTGTGTTAAAATACGGTCTTATCTTTCCTCATTCAATAAAGTAGATGCATATTTTATTAAGCGCATGTTTTATTAAGAAAATGTGGAAGCATATCAAACTAGTCATATGATGGTCGCTGAGGCCTAGGCCTCCACATGCTCCCAAACTTGACTGTTTTGCAAGGACAAGGAACTCCGAGGATATGAGGATGAGTTCTTAAAATTTTTTACAAAAATACTTCAAAAGATTCTTCGAAAATGACATGCATGATCTTTATTGTTGACATACTCTAACTCATCTCATCATATCCCAGGCATTTCATTATGCATAATCATAATAAGGACTCACGTGACCCGGATCAAGTTCCGATGACATCGACGATGATCAGAAAAGGATTGAGCATGAATGGAATCGACATGAGTAAACGCTGATGCAATCAAGAAATATTTTCCATGAATAAAATCAAGGCCGCGGAGCCACTTCATGCACAATATGAGTCGCATAGCCTCATGCATAACATCATAGATATCATGCACATGTTACGTACACGCATATCTACTTGTGTTCAAGCACCCTATCGTTGATGAGGAAATGGCGGAGGAAAGAGTCGATTGAAGGACCCATCAAAGTCTCCGCACAAACGGTTGAATATCTCTTTTTCTTAAATAAGAGGTAAACTGAGATGATACAAAAAAATGCATGACATTATTCGTTATGACCTATCTCCGGCATCACTATACGTGCTTCATGTCGATGAACATCGAGAAAAGGGCTCGTAAAAATGATTTTATTTGGGCAAAAAGGTGAAACGTTAACCATGCCAAATAAGAAGTGTTTAGGATGAAGAAAGATAAGCCATTTCCAAGCACATCCTTCAAACACTTTTGAGCGTTAAATGAAAAGCGACCCTTTCTTAGGACAATTGATTCATTCGCATTGAGTGCAAAGATTGAAATGATGAAGGTGTTTCCTTCATCAATCTCAAGCATTGCACTAATCTCTTACTACCCCTTTGGGCCGAATAAAGATGATCTTTCAAAGTACCCCTGTCAAGAATGACCCTACATTGGGGCAACAAAGGAGGTTACGATCGTGTTGTAGAGCAAATGATTGAGAAAGATCCTATTACTTTCACTTGCATCAATCTTCTGGTGATAGCTTCAGGGGAATTCTCATTAAAGCTTGACTCATCCCAAGGTGAAGAAGAGCATTTCCTTCTCTACCCAAACACTGATACCCATTGCTTCAACCAATTTTGGCCTGATTATTCATTTCTGAACCCCGAGCGGTGATCATCTCCCTTCACTGGGGCAACGCATAACGATTGACCAAATACAATTGGCATTTACAAGAAAACATGAAAAGCATCTTGAAAGTCATAAGAGCTCCAAAAGTTCAAAGAGCAAAAAGTTCGACAAACTAGGGGGCATGAAAAAGTAGTGTGCCTAGTAAAAGTAAGGCCAATGCCCGTCAAGAAAAAAAGCCAAAAGGCTACGTCTTATGCGAAAAAATTATCAAAGTCCAAGTGCTTACATAAAAAAAAATCATCACAAGTGCAAAGGAAATTAGAAAAATGAGCAAAGCTCCCATGCAAAAATGATTAGTCAATGGACTTTCGAGATGCGTTGTGTTTCAAAAGCCAAATGATTTCGAAAAATCGAGTGACCTAGTCACGATGCCATGATAATCACCAACTTTTAAAAACCCTCTTGAAAATTTTAAGCCTTTCGAGCCTCTCCCAAGCCAACATTACAACCCTCTTCCGAAATCTCTTCTGATTGGGATGGTTTGAGTGAAAATGAGAATCCCACAAAGAAGCTACCGCTTGAAGGAGTTGAAGTAATTCTATCTTGTCTTATCTTCGAAGTTCTCGACTTGTAAACCCAATGATTATAGCGACAAATGTGCCATCAGCCTCGAGATACGAACACCTAGAGTGCCAAAACTTGGTATGGAGGGACACTTAAGTGCCAAAACTTTAGAAATGTACACTTAAGTGCCAAAATCGGAGTAAAATGGATCACTTAAGTGCCACTCCGGCCAAAATTCGGCTAAATTGCTAACGTGGCAATTTTCCGGCAAGTTGGGTGCAAAACGGCGTCGTTTTGCACGCTGACGTGGCGAGAAAATGCAAAAACGACGTCGTTTTGTCTTTGATGTGTAAATAATTCATATAAAAATTAATTAAATTAAATTTAAAACTAAATTTATTTAAAATATTCTAAAAAACTTAAAATTTAAAAACTTAAAATTAAAAAAAAAAAAGTGGCCGGGGGCCGAAGGGAGCGACCGAGGGCTGAAACCTCGCTACCGCCACCGCCGGGAAGGGCCGGCGACGAAGGGAGGAGGGTCGGCCGGGATCACCGGCCCCGACTAACCGGCGGCGAGGGCCACGAGCCCTCGCCGGATCTAGGCGAGGGCCGCAACCCGCCCCGATCCGGGTGAGGGCTCACGAGCCCTCGCCACCTCCCGCCATCGCCAAGAAGGGCCGGCGACGGTGGGGGAGCATCGGCCGGGTGGCCGGGCCACGGCCGGGGCCGGCAACGTTGGTCGACCGGCGATGAAGGCCGCGACCCTCACCCCGATGGGCGAGGGCTCGCGAGCCCTCACCGTCTCCCTACCGTCGCCGGGAAGGGCCGGCGATGGTAGGGGAGCATCGGCCGGATCGCCAAGCCACGGCCGGGGCCGACGGCCGGGCCGGCGACCCCCGCCGACCCCCCCTCCGTCACCGACCTTTCTTAGCTTCGACCCCCTCTTTTTTAAAATTTTAAGTTTTTTTTATTTTTTAGAATATTTTAAATAAATTTAGTTTTAAATTTAATTTAATTAATTTTCTATTTATTATTTACACATCGTAGACAAAACGACGTCGTTTTTGCATTTTCTCGCCACGCCGGCGTGCAAAACGACGACGTTTTGCACCCAACTCGTCGGAAAATTACCACGTCAGCAATTTGGCCGAATTTTGGCTGGAGTGGCACTTAAGTGATCCATTTTACTCCGATTTTGGCACTTAAGTGTACCTTTCCAAAGTTTTGGCACGTAAGTGTCCCTCCATGCCAAGTTTTGGCACTTGGGCTGTACTTATGCTCAAAGCAATAATTCATTTGTGTAAGCCCTAACCAAACCTATATTGCGGTCATTTCAAAATACCTTTTTGATCGATCAGATTGTGTTCATCGCGAATGTTTCTGAAAGCCTTTGACATGGGTTATGTGAGATACCCTCAGCAATCAGTTACTTCCTACGCGAATAAATAGGATCAAGCAGCCAGTTTATCAAGAGTGTGTGAAAAACCCTTTCTGACTAAGAAGCTCTAGTTTGGCATGCTTAATGAGCCTTTTTCACGAGTCGTAGCTATTCTGATAAGAACTTGATTCCCGGAGAATTTGATGATTAATGATATATCCTCGAGCAAGATTACAGTTTTGCGCCACATGATGATAATTGACATTGAATTTTTCTCACGGCAATCGGACTTAGCTTGATTAGCTAGTTCAGTTAATGCCGCAATATTGCCAATACGTCTTTTGATAATATCTCTAATGACATTTGCTCAAGTTGAGTTTGACAGGATTCCTCAATGAAACCATGCAATTTTCAAGGGATTAGCGGGTGCTTCCCTAAAAACTAAAGATTCATGGTCCGCCTTAAACCATGCCATCTCCAAAAGTTCATGGTCAGCCTCAAACCATGTCATCTACAAGGTTCATGATTAGCCTTAAACCATGCCATTTCCAAAAGTTCATGGTCAGCCTTAAACCATGCCATTTCCAAGGTTGGTGGGTTTATCCTTAAACCACGAGGTTCGTGGGTCATCCTTAAACCACACGGTTCGTGGGTCATCCTTAAACCATGAGGTTGGTGGGTCTATCCTTAAAACCACGGGGTTGGTGGCTTTTCTTAAACCACACGGTTTATGGGTTCATTCGTAAACCATGCTTGTCCATATCTAGTCGAAACCCGTTTTTACATGGTGAGACTTTTTTTCCAGTCGAAACCCGTTTTTACACGGTGAGACTATCACATTCAGTCGAAACTTATTTTTACACGGTGAAACCTTTCTTCCAGTTGAAACCCGTTTTTACACGATGAAACTATCACATCCAGTCAAAATCCGTTTTTACACAATGAGACCTTTCTTCCAATCGAAATCCGTTTTTACACAGTGAGACTATCACATCCAGTCGAAACGCATTTTTACATGGTGAGACCTTTCTTCCAGTCGAAACCCGTTTTTACACGATGAGACTATCACATTCAGTCGAAACCTATTTTTACACAGTGAGACCTTTCTTCCAGTCGAACCCCGTTTTTACACAGTAAGACTATCACATCCAGTCGAAATCTGTTTTTACAGGATGAGACATTTCTTCCAATCGAAACCCATTTTTACACGGTGAAACTATCACATCCAGTCGAAACTCGTTTTTACACGGTGAGACATTTCTTCCAGTCGAAACCCGTTTTTACACAGTGGGATTATCATATCCAAATAAACCCGTTTTTACACGGTGAGACTATCACATCCAGTCAAAACCCGTTTTCACACAGTAAGACCTTCTTCCAGTTGAAACCCGTTTTTACAAGATGAGACTGTCCATTAGCCACCATCCGTCAGTAGACCGTCCATCAGCCACCATCTATCCCAGCATCCCCATCGAACAAAACCAGGTAGGTCTTTTCTGCTCATGTATGCTCCATTTTTGTAGGGCGCCGGATCGGAACTCGCGGTTGACCAGCTCACGAGAGCTTCGGTCCCGTGGAGCCTATATTGATGTTTATGTGCATGCTGCTATGCTAATATAGAAGCCTAAGCTGAAGTTGACTTTCGATCGAGGCAAAACCTTCTCGTTTCATTAGTACATACCATCTATTCAACAAAATGCCTTAAAGAAAACCGAAGAATAGCCTGTGTTTTAACGTGAGACCGACTCATTTTTGCCCCCGTGCTTGAAGAATCCTTGTTGCTTTGCCTGTATCCATTGTATTTTCATGTGGTTTATGCGAAATATTTGCATGTATTCGAATCGACGAAGTCCTTCGTCGCACCGGAGAATGAGTTAGTGGTCATCGGAATATGTGGCCGGCGGTAGCCAACGTCGGTCAAGGGGGATGACCGATGGACGGTGTTGGTCCAGTGGTCAACGTGGCTTAATCTGGCCGGCGTTGTGCATGGTGCAGAATGAGGAAGCTCTGGGTAGAGAGGGGACATCGTGAAGAAGACCAGGGAAGAAGACGATCTAAAAAAAAAAATTAAAAGAAAAACAAGAAATAAAAACAGTAATGAAAAAAACAAAACAAAACAAAAAAATTGAAAGGTGGAAAAACCGTGGGAGGCAGACTTCGGTGAAGGCAGCGTGGATGAGAGGATAGTGCAAGGAAAAAGACAAAACATAGAAGAAGCCAAAAAAAGGAAGAAGGAAAAAAAAAGAAAAAAAAATTAATTAAAAATCTTATTTTCTTTTTCAACCCGATAGGGTCGAATCTGGTTTTGGGTTGAGTCAATGGCCGGATTGGATCTACCCGGCCCGAACCCTTTTTCGGAATATAAATACTAAAAATATATTAAAATGTCAAAAATAAAAATTCAAAAAATCAAAATCGAAAGGTTTTGGAAAATTCAAAAATTCAATTTTTCCAAAAAGAAAAAAAAAAATCCAAAAAATTCTTTAAAAAAAATAAATTTCATCAAAATGTTAAAATTAATCTTTGGAGTACTTTTCTCCTGAAAATAGGAAGCTTTTCAATTTGGAATTATGCCCAAATTTGACTAGACCTTTAGGGTTTTACCTTAGGGTTTCAATTGTCTTTAGAGACAAATGCCCTTGATTGTGCGGTATTGGTATGTTGATTTTGGCTTCCATTTAGTCTAGTTAGTATTAGCATTTATCCTTTCCTTAATGTTAAATATTTGCTCTCCCATGCAATTTATTTAAACGCTTTCATTGGCTGCTAACTGTTATTTTAATGATTGCGTACTCGCATGATCACCTCACATGTTAGTGGATAGGTATAAAATCAATCCAAATTACCTGACAAAAACCTTTTTTTTTAAATGAACAAGAAGATTAGCTACCGAAAGGACAGTAATTGCTTAATTAGTGTAATCAAATCTCCAACCCTAGATTCTCTGGTTGCGTAGGAAGTGAGGTGTACTCCCATGCCTCACTTGGTTTCTAGCTGATCCCAATAGACTAGTGGCGATTTCTTTTTGCAAAATTCTTTAAAATACCCCAATGTCACGTGAGGTATGGGCTTGGGAGAACCCGCACCTAATCATGGGCCTTAGGTCCATCCTTTAGGCAATACCCCTAAACATATTCTCTCCCCTTAGGAGTAGGTCGCGACACTCATTTCCTGTAATATAACTTTATTACTATACTAGTTAGGATGTATGTGCTATGCACGGGATTGGGTGTGTTTAATTCAGCATTTCAAAGGAGTTTTCGGCCTCCAAAGTCCCTTGAGGAAACAATCCAACTATTTTGAAAGAGCTTTCACTTGAAAGCCAATATTGAGAAAGTTGAAAGCCCAATATTTGTAGGAAATAGCTTTCAGCTTTCAGCTTTACCAAATAGTGAACTCTTTTTTTTCTTTCCATAACTATTCTCATCAATTCTTCAATTTTTTGATTTTATCCTTATTATTTTCTTTATTAAAAAAAAGGCCAAACCCTCCGTCGGTCTGGCGAAGGGCTACAGCTGTCAACAAGCCAAATTTTGTGTCAACTAGGGGTGAGCGGTTCCCGATTCCTTATAGGTTCCGCCTGGAACCTAGAACCTACCCTCGGGTACAGGTTCCTCGTTTTTTGGAACCTGAAACCTACCCATCAAAATCAAGAACCTAGAACCTATTTTGTCACAGGTTCCGGGGTCGGTTCCAAGTTCCAACAGGTTCTTTTTTTCTTCTTTTTTTATTTATTCCTCCTTTCCTTTATCAGTTGAGTACCCCAAAATTATAAAGAGTGGTACAAACTCAGTAACAGAGAAGAAAAAAAGCCAATAGATGTGCTGTCAACATTTACATAAGACCAATGTGCTGTCAACATTTACATAAAAAGGGTTGCAAAATTGCTACTTAAACATGCAAATGAAGATATCAACTGAATTAAGGGGCTTCGGGCATCAAACTATCTCTAGAAGTGTAAGTGACCAGCAGAAAAGAAGTAGAGGTCCTTTTACACTCTGTTTCAATTGACATAGATATTTTCCACGCATATCGCCATTACAAGATTTGGACATTGCAGTACCTTTGTGTTCCGCATGACACGGAGCTGGGGTAGCACTAAAACAGCTTCAAGATAAACACAAAAAGCCCAGCAAATCCAGTTAATGATATAATGATATGATGGTGTGTTGAAGGGTGAATCACTAGAGACGGCACAACACATGGAATCACCTGCATTAAATGCAAAAGGGGAAAATTCAACAAATATAAATATACCAATAACAAATAAAATTTAATGGATACAATTAGAACCTGGTTCTCACAACTCTATGTTCAAATTCTCTTTATTTAGATGCCTCGAGTATATTACCAGCTCAAGTTAATGATCAACGAATTGGAAAAGGCAAAAAGGGAGTAAATCATAATTATTTGGTTAAGTTCAAGCTCAAATAACTAGCAGGCTATAACCCTTAAAATAAGTGGAAAATTCAAGAGACATTCAATTATATGGTTTTATTATGCCCAATCTACCTTCAACCTTATTACAGTACTCGTAGACCATAAGAATTATAGAGCAACCTAATAAAACAATCTATTGACTAATGCCCATAACACCTTCAACTTTATTTATACTATATAAGAATTAATTTATTGACCTTAGAAGCAAATCTATTGACTGATGCAGATTTTCAGCTAATTTAAAGCATATACCTACCACCTAACTACCACAAAAGAACAAAATGAACAGACCACCATAACCAACTCAGCCTTTTGGAGACGCATTACAAAGAAATAAATCCAAAAGAGAAGCTTTTGTATGTCAAGTTTTCATATATCTTTTCATTTGGGTCCATTTGAATGTAGGCACCCACGTCCAAACATAATCTTAAAATATTTTACAAATAAAGATGGACACATCTATTCCATAGTTTGTTGGTGGAAGAGTTAGATGGTAACCAAGGAAGAGATAGAGAAAGTCTAAACTAGAGAAACAAAGCTAAAGAAAAAGTTGTGACTCGTCCCACGCCTTATTCATAAACATAAATAGAGTGTGGATGGAGGACTCACCACAAAGCTTGTGCCTCATACCGTGTCTCTGGGGAAAAATACAAGCCTTAATTTGTCAGTCGCTGGTGCACTCACTTGCTAAAAAGAAAAAAGAAACAAAGCTTGTCGTGACAATGAGATAAGCCTCGGGCAGCAACTGAAGTTGGGCTTTTCCTTCCCCAAAATTCAGTGTAAGTGCTCCCACTGTCAAAAACTACTCGAAGATCCTTTGCACCACGTACCTTACACAGGTCTTGCTGTGTAGAGCTTGCTGAAACAATACAGTTCAAGTCCTCAAGAGTTTAGCAAGACATATAATGCGACAAAAAAATCACCAAACGAAATAGATGGAACAGCTCCATACTCTGATAAACTAGCTGGTACCCACGCGATTTTCGAAGAAGGGACAAAGGTCGAAACTGCTTTCATGCGATAATGTCTTGGTCCAAAACATTTGGAGATATGTTGCTGACCTTGATCGTCCTTAGGTACAGAACGTGGAGGAGCATGATGAACAGATGAACTTTGATTACAGTAATCGTTCGATAATGATATCACGTGTTTATAAACTTTGATGATGCAATGATAAGGTGCGTCAAGGTTAGTATATTCCGACAAGTATTCTTGTTATGCAGACTGCAAAATCTCGGTGAAACTAACCGCACCTCGGATACATTGATTGTCCAATTCGGCATCATGATAGATTATGGGACCAACCCATCTTTCCTTTCTGCATTATCCCCCGAGACCTGCATATTCAGGGGGAAAGCAGAACATTAACGTACTCAATTTCAGAGATTACAAGTGCTGTGGATGGAAATCATGTTATTAGTTACATGGCGGATTGGATCGAGAGCATAATCGAAATTAATTTTGAGGAGATTGACCCTTTTCAGGAAACAAAAGGATTGAGCATAGGCTTGCTTGCAAATGGGAATGCTTGGAAAAAGCAAATGCATTGGGCGAAACCAGAAGCAATAGAGACAGAGCAAGAGAAAGCAAATGCATCAGGCGAAACCAGAAGCAACAGAGACAGAGCAAGAGAAATCGAGCACTCACCGACATCGCGAATCGGCGTTGAGACGATCTATAGCTGGGTGGCATCGGGGGTGACTAGGCAAGCAGCTTCGGGGGGTGGCGAGCGGCTAGGCGAGCGGCGTCGGAGGTGGCTGGGCGAGCGGCAAGTGACATCAGAGGCGGCTGGGCTAGTGGCAAGCGGCGTCCACCGGGGGGATGAGCGGCGTCAGGTGGTGGAGTCGAGGGCAAGCGGCGTCTAGCTGCGGCATCGAGTGGCTCAGCGTCAGGGCGAGTGGGGCGACGCCGTCAAGGGAGGCAAGGGCGGGGCGAGCGGCGTCCGGCGGTGGCGGCGTCGAGGATGAGCGGCGTCAAGCGGCGGCATCGAGGGTGAGGGCAAACGGCGTCGGGATCGGGGGAGAGGCAAAGAATGGGAGAGAACCTGAGATAAAAAGTGATTTAGGGCTGCGGGGTTTTACCTTTTAGGAACCCTACCCTGTTCCGGTTCAGTTCCGGTTCCGGTTCCGATGGGAACCGGAATTGGAACCGAGAACCGCATCGGAACCGGAACCGCCGGTTCCCAGAAAAAGGAACCGGGAATCGGAACCAGCTTCTTCAGAACCGGGAACCGAACCGAACCCTCCTTCGGTTCGGTTCCGGTTCCGGTTCCCGGTTCTACCCGAAACCACACTCACCCCTAGTGTCAACAACTGTCGATCGAGGTTGTCCAAGGTCAAGGGGCTTCTGGCGAGGGTTGTGCGACCCCGACAAGGGCCACCAAAAATCGCACAACCTCAGGCAATCTAGGCGACGTGCGACCCTCACCGAAGGTCACCCAACGTTAGGCAACTTGATCAACAGCCACCGGCACCAAATCTAGCTTGCCAGTGGCCATAGCCCCTAGGGTTTGGTCTTTTTTTAGAAAAATTATATATATATGATTTTTTTTCAATTTTAAAGAAATAAAAATTAACAAACTAATATTAATCACCAAAGGGTTTTTTAAATGTGTTTTCTACTAAATGGCATTTCTCTCGAAATTGTTTCTTAAAGCGTAGTTTACTAAAAGGTCTTTACATCTACCCAAAGCCCTTTAGGCTAAACTACTTTACATTTGCCTAATAGGCTTTTAAAATGTTGAACCAAACACACCTTTAATCAAATTACAATGTGCAAAATCAAAAGTTGGTACGAGCGATTTCACTAGAAATATGTTTTCTCTCTACGTAATTTTCATATTAGTCCAAATGAACTACAGTCACATAGAGACGTAGTTATTCTTCTAATTGTGACAATTGGGAAAAACAAACTTCTCTTAACATAAAGAAATTTTAACGTTATGAAGTCCTCTTTACTTTTCCATTATAATGTATAAAATCAGTGTATATTAATCGAATGTGCTACTTAAGCAATTGATAAAAAGAATAACATATCCTCATTTTTGTTTTTCCCATTGGAGTAGTGACTAATTATAAGTAACTAAACTTGTTAATGTCCATGGACTCAGATTATCTAGTTGACAGGTTGGCTGGCTGTGATTATGCTGTTGAACTTTTTGTTTCTCTCATGGTTTACTAATTTTAAGTATCTGCTGCTGAAATTGGGACATTTCTTTGTTTAATTCTGCTGGCTAAAACGAGTTAATCCTGCTTTATAGTGGATGGCTCATGTCCAGTGGTCCTAATATTGCTATTCTTATGGAAATGGACATTCACATAGAGAGAATTCAGGAGAGGCTTATTGAGACTTTATACATTTAATCGGAGTTTATCTTTAAGTTCAATATTTCTGCTAGCAAAGAAGGATCATGCGTGCCTACATTAATGTGTGAATACTCCAACGTTCTTAAACCCAATTGCTGAAGCAGATGGCCTGGTGTTGATTAGTATCTAGGCTAGATGAAAAATTTAATGCTGGTGTTCTATGAAAAATCTGCATTTAAATCCTTTGCGTGGAGATAGCAAAATATTTGACAACTTGTTATCTCTTTGAACTTTGAATATTACTAAGTTGTTGTCTAATGCTGTTTCTAATGATGTGGGTGACACCTACAAGCGTATTGTGATCAAATTGCTTGCGACTTATTTCCAGAGAAATCACAGCAAAGAGGTGAGATGACTCCTTTACACATGCTTGATTTTGCACTTCATACGCATTACCTGTAACATGCTGAGAGCAATGCTCACTGATACAGTGAACTAAGTCCGGAAAATTTGAAGGTGGGTATTGCTAGCCCCATCTTGCTGGATAGAGTTGCTGCATCATAGGTATGATTTCTCAGTTGGTACTTTTTTGATTGATTTTTTTTGTCACTTTCTCTCGAGTTTTTCAGGTTCTGGTTCTTATGGTTCGCACTTTTGGATTTTCAGATGAAGACAAACAAAGGATTGGTGTTGCACAACAAGGAGCTGGTAAAGGTTGAAACACATGCTAATATGGTATCTGAATACCACATTAGTGTTTCATTTACGAGATTTAAACTCTCTCTCATTAGAATTTCCAATCCAAAAATTTTACTATTAAATGAGGAGAGATCGTATGTGTTTATGGCCAAAACAAACCCCATAGATAAGCATGTGTTGTATTTTAATTACTCGTCATCCCAAAAATTGATTAAAATTTAATACTTGATTTTAACCACACCGGTCAACTAGTTGAGCATGGTCAAAGTTAGGGACTAATTTGGTTCTTAGTTCAATCAGTCGAAGTAGCAGATCTAAATCTGATTTAAAAACACACTTTTTTGCATGTATGGAATTGCCAAATTTGCATCTAAAACTTGCATTTATCTGGTTTGGTTCTCAGTTCAATCAGTCGGAAATAGCAGATCTGGTTCTGATCTAAAAACACTATTTTTTGCATGTACGAAATTGCCACATTCGCATCTAAAACTTGCATTTGCCCCCTTTTATAACGATTTTTTCCGCCT
Organism: Eucalyptus tenuipes; assembly: GCA_014182365.1. Taxonomy (NCBI): domain Eukaryota; kingdom Viridiplantae; phylum Streptophyta; class Magnoliopsida; order Myrtales; family Myrtaceae; genus Eucalyptus; species Eucalyptus tenuipes. The sequence goes on along the minus strand of CM024540.1, from coordinate 23,681,332 downwards.
AATGAGTTGGGTTCCATCTTGTTTCTGTTAGAAGATACATATAATTCTTAATGCGGAAATTCAAAAGAAAAACAGTGATCTTCGATCTTCATGATTTTCACAAATAGATGAAGACGTACCTTTATCCATAGCGTTACCCTTGATATTACCCTTAATGATAATCGTTGTGAAAAACCGAAGAACTCAAACCAAATGAAGAAATCTGATTTCTCTCCCTTAACCCACTATTCTTTAATGTATTCTTTCGATGGAGGAGAGAATACCAAGTTCTTTTTAGTTATTGTTGTTCATGTGGGTGGAGAGAGAATCGGACTTTATTTGTACGTTCTATCAATAGGTGTCTTCCATCAAAAGGCCTTTTAACTTCCATAAAAGTCGCACCTTTTAGGAAAATTGTAACTTCTCTTGAGGATTATACCATTTCGTTTTATTAGAGTCGCAACTTCTCATAACCAATATTTATTTATTTTATAGCATTTTCACAATTATTAAACCATATAATAAATCATATCATGTGGGCCACAATAATTCTTACATTCTCCCACTTGGCCTATATGATTTTCCTTTCATGGTTTAATAAAGACTGTAATGTGCACAATAACATTATGCTATAAAATTTCATTAAATTGGCAATCACATAATAATCACAATTAAGTAAAGAAAACTAATGCGAGTCATAGCGGTTGTATGTCATTAATCGACATAGTCCCTTCTATGCACTACAACTATAGTACTTTACTTAACATGATCCATAAATGAGAAGTACAGTAATAGTCCAACTATAATGTTTCTTTAGAAACTATCCTGTTTAACATTCATCTATTCCCATAATATATACTAAATAGAGAACAGGAAATATCATAAACACGTAAATGAGCTCAAAGTGTCAAATATATAAACTTAATACAATCATAATACAAACATTAATGACGTCCAATAATGCCCCATCTTTTCAACATGCTCATTAAATGTTTTGGACGGCAGACCTTTTGTTAAGAGATCTACTATCATAAGATTTGTGCTAATATGCTCAATTGACACTCTTCATTTCTGAACTTCTTCTTTAACAGAGAAGTATTTGATCTCCACATGCTTAGCACCCTTAGAATACTAAGAAAACTACTATAGAGTTATCATAATAAATTTTCAGCAGCTTGGCAATACTGTCGACAATCACAAGCCCTGAAATAAAATTCCGCAGCCATAATCCATAAATAGTGGCCTCAAAACATGCCACAAATTCAGCTTCCATAGTGGATGCAGCAATAACTGACTGCTGCGCACTCTTCCATGAAATTGCCCCTCTAGCTAGAAGAAACAAGTAACCAAAAGTTAATTTTCTTGTATCGGCACATCCGGCTAAGTCTGAATCTGAATATCCAATCACCTCGAGATGATCGGATCATTTATAAGTGAGCATATGATTCTTCGTTCCTTGCAAGTATCTAAGACCTTTCTTTGCAGCTTTCCAATGATCCATTCCAGGATTACTTTGATACCTGCCTAGCATTCCGATAGCAAAACTGATGTATAGTCTGGTGCAAATTTGTGCATACATTAAGCTCCCCACAACAGATGCATAAGGAATATTTTTCATTTGTTCTCGTTTCAATTCACTTTTCGAACATTACATAAGGCTAAATTTGTCACCTTTCTGAATTGGAACTATTCCTAGTGAACATTTACCCATATTAAATTTCTCTAAAATTTTCTCAATGTAGGCTTTCTGAGACAATCCTAATAATTCTTGTGATCTATTACGGAATATTTCTATTCCTATCACATACATTGCCTCTCCCATATCCTTCATTTCAAAATTCTTAGAGGGATTTCTTGGTTTCATGTAACAAGCTAAGATCATTAGCAGCAAGCAAAATATCATCAACATACAGAATTAGAAAAATAAACTTGCTCTCACTAATCTTCGTATATATACACCAATCAACATTGTTTTCCTTAAATCTAAATGAAGTTATGGTATCGTTAAATTTAAGATACCATTGTCGGGAAGCTTGTTTAAGTCCATATATTGACTTCTAAAATTTACATACCACGTGTTCATTTCCTTTAACTGAAAAGCCTTCGGGTTGGTCCATATAAACCTCTTCTTCTAAATTCCCATTAAGAAAGGCAATTTTTACATCCATTTGGTATAACTCCAAGTGATAATGAGCCATCAAAGCCATAATAATTCTAAGTGAGTCATTCTTAGAGACTAGTGAAAATGTTTCTTTATAGTCAATGCCTTCTTTTTGTGTAAAACCCTTTTGCAACAAGTCTGACTTTATGTCGTTCAATACTGCCTTTTGAGTCGCGCTTAGTCTTAAAAACCCATTTACACCCGACCTTTTTACATCCTTTAGGCAATTCAACAATATCTCAAACTTGATTTTGATGTATGGATTTTAACTCTTCTTCCATGGCATTAAACTATTCATTAGAATTTTCACATTCCATGGCTTGGGAAAATGAATCTGGATCATTTCCAATTCCTAAGTCAATTTCTGACTCTTATAGATAAACCATATAGTCATCAGAAATAGCCGACATTCTTTCTCTTTGAGATCTTCTTAATGCTATTTCTTGTGACTCAGCTATTGGAAGTTCAATATTGACATCTCCATTATGGAGAATTTGTTCATTAATTTATTGTTCTCGATTATTGTTAGGTTGTACTATAATATCAGGAACAACAACTTTAGAAGCTTTAGATATAGGAACTTCTACCCTTACTTCTTGAATGCAAACATCACGCACTCTTTCACTCCCACTGATGTCACCATTTTCAATGAACCTAACATTTCCAGATTCAACAATTCTTGTACTATGATTAGGACAATAAAATTTATACCTTTTGGATTTCTCTGCATAACCAATGACATAACCACTGGTTGTTCTTGAATCTAATTTCCTTTCATGTGGATTGTAAATTCTTACTTCTACTGGACAACCCCAAACATGCAAGTGTCGTAAACTAGGTTTCCTTCCCGTCCACAGTTCAAAGGGAGTCTTTGGAACTGTCTTACTAGGAACCCTATTTAATAAATACATAGAAGTATTTAAAGTATACATCCACAAAGAGAAGGGTAAAGATGAATGACTCGTCATACTACTAACAATTTCCATTAAAGTACGATTACGCCTTTTTGGCTACACCATTTTGTTGTGGTGTACCTAGCATTGTGTATTGAGCACAAATGTCATGTCTTTCAAGGAATTTAGCAAATGGACCTGGACATTGTCCCAATTCATCATATTTTCCATAATATTCACCGCCTCTATCTGATCTTACTATTTTCACCTTTCTATTTAATTGCCTCTCAACCTCTTTAATATACATTTCAAGTGCATTCACTGATTGAGACTTATCATGTAATAGATAAATATAACCATAACGTGAAAAATCATCAATAAAGGTGATGAAATGACTTTCGTTACCAAAAGATGGAACATCGAATAGACCACATATGTCAGTATGAATAATTTCAAGAAGCTCTATGCTTCTTGTGGCACCTTTCCTAGTGTGCTTTATTTGTTTACCTTTAATACAATCAATACACACTCTAAGGTCAGTAAAATCCAAATTTGGAAGAATTTTATTTTTCACTAATCTTTGCATTCTTTCCTTGGATATATGACCCAAACACTTATACCACAAGTAAGCAGAATTTTCATTCACCAAACTTTGTTTAGTGCCAACATTATGATGCAATGTCAATAATGTCTCGACAAAAGTATTATCAAGTCTAAATTTATAGAGACCATCACATAAAGTTCCAGTTCCAATAAGAGTATCACTCTTAAATAAACCCAAAGATTCAGAACCAAATTTACAATAAGATCCCGCTACATCAAGTCTTGGCAAAGAAACTAACTTGCGAGAAAATGTAGGTACATAAAGGGTTCGAAACAAATTCAAATAATGCCCAGTATCTAAGATCAAATGGTAAGTGCCAATGCCTTCAACTAGAGCTTTCTTTCTATTCCCCGTAATCACATAACTTTCATTTGGTTTTGTGGTTTGGATCGTAAGAAATCCCTACATCGTATTTGACACATGAGTAGTGGCACCAGCATCAATCCACCAAGTATTATGAGGAACTTCAGTGAAGTTTGATTCAAAACATACTAAGGCACAAGGCTTACCTTTCTTTTCGAACCAAGCCTTACATTTTAGAAAATCTTTCTTCAAGTGTCCAATTTTGTTGCAAAAATGACACTTAATAAGATTGTGTTCCTTCTTGTGAATTTGAGAAGCCTTTGAAGAGTCATTCAAGACGTGTAATCCTTTCTTCTTGCTCCTTGCACCTTTCCTTTTGAAATTCCTTTGAACTTCTTGACAACTTAAGAGATGAACAGAATGAGCCTTTTGATTTTTTTATCCTTATTTCCTCTTGAACTAGCATACTGGCCAATTCATTCGCATTTCACTTATCCTTTATAGTGTTGTAATTCATTTGAAATGGCTCATATTGCTCATGAGGCAAGGAATTAAGTATAAACTGTACTAAAAAGTACTCATCCACGTTCATTCCTAAAATCCTTAACTTTGCTGCTAAATTCGTCATCTCAAGTATATACTCATGCATGGTACGTGAACCATCATATTTCATGATGGTCAATGTGCTCATCAATGTACTGGCAACTGACTTATCAGCAGTTTGAGAACGCTCTTCCATAAATTTCATAAATTCATTAGCATTGTCAGTCTTGGGAAGAGAAGTCTTTAAGTTGTTTGCAACTGTCATTCGCATGAACATTAAGCTCAATCTGTTCGATCTTTCCCAAGCTTTATGGAAAGATTTTTCATCATCGCTAGTTTCATCAGTAATAGCAGTTGATTTCTCAGTTTGAAGCATTAAATCAAGATCTAGGACACCTAAGTGAAACTGAACTTATTCACTCCAATCAGGAAAATTTATCCCATTGAATAAGGGAATAGACAAAGCATGCGAATGGAGTGAAACAGGTACAGATACTGCAAATGTGCAAGAAAATACTCATACATTAATGCCTTGAGAATATCACCTAATCAAATTCAAACAAAACTACACATGTACATTATAGTTCTCCTTTGGGCGATCATATGATATACAAATATATATGAACTATAATGATGCTAATAACTTTGATTTGATAATTGTAAATATATCTTATTAAAATTTATTTGCTATCTTTGGATATACAAACAAATTTAACAAGTCATATTAATTATCAACTATCATGTTCATGAATTATAAGAAAATAATTAATCTTTGGGTTAATCCCTAAGTTCTTATAATAAATGAACTTCAATATACCCATTACACCAATAATGATATGAAACATATCAATTTCATATATAGCATCAATTAATCATGGGTAATTGAATAAAACAATTTACAACATCAAAAATTCAAAAGACTTCAAGGTTTGGCCATTTTGGTGACTAACAAACCATTCATAATATGAATTTTTAATATTATAAAATACAAATATTTACCAAATTGCACATAAGGACAAAAACGTAATCAAGCATAAGGGCAAAATCGTAAAATCATAATTTCATAAGGGCAGAACCATAAATTTATAATCCATGGGCAAAATGGTAAATAATCAGCAAGGGCAAAATCGTAATTATAAAGAAATAGGGGCAGAACAGTAAATAGCGCGGTGATAAAACTGTAATTTTTGAAGCGACAAGGGGTAGAACTGTAAATAACCATCAAGGAGGGCAAAAGCATAAAAGGCCGCACGGGAACGCAATGGCAGAATCGTAAAATTGCGAGAAGGACAAAATGGGAATTTTTAAAATGGCATAAGGGCAAAAACGTAAAAAGCCGCTCGGGGACGTCAGTCGCGTGGCCCGCACGCGCCTGCATCCACCGCGGGCACATGCCACGCATGCACGCGTCCAACACGCAGGCGGGTGCAACGCACGCGCTTGCCAACTGCCGCACGGCGCGTGGAGACCACGCGCCTGCAACTGCAGTGTGCGCGTGGTCCCACGCGCCTTCCTTGCGCCATTCTTTTTCCTTTTTTTTTTCTTTAGTGCCCTGTTTTGTGACATTCCAAATTTCCAACTCTGTTTTCTATTAAATAAATCGAGCATTTCATTAACGCGCCTATAGGGGGCGTTCCGGGCCGATCACTCTCGAGATAACTAGTCTATCTGAGGAACCAATAAGGATTTTAAGGCAAATAAACTTAAGAATTCGACTAGGAATCGGCTTCTCGACAGTGTCTATCTTTAGAGGCCATTGCGGCACAGTATAAAATCGATTTAAAATCAGAAATAGGCTGGTTCGACAGAGATGTGTGGCTAATCGTGGGTGACACCACTAAATTGGAAAATTCTCGTCGACCGGCACTAGACTGATTTTCTTATTGTTTTGGTATCCTGTGTCCGTATTTGAATCCTCGAGATTTTCACGACAAGCGAGAGTCGCCAATGAGTCAAGTGGGTTCATAGTGGCTCGAAGAAAATCGACCACAGGTCATTTGCACTAGAAATCTCTGAAAATTACCGGTAGTATAGGTCACGCTAAAAACGCGTCAAATGGAAATTAACCGTGAATTCGAATCCAATTTCAGAAATTGAAGATTCTGTCATGTCACAATAAATTCTAGGAACGTCGACTCAGTCTTAGAAGATTTTTCAGAGATTCCGAGATTTTTACGGAAAATGGATTCGGACGTCGCGGAAATTAGCGGAAAATTGGATCGGCCAAGTTGATTGGAATTTTGTCCTCTTTATCAAACCCTTGGGTGTCGAGGCCTTACTGAAAATGGTATGGGCAATTTCTTCGACGAAGTTGGACATTAAATTGGGAATTTTTGTGAGGAATTGAAGCCCAAATCAATAAAATTTGGATGCTAATTTAGGAGCTGAAACTTTGGTTTCAATTTAGTTTAATTGTGGAATTTACTTGTGGAAAGTAATAGGGGACATGGAGTTAATGGAGAAGATAAGCTCTTTGACTTTTGGACCTTCATCCTCAACTTCTTGTGCACGCATCACCGGTCCCTTCTTCCCTCTTCGTGCATGCATCCTTATCTCTTCTGCTTTTGCTTCTTTTTATTTTTCATTCCATCGAATTCGGCAGTCCCTCTCTCCTCACCGTTTCTCCCCCATCAGCTCTTGCTTTCATTTTTCCTTGCCCAATTGCTTTCCATCTCCATTCACGAAGACCACCGATTCAACCACCGAAGCTCCTCCATCTGCACGTGTCTTCAACCAAGCAAGCTCAGTCCACGCAGCTCTCCATCGAAGACTTTCGATTTCGTTAACTAAGCAGTATCCACGAAGCAGCAATCAGCACATCTCCGCTTCTGCCCGTGTCTCCACTCACCGAAGACAGCCCAATTCCATGAAGTCTTGCCGACCGAAGCCACACTCCACCGAAGACCCAAAGTCACGATTCTTCCACCGAGCAGTCCAGCGAGATTCGGTCAACAACAGCACGTCCTCCACCAAGTTTGACTATTGTTCGTCCATCTTCCACGAGATCAGCAAAGCAGGCCCAGCAGCCACGTGAAATCAGTTGCTCCCTCATGCTCGTGAGCTTCGGCTGCTCTCTTGTTTCCTTTGCTCGGTCAAAACTCCATCGACCACCACAATAGCAGATCCATTCCACCAAAGAATCACGCCAACTTGTGTCCATCCTCGTGCAGTTCACCTCATCGAATCAACCGAGGCAGCAGCCCAAGAAGCCGGCCCACAGTCCATCGAAGTTCAGCCCATCAGCCTGCGAAAATTTCAGAAGCCTAGTCCGATTCAACCCACATCTTGGCAATTTGAAGTCTAGCCCGTGAGCAAGAAATCCGCAGCTATTCGGCCCAAGTGAACCTCAGTCCAACAGCCCATTTTTTGAGGCCCAAGCCCATCAACCAAGCCGAGAAGTTTCTGTGGGCTTGCAAGGCTTGTAGGCCCGGCTCGAGTGTCCGTCGATGCCACCGAAAGTTTAGATTTCGGCTGCCGTCGCGGTGTTCCGGTCTTCGCTTTGCACAAGTGAGTTTTGCTCACTAATGCTTTCTTAGTTTGCTAATTATGCCTAAGGGTTGATTAGATTTAGTTAAGTGCAATTAGGTGGTTAGATTAGTTTAAAACAATTAAATTAGTGACTTGATGATGCATGTTAGGTGGTTAATCATAGCCATTAGGGAGTAGAAATGCTCTATTATTTATTGAATGCTTCTCGGGATTTTTCCCGACCCGTCTCGGGCTCCAATTAGGCATTACGGGCCTAAATTGGATTTTTAGTATTTATTTATTTAATTTTCGAAATTAATTATTTAATTATTTATTTTTCCGGAAATTCAACCGAAATGGTCGGTGACCAGAATTTCATGCTAATTGTTATGGTGCAGTCCGTTTATTTATTTGAGCTTTGAATCGTGCCGAATTAAATTAATTGTAAATTTTTGGATATATTCCTTAGTGATGTGATTTTAATTATTTGATTGAGAAACCGTCGAGTATTGATTGTCGGTATCGAAAGTAGGTTGGTAATCACCTGAGAGAAGATGCATGGACTCGGTGAATTGGAATATCACCTGGAGAATGCACATGAGTTCGGTGATTGAATATGTCATCTTGGCGAAGAGGTCGCCTTAGAGAATGCACGTGGCTCGGAGACTTGATATGTCCTCCTGGAGAATGCATGTTGCTCGATGACAGAGTATGGTATCGTAAAAAGGGCACGTGGGCTCGGTGATCTGATGCGTCACTTTGGTGAACTAGTACCTAAGAGAAGGCACGTGGCCCCAGGCATCGTAAAAAGGGCACGTGGCCTCGGTGATCTGATGCATCACTTTGGCGAAGAGGTCGCCTGAGAGAATGCACGTGGGCCCAAGGATTTCAGTGTGACATCTTGGAAGAGACACGTGGGCCCGGTGATTTGATGCATCATTTTGATGAACTGGTACCTAAGAGAATGCACGTGTGCTCGACGACTAAATATGGAAAATGTCGAGTGGGACCGTAAAGCCACTAAATATTGAAAGTTGCCAAGTGGGCCCGTGATTTCCACCTATAAATAAGTTGTGTCCTAAGGACCGTGATTCATATTTGGGAATTGAGTTTGAATAGTTGAAATGACCGGAAATGGTCTTGTGGATATGTAATCGAATAGGTTGATTGATCATTACTTTGATATGATGTTATGAATTGATTGATTGAATGGAAATAATCGATGAATGGTTTGATTGACGCTTAATCGACTAGATCGATTCGATCGATGCTTCAATCTGTGATGTGATTGCTTGGGTGCCTTTTTGATCTGTGCTAATATGCAGGTGGAATCTAAAGCCAAAGTAAGTCCTCTGACTCGTATTGTGTATAGGCAGCCCTAAGGTGTATTGGTTTACTAATCGAGTATTAGGGGGTAGAACTTGCTGAAACGTTGTCTCATTGGTTATTGAATAACCATTTCAGGTCCTTAGATGCAGTAGACTTGGATTTAAAAGATCTCGAAAGTCCTGTGCTGTCTGCTAAAGGCTCCAGTTGGAGTGTGGAGAATGATGAAAAGGAGGACGGGGACCCGTAGTTTGTAGAACCCCATTTCTGCTTGTAGACCTTGTTTTTTTTAAACTGGCTTAAGTTGAATTGGACTTAATAGTTCACCTTGTATATATATGTGCACTGGTTTGCAATGTATATAAGAGTGAATTTTTTTAAGGGTTTGAAATTTAGTCCTACTGTACTATCCCAATGTTTTATTGTCTGGGGATTTATAATTGCTTCCGCATGTGCACATGAAAATGAAAGGGTCGGTGATACATCCTGGGATATCGCAAAATTTTAATTGACCGGGTAAGGGATAGGTGTGTGCCCGAGGATCGGGGCGTGACATGTTTCCCCCGAATTCCTCCATTTTCGTCATTCTCTCCTTGAAAACGTTTCATTATTCGGATTTCCTTCGACAGAACCCTCCGAAAACATTTCAACAACAACAAATAGTACAAACAAGATCGTTCAACGAATCATCATACATAAATCATAACATTTCTATAAACGGAAAAATCATGAGATCATAAACTACGCTCTGATACCAATTGTTAGAAGATACATATAATTCTTAATGCGGAAATTCAAAAGAAAAACAGTGATCTTTGATCTTCATGATTTTCACAAATAGATGAAGACGTACATTTATCCATAGCATTACCCTTGATGATAATCGTTGTGGAAAACCAAAGAACTCGAACCAAATGAAGAAATCTAATTTCTCTCCCTTAACTCACTATTCTTTAATGTATTCTTTCGATGGAGGAGAGAATACCAAGTTCTTTTCAGTTATTGTTGTTCATATGGGTGGAGAGAGGACCGAACTCTATTTGTACATTCTATCAATAGATGCATTCCATCAAAACGCCTTTTAACTTTCATAAAAGTCGCACCTCTTAGGAAAACAGTAACTTCCCTTGAGGATTATACCATTTCGTTTTATTAGAGTCGCAACTTCTCATAACCAATATTTATTTATTTTATAACATTTTCACAATTATTAAACCATATAATAAATCATATCATGTGGGCCACAATAATTCTTACAGTTTCTCGCTCTCTGCCTTGCTGCCTGAATTGCCAAGCCGATCTTGTTTCCATTTATGCTTTTCCCATACATCTCTCGGGTCATCTGTCGGTCCTTTAGTTCTTGAATTCTAGATTGCTCGAGCCTCATTCCTTAATGTTTCAGGCGCCCAAAAAATGCAGTCTTCTTTCCCCCCGAAGGGTATTGATTGATTCATGTCATTTTTCTTCACGAAGCCATTTTAAGTGGGTAAATTATCAACCTAATGCTATTTCCGGCGTTCCTTTTTAGTCCATTGCCGATCTGTGGGTTGATCTTCTTCTCAAAGAGTCTGATGAAAGGGAGAGAAGGGACCGTGACGGATGCATGACCGACGCCGCAGTTGATACAAGTGGAAAAAGTCCGAACGCAATTGGCACTATTTCACCCCCACCCAGTTTCTCAAGATTTAGCCCATCCATGAGCCAAGGCTCCAGTGCCCTGCCATTTCAAGGAAATAAAAGACCACCCGAACGCTACGGGTCTGAGTTCTCCACAGTTTCTCTATACAACTCGGATTAGAACATCGTGGACTTCTAGACCTTTTCCCGGATAAATCAATGCCGAATCATGTAATTAACCAAGTATAGGAAATTCTGCCGTGTAATCTGCGCTGCTTTTGTCATACCGCCCTATTGCGATTCGTTTGAATACAAGATTGTTCGCCTCAATTTTTGTGACGTCAACGTGAATAATAAGAATGCACATCGGTGCTGATTTGCCATTGCAAACTTCAAAAGCTAGTTGCACATATATATCTGTGCAAGAGATTTTCTGTGACGTTTCGTGTGATTTTTCGTCTCAAGAAAAAGTTGGCATGTTGCGAACATGGTACAGTATGCTTTTGATGGAATGGCTCTCCACATCCGGCTTATGTTGCATTTAATAATATTTTTATTTAAGAGAATAATATCTTTTAAAAAAGTCTTTCTCTATATCTATTTTCTGAATCAATTTATGAATAAAAGAATGTGTTTGATATTTGTATAAAATTTATATTCTCATAGTAGACTTAGAAGAGGAATGTGTTTTATATGATTCATAATTTTTTTTATAACGTATGATTTAGTTTAATTTTTTAATAATTTTTTTCTAGATTTTTCCTTTTTCCCTCTCTTTTTCTTCTTGCTCCCCGGCATTCATTGTTCGGCAGCTAGCGACCAGCGGCAGCAGACGATGGGGAAAGGCAGGCGGCAAGGGAAAAGAAGAAAAGAAAAGAAAAGAAATAAAAAATTGTTCCTAGAGATAAAATGTTACTTTTTTTTTATATATCTTATTTATGTTTCAAATTTATTTCCGACTTTTTTTTTTTTTGGGGAGTTAAAAAATTAGTTGACGTTACCAAACGGATTTATGTTTTTTTTTTTTTTGTTACCGTTCCGGGTAACAAAAGAGCATAGAAATTGGAATATTACTATGCGCACCTTTAGATGCTTTTGCCTTGTTTTTTAAACATCATGCACATTATGCAGAACACGAAAAGGACAGCAAATGTAATGAAGGACCCAAAATAAATTATGATAGGTTTCTAAGCGCACGCATGTCTGCATGAGGAGCACTTAGAAGAGAGGGCATATTCTATGCGCACGCTTGCCTTGAAACAATGAATGATATTGCGGTTTAATGTTTTTGATGAGAATTCATTATGGGCTGTTTTTTTATTATTCATTTATTTATGAATATGAATCAAATTAATTTAATTTCAAGGATAATTTATTTTATCTGTATAAAAATATACATTTAATATACAACGTATTCTAACGTGTCGTAATTTCTATTTTTCGAAAACGACATGTAGGTGTGTCATGTCGTATTGTATCATGCGTCGCATGTTAGTGTATTGTGGTTTAATGTTATTAATGAGAATTCATTATGGGCTATTTTTTCATTATTCATTTATTTATGAATTGAATCAAATTAACTAAACTTGTTAATGTCCATGGACTCAGATTATCTAGTTGACAGGTTGGCTGGCTGTGATTATGCTGTTGAACTTTTTGTTTCTCTCATAGTTTACTAATTTTAAGTATCTGCTGCTGAAATTGGGACATTTCTTTGTTTAATTCTGCTGGCCAAAACGAGTTAATCCTGCTTTATAGTGGATGGCTCATGTCCAGTGGTCCTAATATTGCTATTCTTATGGAAATGGATATTCACATAGAGAGAATTCAGGAGAGGCTTATTGAGACTTTATACATTTAATCGGAGTTTATCTTTAAGTTCAATATTTCTGCTAGCAAAGAAAGATCACGCGTGCCCGCATTAATGTGTCAATACTCCAACGTTCTTAAACCCAATTGCTGTAGCAGGTGGCCTGGTGTTGATTAGTATCTGGGCTAGATGAAAAATTTGATGCTGGTGTTCTATGAAAAATCTGCATTTAAATCCTTTGCGTGGAGATAGCAAAATATTTGACAACTTGTTATCTCTTTGAACTTTGAATATTACTAAGTTGTTGTCTAATGCTGTTTCTAATGATGTGGGTGACACGTACAGGCGTATTGTGATCAAATTGCTTGCGACTTATTTCCAGAGAAATCACAGCAAAGAGGTAAGATGGACTCCTTTACACCTGCTTGATTTTGCACTTCATATGCATTACCTCTAACATGCTGAGAGCAATGCTCAGTAATAGAGTGAACTAAGTCCGGAAAATTTGAAGCTGGGTATTGCTAGCCCCATCTTGCTGCATAGAGTTGCTGCATCATAGGTATGATTTCTGAATTGGTACTTTTTGATTGATTTTTTTTGTCACCTTCTCTCGAAATTTTCAGGTTCTGGTTCTTATGGCACGCATGCTTGGATTTTCAGATGAAGACAAATAGAGGATTGGTGTTGCTGCACAACAAGGAGCTGGTAAAGGTTGAAACACATGCTAATATGGCATCTGTCAACCAAATTAATATTTCATTTACGAGATTTAAACTCTCTCTCTCATTAGAATTTCCAATCCAAAAACTTTATTATTAAGTGAGGAGAGATTGTATGTGTTTATGGCCAAAGCAAACCCCATAGACAAGCATGTGGAGTAATTTAATTTCTCGTCATCCCAAAAACTGATTAAAAGTTAATACTTGATTTTGACCAGACCAGTCAACTAGTTGAGCATGGTCAAACTTGGGGACTGGTTTGGTTCTCAGTTCAATCAGTCGGAAGTAGCAGATCTGGTTCTGATCTAAAAACACTCTTTTTTGCATGTACGAAATTGCCACATTCGCATCTAAAACTTGCATTTGCTCCCTTTTACATCGATTTTTTCCGCCTAATGAGTTGGGTTCCATCTTGTTTCTCGCTCTCTGCCTTGCTGCCTGAATTGCCAGGCCGATCTAGTTTCCATTAATGCTTTTCCGATACATCTATGGCGTCATCTGTCAGTCCTCTATTTCTTGAATTCTAGATTGGTCAAGCCTCATTCCTTAATGTTCAGTGCGCCCAAAAAATGAAGGGTCTTCTTTCCCCCTGAAGAGTGTTGATTGATTCATGCCATCTTTCTTTACGAAGCCATTTTGAGTGGGTAAATTATCAACCTAATGCTATTTTCGGCGTTCCTTTTCAGTCCATTGCCGATCTTTGGGTTGATTTTCTTCTCAAAGAGTGATGAAAGGGAGAGAAGGGACCGTGACGGATGCACGACCGACTCCGCAGTTGATACAAGTGGAAAAAGTCCGAACGCAGAGTTGGCACTATTCCACCCCACCCAGTTTCTCAAGATTTAGCCCATCCATGAGCCAAGGCTTCAGTCCCCTGCCATTTCAGGGGAATGCACGACCACCCGAATGCTACGGGTCCAAGTTCTCCATAGTTCCTTCATACAACTCGGATAGTACATCATGGACTTCTAGACCTTTTCCCAGAAAAATCAATGCCGAATCATGTAATTAACCAAGTATAGGAAATTCTGCTGTGTAATCTACGCTGCTGTTGTCACACCGCCCTACCGCCCTATTGCGATTTGTTTCAATACAAGATTGTTCGCCCCGATCTTTATGACATCAATGTGAATAATAAGAATGCACATCGGTGCTGATTTGCTGTTGCAAACTCCAAAAGCCAGTTGCACATACATATGTGTGCAAGAAATTTTCTGTGATTTTTCATCTCAAGAAAAAAGATGAGATGTTGCAAACATGGTAGAGCATGCTTTTGACGGAATGGCTCTGCACGTCCAACTTAGGATGCGTTTGATAACATTTCTCATTCCGGAAAATAATTTCTTTTCAGAAATAGTATTTTTCTATTTCTATTCATTGGAATAATTTGTGAGTAAAAGAACATAACTACAAAAAAATTATATTCTCAAAATAGAAAAAGAATAGGAATGCGTATGGTACGACCCACAAATTTTTTTATAACGTATACTTTATTTTAATTTGTTAATGATTTTATTTTTAGATTTTTATTTTTTCCTTCTCTCCTTCTTCTTGCTCCTCTAGCCAGTGGTGATGGTGTCCGGCAACCGGTGGTGGGCAACGTGAGGCGGCGGACAGTGGGGAAGAAGAAGAAAAGAAAAAAAAGAAAAGAAAGAAAATGAGTTATTTTTAGGAATTATTTCCAAAAATGAGAAACTATTTTTTTTATTTCTTATTTTTGTTCCAAATCTATTCCCTATCTATTTTTCTATTACAGGGAATAGAAAATTAGTTGATATTATCAAACGGGTTTTTGTTCTTTTTACGTTCCAATGAACAAAAGAACAAAGAAATTGGAGTGTTATCATACGCATCCTTAAATGATTTGCCTTGCTTCCTGAATATTTTGCGCATTATGTGGAACATGAAAAGGAAAGCAAACGTAATGAAGGATCCAAAATAAATTATCGTAGTTTCTACGCGCACGCATGTTTATACATCATGTTGGCTCCTCAAGCACCTAGAAGAAAGTAAAAGCAAAGACCATTTGAAGCATTCTTGTTCTCAGAAGGGAAAATTTGAAACTAGCCCGCATAGAAAATGGGTCGACAGTGAACTTGTCCCTTCTCTGCCGTATGTTTCTCATAGTTGTTAGTTGGCACTAATACCAATAGGGGCGAACGGTCCAGGTTGCATACAAGTTTCACCTGGAACGTGGAACCTGCTCTGCATGCCCTGTCGTAGGTTTCAACAGTTTCGAGATCTATTTAGATTTCACTTGTATTATTAATTGAACGATTACAGTGAATCATCACACTTAATTTTTAATAACCACTATATTCATCATTGGACATCATAAAATATGTAAGATCGCATAAAAACGTAGTCCAAGAAACTAGTTATAGGTTCCATCTATCTAAACCTTAGAATCTACCTGTCAATACCCGTCAAAACAAATTTTCCAATTTTTGGAACCTGAAGCCATGCTCTCCCCTTAGTGTCGGAGAGATCGCCATCTACTGGGGCCAAAACTGAAATTGAAGTTACTTCGGCCGAGGCTTGCTCCACCAGGAACTGTGACTTTGTTAAGCATACCTTTCAGTCTTCGGCAATGACCGGACTTCGATGGTCAACCTAGCAGGCCATTGCAATCTTTACAGTAATGGGTGCGGGTTTTGGAGCTCCGACATCAAGTCCTATTAAAGAAATGGCGTCAAGGTGATCCTCTCGATCAGAGGAGGCAAGGGGAGTCATTACCTTGCCTCTAGCGAGGACACCAGGCAGGCCGTGACCTATCTCTAGAACAACTTTCTTGGAGGCCACTCCTCTCGCCCAATGGGAGACACGGTCCTAGTTGATTTCGATAAAGAAGGTGGGGCGAATCAACACTAGGATGGTCGGTCTTGCTCGGAACATGTCCTCACTCCTCATACATCAAGAAAGGAAATAATGTTTACACGACCGCGGCCCCTCAATGTCCTTACCCGATGTCTGGGTCAGAGGCGCCTTGAAATGTATTTATTAGATTACGTTTGGGTCTAGTCATACAACAGTGCCCCATGCCAATCCACCCAGGGAACATCATGAATTTAGCAGGAAAATTGTCCAAAAAGTCCTAAATTTATTGCACTTTTGTCAATTTAGTCATAAACCTTTCAATTTTGCCAATTGAATCCTAAACCTTTTCCCTCTTGTCAATTGAGTCCATTTGACGAATTTTGACCAGAAATTGATGACATGGACAGCCGATGCTGACATGACAATTCTTAAATAATATTTAATGATATTTTAATAAATTTTTCAATTTTTTGCTTTGTTTCTGTTTTTGTTACTTTTCTTTGTTTATTTTTTTAAGGGTTTGGAAAGAAGGCCGGTGAGGGTGGTCGACCGACCATCACTAGCCATAGGCAAGGGTCAGCGACCCTCACCAACCAGAGGAGAGGGTCGATCGACCCTTGCTAGCCTTGGGCAAGGTTGTCACGGCCCTTGCTCTCTCTAGGTGAGGGCTACAACACCCTCACCAAATATGGCCAGGTGAGGGCGGTGACCTCGCTTGGAGCCCTTGCCTAGCTAGATCTAGCAAGGGTGGCAACCTCGCTCAAAGCCCTCACCAGCTTTGGGCGAGGGCTTGCATGCCCTTGATTTCGCCGACGAGGGCATTGTAGCCCTCTTCAGCTCTTGGCAAGGGTCGCGACACCCTCGCCCAAGGCCAGTGAGGGTCGACTTGTCTCCAAACCTTTAAAAAAAATTTAAAAAAAAAAAAAGAAAAAACGTTTAAAAAATCAAAAAATTTTGTGAAATATTGCCACGTCATCACTGGTCATCCACATAAGCAATTTCCAATCGAAATTGACCAAATGGACTCAATTGGCAAAAGATGTAAATGTTTACAACTCAATTGGTAAAATTAAAAGGTTTAAAATTGAATTAGGACTTATTAGACAATTTTCCCTGAATTAAGCTTATGCTTAGAACCAATGCATTTCAAGCGTCCCAGCTACTAAAATTTCCTTGGGATAGTGAGCAGCTCCCCTTTGCAGTGGATTCGTTTCCACCAGAGATCTTATCTCGAAAGTACTCCTGGCGATTTAAGGCTTGGTAAAGTATGAAGGCATCATGCTCTGGTCGAAGTACCATGACGATCGAACTGTATGCTCGAAAATGTATAGAGAACACATAGTTATGTTATTTCTTGAACTAGTTAATCAGTTTGATGAGCACACCTAGCATAGCTTATGTTATCAAATAGCAGTTCTACATGGTAAGACTTCTTGTTCAGTAAACTCGTCAAGTAAATCCGACGAAATAGCAAGATCTAGAGATCAAATTACAGTTAGAGTATATTCCTTGTCCTTTCCGATACAGCTCGACAAAAGGAAGAACAGCAAACCACGGCGGAAAGGGATATTCTTGTGTTTTTTTGCTCATAGTCTGCAGACAATCGCTTCCTAACAATGGCAACGACCAAAGCGAGGCACTCTAAAGGCACCCGAGCCGCTCACGAAACCCTCTTCCGGACGAAATCATCTTTCGAGTGGCTGAAGGACAACGCAAGAACGGGAATCCTAGGAAGTTCCCTTGCTTGTTGGTGCTGTAAATACAAGCTGGAATGCGATTATTCAGGAACGGAATAATGGCCACATGTTCGGTCCCTAATGTTATTCCATTACCGCCCGGCGATGGAGACAAGACTCCCTAAGATGATAACTAGAACTTTTTATCAATTCTCTTTTTTCCAAGAACCTTCAGCACGACAAAGTCCTTTTAAGGCGTCGAGCAAGGAAACGAAGTCCCCTTGAATGAAACCGGACAACATGCACGCTAACGGGTGATTAGCTGTTTAAAGTCAATATTAATTGCTAAATTTGACTTGTAATTATATATGTACACACACACACGAGATCCTACGAGACCCGTTTCATTTGATGATGAGGGAGCTGTTTGCGTTCGCTTTGTGGGAATGCGCGGTTGTCAAGGGGTTATACCCCAAGGATCCGTATAGGTGGCGAGAGGGGCTCGGCCATTTGAAGGTTGGTTCGTTTACTGAAGCTCTATCCTTAATGCCGACTCTGTCGATGGAATTCTTCCCGGCTCGGACCGTCTGTCCGTGAGATCGCGATTGATGGAGTGGGTCTCTTCCCGTCCTCACACGTTTATTAGGTCCCTGTGCGTGTGTCGCTATTATATATCTATTTCAGTGATGCTCTTGACATTCTTTCTCTTTCATTCAACAGATGATCCGAATGTGCGAAAGGACTCGTGTTCCGGAAAATCGATTTCAAATCGGTGGACTAAACAAACCCTAAAAAGTCAATCTACTTATTCAGTAAGAATCCAAAAAAGGAAACCACAACGAAATCTCCATCACTAGGCAAGAGAATCGAATTTTGAAAGGGCTCTATGGAAACAAGTTAAATTTGAGAACACTAAAGTTTGGGAGCTTGAAAGGAGTAGGCAATCACGTGGCGAAACCCATTTCTTCCCGTGAAAACAATGCACGTTAGTTGCCCGAGAGCATCCGACATTCTCGTACCAAACAGAGAAAATTGACAATTTATTGCATGTAAGGCTTAGCTGGGCAAGTTCAGAAGATTAGGAACACGAGACTGTCGCCTCTTGGCTGCAGCTATGATATAGATTGGTACCATCTTAGCTTATACGAACAGACATGAATTAGAGAACTCGAAATCATCAAATTTCTTGCAAAGTAGGAACTAGGAATCACTGATGTAGAAATACATAATATATGGAATTTTTCATTTTTTTTATCTTGTCCCCCATTCGAAGGAAGCAGCTGAGCCACATGGTCCAACCACTTTTTTTTTTTTTGGTCGGAACCACTTTGTTTGGATGGTTGACTTTTAATTTCGAATTTCGAATTGTTTTGATGGACCGAAGATAATATTGGGTGAAGGTGGAAGGTCGATTTTACACATTTATCGTCACAGCGAAGTCGCGTTGGTTCGCAATCTATAAAGTACTTCGGAAAGTGGAGGGCAATTTCTGCTCTCACCCACTCCCGCACCTTTCTTCTTCTTTGGTCTTTCCCCTCGTTAGCTTTTTGGAGTAGAATATAAAAATTTTAAGTGAGACTTTTTGTACATATTCGATTCAATCTTAAGATTATATGAAAATATTTAATATTATCCTTCCATTAATTTAAGTTCGAGGATAACATTGAACATTTTTATACATCCAATGACTATTTTGAATATACACTAAAAGTCCATCAATCACATTAAACAAATTAAAATTTTATGAACCACATTGCACATTGAGTTAAAGTTTATAGACCACATTGAATAAGGATCATATTGCACATTAGGTTGAAATTTATAGATCATTTATGTGATTTACCCAAGGGGGAAAATGAAGTAAAAGATTTAATATAACATATATCTTATACTATTAATTGAACCGAGTTCAGTTTGTTTGAATTTCTACTCTCATTAATCCTTCCTATTCATGCCCTAACCCATCTTATATCTATTTTTCTTTACCCGACTTTTAATAAATACCCTCTATAGTATATCCCAAGTTACATAAGTTATTTGTATTAATTATATACGTGATAACATATGTTTTTTTATCTTAATAATACCCCTAATTGCGTACAGAGTGAATGTGACAATTACTATAAATACTGTATTTATGTTAACGGAGCATACACTCTATGTGGAAAAAATATAGCTCAAACCCAATGTTGAATTTGCATGTTCAAAATTTATCTTAATTATGTTCAAATTGAATTTACATGGGACTAGTGGAAAAAAATCAAATGTTGATATGGACTCTCACTCAAAGTCCTTTTTTATGAAAAAGAAAAAAAAAAAGAATATTGTTCAGGCGAGCTATCGAATGTCACATATTTAAATCGAGTTTAATCGCGGTAGCTATTGTGTCCGGTCAAGTGAAAGATGTATTAAAGAAGGGTATTGAGGAGGATATGTGTAATAAACTAAAGGTGGGGGGGACACGTGTCATCCCTTAAGGCCACCTTTTAATGTTTTCTTTTTTCTCTTTTACATTCACCCTATTAAGCTAACCTTTTTTTCTTTTATTCAATAGTTTATTTAAATTTGGCTACTTAATTTATATTTTTATCACTATCTTGAATTTCCATTTCTTAATTTCTAAAATAGTTAGCTTCTCTCCAACTTAAGCACGACTTTTTTCCACAACAACAATTAAAGTAATTTCAATTTCTACAATTCGAGTAGCTTTTTATTTTTTTATAAGTTTGTACTAATTTGTGTGATCGTTATCACTTAAAATAAGATCGAAAAACTCTTTTACGGTTGAAAAGTATTATTAACGGTTGAAAACATAGTAATCATCTCAAAGTCTTTTTAAGATTTTGATAGGTATTCATCTTTAAGAAATTTAAGATCACGAATATGGCTAGTCACGCTTAGGAAATGTAATTCCCCCCGATACCTATGATTAGGTTTCCACTGGACTTTTTTTTTCCAATAGACTTAAAACAACAAAGAGCGGTAGTACATGTAGATTGATTTTGAAAGCTCATCATAATTAGTTTTGGCAAAATATTATACCCTGAGCAAGATTCTTAGAAGCTTGCACACTTTCTATCATGGCGTCCGATGTGACATAAAATTGTGCTAGAATTATCATTGCGTGTCCATTCTTTCCTAGAAAATCTAATAATATATTCATTATTCTAAATAACCTTTTGTTATTGAAATAAATTATTAAGAACTTAATTCATTCATAAATATAAACTTATTCCACGGTGAAGCGCACGCCACACAATTGTTAGTAGACCTATCAAATGGGTCATGGATCTATTTATCAAATCAACGGATTGAATTGTTGTATGGATTAACTATATTCGATAAATGGACTCAAACTTAATATGGATATTAAATGAGTCATAAATGGGCCTGCTATTTTTTTTATATTCAATTCATTTCTATAATTCTCTCTTTATTCTCTCTTGCCCTTGCCCGATCTAGTGCTCACTCACACCACACTCCATCCTCAATTTGTGTACGAGTTTTATTAGATTGGGTCAAATACGAAAGTTTTTTTATCAATATGAATTGGGTCGAATATAGATCGAGTTAAGTATAAGTCACAATATGTGTATGTCATGGAAAATGAGTTAATACGAGTTTAATGAATCTATTTGAATTAGACTATTTTTCGATCCGACACAAACCTAATTCGATCCACTCGTTTAATGGGTCTAATTGTTAATCAATATAGAATGGAGCTTGTACAACAAAACTCGAATAAGATTCCGTTTCCAAGCAAGTCGAAAGTACTCCTTCCCTTTCTAGTCGATACCATGGCATTTGTGCATATGGGAAAGGAATTTAGGTGAGCTGAGATATTTTGTTTTCATCCGGTACTCAAAAAAAAGAACAATTCCATTCCTTCCCCTTTCTAGGGTTCGATCGTTCGTGGGGGCCGCATTGCAGTCGAGTTGAATTCCGCACGCATTTCATTTCAACCGCTTTCCAAGGCCCGCATTCCGCCGCGTCATCGACACGATGCATCCTAGAAGAAAAGACCTGGCAAGCGATGGCGCTCCTCCCCCTTGTTCCTCGGTCGTCGCCAATTCAGGGGTCGCCATCAGGAGGATCTACGTGCAATTTTTCAATTAATTTCAAGGCCAAGATATTTTTGGTTGGTGCCCCAAGTGAATCAATTTGAGGATACTTTCCTCAATTTAATAAATCGATTTTGCCGGCATTTAAACTCATTCTATATCTCAATAGAAGCAAGGAAGAAAATAAAAAAAGAAAATCAAATCTTCCTATGTATTCCTTATAGGATTAGCCATGCTTAGGATACTAAAAGACGATAAGTTTAAAATTAACTGATAAAATACAAACGATATCGACAAGAAAGCATGACAATACTAACACTGTCTCCAATGTAACTGAATTGTCAAATCTAAAAGTCTAAGATTTCACACATATACACCCACGCCTAGTGATCATCACTTTTGACTTAGGTGATAATGTAAATTTCCCATGATATCTATATCCTATAGACTTAAAAAAACAAAGAGCGGTAGTATTATAGATTGATTTTAAAAGCTAATTGTATTTAGTTTTGGCAAATAATCATACCCCAGGGAAGATTCTAGAAGCTTCCATACTTTTTTATTGGCGTGCTTGATGTGACCTAAATTTGTGCTACATTTGTTATTGCATAATTTTCTTTTCCCATAAAACATTATTCTAAATAACCTTTTGTCATCAAATGCAAAAGTATTCCGCGGCGAAGCGCCACACACTTGGTAGACCTGTAAACTGGGTTCAAATCGGGTTTAGATCATATAGACCCAAATAAACCCATTCGACCCATTTCAACCCATTTTTTATGCAATGTAAATCTAGTGATTTATACTTAACCCAAACCATATCCAATCCAATCCATGTTGACAAAAGCACTTTTGTGTTTAACCTAATCTAGGAAAACTCGTACGCAAATTGGGTTGAGGGTATGGAGTAAGTGAGTGCTGGATCAAGCTAAGATAAGGGAGAATGAAGAGAGTGATATAAATTGAGTTAAATTTAAATAAATTATAAACCCATTTATGATCCATTTGACACCTATATTAAGTTTAAATCCATTTATGATTATTTATTAAACAAATTTAATTCATATAACAACTCAGTCCGTTGAGTTAAGAAATTGGTCCATGACCCATTTTGATAGTATTAATCAATCTGGAATGGAGCTTGAATAAGAAAATTCTAACAATATTCTGTTTGCCAGCAAGTACTAATTGCTCCTTCCCTTTCTAGTGGATACAAATGACTTTTGTGCATATGGGAAACGAATTAATGTGAGCTAAGACATTTTAGTTTCCGTCCACACCCCAAAAGAAAAAAGAACAATCCCATTTCTTTCCCATTCTAGGGTTCGATCGGCCGAGGGGCGGCATTGTACTGCATTCGAGCCGAATTCCCCACGCATTTCATTTCAAGCGCCTTCCAATGCCCGCATTCCGCCGCGCCATCGACGCGACGCATTCGAGAAGAAACGAAGAGGAGACGACCTGGCAAGGCGGCGGGCGCTCGGTGCTCGGTCGTCGCCAGTCGCCGTCGGTCGCCGTCGGTCGCCGTCGGTCGACGGGGAAGGGATCTACGCGCAAACTTCTCCAATTAATTAATTAATTCCGAGGCCGAGATATTTTTAGCCGGTGGGCCCCGCCCCCTCCTTTCCCTCCTCCCGTGCGCTGGGCTCTCAGCAAACCGCGTGCTTTTCGCTGTAAATAAATAAAAGAAATTTAACGAAGAAAAGGAGGAGAGAAAAAGGCCTCCCCACCCTCCCCTTTTTTTTTTCCCTTAAAGTCGCAAAAACTTATATGAACCTCACAAAATCGCCAGCTTCTAAAAACAGGGGAGAGCGTGCGCGATACATCAGGCATCCTTCGGATAAGAACGGGGTACGGGATTTGAGAGGATATTCCTCCCTCCGACTTCGTCCCGAATCAAATCCCCGTCCGGTTAGAAAAGGGTCGTCGCTCTTTCTCCCTTCCGGGTTTCCGATCGATTGGGAAATCCGATCCGGTTCCGAGCGGTGGGTCTGGTTGCGTCTTTCTTTCGGCGTAGGGAGGATTCGATTCGCGGAGGTCCTTAGGCCGACCCAGATCCGCGCTGCCCTTCCAGCCGAGGGCGATTCCCCTTCCCCGCCGCCTGCGATGGAGGCCGAGAAGAAGTACATTACGCCGGAGGAGCTCCGGGAGCACAGCACGCCGGGGGATCTGTGGATCTCGATCCAGGGGAAGGTGTACGACGTGACGGAGTGGGCGAAGCGCCACCCGGGCGGCGATGTCCCGCTCCGCACCCTGGCGGGGCAGGACGTGACGGACGCGTTCCTGGCGTACCACCCCGGGTCGGCCTGGCAGCACCTGGAGGAGCTGTACACCGGGTACCGCGTCCGGGACTTCGTCCCCTCCGAGGTGTCCAAGGACTACCGGCGGCTCCACGCCGAGCTCGCCCGCCTGGGGATGTTCGAGAAGAAGGGGCACGTGGCCGTGTGCGCCCTGGCGTCCATCGCGCTGATGCTGTCGGTGTGCGTGTACGGCGTGGTGGCGTGCGAGGGCGCGGCGGTGCACTTCGTCTGCGCCGTCCTGCTCGGGCTGCTGTGGATCCAGGGCGCGTACGTGGGGCACGACTCCGGGCACTACCAGGTGATGGCGACCAGGGGATACAACCGGATAACCCAGATCCTGGCGGGCAACTGCCTGACCGGCATCAGCATCGCGTGGTGGAAGTGGACCCACAACGCCCACCACCTCGCCTGCAACAGCCTCGACCACGACCCGGACCTCCAGCACATCCCGGTGTTCGCCGTCTCCTCGAGGTTCTTCAGCTCGCTCACCTCCATCTTCTACGGCCGGAAGCTCCAATTCGACCCCGTGGCGAGGCTGTTGGTGAGCTACCAGCACTGGACGTTCTACCCGGTCATGTGCCTGGGGCGGATCAATCTGTTCATCCAGACATTCCTCCTCCTCTTCTCCAAGCGGAAAGTCCCAGATCGCGCCCTCAACATCCTGGGCATCCTCGTGTTCTGGACCTGGTTCCCTCTGCTCGTGTCCTGCCTCCCCACCTGGAGCGAGCGGGCCATGTTCGTGGTCACCAGCCTCAGCGTCACCGCCATCCAGCACATCCAGTTCTGCCTCAACCACTTCTCCGCTAACGTCTACATGGGCCCGCCCAACGGGAACGACTGGTTCGAGAAGCAGACCCACGGGACCATCGACATCTCGTGCCCGACCTGGATGGACTGGTTCCACGGCGGCCTCCAGTTCCAGCTGGAGCACCACCTGTTCCCGCGGCTGCCCCGTTGCCAGCTCCGGCGGATCGCCCCGCTCGCCCGCGACCTGTGCAAGAAGCACAACCTCCCCTACCGGAGCCTCTCCTTCTTTGACGCCAACGTCTCCACCCTCCGGACGCTGCGGACCGCCGCGCTGCAGGCGCGCGACCTGTCCAGCCCCGTGCCCAAGAACCTTGTCTGGGAAGCCGTCAACACCCACGGCTGATGAGCAGGCGTGGAGGAGGGATTGGGGCCTTTCGATTCGACATTTACAGCATTTCTTCGCGCATTCCCAGATTTTCAGATAATTTTTTCTTCAGCCCCCTGCCTTGTTTCCATTTCGCACACCAGCCGTTCTTCAGAATTCGATTCGATTTCAACCCCCCGGAGTTCTTTACCTGCGAGGTTTTGATTCGCTAATGTTCGATCCTCGGCTCTCTCTTATATATTGATTTGTTTATTTTGAGCACTTCTTTTCTTACCTGTTTCTTGCTTACTTACCCATCTCATGGCTCGCGTTTCCTTGTCTTTTCTCGTACCCATCATCAATATACAAACCCTATATTCTTGTTTACTAGAGAAAATCTCGTCTGTCAACACTCCGTCTCTTCTCTTTCGGAAAAACTCACGAATGATTTTCGACCTCAAATCGAGCTCTCCCACCTTCCGGGTCGGGTCGGGTCGGGTAGGGCTTTCGAGGCAAACGAAACCCTTCGGCCGTGTAGATATTTTTGCTCCGACTCGATAGTGGCCGCGCGGATGTCTGTAAATCGGGGAGCCGGGGTCGTCAAATTTGACCGTTGACGCTCCCTCGGCATATCTTCGGATCGATCCACCGTGGCCGTGGCCATTCAGGAGACGTGGGGACGATGCGGCACGGTGGGTAGCGAGTGGGCCACCCCTTCTCGATCGGGTATAATCGATTCGCGGTGCACGTGGCTCGGGCCATCCGACGTCGCCTTCGCTTTCACACCCCCCTCCACTCCCCGTTGTCTTCAGGATGGGCGGGCCCCGCCACGACTTTATGTCGCCATCTGAAATAATATCTGGGGCCGCGATTCTTTTTCCGGGACTAGTGCCGGCCACCGTACGGCGTGCCGGGTCGATGTCCTCCACGCCTCGATGTGACCTCAGAGAAAGAAAGGGTTGCAATCGAAAATAAGGAATGGCCAAAAAAAAAAAAAAATCTCGGGCCGGTCGAGGTGACCTTGAAGGAAGACGTTTTCATTTTTCAATCGAAAATAAAATCAATTCCACGTTAAAAAAAAAAACCTCATACGGGTACGTTCCGGGGATGGCATTTCTGTCGACTTACCGTTGAGAATCGCAATCCACGTAAGGAAGTCCATTGGCCGCTCATTCGCCGCGGTGCTTAGTACTACTAAGTACGACCGTTGATCCGCCTTAATTTAATTGGTTAAATGATATTAAGGCGCATTAATTAAAATTAAAGAGGAAAAGGGTTGCTGGCCACGTGTTTGCACTAATTACGTCTTTGTCACCGTGCGGGCGCATAAGTACCTTAATAATACCTGTCTAATTGATTATTTTTTTTAATACGAGGTCTGCGATTCTTTTCTGGGCCGGTTTTATTGGACAGCGGACCGCATTGATGCCCATCATTTGCGCCCATAATCCACGAGGCGCTAATCATTCGTCCCCCACCCCACCTGCTATTCCTCGTCGTTGTAATTGAGGCTAAATCATGGGCCCTTTTTCAGCCCAGAATTACGAAACGGACCACGAACGTTAACCCCTCCCTCCCCCGGTCCATAATTCCTCGGGCGGGACCCAGACTCCGGGTCCCACCATCCCGGGGTGAATGTCCTGAAAAGCCCATCCCTGCGGACCCAACGCGTTCTCTGATTTAAGGGGTATTTCTGACCTTTCGTGCTTCATTTATCAATTTTTTTCTTAAAAATAAGCGCACTGAAAATCCTATAATTTGTCCCAAAAGCATCATTGAATTCTAAAACTCATCAAGAAAATACAATCAAATTCTAATTATCATAAAAATATAATCGAGTCTTAAAACTTTTAAAAACTATAATCAACAAGAAGAATATAATTGATTAAATTATTTAAAAGTTTTAGAACTCGATTTTACTCTCGTGACGAGTTTCCGGACTTGATTTCGTATTTTGAAAGTTTTAAAATACGATTGTACTTTTTTAATAAGTTGGGTCCTCTGTTTTTTATTTTTGTTTTTTTCCTTGTGAGGAGCTTGGCTGCTGGAACTCGAAGTGAATGCTGTGGACTGTGGAGAACCCCACCGTCCCTCTCCCTCCCTTCTTGCAGGGGAAGTCTGTGCCCTGTGCAAATGCCAACTACCGCGAGCGCCCACAACAATATATAAAAACACCCATCTCCCTCTCTCCCTTAAATGCTCTCCTGTCCTTCTTTCTCTCTCTCTCTCTCTCTCTCTCTCGCTCTGTCATTTTCCCTTGCCATCGACTCCAAATCGCACTCCTCCTCATCTTGCTTCTCTCTCACTCCACATCTCTCTCTCTCTCTACTGTGAAAATTTTGTTCTGTTCTTGTTGGCGGTAGCTATATCTCACCGCGACCTCCCTCTCCGGAATCTCGCCCGCCCGCCCGCCCGCCCGCCTTCTTCAATCCCTCTCTCTCGCGGCATTGTCAGTGGTCTCCTCGGGTTCGCGCTAGGGTTTCGCGGCGATCCCGCCGATGCGCGCGCCTCGCGATTGAGCTGCCCGCCAGGTCGCATGGAGATGGAGCGGCTGAGGTCCGCGAATCCGGCCATGACTTTCGACGAGGTCTCCATGGAGCGCAGCAAGAGCTTCGTCAAGGCCTTGCAGGTCTTCCTTTCTTCTCTTGATCCTCCGTCCTGTGGATAGATCCGTTGCTTGTTCGGTGCTCGACCTTCGTTGCATCTTTCTTTCCGGGGCCGATGTCGGTCGTGCGTCGCGGATGATTTTTTTTTTTTTTTTTTTGCATGATCGCCGGTTGACTTTTGAAAATCCGATTGTGGATTCGTCGGAAGTGCTTTTAATTGAGGTTGTATCCGTGTTGGTGCCCGTCGCAGGAGTTGAAGAATTTGAGGCCTCAGCTCTATTCGGCTGCGGAGTACTGCGAGAAGTCTTATCTCAATAGCGAGCAAAAGCAAATGTACGATTTTCGTCACGCCATTACTACAGTGTTAGGATTAGTGGTGGCATTGAGTTGCTTTGCGATTTGTCTTCTTGGAACCCGTGGGTATGGCTGACGGCCGCAGGGTCTACCTTGTCGAAAGCGTAGAATCTGAACGGCTGATGATTTGCTTGCGGTAGTGCCTATAGATGATGGACCTAAGTGGTCCC
Organism: Eucalyptus tenuipes; assembly: GCA_014182365.1. Classification (NCBI taxonomy): domain Eukaryota; kingdom Viridiplantae; phylum Streptophyta; class Magnoliopsida; order Myrtales; family Myrtaceae; genus Eucalyptus; species Eucalyptus tenuipes. Next base: position 23,652,814 of record CM024540.1, on the reverse strand, counting down.
CAACTCGGATGGCTTGTTTCTTAGATGAGGAAGTGCTGTTCTTCAATTCATTGGGAACATGCAGACTTGATATTGTGAGGCTGAAGGACTCGAAATGGTAGATGTGAATAACTTGTTTACAACATCATATACCTAGTATGCTTTCATCTTACCGCAGAAGCATGTCCTTCTTGCACTTTTGCCCACTTCATTGTTCAAGACAATACAGTGCTTGTCTTGCTATCTATCTGAAGACATTTCTATTTTTGGTTATGAGTCATGTCAAATGGTCGTGGTTATATACTAGCGTAGTGTCAGTCATGTTCGGGTTTGAGGTCCGTATGTCAGATTTCAGTTTTGTCATTCAAGAAGCTGAGAACATTTTTTTGGCAAATGGCTCTCGAAATTATTATTTATGATATGTAAAACATGGAGGGGTGAGTCCCACTTAGAAAGAATGGTGCTCTTTTAGTTTGTGTTGTTGAAAAATTTTAGAAAGGTGATCTCCATTCTGTTCTTACTTTAAAAATGTCATGTCCTAAAGATTGTTTTTTTTTTTTTTTTCGTTTGATGAGATTGCAGATCTAGAAAGTTCTCCATCGAGCAACTTTGCCAGAGGGAATAGATCATTTTAAGTATTTTGAATTGCAAAATAACTTGGAAACTACTATTCTTGTTTACAATGTTAGAGTAGATTCTTGCATTTGATATTCTTGTCTCGATGTGCCTCACAGGACACAATTTCCTGATGGTTTGGCAGCCATATCTATAGTCTTTTGAACATGGATTCTTGAGCTAACTTCTGGACTGCTGTGCTTGTCATTTTCTCAATTTCTTGTCCATAATTAAGCTCATTGGTTAATCTATGAAATTTCGCTCACTGGTGAACTTAGGGTATTGGACAACCTGAAAGATTATGCTGTGCGAGCCCTGGTCAATGCTGTCGATCACCTTGGAACAGTGGCTTATAAATTAACTGACCTTATTGAGCAGCAATCTTTGGATATCACAGTCATGGAGCTAAAGGTCACCGGTTTTAATCAGGTAAGCTCTTTCTGCCGTTTAATTAACAGTACAATCATGTGCAACAGACTACATGATAGAGATGTAAAAGATATTTTCGTATACCTCAGCAACTTCTTACATGCAAAACATACTCGGATAAGGAAGGCCTCCGGCAGCAGCAGTTGTTGGCAATTATTCCCCGACATCACAAGCACTATATGCTACCAAGTAAGACTGTTTACATTCCTGAGGTGCTGACTTGGATTATGAGAAATTTGTCAGTTTTGTGTCTCTTTTGTTAGGTTATTTTAATTGCATACTCTGGATCTTTGTGCAATGTCTAACTTTATTGTATTCCAAATGAGGTAGATTCTGTCAATAAGAAAGTGCATTTTAGTCCACAAATTCAGAAAGATGTCAGGCAAACTCATTTTCAAGCTAGATCTCGTCTTCAGCCTTCAGGTATATGGACTTTACAGTGTTGCACTTGAGCTATTTACTTCAATCTTACACGATTTTGCACTATTTTTCTCTGCTAAAATGAAGCTTGATCATTTTTATTCTAGGTACCCCTGCTGCAAAAACACTTTCTTGGCATTTAGCGTCAGAAACAAAGTCCACGTTGAAAGGAACTCAAAATGCTTCAGCAAGGTAATTAGTCAGCATGTGGTTACCAACTATCTCGCTTAAAGAACTTAATTTCTTCTTCATTTGCAGCACTGAAGATTCTGCAAAAAAGCCCGAACTCTTTCATCTGCTAGGTGTGTCCCGCCTTGCTTTTTTTCTTCTTTCAAGCTTTTTTCGATTTCTCCTGATGTTGCTATTGCACACAAGAATGATCTCCAATCGTGTTCATTTTGTCATCTGTGTAGATGATGGCGAGAATGCTCTGACAAAATCCTCGGTGGGTCATCCACAAGTTCTAACAGGAGGTTCTACTTATGGAGCAGTCCCCCCGTCAGTTGCTGCTGCACGCAGGGTAATTTGTTACTTTAGAAGATTGAAGACATTCCTATATCTGTTTAGTAGGTTACACTGTGGTCCATCTCTTATAGACACGTTGATGGGTTGAATTGTTTTACCTCTCATCTACGAGGTGGTGAGTGATGGTGTACGAAAGGTCATCTTGTGGAGCTCTTCTGCTGCCACCACCGTACATTGGGATTTTGAAGAATTGTTCAAAACCTCAAATTTACTCACAGAAGACTCTATTCTCTTTTAGGATTCTTGGGAGGGCACCAAACCATTGTCAACATTCAGGTCATTTGATAATCCAGATCGGCGGGAGATTGTCCGTGCCCCTGCTCGCAGCAAAAGCATGCTATCAGCCTTCTTTGTCAAAGCAAAGACGCCTAAGATGAAGGCCAGTGCTGTATCATGAATCCCAAATAACACAGACGCTAGCCATCATCATTCACGTCTTGTGGTCGAATCGTTGTAAATTGCACTCTAGTTTCTTCTTTCTCTGCACTTATCCTCTGGAATGGGAGCGGTCCTTAGATGACATGTACCTCTCTAGGATCTTGATCTAAACGCTTTACAGTTAGCTTGTTAATAACGGGCGATGCTCCGCTTGAATGTACGGTCTTCATATTGTTTATTCCTTTTGAATACTGATGCGATATTCTTTAATCTTTGGAAATACCCATTGTGTGCTGTTTGTACTCGCTCTTAAGAAACTCACTGATCAATTTTTGTCGCCACAACGGCTTCCTCTTTTTTCCCATTCCTGCTGTTAGGCTGGGTTTTGTCACGCTGGGATACACCCAATTCGTAAAGGGGTTGATAATTTCTCACCCAATTTTTCATCTTAATGGTTCGTGTGCAGTTTTCGCTCCACTCCCAAGGAATCCAAAACCAATTATGTGTAATCAAACAGCATTCTTTGGGACTCTAATGGCCCATGAAAGTGATGTTCATAAAGAATGCAAGTCGATCCCAGTTTTGGATTTGGAGCATTTTCCGGAATGCTAATTCATTTATTTTCGTTCACTTGAGCCCACGCCATAACTTTTGAAATTCCACTCTTACCTTTGCCTTCTTTTTAACCTATGTCGCTGGTAAGCCCACATGATTTAGACTGTCAAACCAGTGGATTGGGTTTAGATTAGATCAAAAATGGTCCAAATTACCCATTATCATGCAATACAAATTTAATAACCTATATTATTAAAATACTTTCGTATTTACCTCAATTTAAGGAAATCTGATGCTAAAACTAAAATTAAAGCATACAGTGAGTGAGTGCAAAATCAAATAACGTTGAGAGAGAAGAGATAAATTAAATTTAAGAAAGTTGTAAACCCATTTAATAACTATATTTTTTTGAGTTTAATTATTCTAAACCAATTTATGGACCATTTAATGAATATAATTAACTCATATAACAAATTCAGTCCATCAAATATGTTACCAAATTTGTTTTAATTTGGTGAGGGTTGCACAACCCCAAAGTTGAGGTTGTATAACCCTTGCCTAAGGTCATGCAACCTTAGAGGAGTGCCATTACTACCAAATTTGGCTCAGCAACAACTTGAGTCATCTATGAATGTAATTTTAAACAATGAACATTTAATCACAGTTGTACACCAAAACTCTTCTAAATTAACTCTACCAAATACTGTTTGCATTTCAAAAATATTCTTTAACTTAAAGTTTTTCTCATTTTTTTCAAAAGTTTTCCCCAGAGCCAAATTAAACGTAGCCTTCACCTTTCACGAGTACGCCAGAAATGAGCATTATGTGAATTGGAACAGTGGAGATGGAGAATTGGACCGCCAAGATTTTTTCTACGGGAAGGGAAAAAAAAAAAAAAAAAAGATCGCACTAAACGCTGGGAATCTGTTTCTTAAATTTGAAATTCCATAAACCGCGGATGAATTGTGATGGCCCATGGGGCCCGTGTTCTCGCATTCCTGCCCTCACATGGACGACGGGCGGGGCCCACGGAAGAAACAAGCAACGTAGTTGGGTAAAAGGTCAACAACAACAACCGTTGTCTGTCTGGCACACGTGTCAAGCGAAGATCCACCTGGCGCTGGAAATATCCAGACGCTTCTCCCGACCGGAGAAAAGAAAAGGGCGCGAAACATCTCGATTTGTCTACGTTCTTCTTCCTTCGTCCTTCCGTCGTCGTCGTCGTCGCTGGTCCTTCCCCTATAAAGCAGAGGAGCTCTCTCGAACCAACGGAACGTGAAGCAAGCACGACTTCGCACTCGATCTGACTGCAAAAGCGAGCTCGGAGAAGGAGAGAGAGAGAGAGAGAGAGAGAGAGAGGTAGAGCAGCGATCCTGTCGTTTGGGTGGGCGGACCGATTTGCGCCGGTAACTGAGAGTCATTCGGATTGGCGGAACCGTTCCCGGTGGATCTTCGCGACTTTCGATCAAGCCTTCGTCTTCGTTTCCGCTTTTCCGACTTCTTCTTAAAGCTGTAAGTTGGGTTTGATTCTACTTCCTCTCCGCTCCCTCTGCTTCTCATTTTTGCTGTGCTCTTTATCCGCCGCCGCCGTGTATTGCGAAGTCCGTTTGGATTCTTGATGGTGATTCTTTTGAGGAATTTTTTCCTGTGAATCCGGTCTTTCTTTCGTGATTATGACGGAGCAGTCCCTTATTGTTGTTAACGCATCGCGAAGTGAAATGGTACGCGGGCATTCGAATGACGCTCATTCATCGGTGATTGTTATCTTCTGAATATGAGTATGCTGTTCGTTACTAGAATTGGTAAAGATTGAGTATGACATGTCTCGTGAAAGGAGTAACATGGAGCTCAGAATTATGGGTGTATAAAATATGCCAAGGGGATTGGTCTACCGATCAAGTTGCTGTCGAACATTTTTTTTTGGATTCGACAATTTTCGCAAAAAATTTCAATATAATTTACCTTTATCATTCATTGGTGATTGTTATCTTGAAAAAACTGTTTATTAGTAGTTGTGGAGATGATCGTTGTTATTAGATAGCCACCATCTCATGTTTGTGTGTATAGATATGTTCTTTAAAGAAAAGGCACAGAAAATTGCCAATTTCCATCTTGGTGCATGGCATGTCTGCTTCTCCAACTAAACTTGTCCCTATAGAGCTGTATGATGACGACGTGCTGTTTTAAATACTGTACATATATGCATTACCTTTTACTGGTTCGAGTGATTCTGCTGGAAATTTACTCAGCGCAGTTGTTAGTACTACTAGCTCTGTCATGCTTTATTCTACCTGTCCATGATCGATTTTAGAGATCTTCTTCCCTTTTTCTTCAGCAATATATGTTCTTTTTCTGATGGAGTTTTATTCTTCGCTGCACAGAATAAAGATTTGATATCGGTGACTTCCGAGTGACAAATCCATAAATTTCCACTCAAGATGTCACCTGCTTATGGACACACAGATTTTCATCCCCGTCAGAGCTACGCGATGCCTTGCGGGCAACATCACCAGCCAATGCCAAATGAGGTTCCACCTCAACTGGGGATCAATCCGACCGTATTTCCTGTTCCACATGAGCCCTTGCCATACCCATATGCTGGTAATTTCAGCTACCCTGCGCCATGCCATGCTTGCTATCCGTACATGGCAACTCCCAGCTACTATCACAGACCATCCTACCCTCACTTTTTCCAGCCACCACCCTTTCATTGTTGGGGACCTTATCCTGGGAATGCTGAACCCTTTGCTAGTCATAATGAACTGCATTATCCACCAGCTTATCCAATGGAGCGACCATATGCGGTTCGAGAACACCATTGCTGTGGATGCCCTAATCATGTATGCGACCCAAAGAACGAAAAGGGTGTCAAGATAGAAGAGCACGAGCCCCAAGATTCAGACAAGAAGGGTGAGAATTATTCAGAGTCCTTGGTGCCAGCGAACTGGAGAAACTTTCCGTATCCGCTTGTTTGGATCCCACCTGAAAATAACTGGAACAAAGAGCAGGGAACCCATGCCAAACCAAGGATCATGGATCTTGACACTGCTTCCCAGGAAAAGAAACCAGCTCGTTCATCATTGCATAAGGAGCCTGGGTGGAATAGTTGGTCTCCCCTCTTCATGGGCAACTATGACCCTTCAAAACCAGGAGGAGAAAAGAAGGGATCTCATAATCAGCCTGCGAGCGATAACGAAAGAAACCATCCGTTTCCTGTCATCTGGATTCCTTCTTATGATAAACAGGAGGAGGCAGGGGTTGAGAAGGAACAACAAGCCAATACAGTGGAATATCCTGAATCCAATTTCAGGGCGTTCCCGATGCAGATTCATAACAATCATAATAAAACTTCGGATGGGGGACCACAAGAAAACTATAGAAATGAAGTTGGGTCGCACCATCAGGATGCGGAGAAGAATGTACAGGTGAAAGACGTAGAACCTTGTGTGGGCAAGAGTAACTTGCGTGACTCTCGAGAAGAAGCAGCAAATGCCTTGAACAAAGGAACTATAGATACACCTGTTGATAGAGTCCCTGGATCTGATGCCAGAAAGTCGTCGTCATCCCCGACCAAAACATCAAAGTTGCCCCCGGTTTGTCTGAGAGTTGATCCCTTGCCTAGGAAGAAAGGCCGCAATGGTAGTTCAAGATCTACTAGTCCTCCAGGTTCTGAAACGAAATCTCGCAGTTCAAGTGATGCATGCTCTACAGCCAGTAATGGACAAAATTCACGTGCCCAAAGCATGAGCAGAAATTCAGAGGAGCGCCCAAAAAGGAAAGTAGTGAAAGTCATTGAGGTGAAAGGGGAAACTCCCAGTGCTAGCGACAGCAATTGTGGAGACTCACAAAGCAGTTTGCAGGTTGAACATCCAGAAAAGATTAAAGAGAATAAAGACCACAGTGAGAAGGAGGTCCGTGAAATTAAAGAGGAGAAGGGAGCTACAATTGAAGGTGATGAAAATACCGAAAAAAGAAGCAGAGAGTTGGAAGCCTCAAGGACTCTATCTGATGAAGAAGCTGCTGTGCGCATTCAGTCAGCCTATCGTGGTTTCGAAGTAAGGAAATGGGAGACCCTGAAGAAACTAAAGCAAATGGCTAAGGTTCGTGATGAGGTGACTAAGGTAAGGGAGAGTATCAAGGAGCTGGCATCTTCATGTGACACTTCGCCTGATCAAGGACAACTTGAAAGGCAGAAAGCACTCATTGGAGAATCTATAATGAATCTTCTGCTACGGCTCGATACAATTCAGGTAAGCCAATTGATATAGTGAATTACGTTGTTTATATTTTACTTACGTTCACTGGTAATCGTGAAGTTGTTTGGAAAATGGGAATCGAGATGAGAGAAGGGCTTGATCATTCTGTGGCTTTTCAAGTCTCTTTTTTATTTCACGAATATTTTGGGTTTATCAGATCTGGAAGTGGTTTTCAATATCTGAACACTTTATAAATCTGCCGAACCCTGTTATTGGTTATTATGACTTGGATGCTAGGACACTCTTAAGTTAATGTTTTAACCAAAGAGTGCCCATCTTAACCTTTTTCAGTTGTATGTCTTTGACTTTGCTTTTAGCCATGGATAGCTGAAAACTTTTGATGAACTTATTTCTGTGAGATGCTATTAGACCTCCTTGTTGATTCTGGATTTTTTTTCCCCCTGCCCAGGGATTACATCCTGATTTGCGAGATATTCGAAAATCTTTGGCAAGGGAGCTAGTTGCTTTGCAGGAGGAACTCGATTCTTTGACAACAAAGAGGCTGGGTGAGTTTGTTGATAACTGTGATCCTGCTCGGACCAGCAAGTGTACGGTCAGTGAGAAAGAACATCCTGAGGAAGTAAAGAAACAGTTTGAAGAGAGCTCTTCAGTTAGTGAGAACGATGGTGGTCAACTTGAATCAGATGAAGCGCAACTTCTCAAAGCTGAAAGTTCAGTATCTGAACCTTCAGAGAATGCATGCTCGGGTATCATTGATGGTCAGACACAAGTGCCAGTCGAGGATTTGAAAAGCGAACCATCAGCATCCTTGGATGTGGACTCCCAGCAAGCTGCCTTGCAGCATTGTCATGTACAGGACTTCAGACATCTAAATGAAATTGATGATGGCGAACCACCCGTGGTCAGCATCATGGAGCCTACAGAGACTAATCCGGAGCATCCTACTGGAGAAAAGGAGGAGAAACTAGCGTTGGCCACGGTGGAGAAAAGAAATGAAATTGATGATGGCGAACCACCCGTGGTCAGCATTATGGAGCCTACAGGGGCTAATCCGGAGCATCCTACCGGAGGAAAGGATGAGAAACTAGTGTTGGCCACGGTGGAGAAAAGTAACTATGATTCTGTGGTTGAAGATGGGATTGGGCCTGCATCCAATTTGGGAGATGAAAGCGGCACGGAGATGGAGTTTATGAGCAAAGATCTAGAGACTTCCGCTCTGCAACCATTGCCACAAGCAGATGAGGAGAGAGGAACCATGGCGTCGGACAGTGCAGGAGTGGAGCCTCTTAGTTCTACTGGCCCAGCCTTGTGCACTGTAGATGATGGCTTGATATCTCATGGGAGAGAACCTGAAGTGGAAGCGGCAAGCGAGATTCATGTTGCAGAGGAGGTTGCTGCTGATTCTGTGCTTAGTGAGCAGGATAAGTGCGATGAAGGTAGCGATGCCGTTACTTCTCCAGAAAATTTTGGCAAACAGACCATTGGGACGCAGGAGCTGGAAGTGCCCAAAGCAATGACTTCAGATTCAGAAGCAGTTGACAATGTGCATCTAGAGCAACTGGTTGCACCAGGACCAGATGATTTGTCACCTGCTGGCTCTCTAAAGAGTGAGGCATCTTCACAGGATGCATCCAATGGAGAGGAACGAGACCAGAGACGTGAAGAGGCTAATAGTGATGAAGCTCTTCTGCCTCCTCGACCAGAAGAATTTCTGCCAGGGATGTTAGGGCTCTCAATGGAAACTTGCCGAGATGAATATGAAGACAAGGTCATCATCTCTGCTGATCTTAGCTGCAATTGCTCCGACATGTTGAATGGTGAAGCTCTAGCTCAGGAGAAGGAAGAATTGAGTGAAGAAAACGTGAAGAATATCGACCTGACGGTACATGTCGGAGAGCAAGTGGGTGAACAAGAAGAAAAGCGCCAGGAGGAGGTGGTTGTTGCTCCAGAAAAATCTATCTCAGACAAAGGTGCCGAGGTAGTCGAGCAGTCACCTCCTAGTTTCGATGAGTGGAATGTGAGCAGGCCTGTGGAGGAGAGGGATGGTAACGAGAAACTAATCAAAGAGAACGAGAAACTGAGGGAGATGATGGAGAAACTGATGGAATCGGGGAAAGAGCAGGTGAACGTGATATCAGAATTGACTGGAAGAGTGAAGGATTTGGAGAGGAGATTGGCTAGGAATAAGAGAATGAAAACGAGGTGCAGAACGGCGGCGGTGAAGGCTCGGTCGTCGCATGCCAAGTCATGCACGGATTCTGTGAATTGAGAGGATGACGGGTTTAATGTTTTATAGGCAAGTCTTTTACATAAGTTTTTTGGGAGATGAGATGGTGTGGTGATGTCTGTGTACTTATGGAACGAGTGTATTTTATGTCATGGAATCACTGTCTCTCGTAAAGCTTGTTCTTTCTGTTACTGGCTTATTGTTTCAACCAATGTATCGCTTGATGACTCTCTTTTCTTTGTTTTGCATCGATGCATCAATGTATACTGTAATTAGATCAAGCTCTCCGGCTCTAAGAACAACATCAACTTTAGTAAATTTCTTTTTGAGAAAATGATAGAAATAGTCTCTGGATTTTTGTTCAGTATAAAATGTGGTCCGAAAACTTTAAGTTGGTTCATTGCGATCTTTAAACTTTAATTAATGTGCAATGTGGTTAATGTGTAATGTGGTTTTTATATGTTTAATCTATTCAACGTAGTTTCTGAATTTTTTTGTATGTATTCGCAAGTTAGTCTTGGATCAGGTGGAAATGTTCGACTTTCACCCTTTCGCACGTTGCAAGAAGGCCTGGCCCAAGAAATGCGATTCCAAAAGGCCGAACTGGGCTGCGAGAGTCAAACCGCTCTCGCTTGAATACATTGGAGACGATGACAGCCTAAAAGTGCCGGAGCCATCAAATGTTTGGGGCAAGCTTTGCTCGACGTCACTTTTCACTTGTGGGTAATCATCTTTTTAACCAAATCTACGGACGAGCGAATCGATCCTTAACGACGTTTCCTTTCGCTCCTAAGCTGTCCTCACGTCCGAATCACCGCGGACGACTAGATTGGTTACGCAGCCTGCAATTAAAACCCTTCTGCAGATGCCAGAAATCGTGCCGTCTATGGACACCTGCAAAACGTCATCGATCCGCTCACCAAAGGGGGGAAAAGGGAGAGGGAAAACTTGCATGGAAATGAAGGGGCAAAAATGCCCGAGTGAAAACCTGTTTTCACGAGAGAAAACCTGTCATCGCCATCGAAGCACACCAGTCGCGTACCGCCCGAACGGTGCAAACCCTGCTTCTCGAATCGTACAGCGCAACACTCGCTACGGAGCACGAGGAAATTTAAGAAGAAGAAGAAGAAGAAGAAGAAAGGAGGAAGGAGAGCGAGGAGCAGGAGAGGCGGCACGAAGCACGATGACACTGACTGAATTGATGTCGAGTAATGAAGTTCGGGAAAAAAAAAAAAAATCCTTTTCATTTTTTCGTTTGCATGGGGATCGATACGCGGCTCTGCGGCCAGCTCGTCCCTTCCCTTCCCTCTCTGCTCCGCCTGCTTTCTTTATTTATTTCCTCCCCTTGACTTCTCCAGATTTCTCGCCGACTCCGCAGCAGCAGAGCTGCGCGTACTAGTTACTACTACCGCAGACGCGCGCACCCCATTATTTTATGCATTCTCGCTCGTGACCGAAAACAAGAACCGTCCTCCTGCTCCTGCTCCCGGAGGTGATTGCGACTTCCTCGTGGGGTCACATTCAACTCGACTTTGGCCTCGATCGCCTCGTCGTAAATCACCCATTTATCTGTCTTTTTAACTTCTACCTGTCTGGTCGCAGAAGAGATATGTATCTGTTGGGTGTCGTGAAGAAACGTCCAGTCCTCGCTTTTCGTCCTTTTCTGCTCCGCCTTCCTGTCTTTTAGGGTTGACGATGGGGGGGAGCTTGAGCTTGAGCTTGCGCGTACATGACCTTTGCATGCGCTCTAGTTTTTACCAGAGCTGTTTTCGGATCGTACAAACGTATGAACTCCATGCTGGTATAGTGGAATTCATTGTGCCTGGCATAATGTACATCACCCGTAGCGATGATGTCTCTGTCGTCCTCGTTGGATACTCGAAGCATTAGTCGTCACGCTCGCGTCTTCGCCAAGGAAATTTGTCAACCGACGACGTGGTCGACGGCATCGATGTTTACAGCTTAGGCCAGTTCAGATGACGAGTTATGGATCGATCGGACGAAATCCAATGCATGGAATGGACCATGGAAAGATCCGAAATCTCCATCTCGTCACTTGGTGATGGGCGCTGCAATGATTGAACAGTCAAAATTCACCTTGTTGCCTAGCCTGGACGATGTCCTTATGTTTTTGGTCACTTGCCACTGATTAATTAGTTAATTAGCTAGCTAATCAAGCGATTAAATTAATATCGCTCTAATCTAATTCGGTTCTGATGTCCATGAGTGACTTCGGTGGTTGAAAATCATTCCCGCCTAGTTCATAGGCGACAGTCGGGTCATTTTCACAACTGCTCTGCTCACCTAAACATGCTTTATTAGCTTTTCATGCCCTCATCAAACTTCGAAAAGAATGATCAAATAAAGTAAAAAATCTCTGATTTATTTCCTCATACTCATTAGCATTTCGTCTGCCATCTTTAGCGGGGCTTGAAGCATTAGCTTAGTAGGAGGACATCCATGCTTTCATGCAGGCTCTTTCTAATAGCTCGCTTCACAGAGTTTTGAAAATCGAAACATTGGGTGTCTCGCACATACTATGTGCTAAACAAGAGAAGATTGTATCGGGATGGTGTGTTTCGTTATAGTCATTATATAACGATTTACGTACACTCATTTAAATTCATTCACTTATTTATAATATATCAAATTATTGTTTCAAAATGTAAATGTGTTCATTCTAGTGAATATTATTTGTTCCAATAGTGTCAATACACTAAATAATGTCATGTTCGAGATTTCTCTTGAATTTTGTGATGTCAACTTTAGTAACATGCACAATTTCGTTTTACGTGTTTCCCATAATATTAGCTGTACTTATAATTATACACATGGATACCTGCAAGTAAGTGGCTTATTCAATGAAGCTCTTATTGAGCCATTGATTGAGTCATGTAACAATCAATTCAGGAAGGGTGGGACTATTTTCACACCCCTTTTACTAAAAACCAAGTATTTTACTGAAGAAATGCCCTCCAAAACCCATTTCGGGCAAGCATTTACGATACTTTTTTTTTCCCCTTTTCCTTCCTCTTTACTCTTGTTTCTTCTTGCTCATAGTTTGAAATTAAAGGCCATCATTTTCATTCTCTAAAAGGTCTCCTTGTACTTTTTCTTGCACACTAATTAGAAAAGAGTTACCCAATTAGTCATGCGGATGTTTTTCTTTTCTTTTATTGGTTAAAAGTCCCGCGGATGTTAATTCAATCTTAAATGTTTTAATTTTGACAAAATTTTTAAAGAAATTTCAATATAATCCTTTTAACCAATTACCATAAAAAATTACTAACATGATATCCAATTATCGTCAATTATCTTATACGGCTTGCTGAGGTCAACAGGAAAAGAAAGCCAAAATTGATTGGCTATTCAAATGCAAATTATGTCAGTGACATTAACTCTTGAAAGTCCATATTAGGTGCATGACAACTTTTGTTGGAAAAGCAGCTTCTTGGCAATCAAGATTACAAAAATGTGTAGTATTTTCTATGACTAAAGTAGAACACTAAATAATGTCATGTATTGCTATTATCGAAAGAGGTAAGGAATTGTTGTGGATGAAGAAATTCCTACAAGAGTTGAGCTTGAAGTAAGAGAAATTTGTTTTGTATTGTAACAGTACGAATACTATCTGCTTTAATGAAAATCTAGTTTTTGCATCAAAGATTGAAGCACCTTGGTGTGAAATATCATTGGATCTGAGAGAAATTATAAGAGAAACTCTTTCTACTTGAGAAAGTCCACACCAATATTAATGGATTTAGATGATGACCAAAATCTTGCCCATGGTAAAACTTGATTCTTCTTAAAATAAAGCAGGCACAATGAAGCTTCCCTCATGAGGCGAAGGGGGAAGAATTGTTAGGTCAGGTCCCACTCATGGGGCCCAGCATTGTTAGGTCAGGTAAGAAGAAGAAGAAGAAGAAAGAAAGAAAGAAAAGAGAAGAGAGTTGAACCGGCAAGGGGACCATAGAAAGGAAAAAAAGAGGGAGAGAGACCGACGGTTTCGAGAGAAGAAGAGGCGGCCAACTTCCGGGAAGATTCGACGGTGAAAACATGTTGGAATTTGCTATCTTGCTCGCAAGATCAATAGTTACATAGTGAATGTTCTAATTTTTAAAGTCCTCTAAATTATCTCTTATTTTCTACGACAGTTATTAGATTTTTCTTAGCCCATCTTGTTAATCCAGTTTTATGGTGGTGATATATTGCCATATTGTTAATGTGTTGAGCCTCTAACTATATGACTAGCGATGAACAATTGTATATTATATTGATTATTGACAATTAGTGAAAGTTTTTTGAGTTGCCTATTTTTTTTCTCGCATTGAATTTTCCACATAAAATTTGTGGGTGCTGTTGCTACCTGTCTTTGGGGTTGATATTGCTCGAGCACAGCGGTCGATTGGTGTTGAGGTCGAATTGTTAGCTTTCTCCCAACACCTCCTTCATTAATTTGATTATCTCGTGCCATATACCTTTCACCTATCTTCTTTGAATAGTCAATTCACACGATAGGAGTTGCAGACAAGGCAAAACCAAATCAACTGGTCGAGAGAAAAGAAAATTGCTCTACGAAGCAATGCACATCAAACATGAAGGAAATGCTAAACCCAAGCATTACTCCTAAGCTCTGTAAATTTCATGGAAAATTAATGATTTGAAAAAAATTTCTAAAAAAAAAATCACTTATTTTTCTTACAAAAATGAATAAAAAATATTTTTATTGTCAATGAAAATGTCATGATGATGAAAAGAATTCATTAGCTAATTATTTTAAATGATAAAACCGATCATTTTCAAGAAAATGTTTTACAACTTAATGATTTTTTGTGAAATAGATGGAGCCTTATCAATAAAAACCCTGTAATACTTAGATAAAGCACAAGAGGATAAACTTTTAACACCTACAAACCAATAACATACAAAATAATCATCCGTGCATGAGAAGATTACAAGGTGAGAGAGAAGTTGGGTATACTAGAAATTCACTTTAAAAAATGTGCATTATCAACCACAATAGGCTTGTAAATAGTGTCGCGTTTCACAAAGATGCTATACCAACATGCTATACCAACATGGTTACATGACAAAATTTTGTTGGGGAAGCAATTCCTTGGCAATCAAGATTACAAAAATGTGTGGTCCATGACTAAACTAGAGTGTTAATTACTAGTAGGTATATAAAGAGGTTATGAACTCTTGTGGATGAAGAAATTCTTATAATTATTGGGTTTGAAGTAAGAGAAATTTGTTATGTATTGTGACAATATGAGTACTATTTACCTCAATAAAAATTTAAGTGCAGCATTCAAAATCGAATCACCTTGATGTGAAATCATTAGATCCTATAGAAATTAAAAAAGAACTCTTTCTTCTTGAGAAAGTCTGCACTAATGATAATGGATTCTATAAGATGACTAAAATCTTGTCCATGATAAAATTTGATTCTTGTAAAAATAAAGCAGGTGTGATGGAGCTTCCCTTAGAAGGCGAAAGGGAGATGTGTTGGGTTGAGTACCGCTCATGGGGCCCGGCTCATCATTATTAAAGAAACAAGGAAGAAAAGAGGAGAGAGTTGATCGTGGAAGAGGGACCACAAAAAAAGGGAAAAAAGACGGGGTGAAGAACTGACAGTTTGCAGAGGAGAAGAGGCAGCCAACTTTCAGGAAGATTCAATGGTGAAAACTTGTTGGAATTTGTTATGTTGTTCGTGAGATCAAGAATGACAAAGCAAATGTTCTGATCATTGAAGTCCTTATTCAAATTATCTCTTACTTTATACAACAATTGTTAGATTTTTCTTGCTCCTTTGTATTAATTCACTTTTATTGTGATGATATATTGTTGTATTGTTGATATGTTGAGCAACAAAAAAGTATAACGCAAATACCAAAACTCGATACTGGGAGGATATTCAAGTGTCAAAAGTTCAAAGGATACACATAAGTGTCATTTTTTTTTTTTTTAAGTTGAAACACTAGAGTGTCAAGTTCGGCAATCTTAATCAAAAATCCTACACGACAATTTTTTATTAATATAACTCGCTTGCATAGCTCGTCGAAGAGCTAAGTCAGCATAAAAAAACCAAAACGACATCGTTTTTCCTATTATTTGAATGTTAATATAAATATTAATTAAACTAAATTATATTAAAAAAAAAAAAAAAGAGATCGTAGAACGGTGAGGGCTTGCATAGCCCTTGCCCAATGCCTTCTGCAACTTCTTCTTCTTCCTTTTTTCTAAGAATAATTTAGTTTTAGATTTAATTTAATTAATATTTATATTAAAATTCAAATTCGAGACAAAACAACGTTATTTTTTGCTTATCTAGCCACATCAGCATGCAAAATGATGTTAGTTTCGGCTCATCTAACCATGTCAGTGTGCAAAACGACGTTATTTTGCATTTGTCTCGCCGGAAAAATGCCATGTCAGCATTTTGGCTAGATTTTATCATCGTTAGCACTTAACCAATCAATTTTGCTTCGATTTTCGCATTTAAATGTACATTTTATAACTTTTGGCATTTAAGTGACCCTCCGTGCCAAATTTTGGCACTCCAGGGTTCTGAGTGTTTGTGTTGAGCCTTTAACTACATGGCTAAAGATGAATTATTGTGTATCTTACGAATTCTTGGTGATTAGTGAAAGTTTTTGATGCGGTTCGTGATCTTTCTCGCATTAGATCTTTACATACTTGAAGGTGATGTTGCTTGAATACAGAGGCCGGTTGGTGTTGAGGTTGAATTGTTAGCTTTCTCCCCCAACAGCTCCTTCATTAATTTGATTTTCTCATGCCAAACGCCTTTCACCTATCTTCTCTAGGAGTTGTGGACAAGGCAAAATCAAATCAGCAAATCGAGAGGAAAAAAAAAATTACTTTGCGAAGCGGTGCACCTCATACGTGAAGGAAATGATGAACCCGAGTATTAGTTTTAGCCTCAATTCGTTTTGCGAGAAATGAATGACTTAAATAAGTTTTCATAAAATTGATCCATTGTATTTATTACAAAAATAAATAAAAGGAAAATATTTTCATCGTCCACGAAAATATTCATATATAAATTATTATCGATAATGAAAATTTTTTTCTTAATTAATTATTTTAAACGATACAAACGATCATTTTTCAAAAAAATCTTTTTCAAATTATAATTTTTTCATGAAACAAATGGAACTTTACTAGTAGAAATCCTGTAACACTTAGATGAAGCACAAGAGGATGAACTTCTAACACCCAAATGCCGACAACGTATAGGAACTAGGGGTGTCAATGGTTCGGTTCATTTGGTTTTTTGACCGAATCGAACCAAACCGTTAGGAAAAACTTCCGAATCGAACCGAAATTTTGGTTCGGTTCGGTTTTTCGGTTTTTGGTTTTCAGCTTTTAGTTTTCGATTTTTGCATTTATTTATTTTTTCATTTTTTTTTTCCATTTTCATTTTCAAGAAATAAACTCTTATCGATTTGTTGATTCGGTTCGGTTAACCGATAAAAACCGAACCGATAAAAATAATTTCGGTTTTTAATGAAAACCAAACTGAAAAAACCGAATTTTTCAGTTCGGTTTTTGACACCCCTAATAGGAACCATCCATGCATAAGAAGATTACAAGGTGATAGAGAAGTTAGGGTATTCTAGAGATTCATCTAAAAGACGCGCGTTATCAACCAAAATGGGCATGCAAATAGCGTTGCCTCTCGCGAAGATGCCACACCAGCATGGTTTTCTACATAGTCATGACTCAAAAAACATCACGAAGCTAATTGACAAGCTCCATCGAAAGCTCCCTTCATTGTCTCCATAAACATTAAAACCCAAACACGAATAGCTAATTCATCAATCCATCTAGCCAAACCATTCGCTCCTACCTAAAACCAGAACAAGTCAAAAGGGGTCGCAGAAGCTAAAATCAACCTGCTCGAAGGGTCTACAAATGAATAGGAAACATGCAAGCCGCCTATACCGACCTACAAGGCCAAGGAGGCACTAATGAACAATAATTTGTAAGAATTATTGTGATCCATATGATATGATTTATTATATGGTTTAATAATTATTGAAATGCTATAAAATAAATAATTATTGGTTACGAGAAGTTGCGACTCTAATAAAATGAAATGGTATATCGCTTTGATGGAAGACACATTTTCAACGAACGTACAAATAGAGTCCGGTTCTCTCTCCACCCATAATGAACAACAATAACATAAAGGAATTGGGTATTCTTTCATCCATCGATAGAATACATTAAAGTATAGTGGGTTAAGGGAGATAAATTGGATTTCTTCATTTGATTCAAGTTCATCGGTTTTCCACAACGACTATGGATAAAGGTACGTATTCATCTATTTGTGAAAATCAAGAAGATCAAAGATCACTGTTTTATGATGAATTTCCGCATTAAAGAATTATATGTATTGTCTAACATAATTTTCTCGAAGAAGCTGAAAAACTCCAGAGACCCAAAAAGACGTCAGCATTGCACTGATGAACTTCGCGATGATTCCACGTTCTTGCAAGAGACGGATTGAAATGATCGATGACAAGCTGTCGTTCCGCTGGCGAGGTTTAACTCACGTTGAATCCCTATCAACACTTGAAAAAACAATAGAGCTACAGCTTCTCTTGCTTCAAGTTATTGTTCTTTCTCTTGCTTATAATCACTCGTCACTTTCTTCACTTTCGGCCTGTTTTTTTACCTCCTACGTCCTTCGTTTTTCTCCGATTAGCCCTTATCACCCGAGTTACAAAATTATTGTGATAGATCGTTGTTGGCGTCGATTAAAAGGCCCTTTATCGAAGTACCCATTTGCAAGAGGACGTGTGCCATCCTTGCTCGCTTTCATTTTTTTTCCATTTTTGTATCTTTTCTCCGTCGAGGCTCAAGGACGACATTAGTAAGTTTCTACCTGACCGGTTACTTTCCTAGTGAAATTTGACCCCGAAAATAAAATAACGATTCAATAAAAAGAGAGAGAGAGAGAGAGATAATGATATAAGGCGCCATGCATATGCTTGCCGCGCTTCACTAATTGCCATCGGCCTTTCCCCTTCTCTTTTTTTATTATTCTTTTTTTTAAAAAAAATTGCATTCTTCATGGTGAAGTAATTAGGTTGTTGCTTTGTCTGATACGATGCTTGATGTTTTATTTTCTGCTTCCCTCCCCCCCCCGCCTTTTCCCAAGTCGAGACCCTTTTTCTTTTTCACATCCTTTGTGTCAAAAGACAATGATACAAGAAAAATAATTAAAAAAGGAAAGAGTCCACATGATCGAACCGAGAGGGAACGCGTCCCACGTCGGAATCGATCGACTCGAGGAATAAATTTATTCGCAAGGAAATTCCAAAAGATTATGAATGGAGGCATGTGATGTGCCATATCATAATGGGAGCACTTTGCATTTGCAGTTTTATTTTCTCTCTTTTCTTTGCTCAACACATCATGTGTGATGCACTTGAATTGAAAAAACCCAAAAAGAAAAAGAAAAGAAAAGGAGGTCGGTTTCTTTATTTTTTTCCTCATATATTTGTTTTCAATTTCCAAGCAAATTACTATGCATGATTCTCCTAATCGGCAACAACACGTTTCCCAGTTGAAAGAAGGGTATGTCCCTCGCTTCCATTCAATCCCCAGCTCTTCTCATGGAGGCAAAAACCAGAGCCATTCGATTATACGCAATTTCAAGTGTGATTTCTCTTGAAGGAAGGAGCTTGTAGGTAGGTCGAGATTGAACATAGGCCGAATCCGATGTAATATTCTTGGCTAGGTAAGAATCCATTAGGAGAGCACGATTGGATAAGTGTTTAGGATATTGACAAATTTCCGTGACTCTGAAAACGATACAAGAGCAAAGCATTGCTTCTTTATCGAGTAAAATCTTTCATGCTTTCATATTATATACGAGGCGCATTAATAAATTCCTGAATATTAGATTAGGTGTTCTTTTTTTCGGTCGCTTAATTATCCTTTAATTCCAACAAAAGGCGTGCAGCCGAAGGCGGCGTTGCAAATAGGACCAATTAGTGGCCCGAAAGATCCACGTAATGGTCATATCAATGTCACAAAATGATTAACAAATGGAATAAAACAGCACGAAAAGGTTGAAACCCATCACTTTCGATGTTGGGTTCGATCGGGCTTTGTCCATTGTGGTCTTGCTTTGCATGATGGTTCTGTTGGCTCCTTGAAAAATGAAACATTTAAAGAATATTTTTGTGAAAATAATTATTTATATCGTTTAAAATAATTTGTAAATACAAAATAAATTGTTGTTGATGATGAAAAATTAATTAATTTTTCTAAAAGATACAAATAATTATTTTTCGTGAAATAAATAGGATCAAGATTGCAAACCCTTTGGGATTTTTTCCCTTTAACAAGGTCAGCATATTCAAAGGGGAGATCGAATTAGCAATAAAGTATTGGAAGTGAGATGTGACTTAATGTGGTGCCTAAGGTGGCTTGGTTGGAAAGAGAGTTTCATAGTGGTGGCACCACTAGAAGGCCGCCCTCTCTCTCTCTACAAAGTACAAAGCACTTGGATGCCAAATTAAATTTGGTGATCAATGCCTTTCTTTGGTTGGATTAGATATAAAAACTATACATGTGAGACATCCGGGAAAGCTCTACACACTAGCCTAAAGAACCTTTAGGGAATAATCATTTCAAAATGATTATAGATTGTGGATCATCCCAATTGCCACATTCGATCCAACAAGAGACCCTTATAATTTTTTCCTTAATTACATGGGCGGCTTTAGTTTTTACGCATAATTCGAAAGATTGCGGTTGATAAAACTCCCGAGAAAATAGGGACCGGAAGATCGGTCTACACAAGCCTTTAACTGGTCTTAATCTTATTTAAATATAAAAAAAAAACATAGACATGGAAGTTGCATCAAAGCAGAGCTTCAATCATTTTGCCAGGGGAAGCTAGTGCATTAATTATGTCAAAAATATCTTAAAAAACGAAAAAGAAATTGGATCTCATTTCAATTTCTAGTTTCCAAAACAGGAATCCGCCTTGATCAAGTAGATTTCGGGTTGGGAACAAGCTCACTTTGGAACTAACTATCCTTAACTTATTTGAGAATACCAACGCTACCCACGGTTTCCATCGTAACAAAAATTATTCTTACCAATTCTTGTAGAGTTTAATTTTATTGCCTCATGGCTATTTAACAAGGAAGGCGTATGGTGGATTGGTAATTAGAAAAAAGAGAGGTATTTTCGATGCATCGGTTATTTACTTGCTCGTAGTTTTTATTGAAAAGGCTATGTGTTAATAATAGAGATATAATTAGATCAAAGAATAGAGAATGAGAAATGCAGTATAGATTGCGATGTTTTGGTAAAACGTGTAGCGGAAACATAAATATAAAAAAATAGCGGAAAAGAGAAAAAGAAAATAAAATAAATCTCGGGGGTGGGAGACAAACTGGAAACCAAAATTGAAAAAGGAGTGGGCACTAGTACTACTAGCAAGAAAAAAAAAATAAAGCATATAAAGTCAGAAATGGAGATTGATGAGTAAGATGGCATTACATGATTCCCTATTCATTGTGCCCGAAATTCCAAAAATTTTCTTGAATTTCTCTTTTTTCCTTTATGAAAGAGATTGACTTTTGTGCTCCACACGCATGGTGGAAAAAAAGGACTTATTTTTCACTAGCAAGGTGACACTGTGGATGAACAAATTTGACTTGCTCTCGTACATAGGTTACAAAGCAATATTGACACTTATTTCATTAAAAAGAAAAACATTCTTAATCAGACGAATAATTAAAGAGTGTATGTGTTGTTATTATCTTTTTCACAACTATTATAGCTTGGAGTCGATTAAACACATAGAAAAATTTAACATGTAAAAAGACAGGGAGACACAATCGGTACTAGTTACCCCCTTGAGAACAGAAAAATTAAAGGGTTTGTTTGGTATTGGTCTATTTCTCTATTTTTTTTGTTTTTTATTCTTTGAAAAAAAGTACATAAATTTATTTGTGCACGTCAGTCAATTTTTCAATCTCCTGAAATAGATTAGTAGCCAAATAATAGAATTGGAATAAAAATGAGATGTAAAATATATATATATATATATATATATATATATATATTTGTTCTCAGGAATAGATATTGGAAAAACTATTTATGAATAAAAATTGTTGCCAACACACTTTAAAGGCATGAATGATAACCATTCTGTTTTATAAATCAATTTTTGGTTAGAAATAATTTTTTTTTTAATTTTCTGTACGAGTTTTTGAGAAAAATATGCATTTGATAAAAATACAAAATTTCTATTCTCAAAATAGAAATTTATTTGATAATAATTTATGATTTTTTCCCCTCTTGAATAGTAGTAGGAGGCAACTGGCAATGGACGGCAATTGGTGGCGGATAGTAGCGGGCGACGGTTGGTAGGCGATGACGGTGGGCGAAATAGTAGCGATGCGGCGTAAAGAGTTTTAATTTATTGCTTTTGTTCCACAAATAGAGAAATTAAAAAAAATTAACTTTTGAAATTTGTTCCAAACTCATTTGTGGAGTAAAAATTCGTTAGAAAAATAAATTTGCATTACCAAACGATTTATATTCTAAACCTGTTCTCGTGAACAAAAAAATAAAAAAATCAGAAAAATAGATGATGACCACGTGCGCCTTAAGAGTTTTATATCCGTTTGGGATAATTCGATCTCTGAACTATTTTCACATCATTTTCAATCGAAGGTCTGAGGCTAGCGAGACGAGCCCGTCACCTCAGCTCGCTCCACGCAACACGAGCCATTCAGAGATTAGCCGACGACGACGGCGGCGTCGGCAGCTATGGGAATCAAACGGCCGATCTTTCTCTAGAGCGAGAACGTTACACACTAACACTAAAAGATGTCCTTCTTTTCAACAATAAAATCCTAATCGCCCTTCGCTCCGTCTCCACTCCACTCCACTCCGCTCCTCCCTCCTTCCCTCTCTCTCTCTCCCTCTCTCCATCTCTCTCTCTGGGCTGGCAGCAGTGCGGCCGAGACACAGCGGCGCGTGGGCACACGCGCCTCCCTCCTTCTCCCCCTTTTCTCCCCCACTCTAAAGCCACGGTCTCTTGTCCCCACGCCAAAAAGACACCACCCCTTCCCCTTCCCCTCCCCTCTCTCCTCTCCACAACAACAACCACAACCGCAGCAGCCGACTGACAGAACCCGCCCTTCCATC
Source organism: Eucalyptus tenuipes (assembly GCA_014182365.1). Lineage (NCBI taxonomy): Eukaryota > Viridiplantae > Streptophyta > Magnoliopsida > Myrtales > Myrtaceae > Eucalyptus > Eucalyptus tenuipes. Next base: position 23,630,260 of record CM024540.1, on the reverse strand, counting down.
CCTCGCCCGGTCGTTCCTCCCTCCACCTTAAATTCCCACCTCCGAGGCGCTCATGTAAATCCGAATCCTCCCCCTCTCTCCCTCTCTCTCTTTCTCGCTCTCTCTCTCGCCCTCGGCGGCGGCGGAGGTGGTGGTGGGTTGCTCGGGCGCGGTTATCTACCAAATCTGGAGCAACCCCATTTCACCCTTTTCCGGGAATCTGCTGCACATGGTCGGTTTCGATCTCTCTCTCTCTCTCTCTCTCTTGGGTGTGCGTGGGTGCGCGTCCGTTATGCTGTAGAGTTTTATGGTGGTAGCGCCGTTCCGCATCCGCCATCAAAGTAAGCTCCTTTTCGGATTCTTCGCCGTCGGTATCGACTCCCTCTCGCAAATCTTGAGACTTTCCGCCTGAATCTGCTCTCGCCCATTTGGCCTCCGTCTCTGAAGGAGGCGCTCGACCAGGTGCTTTTTCGTCTCTCGATCTGATGGAGCTGTTTCCTTTTCTGTTTTTCCTTTTCCCGTGCTTCGTTGATCTGGTTGTGGTTTCAATCCGTGAGGTGGGTTCAGCTGGGATGTGTCGATTCTTGGTACTGGTGGGTGGGGCTTTGAGCGTGATTGGTTTTACCAGTCCCTTTTTTTTTTTTTTTTTTTTTTTTTTTTACCCTTTTCCATTTTAGCTTAGCTCAAATTGCTATGCCTCTGTTTTGGGTGCCCAGATGTTGCTTGGTTTGGTTTGCTAGCCATGACTCTGTGGTATCCAGCTAGAGAGTTAAAATTTTATGTTGTTCTGTGCTGGTCCTGTTGCGATGATGATGATAAATGAAGTAATTTGTGTTTCTGGCTTTGCTTCTATTTGTACCTGAATGTGGCTTCTTTCCATGTGGGTAATGTCTTGAATGTATGGACATTGTGCTCTGTTGATTGTGCTTCAGATGTTCTGCGGCTTGGTTGAATTGATGGAAGCAACCTATAGAATAATTCAGATTTGGTTTGTCTTCTGAGTTTTGATGATTAATGGCGAATTCTGACGTTGGCGAGGACTTTCTTGTGTTTTTCTTTGATGGCATCTGGACACGAGCTTTTCTTTGGAGGTCACCAAGGGATTATGATATCGTTATATAACTAGATTTCCAGCGTTTGATACGTTTCAGACTAATCTTTTCATTCAACTAGTAACTCGTCTGATCTTTTCTTCAGTTTTCTTTGCAGCACTTTTTTCCTTCTTTTAGTGTTCGGGGCAGCACCTTTTCTTTCATTTAACTAGGTTTAACAAATTTTTATTGTTCTCAGGCGTTTTACTTTATAGTTTGAGATGATGGATGGAGAAACATCTTGGGTTAGCTGCAATGACGATACTGCTAGAGACATAGATGATTTCGAATTGTTCTCTGAGCTTAGCGATGAAGGCAATCAAGCAGCTTCTGCAGTCTCTCTCGATGTAATCTTGCCAGATGATATATTGGAACGAATCTTAGCTTGTCTCCCTGTTGCAAGCATATTCAGAGCAGGTTCTGTTTGTAAAAGATGGCAGGAAATAGTTAGCTCAAGAAGGTTCCTATGGAACCTGTCACAGGTTTTGTCACAGAAACCTTGGTATTTTATGTTTACGAGTACTGATGACCCTGGTGGGTATGCCTATGACCCAATCCTTAGGAAGTGGTACAATATTGAGCTGCCTCACCTTCAAACGTCCAATTGGTTCAAAGCTTCTTCATGTGGGTTGGTTTGCTTCATGGACAATGACAGCAGAAGTGAATTATACGTCTGCAACCCGATCACTAAATGTTCGAAGAGGCTAGCAGAGCCCCCGGGTTCGAAATTTTCTGATTATAGTGCCCTGGCAATGTCGACCAGCAGAGTTTCCAATGGTTATCAGATCTCCATTGTGAAATCAAAGCAAATCCCTGGGAATTTTGTCCAGTGGGATCTTTCAATTCATCTATATGATTCCGAGGCTAGGATGTGGGCCACCTCGCATACTGAGGTTTTCACCGGTTGGAGGGCTGGTGATGAGAGTGTGATTTGTGATGGCATTTTGTATTTCTTGATTTTCTCAACAGGCGGTAGTTTGCTGGAAAATCGTCATGGCCTAATACCATATGATCTCTCAGGTCGATCTTCCCATGATCTGTTGATCAATAACTCTATTCCGGTACCTTGCCCCCTTACCTGTGGCCGTCTGATGAATCTGAAGGGGAACCTGGTTATGGTGGGAGGAATTGGTAAACAAGATCGGCCCGACATAATTAAGGGGATTGGCATCTGGATGTTAAAAGGGAAGGAATGGCAAGAGATTACCCGCATGCCCCATAAGTTCTTTCAAGGATTTGGGGAACTTGATGATGTTTTTGCCAGCAGTGGTATGGATGATCTGATTTACATCCAGAGCTATGGATCCTCGCTGCTTCTTCTTTTTGACATGAACCAAAAAATATGGAAGTGGTCTCCAAAGTGCCCCGTGACGAAGAGGTTCCCTCTTCAGCTTTTCACTGGTTTTTCGTTTGAGCCCAGGCTTGAAATTGCTCCCTAATTTGCTTTTTGTTCAATTCGATGGTCACTTTTGTTGGGGCAACACTTCATAGTCGCTGTGTTTGTTTGCAATTAACTTAAGTTACATGATCAAGTGGCATGACAAAGTTTATAGAGAATGTAGCAGCAATGGAAGCAGATACCATTCTTTGCATTCAGAAAATGGGGAGTAAATATGAGCTTTGGGTTCTTTATTTCACAAATCGATGTCTTTTGTATTTAAGATTCTACTTTCTAACATTCGACTGGGTGTTTGTGCTTCGTAGTGCTTTTCATATGCATAGTGCGTAGCAACTAGAATTTGATGGTACATCATGTCTAGTGCATCTTCCATCTTCAAGGATGCATAGGCCCTTTATGCACCATGATTCCCAACTTTACTGAGTCTGCGGTTGGTTTTCTCTGTTCTGTGGTAGTACTAGGTTTTAGAAACGAGAATTATGATTAAGAGGGTTCGGCATTTCCTGAGTTCAGGTGTTATATGGTCTTTAGGCACATTGCGTATTCTTTGGCGGTATTGGCTGCACTAGTTTTTGGCTTATACCGACGTTCTCATCCCCATTTGTGATGGACTAACTTTACACCCATGTTTGTGGGGACAAAGGGATTTTTGTTTCTCATACGTATATAAGAACCATACGAGCCAAATAACTAAGCTTTGCTATGGGTGCTATGTTCACAGTGCCAAAACGCATGGGATCGTATCTCGTGCTGTAACCATCCCAATGTCGTACCAATTTCTCGTTTGATCCATCTTGGAATTGGGTTGCTTGACGGATGAGACTATTGGTACTACGCTTTTTCATGTTTAAGTGCGAAGATCAATCTTGGAATTGCATCTGACGAGTATGAAATTCCAGTATAGGATCCTGATTCCTTGGGTGATCTAACTTTCATGCGTCAGTGATAACTTCTGTTATCCAGCTGGTATAGAAACGGTCAGAAAAACCCCTTCGCCATCGTTTCCTATTCTCAAACATCTCCACCATCTCAAAAGTTGGCAATCTTGCATTGATGAATGGCCTAGATTGTACAGGCAAGGATACGGTTTGTCGCCGGCCATGCTGGACTACCGGTCCAGTTGCTTCAGCCCCAGTTTCCCCTGAACAAAGACAGGCGACATAAATATATCTACTGTGCGTATGTATTTATATTATCCATTAACACCATATGGTCGATGGTAATTAAGATCGATCAGTTCCAAGTTACACGTTTTAAGTACACTGATACTAGGGGTGTGCATGGTCTGGGCGGACGGTTCCCGATCTAGAACCGGGAAACACCCGCTAAGGTCCAGTTCCGAAAAATTGGAACCGAGATTCACCCGCTTGTTGCATGGATCCACCTGGGAATTGGATTGCCGGTCCGGTCTAGTTCCCGAGTGGATTCATGGAACCGGTCTCAAGATGAAGAGTTAATAAGAACCTATTTTATTTTTATTCCCTAAATCGGCAGAACAGGAACAACGGAAACAACAGCAGCATATATTTGAAAATTGATAAACTCGTTAAAAGAGGGATGGGCAAGCTGCAAATTTCACAAAATAGTCAATGTTTCTGACAACGTGAACACGGAGTACACAGAGAACTTTCAGTGTGTCCCTCTCCACTACATATTTTGTTATTGCTGATGATTTCAAGCGGAAGTGGCCTTCCCATCCTTCTCGTAAATCCTAAGTTGCAGTGGGCAGATTCATCCTTTGGTTACAGAGGACAATAATAATATCACTTTCTAAATTAATCGGTCTGCTCCGGGTGGGCGGGTGGATGGATCCGCCCATAGAACTAGGAACCGGACCGGTACCCACCGGTTTCCTTAAATTGGAACCAAGAACTAGATCGGTTCCCTCAAGAACCATCGCCGAGCGGTTTCGGTCTGGTTCCGGGCGGTCCGGACGGTCCGAGCGGATCCCGGTTCTTTTACATACCCCTAACTGATACATGCTCTTCTGATTCATAGGATGGCGGGAGAGGTCAAAGAGAGCCCGTTATTCTGGATTTGGAAGCATGAACAGATACCATGATGTGTTAAATATAGTAAATGAGAAATATTTCGTATTAAAAATGAGGAAAATGTGTAGGGTGTCGTGACATACTCCTTAATAAAATCCGAATATATTATTCAAACCCTTCCAAAATTTTATTTGCCAAAAATTGAGTGCGTATCCGGGAGAATCCGACAGGAATTTATGGGGTCGAGGATTAGAAATCTTGGGTCCAGCAATTCAATTTCTTGAAGCAAAAAATCAGGCAGGGTCTACTCAAACTTTCTAGCACGGCCGTGCACGGCTGTCGGGTCTTCTGCTGCGATTAAAATAATGGAAGAGACAAGGCCTGCAACGTGACGAAACGAAGTGAAACTGTAATTATTATTTGAGGAGAAAAAGAGTAAGATGAAATTGACGTCAAAGGCTCGTACGGGGAATTAAAACCATCCATCATAATCATTTTCTTTCTTTATTTTAAGAAATAAGTTTGAAATAAAAATTTGATAATGCAATTTCTTTGGCTAGATATAAATTTAAAACAGAAATGACAAGATATTTTTTTTTCTTTTTAATTTCTTGAAAGGTAAGAAATAATAATTTTTTTATTATTTACATTTGCTACTAATTGGCTGCCCACCGGCCCTTATTGCCCGCAGCTCATTGGCCGCCGCTCGCCATTCATTGTTTGCCCATCAGCTGTCGCCCATTGTCGGTTACTCGAGAGGGAAAATTTTTGTGTGGTTATTAAATATATTTTTGCTCAGAAATTTGTCTAAAAAATACAAATAAAAAAATCAAAAATTGATTTCTAAAAAAGAATTATTATTATTATTCGTGCCCATATTATGTACTTATTATTTTGTGGCAAGGGTTTATTTTAGTCTGTAATTTTGTCTTTGTTTCAGCTCATGTCGTGTGGCCTTTTTCTCGAATAGGAGCCATTCCCGACCCGTTCATTCATTACTGGAATGTGCTTTATATCTCTGACGATTCGGCAGGAAGAAACAGGCAAGGCTTTGATAGATTGTGCGGTTTCAACCACGCCAGATCTAGCCTCTCCAGTGCTGGCTTGGATGGTAAGAGAGTTTGCTTATTCTCCCAGTGCATCTCGAATCCAAATCTTATTGGGAGCATTTCATGAATAAAATCATGAATGCACCAAGTTAATATGGGAGATTGCAGCTACTTTGGACACCGCCCGACTGGCTGCGCCATTTGTCTATCGTTCTTACTGTCCTTTTGGTGTTAAACTATTGCCTTTTTTTCTATTCATTTTGGCTGAGGATCAAAATATTGACACCCGAAGTGGGAGATGCACAGTAAATTCTCTTCTACCTTTTTTTTTTTCTGTTGGTTCTCTCTTCTATTTTTTTACTTGTACATATTTCGGAGATGTTAATATAAAGCGTACCATTTGGATTTTAATGAGACTGCTGATAGTACTGTGCTTCTATATTGCATTTAGAATGTTTTGTGTAATGAAATTTCATATGGCGATATAATATCTTGCCCTGTTTAAATTAAGGTATGGTAATTTTTTTCCCGTTAATTTCGACCTTCTTAATTTAAGTTCTAAAGTCTGACACCGACCATCAACGCAAACGGCTATATTTGTTCCTCGTGACTATTTTATTTTCTAGCAAAAGGAGTATTCATCAATTTGAGAGAGACATGCTTCAAATTCATGCATGGACTAGGCCTTGGGGCTTACAATTCAACCATTTTTGTGTGCTCTGACAACAGGCGGAAGACGTTTAATTTTCTATGTTAATTTCAAGCTCAAAGAGAACGTGGTTTTCAGCAATCAATACTAGGCGATAACATTCTTAGAGAGGCATGCGCTGTTGTCTGGTCGAAGCGCCAGTCTTCATGTGTTAATATGCAGATTGTTTCCGCGAAACACCTGAAACCCACCATTCGTTGGCACATGTTGGATTGCTTCGCAGTTTGTCTCTATGTACTTGCTCTCTAGGTTCTGTGTCCTAAATGGTCAGCAATGTCAGCTGCTGCAAGGTGAATCCATTCGAGTCAAGCTTGTCATCTGAATAATAGTCTACTGTGAAATGTTACGATTTGGTTTACTGCCGAGGGATTCAAATTGCCAAATCTGAGCTCTTGATATTATCCTATGTTTGAAGAGCAGCACGTTGACAGCCTCATATTGATCAGGACGCGGAAGTTGAAGAATGAGGGCGGTTGTCCAGCTATATGTAGAATTCAAGCAGCAAGGGTTTTCAGGTAAAATGGGTTCTCACAACTGTTCTGCTTACTTGGCTGGACAGCACATGGTACTGTGTTTTGATTTTCATTGATTCATACGACCCAATACTCTGAGCAGGAATTCAACTTCCTTCCAAAAGAAAGCTATCGAGTTTGCGTGAAAAGATTGTTGTCCAGCTGTTTTCAGGTACCTCTTTGAGTTTCCTTAATCTACCTTTTCGTCACTCAGCTCTCATCATCTTTGCATTGGAGTTGTCTTGTATTTCAGCTAGTCATTTGTGTTAGGATTCGCCGCACAATTACAAAGAAAAAAGAGAGCAAAAGTGAGAGAGAGGATTTAAGATGCAAAATTTTATCCTAGTTCACATTTAAACCAGGGTTATGTCCAGTTGAGTATTCCATTATAATTAACATCTCTCATCTTTGTTATATTTCTCGATTACAAGAGAAAAAGAATATATATATATATATATATATAATAACTATTCATGCCTAAACCCAAACTACCAATAAAATATAGGCTCAAACTATAAAAGCCCTAGTGCCATCCTATCGATGGAGAGTGTGAACCACATTTAATTTGTTCACTCACTTCCCTAGTCTTATTTGGAGTTTTTGTCATGGTTAACAACAATCGAACATATGATAAGGCCATGACAAAGATTCCTCTTTGTTAAGTTCCCAACCCCCCCCCCCGGGGGGCATTCTGGTAAGCATTAAATCACTTACATCTTGCATTCTTCTAACAAAGGCACTCTTGGAAGTACTTCCAAACTACTGTCACCGCGTGACGAAGTACAGGGCATTGCTTTTGGCGGCCCGGGGAGGGGGGTGGTGTGGGGGACTTAACAGAGAGAAATCTTTGAGAGAAATCTTTGTCATGGCCTTATCATATGTTCGATTGTTGCTGCTCATTCTTAAACTCTCGGCATTCTGGTAATCATTAAATCACAAACATCTTGCATTCTTCTAATAAAGGCACTCTTGGAAATACTTCCAAACTACTGTCACCGCGTGAAGAAGTACAGGGCATCGCTTTTGACCAAGCTGTATGAGGCCAGTTGGACGCCTCAAGGTAGATAATATTTCTTGAGCTATTATGGCTAGTTTCTTCTGTTTCGAAGTCAAGAATGACCAAGAGTTGGATTATCTCTTTACCTTGGTGACTTCATTGCGAAAGTTAATGAGTCTCTGTCTGCAGGTTTATTTTGCTGTCATGTAAAATGTTTTCAAGGCAGATCTACACATGCATAGATGATATGATCTCAAGAGCTTGTTACAAGGTCTTACTGTGAACAAGACACCGACATTGTAGGAAATGCGCTTCGATTTCTACATTCATTTGGATCCCTTGACCCGACACCGGCTGTCATCCTGTGATCTGTCTGGCAAGTGGCAATAATATACAGAGCCTAATCACATGCAGTTGGCACCGATTATTTTTACCATTTCAGCTGCAAAACTGACCACAGCAATGTTTTACTTCTCTTACATGCAGAGTTTCAATATTCGTATGTTATATGTCGCTGTCCTCTTGAAAATTCATTTCTTCAACTGGAAGCACAAAAGAACTATGACTCATGAGATCTATCTTCTGCACAGATGTACATTAAAGGCTAGTCAGTGGCACCTGTCTGAGCAAACCAAACTTTCAATATCTTTATGATCAGTAGCATATGATAAGATAGATTGGTGTTATGTTGTTCTAATCTTTATAGTGGCCATAGGAAGAATAAAGCCGTCACTAAAGGAAGTAATTCTAGATAGCAAAGAGCACATACATTCAGGATGGCATGCCTTGTTAATTAAATGGGGAGTTGATCATCCATACTTTCAGCGTTTATTTGAGGCTTTAATCTCGTTTTTCTTGTTAGGAATGTAAAGTAGGGACGCAAGTTCTTGGACTCTGAAGGAATCATGGGTGACAGTCTGCTACTTGGTGTCCGTATAAAACCTTCACATCAAGGCGGCCTCCTGCAGAATACCATTGGGTATGGTTTCACCAGACAAGCGCGTTTCTATGTCGTATGATTTTGTTTTACCTCTATTTTCGACAGCTTTGTAACGAGAGTTCAGAGAGCAAAGTGAAAGCTTTACCTCTATACATGATCTCTGTGTTATGCATGGAAATCTTTTTTGGAGTTACTCCTTCGCTTCCACGTACTACAAAAGCTTTGTGTGTTCAGTGTTGTATTAAGTCCAAAAGTTATGAAGGGAGCCTTGGGTTGCGCCCTTTTTAGCTGCAGATGTTATGCACATTGCTAAATGGACGTGCTTAATCAATCACGAGGTATGTGCAAAAATCATTTTTGCACTCTTTCTTCGCTCATCACTTCCACCGCAATCATCAGTTGGAAGTTGACGCCATGACTGATGTGCATCTTTACATTGTTAAAATTTCAGTCTTTTATGCTCATGCAGTTTCAGGCGGTGGAAGGAACTTCTGACATGACTAATACCGGTTCCGATGATTCTTTCGATACTGATGAGTACACGGAATCAACTCTTACCAACATTTGTGGCCTATTCTACCGGTATTCTCTGATAGTTCTCGAGAAAATGTTGAGAACGCTATGTCCTGGCGTGTTTCCTGTAGTAGCTGCACGTTATTCTCGGTAGAGAGAATCGGTATTTCCTCGTAATCGAATGCGGAATGAACTTACTTCCTACTTCCGACCGACGTGGGGAGCCCATCGTCAAAGCAAAGGGTCAAAGCAAGGACATGCTGCGACCTAATGCTGTATTTCAAAGTAGTAGATATTATCCAACGGTACGATGTGATTAAACGCCTCGAGCACGCCTGCAACTGCAAGTCATCATGATGTAGTTCCAAGTCAATGTCAGCCACAAATCCTAGGCATATTTTGCTCGTCTTCAGGAATTTCTACGGACGGTACAGTTCGAGGTCAATATCAGCCATATCTTGCGGCATACTCTGCCTAATATTCAAATGCTTTTCGGCGTTTGGTGCTCATAATACACGTTCCTACCAAAGCAGCTTTGCCAGTTTGCTAAAGATCATTGTCAATCTATATTGAAAAAATTATTCAAAAAGTCCTAGATTTATTATATTTTTATCAATTCAATTTTAAAATTTTCAGTTGTGCTAATTAAGCTTTAAAATTTTTCAAATTTTATCAATTGAATTCATTTGGAATTTGTTGATGTAGATGTCGGCCATTTTACATGACATGATTGGTGTTGAAGTGTACAATTTTAAATAATATTTAAATAATTTTCGATTTTTTATTTTCTTCTCCTTTTTCTTTTTCTTTTTTCTAACTCTAGGACCGACACTCATTGACAACAAGGGAGGGCCAACAACTCTCACTTGGTCTGGGTGAGGGTATTGCTACCCTTGCCAACCATAGGTGAGGGCCTCCACGCCCTCGCTAGCCACAAGTGAGGGCTATGGTCCTCACCAAATTCAGGCAAGGGCATTGCGGCTCTTGCTTGAGGTCAGTGAGGTCATTGGAAAAAAAAATATTAGAAAAATAAAAAATTAGTAAAAAAATAAAAAAAGTTATTAATAGTTATTAACGTTAGTGTTGGTTGTTTCACGTAAGATGACTAATATCAGCGTCAACAATTTCCTGCCAAAATTGATCGAATGGATTCAACTAATAAAATGTGGAAATCTCGAGAACTCAATTGACAAAATTGAAAAGTTTAAAACTGAATTGATAAATGTGCAATAAGTTTCGGATTTTTAAATAGTTTTTCCAAATGATACCTCATTGAATAGGACTACTAAGCTTAGCTCGAGTGTGATAATCTTATGAGACTGCTAGGACCGTATCAAATGTGTGATGTTATATTAGAAGAATTGCGAGGCTAAGTGATTTGAAATTAAATCTCGTGGATCGCCTACATTTGAAAACATACCTGCGCCTAAGTGAGGTTTTTTTTTTTTTTTTTGATATGTTCTATTCTAAATCTCAATTTGCTCTCAGATTTTTGTTTTGCTTCTTTGCAAAGTGTGGGAGTCGAACCCCATGCATGAAATTAGATATCTCCACTCTCATGTGGGAAGGATGGCCATTAGGGCAACTCTAAATGATTCATTGAGCAAGGTTATTTGATGTACTAGTGGACAACTTTTTTTGAGTTAGATTCAAAGTAGTAGCGCTGGCACGAGTAAAACAATCATAGAACTAGAATCAATGAATAGTGTTGGGTAGAATTTGGCAGGCCACATGATGGGCTGTTGGTAATTAGCCTTGTCTTGCTTAACCCAAATGCCACAAATTGGCCACTCTTCATTGGTTCTTGAGCGTAAAGTCCCATTTATTGATCTACCATCTACTTATACTAGATCTGTCAAAGAGATGAGTTGGACAGACTAAAAAATAGTCCAACCCAAATTAATTTATTTTCATGCAATGCGATTTTAGTGACTCATACCTAATCGAATCCATCTACGCTTCTTAGTAATTTTTTTCTACTTAAATTGTTGCATTTGAAAAATGGGTGATTTCGTGGGTAAATGTTATGCTGGCGGACAATAGCACCTGCATGGACAGGTTAGGGAGTCAGGTTATGGATGAGGGTGTGAAGGTGGCAATGAGGCGAAGAGTGGTGAGTCTTGTCAGCAATGCTCTTGCTATTGTGCATCAATCCACTTCCAAGCATTGGCTGGCTACGGTGGCCGGAGGACAACCGTTAGCTTTCCAGTTTATAGAGGCTTGATGACATATTACCCCCTCAATTTTGTATCTAGTTACATTTTGTCCCTAAGAAATTGTGATTTGCATCAACTTGCCCCTTACTTCTTTTTTCTCATTCTAGCATGAAGCTAAGGGGAGACTGAGACAAATTATGCCGGAAATCGAGCTAGAGAGGCACAATGAAACTGGGTGAAAAGTTGAAGAGACAAAATACGTTTTGAGGACTTTCCCATTTCAACTCACTATTCACGAAAGCATTCAGCTCTCTCCTCCCACTTGCGCGATGAGCACTCAGTGAAATGGATGGCTCATATGGGTCAACTCGACCCAGTGGACATTAACGAGCATCTCATAAATGTCACTAGGCTAAGATAAGAGGGAGACATGGACAACACCACTGCACTTCCAGTTTCGTCGCGAGAACCAAAGCACTCCAACTCATCCTCAAGCCAAAATAATCACATAAGACACAACCCACCCCTCTAGCTGCTCGCACGCCTCCTTCCTCTCCTCTCCCAACCCACGCAAACCTCTCAGTTTAATCTTTTCTCTTTCCTTATCACCCCCAACAGTCTCTCTCCAAAACTGCACACTCCCCCTTGCCTGCAGCGGCCGGAACATCACCTTCTACTTCCGTGACCGGCAACCGTCCTACTGTGGCTTCCCTGGTGTCAAGCCACCCTACGCCAACGACTGCCTGATCAGCACCATCCGGCAACAAGTATGCAGTCCGTGAAACTTGCTACCAGAACCAGTCTCTTCGTGTCTTTAATGCTGCCTGTCTCCAGTGACAACTCGACCGCCTTGTTGAAGCAGGGTTATTGGAGTTCCTCACCATAGGTGCGCGATGCCAGATCAATAGGAAAGCATGGAGGCCAGAGATGCCGAAGATGGGTGGCGGCGTCACCGAACATAGGCAATGGGGGCAGGGGCCGAAGCCAATTGAATTGATCAGAGATGAGTGAGCATGACACCCAGTATATTATGCGCGTCGCTAGACTTACTTATTATTCTTTTTAAACGTATGAAAGCTGAAATAATCACATCGATTAGTAATAAGAACTTAACAAATGCAAATAACATACATATGCATCTTTCTTTTAATGTCCATCTCCCGAGTATTAATACAAACACCTAAAAGGAAATAACAAAACAATGAGTAAAAACAACGCGAATTCAAGATGATTACAAAATAATTATGTACATCAAATAATGAGTAAAAACGCCATCTTTCCTATTACGATGTGCCAATGAAAACTGTCAAACAATATTGCATAAGCTTACGACATAATATTTCACGATGTACATCTACCATGTAATAGTGCACGTGGACACACACAAAGCTAGTTTCAACACTTGGTCTCTAAATCAACAGCTAAGCCAGTTTCTTTCCTTTTCACACTCTTCCCATCCAAAATGCTACCAATTCTCATGGAAGTCAATCAAACACCTCCTGCGCATGTAAAAACTCATCAACACAAGTCAACAAGCAGATAATTAAACTTGTTAACACTTAACATCTAAACTCAATCTAAATTAACAAATATCAAGCAACCAAGTCAAGAGTATTAAGTAGATCAATCTAACACTTAGTCAAGAGTACTTAGTAGATCACACTTAACATCTAAATTCAATATGAGTTAACAAGTATCGAGATACTAAGTTAAGAGTACTAAGTAGATCCATTTAAAATTGCACCTAAAGTTTTTACTCACAGTGAATTAAAAAAAATTGGACAACTCAAAGCTTTAACTACCTTCAAAGCAAGATAAGCAAGAATAAAGATTAACAATTCTCAAAGAGTGTTTTGTTTGATCTTCTTTTGAGGACCACTAGGATGCAGGCAAGGTGACTTCCAGAACAGGGGAAGTATATTCAAGCTGTTTGCTTCTGACACAGCTTTTGCTTTAGGAAACATCGGATTGCTGAAGCAGAATTGAATAATGGAGATAAAAAAGACTGTTGGGTCATGAATGGCTCAACAAAACATGCTTCACAAAACATGCTTCGCTCCATAGCTCCGTCACTGTCGTTGATGGCACGCCCCAACGTTTGTTGGAGACAACGTTACCATCGCTTCTCTTATGTCGCAAATCGTGATGCCGTGCATATCACGTGACACGTCGATATAATTGTCATTGGCAACAAAATCAATAGCCATGTAATCTTTTTGATTTATTTCATTGGTAAAGTAACTTGGCTCTTCGCTCGACATTCCACAGTTCAGTTGATCTTGCTCGGCCACTGCCACCACAGTGGATGTGTGAAATTTCTACTGACTCACCTAGAATGTTGAATTATTCCTTTCTGTCTCGTATTTCATGGTCGTGTGGACGACCTATTTTCTTCCATGGGCCTAATTAAGGATGGCCCAATCACGGGCCCTGGAAATTTTGCAATTGGAGCTCAACCCGATCCAACTAATAAATCGTATTAGAACCCAAAAGCTGTCCAAAAATATATTCCCATACGTGGGATCCGATTCGTGATGCATCTATAATTCTCAGAGTAATCTGGCTAGATTAATTTCGTGAACGTTCTTCTATTAGAAGGCAATATGCTTGAAAAAAACAATTTTTCTATCAATGGATAGGATAAGAATTGGTTTTGATAACTTTTGCTTGAGAAGCAACCGATATATCCATTTATGTTATTTTCTAATTTCATGCGCAAGGAGACAATGCGAGATGTCATTCGAAATTTTCTCAAGATCAAAGGTAGTAAGGGATATGAATACGGGGAATATAAAATCAAATTTCTTCCAAATTGGAAAAAAATTGTGGGCTATTCTCAGAAAAAAATTGTTGCCGTTATTGCCATCAGCACTTGTGTTTCCTCTTATTTTTCTGTTTATAGCAGTTAGTTTAATCATTGGACTGGACAAGATGGAGAGCGGGGACACGGCCAAAATCAAACACGAGTGTTATCCTAGGACCACAGCGTCCATGAGCTCGGTGTCTCCGAGATTGATTCCTTCGGTGGTCCTGAAAAAAGCACGTTCGTGCTACTTCCTCACGAGCCTCGACATTACTTTAGTGGGTTCCATGATTTGGTGACTGGCCACCAGGTGACAATGAGACAACCTTCCCATCAGCTCAGCCCAGTTTCTTTCTGTGTCTCTCCTTCGTATGGCCTTTTTTCTATCGGATACAGAACAGTCCGGCCACGGTGACGGCATACACGAACCGTTGTCACATGCATGTATTGCTAAAGTTTCTATGTGTATGAAAAGATTCAGGACTCTGGTAATTTTCTCAGAGGGTTATAATTATTGAAACTTAGCCACTAATAATGCCAGCCCAGTTAAAGCTAGATGCTGCTTTTGAGTCGCACCCGAGTGAAAAAAGATATTGGAGTAATCATTGCACAAGGAACTGTAACTTTTAATGTTACTAGAGTTAGCTGTCAGCCTACCATGTAGGAGGCCTAGCACTGCATGAGAGGATCAAGAAAGTCTGTCCTCATTTGACTGCTGATTTGATAAGTTACACCACCGAAATGTTTTCGCTAGTACTTTTTTTTTTTTGACGGATGAGGACAGACTTTCGCTAGTACTTTGATTTAGTTTTTTACTATATGATAATTTCAAAGGTTGTCCTTACCCTTACTTTTGCAGGGGCCGAAAACTGGATATCAGACGGGGAGGTTGGATTTTGCTCGAATGCTGTGACTTGTGCTGAGAGATCTTCTGAAGAAATGCTGAAGCACATGGAACTCGGTTCAGGGGTACAGTTGGGGTCACCCGATTCTTCTAATGGCTAAACGAATGTTAATAGTATGGATACACGTGGACTAGATACAGTCGTCCAAATCTGAATTTTGTCTCTGGAAAGAAGAGAACTTCCTTTTTGGCTAATGTGGCAACTGCAGCAGCAAGGCAGGACCGGCAAGACCACATGAGTAGGATGAAAAAAACACCGCTGTCTTTGTCGTTGACTCCACGCAGCAGAGAGAGAGAGAGAGAGAGAGCCGATCCTCTTGATTATTGAGGAGTAGTCGGCGTTTCAACATGGGAGCTGAGAGCTTCCAAGACCAGTAGAGATGGGTTCAAGAAATAATCCCTTCAAATTACAAATTTGAGAGAGAAGGAGGGAGGGAGGGAGGGAGGAAAAGAAAGCAGCTTTGAGATGGAAAGCAGAGGGAAAAGCGTGGAGAGAGAGGGAAAAGAGCAGGGACTGGTGTTGAAAAAGTGGAAACAAGGTGTCGCCTTGGGAAAAAGAGGAGGCCCTAGCACGCCACCGCCCACATGGAGGCTTGAGCTCTCCCCCTCTCAACCTCAGACTCACTCCATCCAAGAATTCCTCACACCCCCTCCACACCCATCAGCACTCTCTGCTAGGAAGCTTTGCGCTTGTCTCTGGGAAATTGAGCCCCACCAGACCGTCCATTTTGCTAGAATGATGAGCAAAAGCAAAAGCAGGCATCGGCAACATAAGCACCACCATGACCTGGGTTTTGAGGACTTCGTCCTTCCTAGCACTGTAAAACCTGAAGAGGTACTCTTGTTTTCTGGCTCTCTTTCTTGTCATCAGTGCTTGAATTTCTCAGCTCTTGCCATGCGATTCGTCACGTTTCGGAGGCCTCTGTCGACAGCTTTATTGTGGGTTTTGCTTGCCCTGAGTATTTCGGTTTTTGTGCCATGTTTTTTGGGTGCTCAGATGTTGTATATTGTTTTGGACCTTCAAGCTTATGAGTTTCGTGTTTCGGATCCCTAGTTCAGTGGCTAAGCTGAAATATTCGGCCGAGTCTGTGATTTTCTCCGTTATACATTATCTATTTCCATATTTTCCTTTTTAAGTGGCTATACTACTAGGCTGTCTCAGAAATTCCCTCTTATAGCACACGATCAGTTAATACGTCCAGATGTCCATACTAAAACGGGCAGCTTGTAAAGTGATTAAAGGCTTAAAACCCAAAGCATCTGGGAAACGATAGATGTACCTAACATGCTCTCCGATATCGGCTTTTGATGGTCTTGGAATTGCTCTTGGTTTATCACTCCGTGTACCTGCTGAGTGCTATTTGGTCAGTATTGGTTGTTTCTTCATGCAACCACGCGTGATTTAGGTCCATGAGGGTGCGATATGATGACGAGGCGGGAGGAAATATTATGCTTTAAATTTCCTTAAGAAAGATGTAATTGAAAATCTTTCACAAGATAAATCTCGATAAAATTTCTAATTGCTACCACCAGGCCCCCTTATATGCCAATGTCTTAATGAGAATTGGCCTTTGCTCGTGAGGCAAGACAAACTTCTTTTAGCCTATGGTTTCTGTCCTGGAGCTTCTTGTTTGTAAAGATCATGTCGTCTGTCTCGCTGCCCTGTTTTTTCAGAGAATCTGCTTGTTGAGTCTGGTATTAAGATCTTGTGTTGATTGCACTAAAGTTTACAAGGCTGATTCATCTACCTGTGACCTTGTTGCCTTCAAATGCTTCAGTATAATGAGTTACCGACTTAAGGTTATTAGTCTGACCTGTGGAGATTGGTTTGCTTTTGTTGGTTTCATCATACACTCTTAAGCATTGGTAAAGAAAGTGTAAGTACCAAGGCCTTGTGCTCAGTTGTAGAAACCCACTGATATACTAGGACCTCACGTGTCATCTTACAGCAAGAGATGTGACTGATTGGTTCGGGAAGTATATAGTCTGTTTGATTTCTTATCCCATGCCTTTTCTGTTGACCTGTCTTTCCTCATCTTTCATTGCAGCCAGCGACTGCAGGCTGTCTCACAGAGCAAATTGCAGCATCGCCCATACAACGACATAGCTATGGCGGGACTGATCATGCTTTCGAGTCTGCCACTCCAGAAACTTGTAGTGGGTCAATGGAGGTCATCGTCTCTCAATATTCTTCTGTTCGTGCTACTGATTTGCAATTTCAGTCAATAGAATGAGGTTATTGTTACTGCCATATGTCATGAGTTGGAAGAACTGCAGGTTTCACCTGTCTTTGTTCCATAAAGAAAGGAACTTTGACCATTTTTAAGGAAATGTTACTGTTAATAGGAGAACCAGCAACCTGGAAAAATATGAATGATCTAGCAGATGTCACTAGTCTACCAACAACATGGACCTACAGAACTTGCCAGTTTTTGCTGCTTTTGCTATTTGAAATTTTTTTCTCTTGAGAGCTGTTCTCCTGATGCTGCTTCACTGTTAATTGAGTTTAACTGAATGCTGTTGTTTTTCATTTAACAGGTGGCACCGTATAAGCCTCCTCCCAGAGGTTCGTTTGATGGAAAGGGAAGAGTAGGTGGGTCGGGTTATAGCCTTCAGACATCGACAGAATTGCTGAAGGTGCTCAATCGGATCTGGAGTCTTGAAGAGCAGCATGTGTCCGACAAATCAATGTTGAAAGCTCTGAAATCAGAACTGCATCAATCTCACTCCAGAATTAAAGAGTTGGTGCGGGAGAAGCAAAAGGATAGTCGAATAATGGATGATTTGATGAAGGAACTTGCGGAGGACAAATACGGTAGGAAGCAAAGGGAACAAGAGAGAATTGCTGAAGCTGAATTGCTGAGGGAAGAGACGGAGAAAGAGAGAAAGCTGAGAAAGCGTTCAGAAAGCCTGCACAGGGAGCTGGCCAAAGAGCTTTCTGAACTTCAGTCTGCTTACTCTACTGCTCTGAGAGAGCTTGAAAGAGAGAAGAAAGCGCGGATTTTGCTGGAAAATCTTTGTGACGAGTTTGCTAAAGGAATAAGAGATTATGAACAAGTGGTGAGGTCTCTAAAGCATGGGCCCATAAAAGAAAGCGTTGTTAGGGAAAGCCTTGATCGCCTGATTCTCCACATCTCAGAAGCGTGGCTTGATGAGCGTTTACAAATGAAGCTGGCAGAATCTCACGATGATGTCGCTGGAAAGGACACTGTTGTGGACAAATTAAGTTCTGATATAGAAAGTTTTCTTCAAACTAAACGATCGGCTGAATCAAGTAAAAATGGTGAGATCTCCTGGAATGACACGAAAGAAAGGTGCTTTCGCCGGCCTTCTTTGGAATCATTTGCTCTAAAAGATGGTGGAAGTGCACCTCCAGTGGCCCATGACGATGACCGTTCTTTTGATAGCGATCTGCAATGTTTCGAACAAAGTAATAAAGTGGATGCTCAAGAAAATAAAGACAGCTGTAAACGAAATGGTGCTAACGCATCACAAGGCCATCTCGATGATCTAGTAAGATCGAGGTCCTCAGACAAAGACATGAGGCGTTGTGAAATCACGAAGTCCTGCAATCCGTCCACTCCGCCAGAAGCATGCAACAACGGTGGAACTGGGGAAAACGTAAGGATGGGAGAGGAAAACCGATCAGGACCAAATAATATGGAGACATTTGAGATGGGCACGAATGCTGGAGACTGCCAGCAGGGAGAACATCGTGGATCGGATGCAAATGGTTCTTTTGATCACATGATTAGAAGTCACTCATTGCGTCTGAAAAGCGC
Source organism: Eucalyptus tenuipes (assembly GCA_014182365.1). Lineage (NCBI taxonomy): Eukaryota > Viridiplantae > Streptophyta > Magnoliopsida > Myrtales > Myrtaceae > Eucalyptus > Eucalyptus tenuipes. The sequence goes on along the minus strand of CM024540.1, from coordinate 23,611,435 downwards.
TAGGACTCGTCCTGCGAGCAACTCACGGGATGGACATCGTGGTTTGCCTGGATACACAGGTCAGACAAGTCCAGTGCAGAAGTGGCCATCAAAAGTGCCTTTGAGGGAGCCTGGCAAAATCACGTCATCTTTAAGATGGCCAAAAGGGTTGAAGGAAAACACATTGATGGCGAAACTGCTCGAAGCACGGATAGAGGGTCAGCATTCCCGTTCGAAGGCTCACAGAGATGCTGCTTAGGTTGATGGTACTTGTAAATTGTACTTACAAGTGACAGGCTTCTAGCCTAGAGAGTATGGTATTAAAATGGTCATCAATGTTGAATCTACTTTCTCCATGGAGTTTCCGTCTAGACAATTAACAGCGGCTTAGAATGTTAAAGCTTACAGAGCAATAGCGGGACTGAATTTGTATCAATAACAAAACGGAGCGATGAACATCTTGCACTGGCAAGATCGGCTACAGGAGCGCTTCGATTGGAGGGTCTTTATGCTTGATTCTGCGATTGCAGGGCGGTGAACATGAAAAGATAGACGATCAGATGCTTCCCTTTGATTAATTAACAGGAAAGAAGAGAATCATCAGTTTCTGCCATTGATGCCAGACACGTCTATTAAAGATTATGCTAGAGCAATTTCGAGGGTGAATTATTAGGCAGGATGAGAACATGCTCAGCTCACCTGTGATGTGGATTTTGTTCTTGTGATACCAATTATATGAGATCAGAGAGTTAAAATAATCATTTGCTTTACGGTGATACGACTGCAAAGTTCGGCAAGGTTTTATAATCTCTAATTATAAAATATTCCGGTATCATTTATAATTATTCTAAAAGTTTAACCTGTTAAATGAATGAGTAATCCGATACTTAAATATATTACCACTCTTCCTCACTTGTATGCTGGACTATGACCTATGACTAAATGTGGGACTTGAGACAAATGAATGGTCTAGAAATATCGAAGTTTAGGACCTCTTGCTTTGATACCACATAAAACTTTGAGAGACGACTGACAATTATTTTTACAGTTTAAACTGTTAAATAAATGCATCGTTTGATATTTTAAGTATTTTAATACTATTATCTTTATGGGGGTAGGCATGGTACTCGAAACTTTTTATGGTTTTAAGTTACGGCCAACAACATTAAAACGTCTTGTTATAAATAAACATAAAATATTATGAAACATGAAATCATTGGTCTTACCTAACCAAATTACGAAGAATGTAAAACAAAAATAACTGGATGATGCAATATTGCATCATGGAAAATCTTTTGCTGAACGTTAGGAAAATTTGTTTAAAAAGTAATAAATCTATTAAAATTTTGCTAATTAAATTTGAAGTTTTTTAATTGTGCCAATTGAGTATTAAACCTTTTTATGTTTTAGAAATAAATGCACTAGAAATCCTAAAATTTGTCGTGAAAGTGCAATTGAGTCCTAAAACTTTAAAAATGTGCAACTAAGTTTTAAAAATTGTCATGAAAGTGTAATAGAGTAAAATGTACAATCAACCTTTACAAAAAAAATGTAAAATGTACAATTAAGTCCTAAAACTTGTCATAAAAGTGCAATTGAATCCTAAATTTTTAAAAAAAAAATATTATCAATGGAAGGACTTGATTTGATCAAAATTTTTAGGATTTTGTTACACTTTTGTAATAAGTTTTAGAATTTAATTATACTTTTTGAAAGATTTAGGACTACAAGTTTTAAGACTTTCTATACACTTATCCCTACATTTTATTAATTGAGTCAATCTAGTTAATTTTAATTATAAATAACTTATATGGATGACAGTCATCCTATATAGCACGACAAGCTAATGTGAATAATTTTTAATAATATTTTAATATTTTTTGAATTTTTGTTTTTCTTTTATTTTCCTTCTTTACCTTTTTTTTTTTCTTTTCCTTTCCTTTTTCCCTCCATTGGCCATTGCCAGGTTTCATCAATGGTCGGGGGAGGTCATCAACCACTACCCAAATAAGGGTTACCTTCGCCAAATTCTATGAGATCACCAACCCAAGCTTGGGCATCCCTCGCTTAAGGTCAACAAGGACAGCCCTCGCCTAAGGTTGGCAATCACCGGCCATTGACAAGGCTCTGTAATGGCCAACAGAGGGAAGAAGGGAAAGAGGGAAAAAAAAAAGAGAGAAGGAAAATAGAAAAAAAAGAAAAAAATAATTTGAAAAAAATATTAAAATATCATGAAAAATTATTCACGTTAATGCTACTTATGTCACGTAGGACGGTCAACGTTCACATCAATGATTTTCATTCAAAATTGGCTTAATAGATTTAATTGGCAAAACATAAATATTTTTAGGACTCAATTAACACAATTAAAATGTTTATAATTGAATTGATAAAAATGTAATAAGTTTAAAAATTTTTGGATAATTTTTCCTTTATTGGTCTAATGAGAGTTAATCAACTCCTATATTGTCTATAGCTCACTATCTTATCTCTTGTCTAGTTGGACATTTTCTGTTTATTGTGGCGTGATGCTTTGAGATGATGCGACAACTACTTTGGGCATTCTTGGAGCAATTGATTGCTTTCTTCATACGAATTTGAACGAGGCACCGATAAAGAATTGGGTAGGACTTACCACTTGCGTACTCTCTTTTCCATAAAAAAGCCAATCATGCGGTAAAAGCAGTCCAGTCATGATCATCTACACAGATGCACATTCATCAAACACCTCTCCGACATAGGGTGCTCATTGCATATGAATCTCCAGCATTATGCTGCCTACGCTGAGATGAACGGTCGAGACTGGGAGATTCGTAAAGAATTACTTTTCCATTTCCTGTCTCCAACTGATCGTGCTAAACTCAAGTCGAACTCAAGACTCGAGCTTCTTTAAGGCACAAACGTTGAATCTATACGTATGAGAGATAATCCATAATACGCGATTAATAAATTTTAATGGCAGACAACCTGAATACTAGGCCTAATATATTTCCATGTAACAAAAGAGGTAGACCCTTATTCTGATTTTGCCAGATGAAGATACTTTCAAATTCCAAACTTTTGACTCCCCATCCCAAAGCGTCAAGTTTTAAAACGAAACCTTTCTTTCCCCTCTCCAATTAAAACTAAAGTTGGGGATGTGAATTATAATCAGATGACATCAAATTTCCCCACTTAGATCATGGGTCGGCTCCAATCAATGCCAATCAGATGGTTGAACTCTAAAAGCATCCTTTTCAGGGAACACTGAATGGGGTCCCCCAAATTGCAAAGGCCCAGGTTGCGCCAACGAAATGCCCACTTGAGCAGCTCAAACATGTTATTATATCTTGCTTGAACCAATGATGGAAAGCAAAGGAAAGAGATACTTATCGCCACTATTTCACCTTTTCATAGGGGCCTCTATTGTATTTTATTGTTCCTGAACAAGCGTAAATCACAAGGGAATCTTCATAGCGATTCTCCGGTAGTTGCAATGTATTCATTTCTTATTAAGAAAATGACACAAATAATTTGTGAAGTTTGGCCCAACGTGTAATGTGGTCTCCAAATTGATAATTTGTTCCATATAATCCCTGAACGTTTGCTCAATGTGTAATGTCATCCTTGAACTTTTAATTTATTTAATGTGTTTACTGAACTTTTGATACATGTTCAATTTAGTCCTTAAATTATCTGAAAATGTTCAATGTTGTTCTTTCATTAATTCAAACTAATAAAGTTTACTGATTCGGCATCCAATCCGGTGCCATTAAACGGTGGATGAAAAAAGGTTACATGCAGATTATTCACGTAAAATATTCAATTCAAATTAGAATATAATAATCAATGAATTTGTTTAATTTGTTCAATTTGGACAAATGATTATCTATGTTATTTTATGGCATAGATTATTATATCCTAATTTGAGTTGAATATATTATGTTGATAATCCATGTGAAATGTTATTTTTGTTCGCAGTTCAAACTTAGCGGATTGGAAACTATATTAAAAAAATTCCATTAACTTGATTTAATGGAATGATAACATTATATATATCATATAGATTAGGAACTAAATTGAATATTTACCAAAATTTGAAGGATTATATTATACAAATTAAAAGTTTAGGGACAAGATTGAGTCAAAGTTCATGGACCGTTTGTCTAATTATCTCTTTCTTTTCTTTATATCTTTGTAGTAGAAATCAAAATATTTAGTTATTTTGAAGAAGGTACTTGCTAATGGATACCTAGGAAAACATTTCGATGTTAAAAGCACCAACGAAAAGTAGTAAAACAACTGTTCAAAAAAAGTAGTAAAACAAAAAACTTGTGAATATCTTGCTTATTTAATTATTTAAGGAGCACTTATTTGCGAACCCCTTTAAAAAATCATCATGCATGCAAAAGTTAATTTTACTTTTGATATTTTACTTACATTGCTTGCTGAATGAGTTTCCTAAAGTTACTTGCTCACATAATCACAGCCGGAACGTTGAGAAACTCTTTATTTATAACAAAATGAATGGTCGAGATCGAATCGAGGGCCAGCTCGAAGTCCTATATAAGGACCAACTTGGTAACATTAGACATCATCGACCAATTCGATCAACTTCCAGTCTGTTTTTGGGTGGGGGGAAAAGGACGTAAGCGTGTTAAAGGGGCTCTCAACACTCCATGTCTGAAGGGAGATGAAGGGTAAAACCAGCTGCTAGTTCATGGATACCTTTAGACATGGGAACAGATCTGTGTCGGGTGTCTAAGGTTCTGCATGAAATTGGAGATGAGGTTACCTTGATCCCTTTTGTATTGGAGTGAAGGGAGCTCCTCAAGTATGCTCTGACCCATCTCCTTTCCTCATCTTCTCTTTCGCCGTTTCTGAACTTTCATCATCTTATTAGCTAGAGGATGAAGAAAGCAGTGTATACCTTTGGATGACTACTGAGCTTTCATTTGAACGTGTAACTTTCATCAATCATTTGCTGCAGATGAATGCAAAAACGGTGAGGATGTCTATCTTTTCGTTTAATATATCCCGACACATCTCTTGACTTTCTCCTAATACATCTCCAACGAGAGAAATGATATTGTAAAACGGAACTTTTATTACATTTGTGTGTTGCATGACATGCCGGATGAATCTCGAGACCGTGTGATCTTCGGCTCTCCCATGTCCAGTTTGGAGTGGGACAGCCTATATCGGTGATTGGAATATGGAGCTTCTTTGGGCTTGGCGGTGCTTGAAAGGAGTTGCTCTTCTGACTCTGCTGGTGAACCGAGCATGGCATGCCACTATCTACCATTTATGGCTAGCACTCAGAATGATCAGGTTAAACGAACAGTTATTTACTCTAGAGACCGAATTCTTCATTAGTATGATTGAGCGTGATGTATAGATTGAGAGATTAGCAATTATCAGCTACAATAGCTCCTTCCTTTGTCTGCAGATCTCTCAAAAACCGGAATTCAACACGAGCTAGTAAGTCGAAGCAGCACGATACCATTCAGTTTTTATGCAAATAAGACTTTTTGCTCCCTTATAGTGGCATGATTTTTCGTTTCGAATGTATTTGATAATTCATTAGGTATGTGGAAGATCCACACATATATTGCATCCTTCTTTGAAAACCAATCATCTTATTACGCATCTTCCTTTGCAGCAACACCAATGAACATCGAAATATGCAGAATATTATATGCACAAAATAACGAACGAGCTGCACCAGACGACAGCGAAAAGAGCACGAAGAAACGTACAAAAATTTCATTCCCCTAGATCAAGTGAAACGAAGAACTGGCTAATGAAACAGAAATAAGAAGAATATTTTAATGAATGCCAAATGAGACTCCTTACAGCCACCATTGCTCTGGAATAATCTTTCCTTCCCTGGTTATTGTATTCTTGGGTGTAGGTGGAAGGTTCAACGACCGACCAACCAACATTTGCTCTCAAAAAATGTCGAGGTTTTGAGACCGTCGTTATTGATTTATTGTCCATGGCCAAAGTCCTCCCGGGTTAGTATGGAGCCAGGATCGTCATTCGTGATGTCGGCCATAGAAATATCGTCGCGACTTGCCTTCTTGCTGAGTTACATCTGCCCAAGTTCATTCCGCATGCAAATTGGCAACTAGTGGAAATGATTCACACATGGAGACGACAGTGCAAGATAGCCCATGCAAATAGGGGTGATCGGGTCTAGGGTCCAGGGTTTAGACCCTAGACCCGACCCTGTTATAACCAGTTGCCTTTTTTTGGACCATGTACCTGACCCTTTTTGTATTGGACCTTGTACTCGACCCACCCTGTTTTTCCAGTCCGATTTTAAGGTTAACCCTGTTTCCACTGGAAGCTGTTTTGTAACCGCCCAATATCTTATACGGCTTCGAATTTTACATTAATACGCTAGAAAATAATGTAATCTTCATAATTTATATTAAAATATTAAGCACTTGTAATTAATAAATGCATGAACTTTTTGACTAAACGAAAAATTAAGAATCTACAAGGCTAATTATCATAAATAAAATCATAAGGCAAAGCAAAAATCATAACATTGCATAAACATCAGCAACAAACATGGGTTTAATATTAGTCTTATTCCCACAACTACTACATGAAGCTGTTTATTTATTTAAAACTGTTAACAAATCTCTACTGCAAGCATAACTTCTTCTCTAAAAGAGAAATCAAGCGAGCCAATCCACGTGGTACACAGGAATTTGGCAGTGACGGACGTCGTCCGTCCATCAGACGGTGCGAGAGAGAGCCAGTGAAGTGGGGAAGCGAGTGAGGAAGAGGAACAATGAAGGAGGAGCGCCGTGCATGTCTAAGAGAGCCGAGAGTAAAAATGATTTGCGACTGCAAGAGTAAAAATAGAATCGGGGAAAAAAAAAGGGTTTTGGACCTTTGCTTACAAAACCGGCTCCAAAACCGGTCAGCGAACTGATTCCCGGGTGGGTAATCACTCGGAACTAGTTCCAAATTTTGAGAACCAGTTCTCGAACTGGTTTCAGTGGGAACTGGTTCCCAACCCTGTTTTCCGGGTGGGCCGGTCCGGTTCCCGGGTATGCCCAGTCCAGTTACACTCCCCTACATGCAAAAATCCAAGGGATTATATTCACATTTAAATTATTTGTGATAGATTAATGCTAAGACGATGAAGATTGTGGCAAAATGTTAAAAAATTATATTATTAATTCAAGAGAGAAGTAAATATGACTAGTATGAAGAGGGTGATTAGGTAATTTTAAGGATGATTTGTTGGTCAAAAGCTTGATTTGTGAAATAGTTTAAGGAGCCTGCGAGGCTAAGATCATCTTCAATGGTCGACTCAAAACAAGGATTATCCAAGAAATCACAATCAATGATGACCTTTCAATAAATGACCCAAATTAGCTCTCAGCTTCCGTTGTTGATTAGTAAAAATACAAGGGATTACTATCATATTAGTTAGCTTAACCCACATGGCGACTTATGCCTAACTTACAAAATCATTTTTTCCCGAATAATATGAGTTAGTAGAACAAATAAAAGAAAACCTAATTGTTCATCGCACGCGGCTTTTGTTTGGATTTTAATTATTTGCGATAGATTAATGCTGAGAGAATAAAAATTGTGGCAAAGTACTAGAAATTATGTAATAAATTCACGAGCGATTAGTATGAAGAGGGTGACTAGGCAATTTTAATGATGATTTGTCAGTGAGAAGCTTATTTCGGAAAATAGTTTTAAGAGCCTGTGAGGCTGAGATCGTCTTCGATACACGATCTAAAAAATCTCAAGGATTATACAAAAATTCTCAATCAATGATGACCTTTCAATAACGACCCAAAATCAGCTTTCTGCTTCCGTCATTGATTAGTAAATATTCAAGGAGAAATTATCATATTAGTTAGCTTAGCTTACATGGCGACTTATGCCTAACTTACAAAATCATCTTTTCCCAGATAATACGAGGTAGTAGAACCAATAAAAGAAAAACTTCTTGTTGATCGCATGCAACCTATGTTTAGATTTTAATTATTTATGGCAGATAAATGCTAAGACAATAAAGATTGTGGCAAAATGTTAGAAATGATTTTATTAATTCAAGAGAGAAGTAAAAATCACTAGCAAAAGGGTGACCAGCCAATTTTAAAAATGATTTGTCAGTGAAAAGCCTAGTTTGGGAAATAGTGTTAGGACCGATCTACTAAGGGAATTACTTTTCTAGAGATATTTGATTTGGACGAAAGGTCCCAGCAAAGCAGAGATCGTCTTCAATACACGACCAAAATCTCAGGGATTAGACCAGAAATTACAATCACTAATGATCCTTTAATACACGAACCAAAATTGTCATTGATTAGTAAAAATTCAAGGGATTATTATCGTATTAATTGGCTTAGTCCTAGTGGCTACTTATACCTAACTTACAAAATCATATTTTCCTTGGATAATACGAGTTAGGAGAACCAATAAAAGGAAACCTAATTGGTGGTCGCATACGACTTATGTTTAGATTTTAATTATTTGTGATAGATTAATGCAAAGACAATAAAGATTGGGCAAATATTAGAAATTATTTGATTAATTCAAGAAAGACAAGTATGAAGAGGGTGATTAGGCAATTTTAAGGATGATTTGTCAGTAGAAGCCTGATTCGGTAAATAGTTTTAGGAGTGATCTATTACATGAGTTACATTTCTAGAGATATCCAATTTGGACATAAAATCCCACAAAAGCCTTTAAGGTTGAGATATTCTTCAATGTAAGACCCAAAATTTCAGGGATTATATAAGAAACAGGCAGAAGATCCGCTCTAGAATGGTAGACCCTATAATGTCACCTCCATTCTCATTCACCTGGAAAGAAATGCTTGTGTAGAAAACAAATGGCCTTATCGGTGGGAAAGATAGTCTCCACATTTGTGCTTCGATGCAGGTTACCACTGGGTAGGGAAGCATTGTAGCTCTCTTGAGCGTAGCTATGCTCAAGTCTATCAACCGGCTGCTTACCTTGTGAGACTACAATCGTCTTCAATACACGACCCAAAATTTTAGGGATTATACAAGAAATCCCAATTGATAATGAGTCTTCAATACACGACCCAAAATTTTAGGGATTATACAAGAAATCCCAATTGATAATGACCCCTAAACGGAAAGTTAATAGAGAGGATTATGCTCATGGATTTGTAATCCTAGATTTTGCAAGCCTTGGAAGGCATGACCCACCTTTCCTTTATTTCCAGATCTCTTTGGATTTCTTCACAATGAAAGCTGCTTTTGTAACGAGCCACATTTCCATCCATCGCTCTTATATAAGACCAAACTCTAAACAAAGCCGTCTTTTCCTTGTTTCATTCATAAGTTCTCTTCTCTCTTGGGGAGGGATGGGGGTTTTGAGTTTGAGCCATGTGTCAAAGGCCGATCGATTGGGATTGTGATCGTGTGACGACTTAAGCTTTTTGGATTGATTCGGATCATTGGGGCGCCTAAGCTAAGCTTTGCTTGGATTGATCGTTCACTCGCTCGCTCACCCGGATTGTAGAGGGAGAAAGTTTTTAGAGAGAGAAGCTTTGGAAGAGAAATGAGCCTTTGATTATTGAATGGTTGGATGTATACAAATGAGGGGAGGACACCTTTTTTTTTTTATACTAGAGACCTTCTGATTACGACCATTAATCGAGATTTCATCCGACGGATGAGATTGTACTGCCCAACCTACCAACTACCAATATTAATGGCAAGAGAGTTCTAGACCTTGATACAATTATCGTATCGCCCGCCCTTGGAACGTTTCGGAAGCTCTCTTGCGGGAAATCACGGCGATCTCGGGAGGTCCTCCTCAAAATTGCATGGTCCTTTAGTCACAAGAACCTCTTGACCATGACGCATGCGTGTAATTATGTATATGTACATATTAGAGCTCCCTGTCACACCAAAGCCGAAAGGAGACAATGGTAGATTATAGCTGTTGGTTCATGGATACCCCTTGGTTGTGTTGATCAAGAGGAGACTAAGGGCATGTTTGGTAACGTTTCTATTCCAGAAAACAATTTTTGAACAAAAATAGTTTTTATTTTTTTTTTATTTCTGTTCCCGGGAACAATTTCTGAGTATAAAAATGTATTTGGTAACTGCAAAAAATTTCTATTCCAAGAACAAAAATGTGTTTGGTAAACTTGTACAATTTTGTTATTTCTTTTAATTTTTCATTATTTTTAATTTTTTTCTTCTTTCTTTTTTTTTTTTCCTTCTCTCCTTTGTGGCGGTTGTTGGTGGTCGGCGACCGAGATCCGGCGACCTCACCAGGCAATCGTAAGGGCCAGCGAACTTGCCGGAGCCTTGCCAGGCCTCGCCGGGCCACCACTGCGTGACGCCGACCTAGTGGTGGCCCCGGCGAGGCCGAACCCGCCGGGCCGGGCGAGGTCGGCCTCACCCTAGCCTAGCGAGGCCGAGTGTTGGCCGGCCTCGCTTTGGCCGGGCGAGCTTGAGCTCGCCCGGCCAATGGTGAGGCTTAGCCTCGCCGGGCCACCGTTGGGCGACGCCGACCTGGAGGTGGCCCGGCGAGGCTGAGCCTCGCCGGGGGCCGGCGACGCTTCAACGAGGTCGTCGGCCCTCGTCGGCCGGTCGCCGGAGAGGATGACGGTGGAGAAGCTGAGACACCGAAGAAAGGAGGGACTTGAGACAGAGGGCACAAGCTGAAGGGAAATAAACAAAAGAAAAGTTTTGAGTTTTTGTTCTTTTGTTTCTTAGAAATTGTTCTAAACAAGAAATAACTTTTTCTACTTCTTGTTTTACGTTCCAAATTTGTTTCCGGAACAAAAGTTTTACCAAACGCGTTTCTGTTTTTTTTTTTTTTTTTTCCCGAAACAGAAGAACATAAATTTTTGTTCCGGAGAATAAAAACAAAAATAAACAAGCATGAGCTTGGAGATGAGACTGACCTCGTCATTTGGGTTTGTAAGTTGAAGCAGCACGATACTGTCCAGTTTTTATGCAAAAAAGAATGTCTTGCTTCCTTAAGGTGTCCTAAATTTTTGTTTTGAATAAGTCTGAGAAATCATTAGGTATGTGCAAGATCCACACATATATTGCATCCTTCTTTGAAAACCAATCATTTTATTGCACTTCTTCCTTCGTAGAAATACCAATGAACATTGAAATATATGGAATATTATACGCACAAAATTACATAAATAGCAACACGTGCTGCACCCGACGACAGCGAATGAAACATGGAGAAACGCACGGAAAAGAATCATTTTCCCTGGTTCAAGCGACACGAAGAAATGACTAAGCAAACAGTAGACAAAAAGAATATTTGAACGCATGCCAAACGAGACTACTTAAAGCCACCATACTTGCGCAATTATTTTCCCTTCTCTGGTTTTTGTATTCTTGGGTGTCGGTGGAAGATTCAACGACCGACCGACCGACCGACCAACGTTTGCTCTCAAGAAATGTCGGGGTTTTGAGCCCGTCATTGTTGATTTATTATCCATGGCCAAAGTCCTCCCGAATACTACAGAGCCAGGATCGTCATTCGTGATGTTGGCCATAGAAGTATCGTCGCGACTTGCCTTCTTGCGAAGTTACATCTGCCCAAGTTCATTCCGCATGCAAATTAGGGACCAATGGAAAGGATTCACATGTGGAGACAACATTGAAAGATAGCCCCATGCAAACTTCCATTTTTTAAGACGGTACATAGATTTTGTGGATGAATTCGCGTTGACTTAGGGAATTACAACGAGTTTTGTGCAATCCAGCCTGAACTCAAGCCAATCAGCTTTCAGCTTCTGTCATTGATTAGTGAAAACTCCAAGGGACTTTGATCATAATGATTAGCTTGGCCCACATGGCGACTTCTGCCTCAACTTACAAACTCATATTTTTCCCGGATAATACGAGATAGTAGTACCAATAAAAGAAAACCTTGTGCTGATCGCATGCGGCTCATGTTTAAATTTTAATTATTTGTGATTGATTAATACTAAAAGAATAAAGATTATGGAAAAAAAGTTACAAATTATTTTATTAATTCAAGAAAGAAGTAAAAATGACTAGTATGTAGGCAATTTTAAGGATGATTTTTTAGTGATAAGCCTGGTTCAGAAAATTGTTTTAGGAACGATCTATTGTGGGAATTAGTTATCTAGAAAGATGTGATTTGGACAAAAATCTCAGCAAAGCTTGTGAGGTTGCGATCATTTTTGATATGCGGCCCAAAATCTTAGGGATCATACAAGAAATCAGAATCAATAATTCAATACACAACCCATAATCGGCTTTAATCTTCTGTCATCGATCAGTAAAAATTCAAGGGATTATTATCATATTAGTTAGCTAGCCCACATGGCGACTTATGCCTAACTCACAAAACATTTTTTCCTTGGATAATACAAGTTAGTAGAAGCATAAAAAAAAACCTAGTTGCTGATTGCACCATGGAACTTATGTTTAAATTTTAATTATTTGTGATATACTAAGACAATAAAGATTGTGGCAATATGTTAGAGGGGAGGGAGATTTGGAGAATATTTAGGGTGCGTTTGGTTCAGCATTTCCAATGGGCTTTCGTCTCTAAAGCCCCTTGGGGAAATGCTAAACTGTTTGACAATCATTTTAAAGTAACTTTCAAGTTAAAACCAGCATTAGGAAGGTTGAAAACCCAATGCTAGTAGGGATTAGTTTTGAGCCTTTAGCATTTGGCCGAATACTGAAACTTATTCTTTTCTTCCAAAACTATCCTCACTCATTCTTCAAATTTCTGATTCTCGCCCTTGTTATTATTTTTTAAATGCCAAAATAATGCTAAAAAATCAAATATATGTAAATGCTAAAAAAAATAAATATATTTTGATCTTTTAAAAATAATTATTTATATATTTGATTTTTTTAGCATATACATTTGATTTTTTTAGCATTATTGTCAAAATTTATATTTAAAAAGTTGCATACATTTTTTTTCAATTTTAAACAAATAAAAATTAAAAAATTCCGACGAAGGGTTTGGTTTTTTTAAAAAAATATATATATATATATGTATTTGATTTCTTAGCATTATTTTCAAATTTATATTTAAAAAGTTGCATACATTATTTTTTCAAATTTTAAAAAATAAAAATTAAAAAATTTCGACGAAGGATTAGGTCTTTTTTTAATATATATATTATATATATGTATTTTATTTTTTTAGTATTATTGCAAAAATTTATATTTAAAAAGTTGCATGCATTATTTTTTTCAATTTTAAAAAATTAAAAATTTAAAAATTTTGATGAAGGGTTTGGTCTTTAAAAAAAAAAAAAAAGATTATAAATATGTATTTGATTTTTTTAGCATTATTTTCAAATTTATAGTTAAAAAGTTGCATACATTATTTTTTCAATTTTAAACAAATAAAAATTAAAAAATATCGACCAAGGATTTGGTCTTTTTAAAAAAATTATATATATGTATTGATTTTTTTAGCATTATTGTGAAAATTTATATTTAAAAAGTTGCATACATATTTTTTTTTTAATTTTAAGCAAATAAAAATTAAAAAATTCCGATGAAGGGTTTGGTCTTAAAAAATTATTGCATACATTATTTTTTTCAATTTTAAACAAATAATTTTTTTTTGAAAAAACTAATATTAATCACTCAAAGAGTTTTTTAAATGTGTTTTCTATCAAACGACATTTATCTCAAAGTTGTTTTTCAAAGCATAGTTTACCAAATGGCATTTGCATTTGCCTAAAATCCTTTAGGCTAAACTGTTTTACATTTTCCCAATGAGCTTTTAGAATGCTGAACCATTCATATATGGGTTTTGACTCCTACTTTGTGAAAAGAAGTAACACAAAAGTTTGAAAGTAAAAGTTAGAGTAGGACCAATGAAAAAAAAATCAAGAAAGAAGTAGAAATGAATAGTATGAAGAGGCTGACTAGAAAATTTTCAAGATGATTTGTCAGTGAGAACTTGGTTTGGAAAATAGTTTAAGAATCGATCTACTATGGGAATTAATAGATATGATTTGGACACAATGTCTCAGCAAAGCCTCTGAGGCTGAGATTGTCTTCAATACACGAGCCAAAATCTCAGGGATTATACAAGAAATCACAGTCAATAATATCCCTTAAAAGGAAAGTTAATAGAGAGGATTATACTAACGGATTTGTAATCCTGGATTTTGCCAAGCCATGGAAGGCATGACCCACCTTTCCTTTATTTCCAGATCTTTTGGATTTCTTCACAATAAATACTGCTTCCATAACGAGCCACATTCCCATCCAAAGCTTCTATATAAGACCATGCTCTAGACAATTCCTTCTTTGCTCAAAGTTCCAAGTTCGCCTCTCCTCCGGACTGATGAGGGTTTTGAGTTCGTGCTATCCGTGTAATTATATATATTTGTACAAATCAGAGCTCCCTGTCACACCAAATCTGAAAGGAGACGATGGTAGATTGCAGCTGCTAGTTCACGGATACCCTGTGGATGTTCTTGATCAGGAGGAGACTAGCCTACACATATCAGAGGCATCCCTAGGGTTTGCATGAGCTTGGAGATGAGACTGCCCTCGTCGTTTCGGTTTGGAGTGAAGGGAGTTCTGATTCGCGCACACGCATGCACGCCCAATCATCGATTTGGTTCTGATTCACATATGTTTATCCTTTCTTTCAAGCTATAATCTGCATGTCCATGTATAGACAATATACCCGTTAAATAATTCCACGACGAAAACATAATATACGTTTCAGGACCAAATTGACGGCCACACGTATCACATCCAGGGTCGGCACTTGGTTGGGGAATTTCCAAATGAGTCGGGGCTTCCTCGCGAGACGCTTCAGCTAGTCGGATCTTCACGTCTGCGCCCAAGGTTATCCTGTTTGGACAGTACGTGTATATTTACGTTCGTTTGGACTTTTTTCAGGAATGTATGTGGCTTAGACACATGGCACGTTCCTGGAACCTCGAGGAACAAAAAGGATGAGGTTTTGAAAGAGTCAACAAAAGCTTCCCGAAGATAAACGCGGATATAGAAAGCTGGTTTAGAGATTGTCAACATGTGAATAAATCCTCGTGACTTTTTTGGTTGGAGCATCAAGTTTGGCAAGAGTCGTATGTCATTGTCAACTTTCTGATTGAACGAGATGCGGATGAATGCAATTTGGAGTCAATGTTGGAACTCAAATGGCTGGTACTCCTATTAAATCTCTCCTAAATATTCATTTGATTGATTAAAGCACATTTGGTGATTTTACTAATAGTTCCTTCTTTATCGCTCCTAATCTACAGACATGTTTTCACGAGATAAATTGCTTTATAACTTAATTAGTGAGTTATCCATCTTCACCTCTTGTCGAGATGAGAGCAAAACTTTTGATTGAAGCTGTGCTAGAAATTATTAAAGCATTTCATGCTCAATAAAAACTAAGCAATCAAAGGTTAGGTAGGAAATTTATGAACATGTTAAGAATGTCGTATGCTGCTTGGCTTGGTCAATTGGAAAACACGTTATGGTATTAGAATGCTCCGTATATAATGTTGTTACAATCCACCAGTCATGCTGACAGTGCTTGACCTTTGATCTTCTACTACTACCAATAAACAATATTTTTCTATGGAAGGAGACAAATGCTGTAATTTATAATCGGCATAGGCTTTTATTTACAATATTTGACGGTTTTGAATCGCTTTTAAGTTGTTTTAGGAGAGATTATATTATAATCGTGGCAAAAAAATGAATGCTGTTCACTATTGCAAATTGAGATGCCAATTAGATCTGATCACGAGGCTACAGTTATGCTAATCAAGTCCAGAAGCACGATTTGGCTGGGTTGGTTGAGCAGTTTCATTCTCGTGCATTGTGTCCACTTATCTAGGTCCACGGAAGGTCGGCCACACCTAATCATTTTGTGGCGGAAATGTAAATATTTTTTAATTCATTCTGGCCCTAACGCAAGTACTTTTAGCCTCGGTAGCCAATTCAAACACGTCCATTAAGTTGAAGTTGTCTCGCATCATTAGTATCGAAGTCTCACTTGTCAAAAAGTCTAGACCCAACTCTCACACCAGAGAATTAAAAGTCCGGCTTGCTAACAAATCTGGACTCTACAGTTATGATAGGAGAGTTATGAGCGGTTTATAAGTGTGAGAAAAAATCTATTCTTTAAGCTAGCTTTTGACTTGAGAGAAATCGCTGATTACCCAACACATAAGATCATATCTAGTGGTACAAAAAAACTCGACCTTTAACAAGCGAGATATAGAATAATTAGGGGCGATCAAATTTAACCGGTAAAAGCGCGATATATTTAGGTTTCTTTTACTAGGGTGAAACCCAATCCAATATAGGAATTTGATATAAGTTCCTGCGGATGTGCAGGTCGCTTAATTTCAACACATCGTCAAGGAATTCCGTTATACAATTAATGTTCTCACTATGTCGCTGTTTTCACCGTTGGATTGGGGTTGAAATGAGAGAGAAGCAATTTACTCCAAGTGATGAAGGTTTCCCCAATTGTTCATGCCTTTTTTAGGGTAGAGTAACAAATGGTGAGAATCCCGTTATCTTGGGGGTTTCTATCCATCCGTTTTGTTTTATGTTTTCTTTGTGTTTTTTTGCCGGTTGCGGACATCTTGGTTCTTGGCAAGAAAAAGGATAGGCTTCGTCCACAAAGGGGAAAGCTCGGTGAACGAATTTTTAGGCACATGCCTATCTCCAAACAAGGTCAAAAAGATCAGCAATCGAAACATGACACACTCTATGCAAAGAGCTAACCCGAAAATGGAGCAGTAGTTTCTCTCGTACGACGGCGTGGCTCAGAGGAGGTCAGAGTGCTCTTCGGGGCGAGCGGCTGTAGGGAGTCGTCCAAAGTTTGACCAGGAAAAAAATGGGGTCGGGTGGGACCGGACCGCCCTTCCACGTCAGCGCCCGCATCTGCAAGGCGAGGCGACAATTCAACGAGGAGGAGGACGACAGAAACAAGAGTCTGCAATCTCCCTTCCCAGGTCACATGACAGCCCCGCGCCCAACGGCAGGACTCGGTCCCAACCACCCGCTTCCTACAAAAATCCAAACTTTGAACGACGAGCGTGGTCCGAATCGAGATCTGTCGCTGCCCGAAAAGCATCCTTCTTCTCTCCCGTCCCCATTTCCGTAGATAACGCCTGCCTCACGCTCTCTCTCTCTCTTCGAGGAGGGCTTCGTCTTCGTCTTCGGCCCCGTTTCCTCCTCTCTCTCGTTCGTTTTGTTCGTTTTGGGTTTGGTGGGTTGTGCGCGCACGGGGATGCGGGAGATGGGTTCGGATCTGTTTGACCCGAGGTCGGAGATGGAGCCGCAGTTCTCGCAGTCGTCCGACGGGAACTTCGGGTTCGCGTTCAACGACAGCAATTTCTCCGACCGAGTGCTGCGGATCGAGGTCGTCGGCGGGCCGTCGGAGTGCAGATCGGACGGCGAGGGCGGCTGTTGCACCAGCATCGCCGATTGGGCCCGTCTGAGGAAGAGGAGGAGAGAAGATGGGAGGAAGGAGACGGGTAATTTGCTTCCGCTTCTTTTCTTTTGCTCTCCTTCAAGTTTTGACTTTTTATGAAATTTTAGCTCGGCTGGATGATGAGATGGGGGTGGAGGACAACGAAACGAGAGATGATGATTTTGTGCTTTTGACTTAGTTCCAGTTTTCTTGCGTATGTAAGATGATTTTGGTGATTAGATGCCGGTCTGAAGCTCCATGGATGGAAGTTTATCTCCTATTTGTGTTATTTTATTTCTATTTTATTTTTTTTTGGGTATTTTGGTGAGTTTGCCTGGAAATATATGTGGAAGATAAGGTTGACGAGAGTTCAAAAGTAGAGGCGTTCCTGTTCATTTCTGGGAATTGTTTAGATTGACTCGGCCGTTTCAAGGAGAGAAGGCGAATGCCTTGACTGGCTTCACAAATAGACAGGAAAAAGATCTATACGCGTTTCCATTTTTTCCAACTTTTCTCCTGAAAGATATTTTAGAATGAAACGCATACTGAACATGCGAAATTGTGAAGACGTGCTTAAGTTATCACTTTCATTTCTCGCTTTACAATCTAGACTTAGAGTGTCTGCAGAAAATTTCAGTCAAAGCATTCCCGTAAAATGCCCATTAGGAGCTTTTTAAGTTCTTGATGTAGTATTGAGTCTGACACAGCTTGTAAAATTTCATCTGCTAGATGTACTTGATTGTTTAACCAGACCATTTTACTGGAATCACATGGTTGTGTACATTTCAATATCTGAACCCACACTTTCTTTGTTCAGAAACAGGATTTCTAACTAGCTTTAAAATTATTGTCAAGATTCTGCTGAGTGACATTGCACACTAGTACTTGTAGTTGTCTTGTTTTGGTTAGCTTCTACATCTTGACCTGCCCTTTTATTGTTGGTGAGTCGGAAATCGCCAGCCTAGTGATCCTTATAAAGACAGATTGAGAACTACCGGCATTAAAGGGTGTGTGTTCATGGCATTTGTCCACTTTCATGGAACTAGTGTGGGTACTGGGTAGCAACTTTCAACATACATCTAAGTTGGTTCACAGCCTATTCTTTCTTTGTTTCACGAACATCGACTTTATGAACTGGTCCTATGTGTGCTGTCTTACTGTACTCCAGTAGCCGCGTCTTGAAAAATTTGCTGATCCACTTGCACCTTGATTGGTTTCCATCTGTTTACAGCACTTTGATGATTAGAAGTGTCCGCTATTTACAGTTTCCTGTGTTTTCTCACCTTTTACATGTTTTGTGCACTTTCGGTGCCTGTTTCCTTAAGGTGTCATTGGCCGGTGCTAATTATACATCTGTTTCATCTATTTCCAGCTCTTGATATCACTGGATGCCCTGAGGAGCAAATTCTTAACGAGCCTGATATGGATGACTGTGATGGCCCTGAAAATCAGGATGATGCAGTTGCAATGGTTGAAGAATCACCGTCAGGTACTAAATGTTTCTTTTATGAGCGTGTCCTTGTTAGTTTTCCTCTTTTGATGGTTTTCCTTCACATAAAGCTAGGAGATCAAAGATTAAAAAGAACATATTAGATGGTCGGAGAAAGAAAATCAGGGAGATGGCTGTAATATGGTAAACTGGGCTGAAGATCCTGCATTATATTAGGTGTGGAGTCGAGGTTGTATCATGCAGTCCAGTGACTCCAAATGCCACTCTTTTCCTCATGCCTACTTCGCAAGCTTATGTTGTGGTTCCTAATACTAAATTTTAGGAGTTCGGTTACTCCATGGGATGTATTCAAGGAAAATTTGCAGTTTATCTTTTGTCATATGACACTAAACCCTTCTTGTTAATTTGTAAGGTGATGAAGCGGCAAGTAGCAATGACTCAGGCTGGAGCATGGACTCTTCGACAGTTTTGAAAATTAAGACACTGCACATCAGCAGTCCTATCTTAGCTGCAAAAAGTCCATTCTTTTACAAGGTGACTTTTTTCAAATATGAGAACTTCCAATGTTTATTATATTTGAGCACTTGTTATTCACACTTATCATTGATATCTTGCCTGTAGCTCTTCTCGAATGGGATGAGGGAGTCAGAACAACGGCATGTAACTCTGCGCATCAGTGCTTCTGGTATAAAGTCCCCTCTTTTCTTTTTCTCTTTCATATGCTAGCGCTTTACCAAGGTTCTTTCTTCCTCATTTCGCTTTTGGTTCTGCGCTAAGATTGCTGCATCTCATGTGATACAAACTGTTATGAACCCCGCTTGGAATTCTAAGATTTAGGCATACTCCACTATAATTTTTATGCCATTGTACGATAGAACTTTGAATTGTGCTTGTCCATTTTGGCTGTATAACTCGATTTTCCTACTTATTGCATGACACAGAGGAAGCGGCCCTCATGGAACTTCTAAATTTCATGTACAGCAATACCCTGTCTGCAAATACAGCTCCTGCCTTACTTGATGTGCTGATGGCTGCTGACAAATTTGAAGTGGCGTCCTGCATGAGGTACTGCAGTCGCTTGCTTCGAAATTTGCCCATGACACCTGAGTCTGCATTACTTTATTTAGAGCTCCCATCCAGCGTTCTAATGGGTGAAGCTGTCCAGCCCTTGACTGATGCAGCAAAGCAGTATCTTGCCGAACGTTATAAGGACATAAACAGGTTACTATTCCTTTGTTCATCTGATGAATGTCTTTTCTTTTACCTCCTGTCGTTCAACTCTTATCTCCCAAATTAGAGTGATTTAGGCTAGTGATTTCTAGACAGTTTTGGCCTCAACTATAAGTTTTTCCCATTTTGGAATAGGTATCAAGATGAAGTGATGAACCTGCCTCTAGCTGGGATCGAGGCCATTCTGTCTTGTGACGATCTCCAGGTTGCATCAGAAGACGCAGTGTACGACTTTATTCTGAGATGGGCTAGAGCCCAGTATGCATTATTAGAGGAGCGACGTGATGTTCTAGGATCACGCCTCGCACGATACATACGCTTTCCTTATATGTCATGTAGAAAGCTTAAGAAGGTTTTATCGTGCAATGACTTTGACCATGAAGTTGCATCAAAGCTGGTGCTCGAAGCCCTCTTCTTCAAAGCAGAGGCCCCGCACAGGCAACGAACCCTAGCTGCTGAAGAATGCACAACATCAAACCGCCGTTTCGTGGAGAGGGCCTATAAATACCGACCTGTTAAGGTTGTTGAGTTTGAACTCCCTAGGCAGCAGTGTGTGGTATACCTGGACTTGAAGAGGGAAGAATGCAGAAATCTTTTTCCATCCGGACGAGTTTACTCTCAAGCATTCCATTTGGGTGGACAAGGATTCTTTCTCTCGGCTCACTGCAACATGGACCAGCAAAGCTCATTCCATTGCTTTGGGCTGTTTCTTGGCATGCAAGAGAAGGGATCTGTGACTTTTGCTGTGGATTATGAATTTGCGGCCAGATCAAAACCCACGGAGGAGTACATCAGTAAATACAAGGGCAACTACACATTTACTGGTGGAAAAGCTGTTGGTTACCGTAATCTTTTTGCGATACCATGGACTAACTTCATGGCCGAGGACAGCCACTACTTCATCAACGGTATCCTTCATCTGAGGGCCGAGCTTACCATCAGGAACTGACTAGTCTCCTCTAGTCCAGGTGTTCCTTTAACGTGGTTGGTTTCTAACTAGCCCTGACCATTTTCTTTTGCTACGACGGCCTCTCCCTCTTTGAGAAATAGAGGGAAATAGAGGCAATCGCGATGATACTGCTACTGCAGTTTGCATAAATTTTATGTTATACGAATGAGAAGAAGACGTTTCTTGTGGAGAAGTCCTTTTTCCCAAGAATGATAGCTGGATGTTTAACTGGCTTAAGTAGATCTACATTTCTTAAGATTTCTCTTATCAGCTTCACCAATATATCCATACTTAAAGCGGAGTCGAAATACATCTTCTTGGAGGCATATCACTTTGTTTCAAGGAAACATGCCTTGACAGTGGTATATATAGAATCTGGTTCCTCGTGTTCTAGAAATCTAACGCAAGAAACCGCAGTTGAAAGAAAAGTCTGAATGCATGACCCGAACAAATCCTATGAAGTAGAGTACTTTTAAGCCTTTCGCATACAATCTCCAGATGTATGCTTCTGCCCACCGTAGATTGCATATCTCGAATAATAAACCGAGTGTATGGAGAAATTAAAACTCGATAGGATTGGATAGACCAGAGAAGGTAACTACAGTTATATGGTAAGGGCTAAGATTATGTGCTTTTTATTATCCCAATTTCCTGTAACTTTAGATGCTATGAGGGCTGAGTGTAGGGAATTTTTTGCTTCTGCTCGCATTTCCTTTCAACCTAATCCTTCAAGATTAGTCAACGGAGGGAAGATTAGCTAAGTTGAGTCGGTAATTGAACTCAGACCATTCTCCAAAACTTGAGCAAATAATTAAGGGAAAAAGAAAGGTAAAGATAAACTTGAGAATCGCATGTGCGAAAATAATGGACTTAAATGGGTACTTTTAAGCAGCAAATGGAAGGTCCAAGCATTTTGTAAAGTCCTAACAGCCAAAGTTGGCAAATTTATTAGAATTTTTCTGTCATTCACAAGCCCAGCAAGAGAAAGTACAAGACCTAATGAGAGACTAAAAGTACTAGCACCCCAATTCGCCGGTCCCCTCTGAAAAATGCTTCCTCAAATCAAGAATAGCTCTCTAGCTTCAACAGTCCCTCGCTTTGCACATCTTACCTGCTCAAAATTGGTAAAAAGAAAACGACATTAGTCTAAGTTCAACAGCAGAGGAACGTGAATAACACCACCAATTACAGCAACTCTAGATTATTCAACTCCCCCGAAGAGACATTACTGAATGCAATGCAAACGATGTCAAAGGTAAGTCCCTTGGCATTCAGTTTTTGGAGAAGCACACATATGGCAAACCTGAAGCTAAGAGAGTATCCTGCAATTCCCAAGCCATCACAAAATACCAGCAAACCAGTTATCTACTGTAACACAACCAACTCTTCTTATCTTAGATTAACTGAATGCATGGTACCAAACAGTCGTGGAACAGCAGTAAGAAGTTAGAAGCAACAGGCAAAGCTCGCAAAACAAATAGCCAACCCCAATTCCACTACTGCTTGGTTAGCCACAGACGAATTGACGAGTCCAAATGACTATGGAAATTAACAATAGCAACATCCATTAAATCTATAGGGTGATCTGGATGTCCAGATAAGGACTGGAAGATACAGGGAGAATAAACACAGATTAAGCCTGGGAAAAAATAAGATCCTCCATATGTACCTTTTTGTATAGCCCCAGATAAGCATTACGGAATAACAAAGATCAGTATATATATGAAACTGCACCACAATTGAAAAGCATGCAAGAAAATTAACTGAATATCTGTATCAAAAACTTCACCCATCTTATCAGGATTGAGCTAAACCACTCTCGTAGTTCATTGAAAATGTTAGAAAGTCTTTTGAGCATTATTTTGTACATAGATAGCTTCTACCTAAAGCCTTTTTGGGGCAGTATCACCCTGGTAACTTCTTAAATAAAACCTTATTTATCATTCAACGAAGGAAAAAGATTTTGCTTAAAACTTCAGATAAAGGATTTCTTCCTTATTAATACATACTCACATCATAGTAGGAAAAACAATGGCCATATAGCACAACCAGCGACAATGAGATCAAAGAAGACATTTTGCTAGGCAATGGGATTGCAGAAGACTAGAATCATCCCTTGCTTAAATAAGAAGAAAAAAGGACAAGGATTTTCGTTCTTCATGTTGTTCTTGCGCATATAATTGGAAGTCAAAGCACATTGTATCAAGATTGGACAAACGATCGCATACCCAGAGAAGCTAATGACCACTGCTCAAACTCTACACAGAACAGAACGCTCTGCGTTCTGCCAATCTCTACACCTAAATTAAGGAGTCTAATCAACCAAGAAGATTCAACATCCCTGAACCACATATATGGTCCATTCTTCAGGCATTACACCTTAAATTAAAGAGTAATCAACCGAGAAGATTTCAACATCCCTGAACCACATCTATGACTCATTCTTCAGGCATTACATGAATGTTCAACAAAAAATCAACTACAACCTACGATAAATATCTACCTTTCTGACCTCAAAAACAGCACATGGAACACAAACACCGAAACTTGAGCTAAACATAGTTCATAACTTCACACGCAAACCAGTTCACCAAAAACAACAAAAAGCACTAACCTTTAATGAAATGACCTGCATCCATCATCATCTAAGCTTCTCCTTGGCCGAGCTCTTCCTCGCAGCCTCCTTGACCTTCTCAATGTACCCTTCAATCGGCGGCGTGAGCGTCGCCATGAAGCGGGTTGCAGGGAAAGGCGTCAAATCCGGCACCAGCGCCGCCTCTCTCAGCTTCTCCGGCAACGCCTCGATCGCCTCCTTCTTCATCCGCAACAAATTACTCTCCGCGGCCTGCCTCGCCCTATGCCTCCTCATCAAAACCCTAGAATACTCCTTCGCGAGCCGCCTCCCATCCTCGACCGTGAGCTCATACTTCGGGATCTTATCCGCATCGACCAGCCCCAGCGTGATCAGATCCAAACCCGGGGTCCCGATAATCTCCGGCTTATCGGAGACGCCCAACTTCGACTTCCCTTCTTCAGCATGTCGATCTCCCGCTGCCGGTCCTTGCTGATCAGCCCCATCTTCTCGCGCTCGGCCTCGCGGGCCCGCTGCTTCCCGGTCAAGTGGCGGAGCGGGGTCGGCGCGTTGAGGCACGCCTCGACGAGGGCCTCCGCCTCGGAGGGGCCGCGCTTGCCGCCGCCGCCGCCGCCCTTGGAGGCAGGGTCGGACTGCCCGGGGGACTTCTTGGTGGTGAGCCTGGAGCGCTTGAGGGTTTGGCCCGTTTTGATCTTGGACTTCCCCTTCGCGGTTCCGCTGACGGAGCAGCTGGAGGAAATGGCGGGCCAGCGAATCGAGTGAGGAAGAAGAAGATGACGACGACGTCAGGTGTTTCGGTCTTGCTAGCCGAAGCATTTTCCCGAGAAAAAAAAAGGGCTACTTGGGATTTGCTCGAGAAAGCTGAGGAAGCAAGGAAGTGCTGTCGATTACGCTGCACTGAAAGCTTCGAGCTTGGCGGCTATGGCGAATGGGAGAGTGCTGCTCGTCTGTTAAAAATCCTAACTTGCTTGCTGGGTCGATTCGAAGGGGGGAAAATAAAAGGAGGAAGAAGGAGGAGGAGGAGGAGCAGGAGCTGAAACCTTCGCCCTTGGGCCTATTTCTAAGCCCATTTGAAGATAATACATTATTAATGATAATGCAAATATTTTCCATTGACTAATAATTTCAAGCTGTATAAATTATCATTTTCAGTCTAATATTTTTTAGATCATAAGATTTCTATGAAACAAACGAATGTGAACTATTTGTTCGCGACCAATTACGATTTGTTACGGTGAAAAACTTATTGACTTTAGTTTGTATCCATTGTCCGATTGCCTTAGAGACCACTATTGCATGTACTGCATTAAGGGTCCATAGCACAAATCTTTGGCAGCCCCCATTTGCTTTCTGATCATCTGGGGAAAAAGAAAAATCTGTGGCTTCAAGTACTGCTTTCCAATATGAATCAGAAGTGAAGAAGCATTGTTCATAGACACTGCTATTATTGATGCATAACATGTAGCAGCATTCTATATAGTAAATCATATTAAGCACAGGTGACCCTTGCATTGGCTCTGAATCTCATGAAATCGAAGAGACAGGTGATGAGGTGGGAGGAGGCTAGGGGAAATACAGAGTCACAGAAATTCACAGAGGAGCTATGTCAAAATATATTAATGCAGGTGCCTCTACCATAGGAGTACAAAGAACGAAACATGCGACCAATCTCGTGGGACCTATTCGGTTCCAGCAATCTTCTTCTTCAGGCCTTCAATGTCTTCGGCTAGTTCCTTCCTGCTCGACTGAGGAAACAAATCATGTCATGGGTTAGGTATGCACGGTTCACTGGCCAATCATGTATTGAAGAAGATTACTGCCTATGATAGATGTGATATCGAGAGCATAGTGCATATACTAGATTCATGCAGAAGTGAAAGAAGGTTAGCAGACACCGACATTAGAGTTCCTCGTTTGATAATCAATCCTCAACTTAAACACATTGGAAACTTCAGGGTCGTGCTGCGAACACAGATGAGACTTCACAAAAATGAATGCTTAGTTACTTTACCTTGAATAGAAGGTATCTATAGACGAACCATCCAGTGTATCCAAGCCCTACCAACTCCATGATCTTTGGAAGCTGGTCACAAGAAACATCTCCTTAGAAGATTCATGGTACTGAACAATGTTCCCAGGAGAGTATTTAAGCCATTGGCAGAACAAAGCACCACATTTATGCCAGAGCAAAGTACTTTAAGACGAAAGCATCTGTATTCTAATCTAACAAAACAACATACCAAAGGAACAGAGTTGATAGCTCCAACCACAACGGACGACAACCAGACGGCCACAATCGCCCCACCTCCATAGAGAATAACCGTGGACTTATTTTCCAGTGCATCCCACTGAAAGAGAGACACGAGAGGATTAACCGACATTAGCTCTGCACAAAAACAAGAGAAGGAATACCTGGCTTGCTTCAGCAGCTATGGTGGCTTGTTGAAGTCCCTCACCTTCTCCTTCAGGTCTGTGAATAGTTCCCCAGCATCAACTGGAGCGGAGGTATCGTCTGAGGAGGCTTTAATCGGGACCAACGATAATCTCCGTGGCTCTGGTCGAAAGAACATAAGAAAATAAGACGATATGGTCATCATCTGCCTAAAACAAATACAGATGGCGATTACAAGGCAATTCTTTTAAGGTTCACAAATTAAGTCAGCTATCAGCCTACTTGTCAACAAGATAGGTTGCTTTTATTGAACCAATTCTGGGCACCTAATTCACCCCCCACCAAAGCTATTATGTTGTTCCAAATTGCTCCTCCGCAAGTTGCCCCCCTAATGAATAGCTTTACATGTAAAATTGTGTGCTTATTATATCGTGCGCATAAGCAGGTCTACAAGAGGCACAGGAACTCAGAAAACTACCCGAGTCATTGCCATTAAGGTGTTCTCCTGTTCTTCTAATGGCCGTACATAGCTTACTCGTGACTTGCGAACGACTAGGCATTGTGTGGATTTGCAAGATGAAAGAGCAAAATGTGCATCACGCCCGATTGCTCTCCCACTCTCTCGCCACGCCCCCCAATCTATGAACAACACATTTCGGTCTTCTTGAAACGAATCGCCGCATTGCACTTTCATCAGTGACAGCCAGCTTTGACATTCTTGCAAACATGTCCTTGTTCACTCATGAATCTTTCTACAGAACTAGCAACAAGATATTACCTCCATTCCCCCACCACTGCCTATTCAATGATTGCCGTAGAATTACCAGGATTCACGACACATTTCTTGAAGTTCCATTCCCTTAACCGACGGTTAAAATTCGCTCAACCGAAACAAATGTACCTGAGCAGCGCTTGGCGGGGTGGGAAGAGAAGCGCGGCGGGAGGTACGGCAAGGAGGAGGCCACCCGGGCTGCGGCGGCGACGGGCGTCCTGGCCGCTCGCGGCGGCAACAGCGCGGCGGTGGCCGCCATGGAAGTGGATGCTGCTGCCATTCGGTGAAGCTGCCGGAGCGAACTGTGGCCTCTCAGCAATGGTGTGGTGCGCCTCGCTCCGTTTATCTCTCTCTCTCTTGCTCTTCTTGCTTTTGTGCATCCTTCGTTAAACTCTGTGTATTATCCACTGGGATTTTTCGGTACCGCGCCTCGGTTCGGACACGGATCTCGTTGATCGACACGTGGACCGACCGAGCTCTCCCATTGGTGGGTTGCCTATCTACAAAATCCACGTTTGCTTTTCCTCCTCTCTCTTTTCCTGGAGAGGAAGAAGCAGGGAGACCCCCATTTGTTTCGTCACTCTCTCTCCCCACTCACGTTTTTGTTTTTTCTCTCTCTCTCCACTCACTAGGGATGTGTAACCAAATCGATTCTACCCCAACACCGAACCGGACCCCTTAAAAAAAAAAAAAAGTCTGGGAACCGGTTCCCGCTGGAACTAGTTCAGAAATAGGTCCCAAATTTTTTAAATCGATTTAGGAACAAGATTCGAGTTCAAGTGAATACCCACCCAGAACTTTTTATCATTTATAATTGTACATGACTACGTATTCATTTTAAATGATTTTTATTTTGGCTAATATTCTTGTTATTCATTTTTTACTTTAAATCTTTTTGTTACTCATAGTCTCATTATTTTGCTGTAAAAAATAAACCAAAAAAGGAACAAAAAAAAGAAAACAAGTTCTCGGATAGACTCTAGAACCGAATTAGAAAAAAGGTAGGCTCCAAAATCAATTCCAACTCTGAAACCGATTATACTACGGTAGGTTTCAAATTCTAACTCTGAAACCCTCTTCGGTAAAGCTAGCGGAGCGGCGACGAGCATTGTCCCTTCGAAAGCCGGGAGCGGACGACGAGCTCGCCGAGCTCGCGGACAACGCCCGCCCCGATTGGGCGAGCATCGCCGACCCGAGGCAGGGTCGACGAGGCCTCCCCTAGGGCGGGCGATGGTCGCCCGCCCCGCGAGGGCTCGGCGTGCCCGGATCTCGGGCGTCCTCGCCCGACCCGGCGGGGGTGGCCGGCCCTCACTGGGGCCCGAGGGGCCTCGCCGGGCGTTCTCACTCGACCCGCGGGGCCGCCCTCACCTCGCCCGGAGGGCCGTCGTCGCCACTCCGGCGATGGAAGCTCTAGCCTTTTTTTTTTTTTTTTTTTTTTTTTTTTTTTTTTCGAATAGTTTTGTTTTTTTAAATAAATTTACTTTTCCTTTTTAGTTTTTAATCTAATTTTTAAAGATTTTAAATAAAAAATAATTTAAAAAGCAATATAAAAAATAAAAAAACATTTAAAATGTGACGACGTCGCAATTTCCGTTAACTTTCTTGACGGTGTTAATTTTAGGACTCAATTGAACAAACTTGACAAGTTTTAGGATTAGAACTTGATTGCACTTTTTGTAAGTTTGAGGACTCACCGCACTTCCTTAACAAGTTTTAGGACTTCTGCTGAACATATCCCAAAAAAAAGAGTCCAGGAACTGTTCCCGCTGGAACTAGTTCGGGAATAGGTCCCAAATTTTTTAAATCGATCTGGGAATGGGGTTCGAGTGAATA
The DNA here is from genome assembly GCA_014182365.1 of Eucalyptus tenuipes. NCBI lineage: Eukaryota > Viridiplantae > Streptophyta > Magnoliopsida > Myrtales > Myrtaceae > Eucalyptus > Eucalyptus tenuipes. The sequence goes on along the minus strand of CM024540.1, from coordinate 23,582,804 downwards.
CCCACCTAGGAACTTTTTATCATTTATAATTGTACATGACTACATATTCATTTTATGGATTTTTATTTTTAGCTAATAGAGATTCTTGTTATTCATTTTTTACTTTAAATCGTTTTGTTACTCATAGTCTCATGATTTTGCTATAAAAAATAAACCAAAAAAGGAACAAAAAAAAGAAAACAAGTTCTCGGATAGACCCTAGAACCGAATTAGAAAAAATGTAGGCTCCAAAACCAATTCCAACTCTGAAACCGATTATAATACGGTAGGTTTCAAGTTCTAACTCTGAAACCTACCCGCTATGGAACCAATCATTCATTCCACTCGCTCGTCTGCTTGCTTTAGTTGCCTAAAATAAATGAGGGCAAATAGCACAAATGAGACATGAATTTTGATTTAATATGTAATGTCATATTGAGAATTTTAAATTATTTAATATGACATTTGAATTATTTTTATATATTTAATGTAGTCATTTTGTTTGTTCAAATGGCAAATCATACATTATTTTTATGACATGGATTAAATCAATCAGCATGTCTATCTTTTTTTTTCTTTCATTAACTTAGAAAAGAAAAGGACAAATTAGGGACTTCATGTTAGAGAAAACTTCCCGATTTGTTTTGAAGTTGACAAAACGTTTCCATCAGTCTAGTCGAAGACTTGAATACTCTTTGACAAAGTCCCAGACCTCTGCAGACTCAAGATTCAAAATCTGCCGTCATTGACAGTTTCCATACCGACGAAGAAAAATCTTTATTTGATTGAATTAAGACAATCATATCTTTAAGGTTTTGATTCGTATGGTTAAGGAAGATCTCTCGGCTGGAGATAGTATTTCAAGATCTGTTATTCGTATTAATTAATTCAAGTAACTTAGATTCAATTGATCCGCAAACATACTTGGAATGTTCTACTTATAGAAACCTAGATCCTGATTGTATGGGCGAGCAGGATTGGTGGGCTATCGTCATTTTCCTTGAATAGCTCGAGATCTCTCTAATTGATTCTTTCCAATGGGTTGATTGGAAGAACTCCTTTGGAAGGTGTCAACGGTAATGAAGGCATGAAGGAGTATATAAGGAAGACGTTCAAGTTGTTCAAGAGTGCTCGATAGAAAAATTCCAAAGTCTGAATCTCTTTGTTCTTTTGCGATCTTATTCGTTGAACTATACTTGTACTCAAAAGAGAGACTGAATATCGGTGAGACCTTGAGGAAGTGTAGTAGAATCTCTACACTATGGAATCAAGGACGTGAGACTGTAAATTCTCTTTTTGATTCTTAGTGAAATCTAGCCAGTATGCTGTCAGTGCGGGAGAGTGGATGTAGGCTTGGTCTAAGCCGAACCACTATAAACTCAAAGTCTTGATTTTCTATCCCTTATCTCCTTACTTTACATCTTAGCTTCATACGTCTGTTTATTGTCTTTGTTCTTTTAGTTTATTAATCGTTGAAGACTAATCTGTCTTATTACGTTTTGCAAAAATTTCTTTGATCACCTATTCACCCCCTCCAGGTGCTCGTACTAGTCCTATCAATTGGTATTAGAGCTTGCGTACTCATTCAATTGAAGTGTTTTTACTTCTGAGTTAAAGATCTATGGCTAGTATGTTGGCTCCACGGTTGGTTGAAGGTCAAAGCAACACCAGACCTCCTTATTTTGATGAAAAGGATTACAGAATATGGAAAAACAAGATGAAAGCATTCCTAAGATCAAAAGATCCTCTGGAATGGGATGTGGTAGAAAAAGGAATAATTCCTATAGTTGCATCAGGATTGGAGAGAGGAAAAGAAATTGCAGTTCCTATCGAGATGACTCAAGAAGAAACAACCAAGAGACAAGCTCTTGATGCTAAAGCAATTTACTCTTTATATTGTGTATTATCTCCTACTGAGTATAACAGAATATCTTCTTGTGAAATAGCAAAAGAAGTTTGGGACAGCTGCACATTACCTATGAAGGAACCGATCGTGTAAAAGAGACAAGAATCAATATCCTTCTAGGACAATATGAAGTCTTCAAAATGAAACCAGAGAATCAATCACATATATGTTTAGCCGTTTTTTCTGAAATTGTGAATGGTCTAGAATATCGAACATCCAATCTCGGGACCAATGAAGGTTAACAAATTGCTGCGTGGACTTTGTAAAGACTGGAATTATATAAAGACTTCGATAAGGGAAACACAAAGGATTGCGCCATTTTCTGTAGACGAATTGGTTGGAACACTTCAGTCTTATGAAGTGGAGCACACCAACGATGAAGAAGATCCCAAGGTAAGAAGTCTATTGCTTTAAAGTCTAACGATAATTCTGATGTTACAGACTGTGAAGAAGATTTAGACGATGAGGAGCTAGCACTTATGATAAAGAGGTTCAGAAAACTGAACAAAAAGGGAAGAAGATTCAATTGAGAAAGAATGTCCTATGGTTTGGAGACCTATTAAAAAGGATTGGACAAAGACTGTTTATTGCACTAACTCCACTGGACCCAAGAAAATATGGGTACCAAAGATAACTTGAATTTCTTTTTAATTACAGGTCACTATCAAGAGGAAGATTAAATGGTATTTGGATAGTGGCTGCTCAAGACACATGACAGGAGATTCAAGTTATTTTATAAATCTTGTTCAAATAGATGGAGGAAAAGTCTCTTTTAGTGGAAATAGCAAAGGAATGATTATTGGACGAGGAACAGTAAAGATTGGAAGTTTTACAATCAACAATGTCTCATTGGTGGAAGGATTAAATTACAATCTACTCAGCATAAGCCAATTGTGCGACACTGGATTCAAAATCAACTTCCAGGAAGGAACATGTTTAGGAACTAATAAAGATTTCTCTTAATCTTTTACTAGGCGTAGACATGGGAATATTTATCTTCTGGATATTAATCAAGAGATATCACAATACTTAATATCAGTACAAGATGAAGCGAATCTATGGCATCGAAAGCTTGGCCATATCAACATGAAGGAAATTGCCAAAATCTCTTCCAAGAAGCTTGTTCGAGGTTTACCCAACCTAAAATACCAAAAGTCTGACTTATGCACACCATGTGTGTTGCGAAAACAGGTTAGAAATTCTTTTAAATCAATAAATCAAGTTTCCACTAATCGTGTGCTGCAGCTCCCCGCATATGGATCTCTTTGGTCCAACTAGAACTCAAAGCATTGGTGGAAAAAGATTCTGCCTAGTAATAATGGATGATTTTTCATGATTTACTTGGGTCTACTTTCTTGCAAGTAAGTCTGAGACTTTCTCTCATTTCTCAAAGTTTGCTAAGAAAGTGCATAATGAGAAAGGTTATACTATTTCAAGCATTCGAACAGACCATAGAGGTGAGTTTGAAAATCAAGATTTTGCTAAATTTTGTGATGAATATGATTTTCAACATAAGTTCTCCTCTCCATATACACCAGAACAAAATGGGGTTGTGGAAAGGAAGAATAGATCTTTACAAGAAATGGCAAGAACTCTTTTAATTGAAGCAATATTTCTTCACGTTTTTGGGTTGAAGCTGTTTCTATAGTATGTTATGTTATTAACAGAGTATTCTTAAGGCTGATTCTTGAGAAAACTCCCTATGAGTTATTTAAAGGAAAGAAGCCAATTATTTCGTATTTTCAAGTGTTTGGTTATAAATGTTTTATCTTGAAAAATGCAAATGATCGAGTTGGTAAGTTTGAAGAAAAATCAGACGAATGAATCTTTCTTGGATACTCAACTACTAATAAAGCTTACAAAGTATTCAACAAGAAGACTCAGACTATCAAAGAATCGATGAATGTCAAATTTCAAGACTTCTTGCAAATACAACCGACTCAGATTCAAACTGAAGAATCTGAACCTGCTCCAGACTCTACAAGGTCTACCTCCCCTAAAACAGTTTAGACTCCAGTAGAAAAACAACGAACGGATGTTGAAGAATCAACTCAAGAAAAAGATCAACAACTTGTCAGATTGTCTAGTAACTAGAAGAATAAGTCTAATCATCCCGAAGAACTCATTATTGGTGATATTAATGAGAGGATTTGTACCAGATCCAAAAGGCGAGAAGAGTCTATTGCTGTGGCACTTATTTCTAAAATAGAACCCAAAAATACAGAATAAGCCTTAACTGACGAAAGCTGGATTGAAGCAATGCAAGAAGAACTCAGGCAATTCAGCATTAACGATGTTTGGAAATTAACTCCTAAACCAAAAGGTAAGTCTATTATTGAAACTAAATGGGTTTTCAGGAACAAAATGGATGAAAAAGGAAAAGTGATAATGAACAAAGCAAGACTCGTGGCCAAAGGATATACGCAAGAAGAAGGGATAGGCTATGATGAGACTTACGCTCCTGTAGCAAGGTTAGAAGCAATTAAATTATTATTTTTTTGGTAAAGGTAAGAATATATTGATAGCTTTGGACAAAAGTACAAAAAACGGCCCCAAAAGCTTACATTCTAGATGCAAGAGCATAAGAGTGGAAGGGAGCCGCGTAAAAGCCATAAAAGGCGAAAGCACAAACTATAACAAACATTGCCCAGCCAACAACTTTGGCCACGTAACCTCCAAGGACACCGGGAAGTCGAGGGGAGAGCGCAAGGCGGACACGAAGAACTACCCATCCACCAGCTTCAACCATAAACCTCCAAGGACGCCCGTGAAGCCGAAGAGGGAATTGCGCAAGGCGAACACAAAGGCCGAAGCGGCCGAGACCCGGGACCAAAAGGAAGCAATGACGGTTCAACTAAAGACCTGCAATCTTACGCGAAGATAGCTGGGTCGAAACCCCAACCTCTCTATAAGCGCCGATTCCTTGGAGTGTTAGGCACATCTCTATAAGTAAGGGCCTTTTCCTTAACCATCCTAATCAAACGGTTCTTCAAAGTGGGAATATCCAACGAATCCCCTCGAAAAATCATGGCATTTCTTTTCTTCCAAATAAGATAGCACAGAGCACCAAAAAAAAATACCGAGAGAGACTATGAAAGAAGTCCTTACCAGCAAGGAACTTCCGGGCCCAATCAAGGTTTTCTTCCCAAGTGCCATTTCTCCACGGTAGATTGCATCTGTAGCCCGTAGTAAACTAAACTCGCTGGAAAATTGCAGCCAAAGTACAAGTGGTCAATAGAGTCCGGCCGAGAATTGCAAAAGGTGCACACCGAATAGTCAATTCTTCAATAAGAGAGCAAAAACGCCAGGTAGGCAAACGTTTCTTAGTGATGAGCCACAAAAGAAACGAAACCGAGGGGCTAAGTCCTTGTCCCACACAAAGGAGGTCCACGGAACTCTTGGTTTAGAAGTTCTAATAAAATTCCAAGCTGAGGCCATAAAGAAAGAACCCGAAGCATGTTAATGCCACACAAAGCGATCACTGCCAGCTGAGAGAGATGGAAAAGAAAACCCAAGATCCTCCAGGCGCCATCTGCAAGACCCGCGAGCGTACGAATAGAGAGACGCCACAGTCGCCCTAGCAGGAACGCCGGGATCAGACACAAATTGCTTAGGAACCTGTAGATGGAGAGGGCCACTGGGCAACCAATTATCAAACCACAAGGAAATAGAGCGGCCATTACCGATCTCCCACCCGAAGGACTGCCTGAACTGGCCCCTTAAATGAAGAATTTTCTTCCAACTCCAAGCACAAACTGAAGGCTGCTGGGCAACCCGTGGTTATGCTTGTTTAAGAAGTTGGAGTGAATCTGGCGGCACCACAACTATTCTTTATCGCTGAATAAAATCCAAATATATTTCAGCATTGAGGCTTTGTTGCAATCCTTTATAGATAGAATACCCAACCCCTTCCTCTTTAGGCAAACAAATATCCGCCCAAGCGACTTTCGCACCTCCCGTGGCCAAAGAAGTGCCTTTCCACAGAATCTACGTAGAATATTCTCAATCCCCAGATTACCGAAGCTGGCAAAGTGAAAACACTAGCCTAAAATGATTGAATTGCATGAAGCACTGACCTCATAAGCTGGAGTCTCCCCGCAAAGGAGAGCAATCTGTGAGACCAGGAACGGACTCGCGAGGTAATGCAGTCAATTAGCTGAACACAATCTCCCTTGCTTAACCTCTTAGAAATGATCAGCACTCCAAGGTACTGAACCGGGAGTTTTCCTTCCTAGAATCCGAAGGCCAGGAGGATTCTGCTGCGTAGAGAAGGATCACCTCCCGAAAGGAAAATGTCACTCTTTTCTTTGTTAGGAAGAAGTCCACTCCAAGAAGAGAAAATGTCGAAGCTTCTTTTCAGGATCATAGCCGACTTCCAATCCGCTTGGCAAAAAAGAAACACATCGTCTGCAAAAAAAAGATGCGTAAGCTTGGAATATTTACATCTCCAGAAATATTTGAACTCCTTGGCCGAGGACCTTCGATTCAAAATGCCCGAGAAGATCTCCATAATCAAAGTAAACAGATATGGTGACATTGGGTCGCCCTGCCTAAGGCCTCTGCCTCCCGGGAAGAAGTCATGAAGCTCCCCATTAACAGAGATAGAGAACCTGGGTGTGCGCACACAAGCCATAATCCAAGTGATGATCCACTGAGGAAACTGAAAAGCTGTAAGTGTGAGTTCTAGGAAATCCCAATCAACGGTATCATATGCCTTACGGAAATCCACCTTTACCGCACATCTTGGAAGATATGGGTCAAGGTGAAAACCTGCAAACAACTCTTGGGCCAATAAGATATTATCCCTAATTCTTCTTCCTTTAATGAATGCATTCTGGGTAGGACTGATAAGATCCTCGAAGTACAGTGCTATTTGATTGGCCAATATTTTAGTGATAAGCTTGTAGACAAAGGTATTGCAAAAGATGCAATTGGTCTAAAGTCATTCACTTCATAAGCATTTGGCACCTTAGGGATAAGGGCTAGGATAGTCGTATTGACTTCCTTTAGAAGAAAGCTTGAGGAGAAGAAATCTTGCACCGCCTCAGTAACTAAGGATCCCACAATATTCCAATTATTCTTGAAGAATTCTACTATAAAACCATCTGGACCAGGGGCCTTTCCTTTGGCAAGCGAGAACAAAGTATTCTTAACTTCCAAATCAGACACCGGTGAGGCTAGAGAACATACTTGGCCCTCCGTCAACGACCTCGGAATAAGAGAAGTCAGCTCTTGAAGATCTTGTTTAGCCACATTGACCCAAGGGGCAAGGAGATCCGTAAAGAAGGATAGGAAAACTTGAGGCACCAAAACAGGATCCGAAACAACCACACCTGCAGAGTCCTTAACCGAGAGAATTCGGCTGTTGAGGCATCTAACTTTGACATAGTTATGGAAGAATCTCGTGTTACGGCATCTTCCTTCAACCATCTAATTTTGGATTTTTGCTTGTAAAATGATTCTTCTTGACGACGAAGGTCAATAAACGCACTCCGCCGACCTCTTTCAAGTTCAGCAAGCGGGATATTTTCAGGATCCGACTGAAGGAGTATCTGAGTAGAACGCAATTTTTCCCTCGCTTGAAGGGATCTCTGTGAGATATTCGAGAAGGCTTCCATATTAAGATCCTTTAGGCGGGCTTTCACCAACTTTAACTTAGAAACAAGTCTAAACATCAGAACACCCCGAACCTGACTAATCCATGCATGAGAGATTGTAGACCGGAAATCCGGATGATCAGCCCAGAAATCGAAAAACTTAAAAGGCTATCTCCTTGGCTGCGGATCAACAACCCTAACAACCATAGGGGTGTGATCTGAAATTCCAGGGTTGAGAAAGGACGCCTCCGAATAAGAAAAGTCCATCCTCCACTTAGAGTTCACAAGAACTCTGTCGATTTTTCGCATCTTCCTGGCTTCTCCCGCCGAAGTTGACCATGTGAATCTGAGGCCTGAGTACCTGAGATCTTCAAGATCCGTTTGATCCAGACAAAATTTGAATTCATCAAAACAGGGGATCCAAGCATTAGAGCCACCAAAGCGGTCAGAAGGATCTTTGATTGCATTAAAGTCACCCGTAACTAACAAAACAGAATCTTGAAAGAGCTCATCACAAAAGATAAGATCATCCCAAAGAGGCCTTCGACGCACAAAGGTGTGCTCACCATATATAGCAGAAACGTAGCAAGTGAAGTTGGACAAACTCATATTTAAACGACCATGGATGGCTTGGTCATTAAGGGAGATCACATCAAAATCAACGGAATTTGGGTTCCATCCAATCTAGATTCTGCCTCTAGGAGCATAGTCATAATTAGCAGTCCAACGCCATCCTCTTAGAATGGAGGATGAAATAGAATCAAACAGCTGCTCCGGGACTTTCGTCTCAAAAAGGCCTATAAGGCTCAACTTATTTACAGCAACAAGCTTCCTTACTTCGTCCCTTCGCACAGGGTCCATGATACCCCTCACATTCCAGAATCCAAAAAACATCAAAAAGGACTGAGAGAACCTACCTCTGCTTGTAGGCTTTGCGACTTGACTTAGTCGTCTTTGAAGTCTCTGAGTGTAACAAGTCAGGGGGATCAGGGCGAATCTGAATAGCTTGCTCTGGATGGATCCCTCAAAGAAGACCCGAGGGAGCTTTAACAGACTTTTCTGCAGTTACATCTTCTCCAGGGGAGAAATCGCAAATCTCATCTTCCTGAGTGGAAGAAGGAGCAGCAGTGGAATGATCAACATCACCTGCAGCTTGTGAGGAACGGCTGGTGCCATCCTTGCCCATAGCTTTCGAGGGTCCTTTGGGGTATTTCTTTTGCCGCACGTACTCCCAAGGCCCAAATTTCCTTCCTTTTCTGGAATTGCCCCCATCACCCGTGGACAACTCAAATGAGGCCGCATCTACTAAGAACCGTTGCTTCTTCTTCTTCAGTTTTACCTGTTTCCAGCCGGCCTCTCCAGGATCAGAGACAGGAGGTAACACAGAATCAGGATCAGCCTGTACGCTTTCAGCTTCATGAGATCCCGAGACACCAGAAGTCACCCCCAAAGCTGAGATTCCAGAGTCCACTGGCTCCTGTTGCACAAGCTCGCAACCGGGGTTGTTTCCTTTACGGTGCATTATATCGCCCTCCACAGACGGGTCATCTCGCAAAGAACCGCCGAAGACCTCGGGTCCTCATTGATTTGCTGTGAACTTCCCTCTACACGAGAACGAGGCAGCGCCTCAACAATAGGACGAGCTGCCGCAGTAGCAGAATCCTTGGGTTTTGGAAAAATTTTCCCTGCACAATTATGCCCAAAGACACCACAAATAGCACAAGCCGAAGGTTTCCATTCAAACTCAACTCCTATCTCACATTTTTCACCGTTGTAAGTTGTCTCCATCACCTCATCAAAGGTATGATTTGCTGCAATTTCAACACAAACTCGAGCGAAAGAAAGGCTCTTAAGTTGTTCAGTTCACTGATCAACAAAAACAGGTTTACCAACCGCACTTGCAACCTTTCCTATGAATTGAGCCAACCAATAGGAGAAAGGTAGATTGGACAGTCGAATCCATACAAGCACTGTGGGTGGTTTTTCTTCCTCAGCTCAAGATCCGGAGTCCACTGCTGGAGGATGAGGGGAACATTAGCAACCGTGACACGCCCACCTTCGAGGACATTCCCGCGAAAGTCTCTGTCCTAATGTGGAACATAAATAGTCCCTTGCTGTTCGACATAACTTCGAACAAGTTCGGCCCCCATAGCTTCTTAAGAGCTTCTTCCACAACTCTAAACGGTAACCTACGGCCAATAAAATGACCCATAAGGCACTGATGCATCTTTGGATCAACAACTTCTAAGTCCTGATCTGTGATTTCGATGACAGGCTTATTGTTCACTAAAGTAGGTGGTGTATAAACCAAGTCATAGCCCTTTGCAACCATCTGGGCCACAGCCACCCAAGACTTCTGCTGCGGATTCCTTGAATTACTTCGGCCAGTAGGCCTCTTTGAACTCGACCTTCCCCTGTTCATAGGCCTCACATCTGCAGACGCACGGGATGGTCGCTGGACTTTTCCATCAGAAGGAACAGTAACGACATTCCGAGAATCCGAAGGCAAGGTCGAAGAGGGGCCTTCATCCCCAATCAAAGGGGATTTCCCACGAGAAACCATCCCCTCATCCGCAACATGGGGGTTATCCCCCTCACAATCCAACCCAGACATCAAACTCGCAGCAGATCAGCGAGCGAAAACCCCAACCAACGAAGCCATGCGAATCGAGAGGGAAAGACATACCAAGGTCAGCGAACGAGGGGTTCAAAGAGGAGTGGAAGGCCCCACTTTCCACCGAGTAACGGCCGCAACCACTGGTCAACAGACCCTGGGCCAGGAGCATGAGAATGCACGAAACAGAACAGTTCACCCGAAGAGAGAAACCCCGTGAACAAGATCTCGGATTTGTTAAAGTCAGCCAATTAAATTATTACTTGCTTTTGCTTGCTATAAGAATTTCAGGTTATTCCAAATGGACGTCAAAAGTGCATTCCTAAATGGATTTATTCAATAAGAAGTCTATGTGGAATAACCCCCTAGATTTGAGGATCCAAAGAAACCCGACTATGTGTTCAGATTGAAAAAGGCTCTATATGGATTAAAACAAGCACCTCGAGCTTGGTACGAAAGGTTAAGTAAGTTCTTAATTCAAAATGGTTTTGTTAAAGGAAAAGTAGACACTACTCTATTTATCAAAAGGGAACATAAAAGCTTTTTACTTGTTCAAATTTATGTTGATGACATTATATTTGGATCATCTAACGAGAATCAGTGCAAGAAATTTTCTAAGTCTATGCGGGATGAATTTGAGATGAGCATGATGGGTGAATTATCCTTCTTTCTTGGTCTACAAGTGAAACAACTGAGAGAAGGAATTTTCATTCATCAAGAAAAATACACAAAAGAACTTGTTAAAAATTTCGGACTGGAAAATTGCAAAAAGACTGATATACCAATGTCGAGTTCTTCGAAACTAGACAAAGATGAAAGAGGAAAGAAAGTCGATCAAAAACTATACATGAGTATCATTGGTTCACTTCTTTATCTTACTGCTTCTAGACCTGACATTTTATTTAGTGTTTGCATTTGAGCTAGATTTCAATCGGATCCCAAAGAATCACATCTAAGTGCTTTGCGAAACGCATTATCAAATACATTGCAACAATTGCCAAATTAGGTCTATGGTATCCCAAGAAAGGAGACTTTATTCTCCTTGGATATTCAGACGCAGATCTTGCAGGTTGCAGAGTTGATAGAAAGAGCACATCCAGCACTTGTCAATTGCTTGGTAACGGGGCGGTATCTTGGTTTTTAAGGAAGCAAAGTAATCGTAGCTCTTTCAACAGCGAGGCGTAGAGTATGTAGCTCTTGGAAGTTGCTGTTCTCAAATTTTATGGAATAAAGTAACAACTACGAGACTTTGGAATTGAAGACTCATGCACCGAGATCAAATGCAAGAACACCAGTGCAATTAATCTCACAAAGAATCCTATTCTTCATTCGAGAGCAAAGCACATAGAGATTCGACATCATTTTATTAGAGATCATGTTCAAGATGTAGAAGTCTTGATACAGTTCATTGACTCAAAGAATCAACTGGCAGACATATTCACAAAGCCGCTAGAGAAAAGCTCATTTGAGTCTATTCGTTCAAGACTTAATATCTTATCTCTCAAAGACTGATGAAGCTCAAACTCGGGGATAAAATCCGAAAAGGCTTAGACCCAAAAAGATTAGACTCAGAAGACCAAAGGTTATGATTGTAAGTTATTATGGTTATAGTGTTTTTTAATCTTTAAATAAAAATCTCGAAAAGGTAAGATTGTCTGTTAATCACTAATTAATATTGAAAAGGCAAGTTACTTTTTTGAAAAAGATAGTTATCTATTTTCAAAAAGGCAGTTATTTTTTGAAAATGCATTTTTATTTTTCCTTTTTGTGACAATTCAAATACTCCGTTTCGACCGGGTTATATACTATTCTTCTTCTCCATTTTTACCCACAAACCCTAGAGCACAGATATTCACCTTCTTACTTTTGCTCTTTAGTTTACTCTTTAAAGTTTTCATCTTTCTCGCGAATCGAGTTCGAAAACCCTCTAAAAAATTGTGACAATGTCGTTCCAAAGAAAGTCATCAAGGATTGCAAGCAGTGGACCACAATTTATGCGTGAGGGATCTACGCACTTCGATCTGACTGAGGAAGAAGTCTTTCCAAGGCAGTAGGAAAATCAACAACAACATTCTTAACCGCGCTATTCTTCTCCTGCTAGATCACATGAGCATCATCACTAACAAGCAAAGGAAGAAATCATAGAGGATGTCGAACCTGTAAGGACTCTTACGCCTGCATTTACTTACAAACTCTACTCCGCTTTGAAGGAAGGTGGTTTTGCAATGACTTTCATTGATGAATTTTTTGAGGAAGAACGGGTATCGGAATGAGACCCATTTTTTAAGAGTTATGGAACGCTCGGGAATTGTTCTTGTTGGTACGGCAGAAAGGACTTTTGCAAATTTTTCTAGTGATCCACGTTTTGGAACAGTAAATCAACCTGAGGGAAAAGATGATGATGAAAAGATATTCATGCAATTTAAGTCGAGGATGGGTGTTGCTGCGAAAATTCGAGGAAAAAGAGCAGATTTGTTTCGTTCTGAGGAACACAAACAAGTTTACCCTAAGTTGCTGAAGCGAGGGGTGATGAACCCCAGAAGTGTCGATTTTGACTTTCTCGACTCTTTAAACGTCAAATTGCAAGAGAAGTTTGCGAAACTCCAACTTGAGCATTTTGTTCTGAGACCGATATTACTCACTCTGAACTTACAGCGTACTTCTATTCCAATCTAAGCTTTTTTGATGCGAATAGATTTTCTTTTAGCGTTAGGGATTAAGATTATGTGGTAGACATGGACACCCTTGCTGATGTGATTGGAGTGGAGAGAAGGAGCTTCCAATCCATAAGTGTGTTTGTTAGTCATGCAACTATGGAGCTTGTTCGAGATAGAATTGCAGAAGCTCGGATTTCTTATCTGAGAATGAATGCCTTTAACATCTTACTCAATAAGATTGTGATTAACTGTCTTAGGCCCAAATCCACATCGAAGACTGACGTCTCCAACTCTGAAGCAAAGCTGATGTACGCCATCAAAATCGGTTACAAGTTTTCTCTGTCTCACACTATCATGTTTCACATGTATAGGTCCATGGCAAAGGACAAGGGAAAACTTCCTTATTCTGCTCTCATTACTCGTTTATTCAGACATTTTAACATTCAGCCTCTCAAAATTCTGTGAGTTCGAACCATTGATCAAATGGTAATAGGGCTAAAGATGGTTACAAGAATGTGTCTGAAGGAGCTGAACAAGGCATTAGAGTGATTTAAGGAGAAGACTCCTGTCAAGTCTCGACAAGACTTTGCGGCTGCAAAGAGAAAAAGCAAGGAACCCATGACCGTTCCATCCAAAAGAAGGAGAGCAATCATTCTACAGGAAGAAGAAGATGAGGAAGACTTTGCTATCTCCGCTATTGCCTTATAGAATGTATAGCGTCTTGTTCCAGAATCTGCAGAACAAGAGAATCGAGACAGAAAAAGAGATGGAGAAAAGGAGTGAAGAAAGGGAATTGATGAGGAAGGAAGAAGAAGAAAGAAGAAAAGAAGAAAATGAGCAAGGAGGAGAACAAACTGAAGGAGAATGTCGTGGAGATTCTTCAGCAAAAAAAGAAGCATAAGAACATTGTGACACTGAAGAACAACCCAAGCAAGAAGAGTACTTCTCTCCACCCGAAAGCACTGAAAGGGAGCTATTGTTAAAGAAGGTTTTCCTCTACTTGCTTTTCCTAGTGATGATGTTAGTCGTTCTCCTGCCGATCTAGAGGATGTGTATGCCTCTCAATTTCCTAAAGAAGATCATAAGGCTTCATCGCCAAGTCTGGATGCTCATGTTGAAGTTCCATCATCTGGCTTTACTCCACAATCTACTCATGCTTGAAGCAAGCACACAAACCGACAATTTAGCGAGACTTTAAAAGGTTGCTTAAAATTCTTATGGAGCTCAAAGGCCAGGTTTATGCTTTGGGATGTGAATTCCGACTCGCAAATGCTCATCATGCCATTTCGGTTACTTTGCAAGATCATGTTCAAGCTCTTAATCTTCAGATTCAAGCAATTGCAAAGGGCAAGGATCTCGCGCAACTAACAGAAGATATGAAGAAGCTGGAAGAGACTGTCAAGTCTATGGGAGATTTTCAGCTCATTCGCATTCCCAAATCATCTTGATTTTATCTTCTCTACCTTTTGCTGTTGACAAAAATGGGGAGAAGTTGATTAAGTTGATGCAGATTTGACTTTATGACTTTATCGTTTGACTTTGATTTATCTTTTGTGGATTGACTTTATCTTTTGTTTGATTGAACTGGTTTAGATCTTGGATTGCTTTAAACTTTTGATGCTGGCAGTATTTTAAGCTATGTTGATGGTTTTGATAAAGATAATTGCTTTTACAGACTAACTTGTTTTCTCGTGGATGCGAATCACCATTATTTTTATTCTAATCTATTATGAGATATCTTTGTTAGCTTAAGTATTGTATTGCAGGTCGAAAGTATCCAAATCTGCAGGAAAGTTTTGTCACCATTAAAAAAGGGGAGATTGTTAGAGAAAACTTCCCGATTTGTTTTGAAGTTGACAAAACGTTTCCATCACTCTAGTCTGAAGACTTGAAGACTCTTTTGACAAAGTCTGAAGACCTCAAGCTCAAGATTCAAAGTCTGCCCTCATTGATAGTTTCCAAACCGACGAAGAAAAAGCTTTATTCGATTGAATTAATATAATCATATCTTTAAGGTTTTGATTCGTATGGTTAAGGAAGATCTCTCGGCTGGAGATAACATTTCAAGATCTGTTATTCGTATTGATTAATTCGAGTAACTTAGATTCAATTGATCCGCGAAACACACTTGGAAGGTTCTACTTATAGAAACCTAGATCCTGACTGTATGGGTGAGCAGGATTGGTGGGCTATCATCATTTTCCTTGAATAGCTCGAGATCTCCTTAATTGATTCTTTCCAACGGGTTAATTAGAAGAACTCTTTTGGAAGGTGCTAACGGTAATGAAGGCACGAAGGAGTATATAAGGAAGACGTTTAAGTTGTTCAAGAGTGCCCGATAAAAAAATTCCAAAGTCTGAATCTCTTTGTTCTTTTGCGATCTTATTCGTTGAACTATACTTGTACTCAAAAGAGAGACGAATATCTCGTGAGATCTTGAGGAAGTGTAGTAGAGTCTCTACACTATGAAATCAAGGACGTGAGGCTGTAAATTCTCTTTTTGATTCTTAGTGAAATCCAGCCAGTAGGCTGTCAGTGCGGGAGAGTGGACGTAGGCTTGGTTTAAGCCGAACCACTATAAACTCAAAGTCTTGATTTTCTATCCCTTATTTCCTTACTTTACATCTCAGCTTCATACGTCTGTTTATTGTCTTCGCTCTTTTAGTCTATTAATCGTTGAAGACTAATCTGTCTTGTTACGTTTTGCAAAAAATTCTTTGATCACCTATTCACCCCCTCTAGGTGCTCGTACTAGTCCTATCATTTCAAATATCCCACGTGGATATGAAAAAATTGTTCAAAAAGTCCTAAATTTATTACAATTTTGTTAATTTAATCATAAACTTTTTATTATTATCAATTGAGTCCTAAATCTTTTTAAGTTTTGTCAATTGAATCTATTTGGTCAATTTTGGCCGAGATCCTCACCAATGGCCCTTTGAATTAAAATGAAAAAAAAAGAAAAATATTGAAATTTAATAAAAAATAAAAAAAGATAATAACATATTATTAAGAATTATTCACGTTAACGTCGGTCATGCCACATAGGACACTTGGCATCCATGTTGGCAATTTTTGGTAGAAATTAGCTAAATGGACTCAATCAACATATTATAAAAAAGTTTATGACTTAATTAGTAAAAAAGCAGTATATTTAAGATTTTTTGGACAATTTTGCCACGTAAAAATTTCTTTTCTTGATTTGAGATGAATTTTTCACATGGAC
The DNA here is from genome assembly GCA_014182365.1 of Eucalyptus tenuipes. Taxonomy (NCBI): domain Eukaryota; kingdom Viridiplantae; phylum Streptophyta; class Magnoliopsida; order Myrtales; family Myrtaceae; genus Eucalyptus; species Eucalyptus tenuipes. The sequence goes on along the minus strand of CM024540.1, from coordinate 23,566,825 downwards.
AATCCACATGTTACCTTTAATTTGTCCATTATTCAAACTTATCGAATTGGAAGTCACATCAATATATTCCAGTAACTTGAATTAATAGAATGGCGACATTAAATATTTTCATATAGTTTGTAGATTAGATCGATAATTTATTAATAATTCATGAACCATAATAAATTAAAAGTTCAAGAGCTTACACTAAACAAATTAAAAGTTCAGAATATTATTCCATAGTAAAACAAGTTTATGAACTATTTGTATCATTTACTACACGAAAAGAAGGTGATGCCAAGGGCATAACTATGACTTGGGGTGTCAATTGATCGGGTTTCGTGGGGTTTTCATGAACCTAATTTGACCCAAACCCTACAGGGTGTGCTTGACTTGACCATAGACTCAAATATCATATAATCCAAGAGAACGGGTTGGGTTAGGTCAATGCCGATTAGCTGGACTCAGACCAAGGGTTTTGTCCTTGTCATGTGTGCAGAGAGAGAGAGAGAGAGAGAGGGAGAGAGATCAGGTTGTGCTCTAGGGGTGTTAAATAACTTGCCCTAACCTTGACCCGACCCGACTTGACCCGACCCAAGGCCTAACAATACCATCTAAAAATCCCTGCCCGACTCCAAAATAACCTAATTTTAGGGTTGGGTCCGATCGGATCACTGCGGATTTTTCGCCATTGACAAGACCATCACATCTACATCATCTTGACATTACATGTACGTGGGATTAAGGGTTTTCATGGGCCCGTTAGTTCACGAGAACCTAATTCATGTATTAATTAGATTGTTAATAATGCGTAGCAAATCAACCTCTGTGCCCCGAGACAAAAACCCAAGCAAACATCGCAATCGTATAGCGCATTCCAGTTTCGACTGATCTCATGTCCGATTGGATCGCATGATGTTGCGAATAGATTCCACACTTGAAGGGCCCACCGCGAATTGTCTCTTAATCCTATCGAAGTCAATGAGCCGGCTGGATTAAAGTAGAAAGACCATAAGCTGAGTGCAGTTGTTCAACTGTTTTCATTTTGGCACCGCTGAACGAAAGAATGATGCGGGTTATGTTTTTATAATGCAGTCCTTAGCCCTAACAAGATTATTCATGGGATGCAACACCACGTGTTCTCTCAATGTCCCTTGTCAAAAGACAAGACATCGGCGTACCTACTCAAGTGCGGACATCCTTTGTGTCCGCCTTGTATTGGCCGCTCGACAAGGCTTTTTAGTGGCGGTGGACCAGTCTTGCACGAGCCTAAACCCAAATCTTAACCTCATTCGCACTCTTTTTTTCCTTCCAAAGCCATGCCGGGACTCAACCTGGAGATGGAAGTCTTCTTTTATTTCTAGACAGTGTAGCAGGACCAAACTCATGAGCTTATAATCCCAGGTTGGGACAAATTGATGGAATCCCCCCTTTAACGTCTCCACGCCCCTCCCGCCTGGTAACGTGGAAGGAAGGGAAAAGTGGAATGGGATTTCTCTTTGACACGGCAGGCCTCTGTGGGAGGACCACATGATGAGTTAGTAGCTCAATGGTAGAGTGCGCTCCCGATAATTGCGTCGTTCTATCTAGTGTGTGAAAGCAATTTTGGACGGCCTTTATTTGTTATACACATTGAAGAAAGAGATGATATATCCTACTTGTTTACCTTCAATTAAATTAGGCTATTACCTTTAGTTTATGACACTCTAAGTCGTTCATTGAGATTCTCATTGGAAATCATAGAAAAAGTCTAGATCTAATATGCTATTGCCCATCCTGCATATCAATTGTCTAATTAAATCTAATTCTATAAATATGTTCATACTGACCGCTGATACTGCGTTAGGCAAAGATATATTCCTCCTAAAGACATACCTAAAAGGCTAAATTAAGGCATGGCTGTTTTTGGGAGGGAGCGAGACCGGTTTCGTCCTCTTCTCGTGCGGCTATCTGTTGCCCCGTTGGAACCGTCTGTCACGACCGACCAAGCTCTCGCGAAAAAACTATGGTTCCAACATGAAAAACATCTACATTTTAAACAAAATGAAATGGAAAAGGACAATCAGAAGGGTGAAACTTGCATTGACTCTCTGCCTCTCAGTTTTCCTCGTGGTGCGGCTCAGGTAATTTGCATGATGAATAATAAGAACCATGTACTAACCCTATAAAGTCATTTGGTTGCATATCCTCTCTCTCTAACCATAATAATACAACTCAAGCCTCCTGTTCTTTAGGAGACTCCAAGGACATGGCGACGAATATGGGACGAGTTTGAAGAGCTCGAAGCTTTTTTGAATCCCTCCTTCGTCGTCTCCATGTCACAAGGGTGCATCTGAGCGTACGACGGTTCCGACTTTGATGCAGCTTGTTCTTGGGGCTTGAGATTGAGACGTTTTGAGGGGGGAAGAAGGAAGATCCGGCCTTGAAGAAGGAATTGAATCTGGCTTCCAGGTTGATGGCATTTTTCTTTTATGAGAGCAGAAAGAAAGCTTCAGGTAAAGCCATTTCCCTCGAAAGTTGATGTCTTGAATGTTTATTGTATCTGTTGTAAACGGGTAGTCATTCGTTCATGATCGAGAACCATTCTTTTTGTGCTTTTGTTCTGGTCCTTTTTGATATGACAGATGCAAAGAGGCTTCGGTTTTGTCACCTTGGTGGCTTTCTTTTTGTGGTCATTCTCATCCACGCTCGTGCGAGCTTCAAGAGGCTATGACCCTGAGCTCTTAGATGCAGTCATTCACGAATATGCCAACAAAACACTGCAAGATCCAAGAACAGGCGTTGTTTACAACATCTCCCTCCCTGCCAATTTCTCTGGGATCGAAGTCTCGATCGTCAGGCTCAGAAGCTCGAGCTTTTGGGTCAGAGGGTCAAACCTGACGCCTTTCCAGATCCCACCAAGGATCATTCCTATGCCTTTTTCGAAGAGGCTAGCCATACTGTCTGAGAACCTCAAGAATTGGTCCTCTAATTACTATCAAGTCCCTGGTTATAGGCTGGTCAGTCCTGTTGTGGGGTTCATGGTGTTAGATGCTTCCAATTCAAGTGGAGTTGGCAACCAGAAGCTCAATTTGAGCGCAAATGGCAACCCCATTTTGGTGAGTTTCTCTCCAGCTGAGCTGGAGCTCCGGACATCAAATTTGTCCATGCGATGCGTCGAGTTCGGGCCTCATGGGTCGGTCAGTTTTAGCAACATGACTTCACTGAATGGATGTGTTGCACGACATCAAGGTCATTTTGCACTTGTAATTCCGGCTCCAGCCCTGCCGCAGAAGAAGAAAGAAGCGAGGTTTTGGAAATGGTGGGTTGTAGGGTTCACAGGCGGGTTCATGGTTTTAGTTTCTGTGAGTTTAATTGTGTTCGGAGCGTACAAGGCAGTGAAGAGACAGAGGATCAAGGAAATGGAGAAAGAGTCTGAGAAGGGCGTCTCCTTTGATACGGTCTGGTTAGGGAGTAGTAAAATGCCTTCAGCATCGACGATCAGAACCCAGCCGATTCTTGAGGCTAACGAGCATGTTCCATGACTCTGCAGATTGGTTCTCCAATTGGATTGTTTCCATAACTAGTCCTTTCTCTGCTCTTCTCAAGATGTGCGAGGAAAAAAAGACACCCCTGTACAGAACTTCTCAATGCGAACGATACCTCAGGAAATTTCCTAGGAAAACTCTGGGATATTGCCAGTAAGGGAAGATAGGAAGGGAAATAGACATATTGCTTTTGCCTTTTGTTTTTTCTTTTTTTAAACGGTTTTGCTACGTTGTTTACACCTCTAAATTGGTGGATTCATTTGACTAATGATTATTCACGTGAAAGAGACTAATCAACGGGATTAAAAATATTTTACATGCGTGGTGTGACTTTGTGTTTGTTTCCCTGTCAGACACATGTGGTAGAACTTATGATTCAGAGTACGGTATTGGAAGCCGGCCAAGATTTGGCACTTCTGTTGGTAAGTATCCATGGCATGATCCTGCTTCCATATAAAACCATAGGGCGAGGCAAACGGGGAGGACCGCTCCGTGAACCAGCAGGGTTTCAGGAGACGTGCATTGTATCCACGCCTTTTTCTTGTTTGATATCGACAGCATCCTTCGTCCTCACAGCAACAATTTCTAGATATATAGGTGATCGCTGAGCTATCCTGTAACATGAAACTCTTAGGTGCATGTATTAAGTATTAGTTGCAGCTGTAATCAAAGAAGAAATTTGATCCTGCATATGGTGAACTTCGGGTGTGATTATCCACCAGTCTAACGTGCGGTGAGCATACTGTTCGTTCTAAGTAGCCGCAGGGTCTTGTGAGTGGATATTGCATGATAACCCCACATAACTTTTGTTAAGGCGTTTAACTATTAATTCATGCCATCCTTGCGAAATTTCTAGGATTTTAAAGGGCCTAACTTGTAATTTGAAATTCCAAAGGAAAGATTAAAGTTTTATTACAGTTAATGGGTCATCGCTGTTAAGAGTAGCGGTGCCCACGACTGTAGGTTACTTAGAATTAACCTATAGGTTGGAGATCGCAATGCTGCTTGAGCGAAAATGGCGGATCGAAGTAAGATCCACTTATGATGGCCCATGTAATTAGCTTGTTAGCAGCCTCGGTGGCATGTATTCCATCCCAGCTTACGTAGTTGGAGGGGTCATTGCAAGCGGAAGCAGTTAGCAAGCTGCCATTTATCTCTTTGCTACTGCCGCAGAAGACTCGAGGATCGAAGTTGTATTCGCCGCCCCCATATCCACAGCACGCCCTGGTACCATATTTGAGTCCTGAATTGATCCAAACCATATCAAATAATATAAAACTCAAATAATTTAAAACCAGCAGATTTCAAGAGGGAAAGATATATATACCCATGATTTAACAAGACCAAATCCATTGAATAACAAATTGGGAAATGCTGGCTGTATTCATGAAATGGTGTTACAAATTTTGGTTGTTAGCTTGTTAGAACAGTTGATATCTGCAGGCTGACGTGCAGTTTAGAGGTCCTATTCTCGATATGTTAATAGTTCATAATTCATGTCCTCTATTGATTAATCTAGCACTTAGCGGTAGGAGGTTGCTTCTCCGGTGCTTGCTAGTAAAAATGAACTCAGCTCGATGATCAGATTATGGTATCATATCTCAATTTTCCCCAAAGGTCGAAGAGTTTTTAAGAGGTGACAGAAGCTTACCGTGATGCGTGGGATGCTGAAATAGCTCTAGCAAAACCGAGTGTGTGTCGACATAAATGAGGTTAGCATTAGCAAGAGAAGCTCTGGTTTGAGCCAGCGTGTCTTTCAACAATTTGTTGTACTCAACCACTGCGTTGTTGTAAGAAATCATGCATCCATACATGTCAAGATCTGAACTGCTGTGAGGGAGCTCCACCAGAAAGGCCGGATAACAGCCGATCGGAGCGAGGTTTAGCACAAAAAATGTATGCCCTCCCAAGGCATATAGCTCCTACAAAAGCAAGAAATTTGCAAAAGAGATGATGTTTACATTAATTTGAAAGCATTTACTGGGTAATCTGTTTTATAATTGACATAGAAGATCCAGTTAAGCATGTCTGCTTATAAAGCATGACCACCTATTGTTCAAATCGATGCACTTACAAGCAGGTTGTGAAGTAAACTGAACCCATGTGATAATGTAATTGGTCGACTCTGCGACAGTTGGAAGTATGGTGAGCGAAATCTTATCACCTTGGACCTAGACAAGGTAGATTGACAGAGAGTGTACCACTTTTTGCTAGTGTACTATTATGCTTATCCTTATTCTTGCGCATGGACCTAGACAAGGAACAACTGAATAAGCTGTCTGTACAGATCTTGCAAGTATGGGCCATCTAATTCATTAGACTTTGGATAAACGGAGCTTAATTTCAACAATTCTACATAAGGTCCCTTCCGGGGCTTCATCTTGATCTAGACCCACTTGCAGATCATTTTGCTATAGGGAATCATATAGACATTAATCAGTAGCCCCCCCCACGCACACTGGATTTGATAGATTGAAACAGCTCCATCTTTCTGTAAGCTCCAGTCTGGTTTTTGTTTTTCAATATATATGTTTCTCGGTCATGTTGAGCTTACATAAGTTGATAATTATACAAGTTGAAAGTGGGAAAAGCAAGAAGAAAGTTGTCAGGCCAAACAGAGCACTCACCTTGATAGTTGCAGCAATCTGGGCCACAACTTGAGGAAGATACTGCTGCACTCCACCAATACCAGCAGATGCTAAATTGGATGTGAAGTCATTCTGACCAATGTAAAATGTGTAAATGGACTTCCCAAATATATCTGGTGAAGGTAGATTTGTTCCTGACAATCAATTTTACAGAAAAAAGCACATCATGTCAAAAAAACTATGATTGCTCACTTGTGGTGTTATCATCAACTAACTAATATTGCCAGTTCATGCCATACCCTTCTGGCCGGAGGAGTGATATTCATCGACTCTGGCCTTGAATGCCTTCATTTGGTTGAGCTGAATGGGAAGAGCAAAAGGACTGAGCCCAGATACAAATAAGGACGTGTTTGGCAGGAGCACTGTTGATGCTAGCGTTGCATAGTTGGCCCCATGTCTGAAGTCAGACCCGATTGATTGCAGATATGGACTCAGAAATGGCAGTCCTAGAGCTTGTGCTGCCACATCAAAGGAAAGATTTGACCTAACTTTAGTTCATGAATTTCACTTTCCTGTGTTTAAACTGGGAAAAAATATTCTAGAGATTCGTTTCTGCATTAAGGTTGTAAGCAAAACATCATAGAGCCAAAAACACACAGAGCTCATGGTTGATGGTATCAATATGGATCCCATCCCATGTCACCATTCCATGAACTGCGATTGATTTGAATAGTTAAATGTGTCTACGTTAGGTGAAATTTATCTATAGAGCTCCATTTCCAGGGGCAATGCAGAGAATCCTTGACAATCTCATGCAACCAAAAGACAAGAGAAAAAGAAGGAAATAAGGAAACTTGGCCAAAACAAAACCTTTTCTTCTGCGGTATTCGTCATCAATGATGACCATGAGAAAACCAACAATTGCAGGGTTGGCCATTTTCTCATTTTGGAAAGTAATTAAGGCACTGTGAGGAGCTTGTGCAGGACTTGTTGACAGAACGTGGACAGATGCTGAGTACTTACATTCCCTACACAACCCTCAATTTTTGCTATGCATCTTCTTTTTAACTGTTTCCGGGTTATTTACTGTAAGAAGAAACAGTATACTAGTGGATTCTGGAAGATATGCTAAACGAAGGCGTTTAAATTGTGATTCCCTTTTCAATGACTTGCGCATCTGCTCAACAACTGCATGGCATTTGCAACTCTCAGGCAAACAAAGAAGAGATTGACATAGTGATCGATAGACAATAAAGCATAACCATGTAGCTATAGGAATTTCAAGTCAAAACTATCCAAGAGAACTACTAGAACATCTGGGTGAGTCTAATCCAACATTACCCAAGAAGTCAACGATGAGCCTTCCATCCGATGCCCGCCCAGAGGGCCGCTTAAAGTAGGTCATCCCAAAGGGCCCAGTTTGCCCTGGGAAAGCCGCATAGAACCCGCCTGTGTCGGTGTTCGAGTCGCCAAAGTTGAATATTGCCTTAAACTCGCACTCGGAGTAGCATGAAAAGCTCTGCATTCCCATCACCACCAACAACACCACCAAGAATTGCCTGAAAATGGCCAATGCTTTCAAGATCCGCATACCCATCTCTCACTTCTGCTCCTACAGAAACAAAGCCACAATGATGTGCTGAACTCTCGGTTGCTCAAAATGGAAAGAAGCTATGGCTTTTCTGATACAAAAAGGTAAAGTAATAGAGACGGCATATGGAAGGGCCTTATATTGTAACGCATGATTAGTTGAGGCCACAGATGTCCAGTGACAGAGCAGAGATATCATAATCTGTTTAGAAGCATTAAATACACAGATCTAGGTTCTTGCCACGTAGAGTAACAAAAGCGGTAACTGGCGATCATCGGCGGATATGGCCAGGCAGAGTGGTGTAAGCGAAACAAACTTTGAACAGCGGAGACGGAAGCAAACGAAGGTTACTGTCCTGGCGTTGAAAGGAGAGGTCCAAAATGATAGAGGGATGTGGTTCAATAAGTGACAGATCTTTTGTGCAGTACGACAAGAAGACGCTGGACATCCTCGGTGTGTTCATACTAGTAGAACAGACTGGTACCGTCTCTGTCACGCTGAGGAAAAGAAGGAGGTGGTCACGTCGTTTTTTTTCCAACGTGACGTCGGTTGGATCCATCTGGTTTAATGAAAATGGTCCAAACTGTGAGGCCTTTATCGATGGATCATGCCACCGACTAGAATGACGGAATGAAACTCGCTTATTGAGTAACAAAGTTGAAGTCACTTACAATTGGACAACGCACTAAATTAGAAACCGAGAACGTTGGATGCTAGGCTCATGCCAAGGTACGGGGACAAGGGCTGGTCTTCGAGATCGATGTCTGAAAGATGCATCCAGTTGCCAATAAAAAAAGGGGAAAATGATGAACTTGAAGAGTTGGACAAGATGCTCTGAACTATTATTACTTGCATTTATTTAAAGTACAAGGTAGCCGATCATTTATAGAAAGATGTCAATTGGAATAGTTTGGTAAAAGAACACAAGAAGCGTCATAAGTTGTATACAATGTTTACTTTAATACCCAAACTTTTTTTTTAACTCACTTAAGTGCCAAATTTTCTAAAAACGATCATTTCGTGATAACTCGATATACTTGGCCAAAAATCTAACATGTCATTTTTTATTTATTAATTTCCTATGCTAACGTGGCTCACCAGGGGGTCTAGTCAATGTCCAAACCATAAACGACGTTGTCTACTCACATTCCCTCAAATAAAAACCCTAAAACTTGAGATTGAAAGAGGAACCCAACTGATCATTCAACCAAAAGCACACCCTAATTCGATTTGCCCCCAAAATTAACAACTTAATCTCGCAAATGGAGGGCAGGAGCTTTAGTAATGACTCAAATTCGTTTCAACAAAGTGTAGAAGTAGGTGAGTATTACTGTTATTATGGGTTATTGAGTCCGATAAGAAAATCTTGGACTCAATTGAATCTTGGAAGAAGATTCCATGGATATGACAGGTATAGAGAAGGCTCGAAATGCAAATATTTCAAATGGGTGGATGGAAAATTCTCTAGTCGAGCGAGAGAAATCTTGGAGCTACTTGAACGACGGCATGAACCTCCACCTATAATGATGGGCGAGTTGGAGAATATCAACTCAATGCAAACTCAAATGATATTTTAAAATCTTTGACCAACCATTTGAAGAATGAAGTTTCAAATATGAAAATTGAAAGAAAGTGCTATCGAGTGTTGATTATATTTTTGTCGACTTGTGTAGCCTATTTTATGGTCAAATGTAAAGTGAGTGGTGAAAATCAATTTCTCCATCTACCACAATTAAGATCAATGAAATATTTACTTATACTATGTAAATTGTAAATATGGTTGTGTTGTTGGTTGGCTGGTGGAAATCGAAGGTTGGAATATTGTTTTTGAGAACTTATAAGTCTCTTGCTTCATTTTGTATCAATTTTGGTTTGCTTATTTTTGCTTGAGACGTTTGGTTTTGCCACAATGCTTGCTAGTAATGGATTTGCTGGTTTGCTGCAATTTTTGTTGTAAACGCCGGTCAAATTATGGAGTGCTTACAACTTCTTGAGTGTTTATTTCAATGTCATAATCTATAAACAGTGATTGTTTGAGTATCAAGTTTAGTTGAAAGTGTTCACTTAAGTGTCGGTTGTGATAAATAAATGATCACTTAAGTATTGGTAGTGGTAAAATAGTGATCATTCATGCTGTGTAAGTTTTTAGAAATGAATATGTTGTTTCACTTTTCTTTTTTCTTGTTTTCTTTTTCATTTGTCTTGCACCATTGCACCCACATATTGCATTTTGTGCTAAGCCAGGATGGCCAATGCACTTGTCCACAATCCTTGGCCATGTTGTGCATTGGCACAATGCGGGAAACAATGGACACATTCGCAAGGCAAGGCGATTGGGGACCATGTAAATTAAGCACACTCTCTTGACCATAAACCTCTGTCGGTGGTTCATCTTGTGCTTGCACCAACACACTCTATACACGCAAGCTGCCGGTGCAAGTATAAAGTTACGCCAGCACCACCATATATAACTGTAGGTTCAAGCCCTACATCAGCACCAAGCACTACACTAACATCAAGCATAACCATGAACAAACAAACACATCCAATCACACTAGTAAAACCACCACAACTAGTATAATTAGCATGCCAACACAACCAAAAGCAAATTATGTAAATGAAAAAACATAGACAAAATAAATATCGGTCCATTAACATTGAACATAGTCTTGACTACATTTGGCCAATGTGAATAACCAACTAAAATAGCCACATTTAGGGGTTGGCTTTCAACCAAATAAAAACATTGAATTAATTCGACACCTAACAACATGAACCTCCCATTAATCAATATGCACAACCTCCCGACAAAAAAAAAAGTAACAACCATGTCTATATTCGGCACCCTCCCATCATTAGTCAATTTGCACAACCCTTCCAGTCCATTTTCTAAGTGAAGACCATTGGCTTGGATCATTGTACTCTTTCTAAGTGGAATTGGACTTGGAAATTATTGTTTAGACTTTTTCTCTTATGTTTTTTCTTCTTAGTAGCTTCTATATTTTTAGTAGTGATGTTGTCGGCTGTTTTTTGAACCCTTTTTGGGTTATTTTGGAGTCATCGCTTGCGTTGTTAATTTTGGAGCACTCTTTTTACTCAATTGCGCTCTTCTGTTGGACTTGCCACTTGTGTTGTTTGTTTTGGAACACTTTTCTTATTTGATTGTACTCCAATTAACCTTGGTTGAGTTCTTCTATTGGGTGCAGCCCTTGACTCTTAACTTGGGCCACCTTAAAAGATGAGCACCTCCGAAACTCTCCCAAGCTACAATAATATTGTAAACAAATTCAAATGCCAAAAATTAAATGCACGATAATTACAAAACTTACATTCAAAATAGTCATTCCAGTATTGAAGCCTCTATAAAGATCATAACCATATTGCTTAATACTTTTCCCAAGAGCTCCTCTAGTTTTTAGTGGTTCTTCACTTTCACCAACCTAAGCTACTTGGGCAACTTGTTGTATTCTCCCCTAAGAAAGAAAAAACAAATTTTTAAATTTGCTAAGATCAACTTATAAAACAACATAACACACACAACATAAATTGTATGACTTATAGGATATTTGCTCCTCGTCTATGCACCCGTTGACTCAGGGGTTCAGTGGCCTTCGACTAACACTTCAGTTGTCCCTTCAGCTGGCCCTTCAGTTGCCCTTTCGGCTGTCTCTTCAACTAGCCTTTCAGTTGCCCTTTTAGTTTGCCATTCATCAATCCTTGCACATAGCTATTACTGTTCATGTAGCTTCTTGAAATCATGATCGGTTTTGTTATGCCATTCTTTAAGATAATATGAGTACTTTTTCTTTACCTACCTGCTCATCCTCTTACTTGAGATCTTTCCCCTATGCATTCTTTGTCTCTTTTATTGGCCTGCCGATTTGCTTTTTAGGGGCAAAGATCGAGTGGCTTCATGATTTGTGGATTCCCAAAATTTACTGCTTCTAACTAGATGCAACATGTACTAGTACGAAATAAACATATATGCTTCTCTTGTAGTAATTGTGTAGGTAATCCTCTAGAATATGATGCTTTAGCTGGATGGCACAAATGACATGTGCACATGGAATTCTAGTCAATTGTCAATCATGACATGAACACTTTCTCCCCTCAAATTAGACAACGTACATATCAGTATTATGCATTATATCATACCCATCATCTCTATTTGAGATTGGATGACAGAACCTACTAGCAACCGTGTTCTCCTCTAATTTCTTTGCAATCTTATGACCATATTCTCTAGTCCACTTTCTAACTTATCCTTTGCCTCTGAAGTCTAGTCATGACTATTATTCTTATATCTTCAAGCATGTTGATGATTAGTTTGTACTTAACCTATAAGATTCTCCCATTGAATACTTCGCCGAGGTTGTAATCAATGAAATCACATTTGAATTTTTCACTGAAAAATTCCCTACACCAATGCTTAGGCTCAAATTGGAATAATGCTTCAAATCCCTCATTCATTGACTCGAATAACCCTTGTTTATGTATTATAAAATCAACCATATTAGCGCTCATTGTTATAAATGAAAATCGCTGCTGCAGTCTATTTCCTTTATAGTTTTTTGCCCAGTTTGCATAAATATGCCTCGCATACATTCTATGTTTAGTATATGGCATCAAGTCAACTAGCATTGGAACAAGTTCATATAATAATTCCCCAAACAATTACTTATAAGCTAGAATATGTGAATAATATGAAAAGCAAACAATTGACAACAACATTACTTTTTGTTGATCACTCATGAATGTTCGGCCTTCCCCATTACTGATGTCTAAATCAGTCATTATATTTTTTACGAACCAGGATCAAGTGTCCTTGTTCATTACCTTCACAACAACCCAAGTTATTAGAAATATCTGGTTATTGGCATCTTTCCTAACGATAGTCAACAACTCTCATTTGCATAAATCTTTTAGAAAACATTCATCCAACTCTATCACTCTTTTACAATCAGCTAAAAATGCTCGCTTGCATGCACCAAAGCAAATATAACTCATATCAAACTTAGTCTTATGGTCATATAGTGGCCTTTCCATAACTTTTACATATATTCTACTTGATAGGTTGAAGCCTACACTTGCCAACATAATCCCAAACCTAAGCAAATTCATCCTTTCTATCAGTATACTCATCATCCTCTATTTAGCTCTTTTGTATTGATTCCTAGACACATTTATTCCTACCTACTCCTTCACTAATTGCTTGAACTGAGGACTCTTAATTTCAAGCATCGCTTTGATAGTATTAAAAAAGTACTTCAACAACCATGCACTTGTCACCATTTTGTTACCAAATACAATGATACAAGTATATCCCTCTTGCAATGACCTAAGCTAGAATGATCCGCTCTTCTTATTTAGTGAACCATATATCTTCCATGAACAATTTGATTGTGAATATTTTGCTCTTACAAATTTCTTAGTATCAAATTTCTTAGTATTTCTAATAAAATTCTAACAAATTCAACACTCTTCTGTTTAACAATTGATTATTTGATAATATGTTCTTTAATTGTTTTGCATTATCGAATTTCATACCAATAAACAAAACATGACATGCTTTTTACCAAAAAAAAAAAAAACAAAACATGACATGCTACATTAGGATCATAATAAGGATAGTTACTCTTCCTTTTACGCATAGCTCCTTCAACATCGTCATTCTCTGAACTATAACTCTCATCATTACTAGTAATTTCTTCATAATCAGTTTCATTACCATCAATTGGAGCTGCTTCATCTCTATTTATAGGTCGAGATTCATGTGATTCTTCAAACATTACAATTTTATTTCTTTGAAACTCCCTTTACTTTTACCTTAACTACGCATGTTCCTCATCATCATCATCATCATCATCACTCAGGTCATTCACATTTGGCAGAGTTTATTATCTGATTCACTAGATAGAGTAACTTTCCACTTTAATCCAGCTAATTCTTCATCACCTATGTCTTTTAGAAGACTTTTCTTAATTGTGCTATATCCTTTGCCTCCCTGTCCTCCAATTCATGTCTCTCCTGTTGTCTTTAATCTAAAACAGATCCACACCCAATCTGAGTAGTGGGTTCTCCCACACTACTTCCCACTTCTTCTACTTGATTGCTCTCATTATCTTTATCGTCTTCATCATCTTCATCATCACTGAATACTCGATGGGTAATGTAGCTTCCTTGCAATGAAAATAGTGGTAGACAATAACTTTCATGCCATTATCATCATCAAAGATTTTCAAACCATCCTTCAAGTCTTTTCCAATAACACAATAGTGCAATTTTTCTATTTTGTATCGTAACTAATACACTATTTCCCTCACAAAATCAATATATGATGGTCTACCTATATTGATATAGATGGTACCGCCGTTTCCACCAGCATTTTCCCATCCATTGGCGCCAGTGATGAATTCCCCACTATATCTAACAATGACGCCTACAATATTGTTGTCTTCCATGCTGACGTTGCATTTAAGAAAAAGATTAGCTTTTGAGACCACAACACAAAAAAGATGAACGACAACTTAACATGGAGGTTCCACAAACACACCAAGTTGAATAAAGAATTACTTGGGCATTATCTTCTACTAGACAAAAAGTAACAACAAAGCATAGCGGTTGATAAAACAAATTGATTTCCACACATTGCCAGTTTTAGTGTAAAAGAATTCTTCCTCTAACATTAACAACCCTAATTTTTCCCTCATCACGTGAGCCCCAATTTTTTCCCTCCAATTGAGTAACTCAAAGAGCATCACTTATAACTAGCCCGACATACTGAAAGCAATGAGGTGGCGAGTGAGTGATGATAAGCAAGCGATAGACGGCGACCGAGCGACAACAACTGAGCGAGCAACAACGAGCAATGTTGAGAGATAGAGAGAGTGGTCAACAATGAGAGAAACATGATCAAAGCCCTAACTTTCATTCATCAAATGTGGTGTCCTTTTAGGCAAAGGATGGTGTGGTGTCGTTTTGAGCAAAACGGTGTGGCGTCATTTTTGGGCAATGACGTCGTTTTTGGGCAACGATGTGCAATGTTTTTAATCCTATCCGGCCAAGTTGGACTAACTTGTCATTTTGCCAGCCACTTAAACTGGAATTTTTAATAAAAAAAATCCAACTATGCTTATTTTTTTAATTATAAAGGCCATGTAAACATTTTCACCATAATATCTCACCATTGACACTTAAATGATTGTTTTTCTTCAATTTTGACACTCGAGGCCTTGTTTGCTATGGGCGTGTTTGGCAATTGGCCAAATGGTGTTTGATTTTGTTCTTTTGTTTCCGGGAGTAAATTTGGAACATAAATTCATTTGATAAATTTTTTGTTCCTTGAAACAAATTTGTTCCCTAAAATAGATTTGGAGTAGAATCAAGAAATTAAAAAAAAAAAATTGATTCTTTGTTCCCAAGAATAATTTTAGAATCAAGCCAACCAAAATTTTTCTTTTCTTTTCTCTTATTCTTTCCTTATTGTTTCTCTTCCTTTTCTCTTATTCTTTCACTATTGCCACCATCGGCCGCCGCTGCCGCCGCCGGCAACCGGTTGGGTGAGCTTGCCCAACCATTGGCGAGCCTTGATCGGGCCTCCTTGGCCATCGGCAAGCCTCTCTTAGTTGTCAACAAGGCTCATCCGATGAGACACGATCTCACCGAGGGCGGGCGAGGTCGCCGACCAGAGCTTGAAGAAGAACAAGGGAAAGAAAAGAAGAAAAAAAGAAAAGAAGAAGAAAAGGAAAAAAAAAAAGAAAAGAAAAAAAAAAAAAGAAAGAAGAAGAAAAGGAAAAAAAGAAGAAGAACATTTTTAAAAAATTAAAAGAAAATGATTTGGAGTAGATTTTTTGATAATGGTGCCAAATGCAATTTCATTCTGGGAATAGAAATTTTGGATTAATTATCAAACTTCTTAAAATGCTTAAAAATTGTTCCCATGAATAGAATAAAAAAAAATCATTTATGTTCAAAAATTGTTCCCTGAACAAAATGGTTACCAAACACACCCTAATCGGCCAAATAGTGCATGGTTCTATTCTTTTGTTCCTTGGAATAAAAAAAGAACAAATCCATTTAGTAACTTTTTTTTGTTTGTTTTTAGGAATAGACTTGGAACATAATCAAGAAGTAAGAAAAAAATTACTTTTTTATTATCGAGAACAACTCAAGTATTAAGTCTCTTTTTTTTTTTTTTTTTTTTTTTTCTTCTTCTCCTTCTTCCTTTGGCCGGTCGCCGGCCTAGCTCTAGGCTGGCGATCGGCCAAAGGAAGAAGGAGAATAAGAAAAGAAAAAAAAAAAGAGGGAAAAATATAATAAAATTACTAAAAACTTATAAAAAAATTCTAATTCACAAAAGAATTTGAGGTTTTACCAAACCCATTACTATCCCGAGAATAGAAATTTTGGATAGTTACTATACACCTTCAAATGCTTAGAAACTCATCCAGGGATAACAAAGAATCATTTATAAATAAAAATTATTCCCAAGAATAAAATAGTTACCAAACAAGCCATAAGTGAGCTAGTAAAAATTTTTAACATTGAAGTGAGTGACGTACACAACTTATAGCACTTCTGGCATCGTCTTGGAATAGTTGTAGTATAATAACTTTCCTAACCTTGACCTATATACATGAAAAGATAAAATTCTCTATACAAAGAAAGATAAATTGAATTTGTTAGCTTTGGAATTTCTCGTTGTACTTGTCAAGAGTATAAGAATTGCTTGAGTGGTCTGATCTAATTGGGAGCAAATTTTGGAATTGGTTTGTTGTTGAAAGATATCATCTCTAATATGCCACCACAAGAGAGGCGTTCCATTGTGAATGTCGATCTTGGACCATAAATAAATAAAACATTGTCGTGTAAAGGGCTTTGTTTGTGCATCCATGAGTTAAACATAAGTGGACATGTGACTCTATCTCAACAAGCCGTTGTTAACCATGTCGCAAACCAAATGATAATCAATGGCAATGTGTTTTATCTTGAAGTGAAAAACCGGATTAGCACACACATGCGTAGGACCAACGTTATCACAATAGAAGCGAAGTGTGGTTGAAGAAGATACTCCAAGTTTCTATAGGAGAAATTGAATTCATAAAAGCTCAGAAACTGTCGTAGCGACAACGCCATACTTGATTTCGATTGATGAATGAGTAACGGATTGTTGTTTTTGAGACCACTTGATATAGGATTTTGGTCAATATAAACTATGTAGGCGGTTGTAGACTTATAGTCATCCGGATTGCCTACTCAATCAACATGAGAGGATGCATGAAGCAATGGAGAAGAATTACTTTGCAAGTGTAAGTCGAGATTAATAGTCCATTTGAGATAATGTAAAGCATGTTTAATAACACACCAAAGTAACTCTGTTGGTTGATGCATAAACTGAGGGAATTTGTTGACAATATAAGCAATATTAGGCCTTGTGAATGCAAGATAATGAAGAGCACCAACAATCTTCTTAAATTTAGTTGCATTAGTAGGAGACAACCCATCTACAAGACTAAGAGAGTTGATGATAGCTAGTAGGGTGGTAATCTCCTTGGCTCCTAACATTGTTGCTTGATTGAGAATGTTCCTATATACTTGTGTTGTGTGAGAAAGAGACCAAACTTTGTTCGTATCACCTTAACTCCCAAGAAGTAACGTAGATCTATGAGATCCATTCATGAGAATTTACCTGCAAGAGCTCTCACAAACTTTGTAAAAATTTTATATTACTTCCAGCCAGAATCATACCATTTATGTGAATCAAGAAATAAGTAATGATGTCATCATGTCTGTATATAAAGAGCAAGAAATTTGATTTGGATTGGATAAATCCAAATGAAATGATAGAAGAACTAAGTGCTTGATATCACGCATAAAATGCTTGTTTAAGACCGTAAATAGCCTTCTTCAATCAACATATGTGATTTGGATGTAATTGATTAACAAATTTTAGTGGTTGATGCATATAAACTTCCTCCATGAGTTCACCATGTAAGAAAGCATTGTTAACATCCAATTGTAGAAGAGGCCAACCCTTTGATAAGGCTAGAAAAAGAATAGCTTGTATTGTAGCGGGTTTAACAACTAGACTAAACCTATGATCATAGCCAATCGTGGAATCCCTTAATCACAAGTCATGCCTTGTACCGAGTTATGCTACCATATGAGTTTCACTTGATTCAAAATATCCATTTGTTAGCCAATAATATTATGATGAGGCTCAAGTGGTATAAGCTTTCATATACTATTTCAGAGAATTGACATTAAATTCCTCTAACACAGTAGTGCACTACTTTGGAACTTTTGAGGCCTGGGAAACACACATTAGTTCAAATAAGGGTGGTCAAGGATGTGGGGTGGTTAAATGTATCCCGTTTAGGGTTTGTAAATGTTATTTTAAGAGTGAATGATCATTGGATGAGAACGTGGGGATTTGATGGAACTGTGGTGGAGCGACCAAATGAAGTATGTGAGTATGTGAGAGGTATGGATAAAGCTTTAGTGGTTGATGATGGATTTGCACTGAGGAACGTTAAATTGGTGTTTTCTACCAAAGTTGTAAGGTCTTTCAAATGGTGATGTAGAACTTCTCCATCGAGTGAACTTGATTTATTTAACCGTGTATGGTTTGACTTAGTTGTCTTGTATTAGAAGAGGTGACTGAATTCTTTATTAAAAAATGAGAGGGTGCACAAGTACTTTGAGGTGGTAGAGATAGGGATTGAGAACTAATACGATGAAGCAATTGAGCATGTTTGGAGTAAGGAAAAATGGACTTATCGTACACTACATGATCGCGAGATAAAGACTTTGTTTTGTTGAGGATTGTAACACTTGTAAGCACTTTGATTAAGAGAGTAACTAAGAAATATACAAGGTTTCGATCAATATTCAAATTTGTGCTTGCCATAAGGTTTAAGTCAGGATAACATAGGCAACCAAAAACTCGAAATTTTGAGGAACTTCGATAGGGTCGAAGAGAGTCTCAAAAGGAGATTTGAGTCCTAAGAGCAATGTAGGTAGACAATTTATTAGAAATGTAGCGGCTTGAAATGCATAGGACCGAAACAAGGATGAAAGAGATTCTTGATGAAGTAATGTGAGACATATTTCGATAACATGCCCATGACTATGCTCGCAATCCCCTTATGTTGGGAGGTGTGTGTGGAGGTGTTTGTAAATGTGTAATCCCATGAGACAAGAAAAATCCTATTAGTTTTTTTTTTATATTCTCCTCCACCATCAATGTAAACTAATAATATGGGATTTTGAAAGTAGTTTTCCACTAGCTTGAACTTTGGAAATAGAGTAAAAATTGTTTGGTTTTTGTTTGATTGGGTATAGCCAGATGTATTTGGTGTAGTGATCCACAAAAATAAAATAATATAAAAAGCCATCTATTGATTTCATTGGAGTGGGACCCCAAATATCACTATAAATGAATTTAAGAGGTCATCGGCTAGCTAAAAGACAAAAGTAAAAGCACCAAGTGGAAGTCTATGACTTTTATTACATTTACACAATTCACACAAAAATCTAGAACGTAACTTGGACATAGAAGAAACCGACTTCGATTTTAAAAGAAATTCTAAGATCCTTGAGAGGTATGACCAGGAAATTGATGCCAATCACTAGAGGATACATGGACACCAATCATAGTGGAGGGAAGTGCAAGTCACATGGAGTGAAGATGGAAGTTCATAATAAGCATTGTTATTCAAGCCTTGTGTGAGAGTTGCCTCCGTGAGTAGATCCTTCATCAAAAAATGGTTGGAAAAAATTCACAACATTTGGTTACTTTTGCAAAACTTTGAAATAGATATCAAGTTTTACTAATATCAAGAACACACACAAAAATCCAACAACGAAAATGAAACGGCAGGGGGGAAAGTTTAGTGGAATTTGTGTGTGTTATTTGCAAACCTGAGTCATCACCAAAACAATTTCATTTGTGCCTTCATAATTAGAATGCAGAGAGAGATTTTTCAGACTCAAAGTGACATGTTGAGACACTCCAGAATCCATGAGCCATCCTCGCTCGACTTGGTGAGATATCACTCTACTGTTTGCATAGGAGGAGAGGAGAAATACTGTTTAGCCTGATAGCATTGCTTGGCTGAGTGGCTAGCCTGTTCACATAGTTTGGCACATGACTTGTGCTTTTTGAATGCGCTGGTTACGATCATAATTGTTGCTCATTGCCAATGAGATTGTTGAGTTGACTGAAAGGAGTTCAAGCCTCCATTTGAAATTAGGTGTTGGGTTAGTGTTCTCGTGAGAGACTCTCTTGGCAAGATTTGCAGTGACAAAAGTTGATTCACCTTGACTCTCTTCCCTTTTCATATATTGCTCGAAGTCAACAAGTTCATCATGGAGTTCCTCAAAGGAAAGGGGTGATCCACGTGCTTTAATGGCGACAAAAATTTCCTTGAATTAGGAGTCGAGCCCATTTAGAACATGTAATATTAAATCATGATGATGGCTAGTTCACCGGTAATTCCTTTAGACTTGTAAATACTCAACTAGTGGTTGAGTGTCATGTTTTGTGAGGATTAAATGCTCTTGAGATTCATGATGCGCGAACATGTCTTGTTATCAATAGACGCAAAAGTTTGTTCCAAGTCTCATTTGTTGTTTTGGCAGAGGCAATAAAAGGCACGATTGAGTTTGAAGTGGAAGCTAATGGTTGATCTTGGGGTACCTCATGTCATATGACGGCAACAAGGTCAAGATTTGGCACTTCTGTTGGTAAGTTTCCATGGCATGATCCTGCTTCCATATAAAACCATAGGGCGAGGCAAACGGGGAGGACCGCTCTGTGAACCAGCAGGGTTTCAGGAGACGTGCATTGTATCCACGCCTTTTTCTTGTTTGATATCGACAGCATCCTTCGTCCTCACACAACAATTTCTAGATATATAGGTGATCGCTGAGCTATCCTGTAACATGAAACTCTTAGGTGCATGTATTAAGTATTAGTTGCAGCTGTAATCAAAGAAGAAATTTGATCCTGCATATGGTGAACTGCGGGTGTGATTATCGACCAGTCCAACGTGCTGTGAGCATACTGTTCGTTCTAGGTAGCCGCAGGGTCTTGTGAGTGGATATTGCATGATAACCCCACATAACTTTTGTTGAGGCGTTTAACTATTAATTCATGCCATCCTTGCGAAATTTCTAGGATTTTAAAGGGCCTACCTTGTAATTTGAAATTCCAAAGGAAAGATTAAAGTTTTATTACAGTTAATGCGTCATCGCTGTAAGAGTAGAGGTGCCCACGACTGTAGGTTACTTAGAATTAACCTATAGGTTGGAGATCGCAATGCTGCTTGAGCGAAAATGGCGGATCGAAGTAAGATCCACTTATGATGGCCCACGTAATTAGCTTGTTAGCAGCCTCGGTGGCATGTATTCCATCCCAGCTTACGTAGTTGGAGGGGTCATTGCAAGCGGAAGCAGTTAGCAAGCTGCCATTTATCTCTTTGCTACTGCCGCAGAAGACTCGAGGATCGAAGTTGTATTCGCCGCCCCCATATCCACAGCACGCCCTGGTACCATATTTGAGTCCTGAATTGATCCAAACCATATCAAATAATATAAAACTCAAATAATTTAAGACCTGCAGATTTCAAGAGGGAAGATATATATACCCATGATTTAACAAGACCAAATCCATTGAATAACAAATTGGGAAATGTTGGCTGTATTCATGAAATGGTGTTACAAATGTTGGTTGTTAGCTTGTTAGAACAGTTGATATCAGCAGGCTGACGTGCAGTTAAGTTAGAGGTCCTTTTCTCGATTTGTTAATAGTTCATAATTCATGTCCTCTATTGATTAATCTAGCACTTAGCGGTAGGAGGTTGCTTCTCCGGTGCTTGCTAGTAAAAATGAACTCAGCTCGATGATCAGATTATGGTATCATATCTCAATTTTCCCCAAAGGTCGAAGAGTTTTTTAAGAAGTGACAGAAGCTTACCGTGATACGTGGGATTCTGAAATAGCTCTAGCAAAACCGAGTGTGTGTCGACATAAATGAGGTTAGCATTAGCAAGAGAAGCTCTGGTTTGAGTCAGCGTGTCTTTCAACAATTTGTTGTACTCAACCACTGCGTTGTTGTAAGAAATCATGCATCCATACATGTCAAGATCTGAACTGCTGTGAGGGAGCTCCACCAGAAAGGCCGGATAACAGCCGATCGGAGCGAGGTTTAGCACAAAAAATGTACGCCCTCCCAAGGCATATAGCTCCTACAAAAGCAATAAATTTGCAAAAGAGATGATGTTTACATTAATTTGAAAGCATTTACTGGGTAATCTGTTTTATAATTGACATAGAAGATCCAGTTAAGCATGTCTGCTTATAAAGCATGACCGCCTATTGTTCAAATCGATGCACTTACAAGCAGGTTGTGAAGTAAACTGAACCCATGTGGACTCTGCGACAGTTGGAAGTATGGTGAGCGAAATCTTATCACCTTGGACCTAGACAAGGACAAGGTAGATTGACAGAGAGTGTACCACTTTTTGCTAGTGTACTATTATGCTTATCCTTATTCTTGCGCATGGACCTAGACAAGGAACAACTGAATAAGCTGTCATGTACAAATCTTGCAAGTATGGGCCATCTAATTCATTAGACTTTGGATCAAGAGAGCTTAATTTCGACAACTCTACATAAGGTCCCTTCCGGGGCTTCATCTTGATCTGGACCCACTTGCAGATCATTTTGCTATAGGGCATCATATAGATATTAATAAGTAGCCCCCCCCCCCCCACACTGGATTTGATAAATTGAAACAGCTCCATCTTTCTGTAAGCTCCAGTCTGGTTTTTGTTTTTCAGTATATATGTTTCTCGGTCATGTTGAGCTTACATAAGTTGATAATTATACAAGTTGAAAGTGGGAAAAGCAAGAAGAAAGTTGTCAGGCCAAACAGAGCACTCACCTTGATAGTTGCAGCAATCTGGGCCACAACTTGAGGAAGATACTGCTGCACTCCACCAATACCAGCAGATGCTAAATTGGATGTGAAGTCATTCTGACCAATGTAAAATGTGTAAATGGACTTCCCAAATATATCTGGTGAAGGTAGATTTGTTCCTGACAATCAATGTTACAGAAAAAAGCACATCATGTCAAAAAAACTATGATTGCTCACTTGTGGTGTTATCAACTAACTAATATTGCCAGTTCATGCCATACCCTTCTGGCCGTAGGAGTGATATTCATCGACTCTGGCCTTGAATGCCTTCATTTGGTTGAGCTGAATGGGAAGAGCAAAAGGGCTGAGCCCAGATACAAATAAGGACGTGTTTGGCAGGAGCACGGTTGATGCTAGCGTTGCATAGTTGGCCCCATGTCTGTAGTCAGACCCGATTGATTGCAGATATGGACTCAGAAATGGCAGTCCTAGAGCTTGTGCTGCCACATCAAAGGAAAGATTTTACCTAACTTTAGTTCATGAATTTCACTTTCCTGTGTTTAAACTGGGAAAAAATATTCTAGAGATTCGTTTCTGCATTAAGGTTGTAAGCGAAACATCATAGAGCCAAAAACACACAGAGCTCATGGTTGATGGTATCAATATGGATCCCATCCCATGTCACCATTTCATGAACTGCGATTGTTTGAATAATTAAATGTGTCTACGTTAGGTGAAATTTATCTATAGAGCTCTATTTCCAGGGGCAATGCAGAGAATCCTTGACAATCTCATGCAACCAAAAGACAAGGAAAAAAGAAGGAAATAAGGAAACTTGGCCAAAACAAAACTTTTTCGTCTGAGGTATTCATCATCAATGATGACCATGAGAAAACCAACAATTGCAGGGTTGGCCATTTTCTCATTTTGGAAAGTAATTAAGGCACTGTGAGGAGCCTGTGCAGGACTTGTTGACAGAACGTGGACAGATGCTGAGTACTTACATTCCCTACACAACCCTCAATTTTTGCTATGCATCTTCTTTTAACTGTTTCCGGGTTATTTACAGTAAAAAGAAACACTATACTAGTGGATTCTGGAAGATATGCCAAATGAAGGCGTTTAAATTGTGATTACCTTTTCAATGACTTCCGCATCTACTCAACAACTGCATGGCATTTGCATCTCTCAGGCAAACAAAGAAGAGACTGACATACTGATCGATAGACTATAAAGCATAACCATGTAGCTATAGGAATTTCAAGTCAAAACTATCCAAGAGAACTACTAGAACATCTGGGTGAGTCTCATCCAACATTACCCAAGAAGTCAACGATGAGCCTTCCATCCGATGCCCGCCCAGAGGGCCGCTTAAAGTAGGTCATCCCAAAGGGCCCAGTTTGCCCCGGGAAAGCCGCATAGAACCCCCCTGTGTCGGTGTTCGAGTCGCCAAAGTTGAATATTGCCTTAAACTCGCACTTGGAGTAGCATGAAAAGCTCTGCATTCCCATCACCACCAACAACACCACCAAGAATTGCCTAAAAATGGCCAATGCTTTCAAGATCCGCATACCCATCTCCCACTTCTGCTCCTACAGAAACAAAGCCACAATGATGTGCTGAACTCTCGGTTGCTCAAAATGGAAAGAAGCTATGGCTTTTCTGATACAAAAAGGTGAAGTAATAGATGGAAGGGCCTTATATTGTAACGCATGATTAGTTGAGGCCACAGATGTCCAGTGACAGAGCAGAGATATCATAATCTGTTTAGAAGCAGTAAATACACAGATCTAGGTTCTTGCCACGTAGAGTAACAAAAGCGGTAACTGGTGATCATCGGCGGGTATGGCCAAGCAGAGTGGTGTAACCGAAACAAACTTTGAACAGCGGAGACGGAAGCAAACAAAGGTTACTGTCCTGGCGTTGAAAGGAGAGGTCCAAAATGATGGAGGGATGCGGTTCAATCAGTGACAGATCTTTTGTGCAGTGCGACAAAAAGACACTGGACATCCTCGGTGTGTTCATACTAGTAGAACAGACTGGTACCGTCTCTGTCACGCTGAGGAAAAGAAGGAGGTGGTCACGTCGTTTTTTTTTCCAACGTGACATCGGTTGGATCCATCTGATTTAATGAAAATGGTCCAAACTGTGAGGCCTTTATCGATGGATCGCGCCACCGACTAGAATGACGGAATCAAACTCGCTTATTGAGTAACAAAGTTGAAGTCACTTACAATTTGACAACGCACTAAATTAGAAACCGAGAACGTTGGATGCTAGGGTCATGCCAAGGTACGGGGACAAGGGCTGATCTTCGAGATCGATGTCTGAAAGATGCATCCAGTTGCCAATAGAAAAGGGAAAATGATGAAATTGAAGAATTGGACAAGATGCTCTTAACTATTATTACTTGCATTTATTTAAAGTAAAAGGTAGCCGATCATTTATAGAAAGACGTCCATTGGAATAGTTTGGTAAAAGAACACAAGAAGCGTCATAAGTTGTATACGACGTTTACTTTAATGCCCAAACTTGTCTTTAACTCACTTAAGTGCCAAATGTTCTAAAAAACGATCATTTCAGTGCTAACTCTGATCTACTTGGCCAAAAATCTAACATGACATTTTTTATTTATTAATTTCCTATGCTAACGTGGCTCGCCAAAGGGTCTAGTCAATTTCCAAACCATAAACGACGCTGTCTACTCACATTCCCTCAAATAAAGGCCCTAAAACCTGAGATTAAAAGAGGAACCCAACCGGTCATTCAACCAAAAGCACACCCTAATTCAATTTGCCCCCAAAATTAACAACTTAATCTTGCAAATGGAGGGTAGGAGCTAGACTAATGACTCAAATTCGTTTCAACAAAGGGTAGAAGTAGGTGAGTATTACTGTTATTATGGGTTACTAAGTCCGACAAGAAAATCTTGGACTCAATTGAATCTTGGAAGAAGATTCCATGGATATGCCGGGTATAGAGAAGGCTCGAAGTGCAAATATTTCAAATGGATGGATGCAAAATTCTCTAGTCGAGCGAGAGAAATTTTGGTGCTACTTGAACGACGGCATGAACCTCCACCTATAATGATGGGCGAGTTGGAGAATGTCAACTCAATGCAAACTCAAATGATATTTTAAAATCTTTGGCCAACCATTTGAAGAATGAAGTTTCAAAGATGAAAATTGAAAGAAAGTGCTATCGAGTGTTGATTATAGTTTTGTTGACTTGTGTAGCCTATTTTATGAATGTAAAGTGAGTGGTGAAAATCAATTTCTCCATCTACCACAATTAAGATCAATGAAATATTTACTTATACTATGTAACTTGTAAATATGGTTGTGTTGTTGGTTGGCTGGTGGAAATCGAAGGTTGGAATATTGTTTTTGAGAACTTATAAGTCTCTTGCTTCATTTTGTATCAATTTTGGTTTGCTTATTTTTGCTTGAGACGTTTGGTTTTGTTGCAATGCTTGCTAGTAATGGATTTGCTAGTTTGCTGCAATTTTTGTTGTAAACACCGGTCAAATTATGGAGTGGTAACAAGTTCTTAAGCGTTTATTTCAATGTCATAATTTGTAAACAGTGATCATTTGAGTATCAAGTTTAGTTGAAAGTGATCATTTAAGTGTCGGTTGTGATAAATAAATGATCACTTAAGCATTAATAGTGATAAAATAGTGATCATTCATGCTGTATAAGTTTTTAGAAATGAATATGTTGTTTCACTTTTCTTTTTTCTTTTTTTTTTTCATTTGTCTCGCACAATTGCACCCACATATTGCATTTTGTGCTCAGCCAGGATGGCCAAAGCACTTGTCCACGATCCTTGGCCATGTTGTGCATTGGCACAATGCGAGAAACAATGGACACATCCGCAAGGCAAGGCGATTGGGGACCATGTAAACTAAGCACACTCTCTTGACCATAAACCTCAGTCGGTGGTTCATCTTGTGCTTGCACAGCACACTCTATACACGCAAGCTGCCGGAGCAAGTATAAAGTTACTCCAGCACCACCATATATAACTGTTGGTTCAAGCCCTACATCAGCACCAAGCACTACACTAACATCAAGCATAACCATGAACAAACAAACACATCCAACCACACTAGTAAAACCACCACAACTAGTATAATTAGCATGCCAACACAACCAAAAGCAAATTATGTAAATGAAAAACATAGACAAAATAAATATCGGTCCATTAACATTGAACATAGTCTTGACTACATTTGGCCAATCTGAATAACCAACTAAAATAGCCACATTTAGGGGTTGGCTTTCAACCAAATAAAAACATTGAATTAATTCGACACCTAACAACACGAACCTCTCATTAATCAATATGCACAACCTCCCGAAAAAAAAAAAAAAAAGTAACAACCATGTCTATATTCAGCACCCTCCCATCATAAGTCAATTTGCACAACCCTTCCAGTCCATTTTCTAAGTGAAGACCATTGGCTTGGATCGCTGTACTCTTTCTAAGTGGAATTGGACTTGGAAATTGTTGTACTGACTTTTTCTCTTATGTTTTTTCTTCTTAGTAGCTTCTATATTCTTAGTAGTGATGTCGTCGGCTGTTTTTTGAACTCTTTTGGTTATTTTGGAGTCATCGCTTGCGTTGTTAATTTTGGAGCACTCTTTTTACTCAATTGTGCTCTTAATGTTGGACTTGCCACTTGTGTTGTTTGTTTTGGAACACTTTTCTTATTCAATTGTACTCCAATTAACCTTGGTTGGGTTCTTCTATTGGGTGCAGCCCATGACTCTTAACTTGGGCCACCTTAAAAGATGAGCATTTCCGAAACTCTCCCAAGCTACAATAATATTGTAAACAAATTCAAATACCAAAAATTAAATGCACGATAATTACAAAACTTACATTCAAAATAGTCATTCCAGTATTGAAGCCTCTATAAAGATCATAACCATATTGCTTAATACTTTTCCCAAGAGCTCCTCTAGTTTTTAGTGGTTCTTCACTTTCACCAACCTAAGCTACTTGAGCAACTTGTTGTATTTTTGCCCAAGAAAGAAAAAACAAATTTTTAAATTTGCTAAGATCAGCTTATAAAACAACATAACACACACAATATAAATTGTATGACTTATACGATATTTGCTCCTCGTCTATGCATCCGTCGACTCAGGCGTTCAGTGGCTTTCGACTAACACTTCAGTTGTCCCTTCAACTAGCCCTTCAATTGCCCTTTCGGCTTGCTCTTCAACTAGCCCTTTAGTTGCCCTTTCAGTTGGCCATTCATCAATCCTTGCACATAGCTATTACTGTTCATATAGCTTCTTCAAATCACGACCGGTTTTATTGTGCCATTCTTTAAGATAATATAAGAAGTTTATCTTTGCCTATCTGCTCATCCTCTTACTTGAGATCTTTCCCTTGTGCATCCTTTGTCTCTTTTTTTGGCCTACCGATTTGCTTTTTTAGGGGCAAAGATCGAGTGGCTTCATGATTTGTGAATTCCCAAAATTTACTACTTCTAACTAAATGCAACATGTACTAGTACGAAACAACATATGTGCTTCTCTTGTAGCAATCGTGTAGGTAGTCCTCTAGAATATGATGCTTCAGCCGGATGGTACAAATGACATGTGCACATGGAATTCTAGTCAATTGTCAATCATGACATGAACACTTTCTCCCCTCAAGACAACGTACATATCAGTATTATGCATTATATCATACCCATCATCTCTATTTGAGATTGGATGACAGAACCTACTAGCAGCCGTGTTCTCCTCTAATTTCTTTGCAATCTTAGGACTATATTCTCTAGTCCACTTTCTAACCTTATCCTTTGCCTCTGAAGTCTAGTCATGACTATTATTCTTATATCTTCAAGCATGTTGATGATTAGTTTTTACTTAACCTATAAGATTCTCCCATTGAATACTTCACCGAGGTTGTAATCAATGAAATCACATTTGAATTTTTCACTGAAAATTTCCCTACACCAATGCTTAGGCTCAATTTGGAATAATGCTTCAAATCCCTCCTTCATCGACTCGAATAACCTTTGTTTATGTATTATAAAATCAACCATATTAGCGCTCATTGTTATAAATGAAAATCGATGCTGCAGTCTATCTCCTTTATAGTTTTTTGGCCAGTTTACATAAATATGCCTCGCATACATTCTATGTTCAGCATATGGGATCAATTCAACTAACATTGGAACAAGTTCGTATAATAATTCCCCAAACAATTACTTATAAGCTAGAATATGTGAATAATATGAAAAGCAAACAATTGACAACAACATTACCTTTTGTTGATCACTCATGAATGTCTGGCCTTCCCCCAAATTAGTCATTATATTTTTTAGGAACCAGGACCAAGTGTCCTTGTTCATTACCTTCACAACAATCCAAATTATTAGAAATATCTAGTTATTGGCATCTTTCCTAATAGTAGTCAACAACTCTCCTTTGCATAAATCTTTTAGAAAACATTCATCCAACTCTATCACTCTTTTACAATCAGCAAAAAATGTTCGCTTGCATGCACCAAAGCAAATATAACTCATATCAAACTTAGTCCTATGGTCAGATAATGGCCTTTCCATAACTTTTACATATATTCTACTTGATAGGTTGAAGCCTACACTTGCCAGCATAATCCCAAACCTAAGCATATTCATCCTTTCTATCAGTATACTCATCACCCTTTATTCGCTCTTTCGTATTGATTCTTAGACACATTTATTCCTACCTACTCCTTCACTAATTGCTTGAACTGAGAACCCTTAATTTTAAGCATCACTTTGATAGTGTTAAAGAAGTACTTCAACAACCATGCACTTGTCACCATTTTGTTATCAAATACAATGATACAAGTATATCCCTCTTGCAATGACCTAAGCTGGAATGATATGCTCTTCTTATTTAGTGCACCATATATCTTCAATGAACAATTTGATTGTGAGTATTTTGCTCTTACAAATTCCTTGGTATTTCTAATAAAATTCTAACGAATTCAACCCTCTTCTGTTTAACAATTGAATATTTGATAATAAGTTCTTTAATTGTTTTGCATTATCGAATTTCATACCAATAACCAAAACATGACATGCAATAGTAAGATCATAATAAGGATAGTTACTCTTTCTTTTACGCATAGCTCCTTCAGCATCGTCATTCTCTGAATTATAACTCTCATCATTACTAGTACTTTCTTCATAATCAGTTTCATTACCATCAACTGGAGCTCCTTCATCTCTATCTATAGGTTGAGATTCATTATATTCTTCAAACATTACAATTTTATTTCTTTGAAACTCCCTTTACTTTTACCTGAACTATGCATGTTCCTCATCATCATCATTATCATCACTCATGTCATTCACATTTGGCAAAGTTTATTATCTAATTCACTAGATAGAGTAACTTTCCACTTTAATCCAGCAAATTCTTCATCACCTATGTTATTACCGAAGACTTTTCTTAATTGTGTTATATCATTTGCCTCCCTCTCCTCCTTTTCATGTCTCTCCTGTTGTCTTTAATCTAAACACACCCAATTTGAGTAGTGGGTTCTCCCACACTACTTCCCACTTCTTCTACTTGATTGCTCTCATTATCTTTATCGTCTTCATCATCTTCATCATCACTAACTACTTGATAGGTACCATAGCTTCCTTGCAATGAAAATAGTGGTAGACAATAGCTTTCATGCTATTATCATCATCAAAGATTTTCAAACCATCCTTCAAGTCTTTTCCAATAACACAATAGTACAATTTTTCTATTTTGTATTGTAACTAATACACTATTTCCCTCACAAAATCAATATATGATGGTCTACCTATATTGACATAGATGGTACCGTCGTTTCCACCAGCATTTTCCCATCCATTGGTGCCAGTGATGAATTCCCCACTATATCTAACAATGATGCCTACAATATTGTTGTCTCCCATGCCGATGTTGCATTTAAGAAAAAGATTATCTTTTGAGACCACAACACAAAAAAGACGAATGACGACTTAACATGGATGTCCCACAAACACACCAAGTTGAATAAAGAATTACTTGGGTGTTATCTTCTACTAGATAAAAAGTAACAACAAAGCATAGCGGTTGATAAAACAAATTAAGTTCCACACATTGCCAGTTTTAGTGTAAAAGAATTCTTCTGCTAACATGAACAACCCTAATTTTTCCATCATCGCATGAGCCCCAATTTTTTTCCTTCCAATTGAGTAACTCAAAGAGCATCACTTATAACTAACCTGACATACTGAAAGCAATGAGGTGGCGAGTGAGTGACGACAAGCAAGCGACAGACGGCGACCGAGCAACAACAATTGAGCAAGCGACAATGAGCAATGTTGAGAGAGAGAGAGTGGTCAACAATGAGACAAACATGATCAAAGCTGTAACTTTCATTCATCAAATGTGGCGTCCTTTTAGGCAAAAGATGGTATGGTGTCGTTTTGAGCAAAACGGTGTGGCGTCGTTTTGAGCAAAACGGTGTAGCGTCGTTTTTGGGCAACGGCGTCGTGCAATGTTGTTTAATCCTATCCGGCCAAGTTGGACTAACCTGTCATTTTGCCAACCACTTAAACTGGAATTTTTAATAAAAAAAATCCAACTAAGCTTATTTTTTAATTATAAAGGCCATGTAAACATTTTCACTAGAATATCTCGTCGTTGACACTCAAATGATTGTTTTCTTCAATTTTGGCTCTCGAGGGCTTGTTTGCTACGGGTGTGTTTGGCAATTGGCCAAATAGTGTTTGATTTTGTTCTTTTGTTCCCGGGAGTAAACTTGGAACATAAATCCGTTTGATAAATTTTTTGTTCCCCGAAACAAATTTGTTCCTGAGAATAGATTTGGAGTAGAATTGAGAAATTAAAAAAAAAAGTTGATTCTTTGTTCCCAAGAATAATTTTAGAATCAAGCCAACCAAAATTTTTTCTTTTCTTTTGTCTTATTCTTTCCTTATTGTTTCTCTTCCTTTTCTCTTATTCTTTCACTATCGCCACCATCGGCCGCCGCTGCCACCAATCGCCGGCGACCGGTTGGGCAAGCTTGCCCAACCATTGGCGAGCCTTGCTCGGGCCTCCCTCGGCCATCGGCAAGCCTCGCTTAGTTGTCGACAAGGCTCATCCGATGAGGCACGGTCTCACCGAGGGCCGGCGAGGTCGCCGACCAGAACTTGAAGAAGAATAAGGGAAAGAAAAGAAAAAAAGAAAAGAAGAAGAAGGAAAAAGCAATAACATTTTTAAAAAATTAAAAGAAAATGATTTGGAGTAGATTTTTTTGATAATGGTGCCAAATGCAATTTCATTCTGGGAATAGAAATTTTGGATAATTATCAAACGTCTTAAAATGCTTAAAAATTGTTCCCATGAATAGAATAAAAAAAAAAAAAATCAATTCGATCAAAAATTGTTCCCGGGAACAAAATGGTTACCAAACACACCCTAATCGGCCAAATAGTGCACGATTCTATTCTTTTGTTCCTTGGAATAAAAAAAGAACAGAAATCCATTTAGTAACTTTTTTTTATTTGTTTTTAGGAATAGACTTGGAACAAAATCAAGAAGTAGGAAAAAGTTACTTTTTTGTTATCGAGAACAACTCAAGTATTAAGTCTCTTTTTTTTTTTTTTTTTTCTTTTTCTTCTTCTCCTTCTTCCTTTGGCCGATCGCCGGCCTAGCTCTAGGCTGTTGATCGGCCAAAGGAAGAAAGAGAATAAGAAAAGAAAAAAAGAAAAGAGGGAAAGATATAATAAAATTACTAAAAACTTATAGAAAAAATTCTAATTCACAAAAGAATTTGAGGTCTTACCAAACCCATTACTATCCCGAGAATAGAAATTTTGGATAGTTACTATACACCTTCAAATGCTTAGAAACTCATCCAAGGAACAGAATAACAAAGAATCATTTATAAGTAAAAATTGTTTCCGAGAAAAAAATAGTTACCAAACAAGGCATAAGTGAGCTAGTAAAAATTTTTAACACCGAAGTGAGTGATGCACACAACTTATAGCACTTCCGGCATCATCTCGGAATAGTTGTAATATAATAACTTTCCTAACCTTGACCTATATACATGAAAAGGTAAAATTCTCTATACAAAGAAAGATAAATTGAATTTGTTAGCTTTGGAATTTCTCGTTGTACTTGTCAAGAGTATAAGAATTGCTTAAGTGGTCTGATCTAATTGGGAGCAACTTTTGGAATTGGTTTGTTGTTGAGAGATATCATCTCTAATATGCCACTACAAGAGAGGCGTTCCATTGTGAATGCCGATCTTGGACCATAAATAAAAATAAATAAAAAAAAAACATTGTTGTGTAAGGGGCTTTGTTTGTGCATCCATGAGTTGATCATAAGTGGACATGTGACTCTATCTCAACAAGCCGTTGTTAACCATGTCGCAAACAAAATGATAATCAATGGCAATGTGTTTTATCTTGGAGTGAAAAACAGGATTAGCACACACATGCGTAGGACCAATGCTATCACAATGGAAGCTGAGTGCGGTTGAAAAAGATAGTCCAAGTTTATATAGGAGAAATTGAATTCATTAAAGCTCTAAAACTGTCGTAGCGACAACGCCATACTTGATTTCGATCGATGAATGAATAACAGATCATTGTTTTTTAGACCACTATGATATAGGATTTTGATCAATATAAACTATGTAAGCAGTTGTAGACTTACAGTCATTCGGATTGCCTACTCAACCAGCATGAGAGGATGCATGAAGCAATGGAGAAGAATTACTTTGCAAGTGTAAGTCAAGATTAATAGTCCATTTGAGATCATGTAAAGCATGTTTAATAACACTCCAAAGTAACTTTGTGGTTGACGCATAAACTGAGGGAATTTGTTGACAATATAAGTAATATTAGGCCTTATGAATGCAAGATAATGAAGTGCACCAACAATCTTCTTAAATTTAGTTGCATAAGTATGAGACAACCCATCTACAAGAGTAAGAGAGTTGATGATAGCTATTAGGGTGGTCATCTCCTTGGCTCCTAACATTGTTGCTTGATTGAGAATGTTCCTATATACTTGTGTTTTGTGAGAAAGAGACCAAACTTTGTTCGTATCACCTCAACTCCCAAGAAGTAATGTAGATCTCTGAGATCCATTCATGAGAATTTACCTGCAAGAGCTCTCACAAACTTTGTAAACATTTTATATTACTTCCAGCCAAGATTAAACCATTTATGTGAATCAAGAAATAAGTAATGATGTCATCATGTTTGTATATAAAGAGCGAGAAATTTAATTTGGATTGGATGAATCCAAATGATATGATAGAAGAACTAAGTGCTTGATATCATGTATAAAAGGCTTGTTTAAGATCGTAAATAGCCTTCTTCAATCAACATATGTGATTTGGATGTAATTGATTAACAAATCCTAGTGGTTGATGCATATAAACTTCCTCCATGAGTTTACCATGTAAGAAAGCATTGTTAACATCCAATTGTAGAAGAGGCC
Source organism: Eucalyptus tenuipes (assembly GCA_014182365.1). Lineage (NCBI taxonomy): Eukaryota > Viridiplantae > Streptophyta > Magnoliopsida > Myrtales > Myrtaceae > Eucalyptus > Eucalyptus tenuipes. Next base: position 23,532,725 of record CM024540.1, on the reverse strand, counting down.
AACCCTTTGATAAGGCTAAAAAAAGAATAGCTTGTATTGTGGCGGGTTTAACAACTGGACTAAACCTATGATCATAGCCAATCGTGGAATCCCTTAATCACAAGTCATGCCTTGTACCGAGTTATGCTACCATATGAGTTTCACTTGACTCTGAATATCTATTTGTTAGCCAATAACATTATGATGAGGCTCAAGTGGTATAAGCTTCCATATACCATTTCAAATAATTGACATTAAATTCCTCTAACACAGCAGTGCGCTACTATGGATCTTTTGAGGCATGGGAAACACACATTAGCTCAAATAAGGGTGGTCAAGGATGTGTGGTGGTTAAATGTATCCCATTTAGGGTTTGTAAATGTTATTTTAAGAGTGAATGATCATTGGATGAGAACGCGGGGTATTGATGGAACTGTGGTGGAGGGACCAAATGAAGTATTTGAGTCTGTGAGAGGTATGAATAGAGCTTCAGTGGTTGATGATGGATTTGCACTGAGGAACGTTAAATTGATGTTCTCTACCAAAGTTGTAAGGCCTTTCAAATGGTGATGTAGAACTTGTCCATCGAGTGAACTTGATTTATTTAACCGTGTATGGTATGACTGAGTTGTCTTGTATTATAAGAGGTGGCTGAATTCTTTATTAAAAAATGAGAGGGTGCACAAGTACTTTGAGGAGGTAGAGATAGGGATTGAGAACTAATACGATGAAGCGATTGAACATGTTTGAGTAAGGAAAAATGGACTTATCATACACTACATGATCGTTAGATAAAGATTTTGTTTTGTTGATAATTGTAACACTTGTAAGCACTTTGATTAAGAGAGCAACCAAAAAATATACAAGGTTTCGATCAATATTCAAAAATTTTTGCTTGCCATATGGTTTAAGCCAGGATAACATAGGCAACCAAAAACTCGAAATTTTAAGGAACTTTGACAGGGTCAAAGAGAGTCTCAAAATGAGATTTGAGTCCTAAGAACAATGTAGGTAGACAATTTATTAGAAATATAGCGGCTTGAAATGCATATGACCAAAACAAGGATGAAAGAGATGCTTGATGAAGTAATGTGAGACCTATTTCGATAACATGCCCATGACTATGCTCGCAATCCCCTTATGTTGGGAGGTGCGTGTGAAGGTGTTTGTAAATGTGTAATCCCATGAGACAAGAAAAATCCTATTAGTTTTTTATATTCTCCTCCACCGTCAATGTAAACTAATAATATGGGATTTTGAAAGTAGTTTTCCACCAGCTTGAACTTTGGAAATAGAGTAAAAATTGTTTGGTTTTTGTTTGATTGGGTATAGCTAGATGTATTTCATGTGGTGATCCGCAAAAATAAAATAATATAAAAAGCCATCTATTGATTTCATTGGAGTGGGACCTGAAATATCACTATAAATGAATTTAAGAGGTCATCGGCTAGACAAAGTAAAAGCACCAAGTGGAAGTCTATGACTTTTATTACATTTACACAAAAGTAAAAGCACCAAGTGGAAGTCTATGACTTTTATTACATTTACACAATTCACACAAAAATCTAGAACGTAACTTGGACATAGAAGAAACAAACTTTGATTTTAAAAGAAATTCTAAGATCTTTAGAGGGATGACTAGGACATTGATGCCAATTATTAGAGGATACATGGACACCAATCATAGTGGAGGGTAGTGGACAAGTCACATGGAGTGAAGATGGAAGTTCATAATAAGCATTGTTATTCAAACCTTGTGTGAGAGTTGCCTCCGTGTGTAGATCCTTCATCAAAAAATGGTTGGAAAAAATTCACAACATTTAGTTACTTTTGCAAAACTTTGAAATATATATCAAGTTTTACTAATATCAAGAACACACACAAAAATCCAACAATGAATATGAAACAACAGGGAGGAAAGTTTAGTGGAATTTGTGTGTGTTATTTGAAAACCTGAGTCATCACCATAACAATTTCATTTGCGCCTTCATAATTAGAATGCAGAAAGAGATTTTTCAGACTCGAAGTGACATGTTGAGACACTCCAGAGTCCATGAGCCATCCTCACTCGACTTGGTGAGATAACACTGTGCTGTTTGCATAGGCGGAGAGGAGAAATACTATTTAGCCTGATAGCATTGCTTGGCTGAGTGGCTAGCCTGTTCACATAGTTTGGCACATGACCTGTGCTTTTTGAATGCGCTGGTTACGATTATAATTGTTACTCATTGCCAATGAGATTGTTGAGTTGACTAAAAGGAGTTCAAGCCTCCATTTGAAATTAGGTGTTGGGTTGGTGTTCTCGTGAGAGACTCTCTTGGCAAGATTTGCAGTGACAAAAGTCGATTCACCTTGACTCTCTTCCCTTTTCATATTTTGTTCGAAGTCAACAAGTTCATCATGGAGTTCCTCGAAGGAAAAAGGTGATCCACGTGCTTTAATGGCGACAAAAATTTCCTTGAATTTGGAGCCGAGCCCATTTAGAACATGTAACATTAAATCATGATGATGGCTAGTTCACCAGTAATTCCTTTAGACTTGTAAATACTCAACTACTGGTTGAGTGTCATGTCTTGTGAGAATTAAACGCTCCTTGAGACTCATGATGCGCGAACGTGTCTTGTTGGTAATAAACGCGAAAGTTTGTTCCAAGTCTCATTTGTTGTTTTGGCAGAGGCAATAAGAGGCACGATTGAGTTTGAAGTGGAAGCTAATAGTTGATCTTGGGGTACCTAATGAGAATAAGATGAATTGACAGTAGTTTTGCGCTCAATAGTAAAAGTGTTAGACAGACATACCCCATTAAATTTTAACAAGGAGAAGAGAATTAAATTGAGCCAACTAGAAGGGATAATGCATTGATGTTAACTTGAGGGGTAGTTGAACAGTTGAATTGATTGACGCAAGCATGGTTGCATTATTTGAAGAGAGGCTAGTGACTATCATAGGAGAATTGGTGTTTGGGGATTCTTCTGTCATTGGAAAAAATTGAATGATGCTTTCGTGAGTAGTAGACTTTGTTGCCATAAAGAATTGAACAAGATGCTATCATTACTTGCATATATTTAAAGAAGAAGGTAACTCATCATTTATAGAAGAACATTAGCTGGAATATTTGCAATACAATAACTTTCCTAGCTATGACCTTTGTAGATGGAAAGATAAAATCTTCTATATAAAGAAAGATAAATTGAATTGTCAATTTTGGAAACTCTCATTGCACTTGCCATGAATATAGGAATTGTTTGGGAAAATTGTCCAAAAAGTCTTAAACCTATTGCACTTTTACTAATTTAGTTCTAAACCTTTTAATTTTGCCAATTCAGCCATAAACTTTTTCACTTCTTACCAAATAAGTCAATCTAGTCAATTTTCACTTGAAAATGTTGACGTGGATGCCGGCGGTGCCACATAGGATAGCTGGTGTGGCATCGCCGGTGTTGACGTGGACAATTTTTAATAGTATTTTAATATTTTTTGAATTTTATTAGTTTTTCTACTTTTTCTTTTCTTTTCTTTTTGGCTTTCTTCTTTTCATTTTTTGGTGGTTGGCCACTAGTCACAAGGTGTCGCCCAGCGGCTGGCTTTGCCCACCACAGGGGAGGCCCAATTGGAGGAAGGCGAGCCCTGAAGAAGGGAGCCCTCACTCAGGCACAACCCGATGAGGGTCGACCTCGCCCAAGCCAGATCTGGCGAGGTCGACCCTCACCCAAGTCAAGGCAGCCTCGCTTGGTTGATGCCCAACGAGGTCGCCTTAGCCTAGGTGAGGGCTGGCGTTGCCAAATCTTGGGAGGGGAGCCCTTGCTGAGGTTCGTCCAGATTAGATCTGGCGAGGCCTCGCTCGACATTGCCATAGCCCAACTAATGCCTGGGGAGGCCGCCCTAACCTGGGCAAGGGTCGGCCTCACCGGCCTCTCTTGGGCAAGGGCTCCCATTGCCGGGGGCTCACCCTCGCCTAGGTGAGAGCTTCCTCGACGAGAGCTCCCCTTATTTGGGCTCACCCTCACTTGGCTAGTTCTTGCTTGTGGCGGGCGAGGCCGGCCAGCCACTAGAAAAGGAAAAGAAGAAAGTCAAAAAGAAAAGACAAAAAAAAGGAAAAAATATTAAAATTTCAAAAAAAAGTATTAAAATATTACTAAAATTATCCACTTCAGCATCGGCTATCTTAAGTGGCATCGCTGAAGTCGTCCACATCAGTATTTTCCGACCAAAATTGATGGGATGGATTTAATTAGTAAGAACTGAAAATGTTTAGAACTAAATTTGGTAAAAGTGCAATATATTTAGATTTTTTTGGACAATTTTTCTGGAATTACTTGACCGATTTTGATACGATTGAGAGCAATTTTTAAAATTGCTTATATTTTCCCCAGTAGAAGTATCTTCTATCAAATACCAAGGAGGGGATACCGAGGAAGAGTGGTTAAATTGTAAGGCCATCAAGCTGTTTTTGCCGAAAGGTTCAACATTTTTGACTGTATTGCAACTGGAGTTCTATGCAGTAGAATGGAAAAAGGACAAGTATGGCGACCGGGCCCCGAGGAACACCAGCCACGAATCGATTGGCCGAAGATCCATTAGCCGCCCCATTCGCATTTCCCAAAAAGCAAGGCAAAAGACATTTGAAGTTGATCGCAAAGGTCCTTCCTTTAAGCTTTTACCGTCTGAAAAAGACGATAAAAAAATAAAATTTGCAAAATCATTGCAAGAACCAAAACGTAAGCCACAGGGGTCCCAAATTCTCTCCGTGTTAGAGAATCAGATTCTTTTCACATCTCTCTCTCTCTCTCTCTCTCTCTTTTTTTATGTGGTTGTTGGGTTCATTTTTTTTTTAATCGTTTAAAGGCTCCGTGAACTTGTCGCCATTGTTTTCTTCTTCCTTGTTGATTTCGTCAAGCTTCCATTTTTCTCTCTGGAATTCCTCTCTCCCTCTCTCTCTCCCTCTCTCTTCTGGATCAGAGCTGCGTTGATGGCTTCCAAGCGAATCCTGAAGGAGCTCAAAGATCTCCAGAAAGACCCTCCTACGTCCTGCAGTGCTGGTACCTCATTCTTCTTCTTCTCCTTCTTCTTGTCTCACCAATTTTTTTGCTTTTTTTTTTGGCTGTAATTTTTCGTGGGTATCCTTCTTTGTTAGATCTTTTTCTGCTCTGAGATTACTCCACTCTGGAGCTTCGGCTTCTGTAGTTTTTTGCAGCCCACTTTTCTTCTTGAGGTTGTTTTTTTGTTACTGTTGGGGCTTGAGTTTATGATATGCTTATGTATGATGTATTATTGGCTTTGAAGTGGATGGGTGGGATATCTAACATTGGGAGAGAAGACCATTGAAGTATCTCTTCAAGATGGTCCTGGATTAAGAGAAGAAATTTCATCATGAGCTTTTCAGGTTTTTTTTTTTTTTTGTTTGGCGGGGGTTGAAGGTCAAAACTTTCCCCGCTAATTTTCTTTGTTGCTCCATAATGAAGGTTGATGTAATGGATGAGGTGGCTTACTGAGATTTGGATAATGAAGATTCAAGTTTCTAATGGTTTGACCTGGTTTTGGGGCTGTAAAATCCTTTTGACATCTACCATTGTATCTTAAAGCAGTTTTTTTTTTTTTGAGCATATACCTTAAGGCACATTGGATTAGCCCCTCTGCGAATGAAAGTTGCTTGGTGACAAGTGAAACTGCATAATTTTGTTCTTTCCATTGTTTACAAGTCTTGGACCAAGTATGCTAGATGGGGTTATTCTGGTTCTTTTTATTCTCCGTGCCTTGATCATCTAATTGCTTTTTTGCCAAGAGACTGGGGTAGTGCGTGTTATTAGTAGAGGATGTCCTGAATATGAAAGATCTCGCTAACCTAACCTAGACTGTGGATACCAGAACACACATCAGGTGGGAAAATCAGAAGCAAATTAAACTCAGTTGAGCGTTGCAATATTCTGATGGCATTTCGGTTTTCTGTCAATTGTCCATCGGTGACTCAAGACAAATCTCATTTGCTGAAAAATCTGTTTCGAATTTTTTGTTCCTCATATGAGACAGAGTAGTAATGATGCTGAAATGTGAATTGTGTGTCTTGTTGTTTTAAAATTACTGGCAGGCCCTGTGGGAGAGGACATGTTCCACTGGCAAGCAACAATAATGGGTCCCTCAGATAGTCCGTATGCCGGGGGAGTATTTCTAGTAACTATCCATTTCCCTCCAGATTACCCATTTAAACCCCCTAAGGTATGGGATCTATGCTTCTTGTTATCCCTCAGGAGATGAACAACATCATGAGCTCTCCCTTTTCCAGCCCTTTGATAGATGAAGGATTGTAACACCATTGAGTGTATTCTTCTTCTTTTGCTTTTCAAAGTTAGGTTGTGGTATAAGAGGCCTCAACTTAGGTTGTGGATTGGTTTCAGCTTTTGCCTTTCCAAACACATTTGCTAGCCTTTCTTGAGATTTCGTGCATAGAAAACTCATCGTTTTAGAATAACTAATATTGGACGGGTAGGCCAACTGAGTAATGGGATATTGCTCTATATCCATGGGCATTAGATTTCTAAGTTGTGATCATTGTCAGAGTCCACAAGTGATTCATACATGATGTCCCGTCCATTATTGGCTGGATTAGACAGAATGTCTGAATGGTTGGCTTACTTCATATGCACAGAGTGAGCTTCAATAATGATTCAGCGAGAAAGTTAATGTTAGGACAGTCAGAAAATTAACCCACATCGGTGTAGTTTTTGGCTACCGAGAAATGGATGCTAATGATAATGTGTGCACCCCTGTTTTGCAGGTAGCGTTTAGGACCAAAGTCTTCCACCCAAATATCAACAGTAACGGCAGCATTTGTCTTGACATTCTAAAGGAGCAATGGAGTCCTGCCTTAACCATTTCCAAGGTCCTGCTTTCTTCATTATACATATGCTTCTGAAAAGCTAGTGGCTTTCAAACCCACTGGCGTTGTGTGCTCATCGCTCTTGATGCGTTAATACTGTTGAACAGTTACAGTTGAGGCAAGGCCATACTTAGGCAATGCCCATCAGAAAACAAATGGTCTTGCTTTTTTCACACATTAGTCTTCTCATGATTTTCCGAAAATGGATGTTAGAAGGCAACTGATTACCATACCGTATGCTTACTATTAATGTCATTGATCATTGCGGATCCACCAGGCATTATGTACTGTTATTGTCAATGCATTGTTTGGTTTTAGTATTCTTGGGAATGTGCCATAGAGCTCTGCTGTCAAGTGTCGACTGGTTCGTCTTGACTCCTGAGAGGGAAACTATCACCTGACCCTGAAAGCAGTAAATTTTGCAAACCTTTATTTTGAACTTTTCATGGTTTTCTTCCACAGGAAAATATTTTTTATTTTAAAAACTTCATATGGATACACTGTGTTTGGTGTAGTTAATGGTGCTGACAGTCTTCGTGAAGCATTTGTGTTAGTTGAATAGTAATGTTCTGTCATGGTGGTTTGATGCGTTTTCCTTAGGTGATGCATTTCATCTGTTAATTCTAGATTAAATAATTTAGCAGTTGACATCTTAGAAGTGAAACAAGATGAGTCAATGACAGGTCAGTTTCTGGAACTTTGGCATCCTGCTGTTCTGATCGATCTCTTCTTGGCCGAGGATCCTTAAAATAGCTTTGGGTTATCGGTTTGCTGTCACTAACGCATTGCAATGCATGGTCGAAAAATTAATACAAGGCTTGTCTCTTAAGTTGGTGGGAAAGGTTTTTGTCTTATCTTTCAGGTCTTGCTTTCAATCTGTTCGCTTTTGACGGACCCGAACCCAGATGATCCCCTGGTGCCAGAAATCGCTCATATGTACAAGACCGACCGGGCCAAGTATGAGGCGACTGCGAGGAGCTGGACCCAGAAGTATGCCATGGGCTAGGGGCCACTTGCTGCAACCTATTACCAAGGAACCGTCCGTCGTTGTCTTTCGCTGTATGAGTTGAAGGTGAGGCCTGCGATTTATTATGACTGGCAAGCAATATATGTGTGTCTAGTTTGGTCCATCGTGCAAATGAGGACACTGGATATTTCCTCGGCCTGTCTGAACCACCAAAAACTGTAGTTGAATGTTGTAAAGTTGATGCTGTTTTCTTTGGTTGTGTAGAGGGGATTTACATTGAACATGTGATTGGCTAGTCCTGCAGATCTGTTCGCTCTGCATTAAACCCAATAACTCGCTATAAACTCGAGGGCCCTCGGATTCGACGTATCTGTTGATGCAGGTTCTGAAAATAGACGATGTTCTTGTCATATTTGTGTGCTGTACATCTTTGCTAAGGCAGTGATGAATATGTTCTGGCCATGCATATGCAAGAGATAGGTGTCGGTAGTCGAGACGATATCGAGCAGTCGGACATTGAAGTAGACCATCATGGGGCAGGTCCTAAAATTTGTTGTGATAATGCATTTGGGTCATAAGACTTGCAATTTTGATGTTCGTGTCATTCCGAAAACTCCCTGCAATTTCAAGTGGAAGGGGAATTTTACGTGTCTGTTTTTGATTATTTTTTCAATTCACATAGCAGTTCAATCAAAAAAAAAAAAAAATTGATTTGTAGGTATTAGATCCACTAAAACTTAATGGAGCCAACAGAAGGACTAGAACGACGTCTCGAACAAATATTTTGTCATAAATGTACGAAAATGAAAGTTGGAGAACTCCAATGTGTAATCATTACAAGTCCTAGGATTCTTATCATCACGATCGTACCATTCATGGTTCTAGAGATTGGCAAGCCGGCCCTAACCAACATTTGAGCACGCGTAATCAGATTCGGATGTACCGATCCATTTATCTTTCATTCATGATAAGTTGGATATTCGCCCGTTCACTTTCCAAAGATGATCGTTCCTATCTAGTCTTGAAAAATACAAGAAAGTCAAAAGTGACGATGATCAGGTGTTGACATGTCACGATGCAAGTTAAATCTTTCATCTTTTATCATATTGAAATGATGCAAATTAAAGTTTGACTAGGTTTTGGGCAAAAGAGCACTAATTCATTAGTAAAAGGCGAAATTAGGTGAATTTCCGACGACACTCCCCACCAAAAAGGGCAAATTGCGTGTTCTCAAAATTGTCCCTAAAATAAAATATATATTGTCTCTAAAAATTACAGGAAAAAGTCAAAGCACGTGAGGAAAACCCGACACGTGCGCGTGCACTGTTTTTTTGGGGCCCCTTTTTGCCCGCGGTCTTTTCTCGACCAACGTATTTGCCACTTGCTTGGTCCCCAAGCTTCTCCCCTCCTCCGAGGATTTCATTAACATTTCATCTTATTTTATTTCATTTCGTTTTTATTTTATTCTCCCTCTTTCTCCCCCAAAACGACGTTCGGGGCCCACGCCTGCAAAACGAAGCAGCATGTCGTTTTCGCCTCGATCTTTTTCCACTTATCTTAATTATTTTCTTAATCCGGGTTAGTAGAGTCATTTCATTTGTCGAAGTCAACCCGTAACTCTCTTTATTATTATTATTATTATTATTATTATAAATATTTTTTCCTGCCATGCGACATAACACACGATAGTAATCCACCACCACACGAAACTTTCTCTCCTCGGCCCTCGTGAAATATTTTATATTTCATGCTCAAACCGGAAAGTTTTAAAAAAGAATTATAAGATAATTAAACCGGTGATAATATAATAAGACAATTTTATAAACATCATTATACTGTATTAACACGCTAGACCTCTGAAACGATCGCGCGTCACGAAGAAACGGCACTGCAGTTTAAGAAGGGCATGAGTGTGTCTGTTCATCGTTGGAGCCAAATCATTTGTCAAGTGTGGTCATCACCATACTCATGCATTCGTACTCATGCTTATCATAATCATTTCTATAAATATTATAAAAGAAAATATATTTTTTATTCATTATATGACATTATAGAAAAAAAAAAAACTTTCATCACATTCACAAAAAATCCTAAATTATACTCACAGTGGTGCCAAACTTCTTTTTTTAAATGTGTTGTCAAAACCATCAAATTTGTATGGAGTGCAACAAAAATACCCTCCTGTCCACCATGGAAAACCGTCCTTTGTGACTTTCCAAGACAATGGATACATAGAGGGATATGCTTTCTTGGCACAAGGTTGAGGTATCAGTAACACAAGAAAAGAAAATTTGGGGGCATCGATATCACGATAGGTAAAGTTTAGGGCTTTTAGTGGTACAAGGAGGAGGAGGAGGAGGAGGGTATTTTTCTCCCACTATGTAACAAAGTCGGGAGTTTTCATAACCAAAAAAAGAAAAAAGTTTACAGTATTGGAGTTGCAAGGCAGATTTTAGGGTTTTCGTTGGTATTTTTCCCGAAAAGTAACAGAGAATCAGGCGATAAGTGGAGGGCTAATCGTTTGGATTTTTTCTACTTTTGGCTTAATCGACATGCTTAACGAGCAAGCAAATAAATCGACCAATTAACAATATCAGCAGATCGTAATGTTTATCTAATTATAGAAAAAAAAAAAAAGTGCCGCCCTGATCTTCTCCACGGTGGGAGGAGGGGGATAGGCTCGCGTCAGATGCCGGTGACGAAACGATGGCCAAAGCAGAGAGAGAGAGAGAGAGACAGAGACAGAGTTGGCAAGAGAATTGGTACACGACGTTCCGTTACTTGAAGCTCAAGTTCTATCGGAGGGACCAGACGGTTTTACCGGGCCAGTGCGGCACACGCGTCGCCCATCGGGAGCCCCATCATGGCGATGCGGCGAGTCGTCTGGAATCCCCGTCGCGAACGGCATATTCTCCCCCCTCCCTCCTCCGTATAACAGAACAGAGCAGAACAGAGCAGAACAGTCCCCGACCCGTTCGTCCGCGCTTCGAATGGAAGGAGGGAGGGGGCGGAGAAAATCGGCCCCGTCCATTTCCTTAAATTCGATTCAATTAAGGATCCGGAAAAGCCCCCGAGATTAACAGCAAGGCATTTCATTATTCCTTGGGTGTGTTTTTTTCTAGGATCCTCCTATAAAAGAGGGATTCTTTAGAGCTTTGACTCCCCTCACTCTTTTCTATAATCTTCCCCCCCCCTGCAAAAATCTCATCTTCCTCCATCTCCTCCATCTCCTCCTTGTCTCTGTTCTGTTCCATTCTCCGTTCAAACTTCAAACCGCAGCAAGATCGTTTCTTTTTCCTTTCTCGACGGAAGGGTGTTCTTGGTTCCCGGCGCCTCCTCGATTCCTCCCCTTTTCTTCGGTTACCACCTTCCCCATTAAAGACCGTCTCCGTTAGAAGAGAAGAAAAAAACGTAAAAGGGTCGTCTTCTCCAACTTTAATGCTTCTCCCTCTCGGCTGTTGCTGAATCCGGACCCCCGCCCGTTTTCGTTCTTCACTACCCTCTCTCTCTTTCTTTCTTTCTCTAGAAACATCTCGCTCATGGACCGGCCGTTTCTGTGTCCTTGTTCGTGTCCGTGTCCGTGTCCGTGCCCGCCGTCTTCCTCTTCTTGTTCTTGTTCTGCGTCGATCAAGTACTCCGAGCACCGCACCGTCAGCAGCAAGCTCGCCAGAGAGTCGTCGGCGTTCTGGTCGTCGTCGTCGCCGTCCATGTCTAGGATCGTGAGGGTCTCGTTCACCGACGAGGACGCGACCGACTCGTCGAGCGACGAGGAAGGACGTGGGCCGGTCTCGCGCTTCCGGGTCAAGAAGTACGTGAGCGAGATCCGGATCGAGGACGACTCTGTTCCGCGGGCCGGGAACAGGGCGGCCAGCGGCGAGAGGAGAGTCGGCAACGGCAAGGCGAGGCCTAAAGTGAAGCAGCAGCAGCAGCAGCAGGGGGTGCCGGAGGGTGGGAGGAGGTACAGAGGGGTGAGGCAGAGGCCGTGGGGGAGGTGGGCGGCGGAGATCAGGGACCCCGTGAAGCGGACGAGGATCTGGCTCGGCACGTACGACACGGCGGAGGAAGCTGCCCACGTCTACGATCGAGAAGCCATACGGCTCAAGGGCCCAGATGCTCAAACCAACTTTGCGAGGCCAACAATCAACGTCGTGACGGCGGTGCCCGACTCGGCGAAGGGCGGTGGTGAAGTCGGCCGGAACCGGAGCCTTTCCTCTCCGACGTCGGTGTTGAGGTTTCAGACGAGCGAGGATCCCGAGCCCGAGTCCAAGGCGGGCGGCGGCCGGGGCGGCTGGCCACTGGCTCAGCAGGTTCCGGAGGACGAGGGGTGTCTGTTGGATCCGGCTTATCTGAGGGGCTTCTTCGACCCGGAAAGTCCCGGCCCGGTTTTCTTGGAAGAGATTCCCGGGGCCGACGCGTTCCTGAAAGACGATATCGATCAGGTCCGCTTCGAGTTCTTGGAAGAAGATCTCGGGTCGTGTAAATGGGATGTGGATAAGTACTTTCAAGATCCTTTGGTGCTCCACTGATGTCGAAAATGTCCGATTCCGGAAGTGGGATTTCATTGATTCGTTCGTTGTGACCGGTGGATCAAAGAAGCAGCCGTGAAGAAGAAACCGAATTCGATTCGGGCTTCAACGCGAGGCCGCCCTCACTACTGTACAAACATTAGTCCTACATGTTCATAGATTAAGTTGCAGACGTCCCTTTTCAAGCGTTTTGGTCCTTTACCCTGATGCAGACGTAAGGACGCTCGAGTCCTAGTGCAGTTTTGTGTACACGTTCGTGACCCGACTCATTTCGTGTTCCGTCCTATGCAAGTGTGTAAATTGTGCATGAATTCTCTAATCTTCAAGAAATGCAAATTGTGTGTAGTTTCACTTTCTTTAGTGGCCCATGATATATCCTTTCCTCTTTTTTTTTTTTTTTTTTTAAATGTATATATATCTACCGGTCAATTACAGCGGATTGGGGGGGGGGGGGGTGGTGAAGAGAAGATACTTGCGTGTTTTCTGTTGGGCTTAAGATTGGATTTTTGTGGGACATACCAAAGGCTGCCAAGCCCCAACTTGTTATAAAAAGTTGACCCCCCATGTTCAACGGTTGGCCACACTGGACGCTCGACAGCCATGAGCTCTCCCCCCACCAATTTTTTGGATCTGACCCGTTCTAATTCCCTCCTTGTCCACTTTGTCCTCCTTTCCTTTGCATCAGTTTGGTGCCTTTTTCCTTCTTTTGCAAAAGGAAAAAAAAAAGAAGGGGGGAACTTCTTGGAATATCTATCGGGTTTAGCGGGTAAAAGGGTTCAAACAGAGATGGACCAAGAAAAGCTCAAACCCTAGAGACCTCGCACTACGTGGCTGCCTTGTAAGTAACGTAACATGCGGTCGTGTAATGTTGTTTGTTTTTTTTTTTAACAAAACGGTGCATGCACTGATAAAAGAAATTATTTTAGCTGTCGATGCGCAATAAACTTCCCAGAAATTGTCAAGGACTTTCCTAATCCTACCTCATGCATGACAAGATTCTTAGTTCTTTTTTTCTCTCTTCGGGGTCATCGTCCTTCTTGAATGGGAAAAGAGGTGAAGCTACACGGAGTCTAGGACGATTCCGCCCCCGCAGTCAGCAGCGCAAATGGATTACATCAATACAAGTCGAATCATAGCATGGCGACCCGTCTTCAATCATAATGCACATCTAGAAGTAGGTGAAAAGGGAGGGGGAGGGCCATCGATGTGGCAAAATGGATCGATCTTGACACAAAAGGAAATGAACGAGTGGAGTTCATGCGTTTCTTGAGAGAGGTCTATTATGGATCTCGTTGAAAATGGAAGGATCTAGTAACCGGAGCTGGCGCATCACCATTGAAATCTCCAGGAGGGTAATAAAATATTGAAAATTAACTATGTGCATATAAGTCTCATTAAATGTACTTTAGAAAACTACAAGGAATTGGTCATATTGATATAACAACCGACAGTTTTGTGCTTCAAAAAGTAAGGCGTTACGTTGAAAATGGTGAAGAAATTATATTATGATTTATTGCCACTTTGGGGCACTACCCACTTGGGGAGTGATGATCCGCACCATCCATAATCTGACTTAATATTGGTTTTATGTTTCCAATTTGACTGTAGTCAAGAAACTAACAATTAAAGACAATTGAAACAAAGATTACGTGACGAAATAAAAGTTTATGTAAAGATGGTTTTGATGTATATAGCGTGAAATTAATCTCCCTCTACATTTTCAGTGGAAGAAGGGAATATTCGCTGAAACGCCATTGCAAAAACACCATTGGGAATGGATGGAAGTCATGAATTGGAGGCATGCGTCGTTTGGGCTCATGAAAAAGATTGCACTACTGGCAGGTTTGAACGAGAAAAATGCTTACAAGAGTCGTGGGAAATTGGCGGTTCCGATGGACATTGACTAGAGAGCACAAGAACCTTGACTAAGACCCTGTAACGTATGAATCAAGAGGGGAAGAGTATGACTCATTTCTCAGTCCAAGTCCTTAGGAAACCTCCAAGAAAGAGAGTGTAGAGGGGTCAAGGCAGGCATTTTCTAGGAAAGGACTCGTCCCTAGGAGCACTGTCCTAGGCTCCTTCTTTGGTCAGGCCTTCTGTCCTAAGGAACACTCCAAGCACGTCGTGCAGTCGCTTTTCAGTCGCCCGATTCAGGCACTCTTTCGAGGGGCGGAGTAATCAGAGATTGCCGTGTCGCGTGTGCTTGTCTCCTGGTCGGAACTGTGGATCGTGATTGAGCGGCACTGGGCTTTGTAAATGGGATGGATTGACCGTGTTATTGGAAATCTAGCAGGTGGATTCGTTTAGGGGAAAATGTATCGAGCCTTTGACACGATTTAATGCTTCTCTGTCAGGAGATCCCAAAGTGATCAGAAAGCCAGGCTCCATTGCCAATGTGCATGTATAGATCCATCTTCATCCTTTAATTTCTTTGGTCCCCCCACCCCTTCCGTGCAAGGAGATATCTACTGAGTGACACCTACATTGATCAATACAAAAACATTGCTTCTGCTGCCAAAGACATGCAAGTTGCGAAGGCCTTCTTTGTCATACTGATGTGAGAACGATGAAGGATCACCATGAGGAAAAGGCAGTCTAGGGTCTAGATTGTTTGGTGTGGATTTGGATTCATTAGGTCATTGCACTCACATCAATATAATACTAGTAAGTCGCTTTCGCACTCAATATTTCTTAACCCCAAGATATTGGACAAGTGGTAATCGACCAGATTCGATTCCTACTTGGCACAACTATTTTGGGTCAAACTGTGAATCTCTTAGTATTGATGTGGATTACCTTCCTCCAATCAAACCAAAAAGGTAGTCTGGTATACCCAAACCGGCAAATCTCACAAGATAGCACCCCACCTCGACAGAAAAAGAAAATCTCATAGTTCTTGGAACATAGAGAGGCTATAAAACAAAGGCTTGACTGTATAATAGACCTATCAAAATGAGTTAGAGACAAATTTTTTAACCTGTATTTGATCAATTGAGTTATTATATATATGGGCTAATTAGAAGGTAAATAAGTTATAAATGGATTTAGAATGGAAAAACTCCAAAAAATATGAGTATTAAATATGAAAGTATTTTAGTTGTATCAATATGAATCACTAAATTTGTATTATATGGAAATTGGTCAAAACAAGTTAAATGATTTCATTTGGGTTAGACCATTTTCGACCAACTCATTCGCTCATTTAATATGTCTATTATACAGCTCAAGCCATATAGAAAATGAACTAAAAATTAAAAACTGAGATGACTTTTCAATTACTTTGTGAGGTGAAGTCCACATGTTCATGGAGCTTTGGAGGTCTTGAACCCTAATCATGGCCAAAACAAAAAAGGAGCCCATGATCTTGAATCCCACAAACGAGGGATGAAGAACGCTTAGCAGCCTTAGAATCTCGTAGGGGGGCGTAGGTAAATTCTCCGTTCCGTCAGTGGATGATGATAAAGGCGGCGAGAACAATAATTCAGCAGCCTAAATTTTGCCTGGCTTGTGTCGGCTGCTACTGCTCATGCCCCCACTCCAAAATTCTCCTTGTCCACTCAAAGCAGAGCAGGAGTCACTGTTGGTTCACAAGAAAATGTGCTAAATGAACTCAAAAGGCAAAAGAAAATCTCCAATAATTAGATCAGAATAAAGACAAGGACGCAGATCCTATGCTCTTAGCATTTGACGTGTAAATGAGTGGGATCTTCAGCTTCAATCAGGCTCGTTACACCCAGCACGGGCCATAAGATTTTACCCAGAATAGCGCCAGGCAAGAAAAGATGAGAAAAGAGAAGAAAAAGAAAGAAAAGAAGCATGGGACATAGATTTCATTCCGATTTTCTCCATCCGCCGCGTCTCGGGACTGTTTAGGTTTCGGTCCTACATGTTTCTTGGCTTGTTCATGAAACGAAGAGCCAAATCTTGGTACTTTCCCTCGCTTTCTTTAACTTTCGTTATGCCCATCTCTGGCTTTTGAGAATCGAGGAGAAGCAGAAATTCAAGATAAGTTTTGCATGTGCTCCACATGTCTGGCTTTTGCCTTCTTCTTCACTATACTTGTGAGGCGTATTAGGGTTCTTGATGTTTTCAAAGAGTTCAAAGCAACTGAAGAACAACCATCATGCAAAAGCATTAAAAATATGCAGAAATAACCTTTAACATTTCCTTAGTGAGATACTTTTGTAAGAATCGACCACCTTAGGGTGCGTCCATTTGATTTGGCAAAATACGAGCTGAAGCTCAGCCGGTCATCTTCTGATGAACTTACTTAGAGCATATATTAATCAAGCTCCATTATTGCATTTGGGTTACAAGTGTAGCTCTCCAATTATTTGAGCCCATTCTCGAGGCCATCTTCACATTACGGAGCTTATATGGTGCATAAATTTCATTTCACTGATAAGTCATAAGTTCTCGACCATGAAAGCATGGCAATAAGAATGTATCTTTCACATTGAAGATGTGAAATTTAACTTAATTCATCATACAATTCAATCTAAATTTTGCAATAAGAATGTATATTTCACATTGAAGATGTGAAATTTAACTTAATTCATCAAATTCAATCTAAATTTTGTCAAATAATGTATATTTCACATTTAAGATGTGAAATTTAACTTCATCAAATTCAATCTAAATTTTGTCAAATACAATTACATTTAAAGTGACCTCCATGCTTATTGATTGATCGGATAAGGATGATTACATATCTGCTAGATGTTTAACTAACAAAACAAAGGAGGTTGAAAATCATAACAATGACAAAAGAGGCATGATGCATACTAAGAACCAAATTGCATGGCAATAAGAACATATAGTTCACATTGAAGATGTGAAATTTAACTTAATTCATCATACAATTCAATCTCAATTTTGTACAAATACAATTACACTTAGAGTGACCTATGTTCTTTTAATAGGATCTGTCACATTGATTGATTGGGTAAGGAAGATTACATATCTACCGGACGTTTAACCGACAAAATAAAGGACATTGAAAATCATAACAATGAGATGCATACTAAAAACCCAATTGCATCTCCTAGAATGGCGGCATTCCCATTTCCTCAACTCTTTTATAATTTGCTCAATGAAGATTCAAAATCAGTGAGTAAAATAGTGATTAATGGCAACTTAGTTTATTCAAGAAAAATTCCAATATTCAACTGAATTACATCAGATCTAAGGATGCCTGTGATGACGCGGCAGAGAGAGAGAGAGAGAGAGAGATGTGGGCTGAACTTGTAAGGGGGTGTGTGTGGGCTTAGGATGGGCTTCAAATGCGGAAACTCTATTAGCACCGAGCCTGTCAGTGGAATCGAGTTTTAGGGACTTCTTCGGGCAGCTGACCGTCCCTGAAACTCGCCGCCTACTGTCCTTTTTCTCAGCAGCGCGTTAGGTCTTTTTCATACCGTCAGTCTCCACGCGAGCAACAACGTGCAGATACAGAATGTATTCAGCAGAATCCTCGTCTTTAATGCTTAACAATTCGTGTGAACGCTCAGGTCTATCGCTGATACTCCCCCCGCGAAAGCTCATGACCGTGTCAGTAGTCAGCACATGACGAAAGTGGATGGCACGTTTGTGGCCCTGACGCTCGAAAGCACGCTGACCACCATTTTGAATTACCAAGTCATTTGCCTGTTCAAGTCATCGAGTTCACAGGATTCCTCGTGCGGTCATCGAATGCTACTCACGCTCATCCAACCTCGCGCGACTGTCCTTTTCAGATGAGCGGGTCACGACGGGCGAATGCGCTCGGGGGTCACGATTTCGTGTGAAAGCGAGGGATCGGGTGGGGGAGCATGAAACAGCTAAGGCGAATCAGCTGGGGAGCAGAACTTCCCTTCAAAGCAAACCCACATAATGCACACCTAAAGAAAAGAAAAAAAAGGTGGTAACGAGTTGGACCCAGAATGATTTGGTGGCACATACCGACATGAATGGACCGCTCCAAAAGCGGGATTATGTCTACCTTACATTCCAAAGCGCCTCACGCTTCCACCGCAGCAAATGAAGAGAAGAAAAGGAAAAGGGAAAGAAACCAAAGGGCCTGACAAAATCTGAAAAAGAGGGCTCCTTCGTTCTGGAATATTGCGGAAGAAGTCATTTGCGACAGAGAGACGGAAGGGAAATAAAGCCGGTGCGTCGAGCTGGGCAATGAGTGGCTTTTGGTTTTGATGGAGTTGACTGGAGACCTGCAGGGTCTCATCGAGAGGGCTTGGGCGCTGAAAGACGCCATCGATGGCGAAATCAACAACAGTTTCGGGTATTGCAGCTTCTGCTCGCGACATGGCCACAACTGCGACATTGCAGGGACGGCATATAAGGAGAGAGAGAGGCTCTCTGCCATAAGAGATTCATTGAAGAATGTGGAGTCCATGCTCATGAACTTGCAGGTGCAGTTCGTTTCGGTTCGGATCTGCTCTTAGTTCTTCCAGGTTTAATCAATTGAAAGAACTCTTGACACTCTTCGTTCGAGCAAATTAATCTTTTTTGAGTTCATGTTCATCTAGCTGTGGTAACAGACCAGGCATCTTCGATTTATTGGTGGAGCATGTGTGAGATATCAGAGAACATGTGATCTTGCAATCATGGAAGATCTGTGTAAACTGGCTGTTGATGTTGCATGATTAAGCTGCGTATGTTCGTCCTTCTTCAATTTGCCTCTAATCATACGACAGCTAGAGAGATTTTCGTAAACGATTACAGATTTAATATCGTGGGATCGAGACAATTTCTGTTGGAATAGGACATGAGACTGATGGTGGAATCATAGTCCCAACATTTATTCAAAGAAAGAGTTTCTGATTACTCAACTGAATTTTTCTCCTCTTAGCATTTCAATGTTACCTATACAATCATGTATAGCTTGAAAAAGTTCACAACAAAAAGCAATTTCATGCAGAGGCTACGGAGCTGGCAACACTTGGAACGACACGCGGCGCTTGCTCGGTTGGAAGATAGCAGATCGGTCCTCATTGAAATGTGAGCCAATATCAAGGAAGGCCTCTCGACGTGGTTCGAGAATTAAACGCGTGTTTCAGCGACCGAAAAATGGTGTTCAACAAGATCAAATCGAGAGATCAAAAGGCGAATAGAAACGACAATCCGGCTGACCTCAAGCCTCACAAAAGGCCGGGACTAGGCTTCATGGCCTGTTGCTTTAAGCTACTGCTCAGTCCATGGAAATGGCATGAGGCCGTTGGGATTGCAGTGAAACTAGTCGTTGTCTCCGCTAGCATTTCGTCAACGATGTCTTTCATAAGTTGCAAGCAGCAGAAATGGAGTTCCAGTAAAGAATTTGTGTCACTGATGGACCCAACAGAAGGAGGGAAAGACGGCAGTTTGGTAGGCATTTCAAAGAGTCCTCTGCATGTTTTGAGTGGCAGGGGATGACTGCGTGGCTACTAATTCATTAATTCATTGAATGCATCAAGCTTATAGCTTCTGTTTTTGTCCTTGAAAATATCTTTTCTACAGCTTTTAAGGATGCATGGTGTGTGATCTGATAATGATACTCTGTTGTATAACATACCGGGGCAAGAAGATTAACATATTCTGAGACCTTTAATGAAATAAACGGATTTTTTTTTCGCTTTATTTCCTCAAAACCAGATAAATGGGTGGATTCATGGATACATTTGATTCAGCTCTTTCAATGGGCTTTTAACTGAGGAATGGAAAAGCCTTTCGAAGTAACTTTCGGCCAAATGCTAGTTTTGCGAATTTGGAAAACCCAAAGCAAGTAGAGAGTACTCCTTCAAAGTACCATTTGCGGAATACTAAAATTAGAGTTAAATAATTTTTTTCTTCCAAAACTACTATTACCAATTCTTCAATTTTCCAATTTTGCCCCTCGTTGCTACTGTCATCTTCTTTGTGAGGACAGCTGACCAGAGCCGATGAGGTCAAATCTAATTGTTGAAGGGTCGACAAGGTTGCACAACCCACACAATAGCCACCTGAGGTCACATGACAACCCAGGCGATAGTCACTTGGGTTGGCCCACGTTTGTGTGACCTCGACTGTCGACGCTCGTGGGCTTAAACCCTTGGCCAACGGCGTAAACCCTTTGTCAAAGCCGGTGAAAGGGTTTGATTTTTTTTAATGAAAAAAACAAAAGAAAAATTACAATGAAAGACAATGAAAGCCCTTTGCAATTTTTTTTAACAAACGCTACTTTACCCAAAGTTATTCTGCAAATAAGTTTTTACCAAGTGTAATTAGCATTCCCCTAAAAGATTTTAGCTTTGAACATTTACATTGCACCAAAGCCTATTTTCAAAGTTAAACCAAATTGAACCTAAATCTGATACTCCCATAAAGATCTAACGTGAGCACAACAGACAATACAAGCCCACACAAGCCATCAAGCTCTCGGAAGGACCATCATGAAAAAACGTGGCTTGTTGCTTCTCTTATTTTTGGTGTCATGGTTTTGGTTTCTATGGACTTCTTGAGAGAATGAGGCTGTGGACCTCAAATGTTCTATTGGATGTTTTCCACCATGCTGTAAAATCAGACAGTTCTCCGTGGTTGGAAATCGATCATTTTAGGCAAATGGACTTGACCCGATCCAGCCCATAATCAGAGGCAAAACTCAAGTTGCTCTGTTTCGCTCTGCAATTTTTTTTCACACATTCAGATGAGCTGGGTGGTGGGTCATTGGACGATGACGATGAGGATCTTTTTCTGCCGCGGAGTCGAGTCTGCCACGCCATCTCCTTTCGTTGCGCACCACGTATCAGTCTCCCCTCGTCGCCACGCAACCTCCACGCCCTCCTCGACGAAAGGCCTAGAATCCGTCTTCCCCAGAAATTTTAGGCACAAAAAAGTGGCTCCCAGAGCCAACCTCTGTGAGCTCCCCGCTGCTGCTGACAGGGTGCTGAGCTGGGACGCCAGGAAGCAGCCACCTGTCGAGGGGCAGTGACCCACAGCTCGCCACGCGATTCTCTTCGAACGCCAATCCCCGATTCCTATTCCAATTACAAAAATCGTTTGGCGCTCTCTGCTTCACGCAACGAATCAGAATCTCCTCTTCTTGCCCAACATTGGTCGGTACCTTAGAAAAGGCCTCCTGAACCTCTTTTCACCCAAATTGTATTTCGCGACCGCAAAAGACATTCAGGTCAATTACTCGAGCCGTTATTTATCCAGAAGTTTCCTTTTCATCTTCCATAGGTCGGCTAACCCTTTTCTTTTCGATAAAAATCGAGTCTTTACGGAGTATATCCTCTTCCTGACAAGGATTTCTCGCCTGTTTCATTGAAAGCGAGGGTAGGAATGAATTGAGGGGCAGGGAAAGAGAGAGAGAGAGAGAGAGAGACGGGAGGTTACGAAACTGGAGGTGGGTATTATGGTCGGATCAAGACCAGGCGTGCCTTCGTCTTCTTCATGGTTAGGCGCTGCGACGACAAGGGTTGATTTTGAGGGTAAGGTGTCCTCTGTTTCGGACACGATGGTCGGAGAAGGCAAAGAAAACTTGTCGGAGAAGAAAGGCGCTTCGAACGGGGAGTTGGGTTTTGGAGAGAGGGCTTTCTCTGCGGCTGGCGCTGCCGTCATCTCCGCAATCATCGTCAACCCTCTCGATGTCGCCAAGGTATCGAATTTCGCTCGAAAATCATTCCGCAAGCTTTAATCAATTTCTGGGTGTGTTATAGGACCTTTCATTTCGGTGAGCCGAACCTTTATGCAACCTTTTGTTCTCATTTCGAGATTCTTGATTTTTACTGCTGTTTTAGCCGACTGATCTTATCTTCTTGAGATACCAATTACGGAGCTCGTCAAATTATTGATTTTCTTGTTCACATTGTTTTTCAAGGATATTTGTTTGTTCATCACTACCAGGCCACCATCACGCCATTCACACTACTGCTATTTATCTGTTTGTAATGGAGCTATATGATGGTGAAGAATTGGATCGTACTGATATTATTTTCATGTCTTAAACTTATATTCCTAAAGATGCGAGAGTCTTTTTCTGTGGATACTCGATGTTCGACTTATCTATTATGTAAAATTGCAGACAAGGTTGCAAGCTCAGGCTGCTGATGTCCCTTCTAAGGGGCTGTGTCACATGTCTTCATTTGATTCTAGTGCGGTATGCGTCTGTCTATCATACTTTTCTAGAGCCTCATCAGAGAATTTCATTAGCATTCTGATTTCTCCCAGGTGTGAGGGGATATTAACCATGTATGTATGTTGCGTTGCAATTTAGATGCTTCCAGACTTAAGAAGTTACACGTCATGCACGCGTTCCATATTTGACAATGAACCAGTGTGTCATCCCGAACGTGGCCGGTATAAAGGGACTCTGGATGTCTTCTACAAAGTCATACGCGAGGTTAGTTTGCTTTACCGTTGTGGAGCATATATTGGAAGCTGTATATGAGGCAGAAAAACTAAGGCAAAAAGCTCGTACTTACGGCACTTCACTGTTTGATTCTGACTTAGGATTTTGTATAAATCTTTGGATGATAATATTTCTTTCTTATACCTCTCATAATATTCTCGATTTTCCGGCAAGACAATTGAGAGCCTGTATCGCGTGATATGTTTTGCTACAGAGCTTGTACATCCAAATGGGTGCAAAACTCTGTAGCTTCAGAATGCATTTGAGCAGCCTTATGGGTACTGCCAAGTTCTGAGTTCCTGCTTTTAGTTGGTCAGATATGAATTTTGGATTTCTTGTAGCTTCTCAAAGAACTAATTACAGAAATCAATTGCTCCAAGAATTCGTTGCTTTAAACCCACCACTTTTGGAATGCTCTAATCACCACGACTGGATGTGTAGTTGGTAGATAATGGACTCATCTGTAATTCTTATCAATAAAAAGGTGCTTGAGGAGATTTAGGATCGGAAACTGAACTGAGGCATTTGCAACTTAAGCCTCATTCTTTTCAGGATCCAGCAAAAAAGATCAAGGCTCTGCCTATTCATAACAACTGAGCTAGGAATTTTGTTACTTCCAGTGTTATCACCAATAAACAATTAATATGTGAGCAATTGCCATCATGGGGAAAACCAAATAATTTGGTGTACTTTGCATGAGAAATTAATTTCGCGGTTTGCTTCGTTTGTCATGATTGGGGGTTTCCATGTTTTTCTTTTCTTGGGCTACAGGAGGGATTTGCAAGGCTGTGGAGAGGCACAAACGCAAGCTTGGCTTTGGCAGTTCCAACTGTAAGACTTCTTTTTTTTGGTCGGTCAACTGTAACACTTCTGTATGTCAAGAATTGTGCGAGATCTTTCTTGAGAAATGCTTGCTGATGGAAACTCCTCATTGTTATTAATCAGGTGGGGATCTATTTGCCGTGCTATGATATCTTGCGCAATGTGATGGAAGGTTATACAACAGAAAACATGCCGGGCTTGACACCATATGTTCCATTGGTTGCAGGCTCAGTTGCTAGATCATTAGCCTGTATTTCTTGTTATCCTGTGGAATTGGCAAGAACGCGGATGCAGGTGCACTTTTTACCTTGTATCAACAGCTTTTTCAAGAGTCAACGCTCTTATTTCATTGAATTCTTCTTTGGGTGGAGAGTGACAATCCATTATTGATGACTTCCTTTGAATGCCCTTATTTTGTTTTTCCAAACAAATTTTCTCTTAAGCTAGTGAAGGATAGAAGTAGAAAGAACTGATTGCTTCTTCTCTTCAAGTGTGTTCCTAAGTCAAGCTAGTTTCATTGGCAACCAGAGCCAACTGAAGCTTTAACAGCTATGAACACTTTTGTTGACTGATAGGCATTCAAAGAAATGAAAAATGGTCCAAAACCTCCAGGAGTTTGGAAGACATTGCTTCAGGTCATTAACCCTGTCGGAAGCACAAACAGCCTTCAAAATTGTAAGTATGGTTTTGACTTTTGTTCTCTCTCTCTCTCCCTCTCTCTCATTTTTTCAAGAAGGGGATGGCTTTCCTCATGAATGAATTACTGTAGCGATCAGAAAACTGTTGCTGGTGGAAATTCATTATTCTGTTATCATTTTATTTATATAAGCATATTAAAATGATGAATATCATGGTACAGTACACACCTACCGCATTCTGTGGACTGGTCTTGGAGCACAACTTGCACGTGATGTTCCTTTTTCTGCAATCTGCTGGTCAACTCTTGAGCCGGCAAGTTTTGGCCTCCTGCTTTTAGTCTCAATAAAAAATTGATCTTTGCTTAGATAATTTTGCATTTTATACGTAGATCAATGTCCTTGCCTTTTTGTACAGATCAGGCATAAAATTTTTGATTTGGTTGGAGAGGAATCCACTGCAGCCATGGTCCTTGGAGCAAATTTTTCTGCTGGTTTTGTGGCCGGAACAATTGCAGCTGCTGCAACTTGTCCGCTGGATGTGGCAAAGACAAGGCGACAGATTGAGGTAGCTTTGATGTCGAGCTTCAAATTTATATTATAAATCATACGCATGCATGTCCATGTTCGATCTTAAGGCGTTTTAATCGGGAGATACCATTTGAGAGTTTGACAGATTGGAATTCATGAAGTAGATAGGTTTTGAATGAGGTTGTTACAATAAGCCTTATTGAACTGGGATAATCGTTCTCATTGCTTACTTTTTGTGTCCTTACAGAAGGATCCAACAAGGGCATTAAACATGACAACAAGACAGACTTTAGCTGAAATATGGAGGTAATGTTGATTTGATGTATGTCTACCTGTAAGTTGTAATTTACTTCCCACATTGTGAAGATAGGGAAAAAAACATCATTCTTTTGTTTTTTAACAAATTGAAATGAATATCACATGATAAAACTCCAAAAACAAAGAGCCCTGTCATTAAGATGGATATAGTAGAGATCATCCATGTAAGTTGCGTATATATAAGCTGCAGTTTGGGCTGGTTAAGCTTCATGTGTTCTGTGTCCTTCTGTTTATTTAGGATTAGACTTCATGTCTCATCATTCTAATCAAACATGTGCAGATACCTTACTTAAGTTTGGTCCCAGGATACATGTGGAAACTGAGTTTGTTGTTTTCTACCACATGTGCATTTAACATAAGACAAGTGCACGACCGTGCAAATTGATGGGTGTTGAGTACTACCAGTAAGTTCAGTAATCCTGTATTTGAGGGGAATACTCAAAAGGGAATCTGGTAACCATGTGTCAATTCGTGCTTCAAAGGATGCATTGTTTTGAAGGAATGTAGAATCTTCCTCCAGGGTAAAGGATCGGCACTTTCAACAAATCCCAATTCTTCAGGGCTATAGTTTTTCCTTCTGAGCCTGCCTGGGGTATAAGTTAAAAGCTGCATGTAGATGTCGCTAATTTACGAATTCGGATTCCGTTGCATGGAAACTCTATGACATCAAATGAATCTGTGCTGTGATGGTTCTATTTCTCTGCAGGCACATTAACGGACTCGGCTTTTTTGCTTGGAACAGGGATGGTGGAATGAAAGGACTGTTTGCCGGAGTAGGACCTCGAGTGGGTCGCGCTGGTCCATCGGTTGGAATAGTTGTGTCGTTCTATGAGCTCGTCAAGTATTGTTTACATCACAGACACATCAAAGATGGTGTGAGGGGATAGGTACTCCTGCAGGATCCTTTTATCGTTCATGCAGAGACTAGTCTTGTTCAACCTCAGCCATTGATGTAGGATGGACACTGCATCCGACAACCGGAAGAGGACCAAGAGCGTGATACAAGAGCGGATTGATCGTCAGCACGCGTGCAAAATTGCTCATTTTGCTTCGTTGCTTCATCGGCTGGTGGATATTTATGTCCATGCACACCCGGTGCATCTAATAATTCCTTTTGCTAATGTCGAAATACGCTCATCGCTTGATGGCATATGGCAAATTGTGGTCGGAGAATTGAAGTTCCTTTGTTTTATTTTATTTTATTTTTGTAATTCTTTTTGGATTATCCAAAAGGTTTAGGTAAATTGCATCTTCTAGTTTTTAGCTTCTATTCTCCTAAAGAAAGGAATATACTTATTATTACACGTGTAATGTGGAGAGAAGCAGGTTGACCGAAAAACTCACAATTTTCGGTTCGGTTGAGTCTGCGATTTGATTTTTTTGATACGCCTGCTGCAAAAAGTATTGAATTCTCCGTAAAGCAAGGTTTTCAAAGTTGGATCAAGTGATGTGTGTGATGAAAGGCGTGCCAACTCTGGAGAAGCTAGACGTGAGTAGCTTCTCTCCAAGTGACGAAGAAAGTTAATTGCTTGTAGAGATAAGGGCAAAGACTGAAATTTAAAAAAAAATAAATAAATAAAAAATTAAGGGACATTGCTGGAGTTAACCGAAATCAGAGCTAAGGAACGCAAGATTGAAGGAAATCAAAACGAAACTGAAAGTACAATAGTGATATATTTATTAGAGTTCTAAAATTTATCATGTAGTTTTAAAATTTATAAATAGTATAATCAAATCTTAAAATTTGTCTTGATATAATTAAGTTTTTTCATTAATATGATCAATTTGACTAATGCGTTTTTTTAAATTATTTTTATTTAAATTAGACATTTTTAAATTATTTTTATTAAATTCTTATTTAAATTAGATTAACAATTAGAAAAGAAAACCTAAAATTTGATTAAAAAAAATTGAGAAAGAGAGAGAAAATGGAGGGTTGGCTGATGGAGCTTCTTCGGCCACTATTGCACATCCCCATGGAAGGGATGGTAGGCAAGCATCCATATTTGGGCAACTCTAGCGGTGACCTCACTCAAGGTTGGCAAGGCTTTGTCGGCTCTCCTAGGGTCGATGAGGCTTGCCAACCCCAAGCTAGCAAGGCCTTGCCCAAGGCATGCTCATGGGGGGCCAACAATGCCTCGCCTAGGCCAAGCGAGGGTTGACCACCCTTGCCTAGTGTCGGTGGAGGTCATTGACCCTTTTAGCAATGAGCGGTGGGTGGTGACTAAAGCTCCATTTTTTCTTTTTTAATTTTGTCTTTTAATCAGATTTTAGGTTTTCTTTTTTAGTTTTTAATCTAATTTAAATAATAATTGAATAAAAATAACTAAAAATGCCATGTAGAAATAAAAATTAATTTAAAAATGTCTTGTCAGCATTTTCCATTATTAAAATTGACGACATTAATGAAAGATTTTGATTGCTTTAATTTGATAAATTTTAGGATTTGATTGTACTTTTTGTAAGTTTTAAGACACAATTGCACTTTCATAACAATTTTTAAGACTTCCGGTGAACATTTCCATATAAAATAAATGACATTTTCATTTTGGATAAAGGTTATAAAAATTTGAATTTCAAGCTAGCTCAGCCAATTTATCTGGTTATCCAACTGGGCAAAGCATGACTTGAAAATCCCCTTTTCACCGATTATCCATTACTTCTTTAAAATCAATCTATGAAATTCCTCTCTAAAGATGATCATCTTTTCCTGTGAAATCTCAAATTATCTCAAATGCGAGTTTGACTTGGGCTAGGAAATCTTTTCAATTATCCATTACTTCTTTAAAATCAATCTATGAAATTCCTCTCTAAAGATGATCATCTTTTCTTCCTCAAATTATCTCAAACAACTTGGGCAACTTATGGGATTGGAGCTAACAAGAAAAGTTAAACAGATTTGAGCATTTTTGCTTTAATTCGCACGGCCCACTTCTTACTAATTCAAATTAACCTCTTCCACTTACATGAAGATTTAATTGGTCCATCAAAAAAATTGTCTAAAAATATTATTACTATTATAATTTTACAATTCAGTTCTAAACATTTCATTTGTCAATTGAATCATAAATTTTTTTACATTTTGATAATTGAGTCTATTCAATCAATTTTCACTAGAAATCACTGATGTGGATAGTTTTAAATAATATCTTATTCTTTTTTGAAATTTTATATTACCCATTTTATTTTATTTTATTTTTCCTTTTTTTCTACTTTTCATTCTTTATTTATTTTTTTTTTTCATTAACGGGCAAGGATAATCGTTGGGCCCTCCGGGCAAGGGCTACAATGCCCTTGCCTAGATTTAGTCAAGGCTGTCTTGCCCGTGGCCGCAGCCCTAAGTTTCTTATGTGAATCGCAGTGATTAAAGAATACCCAAAAAAATCAGGGTGAGCTTTAATCGTGCTAAAGCAGCCTCACCGACACCTTTTACTTCTTCCCAATGCTTGCTAGTTTTCGGTGAACTTACCACATCCACACCGATGGAGCCCTTGTTGTTGCACGTATTTCTTTCTTTCTCGAAGATTTCTTGAAGTTCGTCGATGACCTTCAACAAGACCAACAAGCGATAGGGTCATGACTGTGGGAGAGAAGCCTCGCCACTGCCATGATGGCTTCAACTAGATTTGGGGAGCCATGCAAGGGCCAACCGTGACCCTCACTCGCAACTAGCAAGGGAGTTGCGGCCCTTGCTAGCCCTAGTAAAAAAAAAGAAAAAAGAAAGAAATAAATAATTAAAAAATTATTAAAAATTATACTCTTAAAGTAAGTTATGTTACATAAAACGCCCAGCATCCGTATTAACAATTTTATACTAAAATTGATTATATTGACTCAATTGGTAGAATGTCAAAATATTTAGGATTATTTTTCGTGTATATCACTTCAGCTTGAAGTGACCAGTGCAGTCGCATGATACAATTGTCCAAGCCGCAAATCTTATGAAGGGCCTAGCAGCACACAGGTTGGGGCTGAGCCACAAGGGCACGAGAATTTTTTTGACAAGCTTGGGCATGAGCATATGGTGAAAAATCTCGATCCAACCTTCAAGATTTATGTACAAAAATTCTACGATAGATAGGTTTGGGCAAGAATTAGGTCGACCTTGGCCGGTCATGTCACGTTAAGATGTCTAGCGTCTATGTTAGCAATTTCCTATTAAAATTGATTAGATTGACTCAATTGGTAGAAGATCCAAATGTTTAGGACTATTTTTCTAGGGGAGAATTACCAAAAAAGTCCTAAACCTATTACAATTGTGCCAATTCAGTCCTAAACCTTTTTTTGTCCAATTTAGTCCTAAACCTTTTATAATTGTGTTAATTCAGTCCATCCGGCCAAAATTGGCCAATCGGCGCTGACGTGGACGCCGGCGGAGGACAGCCGGCCGGCGAGGTTATTTTTTAATATTTTTAATATTTTTTTAATATTTTTCGAATTTTTAAATATATATATTTTTTAAAATTTTTTTTTTTTTTTGCCTTCTTCTCCTTCCTCTGGCCGGCCGACGCCGGCCAGAGGTGAGGGCCGGCGAGGTTAGCCTCGCCGACCACCGACGAGGCTCGCCCAATGACGGCGGCGGGCGAGGGTCGACCTTGCCTAGTGGCCGTCGAGGCCGCCGTCGCCATCGCCGCCTCCGCCGCCTCCCCCCCGTCCCCCGATCGTCGGCACGATCTCCCCCTCCGAGCTCAAGCGGCCCTCCCGACTGTGACCGTCACCAAAACCCTATTCTAGCGCCTCTGGACCGACGAGGACGAGATCGAGCTCCTTCGCGGGTTCCTCGACTACCCCACGCATTGCGGCGGGGCCTTGCCCTCGCCGGTGGCCGGTGAGGCCAAGCTCGCCGGCCCTCACCTCTGGCCGGCACCGGCCGGCCAGAGGAAGGAGAAGAAGGCCAAAAAAAAAAAAGAATTTAAAAATTTAAAAAAAATTTAAAAATTCGAAAAAAAAAAAAAAAAATATTAAAAAATTACCTCGCCGGCCGGTTGTCCCCGTCGACGTCCACGTCAGCGCCCGGCCGGCCAATTTTGGCCGGATGGACTGAATTGGCACAATTATAAAAGGTTTAGGACTAAATTGGACAAAAAAAAAGGTTTAGGACTGAATTGGCACAATTGCAATAGGTTTAGGACTTTTTCGGTAATTCTCCCATTTTTCTAGTATATCACTTCAGCTTGAAGTGACCATGGTTGATGATACAATTATCCAGGCCGCAAATCTTATCAAGGGCCTAGCAACACAGAAGTTGGGGCTGAGCCACAAGGGCACGAGAATTTTTTTGACGGGCTTGGGCATGAGCATATGGTGAAAAATCTTGATCCAACCTCAAGATTTATGTACAAAAATTCTAGGGATATGTTTAGCAGAAGTCCTAAAACTTGTCAAGAAAGTGCAATTGAGTCCTAAAACTTACAAAAAGTGCAATCAAGTCCTAAAACTTGTCAAGTTGGTTCAATTGAGTCCTAAAGTTAACACCGTTAGCCTTTTCCGTTAAAAATGCCGACGTGGCGCCGACGTCATATTTAAAATGAATTTTTATTTTTTAAATGGATTTTTAAATTATTTTTTATTCAAAATCTTTAAAAATTAGATTAAAAACTAAAAAGGAAAATCTAAATTTATTTAAAAAACAAAACTGTTAAAAAAAAAAAAAAAGAAGGCAACCGGTGGACTTCCGCCGCCCCCCATCGCCGGAGGGACCGGCGCCGGTCGCCGGCCCTAGGCGGGGGTGGCGGCCCTCGCCCGGCCGGGCGAGGCCTCGCCGGCCCTGGTAAGGGCCGGCGACCGTCGCCCGCCCGGGCGAGGCCTCGTCGGCCCTCGCTCGAGGCCGGCGAGGCTTGCCCGGGGGGCAACGGTCGCCGGCCCTCGCCCGGGGCCGGGTGAGGGCCGGCCACCCCGCCCGGGCCGACGAGCGACCCTCACCCGGCCCCTCGGGCGATGGGCGGCGGCGGGGGAGAGAGGAGCCTTTTTTTTTTTTTTTTAAAAATAATTTTTTTAACTTTTCTTTTTAGCTTTTGGTGAAAAAAATAAAATGAATAAATCTAATTTTTTAGTTTTTAAATCTAATTTTTTTAAAAAATGAATAAAAAATAATTTAAAAAATCCATGTGGAAAATAAAAAATTATTTAAAATGCCACGTCAGCATTTTTAACGGAAAAGGCTAACGGTATTAACTTTATGACTCAATTGAACCAACTTGACAAGTTATAGGACTTGATTGCACTTTTGTAAGTTTTAGGACTCAATTGCACTTTCTTGACAAGTTTTAAGACTTCTGCTGAACATATCCCAAAATTCTACAATCAATGGGTTTGGGCAAGAATTAGGTCTGACCTTGGGCCGCTCCAGCCCGGGACAGGACATGCCCAAATTATCATCACCTAAGCACCAAAGAATTGTCGAGCTCAAGGCATTACTTTAATGCTTTCTTTTCAGGCTCTCTTTTTCAACTAGCACTTGATACTTCTTAGCTTGAAGCAATTATGGTGCCCGTCATTCACGAAACGTAGACAACTATTAGTAGCGGAAAAATGGCCTGAGGCTTAACGATAAACCAAAATGTAACATGAAATGACTGATCCCCCTTCGTAATCACGTTCATTTTATCGTAAATTAGTAGTACCACAGAAATTTCTGAAAGGCCTAATGGCTCTGCCTTTTAGTTAGCTAACCTGCAGATTCGTGGCGATTCAGCGATTTACTCTCAATGTGGTTTAGGACTGCTATGCCTATACTTAGATGGGCCATCTTCACTTATAGAAATATGGTTATCTAAATAACAGCTTTCTGTTTAGCTAACCATTCAGGTTATAACTAATTGCGAATATTTTACAAAAAATAAAAATATCATGATATTTGGCCCGTTTGGGATGCATCGCCACTATGGTTTAGGCCCATCTTCAGTCCAACATCTAATGAAAATAAAATAAAATTTTACACTTGCTAGGATCTTCTAATTCAAGAACCCCATATTATATTGAGGTCACCATATTCTTTTTTTTTTTTTTTTTTGGAACTGGAGAAACAGACTTACAACGAGCGCTCGGCGTAAACCCCCGGGGAGTACTGACACGGGGACCCACCTCCCACGGTGCTTCGTTTAAGTCGCGTTATATGCGCACGCGGTGACTCAAACCTCCCCATTCCGCAATTAGAGAGGGAAAGGCTCAAACCAATGCGCCCACAGCGGGGTGGGTTTGAGGTCATCGTATTGATCAATTCAATTTGGGAGAAACCGTGAACTCTAAACAATCCTATCATAAGATATAAGTAGTTTATTCAACTTGGGATCCATGGTGTTTGTAACCAAAAGCTCCACCTAATTGATTATAGCTTGTCCGATGAATTTCATCTCAATTATCATTAATAGTCAAGGAAATTTAGGCAAAATTATGAAATTAGTTTTTTTTTTTTTGCAAAAAATATGAAAACCGTATTTTTTTTATTAAAAAAAAAAGTCAAAAAGCTAACTCCCGGTCTAAGAGGTTACCATCACCCCATCTTTTCTCAAAATGGGAATGTGACGACTCCATCACTGTCACTTTTACTAGACTGACGGAGTGACGGAGCCGTCTCTCCCATTCGCTTTTCCTTTGAAAATGTATTTTAATACATGTGTAATGAAATTAATTGGGGTTTCTTAATGAACATTATAATAATAATAATTGTGTGAGTCCACAACACCCTATTTTATAAGGGTTTCAATAGATTAATCTCATTCAAGTGTCAGATAACTTATCATCAAATCGATAATGATTGATTGTGTTAACACATGTCTAAAACTTGCTAACATTATAGAGTTATCACGAGCAATACATTAAAAACGTAATTTTTTTAATTATATGTTATTTTTATTATACAATATACTAGAAATAATCATAGAGTGTTTCATCGTAACCAACTATAGAACTTCGTAGAATCCAGATTTTGACATTATAACAATCTACAAGTATGAACTACATCTAGTCATGCTCAAGTTCAATAGGTCGTTAAATACAACTTTTTAATTGCGGCATTTTGCCCATCAAACTTAAATTGTAATAATGCCGTAAAATAATTTTTGTATATCGTAATGTTACGACGTTTAGCTCTAATCAATTGCAAATGTGATTAATTTTTCAAAAAAAGTTTTATCTAAATTTGTTGATTTTTTTTTTTTATGTAATTTCTTGTACAAGAGAAGATTGATCTGGGAAAGTTAAGTTGAACAAAAAACGAAAAATTGCCTGAAAGAAAATTTTCTTGTCATCGGAGTAGTAACGGGACATGTGATCCAATAGCATGATTTTCCAGTAATTTCGTCTGTACGAGAAAATGTGAAAAGGTACGGATCAGTGCAAGTATGATTCCTTTCCATAATCCATCTAGTTGCCCGTTCGTTGAAAAAAAATAAAAATAGGTTCACCATTTACCTTTAGCTAAGCATGATGAGTTACTCAATTCAGCAAATAAATTGTGATTTGATATAAATTGTATGAGTTTGAGCTCCGCCATTGCAAAGCTGATCTTAAGTGCCAGCCGTAGCGCCCGATCGACGTATTTGGGGGAGCTGGTGCCTAAACTCGGGTCTTGGCAACCTAGACACGAACCCCATTCTAGGCTCGGGAGCTTTGACGAGTTGGGTCCGGCTCGTGGTCAGAGTACCGGGTCACAGATTTAGGCCAGTAGATCTTGGTCCTAGGGCAACTTGAGCATGTCTTCTTTCCGTGTTCTTTTTATTCATGGATCTTCACGTTTCTATGATTATCTCCATCTTTCACCGTTTTACCAGCTTCTATGTGCATCCTGCAATCTTGCATAAACCGTTTTCTCGAACTTGAGTCAATTTTGGCTCCTAACTAATTCAATCACGTCGAAGTCTCTTTTTCGTCTTTGGTCTAGGTCCATTTGCAACCTTTTGGTGGAGGTGGAAGACAATTTGCTCTGCAGATTGCGCGGGAAAGTTATGAAGAACTTCTGTTTTATGGGTCACTGCAAAGCAACTCTAGTTTTGACTGATGTAGCCATATTGAAATAGTTTATATATATATATATATATATATATAATTATAATAAAGTTAAATTACATAACTAGTCATGGGTATTTCCAATCAATCATGTTCTTTGGCACAATATTATTTGAGTGTCTCTTGGTGCTTTTTGGTTGATATTACAAAAACATTAGACTAGTACAAATGTAATAAATTTACATCAAATTAATCTTTTGACAACCGAAAATCCAAAATTGATATATTTGCAACAATTTTACCCTCTATTAGTTTACATTAAATTAAATTAATATTAAATTGGTACACCTATGACAAATGGTACATCGGTCAAACTATCACGTGTCATCCAATTCAACAATTTAGCGGTAAAATTTAATGGAAATTAACAAAAGGTAAATTCATTACAACCATACCAATTTATTATTTTTTGTGATCAAAAATTAGTTTTTAGTAAATTTGTCATAGATGTACCAATTTGATATTTTTGATGATATAAACCTTCTTTTTGTTTTTATTATTTTTTTCTTCCTCACTTCTACTGCTACAACAAGCTTGCAACCCCTGTATCGTCCAGTTATATCAGGAGAATATGATTGTAAATATCAAGTGCAACACCTCATCTTCAACTCCATTTATTTCTCAAGCTAGTTCAAAAGACTAACTCGGGAAGGAAAATTTATGAAGTCTTTTTTCTTTTCATTTTTTTTGCCAAAAAGAATTTGCCACTTCTTTTTTTGCCGGGATGATTTTAGCTCTGTTTGGAAAAAAAAAAAAAACTACGTGTTTGGAAAACTTCAAGAAAAATTGGTAAGTTTCAAATAATATTGCAAAAGAAAAAAGAACAGAAATTATTTTTCTGGCATACAACTCACGTTTACTTATTCATTTGCATAACTTACTAATGTTTAAATAACCAACTCCTATTTGAAATTTATACTGCCCCTTTTTATACTATCCACCAGAATTTGAAGTATTAATCTAATTTCAAAATATTTTGAAACATTTAAGTGTGAATTTGAAACCTGAAATTAAGACCAATTTATCTTACTTATGTGCGTCAATTCTTCTAAACAAATGATTTTCTTCGTTTAAACTGGACACAAATTTGCTGTAGAAAATCATTTGGTTTGCATGTTCGCAGTATTTAAAGAAACAAAATCTAATAATATTCAAGAAAAAGGAATTCACGGGGAATTCACCGCCAATTAAAGACGGTGGATCTTGATCCAAACGAAAAAGATATGATATCTGAGAATTCATAAATATACATATACAAATTAGATATGCAACACCCAAATAACCAAATTACCAAGCAATCATTTTTGTGGTCAATAATGGTTCGTTCCTCATGCAAGATGTGATCGACCATTGTGATCTGTGTGCTAACAAAGCCGCGTGGGAAAAAATACACACACAAACACACACACAGCCCTTATGAAAAGCCCTCTGTTTTTAAGACCCCACAAAAATTATATATTTTAAACATTTGATGTGATTCGACCCCAGATAAAATTATGTGACGTGAATGTGGAATGAAAAGCATATATCTATCTTTTGGAATTTTCAAAAGATTGAATTAACTTTAAAAGACAGATTAAGCTGTCAAAGGAGGTGCTGCAATTCTTGGAAAGTTTGCTGGCAAACTGCTTACAGTTGAGACCCTCATGATTACACCTTCTTCTTTAATAAAATTTACTTAGATTGATATAGGTCTCTAGAAGTACTATGTGTTGTTTTTTGTTGGAGAATCATTCTAACCCTCCTATCATCAAATTACCATTGAGAATGTATAAAGAAGTACATAAATAGGGGAAAAATACCGGGAACAAATTGCACAAATTGAAACCGAGCCATCGGGGAGTAGTCCTGTTACCGAGGTCTTCATAGACTCGAATATGATAAAATATCTAAATTTAGAAAAAGAGCATATCAGAGGCGAAAGAACATGAACATGTACCTAGGTCAGAAAGAACATAAAAAATTTAACCTAATATCAGAGGCGGTCTTCAGCTTCAATGATATCCAGAAGGAAAAAGAAAAAGAGCCTGTAAATTATAAGGAAAGAAACTGTCGGCGTCGTCGCTACAGAAGAAGAAGAAGATCTTTGCTGAAAGGACAATTATTTTCATAACTAAGGTCAAAGAAAAACTAACCTTGCTAGAAGAAACATAAGAGAGCCTCAGTGTTTGTGAAAACGATTATCAGTTCGTACCTACGATCAACAAAAAAGGGAAAAAGGACCTAAAGATTTGTGCACGTATTATGATATGTATATTTACATGCCGAACAAGAATAAATGCAGGTAACAACAAATCAAGAAGTGAAGACAAAAGAAAAGGCAGAAAGAAAAGAGGGGAAAAAGGGCAAAAAAAAAAAAAAAAAAAGAAGAAGAATGGATCTTCGTTTAAGGAGAAGCCACGGAGCGGTCGGCGGCCCCATGCCGCCAGCAGCTTCTTCTGCCTCGCCACCGACAAGTGACTCCGGCACGAATTGCAGAAGAAGCTGCTGGTGGCACGGCATCGCCTACCGCAATTGGGGACACCAATCATGAGCGACGGCGGCCACCGCCGAGGAAGGAGATGGTTGAAGGCTGCTCTTCGGAAAGGCGAAAAGGAAGAGAGAGATGGTTGAAGGCTGCTCTTCGGAAAGGCGAAAATTTGGAAATATTTGATAGGTAAGAATTCTGTCTATGTTAAGAGAACGGGACGGAGAATCAGATTGCATGGGCGGCGTGTGATGCTGCCGGTAATTTATACAATCCTCAAAATAACGGAGAGAATAGTTAACGTCGAACAGTTTTATTCGATATCTTCCTTAATTTACGTTAAAATCCTCAGAACTTTTCTTTCGAATCCAAAAGTATGAAATTCTAAATGTTTTGCATATTCTATTGGAAATTGTATTCGCACAAAAAAAAAGAAAAGAAAAAGAAAAGAAAAAATGTCAAAACTAAGCACATGATAGTATATTGTAATCATAGGAATAGTTGAGTTTGGTGTCAGTTCCCAAAGAGATTTATCGACTATTGGGAAATTATAGAAAATCTATCCACATTGGCTTCTAAATTCAAATATCTCTAATTTTCTCAATAATCAAGAAATGCAATATAATAATACTAGTTGCCAACAGATTGAAATTTGAAAGTTAAACCGTCTTCTTTAATATGAAAAATAACTAATAACCAAGAAAAAGTTGACTCGCTATAATACGAACACGCAAATTAGAAAGAGGGGTCACTTTCAACAAAAAGGCTCCGCACCATGTTGACTAGTA
This sequence comes from Eucalyptus tenuipes, assembly GCA_014182365.1. NCBI lineage: Eukaryota > Viridiplantae > Streptophyta > Magnoliopsida > Myrtales > Myrtaceae > Eucalyptus > Eucalyptus tenuipes. The sequence continues at coordinate 23,495,455 of CM024540.1, read as the reverse complement.
AAACTAATACTAACAAAGCTTTTTGCTTAAAAAATGTATAATTTATTATATGAACATCACTAATATATAAATAAATAAATAAAATAGTGAATACACCTATTGTTGGATGAGCGACTTATTTGCTCGATGTTAATTTTGTAATTGAAATCTTCCATTTATCAACCATCCAATGGTGAATGTGCAAACAGCGGTGGACCTAATTAAAATCACGGAAAATGCTAGATTTGTTAAGACTAATTTATGAAAGTGGTTTTCTTAAGTGATATGTTCGGCTATTATCAGTTTTTATATGTGCATGCTTGTTTATATCATTTATATCATTCAGAGTCCGATACATTATTTAACAAATAAATTTTGTAAATCATTCCTGGTAAGTCTAGCATTACTCTATTAGTAGAATAGTTAAGGCTTCTAGTTATATTATAATCTTATGCTACTCTTTCACTAGAAAACTTTGATAAGATGAATATAGACTAAGATATATTACAAAAAGATCGGAAAATATATATATTATTGTTCATTAATGAAATCTCTAAGGAAAAATATAGTAAAATGAAACACCGCTGATAGTATTGAAAAAAAGACGATGTTACAGTATGATTCATTATCTTTGATCCCCTCAACTTTATGGTACTCTAATATTAACCTTCATCCTAGGATCAACTTTGTTGATGAGATGACTTAGATTATGAGTCACGGGGTAACACATTTTATTAGAAAAGAATAGTAATTATAATATCGTAAAATCAACGGAATCAATTAATGGTCAACCTTCCTACTCATGATCACACTGTTCCAATCTGTACTGTGACTGCCTGTCAATGGAATGAAATTGTTTCTTCAGTCAAAGCTAAATCACCTAAATTCACGGCTCATAAAATAGGCCATCCGCCCATAACGAAGTTGACCCTTGACAGGACTAAAAATACATTTTTTCCCCTCAAATGATCGTATCTTTCGAGATAGATTTTATTTAGGCGCGATTATCAATTTCTTTTGCCTTCTCTTTTTTCCATAGAACGTATCTAAGTTGAGGTACCTGGAGGTGACGTGAGAGAAATTTCAGGTGCTGCCATCTTTGTTTGTCCTCTCTTCTTCTTCCATGCTTGCCATGTCTGTTATCTGTTTCCAATTCCAGGCGATTCGTTGAGGGTCTAAGGTGATTTTTTTGCGTTCCCATCAGATTCCTTCAATGAATCTGGTGGAAATGCATGAAATCTAGAGACCTACCCCATTGGGACAAGGTGTTCTAGGCCTCTCCATGCTCAAAGTTCTCTGCAATCTTCTCTGAGACGATGAGCGTGTCTGCTTTCTAGGATCGGCACCGCCGTGTCTGATTGAACGCGTAGACCTACCGTGTGTCGTATTGGGTACTGGTTGTGCAAGCTGAGGATGGAACAGTTTCGGCAGATAGGAGAAGTACTAGGAAGCCTGAAGGCCTTAATGGTGTTCCGCAGCAACATACAAATCAACGGGCGCCAATGTTGTTTGTTGCTGGACATGTTGAGCTGCGCTTACGAAGTCGTGGCGGACGAGATGAAACAGAACCTGCGGTTTGAAGAGAAGCACGCGAAATGGAGAATCCTGGAACAGCCATTGAAAGAGCTCCTCAGAGTATTCAAGGAAGGAGAGATCTATATCAGGCTCTGCTTGGATAGCAAGGACTGGTGGGCGAAAACGATGATCCTATATCAAAACACAGACTGCATTGACCTTCACATCCACAACCTGTTAAGTTGCATGCCGGTCGTCATTGAAGCGATCGAGATTGCCGGAGAAATTAGCGGTTGGGATCATGATGAGATGCAAAAGAGGAGATTGGTGTACTCGAAAAAGTACCAAAAAGAATGGAAGGACCCGAAGCTCTTCCAATGGAAATTCGGCAGACAATACCTCGTGACTCAAGATTTCTGCCACCGGTTAGAGCAAGTGTGGAAGGAAGATAGATGGCTTCTTATGAATAAAATCCGGGAGAAGAGTGTTTCAGGCTCAGCAATAAAGTATGAGCAGCGACTTAACGATCTGCTGTTAAGGAACTTGGATTTGTGGGAGCCTTCCAGTTGGAAACTCTTGCCGTGTTCGATCTTAGTCGGGTCGAAGGACTACCAGGTGAGGCGGAGGCTAGGCAGTGGAAGCCAATACAAGGAGATACTTTGGTTGGGCGAAACCTTTGCTTTGCGACATCTTTTCGGGAACACGGAGACCTTAGTTCCTGAGATTTCGTTGATACATACTCTCTCCCACCCCAATATACTGCATTTTCTTTGTAGCTTCATCGACGAGGAAAAGAAAGAGTGTTTCGTGGTCACGGAGCTGATGAACAGAGACCTAGGCAGCTACATCAAGGAAATCTGCGGTCCGCGAAAACGGATTCCTTTCTCTCTTCCCGTGGCCATCGACTTGATGCTTCAGATTGCTAGAGGGATGGAGTATCTCCACTCTAAGAAAATCTACCATGGAGATCTCAATCCTTCTCACGTTCTGTTGAGGGCAAGAGGTAGTTCAGGAGAAGGATACCTGCAAGCCAAGGTCTCAGGATTCGGCCTGTCTTCCTGTAAAAATTCCTCCCAAAAGACATCTTTAAGTCAAGATGGAATCATTTGGCACTCTCCCGAAGTTCTAGCCGAGCATGAAGAGACGGGAAGCACCAGAGACACGAAACACACGGAGAAGTCCGACGTCTACAGTTTCGGGATGATTTGCTTTGAACTTCTAACTGGAAAAGTACCCTTTGAGGATGCGCATCTTCAAGGGGACAAAATGAGCAGGAACATCAGGGCAGGAGAGAGGCCCTTGTTCCCATTCCATTCGCCGAAATACTTGACCAACTTGACGAAGAGATGTTGGCATATCGATCCGAATCAACGGCCGAGCTTCTCTTCCATTTGTAGGATCCTTCGCTACGTGAAGCGCTTTCTCGCAATGAATCCTGATTGCAGTAGCCAGCCAGACCAGCCGATGCCATCTGTGGACTACCACGATGTCGAATCGAGGCTACTGAAGAAATTTCCATCTTGGGAGAGCCCCAACCAATTGCCGGTATCGGACGTACCATTTCAGATGTTCGTTTACAGAGTAGCGGAGAGGGAGAAATCAAGCGCCTGTCTCAAAGAGAACAACTCCGAATCGGGTAGCGAGGGAGCCTCCGTCTGTGGGGATGAAGTCACGATCAGTTTGGACGATCCTCTCTCGTCAGCAGCCGAGACGAAACTATCGCTCTCTCCTGAAACTTCGAGCAAGAACTTGACATCGTTGAAAAGACTAACGGACGTCAAACAAAACAGGCAACCTGGTGAGATTTTCATCTCGTTTGGGGATTCTACTTGGCAGTACCTACATTTTAAGATTAATACTCTTCTCTCTGGCTGTAAGTTACAAAATCGGAAAATTTATATATTGGTATGTGCTGTTTGTATTATGGCTGCCAGTATGCAAATCTCAATGCCTCAACGAGTTTATCAGGGCAAGGATTATCATGCATTCTACGTGCTCTGTGCATTCACTTTTCAGTTCCCAGTTCCACCATAAAATCATAGAATTTAACGGCCACCCTGCAACAGTGTTCCCGTCTCTCTTCTCATTCCTGAGAAGAAAGAGACCCGTGTAATTACTGTTACACACCATCTTTTACATAAAGGTCAAGTGCATCTTCCAGAAGCTGAAAGACCATTTCCATCTCGTTGAGGTTCCTTGTGCTTTAATTGAGATCACATGGTAGGAAAGGAAAATATTCAGCTCTCTTACTGAATATATTGTTTTTGAATCTCTATCGACATTGCAGGGACACCAAGAGGGCGGTCACACCGACCTCCGCAGATTACTCCAACCGGGCGAAGCATTAGAATGAATTCAGAGAGTCAGCTGCTGCAGATGAGTCCAAAGATGAAGAGGTCATCGTCTGGTAATTCATCGGATTGAGAGCTTTCTGAATAAGCCTTATTCTCAACCCAGGTCGTCTGCTCTAAAGCACTTCACCGACTGGGCACTACAAATTCATTTGTACAACAAGCCTTTCAAAGTGTTCAACTCAGCATGGTAGATTAAAGCAGCTTTTGACCATGAAGTGAATGGAATGTTTGGCGTGATGATGAGATTCCCATACGAGGGAGTCCTGTCTCCGCTGTAGCTACAATCGGATTCACATAAAGTGAAAAATCATTGTTTCAATTGTTCAAGGATATTCCACACTACGCGAAGGCTATCCTGATTTGTGGTCTAAAAACAAGGTGCAAAAAGTATCCATCACCTACACAGTATAATCTGTATTTAAAATGTAAACTAGCAAGTAAATATACTGCGACAGTGATTGGACTCTTTCTTCTTATATTAAACTGCATCCAATGAGTTATTAAAAAATGAAAAGTGCGGTGAACAGCCCTCCAGTATAATCTCAAAAGGGAAAAAAATAGCTTTCACACAGCATCAAAAGCCATTGAACTGTATTTCTTGCCTTATTCCTCCTACAAACTTATTGACACAGCACATGAATGAGAAGCCAACACCTACAGCAAGTTCACAAGAAGACATCGATACGAGAACAAAGGGGGAGCAATTATCAGAGCTGGGTTACATATTGCTAGACTTACTTTTAGAGAGAAGAAAAGAGCAACCTCCACCCTTTTTTCTAACCCTGGCCTACAAAAATACCACACTTTTGATGGACACCAGAGGATGCTCCAAAGTTCAATCTGATATTCTGATTTCAACTCCTAATATATCCTTGACCATCTCATACGTCACAAATGCAATGGCGATGGATGGAACTACCTGAGGATGAAAGCAGCAATTTTCAGAAACGTAAAACAGAGTGTATAAGCAAAAACTAGCAAATGCGTTGACAATATTGTGTCTACTGCTAAGTTAACAATGCTCCCTAGGCCTTACACTATTAAAACCTCTAAAAGGGCAAGTTTTAACTAAGATATAACTGACCTTAACAGAATTTGGAACCAAACCCTTATACAATGCTCCAAAGCCCTCATACTTCACAGTTTTCCTGAATGCATCAACCATGCCATTGTATTCAAGAGCAGCCTTAGCTCTTCCGTCACCTGTTACTATGGAAGAAGCATTATTCCACCCCACCATTTGCATTCTTCTGCGTATCACATCCAGAGGGTAAGCCACAGTTTGACCAACAGTTCCTGCAACGGCTCCACAGGCAAGCCTTGTAGTGACACTCAACTCAGTGTCCTCCATTAGTCCAAATGGTCTGTTCTTTATTAACCAGTCCTTCAGAGATTCGTATACAGCAAAGTTGAGACCTACGTAAGGAATCTGCAGAAAAGAAGAGAATCATCATTGTTTCTTCAAAGCAAGAAAAGGAACAACACATGTATGCAAGCAATATTGCCCACTGGAAAAGGAAAGAAAAGCTCTTAGACAGTCCTGACGAAATATTATGAGTCTTGCATGCCCTCAAGCACCAGGGCTATGCATGATGCCACTTCCTCTGGTAGAATTCACTCACAATCTCAGTGAACAAACAGAAGCAGAGATGCTATAGCGACCTAAGGATGCCTTTTAGGATATACACATTTTGAAGGACTTTAAGTACGTAGGATCTCTCACAGAAAAAAGGCATCATCAACCAGTATTCATTGAACACAAGAATGTCACAATGGATGCGAGGAAGCAAGGGCAAGGAAGGTTTATTTCATGAATGCATTGTGGAAATGCAAAATTTTAACATAGAGGGTCATGAGAAGTGGAAAGCACGTGCATGTGCACATACTCCGACTAGTAGAGAAGATGTGATAGCAGTCACGAAAAGCAAATAGAAGAGTCACTTACCACTCCAATGACAGAAGGCAGCCACCCCTTGTATAAGGCCCGCGGACCTTCTTCACGGAGCACTGATGACAGTGCATGAAACATTCCTCTATACTGATAAGGGGACTTCTCTGTCTGCACGTATGAGCGGGGAAATTCTAAATGCCCAAAGCACAAAAATAGTTGAAGAGGCAGAAAGCATATATTCTCGTTTAGATTGTTTACATTAGCCAGTCTGATTAAATTGTTATCAACAGAAAAATTCCCCCAACAAGGTCAACCGTGCCTCTGAGAAGATATCAGAACAACGCTAAAAATCAGCCTGAAAAGACTAAGAAATGTACCTGTACAGTTAGCCTGCCTCGTACCAAGTCCATGGGGTAAGTGGCAGACATTGCAATTATTCCAGCGCATGCCCCAGCCCCAAGACGTAGAAGGGGAGTGAGTTGAGCATCTTCTGTAGGAAACAAACAATAAAAGAGAGAATGAGACAATCGTGCACAAAAAATCCATTGCATTGACAAAACTTTACTGTATACAGTTTTTGTGACACTATGAATCAATCACATTCTTAGAGTTTGGCATCAAAATCTCAAAATCATATCGGATGGTGGTGCTTGAAAAATATAAAGTTACATCAATGTAAAATGGGAGAATATTGCAAACCAATAGAGCTTTCCATAATTACTTGTAAGTACAAAAGTAGAAAACTAGCTTTTTAAGGTATCCCGACTTAAAAAAAGGATTTTTTAGATGAATGAATAACTCAAATAATTGATGCAACTTAAGCAATATTCTTGAATATAGTCTACATTTCTTGATCAGCGGGTCACTCTCAGATATTTCCAAAGATATTAAAAAATCAATACACAAGAATACCTAAAGATTTTTAGGACTGTGTCCCAAAGACATGGAGAGCATTGCAGCATGTTTCTTTTGATGATTATTAGAACATCTTTCTGTACATTTTTAGAGAGAGAAAGAGAGGAGATAAATTTAGGGCAAAACCACTGACTCTGACAGCAACAACTAGGCCAGCAGAGTGGCCACGGAGGCCCATCAACAATATGCACCCCAACACACATATGTGCGCCATGAGTAAAATAAAACCTCTCTCCGTGGAATACCACGCCACCCCATTACTTAAGAGGGAAGCACTCAGCCTTAGCCACTTTAACAATTATTAAGTCGTTGGTTTATGTTCAACAGTAATATTTCCCCTAGTCATCTGATTCAGCCAGCAATCAAGTTCCAACGTAAAGCAAATGTCTAACCAGCAAAAGGGTAAAGCACATATAAGACAATAAAATTGCTAGCATGCAAGCATCACAAGTATTTAATCAAGCAACACAAAAATGCAAAATCAACAATAAGGCAACGAGGATGGACATACCATTACCAGTCTGCTGCTGATACAACAACAATATTCCCCTGATGATAAGGAAGGGGCAGACAATTCAGCAGAAGAAATAAAGGGGCAAATATTTCAGGTATTTAAGCATATGAAGAGGTGCCGAAATGGTGGAAATGGTAAACAAGAAACCAATGACCAGAGAAGCCATCTAAAAGCTATTAAGAGTTAGATTGGGCAGGAATTTGGAGAAAACAAGTCTTTCCCTATTGATATGCATCCTATGGAATTATAACATGAAATCCCAGGAAGAAATGACAATAGCAATGACAACTCGACACCAGAAATCAAAGTTCAGAGTTGCTAGAATTTTGCCAGAGTCATACTTGGAAGCTTGCTCATAGCTGAAGAACTTGACTGCAGAGTTTGGAACAATACGAGCACAATTGGTACCATTGCCTTTGAACAGTCCACGGAAGCCCTCAGTTCTCCATATATATTTTAATCCTTGAACTGTACCATTGTACTTTATGCTATGGGGATTTTGAACCTGCATGTCATGTGATCCGTGCATCACCATTGCTGCAGGGATCGGTACGATGATGAAAGACAGTTGGGGAAAGCTGGATGACTAACCTGCAGCAATATCTTCAACCTTTCCAATGGAGCAACAGCGGTGCGTGACCTATACAACCATGCATATACTCTAGGTCAGCCACAATCACCACAAACCACATCTTGGTCAATAAAAATGAACAAACAAAATACAAACTGAGGACTGAAGGGCAGCACGGTGGCATCAAACCTCCATGAGAGGTTCTATATAACTCAAGGATAGCAGCAACTAGACCAATATTAGACTGCATTCAGTTCATATGTCTCAGAATAAATAAAGATTTGTTCTCGTCTTTTTTTCCTATCGGTTATACCAAGCAAAGCCATTCTCATAGCCCAGACAGTTGTTCAGCCTTTATCTCATGGACGTAGAAAACAATGCTATCACACAACATCAGGTCTATTTCCAAGAAAAGTCAGTGGAGGATTTACAAGACAAACGTGCTTAAACTTCCGCAGCGACCTAGGGAGCAACAGTAGAGACAAACTGCAATACAAGAAATCGGGGATCAATCAAGAATCTAAGTTTAGAGTTTTACGAGGTTCATGAGTACGGAATTATGCAATAGAGAGTGAAGTGATAGGTGACGCGAATCATCGATTCTCAGTAGAAAGACCAGAGCTTCATTTGCCAAAGGCCCGGCCGGCGAAAGGCCGACCGGAACAAATTAAAACTAAAGGTCACACGACTCTAGCTCAGCCTCCCCCCTGTAAAACTAAACTTAACATGGCTCCTTTCTCCATGCAAAGAATTAGCACGCGATTTCAATTCTAATCCTTTCCTATCCTCGGACACTAAAATCATCAAAGAACTGAAACTAGAAATGAGCAGGAAAGTACAAAGGTAAATCCTTTCAAATTGCCCACTGCTACCAAGACAAGCAAAAGAGGGAAAAAGGAAAATTAAGTGCGCAAATTCATATCTTCCATCTCCGAAAGACTGGAAACATCGCATTCCGCACGAATCACCTACTTTCTAACGCATGAGAACGCAAATTGACAAACTCGCCATTCCAATTTGCCCAAAAAAATCTCACACTGGCGAGCAGGCTCAGGAGAGGCAACTGCCCAGTCGCAAAAAAAAAAAAAAAAAATCTTTCGGCGAGCATTCTTATGTGAAAAACACAGCCACTCCAGAAACTCGAAAGAAACAAACAGAGAAATGAGAGGAATCCCGCAGCTCTTAATCTCTCATCCGCGATTACGCATTTCTCCGGAAGGGGACTGCGGCGCTTACACTCCTCCGGCGACGCCACCGGCGACGAGGGACTTGCAGATGCTGAGGATGGCGTAGCTGGGGGCCTTCACGCCTTCCCTGGCCAGCTTCGCCTCCTCCGCGAGGTTCACGATCGTCGACACCGCCTTCTCGCTCGCCTTCACGTCCTCGGAAGCCATTTTAATTCACCACAACCCTGACGCGCCCGACCGGGGAAAAGGAACGCTCTAGAAAAGCCCTGCCGAACGGAGAAAAAGAAAGCGGCTCGGTCGCGGCTGAGCGATCTGGATCGGGGATCTCCGGGCGGTCACTGAGGGCGGCGCGGCCGCATCAGGCGGAGGACGCGGCGGCGGCGGCGGCGGCGGCGGCGAAAGCGAGGTCTCAACAGCAATCGAGCTCGGTGGGTGTGCGCGACCGGGAGTGTTGACGCCGTTTAGCTTTTATCGAAGAGAGAGAGGGGTGACTTTTTCTTCTGTTTCGTTCTGCATACTCGCGCGCGTGGACGGTGGTGATCGGTACTCGCGCCTCTGTGGCTGCCACGTGGATTATAAAGCTTTTGTTTTTGGGTTAATACTATGAAAAACTCCAAATTAGTTACTTAGTATACCTTGACAAATTTACCCCAAATTAGTACACTTATAACAAAATTTACCATTTGTTAATTTTCGTTAAATTTTACTATCAAATTATTAAATTAAATGATAAGTGATAATTGTTGGGATTTTACGCTCCGTTTGTCACGGTTTACAATTTTTGTGATTTTTTTGTGGTATTAATCCAATTTAGTGGAGGATATATTTGTCATAAATTTATCAATTTGGGGTTTTTTGCAATCAAATAAATTATTTTGGAGTAAATTTGTCATAAATGTATCAGGTTTATAATTTTTTATGGTTAGTCGGGGTAAATTTATCGGGGTTATCAAAAAATAATTTATAATAAATTTGTCACAAGTGTATCAATTTGAGATTTTTCGAGGGTTTTTCTTTTTGGGAGGACAAATCAAAAAAACGATTTGTAATAAATTTGTCGCAAGGGGTTCAATCCTTTTTTTTAGGCACGTATTAATCCTTTTTTTCCTCTTTTTGGGAGGACAAAAAAAAAATGATGATGGAAAGAGGAATTTAATTATTTGGAGGGGAGTATTCCTAGGTGAATGAGTCTTTGTCAAAGTTTTTGACAAGGAAATTCCCCCCCCAACCCCACCTTCCAGAACTAATCGAAAGGGAACTGTAGAGAAAGCTGCGCCATGAATTTATATCATTTCGATTTTTTTCCCCTCAAAATAAAAAATAAGGGAAAAAAAAAGTCTTTTTCCTGGCTTTAGCTTTCGAAAGAAACAGTTCTGAATCGACTTGAATGCACATATCAATCGGTTTGCCCTATAATTATGGGTGTTCATATGGAATAATAAACGAATTATAAGAAAATTTTCAAAGTTAAAGTACAAGGTTTTTTTTTCTCCGCTCAATATAGAATTCATGAAATAGATCGCGAGGAAAAAATAATAAGAGTTCAAATCATAACAAGTCGAAATCAAATCTTGATATTAGTTCAAAATCATATTTTCTTGATTTTTATCTCCAAAGAAAAGTAGAAAGAAAGAAAGAAAGAAAAGTAGTTTTCCTCACTTTAGCTTTCAAAAGAAAAGAAAATAGATTCGAATCAACCTAAAAACGCATATGCATTGGTTTCCCCAAAATCAGGGGCAATTATATGAAATAATAATAATCAAATTATGAGAAAATTTTCATGATTAAAGGATAATTTTTTTTCTTTACTCAATATAGGATTCATGAAATAAATCATGAAAAAAACATAGATAATGAATTTTTTAATCACGACAAGTCGAAATCAAATCCTGATATCAATTGATACGTGGGTCAAGATCGATTAGCTAAAATTCTGGTTGCATCGGTGGATCCGAATTAAGTACCAATTATTGCGGTTAACATGCTCACTGTTTTTTTTTTTTTTTTTGACCTTTTCGTAAGCCAAGTAAATTGAAATTTGCTGCAGCGGTTGCATTTTGTAGGTTAGCATGCGAAATTACGGGAGGGTCCTCTGCTTCCCCTCCTGGGGACGACAAATCCGGCGTCGTTTCGAAACAAACAGGGAGGCCCGGGGGTGGGGAAGCAGCGGTTACGGTCACCCGAAACGGCGGCGGGTCGCCGCCGTGCCGACCAGGAGGAACGGACGGAAACCTAGGAGCTGCCGTCTAACGGCGTCCGCAGGGGTCCCCGTCGGGCCCACCACACGCCCTGAATTATTTTTCAGTTGACGAGATTCGGGTCCGGTGGGTCCCGGCAGCCATCGCCACGTGGAGTGGGTAGGTCCATCTATCGGTGCGCCTTTGTCTCTCGCTCTACTCTTCAAACCATCTCTTCCTTGCTCGAAATTTCATCACTTTGTCCAACTTAAAAGAATAATTTCCATTCATCTCTCCACCCCCGCTTTAGGTTCAGTCCCGATTTATTTCCCGAAATATGAATAATTTTAAAAAAAAAAAAAAAAAAATGATAACTTGTAGTGTATATAAAAATGAATGAACGATCATCTATGAAAATAGTTATGTCGAAATTATTTTCTATTGACTAATTATTAAAGCATGTAAATAATTATTTTTAAGATTTTTTTTTCAAATCATTTATTTTTCATGAAATAAAATTATGCCTCAAAGTATGTTTCTTTAAATGATGGGATTTTCCGCGAATTAGTTTTACGGATTTTCATATGTTTGATTTGTTGAAAGCGATCGGTTAACGGAAATCATTTACGGATAGAACAAACATATATGCTTAAAGTTAGGAAAAATGAAATCCTTAATGTGAAAATGTGGAAAAACATCTTCCTTTTATTGTGCAGTTTTCCCAAAAATTAACATACTATCGGTCAATGCATGGAATCAAACGTAGAGAATTTAATGCTATTGCTTAGGTGTTTTTACACGGGGAGAAGTAGGTCACTCTTCTTATCCAAAGTCAACCAACTACATGGATTCCTGTTCTTATCATGCTTTAAAAGAGCCTTTACTTTTCAACAACAGCAAAGAAGTTCATTCTAAAAGAAATGCAGCAAAGAAGTTTGGTTGTCATTCCAATTTGTCACAAAAATCATCTTTTCATCAAGATCATAAACCCCCCCCTTCCCTCTCTCTCTCTCTCTCAATAGGCAATAATAACACTCTTAACAATGTCTGATATGAAAATTTGTAAAGCGCGGATCATACATATCACCAGAAACCCTAATTTAACCTTGCTCTATAACACAATAGTCCATAGACTAGGAAATGAATTTTGCAGGGGCTGTGTATGCTTGGAGATCTTATTGCAGCCAATAAAAATATGAACTCAAAAAAGAAGAAGAAGAGGAGGCCAGTCCACCCCCAAGACCCAAGATGCCGAAATCCCTAGATGGGCAAACTGGAAAACGACCCTTTAAACAAATTATACATTGTCCATCATGGGCCATAACGAAGACAATGGCGGTTGCATCGCCACCTCCACCCAACTTCAAAAGACTCGAACTCAAAGGCCCAATTTTCAATCCCTTGAATTCTCAGTCATTTGCTGGCGAAGAACATGCACTCCCGAATCGCAACTTCAACAAGCAATCGAAGCCTTTCCAGCTCTCCTCCATTTCCTTCATTTAACTAGCGCAAAGCTGCACGACCTGGGCGTTGCGTAGGACCTCATTGGAGTGCACTGACGACATTGTAATAAGCGAAAAGAACAGCAGGCACGCATGCGCGAAGGCAGAAGTGCATTATTACACGTAGTTTAATCAGTGTTTGGTTTGGTCTATTGAGGATGTCTACGTGGGGCGATGCATCATGCGGCGTCCCTTCGTTTCGTCCTTTGGACAAACGTTTCGCGCAGTCCGTTCTCCGCGTCTTTAGCGTCGGTCGTGTTCTAGAATAGAAGAAAATATTAGGTTGAGTGGTGCACAACTATTTATTATTCCATCCCTTGCTTTTTCTAACTCTTATATCTGATGTCGATAAGTAGACGGAATTTCATATCGGTATCGACTTATCCGAGTTGCACTTACGTGTTTGGTTATCCATAACTTAGGAACTAGAACTTTTGGGGTGGAAATCGAGTTTGACCATACTTGTTAATGGCCTCAGATTTGTTAGGGCTCCGATTTGATGTCATCTCTCGAATCTCTATGATGTGAGGTGGTAGACGAGTTGGTTTAGGTTCTTCTAATGTAGGGCACATTACTTGCGTTTGTGAATTAGGCATGTTTCCATTGCTATGGACACCGTTCGGACGATACTATTTTATAACATGCTCTTAACATATGGATTTAGATAATTAGTTAAAAATTTAGCCGACATCACTGTCCTTTAACCCATCGAATTATGATCAAACTTGAATTTTTTTTGCCAATCCGCAATTCTACAGTACACAATTCGATACAACTATGGAAAATCTAATAGTGGAACCCTAAGACCGTGTGTCAAACACATTCGTATGACTATGTATGCGCGTGATATTTTGTGATGGCGCACGCGGTTGCCGTGCAATCTTTTGACATTCAATTTTCGGCTAAAGTTATGATGGGCCAGCTTAAAAGCAGATGCATTGAATATGTCCGGTCCGGATAGTCAAATGGGTCGAGCCTGAACAACTTGGTCGGCAGGTTGCCTTTGTGAGGGAAATGGGGCTGGCGATATTAGGTGAGTAGACCCGATCCGAGCATATTAAGTTCCACGTCTATCTTCAAGACTCATTTTGTGGGGAGAAATTAACGTAAATAGTTATTGAATTTTAGCCCAATGTGCAATATATAATGTGCTTGACAATATTAAATATTTTCATATACTTCATGAACTAAATTAAATATATATAAAAAGTTTATGGATCACATTAAATAAATTGAAAATTCAGATACCACATTATATATTGAATCAACATACAGGGACTATTTGTGTAATTATCTCTTTTACTGGTTCACATTCATCTCCACTCTATTAAGATTTCAAATGAAACTTTTTTGTAATTCTCAAATTAATATTAAATTTAAGCATGAGTTGTGTTATTATTTATAATCGATTCACTTTATTAAGTTTGCAAGTCGCCACAAAAGTATTAAGCGTGCTCTTTCATTCTCATCTAGTACTCTCGTAGTTCAAAATCACCTCGATATTAATAAAAAAGAAAAGAAAAGAAAAGTAGATCTTTAGTTTCGATCTAATTGAGAAAATAAGAGGAATGTACGATTGGATTTGCTTAATTTTGATATTACAACTACGGCCATTTCATAAGGCTCAAATCCAACCAGACAAAATACAGTCTACAATACCATATCGCAAATTTAGATACAAATCGAACCATGTATAAGATACACATAATATGCCAAATATCTGGCTAAGTCACCAAGTGAATAATGCATCAATAAAACCTTCATAATATCTAAAACTCATCTTCTAACGATTAAAAGAAAAGAATCCAGCTAAACTAGTTTAAGAATTATTTTTAATAGCTCGTGCGTTGCCGAACTCATTTACATCTCAAACCCGAGTCTCCCAGATTAAAATTTTTTATAGCCCGACTAGATATGAGAGTTTCACCTTAGATAGTTTGATGACATTGAGGAAGTGCTTTTCGAAATGCGACAATGTTTCATGGTTCATAATATCATGTCAGTAGCTTATGTGATAGGCGGTTATTTACACTCATGTCGCATTGCAGCTACACATATGGATATTGGCTTTGGAATAGAAGAGATTAAAATTTTGGTTTCTCTCTCTTCCTCCACCTTCCACAGCCATGGCTTGCTCGGCCATCCATTAACTTGATAATCCAGCTCGGCCGTGTCCACTTTGTACTTGCATGTTGAGCTGTTTAACACCAACAAATTAGAATTTTGCGGGTGAAATCGAGCTCGACTCAACTTGTTAATGGCCTCGAATTTATTAGGGCTCCAATTTAAACTCATCTCTCGAATTTTCATGATGTGAGGAAGTATATGAGTGTGTTTAGACTATGATTCGGTATTAAGTATCGCCTTCATGGATACCGATATCTATCTCTCATACATATCAAGTGTGGCCTTTTCAGAACATTTAGGTTGAGATTCTTGAGACATTGCAAATACAATTGAAATCATTATAATAATTACTCCACTTCCTCAATTACATTGTTTTTCGCTTGGATATTTCCATTCCTCCTTTCACTATATCTTTCATTAGAGTAAGAGGAGTTTTGCAAGAAAGTATTTCAAAAAGCTTGTTTTACCTTATCTCACATTACTCGAGAAACTCTCTCTTGTTCGCTCTACTCACCGGTAACAACAAGAAAAATGTGTTGGGCTTACGCACATTTTTTCGTTATTTGACTCTTAGTCAAACTAGCTATGTAGATAGTTAATATGTTGATTATTTGTCGCTTTTATGTCAGTTCTCAGCCATAGCCCAATATTTTTAGCTTTCGATCAACGGTTTGCTTAGTATCGACCTGTTCTTCGTCATTATATACACCAAAAACAACATAGAAAATAACCCATTCTCTCGTTCTCTTTGTTGATTTTGCATTTCTCTTCGATTCTCATTTTCTATCTACGGGGCTTGGAATTTTCGGAACAAGGATATGAAGTCGGGTGCAATATCGCGTGTATGAATTATGCATGTGCCCAGGTGTTAACACAAATCATCATTACATGGGTATTATTCGGATGACATTGTTTTATGATATATTCGCATGTATCTAGACTTCGATAATCAAATAGAAATCTAATCGATATCTCTCCCTTTTAATCAATCGAATCACTCTCAATCCTTTTCTTTCTATCCGTCCCAATTCTGGACGAAAATAATCGATTCAACTATCGCAAAATGTGATGGATGGAACGCTAGGACAACGAGCAGCAGGACATCGCAACTCCGCTAATAATTTGTTTACTTGTTTCGAAACCATGTGTGTGCGCCGTGCATGCACCTGCCTATGCATGCAGGGCGCACGAGTTTGTCGTTCAACAGTTTGCCATTCAAATGCATTGAACGTTTCCAGCTCGAATCCTCAAATGGGTCTAGCCCGAATGACTTGCTCGGCGGGTTGGTTTTGCAAGGGAAACGTGTCCGAAGCGATTAGCTGAACAGACCCGATCAATCACATTAAGTTAGGGATGCATCGTCCATTGTCCTTGTCTATCTTCACAATTCATTATGTAGGTTCATATTCAGCTCGACTCTACTAGATTTCAAATGAAACATTTGTAAGCACAAATTGCATTATGATTTTATGAATATGATAACCTATTCATCTTAGCTTATATAGGTTTGACTTAATTTCCGAAGCGCGTGCGTATTTCATGGTTCATAGTACCACGTGGGCAATTGATGTGACAAGCGCTTAGTTACTCATGTTGCATTACACCTTGACATAGGCAAATTGACTGAAAATAAAAGAAATTAAAATTTTGGTTTTTCTCTCTTTCCCCTCCGCCTTCCGCAGCCACCACCCCGCCCAGCCATCCATTGACTCGAGAATATAGCTCGATCGTCTCCACCACCCAAGTAGCCACAATCTCCATCCTTAAGCCCATTGCCCCACCGTGGCCGCCGCACCCGACGGCGAGTTCCTTCCCTCCGCTTCCTTTCTAATCTCGCAAACCAGATCTAGAGCCATGGCGACAACAGAAAGACGAAGCCGACTGAATCTGGCTGGTGACGCCACTGGTCCACGACTGGCGAAGCGGCGCGACACACACGTCCTTCCGTTTCATCCCATAAACAAATGGTCACATAGTCTGTTTTGCGTGTCTTTATTGTTGTTGTGTTCTAGCATAGAAGAAAACGATGTGTTGTGAATTATAATGAGTGGTGCACACGTATTCATCAATCCGTCCCTTTCTTTTTCTAACTCTTGGACCTAATGTTTTTAGGGAGACAACAATTTCATATCGAATTACCTTAAGTGATTTGGACTTACATGTTTAGTTGTTCACTTTGGGGGTAAAATCGAGTTTGTCTAAACCTAATAATGGCCTCAAATTTTTTAGGGCTCCGATTTGAGCTCCTCTCTTGAATCTCCATGATGTGAGGTAGTATGCAAGTGCATTAGGTTATGATTCAACATTAGGTACCACCTTCATGGATATAGATATCTATCTTCTCATGCATCAAGTATAGCCCTTCCAAAACATTTAGATTGAGATTCGTGAGAGATTGAGCTTTCGTCTGTTTGTGGAAAACAACTTTATGAAAAATGTTTTCTAGATTTTTTTATGTTTGGCGAGTCGAAGATAAATTTGTTCAAAATGTATTTTTGATCAATGAAAAAAACCATCAAAATGGGGAAAAATGACTCTTTTAAAAAAAAAAAAAAAGAAGAAAGAAATCATTTTCTTTACGCTTTCTTTCACACAAAACCTAGCAAATTCTCATTCGTATCGTGTAAGTCATTTCTCCTTCACCTTCCTCTTCTCGCCTACTTGCTTCCCATCTCTGTCAACCTCCAGAGTTCTCTTCCTCCTCCTCCGCCTCTTCGTCTCCAGAATTCCTCCTCCTCTTTGCCTACTTGATTTTCATCTCTCTTTAACTCTAGAGTTTCTCCTTCTCCCCTACCTTCTTGCTCCTCATTTGTAGTGTTGAAGCAATCGATTGTGCAAGTTTAAGTTTATCATTCGATTTAGTTAATTCACACCTTTGGATTATAGTCTCTCATTGCCTGAATCAATTTGATGATTCATGCCATTTGTTGACTAAATGTAGGATATAAAATCTTGCAGAATTTCCTGAACAGTGTCCAAATTGTTGTTTTGATATTCGAATTTGCTACGATTTCTCTTTGCTTTGATTCCCTTTCCACTTTTGTATTATGAGCTCTCATATTGACTTTGGTCATGTATACATGATGACTGGCAATTGATGATGGAAATTCTGTAATGGCATTGTTCTCACTGTGAAGGGCGCATAAATGGTTCTAATGTACGTGAGCTTCGTTGTTCAATTCATGTAAATGCATACAACTATTTTGCTAGCATTGAGCTTTGGGTCTAGAGTTTTGCTGAGTTTTGGTTTGGAGTATTTAAGCGTACAAGAAAGCAATGGAATGAGAAAAGGAAATGAAAGAAATTTTTCTTTACCAAACAACGAAAAATGTTTTCCATTTCATTTTTAGAATTTAGCCAAATATGAGAAAATATTATCATTTTCCTGAAAAATGACTCTTAGGAAACATTTTCTAGAAGGATCACATTTTTCGTGAAATAAATGAAGCCTAAAGATACAATTTACATCGAGGTAATAATTACTTCACTTCCTCATTTACTTTGTTTTTTGGTTGGATATATCCGGTTCTCCTTTCATCAAATTTTTTATTAAAACTGAAGGAGTTTTGCAGTAAAGTATTTTGAGAACTGATTTTTCCTTATACCACATTATTGGAGAAACTTTTTCTCGTTCGCTTGATTAATGGGTTCGCTAAAATCAACAACAACAACAAGAAAAATGTATTGAGCTTACCTCATATCTTGAACCTCAGTCAAACTTGCTGTTCTGATAGTTAATATGCTGATTGTTCATCACTTTCACATTAATTCTCTAC
Source organism: Eucalyptus tenuipes (assembly GCA_014182365.1). Lineage (NCBI taxonomy): Eukaryota > Viridiplantae > Streptophyta > Magnoliopsida > Myrtales > Myrtaceae > Eucalyptus > Eucalyptus tenuipes. Next base: position 23,476,947 of record CM024540.1, on the reverse strand, counting down.
CGTAACCCGAAATTTCTAGCTTTCGGTCAACCAATGTCTCAGTATCAACCTGCTTTTCGTCATCCGTTAGACCAAAAACAACATAAAAAATACTTTCTTTCTTCATTATCTCTGCTAGTTTTACATTCTCTTTGTTTCCCATTTTCTATGGGCGGTTCTTGGAATTTTTAGAACAAGGATTTGATGTCGGGTGCATCATCGTGTATATGAATTATGCATATTCCCAGGCGTCAACATAGACCATTACATGGGCATTATTCGGATGATATTTTTGTTTTGTCAAATACTCACATTTATCTAGGGTGCCTATACACTTTCATTGCTTCCATTATTCCATCGAAAATTGTGCAATGCTAAAATTAAATTTTTAGAAACTAATGGGGAAGGTGAATGTATCAGTAATTCGTTCCAAATATACCTACGTGAAAATGATATTATTCAAAGCTTTTCTTGTCTAGACACCCCATCTTATAGTGGTATGTTGGAACGCAAAATCAAACATTTAGTCGAAATGTCTTAAACCTTATTAATCTATGCTCATATGCCTCCTTTATATTGGGTTGATGCTCTTCTCGCTGCTATTTATACTATTAATCGGCTTCACGCTCTAGTCATATATGACATTTCTCCTTTCCACTAGTTATTTGGGCTAGGCTTGATTACTTGTTCTTTTGGGTTATTGGCCATGCTTGTTATCTTTTTATTATGTCTTGTGTCTCCCATAAACTAACAAATCATTCTATGCCATGTGTATGTCTTGGGTGTGCATCAAGCCACAAAGGTTATCATTGTCTTGATTGGTCAAGTGGTCGAGCTTTTATCAGTCGTTAGGTTTAGTTTGAAAAACTTCAACTCCTAGTCTCGCAACCCACTGTTCCAATTCAACGCCTTCACTTTTTGTTTCCTCCATTTCTTCCTTGTACCTCTTTTGGCCCTTAAGCTCCTCATTTACCTCTCTCTACTTCTCTAACCCAACCTTCTAACCCACCTTTCTCCTCCTTTCAGCTTGCCCAACTAGCTTCGAATTGGTTTTTGCCTCCACCGCCCCTCCCTTCAAATCCACTCATTGTGTCCCAACGTGACTCCTTTTCTGACCAAATTCCTCCCACATGGACTTGCAAATCTTCTCTACATCTCTGTCTAGCTCATCTACTTCTGCTTGTTCTCTTTCCACTCATCTCTGTTTTGACTAATCTCAAATCTGGAATTTTAAACCTAATTTTTTTTTCTAAATTATCTCACTCTTTTCACGAAGAGAAACTGACTTGCTACTTTAAGGCCATTCTATGACTCATTTTGGAAAGCATCCATGGGAGATGACTTTAATGCTTGGTCCCCAATCACACAAGGGGATCCTCTACCATATGATCCTTCAAAGAATATAGTCAATTGTCAATGAGTTTTTAAGATTAAGAAAAATCTGATGGAAGTATTGAACACTTCAAAACTCGTCTCATTACACAAGGATTTAGGAAATAGGCTGGACCAAACTTTAAGAAGACTTTTATCCCGATTGTTAAACCCACTATAATTTGGTTGTTCTCTCTATTACGGTTCCATTAGGATGGGTCATATGTCAACTTGATGTTAAGAAAGCCTTCTTGAATGGCACCCTTTATGAGGAAGTTTACAAGTGCCAATCTCTCGGTTTCTCTAATACCGAGTTCCCAAATCACATGTGCCATCTCTAGAACGCCATCTATGGTTTAAAGCAAGTTCCACGTGCATGATTTCTTCTCTTTTGTTGTTCTTTATTGTCTTTGGGTTTCATAGTAAGTGGGGCCAATCCATCGTTATTCATCTATGCTTGTTCTCAGGGTCATATGTATATTCTATTGTGCAAGTTTGGCAGTGTTAAGGTCAAGTTTGTATTCCCTTCGGCCTTGAAGACTTTATTGCCTGCTAATGAAGCTCTTTAATATGTGTTCATGACAAGATCTTATATTAGTTTATTGTGAACTTAGTTATCCAATTCTTACATCAACCCAGATTACCTTATCTCCAAGTCGTCAAAAAAAAATATATTGGTATTTAGTTGGCACATCCACTGATGGATTGCTCACTTAGTAGTGTTCTCCCACTTCATTGATTGCTTATATGGATGCAGATTGGGTTGGGTGCCGCTACTTGACATTCCACCTCAAGTTTTTGTGTTTTTCAGGTGCCAATCTTATTTCATGGCATGCCAAGAAGCAAACTACTGCAACCCATGCAATTCTAGAGTTTGAGTATTGCGTTATCACCCACTATGTTGCTAAAACTATTTGGATCGGTTATTTATTTTGTGAGCTTGGAGTCCCGCCTTTTAATTTTCTCACTATTTATTGTGACAACATCTCCACCACCTAACTTGCTCTCAATTGTGTGTTTCATGGTCACACCAAACACATTGAGTTGAATTTTCATTATGTTCGAGAATGGGTTGCTTTCGGTGATCTAAGTGTTTGCTACGTGCCTTCAGAAAATCTGTTGACAGAAATCTTCACCAAGGGCACCTAGTCCACATCACACGCTATTGAGATCAATCTCTCAATTGTTACACCTATTTCGGTTTAAGGGGGAGCATTAATATGTAATTTATATGTATCATGGGGTATTCAACAATTATATTCTATCCGTACCCTTAGTCACTCCTACAAATACATATTATATAATCCCTTACTAGGATTGAACCACCCTAAACACTTTATCATTATTTTCTCTTTGACTCTAAAAATCAATAGTACTTTGGTGTGCATCGATGCAATGTATCCTTGGTGCACTCAAATTTTCTTAGGATCGCCCATCTCCAATCCAGTTATAAAAGATGAAAAAGCTGGTGAAGAGATTGAATTGCTTAACTTCGATATACAAAGAATGACCTTGGCAGATTTTTTTATTTGATTCCACATCGTGTATATGTGTGAATTTGTAATTAAATCTAAGTACATAAACACTTGCCATGTCATCTACTGATGTGGTACTATAAAACCGCCGAACATTTTCTCTTTAGAAGCTACTAAGCATTATATCCACTATGTCAACGAAAGCTACTGAGCATTATATCCACCACGAAAGATTTCAATATAAATGAATGGCCTTCTTTTTCTTCTAAGTGGGCACAAAGGTAGTGGCCGAAAAGGGAGTTGCACCAGTAGGAACCAAACTATGTGCCTGCCAGACCGGTTGTCGACATAGGTGGCCAAGAGAGAGAAGAAAGAAGGAAGAGCGATCTGATAATACGACATCGCGTCCCGACTTTGGAAAAGGAAAACCCCACTCCATGACGAGTGGCCAAGGCCATGAAAGCTCGTCGTTTTCCGCTTAAATATGGACAAAGTCCTTTCATATATCGCATGCGCCGACTGTATCGGCATCCATTTAGACCAAAAATCAAAGTTATTTTGCAAAGCCAAGGCGATGTGCTACTATGTTTTCCTCGTGAACATTTGTCGTAGGCCCGTCCATTGAGACAACACCGCATGCATAGAAAAAGAAAGAGGGAAGTATTATAATAGTGGGAAATGTCAGTGTCGTGATGCTTACCAATTAGGGTTCATTTCCCACGTTTTTGTATAGCATATTAGCTTCTAGATATGGATCCTGAAAGCTCAGAGAGAGAGAGAGAGAGATCACTTGGGGTTTAGTTTAGATGCTGAGTCACTTGAACAAATAAAATATGTGTTCTATTGATGTGGGGACATCCTAAGAGGGTAACTTGAATAAATCAAATTGCACCTTTGATTGGAAAGATCCCAATAATAAAATCGAGATGAGAATCAGCATTACATGAATTCATCCTTAAGTTGTCTACATAGTGGATGTGACCAATAAGTTAGTTCTGATGATATGCGATTGACTTGATTTAGAAGAATGTATCTAGACAATCATTAATCAGCGGAGATATCTTTAGCTCTTACGGTGCCCTTTTTCAAGATCTTTGATGCATGCTGCGTAGATTCGGTCCCATGTAAGAATTTGTCGATATCTTTCACACAAATTCAAAAAGAGCGGGACCAGGATGGATATCAAGCAGCAAAAGAGCGCAGCCTCTCTCTCTCTCTCTCTCTCTCTCTCTCTCTCGTCAGCTTTCTCTCTCTCTCTCTCGTCGTGATGTGCCATGATCTCGAAATTCCCAGATTCTTGATTTACTTTCTTAGCTTTCATCTTTAGCGTGATGCCGACCGCTCGAAGTGAGGGGGTAGCTGGCTCGTGCTTCGCCCGCACAAACCGCAAAAATGGGTGCCGATTCGTATCTCCCCTTTTTTTCTTGCCTACAGATGATTGAGGATGGCCGATTAAATAATGCATGGTCACATGACCCTGTTCTCTTTCTATATTGCATGAACAGGAGAATAAGTATATGGATTTCATAACAAAATGGCTCGCATATTGGCACGTGAAGGGATAAAAAGCAACCCCGTGGTAGGGTTCTAACATGCATGGTTCACTATTTCAGTCCCAAAGGTGGGTGGGACAATCTAAATAGATGGAAACCGAACTATCGTTCAGGTCTTCTTCGATTGCATGATGAATATGACCGCCTCTAATGCTATAGTGGTCCTCTAATTTGGACTGACCATGAATCTGATCCACCGCAATTTATAATTGACCATTGCAAATGTTGAAATTCCTATGTCAAAATTGGATGTCGGGTAGATATCAAGAGCTGTGGTCCAGGGTTGCTGTGTTATCGCCGAAGCTTTATCCATGTCGGCCAGACACCATGTTATTTTTCGGTTGATCGAGGGGCAAATTATGTAAAGAGTATCTAACCACATATCGGAAAAAGTGGCATGAGAATAGGAGCTTTCAAGAGGTACCGCGCTTATCCGCTCGTCAAGTCAACGGCCGACTTGAATGAGGCTCAATGCACTCAGACTCAATGAATCGATCTAGCACGTGCACACGTGGTTCAATGAGCCAGTTCAGTGGGTAATACTATTCAGAGTAAAGCGACTCGTCGGCCCTATTTATTTCATAACAAATTAATGACCCGAAAAATATTTTTTTAATAAAAATTGTTCATATCATTTGAAATAATTAATCAATGAATTTTTTTTATTGATAAAATTTTATATCTAAATATAATTGTAGACAATGAAAAATATTTTTTTCATTCGTTTTTATAAGTGTACAAACATCAATTTTAGGAAAATTCTATTCAAATCATTTATTTTTCACGAAACAAACGTATCATTAATAACCGGCTTTTATCACATGGCAAATAGGATGGAGGTCTCTATCTTATCGTCTTTCCCGGACACTAAATTAACCGATTGAGATAACCTCAATGGGTGTCTTGTCACGGTGTTGGAAAAGGTTGGTTTAGCTGCGAGAACATCTCAATATGAATACAACACAAGATGGAGACTACTAAAGCAGTTTAACGTTCAATTTCGAGCGGACCCCCTAGTTACGATAGGTATGGCCCGTTGCACGTGCCTTTTGAAGCTGAAAACTCTGGAATGAGTACAGGCATCGAGCTAATTAATTGGACTAGGCCCCTCCCTTTTTAAAGCTCATGTCCATTATAGCTGACTAAGTTTCTATGCCAAACGAATCATGCGATCGAATTTCATTTACTTAGACATTGCTTCTAGGCGTGGCTAAGTGCCAATAAGTTATGTACATTCAGTTTTATCAATATAAAATTACCAAGAAGAGCAGTTATTTCTACTTGCACACATGTTTCTCAATTATTAGCATTCAAAAATTTGAAATAGTATAATTGGCTTAATCATTAGCTCATTATCGTTTAGATTGGCTTAATCATGAGCTCATCATCATTTAATATTAGTTTATGCCATGATATTAAAAAAAAGGTTGGTTTTGCTGTGAGAACATCTCAATATGAACAGAATAGAAGATGGAGACTATGAGTTTAATCAACAAAGATAAATTTCAAATAGAACCCAAGTTAGGGGTGATTGGTTTCAAGATGGGTTGGTTCCCACCCTAGAATTGGGGACCCAACTAGAAGGTTGGTTCGTAGTTTGTGGTATTAGGAATTGACCTACTTGGTCCTAGAACCGAACTGGTATAGTTTGGTTTCTAGGTGGGTTCAAGAACCAGCGGTATCTCCCTTTTTCCTAGACTCCTCAATTAGTCCCCTCACTCGCATTGGATTCATACACTCGCAAAGAGAAGTAAGAGAGCTTGCATTGACATAGATTCGACTGACAGGAAAATCCACTTTGATTATATGAGGATTTTGGTCTTCTGGGGAAGTTGCCGTTGCACTTCCATGGCTTTTCCGACAAGACAATCGGGAGCTACGGAAGAGGACACCGATATTGATGCGCGCACGACGATGCCAGTTCACTACCTCTCGCTTGACGTCTTCTACTAGGCCACAACGCCTTGATTGATCGCCAGGGGATCGTTCACGCTCATGTTAAAGAAGATTAAGGGGCAAACTCCCCTCCGTCACCAATCAATCGGATGGGCTCGAAGTGGAGATCGACTGGGTCGATGACAACTTAAGTGGTGGGGACTGCAAGGTTAACGAGAGTGACGCTCACAGGTTTCGCAAGCGTCCCTTGAAAGGTAACGTGCCTTTCGTCCACATGTATTCTCGGCACTCTAAACGACCCCGATTGCGAGCTGACAGAGGCAAACTAAAAGGAAAGAGCAACTTGTGGAAGGCGAGACTCGAGATGGCATCGAGCGAGAGGCGTGAGCACGACTGGGAGTAAAGAATGGGTAATTAGGGTTTTCAGCATGACTGAGAGTGAAGAATGGGTAATTATGAAGTAGGGTTTTTAGTTTTGTAATAATAAGAATTATAAAAGAATTATTGATCTGGTCTAGGTGGTTCGGTTCACATCTAAAATCGGGAACTAGACTGATTATCACAAATTCCAAATTTTAAAAACCAGAAATCACCTAAAACCAGCCAGTTCAATCCGGTTCTTTTGCTCATCTCTACCCCAAGAATGGCCATTGCATGCACCTTTTGGAGCCGAAATCTCTAGATGAATACACACATTGAGTTATTTAATTGGACTAGGCCCCTCCCATTTCGGAGCAAACGCATGTTATAGTTGACTAAGTTTCTATGCCATGCAAATCACGTGATCAATTTCATCTACTTAGGCATTGCTGCTGGTGGGGCTAAGTACCATAAAGTTATGCACATTTAGTCTGGGATAAATATATGTATTTTTTTTTTTATAAATAAAGCTCCCTAGGAGGGCAATTATTTCTACTTCCACACGTCTCTAGAAGACGGCCATGTTTCTCAATTATTATTAGCATTCTGAAATTTAAAATAGCATGGTCGGCTTAATCATGAGCTCATCATCTTTTAACATACGATTAAATATTATTTTACTAGTTAAATTAGTTTTAATTCTCTTTTTTCTTCAAATTTGCGAAACACAATTTTTGGGAAATGACTTTTTGGATGTGAATATCCGCGATACTTGCTTGTACAAAAGTTCAAATGATATTGACAAAACAAGAATGAAAAAGGAAACTCAACGATATTCCACTCTATCGACATCCATCCATCTAAGTTTCCACGATGGGGAGCTTTTAGTGGACGGACCACTTCCCTGTGTTTCTTCTAATGCGGCTGAGATTCTATCATTCACGGAATTATACATGTTAGTGATACTAAGAAATTTCTTGTTCTTTCAACAAATTTAGCAGATTTATTTTTTATCTTTTATATGCACATATGCAGTAATTCTTGTCATGAGTATGTTGTTCTCATTATGTTCTGTTTTATAATAGTAATTATTTTGTAGGTTTTGCAAGTGTTAGAATATCCAACCCAAAATTTTAAGTTAATAAATTTGGTACAATATAACAAATAGTAATGCACATATGCAAAATAAATTGGGATAGAATTGGGTTCCAAAGTCATGTTAGGAGGTCCATTTCAAAAGCTTTAACTAATATATGGATTATCATATGTATATAAAGAGTATATAAATCTCATAGACAGGCAACATGGTATCCCTGCGACAATAAGGATTTTTTAAAATTTTATCGTGATATCGATGGGACATAATAATTGGTTCGACAAGAAGAATTGATTAATCACAATGAATAAATTCCATTGCCTTTCTCCACTCAGCGTTCATATAGATAGATTCTTTTCTTTTTTTTTCTTTCCACTCTTTTCAAATGTCTGATCAAGTGGCGGGTCCGTCGTACTTATCGTGTAATTTCACAGTATGATGGCCACAATTATATAGACCTTTTACAATAGTACAATTTCCAATATATGATGATGACCATATAATAATTAAAAGTTTTCCTATCATTCTTCAGCCATCATGATGTTACTAGAGTCCCACATTTTCTGGTCTAGTAATGTTATTTGGAGCAACATTAGTATGAGCGAACCTATCTCAATCATCAGCGTCTATGGTGAGCGTCGATCTTTCAAGTCATGTCCGACTCGTTCTTTGTGTCTGGAAAAAAAATTCGCTTCATCAAGATTTCAAAAAGAACTCAATCTTGATTAAGTTTATGTTATCTTTATTTCATGACTTCCCAATTTTGTTCTCTATTATGCAACCCAATAGAAAAGTTGTTTAATTAAAAAAAAAACGAAATAAATGCCGGTAACTAAATCAAACAAGAGCGAGCAACCCATAACTAGGTCGATAACTTAATCGGAGAATTATAGGTGGTAAATCTAAGACGTAATTAAGAAAGGTGAATAAAAGGGCAAAAGATATGGAACGGGTAATTGAAAAAAAAAAAAAAAACTTGGTGAGTAGCTCAAAAATTGATAACTTAATCAGAGAAAAATCAGAAATTACTCTAATTAAGGGTGGTAATTTTTAAAAAAATGGTAAATTTAAGGCATTGTTAAGAAATGCGAATAAAATTTAAGAAACAATACGAAAAGTTGGGTAACTAGAAAAGGCAAAAAAAAAATGTCAGTATCAAGTCAAAAGGAAGTTGGTAACTCTATTAGGTGATATTAAATGAGAAAGTTTAGTGAGTCACGCAAATTTAGTTTGTAATCTCTGAAAATAGAGAAGTAAATGTGAGGGGTTGCCAACCACGGCAAACAAAAATTGGACTTAATAGAAAAGTTGATAAATTTAAAAAATAAAACGTTGGTAAGTTACTTAAATAAAGGTTAATAATTTAAAACTAATCAATAATGTAATATGACTAAAGTCGGTAAATCACTTTCATTTAGGTTATAATTTTATATAAAAGTCACTCGAAAATGTTGGCAAGACCTGCAAATATTAGTTCAAAAGTCACTCGAAAATTGCTAATTTGCCAACTACCAAAGGTCTTAATTTCATAAAAGTATTGATAAGTTACCAATAAATTATCTAGAAATAAGTCACCGATTTTATTTTTTATGAATGTATTTCAGACACTTATAAACACTTCTTGAAATAAATCAACACAAAAAAAAAAATCAATAGTTTTTTAACACCGAACAATAGGACTGTGCCAATTCTTCTTCCTGCATCCTTGTCATGCTCGGTTTCTCGCACATTGACTAAGACTATGAAAAAACACGTATGAGGAAAAGACAAAAGAAAAAACAAGTGAGGACTCGTAAAATCTAAAAATTTGCAATTTTGACTTCATAAGGGGGGCAAATCATGGGCTTGCCACTCACGAGATCACATGAAAAGCCACTAGAGCACAAAACCAATTTGAATTATACACCATCAATCACACAATCACGTGAAAAGCAATTAGAGAGTAAACATTTCAAATGGATTTATGATTTAGTGAAGTTAATAAATCATATGCTGCCACTCACTTGATTACATGAAAAGCAAGTAGAGAGTAGAGTTTTGAATAGACATCACATTTGAATTATAGACCGTCACTCACGTGATCACGTGAAAAGCATTTGTAGAGTAAACATCTCGAATAGATTTATGATTTAGTGAAGTTAACGAACCATATGCTGTCACTCACTTGATTACGTGAAAAGCAAGTACATAGTAGAGTCTCGAATAGATATCGTATTTTAATTAAAGGAAAATTTATCGGATGGATGACTTCACAAGTGCTAAATTTTTCTAAATGCTTACACTGCGTATCTAATCGACTAGGCTAATCACTACGCTTGAACCTACGTGACACCGACAAACAGGAAAAGCTAGTAACTTTAATTAGAGTGGAGGAGAACAAAAATCTGGCTCGGATCTGAAAAGTGCGGCGACCTCAATCAGACTCGAAAAAGGCAAAGGCAAAATACACAGGGCGGTGTCGTCCTTACTCTTCTCGACCCGACACGACAAATGAATATGCGAAAAGCGCGCGGATGCAAAGTCGGATTAGAACACGTAGAGATTCGAGAAACACAGATGCAACGCATCGGTTATCTCTGTCTCTTCGCGGTTCCCATCAAGCAACGATCTGTGCCAGCAGCATCTTTGCTCAGCGTCAACGTTTTGCTCATCTGCGCAAGGAATTGAAAGATTACCTACCAGAAATGATGTGACCATCGATAAATTAAATACCATGTTATCAAGAACGTACGCAATTGCATGAATAAGACCACATTCACTGGATCAAGCAATAGGGCAGTTAAAAGATCATTTTACTGGTCGGAATTATCCATTTATATTAACTTTCGTGTTGGTTTGAATGATAATTTGGTATCATCATCTTGAACTTGGACGGTTGCCCTGGCCTCTTTATAAAATAATATATCTACACAGCAATCCAACTCCCTCTTAGGATAACCCAAAATCTGTAAATGTCGGTTGCTATCCACGTGACATGTTGCATCCTTGTTATTTACATCTGTTCTGGCGCAGCACATAACAATTACCATGTGTGTTACCAAAAAAGGAAATTTATTTGATGGGAACATGGGACAGACATATAATCACATGCAATAGGGGAATTAGTATTTGTACGTTTGGGTTGCCTGGTGCCTTATGGCCACCATGCAAGTTGCGAACATTATTTGGGGTATCTATCAAAAGCAGCTCACGCGCCTTCGCTAGTGAATGATAATGCATTCAAAAATTACTTTGTGGGTTACAAAAATATTTATTTCATGGGAACATGGGATGAACGTAAAATAACGTGCAACAGGTAATTACTAATTAGTGCTGGACGTTTGAGTTGCGTGATGCTTTATGACCACCATGCAAGTTGCGAATATAATTTGTGGCATCTATCGAAACCAACTTGCGTGCCATTGTTGCTAAATAATAATGCATCTTTATATAAACACAAATGTAACGCAACAAAACACCGGAACATTGACCAATTAATTCTTAATCCATTGTATGAATGTCAATTTAGTGTCGATAATAACTGAACTACCACGTCAGCAATTTCAAGCGAAAATTGACCAGAATGATTGTCTTAGAATTTTACACAAAGATTTAGGCTTAAATAGACAAAATTGTAAAGTTAGAACTAAATTGATATCCATACAATAAATTTAGGATTGATTTAGTATTTTTTTCTAACATAACATGGTAATACAATGTTCAAACATTAGGTTAAAGCGTTTTGAGGGGTAGATCCAAAAAAAAAACCCTAAAGCTTGACTCCACTACATGACATTCAACCTTTTATGTTTTTCAAAAGGAGTTGGTAACATGACACAACTGTCTTAAAGAGAACCCACGTGATGAGTGACTAAGATTAGCTTAAGGTGGGTCGTCGATATCGATGCAATGCGACAAAGGGTCTCGAGGTACGCGACATAATTACGTTCTATGCGTATTATATGCTCCCGAGCACCAACCATTTCTGGAAGGAAAGCAACCGAGAGAGAGGACAAATTCCAAGACGTTGAATTTGTCCATCGAGCAGAGATCATCTCTGCCTAGGCTGATACCCACTTCGTAACTTTATTAATGTTGCGTTCGTGTTATGCAAATTGAACGAGATGTTAGGTTTTCAGACGCATGCTTGACGACCCAACATCAAATGACGAGAAGGAGTTACTTTCTAGCAAACAAAAAAAAAATAAGAAAATAAAAATTTGACGAAATCAGACACAGATATAAAAAGAAAAACAACGTCAAAGGTATGCTGCCAGCCTGTAAACCTAACAAGTTAGTTGAGCAGATACTCTTTTGTTTGGGTAGCAAAAGAGTCTCGGACAAGTTAACCTTTTAATTTCATCAATTTAATCTTGAACCTTTTAATAATTTGTCAATGTACTCATTTCATCCTATTTTAGCTGGAAATTATTGATATAAACGTTGACAACGTCCCATAAAATAAACAACTCCGCCATGGATAATTTTTGTAATTTTCCTTTTAAACTTTCTGAATTTTTTATGATTTTTTATTATTTTTTTCTTTCTTTCTTCTCTCTTTTTCTATAGGAAAAAAAGGAAAAAAAATTTTGAAAACTTAAAAATTATCCACATTAGTATTGGTTGTACTAAGTAAAGCAACTAGTAATCACGTTAGCAATTTATAGTCAAAATTATTCGAAAAAACTATGTTAGTAAGTTTTCAAAAGGTTTAGGACTAAACTGACCAAATAAAATATTTATGATTAAATTGGCATAAGTGCAATAAACTTAAGGCTTTTTTTAATGATCACTCCATTTTGTTTTGTGATTCTTATCTTTATGTCCGTTGTGATCAAGATGAAACAGAACATAGAACCATTAATCGAGGTGGTAAATAAAAGAATTTTATCAAAAGACTCAAGTGTGATTTCGATATATTTGTTAAATGAACAAATAATTAAAAATTGTATTATTCTATGCAATGGCTTGTTTAAATTGGATTAATACTGGTAAAAATCCCAAGCTGGTTCCTTATGACGCATGTACTCTAAACTAATCTAATATTATGGAAAATCTCAAACTACTACTCTATAACACATTTATCTTAACCTAATTTTTGTCTCATGAAAAATCTCAACTTGGTACCCGACCCAAATGTACTCTCTCTTAGCATTTTGGGATTAGACGTGGAGGGTAAGTTTGAGTCATGGAATATTAGTTTGAGATTTTTTTTATAAGATGAAAATCAGTGTGGGGGTTAATATGTGATGACAAAATCAGTTTAGAATTTTTTTTCTTTAACGAAATTAATGCAGGGTAAATGTGTTATAAGAGTGCTAATTTGTGAGTCTTAACTATATTTACCCTATTGAATTAGACTATCTTTTTCAATAAGAATATTGTGGCAATTCATTCCCACCAGCAATTCACTCCCAACAAAAACTATTTCCCTTTCATAAATGGAGGTCCCAAAGTGACTCCGACTTGGTAGCACCATTTTCGACTTCCGCCTTTTTTGTAATCCAATGCTGATTCCTTTGAAAAAACATTATTAGAGTTGTCGCCTCATTGATTCTTTAGCAGCAAAACCAAGGTCAAATTACCCTTTGTTTATCTGAGCACCAGGCGAAGATAAAATTATAAATTATCATTCCATTACAATAGCACAATCTATATCTTTTATTGCAGTAAAAAAAAATTCTATACACGAGTAGTTTCTACATCATTAGGTGCATGTGCATTGAGTTAGTCATCTGCTATGACAATGCACACACCTCAAGGTCTCGAGGCCGCTCACGAAATAAAATAAAATTTCATCATAAAAATCATTTAAATAACAAAGCTACGAAATTATTGATCTCATGAATTGGCAAAGAGAGGAGGTCTATTTTTTTTTTTTTAATTGTTGGTATGAAAATGGCTAGAGTTGAATATACAAATTTATCATCATATATCTATAATCCCCTATTCTATCACCTAATAAAACATAAAATAGCTTTTCTGGGAGGCAATTAAAAGAATCTAGTGTCCAAGCACTCATCAATTCCAATATTAGCAAATTGATCAGCAAGACGATTTCTTCCTAAAGTTATGCTGCACTTTAAACTCAAAGTAAAAGCTCAATAGTCTTTTGATATCTTTAAGCAGAGCCTAAATTTTTGTCTATTTAAGAACATTGAACTTTAACTCTTTGAAACAAAAGGAAAACTAAATCTAAATATCAGAAGTTTTAGAAAGGGAATTATTTTGTTTGTATATTGAATTCTAATGACAAAAAAGAATTAGGTTTCCTGAAGATTGTGTTTTCAACAAAACTAATTTCTACGGAAATAAATTCTAACGATAAAAAGGAAAACATAGTGCCCACAGTATGCAAAACAAAATGTGTGAAGTTCTTAATTATGACAATTAGATCCTACATAGAAATAGAAAAATAAGAAAAGAAGGAAAGTATGGCACCTGTTTAAATTACAATTAAATTATTCGAGGCAATTGTTTTTTTGGGTTGAAATTTAGGTGAATTTAGTCATATAAGGGGTGAAAACAGTGCCGCCCATTCTTTAATATAATTTCATCTTTTTGACATTGTCCATCACGAAACACCTTGAAAATTATTGGGTGGTTTTAGTGAAATTTACTAAATAAAGATTTGTGTATGAAATTCGTTTTGAGTTTGCTTCATACGCAAAATAGATAAGAAACTATATTGAAAACTCCCCCTTGACAATGACTCCTCTAGGACCTAAACATGTCCTTAAATTGCTTCATCCTAATTCAATTCGGCCTCGAAACTTTCAGGATATAAAACACCTAGAGGGTATTCCCCACTTTTAAGGAAGACATATATACAGAGGGGAACTTTAGGGATGTTAGGCGTGCAAACGCAGTCTTGTCAGCTCATTTGATGTTAAAGTCAAATAAAAGATTTATGCATGAAATTACTTTTGGGTTTTGTTAATGCCAAAATAAACAAGAAATCAAGGAAAACTCCCCCGTTTCAATGACGCCCTCAAAATCTGTTCACGGACATAAAATTATCCCTCTCTCTCTCTCTGGCCGCGAGGAAACTAAAGAAAAAGGCATTTCATTTTGATTTCACAGAGAGAGAGAGAGAGAGAGGGAAAGCGTAGAAGTCGGTGAAACTGCAACGACGGGCAAAGCAATCGTGCAACCTCCCTTCTTGACTCGGAGGAGTCGGAAAGAGACGGGCCCGTGTTTTCATGGTCAACACAAAAGTTTTTTCCACTCGGGGACTTCCCCCTCCCTCTCTCTGTCTCTCTCTCTTTCTCCCCTGCCTCCGTCCTCGTCCGTGTCTCTCTCTCTCCCTCTCTCTCTATAAAATAAGCCCCTCTCTCCCTCCTACATCTGCCTCACCCCCTCAACGATCTCACAGTACAGAGCGATACCGCATTAGCAGGTGCGTGCTCCCTCCCTCTCTCCCTCTCTCTCTCTAATTCAATCTCACACCTCTCGTTCGAGTCTTCGAGCCATTTCGGGTCATGGGCTTGTCTCAAGTTCGCGACTTTTTTGGTCGTCGCTCTGCAAATTCTTGATCTGATTTCTGCTGTCATGTCGCGGATACGCTTTTCTCTTTCATGGCTTCCTGTTTGCTGCTCTCTTTTTTCCATCCCTTTTTGGTTCTTTTTTTCACTTTGGCATCTGTTCGTGTCGAGATTTGATCACCGCCCGAGACTTTTTTTTTTACCCCTAAGCCTTTCTTTGAATGTTCGTTTGTCTTTTTTTCTGACTATGCCTCTCGTGTCATTATCATCATTGGTTCCAGCCTCCAGGTCTAAGTCTTTCGTTGATTTCTGGGCAATCAATTTGTCTGGAGCCTCACAGTAACGTAGCTATTCGTAATTGGTTCCCAACTTCAAATTTGCTTCGAACCGCGTCATCATCACTTTTCCATTTCTCGGAAACTTCTCGTGGAGTCGTCGTAGTTGACTAGCGTCAAAGGCGAGGCTAGAGCTCGGCCTGCTTCCTAGAACTTCTCCACTTAAAGCTGCTTACTTATAGCCCCAAGCACGCTGGTCCAATCATCTTACTCAAAAAACTTCTTTCGATCTTTCTTCTTCACCTTGTTCCTCTGCTTGCAGTCCGCCGTCCCCCCTCACCCCGGTTCTCTCGAGCTCTCTTTCGCCTTCTATTTTTGGAAAGGAGACACGTTCGTCCACATTCATTGTTTCGCTGCAGTAATTCTAGGCTGCGGTAGTACAGGTACATATGTTCAATGATTGTGATGTTATCCGTTCGCCTGGAAAGCTCAAGTAACAGGGGAGAGAGTTGTTAGGATTTCGATGTTTATCTTTTTGTTTCCTTCCTATCGCGTGTCTGTTTTTAATTTGCAAATGAAAAGAGAGTCCAAAGATGCCAGCTTTTCAGCACACAGTCGAACCATGGCTATGTTTTCGTTCTTCTTTGAAGCTTTTGCTTAACTGGGCCACCAGCTGTTATTGTCTGCTCGAAGTCCTGAATTCTTTTTTAAATCTGCAACTACTCCTTGTGCTGACTTTTGGTTTCGATAAATAGTTTTGATACATTCACCTGTTTCTCTGTCCTTTCAAAATAGTTTCGATACATTCACCTGCTTCCCTCTTGATCCCTATTTAAGCCCATTAGCCCAACTATTGTCGTGCCAGATTTGAGATTGGCTTTTCTTGTCTAGTTTCTCAAGTTCTGCTTCATGTTGAACAGTCCAAGGTTGGTGAATATGTTGGAGAAGATGGAAACAATCAACCTCGACAGAGTAATAGACGAATTCGAGGCGATGACCAGAGATGCCGGGAGAGTCCAGAAAGAGACCTTGAAGAGGATCCTGTACGAAAATAGCAATTCTGAGTATTTGCTGAGTCTGGGTCTTGCTGGCAGAACAGACCTCGAGAGCTTCAGGGCTTGTGTTCCCATTGTTACTCACAAAGACTTGGAGCATTATATACAGAGAATTGCTGATGGGGACTCTGCCCCTATACTCACAGGAACACCCATTAACACTATTTCATTAAGGTAATAAAGCACGCATGCTTAAATTCACCTGAAGTCTAGATAAATAATTAGTCCATAGCCGTCTGATGAAGTTATATGTAATGCTTTTGCAGTTCTGGTACTACGCAAGGAAAGCCTAAATACGTCCCTTTCAATGATGAGTTATTCGATACCACCATGCAGATTTATCAGACCTCTTTTGCCTTTAGAAACAGGTATACTTTCGGAAGGGATTCTCTGGTTATGTTTCGTTCATCTTTGGATATCCTTTTGAGCTAATATATGTCTGTGGAATAATGGAGATGTTCTCTTATTAAATCACACTAAAGCTGAACTATTGTTTAGTTCTTTAAGTAAACCATTTCTTTTTTTGTTTAATCCTTGCAACTGTCCATTCACCACTATTATCGTCCATCATCCTGTTTTGGAACCTTGCTCGAATCCATTACAGATGCAACACAGATAGTCTTGTGGTTTAGATTGCAATTCCTTAAAGATGATGTCTTTGCTGCAGGGAGTACCCAATCGAAGGTGGGAAGGCGTTGCAGTTCATATATAGCAGCAAGCAATTTAAAACAAAAGGTGGTCTTACCGCAGGCACTGCTACCACCAACCTGTTCCGTAGCTCGCAATACAAAAGTACAATGAAGGCAATGCAATCACAGTGTTGCAGCCCTGACGAAGTGATATTTGGTCCTGATTTCCACCAATCCCTGTACTGCCATCTCTTGTGTGGGCTTCTTTATCGTGACGAGGTACAATTTGTGTCGTCCACTTTTGCTCACAGCATCGTCCATGCATTTCGAACATTTGAACAAGTCTGGAAGGAACTATGCAACGATATACGTTATGGTGTGCTCACCAGCAGAATTACCGCTCCATGCATCCGGGCAGCTATGTCGAAACTGCTCAAGCCGGACCCTTCCTTGGCTGATCTGATACACAACAAGTGCTCAGGATTGATTAACTGGTATGGATTAATACCAGAGCTTTTCCCAAATGCTAAGTACATTTATGGGATTATGACGGGATCAATGGAGCCTTACTTGAAAAAGTTGAGGCACTATGGAGGGGAACTACCTCTGTTAAGTGCTGACTATGGTGCATCTGAAGGGTGGATTGGAGCAAATGTTAATCCAAAGTTGTCGCCTGAATCGGCTAATTTCGCTGTACTCCCTAATATTGGATATTTCGAATTTATCCCCTTAAAAGAGTGCACTGATCTGCTCGAGGCAAAGCCGGTGTGTCTAACTGAAGTGAAGGTTGGTCAAGAGTATGAGATACTTGTTACCAATTCTGCAGGTACTTAAGTTATTAATTGTTTTCTTCTACTTTACTTCACCCTGCTACTACCTTTTTTTATTGTACGGTAGATATAAATTGAAGCCTTTAGTTATGAACTGTCTCTTCGGGGCTAATTATGGAAAGTTGTAGCTAAGATGTGCTTCTCATGCCGTTATACAAATCTGCAACAGGCATGTTGTCTGTCACTCGATATAGTTTTAAGTTGTGAAGAAGCTGCTTCAGAGAACTGCCCTTTCAGTTCATTCATATGCACTTGCAACCAATGCCTGGTGTTTGTTTCTGTCCCAAAGTTCAATAAGTTAAATCATCCGTTTATTTTTTTAATTTGATGCATGCAGGATTTTACAGATATAGGCTCGGAGACGTGGTGAAGGTGGTGGGCTTTCATAACTCGACCCCAGAACTCCAATTTATATGCAGGAGAAATCTCTTGCTCAACATCAACATCGACAAGAACACAGAGAAGGACTTGCAGCTCGCAGTTGAAGCAGCTACCAACCTGCTGGCAGAAGATAAACGCGAAGTCGTGGATTTCACCAGCCACGTGGATCGATCAAAGGAACCTGGCCACTATGTGATATTCTGGGAAATTAATGGAGAAGCAAGTGACGACACTTTACAGGAATGTTGCAATTGCTTAGACCGGTCATTTGTAGACGCAGGCTATGTGAGTTCGCGCAAAGTCAATTCCATAGCGCCACTTGAGCTGAGAGTCCTGAGGGGAGGAACCTTCCAAAAGATCCTGGACCATTACTTAGGACTAGGAGCTGCTGTCAGCCAATTCAAAACCCCAAGATATGTAGGGACTACGAACGATGCTGTCTTGCGGATCCTGTGTGGCAATGTCATCAAGAGTTACTTTAGTTCTGCTTATTAATTAAAATCCTTGAGATTTGATTTCATTAGTTGCTTCTGGATTAATCCGTATCTGTAAATGGCATAAAATGTGATTTGATCGTCCTTCCCAAATGCAAGTTCTGATCACATTGAATGCATAGTAAATTTTCAAAGTGCAGTACATTTCATTAAATATGATGGTTTTTGCTTTGGTTCAGCATGGAACAGACACCTTGTTGACATTGTCAATCTCTGCGTTACTCATTTTCATGCTGAAAACAAATGTATTGTGTTCGTCCCGCTTTAACTTCCTTAGTCTTCTCTTTGATGTCATGGAATTAAGTGTGACTACTTGTAAGTCCTCACGAGCCTAAGTTCATTCATTCGATCCCTTCCTTAGAATTAAAAGTGCTTGTGGTGCTGTCGATGAATTTGCCAACCCCAATTCCGTTTTGTTGCTTTGGAAGCTTGCTACGTCTGTACAATGTCGTATGACGGGAAAGTGTAATATATCCTATCACTGGTAATCCTGATCCGCAGATCCCAATCTCTCCATTTGTACAATTTAAATTCTCAAGGGAAGAATTTCAAGATACAGTACAAGCTTCCCAGTTTTGGAAGCTCTCATGTCAGCTGAACAACACATTCCCAATACATCAGCCCATCTCTTCGCATGAGCATGGGGGAATTCGTGGTCTACGTGATGTAAATTAATCGACTGAGTGTCGTCACTAAGTCGATTGTTTAATGTTGGTAAGCCTGTCTAGAACCTATTGACAAGGATGGTGGGCTAATATTTTTAGCGAGCGGATCTGTCGTTTTCCTCAACAACTCTGAGACACTTAGCTGGCCCATCGTGAAGGGGAGAGAAACTTGTTCCAATACATGTCTCGTGATAGCGCGAAGTCCACTTCTTTGTGATGCAAACGCTTGCAGGAATTCTTTCATGGAAGAAGGCAAAGAGATGATAAGGGCAAAAGTAGAAGAATCCGAAGCCGAAGATGGGGAAGCATTGAAAGTGTGGGACTGCGGGAGCCCTTTGTATGATGCCTTCGAGTTGGTGTCGCTCAGTCACATCATAGAGAGGCATCTCATGGCTTTCCCTTGCGACAGAAAATCGAGATCGCAAAACAACTGTGCTCACGTCACATCGGCCTCTTGCGCCGAGGATGCAAGCAAGGCATGTAAAGTCCCGTCCTGGCGAGAAATTTTGAGGAAGAGGATGTGGAAGAGGTTCAGAATGAGCAGACGCGGCAAGGAAGACCCAAAGAAACTGAAAGTCGGTCCTGATCGTGGCTTCTCTTGCAAGATTGTGTGGACGAAGATTGCTCGACATAAGCAAAACCGAACAAGTTACTGGTATAGTTGATTACGGATTTTCCTCCTGTTCCCTCCACGGTTTATCTTCTTGTTGTTCTTCATGACTGTCGCGTAAAGAAGTCGACAGTGTCTCCCTCTCTTTCGATCTCTGTTCCTTCCTGGCTTGCAACATGTTCTCCTCTGTTTCGCGCTCATTCCGTCCATCTTGTTGACTATGGAAACTCTTTCTGTGTATTATCTGAAAAATACGTGATGAACATAGGCCGCGCCATTGCCGACTCTTTGTATAATCCTCTGATTCACTTGAATTCATCACAACAGATACATTTATATGGTGGCTCTGGTCGCTCGGGTTTCTCATAGAATATGATAAGAAGAACGACCCTTCCGCATCCAGTCTTCGACGGATCATGTGATCCGCAGTTATTTAACAATGTCCTATCCTTTTGAGCGTTCGACGGATGTTTGAGTATGCTAATGCTAAGGCTAGGCTGAATCATATTACCCTGTTGTTAGCCACTGCTGTTCGAGCAGGCACTTCGGCAATGGTGACGTGACTGCTATGCCTAGTCGTTTCCCTCATTTGGATCACAACTTCGGTCTTGTCCAGTTAAATGCAAGCCCAAATCACGCACATGCACAAGAGCAGCGGCTTGTTGACGATTGACATGATGACTGACGATTTGATCACTGGAATCCCCAAAAGAGAGCTAAAATCGGAGTCTCTTAATATATTTAGCTGATGCCAATTTTAAATCAATGAGTTGCAGACCAATTAATGGTCCATTTGTTTAGCGGAAGACATTTTCTGAGAATTCATTTTCTAATTTTTTGGTGTTTAATTCATTTAGGAAAATGAGTTAACAGAAATTGTTATCCTAAGAAAATGTCTTTTTATCAAAACTTAAATTTAGAAAAATGATTTTCTCTTTGAGAAAATTAAAAAATATTTTCTAAAATATGACTAAATATCAATACTTGGATCCAAAACTCTACGCTTGGGCACGGAAATTCCAATGTTGATTTCTGAGTCCCAATGTTCGGGACCATGTCTCCCGAAGGTCGGACTCGAGTCCATTGAGTTTGGGCCGGAGGCCTTGATGCTTGAGCTGGGGCGCTTAGCGCCAACACCTGAGTCCATCAAGGCCACACCCAAAACCCTTGTGCTCCTACCCGATTCTTTAGCATCTAAACTCAGTTCCATAAAGGTTGTGCTTGGATGATTAACGCTAGCTCTAGTCCCAACCCTTAGGCTCCAATCCACAAAGACCATGTCCTTGGCTCTCAAGCTAAGGTCCATGGTTAATGAAACATTTTTTATAATAAAAATAAATATATTTAAAAAATTGACATTTTAATTATTTTTATATCTTAAAAAATTCAATTTTTTTATCATTTTAATCTTTTTTCTTCTTTTCTTTTCTTTTTTCTTTTTTCTTTTCTTTCTTTTTCCTTCTCCTTCTTCCTCCACCAACTGAGTGGTCAATAGCCTAGCAACTAACCATGACGCAGGCCGGCAAGCTTGAGGCTCCATTGAGGTTGGCTAGCTCCCTAGATTCAGGTGAGCTCGTGCTCACCCAAGGCCAATGAACTCGAGCACAAGCTCGAGGCTCATTAGATCCAAGCAAGCTCAGTCGAGGACAGCGAGCTCGTGGCTCGCTCAATCCTAGCAAGCTCGAGCTCAAGTTGGCTTGTGGCCATCGTTGAGGCCCAGCAACTGCATTAGGAGAAGGAAAAGAAAAGGACTAAAAGAATAAATATAAAAATTATTAAAAAATTAGAATTTTTTTAATTGAGATAAAGTCATGAAATTAAAATCATTTCACGATTGAAATCCAAATATTAAAAAATGTTGGCAGTCACATATCATCAATTAAAGGAAGATTAATCATTTTTCAGAATGTATTTTTCTTTATTATGAAGTTTCTCTTCAAATAAATCCACATTAACATATAGTAACTATTCTATAATATATCAATTTTCTCACGTGAGATTTTTTTTTTTTTTGGTAAGAGGTTCGCATTCTGAAGTCAAGAGTTGAACAATCAATTGGTGCCGTCAAAGAGTCGTCATCCAAGTTTGACCCCAAGATAAGTGGACCCCTTCAGAGGCCATTCAGCGGACGTCTCGCACGTGATTTGTACGGAGAATACTGCGTCTTGGTCGAGACGTTTTCTTCGTGGAGATGAGAGCGTTTCAAGCCGTGAGGTAATTCACAATAATTGATCTATCCAGTAATCACGTGAAGTTAACCACCGCGTGATTTGGGGAAACCTAAGACAAAAACATTTAAGCGTGTGAGCAATGGGTATCCCTACAATTGTCCGATTGATTAGTAAATTATTTACCGTTAGCTTTCTCTATGTAAAAATAGTAACACTCGAAATGATTCATATAAACGTATGATTTCTCTCATGATTTCGTTCTCTTGAGTTGATTTATCATTTCTTATCAACAACTTCAATCAACCAACTATTAAGTTAACAATTGGTTGATCATTTTTATTTGCCTTCTTTACCATCTTTTTACAATTAATTTACTGGTTAGTTTTGCATTGCTCTTTTGACTCTCTCTCTCTCTCTATTATCAATTTCCCTTCTCCCTAATGAAAACGCTTTTCTTTTGTTATTACTTTTACTTTCTTTTTTTACCAGCACCTTAAATTTAACAATTATTACATAAAATTATCAATCTCTATCCAAGTGAGTCGCCAGTTTTTCTCCCGATTAATTGAATCGAACTAAAAAGTTGGTAAACTAAAAAAGGAATTCAATGAATAATTAACTCAAATGAGAGACAACTCAAAACCTTGATAAACGTTAGAAAAAAAAAGTCCCATGCCATTTTTTATTTTTTTGTTTGCCAATGATTTTTTACACTTGCCAAGGCCTATTGAAATCGGTATATTTAGGCAAGGAACAACGGAAATTTGCTTTATTCCATCCTCGCACGAAGTGCTTATTATTGAGTCAAACAACGTGCAACTGGTTAAAGTGAGGTGAGTTGGGAGACTCAATCTCTTGCCAGTAAGTGCAAGGAAAAAATGCTGGCCTTCTCAAATATTCAGATTGTCCATTACTTTAGAGAGGGCAATCTTGTTATAGACTGGGTAGCCAAAACACATAAGAAAAATTACTTATCTCTGAATTGGGTTTTCTTCCCTCCTTAAACTTTGTTGGACCTTTTATGTGATGATGCACATTTACAGGGCCTCTCATCTTTGCTTAGTAAATGAAATATTTCCGTTTCTGACCAAAAAAAAAAAAAAAGATTGGCCGAGCGGTATGACAATAGGCATCAAACATCAAATCATGCCAATGGACTTACCAAGGCCGCCTCGTAGCAGTCCAGCGTCGACACACACCAACCCAAAATCCAAAGGCAAAAGGGGCCCAAAGTGATGCCGTTCTAAGAGGGATCCAACATGCTGGCCTTGGGACATCATTCTCCTCAAGTCAAGTTTCACCATGTGCATTTATTCGCCAAGGAACGGCCTGTGCAACCCTCATGAGCCGACAACACAAGCCCAGCCTTTTTTTCTCTAAATTGTTCCTAAAAACATGCCTAATTCAGCTCAGGCATCCGGTCCTCGAGTGAGATAGACCCTTCATTTCAGGAGAGCAACATCACCTGCGGGAGGCTAGCCCCACTTTTAGAGATCATTTAAGATGGTATTTGTTTTACTCCAAGACTTCTATCACAAATACTCTAACGCCACTCTCACAAACCAATTCTATCACCCTCTTCGCATTGGGGGTGAGTGGCGTCAAGGTCGATCCAAATACCACTTGGAACTTATGATGTCGAGACCGATTCTCCAGTTTTTTAAATGTGGAACTTACACCGCAAAATCTGGACAAGGAACCAACCAATTTCTTTATTTTCATTTCATTATTTTTTTTTTGTTTCGTTTTCTGTTGAGTAAATGAATGCGAACACAATAATAAAAATCCACATTTATAAATAATAATAAATCATAAAAGATGAGAACGTGAAATAATATAAGCAATAAAAAGTTCAAAACATGTAATGTAAAAAGATTCTCGATTCCTGATTCTCAATCTAGTTTTTCAATTCCCAATTTGGTTCTTATCCAGGAACCGAGACTGAGCCATATAATTCTAGTTCCACTTTTTGGGAATCGAAAATCGAACGGGTATAATCGTGGGATCTTGGAATCGGGTCGATTCTTATGAATGTTTCAGTTTGGTTCCCGGTTCTATACTAGATCCACGTTCACGCTTACTCTGCATCACTCATTCTTCACTCCGATGTCACAAGCTCCAAATTTCAGCTCAGAATGGTACGGGAGAATTCGATCTGGTACCGTTGCTAATTTACTCACACTCACTCTCAAAGCACGCGATGAGCTTCTTTTCTACGCGTCATATGTGAACAAATCACCTAAGCGGTGGATGGCTG
Organism: Eucalyptus tenuipes; assembly: GCA_014182365.1. Classification (NCBI taxonomy): domain Eukaryota; kingdom Viridiplantae; phylum Streptophyta; class Magnoliopsida; order Myrtales; family Myrtaceae; genus Eucalyptus; species Eucalyptus tenuipes. The sequence goes on along the minus strand of CM024540.1, from coordinate 23,452,387 downwards.
ATGAAAGTCTACTGGAGGAAAGACCAACGCAGAGCTCGTTTACTTAATGGGATCCCTCTTGGGCTGCCTAAATATGGCTGGTTAGTTAGCGAGTGGGAGTAGTGGTCTACTCACAAGAGGAGATCTAGTGCAAGATCTCCGGGGCCCAACGATCAAAGTCCTGTCCTACAATGATAAAAGTTTTCCGTTAGGCAGTATCAACAATCAATCAAATCAAGAACGTCATAGGTGGGTATTTCATCTCTCTCTCTCTCTCTCTATCTCTTTCTCTCTCTCTCAGACGCACACACGCACGTTTGCCTGACGTATCAACTCTCTCTCTCTCTCTCTCACGGACGCGCGCGCACGATTGCCTGATGTATCAAGTAGAAATTTGATACAGTGCCACTATATAATATTTTAGAATGCACCCACTCTTTAGAGTTATCTCCCAAAAAAATTATCCATTTGTTTTAACTTATTATACTTATATTAATTAAATCCTAAACAGTTTATACTATATTAATTGAGCCCATTTGGTCAATCTAGGCTGGAATCAATGACGTGAACATCGGCATTTTATGTGACATAACTGACACTAATTATGATATTTTTTTTTAATAATTTTTTGGTTTTTGATGATTTTTCTTTTCTTTACTCTTGTTTTTTTGGTTTGTACTAAGGGCGACCCCAACCAGTACTGAGTGAAAGTGTTGTAGCTCTTGCTAGCTACTAGGCAAGGGCGTTGCGCCCCTCGCCCGAATTCTGACATAAATTGACCGAATTGGTTCGATTAATAAAATGTGAAAATATTTATAACTAAATTAACATAATTAAAATATTTAGAACCGAATTAATATAAATATAATATTTTTGAAATTTTTTTATATAATATTTTTCTAGCTAATAAATTAAAAGTCAAAGCGCAATTAAAACAATCGATGTTTCAACGAAAGATAGCTGATATGGCAGCTCGGGATGAAAAGAAGTTGGAATTTGATGGTTCCTTTCGACTCTCGCAACGTTTTGCACGTGTAGTTTAGGAGCGCAGGCTCACACGGAATTTGATACTTCCTTTCGGCTTTATGCTAGCTTGAGCCAGAGAGGGCCTGGTGCTAGCTTTTTGCTATTGAAATGATCTTGAATTGTACCAAAGCAAAAGTTGATGACAACGATCATGATGGCACGGCAGTTCCGCAATGGTCATTGAGGACATGTCCTCCTAGGTTCGTGTGCCGCATGGACATGTAATAATTACGCTTCAATAGATTATCCTATTCCACATTATAAAAAAAAACTTAAATCACAATACTTAATATTAATAGCATATCGATATATTTATATAAAAATTTTACCCTCAACATACGCAATAAAGCCGTAAACAGTGAAGTGAAATCAAATGCATGAAATAATCTGATCTATGAATAACATCGTTGAAGTAAATGTCGTAATGTCAAAGGAATCATTATAATAGGGCCTAGAGGGGGAGGTCATAGGCATCTATACCGTAAAATCGATTTTCGACAAGATGAAAAAGACATATATGATAAAATCGTAAGCATAAAATATGATCCTGATTGAACGCATATATTTGTCTCGTACTCTAGGCGGATGCTGAGAAGAAATATATTTTATGGCAGATCACGTGCACGCAAGGGAAAAATCCAAAACCTCCCCTATTGAACCCAACTTTTCTCAAAATATCCTTTGAGGTGTGCTGCCATCTTTTTCTTTTGGTCGATGGTGTGCTGCCATCTTCACATGCACGTGAATTTGCACAAAAAAACAGATAAGCGCAAGAAAATCCAATAGAAGTTTTGTACCGTCAGGTCCGCCGGTCTCTTGTTCCACCACATGCGAGCTCGCCAATAATTCCATCGAAAGCCTAGCTCGAAAACTCGTTCTAAACTTCTATTGTTTCAAGAACTCACTCAATGGCACCGATTGGATTCACAATTTTCTTACGTCTCCTTTATCAAATTTGATATAAGCCAAGCAACTTTGTATTTGAGGTTTATTTTGCCGTTTGCGTGACTTAGTTTGGGAGAAATTGATTTCCCAGAACAAAAGTGCCCTTACCCCCAGTAGCAAGAAATGGGCATGTGATCGTTCTTGGCCGTCCAAAAGTGCTTTCATCATTGACGATAAGATGGGGGGTCAATTAGAAAATGGCGGTACTCTTTCAGATCAAGAAACCTGTCACTTTCGAGGTATTTTGAGATAAGGCATTCAAATAAGGAGACTTTTGGAGCTTAACATACATATAAAATATATTATAATAATGTATTTAAGTGATGTAAACGCAGATTTAACACAAAATAAAAATTTTCTCATGCATGAATCTCTTCGGTTCTTTTCCAAGAATAAAATTGAGTAACCATCAAGGTTTGTCTTTTCTACAAAGAAGCACGTCATCGAGGCGGGCACTTGGAGGAAATCAACTAAGGTAGTTGCACAGTTGCAGCTAGAAATTAGTTTATTGAATAGTCAACGGAAGATTTTTAATGGTCGGTTGCCATTACTCAAGCAAAGGCTTCTAAATACGAACTGATACATCAATGCCGGCCATATGGATTAGACATGACAGGAAATAAGTTATGGTCTATCTATGCAGGGACTAAAAAGTTTAGCCTTGATTTATGCCTATGAAGGAGAGAAAAAAAAAGTACTTTGAATTCCGAAAATTTATGAAAAGTTTAATTATACTCTAAATAATAATATTTAAATATTTATAGTGTTTCATGTTAGGATTAGATGTACAAACACAATAAAATAAAGAGTAAAAGGTGAGAAAGAGAAATCAAGATACAAGATTTATCTTAGCTCATCATTAAACAAAGACTAATTCTAGCAGAGGTTCCATGATAATTAGCAACTCCCACCCTTCTGTTACGTGCTTCAATTATAAAAGGAAGAGATTATATATAGGCAGCCGTAACTATTTATGAGTTGTAATCCAAACTACCAACAAAATATGGATTTATACTATAAAAGCCCTCTAATGACCAAGAGCACAGCCCTCCCTAGCCCCGGCTTGTCCTGCCCTAAATCCCCCTCCCCTCCCCCGTTCATTGGCGAATGGGACCTCCCTACCTTCAAGTCAATGAGAAGTATGAAGCATATCCCAACATCTCATGTTAATTAAGAATTGAATTGTGAGCCAAACCAAATCGATAATAAGTGAAAAACAAATATAAGTCACCCGGAGACCTAGTCCTTGGACAAATCCCGAGGAGAAGTGGACCGAGCATTCATGAACAATACGGGATAAGGGCCTCGTAAAATTAATATTTTCTGGAAGTGACTTTGCGACATCAAAGTCATGATAATGATCCGAAACTCCACCCATGGAGTGTGAAGGCCCATCAACTGAAAACGACCGATGAACCTCCCTCTTTCCTCCGTGCAGCATCCTGCCATCATCGTGTCATCATCACCATCGTCATCATCCAAGGTATGGGGGCCTTCTAGATCGTTGCATAGAATTCCACGAACCGCATCGACTTCTGAACTTTCTTGCTCTTTTTTCTTTAATCCCCGGGAACAATCCCAGGCTGCGACGGCACCTCTTTCAGGACCGGAAACGAGGACGTGATATGATATTGGTATTTCTACTTCGTTGAAGGCGTGAAGGCACGTCTCGATGAGGATGGGAAAATCGAATACGATCTTTTCATGGGTGGTTGTGGGAATGGACAGTTGAGATGTATAAAATACAGAGAAGGAAAAGTCCAACTCTTGGGGACGCCCTAATTTTCAATCGCCCGGAAAGCATGGTGGAAACGCGATCACATTCATTGGAGGGAGAAAGGGAAAAAAAGAAAATAGAAAAGGAAAGGAAAGGAAATAAAAATAAAAAAATAAAAAAATAAAAAAAATTGCAAAAGTTGTTCACATCTATCACGTTAGACAATTTTCTATCAAAATTGATCGGAAGACTAGGTTGATAAATGATTAAAAAGTTTATGACTAAATTGACAAATTATCAAAAAAATTATGACTAAATTTGTATAATAAAAAAATTTAGAATTAAATTGAAAAGTTGCCAAAATGTTTCTGACAAATTAGTACAATTGAAATATTCAGTTTGAATTTGCCATCATACAATAAGTTTAGAACTTTTTGAACAATTTACTTATTATTGAGCGGTGTGTGTGTGTGTGTGTTTTTTTTTTTTTTTTTTTGGGGGAGGGGGGTAGAAGATAAATTCTACACCAATTCAATCAATAAAGAAACTTCCAATCAAGTTGGAGACGACTTAGAAAGCACATCGCTTCTAGATGAGAAAACTAAACTTGTAGTTGTGCTATTAATCTTGCGGTTTTAATTAATCCTCACTAATAGATGCAAATCGCCTGGTCCTTGTATATTGTGTGAGGCTACACTCATAGGGTGTCAGATGTGGCTCTTAAGGTTGATATGAGTGTGTGACATCACGATGATCTATTATATTAAAACCAAGCATTTTATCGTCTGTCAAACTTTTGGGGGTTTGACGGTCATTATCGAGATATATCTATTTATTTTTCTCGAGAATTTTTAAATTCAATTTTTCCGTCCATAAAGAAAATATATATTTTAATAAAAATTGAGAGGAATTACAAAAGAAATTCGAAGAGTGGTTGACCAAAATATAAACAGCCTCAATTCGCTTTATATAATTGATAAAATACAAGATAATTGCATTTCTCTTTTTTCTTTTTATAATAGAGATGATTACATTTTTTAATAGGGAATAAAATTAAGTCAACTCAGCATCAATCCGAAGAATGCTCCAAGGATATAGTAAAGATTGAGTACTTTGGGAGATAAAATTTGGGATAGGATATGATTTATCCTATCTTACGTTTGGTGTTCGGCTCGGGACGGGATAAAGTCGGATATAAGGGGGATATAGACGGGATAAAATTATCCCATGGGGGAGGTGGGATAAAGGTGGATAGGATTTCTAATGCCCATAATAGGAAAGTTATTTCTCTCGAATAACAAACTTATTAAATTAATAAAATTGAAATTATATTTCAATATAAATAATATTTGAATTATAATTTAAGAAATTAAAAATAAAAATAAAAATAAAAATTCATTTTTAATTAATCCTATTTTAATTTATATATTCAACTTTACTTATATCTTATGATAAACATTCAATCTATAAATTAAATATTTATATTTATTATATATTTTAGGTATTTTTGAATTTTAGGTATGTTAGTATAGTTTACTATTTGATAAAATTTTATTAAAGAATGATGAAAGGGGAAAAAAGAAATAATAAAGAAAATAATATAAAAAAGAGGAAAAATAAAATAAAATAAATTAAGGAATAGTGTTACGAAAGATTTTCACCATCTCTGTTTATGAACATTTAGGTTCATTTATAATGATATGTTGTTTATATATAAAAAAAAAAATGTACATGATATGATGAAAACATATCCGACTTTATCTTGTGATTCACCAAACGATGGATAGGATATAAAAAAATCCCAGGATTTTATATTCTATCCTATCCGTCTATCCCGATTAGAAATCCGGACGACCAAACGTAGCCTGAGAGTACTTTGGGAGAGCGACGCGGAAAAAAAAAATCCGATTAACCAATCAAGTCACCTAATTTATGTCATGATCAACAGGTGGAGCATTTCAGGCCGGCGCTCTTTCATTCACACCATGGATTAAAAAGAATGTGAACGCACTTAGTAGCTTAGAATTTTTGTTTAAAGTCCTAAATTCGATACAATAATAGCAAAAAGCTGATAAATACTACAGAAATCTGTAATTTAGACTTTTCTTTTATGTCACAAAAAACCCTAAACTTACTCTTGATAACACAAATGCCCTAAACTTTTGTTTGTGTCACTAAAAAATCCAAACTTATACATATATGATACAAATAACATTTATGGTTTATTTATCACACTAATATAAGTTTGGGATTTTTTATGACATAAATAAAATTTTGGATATTCGTGTTACAATGAGCAAGTTTAGGGTTTTCAGTAATATAAAAAAGTTCGGGTTATTTATGTCACAATATGCATAGTTTGAGAATTTTTATAATATTAACCCCAATGCAGAATCAATCCTCATCATTATGGCCACGATGTATTAAGCCTTAACATTTTCATTTTCAATCAACTAATAAGGTGTTTAATGTTTTGGCCATTGGTTAACCTAAAATCTCAACTCGATTAGTTAAATTTTCCACCTTTGAAAAATGTGCAATCAAATTCTAAGTAGTTCTTTCCTCATGCGATTTTGAACGCAATTCTCCTCAATCTTCCCCCATTTCCCTTGTGATCATATGAGAATGGGACTTTCTCTCTCGACAAAGAGACTTTGAGGGTTGCACCTTAATTTCTGTTTTGTATGCTTTGATTACATGGTTAAAGTTTTACACCAATTCAATCAATAAAAGAAACTTCCAATCAAGTTGGAGATGACGTAGAAAGTACATCCCACCTAGAAGAGAAAACTAAAATCGTACATTTGCTATTAATCTTGCTGTTTCGATTAATCCTCACTAATAGATGCAAATTTCCCAGTCCTTGTATGTCATGTGAGGCTTACATTCATAGGGTGCCGAACGTGGCTCTTAAGGTTGATATGAGTAAGTGACATCACGATGATTTATTATATTAAAACAAGCATTTTATCATTTTGCCAGAATTTTGGGGGTTGATGATGGTTATCAAGATATATCTATTTATTTTTCTTGATAATTTTTAAAATTCAGTTTTTTGTCCATAAATAAAATATATTTTAATAAAAATTCAGAGTAATTACAAAAAAAAAAAAATAGAAGAGCGGTTGACCAAAAGATTAGAAAACCTTATTTCGCTTTATATAATTGATAAAATACAAGATAATTGCATTTCTCTTTTTGATTTTTATGGTCATGAGATGATTGTTGAGTAGTTTGGGAGAGAGAGAGCGGAAAAAAACATATGATCAACCAATCAAGTCGCCTAATTTATGTCATGGTCAAGAGGTGGAGCATCTTAGGCCGGCGCTTTTTCATTCACACCATGCATTGAAAAGAGTGTGAACGCACTTAGCAGCTTAGAATTTTTTGTTTAAAGTCCCTAAATTCAATACTTAACAGCAACAAGCTACATTATAATGGGTCAATACTACATAAATCTCTAAACTATGCTCACAAATACCCTAGATTTTTCTTTTATGTCACAAAAAACGTTAAAAGTTGCCCCCGATAACACATATACCCTAAACTTTTGTTTATCTCATGAAAAAATCCATATATATACCCTCTATTTTAGTTCCATCTAAAATATATTTTTCATATTGGTATAAGTTCGATATTTTTTGACACAAATAAAATTTTGGGTATTTGTGTTACAATAAACAAGTTTAGGGTTTTTAGTGACATAAAAAATGTTTGAATCATTTGTGTCAATTTACGTGTAGTTTGGAATTTTTTATAATATTAACCCATTATAAATAACTATATAATTATCTAAGATAAATGCAGAATCAGTTTTCATCATTTGGCCACGACTGGATCAAGCTTTAAACGTTTCCATTTTCAATCAACTAACGAAGCATTTAATGTTTTAATCATCGATTAATCTAAAAAAAATAACTCGATCAATTGAATCCTTCACCTTTGGAAAAGGTGCATTCAAATCCTAAGCAAGGGCTTGTCTATTTTCACGCGGTTTCAAACGCAATTCTCCTCAGTCTTCCTCCATTTCCCTCCTGATCATATGACAATGTGACTTACTCTCTTGACAAAGAGACTTTGAGGGTTGCACCTTAATTTTTGTTTCACATGCGTTGACTATTAAAGTTTGCTTGATTAGAGACTGTGGGGTTGGTTTCGCAGTAATGAAGGGGAAGTCTCGATCCACGTCATTTTTAGGTTGAGGGAGTCGCACCATTTGCCACTGAACCAATGGTTACGCCAAGAAAAAGGCCCCATAAGAATTTTGACACCACCCACCGAAGGGAGCTTTAGGACTTGATGTCATATTTTTTCATACGTTAATGAGTCCATTGACTAGCTACCGTAGAGGATATGATTGACGAAAATTAGAAGGTTAAGAATTCAATTGAAAAAGACTGGTGTTGTGGGACAAAAGAAATGCAGTAGCTAGCCTTGCTCCTCCGCAAACATGGTGCACATTGTGGCCCACATCCCAGTTTCGCATGGCGAGAGGAACATCCAAAGTGGGGAAAATCAAACGTCCACTTGCCCCGAGTCGCCAAGGTGAATAAATGCAACCCTTGGTCCCATTGGGAGCTTGAACATAGTTATTATTCCTCGTTCAAACGTTCAAAATCCGTTCATTTCACTAAAAATGAACGATTTAAAAAACATGTTTTTAAAGAATAATTGATTATTTTGCTTGAAATAATTGGTGCGACAAAAAATATTTTTCCTTGATAACAATTTACTGCTAAAGACAAAAAAAATTTTGTTCATTAATACGAGGGGAAAAGTGTTAAAAAAAAGTCTTAAACCTTTTGGATATGTGCCAATTTAGTTCTAAACATTTTTACTTAGTGTCAATTCAGTCCTTTCCGACTAATTTTGGCTAGATTTTGCTGACTGAGTACCGATCTGTTGACGTGACACGATCGATGCTGATGTTGACAACTTTTAATAATATTTTAATATTTTTATTTTCTTTTTTCTTTTTTCTTTTGCCTTAACCTCCTCCTTCCTCCAGTCGACAAGCCTCACCGACCACCGGTGAGACTCGAGCCCTTGCTAGTGGCCGCGAGGGCGGCCTCGAGCTGGCCTCGCGCCAGGCGAGCGAGGCTCGCTAGACCTCACTGACTGTCGCCTTTGGTGAATCGCTAAGGTCTAGTGACCGGCTAGAGGAGGGAGGAGGAGAAGGAAAAAAGCAAAAAGAAAAATAAAAATTCAAATTCAAAAATATTAAATATTATTAAAAGTTGTCCATGTTAGTGTCGATCGTGTCACGTCAGCCGATTGGCGCCCAATCAACTAAATCCGGCCAAAATTAGCCGGAAAGGACAAAATTGGCACTGAATAAAAATGTTTAGGACTAAATTGGCACCGGAAAAAGGTTTATGACTAAATTGGCACAAATGCAAAAGGTTTAAGACTTTTTAACATTTTTTTCTTAATACAACTTATCATTTCTAGAAAATAAATGGATCCTAACGCACCATAAATTCCATGGCCAACATATTCAACTTGGTAACCGAATAGATCGCATGAGTTTCGTACCTTTGTGCTACAGACTATTTCATGGAATAATTATAACATCATCTTACTTGCTCGCAGTGCATGCAACAACACACTTACTAGAAAGATAATAGCACTTTATTTAATCTGTATTATTCCTCATCTTTTTACAAGTACAGGATAGAACCAACATTTACAGCTCCAAGAAGGAAGGAAGGAAGGAAACAAAATGTTTCCAGTGAGAATCAGTGAGATAATCAGAAAACAAATAGGATTACCATCTATCGTAAAGCCTATTATCCAACTTTGATCAATCATTAATTAAAGAGCAACATGTCTCACTTGCGAGCTTGCCTTTTTGAATAGGAGCATGATCTAAGGTTTAGGAACTTAATTTCATAAATTGATCTTATAAATAGCCATAACTCATAAATGCTCTTCATATCCACATTTTGTTAGTTAATAAATGCGTAAACTCGACAAGTCAATATATTATGGGTGATTGGCACTAAGGATTACTTGCAAAATATTGGAATTAGGAATTGCTCGTTAAGTTCCATAAATCCACTTGAAAACTGGACTACCTATATGATTTTTAGATGGGTCCTAGGAATTGGTCGAAATGTCCAAACATTAGAAGAGATATGAGATTTGAGAGTGTCGGAGGTGACCGAGAACGAGAGTAATAGAGGGAGCTACAAGACCAAAGGCGGTCTAGAGCAAGAGTGAGGGAGGAATCGACGAGGCCGGAGGCCATTGAGAGCAAGAGTGAGAGAGGGAGGTGAGGCCACGAGATGGGTGAGGTGAGAGATGGAGAGAGACAAGGAGGAAATTTGGTTTTTGATATGAAAAGTTAAGACTTAAAAATTTTAAAAATTATATATACATATAGATATGTATATACCAATCTGGTTCGAGTAGGCTTTTTCTGTTGAAATAATAGCTATTTCATTTTGCACGTTTTGCTTATTTGGTTTTTTAGTTATTAGAGTTAGTGAAGTCATGTGTGTTAGTTGTCCTAGTTTTTAGGTGTTAGTGGAGTAAGTGCTTTATGCAGAACATTGGTAGTTATGGGTCCTATTTTAATGGTATTTTTACGTTATGTATTTGTCTTTTGTAATAGACTTCGTTGTTCTGTACGAAAGATGAAGTTTCAGCCTCATCTCTCCTCTCTTTAGCAATTTAACATTGGTATCAAAGCTAGAGAGAAGCGTGAGAGAGTTTTTTTAAAAAAAAAGATAAAGAAGATTTAGACGTGTGAGATACTTTCGAGAGATAATTGCAGCAGCAACATTTCCAATGGCTATCGATAATTTTGTTCAACCAACAATTCCACGCTTTGATGGTCACTATGACCATTGGAGCATGCTGATGGAGAATTTTTTACAATCAAAGGAGTATTGGTCGGTTGTCGAATCTTGAATTCAAGAGCCACCAGCAGGCATGGCTCTGATAGATCCCCAGAAAGTAGAATTGGAAGCTAGAAAGTTGAAGGACCTGAAGGCAAAAAATTATTTTTTTCAGGCTATTGATCGTCCCATCTTGAAGACTACTCTTTGCAAAGAAACTCCCAAGGATATTTGGGATTCTATGAAGAAGAAATATCAAGGCTCAATTAGGGTGAAGCGTGCATAGCTTCAAGCCTTGAGAAGAGATTTTGAGACACTAGTGATGAAAGATGGAGAATCTGTCACTAGTTATTGTGCCAGAACAATGGAGATCAGCAACAAGATGCAATTCCATGGCGAGAAGTCACCATTGTGGAGAAGATTTTGCGTTCCTTGACACCAAAGTTTAATTATGTTGTCTACTCAATTGAAGAGTCGAAAGACATAGATGCGCTCTCTCTTGATGAATTGCAAAGCTCTTTATTGGTCCATGAACAGAAGATGAACAGAAGTTCAACAGTAGAGGAGCAAGCATTGAAGGCTTCTACCAATACTCATTCCAACAATTTCAGAGGAAGGGGTAGAGGTAGAGGTAGAGGAAGGGGAGATCGAGAAGTAGGGATGTTAGCATGAATTTCAAAGCCAACAATGACCAATTTCAAGGCAAAGGCAGAGGACGAGATCCTAACAAATCCAAGATAGAGTGTTTTAGATGTCATAAATTTGGTCATTATGCATCTGAATGTTATACTAGGCTGCCTAATAATAAAGAAAAGGTAGAGAGTTCAAATTTTGTTGAAGAAAAAGAAGTTGAAACGTTGTTGATGGCTATTCAAAATGAAAAGAAGCTTGAGTAAGATATTTGGTATATGGATACAGGTTGCAGTAACCACATGAGTGGAAGTAAGTCTTCTTTTTCTCATATAAATGAAGATTTTCATTCCATTGTGAGCTTTGGGGATCATTCTACTGTGAAAGTGATGAGAAAATGTGATATTAAGATAAGAACCAAGATTTTGTGGAAACGATCTCTAATGTGTTGTATATTCCTGACTTGAAGAGTAACCTATTGAGTGCTGGCCAATTACAAGAAAAAGGTTATGTAATCACCATTCAGAGGGGTGCTTATGAAATTTATGATTCTGTTAGAGGTGCTATTGCAGTTGTTTCTATGAGTTCAAATAGATTGTTTCCATTAAAGATTGAAAATATTCATTCTTGTTTGATGGCTAAAAAGAAAGATCCCCATGGCTATGGCATTTTCGCTATGGTCACTTGAGTTTTGGTGGATTGAAAACCCTTCAACAGAAAAACATGGTGACAAGTCTTCCTCAAATTACTATTCCTTCCCAAGTCTGCGAAGAATGTGTTGTTAGCAAACAACATCGTTCTCAATTTTCAAAAGAGAAGTCATGAAGAGCAAAGAATGTTTTGCAGTTGGTGCATTCAGACATTTGCGGTCCTATAAACCCATCTTCTAATGGAGGTAAAAGATACTTAATTACCTTCGTTGATGATTTTTCCAGAAAAACTTGGGTTTATTTTTTATAGGAAAAATCAGAAGCTTTCTCCACATTTAAAAGCTTCAAAGCTCATGTTGAAAATGAAGCAGGAAAGACCATTAAGACTCTTCGAACAGATCATGGTGGTGAATATTGTTCAAAAGAATTTGAAATTTTTTGTGCAGAGCATGGCATTTGAAGAAAAATTACTGCTACATATACACCATAACAGAATGGTGTATCTGAGAGGAAAAATAGAACCATTCTCAACATGGTGAGAAACTTATTGGCAAGAGGAAGAGTTCCAAAGACTTTCCGGCCACAAGTAGTAAATTGGAGTATTCATGTTTTGAACAAAGTCCAACTTTTGCTATTCAGAATATGACACCTGAAGAGGCTTGGAGTGGGAGAAGACCGGCTGTAGATCACTTCATAATCTTGGATGCATCGCATATGCCCATGTCTCGGATGAGAAAAGGAAGAAACTTTATGACAAGGCTGAAAAATGTGTCTTTCTTGGTGTAAGTGAAACATCCAAAGCATTCAATCCACTAACAAAGAAGATTGTGACTAGCAGGGATGTTATTTTTGATGAAGATAACACTTGGGATTGGAATAGGTAGCAGCCTACCTAAGTCCTTTATGACAATGATGTTGAACAAGAGCAATTTCAGCACCTTGTATGCCCAAAAATTCATCAAATACAACTTCTACAGCTGTTGGAATTTCACCAACAATCACTGAAGTCAATGAAGAAGAAGCTCAATCTCTTCGCCGCATTAGAAGAAGGCCTGCTTGGATGGAAGATTATGAGGTAACTGGAATTGGAGATTCAATTACTCACTTTGCCTTATTTTCAGATTGTGACCCTATAACTTTTGAGAGTCCTGTCAAAGAAGAAAAATGGCGAAAATCGATGGATGATGAAATTAATGCCATCGAAAGAAATGATACTTGGGAGTTATCCGATCTTCCGAATAGACAAAAAACCATTGGTGTAAAGTGGGTCTTTAAAACAAAATTGAAAGAAAATGGTGAAGTTGACAAATGCAAAGCACGTTTGATAGCCAAGGAATACAAACAACAATATGGGATCGACTATACATAAGTTTTTTTTATCTAGTTGCGAGACATGACACGATTAGATTGGTGGTTGCATTGGTGGCACAAAATTCTTGGCCTATTTTCCAGCTAGATGTCAAATCGGCATTTTTGCATAGGTACTTGGAGGAATAGGTATTTGTTGAGCAACCCCCTGGTTATGTCAAGATTGGAAACGAGCATAAAGTTTTTAGATTGAAGAAAGCTCTTTATGGGCTAAAACAAGCCCCCCGGGCTTTGTATAGTGGTATTGAAACTTATTTTCTTAAAGTTGGTTTTTCAAAATGTCCTTATGAGCATATGCTTTTTGTTAAGATTGGAGATAAATGGAAAGTGCTTATTGTCTGCTTGTATGTTGATGAGCTTATATTTACTGGAAATTGTGATGGCATGTTTGAAGAATTCAAGAAATCTATGATGGATGAGTTTGAAATGTTTGATCTTGGTATGATGCATTACTTCATTGGCATAGAAGTGGTACAATAAGATGATGGGATCTTTATTTCTCAAAGGAAATATGTGGGAGAAATTTTGGACAGGTTTCAGATGAAGGATTGTAATCCTGTAAACACTCTAGTTGAGTTTGGCTTAAAGTTATACAAAGATCATGGAGGGAGGAAGGAAGGTTGACAACACACTTTATAAACAAATTGTGGGCAGTTTGATGTATCTAACTGTAACAAGACCAGACATAATGTATTCTGTGAGTATAATAATTAGATATATGGAGAATCCTACAAAAATGCATTTGTTAGCTGCCAAGAGAATCCTTCGTTACTTGCAAGGAACTAGAGACTTTGGGCTATTTTACAATAAGGGTGAAAAGTCCAATTTGTTGAGATTTATTGATAGTGACTATGCAGGAGATCAAGATAATAGGAGGAGCACTTCGGGTTATGCTTTTATGTTTGGGACAGGTGCTATTTTGTGGTCATCCAAGAAGCAACCAATTGTCACATTGTCAAGTATAGAAACTGAATTTGTTGATGCAACAGCTAGTGCCTATCAAGCTATTTGGCTAAGGAGAATTCTTGAGGAGCTGCAATTCAAGCAACCAGGAGCTACTAAAATTTTTTTGTGACAACAACTCAACAATCAAACTCTCCAAGAATCCTGTGCTACATGGAAGAAGCAAGCACATTGATGTGAAGTTTTATTTCTTGAGAGATCTTAGTAATGATGGAACAATTGATCTAATCTACTACAGGAGTGAAGATCAAGTTGTTGATATATTCACCATGGCCCTCAAGATGGATTCATTTGTGAAGCTCAAAGGTTACTAGGTGTTTGCATGTTGAAAACAGTCAAGGTTTTAAACTGAATATTAGTAAACATCAGTTTAAGGGAGGGATCATTGAAATAATAATTATTTTCTTTTGCACGTTTTGCTGATTTGATTTTTTAGTTATTAGAGTTAGTGGAGTCATGTATGTTAGTTGTCCTAGTTTTTAGGCATTAGTGGATTAAGTGCATTATGCAGAACATGGGTAGTTATTGATCCTATTTTAGTGGTGTTTTTACGTTATGTATTTGTTTTTTGTAAAAAACTTTGTTGTTTTGTACGAAAGATGAAGTTTCAACCTCATCTCTCATCCCTTTAGAAATTTAACAATTTCACATCTAGAATTTGGAACCTGATCAGTATTTACTATTTCTAGTAAATTGGAACTAGGAATTGGATCAGTCTTGTGGAAACTATCGATTTTGGATCGGTCAGGCTAGATTTCGGGCCGTTCTAGGTTCTTTTGCACGTCCATACAATGTAACAAGCTATTTTAGAGCCTTGATTATATATTATCTCTTTAATTATCAAATCAAGCGATTTTCATTGTCATCACAACTTTACGGTTTGACAATCCCCTCGAGCACTGCAGAGATCAATCCCTTCTTTTCTATCCCTAACTCATTAGATTCCCAACCATACTCATTATGGTTTAGGTCGGACAAATGCTATCGGGACAAACTCCATTGAGTCCGGGGCCCCCAAGAAATTAAAAGAAAGAGGGACAATAAAGACGCAGCTCTGGCGGTGACGTGAGCATGACGTAGGGACTGACGTTATCGCCACAATGATGTGGCATGGGCGGGAACTAGGAGGAGGTCTAGAACTTCGTGACGTCCCACATCCGGAGAGAGAGGCCGACCTTCAGCAAATACAATAATTCAACTCCACATGCACTTACAAATCCTGCATGTCACCGTCACCAGTCAGTCCAATTTAAAGCTATCCCCCACACAAACAAGGAGACAAGCACCACCTCTCCAATGGCCTCTCTTGTCTCGCCGTCTAAGTACGGATAATTACATAAATAGTTGATAATCTTTGACCAAACATGTGATCCTGAATTTCTAATTTATTCATTGTAATTCCTGAATTTATAAAGCTTTACTCTAATGTAATTTCTGAATATTTCATAGATGTTCAATTTAGTTTTCTACTTATTGGATATGTACAAAAAATGTATAGATTATGTTAAAAAAATTAAAAATTTACATTAGATTAAAGTTCATAAACCACATTACACAAATTAAAATTTCATGGATCACGATATATATTGATCCAAAATTCGTGCACCATTCATGTCATTCTCCTGTGTAAGTGCTGATTTAATTTTTCCTTTCATGAGAATTTATGATGCCCACAAAAAACTGCGCAAAAAAGGAAAAACATTGACTTCAAGTTCCAAGCCAAACCGAAGCCTCGTTTTTTTTAGTTGTCTTCGTTGGTGGCGAAGCGATCGAAACTTCCTCCTCCTTTCAGTGTTTGATTATTCCCCTGCCACTGAAATGCGTGCACATACGTTTTGAGGCCTTGAAGCGCCTTACAATGCAATGCGTAAGCGTGACGAGGAGTCGAATCCAAATTGTGTAATCCCTTCGGTCCCTTCGTTTTGATCGGAAGGGAGAGAAGAACGCCTCTGAATTTTCCTCTCCTTTTGCTATAAAATCTCGCCCACACGAACTCCCGGAAAAAGACCCACCACCGCAAATCACACACGAGTTCGACAACCAGGAAAAAGGCGACCGCGAAAAGCCCCTCCTCCTCGCTTTTGCCATTTCCATCCTACGACGAGAACGAGAAAACACTCTACTCGGCTCATCGATCGATCGACCGACCGTATCATGGAACGGCCCTCGACCACCGCGCCCCACGTCGCCATCGTGCCGACGCCCGGCATGGGCCACCTCATCCCTCTAACCGAGTTCGCGAAGCGGCTCGTCCGCCACCACAGCTTCTCGGTCACCTTCGTCGTCCCCAACGACGGCTCCCCGGCCAAGGCCCAGCGGTCCCTCCTCGACTCCCTCCCTCCCTCCATCACCTACGTCTTCCTGCCCCCAGTCAGCTTCGACGACCTCCCCGCCGAGACCACCCGCATCGAGACCATCATCGCCCTCACGCTGGCGCGCTCCGTCCCCTCCCTCCGCGACGAGGTGCGGAGGCTAAAGGAGTCCACGAGGCTCGTGGCTCTCGTCGCCGACCTCTTCGGCACCGACTCCTTCGATGTGGCCCAGGAGTTCAACGTCTCCCCTTACATTTTCTTCCCCACCACGGCCATGTGCCTGTCGCTGATATTTCACTTGCCGAAGCTGGATGAAGAGGTCTCTTGCGAGTACAGGGACCTTCCCGAGCCGTTGAAGATGCCCGGTTGCATTCCAGTCCCCGGGAAGGACCTGCTCGACCCAATCCAGGACCGCCGCAACGACGCCTACAAGTGGCTCCTCCACCACGCGAAGCGGTACAGGCTGGCGGAGGGGATCCTCGTCAACAGCTTCGAGGAGCTCGAGCCAGGGCCGTTCGAGTACCTGAAACGGGAAGAGCCCGGGAGGCCGCCGGTCTACCCGGTGGGACCGCTGGCCAACATGGAGCAGAGCAGCAAGTCTGACGGCTCGGAGTGCCTAAAGTGGCTGGACGAACAGCCCGACGGTTCAGTCCTGTACGTGTCGTTCGGGAGTGGTGGGACGCTCTCGCTCGACCAGATTCAAGAGCTGGCTCTGGGATTGGAGATGAGCGAGCACAGGTTCTTGTGGGTGGTGCGGACCCCTAACGACAAAGCGGCCAACGCCTCCTACTTCACCGTGTTCAGCCAAAACGAGCCGTTCCAATTCTTGCCCAAAGGCTTTCTCGAGAGGACCAAAGGTAGGGGCTTGGTGCTGCCATCGTGGGCCCCGCAGGCCCAGGTCCTGGCCCACCGCTCGACCGGCGGGTTCCTCACCCACTGCGGCTGGAACTCGACCCTCGAGAGCGTGGTCAACGGCGTGCCGCTCATCACCTGGCCACTCTATGCGGAGCAGAGGATGAACGCGCTCATGCTGACCCAGGACATCAAGGTGGCCCTGAGGCCGAGGGCCGACGAGGAGACCGGCCTGGTGGGGAGGGACGAGATCTCCAGGGTCGTGAAGGGCCTGATGGAGGGCGAAGAAGGGAAGAAGATCCGGAACCGCATGAAGGACATCAAGGACGCCGCGGCAAAGGTGCTCGGCGAGGACGGGTCCTCCACCAGGGCGCTCGCCGAGCTGGCTCTCAAGTGGAAGGCCAAATCTGTAAATTAGCCTCACCCGAATCGCATCGCATCGCCTCACATCACATAACATATCTTATCCTTCTCTTCTCTTATTGTTTATATTCACCCTTTTCTATGTTATCATCTCTTCTTTAATGTCATCGGTGGAGCTGGTTTCTCTTCTTTGTTCGTTTCCTCCCTCATCTAATTCCCCCTCCACGCACATGTAGAGAAGTTGCTCTGTACATGCCAATCGGCCGTGCTCACCCACTGCCCATTTTTCAGTCGTGAATCGATTATTACCCGTAACTCCGACGTGAACTAGGCGGTGGCGGTAGGTGAGAGGGAACGGCAGTCAAAACAGTGGGGCGCGTTGGTCGTGTGCGTGCGTGGAGCCTACCTCTTCGTTTAGGCCAATGGCATGAGCTGCGGAAGTTGGGAAACCATTCACACATCAGCTGCGAAATGACATCTTGATGAGCTCCCCCCGTAAGAGGATTAGGTAGGCGAGGGCGTTTGACATTCCCAATTTTCGTTGTTTTTAAAATAAATATTGGGAAAGTTCAGGAAAAGATTCGTCGAGGGGCACAAAGGATGGGGCGGGGAGTTCAATAATGTTGAATTGAAAATTGAGGAGGGAGGGGATAAAGGTGTGAATGATTGTGGGAGAAGGTGGTGGGTGATCCCTCTATGAATTCCAAACGGTGGGCCTCTCTAGAAGCCTAGAGATTCTTGTTTGGATCGCTTTTACAAACAAAACTTACTTGTCGTTGAGATTGTAAAAGATATCCAGCACTTCTGCCGATGCTCACAGGGAAACTCCCTACTCCATGTGTCACCAGGGAAACCTGATAGCAAAAGGGCTTAAGCTGGTATAAACCAATTAATTCGCCACCTCCTAGGAATGGAAAGAATCAGCTCTACTCTACCTGAGAAAGGTTCAGATACAGGGATTACTTTGCAAGACTAGAGTCGTGGGGGATAGACATACTAGGACCTTACTGGTAGGGAATTTGCTATAAAAATTAGGATCCATTTGTACAAAGGAAAACTAATACTCGAAAATTAATTTCTAACTTTCCGGTATTTAGATGACGGAAAATTAATTGATTTATGGAAAACATCTTCTATGGACTGAAAATAAGAAGTTGAGATTGAGGGAAAACAACTTCTCCTTCTGACAAGAAGGGAATCACTTTCCTCAAGCCACCTAACAAATGAAAACTAATCACTTCATAGAAAATAATTTCCTTTGTCACGAAATTTTCAGTGAAACAAATACACCATAATAGTCTAGAGCTATCTACTCTTTTTCTTCTTCTTCCTTACTAGGAGGCTACCTTCTCTGGAACTAGACCGATAGGCTAGAGCATCATAGCGTGGGATTTATAACCTGGCCATTAGATATGATTATCAGGATTTTCATTTGAAGATCTCAACAGCACGCATGATATCATATTTGGCACGCATGATATCATATTTGGATGCTATATGTTTATTTATTTTTCATGATGTAGAAATGATAGTTACTCTGATGTTTTACCCTTTTATAAATGAGACTTTTACCAAAGCTTAGTTGACATAACACAACTCACCTTTTTCCTTTTCATCAAGTGGAAAGGAACCAATAACTCCATTGCGAGTGAGACTGGCTATAACCTTGTCAATCAATACAAGATTCGCATAATGCCAATAGAGTCGCAATCATGAAAATTTCTCTCTCTAAGTTTTTGGAGAATCAATTATCTCACGGGGCAGACTTCCAGAGAAAATCATGTTATTTTATCTTTCAAACAAATGATAAGCCAGTCGAGTACATCATGCATATTTCAGGATAATAACAAGAAGAGTGGTGTTGTTCGGCTTCGAACTACATGTGACGTGTTACTATATCGTGTTATTATGTGGTCGTTTTTCTCGAAAACATAAAAAAAAAAAAAAAAAAAATCTAGAACTGTGCCTACATTAACGATGTAAAACTATCATTGGTAGAAAATTGAAATAAAAATCTAGTTTTTCATTTTACTTTAAGACCATTTATTGACTCAAAGAACCAAATTAGCCAGTCCTAACCAGTTTCGAGAACTCAGAACTAGACAACGAACCAAAACCACTGTATAGAGCCGGGCCTTGTGAGGCTAATGTACGCACCCTGGATGGTTGCTCACCCTAATGGCGGAAGTAATTTTGATGGTTCAAACTTTCAGACAAGAATATCAACCAACATCTCTCCCTAGAAAGTACAGATTCTTGTTGTGTTCAATTCGGCAGATAATATCAAGTAGCAAGTATATGACTCATTTCTTCACTTGAATGGTGTTTGGTTTAGATGTGGGACAACACAGCAAAGGGTGGAAAAGGAGATAATAATGTTAAGTTTCATGGAATTAGAAAGGGCTACAACTTACAAGGCTTTAGGGGTGGTTTTAGTCTTTCCAAAAGGTCTCTTGTACATTGACATGACCAAACATCCCAAACCACTAGATTTTATCTCTTCATTTGTCAGAGACGTTCTGCTTGAACAAATTTGTGGCCACCAACTTTAACTCTCTCCTATTTAGACTAAGGAAAAAATTACCCATTTAATGGTAAGCTTATCGTGCCAAAAATCAATTTAATACTAAAATTTTTCATTTTATCAATTTAATTTTATATTTTTATTTGAAATTTCAACATAATTTTTATGATCTCTCACATTGCGGTCTTATCATTATCAACCCTCCTACATGACACATTGAAAATTGGTCGAAATGACTATATTGAAATTTTATACAAAATTTTATGATTGAATTAGTAAAATTGAAATATAATAATTGAATTGGCATCCGGATTCCGTACTAGAAGTTTAAAACTAATTAGACAATTTCTTCTTGAACTAGACCATGGACTTGTACAACATTACTCCTATAGGAGTCTTGGCTATTCTAAAAAAATTGATCAATACTTTGACACTCCTCCTCGATCTATTCTCGCCAGCATGCTTAGCATGCTTCGCAGTGTCTCAAACTTGGCTTGATTTTATTGGAAGTTTTTGCTCTTACGTGAGTATGCTCAAATCTCTTATCAAACAAAACTCATTTTCAAAACCTGTGTCATTTTTGTGTAACGTGTGGAGTATTATCAAAATAGTATATGTAATGTAATATTTCTTAATATTAACGTGAGATAGTTCACAAGCATATATTATAATATTGCAAAAAGAAATTTGACTTCATGCTCATGTCTAAATCAGCCGCAACCCTTGAGAAACCACGATTTCTTAGAATACATTTTACGTAGCTTTCTAAAATTTTCATGCTGTGGAAATTCAAGTACCACATGAATGAGACCTGCAATGATATTTCCACAAAAGATTAAGAAAATGGGTAATTATCCTGAACTACATCAGCACTCGTCCAACCGTATACACGTGTCAAAACCGATTGATCCTCAATCATCAAATAACGATGAAAGGTTTGACTACGTAATGGCGCGCATGAGGGCCAAGTTGCATGGCTCTCGTGAGGATCAGAAAGTTTCAAAAATAATTTAATAAATTGAGTAAAGCTTTTTTTTTTTTTCCTTTTTTTTTTAGATTGAGTAACGTTGTGTATACTAAAAAAATCATCTTGTAACATTACAAGAAAATGCGTCTCTAACGATCGCAAGAATCTATCAATAAGCATGTGAAGAAGGGACACCTACTTGCTATATAATCGAAATGTGTCGTATCACTATAATTGTTTTTTCTATAAACCAATCTTAATATATCTCATATTATCCTAATCCTGTTTGGTTATCAGTGGAGTCGGGTAATCTCTCTTTTCTTTTGGGCAAGTGAATTAATGCCTCCAAATCGCTTCTTAGCTATTATCTTTGGTCGATCGATCATGAATTCGATCCATCAGATACTAAAGTCAAGAGGCCTATCATTAAATGGTAAATATGATTCTGAACAGTAGCCCCCTCTTTTCAATGTCATATGAAGTATGAGATGAGCGCACGAAATGCTGCATTTTCTTGGCTCAAAAGAAGTTGCTACATCATACTGTAAATTAAATTTTGTATATCCATTTAGGGGTAGGT
This sequence comes from Eucalyptus tenuipes, assembly GCA_014182365.1. Lineage (NCBI taxonomy): Eukaryota > Viridiplantae > Streptophyta > Magnoliopsida > Myrtales > Myrtaceae > Eucalyptus > Eucalyptus tenuipes. Next base: position 23,430,669 of record CM024540.1, on the reverse strand, counting down.
ACGACTGTTGTCCGAATTCAAATCTTGTGCAATTGACGAATGATTCTAGAAGCTCGTCCGTCATGCATGTTTCCCGTGCAACAAATCATCGAGAATCCCTTTTACAAGTTCTTCGGCCGGAATGAGTCATCGCGTTGTCCTCTTGAATTGTGACTGATACCAACCAGTTTGATTTTACCTTTTCTGTTGAACTCTCCCATGAAGGAAAGTAGGTTAGACCAGTGTATCTTTTCTTTTTAATTTATTTAGTATTCATGGTTTGAGCAGCTTTCTTCTTCTCCTTCTTCTTCTTTTATCATTTAGTTCAAATATTTACGACAAAGCATCAAATTATTTATGGAGAAATTATAACACACGATAATGCATGGCTTGTGAGCTTTCGTACATGAGAATTCAAGTAAGTTATGGATACATCTAGACGTATTCTATACTTCATTTAGACATAAGGACCAAACACAATAATAACCAAACTAAGACACTAAATTCGATACTGAATTTACATGGCTCAGTCGGTGTGAACTATTCCATGAGAGAGAGTAGTACAATATTCCATCAAGCAATACAACAAATCTTACAACCACATTTAAATCACTCAAATAATCTCAATATTTCTCAATTCTCAATTATACCTAGTTAATTTTGCATGGACTCATAATTTTTCACAAAATTATCACTTAATCTTACTGAAAAACATACAAAATTCTTAGCACAAAAAAACCCTTGGCAAGTAAAAACACTCGGAATTTTCTCCGGGATGTGATCCCCGAAGGTGTTCTCCACTTGATGTAATTTACGCCTTCCGCACGCATGGCACGAAGACCCACTATGCAACAACCATCATATGATGGAAAGATGAATTATATCAAACATGCAAAACCCTCGGTCAAAGTTAGACCCATATTTGAATACTCTTCTCACGCTCATAGTTCAACATCACTTTGGACTCCAACATGCAGAACGTGAAGAAGGCGATGACAATGTCCAGTTCGGACTTTCTTAACATGGCCAGAATTTTCTGCACTTCTCTGGCTGCTGGTGAGGGCTTCATGACCCTCACCCAGTGGTTGGCGAGTGTCACTGGAGCCTCGCCGGCCATTGTAAGGGACAAAGCAAAAGAAAGAAGAAGAGGAAAAAGAAAATAAAAATTTGAAAAATAATATTAAGAAAAATTGTCCACTTAGCGTCGACCGGGCGGTAGGCGCCGGCCAGCCAAAATTGGGCGGATGGATTGAATTGGCACAATTACAAAAAGTTTAAAACTAAATTGACAAAAAAAATTGTAACTGAATTAATATAAATACAATAGATCTATGACTTTTTTTAGTAATTTTCCCACGATGAAACATGCATCACACCAATTAGTTATCCTCTTGGTACCTTCATGCATTATATTCTGACATCGCCAATAATCCCAACATCGTACCTAGGAAAACTAGAGACACGACAACTTCCTCATCATCATCAACCATGGAACAGCCCTCGCCCACACACCACATAGCCATCGTACCAACACCGGGCATGGGTCATCTCATCCCTCTCGCTGAATTGCGAAGCGACTCACACCACACCGGGCATGGGTCACCTGCTTTACCGTGTACAGCCAAAACGAAACATTCGAGTTTTTCGCCAAAAGCTTTCTAAAGAGGACCAAAGGTAGGGGCTTGGTTGTGCCATCGTGGGCCCCACAGGCCCAGTTCCTGGCCCACAGCTCAACCAGCTGGGTGGCTCACCCACCGCGGCTAGAACTCGACCCTTGAGAGTGCGGTCAATGGCGTGCCGCTCATGCTGATCCAGGACAACAAGGTGGCACTAAAGCTGAGTGCCGACCAGGAGAGCGGCCTGGCGGGGAGGGACGAGGTCGCCAGGGTCGGGAAGGGCCTGATGGAGGGCGAAGAAGGGAGGAGGATTCGGAACCAGATGAAGGACCTCAAGGACGTGGCGGCCAAAGTGCTCGGCAAGGACGGGTCCTCCCCTTGGGCACTTTCTTAGTTAATAGAAGGTCATATTTGTAAACTAGCTTCATTAATGTCGTATCGTATCATGTGATATCTTATCTATTTCTTCCTTGTTTATCATATGATACCTTGTTTAATGTCATTCGTGGAGTTGGTTTTTCAGTTCTTGTTTGTTTCCTCTATGCCCGTTCTTGTAGTAAGTCCTCTCGACGTGCATGTGGAGCATAGCTCTGCACTGCCATTTTCCCACCTATGGATATGCTCAGCATTCCACTTTCCAGTCTAAATCGATTTTACCTATAACTAGGCGATGCGGGCGTACCCTGCGGTAGGTGACAGAGGAAAGAAAGTCAAAACAGTGGTGTGGAGTCGGGCGTGTCGAGCGAACTTTCTTCGCAGCCAACGACTTGAGCTGTGGAAGTTGGGGAACCAATCCGCCCATCGCCATGAAATGATTTCTTGATGAGCTCACCGTAAAAGGATGAGGTAGGTGTGGCATTGTCATGCCCAATCTTCTTTTTAAACTAATGTTGGAAAGTGCAGCAAAAAATGGGGCATAAAGGATGTGCAAGAGAGTTCAATCATGTTAAATAGAATAATTGGGGATGATGGTGTGAATGATTGTAGGAAAAAGTGGGTGATCACTAATTGAATTCCAAATCGTGGGCCCCTAAAAACGGAAATATTTTTTATTTGAATCACTTTCACAAACAAAATTTATATCTTATTGAGAGGTAAATGATGTGTAGCACTTGTCGGAATATTAAAAGTGTTGAAATGGGTACAAAATCCTAATATGCAATGTCAATTTTCAAAATCCTAGTTTCCATTATCAAAGCTATTGAGAAGAAAATTGCTAACTTCTAGTGGAGGAATACCAACAAGACAGCTGGTCTACATCGGACAAAATGGGATCTCCTAAAGCTTCGTAAGGAGGAAGGCAGTCTCGGCTTTAAGAACCTACTGGCATTTAACACCGCTATGTTAGGAAAACAAGCCTTGAGGATTTCTCAATATCCGAATACACTTTGGAGCCAACTCATGAAAGAACTTTACTTCCCCAACTGTGACTTTTGGCGAGCAGGGAAAGGTTCACATCCATCGTGGGGTTGGCAAAGCTTATTAGCAGGAAGAGATGCAATTGCTCCCCAAGTTATGTGGGCAGTGGGTAATGGACAAAAAATTTCAATTCGAGAGGATAAGTGGTGAAGAAAGGACTGATTGGAGGACTTGTGAGACCAAATGAACCAAGTAAAGTCACCAACTTGATTGATTTTGAAGCTGCAAAATGGAAGGAAGACCTCTTGCGGTCCCTGTTCGATGACTCCCTAGTGACAGAAATCAAAGCAATACCTATCGGCCTCCCAACTATAGAAGATAAACTGGTTTGAGCAAATAACAAATCGAGAACCTATACGGTGAAGAGTGGTTACTTTTTGACTAGAAAACCTGTTACTCATCGAGAGTCGGCACCAACAACATCACACCACCCAAACCAGACATATGGAAGCTTATCCGGAACTCCGTCATACAACCTAAAATAAAAATTTTCCTTTGGAGTGCCCGCCAAAATGAATTACCTACTTTGGATAACCTCTATAGGAGGAAGATTGTACATGTACCAATGTGCCCAATATGCAATCTGGAACCGGAGACGATCGAGCACACCTTGCTGCTTTGCCCCTGGACAGCACAAATCTGGAATGAGTCAACCCTATAAGCCCACATAGATCGCGTGGGTCTAACATGATTTGATGACTGGTTGTGCAAATATTTTGCGGGACCAAGGAACTCACATAATTTTGAACTGGTTGCCACGGTTTTATGGTGCATATGGAAGGATCGTAACCACTTATTCTTCAAGAAACATCCCCTCAACCCACACCAGACCCTGTTCAAAGCTACAATGTCACAGGAGAGCTTCTCAACTTGGAATAAAAAATCACAAAATGGGAAGCAAGGCCAAGATCTACTTGACAAGTGGCAACCTCCACCCCCAGGAGTACTCAAAATTAATATTGATGCTTCATTCGAAGGTGCCTGTACTGCTAGCATCTCGCCTGATGTATATCAAGAGGAGGTGGTGCGTAACATTGAAAACACTTCACATCCTTCCCTCTATTCAACCTCCACTTGCGACATTACTCTAGCCAACCAAAATGTTTTCCCAATCTCCACTCTAGCTTTGGATGCGGACATGGCCGAGAGAGATTCTGATATACCGCACAACCCGAAGGTCAACAACACTGCCCGGTAAGATAAAACACATAGAGCTACATCACCTCGAGCTGAATTGAGAAGTATAGTCTGGGCCCAATGCTTACTTGGTCTAGACAGAGCGGCGAGCCAAGAAATACCCATCCCGAGTCCAAGGCACACCCGAAAAGGCACGCCCGAGATGCCTAGTAGAGTTCGAGCGCAAGATTATGGGAAACAACCTCTAGGTAGCGGCCCCAAAGATGCTTGCCCTATACCACCTATAGAGCCCAATCACAAATTTAGATATGTCGACGCTAAATATAGAGCACAGCCTCGGAACCGGAGAATCAACCAAATGGCCCTCCCTGCTAAGAATGCCAGATCATCAAAGCTGGATAGGGGCCGCCCTCACCTGAACAACAGCGATAACGGGGATGGGTCTAACCAACTGGAGACGCCCAACTTGATCCAGATCTGTAATAGAGCATGCCCGCCTGAGCTGCACAGCAAAGGTGTTGTCCGAGATCGTGGCAAGTTCCCCCTGACCAGTGGCATCATTGATGAAGAATCTACCACTTCTACAACACCAGGGCACGACCTCAGATCTACTGGTTTTGACTCTCCAGCATAGCAGCAGCACAAAAGGCGCACCAACAATGCCCACCATGGAAGGATCTACAGATCGGAAGAGAGGGATGGGGGTATGACCTACCCATGTAGCAGCGACGCCGAGGAAGGTCCCGCCTCTCCTCCTGGCCCCGATCTAACCACACGCATTGTGGAAAGTAGCCCCGATCCGACATCACGCCCTGCCCTGACTAGAGAGACGAATGGGGGCTTCTTCGATACTCAACAAAGAAGACCAGCATCTCGAGCTGCCGTTGCTTGTATCTGCAAAGATTCATTTGGCCGAATAAGAGATGGGTTTGCAAAAAAATATCGAGGTGAGTTCAGTTGAACAAGCGAAGGCTTTAGCTTTGGTTGAAACCCTACATTTTATCTCTTCTAAGCTCACCCCAAATTCCCCAGTAAAAGAAATAGTACTTTTGTCTGATTGTCGTATGCTGGTGGAGAGTGTTCTCTCCTCACCTACTTTAAGCTCTCGTGGATTGGGCACAAACTGGAGACTATTTCGGGACTGACTTTCGCCCATCGTAGTCGAAATACCAATAAAGTGGCTAATTGGTTAGCTAAAGCCTAGCGCATGGGTTTTCTTCCTAGAAATTGGGTCAATAACCCCCCCCCTCTGCTCTTTTGGATTTACTTTGTACCGATGCACATGCTGTATTTGTTCAGACTATTAGCTAGTAATGATATCACGCTTATTTGTCAAAAAAAAAAAATGGGTACAAAATCTCTTATTACTCATATTTGTGGGCTGGGTCATAAATGAATTGGCTAAAATATTATAAATGAATTTAAATGGATCAGAGAGAATGAATCTAAATATGTATGGGTCTAAATGCGTTGAGAAAATACCCATTTCTAGCCCATTTTCGTTACAACACAAGCAGTGTCCACTTTCGGCCCAATAAAAGATCTTTTCTGCACTGTTCATTCCCCTCTACTTGTCCTCTTCCCTTCTGGCGGCGTGCAAGATCAGAGCTACTTTCCTTCGGCTTCGGGGCCACCGCCTCACCACCCAATTCAGCAGTCCCGAAGAGGCAAATCCTAGCATTAAGCAACGGGCTCTGCCACGATGATGCTCGAGTGTTGACGTTGTTGTGGATGAACTCGTAGAACAAGTAGATGAATTTCCCATAATTTGAGAAGCCCAGGACTTGATTATGCTGTTGTGCTGGCTCTTGGTAATGACGAAGAGGCTGCATCGGAGATGCGGCAAGTGAGGGGCACATGAAGATGACAACCTCTTGGGGTTTTTTATGTTGGAAAAAAAAGTTTAGAATAATTATATCACAGTAAGCATATTTTTGGATTTTTTTTTTGTATTACCTTTTTCCATTTTACTTTGAGACTATTGGTTTCATAAAAGAACCAAATCAGCTGGCACTAATTAGTTTTAAATTTTTCATCATTGAAAAACAAATCGAAACTGTTGTGTAGACAACAATGAAAATAATTTGATAGTGGAAATAATTCGATGGCTCAAAATTTAGAAAAATAAAACAACTTCTCTCAATAACTGAACAAATTATTGATAGTATAAAAAGCCATACACTCTTTTCGATTTTTGTTTGGAAAGGCCCTAATACTTTATCCTCTTTTTTGGAACAATTGAAATCTCATGTGGTAGGCTATGATCTTACAATGACACTGCTTGAAAAGGTTTAGAAAAGTGAACAATGCTTTTTATGTGGGTCGATGATAAGTTGGATTTAAAAAAACTCAACTTAGTATATATGTGTAATATTTACGTAAAATTAATTTTTGTGTGATAAAAAAATCTCAAATTAGTATATCCACGACAAATCTATCAAAATTTTAGTGTAAAGTTGGGACAAATATGGTACGGATATATCTGTTTGAGGTTTTTATGACATGAAAATTAATTTTTGACAAATATGACACGGATTTATTGGTTTGTAATTTATTATTATGTGAAATTAGTTTGGGGTGCATGGGGCATAGGTGTACCGATTTAAATGTTTTATCGTTTTAGACCTAACAAGTAATATTTTTTTCGGACAAAGATTTTGGTACAAATTTTTTTTTTTATAGATGTGCTGACGTGTTTTCTGTAAAAGTTTTTACTTTTACGTGCGCTTTCTTGAAAATAAAAAAATCTCAGAACCTGTGTCATTTTCTAGCTAACATGGGAATCATTATCGAACTCATATATGTAGTCAAATTTATCTTATTATTTTCGTGAGGTAGTCCACAAGAATATATTATAATATGAAATGGCAAGAATTTTTAACAATTACTTTATGGTTCTTGACTAAATCATGTCTAAATTAGACACGACCCTGTGAAGACGCAAAAATTATAATTCGTTAGAGTGCATTTTAGGTCGCTTTTTGAAATTTAATTTATTGAAAATTAGAGAACCATGTGAATGAGACCTTAATGATTTTTTCTCAAAAGAATAAAAAAATAAAAGGGTAATTATCCTGAACTTCATTAGCAATTGTACGACCGTATACATATGTCAAAACTAATTATTCTTCGCTCATTATATCCTATCGAAAGATTTGATTACTGGTCAAGTTGCATGGCTCTTGTGAGGAACAGAAAGTTTCATATATAATTTAGAATTAATGCCACTAAAATTTTAAATTAGTATACTTGTAACAAATTTACCATAAACTAATTTTTTAACCACAAAAAATCCCAAACAAGTACACCTACAATAAATTTACTTTTCATTAATTTTCGTTTAAGTTTATTATCAAATTACTAAGTTAGATAACATGTGACAGTTAACGGATATACTTATTTAGGATTTTACCCTGTAATTTACTAGTTTGTGGTTTTTAATAGTATTAATCTAATTTAACGGAAAACTAATAAAAGGTAAATTTGTTATAAATATACTAGTTTTAGTTTTTTTCGGTTAAAAAATTAATTTTGGGTGAATTTATCACAAATGTGCCAGTTAAAGGCTTTTATTGGTTAAAAAATTAGTCTAGAGTAAAATTGTCACGTATGTACCAACTTAATATTTTTCGTAGTATTGATCTTTTCATTGAATTAGATGAGTAAAGCTTTTTATTATTTTGAGGATTGATGTATTTATATTGAAGAATTATTTACTAACGTTATAAGAAAATAGGTCCTTGGCGATTGAACGAATCCATCAATAGGCATGTATATAAGAGACGCATTCGTTACATAATAAGGATTTAGCATATCACTTTGCCTGTCATTTTTATAAACCAATCTTAGTATGTCAAATATGATCCCAATTAATGAGAGCTGAAATCTTGTTTCTAGTTTTTCTTGACCATATTAGTGGAGTCATGACAGACTATAATCTCTCTTTCTTTTCAGCCAAGTGAATGAATACAAGCTAAACTCCATGTTACTGTGAATTTGCACATGTTCAACCACTATACCAATCTCAATTTTGATAAGAAAATGTGTGATCCTTACAACAACATCAAATCGATGCCTCAATACAATTATCCAAGTCCTACAGTAATCATACACAACAGTTAGCGTAAATCAACCATCCTTCCTAAAAGGAAACGACAACAACCTACGAACTTTCAAATAAATCAAATTTTTAGTCCTTATGATTTCTTGGATAATTGCACTAAACTGCACTATCTGTTGTTTGATAGAGTTACAACACTTACATACATTAAGCTCCTCAACCACATTACTACACGATAGGTTCCTTTCACTCAGAATCATTAGGCTTCTCTCACCTAAGCGTATCATACAATTTAGACTTTCGAATAGATTTTTGACATTTTAGTAATGAAATTTGTTGGTGTCTTTCCTTGGAACTCATACAGGCCACTATGTTCATTTTCTCTTATTATTATAATGGCATCTCAAGCTATCTTCAAAGCTCCACCTCATTGAAAAATATTGACACCCAGCTAAGTCCAAGACACTAAAGGATATCGAGTGATAGTAACGTAAACCCATCCCTAACCCACACCTTCAAGGTAGACCACTCAAGAAAGGGTTCTTATTCAACTGTGAAACATGCATCACGCAAGTCAAATATCCTCTTGGTACCTTAATGCATTCTATTATGACATGGCTAACGATCCCCAATATTGCAATTAGCATTGTTCCCCAATTGCACTATACTATTAGGAAATCTAGAGATATGACAACCTCCTCTCTTATGCAGACAAGCATGTTGATTTACTTTCTACGACAGAAAAGCCCACAGAAGTAGATAAATTCTGATGCATCAAATACTTCAAAAATCTTACTCATTTAATTAGTCCTCTTCTCCTGCTCAGCGTCCAACGCCACTCGAGACTCCAACATGCAAAAAGGATTTGAACTTGAAGAAGGCGGTCTCAAAGTCCAATTCGGACTCTCTTTATACGGCCAACTTTTTTCGCACTACAATTCTGGTTGGGTTTCATCTATGGGTACAAACTCAAGAAATAGTTAACATATCCTTTCGCTATTGAGTGTGATAACAAGCTCATATGGCGATGTTAAGTCAAACTCGAGCAAATGGATAACTTATCTAATCGACCCTAGTGAGCGTCCATTCACGGACTTAATCAAGTCAAAGGTTGAGGTATCTCATATTATATATATTTTTCTTTATCAACAGAAGAAAACGGCAGTCAATCCAGTTTCAAAACCTGATTGGGGGCGATACACGGCCTTGGGCTTCAATATACTTAACATCAATTTATCCGCAAACTCAACATCTATCAAGTATGAAGTCCACTTATGAGTTGGGCTTTGCCATTGGACCCGAGCAGCTGTTTTCTAGTGTTTTGGATAAGGGGTTTTGGGACTTGTGTTTATGACCGTAGACTTGTGTTTATGTTTCTGCATGATCGCTGCTGAATGGCATAGGCTTGAACAAGCATCGAATTAGACACATTCACTTGGCAGGAGAGGAAAACAGACCTACCACCACAATGCCCGAAGAATTCAACAACCAAGAAAGCAAGTATTAAAAGCCCCCTCATCGCTTTTGCGAATTTCCTACAGCAAGAACAAGAACATTTGCTCATTATCATCATCAGCCATGGAACAGCCCTCGACCACAACCCACATAGCCATCGTACCAACGCCGGGCATGGGTCATCTCATCCCTCTCGCTGAGTTTGCCAAGAGACTCATCCACCGCCACACCTTCTCGGTCACCTTCGTCATCCCCAACGACGGCTCCCCGGCCAAGGCCCAGAGGTCCCTCCTCGACTCCCTCCCTCCCTCCATCACCTACGTCTTCCTGCCTTCCGTCAGCTTTGACGACCTCCACCTCGAGACCCGCGCCGAGACCATCATCGCCCTCACGTTGGCGCGCTCCCTGCCCTCCCTCCGCGACAAGCTGCAGAGGCTAGCGGAGAACACAAGGCTCGTCGCCCTCGTCGCCGACCTCTTCGGCACCGACGCCCTCGACGTGGCCAAGGAGTTCAACGTCTCCCCCTATATTTTCTTCCCCACCACGGCCATGTGCCTATCGCTGTTCCTTCACTTGCCGATGCTGGACGAAGCGGTCTCTTGCGAGTACAGGGACCTGCCCGAGCCGGTGAAGATACCCGGTTGCATACCCATCCACGGGAGGGACCTGCTCAACCCGGTCCAAGACCGCCGCAACGACGCCTACAAGTGGGTCCTGTAAGAGTTTTCCTAATGTGGACTATATTAATTGATATTGTAATTTACCGTTTAACGGTTCCGTTTTACGGGGTTTGGTCTAGGTGAGATAGAAGGTTTCTTAATAATATGGGGGTAGTGCAGTGTGGGAGTTGGCTGGCCCGTAATGAGGGGCTGGCTGGAACTCTATAAATAGTCTTGAAGTCTCTCCTCTAACCCTAATTTTTCACACGTATTCTCACCTAAGGGCGTTTACCTAACGCTAAACGTGAGGGCTGCCTCATTGAGCCGTGATACGGAGGGCGATAGAGGAGAAGGACTTGCGCATGGAACATCGTGTTTCCGCTTCCGCTTCAAGAACGATGGATCCCAAAACAGGGTGCGTTAATCTTTCTACTACATGTTCTTGTTCTGGTTATGGTGATCTAGGGTTTGCGGAATTGGCATCCAACAGGTCCTCCACCACGCGAGGCGGTACAGGCTGGCGGAGGGGATCTTGCTGAATAGCTTCGAGGAGCTCGAGCCAGGGGCGGTCGAGTACCTGAAACGGGAAGAGCCCGGGAGGCCGCCGGTCTACCCGGTGGGACCGCTGGTGAACATGGAGCAGAGCAGCAAGTCTGACGGCTCGGAGTGCCTAAAGTGGCTCGATGAACAGCTCGACGGTTCGGTCGTGTACGTGTCGTTCGGGAGCGGGGGTACCCTCTCGTACGACCAGATTCAAGAGCTGGCTTTGGGATTGGAAATGAGCGAGCACAGGTTCTTGTGGGTGGTGAGGACCCCTAACGACAAAGCGGCCAACGCCACCTACTTTACCGTGTACAGCCAAAACGAACCGTTGGAGTTTTTGCCCAGAGGCTTTCTAGAGAGGACCAAGGGTAGGGGCTTGATGGTGCCATCGTGGGCCCCACAGGCCCAGGTCCTGGCCCACAGCTCGATCGGTGGGTTCCTCACCCACTGTGGCTGGAACTCGACCCTCGAGAGCATTGTCAACGGCGTGCCACTCGTCACCTGGCCGCTCTACGCCGAGCAGAGGATGAATGCGCTCATGCTGACCCAGGACATCATGGTGGCACTGAGGCCGAGTGCCGACCTGGAGAGCGGCCTGGTGGGGAGGGATGAGATCGCCAGGGTCGTGAAGCGCCTAATGGAGGGCGAAGAAGGGAAGAGGATTCGGAACCGCATGAAGGACCTCAAGGACGCAGCGGCCAAAGTGCTCGACGAAGACGGGTCCTCCACAAGGGCACTCTCCGAGTTGGCTCTCAACTGGAAGGCCAAACTCATAAATCAACTCCATTAGAATCGTGTCGTATCATATGATGCCTTGTTTAAAGTCAACAGTGGAATTGGTTTTTCAGTTTTTGTTTGTTTCCTCTGTGCCCCTTCTTGTGGTAAGTCCTCTCCACGTGCATGTTGGGAATAGCTTTGTACTGCCATTCTCCCGTTGATCTATACGCTCAGCATTCCACTTTCCAGTTTAAATCCATTTTACCTATCACTTCGACACCACTGTTTTGATTATCTTTCCCCGCTCAACTACTGCAGAGTACCCATGCGTCACCTAATTGCAGCCGACGACATGAGCTGTGGAAATTTGAGCTTTTTAAGCTGCAAGAATAATAAGCAATGATGGAAAAACTGAGGATGTAGGCAATCCTAAAGTTAGTGCGCTAATTTGCACAAACTCATTAAACCTTTAAGCAAATGACACAGGAAATCTATGTAGCATAGATTTATCTAGTGCTATGAACACAAGACAAATGGTAATGCAAAAGACTTATTCAGAGCCATATAATTTTATATTGAAACCGAATTGCATATAATTTTAAAGGATGTCTCCAACGAAATCTTAAGGGAAGAAGCCCGGAGTACCCAAGCTTTCGCAATCTAGCGTTGTCTCTAAAAAAAGGGCATTCAAAAATCCATATAGTAAAATTCTAAAAGCTCATTTAATTTTGATTCCAACTTTCATCAACAGAATTTCACCTTTTTTTTTTTGTTAAACTAATTCTAAACTAGAATTAACACTAGTAAAACTACTTAAAATCTAACTTCTAAATTTTTTCCTAAATTTCTAAATTTTGTTTATTTTTGAATTTTATTTCTAAAAGTGGACTTAGATTGGGTCAAGAAACTGGACCTTGTGTTGATTATGCAAAGACGAGAATTAGGTTATGTTGAACTTGTTTTTCTAAAATGACCTTATTTCTCTTTTTATTTCTAGGAACAAAAAAGTAGCTTTTTTTTTTTTTTTTTTTTAATTCTTGATTCTATTCCAAATCTATTTCCTAATCACTTTTTTTTTAAAACAAATTTATGTTCTTTTTCTACTCTAGGGAACAAAAGAATCGAAAATAGAAAAGCAAGATGGTTACCAAACAGATTCTAAATTATGAGCCCTATGAAGACACAAAAATTACAATTCCTTAGAATGCACTTTACGTTGCTTCGTGAAATTTAAAGTCATGAGAATTCGAGAACCACATGAATGAGATCTTAATGATTTTTTCACAAAAGAATAAAAAAATAAAAGGGTAAATATCCTGAACTTCATCAGTAATTGTACAATCGTATACACGTGTCAAAATTCTCATTATATCATATTGAAATATTTGACTTTGTAATGACGTGTATGAAGGCCAAGTTGCATGGCCCTCGTGAGGAAGCGAAAGTTCCAACTATAATTTAGAATTAATACCCTGAAAAATTGTAACACAAAATTCTAACTTGTTACAACTGTAATAAATTTATCATCTACTAATTTTAATGTCATACATTGTAACATAATTACCCTCCGTTGGTTTTCGTAAAATTTTATTATCAAATTGCTGAGTTGGATGACACGTGGTAGTTAACAAGTATACCAATTTAGGGGTTTATCCTCTGTTTGTTTTAGACGTACTAGTTTGCAGTTTTCGATGGTATTAATCCAATTTAATGAAAACTAATGAATGACATATGTATCAATTTTAGATTTTTAGTGATTAAATAAATTAGTTTGAGGTAAATTTATTGGAGGTGTACCAGTTTGAGGTTTTTTGAAATATTAACCCTAAAATTCAATTTAATGAGTAAAGTTTTTCTTAATTTTTTATTTTTAGGATTGAATTATGTATACTAAAGAATTATTTACTAATGTTATAAGAAAGGGAGTTCGCCGATCGAAAGAATCTATTCGTAGGCAACAGAAAAGAGGGACGCATTTGCTATGTAATAAGGATGTGTCATTTCACTTTGCCTATTATTTTTATAAACCAATCTTAGTATATCAAATATGATCCTAATTAATGAGAGCTTAAATCCTATTCCGTTTCTCCTTGACCACATCAATGAAGTCAGGAAAGACTATAATCTCTCTTTCTTTTTGGCCAAGTGAATAAATACATGCTAAATGCTTCTTAGCCATTAACTTTTATCGATCAATCATCAATTCAATCAATTAAATCCTGAAGTCAAGAGGCCTATACTTAAATGGTAAGTACAATTTTGAACGATACTAATATTATCATGACCAATCATATTTACAAGTCTACAAATGCACCAGTCTCCTAGTGTTGTCAAGCCAAACCGGTTATCTATTAAAAGAAGACTATGAGAACTCTCCTCTTTCTGGGCTCATATGAAGTATGAGATAGAAAGTGCAAAGGGTTTAATTTTCGGGACTCAATAAAAGTCGCTGTCTCATTCGATAAACTAAAATTTATGATTCTTTTAGGATATATAGGATTGTTCCTTATGCAAGTCTTGGTGTAATTGACGAATGATTCGAGAAGCACGTCCCTCATGCATGTTCCCCATGAAGGAATGAGTCACCGTGTTTGTCTTTGTGAGTAGAGACTAATACCAACCAGTTTTTTTTTTTTTTTTTTTTTTTTAACTCTTTTTTGGTCGGATGATACCTACTAGTTTGAATTAACCTTTCCGTTCAACGCTCCCTTGAAGGAAAGCAGTTTTGACCAGTAGTCGTCTTCTTCTTCTTCTTCTTTTTTATTTATTTAATATTTAGCTTTCTTTATTTGTCAATTTTCCGCAAGAGCTCAAAACCCGATAATGCATGGCTCGTTGAGCTTTGGGCATGAGGATTTCAAGTTATGTACACGTCTAGACGAATCTCTACTTCTTTTAGAGAAATTCTACGTTATTACCAAAAACAAATGATCTAGCACAATAACAAATCAGAATAGAAAAAAATTTAATCAGATACTAGACGTATATGGTTCGATCAGTGTGACTTAGTCTACGGAAGAGAAAAATACAAGATTATATCTATAAATCAAGTGACATGAAGGATATTTCAATCACACTTAAGTTATTCAAACACTTTCAATATTTCCAAACCCTCAGTTATATAATAATTTCACAATGTTTAGACTCACCGTTTCAAAAAACAATCATTCAATCTCACTTAGAAACACACAAAATTCTTAGCAAAAGTATTCCTTAATGAACTAAATTCTCATAATTTCCAAAAAAAGAAAAATCCTAAACCTTGTACAGCTTATCAATTTAATCATAAACCTTTCAATTTTGCCAATTTAATCATAAACATTTAGACTACTTGCTATTTTAATCTTAAACCTTTTAACAATTTGTAAATTTAGTTATTTCAATCGAAAATTAGTGACGTGAATGCAGCCATCCTATATAACACGGTCGGTGCTGCGTAGACAACTTTTGTAATTTTTTTAGTAGTTTTTTCAGTTTTATAATATTTTTCTTTTTCCCTTTTCTTTTCTCTTCCTTCATTCGCTAGTCGCTGCCTTGACAATGGCTGCCAAGGGTCACGCTCGTTAGATCTAGCAAGGGTAGACCTTACCAGCCTCAAACAAGGGCTACCCTCACCAGCCAAGGAGCAAGTGACGCTTCCTTCGGTGAGGGCTGACGCCTAAGGCTGACGAAGGGAAACAGGGGGCAGTAAAGGAAAGTAAAGGAAAAAAAAAAGGAAAAGAAAATCATAAATTCAAGGGAAAAAAAGGACATTCTCTCGTAGACACGACATATTAGCCCCCCTTGTGGGGTCGATCTCTTGTTCGTATGTTTCTACACCAAAGGCTCGAAGAAGTATCGAATTGCACTCCTTCACTTAGCACTGAGAGGTTCGAGCAGAAAACAGATTAACCAACGTGACTACCAAAGAATTCAACAACCGAAAAAAGCAGCTATCATCCTTAAAAGGCTTGAGGGAAAGAAACAAGCAGGAGGACCACCCTAGGATGAGAGACCCCTCAATGTCACCCCCATATTCCCCTTCAGCTAGGAAGAAAAATATTGATTGGGAATTATGGGACTATTCGATGGTGAAGGTAAACACCACGTCACGATTTCAACTTTGGCTACCATCGAGGTAGGGCAGGTATAGTAACCTTCCAAGTTTGGGATGAGAAGAGGTAGGTGAAAAACCTACTACAGATTGCCAAACTTATACCCCGCTTATGTAGACTACGCCGAGAAAACAGCTGTTAAAAGCCCCTCGTCGCTTTTGAAATTCCAAGAACAGGAGCCCTTGTTCCTCATCATCATCAACCATGGAACAGCCCTCGACCACACCCCACATAGCCATCGTACCATCACCGGGCATTAGCCATTTCATCCCTTTCGCCGAGTTCGCAAAGCGGCTCGTCCACCGCCACAACTTCTCGGTCACCTTCGTCATCCCCAACGACGGCTCGCTGTCCAAGGCCCAGCAGTCCCTCCTCGGTTCCCTCCCTCCCTCCATCGCCCACGTCCTGCTGTCCCCCGTCACCTTGGACGACCTCCCCTCCGAGACCACCCGCAGCGAGACCATCATCACCCTCATGCTGGCGCGCTCCCTCCCCTCCCTCCGCAATGAGGTGCGGAGGCTACAGGAGTCCACAAGGCTTGTCGCCCTCGTCGTCGATTTCTTCGGCACCGACGCCTTCAACGTGGCCGAGGAGTTCAGCGTCTCCCCCTTCCTTTTCTTCCCTGCCGCGGCCATGTGCCTGTCGCTGTTCCTTCACTTGCCGACGCTGGACAAAGCGGTCTCTTGCGAGTACAGGGATCTACCCGAGCCGGTGAAGATACCCGGCTGCATACCAGTCCACGGGAGGGACCTGCTCGAGCCAGTCCATGACCGCCACAACGACGCCTACAAGTGGGTCCTCCACCACGCCAGGCGGTTCAGGCTGGCGGAGGGGATCCTACTGAATAGCTTCGAGGATCTTGAGCCAAGGGTGATTGAGTACCTGCGAGGGGAAGAGCCCGGGAAGCTACCAGTCTACCCAGTCGGACCACTGGTGAACATGGAGCAGAGCAGCAAGTCCGACGGCTCGGAGTGTTTAAAATGGTTGGACGAACAGCCAAAATGTTCGGTCCTGTACGTGTCGTTCGGGAGTGGTGGGACACTCTCGTACGACCAGATTCGAGAGCTGGCTCTAGGATTGGAGATGAGCGAGCACCGGTTCTTGTGGGTGGTGAGGACCCCTAATGACATAGCGGCCGACGCCACATACCTCGCCGAGGACAGCCAAAGCGAGCCGTTCGAGTTTTTGCCCAAAGGCTTTTTAGAGAGGACCAAGGGTAGGGGCTTGGTGGTGCCATCGTGGGCACCACAGGCTCAGGTCCTGGCCCATAGCTCGACGGGCGGGTTCCTCACCCACTGCGGCTGGAACTCAACCCTCGAAGGCATACTCAATTGTGTGCCGCTCATCGCCTGGCCGCTCTTCGCCGAGCAGAGGATGAATGCGTTCATGCTGACCCAGGACATCAAGGTGGCGCTGAGGCCGAGTGCCGACCCAGAAAGCGGGTTGGTGGGGAGGGATGAGATCCCTAGGGTTGTGAAGCTCCTTATGAGGGGCGAAGAAGGGAAAAGGATTCGGAACCGCATGAAAGAACTCAAAGACGCGGCGGCCAAAGTGCTCGGTGAAGATGGGTCCTCCACGAGGGCACTCTCCGAGTTGGCTCTCAAATGGAAGGCCAAACTCATAAATTAGCTCCATTAGAATCGTATCGTATCATATAATACCTTGTTTAAAGTCAATAGTGAAGTCGGTTTTTCAGTTCTTGCTTGTTTCCTTATCCAGCGTGTCATCCCATTTTTAAGTTGGTTTATTCTGCAACAGCAAATGCTAGTCATAATATGGGTTTCAATGAAGCAAGTTTTGTTATTAGTAAAGCCGAAGTCAACGACGGTACTACTATGAAAAAATTAAAACCTCGAGCTCGAGGGCGGAGTAATGCAATAAAAAGACCCACTTGTCATATAAGGATTGTATTGAAAGATAAATCTTTTTATGAGGACGAAGATTTCTTTTGCTTAAAAAAATCCGAATGGAAATATATATATATATGACATATCATTATATGGATAAGGGTGAGGGGTTATCGGACAAAAAATAAATCCACTTGGTTTCAGACTTGGTACAACCCAAGGTCATCATTCTATTTGGTTCGCACAATCCAAAAATTATTCCAATGTTCTGCAAGAAGATAAAAAATATGAAATTGTATCAACAATTATCTACAAAATAATATGAGAATATATTCTTATGTGAAGGGAGTTGCACGCATAGAATTTCAAAAAAGAATTGATCTGATTCAAGTCATAATCTATATGGGATACCCAAAGTTATTACTAGAAGGCAAGATGCGAAGAGTCGAAGAATTACAAATGAATGTACAAAAAGAACTTAATCATGTGAATCGAAAACTCAACATTGCTACCACAAGAATTATAAACCCTTATGGGCACCCAAATATTCTTGCAGAATTTATAGCCAGATATTTAAAGAATAGAGTTTCATTTTGCAAAGCAATAAAAAAAGCTATTCAATAACCAAACAGGCAGATACAAAAGGACCTCAAGTGCAAATTTTAGGTCACCTTAACGGAAAAGAAATTGCACGTGTCAAATGGCTCAAAGAAGGTAGGGTTCCTCTACAAACCACTCAAGCTAAAATTGATTATTGTTCCTATGGAGTCCGAATGGTCCATGGAGTATTAGGCATCAAAATTTGGATATTTGGGGAATAAGAATACTTTCCCTGTCCTTACTCTTTACTAGAGCTGGCAATATGGGTCAAAAACCCATATTATGACCCATTTTTAGTTAAAGGGGTCATATATGGGTCAAGTGAAAGTTAAATATGGGTCATAAATGGGTCAAGTGAATGTTAAATATGGGTCAGAAATGGGTCAAGTGAATGTTAAATATGGGTTAGTGAATGTAAAACACAAAAAGAAATAGTCTAAATGGGTTATAAGGAAACCCATTTTTAAAGTTTAAACCCTTTGCCTTTTTTTAATTTATAAAAATGTTTTTTAATAAAAAATCGAAAATTATAATTATTTTTCATATTTCAATTTTTTTTTTTTTTTTTCCTTTTCTTTTTCTTCATTCCTTACCGGCGGCCGGCGACCGATCTCGCCGGCGTCGGGCGAGGCTCGATCTCGCCAGATCGGGGCCTCGCCCAACGCCGGCGAGCCGAGCCTCGCCCGATCCGGCGAGCTCGAGCCTCGCCGATCCGGCGAGTCTCGAGCCTCGTCGGATCTGGCGAGGCTCGAGCTCGCCGGCGTCGGCGAAGCCTTGGCCTTGCTTGGATCGGCGAGATCGAGCCCCGCCCGATGCCGGCGAGCTCGATCTCGCCTATGGCTAGTCGCCGACCGTCGTCGTGGCGGCGGCCGGCCGAAGGAGAAGAAAAAAAAAAAAAGAGAAAAGAAAATAAGAAAAAAATAAAAAATAAAAAATAAAAATATATTTTTTAAAAAATAATTAAAAATTATATATTTTTTAATTTTTTTAAATTTTTTTAAATTAAAAATTCGATTTTTTAAAAATATTTTAAAAAGAATTATAAAAATTTTCCATTAAATTTGTATTGCATAAAAATTGTTAAAAAATTTGTATTATATAAAAATGTTTTAACAATAAATAGATTTTAGTAATACGGATACGGGTCGGGTCGGGTATGGGTCACTAGATTTAAACTATAAGAATATGGGTCAAAACGGGTTAAATAGGTCAGATATGGGTCGACCCATTTTCGACCCGACCCATACCCGACCCGACCCGACCCGACCCACCCATTTGCTACCTCTACTCTTTACACTATATCCATTGATTAAAAAAAGAATAAAATAAAAAACCTTTTCTTTTCATGCTCTTTCTCTTGAATTGAAAAAAAGAAAGAAAAGAAGAAGAAGCAATTCTATAGGTTTGAATAAAATTTGATTGATGATTTCATATAATTGCTATGCCTAGTGTGCGACTCATTGATTTTTTTTATAGGATAAGATAGAATTCCAAAAAAATGGATAGACCCCTACTATGAACTAATAACTATATGACTAATAACCAACTCATCATTTCATATTATTTGGATATAAAAAGGCAATCAAGATATGATATATTGGTCATATCATTGTAGCAACTGAAATCTTTCTTACAAAAAAAAAAAATCAATATGATATTTAAAAAAAGTATGCAAATAAAGGGAAGGTTGAGAGAAAGAAAGAAAAAGAATATCAATGATATAGGATCCAATATATGTAAGGTTTATGAGTCATATCATAAAAACCAGTATAATAAAGTATCAATATTGATTCATCCATAAGTATATGAATCTATTTATAGAAAAAAAAAAATCAAGAGCCTCAAGCTACAAAAGACTAAAAAGATTTGACTCAAGAACAAATTTCATGAGAGGCTTCATTGTAGAATTCAAACCTAACCATTAATTGGGAAGCAATGGAACAATGGAACGTATGAATACGTAAGATTCTATTGAAAAAAGAATCCTAATAATTCATTAAGTGGGATGGTGAAATGAAACAGGGACCAATTTATTTGTTCTAAGAATTTATGAGCTACCCCTACAACTAAAATAAATATTGAAAGAGTAAATATTTGCCCACAGAGGTTTTTATTAGATGACTCGATCTTGTTCGATCCAAAATTGATAATATGATCAAAGGCATAACAAAATAAAGATTAGTTATAAAAAAACCACATTATCTCATTATCTAGAAGTAGAGATAATTATCTAGAAAAAAAAAATACATGTTTAAGTATATATCCAAACAAGATATAGAAATTTCTAATAGATTAGATGAAATCTCAAAGAATCCATGACTTAGTATATTTTCATAGAATTCTAAAATTCAAATCTCTTCATTCGCAATGAGTCGGATGAGAAGAAACTCTCATACCCGATTCTATAGTAGAGATGGAATTGAGAAAGAACCATATTTCGAAAACAACATAGAGGAAGAATAAAAGGAATATCTTATCAAGATAATCATTTTTGTTTCGGTAAATATGCTCTTCAGGCACTTGAACCCACTTGGATCACATCTAGATAAATAGAAGCAGGGCAACTAGCTATGACAAGAAATGTGCGCTGCGGTGAAAAAATATGGGTACGTATATTTCCAAACAAACCAATTATGGTAAGACCCACAGAAACAAGTATGGGTTTGGGTAAAGGATCTCCCGAATATTGAGTCGTTGTTGTTAAACCAAGTATAATACTTTATAAAAATAGGCGGAGTAGCAGAAAATATAGCCAGAAAGGCTATTTCAATAGTGGTGTCCAAAATGCCTATACGAACTCAATTTATATTTTTGAAATAGGAACGTAGAACCAAAGAAAGGAAGCTTTGGGGATAAAAAAAACAACTGTAGGTTTCTTTTTGACAAATAATATATATACAAACTTCGCCCTTTGCATTAACATTGAAAGAACAAATTCAAAAATGATATGATTCAACCTCAAAGCCATTTGAATGTAATGCATAACAGCGAAGCCCTAGAATTATAGAAGCTAGTGATCATTGATATGCTCATATCGGTGACATTATTATTTCTTAATCACCAAACACACCTTTAGAAAGATCATAGGTGATCAAAGCTCTAATTGTATACACTTGTAAAGAGCTTAAACATGACGACGGTATAATAATAATACAATATGCCCCTTCTTGTGGTAAGTCTTCTCCACGTTTACGCGGAAAATTAGCTGGGTACTGTCATTTTCCCGTCTATGTATATGCTCAGCATTCCACTTTCTAGTCTAAGTCGATTTTACCTATCACTTCCATGTAAACTAGGCGATACGTGGGCAGTCAGTGGTAGTTGAGTCGGAAAAGATGATCAGAACAGTGGTGTCCGGTCGTGCATGTGGGGCCTACTGTCTTTGCAGCCAACGATATGACCTGTGGAAATTGGGGAGCCAATTCGCCCGTCGCCATGAAAAGATTTCTTGATGAGCTCATCGTAAAAGGTATGGGTAGGTGTGTCATTGAAAACTAGAATTGGAAAGTGCAGCAAAAAATGGGCCATGGGGAATGTGCTAGAGAGTTCAATCGTGTTAAATAGAAAAATTAGGGATAAAGCTGTGAATCATAGCAGGGAAAAGTGGGTAATCACTATATGAATTTCAAATGATGAGTTCATAGAAACGAAAAGATTCTTATTTGAATCACTTTCACAAAAAAAAAGTTATATCTCATTTAGACATGAATGATGTCAAGCACTTACTGGAATATCAAAAGTGTCGAAATGGGTGCAAAATCTTTTGTTACTCATATTTATGGGTTGAGTCATAAATGAATAGGTTAAAATGTTAGAAAAGGGTTTAATAAATAGGTCCAAAAATAAACCTATCATGTATGAATTTGAATGGGTCGGGAACATACCCATTTCAAGCCCATTTTCGTTACAACACAAACAAAATCCACTTTCAGCCCATAAAAGATCTATTGTGCACTGTTCATTACCCTTTGCTTGTCCTCTTCACCTTCTGGCTGCGTGCAAGATTAGAGCTGCTCTTCTTCGGCTTCAAGGCAACCGCTTCCCCACCTAATTCGGTGGTCCCGAAGTGGCAAATCCTAGCATTAAGCGACAACTCAGCCACAATGATGCTCGAGTGTTGACGTTGTTGTGGATGAACTCATAAACCAAGTAGATGAATTTCCTAAAAATTGAGGAAGCCCAGGAACTTGATTATGCTGTTGTGCTGGCTCTTAGTAATGGCGGAGAGGCTGCATCGGAGCTAGGGCTTGTTGAGGGGTCACATAAGGCAGTGCTAGAAGACGACATCCTCTTGAAGGTTTTTATGTTACAATAAAAGTTTAGGGTATTGCGCCACAGTAGACATAATTTGTTTTTATTTATTTATATATTTCAGAACTAAAAAGTTTATGATAGATAAATGTATCACAATGAGCACAATTTGAGATTTTTTGTAGCCTTTTCCCTTTACTTTAAGACCATTGGTTTCAAAGAACCAAACCAGCTGGTACTAACCAGTTTTGAATTTTGAGTCAAAACCATTGTATAGACAACAATGAAAATAATTTGATGGTGGAAGAAATTCGACAGGTCAAATTTCAAAAAAAGAAAACGACTTCTCTCAATAACTGAACAAACGTTAATACTTATCCTCTTTTTCTAACAATTGAATTTCATGTAATAGGCTAGATCTTAAGAATGACACTGTGAAAATGTTTAGGAAAGTGAACAGTGCTTTTTTATGTAGATCGATGATAAGTTAGACTTTAAAAATACTCAAATTGGTATATCCATGTGGTATTTACTCAAAATTAATTTTGTGCAATAAAAATCCCAAACTAGTATATTCACAATTCTACCAAAATTTTAGGGTAAAGTTGGAACAAATCTCGTATGGATATAACAGCTTGAGATTTTTTACGATATAAAAATTAATTTTGGGCAAATATGATATAAATGTACCGGTTTATAATTTCTTATGATGTGAAATTTAGTTTGGGTTGCATGGAGCATAAATGTACCAACTTAAAATGTTTTATAGTGTTAACCCTAAATAGTAGTTTCTTTTTTTTTTTTTTTTTTTTTTTCCAGACAAAGACTTTGGTACAATTTATGTTTGTTTCCTTATAAATATGCCGACATGATTTCAGTAGAAGTTTTTACTCTTACATGAATGCACTCGAACCTTTGATAAAAAAAAAAAATCAATAGCAGAATCTGTGTCATTTTCTAGCTAACGTGGAGATCATTATCGAACTAATATATGTAGTCAAATATTTGTTAATATTTTCATGAGGTAGTCCACAAGAATATATTTTAATATGCGATGCATGCGTACTCTGCGGTAGGAGAGGGGAAAGATAGTCAAAACAGTGGCATTGGGTCGTGCGTGTGGAGCCGACTTTCTTTGTAGCCAATGACACGAGCTGTGGCGGCTGGGGAACCAATTCGCTCATCGCCATGAAATGATTTCTCGATGAGCTCCCAGGAAAAGGACAGGTAGGTGTGGCACTGACCACTGACGACATCCCGAATTCTTTTAGCCTAATATCGGAAAGTGCAGCAAAAAATGGGGCATAAAGGATGTGCAAGGGAGTTTTTTTTTTTTTTTTGATAACCGAGGACTCCACCATGGACCCCCCGTGCCCACCAAAGGGTCCGGCCCCTATCTCTCGGGGGAGACTAGCACAGGACCCCCACCACCATGGCCCCTCACTTAAGACATGTTAGCTTTGCGATGAAGCGCCTAAAGCCGAACCAACTCAGCTACCCATCGGTAGGTAGGATATGTAAGGGAGTTTTTTTTTTTTTGTTGGTGACCCGGTAACCCCGAACAAGAAAGGGCAAATGGGGGGTAAACCCGGGGCGAACTGAGCTGCCACTATAGACCCAACCGCAGGTGAGTCGCGCAATGGGGACGCGAGGTTTCAAACCCCTCCCCTCTCGGTGAGGGGAGAAAGCTCTAACCATCACGGCTACCGCGGGCGGTGGTGGATGTGCAAGGGAGTTCAATCATGCTAAATAGAAAAATTGGGGATAAAGGTGTGAAAGATCATAGGAAAGAGCGGGTGATCACTATATGAATTCCAAATCGCGGGCCTCTAAAAACAGAAAGATTCTTATTTGAATTGCTTTCATTGAGAGGTAAATGATGTGCAGCACTTGTCGGAATATTAAAAGCATCAAAATGGGTCCAAAATCTCTTATTAATCATATTTATGGGCTGGGTCATAAATGAATTGGCTAAAATGTTAGAAACGGGTCCAAATGGGTCCGAGAATAAACCTAATCATGCTTGGATCTAAATAAGTTGAAAACATACCCATTTCAAGTCCATGTTCGTTATAACACAAGCAACATCCACTTTTAGCCCATAAAAGATCTCTTGTGCACTGTTCATTCCCCTCTATTAGTCCTCATCACCTTCTAGCAGCGTGCAAAATCAAAGCTGCTCTTCTTCGGCTTCGGGGCCACCACCTCACTACCCAATTCGGCGGTCTCGAGGTGGCAAATCCTAGCATTAAGCAATGGCTCCGCCACAATGATGCTCGAGTGTTGACGTTGTTGGAGATAAACTTGTAGAACAAGTAGAAGAATTTCTCATAAATTGAGAAGCACAGTAACTTGATTATGCTATTGTGCTGGCTCTAGGTAAGGGCGGAGAGGCCGCATCGGGGGGTCACATTAGGACAATAGTCGTATATATCCTAAAAGAATATGCAAAATTTAATTTGTCGTATGACGTAGCAACGTTTTTTAAATCAAGAAAATGCAGCATTTTGTACGCTGATCTCATCCTTCATAAGTTCATATGACATTGAAAAGAGGAGGGTACTGTTCAAAATCATATTTACCATTTAGGGATAGACCTCTTGACTTTAGGATCTAATTGATCGAATTCATGATCGATTGATCAAAGATAATATCTAAGAAGCGAATTGGCATATATTCATTCACTTGGCCGAAAGAAAAGAGAGATGACCCGACTCCAATGATGTCGTCAAGGAGGACCAAAAACGGGATTATGATAATATGAGACGTACTAAGATAACCTTATTATAGAGCGAGCAGGTCTTCTTTGTTCACATACTTATTGATAGATTCTTGCAATCGCTAAAAACACATTTTCTTATAACGTTAACGGATAATTTCTTAGGGATTTTTTTTAAGTATAGATGACGTTGCTCAATCTCTTAAAAAACAAGAAAAAAAAAAGGCTTTACTCCATTAATTAAATTGTTTTCGAAACTCTCTGCTCCTCACGAGAGCAACTTGGCCCTCATGCACGCCATTACGAAGTTAAACGTTTCTGCATCATTCTTTTTTTTTTTTTTTTTGGTCGGTAACGTTTCTGTATCATTCAATGAGTGAAGATTAATCGGACTTGACGTGTGTATACGGTCGTACAAGTGCTGATGTAGTTCAGGATAATAACCCATTTTCTTAATCCTTTGTGCAAAGATCATTACAAGTCTCATTCACGTGGTTCTTGAATTTCCACAGCATCAAAATTTTAGAAAGCTACGGAAAGTGTATATTAAGAAATTGTGGTTTTCTCCGTCTTCGTAGGGTTGTGGCTGATTTAGACATAAGCATGAAGTCAAATTTTTTTTTTGCAATATTATAATATATGCTCGTGGACTATCTCACATAAATATTAAGAAATATTTGATTGAATATACTACTTTGATAATGCTCCACACGTTACACCTAAAATGACGCAGATTTTGAGAATGGTTCCATTTGATCAGGGGTTCGAGCATACTCAAATAAAACGGAAACTTCCACTAAAATCATGTTGGGACATCTGCAAGCCAAGTTCGAAACATTGCAAAGCATGCTGGCGAGAATTGATTGAGGAGGAGCGGCGAAGAGCTGGTCAATTTTTTCAGAAAGCCCAAACTCCTCTAGCAGTGATGTTGTGCAAGTCTCCAGTCTAGTCCAGGGGGAAATTGTCCAATTATGCTGCGTAAAATCGAGGGGTCACATGAGGCGCTGCTAGGAGACAACATTCTCTTGAGGTTTTTTATGTTACTAAGAAAGTCTAAGGTTATTGTGTCACAACTGGCATAATTTGGGATTTTTGATAACAAAAAATTTTATATCACAATTGGTATAATTTGGGATTTTTTGTAACATTTTCCCTTTACTTTAAGACCGTTGGTTTCATCAAAGGACCAAATCAGCTCGTTCTAACCAGTTTTGAGTTTTGTAAATCGATGGCTCAAAATTCAGAAAAAGAAAACGATTTCTCTCAATAACTGAACAAATTATTGATAGAATAAAGAGCCATGCATTCTTTTCTATCTTTGTTTGGAGAGGCCTTTAATACTTTATCCACTTTTTCTGAACAATTGAAATCTCATGTGGTTGGCTATGACCTTACAAATGACACTACTTCAAAAGGTTTAGGAAAGTAAACAACGCTTTTTATGTGAATAAACAATAAGTTATATTAAAAGAAAACTTAATTTGGTATATATGTGCGGTATTTACTCAAAATTAATTTTTGTGTAATAAAAAATCTCAAACTAGTATATTCCATGACAAATCTACCAAAAATTTTTGGGTAAAGTTGGATGCACATGTTTGAGATTTTTTACAACATGAAAATTAATTTTGGGCAAATGTAATGTAGGTGTACTGATTTGTAAGTTCTTATGATGTGAAAATTAATTTGGGGTGCATGGAGCATAGATGTACCTGTTTAAAATGTTTTATAGTGTTAACCATAATTAGTGATTTTTTTCGAACAAATATTTTGGTACAATTTTTTTTTCCTATAGATAAGCCAACATGATTTCAGTAGAAGTTTTTACTCTTATGTGTGCATATTTGAACCTTTGACTAAAAAAAAATTCTCAGAACCTATATCATTTTCTAGCTAATGGGGAGATCATTAAAGAACTAATATATGTAGTCAAGTATTTCTGAATATTTTCGTGAGATGGTCCACAAGAATATATTATGATATGTAATGGTAGGAATTTTTAACAATTACTTGATAGGTCTTGACTAAGGATGCGTTTAGTAACATTTCTATTTTGAGAATAATTTCTATTCAGAAATAATTTTTTCTATTTTCAGGTGGAGTTTCTACTCAAAAGAATGCATTTGGTAACTATACAAAATTTTCATTCCTAGAATAGAAAAAGAATAAAAATGTGTTTAGGATGATTCTAAAAATTTCTACTCCCATTTTTTTTATTTAATTTTAAAAATGTTGATGGAGACTTAATGGTTCATGTTTGGATAAAATTGAAATTTTGTAAAGATTTAATTAACCAAGATATTCTAAGATGGTTCTCAGAAAATCAAATGTAATACTTGGTCAAACATGGATGGCTAGCGATGATAGTAGAGAGTCTCACTTGTTTAAAACTCATGAGGAGATTGACAATGAATCTTCGAGCATTGCAATAAATAGATGGATAGATCTTTTGAGCCTTTTCAGCTGCAAGAATGAGAGCAAACGTTGCTCAGTGGAATAAGCAATGATGGAACAACCGAGGATGTAGGTGATCCTAAAGTTAGTGCGCTAATTGCACAAACTCATCAAATCTTTAAGCAAATGACATCGGAAATCTATGCAGCATAGGCTTATCAATTGCTATGAACACAAGACAAAGGGCAATGCAAAAGACTTGTTTAGAGCTTTCTAATTTTCTAGTGAAACCAAATTGCATATAATTTTAAAGGATGTCTCCAATAAAATCTTAAGGGAAGAAGACCGAAGTACCCAAACTTTCGCAACCTAGCATTGTCTCTAAAAAAAATGGCATTAAAAAATCCATATAGTAAAATTCTAAAAGCTTATTCAATTTTGAATCTAATTTTCATCAAAATATTTTTCACATTTTTTTATGTTAAACTAATTCTAAACTAGAATTAACATTAGTAAAACTACTTAAAATCTAGTTTCTAAATTTTTTTCCTAAATTTCTAATTTTTTGTATTTTTAAAATTTCATGTCAAAAAAGGGAACCGAAATGGGTCAAGAAACTGGACCTTGTGTCGATTATATAAAAACAAGAATTAGGTTATGTTGAACTTGTTTTTCTAAAATGACGTTATTTCTCTTTTCGTTCCTAAGAACCAGAAAGTATATATATATTACTTCTTGATTATATTCCAAATATATTTCCTAACTATTTTTTTTATTTCGGGAAACTGAAAAATAGCTAACATTAGCCAAATAAATTTATGTTCTCTTTCTGTTCTAGAAAACAAAAGTTACAGAAAATATAAAACCAAGATGGTTACCAAACAGATCCTCAATTATGAATTCTACGAAGACACAAAAATTACAATTCCTTAGAATGCATTTTTCGTCACTTTGTGAAATTTAAAGTCGTGAGAATTCGAGAACCACATGAATGAGATCTTAATGATCTTTTCACAAAAGAATAAAAAAAAAATAAAAGGGTAGATATCCTGAATTTCATCAATAATTGTATGATCGTATACACATGTCAAAATTGATTAAACTTCGTTCATTATACTATATTGAAATATTTGACTATGTAATGACGTGTATGAAGGCCAAGTTGCATGGCTCTCGTGAGGAAGTGGAAGTTTCAAATATAATTTAGAGTTAGTACCCTAAAAATTCTAACTTGATACATTTGTAACAAATTTATCATCTACTATTTTTTTTTTTTACCGCAAAAAATGTCAAACTATACAAGTGTGACATATTTACCCTTCGTTGATTTCCATAAAATTTTACAGTCAAATTACTAAATTGGATGACACGTGACAGTTGATGGATATACCAATTTCGGGGTTTATCCTCTATTTGTTACAAATGTATTAGTTTGTAGTTTTCAATGATATTAATTCAATTTAATGGGAATTTTTTTGATTGATAACTTAATGATAAATAACGAATGATAAAATTGTCACAAATTTACAAATTTAAGATTTTTTGTAATTAAAAAATTACTTTGAGGTAAATTTATTGAAGGTATATCAATTTGGGGTTTTTCAAAGTGTTAACCCTAAAATTTAATTCAATGAGTAAAGTGTTTTCTTAATTTTTTATTTTTAGGATTGAATTATTTATACTAAAGAATTATTTACTAACGTTATAAGAAAGGGAGTCCGGTGATCGAAAGAATCTATCAGTAGGCGATAGAAAAGAGAGACCCATTCGCTATATAATAAGGATTTGTCATTTCACTTTGCCTATCATTTTTATAAACCAATCTTACTATATCAAATATGAGCCTAATTAATAAGAGCTGACATCCTATTCTGGTTCTCCTTGACCACATCTGTGAACTTAGGAAAGACTATAATCTCTCTTTCTTTTAGGCCAATTGAATGAATACATGCTAAACTGCTTCTTAACCATTAACTTTAATTGATCAATCATGAATTCGATCAATTAGATCCTGAAGTCAATAGGCTTACACTTAAGTATAATTATGAACGGTACTAATATTATCCGGATCAATCATATTTACAAATCTACAAATGCACCAGTCTCCTAGTATTGTCAACCTAAACCGGTTATCTATTAAAAGAAGACTATGAGAACCCTCCTCTTTTGACGTCATATGAAGTATGAGATAGAGAGTACGAAGTCACTATCTTATTCGATGAACTAAAATTTACGTATTCTTTTAGGATATATATGATTTTCCTAATGCAGATCTCGGTGTAATTGACCAGTGATTCTAGAAGGACGTCCGTCATGCATGTTCCTCATGAAGGAGTGAGTCATCGTGTTTGTCTTTGTGAGTTGAGACTAATACCAACCAGTTTTTTTTTTTTCGTCGGATAATACCAACCAGTTTAAATTTACCTTTTCGTTCAACGCTCCAATGAAGTAGGTTTGACCAGTCTTCTTCTTCTTCTTCTTTTTCATTTATTTAATTTTTAGCTGTAGAACAGGACGTACACTTTCTATATTGCAGATCGATCGTGTTGCGTGGATCCATTGAAGGTTTTGGGTCTTCTACTTTTGCAAATTTCATCAATGGCTGAAGGTACGTTGATCTTTATGTTTCCGCAAATTGATCCCGAATTCTGTATGAAATTTATCTATAATTGATAGATCGGGATCGTCAAGGTTTTAATTTATATTTAGTTTAACAGTTGGTATTAGAGCCTCTTTACAATCTCTGCCTTGGTGAAACCTTTTGGAATTATTTTATTTATTTATTGAATTATATGTGGGTAAATTTCGGATTTGTATATGGCTTGGATCGGAATTTATAATTCCGGCCAAATTCGGGCGACCCACCATGTGATAATGGATCTGAATGATCACACCGTCATTAGAAAGAGAAACCCATAATTTTTCGACACATCACTGATTGTCGGAGGTTAATCGAGCGGTAAAATTTTGGTGGTTAGGGTTTTATAGGGCAGATTGTTTTTTGGCTTAATTCTGGTCCATACATGGCCGTTTTTGCCGGATCTTGAAATTATTTGTTCGTGCCAACGTTCTCTTCAAAACCCATCAACCATTTTGGTCGGACATGGGTTGTGGGAGAAGACCCAGACGGCGGAACAGAGGCGATCGCGGCGGAAGAAGCGGCGGAAGAGAAAGCCAAAAGAAAGACTTCGCACGCGCCCGAGCGCAGTAGCAGGCGCGTGCCGAAGGCCTGCAGCAGGCGCGTGCGTCGCACGCGCCCAAACGGGAAAAGCGCGCGTGCAACTTCCGTTTTTCCGATTTGGCCCTCCGCCTTTAGAAAAATTGCGATTCTGCCCTTGCCCGCGCAAAATTCCGATTTTGCCCCCTAGGGTGTGAAAACTTACGATTTGCCATTTTGGGCGTAAAATTCCTGTTTTGCCCCTTAAAAGTAAAATTCCAATTCTGGCCTTGCGTGCAAAATTCCAATTTTACCCCTTTTTTGCACATGATTTTACTGTTCTACCCTAAGTTGCAATTTTATGAATATTTTTTTTATAAAATTAAATGTCTAGTGATCCGTATATATTTAATTAATTAAGGATTAGCCACAGCATCTTTGATTATATTAAATTATATACATTAAGAGCCTTTGGATCACATATAGTTAAAGACAATAATTGTAATTATTCACATTAATATTATGAATTTTATCCCACAGAATTTTCAATATATTAATGTGATTAATTAGGATGAAATATTATTTTATCTTTCTTAATTTACCCACAGGGATTAAGGAAGGGAATATAATTTGATAGTTTCATCATGAAGTAATTATGAATTAATTTAAATTAAAAACTTAGCCCACAGTTAGTTTTTGATGTTATGTGATTCATATTTTAAAACATGTTTTACATTGGTAAAATATGATTTATGTTTATTTGCCTCAAATATATTGATACATAAGTTTTCTTTGATTATGATGCAGTCTTACCACCTACGATTAGTTCTGGTATAATTGTTCCCGAGCTTAATGGAAATAACTTTAAAGAATGGAGAGAATTAGTTCTTCTTCAATTGGGGTGCATGGATCTTGATTATGCTCTAAGGTTTGACGAACCAGCTGAACCTATTGAGAATAGTACTCATGCTGAACATACTCATTATGCTCAAAGGGAGCGGTCCAACCGTCTTAGTGTGATGTACATAAAGACAAAACTCTCTGCTAGTATTCGTGGTTCAGTCATTCAGCATAACAATGCCAAAGTATTGCTGGGGGCTATTGATGCACAATTTGAGTCTTCAAAGAAGATGCATGCCATGACCCTAATTATGAAATTCTCATCATTGAAGCTTACCAGTGTAAGAGGTGTGCGTGAGCACATCATGAAGATGAAGGACATTGCAGCTCAGCTGAAGAACCTTGAGGTTGGGATATCAGAATCTTTTCTTGTATACTATATCCTGAATACTCTCCCACAAGAGTATGCCCCCTTCAAGATCTTTGACAACACACATAACACTAAATGGTCAATTAATGAACTCATGACCATGTGTGTTCAAGAGGAAGAGAGGCTACTAATGGAGAAAGGAGAAAGTGCTCATATGGCAACACAGGATAAGTATAAAGGGCAAGGCAAGCAAAGGGGAAAGGGCAAGATGCCTCTACCTCCCCAAGCTGGCATTAAGAAGGAATCCAAGTGCTTCTTCTGTAAAAAGAAGGGACACATGAAGAAGGATTGCGCCAAATTTAAGGCCTGGCTCAAAAGAAAGGTAACCAACTCGCATGTGTTTGTTATGAAACTAATATGGTTGATGTAAGTCACAACACTTGGTGGATTGATTATGGTTCTACAATCCACATTTTGAATTCCTTGCAGGGTTTTCAAAACCAGCGGAAACCAGTGGGAAGTGAACAAGGCATCTATTCGGGAAACAAGATGCGCTCGCGTGTGGAAACTATTGAGACATGCAGATTAGTTCTCAATAGTGGTTTTGTTTTAATTTTGGAAAAGACCTTTTATATTCCTAGTTTTTCTAGGAATTTAATTTCAGTTTCAAGACTTGTACCTTTGGGATACTCCTTTGAATTTTCAGATTCAACATTTAAATTATTGTATAAATCTGAAATTGTTGGGAGTGGTATTTTGTCTGACGGTCTCTTTCGAATTAATTTACAAGATAATGCCATTAATAATGTGATGCACGTTCATGATAATGCTGGGATAAAACGATGTGTTGTGAATGAGGATTCCTCTATGTTGTGGCACTGGAGGTTGGGACATATCTCCATGGATAGAATTAAGAGACTAGTAAATGATGGAGTACTTAATACTCTAGATTTTACTGATTATAACACTTGTGCGGACTGTATAAAGAGAAAATAAACCAATAAGTCAAAGAAAGGTGCTAAGAGGAGTACATAAATATTAGAAATCATATATACAGATATTTGTAGTCCAGATATGGACTCAAATGGTCAAAGATACTTCATTTCTTTCATAGACGATTATTCACAATTCATGTATCTCTACTTGCTTCGTAATAAGCACGAAGCACTAGATGCCTTTAAGGCATTTAAAACCGAAGTAGAGAAACAATGCGACAAGCAAATTAAAATCGTGAGATCGGATAGAGGTGGAGAATACTATGGTAGATACACTAAAGATGGACAAGCATCTGGTCCATTTGCGAAATTTCTTGAAGAGCATGGGATTATTGCCCAATGCACTATGCCTGGTTCACCGGACCAAAATGGTGTTGCAGAAAGAAGAAACCGAACATTATTGGACATGGTGCGGAGTATGCTTAGCAACTCCAAACTTCCTAAGTTTTTGTGGATTGAGACTCTTAAAACGGCTGTGTTCATATTAAACCGAGTTCCAACCAAGGCTGTTCCAAGGATGCCTTTTGAATTATTCAAAGGTTGGAAACCGAGTTTGCGACATGTACGTGTTTGGGGATGCCCATCTGAAGTAAGAGTCTACAATCCACAGGAAAAGAAGTTAGATCCAAGGACTATAAGTGGGTATTTCGTTGGATATGCCGAAAAGTCCAAAGGATACAGATTTTATTATTCATCTCACACCACTAGGTTTGTGGAATCAAGAAATGCTAAATTTCTTGAAAACGATCTGATTAGTGGGAACGATCAATTCAGGGACTTTGTTCCCGAAGAAGATCATTCAGATACTCAACTTTCTACCTCAGATACTGGATTGGTTGTAGCTTACAGCGCCCCTTCGCTCAACCGGTCGTTGAGCAACCAATCATTGAAGATCCACAACCCGCCGATATTGATCCGGTAGACCAAACTGTTCAGCAATTACCGATATCTTGTTGAACTTCCAAAGTAGAACAGCAAACTCCTCGGGAGGATGTTGATGTGACATTAAGAAGGTCTACTAGAATGAAGAAATCCGCAATTCCTAATGATTACATTGTGTATCTACAAGAATCTGACTATAATGTCGGAGCTGAAAATGATCCCGAGTCGTTTTCACAAGCCATGAGTTGTGATAAATCTAATGTATGGTACAATGCCATGAAGGAAGAGATGAATTCTATGGCATCAAACGAAGTCTGGGATTTAGTTGAGTTGCATGATGATGCGAAGGCCATTGGTTGTAAATGGGTCTTCAAAACTAAGAAGGATTCATTAGGCAATATAGAGAGATACAAAGCCGACTTGTTGCCAAGGGATTTACTCAAAAAGAGGGAATCGATTACACGGAGACGTTTTCTCCTGTATCCAAGAAAGATTCTCTTCGTATTATTTTGGCATTGGTTGCTCATTTTGATATGGAGTTACATCAAATGGATGTGAAAACGGCGTTTTCAATGGAAAATTGGAAGAAGTTGTTTACATGAAACAACCGAAGGATTCTTCTCTAATGCTGGTGAGCATTTGGTGTGCAAGCTTAAAAGGTCTCTATATGGCTTGAAACAGGCTTCCCACCAATGATACTTAAAATTCCATGAGGTCATCTCTTCATTTGGTTTTAAAGAGAATGTCATGGATCAATGTATATACCAGAAGGATAGTGGGAGCAAAATTTGTTTCCTTGTGCTATATGTAAATGACATTTTACTTGCAACCAATGACAATGGGTTGTTATATGAAGTGAAATAATTTCTCTCTAAGAGTTTTGATATGAAGGATATGGGTGAAGCGTCTTATGTCATTGGCATTAAGATCTATAGAGATAGACCTCAAGGTATATTAGGACTATCTCAAGAAACCTATATCAATAAGGTCTTAGAGAGGTTTCGGATGAAAGATTGTTCACCAAGTATAACACCCATAGTGAAGGGTGATAGGTTTAATTTAAACCAATGCCCGAAGAACGATTTTGAAAGGGAACAAATGAAGAACATCCCATATGCTTCTGCCGTTGGAAGTTTGATGTATGCTCAGGTTTGCACTCGACCTGACATAGCCTTTACTGTGGGAATGTTGGGAAAATACCAAAGTAATCTAGGTATGGACCATTGGAGAGCTACAAAGAAGGTGATGAGGTACCTTCAAGGAACAAAGGAACACATGCTTATGTATAGACGGGCAGACAACTTGGAGGTAGTTGGTTACTCGGACTAAGACTTTGCTGGCTGCGTTGATTCCCGTAAATCAACATCGGGATATGTTTTTATGTTTGCTGGCGGAGCTGTATCCTGGAGGAGTGCAAAACAAACCTTGGTTGCCACTTCCACTATGGAGGCAGAGTTCGTTTCCTGTTTTGAGGCCACCTCACATGGTGTGTGGTTGAAAGGTTTCATATCGGGGCTTAGAGTTATGGATTCCATTGCTAGGCCATTAAGAATATTTTGTGACAATTCAGCTGCAGTTTTTATGGCTAAGAACCACAAAAGTGGTAGTCAAAGCAAGCACATCGACATCAAGTATTTAGCCATCAGAGAACGTGTTAAAGAGAAGAAAGTGGTCATTGCACACATAAGCACTAGATTGATGATAGCTGATTCTTTAACTAAAGGCATGCCACCAATGAGTTATAAGGATCATGTTTCTAGAATGGGCATTGGTCCAATCATGTAAATTTTTCTTTATATGGAAGAATTTATGAGACTTTTATTCATTTATAATGTTTTTTCTCAATACAGTTGTATACATTCAGTTATTATGAGAAAAACAATTACGTTTGACCCGGTAAACATAAGGTTTATTCATTAAGTTATTTGATCACATATGGGCTGATGAAACGCATTGTGATACACGGAAGATAATACTCGCTCTAAGAGGACTCATCGCCGTGATTCATGTGTTTTATTTTAGTATGAAGTTTTGTGGGTTTGGGTTAATAATTCATTTGAAGGAATATTGGGATCAAGTGGGAGAATGTTAAAATATGTAATATATTTTATTTATGATTCCAATATTATATTTCCAATAAATTCCCAATAAATTCCCTATATAAATTCCAATTTATTGCCCAATTCATTACCCACGTGTATTATGTGATATTTGTCCGTTATTATATTATCATAATGGTCTTGATGGAAGATACCAGTAACGTAATCAACGGAATAAAAACGTCAGGTCGTCTAATTCAAACCCTATCAACGTAGAAAAACACACCATCAGTTTTTGAGGGGTATTGGCTAGTAGAACAGGACGTACAGTTTCTATATTGCAGATCGATCGTGTTGCGTGGATCCGTTGAAGGTTTTGGGTCTTCTACTTTTGCAAATTTCATCAATGGCTGGAGGTACGTTGATCTTTATGTTTCCGCAAATTGATCCCAAATTCTATATGAAATTTATCTATGATTGATAGATCGGGATCGTCAAGGTTTTAATTTATATTTAGTCTAACATTTTTTTGATTGATAACTTAATGATAAATAACGAATGATAAAATTGTCACAAATTTACAAATTTAAGATTTTTGTAATTAAAAAATTACTTTGAGGTAAATTTATTGAAGGTATATCAATTTGGGGTTTTTCAAAGTGTTAACCCTAAAATTTAATTCAATGAGTAAAGTGTTTTCTTAATTTTTTATTTTTAGGATTGAATTATTTATACTAAAGAATTATTTACTAACGTTATAAGAAAGGGAGTCCGGCGATCGAAAGAATCTATCAGTAGGCGATAGAAAAGAGAGACCCATTCGCTATATAATAAGGATTTGTCATTTCACTTTGCCTATCATTTTTATAAACCAATCTTACTATATCAAATATGAGCCTAATTAATAAGAGCTGACATCCTATTCTGGTTCTCCTTGACCACATCTGTGAACTCAGGAAAGACTATAATCTCTCTTTCTTTTAGGCCAATTGAATGAATACATGCTAAATTGCTTCTTAACCATTAACTTTAATTGATCAATCATGAATTCGATCAATTAGATCCTGAAGTCAATAGGCTTACACTTAAGTATAATTATGAACGGTACTAATATTATCCGGATCAATCATATTTACAAATCTACAAATGCACCAGTCTCCTAGTATTGTCAACCTAAACCGGTTATCTATTAAAAGAAGACTATGAGAACCCTCCTCTTTTTGACGTCATATGAAGTATGAGATAGAGAGTACGAAGTCACTATCTTATTCGATAAACTAAAATTTATGTATTCTTTTAGGATATATATGATTTTCCTAATGCAGATCTCGGTGTAATTGACCAGTGATTCTAGAAGCACGTCCGTCATGCATGTTCCTCATGAAGGAGTGAGTCATCGTGTTTGTCTTTGTGAGTTGAGACTAATACCAACCAGTTTTTTTTTTTCGTCGGATAATACCAACCAGTTTAAATTTACCTTTTCGTTCAACGCTCCCATGAAGTAGGTTTGACCAGTCTTCTTCTTCTTCTTCTTCTTCTTCTTCTTCTTCTTTTTCATTTATTTAATTTTTAGCTGTCTTTATTTGTCAATTTTGTTCAAATAATTAAGATTTAAAAGCATCAAAACATTTTTGGAGATCTCAAAACCCGATAATGCATGGCTCGTTGAGCTTTGGGCATGAGGATTTCAAGTAAGTAATGTACACGTCTAGACGAATTCTCTACTTCTTTTAGAGAAATTCTACGTCATTACTAAAAACAAACGATCTAGCACAATAACAAATCAGAACTGAAAAAATATTTAATTAGACACTAGATCTATATGATTCGGTCGGTGTGACTTATACTACGGAAGAGAGCATTACAAGACTATAACTATAGATCAAGTAATATAAAAGACATTTCAACAAACACTTTCAATATTTCCAAACCCTTAGTTACACAATAATTTCACAATGTTTAGACTTGCCATTTCGCAAAACAATCATTCAATCTCACTTAGAAACACACAAAATTCTTAGCAAAAATATTCCTTAATGACTAAATTCTCAGAGTTTCCAAAAAAATCCTAAACCTTGTAAGATTATCAACTTAATTCTAAACCTTCTAATTTTGCCAATTTAGTCCTAAATTTTTAGATTATTTGCCATTTTAATTTTAAACATTTTGACAATTTGTAAATTTAGTTATTTCGGCCTAACGTAAACACAGCCATCCATTGTAACACGGCCAATGTAGCGTAGACAACTTTTTTAGTTTTTTTAGTATTTTTCAGTTTTATTTTCTTTTTCTTTTTTTCCTTTTCTTTTCTTTCTTCATTTGCTAGTCGCTACCTCGACAACGGCTACCAAAGGTCACGCTCGCCGGATCTAACAAGGGTAGACCTTACCAGCCTCAAATAAGGGCTATCCTCACTAGCCAAGGAGCGGGCGACGCTCACCTTGGTGAGGGCTGCCGCCTAAGGCTGACGAAGGGAGAAAGAGGAAAAAGAAAAAGGAAAGGAAAGGACCAAAATAAGGAAAACAATCAGAAGATTTGAAAAAGAAAAAAAAAGGACATTAGAGTCCGCCGTGTCACTTAGGACGACCCTGGTTATTGGACCGCCACCTTAACAATCTCTCATAAATATTTTTATAATTGAGCCTAATGAAGGAGTAATCGAGTCAAGCGTTAGCTCATGATATAAATAAATTTTCAAAAGAAGAAAACGGCAATCAGTGCGGTTATAATTACAGCCTCCAGCTTCAACACACTCAACATCACTTTGTCCAGTTACGAGTCGGGCTTTTTGCCGGCAAATCCCGCTCAACAGTTTCCAGAAATTTCACGTCATTTTTTTCCAAATTTGATTCAAGACACGTTTCGACTGGGAAGGGAAAAATAGACGCCATGTCAGCAGCTGGCGTGGTGGTATCAAACGAGCTGGATATTCTGTCGTGGACATGACATATTAGCCCCCCTCATGGTGTCGATCTCTATATGTTTCTGCATCAGAGGCTCGAAGAAGTATCGTATTACACTCGTTCACTTAGCGCTGAGAGGTTCAAGCAGAAAACGGACCAACCACCTCAATTACCCAAGAATTCGACGACCGAGAAAGCAGCTATCAAAAGCCCCCTCGTCGCTTTTGCAATTCCAAGAACAAAAGCACTTGCTCCTCCTCATCATCAACCATGGAACAGCCCTCGACCACACCCCACATAACCATCGTACCATCACCGGGCATAAGTCATCTCATCCCTCTTGCCGAGTTCGCGAAGCGGCTCGTCCACCACCACAGCTTCTCGGTCACCTTCATCATCCCCAACGACGGCTCGCCGTCTAAGGCCCAGCAGTCACTCCTCGGCTCCCTCCCTCCCTCCATCGCCCACGTCTTCTTGCCTCCCGTCACCTTGGACGATCTCCCAGCCGAGACCACCCGCATCGAGACCATCATCGCCCTCACACTGGCGCGCTCCCTCCCCTCCCTCCGCCATGAGATGCGGAGGCTAAAGGAGTTCACGAGGCTCGTCGCCCTTGTCGTCGACCCCTTCGGCACCGACGCCTTCAACGTGGCCGAGGAGTTCAGCGTCTCCCCCTTCCTTTTCTTCCCTACCGCGGCCATATGCCTGTCGTTGTTCCTTCACTTGCCAACGCTGGACGAAGCTGTCTCTTGTGAGTACAGGGACCTACCCGAGCCGGTGAAGATACCCGGCTGCATACCGGTCCATGGGAGGGACCTGATAGAGCCGGTCCAAGACCGCCGCAACGATGCCTACAAGTGGGTCCTCCACCATGCCAGGCGGTGCAGGCTGGCGGAGGGGATCCTGCTGAATAGCTTCGAGGATCTCGAGCCAAAGCTGATTGAGTACCTGCGAAAGGAAGAGCCCGGGAAGCCGCCGATCTATCCAATCGGACCACTGGTGAACATGGAGCAGAGCAGCAAGTCCGACGGCTCGGACTGTTTAAAGTGGTTGGACGACCAGCCAAAATGTTCGGTCCTGTACGTGTCGTTCGGGAGTGGTGGGACACTCTCGTACGACCAGATCCAAGAGCTGGCTCTGGGATTGGAGATGAGCGAGCATAGGTTCTTGTGGGTGGTGAGGACCCCTAATGACAAAGCGGCCGACGCCGCATACCTCGCCAGGGACAGCCAAAACGAGCCGTTCGAGTTTTTGCCCAAAGGCTTTTTAGAGAGGACCAAGGGTAGGGGCTTGGTGGTGCCACCGTGGGTGCCACAGGCCCAGATCCTGTCCCATAGCTCAACCAGCGGGTTCCTCACCCACTGTGGCTGGAACTCAACCCTTGAAAGCATGCTCAATGGTGTGCCGCTCATTGCCTGGCCGCTCTTCGCCGAGCAGAGGATGAACGCGCTTATGCTGACCCAGGACATCAAGGTGGCGCTCAGGCCGAGGGCCAACGTGGAGAGCAGCCTGGTGGGGAGGGATGAGATCGCCAGGGTCGTGAAGGACCTGATGGAGGGCGAAGAAGGGAGGTTGGTTCGGAACCGCATGAGGGAACTCAAGGACGCAGCGGCCCAGGTGCTCGGCGAAGACGGGTCCTCCACGAGGACACTCTCCGAGTTGGTTCTCAAATGGAAGGCCAAACTTGTGAATCAACTTCATTAGAATTGCATCGCATCCTATCATGTCTTACCTTACCATTTTCTTCTTGTTAATCATATGATATCTTGTTCAATGCCATCAGTGGAGTGGGTTTTTTCAGTTCTTGTTTGTTTGATCTATGCCACTTCTCGTAGTAACTCCTCTCTACGTGAGTGTACAGAATTAGCTTTGTTCTGCTGCCGTTTTTCTACCTCTGTATATGCTCAGCAGTCCATCTTCCAGTCGTAAATCGATCTTTACTTATTAACTTCGATGTAAACTAGGTGATGCATACGTACTCTTCAGTAGGTGAGACGGAACAACAGACAAAACAGTGGCGTGTGGTCCTGTGTGTAGGGCCAACTTTCTTTGTAGCCAATGAACATGAGCCGTGGAAGTTGGAGAACCACTCCACCCATCACTAAAAAATGATTTCTTGATGAGCTCACCGTAAAAGGATTGGGGACCAATTGACATCAGGGATGTGCCAGAGAGTTCAATCATGTTAGATAGAGAATTGGGGCATAAGGGTGTGAATAATTGTTGAAGTAAGTGGGTGACTACTATCTAGATTCCAAATGGAGGGCATGTAGAAAGGGAAAGATTCTTATTCGAATCGCTTTCATAAAGGTGTGTTTATTTTGAGAAAAAACTTTATGATAAAAAAAAATGCTTTCCATGAAATTATTTTTCAGGAAAATAGATGGTTTTCTTTTGTCTAGTGATATGTGATCGACAAAGTTTTTGGTGTTGGATCTCATTTGGACAGTGATTTCAATCTCATGACTTTATCTCATGGCAAAAAAAAAAAAAAATCGAATTTTTAAATATTCTTTTTTTAGTTTTTTTAATTTTTTTCTTCCTCCTGCCGGCCTTGGGCAAGACTTGAGCTCTCTTGTGGCTGCCAACTAGTCGAAGAAGAAAAAGGAAATTTTAAAAAATTGAAAATGAAAATGAAAATATAAAATATTAATATTAATATATAAAAATTTTCGAGATGAGCAATCCTGGAAAATGTTTTCACCTCTTTAAATTTAGGAAAGCAAAACTTTCTTAAATTTATGCATGAATATTTTTGTTCGGTTGACTAGTCCCTTTTCCGAACCAAACGGATGAAAGTCCAGAAAATCAATTCCCGGAAAACACTTCCCCTACACAAATGCACCTAGCCGCTATACTCCACCCCAACGCAAAAATGGGCATTCATTTGGGCTAAAATTTCATCATAAAGGAAAATAGTTTTCTAGAAATCATTTTCCAAGAAAATGGTTAATTTTCATTTATTTGTTGATACGTGGTTGAAAATGTTTTCTAGTGTTTGGATCCCATTCGGAAAATGATTTCAATCTCAAGGAAAAAAATTTGAAATTTGAGATTACTTTTTTCCTTTTCTTTTTTTTTTCTTTTTCGCTTTTCTTTTTTCTTCTCCTCAATGGATTGCTAGGCCTTGTCAACTGCCATAGGCAAGCTCGAGCTCATTGAGATCAGGCTAGCCATTAGCTCACCTAGATTTAGCAAGCCTTGAGCTCGACAGCTCGTGTCACGGCCGATCACCAGGTTGTTGACCATCGCCAAGGCACGTGGCCGGCAGAGAAGAAGGAAAAAGAAACAGAAAGAAATAATCATAATTCCATTTGAAAAAAATAATTTTAATTTTTTTAATAAAATATTTTTATAAAAACAAAGGTTTCATTAACTAAAAACACTAAGATTGGGAAAATATTTTCCAATTCTTTCGATAGGAAATCATTTTCTTGGAATTAAGTTATGTTAGGAAAATATTTTCCATTAACTAAGAAAACATTTTCCATTGATTCACTTTCCTAAGAGAACCAAACACCGAAAATAACGTGTTCAGACAATACTTTATCCTCTTTTTTTTTTTTTTTTTCCAGAACACGTTATTGCTTGACGTACAAGAAATCTCATTTAGTAGGCCACGAGCTGAATGATGCTACTTAAAAAGGTTTAGGAGGGCGAGTGCCGCTTTTCATATGAATCAATCATAAGTTGGGTTTCTCCCATCAAAACCCTCAAATTAATATATATGTGTGATATTTATTAAAAAATTATTTTTACATAATAAAATATTCCAAACTAATACACTCGAAACAAATCTTACAAAATCTTAAGCAAAATTAGGTAAATGTCATATGAGTATATCGATTTTGGGTTTTTTTAAAACAAAAAAATAATAATTTAGGGTACATGTAGCTCGGATATATCAATTTGGGAATTTTTGTACTTTTAACCTGGGTAAGCTTTTAATTTTTTTTTGCAGAGAGAGAAATTTTGGTGCAATTTATGTTTTTCTGTAGATGTGCCGACATCATACGAGTCGAAGTTTCTACTCTTACATAAGCAATTGCGCATGCTCGAACCTCTGATAAAATTAGAACCATTCTCAGAACCTGCGTCATTTTCTGGCCGACCTAGAGGTCATTATCGAACTAGTATATGTAATCATATAATTTCTTAATATTTACGTGAGACAATCCACAAGCATATATTATAATATACGATGGCAGAAATTGTTTATACTTACTTGATGGGTCCTTACTGAATAATATTGCAAAAATCTGATATTATGCTTGAGTCTGAATCGGACACAACCCGACGAAGACGCCAAAATCACAATCTCTCAGAATGCAAATTGACGTCGCTTTCTGTAGTTTTAATGTCGCCCATGGTCCAACACGAGATTAGACTCCAACGTGCAAAAGGATTCGGACTTGAAGAAGGCGTTCACATAGTCCCAATCGGACTTTCTTTATACGGCCAACTTTTTCACATTTCGATTCTGATCTGATTTTGTCCATGAATTCAGAATCGAGACCTGTTTTAACATATACTTCCAATATTGAGTTTGATATTGGACAAGCTCTTATGATGATCATAATTCAAACTCAAGCAAAAGGATTATCAAATCCGAACCTATGAGCGTACATTTGTGGGAGTTAATCAAGCAGAAGTTTGGGACATCTAATGCTGTGTTTATGGCCAAATCCAGGGTGATCAGTTCTCGATTTGGTCCTATC
The DNA here is from genome assembly GCA_014182365.1 of Eucalyptus tenuipes. NCBI lineage: Eukaryota > Viridiplantae > Streptophyta > Magnoliopsida > Myrtales > Myrtaceae > Eucalyptus > Eucalyptus tenuipes. The sequence goes on along the minus strand of CM024540.1, from coordinate 23,387,275 downwards.
TCAAAATTGGGAACTAGACTAGAGGGACCAATTTCCAATTTCCAGAATTGAGGACCGGACCAAAGTTCGTTGAATCCAGGAAAAGACTAAAAAGATGGGAGGATTTCTTGTGTGTGGAGCCAACTTTCTTTTAACCAACGAAATGATTCCTTGTGTGTGGAGCCCACATTCTTGTGACCAATACACTCATCAGTACGAAATGATTTCTGGATGAGCTCAACTTTGGCAACCAATTGGCATTCTCAATCTTCTTCTTTTTAAACTAATATTGGAAAGTGCAGAAAAAAATGGGGCATCCAAGGTGGGCCATAGAGTTCAATCATGTTCAATAGAAAAATGGGGGATAAAGGAGTGGATAATTGTGGGAGCAAGTGAGTGATTACTAAACGATTTCCAAATGTTGGACCTAAAGGGAGAGATTCTTACTTTCGCTTTCACAAACAAAACGTATATGTCATTGATAAAAGATGTCTAGCATTTGTCGTAATACTAGATGTGTCAAAATTGATCCAAAACTTGTTATTTAGGTCATTTTGTATACCCGATCAAGCCCGTCCATTTGACCGGCCAACGTAATACTAAAAAAATAACTAGAATGCTAGGCATACAAAAATTGTTATGTCAACTTGATATTCTAGAGAGATAATTACACAAATAGTCCTTAAATTTTGCCTCAATGTGTAATGTCATTCATAAACTTTTAATTGGTTCAATGTGTAAACTTTTTTTCCAATACGCACGCGATCTCTAAACTTTTAATTTTTTCATGTGATCTCAACTTTTAGTAAATTTTCAATCTAGTCCCTAAATTATATGAAAATACCCAATATTATTATTCCATTAGTCAAGTTCATGGATAATATTGAACATTTTCATAAATCAAGGACTAGATTGGACATTTACCAAAAACTTGAATCACATTGAACAAATTTAAACTTTGGAGATGACATTACACAATGAACTAAAGTTCATGGATATTGAACAAATTAAAAATTCAAGGGCGAAATTGTACATTTGGCTATAAATTAGGGACCATTTGTTTTATTTTCTCTATCCTGAATAATGTCATGGCTTTTTTATGACCGATGTTAAATGGGACTTAGACTTTTAAAGACGCTTTTGCATTTGCATTAACCAAGCGTACTTGTCTTAGAATCCAATGTTAGTCTAATAATGGCCTTTTCATTCAACCAATAATAAAATCTATCCAAGAATCTCTTCTACAAATGTGAAAATCTAGATCAGGTAATGTATTTCATACTCTCAAGAGGCTCTGTAGGTAAATTATATGTGAAAAAGAATATTATTAGGAGTTTTTTAAGGCATTAATAATTACTGGAACTACTATATGTAATCAAATATATTTTACTATTTATGTGAGATGGTCCACAAGCATATATTATAACATACGATGGCAGAAATTTTTTTTTATAATTACTCGATGTCCTTACTTAAGAATATTGCAAAAATTTGATATCATGCTCGTGTCTGAATCAGACACAACCCTAAGAAGACACCAAAACCACAATCTCTTAAAATGCGTTTTATTACGCTTTCTGTAATTTTAATGTCGCTCGTGGTCCAACACCAAATTCAACTCCATCATGCAAATGGATTCGGACTTGAAGAAGGCGTTCACAAAGTCCCATACGGACTTTCTTTATATGGCCAACTCTTTCACATTTCAATTCCAATCAGATTTCCTCCATGAATTCAAACTTAAGACACATTTTGAAGTATATTTCCATTATCGAGTTCTATATTCAACAAGCTCTAATAATGATCGTAATTCAAACTCAAGAAAATGGATTATCAAATCTAGCCTGATGAGCTTACATACGTATGAGTTAATTGAGTAGAAGGTTGCGACATCTGATGTTGTGTTTATGGCCGAGCCTAGAAGTGGTCGATTCTCGGTCCGGTTCCGAGGCCGGTCCGGTCCCACCCTAGAACCGAGAACCCGACTGGTGGGACCGAATTCCCAGTTTTCAAGACCGCCGACGAGACTGAAGGCCCCTGGGAGGCGAAAGGAAAAGATCGAAAGAGAAGAAGAGGTGTGTGTGAGACATTAAAAAAAAAAAACAATGGGTACGGTTCCCCCTTAGAACCGGGAACCAAACTAGCACTCCCGAGAACCGGACCGAACAGGGTGGTTTTCAGTTGGTTGGTCCGTCTTACTAACCCTCGGCTGAGTCGACTCCAGTTCTCTATATGTTGATTTGATTAGACTCGATCATGCAATTTGCAGGCTGCAATGTGAGGTGATCTTACGTTTTAAAATGGTCTCGGGCTCAGCTTCGATGAACTCAACATGATCAAAGAATGAAGTCCACTCGTGAGTTGGGCTTTTGCCAGTAAAGCCCGCGCGACTGTTCCTCCGGTCTTGTCGATAAGGCGCCTGGGAATCATGCACGACTCTGGCGCCACTTATCCGTAATCTCCAGTTTCTATGGTTAACGCTATTCGGTCTATAGCTGAGCACGGAGCGTGTTCCTCTCTGCATGGGCCCCTCCTGAGCGGCAAGGTTCTCGAAGACGTATCGGAATTACTCACGTTCACCTTCCGCAAGAGGTGCAAGCAGAAGTGTTCGCGACGAGTGCGTCCATGGAGGACGCAACGAGGGTGTGTGTCACTGGAGGTTCTGGCTACATAGGCTCTTGGATTGTCAAGAGGCTGCTGGAGAGAGGCTACAAAGTCCATGCCACCGTTAGAAACTCAGGTAACTTTTTCAGTTACCTTTCGTCTTCTTGATTCTTTATCTGTGCCTTTGCTTATGTGTGTTTGGAAAACGGTGAGAGTAGGTGACGAGAGCAAAGTGGGGTTCCTCAAGAGCTTTCCTAATGCAGAGAGGGGGTTGGTGCTATTTGAAGCAGATCTGTACAATCCCCTTGATTTTGAGAAAGCAATTCGAGGGTGTCAATACGTTTTTCATGTGGCCACCCCGATGTGCCATGACCCCAACAACTCTAAGGTCTAAAATCTCTCTAGTTAACTTATTAATTGCAAATTTGTTTCTTGCTTGGCGTACAAAGTTCTTTAATGGAAGAGCAGCTTCTTCACAGCCTTTGAATATTCACCTTGTCTGGTTAAAAGAGGGTTAAAAAAAAAAAAAGGCATGATCCTTACAGAAGAAAGCATCAGCATGAGTGTTTCATGCTTTAAGGGATTCCTCCAGACATGTGTTGCTAGTTGAGCTAGGAATGATTAGATCCTTATCTGGTTTCCACCGTAGAACATACTGGAAATTCGGCACTATTGAATCAAGGACCTGTTTAGATATACACTTGTAATTGTCTAATTCAGGACTTAAGGGTCAGTGTCACGTCTTCTAATTTACTGAGCAATCGAGCCATTTCAATACAGTTCAAAGATACATCCGAGGCGGCCGTTGCTGGAGTAAAGAGCATTGCGGAGTCCTGCATCAGATCGGGGACCGTGAGGCGGCTAATTTACACTGCTACTGTTATGGCCGCTTCACCGAGGAAAGACGACACAGAATGCTTCGCTGAGGCAATGGATGAGTCCTGCTGGACCCCGCTTAATCTCTCAGCTCCTTACCACGGTGAACAATTTCCGGTATTAGCAACCGGCTTCCGCACTCTACTGATAGGATAGGACGGAACCATGTTTTTCACTGAGTAACTGGTTTCTTAAATTCCCTGCAGGAGGACTACGTGAAATCGAAGACGCAATCAGAGAGGGAATTGCTGAGGTACAATGGCGCGATTGAGATAGTGAGCATTGCTTTAGGCTTGGTGGGAGGGAGCACAATTCGCCCTTCCTTGCCAGTTAGCTTGAGAGCCCTCATTGCACAGGCAATGAACGACAGAGCACAATACCAGCTGCTGAGGATTTTGGAGGAAGTGAATGGCAAAGTCCCCGTGGTGCACATCGAAGACGCCTGCGAGGCGCACATCTTCTGCATAACGCAGCAGCATTCCATCAGCGGCAGGTTCTTATGTGCCACTGTCTACGTGAAGACCGCAGACATTGCCCGCCATATCAGGGAAAGCTTCCCAGAAATCCAGATTCCTGAAGAGTAAGCCAGAGTGGACATTTTCTTTTAGCTTTCTTGGCAAGAACACTGCAGGACAAAAATCAATCTCACAAGAATCAAATTCCTGGCAAATCGATTCCTCAGGAAGCTGACTAAGTTCTTCTGATGATGTGCTTCAGGTTCATCGAGGACACGGGAAGAGAGATTGCTTGGGGATCCTCGAAGCTCGAGGAAATGAGGTTCAAGTACAAGTACGATCTCAAGATGATAATAGAGGGTAGCATCAATTGTGCTCGGATGTCTGGGGATATCAATTGTGTAAGGGATGCAGGCAATCAATTTTAGGAAAATATTTTCCAAATAAATGCATCCTAAATGTTAGTAGGAGTTCGATATCTGATGAAGAGGAGATGAAAAGGTTATGTGAATCGGCTCTCGAAAACCTTGGGATTGAAGTGTTGTATTATATTTATGGATATTAGAGAATTCCTTATAAGAGAATCATATCAGTAATATTATTAAATATTAGAGATATTATTTGATATTAGAAAAGTTTAGAGGAAGCTAGCTCACTTGCCCAGCTTATCACTCCCAAGCCAGTTTTGATTAGGTTGCTACTAACAACAGGTGATGTTTTGATTTTTTTGTTTAGGAAGGGAGCACATCATTTCGATCGCCAATTTTCCTCAGAATCAAATTTTTCTTCTCTAAATCTGGGCAAAATACAATAGTGAACATTTTACAAGCTGCATCTTGCAGTCAGATATATCTTCTCAGGAAGAAGAAGCTGTAGTCCTAACTTTCTAAGAGTATGCTCAATCAAATTAAAAAAAAAAAAAAAAAAAAAAAAAAAAAAAAAAAAGGGGAAACAGCAAAAGCGAGAACAAAAGGGTACACAAATTACACGTTCGTTTTGGTGAAATCTAAGCTTCAACTCTCCTGGACATTGTAGAAGGACCCTACTTAGGTGGCCTGGTTTGCTACCAATTTGTTCGGTCGCCTCTTTCAATGATGTCCAGGAACTGAAATCCGAATCATCCTCTACTCTCCCACTGACCAAATTCACTACACAGCTCAGCCCCATCAATCATACAAGAAATCCGAACCGTCGAAGGTTAAGTCCAGGTTGAAATCGACCTTGCCTAGCGAGAAAGCCGAGAAAGACGCGTCCCCCATCGGGGAATTGGTGACCGAGGTCGGAGCCGAGACTATCTCTGTGAGGCCGGACTCCGCCGTCTGCACGCTGTTGGGAGGGCAGAAGTTGGCCATGTGGTCCAGCGACAGGGAAAAGTAATTGGACCCTGATGTCGCCGGCGACGAGAACGTGTCCATGAAGCCGTCATCCATCAGCGCATCAGCAAAGTAATCCCTCTCTGCATTCTCGGACTCGACTGCGGGGGAGGAGAAGGTGAACAGCGGGAACACATCATCCTGCCTCGCGTTCTCAGTTTTAACGTTGAGTCCCCATTTGAAGCTCAAAAGGGTGTCTAGAGATGGTTTGGGCTTTTCTTGCCGGATCGCGGTCTTCTTTCGGAGGCTCTTCCTTGATGATCGGGTCTGGACTGATGGCTGAACTAGGGGCTTGGTAGCAAGTGTGCCGCCCGCGGTACGTGACTTCGACGGAAGTCGGGTCTCGGTCCGATCTCTGGACTTGCTTCGTAGCCAAACAGCCTTGGGCATTGCGGTGAGTGCATCTGTAATATGCCCTGTAAAAAGCACAGATCCTCTTCAGGACAATGCTGCGCAAACGAACATACTGTCTCTAGAACAAGAATCTACTTGGTTAGGCACCGATCGTGCCTCCCCCAACTGTTCCGACATTTCCGATGATCCAATACCTAACGAAAGATACTACAACGATTCATCTGCAAGACCCACGTGCCGCGAAAGAAGCTGACAATTGCTGGCAAGGGGCAACCAGAGGACAAGAAACTTGAAAGGAAGAACAGAGTAAAATGGATTGGATAAAGCATTCCAGCTGAATCCACAAGTGGTAGCGTTAAAAAGCGAGGGTCAGTGCATGAATCTCGGCTCGCCTATCAACACAGGGAGCTCAAAATTCATGGGGGCAGCCAAAAAAATGCTTCTCTTTGTCGTGGGTTCACACCATAATGTCTAATTAACTCATCGCAGGGTAAAAGGTCGAGGCTATTTTCGTATCTGCTCTTTATGAAATCATCATTCGCCAGTTAACGAAGAATTTGATCAAAAGCAGAACAGGGCGAGGACTGGGAATGGAGAATTTACCGAGGGAAACGAGCTCCAAGAATCTCCTTTTGCCCATACTTTCTCCAGCTATAGCCATCCTCGTGATGCCCCTCTAGTCCGGCTTCCGAGTTCAACGGGACCTGCTCCGTCCACCGCGGCATCGTCTTCCTGCGTTTCGCGAAAGCCCCACAATCAATACAATTCGATTCGAACGATTCAGATTGAGAGCTTTAAACCATCGCCGGTGGGCATAAACACATCGAGTCCCGGAAGAATCTTAGCTCACCTCTTTTTGTAGGCGTCCCCCTCGTCCTTGGGGCTGCCGCTAGTCCCAATGCTGAAGGCGGGCCTGTGCTCCTCCGCGGACGCATCGCAATTCAGCATTGCCAGCGACTTCTGGTAGCACGAGAGTATCCTCTCGACCAAGTACTCGTGCCTCTCCCGGGACGACGACGAGCTGACGAGGTGGTTCCTCAGCTGCTTCGCCAGCTCCTTCCCCTGTGCCAGCTCGCTGATCAGGTTGTGCTGCTCCCAGCTGATGACCTTCTCCATTTTTCGCAAAGGTCAGACCCAACAAGCTACAGTCACAAGAGACTTATCTCTCTAGAAAACTATTCGACGGGAAGGGAAGGCGACTGTTGCCGAAACCGAAGAAGGGTGCCTACTGGTTCCTCATGCTGGGATCGAGCCCGTCAAGATATAAAGCCAGAGAGTGCGGATGAGATTACTGTGGGCTCGGCTGGATCGACAATCTCGGTGATGACACGTGAAAGGATCAAAGCCAAAAGACGAAAAGGAGAGAAGGGCAAGGAGAGAAGCTCGACTTGTGGTGATGGGTTGGATGAAAAAAAGGGCGTATATAAAACCACGCAAGGAGAGCAAAAGAGAGGGCGCTTTTCGCTTGGCTAAGGAGGAAGGTGAGAGGAAGACGAGGGCGAGGTGAGAGTTATATAGCAGGAGGAAAGGAGAAGGAAAAGGGGAGAGCGCGATGATTGACCGAGGACAAAACCGAGTGAACTTTTGAGTCCTGTAGATAAACCGAGTGGCCCAAACCTCTCTCAAAACTAGTCCTACAAGAGAGAGAGAGAGAGAGAGAGAGAGAGAGAGGGAATTGCTGACTGCGTCAAAGGAGGGTTTTGGCGAGAAAACTAAAGCAAGTGTGAAATCGCCGGACACGTTCGTTCGTTCGTTCGTTCGTGTCCAGTTTCAAAGTCAAAGGCGGGGCGTTGCGAGAAGAGAAAGGTAGGGAAGGAAGAGAACGAGAATCTTCAAACGCACTTCCGCGTTGCATCCCCCTTCGCTCCGTATAAGGACAAGAGAGAGGGGAAAGAGCGGGTGACGTCCGCCGATGACGTCGTCTGCTTGAACCCTCGCTTACGCTGAGGTCGACAGATCCACGGAACCCACTCCCTTACACGTCCCCATGTGTTGCCTCCATATACATATATAAATCTCTGAGTTCAGACAGGAGCTACACGCTTCTACTTATTTTATCTTTTTGGGTGAACAGAAAGGTCTAATATTATCTCTCCAGCTCAATAATGACAATTCTGCTCTCAAGAATCTAGCCAAGAAAACTCGTGCTTTGAGAATTATACAACCATGGACTTTGTCCCATTCGTCACCATCGTCCACGCCTGTCTGATTGAGCATATCACAGACAGCGTGTCTTACCAAAGGAATTCGTGGGTCGATGAGAGTTTAATGCATTATGATTTAGTTTTTCACATGCCCGCTTATCGAGTAATGGAAATGATGATGGTAAAAGATTGTTCTTCCAAGTTGGCATCGAAAACATGTGCAACTCTGACCCCACAAAAGGTCGCCTAAACACGAAAGCATGTTTGTGTAGATGTGAGGTAGAGTTTAATGTTGTCAGGGAAAAGTTAATGTAGGCGGAACATGATGGGTGCTAAAAGTTCACGTAGAATATTGTAAAAAGGAATTGTGTGCATAATACATAGTTGTACATATCTGAAGTAACGGTCCGGTCCCAATAATATAAGAAACCCTAATGAGAAAAGGGAATTAAAAAGTCAAACCGATATCTCTGGATTGATATGAAACGATTTCGCCAGATATATTTTTTGATTTTTACGCCCAGTGCATTGCATCTAGCAAAGGGCAGCAATCAATGAGACGAATCTCCTTCCATTGTATATATGTTTTTAAAAAGTGAACTAGAGTTTATGTAAATGAGGTCTCTAATCTTTATTACTCCGAGAATCACTATATAGAATATCCTCAGTTTTGTCGTTTTAGTAGCATTTCTGTCACATGTAACCGCGTGGTCTCATGGAGGTTTGGAATGAAAGTAATTGGGGATTTTAGTACGCCAAGTGGCGCCTTCGTGCACTTTCTCCCTTTTCGAGACAAAGTTTATGGCCCCAACCACCCTCTTCCTGTTCTGATCTCCTTGCCAAACAAGCGATCGAATGTAACAATAAAAAAATAAATTAGACATCAAATTTACATGATTCAATTGATATAACCTACTTCACGATTCAATCGATATAACCTACTTCACGGAAAGAGTAAAAATAGAATTTAATTATAGATTTAGCTATATATGGGACTATGACCACACTCAATTTGCCCAAAAACTTTAAGTGTTTTTCAACCCCTGGTTATACTTAAACTATATATTATTTAATCCAAACAATTCTTTCACAAAACAGTTTTTCAATGTCACAGAGGAATTCACAAATCCCACCAAAAGATTTATTGGCTTGAAAAAACACTTACAATTTCTTCATGATGTAATTTACAAGCACACCGCAATTGATTGTTACAACCAAAAGCTCTTCTGCTCCATGATGGGCAACAAACCAACACCCATATCTTTATGACATTTGGATCCAAAATAGGATACCATATTTACATACCTACTCAAACCAAAATGTCACTCAAATTAAGAAATGGATCAAATTTTCTTTACGGGTTCAAACTCGAGGTGATATTCTCAAAGTAAAGTGCCTAAACCATTTGTATGACAAATTTCATTGTTGTAGACGAACACAACAGTGACAAAAACAGAAACAATTGTAGATATCACAAATTTAATAAAAAAATAATACGGGTAGAATTTTCTACTTTTCACCCCTAATACCTTCTCTACGTGTTGTTGGCGATGACAAAATTGATTTGTCCTCGTCATAGTCCACAAAACAGAACATACCTTGATGTACGTAGATTCATGGTGAGCAACTAAGCATATCCATTTAAAAGAGGATAAGATCACAAAAGACCTCAAATTGATATATTTATGATAAATTTACTTCGAATTAATTTTTTAACCATAAAAATTCAAAATTTATATACTTATGACAAATTTACTTCTATTAGTTTACGTTAAAATTTACAATCAAATTTGTGAATTAAATGACACCGACAATTAATAAATGACACTAGCTAGTTTGTGATTTTTATGATATTAGTCGAGTTTCACATAAACTAATGGAGAGTAAATTTGTCAAAAGTATGGGTTTTTTGTAGTTAAAAAATTAGTTTTGACTAAATTTATTGTAAGTGTACCGATTTGGAGTTTTTTTATGGTCAAAAAATTAATTTGGGATAAATTTGTCACAATTATACAAGTTTGGAGTTTTTTTATTTTATTAACTCTTTAAAAAATTGTTCTCCACAGAAGAGTAAAAATGTGTGGCCTCATGCTCCCGACTTTCCATCGTCATTAATTTATTAAATGCTTCGAAAGTTTGAATTGACCACAAGTCAAATGTTAAAATATTTAAATCTTAAATTACACCTTTATCTATCAGTTTGATCTTTTAGAATAGTTGGCAATAATCAAAAGTCTCATCCATGCATGAGGAGAAGTGTTAGGATATTTAAATATTAACTATTTTTCTTTTTCATGAAGTTCTCCCGCCAAATAAAGCACCCTATATTGCACATCTAAACCGATGAAAGCGCGCACGACTGTTGTTTAATTAGAAACTTAAGAGTTCAAAATGCAGTCTTTCTTGAACATGAATCTCTTTTCGTGGGAAGGGAAAAGCATGGAGTTTCTCGTAGTGTTTTGAACCCAAGAAGAGAGATCACTTTTGGGGGTTAACAGCACAAATTCCCTAAAAAACCCCAAACTTTAGGTCTAATCCCAAATTTGCCTCGAGCTTTTTTTTGTTTCAGAAAAAATCCCAAACTTTAGGTCTAGTCTCAAATTTGTCCTAAACTTTTTTTTTTTGTCTCGGAAAAAATCCTAAACTTTCAGTTCAATCCCAAATCCGCCTCAATTTTGTTTTGTCTAAAAAAATCACCAACTTTTAATCTATTCTCAAATCTACCCTATGTTCTAGTCCCAACTTAATGTGACATTAATAAATATATATTGATAAGGCAACATGAAAATTTATCTTCAAAATAAAACCATTCTAGGATATAAAAATTAGGGATGACTATCTGTGACTTTTGGACGGAGGGCTAACGGAAGCAAATTTAGGACTATAGTAAAAAATGATAATTTTCTTTTCAACAAAAAAAAAAACTGAGATAGATTTGGGATTGGACCTAAAATTTGGGATTTTTTTCTAAGACAAGAAAAGTTTAAGGCATATTTGGGACTAGACTTAAAGTTTTGGGTTTTTTGTAAGACAAAAAAAAATTGGGGCAAATCTGGGACTAAACCTAAAATTTGAGATTTATTCTAAGATCAAAAAAAGTTTGGGGTGGAATTGGAACTAGACCTAAAATTTGAGGTTTTTTAGCCCAAGGTTAACATTCTAACTTATTCTTGGGAAAGTAATGACATCGAGTAAATTGGGCGTTCAAAGTGTAATTCTTGATGTGGATTGGAACAACGTGTGGGGCCTTCTCTAGCTTTTTGGTTTGGTTCTTCTGTTTATCTTCAATTAATATAGGTGTTGTTTGTTTACCGGGTCATAACTACGTGATGATAGTTGAGAGAGAGAGAGAGAGAGAGAGAGAGAGAGAGAGAGAGAGCGTGTATCTTGCCAAATTTCCAGTTCTATTCGGTTCATCTGATGAATAGAAGGGTAAAGATGGGGTCCATTTCTTTCTCCGTCCTTGACATTTGAAATGGAATTCAGTTCAATTTACAGTTCGACATTAGGGGACACGGTGTTATTGACACACCTACATTCTTTACACTTGCACATTATTGTCTTGTTATAGTCACAACCAAAAAAAAGAAATGTGGAAACCGCACCAAATACATTCTAGAGTTACACCTTTTTCTTTTGGAATATATTCAATATTCTAATCTAGGAGTTTGACCACAGAAAGGAAATAGCCATCTCCGTTCCCCCAATCCGTCCGACAAAGAAATACACGGGCGGTCTAGGTGTTTAGACATACATAGATAATACGTACTTTGACGATGAATCCATTTAAGCTCAATAAACATTCTAATATATAAAATGGAGTGTGACAAACTGGATCTGCATCAAAGTCCCAACAAACTTCAACTAAAATATCATTTAAGAAATTCAATGGCGTGAAACTATCTCATACCATCAATTGTGAATAGTCTCATTTTCAGACTATCCATTGAGGTTTTAGCTTGCATCTTACCTCCGGTAACCTCTCTTCCAAACAAAAGGCTTTTGAGAATCTATTATAGCATGACATGACCAAGGCTAGGAACTAGCCTGCGGTCGTGATAGTAGCTTTGAGTTTACAGCAACATGCTTTTAAGGACAAGTTCTTAATGACTAAGGTTGTGTACTGGTTTGGGGATGTGGCTTTGTCTTTGAAGCTCCTAAAACTACTCTCTTGTCTAATAGGTTCAATAATCTCGCACCAATTATGCCAGGTGGACATGTTTTTAGCTCAAGGAGACAGTTGGTTACTATTATAAGTATAAGGTTTCTTCTTGGATTTGTGTAAACATCAAACCCTACCATTATTCGCTTCACAAGTTGTCATTGTCCTTGCATCTTTTCCTTTTCAATTTTAGGTCTTTTAAACTAGGGGGAAAAACATTGGACATGAGAATGTAGTCACAATACATGAATGCATGGGAATTGAGGTAATACTCATTGGGATTTTATAAGATCTATCCCAAGTTATTACATTGGCTTGAGCATAATAAATTCCTTGTCCTTAATCAATACTCGCTTAAGCAACATTGGTCTGACCACCACATCCTCTTATATCAACACTAGTCTAGTTGTAACATTCGAGATTTTCTTCGTAATTGATAATATTGAAGATATTAAGTTAGTGAGAACTATTGAATGAAATAGGGATAATAGCACAAATGGTTTCTAAACTTTTAATTTGTTCCATGTAGTTCTTAAATTTTAGCCCAATGTGCAAAGGGATTTGATTGTACTAACTTGCCAAATTTAGGATTTGATTACATTTTTTTATAAATTTTAGGTCTCAATTGTACTTTAGTAATAAAGTTTTAAAACTTCCATTGCGCTTATTCCTTTTTTTCAACTTGGATTTTTATATTCTAAAAAATTTTCCCTTTTATTTTTTTAATCTAATTTGAATATCATATCAACATGTTCCATTAAACAAATTAATGAAGTTAGCGGAAATACTTAATTGTCTCAATTTGATAAATTTTAAAACTTGATTGTATTTTTTGAAAATTTTATGACTCAATTGCACTTTGACCTCTAGTGCACTTATTCCATTATTTAATTACAAATGTTGTGCCATTTGTCACAATCATCCGTGCATATCTAACTATGCAAATTACATATAGCTCGTTTTACTAGAGAAATTTAGGGCGCACATGACAACATTTCTATTTCTCGATTTCTCTATTTTTCTATTCCCCGGAATAGGTTTGGAACAGAAATCTGTTTGGTAATGCAATTTAATTTTTCTATTTATGAAACAGATTTTTATTCCAGAAATAGATTTAGAGCAGAAATCGAAGTTAAAACTTTTAGCTTTTCTAATTCTGGAACAGAAATGAGATATCAAAATTTTTCTCATCGTTCACTTTTGTTACCGCCTATCACCCACCAGCTGCCCATAGGACGTTGGACGCCCGTCACTTGTCCCCGCTCGCTGACCGCCCGCCACCAACCACTAGCCACCGGACTCCAGCCTCCCATTGTTGATCGTTGGCCATCAGATGCCCGTTGGTCGTTGGCCGCTCATCGCCAACCACTGGATGTTGGAGGCCCACCGCCGACCCACCACCGGACATTCACCGTCGACCGCCCATTGCTTGCCTCCGGCCGCCGGCTGCCGGCTGTCGGACTCCGGACATCGAACGCCAAACTCCGGATGTTGGATGTCGGTCGCCGGCTAGTTGGACGTCGGATGCCGAACTCCGGACGTCAGATGCTGGATGCCGGCCGCCGACCGCCGTATGCCGGACTCCAAACGTCGAACGCCGGACGTCGAACTTCGGCCATTGGACGCCGGTTGTCGCCCCTCCTAGAAATAGAAATTTTATTCTTTTACCAAATGAATTTTTATTTTAGAAATAGAAATTTTGAATCGTTATCAAACGCGTTTCTTTGCTCAGAAACTCGTCCATGGAATAGAAATTGATTTATGTTCCAAAAATTTTGTCATGCGCGCCCTTATAGGCCAACGACAGACAATTTATGCTTTAGTTTACATATGCCCATTTAAGGGATGTATCACAAAATGACAAAACAAAACACGAAATAGTGTTTGTGAAGATACGAAGATACCGTTTTTCTCGAAATTTTACCGTTGCCTCTAGAGAAAATCTGTACATGGAACTTTACTCAATGCATGAACCGGAGCTGAAAGTCCAGAGAGAATATGGAAAATCGTGTATTCATTATACATAGCTCAACAAATTCCCGTTCTTCTCAGATGAGCAAAATATCCGATCAGCAATGATGAGTGAACCCTCGTAAGGAAAAGAGAATTAGAAAGTCAAACCGATATCCTTTGATACGTACATACATATACACTTACATACATAAATACATACATATAAGGGCAGTAATCGATCAGACATCCTTTCTATTGTACAGTTGTTTCTAAAAAGTGAAGTAGGGTTTATGCACAGATTAGGTCTTCCTAACCACGAGAATCACTATAAACAATAACCTTCGTTTTGTCGTGTTAGCGGCATTTCGATCACATGCTACCACGTCAGGTCTTTAAGAAGCATTTGATCGCATGCAGCCGCGTGGATGGACATCTGCTCAATGTGAAACGAAAGTGACTGGCGATTTTTAGTATTGCGAGTGGCACCAAGTTCCATTCGCTTTCGCCCTTCTTCTTTTTGCCACAAAGTTATGGCCGGAACCCACCCTCTTCCCTTTTCTAATTCCCTTGCCTTTTGCCATATTTTGCGGGACGAGTTCGGTCTTACAAGCGCAGCATAAAGTGCCTAAGCTGTTTCGAGGACTCATCTCATTGTCGTATACTAACACGACCGTGAACAAAGAGAAGAATGGTAGCTAGCGCAGATTTTGATAAGGCTATATAGTACGGGCATTACAGGTGGCGCTAAATCGACTTCCAATCCGGTTCCATCCCACGCTGTAAGATATGAAAATGACATAAGTACCCAAGCTAGTTGCGGGCCCGCGGTCCTGTTTCTTTGTTTATATCATTTCTTGGATAGACCTACATCTCGCCCCTCGTGGCTTCTGGATGGTTTTCTTCCGGGTTGCTTTCCCATCACTTTCCTTGAAGCCTAATGTTCCGAACTCGCACCACTGCGATTGCCGGGATCGAGGCCGTTCAAGGTAGTCGACCGGATCGAGCTCGACACGAGGTGGTGAATGCTCGGCGACGGCCTCCGTCCCCGAGCATGGAGCGCTGCGAGCGGAGAGGGAGGAAAGAGGGAGGGAGAGAGAGAGAGAGAGAGAGAGAGAGAGCGGCCGTGTCACAACCTCTGGTGGAACTGTGGGACCCGTAATATGGGTATTTCTTTTTTCTCGTTTTGGCGTCTTCTGCCTTCTCTACGCGTTGTCGACAAAGACAATTGATTTGTCCTCGTCATAATTCACAGATCTATACGTGCGTTAATTTAAAAAACTGATTGATTGTTTCGAATAAAGTCGCACAAGATCCCAAATTATGTCCAAATCGACATTTACTTTGATCTTTTTGTAAGATCAAAAATCTCAAATTATAGTTATTGTAATACATTTACTCTTAACTTTTTTCTTATCACATAAAAAATCACAAACTTGTATCTATAAAACACATTTACCCTCTATTCAAGTTTCATTAGATGATTTTTCAGCTAAAATAATTTTTTTTTCAATTAAGTCACTTGGGTGTTATGTCAATATTATTTGCTTTTTGGCATTATGTACTTAGATTTTAATGGTTCTAATTGATAAAATTTTGACAAAAGTAAATATGTTACACGGTACAAATTTGGAATTTTTGGTGTTAAGAAAAAAATTAGGATAGATGTATCATGGTGGAAATAATTTAGGATTTTTTGTGGTTTTTGCCCCGATTGTTTTGGAATTTTAAAATGGCAAAGGGCTAAATTAATCATAACAACTGAATTTCGCATCTAAACGATGACAGCGCATGAACAAGGATATGTGGGAGGAGAACATCTTCTGATGCCTAACGAGGAGATGATAAATTAATTTGCCTAATGAAATTCAGACACACAAATTATTACTTTTGAAAGCTAGTCGAAAGAAATTTGGTCTTCCAACTCTTATATCATATTAACATTTTCAACATAAAAGTTTAAAATATATATATGTGAAGGGAGATTACACACGTATAAAGAGTATATAAAACCTATAAATAAGTAATATGAAATACTTCAACACGACTGTTGATTAGCTAGATATGAGAGTGGATGAACTCCTTCTTGACCATGAAAAGCATTTAGAGTTTCTCTCTATGGTGTGAACCCATAGGGATCCCTCTGGGGTGGCTAACGCTTTAGCTTACTCTTGGGGAGTTGATAGCATCGAGTAAATTGGAGAGTACTTCTTGAGGTGGAATGGAACAGCGTGTGGGGCTTTCTCGCTCTTTGTTTTTTGTTTTTTTTTTTTTATTTTTTCCTTTCTTTTTTTAAAAAATTTTGATTATTATTTAGCTGGTCAAAAGGGCATCTGGCAAAATTTCCAACTCCACTCGGTTCAAGCCATCTGATGAATAAAAGGGTATAGATGGGGTCCATTTCTTTTTCCATCCTTGACATTTGAATTGAATTCAGTTCAAAAAGTGAATTCATTGCAATTTACAGTTTGATATAAGGGGGCACCATGTGATCGACCACTTACAATTCTTCAATTTCTTATACGTTATTATCTTGTCATAATCACAGCCACAAAAAGAATAGGAAGACCCCACCACATACCTTTCTAGAGTTACACACACCATTTATTTTGGAATATATGCAATATTCTAATGTTGCCGTTTGGCCACCTAAAGAAAGTAGCCATCTCCGTCTCCCTTCCCCAATTCGCACGACAAAGAAATCCATGTAAGCTCGATAAACATTTTGAGTACAAGACGCAGGTGACAAACTGGATCCACATCAAAGTCTCGACAAACTTTAACCAAAATACCATTTCAGAAATTCGACAATGTGAAATCATCTCGTACTGCCAATTGTAAACAATTTCACAGTCAAATTGTCCATCGGGGTTTTAGTTTGCATCTTACCTAGTTTATGAGATTCTTGAGGTACTTTGACAATCCAAGATATTTGGGTTAGAATCAAGACATGAGTTAAAGTCGGTGCTTCTTTATGAGATAAACAAAAGTTTGGGCTATGGCTGAAATCCAAATTTAAAGCTGATGATTCTGAAGGAAGGAGGCTCTTTCAAATCAGATATGCTTATCTAGCTTAAACTCGAGATACATCCTCGACAGCTAGATTGCTTGCAAGACAAATTTCTTTGCTATAAAACTAACGCAACTGTGAAAGAAAAAACAATCGAAGGGAGCACAAAATTCGTTAAGATAATGATAGTTGTATTATTTTCTCCTTTTCGCGCTCCACCTTCTCCATGCGTAGTTGGCAAAGACAGAATTGATTTGTCCTCTTCATAATCCCCAGAACAGGACTTACCTAGATGTCCTTAAATCAGGGGGATCAGCTAAGCATATTCGTTTATATTTCAAAATGGCGAAGGGCCAGACTAGCTATAATAAGTAAATTCACGTCTAAACCGAAGAAAGCGCACAAGGATGACATGTGGTAGGGGAATATCTTCCTATGGCTGAGGAGGAGATAATAAGTTAAATTAGGTTTCGCCAAAAAGTGTTACATCTTAAAATGTGGATCAATATGAAAATCGATAAAGGATGTGAAGAGTCCTCTATGGATTATTGGACAAGAAATGTGAATTGACGAGAAAACTAAATGTACGAAAACTGAAGGCAATCACGACTAGTTATATAAAAGGACATTGAAAAGTAAAGATAACATGAAAATAAAATAGAATAAGCAGTGTTCATTGATTGTTTGGTCGTCCTTTACTCGAATTACAATCCTAATATGTATAGTTACAAGCAACGGTTATCACCAATTACAAAGAAAGCAAATAACGTCTTACGTGGCTCCTATAGTTCAACAACATGCATTAATAAATGGTTACCAAAAGACTCACTACTCGATGATCATGAGTTGATGAGAGTTTATTAAATTATCCTTTAGTTTATATATGCCCATTTATCGAATAATAGATGAGGATAGAAAAAGATCGTCAATTTCAATCCGTCACTGAGCATAAACACTGTTTTTCTAGAGAGTTTACTGCTATCTCTAAAAAAAAAAGGGAAAAAGCCACCAAAAACTCCCAATTTTGCCTCGAGTGACAGATTTACCCAAAATTTTATTTTGTGACGTGAAAGACCTCGAAGTTTGCTAACTATGACACATTTACCCCAAACTTTTATTTGTGGCACAAAAAACCCTGAACTTTCATTTGTGTGACACATTTACCCTAAATCATAGGGGCATTTTGGTCTTTTTACTTTTAAAAACTTTTTTCTTTTTTTTTTCTTTTTTTTCTTCTTCTTCTTTCTTCCCTCCGCCGGCTCCGCCATGGCCGGCGGAGGGAAGCCTCGCCGGTGTCCGGCGAGGGCACCCCTCGCCGGGCCCTCGCCCAACACAGGGCGGGCGGCCCTCATCGCGCCATGGCCGGCGGAGGGAAGCCTCGCCGGCATCCGACGAGGGCACCCCTCGCCGCCCCCTCGCCCGAACACGGGCGAGGGCGCCCTCATCGGTGTCGGACGAGGGCCTCCTCGCCGGATCTGGCGAGGGCACCCTCACCCAACGCCGGTGAGGGCACCCCTCGCTAGGCCCTCGCCCGACGCCGGCAGGGCGCCCCCGCCCGACGCCGGCAAGGGCGACCCTCGCCCGACGCAGGCGAGGGCAGCCCTCGTCGAACGCCGGCTTCCCTCCGCCATGGCCGATGGAGGGAAGAGAGAAGAAGAAAAAAATAAAAAATAAAAAGAAAAAAATAAAGAATAAGACGAAAATACCCTTAATGGGGTAAATGTGTCACAGTTTGCAAAGTTAGGGGTTTTTCACGTCATAAAATAAAGTTTAGGGTAAATTTGTCACTCGAGGCAAAGTTGGGATTTTTTTGTGGCTTTTTCCCAAAAAAAAATGTAGGTGGAACTTTACTTAATGCATGTATCGAGCTGAAAGTTCAGATAGAATATGGCAAAAAGAATTGTGCACATGATACACAGCCCGACAAAATCCAACTCTTCTCAGATGAGCTGGAGATCCGGTTCACAATGATATGTGAACGCTAATAAGGAAAAGGGACTTAGAAAGTCAAACGAATATCTCTTGATAGAAGTGGTCCTAAAACAAGACAATTTTTGTTGTTAACTTCCGTGCATTGCATCAAGAAAGGGCAACAATCAATTAGACGATACTCACTTTCCACTGCGCAGATGTCTCTTAGGAGTGAAGTAGGGTTTACGCCAGCTAGGTCTTTATTACTACGAGAATCGCTACAGGCAGTACCCTCGGTTTTGTCGTATTGGCAGTATTACCATCACATCCAGCCGCGTGGATGAATATCTGCTTGGTGTTCGCCCCTCATTAATATGGAATATGATGTGTGTGGTCTCGCGGAGGTTTGAATGGAAGGTTAATGGCGAATTTAGTATAGCAAGTGGCATCACGTTCCGTTCACTTTCTCCCTTGTTTCTTCTTTCTGTGGTGTGAACCCATAAAGAGAGATCGCTTTCCGGGTGATTGATCCTTTAGCTTATTCTTGGAGACTTGATAGTATGGGAAATAGGAGAATGAAAATGTGATTCTTGATTTGGATTGGAACAAGGTGAGGGGCTTTCTCTAGCTCTATGGTTTTTTTTTTTTTTTTCCATGTTCTAATTTTGTTATCTGGTTACCTGGTCAAAATAAAAGCGGTATCTTCCAAAATTTCCTACTCCACTCTGTTCAAGCCATCTCATGAATAAAAGGTTAAACGATGGGGTCCGTTTCTTTCTCCATCCTTGACATTTCAAAGTGAATTCATTTCAGTTAACAGTTTGATTTGAGGGGACACCTTGTGACCGATCCACCTACACTTCTTTTATTCTTATACATTAACATATTGTCATTATCACAGCCATAAAAGAATAGGGAGACCACACCATACACACTCTGGAGTTTCACACACCTTTTATTTTTGGACGATCAGAAATATTCTAATGTTGGCGTTTGGCCACCTAAAGAGAGTAGCCATCTCCGTTGACAAACTGGATTGTGTAGGTATAGCTACTTTGGTAATGAATCCATGCAAGCTCGATAAACATTTTGATATTCAATATGGAGGGTGACAAACTGGATTGGCATCAAAGTTTCAATAAACTTAAACTAAAATGCTATTTAAGAAATTCAACAACATGAAGCTACCTCGTACTGTCAATAACAGACAGTTTCACAATCAGATTGTCCATTGGGATTTTAGCTTGCATCTTACCTAGCTTATGAGATTCATTAGGTACTTTGTCAATCCAAAGTTAACCAAGTTATGTGGGGTTCTTTGGTATTATGAAGAAAAAGGGCAAAAGGAAATATACGGGTGCATGCATACGTGTAAGCGTAGCTTGGTAAGCTTGGATCTTATTCGAGCTGACCCAATAGACAAGCCATTTTTGCGCCCTTAATTTCGCCTCGGGTCAAATCACGACAGATTTCTGGAAGATGAGTTTTGGGTTTGCATGAAAATCCCAAGTGAACATATTCGAACCTAATTGCCTT
The DNA here is from genome assembly GCA_014182365.1 of Eucalyptus tenuipes. Taxonomy (NCBI): domain Eukaryota; kingdom Viridiplantae; phylum Streptophyta; class Magnoliopsida; order Myrtales; family Myrtaceae; genus Eucalyptus; species Eucalyptus tenuipes. The sequence continues at coordinate 23,366,921 of CM024540.1, read as the reverse complement.
CCATTCGATGTACTATATGATGTCAAATTTCAAACACCTAAAAAAAGAATTTAACAAACTACTGAATCGATTAAAATTTAACATCAAACTGCATCTCAAAAAGCATAATGATAAGTTTAAGTTGCAGCAAACATGACTTTTGTTGGCCACCGAGATTCTCAAATTGAATGCTTCAAGAGGCTTGGATATTCGCTATCGTGCAAAATTTTGAAGGAAAAAGAATGAACATAGTTAAATTATTTAAAAATCCTTTTGTGTAATGGTAAGCACTGGGGCGAAAAATATCTTGTATATTAAATAAACATTATGCATCATACATATTATGTCATTAATCAATGTCAAGATACTTCTAAAGTAAAAAAAAAAAAAAAAAAAAATGCGTTTGGTCCAAAGGTGGGTACTATTCATGAAACCAAAAAATTGTTTGCATTAGAATCGAAGCGCGAATAAAATTTGATGCTTCTTTATAAGATAAACAAAAGTTTGGGCTAAAATTAGAACCAAAGTTAAAACTTGATGCTTTTTAAGGAAGTGGAGCTCTTTCAAATCGAATACGTTAGGCTTAAACTTGACAAGCATTCTTGACACAAAGTGTGGAAGCTGTTGGCAAGACAAATTTATTTGTTATAAACTAACACAACTAGGACAGAAAAAGAAAATGGTTAATACTCCGAAAAACCTCAAACTTATACATCTTTAACAAATTTATCTCAAACTAATTTTTTGACCACCAAAAACCCCAAACTAGTATACTTTCGACAAATTTACCACAAATTGGTATACTTGTAACAAATTTATTCTCTGTTAGTTTCTGTTAAAGTTTACTATCAAATTACTAAGTTGAATGACACGTGACAGTTGACGGAAAAAGTGTTAAAAAAAGTCATAATTTTTGCATTTGTGCCAATTTAGTCCTAAACCTTTTTTTGGTGTCAATTAAGTCCTAAACCTTTTTTATGTTGTACCAATTCAGTCATTTCCAGCCAATTTTGGCCTGATTTTGCTGACTGGACACCAACCGACTGATGTGGTCTGATCGGCACTGACTTGGATAATTTTAATAATATTTTAATATTTTTGAATTTTTGAATTCTTTCTTTCTTTCTTTCTTTTTCTTTTTTCCTTCTCCTCCTTCTTCCTCCAGTCGATCGCCGGAGCTCGGCGATCAGCTAGAGGTGATGGCGGGCGAGGTCGAGGTCGACCTTCCCAGCCACGTCAGCGTCAATCAAGTCACGTCAGTTGACTGGCGTCTAGTTAGCAAAATCCGGCCAAAATTAGCCGAAAATGACTAAATTGGCACAATGTAAAAAAGTTTAGGACTTAATTGGCACCAAAAAAAGGTTTATGACTAAATTGACACAAATGCAAAAGGTTTAGGATTTTTTTAACACTTTTCCTTGATGTACGAATTTGGGATTTTATTATCCTTTTGTTACAGTTATATAATTTTTGTGATTTTTCGTGGTATAATCTAATTTAACGGATGATATATTTGACACAAATATACCGGTTTTGGGTTTTTGGCAATAGAATAAATTAGTTTTGAGTAAATTGGTTATAAATATACCAGTTTAAGGTTTTTCAAGATAAATCGAGGTAAATTTGTCACAGATGTGTCGGTTTGAAATTTTTCATGGTCAAAATATTAGTTTAAGGTGAATTTATTACAGGTTATCAATTTAAGATTTTTCAGAGTATTAATCCTAAAAAAAAACAATTATAGGAAACACAAAATTCAATAAAATAACGACTCGTACATATTTTCTCCTTTTCGCGTCCTCCACCTTCTCTACGCGTTGTTGGCAACGACAGAATTGATTTGTCCTCTTCATAATCCACAGAACAGGATGTGATTAAGTCATGGCAAGCAACTAAGCATATTAGTTTATAATTCAAAATGAAGAAGGGCCAGATTAGCCATATTTACTATATTTCACAAAGCGCACAAATAAGGGCATGTGGTGGGGGAATATCTTCTTATGCATAACGAGGCATTTTTAAAATGTGGATCAATAAAAAAAATCGATAAAGATGTAAAGGGTCCTTTGTTGATTTTAAAACAAAAAATATGAATAAACAAAAAGATTAAAGGAATGAATATAAAAGACAATCGTAGTCAGCCATGTAAAAGGATATCAAAAAGTGAAGTTTACAACAAGATAAAATAAAATCATTGGTGCTCATTGATTTATTGGCAAGTCTTTTACTTGAATCACAATCCTAATATTTCTATCTACTACCCATGGCTAACGTCAATTACAAAGAAAACAAATAATATCTTACATGGTTCATAGAATTCAGTAAGATATATTTACATACACTTACCAAAAGACCTATTACTCAAGGATCATGACCTCATCACTTATCCCACGTCGACGATTTCTTCCACAGCTTGAAACCCCTCTTCCTATGGTTATAACATTATCATAAGTGGCTTTCGAGATTCATGGTTCTACGAAGTGGTGATCGCGCTAGCCAAAATCTTTGGCCTCGTCACTTGAACACTCATATCACTATTGATTCGTCAACCTTTGCTTCAACTTTGAATCTTTTGTCGATTGAACCAAGTTTCAATTACCAATATCTTTGGCTCAATACTTTGTAATTTTATCTTATATTGCCTGTCAATAACTCATCATCGCCATTGTCGATTATTTGTAGCTACCAACCAAAAGGACTGAGCAAATTTTGCCATGTCTTGCTCGATCTTATTCAATCCAAGTCGATTGTCTACGACTTGCACAATTTTCGGTGTCAACAATTTCCCTAGTGAAATTTAGTCACTCGAGTTAATAGTTTTGAAAGTGGGTAACCATCATATAATATTCCAATTTGTTAGAATGTCCAATACAAAAATTTAAAATGAACATGAAAGATGAACATGAGTCTGATCGTGCGAAATAAATTGGGATAGAACCTGACTCTTATGTATATTCAACCCAAAAGCTTAAAGTTGTAGGTGGAGAAAGACCACACAAACATGAGCGCATAAACTATAAGCGATGTGGATTTCTTTTAACATGAGTGTCATTTAATTAGAAACAAGGGTTCAAGCGAAGTCCTTACCATGAAAAGCTTCTTGTGGGAAGGAAAAAGCACGAAGTTTCTCTGTGGTTAGAACCCATAACAAGATATTACTTTTGGGGTGTTTAACGTATTAGCTTATTCTTAGCAAGCTGATGATATCAAATAAATGTAGTTCTTGATGTGGTTATGAACACCGTGTGGGGCTTTCTAGCTCTTTAAGTTGTCCTTTTTTGTTTAATTTAGGTATTTGTTTACCAGGTCAAAGGGGCATTTAACATGATGTTAATTGAGAGAGAGGGAGAGAGAGAGAGAGAGAGAGAGAGCGCGTGTATCTTGCAAATTTCCAATTCCACTCGGTTCGAGCCACCACTCGGTTCGAGCCAATCTGACAAATAAAAAGGTAAAGATGGGGTCCATTTCTTTCTCCATCCTTGACGTTGGAACTTGAATTCAGTTCAATTTTCAGTTTGATATAAAGGGACACCGTGTGATTGACCCACCTACAATTCTTTAGTCTTACACATTATTGTCTTGTTATAGCCACCAAATACATTCTGAAGTTACACCTTTTATTTTGGAATATATACATTATTCTAATCTTGGACTTTGGCCGCGTTAAGAAAGTAGCCATCCCCCGTCATATATTATAGATACTTTGGTCACAAACCCATTTAAGCTCGATAAACATTTCGATGTATAAGACGGAGTGTGTGCCTTAATAGACGTTTGACAAAGAGACAAATCAGATCCGCGTCGAAGTCCCAAAGACTTCAACAGACATACCATTCAAGAAATCCAATGCCATGAAACCACCTCGATCGTCGAGTGCAAATAATTCCATTTTCACACTATCCAAATATCTTCTTTTTTTTTTATTTGTGCAAAATCCAAATATCATTCACAAGTTAACCTTTTGGTTAAACTCAAGAGAGTCCAGAGATGCGGAGGCAGCAACCAAAAAAAAACAAAGAGAGAGATAAATTTCTTTTTCAGAGTTAGGGCCCGACCAAATTACAAAAAAACGGAAAGTAGATAATCAAACTTGGCCGAAGTCCCACTCAACTCAAGCTTTTCACATTCTGGCCAACCCGATAATGGTCAAGCCTTGTCCATTAGGCCCTCGACCCGAATCGCCTTCCATTCAATTTACCGTATCAGATCAAAATCCAAACCCGGAAAAGGAAAAAATAAAAATTGTTTGGACAACCGAGGTTAATTGAGACAAGAAATCAAGCTGCATCTCAAAAAGCGTGATCATAAGTTCGGGTTGTGGCAAAGATGACTTGTCTTGGCTGACCCAGATTCCTAAATCGAACTGAAGAGAACCAACGTAGTTAAATTGTTTAGAAATCCTTCCGTGGAATGCTAAGCACTTGGGCTAAACAATACACTGCGTATTAAATACACATCGGGTGCTTCATACATCGCTCGTCATTGATCGAAGTCTATACACATAGAGATAATCCTCATTAATGATACGATACCTATTAATTGCCAAATATGAAAAACCTAAAACTTCTATTAACTTAATTTTTCTTAATCTTAAATCTAATTCCATTTGTTTTAAAAAGGGAAAAGCGAAAAATGTGATGTTTCTTTAAAAAAAAAAAATCATTTTCATTTTTCATTTTTCTGTTTTCTTTTCCCTTCTTCCTCAGCTGGACACGGCAACAATCGGTGACTGGCCATAGACAATGGACAAGCTCGCCATGCTAGCCACCGGCCGAGGAAGAAAGAAAAAAAAAAAAGAAAAAAAGAAAAAGAAAAAATAAAGAAAAAGACGAAAATACCCTTAATGGGGTAAATGTGTCACAGCGTTGCAAAGATAAGAAAATTTTAAAAATTCAATTTTTAAAAATAACTATTTTCTAAGAATGAACGGTTCATTAATAAAGACCTAAGCCCGAATATCGAGGACCCGCATACTGCCTTTGTGAACCCAAATCTAAGTGCCAGGGACTAGAGCTTGAGTGTCCGAAACCTGAACACTACCTTTATGGACTCAGGCTCAAGTGCCAAGGTATTGGGTATGTGCACTAGAACTTTGGGCTTGGCCCCAATAGAAACCCGCGTGAAGCCTAATCTCATGGGCCTAATCCTAAGAGCCAAGGACTTGGTCTTGAGCACTAGGGACCCGGGGTTGGAATTCCCCTATCTAAGCATAGAGTTTCGAGTCCAAACGTAGATATCTAATCATATTTTGAGATATATTTTTGGTTTTTTCAAAGAGAAGATCATTTTTCTAAATTTAAGCATAGATTTTCTATTATCGGAAAATGAGGAAAATGTTTTCCAAAAATATTTCTGCGAAGCAAACGGAGCCCTAATCTAGAGTCGGGTTTCCTCTCATTAATTAGCCACCTTTTTTTTAGCTCCATTAATTAGCCACATTAATTACTTCCATTGATGCCTATGCTAATCAAGCCGATTGTTAATGAATTTAATTTTGAGGTATATGAATCTATCGTACTCGGGTTTATTCAATCTCATTAGATTAAGGGAAAATTCTAAATAGGAGCTTGAAATATCATCGTTATCTTAACTAAGAACCTAAAGTGAACCTTATTTTTTGAAATGCCAAGTAAGAGTTTGAAGTAGATCTTGTTTCAAATAATAACCTGGAACGTCGTGCCAGTCTCAAAAAATGTGGATTGATATTAAATTCAATGAAGGATGTGAGGGTTCCTTTTGTTGATTCTTGGACAGGAAACACGAATTGACAAAAAAAAAATTAAAGGTACGAAAATTGGAGACAACCATGGCCAACCATGTAAAATGTTATCAAAAAGTAAAGATTACAACAAGATAAAAGAAAACAACTAGTGTTCATTGATTTATTGGAGGTCCTTTACTTGAATCACAGACCCAATGTTTTTATCTACGAGCAATAGTTAACGTCACTTATAAAGAAAGCAAATAATATCCCATGTGGTTCATAGAATTCAACAATATATATTAATATACGCTTACCAAAAGACCCACTACTTAACATTGGGGTTTGCCTTAGTAGCCACCCTTCCAACATGGAAGGAAGAGGTGGGAGGTTCGAGTCTCCATCTTCTCATAAGGGGTTGGGGTGTGGACGATTTAGTTTCAAGAGTGGATTTCGACTCCCACGCCATGTACAGATGCAGGGCAAAAGTATGAAAGTGAGAGTTAGCGTAGAAATAGAGTAAGACCAACCAAAAAAAAAAAGACCCACTACTCAATGAGTATGGGCTCTTCACTTCCCCCGCGTCAACGGTTTCTTCCACATCTTGAAACCCCTCTTCCTAATGGTTATAATAGACCATATCTCTCGGCCATCATCGTTAGTGGCTTTGGAGATTAAAGGTTCTATGAAGTGGTGATCGTGCAAGTCAAAATATTTGGCCTCATGACTTGAACACTTATTTCACTCTAAAACCGTCGATCTTTGCTTCAACTTTAATACTGTTGTCGATTGAACCTAGTTTCACTTACCGATATTTTGTGGCTCAATACTTAATAATTTTATCTTAGATTGCTTGTCAGGATCTCCTCATCACCATTGTCGATTTTCTATAGCTATCGACTGAAAGTACTGAGCAAATTTTACCTCGGCCATGTCTTGCTTGGTCTTATCCAGTCCTAATCAATTGTCAAGGAATTAGGCAATTTTTTGATGTTTAACAATTTCCCTAATGAAATTTAGTCCCTCAAGTTATTGGTTTTGAAAGTGGGCGAAAGAAGACCACCACATGATCTTTTGATTTGTTAGAATGTCTAGCGCAAAAATTTGAAATGACCTTGAAAGACAAACGTGAGTCCCAACTTGCAAAATTTGGAATGGAATTGACTTTGATGTATATATCCAACCTAAAAGCTTAAATTTATAGATATAGAAAGATCACATGTATATGAAGAGCACATAAAGTCCGTTCATAAGCGATGTGTGTTTCTTTAACACAAGTATCATTTAATGAGAAACAAGGGTCCAAGCAAAGTCTTGACAATGAAAAGCTTTCCATTGGAAGGCAAAAGCATGGAGTTTCTTTTTGTGGTGAGAACTCATAAAAAGAGATCACTTTTAGAGTGTTTAAGGAGTGAATGATAATCATTATGTTCCATAAATCAATTTCTAGTTAGAAATTAATTTTTCTATTTCAATTCCCGAATAAGTTTCTGAGTAAAAATATGCATTTGATAACCTTATAATATTTATGATTTTGAAATATAAATTCGTTTGATAACAATACAAAATTTCTCCCTCCCCAATAGTGATGGGAGGCGTCCGAGCCGATAGGCGACGGGTGGCAGGTGGCTGACGTCCGGCGTCCGGCATCCGACAATCGATGAACAACAATCAGCAGTCGACCGACGACGAAGGGGCGGCCGATAGCAAGCGATCAACGAGAGGTAGTAGGAGGCAAGCAAGAGACATCCCACGACCGACAGCCAGCAACAAGTGTGGGTGGCTGCCAGCGGCCAACAACTGACAATCGACAGTCCAGCCGGCGGTGAGCGTCTTGCGTTCGGCAACCAACTGCGTGCAACCGGCGTCGGGTGGTCGACGACTAGTGGAGGGCGGCGGGTGATCGACAACTGACAGCCAGTACTCATCAATCAACGGCAAGTAGTAATGAGAATAAATAATTAGAAGAGTTTTCATTTCTCACTTTTGTTCTAAAAAAAAAAAAAAATAATAATAATAATAAAAGCAAAAAATTTTAACTTCTATTTTATGGTCCAAATATATTTCTAAAATATAAATCTATTTCAAATATAGAAGAATGAAATTGCGTTATCAAACAAATTTCTATTCCAAACCTATTTCGGGAAATAGAAAAATAAAAATAAAAATAAAGAAATAGAATAGTTATCATTCGCGTCCTTAACATTTTAGCTTACTTTTAGGAAGGTGATGATATCAAATAAATGTAGTTCTTAGATGTGGATATGAACAACGTGTGGGGCTTTCTCTAGCTCTCTAAGTTGTCCTTTTTCGTTTAATTAAGGTATTTGTTTACCAAGTCAAAGGGGCATTTAACATGATGTTAGTTGAGAGAGAGAGAGTATCTCGCAAAATTTTCAATTCCACTCGGTTCAAGCCATCTGACAAATAAGAGGGCAAAGACGGGGTCCATTCCTTTCTCCATCCTTGACATTTAAACTTGAATTCAGTTCAATTTTCAGTTTGATATAAACGGACACCGTGTGATTGACCCAGCTACAATTCTTTAGTCTTACACATTATTGTCTTGTTTTAGTCACCAAATACATCATGAAGTTACACCTTTTATTTTGTAGTATATACATTATTCTAATCTTGGAGTTTGGCCACGTAAAAAAGGTAGCCATCCCTTGACATATATAATAGATACTTGGTGATACACCCATTTAAGCACGACAAACATGTTAATATGTAAAATAGAACGCGTGACTCAATTGAATTTTGACCAAGAGACATACCGAATCCACATCAAAGTCCCCAAGACTTCGGACCAACATACCATTCAAGAAATCCGATGCCATGAAACCACCTCGAACCATCAAGTGCAAATAATCTCAGATTCGGACTATCCAAATATCATTCACAAGTTAACCTTTCGGTTAAACTTGAGAGCGTCTAGAGACGCGGTGGCAGCAAAAAAAGAAAAAGAGTTGGTGGGCTTGGATCTTGATAAACTGCTTATTCAGAGTTGGGCCCGGTCGAATTACAAAAAGAAAAGCGAAATGATGGTCAAGCCTTGTCCATTAGGCCCTCGACCCGAACCGCCTTCCATTCAATTTACCGTATTAGATCAAAATCCAAACCCGAAAAAGTATAAAAAAAAAAAAAAAAAAAAAATTGTTTTGAATACCAACGTTAATCGAGACTCAAAATCAAATTACATCGCAAAAAGCATGATCATAGATCAAATTATATCTCAAAAAGTATGATCATAAATTCGGGTTGTGGCAAAGATGACTAGTCTTGACCCACCCGGATTCTTAAGTTGAATTGAAGAGAAGCGACGAAGTTGAATTGTTTAGAAATCCTAACGTGGACTCTAGGCACTTCGGGCTAAAAAATACAATGTGTATCAAATACACATCGGATGCTTACACGTCATTAATCAAAGTCTAGATATCTCTAAAGCAAAGAAAACGCAACATGTATACCATACATATATATAATAAATACATAATTATACAATCATTCCTCATTAATGATACGATACATATTAACGACAAAAGTTGAAAAATCTAAAAATTCTATAAATCTAGGTTTCGTTTTTTTAGCTTAAAATGTAACGTTTCTAGAAAAGTTTTTAATTTTTGATTTTCTTTTCTTTTCTTTTTTTTCTTGGCCAATCGCCAAGCATGGCGAGAGCCACCAGCTAGCCACAAGTGAGGGATGAGCTCGCCAAATTCCAGCAAGCTCAAGCCTCACTAGATCAATGAGCTCTAGCTCAGCCAAGGTCAGTGAGCTCGAACTCAAGTCTCACTAGACTGGCAAGGCTCGAGCCTTGCCAAATCGGTGAGCTCATCCCTCACCTCTAGTCAATCGCCAATCGTTGTTGAGGCCGGCCACTAGCTAGAGAAAAAGAAAAGGAAAATGAAAAGAAAAAGAAAAGTTAAAAAAATATAAAATTCGATGTTTTTAAAAAGGTCTTTTTATAAAAAAAAAAACAAACATTTCATTAACTAGGGGCCCAAGCCTAAGCACCGAGAACCATGCACTACCTTTGTGGACCCAAACCTAAGTGTGGGGGACTAGAGCTCAAGTGTCAAATCCCCAAGCATTGCCTTTATAAACTTTGACTTGGGGGTCGACGCATTGGGTACAAGCACAAATACTTTGAGCTTGGCCTCATGGACCCGAGCCAAAAACCTTGTCTTGAATGTTGGAGCCCAATGTTGAGGTTTCTATATCCAAAAGTAGAGTTTCAGGTCCAAATGCTAATAGCTAGTCATATTTTGGGAAATGCTTTTCAGCTTTTTCAAATAGGAAGTCATTATCCAGAATTTAAGCATAGGTTTTTCGTTAGTTATGATAACATTTTCCGTTAACTCATTTTCCTAAGCAAACCAAATGCCAGAAAATAGGAAAATGTTTTCTCAAAACAAACAAAACCCTAATCTAGAGTTGATTTTCCTCTCATTAATTAGCCATGTTAATGACTTTCTCTAATGCCTATGCCAATCAAGCCGATTGTTAATGAATTTAATTTTGAGGTATATGAATCTATCGTACTCAAGTTTATTTCATCTCATTAGATTAATAAAGAATGATGGTAATCACATGTTATAGAAGCAATGTTCAGGTAAACGACTACAATACCAATCAAGCCAAGAATTACTATTTACTTAAATCATATTTGATTAATACATAATAATGCTATTCAGATTTTCAATAAAAAAAAAGGTTCGAGGGAATGCGAAATTAGGTGTGTTTGTTTAGTGGGAAAAGTTTTCCGCTAATTAGTTTCTGCACTTTTGCGCGTTGGGTATGCTGAAGATGATTAGTCAACGAAAAACTATTTATGATCAAAGACGATATGTATGTTTAAAGTTAGAAAAATAAATTTCCTAACTTCAAAAAGGGAAATAATTTTCCTTGAAAATGATTTTTCAAAAAATATTTTAATTTATCACGAAATTTCCCCGGAAACAAAAGCATTTTGTAAATTGTTACAATTTTACGTGTAGCATTCTCATCCTACTTTCCAACTATAGCTTCTTAATCATTGTCGAGTTCTCTAAAATTAGTTTTGATTTGACTGATAGGTACTCAATATAAGATCCTAAACCACAACGGACACCAGCATTAAGAACAAGGCCATCTCTAAATATGATAATTGTTTTTTAAAAGTAATGATATTCAAGTGGGTAATTATAAAATTATGACACTAAAGTGAAGAATGTATCAAAGTCACGATATTTATAATGTACTTCCTTATAAATTTGATATTCCCTCGCAAAATCTTGCAATTCAAACATGTTGCACATGAATTTTGACTTATCTATATAAGGCAACAATAGAAAATCATTTTTCCAATACATCCCTTAACCATTGATGCTTATAGGGTCAATGGTAACTAGAATTGCCTTTGAGTCTTAATTACACATCAAGAGATAAGAGTCGACAATTGAGTTTTTCATCCTCTGTTTCATCTTGCTTTCTTTCCTCTGGAAGGACAAATATATAAGCAAATTCTGGAAAGAACATTAAATTTGGAGACAAACCATTCTAAGCCCCAGGACATAAAACCGTGGGATTCTTGTTTTAGACATGAACCGGATATAAGACAATAAGTGCACTATTATCATGCGAACGTATTTCCCAAATATGAGACAATTTAGTACTTCGGTAAATTTGTAGGTGCATGAGATGAGAATTTCTAGGAGGTTTTGTTCTTCATCGGCATGCTTTCCCACTCTCCAATATAATTAAGTCGATACCTCCGCGATTTTATTTAAACAAAATGGGCCACCAACTAAAAACAAATTGCCGTACCAAAGTCCGTTGGCCCAAGTGGCAAGGAGTTTGGGTTCCCCTAAGCAAGGTCTAGAGTTCGAGCCTTGTGAATGGAGCAGACGGCGATGGAAGAGCCGCACCATTATGGGTCCGACAGTGCTCGCATCTAGATTAGTCGGGGCCGAAGGCTCCGGATACCGGGTGGTCATGGACCGGGAAAAAAAAAACTGTCGTGATAATTTTATCACTATAACCGGAAAACACCATTAAAAATTTCAAAATTTGCGATAGCCAAGAAAACTATAGTATGCTCTAGTTCTTGGGAGCTGGGCTTAGGTGCAATGATGATGTTAGGTGCATCATACATAAATTCGAAACGTCGGTTGCATGCGCCTGCAATCGATGTTCGACTTGATGTCCATGTAAAACGCACGGTCCGTCCGACCCGTAAATGATGACAAAGAGTACATTCGATACGTCCTTCCTAAGCTCCTTCAATGAAAACTGCCTCTGGCCTCCATTGCTGTCCTTGTTCGGACTTTGACCCTCACTTTGCCGAAAAAGGACACAGAGAGTCGCATATGATAAGCCAAGTTCCTCACACACCGACGTACATCGTCACGTTCATTAGATGAAGATCACACAACTCAATCGAAAAAATCCATAAAAAGTTTCACAATGAAGACTAATGAACGAGAGAGAGAGAGAGAGAGAGAGAGAGAGAGAGCAGCTAATTTTCAGGAGCAGTAATGTGGTTTTGGAGAGATGCGAAGATGACGTTCGGGTTTTCCGTCTCGTTCCTGGTGTTGGCGAAGAGTTCATGGTGTCTCATCATCCAAAACCTCTCGATCTCCTCGGGCTTCCTACCTGGAATCCGGCCGGCTATCAACCCCCACCTAAAATCATCATCAAAGGACACGCAAAGTTGGCGCAAACGTTAACTAAGGCTTAGAATGGATCTCTGTTAGAACATGTTTGTTTCGCGGTTTCTGCTTTTCCCTTGTTCTCGTCTGCATGGAGACGGATGGACCGCCATCTCAGACATGTGAGAAAAGCTTATCTCTCTGCATAATTTGCAGTGAGCCACTGCCAGGTCCTACACAAAAGAAAAAGTGGATCCTTGTGTGGCATGCAGTCTCACTCACTCTTGCACGCGTCGTGGAGCATTCTAGAAAAGGTTTCATCAAGTGGAGACCTATCTGACCAAAGAACTGAGGTGCATGATGTATTGTTTTATGTTGTGCAGTACATGAACTCGTTCCATCCAGTGTAGTGATGGTGTGGATCTATCATGTTTCAAGAATCACGTGGAATATGCGCCCGATTATGTGCGTATTTTGCTACGTTTTTCCCGTCACCCCCTTTAAGAAGAAAGAAAGGAAAGTATTTTTGTGTTGTTGTACCTGTCTCCGACGAGCTTGTACATTCTGTAAATGAGATCCTCTTCCTGTTCCGTCATGTTTATGAACTTCCACTCAACGCTGCTCACCTCTGCTAAACAAATAGTTTTAGTTAACTGAGATGAAGTTAGCTAGAAGGCGACAAGACAAGCTCAAAACGAAACGAATCATATAACCGACCAATCATGTGAGCCAAACAGAACTATAACAAAGGATAAAGAGACAGGGCAACAAAAGGAATGAAGGAAAAGAAAGATGGAGAGCGTTTGAGACATCCATGAAAGGTCGAGCAATAATGGACAAAAGCTACGCGGTCGAAAAGGTTGCCAAAAGAATATAGGATGAACAAGAAAAGAACAATGAGTACTTTCAGCTTCAGCCATTATTGGCATAAGGAAAAAAATGGTCCAGTAGGCAAAGGAACACCCACCTTCATGACTGCAACAGCTGGTCTTGGCTCGCTTCCGCCTGCGCTTATCCATACCTGATCATTCCAATGTGCAAGAGAACAAGGAATTTTTCCTGGGGGCGATTTGGTTGTGCCGCAGTGGCTGGAGCAAAAGAATTTCTGTACCACGTTTGTTTAATTAGTTCCTGGAAAAGGAACAAGAGAACAATGCGAATAAAGAATTTGGTGGCGTCCGGGCAACGTCTCTTTCGATGACCTGGGTAGGAGGAACATGGGAACGGCTGGTCCAACCAAACATACAAAAGAACAAGAGTTTGACTTCTGGTTGACCCATCATGACCCATGAATCATCACTTCAGGTCGCCCTTTTGACTGAGCAAGAAAATAAAAAAAAGAGTCACCCCTTTTGGCTTGCTACAAGCTGGGATCTGCGAGTGGATGGTACGGTTTCTTCCTTCACGGATGAGAGCATACTAAGGAGTCAGAGTGCGACTCATCGGGTTGAAAATGCGATTATATATCGGCTTTGCAGCTCATAAATGTTGAATAAAACACACATAACCCCTCCAAAGGCAGGAGATTGAAATGAAGGCTGTGATGGTTCATTCTTGTGGGTTCAATCTTCCAATTCACTAATGCAACCTTCTTCTATAGGATCTTATGTATGTATTTTCATGCCGACTTTGTAGTCTTATTGTCTATACATCTGGATAAGATAGTGGAAAAGCGGAAGTCCACGCTAGCAAAGCAACTGCATACTTTGTAATCTATCTCATATGTATAATACCACAAGCGAACTTTATCTAATCAACTGTATTTGACACCAAACATGTCACGTCGGTAACAATTACAAATGAGATGACTGACCATAGTAAATATGGTCGGTTGAAAATGAGTCCGGTGGTTCTTGCATTTACCATATTAGAGTCTATCCTTGCTGGTGGGGCTATAAAGCCCTGCTACAGCTTCGAGTGCTCTCTCTGATCAAGACAACATTGGACTTGACTGTTCGCATTAGAGAAGAGAGAGAACTTGGAGAGCTGATCTGAACTGTCATTCCTAGGGTACTTGGGAAAAGTTAGGTTTGAGGGGCGATCTGAGCTTTGGACGAGGTCCCTCCACGCTCTAAAAACAGGCCCCCAAAGATCCCGTGAACCCTGTTGCTGTAATATACGACATCTGACGTGGCCTCCGCGGGCCTCGCTTCACATACCTGTACTTTAAAGAACCAAAAGGATGAGGCTTTCGGGCATAATTTGTAGACCCACATTAATCAAATCATTGTTGAACGCATGGATTCAAGTGCCACTGCGTCTTCATCCTCTTTGTTTTTTCCTTTTCCAAAAGGATGCAAAACAACAAAGGGAATTCCCCTGGTCAAACACGGCGATGGAGGAGAAAGCTAGTGGTTGTCGATAGTTCAAAAGGTAGGAACAATGGACTTCCTCTTACCGCTTCGCCTGTTGCTACATTTGATGGAACCTAGGTTGACGGGTTAAACTTGACAGGACAAACCTACTCATTAGAGAGATTTTTTCGCTCGACGGAGTTAAGGAAACCTCAACAGGGCGCGAAGCACTTTCACTTTTAGGGCCGTTGCCCCAAGTTTAAAAGAAAAAAAAAATCCCCGTCGTCACATCCCACCGAGGAATCTTTTCCTCTATTGTTTCTACAGCACAAATTACTTTCCTGGATCCACAAGATCATTGAGGATTCACAGGACAGTAGGACAGTATAAACAGGATCGCTTCGTATACAATGTTGCTGATCTTCGCTATAGGAAATCGCTCACCAAGGCTGCCTCTTAGCCCCAAGTAGTCGAGCCAATTCAAGATCCTCTCTCACTAGGTGTGCTTCTATCAGTAATTACTTGATGCTTCACTGGTAATGACTGATTGTGCTTCTCGGTCGGATTCTCATTAAGGTCGATGATGATGTAACCAAGACTGATATATGAAAGGAAAACGTCTCAGCACTTTGCAAACCTTATTCTAAGATGTATTCTAGTCACACATGATCTGAATGTAACTATAGAAATGACATTACAGCTGTTAGTCCATGGAAAGTGGCTAAGCACAATCAGACTGTCGAGGAAACAGTATTCACTCTCCCATAGAGAATTTGATGTGGATTTAATCCTACTCCAAAGCTAGCCATGAATATGTCAAAGTTTAGTTACTAACATACGAAAACAAAAGGACAAGGAACTTTACTTCTTGTCTACAGTTTACCAGTTTAGCACTATCTCCTTCTCTGTTCACACTGGAAAAGTCATCCTTTTTCAACCCCTTAAGTAAAGTCTAAGTAGTTTACAACCTGGAATAAGCTATGAGTATGAAACTCGTAGGGTAGCTTACCTTCATTTTCTTAAGATGTCATGCAGGAACTCTTCTATAACTTCTTATCGTTGTCATGTAACAAATTCTTCTAAAAAAATTGCATCTCCTTTCTAAGTTCAATATGTTTACTACTTGCTTGATTCAAGGTTTCCTTCCTTTCCATTTTAAGATGTCCTTTCCTTTAAAACTTTCGACTTTAGGATATAGTCTGTGTTCAACATCTTTTTTCATATCCGCCTTTTTTAGTGGACACTTGAGCATATGAAGCTGGTATTCCACGCCTCCTTTGTCTTCAATGACATGGAGAAACAGAAGTCGATATATCACTCTCATTCAAATTAAAGACCTACTTGTCCAAGAGGAAGGTCAGCACAGAACATTATAGCAACATCAACGTTCAAAATTATACCAAAACCAATCTCAGCCAAAACAAATAACAGCTTAATCAAATTACAATGGAACTCTTCCAACAATTACAAAATCGAATCAATGGAAAATACCACCAATTATGCAATCATCAATCAAGTAAACCCACAAGCGACTTGGCTCAAGCTCGAGGACTATACAGGTGGAACTCAGAAATGGCAGATACCAGAGCCAAATCAATGAACAAAAGCTAGAATTACCTTACCTTCAATAGTATACAAATAAAGTTCGCATCTTCACATATTGCTTTTGTCTTGCAAAACAAAGTACCGACTTCAATTTTCTAGTCACTTAGAGCAATAAACGAGTAATTCCACCTACCAGAGCAAACTATTCAAAATTAACCTAAAATCATACTTGACCAATTTTGTCAAACTCGTCATCGCTAAGCAGGATAATAGGATACTAAATCTTCTAGGGCTCTTCAATAAGTGTGCTTCAACATGGCAGGACATAATCAACAAATGCATATCTCCTCTTAATGAAAGGCATGACGAGAAAGATGACTCGAAAATCATTGCTCCCAAACAAGAGGTATTGTCCAAGTCAATGAGCAGGTTGGCAAGCAAGAGTTTCAGCCAAAAAAGCTACGGTAGTTTCATGACAATGGAAGGAGGACTATGATGATGAAGAAGGCAGACACATGGCATCATTGGCAGCTTGCTTGATTCGATGAGATATGCAAAAATTCTCAATGCTTATCTCTGTAAAGTCGCATAAAAAATCAATCAAAGATCGAAGAAGCATGAGAAATAAACACCATCAATGGAATTGAAGAACTCACCAGATAGCCTCAGAATGCTGATTCAAAGATCTTTTGATCCACAATGTAGAGTCTTTTGAACAGTAAGATCATTCTAGTTATCTTTATAGTATTAAGGATGGTTGCTAGCAATATCTTTTGACATTTTTTCTTCTCCCTTGAAAATCAAGAGACAACAGGGAAGACTTGACACCATAGACCGTGGCTCTTTGGAAGACCGGGCATTTCTGCAAAACTTTGAAACTTGTCATGCCAACTGGCAACTGGTCCTTTCATCAGGCATCTGATTCTGCACCTTACCAAAAACTTGATAAAGTACAGAGGTCCGACGCTATAATGTATCTAAGCTTCTATGCCCTTAATGCACTTTCTACTGTATCTAAGTTTTCCAGTAAGGTGTCAACCAGGGCATCAACCAGAGGCCTAATAGAAGCTCGAAGGATAAGCTCCCAAGACTTATGGGATTGCAGAATCTCCCGAAGAGCTACTGTCCCTGGTCTAGAGCGTCAAGACTTCTTCTGCGCTGCTGATGCTGGAACTCGAAGGGAGAACAGAACAATATGAACCAATTTTGCTAGCGATCATTCACGAAAAGGATCGATCAAAAGATTTTACTGTTCAAAAGTCTCCCACTGTGAAGCCGCCCTGCTGCTTATCACCCTAATGAACATAACAAGATTGGCGGATGAAAATACACATAAATTGAACATGCCAATAATAGAGAGATACATGTGCAAATTTAAACAAAAAACAAAACAAAAAAAAAAATCAAAACATTACAGTATAGGCCTAATTGTTGGCCTTCTACTGTTGAACGTCTTCTGGTCTCTGTGGCATTGTAATATAGGAGCAATTCGAAACAAGGCACACGCCCAAAACCAAAACAAAAGGTAACATAAGTCAGTTTCATCAGTCAGCTTAGAGAACTGTGCACAGCATAGAACCGTTCGCAAATTACATCCCCCACATCCTGAATCGAAACAGCCCACATGATATTTTCAGCTAAAAATCGAAGCTTTCGATGTCCGAGAAAGAAAAACCCACGAAAAAGAAAAGAACCGAGAACATATCTGCCCAAACGAACCAAAACCCGCTGGCAAGAACCCAAGATTGCCACGATGTCAACATGAACACAAGATGGGTGCCGGCGGCCACTAGGCGGATCACGCACCGGCGACTTCGGAGCCAGATTTCGAAACGATGGACGCGCTTCGCATGCACGGAGAGAGAGAGAGAAGCGAACGGCGGTGGACAGTCTGGTTTCGCGCGAGCTGCGTAGGCCTGCGTGGCCGGTTCTCGCCATGGAAGTTGCGGAGTCGAGCTCATGGAGTCAAAGAGTCAATGGGGCCGTGGCTGCGCATGGTGAGCCGGTCGGACCATATGTACAGATGAATGTAGGTATAATCTTTCGTCGTTGAATCGAAAAGCAATAGACCTTGACCGTTAAAGCTATTAGGGATGAGCATGTCGGATTGTCCAAATCGAGAATCCCCCGGATTAGACCGAATGGACTGGTTTGGTTTGATCCCAAGAGGGATTGGTCCGGTTTCTAGTTCCATAAAAATGGAACCGGTGGTTGTCGATCCGGCTCCCGGTTTCAGGGGGAACCGGACCAGACCAACCATTTTTTAATTTTTTTTTAATTTCTTTAAAATAGCAATAAAACTTAAAAATAGTAACAATTCTTGTGTTTTTTTTAATTTTTTTTTGCTAAGAACTCGATTCCATAGGATATGATCAGATTGGACCAGTCGGTCCCGTCCGATTCCCGATCCTAGGTTGGTTTGGTCCGGTTCCAATCCTAAGTCAATTCGGTCCAATTCCCAATCCTAAAAATTGGGAACTGGTTCTCCTAATCCAATTCTCAATTCCTAGGTGGAATCAGACCGAATCGGGAACCAATCACCCTTAAAACGCATTTCAACCTAAATTGTTGTGAGTTTTTGCTAATTCGACCTGACGGCAAAAGATAAAAAAGACACGATAACTCCCGAGAAATTATAGACTTGCCCCAAAATTACCATACCGCTACTCAATAAGCATATATTAGACGGAAAATAGAGAAGGTAATGGAAGAAAAACCATAAAAAAGTTCAAAATGGTAAAAGGGATAAAAATGGGTTAAGTATTTTTTTAGTCCTCTTTATTTTGATATTTATAATTGGATCTTCTAATCTTTATTTTATTCAATCAAGTTCTCGGACTTTCTTGAGATTATATAATTTGATCCTCTAAGTTTTATTTTGATTCAATTGAATCCATCGACTTTCATAATCTGTATAATTAAAAATCATTCGATTAATCATTATTACCAAATCGACAGATCAATAAATTGCCAAGTTATTATCATTGTAGCAAAAAATGTCACATAATGCGAAGAAAAACAAATTGTTGCAAAAAGAAAAAGGAAACATTAATGCAACAATTCCAGTTAGAACGGGTAAAGGAAGCACATGATTGCACAAATGAAAAAAACTTTAGAGGACTTGAATGAACAAAATAAGATGGATAGGGGACTTGATTGCAGAAAATGAAACTTAAGAAGACAAACCACACATATACCAAAACTTAGAAGGCCCAAATCTATAAATAACCCAAAATATCCAGGTGGGAGGGTTTTTCCATTTCCGTCCGGCTTGAGATAAACCTCTCTTCCTTCCTCCTCCCCTGCAGGCCCCAAGCCGAAGCGCCAGCCTCGCTCGCGCACGGCCTCCGTCCGCCGTTATCGACACGAGCAGCGCCGGGGGTGAGTCGTCTTCCTCGCTTCTCTCTGCGTTATTCGATTGCATGTCCACTTCCGCTCTGTACTTTCCATGCGGTAGATGCTAGATTCGCTTGTTCATCAGCACCTTCCGCTCGTAGAACTCCCGTAACCATGGATCCCAAGCTGTCGTTTTGCTCGCCTAAGTGCTCAGCAACTGCGGCTCCCTTCTTGTATTCTCACTTTCTTGACAAGCCCAGAATTCCTTTGAGGCCCCATTTGCGGGTATCTCCTCTGGTTGCGCAGAAAACTCCATTCTTGGGGGGTAGTTTGATTTTTCCGGGAAAAGATGGAGCCTTTATGGATAATTCAAGAAAGGGTCGCATGCCCTTGTTTCCCGTGAGAGCCGCGGTTAAGAGGAGGAAGGAGCCTCCCTTCGACAGTGTGATCCAGAGGGACAAGAAATTGAAGCTGGTGTTGAAGATCAGGAAGATCCTAGTGAGCCAGCCCAATCATACCATGTCGCTTAAGGAGTTGGGGAAGCACAGGCGGGACCTCGGGTTGACGAAGCAGAGGCGGTTCATCGCTTTGCTGAGGCAATTCCCGGCCGTGTTTGAGATTGTGGAGGAAGGGGTTTACTCGCTGAAATTCAAGCTGACAGCAGAAGCCGAGAGGCTGTACTTGGAGGAGTTGAGGGTGAGGAATGAGATGGAGGATATGCTTGTCTTGAAGCTTAGGAAGCTGTTGATGATGTCGCTTGAGAAGCGTATACTGCTCGAGAAGATTGCTCATCTGAAGACTGATTTTGGGCTTCCTCTTGAATTTCGCGATACAATCTGTCACCGGTATCCACAATATTTCAGAGTCGTGGCAACAGGACGAGGCCCTGCCTTGGAACTAACTCACTGGGACCCTGAGCTTGCGGTGTCGGCAGCTGAGCTCTCAGAAGAGGAAACTAGGGCCAGAGAGTTAGAGGAGAAAGATCTGATTATTGACCGGCCTGTCAAGTTCAATAGAGTGAAGCTACCCAAGGGTCTCAATCTGGCCAAGGGTGAGATGAGGAGGATTTGCAAGTTCCGGGACATGCCTTATATATCTCCCTATTCTGATTTTTCAGCAATTAGGCCAGGTACGCCGGAGAAAGAGAAGCATGCTTGTGGGGTTGTTCACGAGATCCTGAGCCTCACTGTAGAGAAGAGAACTCTGGTCGATCATCTCACTCATTTTAGAGAGGAATTCAGATTCTCTCAGCAATTGAGAGGAATGCTGATCAGGCATCCTGATATGTTCTATGTGTCTCTGAAGGGGGATAGGGATTCGGTTTTCCTCCGGGAAGCATATCGCGATTCTCACTTGATAGAGAAAGATCGGCTGTTGCTCATCAAAGAAAAGCTCCGTTCACTTGTTGCTGTTCCTAGGTTCCGGAGGAGGAATGCTTCTAGAAGAGGTGATGAGGGAGCAGAGGGAACCACCGATCAAGAAGGTGGAAGTGGTCTAGAGGATGAGGAAGACTTGTCTGATGTTGAGAATGCAATTGATGAGGCTGATGGATCTCATGATGACGATGATGAGGACGATGACGGGGATTTTGATGATGATTGGACTGATGAAGATGATAATGCACCACCAGATTTTACTGATGATGCTGGAAGTGTGAAACCTATTAAGCAGGCTGATCCTTTGAGAAACAAGGATCAGAAAGAGCTTGTTCCTGTGTTTCCTGATGGTCGTCCAAGACAACGTTGGTGAAATTATTGTTGAACTACATATTCTGCAAAAAAGCTGAGACATTTATCAAGATCTCTTAAGACCAATTGTGAGGGCCTCGGATTGTAAATTGAAGGTCCACCAGAGTAACTTGTTTTGATGTTACTTCTTCCTCTGGGTTGCTGTGAGTGAAGTGCTTCATAAAGAGTTGGGTATGAATGTACACAGTTTATGGTTTTGGAATGATTTTTGAATCAGATCTGAACGTACTTCTAGTCAGGAGTGTTGAACTTAGATCGTGGCAGAAGATGCTAATCTAAGATGCTAATCTTTTTGTTTTCACAATGTAGGGGGGCCTTCCATGTCACAGTTTGATGAAATACAGAAAATTTCATTTCTTGTGCCTAAGGATAGTGTGGAATGTATATGTTTTAATAGAACATGTTTCTTTTCTGGTCTGCGTTGTTTGATGTCATTCGCCCATGTTTTAATGGATACAATCAACCCAAGTTTTTGGGTGGGAAGTCGATGGAATTCGCTCTTTCCTCTTCCTCTTCCAAAGCAGATTTTTATCCTTGAGCACGTAGAGAAAATAGTAGTGATATTTCCGAATGCTAGATGAATCATCCTGAAGGAATTATCTAAAGTATTGGAAGAACGAGATGAAAAATCTCTCATGCAGAACAACGGATGCATATTCCCCAGTTCTCAACCACTGAATGGAACTCAAGGTGCGCCAGTAAGCTTCTCTGCGCGCGTTTGGGAGCGAGACAGAGAGAGTTTCTGCGATTATGAACTCCCGTATATTGTGGTAAGGTTCTCTTGGACTGGAAACCTCCTACGTTGTGATCGGCCGACAAACAGGTCAATCTCAACTATTTCATGGGAACCAACACAACAACTTGATACCAGAAGTTCTAAAAGCAGAAGTTCCAACTTTCACATCCAAATAGGAATTGGTAAAGATCAAGCAATTTCTTCATCTTAGCCAGCCAAGAAATCAAAGACATCCCAGGACAGTCACCCAGAAGGTGTACGCAGGAAACTATCAAGAGTCTTAGAGAGACCACGGAAGCAAGAGGATGCAAGAGCCCAATGTTGTGGCTGTTGTTTCTGCAGCATGCCTAGTAACTTACACATTGCCATTGATGTTATTTCCCATAGCACTAAGTACACACATGACAAAATTTTTATTTCTCTATTTCTTAGTTTTTCTAGTTCCCTGAAATAAATTTGGAACAAAAATCTGTTTGGTAATGCAATTTCATTTTTTTATGTTTGAAATAGATTTTTATTCTAAAAATATATTTAGAGCAAAAATTAGAAGTTAAAATTTTTAATTTTGCTATTTCTAGAACAAAGATAAAAATGAAAACTCTTCTCATCGTTTACTCTCGTTACCGCTCGCTGCCCACCCGCTAATGGCTGCCGGGAGCCAGATGTTCATTGCCCATCTCCAGACACCGAACACCCGCTGCTAAACAATCGCCCCGGCCACCACCCCCTAGGAATAAAAATTTTATTATATTATCAAACGAATTTCTATTCCAAAAACAAAAATTTTGAATTGTTGTCAAATATTTTTCTTTGTTCAAAAACTTTTACAATGAATAGAACTTGAGAAATCAATTTTTAGCTAAAAATTGATTTTTGTTCTAGAAATTTTATCATGCACGCTCTAAAAAAACTTCACAACACTGAGTCCACCTTCATGTGTTACTAGAATAAGCAGTTTTAGGTTTCGTATAAGTTCCATATTCATTATAACAGGTTCCTCAATTTTTTAGAACTTGGAACCTACCTTACATATTCTAGAATCTCAAATCCATCCTAACATAGGTTCTAGGGTCAGTGAATTATTACCTTTAATGATTATCACTTGTTACTCCAATTCACTAACCATGACTTATATTTAACATGCGAATAATATGAAACATTAACAAAGTAAAAATCTTAATTATAAAATGGAAGTTCAGTCTAGCAAGTTTAGATTATACATTAATCACTAGACATTATGGAATACCACAAGCGCAAAGACATAGATCAAGAAAAACTCAAAAACGTGTTTCAAGCTCTACCTATCCAGAATTTGAAACCTACCTATTAAAATAGAATTTTTTTTTTTTTAACTTGGAACCTATATTAGAACCTAGAATCTAACAGGTTCCTACTAGTCCAGTTTTCTAATTCCAAATTCTATAATGAAACCATGCTAGCCTCTATTTGCTACAACCATCACACTCATTTGGTATTGACTTCATTTCATCGACCAAGGGAAAGGAGCACCGGCGGTCGGACTTTCCATCTTTTAGCTTGACTTTTCATAAAAAATTTCGTAGTTTTCCCATTTTGACTAACCTTCAATACGAAATATTCTAAACCTTTCAAATTATTCAAACATTGATCTACACGTGTCTAGCTAGTCGGAAGTAAGCTTCTGACAATAGCTTCCAGTGATAGTCCAGTAACTCGGCACCCAGCCTAGTTAGACGTGCCGGTTCTAGACACCATACGAAGCACGTGTCTAATCAAGAGGAGCAAGCTTCTGAGAGGGGCTTCAAGCAGTAGTCCAGTAACCTGGCGTCTAGCCTAAATACATTCATTATATTAAAGTACCGATACCATCATGCCCTATCCCCCCAAATCAAAGAGGGAGTTTTTCTTCCCTCGCTATCCGAATTTCACGTCACAGAATTCAAACGAAACAGTTTTAGAACATACTCAGGTCCATATATTCGAAAATTTTCAAATTATTCAGACATTGACCTGCAGAATCACGTATAATTCTCATTCTCATAATTTTCCGAAATCCGAAGCAGTATCTTAAAATTTTCCAAATTTTGGAGGGCAGTTTTTACTATTTCCGGTACCCTCAAGCAGGCTCAAGGCACGAAACAAAAGAAATATCCTGTCTTCCGGGATTGCACCAACCTTATCTGCTTATCCACAGAAGGTGAAGAAGTACAGTTTGCACCCTTTGTCGGCTCTCGTCGCAGTTTCAACTCCAGATCAAGCCTCCTCGCTGGCGGTTGGCGCTGCTCTCTTAACCGCCATCTTCTTCCGAGACCAACTGATAACAACCAACGTAACCGCCATGGACGGACTCCCTCCGCTTCACCAAACCAACGCACTCTTCCTTAAAAAACCTCGGACCCAGAACCCCAAGCTCAGAAGCCACTCTCTCTCGTGCCCTGCTCTTGGCGATCCTACCCCGTCTACGGCAAATCCAGCATATGCTCTGCAGCTTTCGTCTTCGAGTGTCCCCGCCGTGGCGGGCGGCTTTGATGGAATCGGCTCTTTGGCGTCTGTGAAGATGGTTCATGCCCAGATGATGAAACTGCCTGGCAAGTGGAGTGATGATGATCACATGGTGAAGGGCCTGGTCAGGCATTACGTGAAGTTTGGTGATCCTAGATCAGCCGCGTCAGTTCTCTTGCTGGGCTTAGCCAGGAGCGACGTTGGGTGGAGCTCTTTCTCGGAGGAGTTGAAGGACTTCAGGGAACTGCCTGTCCAAATTCTTGAGGTATTCGATGAATTGCACTGTAAAGGAATGGTCTTTGATGCTAGGATCTTCGCTGTCGCGTTGAGAGTCTGCACTTATGTATTGGACTTGTGGTTGGGTGTAGTGATCCATGCTTGTGTGATCAAGAGGGCCCTTGATTCCGATGCTCGTGTCCAGTGTGCCCTGATGAACTTCTATGAGAGATGTTGGGGCATAGAGTGTGCCAATCGAGTGTTCAACGAAATGCCGAAGCTAGAAGATGTCGTGTGGAATGAAGCAGTTAAGTTGAACATGAAGCATGAGCAGTGGGTTATAGCTTTAGGGCTATTTCAAGATATGCAGTATTCCTGCGTGAAGGCGAAAGGCACAACGACTGTCAGAGTGCTGCAAGCGTGCGGCAAATTGAAAGCCCTTGCACTAGGAAAGCAAATTCATGCCCATGTTTTGAGGTCTGGAATGGAATCAAGCGTGCCAATATGCAACGTTCTCATCAGTATGTATGCCAAAAATGGAGAGCTTGAACTTGCTGGAGCAGTTTTTAATTTGATGGAAGATCGTAACTTAATTTCATGGAATTCTATTATCTCTGCTTATGCCTCATTTGGCTTTCTAGATGATGCGTGGAATCACTTCCATAAGCTGGAATCTTCCACTATCGAGCCGGACATTATAACCTGGAACGGCCTTTTGTCGGGGCATACTCTTAATGGCTCATATGAGGACGTAGTGACCATCCTGCGCATGATGCAAACTTCTGGAATCCAACCCAATTCAAGCTCCATAAGCTGTGGTCTCCAGTCAGTCATCGAACTGGGATTATTGCCTCATGGGAAAGAAATACATGGTTATGTGATGAGGCATGATCTTGACTATGATGTATATGTGGGAACTTCAATAGTGGACATGTACGTGAAAAGTGACTGCCTGGACATTGCTCGAGCAGTTTTCAATAACTTGAAGAGCAAAAACATATGTACATGGAATTCATTGATATCTGGGTATTCATTTAAGGGCCACCTTCAAGTTGCTGAAAATTTGGTTGCTCAAATGGAAGATGCGGGAATTAAGCCTGATATAGTGACATGGAATAGTATGGTCTCTGGCTTTTCAAGGTGGGGCCACACTGACAAGGCTTTGGACATGATTCATCAGATGAAGCTCTCTGGATTGACTCCTAATGTGATTTCCTGGACTGCCCTCATATCAGGGTGTTCACAGAACGAAAAATACAGGGAATCCCTTCAATTTTTCATACGAATGCAAGAAAAAGGTATTGAGCCTAATGCTGCCACCATATCCACTGTCCTTCAAAGCTGTGGAGGCCTCTCTCTACTGCAAAAGGGAAAAGAGATACACTGCCTCACTGTAAAAAATGGTATGACCCGAGATGTTCATGTAGCAACAGCAATCATCGACATGTACAATAAGTCGGGCAACTGGAGAAGTGCCTACAAAGTTTTCAAGAGGATTCATAAAAATTCATTGGCATCCTATAATTGCATGATCATGGGGTTTGCCATGTATGGCCTTGGAAAAGAGGCTATTTCTCTCTTTCATGAGATGTGCAGCAATGGTACAACCCCAGATGCTATAACCTTCACAGCGATCCTCTCTGCTTGTAAGAACTCGGGCTTAGTTAATGAAGGTTGGGAGTTTTTTGATAAAATGAGCGGAGATTATAATGTAACCCCAAAAATAGAGCACTACTCTTGCATGGTCGATCTTCTTGGGAGAGCTGGCTACCTTGACGAGACTTGGGATTTCATTCAAAAGATGCCCCTTAAGCCAGATGCTACCATTTGGGGTGCTCTTCTTTGCTCCAGTCGAATTCATGAGAACATTGAGTACGCAGAGATTGCAGCAGAGAATCTTTTTGAACTGGAGCCTAATAATTCTGCTAACTATGTTTTAATGATGAACCTTTATGCCATGTCAAACCGATGGAAGGATGTTGATCATGTCAAAGAGTTGATGTATAGCAGGGGGCTGAAACATGGACAAGCTTGGAGCTGGACACAAATTGATCACACTGTACATCATTTTTCTGCAGAGCAGAGTACTCATCCTAATTGTGGAGAGATTTATTTTGAGTTGTATCAGTCAATTTCCCAAATTAAGAAAATGGGGTATGTGCCTGATGTCAGTTGTGTATATCAGAATGTTGAGGATGTTGAGAAAGAAAAGGAGCTGCTAAGTCACACAGAAAAGCTGGCAATCACTTACGGACTGATGAAAAGACAAGGCAGTGCTCCTATCAGGGTGATTAAGAACTCCAGGATCTGTTCTGACTGTCACACTGTGGCAAAGTATATCTCCATGTTGCGAAACTGTGAGATCATTATCAAGGATGGTGTCCGCTTTCATCATTTGAGCAAAGGAAAATGCTCCTGTAAGGATTGCTGGTAACACTAACAGAGGGTTTCACTCACCTTGATGAACTCTCTTGAAGCTTTGCTGACATGATCGTGCGTCAACTTTCATCGGTATTGGCTATTAGCTAGAGCATTAGATTGAAAAAGGGGAGAGCTGAGTAGCTAAGCTGAAGTTGGTGCCAATTCGTGAGAACTCAAGCAATTTCCCACCTCTTCATAAATGAAAAGGCTTGCATATAGAGCTTCTGAGACTGAACCATGAAGAATGGACTTCATGCTGCCACTTCATTTGTACAGGGCCATCAGTCAAGCTTTGAATATATGGCCTCGGTCATAATCAAAGAAGATGGTTAAATGGGAAGATGTGTCGAATGGTATCCAGAATCCCTGATGTTGATGAGTTTTACTAACTATAGTCTTGCAATGGGGAAAGAGATTTGAAACCCCACAAGATAAAGAGTGAGTAAACAACAGGGTATTAGAGGGAAACTATGGTACTATTATGTTTGCTCTTCCTTCTGCAAGTCAATTGCTCCCTTCCCGAGATTTTCTCCACTAACGTGGTTAATCTACCAATAGCAGGCAAAACTTTGTTGAGAGAGCTTCACACATGCTCAAGGCCAACAACACTGGAGAAGGCATGTGGAAATTTTTGGAACATTTCCAACTCAAATTGGCAATTGCAGATTATTTGGAACATAGTCTCCATTCAGATTTTTATTTGACGTTGACTAAGGTACAATCCCAGTTGACCCCGTTGTTTACTGTATGCACAATCATTCTTAGCCTATTAGTATCCACTTCCGGATGCACAACCATATTTGTTATCATGAATATCATGTAGGCTTAAGAAATCCAAATATCTACTGAGAGTCCCTATTGATGAACCACAAGCTCCAATATGTACAAATGGTCATCAGATTGCGATAGCTGCAATAGCATTATCTAATGGAAACAACTATTTGCATATAAGGAAGCGAATTGCTCAAGAGTTTACTCTTACAGCCTATCTACTAAATTAAAGCTGCGCATATGCACACCAGCAAATGCACATAGAGAGCAACACTTCCACGTCAATATTTACAAACACCGAACCAGCATCGACACCATTTCCATGGACAAAAAACCCTTATACCCAGCCATTGAAAAGAGTGCTCTTGATGTCTCTCTTAGAACATGACCAAGCGAGACCAAGCGAGGAAACACATTTTCCAAGGGAGGAAAACAAGCAAGTGGAAGCAAATGCTTTCTAGAAGCGACAACAGAGCTCCTATGCATTTACAGTCGTAAAGACATCAAAGCACTGCTCATGACTTATAACGCTTTTAGAAGCTGTTTACAGCTTCAGCTCGGTCCTGAATAGCCATTCTCTCTGAAATTTCAGCCAAAGATTTGAGATTGTATCTGATATAGGCCTCGACAAAGTAGCACGTGTCATCCTTCGTGTTCCCATCAGGCACGTCTACTACAAATGATTCGATCACCAGTGTTCCTGGCCTTCCTTCAATCATGTCAGGATGGACCGTCATAATTGAAGAATAGTTCTGCATAATTGCAGAAATGACAAGCGTTAGATCACAATAAGGCAGAGACAGTAATAAATATAAATATATATCCATTAATTTTTGTTTTTAAGTCATACTCTGACTCGATCCTTGTAGTACTATTGTGCATAATTAGGTGCTAGTAGTCTCATAATCCCACCTGCCTACTTTACAATGAACCTTTTTCTCTTTTATCATTAGACAAAGACATGCCCTCTTACACTAAACGGCAGAAAGAAGCTAGAAGTCCCAAAAGTCTGTAAATCTCAACTGAGAAACAAGGAAAATTTTGTTTATTTGCAGAAAATTTCCTTTTGTAGAAAATCAATAGGATCTAGATAAAACCCAAAAAGCGAATGCATCTAACGATGAGGCAATTAGAGGGGTTACCTTGAGTCTGTGATCACCGCCAACGATTCGAATACCAAGGATGTGTTCCTCGTCATCAAGAAGTTCCAATCTCTCAGTGCTGGTCGTAGCTGGAAGCCCGGACTTGACATTCACTTCTCTTACACTCCCTATGCCCAAATCACCCTTCATGATACACCGGCTGACAAAGGGCTTGTACTTTTGAGGCTGATCAAATCTCCTCACCAGAGACCACACCTATCAAAGGGTAAAGTATTTGCCTCGTAAGCATGAAGAGGAAAAGCACAAGAACAGACTTCGTAAGGAAAACTATCCTTGAACAAAGTTCAAGACAAAATCCATGGGTTCTTGTCCTGCATTGTCCATCATTTTTAACTATAGGATATATCTACAACCATCAAATGGACAAAAGAGAAGGAAGATACGACTGACAACATAGAGAAATTTATCTTTTTCACTGAATAAACACAAGAACCCAGACAACTGATTCAAAGAAACTCACATGATTACTCATCTTGAATGATTTGAACTCAGATAAACAATGCAGAGGAGGAGTTTCTTAAAGTATGATTAGTTTACACCTGTGACTTTGTATGATTTGACCCTGTAGTGGGTGGTAATTTTTCACTTTCATTTGAGGTTTTGAGCAAATAAAGATTAATTTAATTATCATAAAGAAAAAGGTAATGGCTCATCTTCGAGTTGAGTGAAATCAAAGCAGAGCCAAATCTCCAATTCGAACAGGGGAATTAGTCTGGCTGAAAAGCTTAAGCTGATATCTAAGCTAGCAGTAAGACTATGTATATAAATCATTGGGGACCTCTACACAAGCGATGCAGAATGCTCGGAAAAGGAAGATCCTTACAACCATGAACTAGAAATTCTTACTCAATTCACCAAAAAAAAAAAAAAAAAAATTAGCCTTTGAGAACATCCTATGACGAAACTTTTCCTTGTGACCATCGAAACTCGAAGTCGAATTCTTTTGAGAAACCACCAAAGAGATTGAAAAGGCAGATAAAAACAGAGCAAAGGAGAGAGACGAAGCAGAAGCTGACGATTCACACAAGGACCTTCCTAAAGAGGCAAGCAAGCTGACGATTCACAACAAGGGTCGATGCCGAGCATACCAGGTGAACAGGAGCTTTGATGCGCTTGATGACAGCCGAAGTGCACTGCCGCTCTCCGGCCTCATGCCTGTGATGCCTCCTGATGTACTCAGCCTCCATGATCCCCGACACCGCGTCGCCACCGTTCATATCCGAGGTTTATCAAACCCAAAAGAGGAGAGGCGTCAACTGTCTACCGTGCAGAGAAGGAAGAGGAAGCGAGCTGCAGAAGCTGAGAGGTGGATGACGCAGAAGAAGGAGAAGGAGCATAAGAAGAAGACGGCATTAAAAAGTGGCCTGGTTGGTTAGCTTAGCTTGGGAGGATATCAAGAACCGTCCAATGGGGAACCTCCTAACCACCCACTTTGTTTTCTTGTAGTGTTACCTTTAAAGCATCACAAAAAACCTGGTCTCCCCCACTCAGGCCCCACCACCTCATGCATTATCTAATATTTGTGCCATTAGATCTTTGTACCATTTGAAATTAAAGTTCGCTTTTGGGCAATTAACATTAGGGCATTAGTATCACTGAGGGGACGCGGAATGAACATGCGACGCTGATGTGGCGCATAAATACCGAATCGACAAAAAACAACAACAACAACAAAAACCAAAGTATAAGGATTGTTGCCCTAGAGGAAATACGAGAGGGGATGGAGATGGGATAGGGAGCAAGAAAGGCGGTGGTTGGGAGGCCACTGCAACCGCCCATCGTCCCTCGCTATGTACAAGTGCAGGTCGGACAACTCTCAAGGTGCTCGAGCAAGGGTCATCAAACTCAGACACGAGTCTGATAGATTGTTGATCACAGAATAGCCGGTGTGACGGCTCTTCAGCCGAGAATATCAAGCCAGCTTTCCTTCTAAATATTGTTTCTAAGAACACTATATGAATCACATCCTCACAACTCGTATCATGCCAATTTTGGTTCGGGCATCTAGTCCCTCAAGAAAGACAAACATAACACTTTAGGACAACAACTAGTCTCGGCTTGCCATGACCTCATCAAGAGAGTTGCATCAGTTCACGACTAGTTTGTGCACGAAGCCCAACCTCACCTTTAGAACATTTCAGTGTCATGACCATTCTGTCCCAAACTTCCCGATGCCACTCCTACAAACCAATTATATCATACCTTTTGCATCACTCCCTCTTCTCCACTCGCAAGGATGCTTGAATATGGGAGAATTCAGTCCCATGACATTCTCCCTACCCAATTCCACAATGCCTCTCTTGCCTCTGTTCAATCATTTCTTTGCATTTCTCAACCATCAACGGTACTGCCTGGCGACTTCCATGAATGACGACATTCACCCTACATAACAAGCTACTTCAATAGCTGCCCCCAATCAAAGTCGTTCGCACATCTCTAGTCATTTATGCTTTACCTGAAAAGTGTGCCATCTTAAGCCAACTACAGTCCCTTGGAAACACAAATTATTTCACATATTAGGCTTCTCTTGATCTCAACAGACTAATGTAGGTTACTCTCTTGTTGAAAACGTGGTAACAGACATCCTCATGAGATTTGTCCATTGATCCAGGTAAGTTTTCCGTATTTGATGAATAATTTGGTTCATTATCATCCCCCTATTGTCATCCCATCCTAGAAGCTTGACAAGAGCCACATCTTATCCGAGCTCTTTTAACCCGGCGATCATTTTTGCCTTCATAGAACTGGGTAGACCTCCAGCTCTTCCCAAATCACTTACCTACTACTTTGATACCATTTGTCACGGGCCGACAGATCATTGGTCGCAGAATAGTGAGGATCAAGCCTCACCTACTTAACAATAAAAATAACCGTTATGCTACAAAATTGACGTATGGAATCGATCTGCAAAGAACCATAAAAGTGAGTGAAATCCACGTATGTTCTGTACTGAATCCGTAAACAAATTTGGTGCGCCCCCCAATGCATCGAGTGCCCGTCTTTTCTATTGACAGGGGCGCACTAACCAATGAGGTTGCGAGGGAAGGCAAAAACAATTGAAAAGCGAAGAATGCACTTTTCTGGGGCGCCAATGTGCCGTTCTAAAGTGGTATATTCTTGGGTAACCTAGGTTCTTTTCTCGGTTCCCGGGGGAAATGTCGGGACGCAATTGGCGATGAATAAATTCTTGGGAGGGACAACGTGATCATCATGATCCACAGAACTTCTTCACTCACCCCCGACCCCCATCGACAAATTGCCTCGCATGGGACGGTTGAGATGCTCCCAGCTCAATCTTCCTCCATTGTATGAGTGTCACGTGTTCATCCTATCTATGATTACTCGTTTTCCTTTCGAGTCCTGTCGTGGAGCTCACATGACCGACGAGAGAGATGAACTTGATCTGCATAACCTGTAGAATATTGGATGTTATTGCACTTTTTTTATCTTTGATGCATGGCTCTTGATAGAGGCGACAAGTGATTCTTCCAATTAGATTTTCCTTCAATAGCTGAGAGCCATGTATATGCATTCTAATCAAACATGGGCACCTTTTTAAGTTCATTGGTTATGTTTAACTTGGGCATTTATGAAAAGGGTGTCTCTTTCACTCTCGAGCTGTTCTTTTCACCAGACTCAAAAACTAATATAATTGAAAAGGAGCCTTTGAGGTGCCCGGCCGAAGCGATTTATTGTTGTCTTGTGGAGATAAGATTGGGCCCCAAAAAAGAAAAAAGCCACGCATATGCGTGCTAAAATGCCTATACTTTTTTAACTCTAAACATTCCGAATCCACCACACTGCGTCCCGTGCCATTAGGCTGAATGCCTTGGAATTAGGAACCCACCGATGTTGGTTGTTTGTCTTTAGCAGAATTACCCTTTTTTAATGTCAGCAATGTCATCTTCGCACGAGCCGAAGAGAACGTTTTCACCTGAATTTCAGCTTTCAAGTCCGTTAATGTCTTGTCCTATGAAACTCTTCAACTTGAAAAAAAGAAAGTTATTTTAAGATCCAAAAGCTCCAGAGGTTGCAAATATTGATAGTGGTTTGCATACTAGCCATGATTATCTTACGACTTTGCACATCTTGCTTGCCTTGCACTGTCTTGTCATCCGTGACTTGTCCCCCATTAGTTGGAGTTAGATAAAACATGTACGTCCGCACGTCTTGCCATCACGCCTGCTCATTTGAGGAAAGACAGAGAAGACAACCACTCAAGCACTTCTTCAGCACTAATCTCTCTAGGCCAATGAAACCCGTAGTCATGCTAAATACAGCAATTACTCTCCTTGCCTCTTGGCTAGACGACAATGGACAAAGAAAAGGACAGAGCCCCACTAGCTCAGGACGTTCATGGAATGGAGCCAACGAGGCAGGAACGAAAGCGGGTGAATAGGGCGGGCGAAAGCGAGGACGTTTGTGCCAAGCATCTGTCGTTGGACCACCTCCCCAGCGCAACTAGCGGACGACCGATGATATTGGCTGAATTTTCAACAGTTGAAAGGTGCAAAGCATCAAAAGGGAGAGAGAGTCGTGTCGTCCTCTCGCACACTCGGGTCGCAAAGAGCGAGCAAGTCGACATCACGAGCGAACCTCAAAAGATCATTATTGTGCAGTTGGGAGAGAGGAATTTTTTTCAACTGATCTAGAGAAAAGTAGGGTTCGGTTGGAGGAGGCGACGAGAAGTCCTGTGCTTGTCCTTTTGTGTTCCTTTGTTGGACCTTTTGACGGATTCCTTCTCGGCTTGTGGGTGCCATTTGGAGAGGACATCGTGCTTGTCGTTTTACCCGGAATGAGAAAAGGAAGAGAGACCCAATAATGGATTGCAGTGTTTTGGAGATTTGATGTGGATGTGGATAAGGTTTAGGATCTTTTCCGGCGTGGCGATTGTCTTTGGAATTTTGGCTCATTTCATCTAGTGTTTTGGGAGACATTAGTAGAAATGTTGCCGCCAATGTTTCGCAAAATTACAAGGTTATGTCATAGGATGGATGGTCAACTCCAAGAATGATGATAATGACTCATAAGTCGTTTCTGATGAGTTCAGATTGGTAAGAGTCTCAAAGGCAGGCTTATAATAGTTAAGTCTCACAAATGAGTGGATCAAGTCAGGTTTTACTCAAGTTGAAAATATTACGGTCTAAATTGACCCAGTTAACCCATATTGATCCATTTTTATGTAATGCAATTTCAGCAATACAGACCCAGTTTGGATCTATCTAGAGCTCTCATTTTTAGCAATTTTTCTCCTTAAATTTTTACCTCTAAAGAAAGGGCAGCTCCATGGAATAGCTTGCTGTCGGTGAGGGAGCTCAAGTTATTGGGTGAGGTCGTGGGCTAGGTCTTTGCACACCACATGAGCAATGTGAAGATCTGGATGAGCGTCCTACTAATGGACAAGAACAAAGAGGCTTTGGAATTGGGAGCCGATTGGTTCCATTCAACCTGAGGACCAGCTGACTTTATGATTTTGGGTGAAAAATCAAATTCTTATAGTACAATAGACAGCTTACACCATTTCACTACAAGCAACATATATTGGTCAAGTAGTCATCACGTTGTTTGTTCATATTGAAGACCAGGCTTCAATTCTTGATGATGCAAAAGTATTTTTTTTTTTTTTCAAAAAGGCTTTAGAACCTATGTCAAGGGACTTGGGTATGGGCACCAAGGTCCCAGCTTAGCCTCAAGGGACCCAAGCCAAACCTCCCTAGACCTAGGATAGGCACTAGAGTCTCGAGCCCAGCCTCAACGAACTCGAGACTGATGTCTGTGGAACTAGGCACAAGCACCATGATCTCAAGCTCGACTTGGGGGGACTTGAGCTCAACCTTTTTGGAATGGGCCTCACCTTGATTGATTTGGGCAAGGTACCAATAACTTAGGCAAGGAAGCCAAATACCCAAGCATGGGCACCAAGGATGCAAATTCGACCTCCATGGACTCAAGTACAAGCACTGGGTCTCAAGCCCAACATTAATAGACCTAGGCACTCCCTCTGTGGACTCAAGCCTAGTCATTGAGGAAACAAGCCTGGCCATGATGGAATCAAGCTAGGTGCCAATGACATTGGTGCAAAGCCAAGTACGTAGGCATGGTCTCTGATGACCCAGGCCCAGCCTTTGTGAGCTTGATGTTGACGAACTAAGTCCATCCCTAATGGACTAGGGTCTACCTCAATGGACTTGGGCTAGGTGATAGTGACTTTGGCACAAGAGTCAAGTCACTAGGCACGGATATCAAGGACTCAAGCTTAGCCCCCATGGATCTAGGTACAAGCCCTAGGGTCTTGACATTGGCCTTAAGGGACCTAGCCCAGCCACTATGGATGTGGGCTCGATTCCCAAAGAATCGAGCCAACCCATGATGGACTCAAGTTGGACACTAGTAACTTGGGTGCAGGAGTTCGAGTATCCAAGCATGTACACTAGGGGACCAAGGCACAATGTCCCAAGCCCAAGAACTAGGGCTGGCCTCTGTGGAGCCGACCATAGGCACCAAGGTCTTGAACCCAGCCTGAGGGACTTTGGACTCACCTATATGGACTTGAGCCCAATTGTCAAGGAACTTGACCCGACCTTGATGTACTCAAGTCGGCACCGGTGAAATGGGGACAAGAGTGGGTACCTAGGCAAAGCCATCAGGGATCCAAGTAGGGCCTCTGAGGTCTTAGCCAACATCTGTGAACCCAGGTACAGGCACTAAGGTCTCGAGCCCAACCTCAAGGGATCTATGACTCGAGCACAAGCACCTGGAAGGCATTGCTCTTGAATGAAATGCAATGAGGTTAGGTTCTTTGCAAACCCATTAGAACCCATCATTCATCGGGCTTTACATTTTTAGACCAATTTTAACCCATAATTCAAATTCCACACAACTCATATTGCATCGTAATTAATAAATATGAGTTAAAATATGGGTCCATATTGCACCATTTGTGAATAATTAATGATGATGACATGCAACAACGGATACTTACACGAAATCTTATTTGGAGATCTCTCCTCTCGACTTAAATTATCTCACACTTATGCTATTTTCTAGGGCCTTAGCTTGTGCTATTTCATCCTATGTGAGCTATTCTTTTTACAATTATGGCGCCCTTTATTTCACGAAATATGAATAATTTAAAAAATATATTTTAAAAAAATCATTCAAATAACTTGAGATAGTTAATCAATGAAAAATGTTTTCATTTTACAATAATTCATATCTAAATATTTCTATGAACAATGAATAAATTTTTTGTTAATTCATTTTTTTAAATAATACAATTAATCATATTTAGGAAATTTTTTTAAAATTATTCATTTTTCTAGAAAAAAAAAAAAAAGCATCTTAAACCCACACTAAATTTTTGGAATAGGAGCAGTTTTTAGTTAGACAAAACCATGGGTACTAGAAATAAGGGCTTTTTTCGTCTTTTTCTTCGATGTCACTGGTTTTTATTTTTTGGTCGAATGGGTGTCCTGGTTCACAACCCAATATGTAATCGGTCATATCAAGGGTCCAATTCGGCCCATTCGGTACTAGAAATAAGGGCTTTCTCCCTGAAAGTTCGAGGCCAGGACACGTTCCGAGTCCAAATGGGAAAGCGAAGCCAACTTAGCAGTCTATGATTCCCAATGCGAACCTAAATGAGCTCTCCTTCTATAGTTAGCTTTCGCGAGTGGCAACGGCGGCGGAGGAAAAGCCACCGTGGTGGCATGGTGGTCGAGAAATATGGCTGCCCGGTGGTTACCAAGTCACCCTGGAAAAGTTATTCATGACAACATATACACGACTAAATCATGTCGTCGGGATTTTTCCTCATTAAAGAAGTATGTATTGTATATATAACTTTTCGGCATGTAATAGCTTTTCATCCGTGATAATAAAAAATAGATTATTACCATTAAAAATGCCAAACCGATACACCTGAGATAAAATTTACCCCATACCAATTTTTTAACCACGAAAATACCTAAACTAGGCGTACTTATGATAAATTTACTCTAAACTCACTAAAAACCCCAAAATGATACTTTTGTAACAAATTTACCCTCCATTAGTTTTCGTTGAATTGGATTAATATCACGAAAAATCACAAAATGGTACACTTGTAACAAACGGAAGGCAAACTAAGAACAAGTTCCACCTAGAGCATATTCGTTGGAACAAGTTCCTTAATTTTTAAAAAAAAAAAAAAAACTTTGAACATACCCTGCATACCCTAGTACTTGGAACTAGGAGTCAGTGGAGGCTGTTCCTAGAATCTGAAACCTATCCATTATAACATGTTCATCATTTTTTGGAACTTGAAACCTACATTATAGGGTCTACTCAAGTTCCAACTTTATAATTAATTGAACAATTGCATTGAATTATCACCTTAAATAACCACCACTTGCTATTATAATTCATTTACCATAATTTATATTAAAACACAAAATATATAAAATATTAATAAAGTAAAAGACTTAGTCATAAAATGAAAGCTCGGACTAGTAGTTCCAAACTGGACACTCGTCATTGAATGTCATGAAATATCGCAAAATCGCGTGAACATATAGAACAAGAAAAACACAAAAATCAATTTCAGGTTCTAGGTTTCAGATTTCAAGTTCCACCAACCTACACTTGGACTCTACCCATCGAAACAAGTTCCCAAATTTTTGGAACCTAAAACCTACTCTACATACCTTGAAACCTAAACATGGAAAGGTTCCCATTGATCCCTTTCTCGAGTTCTAGACTCTATCTGGGAATCATGTTCACCCCTACTTAAAACCTACCATGTCATAGATTTTAAAGTCGATTCCAAATTCTATTTAGATTTCACCTACATTATCAATTGAATGATAGCGATAAATCATCACCTTTAATGATCACAACTTACTACTACAATTAACCGACCACATTTTATATAGACATACAAAAATATGAAATATTAATAAAGTAAAAGTCTCATAATAACATGAAAATTCAAACTAATAATTCCAAATTATACACTCATCATTAAATAGATCGAATGAAGACATAGACAAAGAAAAAAAATATAAAAATTGGTTTCAAATTTCAAGTTTCAGGTGCTAGCTACCTAAGCCTTGGAACATGTCCGTCAAAATAGGTTCCTCAATTTTTGAAATCTGGAACGGTTCTTTGGAACCATGCTTGCCCCTAGGCAAAAAACCCTAAACTCGTATCTTCGTCAAGTGTCACGTGTCTTCCAACTCAATAATTTGACGGTCAAATTTAACAGAAATTAACTAAAAGTAAATTTATCATGAATATATCAATTTAAGGTTTTTGGCGTTCAAAAATTAATTTAAAGTAAAATTTTCATAAATATACTAAATTAGAGTTTTTCGTAATATTAACAATAAACAAATACTAATTTTACCAAAAAAAAAACAATAAACAAATACTAAAACATTTGAGCAATATGCTTCTGCCACTTCATGTAAGTCCCCGGACACACGGATGATCCCGCAATCTAGGCTGTCGAGCACGTTCGATTCTCGAGACGAAACGGGCTGAAGCTCACTAAGGTTCATCAGTCAGAGGTTGACAGCAGAAATCTAGAGCGCCCACGACCACGACGGGCAGACGAAGACACGGGAGCATCGAAAACCTAGAACGACAGGACCAGCCATTTTCTGCAGTAACTCAAGGCCGAGCTTCGCCGCTGGATTTACGCGAGGAAACAGGCGGCGGAGGAGCGAGCGAAATGAAAGAGGCGGAGGCCGAGTGCGTCGCCACCGCGCCCACCAGCTGGGTGGCCAAACCTGGCCTCCACCCTGCCATGCAACCCCACATTTGGCCTGTCTCTCTCTCTCTCTTTCCGTGGGCTGCATATGGCTTCAGAACTTTTTCGTATTTTTCCTCTGAATCTCCCCTTCGACCGAGGAGAAGAGCAGTGGCCATCTTTCCTCGAACTTGCCCACGCTGCCCTCGCTCTTTCTGTCCGGTTTCAGCGAGCTTAGGAGGGCAAGCAGGTCAAGCGGGATTCGCTGCGCTCCTTCGATGAATGGCGACAGGAATTGTTCTTCCAGATGGATGGCCAGGCTCAAAAGTCCACGTGAATAGATTCTCCACGACAGGACCCTCCCCGCGATGCTTTTGATCGTCCCCCCTCCATGTGTACGTATTTACAACTTTCCACTGAACTCCATCGCTGGCTACAGAAATACAACCCGGACCGATCTCAGTATATAATATTATATATATATAAGTGAGGAGAGAGAGATTCAGGTGCATGATGAACAAAATCATGAGCTCCACTCCAGCTCCTACTCGTTAATGTAAATGCCATTGACAAATGTTGCGTCCCACCATCATTTTTATCGTACTTCCCCATCGTTCTGATGCACCAGATGTGAAGAGAGAGATGTCTGGGTTCCACGTTCGAAGAAACTGACCTGCAGTGGAGCTTCTGTACAGGGGCTGCTTTTCTTTTTTCTCTTTTGAGCTTCAAGCAACACGCATATACGAGGAGGGTTTCTGCCATTTTTGCCTGTTAAGGTAGTATTACAAATCAACCTTCTCGCTTAATGCTCGTGGATATTCTCGTGCTATGTTTTGTCTTCTTGATTTTGCACTGCCCCTCCTAGATTGCCCAGAATATATGATCTCCCCATTGCTCTCTCGAAGAATCCGAGTCTCGCTCGAAGCCAAATGACATTGGATTTCTAAAGAAAAGGGTTCTTCTTTTCCAATGAGAAATGGCCGACCGATCGATTTAGTACTTTCCAAAAATGTTTTGTTCATCGTCACGTTTCGTTTTTTTGAATGTCGTTCTCATCGGCTATAACGAGCATGCTTAACGAGGTTCCGGAGCTGCAACACCATGTGCTTTTAACATGTGGTGGGTGGTTAACTAAGTTGATTAAAGAGTCGGGTAGCTGCACGACTGCGTCCTGTTTTGAGAGTCGTTACGACATAGATGTTGTGTTGGTTCCCCATAGACATGACTGAGTTGATTCCGACACGAGGATGGGATATGATGGAGATGTTTTGTATTCAGGGACGTCAGCCGCGAGTAGGACGCAAAGGAGCCTCGCAATTTCAACCCGATTGAACAACGTCGGCTCGGAGCATCCCATGACGGTCATTACAAGACGCAGAGCCCCTGGGGAGAACCGTATGTTGTTGACTTTTTTTACTGACATTGCTTTGGATCGAACTCTAGTACTTCGTAAGGATCCGATAATTCCATCGTATGTGCGATGTTCTTTTTCTAATCCACGATCCCACAGGTGATGTTGTCATGTGTCCTCTATTTGGGAGCAATTATCACGGACGGATTTCACAAGCCGGAGGGAGATGCGTAGATTGAAGCAATAAGCACCGAGCCTAAAACGTTGGGATCAACAAACCCTCTTTTGGATTACAGGTAGACGACATAACTTATGTCATCTTTCTGCTTAATTCACAGCTTAAAAAGTTTAAAAAAACCACTTACCGAACCAAATGCAACGGATGGACTTCGTTGGGCGAGTTACTGGGCAAAAGTTTGTCTTTAGCATTCAATCCTAGAATTCCAGGGCTCAGCACTACATTGTACGAAACAAAAGGTGATTTGAATGCTTGCTAGTACTTATTCTTGCTGTGTATTTTAAGGGTGATCTCTGTTTTGCAACAAAATAAGGGACCTTCACGATGAAAAAAAAAACAGAACACAGAACAACGTAATCTGTTTTGAGAGGAATGACAACCTTCACTACCATGACCAAGAAACTCGGCGAGGCCAAGCCACAAAATTTCATATCGCAGGAGCGAATGGTTAATGCACGTGAAGAGATAAGATAAAGCACCTAATGACTCATCTATTAAATCAGCATAGGGCCATGAAGGAAAAAAGACAACTTAAGATTGCAATAGTAGAAAAAATTCCAATTCTATGGTCCAAAAATTCCCTAGGTTGGTCCTCTATCCTTCAATGCAAGGCCCTCATGTCATCCCTAAAAATGACAGAATCAGGCTTAGGACTTTCACTCATGTAAGGAACCCTCTCGATACACACAATGTTTTTGTTTAGTGAATAACACAGAGACATGTAGTAACAAAATGAAAGAGTTGAACAGTTTTGGTGATTTTGACTTTTCCTAAGAAAATCGTTCCTAACGAAGAGCACCTAGTTCCATCTGTTGTCTTTATAACGTTCATTGCCGCAAGTTATTTTGATTTCAGGAACTCCACCAACCACCCTAGTTCAAGGAGGGTGAGGGGAATAGAGAGAGTTCTACAGATATCTGATTTAGCTTACCCGAAGCATAATACAGGTCATGACATACTCCATGGCAAGCGGCAGCATGACGATGATCTCCGCCCCAGTTGCAGCAGGAATGAGAGATATGCACCAAGAGCAAAACGGCCTTCGGAGATCACAGTCAGGCAAAGACCTTTCAAAAGGAGCCGCCTTCCGTCGGTCTTATTCCAACAATCACCTGTGTTGCTCAATAAATAGCGTTCGAGCCTCATCGGCACATTCTAAACTCAAGCACAGTCGGTCTACCAGCATCATTCCTTTCCAACTCTCCGGTTCTATCATACCAAACTCACTCCGGTCATTCCTCTTTGACTCGGAGAATAGCAAGGAATTGAATATAGCGGAGCCAGACATGAAATTGGAGGATACTGCAGATGAAGTTGATGGAGGAGAGATTGAGATAAAGAGATCGAATTGGGTGGAGAGGCTGTTGGAGCTTAACAGCCACTGGAGAAATAAACAGCAAATCGACGGTCTGGATGGAGATAATTCTTCCGAAATGGTTGAAGACGGCGACACCAGCTGCACAGATCACGATGGTGTTTGTGAAGCAGGTTATAGTTCAGAAGAAGAAGAAAAGGATGGCGACGAGGTGACATATGATCAAGAATCTTTCTCAGAGTTATTGATTCGAGTACCCACATCCGATGTTAAGCTATTTTCTCAGCTAGCATTCTTATGCAACATGGCCTACGCAATACCAACTATAACGGTATGGTAATTTCTTCCTTGCTGCACATGCCTTCTCTTGGAATTCTTTAATGTCCATTCATAGGTCAAGTCTTTTGTCTCTACATTGCATTCCTAAGGCAGAATTTAACCACCGGTATTGATCAATTAGTTTTCCATCTTCCCTCCAGTTTCTTCCACTTTTCTGCATCCATGGACTTGCACATCTGATCATATCGGGTTTTTACTTTGTTGAAATTTAACTACTTCTATACCAGCTATTTTTTTTGTAGCAAAAATGTCAAAGATTACTAGGAGTATGTGGTGAAGATACTTTCTCAGGCGATCCTTTAACGTCCTCTGCAATTATTATGCTTACATGATATGAACTTTCAAATAAATTGCAGGCTGAGGACTTAAGGAAACAATATGGACTTCATTTTGTAACATCCTCCATTGAAAGGAAAGCTGAGACATCAGCAATTAAAGCAAAGTTTGATGAGGACTCAATCCGTGTACCTGTAGTTTCAGTCGCAACTACTGATAGCTGCCACTCCAAAAAAGACTCTAAGCGTCCAATCCGTCCATCAGTTGCTTATGACATTGCTGCTTCAGCTGCATCTTATGTCCAATCTCGAGCTAAGGAACTTTTGCCTGTTGGTTCTGAGGCACAAGAGGAGGAAAATGATATGAATCCATCTGGACGCAGAGAGGGAACACAAGAAGAGGCTGATAATTCCCCCCGATTCTATAAATCAGAAGTTGCAGTATATATGGCAGCATCAGCAATGACCTCAGTGGTTGCAGCAGGAGAGAGAGAAAAACAAGAGGCAGCAATGGACCTGCAATCACTACACTCATCACCTTGCGAGTGGTTTATTTGTGATGATTTAAGCACATATACACGCTGTTTTGTCATTCAGGTAATCTTCTTCTTTCCAGTTGATCCAGTTCTATGCTATCTACAGAAAAAACCTAGTTCAGTTTCTACAGTAAACTGGGCCTCAAATGATTTATGATCAATGCTATGCTATTATAAAGTGTCTGGTAATTAACTATCTATATTACGAATTTGGTAATCACCACCTGAAATTAAATCAAGGATCAACATAACTTCAACCTCCATCCTCTACCTGACACTGCGCAACTCACCATTAAAATGTCATCACTGTTTACTCTCAAATCTACTGCAACGTGTGCATTTCTCAAGTATCGATGGGTCATGTCTAATAAAAAGTTGTAGAGCACATAGAATGTCTGCCTGATCGAGCGTTTCATTATTCTGACGTGCAGGGATCAGACTCTCTGGCATCTTGGCAGGCTAACCTTTTCTTTGATCCAACTAAATTCGAGGTAAGCCATTGCTATAGCTTTGGATGGATTCATAATTAGAGTAGCAGGACGGTAGCAAATCACTGTGTAGTTGTAGGGACACTATCTCTTTTCTGCGTTT
Source organism: Eucalyptus tenuipes (assembly GCA_014182365.1). Lineage (NCBI taxonomy): Eukaryota > Viridiplantae > Streptophyta > Magnoliopsida > Myrtales > Myrtaceae > Eucalyptus > Eucalyptus tenuipes. Next base: position 23,323,523 of record CM024540.1, on the reverse strand, counting down.
CAAAAGGGATCGGTCTCTGAGGAAGCACTAACTGTTGAACAACTTATCATCCTTGTCCAGGAAACTGAGGGCATAGTTCACAGAGGTATCTATGAAGCTGCAAAAGGAATGTACCAACAGTTCATGCCTGAGATAATTGACCACCTCAATAAGTTTGGGGATCGTGCAAAGTTTCAGTTTACAGGCCATTCTCTTGGAGGAAGTCTCGCTCTTCTAGTACATTTGATGCTCATTTCCAAGAAGATCCTCAAGCCATCCAATCTTCGCCCTGCTGTCACCTTTGGCTCACCATTTGTCTTCTGTGGAGGCAAAAAGATCCTGAGTCAGCTGGGGTTGGATGAAAATATCGTGCAGTGTGTAATGATGCACAGAGATATAGTCCCCAGAGCATTCTCCTGTAGCTACCCCAACCAAGTAGCTGTGCTTCTCAGGCGTTTACATGGATCATTCCGATCTCATCCTTGTCTATTAAGAAATGTAAGTATCTAGTATCCTGTCAACTCCTTTTTTTGTCACAATTCACTCACACGACCCTAAGGAAGCCTATTTGAACTACTTTTTGCTTTGTAATGGCAACAGTTCGCTGAGAAGAATAAGACACAGCTTCAAGAATCTTCAACACAATAATAATTTCCCCGGCCCTCCTTTTTCTGTAGTCCAATCGAACTTTGAAAGAACCCATATTTGACTAATTCATGCATTCCTCTTGCAGAAACTGTTGTACTCTCCACTAGGCAAAATGTTCATCCTCCAGCCAGATGAGAAATCGTCACCTCCGCATCCACTACTCCCTCCAGAAAGTGCCCTCTTTTTTTTGGACAAGGACAGATGCAGGTATTCTAAAAATGCTGTCAGGGCCTTCCTCAATTGTCCCCATCCTCTAGATACCTTAAGTGATCCTACCGCCTATGGCTCAAAGGGTACTATTCTCAGAGACCATGACTCAAGCAACTACTTGAAGGCAATAAACGGGGTACTTAGACAGCAGCCAAAGATGACAGATAAAAGAGTAAGGATACTCACACCAAGAAATCAAATGTGGCCACTGCTTACTTCACCCTCCCCACACTTGTGGAGCCATCAAAGCTATTTTGAAAGCAACAGGTATCCAAGCAGAGAGGTCCTGACTGGCGTTTAAGAAAAGCTTAAAGCCCAGGACATTCCGAAGGAAATAGGAAGATGATTTGAACTAGATGTTTGTTAAAATCGCAGAACTAGGATTTTAATTTTTTTTTTCATGTATAAATTCGTGCATGCCAGCTTCTTGTATATTTATCAAATACGCATCCCTGTGCTTCGTGGCCCAACATTGTTAATGAAAATGGCACGCTTTGTGTACATGCCCAAGTTTAAGCTCAAAACATGCTTTCATTCTCCTGAGAGCTTTGTCCCCATACTCTGCTATTCTAGTTCAAGATTTTTGTGCACTTTTGGTTCTTAAAAACCAATAAAACAGAGTCCATAGAAGCCACAAATTGGAGCATATACTAAGGATACAACCCTATAGCTGCTAAGAAGTTCAGTTCCTCAGTATATGTGAGCATACATGTCACACTCACTGCCCAAATGGAGGAAAACATGCTACAACATCCACAAACATTCAGTTTCTCTCTATTCTCTCCTAGCAGATCAGAAGAAGGTAATGAGAAGAACCAAGGAGCATTAAAAGTTTAAAAAGCTGAGAGCCTGTGCAACAATACATGATTCAAGAGCATAAAGAAACCTATAGCAAGTGCTCACGTGCACAAATCAGCAATTTACATGCGGTTAAGGGGAGCAAAAGATGTCTACATTCGTTACCAATACTTGTAAAAATCCTAGCTCTGTTAATTTCACGGAAAATGAATGATTTAAAAAAATATTTTTCTAAAAATGATCGCTTATATCTCTTGACACCTCTATTTTTACGGAAAAGTCCTATAAAACCATTCATGTTTTGCGAAACAAAAAGAAGCACAAAACTTCCCCACCTCATGATAAACCTGTTCGATCTGCCCGAGCTGCTCTCAACCGAAGGGCCAATACACGATCCTGAAAACCCACCAGATAATCCCAACATCGCTCTCATCCCACGTTTTTCGTTCTTCGCGTGGGAATTCTAACGAGCACCTGCCCTGCACTCCGACTCTTCAACCCCTGCCGCACGAACCAAACCCACTCCCGACGGGAGAAGGTACAACTCGATACCCACGTCGCGACGAAAAGCCGAAACGAACGGCAGATTACCGCCGACCAAAACGACTCGCGCGCTCACCAGGCATGTCCGGAACGCGGAATCTGGCAAGACGCAGAGAGAGACAGAGACGGAGAGGGGCGGGAGAGAGAGAGAGAGAGTCTCCAACGGGCCGAACCTCGCCGGGCCCGCCGAGGTCGCGGTCTCCAGGATGGGGGCCCATGGGCCTTTTCCGAGGCCCACTCCGGCCCAACAATCAGACGCGGCCCAAATATATATGTATATCTCTCTCTCTCTCTCTCTCCCTCCCCCTCTCTCCTCACCTCTGTCTCTGATTTTCCACCATTTTCTTCTTCTTCCTCCCTCCATCCCTCCCCTTCTGTCTCTCCCTCTCTCTCCTCTCCCTCCCTCCCTCTTCTCCAGATTCTATCGTCTTTCTCTCTCCCAAACAAGAAAGGAAAAAAAAAAATTTCAATTTTCAAAGGAGGTTTGCATAAGAAGGGGAAAAGCCAAAAAAAAAAAAAAAAAAAAAAAACTCAAATTTCTGCAACAACGTCAAAAAGCCTACTCCTCTCTGGATTTTCCTCCATCGCCAGGATTTTCCCATTGATCCGCCACGCTTTCCTCCCTTCTCTCTCTCTCTCTCTTGATTTTCTCTTTTGGATTCTCTTCTTTTTCTCCGCCATTGAACGCCCCCCTCCATCTCTTGCTCTCTGCGCATTTCGCCGTCTTGCCCGTCTCGCCACCTACTCCGCCGCCGTCCCGCGGCCTCTCCGGCGGCCCCCGCTTGCCTGCTCTTCTGGGGTTCTTGCCGGCATAAGATTCGAGCATTCGCGAGTTCCTGCCCCCGTCCGCCCCATTTCGCGGCCCTCGCGCTTAGGGTTTCGATCGGTCGGCCTCCCAATTCGACGCCCCGGCGGTCCCTCCCCGCTCGTCTCCTGGGTTTCGCGCTCGTCTAGGGTTTCCTCTTCGGCTTGTCGCGCGGATTTAGGAGGAAGGAGGGAGTCTTGGTGTTGCCCCCCCTTTTTTTGGTCCTTTCTTCCTTCGATTTCACGGATTCATTTTGGGTTGTTGTCTGTCGGCGATCTTTCTTCGGGAGCGGGTGCCGATAAATTTCGCGACTTCGGCTGCGACGGCTTGTTGTTGGTCGCCATTGGGATTCAGATGCCTCGGGGATTTTTCTCGCGGGATAGCGGAATCTCCTGCTGCTGATACTTCCGGGCGAAATTGCTTCTCTTGAGTTTTCTATTGAACTCGTTGGGAATAGTGCTTTGTTCCTGCTTCCTTTCCCGTTTTCCTGACTTTTTCCAGGAGATTGGGGATTTGCTGATTAGAGTTCGGCCGTAAAGGGGAAGTCTTTGTGCGTGTATGGGCAAGCATGAGGAGTGGGCACAGCCACCAAATGGGCCAATGCCCAACGGATTGTTGCCCGGTGAAGCAGCATCCGTGATACAGGTGCTTGACTCGGAGCGGTGGTCGAAGGCTGAAGGGCGAACCGCAGAGCTCATCGCGTGCATTCAGCCCAACCCACCCTCCGAGCGGCGCCGAAATGCTGTCGCCACATACGTGAGACGTCTCATCACAAAGTGCTTTTCTTGTAAGGTGGGATCTCATTGCATCGATATTCCATATAATCCTCGTGATTACTTATTTTGTCAGTTCGACGCATGTCATCTATTTAGTAAGTTATGCTTTATGAGCATTCAAGAGAGATGTTGTTGAACACTACGGGTAATGATGCTTCTTTGAAATCATCGTTATAGTGGTACTACTGCCTTTGGAGCTGTCAGTCAGATTCTGTGCTTTGCAGATGCTTGATGGTTTTCTATATAAACTTGACAGGGCACTTTGCCTCTGCATGCTATTTTACAAGTATATGGTCAGTTTGCCTTTGTTATGGAACCACTGGGTTTTAATGATTTTGAGACCTAAAATTTGGAGATTGTGACCACATAACTTGGTGCTTGGCATTTTCACAGCAGTAATTAACCTCCTTATCCCTACTTGTGTTCCAACGGGACAGTTAAGCTTTTCAACTCTCTGCCATACAGAAGTTTTAGCTAATATTCATGTGTTTCAACCTCACTAGTTTTCACCTTAGAATTTCTCGCAACAGATGTACAGATTTATGTTTGTCAGCTACTTATTGGTGTCGCTTGTGTGTGCCATCTTATTACAAGGTTTTCACTTTTGGCTCTGTACCACTGAAGACTTATTTGCCTGATGGAGACATAGACTTATCCGCATTTAGTACAAGTCAGGAATTAAAGGATATATGGGCTCATCAGGTTCGTGACATGTTGGAGAGCGAGGAAAAAAATGAAAATGCCGAGTTTCGTGTTAAGGAGGTTCAGTACATCCAGGCAGAAGTATGTACCTTTCCATTTTATCGTAATAATTTTGTGGTGATTGATTTGTCTTTTACGTATTGTCTGGATGTGTTTTTTTTCCCCCTTTTGTAACAAATCTATTGGCTATAACACACTTTTTTTTTCTGATTGGAAAAGGTAGTGGACATGGACATGCACTAAACTGAAGTTATGATACTTTGAAATTTGATTATCTATATCGTGTGTGACTTAGCAATCCTTGCAAGTATCTATCTACACTTCTCTCGCCATGCAAGATTAATTTCTTACTTTTCTTGCTTTCTACGGATTTGCATCTCTTTCTTCTAAGTAAGATGACATGGTTCTTTTACATGTTGAAATTGATACCTGACCAAGATGGCATTTGAGAATTGGGACCTATGGTTGGCTTCTGGTCATTATATCCTTTCAACTGAAAAGTACATATATTACTGTGTCATTGATGAGCATATTATACTATGAAGGAGCTCAAGTTCCATTGAAGTAATGTCAGATCTCATATTTTGAAGTCAAACCATCCTGCTTTAAGATGTGGAAAGTACATTTGTTTTTATCTTTTTTATTATAAGCTGAAAGTAAAACTTTGATTTTATTAGTTTTTCAACTCACCTTTAGCTTTGTGCATTAAACTAAGTTGATGCAAAATCATTAACGATTAGTTTCTTGAAATCATAAATATGTGCCGACAAATTGAAGTCGGGTGATGAAAATGAGTAGTCAATGGTATCTGCCAAGGCAGATGGAGAGAAACAAAAAACTAATCTTTATGAAAAAGCAAGGAGACTAACAGAGACTGATTCTGGTGAACATTTTTTGTGTGCTCATACATGGTCCTTACAGTAGAGCTGAGAATGAATGGTGTCATGCATGAAATCCCCATCTAACTTGGCTTGGTATGTTCAATCCTTGGGCTATGCCTTTCCTTTTAACACTTGAGTCAATTTATCTCACTTGCTAAATAGAATTGAAATTTCTGTTATCGGTCTGACTAGTCATTGCTCCTCTAGGGGACTTCTTGATAAGAAATGTACCACAATTTAACCTTATTGTGACAAAAATTACTCAAGTAGGTTCCTCTTAGCCTGCTGGCAAATGAGATGTTAGGTGACCTGTTTTGGTATTTCAGTTATTTCGTTTAAATCCCTCTTTGATAGGAAATTGCATTTTCTTCCTTTCATATCTGTGCAGGTGAAGATAATAAAGTGTCTTGTAGAGAATATTGTGGTAGACATATCATTTAACCAGCTTGGTGGGCTATGTACCCTTTGTTTTCTTGAAGAGGTAATTTCCATATGCTTTGAACAAAATAAATTGATCATAGACATGACCTTATTTACTAAATATGTGTTGCCTCTGCAGGTTGATCATTTGATAAACCAAGATCACTTGTTCAAACGTAGCATTATACTGATAAAGGCTTGGTGCTACTACGAGAGCCGTATACTTGGTGCTCACCATGGGCTTATTTCAACTTATGCTCTGGAAACCTTGGTTCTCTACATATTCCATGTTTTCAACAATAACTTTGCTGGACCTCTTGAGGTGATGTTCGGTTTAATGTTGGCAATGTGTGCCTTACTGTGTCTCTTTGCACATTGATCTAATATTTTTGTCTGGCAGGTGCTTTATCGTTTTCTTGAGTTCTTTAGCAAGTTTGACTGGGACAATTTTTGTGTAAGCTTGTGGGGCCCTGTACATATTAGTTCACTTCCAGATGTAAAAGGTATTCCTTTTCCTCAAAGTTTCTGATATTTTTAATTATTGACAGATCTCTAAAATCGGAAGAGAAAGCAAGAATGATTCAGACATGTTTTCCCAGTTCCATGTCCTGATTTTGCTTTCTTTAAACTATCTTTTTTTCAGCTGAACTGCCAAGGAAAGACAGTGGAGATTTATTACTGAGCAAAGTGTTTCTTGATGCTTGTAACCACGTCTATAGTGCTTACCCCAGTGGTCAAGAAAATCAGGGTCAACCTTTCATTTCTAAACATTTTAATGTTATCGACCCTTTGCGGGTGAACAACAACCTTGGGCGCAGTGTTAGCAGAGGTACTTCATTTTTCAGCAATTGAAATGTGAGATATATGTCATATCTGTATTAGACATAAGTGGTCACAATCTTTGCTATATTTTGCTGGTCTTTTGGCTGTGATGCCCATAACTTTCATCTTTTTGTTCAAGGGACGGGAAGTTTTCTTCATCTCAAGTAATATTATGAATATGATAAATTAATTGATGTTAAAATTGAGTTTGGTTGATTTTAAGCACATTTTGAGAATATTCAATCCGATTCAAATAAATTTGATGTTAGATGAGATATTGTGTGAGTTATTTTACCACTACTGGACATTCTTATGGCTACTAGCTGATCCCCGCTTGAACTAGGCATTTTGCATAATAGTGTTCTTGATCTGCTTGCACAGCAATGAGCATTTAGCTCCTGCTGATTGTAGGGCGGCCGAATTCTGTATGTGTGCTTTACTTATCTTCTCCTTAAACGTTTTTATTATTCTTGTCCTCAGAGAGACAGAGATAGAGGGGAGAAAGTTTTCAAGTATTTATATTAAATGTATTTTTCACTGTTTTTGCTAGCAATGGCATAATTATAGGGGTAAAAAAGTTAAAGCAAAGTGAACTGAGCATTTACAACTAGGACAACTGAAGGAATGTTGAGCAAGATATCTAAGATATATATCTATAGGTGAAAGAGCAGGCTGACGTGTCCATGACACCAGGATTAAATGGTTGTAATATGGTCTCGTAGTATGGGCATTAGTTGCATTAGATAGGGCTCACCTTTCATTCTTCCTAGTGTATCTGAGCGACCTTTGGTTTGTCCCATTCGTTGCTCGATATTTAAATTAGTTCCATAGAAAGGCTGTGGATTTAGGAGCAAAATAAGCCAGCTATTCCCTTCTTACAAGATGCTGGCCCTGGCCCCTGCTCAGGCTAAATCAAAGTAGCAGCAATCATGAGACAGGCTCAAGGTTAGATAGAAAATAGGCTATTCGTTATATCAATTCCCAAAGTCTGGCATCCTAATGAAAGAATAGTGTAATCTTTGCAAGGCCAGCAATAGTTCTTTATTCATTGAAGAGTTTGTTCGCATTATGTTCCAAGCGAGTTTTGTCCGTCAGAAGATTTGTGGAGATTCTCCTATTTAGCTGTACACCACTTGATTTTGCGAGTTGATAGATTTTCCTTTTGAGATTTTTTTTGTGCTTTATTCACAAATCTTATTTTAATAGACCGAGTTCGTCAGCTTTATTATGTTTAATTTTTCAGGTAATTTCTTTAGAATACGCAGTGCATTTGCATTTGGAGCTAAGAAGCTTGCAAGACTGCTTGATTGTCCCAAAGAAGACATAATCTTTGAAATAAATGAGTTTTTCATGAATACTTGGGAGAGACATGGCAGTGGCCAACGCCCTGATGCTCCAATAAAGGACTTGCGGCGATTAAGATTGTCAAATGCTGAAAGCTTACACCGGTCCGAAAATCTACTAAGCAATTCAACTGGCAAAAAGAGTGAGAGTATCTCAGTTCATGAAACTCATTTTGAAAGTGCTCATGGTCCTCGTGCTGTCTCTTCTCAACATTTAAATCATATCTCAGATAGTGCGTCTAACAGAAGTGACGCTTCAACCATATCTCATACCCAAAGTCAGAAGAATCATGTAAGAGTAGACAACTTAAGGGTAGCAGATAACAGACGGGAAACAAATTTGAAGCAAGCATCAAGCATTGATAAGGATCAGAGAAGTTCTAGAGCAGATGGCTTGGCGAATGACATTCAAGGAAGATACCTTTTTGCGCGAACACATTCTAGTCCTGAGCTGACTGACTCATACAATGAAGGGTCTTCCCAAGGAAGGTTTAACAGGGGGCCTGATGGTGGAAAAAACCAGACTACATCCACAAGATTGGATAATAGCAGGAGGAAGATTTTGGAAACTGATGGTACAAGCCTAGACATTTCGTCTTCAGCTGATGATTCAGCATTCGTCGGGCATTCCTCAACTCAGCAAGATGTGACTACTGACTCGGACAGTTTAAATAGTTACCATGACGACGGTATTCGGTTTGGTGTCAGGGGTGAAAGTTTTGCTTCTGTCTCAGGATCACAAGGGTTGCATCATGACGAACAAGATCTTGTTAACATGATGTCATCTTCTCAAGCACATGCTTATAATGGACAGGTTCACATGCCTCTAAATATATCTTCAGGGCACTTGCCGCTGAATTTAATTCCAATGGGGCATGCCCAGAGAAATATCCCTGGAATGATTCCTTCAAACATTCCATTTGAGAGTCCCTGGTTAACTAATATACCATTTCCTCATGGATTCCCTCCTTCGCAAATAGCTCACTATTTCCCCAATATTAGCTTCGGCATAAATCCGGAAGATTTTAGTGAGCCTAGTGAACAAAATCTTGGTTCCAAAGATGCAAATCTTTGTGAAGTTAATGGTGAAGTCTGGCACGAGCAAGAGAGGGAGCCAACTGGAGGTTTTGATGTAGGTAATGGAGATGTTCAAACTCTCCAATCGGATGATCAGCAACAGTCAACTTCAACATCGTATGGCTTTGCTCCGTCATCTAAAGAAGGCAACTCTAGAACTTTTTCTAGAGCACATCAGAAGTCTACTCGGGAAAACCAAGGGTCATCTAGGGAAGATAAACTAAATACATTTCAACATCAAGGTGGTAGAGAAAATGAGGTTTGCATGGATGACAGATCTGGAAGTTTGAGGTCCTTACGAGCTACTCTGAGTAGTTCTAGAAGTAAGACTTCCTCGGAGAGCTCTTGGGAGGGAATTTCAACGAAGTCATCAAAGTCAACAAGAGAGAAAAGAGGTAGGAAAAATGGCTCTAATGCCTTTCCATCTAATGCATATGGGAAAGGGAAAAGCTTATCAGATCATTCCTCTGCTCAGGCAGACGATGATTCTGTGGACATGAACATTCCTTCAAGTATTGGACATGAACCAACAGAGAGAAGCACAGGACCTCAACCTGTTGTTTCAGGGCATGTTGCGACACATCAATTCCCTGGGTTTGAGCCAGCTCAAACTGGTGGAACAGATTCCATGATACCAATTCTCTTGGGCCCAGGTTCTCACGAAAGGCCCAGGGACAATTCTCAGGTTTATGCATTTTACCCTACGGGGCCCCCAGTTCCGTTTCTTATTATTCCTCATATGCCAGGCGACAGTGCCAGTTCAGATGCATCAAGGAGCCATTTTAGTGTGGAAGAAGTGCTAGATAATAACGAGACTGACCAGAATTTTGACTCATCTGAGGGACTGGATCATCCGGAGGAATTGAATACTTCTGTCACTGTTGGACCGTCAGTCCCTGTTGAGCCATCTGAGCACAAGTCTGACATACTTAACAGTGACTTTGCTAGCCATTGGAAAAATCTGCAGTTTGGACGACTTTGTCAGAACCCTCACCACCCTCCTATGCTCTATCCATCACCCCATTTGTTATCCCCAATCTATTTGCCAGGCCGTATGCCATGGGATGGAGCTGGAAGACCAGTCTCAGGAAATACTAATGCCTATAGTTTTGGGCATCGTATTGTTCCGGTTTCCCCGGTTCAACCTATTTCTAATGGACCTGCGAGTATTTACCATGTTGATGAAATGCCAAGATATCGTAGTGGAACAGGGACTTACCTGCCAAATCCTGTAAGATTTCTTTAAGCATAAACATTATTTACTCTTCTTTCTAAAAGATACATACATGTTTGCACTCCATTCCTTTTTTATTATCATGTCATGTATCCTTCTTTGTTTTGCACCTTCCATGCTATGTTTTGGCAATTACCAATTAGTTGTTTTCTTGGTTAGTGGATTCGTTTTCTATCAATGCTTTTCTACTTGTCTTCTCTCTGTTACCTCTTTCAATTAGAGAGAAATATATCATTGAAGGGGATAGAGGAGTATTACAGTATAAATAATCCTGTCCTGGTTCCTGTTAGTGCACTGTTGAGGAAAGAGGATGCTGTATTCTTTTATAGAATGTGTTTAATTCTGATCTGGTTCTCTTCATGCTCTCTTACTCGTTAAGTTTAGCCAAGAGTTCGCTCTCTGTTATAGTTTAGATGCCTGATGTGTAGTTTTATTCTTTCTTCAGAAGGTTTCAGCAAGGGAGCGGCACTCGTCCAACACGAGAAGGGGGAATTACAGCTATGACAGAGGGGATCACCATGCTGACAGAGAGGGGAACTGGAATGTTGCATCTAAATCCAGACCTTCACGCAACCATAATCGCAATCAGTCCGAGAAATCTAACTCTAGGCCAGATAGAGTGGCAGCAGGTGACAGCCAGTCTGAAAGACCATGGGGCTCGCATAGACATGGATCATTTCCTTCATACCATTCTCAGAATAGTACCATCCGCACAACTACAGCACAAGGTGGTCCGGCCAATGTAGCATATGGCATGTATCCTCTTCCAGCCATGAATCCAAGTATTGTATCATCAAATGGACCTGCACTCCCACCTGTCATGATGTTTTACCCTTACGATCATAATGCTGCATATGCTTCTTCATCAGAGCAGCTTGAGTTTGGGTCTATTGGAACAGTGGGTTTCTCAGGCATGAGCGATGCGTCTCAACTGAATGAAGGACATTCAAGCAATATAATGGAGGAACAACGATTTCATGGAGCTCCTGCTTCGCGATCTTCACCAGATCAGCCGTCTTCACCCCACCTCCAGAGGTGATCGATTTTCTTATCAATGGAACAGGCACTATGTTTCAAGATATGGAAATTGAGGGACTGCAGCTGGGATTTTACTCGACAGTCCAGCTCGTGTCGGTATCCTTGCTTGCATAGAGACCATTCATTTGTCGGTGGTCACAAATCTCCCTTTTTGCAGAGGTTGGACGACCACTCTTCAACACCTCTTTTAACTGTTCCATGATGCCATCATCTGTATCATCTCCACAGCCAGCCCTCATTAATTTGCTCTATCCAATACGAGCGAAAATGGTCTCTTGGTCTCTGCATGTTTTCACATGAAGGTAGGTTCTAAACGGAGAAAATTCAATGAGGAATTTTTACCTAATGAAGTTTCTCCTCCTCCCCCCTTGTCGTGACTGATCGATATCTTCCACCTCAGCAATGACCTTCTGAAAGTGAGAACCAAGGAGGTTTGGAAGAAGTCGGATTCCACACAGCTTCTGTTTCAGGGACATTTCAGAGTGTTTGGGGAGAGAGACTGCAGTCACGTAGATTTCCAGTTTAGGTCTACACATTTTACAGCTTAGTCGAGTAGTATTACAAACTTTGTTTTGAAAGAGTATTTTGCTATTACAGGAATGTACAAGGTTCTCGATCGGTAGGCAACAGACTTAGGTTTTTCTCTTGCAGATGTCCTGTTTGACATGTTTGACATGTTTGACACGGTATCATTCAATACCATTCCTGAAGGTGAAAGTTACACAAGATTTCTCCCACGGGTATGGTTTGTTTTGTTACTCAGATGATTTTGAGCAGGCAAGATGTTAATTGGTTAAACATTGGTTCTACTAATGGGTTTGCACCGTTAACCCAATTTTTCATTGTAAGAGGTTACTGTCTATGAAACGTTACTGATTGCGTGAAGAAGTTCTAAATTACTAGTAATTTGAGATCCTTAGTTACTTAAAAGACTTAGAGACTCTTGATAGTAATACCGATAGATGCAATCAGAAACTCTTGAACAGCAGAGGAGAGCTCCGTCTTGCCAGGTACGGCAGCTTTGATGGCAGCTGTTGGCAAAGCAACCCCGACGAGTGCGAAACCAGGGAGCTACAGGCTCTTCCAGCATTCGTGCTTGTCAGGGGTCAGTTCTCTTCTGTGAGATGAACAAGAACAAGAATTATGGCAGTCGAATTAAGTCCTAGTCTTCGCGGTCTTGCTGGGCACATCTCATCGGAATCTTCAGATTCGACTGATTATGTATTCCTTAACGGATCAAAAATAAGCCTGTGGCAAGTTGCTCTCTTGCTCATTAAGTTTGAGATCATTTTATGGCCGGAGTTCGTCTCCATCCAAACTTGGACGATGCAATACTCTGCCGTGCAGAGGGGAGCTAAAACTGGAGAATTGAGCCACACAACCACGGCCGTGAGTTGCAGCACCTGGAGCCAGAGATTGAGCACGGCTGGGTCCTTTACCGAGAAACTGGTTTGGAGGATGGCAGTTGCTGGAGCATAGAATTAGAATCATTGAAGTTTGCGGGAAGTGTTAATAATGTGAGTGACGGCGCAGTTAGTTTGAGCTCTGGTGACATTGCGGCAAATGAGAGGGCGGTTTGTTTATGAGGAATCAAAGTGGTCCGGTGAAGAATGGGAGCAGTCAGGGTTAGCGATGATGGAGCCCGACTTGGAGGAAGAGCAGTCTAGGTCCAATGATCAGCAGCACGAAGATGAGGTGACTGCGCATGGCCAATCCAACTTCACCATAATTATATGCTTCAGGTTCTGCTGCCTTCCTATCGCTCGTTTCTTTCATTCTTTTGAACTGTATATTCTAACAAGATAGAATTCTGAACGTCTTAACACTATATTCATCACGGATGCCTCGGAAATCATAAATAGGCTCGAGAAGCCTAGGCCTAGCGGTGCCTTCCATCTGAACACCACTCCTGTGGATAGCGTCTGCTTGAAGGACAGCCCCGCAAATTTCAAAGCATACGCCACGCGTGATTTCTCCGGCCACAGCACCCAACTTTTGATGTAGTTTGGAAACCAGGGACAATGTAGTTTTTTTATCTCATTCAAATGTGGAACTCCTCTGCCCATGCCCACGGCTATGTCAGGACCAATTTGAACAGGGCTGAAACACCATATTCTTGCCGCCTCCAAACCAGACCTTCTGCTCAATATCCTCGCACGGATCTTCGTATTATCGCTTGGACCTTGTTGACACCTATTTTTACGGGAATTAAAAAAAAAGAGAAAAAAATTAATTAATTTAAAAAAGAAAAGGGTCGGGCCGGGCCGGATCCGACCTTGGCCCAACCCGCCCCTTTTTCTTTTCTCTTCCCCCCCGCGCTGGGCCCGGCCCAGCCCTTTTTCCCTTTGAGCTCAGCCCTCGAACGAGCTGGTTTTCCCCCTCCGGCTGGTCTTCGCTGGAGGACCTGCAAGAACAGAAAAAACAGAGAAGCAGAAGCTGCAGCAGCACAGCGAGAGCAGGAAGATCGAGGTCCGGCGTGATCCGTGGGTCGGGGAGCAGGCCAGTCGACAGGCTGGCGGGGCAGGAGCCGGGCACACCGACCGTTGACCAAGAAGCATAAAACCGCAGAAGACACACCCAACAGAGGAGAGAGGGGGAGAAACACAGAAGAGACCGAGCACAGAGAGAAACACAGAGAGGAGGAGAGGAGCAAGAGACACCCCGGAGCCGTCGATCGCTGCCGGAGTTGCCGACCGCCTCCGACTCCGCCGGAGTCCAGGAGGCAGAACCTAAGGAGAGCGAAACAGAGAGAAAAGGAGGAGGAGGAGAAGGAAAAAGCGGCCGTAGGAGGAAGCTGAGAGAGAGGAAACTCACTGAGACGCCCTACCGTCACCGGCGAGCCGCCCGACCGACGCCGACCGCCATCGTCGCCCCTGAAACGCAGGTAGGCATTTCGTCGAACATCTTGTGTGCGTTATTTCGATTCAAGCCGGCCGGAGCTCCTCTCGACCCGTGCGGGAGAGCTCCGGCCACCACCCGTCCCCCTGCTGTGTTCCCCGTTGTCCTGGGTTGTTTCTTTTGACCCTAGACTCGCGTGTGAGCCTCGGCCGAGCTCGAGGTTTCCGGATCCGCGGCGCACGCCGCCTGTTCGATGAAATGTCCCAATGAAGGCCGCCCCTGTTTTCTCGTTGTTTAGGGCCCTTTCGCGTCTCTCTCTTTCTCCGCCTCGCAGTTCTCTCCCTTCTGCGTTGATTAGATCGCGTTACTGGAAGCAACGTCGCCAGAGCGGAGGGAGATCGAGGCCGAACCAGCCCGCGTAACGCGTCCTCGCCGGAGTTCACCCTGAGGCGGCCCTTGCCGCCGCCGCCGCCGAAACCCCGAACGCGGAGATCTCGGTTCGACCCCCCGCCTGCCTAGCCGGAGAGCCACCGTCTCTCCGTCGCCGGAGTACCCCTCCCCGGCTGCGCGCCGCCGTGGCCTCCTCTGGTCGCGGCCGAGTGGTCGCAGACCAGAGGGCAGGCCGAGTTGGGCCAGACTACGGATCTGGCCCACTCGGCCTTGGTTTCCGCTTGGGCCCCTGATCGGGCCCAATTCGGATTTAGTGAAGGCCCGATCAGGGCTGGTCGGGCCTAAGCCGACTGGGCCCGGGAGACTGGACCCGATTTCCGCAGACCGGTCCGAACCGGGTCGGGTGGGACCGGACTGGACCCGGTTCCCCCAAAAAAAAATTAAAAAATGTAGGGTTTGGTCAAGAATTGCAATGTATTGCCTTTATAGTGTAATTAGGCCTTTAACTACTCGTCTATTGATTATATTGCGTGTTTAATTTACATGTTTAATTATGTTTGCAATTGCTTAGTTGCATGTGTTAATTTTATGGCAATTATGATCTTGGTAGCTATAATTATTAGTTTAACGATTGCACATCCGCATGATCACCGCACATATTAGTGGATAGGTATAAAATCAATCCAAACTGCCTGACAAAAATCTTTTCATTTAAAATGAACAAGATTAGGTACCGAAAGGGCACTAATTGGTCAATTAGTGTAATCAAGTCCCCGACCCTAAATTCTTTGGTTGTGTAGGAAGTGAGGTACACTCCCATATCTTACTTGATTTTTAGCCGACCCCAATAAGCTAATGCGGACTCCTTTGTGCAAAATTCCGAAAAAAATATTCCAATGTCACGCAGGGTATGAACTTGGGAGAGCATGCGCCTAATCAAGGGCCATAAACCCATCATTTAAGCAATACCCCTAAACCTGTTCCCTCCCCCCGAGGGTAGGTCGCGACAAACCTATATTGTCTATATCAATTGATCAGCAAGTCCTCCCTCCATAGGCCGAGCCTCCATGAATGATTGCACTCAGTTGCACGACCACCGGGGACACATGGGAAGATCTCCCTACTACGGTCTCAAGGATGTTTACAGTGGGTTCTGAAGACGCGATTGAGCACTGGCTACAAATTTTTCCTTTAGATCTTTCATGCGCTTTTTAAGTGTACTTATCCGGCGCCAACAATGACAATCTCGTTCCGGACTTCACCAAATGCCTTAATGCCTTCAAGTAGCTTAAGAAGGTCAGATTGCCCTGCACTCTACAGCTACACTCGTCACTGGGGAGACGGCAAGGATTGGGTGCGTGTCGACTTCTTTTTCATTTGTTAATGTAGGCGTTCTCGAAAATGAACGGATAAAGATCAACCAGGGCCATAATATTGCCACAAGGCACGTCCTCCACTCTCAGGTGCTTCTTTCTGATCCAAATAACAGTCCTCTGAACACTCATAAGATAAAGATTTATCCTCCCACCAGTGAAAATCTTACCATAGAAGATCCAGCCAAATGCAAAAAAGCTGCCTTTGTCAGAAGCCGGAATCATCCTCGATACATAGAACATGAACTGCCCAGGATCAATCTCCGATTGCAGTAGCATGAAGGTCATCTAGCGGATCATCATACAAGTTCTCAACGCGGTACTCCTGTGCCTTAGCTGGGGAAGGAAGGCAGAATGAAATCATCTGCAAGATTGCGCTACTCACCGGAAGCCAAGTCTGCATCACTTCCTTCAACAGGGCCTTCCCCGCTGGATCCTTTCCACTCACCCTTCATATCAACTTTGAGTTTTCCCTGCATGCCTGGCACTCCATATTTCTTGTCATTCATACGAGCCCTGATAAACTGTTTGATAAGCTTGAAACACGCCTGCAGGTAGGGGAATTAGTGAACTTGCCGATCCATTTCTTTGCTAAAGGCGTGCGTTCATGAGGCCATGCTTGGCAGCAGAGTCAATGAAGTTCTCACCCCGCAGCCTTTCCATCATCCTTTCTTCATTCACACCAAACTTTTGAAGCACAAAACACAGCAAAGTGAGAGTGTAAAGGCCCAGCCATGCACGGGCCATTACAGTAGTTGATATTATTCTTCATGTGGCCCTTCCCTTGGTTAAGTTCACACCGATTACCAAAGGTTATAGAGATGGCGTTCACAACTAAAACATTTCTGTAGTTTCTCATGACACGCGTATTTTTCCAAGGGCTAGATGAATTTGCTAGATAGACGATAACATGATATATAGCATGTACACGAGTACCAATCGTAGGCAAGGCGGTTAAGACCATTTGAAGCCCAAAAAAGCAGGCTAAGCACATCTTTCCTAAGAGAACGGTATGTGTTGCTGTCAAGTCTGAAAGCACTAAAAAGTTATTAGTTCCCAAACTCTGACTTTGCTGATCATACAAGATTCACTCATATAGCGGAATCTTCTTGATTGGTAAGTAGTGTAGCGAGGTCTCTTTTGCCCCACTACGTTACATTTCTCATGGGGTGGCTAGCTACCAAGTATAAATTACAAATCCAAGAACATCCTTGGCTGAAGGCGAATTTGCCAAATGAAAACATTGGCAAATTCACAGTGCTTATTTATGGATCGGAACCAACCAAGTGGTTTGCAGGCTCGTGGTGGCCTTCGGGTGTCAAGTCGGTTAACTGAAAGAAGCGCTTCTTTTCCACTTGGCGAGGTTTGTCAAGAAAGAATGGACCTCATTGGGGTCTCGCAAAGAGTACGAGGCCACGGTCTCCCTCGGGACAGAAGAAACGATAATGGAGAAACCGTGTTTAGTTCTTTTAATAACCTGCAACCATTCATGTCGAAGTTATTACAGTTAGTTAGCAAAGAGTGTTCTGCTCAAATAGCTTTTCTTAACCCTCCAATCGTTCTGTGTCTAGAGTGGGTTTTTAAATTATTGCTGGACTTTGGAAAAGGAGCATTAGGTAAACTCAAATGTAATGTTATCCTGTTTCTAAATAAATAAAAGATCAAGTCCGCCTTTTGTACGTAGATTGGACCTACTAATAGCTCTAAAAGAAGAGAGACGACAGAACTACACAAGATTTTTTATGAATGTCGAGTATCAGATATGCGGTTCAACACCTTGAAAGCATCTTCGTCGGTATCATCGTCCCCTATATACAAGGGAAGGACGTTACAGTGGCCATTCAAGTCGAGACTTTCTAGTAGATATTCGATGGCTCGGCCTTTGTCCCATTCAACCGGAGGACGTATCTCCATAACCTGTTCGAGCAAATTATAAACGCATCATCCAGAATAAGCTCGATTTGCTTCTTTAGTAAAACCAAGAATGAAAGAGGTTCCTTGCGCTAAGGAATATAATTTTAGTGAACATGCTTGCCTCCAATTATGCATGTACCTTTTTGCCACAGGTAATTCTATATGTTGGATATGCTTCCATTGTGGATTCTACTATCTGCTTGAGTTTCCCAACATCCTGCAGAGATTTAACATCCAGTTACTGCGTGTATAAGAAAAAGGGTCCGAGATTCTGGGACTGAGTTAAAACATATTTATTAGATATATGAGGGCATATATACTAGCATAGAGAAACTGCGGAATGATTATTCCTCTAACAGCGGTACAAGGAGGTTGTAAGGATCACCTTCTCATCCACACAACGGTAGTGCACCGATATGCAAAACTTATTATCTTCGACTATGGCACTGTCTATTCTTGTAGTTCTTTCTTTCAACAGTCTCATTATCTGCTAGCACCAACAAACAAAAAGATGTACAAAGACTATGATAGAAGGAATCACATTCTCAATGCTGCAAGACATTTAACTTCATTGACATCCAAATGTTAGCGGTGCATGGGAAGTCCTTACCTCCTGGACTGTATCTAGGAAATCTTGAGCCGGTTGGAACCAAACGATTTCATCCCCCTAAAACAAGCAGCAGTAATTTATCTCTTGATTTGAGTGCCGATGTGTTCTCACTTGTTCAGCATAATAGGAATGTCTTGCAGATTAGGTGCCAAGCATAGAATTATGTTATATAGAGACGAACCTTTTCATCCAAAGCTCTGGTTTGATGCCTATTGTCCTGGCACTTCGAGGAGGCTAATGGGATGGATATATCCATTCCATGACTTCCAGCATAACAGACATTGTTCAGTTGCACAAATTCATATACCTAAACAAAGAGTGAAAAATTTTCTTGTTTAGCTAAAGAAAAGCAGGATTGATCTACAGAAATCCTCGTGTGGTTCCTAAACTGTACTCAATTGAAAAAGCAGCAGAATGGAAGTATAATTAGAACACAGAAATGAGCATACCTTTTCGCGACACCTTCCACTAACAATTGCAGTGGGAAAGCAGTCTGCAACTTCGCATACGGTGCAGCGCATCTGCATTTTAATTCAGTCACACACACACACCCTCAATATTTGTCATGTTTGTCTGTCAGCAGTTTGCGTTGGATGAGAAATTGTTTTAGTACATATGCCCTAAAGCAACCAAGTGATTTTTGCTAGTTTGATGTGAGAAAACTGACAATCGATAGTCAATCGCTTTGCATTCACTTGGTTTGCTGTGTTTTATATTGCATCAATCAACACTAGGCAGCTCTCCATCCTAAGGACTAGAATTTGGAAATTCGATCCTCTGTAGGAGAGCAGATGCACCTTTTCTGTCATGTACGCCTGATCAGGGTTGTCTACAATCTGAGAGAGGGTACCATCATAGTCCAAGAACACCGCAATCTCTTTACCTTCGGCTTTCTTCATGATTCCTTCAAATGTGCACAAGGCAGACGGGTGCTCTCTCTGCATAATGCATTAAAAACCTCACCCATTGATTAACACGAACACATGGTCAATTAAAAATGGAAGTACCGTGAAAGAACACGAGCATCACAAGAAGTTTACGAATGAAAAGACAAGATGATATTGCAGTTTAATGCGGCACGTAGGTTTCATCGTCGCAGTGTGCTTACTAGCCATGAAGAGTAAGAGCCCAAGATAGAATCTCCATTGTCTTCCAGCCTTGCTCTTGAGAAAGATTCCATCTTCTGTTGTTGCGGGGGTGACTGCGGGAATCCCATCTTAGATTCAATTATAGCGCTCCTCAAGATCTACTTTTCCTGCAAGATTTAAGAAGATCCTTCTTTAGAGTATATGTTAAAAAAGATACAATTTAATATAAAGAACATGCACATAAATAGTCTATTTCCTATTGCATGATTAATATAAAGAACGTGCACATAAATAGTCTAATTCCTATTGCATGTCATCTTTCGAGTACGTCACTGGATCAACATTAAAGCCATGGATGACTCCATAAAGGAACGCTAGTTCCAGGGCTTTTAACAAGATGATAATCTTCAGGTGAAAGCTTTTTTAAAAAAATGATGCTCCATTTAAGTAAAGCCAGTTCGTCAGGTGGCGAGAATCAAGGCGCTATACTCGAATCCTCGACAACATTGATATCGAGGTACCCACGATGTTAATCCTCAAGATCCGTGCAAGTTTTGCACAAAGCTAGAAACCTTGAGCAATAAATAAAGAATTATATAATGGACATTCAGATCTAGGTCAATGAACAACGTGAGAAACAAGATTAGTTTTCTGTTCGTGCAGAAGTCTGGTCATATGGCAATAAGACTACGAATCACAACAACGTAAGACCCCACGAACGTGTGATTCATGACTACTTAGCGAGCCGGAAGCGAGAACAGACAGCATTTTCGTCCATTCAAGAGATAGCACACAAATCCGAAAAGCCAAGGTTAACTCGAAGCGCCAAGCTCGGAGAAATCCTATGTGCGCAAAAACCACCATGACTCTTCACATGATGAGCTCGTGACAAGAGAATACAGTAAGAGAAAAAAGGTGGCATGCGCAATTCACATGGCGCACTCTCCTTTCACTAGTCCTGAGTTTCAAGAAAGTTTCGCAGGTAGGTACGGAGTTCGTTTGTCTTGCGCCGCGACTCGGTCACATCCCTTTTCGGCTAATTCGTTTTCGTTTTTGCCGCACTAGACCTTCGATATGGGTAGAGATCCTCTCGGTTCAAAGAGGCGAATTAGCGCAGCTCATCCTTCCACAATCATGGCATCACCACCAACGACTTGAGTGTTGAGATCGGTTTCCCAACGAGAAAGCTAGAGTAATGGGTTAGCAATCTAAGTGAACTGAGTCCATTTAATTAATTGGTTACTAAGAGGAGCCGTATCGATTATCTTTGTTAAAGTCAACCATGGAGGACTGGAAAAAGCAGCTTCAATTAGAAGGCACTCGCTTGTCGCGGGGCTGTCAATTCAGCAAACCAAAAGGTACTCACCGACTCCCCGCAAAGGACAGATCATTGCCTACTCGAGTAACTTTTAACGTCGAATCCACGTACTTTCCAACCCACCAACCGATTGTAAAATTAGATGGACTGAAGTGGGATGGTCATGCAAGTTCCATTCTTCAATGTGAACGCTAATCGTGTCCTAGGTACATACATATCATACGACACATCGCGTTGTGAATTACGTGAGTAGAAAAGTTAAGTACATATACAGGCGTCTCCATGGTTTATCACGTGATCGATCTTGCTTTCACCCCAAGAAATTTGCTAACCAGAGAGAGAGAGAGAGAGAGCATGACATGGGATAGTAAAAGACAAACTCTCCAGGTGCCAAGCTGTTGTCTGCGAGGTTACGGGATCGACTTGACCATTGTGAGGATCCACGACGTGCGTGGTATCCAAGCATGGAAAGAGAGATGCACGGAACAAACATGTTCGGCCCGTATATTGTGCGCCGGGTATGTATATACCTGTATAGTATAGCCGGACGCATGCACTAAAGGGTAACCCATTAGAAGACGCAGAAAGGTCGAGGAAGTTGGCGCGTGAAAGGAAAGCATGTAACACAGCGAGAAAGCCTGATTCCTAGACGAAAGAAACCGAACTTCGCATGCAAAATGCGAATGGCGAACTTAAAACACGAGAGAGAGAGAGAGAGAGAGACTGACCTTGTGCCAGATCGAGTTGCATGGAAAAGTGCAGGAGGGGAGGGGGAAGAACGGTGACAGGCGAGGCAGCTTTATTTATAGAGTGAAAGCCAAAAGTTTTCTTGGCCATGGAAGTCACGGGACACTCGCTCGAAGCTACAACACCTTTCTCTTGCTTCTTCCTATAATCCCTCCTCTCATTGGACCGACTTCACACCAACTCGAATTGACCTTAGTAGCCCAGATTAACCAGCCTAATGTGCTCTTTATTTCGTCCCGTAGCAAGAGGTGAACCCGTAATTAATCGGCTCTCGCGCGCCGGAATAAGTTGGGGCCTAATAAAACACGGGTCGTCTACACACGGGCGATGCTAGGTCGCAACATGACTCGAGAAAAGGGCGTGTTCGGTTTTGCGTGACGCCAGGATCATCTTAATGACTCGATCTACCCTTTGAGCTTTCCTTACATGCTTTGCATAGTTTTGTACTCATTTGGCTTGGCTGAATCTCATTTCATAGGTTCATAAGACCTCCAATTGATCTCCCAAGAAAAAGAAAATTCCATCGGACGCTTACATATGACATCCCAACATTGTGCCTGATTTTTTATCCGAGATGTTTATAATGATTCCTCTTTCAACCCCCAAAAAAAAAAGAAGAAGAAGCAAAATCGAGACGGTCCATGAAATTTTCGTCATGCTCACACTTAGTACGTAGTTACAAGCTTGCATTAGAATTTGGCGCATATAAATTTACCCTCTCCGGTTCATGTTATGTTCACTGATGCCACCTTAAAGGTCTCTGGGAAAGGCTTGCTTTCATTCCATAATGTCGGCAATTACCAACCTAGACTTTGGAAATAAATTTAGAAAATACTTGAGAAATTCAATAAAGATTTTAAGTTAATCAATTCTCACTTTTTGATTCAATGAAAATTAGAGGAAGCTACATTGGTCGTTCTCTCTCACACGTTTTTTTCCTTATTATTGAAAAGAACAAAAGGAACGAAATGGGGTCCTTACACGAAAAGGAGCAAGCACGGAACATCAAAAAAGTGCTGACAAGTTATTGAATTGAGGTAATCATGTCAATCAAATGTCGAGAATCAATTAAAAAGATGTTAAATATCGCACACGTTTTGCATTGTGATTGACTTTATCGGCCGTATATCATCTACTGAATGAGTCTGCACAATACTCATTTCATATATTATTACTGAGAGCAATTGGTTCATTCACTGCATAAGATTGCCTAAAAAGCTCCATTTCTTTCCTTTCCTTTCCTTTCATTTCTCATTCATCTAGTTGAGGTCATATGCACGGATTTGATGTGATAAGTTTCCAAACAAAACGAATAGATTCATAAGACTGCTTGTGTTGAGCTAAGTTTATCTAACGGAAAGTATTTAATATCAAGTGCACGGACACAATAGATAATTTTTTGAATATTTCGATTATCAAAGACACATGACTTTGATACAAAAAGAAACATGACTTTGGTACAAAAAAGAAAAGAGTTAAGTTTCTCAAAAGTTAAGGATAAACCCTTCGCATCAATCCTAACACTGTTTTGCTAATCCTTTTGGTTATGCATGGTTGGAGATTAAAGAAAGAGATGACTGGACTGCAGACCTAACCGAGGTCCCAGGACTTACGGGGAAACTGAAAAGGCTTGAGATAAAAAGGAAATATCATTAGTTAGCAATCATTGTAGCAAGTCCACAAACTCATCTGCCCGAAAACGTACCCATCGCTACTGGAGTTTATCTCATGTAGGAAGACGACCGAGACTCACAAAGCGCGAATCTCGTTTCGTTCTTAATCACTCGACAGCCGAACACGTCGTGAAGTCAAGATCAGAAGGAAGTTATGCTTCATGAATCTTCAAACCCGAACGCGAAGTGCAACCGCCCTTTAAACGACCAAGAGATCAGAGAGGCGAACTTGTTCTCGACGTTCCATTCAAGACAAGTTGGACTGGCATACACGATTTGCAGGGTCTCTGTATCTTTCACGGCGACAATCACTGAATGGCGGCACTAAATGAGAATGTAAAGGCATTTCCATCCGGTCAAAAACCATCATGAAGATTGAGTCGGAGGTTCTTTCCTCGAAGTTACATTTTTTAAATATCTAACACACTATTACTTTGCTTTTGATCTACCCTTTACATACCTAATTTCAAGGGCTTGAATTCCTTTCCCTTTTTTCGCCTAGTCATCATCCTAGAGCTCGCGAACATGGGGAGGTGGGACAAGGCGATCGAGGCCCATCCCTGGCTTTTGTCCTCGTGGCTCCCCCACCATGTACCATCGCAACTCCACTAACCCTGAAAAGAAAACGATGGATCGAGTGGGAACGACTGCTAAAGTGGGAAAAAGCAAGCGTGTTAGTCAGTTTCATCAAAAGCGTGACCCCCTCATTTCTATTGCTAAGTTAGTCATCATGAGCTAGAAGAGGGAGAGATCTCCAGAGCATTTTGAAATCTGGGTTTTTAGTAAAAACGTGGGAGACGATATTTTCTGGGCCATGGAAGATCTTCACAAGCCAATCGACGTAGCTTTCCGACATATCCCTCCTAAGAAGACATTAATGGGGAGATCGAAGATCGCAAAGATCCACTTATGAACCATCGAAGAAGCTAGGAACATCTATGTCAATTCATTGTGAATATATCATTTTTAAGGAAAATAGTCAGTTTTCATTTGTTTTGTAGTTTAAAGAAATAAAAAAAGTAATTTTCTTCTTGTCAAAAGAAAAGGCTACGAATATCATCTCATCATGAATATTTTCCATGCAAATCATTTTAAAAAAGAATGGTCAGTTTCCATTTGTTTTGTAGTTTAAGGAAAGCAATTTCTTTCTTGGTAGAAAAGGAAGTCGTTTTTCCCCGATCTAAGATTCTTTTTTTCTTTTTTTAGTTTTCAGTCCAAGGAAAATGTTTCCGTATATCAATTAGGTTTTCATCATTCAAATACCTAAAAATCAAAAAACATTCTCTCAAAAACAATTTTCTTTCATGCAAATGGAACCTAAGAGTGAAATCGATTGGATTCATGCACATATTATCTTAGCAATACAATGCTTTTGCACACTCATGCAACAACATAATCTCCTTATTGACGTCGATTATTTACTTCATCTTCTTTTTTGACATACGGCATGTTCTGATTAGTTACTTAAAGAGTGAAGCCTTACTAGGTTCATTTCCTTCGCTAATAGCCGCCTATGACACTATTATGTAAAACCGAATAATTTCGCCATCTTCGTACGTGTAACATTCCTCAAACGGGGCATAGAATTGACATTCTTGCCTTAGTTAGGTTAAGGCCGCCCTAAGCACTCCTTTTCCTAATTTGTCTCAAGGTTGTGAAGGTGGCCAATAGGATCCATACCACAACCAAGATTATTGCTAACTAAAGAAAAGATATGGATCGGATACGATGAGTAATTGTCTAAGACAATCGATTGAGGCCATAAATCTCATAGTGCTCCAACTGCACTTTATTCTTAATTGCTTCACTTATGTAAGAGATTATTTTAAGAGCTAGGGTTTTATGGAAAAGATGTTATGCTGCAATATCCACCATCAAATCCTCAAATATCTCCTTCTCTTGCCATACACGTCTCCAACCCTAGTTTCTTGTGGCCTATGGTAGGTGTCTTTTTCTTCTTCCTCTTTAATTTTTTGTTGTGTGTTATTTGGGCTCGGGACATGTATGATGGGTGGTTAAGTGGACAGAGACCTCCACCCATAGCTCTGAACATTATTTATTTTGCTAATTTATTCATTTGGCTAACTTTACTTATGAATGGGGTTGAATTATAATACATGGTAACAGCTAAAAAGGCAGACACGAGAGGGTTGTCTTGATTCGAGCACGCCTAGATGTTTAATTTATTAAGTTGAACTTTATGTCTCTGGAGTGGAAATAGTTAGGTGGATGCATTTGGTCTTGTACAGAGACGTTCGTGAAGACAAAATCACCCTGTCTGAGAAAGTGATTCATGCAACCATATGATTCCAATGAGGTGGAGTCCATCTCAAAAGAAATTAATACCGACTTTCACCAACCTCGTCTGCCGGGCAAGACATGAGCTGAAACCAGGGGCATGGCGTAAGCATAAGATTATTTGCACTCGATCGTTCAAGGAATCAAATCCGCGCCATTACTATGCAGTTCGCACACACGACCCATAGCTAAAGCAGGCCTATAGGATATGGAACCAAATCTATATAAAGACACGGGTTGATTTCCTTGTGTGATTCGCATTCGCTTTATTGACATGCGGTCGGCACACTCACTATTCTAGTATTTGTATCACAAGAATAGGATATATTTTCCTTAACGTTAAGCAATTTTTTTTTTCAATTTTTATACCGAGCCGAAAAGAGAAAAGGTAATAATAATAATGGCAATATACACGGCTGGCTCACTTTTATTGGAGGGGAAAAAATCCCGTGGTTAATTATAGGGTGCGGCTTAGCTGACCGTCCTCCATCAAATGACGGAGTGATGGTCAACTAAGGATTGCACATGTTAGATGCAAACTGGTTGACTTTTCAATCGATTTCCATCTTTTACCCTATTTTTCTTTTTATTTTTTTATTTTTATGTTTTCTTATTGCAAGCATAAATTGAGAGATAAAATCACAAAATGGCTGACACAATCAAATTTTATGAATATGATGAAAGAAAAAATAAATTAAATATCAAAATATAGATAATTACAAGTAAAAAATATTATCACCTACTAAAAAGAAATCTTTAATGTCATTATATAGATATATTAAATTTAAAAGATCAAAAAACACTTGAAACGTTGGCTTTGCAACTAATAATAAAATCACTGTGCAATAAATTGGCTTCTTAGTACTTTTGCCAAAGTCAAATTGAATTAATAGAGAAGAAAATTTACCCCATTGAACCAAATCTCGTAGATGAAGATGTGTTGGACCTAAAAAATTACAAAATCAATCATAGGATCACACGAATCAAAACCAAGCCAAAAAATGATTTTTGATCGATTTTTACACAGATTTAACCTAATATAGCTTCAACATTTGATTTACTGAGAAGATTCACATGATCACGAGATATTTGACCATATATCATTTTATAGAGATAAAAAGTCAATTTATAGTAAGGTATTTTATTTCAAAATAAAATAATAACATGTAGCAACAACGATTGAAAACCCCCGATTCTTTCCTGATCACAAATCAAATTGCGAAAATAGCTACAGTAATTCATCTCATTCAAATTACCAACTCTGTGAAAATCAATGAAATTCCTTGTACTCTCATTCTAGCGAATTGTATGCAATAATTTTTTTTTTTTTTTTTTGGTCGGAAATAAACTTCATTAAAAACTAACCCGAAGACAGATTACAAGCGTTTCCAAAGTCAAGACATAAAATTAACCAAAAGAAATTAGGGGGATAAGTAATCGAGTTTGATGGGAGTGTTCCAGCTCGGTGGGCTTTAGCCACCCAATCCACAACCCCCTTTGATTATCTCGGTTCAAAGTTGATATTAATTCCTCCTACCTAGGCCATCAACTCATGGCAGTCCAACAAAATAGACCGAGAAGCCCACAGAAGCTCCTCTTGGCCCAAGACTTCTTTCACAAAAGCTAAGGGCGCGCATGATAACGTTTCTATTTCTCAATTTCTCATTTCTCTATTTCTCTATTTCTCGGAACAGGTTTGGAACAGAAATCCGTTTGGTAATGCAATTTCATTTTTCTATTTCTAGAACAGATTTCTATTCCAGAAATAGATTTGGAGTATAAATCAGAAATTAAAATTTTTAGCTTTTCTATTTCTAGAACAGAAATGAGAAATCAAAACTTCTTCATCGTTCACTCTCATCATTGCTCGTTTCCCACCCGCCACTCGTGGGATGCCAAACGCCCGCCGCCGGGTGGCCAGTGGCCGACCGCCACCGGCCTTGGCCATCGCCCGCTCGCCACCAACCGCCGGCCACCGAACACCGGCCATTAGCCACCAAACTCCAATCGCTCATCACCGACCGCCGGCTGTCGGATGTTGGACGCTCGTCGGTAGTTGGCCGTTCATCGCCAACCATCGGACACCGAAGGCCCACCGCTAACCACCTAACGTCCCCCGCCGACCGCCCATTGGTCACCACCGGTCGTCAAATGTCGATCGTCGAACTTCGAACCGTTGGCCACCCGCCGCAGTCGCCGGCACGGACTCGGACTCGGACTCGGCCATTGGCCACCGGCCGCCGGTTCTGGCCGTTGGCCACATGCCGCCGATCGCCGATCTCCGATCGTTGGCCTCTAGAAGTCGACGCCGGACTCCGTACGGTAGCCACCGAACGCCGGACTCTAAACCTCGGTCGCCGAACGGTGGACTCCAACCACCCGCCATTGATCACCGATCGCCGATCGCCAAACGTCACACTCCGGCCACCAAATGCCAGCCATCGCCGCTCCTAGAAATAGAAATTTTATTCTCTTATCAAACAAATTTTTACTCTAGAAATAGAAATTCTGAATCGTTACCAAACGCGGTTCTTTGCTGAGAAACTCGTCTATAGAATAGAAATTGATTTCTATTCCATAAATTTTTTTATGCGCACCCTAAGTTGTTAGAAACTAGTTCCACTTTCAAATCAATTTCAAGTACACCCCTCAAGTTTGACACACGTGTTTTCTTTAGCCATGATAGAGCTTTTCTTATAGCAAGGGTTTTAGCGACTGAAGTCGAGAGGGCATGGATCTTGCTTGCGAAGCCATCGATGAGCATTCTGTCACTGTTTCTGTATATACCAACGACCGAACCCTCCATTGAGGAGTAGCACCAGGAGCTATCAACATTTAATTTTAGGATATGAGATAATGGTGGAGTCTAGTTCTTCATTTGAGGGTGGATCTCGATTCTCCGCTTGACTTGCGCTAGTTCCATTGTTCGTAGATCTGGGTCATGTAGATGGCTTCATCCACAAGCAAATTTGCTTTGGGTTTTCAGTCTTGGAATATGAAGGCATTTCTTGCCTTCCAAATCAGCTAAAGGACACCTACTAATAGAGCATTAGTTTGTGGGGGAATACTAGCAGTAAGATAATCACCAACCCACTTATTAATTCAAGTTATATATGTCAGGAAAGCAGCAACTCCAATTATGGGATCTGACCATGTGTCATTTGTCCAAGCGCAAAAGGTAAAGAAGTGTTCAATGGTTTCCAAACCTTAGCTACAGAATGGGTATAGCGGATCAAGTATCAAATTTCTTCTATATAAGTTGTCCTTGGTAGGAAGGGCTTCGTTGCACATACTCCACAATGAAGAACCTGATTTTGGAATAGGTCTATAATTTCCATGCCTCAGTCCACGGTCTTCAAGGGTTTCAATACAAGGTTGATGCTTGGTTGTCTATTTTTAGATATCCTCAGGTGACAAAGTTTATTACATCCACTCTTTACCTTGTATATACCTGACTTGTTCAACGTCCATACGAGTTTATCCAGTCCCAGATTTGGACTCAAGGGAGTAGCTAAAATCTCTTTGACTATATCAACTCCATATGTCTTGTTAAGTAATTAAGTAACCTATTCACCCGAGTTGTGAAGTATCAAGTCAGTTACATATTGAGGATTATTCTAATTTGCTGGACCTCAAATTTTGCTCGGTAACAACCATCTATCCTCTCTAATTTTAATGCCTTTACCATCACCTAATACCCAATTAACCTCCCGTTCGATGACATGTCTTCCCATAAGTATACTTTGCTACCTTTGTTAGCATTCCAAAAGTTCC
This sequence comes from Eucalyptus tenuipes, assembly GCA_014182365.1. Lineage (NCBI taxonomy): Eukaryota > Viridiplantae > Streptophyta > Magnoliopsida > Myrtales > Myrtaceae > Eucalyptus > Eucalyptus tenuipes. The sequence goes on along the minus strand of CM024540.1, from coordinate 23,294,224 downwards.
CTCTAGAGAAATAGAGGCCTTTAAAAATTTTGCTCCATAAAGCTTCCAAAGCTTGACTTAGTCTCCAAGCTTGCTTTCTCAACATTATTAAAATCCACTAGGTCTTTAAAACCTAAGCCCCCTTGATCTTTTCTAGTCTTTAGAAGATCCCATCTTTTCTAGTGAATGCCTTTTCTAGTTGCGTTTTGTTTCCACTAGAATGATGAAATCCTCTTTTCAATTGCTCTACAAATTGATATAAGGACTTTAAAAATTGACATGGCATACTGCAATAAAGCTTGAACAACTATTTCAACCAAAACATCCTTACCAACCTTTGATATTAACCATTCTTTCCAACCCTCTAGTTTACTATCCACCCTTGCTAATACCCAAGAAAGGATTTGTTTCTTCATATGACCCCAATTTGAAGGAGTGCCCAGAGATGTCCCTGTTTTCTCAATGATATGCACTCTTAATTCTGCTGCAATATTCTATTTCAGCTCCTAAAAAAAATCCCAAAAAAAAAGCTCAATTTATTTAGATTGATGGACTAACCTGATGCAAAGCAATACTAGTGTAAAACATTTGTGAGATTTTGAGCTATCCTAATTTTACCATCAAAAAAGAAGATGGCATCATTTGCAAACAAGAGATGTGATAGTGTAGGGTAGTTTGAATTCAATCGAATACCCTTTTATACTTTTGTCTATCAATGCTTTAGTTATGAGGGAAGATAGCACATTAGCTATGATAATAAATAGGTAGGGAGAAAATGGATCTCCCTATCTAATTCCTCCTGTTGGTTTAAAAACCTCACAAGAATCTCCATTAACTTTACCGTTGAAAGATACTGAAAAAACACAATGTTTGACTAGCAAGACCCATTTATCATATAATCTCATTCTCAACATATAGTCACCAAGGAAATTCCATTTAGCCCTATCATAGGCTTTCTACATATCCAATTTAAGGATTGCCTGAACTTTCCATTTTCTCTTTCTAACCTCTTGAACAATAAAAATATTGTCTTGGATTTGTCATCCTCTTATAAAAGCACTTTGTTCAGGAAATATAATTTTTGGAATCTAGGGTTTGAGCCTATTCGTCATCACCTTTGCAATTATTTCATAATTAAAATTACAAAGCCTAATGGGTCTATACTTAGAAATACTCTCAAGATTCTTTACTTTTGAAATAAGAGTAATATGAGTCTTGTTAAACTTGGGATCAAATGTACCTTGGTTAAAGAAAGAGTCCACCATTCTGAAAATCTCCTGAATTATCGACCAATTACTCCGGTAGAATAAACCATTTAGTCTATCTGCCCCGTGTGCTTTGTTACTCCCATTTGAAAACATTTTTTCTCACTTCTTCCCTAGTAATATGCTTAATGAGGGCCTCATTCATCACATTAGTCACCATTCGCGGGTATTGTTCTAACACAAGCTAATAATATCTACTTCCAATCGAGGTATACAAAGATTTATAAAAACTTGTGATGTGTTGTTTGAGGGTATACAAGTTCAGACTCTAATTATGCTCATCAAGCCATAGCATAAAAATTTTGTTGTATTGTCTCCTCTAGATCATGGTAACATGAAAAAACTTTGTATTCTTATCCCCCCATTTCAGCCAATTAATCCCGGATCGCATACCCCAAAACATTTTTTCTTGTCTCTATAGGATTTCAATATGTTCAACAATTCTCTTATACTCTTCCCCACTTGATGTTTCTTCCGCCATATTCATTAAGTTTGTAAGTTTTTCTATGAGTAAATCAATCTATTTGGACACATTTTTAAAAGTCTTTTGACTCCACATTCCTAATTCTGCTGCTACTTTTCTAGTTTTGCTAATGATATCCAGTTGGTTCCCCATTTCAGCCCTCCAAGCATTTTTAACCACTTCCCCATACTTAGGATTTTCTAACCAGAATGCTTCAAATATGAATATCTTTTGTTTTCTAATTTTGGCTAAATCCAATGACAGGATAATCGAATAATGATTTGAGCCAATAGCAAGAAGAGCATACGCCTCAGCATTAGGGAATAAAACTCTCCATTTTATGTTACATAATGCCCTATTCAAGTTTCTTTTTTACTAGCTCGTCACCATCTCGATTGTTGGTCCATGCAAATGCACAATCTTTGCTTTCCATATCCATTAGAGAACAAAAATTCACAAACTCCTGAAAAGCCATAATCTTCTACTTATCAACATCACGTCTTTTAACCTTCTCCCACTAGTACAAAACTTCATTAAAATCTCCTATGCATAACCACGGAAGATTATAAGAAATGTTCCTGTAGCGCAAGATATTCCATAGTCTAATCATCTCCTAAAAGTTGGTAGATGAATGTAAAAAGGAAATTTTCATCACTACTCCACTATCAAGAACCTTACATAGCACCACCTCAATACACTCTCCAGAGCTAAATTCCACATCTACTTTCACCTCATCATCTCATAATAGTGCAAGTCCTCCCCCAATCCCAACCAGATTAATAATAACTAAAGAATTATACTAAAGATTCTTTTTAACTCGATCCATCACTTCTTCCTTATCTTGGTTTCCATAAGGAAGACCAAATTAGGCCTCTCACAAGCCACTATGGTTCTAAGATGTTAGATTGCCAAGAGAGTGCCTAAACCTTGACAATTCCAGCTTAAAAACTCCATGTCTTCTTTGGTGACTTATTAGGGCTAGTCACTAAAGCCCCTTCATAGACCTCTTTACACATCTAGATTGGTGTGTCTGGAAGTTTCTCCTCATCGATTAAGTTCACCAATGATCCCCTCTTCTCATAGAGAGTACGGCGTTTCTTATATTTTTGTAGCTTGTGTCTCCAACCCCTTTTCCATGCTCTATAGGATCAAAAACAACTCTTATGTTTGCTGCACCCTTTTTCCCCAGTTTGGAGTTGCATATTTAGATATTCTTACATCATCAACTAGCTCATTTGCCACTGGAGTATATATGACTTAAGCCTTGTTGTTTGGCCCTAAATAATTGCTGCCCAAATTCTCACCGACAAGGGAATTACGTGACTCCGGCACAATTTCCTCTTCCTCCATAAAAAGATCGATATCACCATAAAATACTTTCCAACATGGACTGAATTCTTTCACTTCCACCTTGAGCCACAAACCGTATCTTCCTGATTATCTTGGGTTAATCCAATCTCCTCATAAGGTATTTTTGGACAAAAATTTGCATAGTGTCCTATAAACCCACATGAGTAACAGCAATGTGATAGCCTCTCGTATTTAAAATCTATCCACCATTTTTTCCACCCACATTAATAACATTACCTGTTTTGAGGGATTTAGCAGGTTCAGCCTCACTTTTGCTTCCCCATGAAAGCTATTATTTCTTGCTTCAATTCTGATTTCCTTCACTGTACCTAATTTTGCAGCAATCCTCCTCACAGAATCCTCCAATATAGTAGCTCAAGGAAGTCCTAGAAAATGCACTCAAAATGCATAATGAGAAAAATCGTAACAATGCTTTGGAACATTGGGGTCGCCTTCTTTTTTTCTCTTCCTTCGAATTCAAAGTGAATATGAAAAACCCAAGTTCTATGACTTCACATTTGACAACCTCTAATTTCCATGCTTTCTTCATTGTGCTTAAAAATGCTTGGAATTTAACATTTGGTTTAGAGAACAACTTTCCATAAAGTAAGAGTTCACTTTCCTATTTTTATTTTTCAGGCCCTTTTGCATCCAAATATATGACTTCATCTTCTGCCCACAGGTCATCGATCCTTCTACAAAAAACCATCATCCGAAGGTGGTCTTCATGGATGCCTTCCATACTTGATCAATTGCAGCTCGATTATATGACGATATTAATGGCAGAAGTTATTGGGGTTTCTGTGTTGCTGGATAGATATCTAGGTTTGGGGTATGGAGTGAAGAGAGCCCTAGCTGTGTGAGATAGCATATTCGAAAGTCATTTGGAGAGGAAATTCTAAGTTTGGGGTGTAAAGCAAAGAAACTAGGTCAGAAAGGGGTAGAACGGTAGGACATTGCTGCATTGAAAGAATAGCTGAAGGGAACTGCTTCCTGTTGTTTCATTCTTCAAGCTTCTTTGATTACTAGGTTCATAAAGATGTTGTGTGGGTTTTGTATTGAATGAAAGTGAAACGGAAAGGGATACCTAATCGGGTGGAGGCAAGATGCACTCAACCATTTGCGATTGCTTCAAGAAATTGGGATTGGAAAGCTAGGGTTTCAAAACAATGGTAAAGTATCACCTTAAGGGATAGAGAGGAGCTCACATAGGGTGAGAATTGAATTGCTCAGATTGTTGTATACATTAATTCAACTGGTAGATACTATGACATAAATTTTCAAAAAATTCTACATAATTATTGGAAAATAATATAGAAGCACCATACCATGCGATCCAAATTCATGGGAGAGTCAATGTGCGAGCCCTCCTACAATCATATTTTTTACTTGTAATTATTTATATTTTGGTATTTAATTTATTTTTTACTTCATCATATTCAAAAAAAAAATTGATTATGTGGGCTCTCTTACGATTTTATCTCTCAATTTAAACTTGTAATAAGAAAAAATAAAAATAAAAAAGGGGTAAAAGATGGAAATCAATTGAAAAAGTCAACCGTTTTCCATCCAAAATGTGCGGTCCTTAGCGGATCATCAGTCCGTCATTGGATGGAATGACGGTCAACTAAGCATTTTCCTTAATTATATTTCGATTCAGTTAAATACAGCATGCACCGTTCGACTTACATTGGAATTTCGTTAGTTACCATATTCAAGGTCTGCTTAATTATACGGGATATCATTTAATTTCATCGAATATAAGGGCTTAAATTGAGGCTAAAAGAGCATGATTAATTGGAGTAATTGCTCTCTAATGAGCTGCTTGATCTTCTTATCTGAGTGTAACTCAGCTCTCTCTCCAAACGACATCGCATTGGGCAGAAACGAGCTGTTCTCTCTCGAAATATACCGAGAGGAAAGACAGAAAAAGCTGGCAGACATTGCAATTTGCAGAAGGGCAGGCAGATGGCATCAAGGCACACGCCGCGAGCTTGGATCTAGCGACGGCAAGTGCACGTGTGCTGGCCCTGCCGCGGGGTTGCTGTCCTTTCCCCAGACGCCGCCAAGTAGGGTTTTTTCTTTAAGTGGCTCGCGGTATCTCCGTTCCCTCCCATCCCTGTCGAGCATGGACAGCGCGGATCGAGCGTCGGATGTGAACCGAAAGCGACGGACGGTGGTGGTCCTCTCGTCGGTCTCTTCTCCATCCAATAATTCGCTTCGTCGATCTCTCGTTGGCGACGGTCTCTCCGACCACCTTCTGAGCGATTTTAGGTTTAGTTGGCTTCTGTTAAGTTCTCTAACATGATGTCGAAAGATGCAGAGCCGGAGATGGCTCCCCATTTGAGCCCTCCGGTTCGCCTCTCTCGGGCGTGATGGAAAGATATCATGACGACCTGACCCGACCCGACCCATTTTACGCGACGGTGAAGCTCCCTCAAAAAAGAAAGAATGCTCCAAGTAATCACACGAGGTGATGACCAATTGGAAGTGGATTTTTAGCTTATGTATCACTCAACGCGGTCCTACTCATTACAGATATATGTAGTCCGATGGCTTTTAATTTATCTTTAGATTGATGAGCTGTACACTCAAATAAAAGAAGCTTTGCATCCTTCACGTGCTGCACCGTTGATACAACTTTATTTTCATGCACGGACATAGGTCGTCTCATCTGCACATTTAGTTGCTTTTGAATCTAACCAAATTGAAAGGGAATCTAATGTTTGGCAAAAACTTCGTGATAAATGCTTTTAGGAAAATGTTTTTCTCTTTTTAGAATAGGAAATTTGTTTTCCTAATTTTAAGCATGCATATTTTGCTTGACCATAAATGGTTATCTATGAGCTGATTACTTTTGACAAACCAAACCCTTGAAAGTCCAAAAAGTTATTCACAATAAATCCTTTCACTCGAACAAACACAACCCTAATCATAAACATAAAAAAGAACAAATTTGTTTGGAGCACGTCTCCATCTTCTTAGTTGGAAATTTTAGCAGACCCATTAAAGTCGCTTGTTTCTTCTTATGGCCAATCTTAGAAAGCGGACTTTCAGTAAATGCTTGATACGCCATGCCACATAGGATTATCATGCTCCGCTTTCAATACTCGAGTTCTCGAAAAGTCCCAAATAAATTCAATCGTTCTGTTAAAAAAAAAAAAAAGTCAATCGTTCACAAAAAAAAAAAAAGTAAAAAAGTAAAAAAAGGTGATGATGGGCCGTTCATGTATTTCCCCCTCACACGGCCCAAGCCCACGAAAGGCTTTCTTGTCTGGCTTGGCTTGGCCCTTCCGCGAGATGAAGAGGCGCCGGGAACTTCCCGCGAGGGGAGGGTCGACACGGGTCGTCGCGCCCGAGGTCAAATTGGACTCGACGTTTCCTCCACGATGCAATGAAGACCACATAACATGGTTGGAAAAATCAAGGCCTTCCTCCACGTTTTCAGAAGTTCAAATCCAAACCAAATGACAAATCGACTGTGGGTGTTTTCTTCATTCCTCCGAAGAATCGCTTTTCGAAATCGACAGCCATCGAGCCGCACACAGAAAGAGAAATATCCATCGTTTACTGAGGAAAACTCTCTGAATTATTATGTACGCATCGAGACATCTTCTCGAGCTACGACAGAAATATCCACCACTGCAATTGCATTCGATCGAGGAATGATTCCTCGAGAAAACACCATACGGAGACCCTTTCTTTCTCTCTCTGATTTACTATACACGTTTAGTTTATTGGATACACGTGAGAGTTGTGATAGAGAAGTCCTACATCGAAAAATTAACATAATATTGAGTAATTGATATATTATAGTTGGTCCATAACTTATTAACTTAAACTTTTGAAAGAATGTGGATCCAACTGGATAATTGATAGGCTCAAATTTGTTTATTTATCGCGATTTCCTCAAGTATTGTGCTCTCCCAACCAGAGGCAACGGTTGATTGATAGCCACTCCAATGCGTGTTGGTATTTGGTAAGGTTAATTGATGGTAAATGGTATTAGAGCCAATGGTTGATTGGTGGCTCACTCCCAATATGTATTGGTATTTGGTGATTATCTCGAGGAGAATTGGTGTGGTATTTGGTGATTATCTAGAATTATAAAATCATGTACTTATCAATTTGATCATCGTAGAATTTGTTTATTATTGTTACAAGTTTATCTCTAGCTACTATATGCAGAAAATATTTGACAATTCCTTGCAAAAAAGGTCTAATTTCCTAAAAAGAACCTTGACTTTAGGTCCACTTTCAATTTCACCCAAATTTCCTCTTGTCTAAAAAAAAAAAAAAAAAAATCAAACTCTCACTCTAATCACAAATTATGACCGCACGTCAAAAAGTCACTATTAATTTTCTTTGAAATTATCAATATTATGGCTAATTAGAGGTTTCATTAGCAATCTCCTTAAGTCAATAATCTAAAAGAAAACACAATCAATTCCACGATGTATCGGTGGATTTTGAAATGAAATGAAATTCAAAGACATTTTTTTATACGAAAAGAATTCGGAGCAGAGCTGACATCGGACCAAAAGCTGAGAATCTTTTTAAGGGAATTAGTCCTCGCTGAAAATAAAGAAAAAGGAAGTAATGACATTACCAGTAATGATGCAATCATTTTCTAAGGTCAAGAATCGGTGGGTCTTCTTATAGGATGGTGCAAGTAGAATCGTTGGTCGGCCATGGCCGCGGGGGCCACCGTGGCCCCGTTTTCCTCTTACAGGACTCAGCTCCACTGTTCACAACATTGTCTCTCCTCGTCACGGTCGTAGTCGCGATTGCCATTATCGTGGCTTAGGTACGTTGCCAGGAAAATGACGTCGCGACGAGACAAGAAGGACGGAAAATTCTCAATGGCGCCCGAGCTCGGAGGCTCTTCGGGAGCAACAGACTAGAAGGCCCCGTTTTATAATTTTTTTTTTTTTTTTTGTTCGTGTGGACATGTGATGAGTCGTGTCTCGGGACGGATCTGGACGTCAATAGTGAGGTCGCGGGCGAGCGCCGTGTCGTCTCGAAATGAAATCATACGTGCTGTGATTCGATGCTCGATTTGGAAGTTTGGAAACGGAACGAGGATAAACAAGGTGGTTGCGACCATTCCTTTTTCTACTTGAGAAATTTCATCTTTAGTGGAAGAGAATGTTAGCTAGCGGAATTCTATTGCTAAGTCTCCCATCCCCATGGCCCCCATTTGCACCGGTCCACCCACATGCGCAACCTTGCCAAATGCCAAAACATGTCCTAAATAAGATATATATATATATATATATATATATATTTATTTATTATATATATTGAACGTTTGTCGTCTTATTTAGCTCGGAAAATTTGGCCAATTAGAACAAATGGCAAAATCATTGCCTCCAATTTCAATTTCAACCTGACTTTTTCCATTGTCTCGTAAAAAAAGTCAATTTTAGGTTAGGTCTTAATTCGGGCCTTCATCTTATCTCGTAAAAAGGTGTTCATTCACATTTTGGGCGGTGCCCAAATCCGACCCTCGATACATTGAATCTTTAACGATATCTTTAGATTTGAAAAACTTGACGAGGGCCGAATTTCGGTACCGAATTGAAGTCAATACATTTTCATGAGACCTAAGAAACCTTGGGCTAAAATTGGGAGCCACCTAAATAAATAAATAAATAAAATATATATATTGAGCATTTGTTGTCTTGTTTAGCTCGGAAAGTTTGACAAATTATCATAAAAAGCACAATTTTATCTCAAATTCCAAACTTTTTTTATCTCGTAAAAAAAGTCAATTTCAGATCGGATCTTAATTCTAATCAAAACTTTTCTAATTGTCTCATAACAAAACATCAACTTCAACTTGAGTCTCAATTCCAATCCTAACTTTGTCTCATATAAAGGCATCGCTTTCAGGCAGTTCCCAAATCTGGCCCTTATCGATATCATTAGGTTAAAAAAACTTGATGGGGGCCAAATTTGGTACCGACTCCAAGTCGATGCTTTCCTAATCAGACAGAAATAAATCTTGGGCTAGAATTGGGATCCACCAAAAGTTCATGGGTTCTTTGGGAATTGGGTACGTAAAAATATTGGTCGGCCGGATTCGTAATTTTGGGTATTTCGAGGGGCCGGAGAGCAAAAAAAAAAAAAGAAGGAAAAAGATAAAATCGGAGGTCAAAGCCCGCACCCAACCCGGCCCCCACCATCGCCAGGTCCGAGACAAAAAGCTGGAATTATTGGGGAGAGAGATGCCAATATAATATTCCACGAGGCCCGATGGAGCTAACGGCCCTGGGACCGCCACGCTCCGCCGCTCCCCTCGCGACACGTGTGGCCCCGGGCGCATTGACTAGTCGCTGCCAGCTCTCGTTGGTAAGCGCGCCGGAAGGGACCTCCTACGTGTCGGTTCCTGATTGGTGGAAATTATCCACGTAATTAATTTAGTACGTCCTTTTTTTCATTTTTTTGGGGTGGGGGGTTGAGGGGGTAATCATTTCGTTACCCGAAATGACACCAACATTTTACCTGCAAATAATCTTTATTATTATTATTATTATTATTAATTAATTTAATCAGGATGTCAGGCGCGTGATCTCTTAATAGTTTTCACGTGCGTAACCCCACGCTTGACTCGTGAACCGTCTAATGAGTTGACTCTATAATCTAACCGTGGCGGCTTCAACAAAAAAAAAAAAAAAAAAAAAATTGTTGAGGTTGTATACCAATTATACCGACTGTTTCAAAATTTCAAATTATTAGATAAATGTATGATTTAATATTAAAATATTCAGGCATGGTCTTTGGCAATCTTCTATTCTAATACTACATAATATTTTTATGAGATCATTATTAATTATTTTAAAAAATTAATTATTTTAAATAAACATGTGATTTAATACGATAGAATTTTCATTAGGAAAATTGAGGTGGATGCGAGACGAGTCACTTCGAGTTGCCGTAAAAGTTGCGAACCGGAGGCATGGAGCATTCACGGAAAAAGGAAAGACAGAAAGTTAGAAAAGGAAAAAAAGGAAAAAAGGGCATTAACATAAAGTCCGCCACCGCCACCCGTCCACCAAACTTTTCAGGAAAAATCATGAGTGGTGCGTAACTATCCCACTTATGGATGTAAGGCCTGCTTTTGCTTCAACTTGTCCAATTTTCAAAGGTATGATCATATAAATACAAAAATATATAGTCCCTAAATTTTGGTCGAATAGGTAATGTGATCCGTGAAAATTTAATTTATTCAATATGATCCATTAATTTTATTTCAATGTACAATGTCGTCGTCCCTAAGCTTTTAATTTTTTCAATACTATTTTTGAATCTTTGATTTATAGTCAATCTAATCCTTAGGACCCTGAACTTTTAATTCTTTCAACGTTGGTCATAAACTTTTTATTTATATTCAATCTAATCCCATCATTGCATATTGAAATAAAGTTTACGAATCATATTGAGCAAATTAAAAGTTCAGAGACGATTTGCATATTGAAATAAAATTTGGGAACCACAATAAAATAAATTAAAACTTCGACGATCACATAAGCAACAAGTCAAAGTTGTGGAACCATTTATGTTATTTTTCTTATTTTTAAAAGGGCGTTCTTCAAATCCTATACATGAATATATTAATTTTTTTGTATCTATATAGTGTACATATGTACGTATGAAGATACTCACATCAAAATCAAAGATCCAGCTGATGGGGTTGAGAGATTTTCGGGTCTGGACCACGGCCGATCATTATAGGGAGAGGGTCCCCACATCATACGATCATATATAACCAATTATTTTATATTATCTTATTTATTTATTAGTATTATTAAATTTATCGTTGGTAATGCTAATACTAAAATGCTTGTAGGTCAGGAAACGACTGTATAAAACAACAATCGACAACTGGGACTGTGCCCATGATATGCTGTATCCCCCTTTTTCCCGTCATCTTTTTCTTGCCCACCACCTTGTTTGGTCTCTCTCACTCAATAGTTGTCACCTGTTTTTTTTTTTTTTTTTTTTTTAATTGTCAAATGTCGAAAGAGTTTGGAATCAATAACATCATTATTATCATATTCAATACTGCTACCTAGGACCTATTTATTTTGCGAAAAATAAATAATTTAGATAATATTTTTCTAAAAATAATCGTTTATATTGCTTGAAATTATTAATTTAAAAAAATGTTTTAATTGTTAATAATAATTCATGTTTGGATATTTGATGGGAAAAAGGAGGAGGATTATTTGAAATCAAGCAACATTTTGAGGAGAGTTGAAGTTGGATCGACATAGATTTGAGGGTTTCTTTATTAGCATTGGTTTGGAATAAGATAATTAGGCCTCGTAAATCACCGGCCAACAAAAAAATTTCCTTTCGAAAGAGTAATATACTAAAGAGCATTTGCCGAGTTTTACTATATGTGTTTTGGAAATTTTGATATTTACTGTTTGAAATTGTCGAAATAAGAACATTGCATAATGGATCTATCATTCTCTAATGATATTTTATCCACCGTAAGTTTTATGTAGGTCACTAGACTAATGATTCTATGGTGTTGATTGATAAGATTTTTAAGGGGAAAATATTCTCTAGATTAAGGCCTTAGCATATTATGATTTTTCTAAAATAGTAGTAACTTTAGTAGTTCATAATGGTAAGTAATTTTTCATCATTAGCAGTGCCTTCCTTTTTAAACTTCATAATTTGACAATGGAGTGGCTTTATAATTATCCTATGATAATACAATTTTAGCTTATGTAGTTTTTTGTTCTTAGCAATTATACATCCGACGAGTAAATTTGCTGAAAGCCGTCATGATTTCAACTGTGCCTATAGTTGGTACTTCCATTTTTTTCGCGTAATAATCAAGCTATAAAATCCGTAACATAAGATTAGCAATCAACCAATGGTATAGTAACATACCTTAAATAATCGTAAGAAACACAACTTATAATTTGTAATTGATCTAAATAATCATAGATTTCCTGTAAATCCATGTAAATGGTAGTTATTTTACTTCAAGAAAAAGTAAATTACCTCGAGTACTCTTGAGCTCGAAGGTCCAAATCATTGCAACTTCTATTGATAAATTGTGAGCAACTTAAATTTACCGTAACTTTCTCTTTTTGTATTACAAGTAAATTTACCTAGCTGATCATAACGTTCCTTTCAAATTTCATAAATTAGTGGACCACATCCCAAGTAATAAATCCCGTTTGTCCTAACTTTTCTTAATTAATCGTGAAATTTGTTATCCTACTTTAGCAAATTCCCTTGAAAGTTCATGAATTATCGTTTTACCAATAATAAATTACGTTTTTTGAAATTGATTTTATTAATAAGTGCCTCAGAAATACTTAGACAACTCAGGAAAAGAAAATTTGTCATTTTCAACGTGCTCAAACACGACAATAATTAACTGGACATTCGTTGATAAAATCATTTTTAAAATTGATCGAACGGAGTACATTTATTGGCTTTGGAATCGATGGCCCATATTATCCTCCCGGACTATATGTATTTTTTTCCGAGTGCAAAAAGAAATCAAAAAGAAAAAAGTAAAATTTGTCTCCTCATCTGCCCAATCACAACCACCTCGTGACTTGCGGCCCGTGGAAATTTACCATTTTGTCCGTTGCCGCGCCGTCAGGGGCACGATGAGGCGCCGCTCCAGCCGTAATAACCCCACCTCAAAAATTCAAATTGAAAAAATAGACCAAAAAAAAAATGGAAAAAAAATATCTCACCTTTCGAAGTAAAAAAATAAATGAGCATACGAAAAAAATTATATTGGAAATTTTCATTCTGAATAAGAATCTAATTTATTTTAAAAATTTAAAACAACTACATAGATTTCTCAAATCTCTCTCGAATTAAGAAATTCAGTTAAGTAAATTAAATACATTTTCCCATAAAATAGCTAATTTTTATTGAAAATTATAGTTAAAGATAGTATCAAAAAATCCAATTGACTCATGCCTCCTTTCAAGGTCGAGACAGTGAAACGAACGTTATCATGAAACTCTCGTATCAATTCGCATCTTGTCACAAACATGAGATTGACAAGCCTGTCACTGCAATGTCATTTCTTTTGCTGAAAATTGGAAAGTTTACGTACGAAGTTGAAATAATTTTTTTTTTTTTTTTGTGAAGGGGGTAATTGCACCCCTCATTTCTGTCACCCCACTTTTCATTTATTTATTAATTTATTGATATTAAATTTAACGATAGAAAACAAAAGAAAATTTCGGACGTATAAAGGGAAAACGGCGCAAGCGCAGGCCCATCCCAAATTCGGAAGAGTCAGATTTTTTTTTTTTAAGTGTCTCTGGCAGTTCTTCATCTCTTTCTGCTCTGCCGACTCTCTTTCCTCTGCCGCGTCTCCGGCGAATGCCATTGCCAAAACCCCTCTCAAAGTCTCCGCCTTTCTCGCCGGAACGCTCTCCGACCGCCCCGGCCGGCGCCGCCACGCCGTCGCCGAACCTCGGGGCCCCCGAATCTGCTCCGTCGCTTCTCCCCTGTTTTTAATTTTCTTGTTGGGTCTGTGCGTACTCGCATTGGGAGCTTCGAGTGGAGGGATGTAATTCTTGCCTGCGTGGGTATCCGGCTTCGTAGTTGCGGCGTGTTTTTCGAGCTTGGGTTGTGGAGATTTCGGGGTTTCTTTTTGTTCCTTCGGATTTGCTGTAAAGTTTGCTGCTTTTGGTCGAGCTTTCGTTTTTTCGAAACTCTGGCTTTGGAGGGAAGCGTGGCTTCTCAATTTGTCGAGACCAAGTTTGCTTGCGAGCATTTTGGGAAGTTGAATCGCTTCGTGGTAGGTGAGTTTTTGCTGGATCTTGTGGTTTTTTTCTTTGTCTGCCCTTGTAGAGTGGATTTTCATCTGTCGTACGATGTCTTGTTCTGTTTCTTATGTTACTTTGATTTATGGGTGAGCCGATGCTCACGTAAAGGACTGAAGTTTGCATCTGGGACGATGTCCTGGTTTGTTGCATTGCTATTAAGATGGTGGTGAGTTGGTCGAGCGAATACAATTCGTTAGAGCCTTGGCTCTTCTTTGTAGATTGCTCTATGACTGAGGCACGCGGAAGCCAGTGGAGTTTGAAACTGTTAAAAGGAAAAGGCAAATTGTGGGGACAACATTCTACTTTGCATCTGGTTTGCGCAGTGTTTATTTGTTAGATGTCGAAAAGGGTACTTTTATCTCATCAAAATTACTAAACAGATTGTGCTTTTCGGTTTGTCTGCGGCACTTGCAAAGTCTTTTTGCAAATGAAGTTCTATTGGAAAGAACTTTAATGTGTTGTGGCTGGATTCCATGTGCCTAGATAACTTAACATTGATTTAAAGTTGCTACTTAAGGTAGAATTATCGGCTGTAAAACGCGAAGGTAGGTGTGTGATTTTGTTGAGATTCGAATACTCAATTAGAACATTGTGGTGTCTGTTATCATGTTCTCCAGTTAACTTTCTAAAGCTTATTCTTTTCAGTTCCTATGTTTTAGGCCAATTCTTTGGTTATGCAGGGTTTGATTTTCTAGATATGTTTATTCCTCTATTACCGAAAATATGTGGTGTTGTTCTTTGATCTTGGAGACCTCATTTTGGTTATGTTAAAGTACTTTACTGATGATTCATTTGACCCTTATTTTCCAGGTGAACCCTCTACTCTGCAAGTGAAGCAGCATTAGATAACTGTGGAGTTCAACTTTATTATTACTAGGGATTAATTGTTTGAAAAGAAATGTGGCCAGCCTGCATTTTGCTGTAATGAAGAACTCACAGGTTAATAGTTGACTATACTTCTCTCACAACTCTCTTCACTATCTGTCTGTGCTACTTTTCACAAGCTCCTCCGGTCATTTCATCTTGTCTCTTTGCTTTACATAGTGGAAGAACTATTTAGTGTCTTTCTATTTCATTGACTATTCTATGCCACAACCTCACTGTTGTACCTGCTATTCAAAGAAAAAGAAGAAAGATAGATTCTGTGAACCTTCCTTGCACTTTCCTCACTGCCTCTGAACTTGGAATAATGATGCGGTCCTGCAGAAAGCAATTGTGGCACCCCTGGATTCATTTGCATATAGTGTGGTTGGCTCATTTTGACAAAAAAAATTTCTTGTGCTAAGATGAGAGCGGAACTGGAATAATATCACTAACACGTGCGATATATAGGCCTTGCTGATGACCATCCAAACTTATATAATGACATTTGGACTTTAGCTAACTACACAATGCTACAGTTTGCTCTTTTAGGTTCTGTTCAATTTTTGAACAGTCAGGTGTAGGTCAGATACTTTTGAGTAGCCATGCTGCAAATTCCATGAATGTTTTTGAGTCCTGAAACAATCACTTTATTATATTTTTTTTTTCGCCTGATCACTAAGATTTTGTTTCATTTTGAAACTACAGGGCGTTCAAGAAATACAATCTTCAAACCATGCTTCTCATGATTCCCAAAGTGACCAACAAAACAACCAGGGAGCAGAGGCTCCCTTGCCGGAGTCCAGCTCAATTTCTACTTCAAGCAATGAAACTAAGAAGGTTTCACGCAAAGATATAGAACTTGTAAGCTTACTCATCCAACTTTAAGTTGGTAGATATATCTTTTGTTTTATTCTGAATATTTTTTCCTTTGTACGTTATCAGACCTTGAAAAGCACTCATTCTTGCTTATACTTCCTCTAATGTGGCTTTTTGTAGGTCCAGAATTTGATAGAGCGTTGTCTACAACTTTATATGAATAGAGATGAAGTTGTCAAGACACTGTTGACGAGGGCGAGGATAGATCCTGCATTCACGACACTAGGTGCGCATGGTGGGACATTATTGAAAGTCCTTGGATTGGGCGACAGCTTATCTTTTCTTTAGATAATATGGTTTTGGGTTTTGTTCTTTTGAGGGCCTTTTTTGATGAAAAATCCTTGTTTTCCCATTTGGTCACCTTTTGTATCTGCATCAATCGCCATATATTAGGAGAAGTCCTCATAACTCATTATAATTTTTCCTGCCACATTCGTTACTGAGAAATGATAGGAAAACTATGCTGCTGCCACTTGTGTAGGAACATTTTCTGAGTTTCATATGCATCGAATTATTCAACCATTTTTTTTTTTTTTTACTTTCAGTTTGGCAGAAGTTGGAAGAAGAAAATGCTGATTTCTTCAGGGCATACTATATAAGGTTAAAACTGAAAAAGCAAATTCTGCTGTTTAATCACCTGCTAGAGCACCAGTATCATCTCATGAAGTATCCTGTGTCTCCAAAGGTCCCTCTGGCCCCTATGCAAAATGGAATTCACCCAATGCCTGGTAAGTTAACCTTCTGATGATTGGTTGGAAAGACACGTCTGAGAAGTGAGTCTGTGAGAACGAGGATATCTCAAAAGATACATGCGCGTTAGTTGTGACGGAAAGTAAAGGTGCATTCCATAAGTAGCATTGGTGCTGTGAAAGTTATACATATTTCATGTGTATGTCACTGGGAATCTATTGTATTATTGCTATCTTAGCCTTTTTTGGGAAGAGGAAACGATTGTGAAAATAATTAATGTCTCACAAAAAGGCGATTGGAGATAAATGCTTGAATAACAAGAGAGAATGTAGAGTGTATTTCGACCAATCTGATGTCCCTAATTGTTATGAAGATGGTGTTTTGGGTTTCACAACTTACCTCATGAAAAGAAACGATTGAATCAAACCTCAGTATGACTTTGTGTTGTTACAGTAGACTCCAATTTCTTCTGCCAACCTAAAAAAGGTATTAATCCCTTCCCTGCTGACTTTCACTCCACTTTCGGTCCACTACTCATTTTCCATCCTTTTTCTGTCCTTCGGAACAACAATAGGCTGTATGAGCTAATTTTCATCATAAGCTGCCAGGGTGAGGAAAAGAGATGCTGGCCTTGTTTTTATGCTCAAACATGGGGTTAAGGCTTACATAATACACCACCATTTAGTTAAGGTTGTATGAGCTAATTTTCATCATAAACTGCCAAGGTGAGGAAAGAGGAAACTGGTGGTTTATTTTTTTGCTCAAACATGAAGTTAGTTTCCATTGTACATGAAGTTTTGTACATGCAAATCATACTTACCCTGATACGAAATGCTGATCTCTGTTCTTGTGCTTTGCCTGTGGTTCAATGTTTGAGTTCATTCATAAGGGACATAGCTTGGTGTCTTGGGTCCTAGCATTATTGTTGTCAACTACTATTTAACTCAACTTGTGTTCAGTGCAGTTAACAATTTACCCATGGGATACCCAGTGCTGCAGCAGCCTGCAATTCCAGCACCAGGTCAACCTCATATCAATCCCTTGGGCTGTGGAATTTCTAGCTGTCATGTCGTGAATGGAGTTCCTGCACCAAGCAACTACCATGCTATGCGTGTAAATTCAGCGAATGAGTAAGTACCAATACATTGTCATCATAATCTGTATCATCATACTTGGCAATGACATTGATTTGACTTCCATTCTGGACCCATGTCTCCTGCATATTCTGATCTATAGCTTTATACCAATTGGAATTGAGGATTGATTGTGTACCATGTGGCAATTTGCTCAGTAATTTACATATTGCAGCACTGTCCTTTTAACTGATCTGCTATGTGTTAATTGCAATCTTTGTGCATATAATGGCATGGGGCACATGTTTTTGTCCCTCGAACTGGTACTTATAGCAAAATGTAAGAGCAGCTGCCAAGCATACGAATGTTTACACACATAAGTTATTCAGTGTTGACACAATAATTCGCATTTTGGTCACCATTTAGTCCTTGGCTTCTAGTACTGAGTTTTATTCACTCATGCCGAATCCTTCAATTCTCACTTTTCTTTCATGAGGCGTAAAATTGATATTATAACATGGGTGGGATGACTTGTATAGGTGATTTCTGTGGTTGCTTGGTTGTTTGGTTGATCTCTCTCATGCATTGTTTAAGCCAAGTATTTCCATGTGACATTGCCTGTGCATGGTTGGAATTTACCTCACTCTCTTATCTGGTATTGATACTATTGTTTTCCTTGATTTAATATGGCAATGGATAGCAGTGCAGTTGATGCATCTTCCATCATTCCTCCAAGCAGTGCCATGTCATCCATGTCAGAGATGCCTGTCAGTCCTACATCAGCGGCATCTAGCGGTCATTTTCCCTTCTCTGCATCCGAAATATCTGGATTGGGTGTAGATACGTCGGCACTTGATACGGCATTTACATCTGATGTAGCAAGTTCAGTAGGATTGCAGCTTCCACCTGATGGAGGACCTGGGAATCCCAGAGACTCTCTTAGGTCATTGGATCAGATACAGTGGAATTTCAGTCTCTCAGATCTAACTGCTGATTTTTCAAACTTGGGAGGTATGTGTCTAATTATTCTTCCTAAAGTCATGGGCATTTGGTGTTATGATGGCTTTAGTGTCCATGAGCTAATTCCATTCCTTTGACCTATGGCCTCTATTATATCTTTACTCATACAAATCTTTTGGGATATCTTTAATTGGAATTGCAGATTTAGGGGCCCTTGGAAACTACCCTGGTTCGCCATTTCTTCCCTCAGATTCAGAAATTTTGCTCGATTCTCCTGACCCGGATGATATAGGTACGAATGCGTTCTCTTTTTCATGATGATCAACTACATGCATATACAACCCATGTACGGTAAATATTCACATGGAAACTGCTTTGAGTTGACAAATGCCTAGCGCAATGGAGAGGCAGAACCTGAGAGATTCTCTTACACAGTCGTTTTCAACAATAAAAAGGAAACGCTTCACTCCTTGCCTATTTCCTAGCTGTCCATGCTGAGTTGCCCTAATGGAGTTCTGTTGTGGAAGACTTCAGAACATTATGCTAGTATTACTTATGTGACAAACATGATGCACCAGGTTTGTCCTCTTTTGTAGGAAGGGATTAAAATCTCTTAATTCTTTTTTCCCCTTTTCTCAAGTAAATTGGAGATGAGAGAGGACAAGGAGTGAGTCGGCTTATTGGTGGAAAACCACTTGAGCAACGCAAGATGGGGGAAGAGCTTATTGGGCCCATTTTAATCTCAAGTTATCTAACTGCTTTTTTAGATGTGAATGATTCACCTTTTTATGCTGTATTTACTCATGGTATTGCATTCTCTCCAGTCGGAACTTGTGCTCTACTTAAAATATTTTATCTTGTCCTCTACTAAAAATATTTTATCTTGTCCTCTTCTTAAAATATTTTATCTTGTCCTTCTGCATGCACTAATTGTCCCTACTAATGTGTTCACTCTTTTCTTTTTGCCACAGTGGAGGAGTTTTTTGTAGATGTCCCTGGGCCAGCAGGCTCTCAGTCAGATGAAGAAGGTCCTAGATCCCAATGAGAGACCTGATTTGTTAGGGTAGCTATGTTTAGGTTAGAAAAATAAGTCCTTGCCATCCAATACATTGGCCTTACAGGTTTTTGTCAATGACCAGTGGTGAATTCTTTATTTTCCCTTAGCTTGTTGGTGACAAATGTGGGCTTTTGTACTTCTTAGTACTTTGAGAATCACTAGCCCCAGATGGAAACTATTCTGCTGTAGCTTTAATTTTCTCAGATTCGCCCAGCTTATGGACCTATTCATGTACCTCATTGTATAGTCTTGGCAGAATTGTTGTGTTCACAATCCTTTCTTTCTGAACATTTTGCTGTTTAATTATGTGGTGGCATGGTAAATGCCTTACTCTGTCCAGAGTGCAGCTACTTTTCCACCAATGCACTGGTTGATAGACACTAAGGGCGCATTTGGTAACGCTTATGTTTCTAGGAACATTTTTAATCAGAAATGATTATTTTTTATTATGTTTCCGGAAACAATTTTAAGCAAAACAATGTGTTTGGTAAATGGACAATTTTTTAATTTTGGAGTAAATTGCGTTTGATCGTGTCTTAAAATTTCTACTCCAAATTATTTCCTTTTTATTTTAAAATAATTTTATTACTTCTTTTTTTTTTTTGTTCTTTTTTTTTTTTTTTTTTCCTTTCTTTCCCTTCTTCTTCCTCTTCAACAAGTCATCGGTTTTCAACAAGTCATCAGTCGCGGCCTTGGGATGACTGGCGACTAGCCAGACAAGGGCCAACGACCTCACCGGATCGTCGTTGGCCCTCGCGAGCTCGGCCTCTCGCCCAACCATGGCTCGATTGACGTTTGGCAAGGTTGGGCGAGCCTTGCCACCGGCGAGCCCACCGAACCTTGCCTTGGCCTAGCAAGCCTCCGACAAGCTTGTTGGACCGGTTGGCAATCGATGGCAGTGGGCGGCAAACGGCAACCACGGCAATGGATGAAGAAGAAGAAAATGGAAGAAAAATAAGAAATTTGTTTCCTCAGAACAATAATTATTTTTTTTTTTATTTTGTTCCAAATCTAGTAGAAATTTGTTTCCAAGAACAAAAATTTTATCAAACATGATTCTGTTTTAAAATTACTTCTGGGAACAAAAGAATAGAAATTTTTACTTATTTGGCCGGTTACCACACAGGGCCTAAAACGGAGTTGCTTGATGAAAAATGCAGCAAGAGGAAGTATCTGCTGCTTTTTGTGATCTGATTCTTTGTTGGGGTACCAATGTCAGTTGAATATCTTTACGATGAGATCACCTAGCGAGATCAATGTGATTATGTGGCTGGCTATCAAATACCATAATAGAGGGCGTTTGAATTAATCCTAACGAGGTATGAACAAGAGTCATGATCAGAAAGGGTAATGATTTTGAGGGGATTGTTGAGTATACTGCTCGCTTCCAAATTGTCATAATGGCGAGTTTCTAGGTGCGTGCTACCATCAAGGACATTATTTTCTTTTGAGATAATGCCAATGTGAAAACCATTGCCCCAAAAGCTGCATAAAGTCGTTTTTCTAAGTGATTTACTCAAGTAAATTGGGTTATAATTAACATAGAAAGGCTGTCCCACTAAGGATGCTGATCCCTGACCTCACCCCCGACAATTTGCCCTATCTTGACGTTGCCTCGTCCTTGGATGTCGGTAATTTGGACGGCCCTGTGATGTGGGTGCATACGCTACCAGGATCAGAAACCAGCCAGAAGCGTCTCATCTTCGATGGGAAGAGTAAAATGTAAATCACAATGACCCTAAGCTGACGCGGGTGAGCGACGCACAGGGTGATCGAGCAACGGAAAGATGTCAAATATTTCGTAAGTAGTACCAATTTGAGGAATGGCCAGTTTGGTTTATGCCATTAATCCTTGACTCAGACTTGAGACAACGGCAACGTATTGTCACAACCCCAACAATTCCAGTGATACAGACTTTCTCCCATATATGATCCTGCTCTTTTCTTTGCCAGCACATATGATCTTGCTGGATGGCGCAAAAGTCAACATAAATCTACGACCTGAAAAGTTGGCGTACTTCAATTCTACTTCTAATATGTACATGTCAAATGTGTGACTTGCCGTCACTTTTTACAAATTTTGGGATCCAGACTTGGCATCAGTTCCTCGCTTTGCGTAGAAGGTGCCTGCAGCTGGAACATCAGCATGCTGAGATACTGTTGCGGAAAGCGATTGAAAGTTGGTATTCCCAATAAACCAATAGAGAGCCCATTTGAGATCGCACAGGGTGTACTTCAGAGCTTTCGTCCAATTCTCCTGCTTATTAAAACTTTGCGTAATAGAGTAGTTCTCAACTTTGTCATTCTCAATCCTGCAAGGACATCTCATGTTCAGTTATTCTCATCAGTACGAAATACAGCATTCACAACATTCTGGAGCACCCGTGTGCTCACAATGAAAGTACTGGTAGGTGCCAATGTTCACAAATTGACTACAAACTAAGGTGTGAATAAGATTTCTCGATATCACAGCAGTAATCGGTTACCGCTACTGTTGTAAGCCATTTCCGGAAGTCGCACAAGTTGCTCTTTTGCTTCAACGAAACATCCATTAGCAAATCATATTTTTTGACAAGAGCAAATGAGCCATGCGGTGAATTATGTCAGGTGATCCACATGTTCAGAGTTAAATAATACTCCTACTATAAACAAAACAAGGAAACAATATAAATTTCCTTCTTATGACCATAAGGACATTTACTAGCAGTTCAGTCAGGATATATCAAATCTACAAATTAACATCATAACAGAAAACTCGATCTAGACAATTACGTACATACTGAAATAAGGAGATGGTGCATTCCATACTTCAAAGTTATATCTTCTCAGAGGAAAAAACACTTACTTGTATGGCAATTTGAAACATTTCTCCGGTGGTATGTTGTTCTCTTGATCCTTTGATTTTGCAAACTCAGCAAAGTCTTTGAGGCATGTCAAGAACAATGTCATAGCCTTGTCATAACGAGTGCTCCAGAACAAGTTCACAGGACCGAACCTACGAATTAAAATTTACGTTAAACCAAAAATGAGAAACCTACACAGAGAACTACAACCACAACCAGATGTCTAACAATCACATTATAATTAAATATCCTAAAATTATTCCTGATATACATGAAGAGGTGACAAAAGTGACAAGCTAATCATTAGTGAGGTTGTCTTGAGGAAAAAAACATTAGTTACATGCTAGAATCATGGCAAGATGTTTCTTTGAACCTACAGCACCTACCTTAGGGAGGCAAGTCTCAGCTTTAAGATGCACACATGGGCTACATGATACAAGAAGATTTGGTTCAATTATGGAGACACTTATCTGTACTTACAGCTCATAAGAATTGTTGCTGAGGTCCATAATCCGGGGGTAGCTTCCCATGGGAAGTATCTTTATACGGTATCTAAACAACCACTCAAGGGAGAAACAAAACAACACCTTGAATAATTTCACCCAGGCAAAATGATGAGTGCAAGAGTGGAGCTTGCATTTATCTATTCGAGTGAAATGGCGAGTGCAATAGTAGAGTTTGCATTTATCTATCCTTTTGTCTTTGATTATGAAAATTCCCCAAACTTTCTGCCAAAGATAATGAGAGGCTAGGATAAGCAAAATTCTCGAAACCACAGACCATGGAAGCATGAAGTTCAATCTGTTTTGTTTCAAAATGGCCCAAAAGCTAGTCAACTTAAGGTTGGATCAGAACCTAAGAGATGACTGATTTTTTTGATAAGTTACACTAAGACAGAGGCATATCTGCCACAAAGAATCTTCATATACGTGCATTGGCTCCTAATCATATCATAAAGATACTGAAGTATATAAATTGCCAAAGAAGCCAGCTAAGAAGTGAGAATTCCCAACATGCCACCTTGAAAATCAACAAAGAAGCTAGCTAAGAAGTAAGAATTTCCAACATGCCACCATCAAAATATATCCACAAATGTAAAAATCTGGAACAAGAGACATGTTAAGGGGATTGGCATGCTAACACCATCAAAGCCCATTACTACTGCATAACTGGTTTTTTTTCTCAGCCTTGCAATATTGTGCCGGATAATGCAATTTAAAAAACAATGGAAATTAACAAACTCAAGCACATGGTATGCTGTGGCCAATTCAAGCAAGAAGATCAAACTTTAGATGAAATTCAGTAAAGGATACGGAAACTTGGGCCGAAAATATTGACACATTGTATGTAAGAGGAGGCAAGCTTGGCCCCAGGCAGCATTTATCTCATCCCACTCAACCTGAGCAATTCAATACAAAGTGAAAGGACAAAGTCAAACCCTTTAGCAGGGTGAAATGGCAGGTAGAACATAGGCTTAAAATATAGAGACATCTTAGACAAGGCCTGAGAATCACTTGCAACTGCACTGAAAAATGTGCACTAATCCAAGCAGACTATTTTTAACACAAAGTCCTTGGAACTATTAATTAAAAAAAACCACATATCCACAATGTAGCTGGAAGCCTGAACTTCTAGAATCATGGTGCACTAAATGTCAGGCGAGGTGAAAATGACGCCCATACCTCATCAATAGCCTTTCACAAAAATCTTTCAGACCTTAGATCAGAGAATCAGACAAAAGGTTGTCAAATGTACTGAATGCAACTCACTGCACAGCTTTTGTTCACTATGTGTCCGTAATTGTGTAGCACAATTCTATTTTCTCCACATACTCTCATTAAGCTTTACCATAAATAAACTCTCATGAAGGTTGCATTAAGAAAGGCACCTGCAGCAGGAAAGACATTTCCTGGAAGAGGATGGAAGTTTCACCAAATGTTTTTGACTCCTAAAGAGTTGTCCTAAAAGCAAAGATCATTCACGTTCCACTACATGGTTTGATCTCATTATGCATAACGAAGAAACGGGAAGAGCTACAAATCAACAAGCCAAACAATACAACACATTCAGAGCTTGATCGGAGTATTTTCTCACAGGAATTTTGGGAAGTCGTCCTAGTCGAAAATTGTTTATCGTCCCAAACTCTCCATCATGCCAGATGGGAAAGGCATCACTGAGGACATTGGTTCGCTTCAACAGCTCTAGATGTGCCTGTGAAACGTCAATCTTTGCCAAGATTGCATCTCTCTCTTCCTGCAGTCAAATTTTTTATTTTTATTATTATTTTTTTTTTTCAAAATTTTCGAGTTAGAAAATCAGCTGTGAAGTTCTAACACAAAGGGGAGATACATCATTGTTGCATTGCCTGTACATTCTTTTCACAGTGCACATGCTACATGTTTGTACGGCAAACACCGCTAAGTAACACAAAACATATTGCAATTGTTCATCAGTGGAATGGAGTTAGCAACTCACCCAGGAAGAATCTAATTTTATTAATATTGAAAAGAAAATGCTTCAGTCACAACTTATTGAGAATGGAAACTGAGAATCCAGTAAAATACAAACTTTGATGTCACAGAGGCAAAGACTGCATAATTTGAGCTTTCACCTAACACTTTCAGTCGCCTGATCTTCTATATTTCCAAAGAGAGTCACATTCGTACTCAGAAACAAAACTTCCAAACTGCAGATTTCATATGTTATGATGCTACAAAATGATTCTAGATTTTGGATAACAAAACAGTAGCAAGAGCATAACAATCTTTGGGACAATGTAAGGTTAAACAATCAATTGTGTTATTTTGAAAGACAATCTCAAGTAGCTTCTTTGCAGATAGACTTTGGGAGCCCATTTAGACCGTGCCCAGCAATTTTAATCTGAAGAAAGTCGACAGGATTTTGACTTTCATTTATCTTCTTGTCAATGCATGATAAACTTATGCTCTTTCAAATTGGTCAAACCAACTGAGAATACCATAATTTCCATGAATAGTATGAAAAGGGTGCAATTCACAAATTATAGAGTATGGACAGACCTGATGTGAAATCAGCTGAAACTGAAAATTGTTAAACTCGTGCCAATACCTGATGCACAGAAGTTCAAGAATGATTAATAACTAACAAGTCTTGATTCCCAAGTCTATGAGCAAGCAAGATCCAAAAGCGAATATGAGGGCTGGCAATCTTTTCACCAGTGGAGACAGGAAAGATACCTCTCCTCCAATTCTTGAAAGCGGCTAGATTTTGTTTCTAGTTCCTTCAATTCACCACTAACTTCCTTATACTGTTTATCAATTTCTTGGATTGCAACTTCAAGTTTCCGCTCTTCTTCTTCAATCTTAAAAGGAAAGGTATGGGGCGTCAGTATTGATCTCAATAGCAGGAAACTCAATTAACAGTATACACGCATATATGCATCAATGATAAAACAAGTTCTTGGATGGAAAGGCAAAAAGTGAGGAAACACAAGAACCAAGGGTCAAATATACATGTCAAATAACAGGAGAAAAACTAATAGTTTAAACTGCGAATATTACCCTTAAAAGTATTATATAATGAGATTAATACTCTAAGCTGCCAAATTATTAATCAAAAGATTAAATGCCAAGGTGTAAGCTTTGAATATCCTTCCAGCAAGTGACGAAAGATTTTAACAATCTAACATCATGAATTTTTTCACTTCAGCATGTTTAATGATGACATACTGCTCCATATGGATTACATCACAGCTGAAATGCTTCATTTACAGAAAATCATTAAAATTAAAGGCATTTGTCAGCCATATAGTCAATCCGAACGTAATGCAGAAAAAATTGTTTTTAGGGACAGTGCAATTCTAGATCTTATGACTCAAATAGAAATATAGACGCACAGATGCCATCTCTTTTTCATCATCACTTCCACTGAAGCACAACTAAGTCTTGTTCCAGTGTTACATCTTAGGACTATGCTAAAACAGTGTAATTCCAACTGCGCCCCCCCCCCAAAAAAAAAAAAAAAAAATCTCCCAGACAACCCAAAAAGAAAGAAATTCAAAAACGCCAAAGAATGAAAGAACAAACCAACAAAAAAAATTTCAAAAGCAAACACAGAGGTCGACTCGGTAGCCTAATCACACCTTTAGCTTCTCCTTAAGGAAATCAGCCTCGCTAAGAATATTACGTGCCTCGCCCTCCAATCTCTGCAAACAGGCTTCATAAGCTTCGATATCTCTGTTTACATCTTCAACCTCCTTATCAAGTTTATCAGACAATATCCTCATGCATTCAAGGCACAGAGGTTGTTCAACCTGAGAATGGCAATCAAGGTGACGAGAAAATTATATAATTCCACCGCAAACAGCAAACTCCCTATCCTCAGAGGAAACACATTTGAGATACCTGAGACTGTGTTGTAGCGATCTCAAATGCACGTTTAAGGACTGTTATAGTCGTGCTAAACCCAGAATTGTTTGGCTGCAGAGGAACAGCTGCATGGCCCCCTTCGGATAAGGGTAACTGCCCAGTTCCTCCATCCGAAGCAGACTCATTCTTATAGACTACAACAAAAGATTCATCCATCGCCTTCCCAGATGGGCTCGCATCAGACTGGAGGCTAGCACCGTGACCACGTGGAGGAATCCCTTGCACCTGAGCTCTCTGTTTTGGCAATACAACGAAAGAATTGTCCATGCGAGTTGAACCCAACACACTGTTCGCCACATGCATTGAAGACCCATGCATACCTGCGAACACAAGTGCCGGACATAGGATTCAGCACACAAGAGTGATTTCTCCCATCAAATTGCCTCATCGAAATGATAAACAAACGTTTCCCCATCATTACTAAATCCTCAAAGCAGCAAGTTGTCATTTTTTATCCAAGCAAAGATACAGAAAAACCGACACTTGATCGAGGCCAAACTACAACTCTCAGCAAAGAAATTGGTTTTAACAGTCTACAAAGGCGTGAAATG
This sequence comes from Eucalyptus tenuipes, assembly GCA_014182365.1. Lineage (NCBI taxonomy): Eukaryota > Viridiplantae > Streptophyta > Magnoliopsida > Myrtales > Myrtaceae > Eucalyptus > Eucalyptus tenuipes. Next base: position 23,267,021 of record CM024540.1, on the reverse strand, counting down.
CAGCACATCATATAAAAGCTCCTCCGTGCTCACATCACGGCAATCAATTAGAGGCGAATGCTATTCAATCGCTCAATCTAGTCATCTTAATTACTCCAACAGCATCTATTAACAAAAAGGATTCTTTTCCCAATCTCGAGCCCCCGATTGCCCTAACGGAAAAGAGCGACTTCACGAAATGACGAGCTGAAATTGAGCCGGCTCGAGCAGAAATCAACACCGCAAAAAACGATAAATCGAAACGCAGGAGCAACGAGATGACGGAGGAACCGAACCGGAGCGCGAGGAGGGGTCGTTCAAGTACTTGTCGGCGTAGGCATCGAGGCCGACGATGGCGAGCGGGTGGTGGCAGTTCTGGCACAGCCAGCGGGGCAGGTTCGGATCCACCGGGAAGCTCCGGCCCTTGTCCTCGCCGGCGTTCTTCATCCTTCCCCCCCAGACAGACGTCCGACCACCGCGGAGACGAGCTTCTCTCTCTCTCTCTCTCGTCGATCGCTACGGGAGCGTCTGCCGACCGGGTCGGGTTGCGGGTAGAGAAGGAGGGTACCGCACCGGTGCCGTTGGACGCAAGTCGTTTTAGGCGAGCACGCGATATCTTGGCCCTCCCCTCGGACTGATTTTTTTTTATGGGTGGAGTGCATTATTAAAAAGTTTAATTATATTCAAATGCATTTAGTCCATTAAATCATTAAAATTTTGTGAATATCTCGAGAGCAACGTTGAAATTGGATAAGATTGCATGAGACCTCCTGCTTTGGTGTCAGACGCTTGGGATTTAGTAAAAAATAGTAATTAAAAGGATGAGTGTAGAGAAGCATAAGCATTTGTCTCACTTCAATCATTAATTGAAAAGGATTATGCACTAATATAATAAGCACAGTAATTGATTATATCGTATTGTGCAAGACAAGGGTCGTTTTTCAGGTATTAATCAAACATGCCATGGAAAAATTCGTCCTCCTAAAACTTGTAAACCTTCTTAATTTGAGCACTTTTTGCAAAATCTAATAAAAATGAATTGGAAAATGTTTTTGTCGCTTGGTATAGAAAATGTAATTTGATTTTCTTAAATAGACATGTATTATTCGGATGTCGGTAAGTTACGCATGAATAGCTAGAAAATCAGACACGAGCACTACAATCTCAAATCAAATTGTTATGGGCCTCAACCCAATTGCAAGGGATTGGAGCATAAGTACCTAAGTTCGAGGCCAAGCCTTAGTGGACCCGAGCATGACCTTTATAGATTTGGCCTTTATGGACTAGGGCTTGGGTGATGGGGATCCAAGCTCGGGTATAGAAACCCCACGCTAGAAATTTGTGGACCCAAGTGTCAAGGCTTTAGGACCAACCTTGATGGATTCGATCATAGGCACACGGGACAAGTGTTTGCCTCAATAGACTCAAGCAAGGGTGCTAGGGATCCAAGCATGGGCACTAGGACCAACCTAGCTTCGATAAACCCTGGCCCAAGCACTAAAGACCTGATCTTGGACATTGAGAACCAATGTTAGAGTTTTGATAGAGTTTATGGCCCAAACTCTAATAGCTAATCATATTTTTGAAAATGATTTTTTGATTTTTTAAAGAGAAACTCATTTTCTTGAATTTAAGTATAAATTTTTCGTTGACTGTGAAAATATTTTTTATCGACTCATCTTCCTAAGCAAATCAAACACCTAAAAATGCTTTCTTAAAACATGTTTTCCACAAAATAAACAATGTCTAAGATAAGTTTACAATAATGGACAATTGGATCCTTTTTTATACAAGGATCTATTTAAAGATAAGAAATTGGTACTTGTAACAATATAGTTATGCAAACTGTCATCAGATTAAAAGTGACCTATGATTCTATTGTTTTTCCATGAATTAATTTTGATTTGTACAATATTTAATGGATTGGATAACAATGCAAATGGTTTTGTGAAATTTGATCTGATATATAATATGATGGTTCATAAACTTTTAATTTATTTAATGTGGTCCTAGAAATTTAAGTAAATGTTCAAGCTAATCCCTGTGCTCTATGAAAACATTCAATGTTATTTTTCTATTAATATAAGTTTAGGAACTACCCTAAAAAGTTTCATATAATCCATGAACTAATCTGAATGTGTACATAAATGTTCAAAAAATATGTTCAATAAATTAAAATTTCAGGAACAACATTACGCATTAAATTAAAATTTTACAAATTATCTTACATATCAAGTCAGAGTTTTTTTTTTTTTTTTTTTTTTGAGGAAATATCAAGTCAGAGTTCAACCGCTACTTCTATCATCTTTTCTCAAAAGAACACGATTGTGTAAAACCGCGCAATCCCAGCCCACCAGTAAAACGGAGTTCACTCACGGGCCGTGATGGGCCGGATCCTACCCTCATCCGAATCCGACCCGATCTCGGGGCCCCGAGTCGCGTCCATAAATTAGGGCACAATTGCGAATTTTCGATTCTTTCTTCTTCGTTCTCTCTCCAACGCAGACGCACGCAGAGCGAGATCGAAATCGGCCATGGAAATCACCGCCGAATCCGCGCGGCCCTTCCAGTTCTTCGTCAAGCTGATCGACGGCAAGACCTCCGTCCTCAACTTCGCCGCCCCGCGCGTCGACGCCCTCGCCGTCAAGCGCCGCATCTTCGAGGTCGCCCGGATCCCCGTCCCCTCCCAGCGCCTCATCGTCGCCGGCCGCCAGCTCGAGGACCGCTCCGTCGTCTCCTCCCCTGGGCCCACCCTCCACCTCTCCCTCCGCCTCCGCGGCGGGAAGGGCGGGTTCGGGTCCCTCCTCCGCGGGGCCGCCACCAAGGCGGGCCAGAAGAAGACCAACAACTTCGACGCGTGCCGCGACATGAGCGGCCGGCGGCTCCGCCACGTCAACGCCGAGAAGAAGCTCGAGGAGTGGAGGGCCGAGGAGGAGGAGAGGAAGCTGGAGAGGGTGGCGGAGGAGTTTATAAAGAAGGCCGCCAAGAAGGGGAAGAAGGGGGTCGGGGAGGGGCAGGCCGAGAAGTATGTCGAGAAGTACAGGGAGCAGTCGGCGAAATGCGTGGCGCAGGTTGAGGAGTGCGTTAGGGACGTGATCGGGTCGCGCGGGACGGTGTCGAAGCGGAAAGCTGGGGCTGGTTCGGGCAGAGATGCAAAAAAGCTGAAGATTTGGTAAGTATTGGAGGTTCAAGCTGATCTTTTTTTGTGGTCATGATGATTTCTAGTGCTTAAATTGGTTATCTAGTTATCATAGAAGCATATTGAGCTTGTTTATCGTATGATTGCTCGGCTTGCTGGTGGATGAAATTAGAGAATTATGCAGAACAATGTCTATTCTTGTGGAAAAATACTGCGAAATCGGCCTTTTTGACAGCCTCTTATGCATGCTTATTTGTACTATTTTCTTTTGCTGGTGCTTTGATCGTGTCCATTTGCTCTGAGCTTTAGTTTTTTTTTTAATTACTGAGGCCTTGATACGTCAGTTCTGTTCTACAGTTATCCAAATTATTTTATGCTTGGAAATAATGAATTGAACTTGAATTATGTAGTTACAGATGTAATCTATATCGTGATTATGCACGGGTTTTTTACAAATCGTTAGTTGCATATGTAATAAATAAGTCGAACTATGCAGGCTAGATCCTGTAGAGGCACAAGTTTCCATTTCGCTCTACCTTCTTTTTGATCATGTGAAGAACACAAGGAAGAGCGAAAAGCTAGCAAATTGTAGTTGTCTTTTCTTTGTTCACTTATTGCTTAATTGAAATGATAATCTTTAGTATGTTTTAGATAATCTCCCTTGATGCAACCTGTGTCCTATTTTGGGTTCCCTGCAACTTTTTTTTTTTTTTTGCTGAATTTATTGATTGTAAACATGAGGTTGGGGAGAAGGGGGTATATCATTTGTAATAAAGAAATTGCGGAGAATTGAACTAGATCGTTGGTACTTGTGGATCGGCGAAGGTGGTTTCTTGCCAACCTGGGCCCATACTGTGCATTTTTTTCGTGTATAAGCACTTGTGTACATTATCTTGTTGAAAACTAAGATCTGTAGTAGGTTCTGTAATTTGAAGTAATTTATTTAATTCTTGCCAATCATTTTGTCTGATGTTGTTAGGATGGGGAAGAGAAAAGTGGGAGAAAGTGACAGCGATGATTCGAGTGACGATACCAGTGAGGATGAAGAAGATGAGAAGTCTACCATCTCAAATGGCGCAATGCATTTGAATTTGATTAGGGAAGAGGATGGAAGCTCCGACTCTGTGACTGGTGGGAGACAAGATGGAGAAGCATATACTTCCAGTTGTAACGGAAGTGGTTCTGAGGAAGAAAAAGAGACCAGCATGCAAGTGTGTTCAGAATCCGACGGGTGCTCTGGTGGAGTTGTGCCTGATGAAAAAGTTGCTTTGGTTAACCCAGTTTCTTCCGAGGGTCATGCTGTTATGTCATTGGAGCGTGCCATAGTTTCTGAGACTGAAGCGGTTGAGCCCGTGAATGAGAGTCAACATAAAGTTGAACCTGAGAATTGCGAAGTAGTGATTAGTCAGTCACCAAGTGCTCCAGATTCAGGAGATGAGGTAACAACTGAAGCTGGACGAGTACCTCCACAGGCTGGTGGATTTTCGGAGGACAAAGTAGCAGTTACTGAAGAAGCTGAAATTGTTGAAGCTAGTGTTTCAGAGGACAATGCACTTGATTTTGATAAATTCAATTCAGCTGCTGAAATGGAGGTATTGCACACTGAATTTTCACTCAGATGACTTGTAGCAAGCAGATTGTGAATTCAGTTATTAGCAAAGGAGACTATTTTTCAATTATTGACATTTGTAAGAATGCAAGTTTTTAGCCACCAGAAGGGTATTATCTTAAGTTGTCATATTTCCTGCTCCAAATGGGTAAATTGTATTGATGCTTATGATATTACCCGTGCCTAACTACGACTTTTTGCTCTGTTCCTGCAGGTTCTGGGCATGGAAAGGTTAAAGCTTGAACTTCAATCTCGTGGATTGAAATGCGGAGGTACTTTGCAGGAGCGCGCTTCTAGGCTTTTCCTACTCAAGACTACCCCTCTGGACAAGATCCCAAAGAAGCATCTTGCAAAGAAATGATGTATATGATGCCACCTCAAGCATGAACCTAGTCATCAAGCTGTGATAGAGCCGGAACTTTGTTGGCATTAGATGGGAACAATTGCATGCCATCCGATGCTTTGGACCTTCAAAAGATTTCATCACCATCTACTTTAAACATTGCATGTATAGTCTTTGTTTGTGTGCTTATGGAGGAGACAAGTTTTTGTAATCTGACTTCGTACGAGGATGAAAACCAATTTGGTGATGTCCATTTTCTAGCTACTAAGATAAGATTGCCCAGAGCATACTGAAGCAGTGCATCCCAATTGTGTATCTTTCAGAATTGCAATAAAACGCATCTTTTGCGGCTTGTCTGCTGAATGTGGTCTTCAAACTTGGAACGAGCTTGCTGAGGTGGGCAATGAGCATTGTCACGGTAAGTGGCGGCATCGCAGAAACAGTTCTTACGTCATAAATAGATGTATACTAGTGAAGAGACCAGCTTCAAAATTGAAATGTAATATTGACATAAAAATATGCAATGAGTAAGATTATAAGATTACAGATTGCCAACCAATGGAACGGGGGGTGTTAATGATGATGAGAATTTTTCTCGAAAAAACCAGAATAGGTAAAATCTCGTAATGAAATCAACATGTTCTTTCTCAAATCGTACATGCACAAGTAAATTAATGAGGGAAAAGAATAAATCACAAGTAAAACTACAATTTTGTCCTGCAAATAAAACGTCTAATGTTGCCTTAAAAAGTGAATTATATTGCAAAAGAAATCTTTTAAACAGCTCTACTTTAATACACAGTATTAAAATAAGATAGCATCAAAATCGAGTTTTTCATAATGTAAAAAGAAATAAACTGTGGATACTCATATGAAAGGAAAGAGAAAATAATTTGAACTTTTCCAAGCAACCAAACCTTTTTTTCTTTTTTGGGTCGAAGCAAACCAAAACCATTTAAGGTGGGACAAGTGTCAACAAATGCAAGCATAAAAACCGTACTTTTGTATGTAAGACTACAATCCGCACGGGGCGGACATTATAGAATGAATGATTGAATTCGCTAGTTCGTCGATCCAAGGCTCAGGCATGAAAGAAGAGTGTACTCTTCCAGATATACCTTTTGTACAACGCATGCAACATTATAATCATCTTGTCAGATGCATGCATTGTCTGTACGGCTCCACGAGTCCCTAAGAATGAGCAGCAAATGGTGCCTCAAAGAGAACATAAGAAATCTGTGAATGACCTTGTTCTTTGTTTCGGGTGATAGGATAGCTCACCTGATCATAGTTGGTTGGGCATTGTTTGTTCTTTTGATATCGTAAGATTACATATGCATTTTTTTTACGATTTAAAGTTTTTAGATTTTTATTAAAAAATTGATATGAAATGAATCACAGAAGCTGTTGACAAATCCTGATCGAAACAATTTCGCCGTTGGCTCCAGCTCTCATGACGTGATATTTAAGATGCAAACCTGCATTGATACGGTTTAAAAACTATCAATGTGAAAACAAAAGTCAACACCATATAGAGAAAACTAGCTCCATGTCGATTTATGCAATCAGATAATTACTGCCATTTCATGATCGATTCAGAAGCAATGAGGCTCTTTACTATATGCGCAAAGGTCAACTTTTAGCTGATTGATTTAGAGCAATACCTTCATTTTTCTGTAAATTGGTATTTACTGCAACTGCATGGACCGTGACCATGGCCTTTGGTTGCAATTCTTGAGGCTTCCCTACCCATGACTTGACATCAAAAATTGCTGCCACAAAGTAACGAAATTTTTCTTGTAATCTCAATACAGCAAGCAATTAATCTATCCAGACTGCTACTATATGACGATCCTGTCACTGAGGGCGATAGTTTAGTTAAGCATGAGCCTGTGGATTCTGTATGTTTCTTCTATTGCTGCTGGCAGAAAGCTTAGCAGCTAGAATTAAAATGGGAACTTTTCTGTGGGTGGTTGCATGCTTGGGCAATTTGAGCAGGAAAGTGACGATAATTAACAAGCCAGAATGAAAGGCTAAGATCACCTGAGGTTGAGGAATCTTTGAGGTGTTTGACGTCAAATATGGCTCCAGAAGCTGCTTCTGTATTCCCTTTGATATCGCGAGCTCCTACAACCTGATATTCCCAAGTTCCGTCCTGGTATCCCTCGCTGAGGAAAAGTTCAATGTGCCTTGCATCCAAGGTTTGCATGGTTCCTACCACAGCGAATATTTTTGAGTCCTATGTTGGCTATCAAACAACACAGACCATTTTTGCAGTGCCCAGATGAGACTACGGAAAGGACGTGATCTCTCTGTTTCTTTAATGCCTACATGATTCCCTCCAAGAAACTCACGATTAGTTTAAAGCAAGAAACCACGTCATACAATTTGCAACATACTGACGATGCCAATTAATTCTTGAGAGTTATGAAAACCAAAATTCATGAACATATCTAACATTATTACTGTTTAGCCTATTCAAGCAATTGCTAGAGAAATAGATCGCATATCCTCAATTTCTTTTGAATTCAAATATTTATTTGTACGGTAGTAGTCAGCCCCTGTTAGCAAAGACAGGGACGGTATGCTTTCCCAAAGAGAGGAGATCTATATCATGTTAGCTAATACAAGAACACAATTGGTTACCTTCACATTTGCTTAGGTCACAGATAGGACAGCGAACTAGCTGCAAATCTGTGTGCAGACAATTGCGAGAACATAAGTTAGAGAAGCCATGGAATGCTTCTGTTGTCCGTGCCAAACATTTAATGTGGAAAAGAATGAAGGGGCACTCTGCAACTAGCGAGTACCGGCTATCCAGATTCCAGTTTTGATGTTCTTCAGCAAGCAATAGGCGCCAGACTTCAATATCTTCTTCATGTTCCCCGCTTCTGGTATCTCCACAGGACTCAACCTCTCGGTCAGGAGTGCCTGTGATGAATCAAGAGAGAATGCACCAATTCGCATCCAATCTTGAGTTGTCAAATGAAAGAAAAAAGTCAAGAAACCATTGTTGTAAAATCAAAATCAGAACTTGTTATATGATAAAGCACAGAAGGTAAGTCTTATTGCCATCTGTGTACTATCATTTCCAAGTCTAAAAAAGGTGTGAAAGCTTCCAATGCAGCCAAAGAAATACTCACCAATATGCTTCTCCTGCTGACGAAACATATAAGAGTGGCTCCCATCTGATCAAAGGGGAAAAAAGAAATGAGGTGAATATACCAGCTGCACCCTATAACAAAGAAAAGTTGGCAAAGAAGGTTCTGTTTTCTACCAAAAGCCGAAGCATAGAGCGAGATCCACTTGCGCAAAACTTTCTTCGGCTCAGGGACTCGAAGATCGCGCAAACAAGCAAACTTCCATATGCTATCATCCATCATAAGACGGTAGAACCATTTGCTGGTCAATGCGAGCATCACCAGCGATCTTCCGCTCAGGAACCTGGCTATCGCCGTCCACACGTCTTCCTCATAGCTTATTACATGCCCAAAACAGAATGTGAATCTTCAGAATTCTTGCTTAATAATTATTACGGACAACACAGACAAAATAAAAAGTTTAACTCTCTGAACTGCTCTCCTCTGTCGTGCAACGATGGCGTCACTCTGTGTCAACGCGCACAGTGAAGAGAATATCCATACAATACGTCGTCAACAATGAACAGTGAAGAACTGACAGCCTTCTTCATTGTGATCATAGCTACTCGTAGTGTAGAGCAGATTGTATACAGTCATCTCCATCTCAAGCAGCTGAGCCGCGTCGCGCTAATCCTATCTACTTCAAACAGAGCCAGCGAGCTCGCAACCAAGCTACAGAGGATCGCTGAACTAAGCCGCAAGTTCGCGGCTAGATCCTACCTAGGATTCGAACGCGAACCGATCCGCCGGCGAAATGGAAACGGAAAACAGAGCATCCGAATCCCGCGCGCATACACCGACGATGCGACCGGAACTCACACGCGCCGATCGGAATCCGGTCCCGTTCGGCTCGAGCTCCGAGCCGATCGGCTTTCGAACGGCAAGGAAACAGACAAAAAAAAAAGAGCATCCGAATCCCGCGAGCGTATGCCGGCGTGACCGCAACTCGCACGCGCCGATCGGAATCCGGTGGCGATCGGCTCGAGCTCCGAGCCGATCGGCTTCGGACGGCGCGGAAACAGAACAGCAAGCGACGGCGTCGCCCGCGGCGAGAAGAGAGCTCGATCGATCGCCGAGCGAACGGAGGGAGCTTGAAGAGAGAGAGAGAGAGAGTTACCAGCAGAAGGAGGAGTGAGGAGCGAGGTAGCTGGAGCGAGGAGAGATGCGAGCGCAGACCGCTCTCTGTCTTCTCAGTCGCTTCCCCATCGCTTGCGCGCGCGCGTCTTTCTCTCGCTCTCCCTGTCTCTCTCTATTCCGAAAACGGATTTTGATTTGCGCTTAGAAGCGAAACAACGCTCAGATTTCGAATATGAACTCCATTTTGAAGTTATTTATTTATTTCGTCATTTTTTTATAAAAAAAAATTCCAGGGCGAGAGAGTTTATACGGGCACGGGTACGGGTCGTCCACGGGATGGTATTCATTTCGCTTCGATACCGGGTAATTTTGCGCCAACTCTCTTTTTTCTTTTTTCCTTTTTTCTTTCCCGCTTAATATTATAAAGTGCTCGTACCACGGAAGATCCTAAATTAGCATATTGATGATAAATGTATCATCCAAACATCTCAAACCAATATATTTATGATGAATTTACATCGATTTCCATTAAATTGGATTAATACTAAATTATCACAAACCAATACATCTAAAATTGATGACACGAAGATAAAATCTCAAATTAATATACCCATTAACTATCGTGTGTTTTTGACTCATTAAATTTATAGTAAAATTTAGTAAATTTCTCAAGTATGTACCGACTTCAGATAAATTTATCATAAATATACTAATTTGAGATTTTTCATGATATTCATTCTATAAATGAATGTGTTGAGATCATCCTTGTTTTTCTCATGAATAAATCAAGTATGCAATCCAATAATACAAGATTAAAAGTGGGTACAATAGTAGTTTGTGATTACCGATGCGTTTGTTTTATAATGGAAAAATTTTCATTACCCACAAAAAATAGTCATGCATAGATCGTTATTGATATTTTCCACTAATTAATTTTTCTAAACAAGATAAGCACTACAGTCAAGAAAATAGATATCTTTAAACAAATTATTCAGCAAAATACACGTAATGTCCAACAATGGTGGAGCTTCAAAGCACTGTAAATTCAATTAGCAACGATGACAAGTCACCGCACGGCTACAACGCTACTTCAGTAAGACGGGCCCTGATATACATCAAAAGCTTGAAAAACAAGAAACATGAAAAGGAAAACGCCCCCCACCAAGCAAAAAATTTTGTTGGTGGGTCATCCAATTAGTATTATTGTCTATTGAAAGATTTACAAAAAAAATTTCCTCGGGCGAAACAATGAAAAGAATTATATGCTCGCCGCAAAGCGAGGGCGGCCTCTATTCTCAGATGTACAATGGCTAAGCCTAATTCATGAATTTCCTACAATTGAGGGCTTTACATAAGCAAGGGACTTTCAGTTCCTCGCGTTCGTCCGGATCAAATAAGTAATCGTACCTGCAAAGCAACATGAATGCGTCAATGTCACAACCCACATGACGACTCTGCCATGCTTCGGCTTTTTCCCCTTCCCAACAGAAAAAGCGCCCGCAGGCAATCACGTCACAAACACACTAGGAAGAAATCTTACGTTAGCTCATCGCCTGCAGATACATTAGTCTTTGCAATAAGAACAATTCGACTCTCGTCATCACCCATACTCAAAATTCTGGCATAACAGTTGGGCATACACTGCAGCATATCAAGGATTTCAGTGTTTAAATAAGCAACCAAAAGCCTTGTCACACTAGGAATTCATGAGTTAGAATATTCGAAGCAGAAGAGGCCCGTCATTCCTTTAAGAAATGCTTCTATTGGAACTTACCGAATGATTAATTAGCCGAGCTATATTCCCTTTATTTGTGGCATCGATTACAAGTTCTTCACTGATCTTGAAGAGCTGCACAATGTCTTATCATGTTTAGAAGACAAACTGACAGATAATGCAGATCATGATTTCAATGCTAATCAATGAACCTGATGAGCCAAAGAGACAAAGCTTTGGGAGGGAAAATCATGAAGAAACACACTTCCTAAACCCACAGGCACTATGCGTCCTCAGCAAGCGACGAGTAAATGGATCAATTAAAATGTGAAAATAGCGATGGAGATCTTGGACACATTTCGCTTTAGAAGAGCATAAAAATGATGGGCAATACTCTACTTGTGTAACAGAGCACACCATGTCATACATTTATTATTGATACCAGAACTATCCAAGTGAACACTTCTCAAATATATTATAATCTTACGGAACTGTACAAATGCAAAAATTCCATCAGGTAGGCTGGAGCTCAGTTGTAAGTCAAACTTGAATTTTCTTAAAACTAAAATGAAATGGCAAACTGCAGTGCACACAAGGAATTTTACAGTCTTACATAACAGTCTTTTCCCTCTCTGCGGTAAGTTGCCTCTCTAAGATCTGCCACATTGCGTCTCACCTGCTCGCCGCGGTATTCAGCAACCTATAAACGAACAAGTCTAGTGTCAATCTCACGTCACTTTTAAATAGGCATATGGCACTGGTACTTTCATATGATTTCTCAGATAGAGCTGAAAAGAGTACACCATAGCAGAGGAGACGGGCCTTAGGGAATAGCAAAACATAAATAAGATGTACCCAATCTTCTAAGGCCTCCACAGAAACTCCACTCTTTCTGATAATGAAAAAACGAAAAACATAGAGAATATAGATCACTGTACTTGTCTCTTTTTATCATGTCCTCCATTTCCAAGAATAAATGAAAAGCATAATGACAAATACGGCATTTCCGTCCAACTAAAGCATAACATGCAAATAATGAGGTCCTTTTCACAAGAAAGTACCATTTCTCCTTCCTGAATATTTCTTCGAGCAAAGAGTCCCCATCCATGTATACCAGATTTACCGAAACATATTCGATGCTTTTCTGTCCTCTGAAACAGTAATTTAATATTAGCCATTATGAAAGACACATCAAGCAAAACGCGATGATAAAAATTGAAGGAGCAAACGTACTTGTAAGAGGTGAAGCCGTTCCTTTAATGAAGTAAAAATTGTAGAATCATTTTGTTTCTGCAAAAGAAAAGAAGAAATCTGTAAAACACTACTATGACCATCAATCTGTAAAGTAGAGGAAAAAGGTCTCCAACTAGAAGGGGTTGTTATAGTAGAAAAATTACTTCCAAATTTCGCACGTTAATCACTTCTTGAAGGGAATGATGCCTTGGCCCCGTTGGACGATGAGACACTGGTTCTTCATTTCTCTGAGAAGTGAATGAGCACACATCACAACTCAAATAGACCATGTAATTACTGGCAGACAATTGAAATGATGATCATGACAGTAAAATTTAGAGCTGCGTGGATAAAATACCATTTTGTTAGATCTTGTAAAGACCCGACATCTTGCAGACGAGAGTGGTTCAATTTCATCATTCTTGACGGTTAAGGACTCAGGAAGTTCTTTCCTAGATGATATCAGCCTTGAACCTTTGAAGTTCCCCTGCTGGTTTTGTACCAAGTTTCTAGCAGAGAACACCCCTAAGGGGGTATGAACAACCACAACCGAATCTGGGTTTGGGACCCTGGGCAGAAGCCAAAGCATGTAACCTTAATGTTCAAAATGTACACAATAAACCAGAAAGGAGCAAAGAAAGTGCCTTTTTGACTGACAACCACACATGAATGAAATTTCTAGATGGTCAAGGAGCTCAGCAATTTTTAAATAATGCACGGTCAAGTACACTTTAGCCACCTTAATATCAACTAAGTAATATTAAGACATGAAGCAGGAAGTAAGAATGTTCAACTATGAGAAACCAAATTAGACCAACAGTGTTCAGATTAATCAGCAGAGTTCACCCAGCCATCACGATTAATCTAATACAGCAGCAGATTATGTAACTGAACAGGCCATAGCAAAAAGGTCAAACAAATGCAATTTACTCTTTTCAATTAGAATTAGCTCTGCAAAAATAAAACATATACTGTCAACCTCCTAAATTTGTCTGTTGACACTTTAATGGTGACTACATATTCTTAACTTCAAATTGCAACAGGTAGTGTCCTATAACCCGAGAAGGAACTGCAAAGATGGGAGAAACAACTCTATCTCATAAATTGTTAATCAAAATGACATTGCATAAACATTGATTAACTATTCACTACATCAATGTACTATGTTAATGACCATGACATAGTTATAATCAACCTCTTGGCTTTCGAACCTTCTGCATAATCATCCAAGTAAAATCATATTTTTCCAGGACAAGGCAGCATGCACCATTTAGTCAATGGATCATAGTTGTTAAATCTTCTAGGCAATAGACTTAACAAAACAGCTCTGGACATGAGATTGAAACAGAGAATTAAAACATGTAGACAAGGGGAACCAATCTAACCTATGATCGGCGCAATATATCAACTTCTTTGTTATTTGACTCCCACTCTTCTCCAGGCAGTGTAACTGAAAACAAAGATATAGAATCAGTGTAAACTTACATGAGTATCTATCTAACATATCCTTCCTTGAAATCCAACGACAAAGAAAATAGAAAGAAAGCAAGAGCAAGCGTCAGAATAGATTAAAAAATCCAGCTCAAGAAATTCTACCGATGTTAGTTCTCATAAAAGTCATGAAAATAACAAATATCTATATAAGGACTTACTTCCATGCTGTGTCCTGCTCTTGCAGCACACATAACGTGAAAATAAGTAGGACATCTGCTGCATTGAGTGCAGGAACCATGAGTCTGCTTACATATTACACAACTCTGCACCACAAGCAAAGAAAAGCATTTGAAAAGAAGCACTGAGCATCTAGAAGTTAATGGCAAATAAACTAAGCAGTAGACAACAAACAAAATCAACACATGAAACTCAAATACTCAACTGAACAGTAAGCTGCTATAAAGCTATTATGAAATCAGGTTCTCCTCTATTGCTAAACGCTTTTATCATTCCCACAATAAGTACAATCCACCACATCAAAGAAACAGCAATCTTCAAAACTGTAAATCTAAATAAGTATGGATTACCTTCAAAAAAGAAGTTGGAGGAATTTTAAGTATTCCAGTGGCCGGTTCCATTTTCTCATGATTCAGAAAACCAACTTCAGGGCGAAACCACGCGCATGTGACATGAACCCAGAGTGGCTCGATATCCGTTGGCTTCAAAGCACCCCCTAGAGACCAGCATTTAAGCCTGTCAGAATAATTTCAAGCGAGAAAACACTAACTCACACAACACCAAGACATAGAATTAGAGCAAAAGTCAGACAACTGTGATAATGAATTTCATATGATACGGCTTCCTCAAAAACCCAATAGTAGTATTTCTAAAAAATCAAAAGCAATATATCTAATATTGTCACCATGAACGTCAAATTATTTAAAAGTATAAGAAACAATATATGAGGACAATAGGAGATTAAGACATTGAATCTGACCTTCTACCGGACAAAGACAACACTGCCTCCTCACATCAGGCGTTTCACATGCCCTGCAAACCCATGAAGTGAAGTCTTGGACATTGTTTACCCCATAACATTCTTGATGCACAGCTATCTGACACCTGCAATCAAGAGTGAATCCAGTTCATTTCAGAAGAAGACCAACTATCTGGTGACCTTTGATTCCAATACCAAAAAAATGGTGGACAAATGCTATCTGAAAAGATGTAAGACCTGTTGCAGATTATCATTTTGTTATAGTCCCAATCTTCAACCCATCTACATACGGCACACCTTTCCGTCGTCCATTTAGCAGAAACAGGCACATAACTCTCTGCCAAGAAGATAAATAAATTATAAAGCACTTCATTCATTCCAAACACTAAGATGCTTTTTTTTTGCAGCAGGGGGAATTCTGCTCGCAAACTTCAGCCTCTAGTTTTTGTTTTTGAAATATCTGTCTCTTCGAATGTAAACAACTTTCAAGCACTGCATTTAAAAAAAAAAAATCAAACTTAAAACCATAAGTCAAAAGCTACAACTGCTCCAGTAAAACCACCAAATCCCCAAACATCTTCCTGTTCGGGATGCAGCATCACTTCAATGAAGATGCAATTGTTCCATATATACCATGAAAACTTTCAGTGTATATTTTGATGATGAATGCAAGAACTACCTTTCAAGAAATCCATCAACTGCTGCTTATCTAACTTCAAAGGATCAGAACCAAGTGCGGCATACTCTGCAAGCTGAAGTTACATAAGATTAGCATGAAACTGCACTTTGGCCACACATAGTATAAGCACCACATATACAATACATACGATCATTGCCAAGAGATATTATATCACATGAAAAGGCTGCAAAAGACAGTTTCAGACCCTCGAATAAAATTGGGTATGTCTACCTCATTGACCTAAACATGATTTCTTCCCACCTGAGTATTGAGAATATATTTAGTCTCTAAGTGGAAATCTTCCACATGAGAAAAAGATTAAATCAACTCAAATGACGTGTGCTAAAAAGATAACTAATTAATACGCTAAAAGACAGCATTCTTAAGATGACCAAGACTATAGATTCCAGAAACATGGTATGCGCTGTGTAATAACAATAGCATAAACAATTCATAATGTACAAACCCATGCCCCCCTGTAGTAGGTTATATGTTAATGACCAGATCTGCACACAAAGTATAAATCATGGATACCACACTACACCACAAGCTGTATAAGGAAAAGCTACTCCATGGTGTTTACTTTATCAGTACATTTGACGATGGAAATATTCGAACAAAGTTCATGATTGATTATTTATAAACAGAAGAATCGAGCAGACTAGATAAGCAAGTCTAGCATAAGTTGACAGATGAAGAAAGAGTGCAAGTTATGCTGTGAAGTCACAGAAAAGTGCACCAACCCATTTCTCCAGTGGTTCTCTTGTATCCTTGATTTTGACACTGTACTTCCACTTTTTGGCTCTGCAACCTGTGTGCCGTTCCCATTCACTAGGTGTCTGCATCTTTGAACCACAAGAGCCACACTTGCACACAATTCTACAAAGACAAACGAAATCAAGACGGCTTATCAACAACCCCTGTGTAAATTAAAAACTTTCCCAAGTTATGCAGGTTTTCCATAATAAAAGGTCTTCAACACACACCATTCGGATCACTTAAATTCCAAAGTAGACAACAGACTAACTATGCCGTAAAAGCCGATAAGCTAAGTTAATTAGTCATAACTAAAAAAAAAAGAAGCCCAATCTACAAAAGCCGAAAAGAAAAATGTTGATAGGGCAGAAAAGATGAAGCAGCATTATACGAAATTCAATCTGCAGTACTGAAGGCTTACAGATGAAGTTTTGGAATATATGACCCTTCCATGCCATTGCACACCACAGAAACCTTGTCAGGCAAAGGAGCTTGCTTGTTTTCCACCGACCTGTTTCAAGCAAATTCAAGCAATCTAGTTCAAGTCCTAACCCAACCATAAAGGCATATGCGCACGTACGCACGAGCACACATGCAAGCAGACTATATAACTGACCAAAACAGGTAACGTATCTCTGAGCATACTTCTCTTTTGGCTCCAATTTCTGTAAGTTTGGCCTTTTGCAAGTGGTCTTGGCCTCGCAATCTGGGCAGTAGTAATCAGAGTGCAGTAGCTCCTTCAAGTGTAATTATGTCAGAGACAATTCCCATGTGCTTGCATAAATAGATCTAGGAACAAAACCAAATAATGCATGCTCACCTTTAAAAGTCGGCTGGAGATATTGGCACACTCAGCATGCACCCATACATTGCAACCATCGCAACATACCTAGAAAAGAATTCCACGCAGCAAGATACAACATCAAACAACTCATCATTTTCAATGAGAATAAGTCAACTATGTCAACAGTCAGATATCTTACCCAATCTCCACCATCGGAATGATGCCAAATTTTCTTGCATATTCCACAGTATTGTTTGGATTTCAGTAACTGTAGAAATGATGCACGTGACATTGGTCAGTACCCCAAGTCATCTCGTAGACTTGTCATGAAAGTTTTACTAAAAAAAACAAAGAATGCAACTATGGACCTTGGCACAATGTCTACACAAAATTTGAGCTTCACCACTTGGGCCTTCCATCTTTTTCATACTTCTACGAGGGAAAATGAGGCTACAGCTGTCACAAGTTTGCATATCCTTGGAACACATATCCTGTATCAAAGAAACAGGAAGCCCCACTTTCATTGGAAAATTGCAACCAGTGCATAAACAGTTTAAACAAAAGCTTCCATGCAAGATTTAAAAGCATTAATTACTTCCGGATCCCAATCGAGGTGCAAAGCTGCTAACAGCCAAAATGTCAATCATCAAAGGATGGATCATAACAATCATTGACAAGGTAAATGGAAATGACCTTTACCCCCAAAAAATACAAAAAAGATATAGATATGGAATGAAGACATGACCCTGTAAAGCAGAGACTTTCCAAAAGAACCAAGATTTGCAGGCAAGTTTCTAGTTTAGCCATGTTACATCAAAGAATTCAGTAATAAGGACTTTTCAATTTCATACGCTTGCATGGAAAAGCAAGGAAGCATTATTCACTCAGTCACCCTAGACAAGATTCAAATGAAGTAAATAATGATCTAGACCTATTTTAGTCACACTCTAAACAGTTGCCATCATAGAAGTTCATCAGTTCACTTGCCTAGAACTCAGGAAAACATAAGTGGTAAACAAATCGAACCGTTCACTGATGACGTACCTGATCTGAAGTGAAGCCAGAGGCCTCTTGGCTGAGACTGGTATTTGCTTCTGCACAAGGCATTCGCCCATAGCCTAAAGATTCCATATAACCTGCTTCTGCTAAATCTGCCTCCTCTATTGCCATCTTGAATTCACTTGGCTTGCTTTTATGAAGATGTGTCTGACTCTTAAATCTGGAGAAGTGAAAAAAACAAACCTACCATAATCTTCCTTATGACTTTTCTATCTTACACAAACCAATTACAGTAGATAAAAATTAACTGACTTATCCATGTATTGTGCGTAGGGGTATATCATTCCTTGTTTTGCCCAGCCATAGTCCTGCACAATGTTCAATTGGCTTTATAAGGATCAGAGAGACAACCCAGTGTGGATGAAGATCGTCTTTTCTTTTCTTTTTCCGGCAGCAATGGATAAATTATCAACGAAAGAAAAAAAGGGTACCCTCTGTTTTCCATTCTTGGAGTATCCAAAATACATCACGCATACCGCCCCGGGGACGCGGCATCTCAAAACCGAATCGGGCGCGTGCAATAATGGATCGATCACTATAGCTGGCCAAGCCGGGTACTTTTTCCCACATTTGACCCAAACGATATCGCCCAAGCTGAAATCCTGCGGCTTATAACTCTGTCTTCTCGTCACCATCGAGGTACAAGGGGGCACGTACTTCTCACTATCGATGGACGGCGAAGAATTCACATTGCACACCACCGAACCGCGCGAACTCAAGTGCTTACTACTGTTGCCCCCGTCCGCAAGCTCTGTACCCTCCAAGACTCTAACTTCCCGCAGATTTCCGCACGAATTGTCGCCACCATTCTCTTCGGCGCTCCCCAATTCGTTGTACTCGAGTATCTCACGATTTATCCTGCTCTTCTCCAAATTGACCTGACTCTTAAACACCGACTGAGCCAGCTTCGAATCCTGGACATCCCCGTCTCCTCTCGACGGAGAGACGACCGACTCATCGAACCGCGAACGGGGCGCGCGAATGCGTCCGCGCGAGTACTTCAACCGAAACTTCTCCGCCCTTCCGTCCGACGACTCCTCCTTCGACTCCTTCGAACTCAGTCCCACTCCAATCGACGGCGGGCGCAATTCCTCGGTGCTGCAGCAAGACCCCGAACCGCCGCCACCGCCGACGGACGGCCCACCGAAGCCGTTCCCCTGCTTCGCCCTCTTCCAATTGGCCTCCCGGCCGTCGGGGCCCTGCGACTTGCACCGCTTCAGATTCGGCATTTCGATTTTCTTCGGCCGCTCGACGATCATCTTCCGAACATCGCGCGGCACACACGAAAAAACCCTAAACAAAGAAAGAACCAAACTTTCCCGGTCGTAGTAATCCCGACGCTCCGCGACGCCGGGAACCGAAGACGGAGATCGACGGCCGCCGCCGTCGCCGCCACGAGCGGAGGTCGAATTGCGCGGAATCGGAACCCTAGCGGACGAGTTGCTGCTTTCCTATAATAAGCTGAGAGAGAGAATCGATCGGGGGCTGAGGAGTGCGCCGAAATCAATCGCGGGAGGGAAGACAGGTTCTTTTAAGCGAAGCCGCGGAGGTGCGGAGGATGGCGTTGTCCGAAGCGACCGCGGGACCGCGGGGCGCGTGTTTAGTTTCCTTTTTTTTTTTTTTTTTTGATGACCTTAAGATTGTTTGGGTTTTCGCCAGATTGCAGGGGAAAAATTATTTAATAATGGTAAAATATTAGGGACGGCGCTGACGTGGCGGGTAGATGAGGCGGTTTCCGGGATTTTGGCTCCAAAAAGGTCCGCTGTGCTCCGTTTGGAGGGAGGCCAGGGCGGAAATTGGTCGTGGAGAAGGCGCGAACTGAAATTTTCTTTTGGGAATAAGACGGGCTTGTGGAGCGCCGCCCGCCCTGCCATTTCGTGGGGGCGGTTGTTTGTGTTCCTCTCTTATTCATCCCGACAAGACTCACGCTGAATCTACGAAGATTAAAAAAATAAAACGTAAGAGGACTAATACGACCAACCACTCAAAACTGATGTATGTGTAATAAATTTATTTTAAATTAATTATTGACTATCGAAAATCTCAAATTACATTTATGATAAATATATCATCTATTGATTTAATTAATATCGCAAAAAAATTATAAATTGTAAAAATAAAATCTCAAACTCGATACACTCGTCAATTGTTATGTATTATCCAACTTAGCAATTTAACAGTAAAATTTAACGGAAATTAATTGAAGGTAAAATTGTCACAAGTGAACTAGTTTAGGGTTTTTGGTGATCAAAAATTAATTTTTTATAAATTATCAAAAGTGTACTAGCTTAAGATTTTTCATAATATTAACCCATAAAGAAAATGTATTTTTTTCAATAGTTAATACAATGAAAAACTTCAAATTGATAATGTTACAATAAATTTATCGTGTACTAATTTTTTTCACTATAAAATACCCGTAACATTTTTTACCAAAAAATCTCAAATTAAGACATTTATGAAAATTTACAATTCATTAGTTTCCGTTAAATTATATTGATATACTTGACAAGTTTCTTTTTTAGTATAAAACATTTTATGAGCCTGAGCTTGGTCTCACCTAGGGCCAACAAGGGCCGGTCACCCACCTAGGGTTGGCAACTATCGCCTACCCCTTTGGTAATGTGCGATAGCAGTAGAAGCGCCCACCAACGAGCCCTACTAATTCTCTTTGGAACAAGTTCATTATAAGTCATAAAACTCGTTATAAAAAGACAATTAAATTATAACAATTGCAAAAAGTACAATTAGATTCTAAAACTTATCAAACATATGTAATCAAGTCCTAAAGTTAATATTATCAAATTATTTATCTAGAAAACAATGATATAGCAATTTTAAATTAATTTCTCTCTCCTAATTGGTATTTTTTATTGTTTTCTTTTTAATATCTTATTTAAATCATATTAAAATTTTAAAATTTTATTAAAAAACAAAACTAGAGAGAGAGAGAGAGAGAGAGAGAGAGAGAGAGAGAGAGAGAGAGAGAGGAGAAGGGCAAGGTAGGCCACCTCGATAGGCGCCGCGACGGCGGCTACCCATTGCCAAAGGGATCGGCGACTTCTTCCGATCCTGAGCAAGGGTGGTCGGCCCTCTCCAATCTTAGGCGGGGCCTCGTGTGGCCCCAAGCAAGTGCTAGCCATCCTCACTACGCTCAGGCTCGCACTCAAACGCTAAGATCTAGGTGACATCGATGCTTGCCTAGGCCTAGCAAGTGTCATCGCCCTTCACCTAAGGCGGGCAAGGATGTTGACACCTAAATTTTTGCAGACAGATCTATTTCCCAAAAAAAAGAAAAAATGAACTTATTTTTCTATAAAAATATTTTTTATCAAATTATTGCTTAAATATTACCTAGGCATTTAATATAGTTTTCAAATGCATTTATTTTCTTAATTTTTTTAAAAAGAATAAATAAATCAAATTAAAATTAAAATTAAAAAGATAAAAAAAAAATAAAAGAGAAAAAAAGTTGGAGCTGATGATCTAAATGTTACTAGCCAAGCCCAGGAAGTCGAATTGGAATTAAAATAGGCAAGTTGGGGCCAAAATGCAATTTCTAAAAGTTGAGGGACCAATTCGCAAATTTTACAAAAATTACACCCGAGCCCTTAAACCATCATCTTGGCCCCCAATTAAATTGAAATTAAACTTGGGTCTGGTCTAATTAATCAAATCGGGCAAAAAGGGACCAAATTGCATTGAATTGAGTATTCTCAAGCATGAAGATGGCCAACTTTGAGGGATTTTCTTACAAAATTGGGCAGGGACTATTGTGGAGACTAATCAAAATCTTAAATTACTATATATAATCTTGCTAATTGATCAAAAATCATAGCAAAATTGATGGATTAAAGCACCCAAACTAGCTGCCAAAACTCAGTCCACGAGTTAATCTCAATTCGGAGTTGCTGAGTAAGCAACTTTGTGGCCCCACTATATCCTCCTCAACCACCCAACCAGCTTGATCTCTACACGTGATGGAAGACCATAATTATTAGTGCAAGTGGAAAAAAATTGGCCAGGGTTAAGCTGCTGAAAACACAAGAAAATGGCAGCAAAATCTGCACACTCAACAGTTGCAAAAGTTGAAAATTTTGGCTAAGTCAGAAAGTTGGTGAACTAGCTCGGTTGGCAGACTTGGGAGGGGGAAAAAAGCCGACCAAGAGATTGCTTAATTCAGTAGATAAGATCTATGAAGCAAGCTCTTTTGAGGGATGAAAGGTAGGAGACAAGAGGGAGAAGGGAGAGCTCACAATCGTTCCTCGAAAAGACCTCTAGAAGCAACTCAAGAAAAACAAAATCTAGAAATTCCAAACCGACCTTTGTAGAGAAAAGTGAAATTTTCAAAAATTGCGGCAAAAATTAGCCAAAACCTTCAACTAGAAAGTGAAACTTCACTTAAAGATCTTTTCAACCATAGGTCGTACATCCCAAATGGAGATCAGGAAGACCTCCTGAAGCCACCCGAAAAATACCCTCCTAGAGGGCTAAGAAAGTCTTAAATTCAGTCTGGTTGGTCACAGGTGAGGGAAAACGAGTGTTTTTTGAGAAAAGTGAGACAAATGAGGAAATCCATGACTTATAACCCAAACTATAATTCATATAGTTTGGTTCGATGTTAATTTGGCCAACAAAAGAAGTCTTGAAGTCTAATTTTGGAGATCAACAAAAACCTTCATTTTAGGTATTTTTCTTTGCAGATTTCATTTCCAGTTTGAAAGAGCCAACTTCCACGTGCCCTCGGAAGATAATCCTCGGCCAAAAGCCACTTGCAAAAGAAACTATGAAGCAAAGTAAGAATCCTAAATGTATATTTGGTTGGGTTTGAATATTCTTTAAACGTGAAAAAGCAGGAAGAAAACCAAGGCGGAAAACTGATTTCTGAGACTGAAATTTTTCTAGGTGTTTGAAGTCTCTTCAAGAGCCATATATGTTTAACTTTCTATTCTCCTTTGCATGTGTTTTCTATCTTCGCGAGCTTGATGAATGTCATATGGGAATACAAATGATGCTGAGGTTAACTTGGTTTGGTCTTTAAATCTCCGGATAAACCATGAGATCATCTACAACTTGAGCCAAAACCAAGCCCATCCACATTGATTCATGGCTAGTCAGTGTGGACCATGCATGTATGCTTCCTGAAGATGTCATTTCGATGTGTTTGATTGATCATTCTCTGTGATATTTGTTGCATTTGAAAGTCCATGTTACCTACTTTCATTTTGATCAAGTAATCTTTTCCGTAGATCTTGTATGTGATGAGTGTTGGGGCTTGTATATGGGCATGCAACGTTTTTGTATGACTTGGGTTCAAACCTAGATTTGCAAAATCAGCTCAAGCCCGCACATTTGAGGATGATTTCAACTTGGTTTTTGTGTGTTTTAGGCTATGATTTCTATTTAATATTTATTTTTGCATGAGATAGTATAACCTTGATACTTTAGTTCCACATGAGATTGCCTATAGATCGAGATTGAAGGCCACGAACATGGCTCGATAAAGCTGCTTGGGCTAGTTTAATGCACACTAAGTGTTCGACGAAATGCCCAAACTAAACTTTGATCTTTAAACGGTCAATTTGAACTCGAAACTTGTGATATTCATGTCCTGGGCTCTTCCATATTAGTGTAAATTAAGCATAGATTGGTTTAGGGAATTATTTTCAAATACAAAATATAAAATCCTAAAATCCTAAAATTTCAAAAAAAAAAAAAAAAAAAAAAAATATATATATATATATATATATATATATATAAAATGATGGATGGTATCAAATTAAGGCAAAAATGACATCTATGAGATTTTCCTAATTTTATAAGGTCATTTTTCCTAATTTAATACTATTTTGGTATTTTATAATCATTTTTTGTAAATAAGCCATTTTGCGTGGATTAAAATTATTTAAAGTAGTTTCATGCATTTACGCTTATTTCATGCACATTTAAATTCTCATTTCGCTCGTGGGGGTCCCACCTCGGGGGGTGATAACAAGGCCATGTAATATTATTTGCCCGACTTCTATCGGATTTTCCTTTTCTGCATGTATTTTCAAGTCATTTCAATTTCTTCGATGTTTACTTATTGCACTGCTTTTAATTAATTTGAGTGTAAATTTCTCTTCTAAATTAGGACATCAGAGAAAACAAACCTACAAAAACATTTGCATGGACACTTAGTGATTTCATAAGGATTATAATTGGTAATCAATATTGTGTGGCCATTTAGATAAACAATCTTCTAAGTTAGTAGTACCGCAAGGGCTCTAATAGAAACATTGGCGTAAACAACTCTTCGTTTCTAAAAATCTCTAGTTGCGTAGGAATCGAGACAACACTCCCGTGTCTTGATTGGTTTCTAGCCGACTCCAATAGGCTAGTGGAGATTTCTAGAAATACATAGGTTGTTAAGAACTAAAATACAAAATCTAACGTCGCGCGAGATATGGGCTTGGGAGAGCCTGCATCTAATCCAAGGCTGGTGGCCCCACTCTTTAGGTAAATGCCCCTAAACCTTCTTCATTTTCCCTCAGACGGTAAAAGAGAGGTCGCAACAAAGGGGTCGACATTGCCTAGACCTTAAATGGGTACCAAGATCTAGGCGCCCTTGCTCGGGTCAATAAAGGCCGTCTGCCCTTGCTGACCACCCTTGCCCAGGGCCAGCAACCTCCACCGGTCCTCCGATGATGGGTGGCAGCGGCGGCGATGCCCACCTTCGTGCCTCACCTTGCCCTTCTCTCTCTCTCTCTCTCTCTCTCTCTCTCTCTCTGTCGGTTTTGTTTTTTAAAGTAAAATGTTAGCTTTTTGTAATTTTTAACTAACTTAAATAATATTTTAAAAAGAAAACAATAAAAATGTCAAATAGAAGAGAGAAATTAATTTTAAAATACCACATTAGTATTTTCCGTTAAATAAGTTGACGGTGTCAATTTTAGGATTTGATTGCACTTACGTGACAAATTTTATGACTTGATTACAATATTTGCAAGTTTTGAGATTCAATTGCACTTTTGTGATAAATTTTAGGACTTATAGTGAACTTATCCATTTCTTTTTCTTTTAAAATGTATTAAATTTTACTTTCTTCGAGGAAAATTACTAGTGGCAAGAAAAAGTCAACCTTTTTCTGATATATGTTAAAATGGATTTTTATCAAACTAATAAAGAACAACTTCTCCACGAAGTTAAGAACTCTATGTTTAAATATGAATCCATTTTCACTAAATATAAACGCTCATGATAATTAAATTATCCCACTTTAATTTTAAGTACTTATGCGTTGGACTTTCTATTCTAGCGTTGTGAGAGGGCTCTGTTTTCTTATGTTTTGATTTTAAATTTTTCTGAAATTTGCCAAAGTCTCCGGGGGTGATGGGGGAGGGAATGTAATTAACGAGAATAAAATATTTGGTGGTTTTTAATTTTGGCTTCAAAAGGAGGGTCGATTTGTGTAAAGCCCGAACTGATTTTTTTAAGGAATGGATGGCTCGTGTCGGGCCCTGCCCCTACAATGGTTTGGGCTCCTCGTGCGATTTATCACAACTAAAGCCCTGCCAAAATCATTCAGATGGATTCGAAATCGTGATTTTTCAACGAGGAAAGATATGAAATGATGTGAAAATTTTCACTTCTTGTAATGTATTCTTTTGTGGAATACTTCTACTAATATTGAGAAGTCTTTCTTATTAAAAATTTACAATCATGTCTAAAAGTTTATATGTTTGTTTTGTTTTGAAGAATTAAACACGGCAACGCGGTGAGAATATTAATTGTTTATCAGGGAAAACTTGTTGTCCATACGAAAAAGTTTAGCTACTGAGAGAAAAGCTTCTTAAAAAGTATTTAAATTTACTTCCTACGAGAGAAATTACTAATGACGAGAAAAAATCAAAGTTTTTTACAATGTTAAAACAGATTTTTAAAAAATCAGAGAAACTACTTATCGAAATTTTTTTATCCATGTTGCATTTACTTTAAACTGTGATAATTTGGGATTTTTCTAGTTAAATGTATCATAAATGTACCAGTTTGTAATTTTTACAATATAAAAATTAGCTTGCAGTGAATTTGGTACAAATATATTAGTGCATAAGTTTTTGTGATGTAAAAATTAATTTGCGTTTAATGTGAAACATGTGTACCGATTTAGAAGTGTTCGTAACACAAAAATTAATTTGGATTAATGTGGTACATATATAATGGTTTTGAATTTTTAAGGGTATTATACTAAATTTAAATGCATGCACTAAGTACCATTTGTTGTGACTTTCATCTGGTTCCACTAAATATAAATGTGATGATAATTAAAGTATCTATCATGTATCCTAAGTTTTTGTAGTGTTAAAACTTAGGGGGAAGCATGGTCTGGTAGGTGATTTCCATCCTGAAATTGAGAACCACTCATTACGAATCGGTTTCGAAAAACCAACTATTGGTTCTATAGATCCATCCAGTCTAGTTCGTTCTTGAGTGGATTGATGGAAACCATTCCTCAAACCCAATTCTTTATTGCCACTTTCGCATCCATAACATGCTTTGAGTAAGGAGTAGCTAAGATGTCAAGAAGCAGGCAACACCCATCTCTCACGCAACTTTTGCCATTGGCGTGAAATGAGGTCTCCTTTGCCTAATGATATTCTCCAACCATCACAACCAAGAAGAGAGATTTTTTAATGGGTTGAAAAGAAAAATTTAACGAATTGAACACGAGAGATCACGACTTTGTTTTCACATCAAGCAGAGAGGGCAACTGATTACTTAGAGAGTGTAATTAACTATTTTGTAAATAGCATGGAACCCACTTGAATTCTTAACATTTTAAATTGTGGGTGCATATATATACACACACATATACTGGTCCTGTTGGAATCGGGAATAGATCAATCCCCATGAGAATTACTAGTTTTGGGCCAATTCGATCTAGTTCTAGGCCGTTCCGATTCCTTTGCACATTGAGCTTTCTATTTTGGCATTGTTCACAGAGGGTTCTGTTTTTTCTTTTTCTTTTAATTGTTTTAATATTTGCCGGATTGCAAGGGGGAAAAGTAATTAACGAGAATACAAAATTCTGAGTCAACGTTGACGTGGCACGTGGTTCTGAATTTTGGTTCCAAAGGGCGGGTCGATTTGTGGAGGGCGCAAACTGAAATTTTATCGAAATGGATGGCTTGTGTTGGGCTGGGCCCATCGGATGGTTTACAATTCTCGTTCGATTTATCCCAACTAAACTCATGTCAGAATCATTTAGGGTCTGTACGTAACATTTTTGTTTCTCCCACTTTCGTTCTTTTGTTAAACAAAAAAAGAATAAAACCCGTTTAGTAAGCCAAGTTGTTTTTCTTATTCCCTAATAGAAAGTTAGCTTAGAAATAGATTTGGAGCGAAAACGAAATAAAAAAAAAATTGTTTCGTTTAGAACAATTTCTAAAATAAACTAATTTTTTTTTATTTTCTTTTATTCCTTTCGTTGTCGCGCCACCTCCAACCGCCCGGGAGGCACCTCCGCCGCCGCCGTCCGGCCACCGCGCCACCGCCGCCGTCGCCACCACCGACCGCCGTCGCCCAACCCATCGGCCGCCGACGAACGCGGCCCGCCGCCGCCGGTCACCGCCGGACGCCCCTGCCGCCGTCGATCGCCGTCGCCGGCCGGGCCGCCGTCGATAGCCATCCGCCAACCGCCGATCGCCGTCCGTTGGCCGCCGCTCGTTCGGCCGCCGCCGCCGCCCATCGACCATCGACGCGCGCCGATCGCCGACCGCTAGCCGTTGTCGCCCGCCTGCGCACGACCGCCGCCTCCACCGCCGATGGGCGACCGGCGATCGTCGGCCGATGGCGGGTCTGGGCGGCGGTGGAGGCGGCGGCAGCGGTCGTGGCAACGGGAGGCGGGGTGGCGCGGTTGGCGGTTGGCGGTCGACGGTCCTTGGGCAAGAATAAAAAACAAATAAATATAAAAGAGAAACTGTTTGCGTTAAACGCATTTCTATTCTTTTTGTATTCCAAGAGTAGAAATTTTGTGTAGTTCTAAACGAGTTTAACTACTCGAAATTGTTCCCGAATAAAAATAGAAAAGAACTATTTCTGAAAAAAAAAAACTCTTCCCCAGCCAAGAAGCGTTACCATTCGCATCCTTCGAGCGCATTTGGTAATGATTATATTTTCGGAAACAATTTTTAATCAAAAATAATTTTTATGATTCTATTATCGGGAACAATTTCTAAGCAAAAGAACGTCTTGGTAAATCGTCCAAAATTTATATTCCTGGGATAGAAATGCGTTTGGTAAAATTCTAAAATAGAAATATGTTTGGTAAAATTATAAAATTATAAAATTCTTTTAATTTTTAATACTTTTATTATTTTTTTCTTTTTTCTTTTTCTCTTCTTCCTCTTTCTTCTTTGTAGCCGGTCGCGCCACCATTGTGGTTGATGATCGGTTGGATGAGGTCCGCTGAGCTCGCTGGAGGCTCACTTGGCCTAGCGAGGCCTCGCCTTGGCTATGTGAGGTTCAACTTGCTTAGCGATGGCCCAGCAAACTTGGCCTCGCCCGGATTTGGGCGAGCCTCGCCTAGCCAAGGCGAGGCCGAGCCTCGCCGTGACTTGACGTCATCGGGGCTAGCAACCTCCGGCGAGGTCATCGCTCTCATCCGGGCTGGTCGCCGACCATAGCCGATGCCGGCGACTTGCCAAAAGGAAGAAGAAGAAGAAGGGGGAAGAGAAGAAGAGAAAAGAAAAGAAAAGAGAAGAAAAAAAAAAATAGGAACAAATTTTATTAATTGTTTCCGGGAATAAAAATATACTTTTTTCTACTTCTTAATTATGTTCCAAATATATTTTCGAACAAAAATTTACCAAACAAAAATCTGTTCATTTTTTCGTTTTTAAGGAACAAAATCATAGAAATAGTTGTTCTCCGAAGGTTACCAATCAAGGCCTTAAATGGACTAGGAAGATATGTTATTTTATTAAATAAGGAAAGATATGGAGCAATGTGAAAATCTTCACTTCTTGAAACATTTGTCAAACACTTCTCATAAAATCGAAAATTTCTTCTTTTTAAAAAAAAAATTACAATAACGTCTAAACGTGTCTCGGTAATTTTTTTTATTCTATGCGCCCACTCTAATGTCAATTTTTTAAATGATCATTAGTGTGTTATAACTTTTAAAAATTGATCAATTAAGTTCTCGACAATTTAGCTAATTGGAAAATCTAACATGACAATTTTCATAATAAAATTTACAGCGTGATTTGCTGAAGCCACTTAAATGGATGTTTTTAGAAACTTTTGTTGTTAAGGTTAATGTTTCAAAAAAAATTTGGCATTGAGTTGATTATTTGTAAAGTAATGACAATTAACATTTTAAAATGAGAATTTTGACAAGACTGACGTAATGAGCTAAACATTCTAGCTTTGCCGCAATTTTTGTATCTTTTTTCTCCTGTGACTCGGAAGCAAATTAATGGAGGAAACATCTCTCTCTAAATAATTTCACTTAAAATCACAAAAGCTCATTTGCTTTCCTCCAATAAAGAAGTAAGAAAAATTTGTTCACCTTCCATCCCTAGTTTCGCATCACTTCTTCTCTAACCTTGCACTATTTTTGAGATTGAACAAGAGCCTTGTAAAAATAAACTACAATGCTAAGGCACGTTTGGGGGCATTTAAGCCTAATTTCTTAATCCGGGAAAATCAATGCATTCAACAATGTTGTTTGGAACATAAATTGTGCCATATAATTTTAAAACGTATAGTGCCAAAGCATTAGGAATGATAGACTTAATGTCAAAACTTTTACAAAATGTGTGCATAAGTGATTTTCATGAGCTTTAATTATTAAAGTAACACGTTACATTTTCTGGCAAGTTAAGTCATTGAAATCATTTAACTAATTACTTTATAAAAGTTGTGAAACTTAAATAATCATTTTCAAAGGATTTTTTTGCCAAAATAGGCTTGGTACAGTGATTTTTGGCAATGATAATGTCCGTCTCCATCATTTGATTTTTGTTGCAATGTGGAATTAAAATTTATCCTGTATTGTGGAAGCCTCTTGCATATTTGCACTCATTTTGGTGACTGTTTCCTTCTCTTTTCCTTGTTTCTCACTCTATCTCAATTAGTTGTCTCCTTCCCAAGTGAACAATGCCGGTGTTGGTGGATCCATTATCGACGCTGATGCTTTGAGAACTTCGGTGGATCCATCCAAAGTTCCGCCTTGCCGGTGCCAATCCACGAAGACGTATTTTTTTTCCCTTGCTCTGTCCGCAATTTGCCGGTCCGTGCCACATAAATCGCAATTTGTTGACTTTGGAAACAGTTATCCGCACGCTAAGGTTGGCCTTTCGGCTTGTTTTTTCATTGTCTTAATCTTAGAGATCTTATAATTTAGTTGGACCATGCACAAAATAGTTTAGGTATACGGATCCATATAGGTTACCATGTTGATTCCGTATGGCGTGTAGTTCTTATGGTATTATGTTATTGATTTAATTCATAACTCATATGATGCTCAACCGATCGAAGATTCAATGGCATCTGAGAGACAGGCATTCAATGCAAAGTGGACGGAGTCTGTAACCAATAAATTGGTGGATGAGGTAAAAAAGGGAAACCGCACCTCTTCCACTTTCAACAAAGCGGGGTGGAGGAATGTACAGTCTGAACTTAGTAGACAGACAGGATTCCAATATACCATGGTACAGCTGAGGAACAAGGTAAACAAACTGAAAAAACAGTATGGCGGTTTTCACAAACTCATTTCTCAGTTCGGATTTGGTTGGGATAATGTGAACAAAAGAGTTGTCGTCGACGATCCAAGTATATGGGAATCTCATATCAAGGTATTTCTTAACTTTGTGGTCATTTTGATATCATTACAGATGTCAATTTTAAAATGTATGATTATATTGTTGAAATGTCATTATTGTGAAAATTGTAGGATAATGTCGAGTGGGCAAGATTCAGGAAGAATGGATTTCCTCAGTATCCTGAGCTCTGTATTGTTTTTGGTGGTACATAGGCTACTGGGGATCATGCCATAGGAAGTGCTCAAGATGTGAATGTTTCGGATGATGATGACAATGGTGATGACAATGTAGGTGGTGACAACA